>CM056996.1:74550985-77515985 GCA_029891345.1 Dryococelus australis
TTACGAACAAATCCAAAAATAATAAAAGCTTAAACAATAAAAAAAATGTGAAAAAAAGAAACCCCCATTAAGTTCCAGCTAATCTCAAATTATTTAAAAAGACAAACTTTTGAAGAAATAATTTCAAAACATTTTGAAATGTCCACACAATCTCAAAACTATGTAACAACTCAAAAGCTAAATGTTTTCAAAATATTTAAAAAGGCATGTGACAACTCGAAATTTTCCAAATTGCAAGCTTAACAATATTACATTAGGAACATAAAAGTCACCACCTTCATTTATCTACTATCCCATGCAATTACCTTGGGTTAAAATTATACAGCACATGTACCCTACATCACATATTCACTCTAGCACCTTTCCACACAAGACAAATACCCTCAAGTACAAACCAAGCTAAAAAATTAGCAACAAATTTAAACAAAATTAACATTGTGTAAACAAGATTATTTACGTTAATAACAGGACAAGTACAAACATCACATTCAACTCTACCACATACATACCTAACAATCATCAACAGTGGCGTCTCATTAGGGCAAGTAAGGCAAGCAGTGCTTGCCCAGATAGTTTCCTGACAATGTTATATTTAAAATAAATATTAAATTCTAACTTATATTTTCTTTAAGGTATCTTTTAACTCATGCGGTACACATTCTACTTGGGAAACAATACTGTACATTATAAGAAAACAACTTGTTCGTTGGCTAGCAAAACCAAAATGTTTGGAAGCGCTGTAAGTAATGCTTTCAGCAGGTAGGCAGTCGCAATGGTTTCCCGGCCGACGGAGTAGGAAGACCACCCGGGGTAAGGAGGGGGCTTATGGCTGCGTCAACCTATGTTAGGAGCTACGATGGTAGTGCTTTCTTCACCGAATTGAAGCAGACATATCCGAAGCTGGCCTAGCCGCAGGCAGTTGGCGTGGTTAACAGTAACTAGACTGATGTGTGGGCAAGTTCGTGCGCACAACACGAATCGTATTGTTTTTATTTAATTTAGTTTTGGTGCTGAGAATGTTATACATATTCGTGCGCGATGTATACCCTACATAAAAATTTTAAAATTACCATGTGAGACTGAGAACCGTGTAGATAGAATGAGTGCAACAGAAACATGTGGATGTAAGTGTGGTGTGTGTGGATTACGAGTGAAGCATTTTTCCAGCAGTGCTTTCAGTTTTCAGTAAATATGTGACATCATAAAATAGGGTAGGCCGACACCTGAACTTACAATCATGACAACATGCAAGAAAGGTAATTTTGTCGGTAATTTCCAAAAAAAATATTTATCAGAAACACTTGTGGTTAGCTGGATGTAACAGCCTAAACAAAATTGTTTTGCTGTCCGTGTTTATTGTTTTCAAAAGATGTTAACCCGTGGACTGCAACAGGGTATGTTGACCTTAATAATTTGTGCAATGCTGTTCAAAAACACTGAAGTTCACATAAATTTGTTTTTGTCTCTTAAAGAATTTGGTAAAAATAGAGTTGACTGCTTTCCATCTTTACACAAACTAATAATCATTTTTCGTGTCTACACTTCTGTATAAACAAAATTGGTCCGTATGTAAATACCTAACTGTCGACGGGTATTAAAATAATATTGATTTTGAGTGGACAAGGTTCTAGGTTTTGATGAAGGTATCTTTGTAATATTTTTCACTCGGGCAAATTTTATGTTAAGAAATATTAATATTTTTACAAGCTGTGTATTTTATATTTAGGCACGATAAAATGTTTAAATGGCATCATTTTACACCTTGAAATTCTAATTACAACCTTTCATACACTACTCTTATAGTAAAATTATTCTTAAATTAGCTGTTGTTTTGTGCTCACCTCCTCCGTCTCTCTTCACACATATCCAACACACACATCCTAAAGTCAAACATATCCCAACACCCTTGCCTCACCAATTGAAAAAACCCTTAAATTTGAGGTTAAACCTCACAAGATACGAAAAAACTAGTATTGCCTAAAGTGGCAAATAATTACACATAAACATATGCATAAAAATGTGCATAAAAACAGGTATGGTTAAAATGGCTCATAATTATACGTAAACATTATACATTTCTGCAACCATGTATGCTGCAGCCAAGACTGCCCAAATTGTGTTCTGACTTCAAGAAACCAGGGGCCAAAACCCTGAACTATGAGTTAAATCTTGTAATAAAAAATCTAACCCATTCGGCACTTGGTCCAAACATCAGGGTAGGCCTACCCCTAAAAACACTCACACTGGAAGGTAAAGAAGAAAGTAAACATAGAAGTTTAATAAAGATACACGAAAGGCAAAAGAAGATAGGAAAGAGTTTTGTGAGTGGTACCCTATTGCCGACAAAGAAAAGGGCCGACATAAACCACCCATGAAATCATATATAGAAACAGATAGAAATAGTACAGAAGGAAAAGAAGAAGGAAAATTCAGAGCACAGGTGGTACCAGCTTTCCTGAACTACTACTGGTAGCAGACGTCGCCCTTCATGCCTGACCTGACAGAATTAACCCTAACAAAATACACTCTTAAATTGTACAATTACATGCTGCATGTGACAAATTACAAGTACACCCTCAAAATAAGAATACAAAAGTACCCTCAACCTAAACACATGGAAACCCTTAAACAAAATGACTCTATTACACATTGGTCATGACCCTTAATTCTAGTTTTAGGAAAATTGTTATTTCATCTTAATAAAAAATTTCCTGACATACGTGTTTAAAAAGAAAAATTAAATATAAAATGTTGTTGCCATGTCCTGCATTCACCATTCCTACCAATTAAAGTGTTCCTTGTTACATTATTCATTGCGAATGTCACTTTATTATCCATTCTGATGCCGGTCAACAGCCAGCGGCGCTAGAGCCAGTGACACCGTTCACGTGTCACGTGTCCTGCACGTGCGTGAAGAGGCCGATAATTTCGAACTTTCCTGTAAATGTTAATTTCAGGGTAAAATGTCTTATATTTTCTTTACAGTGTTTAATATGTCTTAAAATGTTTTAAAGTGTTTGTACTAATTTTAATTGTTTAGTTATGAATATTCAAAGTTCCTGCGGCACAGAGATTAAGAACAGTTAATATTCTGGCATGAACCCAATCACAAAGAGACATTAAAATAATACTGATGTTCATAAGACAGTTATAGAAATGTAAAACAATATCTAATTTAATTTGTACCATTTTTTTTTCAATATAAAATATTTCACTCGGCATACATAGCACTTCCGCTTATGTGAACTCCGTAGGCGGCCATGGTAGGTCCGTGCGACGCATGTATCTGGACAGTCTGTCGAGGAGAGCTGGCGAGGTAAGACACTGTCACGTGTGCACTACAACTTTTGTTCACTGATTTAGATTTCCATAGTCAATGTAGTTTACTGGTTAATCTTTGCATGCATATGTTTTTGCCACACATTTTCCCCAGCATTATGCTTCCGCTTTACTAATTCTTATGCCCTTGTGGCATTTTTAACTTAATCGAGGAGAAGGAGGAGAAAGATGTCGGAGAGGTCATGCGACCCGCACATTTTGAATCAAGCGCCATCTGTGTATGTTTATGGCATTTCAGTGTAACTTCTGCATAATTGCTACATGCAATTTTAAAAGCTTTATTTTTATGTATGTATTTAAGGGTAATTTTTGTGTTTGAATATTATACAGCATCATCACGTATAACCACGTGGTCGACTGAAGCCAAGTCTTTGTATACACCATCATTGCGTTTTAAGAGCTTATTTGTATAACATCATATCTGCAATCATTAATATTCAGGGTTCTATGTCAGTTTTATTCAGGGTTCAATGTATTTTTCATGTAAATTGATGCTTTTTCTACTTGACCACGTGGTCACAGTAATGTTTGATTTCACCACCATCAGGCAGGTTACAAGCCTGTAACAACACTAATCGTAAAGAGAACTACTTGCTCAACACAAATAATATTTTATCTGAATTTAGTTTGCAGTTTCCATGCAGAAATATTGCAATTTCACCTGCACCACGTGGTCCGCTACGAACGTCATCCAGCAGCATCCGTGCCACCTAAGCTTGTTTCACACATGTGTGTGTTTATTGTGAATATTCATCTCGTGTCCCATCTTATTTCATGTATCATTCAAGGGTCTATGTAACTTGTAATTAGTGTACAGTGCAGTTATTCCCATCCTAGCCGGCTCTGTGTATAGGCCATCACCACACTAACCACGTGCTGGAGGGCGAGCCCCGACGCGTTTGTGTTAGTGATGCTGAGTAATCACTCGTGTTAATGTGTATTAAAGGTTTTCATTTGTAATTTACCGTGTCCTGTCTTCAGGGAGTCAGTCCACCCTAGCGGCTGTCGGCCCTCTTCCCTTGTGAAGGCTGTGCTTTCATGCACCTCGGTGAGATCATCCATTTAGGCATGCGCTAGGTTAATTACGGGCTGGGGAGCACCCATGTGGAATTGGCTAGTTATGACCGAGATAACCATTTCATTGGCACGTTGATTTGTATGAACAATATCAATAAAAACAAGTCTACAGTGAACTCAATTTTTTACTCAGTAGTGACAGTGTCCTAGCCACATATATGTTATCAATTGTTTATTTCAGTGATTTTATTAAAAGTTTAGTATTGCCAACGTGTTTGTAAGTACGTACGGGTGAGACGAACACACAGGACCCACAACATCCCTGAGAGCTCTGAGTCTCAACAGTGCGGTGATTGGGAAGCACCGCTGGTGCTTAAATTACTAGTAAGTATTTGTGTCATCGTTCATCTCGTGTCTCACCCGACAGCGGTAATTCAAACTCGTGGACTTCACTTCTGCATAACCTCACTTCCAGTATTTACTGTTTTTATAATGTCCTTTAAATCGGCCCTTCATAACTTAAACTTAAAAAACACATCAATTTTGGCACTGATTTAAAAAAAATTAACAAACATAGACACAATGTAACCCTCTTAAAATTAACAAGATAAACCCTAGCACTTGTACTTACATGTTAGGTACCTTAACCTATATGACAGACAGTCTGCTGTACTGCCTCCTTTCTTTTTCTCCTTTTCCACAACACACTCCTTCGTTCCTGCCTTAACTTGAATTTTTTCCTTACCGACTTCATTCCATAACATATCACAACTCTCATCTTACTTACAGGTTCACATTTTCCCTCTTTCTCCCTTGCTCGTTCGTCATGTGTATGATATTTGATTTGTTTACATTTGCTAAACACTCTTTCGCTTTCACCTGTCTTAAGTCTCTCACCACAACAAGCACTACGAACCTCACTCCTGAGATTCCCCCAGACTTCCAACTCTCCCTTGATGCAAACATATTGGGCAACATCCCCTCCGATGTTGTCACACTCACTCTGGAAATACACCCTCTCATTTCATTCTTAAATTTCCTAGGTACTTTCATGCACACAAATTGGTTTCCCCCCCCACCCCCCCCACATACAAAATGTATCTATATTCACAGACTTATTCCGGACTATGTATTCTGTGGACCTTTTCACTCTGCTAAATTGGTAATTTTGTTACATGTTATTAATGTACCCTCATCTGTTCTTTCATTCATAATCTCAACTATCTCCGTTACTATTTAATTTATAACCTCTACATTTTCACAAACATTGATTGCCACTAACTCATTCTTACTACTCACTTCTACATTTTCCCACATACTAAACTGAATTTCATTTTCAACATCTACTTTAGTGGTGTTAGATTCGGGACTCCTACATTCATTGATAGCTTCATCAATTTTATCTACTAATTCAGATGTTTGCTCATCTATTTTTTGTAATAACCTACCAGATTTATATATTATCTCTTCCATGAAGTTAGTGTTTTTATCAATTTTATCAGATAGTTGTTTAAATCTCTTGTCCAACACGTTATTCTTCTAGTCTAATTTATCTAACATTTGTTGACACCCCTCTTTCAACCGCGTCACAATTTGCCAGATCAGCTCATTGTCTCTTTCACTTGTCATGATCATACTGTCGGCAATACTGAATTATTTTACCAAAAAAACTCTAAAACTTAATACAAAATACACACACAAGATAAAGTTCAGTGACAGATTAAAGGTTACGCAAATATTATATTGATGGGTAGTGACGTGTTGTTGTAGCACATACCTTTTGTTGACTACGATGCTGATGATAATGATAATAACTGATGACTGTAGAATTTACTTACATATTTAATTCTTGTTTGGAACTGGAACTTACAGATGACGATGGTGATGGTAAAGTTTGTAGGTCACTGGGTCATGTTGTTGACTTCCATGGTGCCAGCACAAGCTGTGTTGCCACATCTTGCTGCTGTGACGAGCACTAACATGACGTTGCTGCTGCTTTTAATAGGTTTTAAATACTGAAAAGACAGTGTGGAGCTGATGTGTAATGCCTGCAAAACCGGTTAGGGTAGCACCTCCTGTCCTCAGTCTTTCCAAAAGTGACTATCTGTCAGTTTAGTACTATAAGAACTGCACATGCTGATTAAAAATAGCAGCAGTTGAGACTGTCTTCTTTCCAATATCGCCACTCTATTATCCTCTGATGTTGCTGCAAAACTTAAGTAAAAATATCATCCTCTAGATAGAAAACCGGTTTGAGCCAGTTCCGATACTGTAATATTGTCTGATATATAATATTGGGTATCAGTATTGGCTAGGTTCTACGTGTTGTTAAATGTATAATCTTGAAAGTGACGTGCTTTTTGATTGTAACCTGAACATAAAACTGTGTCAATTTCATGCACTTAATATTTTCTTGTTTTCATGTTTCCAAAGGTGTGCTGTAAAAGTAAATTAAAGTTTCTAGCAGGGGTAAAATTAAATATTGACATGAAAGTTTTTTTTGTGAAACAAGATTTAAATTCACAGATGTGATATAATAATCAAGAAATGTAAGTGAATGATTTTATTTAAATGCAGTACTTCACAACCAAGTTTAATTTAATAGTAGCATCAGATTGTTTTAAGGTTAATTTATTTTCGTTAGAAATACACATGATATAGAATCTAACATACACAGTGATAAAACTATTATGTTACTGATGTTTCCAGTTAAGAGTGGTTTGACGTGCCATTAGAGTACATATAGAACCTTAGTCTCTGGTGCTTCCCTTAAGCCCACTGTGATGCCAAGTGAGCACCTTCGCACACTATGCCCCAGTGCTTGTCATAAATATGTCTACTTGCTGCTGATTTTCGGTTGCTGCTTGAAAGCCAGCATTTCGCATACCTTTATGTGTGCCTGTCTTGAGTGGATGGGTTCACTCCCCTCCCCCCTGATATGGTGGCTTCAGCCGGTCAGCAGGTACCAAAGGTGCAGCTTAGCCATGCATGTAAGGGGAAGTTGCCAAGCTCTCAGGGTCCTACGTATTCTGCCACACACTCAGAATTGTGGTAGTTCACTGGAGTTTGTTCTTCAGTCTGAGCTCTGTGTTTAATTAATCGCTCATGCAGCTTGCCTTCAGAGTCTCTTTTAGAGCTTTGTTATAGTTGTTGTACTAGTCTAACTTAAAACTTGTGTTTTTCAACACGTACTACGCTCTTGTTACAGAGCAGTATTTTGACAAGTTTCCAAGTTGTAGCTCCGAGTGGCATGTACATGCCAGACTTAGGCATTCTGGGGTCACTCTTGTCACTTGGCCTCTCATTCAACCCTCAGTACCCCCCCCCCCCCTCCGGAGATATAAAAGCTTGGCAAACCTGTGCTTTGTCCTTCAGACACTGGTTGTTGCACAGGTCAGTTTTACACGTATTGTAATATCTCGTGACTGAATAAAGCATATCTCTACTAGCTGCTTCTTTTGGTTCAGTGAATTTGTTTCCTCATTTCAACTTCTTTTTACCACTTTGCCTACTATGCATGCCTTCTGCATAATTACTTCCAGGCTCACACAACTGACAAACTAGCATTGAACTAAATACCCATTGAAAGATGCTCCCACCTGTCAGAGTTTGGTTATCTGTCCTTCTGGTCACTACTGCGGCAAGGGGATAAGGAACCTTTCTGAGTTAATAGGCTTAAGGAGAAAAAACACTCGAGGTCGCAGTGAGACTCAGACTCCGAGCAGGTCATGAACACTGTAAATCCGAGAGGTTGTTGACTCATTAGCGCTAATGTTGCTCACTCAACTGTCCCCAAGGAGGAGCAGTGGGCCCTCTCCCTGAGTTGCTGCAAGCTCGAGTACCACCAGTCAAAGGTATACAGTTAAGCAGGTTATGTCTCTAGAGATGCCAGTCATCTGAAAAGGACTCAAGAAGGGGTTTACCCCACGTCACTGGCACCATAATTTCCTTCCTGGGCAGACCATGCTAGCTACTTCCACCCGCATGCTGCTACATCACAATTTGTTATTAAATACAACCATGCTTTGATCAACTTTGATCACCCACTACATCTAAAAAGCGTAACTGATTGTGTTCTTTTATTTGCAGCCTCTATTTAACGTAACATCTCTAGATGTGCAGCATTTGTTTTTACACCATCTTTATGCTAAAACACCAGGCTGGCCAGAAAAAGGCAGCTAAGATCACAAGTGCCCAGTTTATCCGCCGTGGAAAGCCGGGACCTAGTGCTCCCAGGGTGCAACACAAGGAAAGAAAGGAAGCAGCTTTGTTTAGGCGTATTGTATGTGCCTCCACCTCTTAGTGGAACAGTGCCCTGATAGCAGTTAAATTTCCATTCGTACCTCGGGAGGCCTGGTGCACCATTCTGTGGTGCATTTCCCCTCTGCCACCTACGCTGTCAAAATGCCAACCATTGGCCACATCATAGTCTAGCAATGCACCAGTTTTCAGAAGGTTGGATTTTGGTTCCTCGTGCTTCGCCGTACATTAACCGCCCTACTCAGCCGCCCAAGACTTTGTGCCTCTGACCCCTACTATACCATCCTTCAGACTAGCACCACTACACACCATATGGAAAGATCGTAGAGATTTCAGCCCACACAGCTCAACCGAGCAAGTAGGGTTAGTGGGAAACATCTCATTAAGGGAATGGTGCTTGCTAGTTCCTAAGAGAAACCTAGATGTCCATCCTATACAAGTCAGTCAGTTAGGCATCAGGTTTATTGCAAGTGTACGGTATGTGGCCACTTATTGTATATCTCTGATCAGCAGACTAAACTATTGACACGTGCCGCTTATTATGTTATACCAAACGATTACGACTCATCATAACGTGTTATTACCAAACCAAGAAGGCAACTATAAATGGCTACAGGATTGTTTCCCATGTAGGGATAGTTACAGACACGTGGTATTTCCGTATTGTTCCAGACCCAACTTTTTCACACTACTCACATAGTTTTACGTAACCCAAGGAAGGGTCAAATCCAACACGTTATTCACGAGTGCATACAGGATCATTCCCAGCGTAGTAGGTGGTTCTATCATGTGAAAAATCAATGTTTCCAAACGGCCGCAGTAACACGTCAGCCTCCCCGACACCCCTGGCAGACAGAGAGTCGCCAGTTCCAGCCAGCCAGCAACCGCTTCTGCTGCTGTGACCGAAGCAATGCCTGGTAAAACAGGTATACCAAAGCAAGCCAGTATCCCAACCAGTCATATCATAGTTCCAACAGTGGTTAACTTTGTACTCAGTGACCAACCGGCCCAACCAGTACGAGTAGCAAGTAAAAAACCTAACCCAAAAGCGTAACTCTACTTATAACGACCAGGACAGAGCGATCCTGTCAGTTAAGACTTAACTGGGAGCCTAACCAGACTTTTGGGGAGTTTTGAAACACCTCATGATGCCCAAACCACACAATGTCAGAAGCAGACATTAACGCAGTTGAATCTGCAGCCAATAATATGGCGGATGTTGCCAACAAAAAGTGCAGTCATACAAACTGCAAGGGTACTGGCACATTCCGCATTTCATGCGCCCACTGCCACAAACTGTTCCACTATCTTTGCATAGGATGGGTGGACTAAGAAAGGAGTACTGAAGGACTTGAATATGGGTGTGAATCCTGTTGGGGCCAACAAACCACCTTTTGTAACCAGATTACATGTCTAGGGTACGGCGTTAACAGAATACGCTGTACAATTTGTAATCAGCCGTACCATCATGCTTGCATAGGCTGGCCCGACGAGAGGGTTACTAGGCGTAGATTACCATACAGATGCAAGATGTGTAAGCAAGCTTATGAAAACCATCCTCACCTATCCCTTTCATCAAGACAGTCAGGAACCGTCCCGGGATATCCTACCACGGGACACAACCTGGGTCCCGGATTTTGCGGGTTGATCCCACAAGGAACCCATTGTATTCACCACGGAATGCGAGAGGGAGTTTAGGGCGTCCGACCTCCCAATGAAACAGTGGGTTAGCAATGCACAGACACATCTAAAAGGAAAGGCACTAGAATGGTGGGATCAACATGGAAAATTTATTACAGACTGGAGGCAATTCTGTAGTCGGTTGGCTGCAGTGTTTACTAGCGAAGAAGTACTGACCAGACTAACAACAAAATTCTGTAGCAAGATGCAGGATATGGACAAAGAGGCCGAATTACTCATAAGATACAAGGTAAGGATATACCAATGCCCTTTCCCTAAAATGACAGACGAGGAAATCTGTGTACGTTCCATATGTAGAATGCTATTACATAAGCTGTGTAATTTTCTACAAGCCCTGAAGCCGCAGTCGATCAAAGAACTCGTGGAATGAGCCCGCAAAACAGAGCATAATTATAAAGAGCAGGTTGTGCTAGACCATAGACAGGTAGGCAAAGGGAAGGAGGAGATAACACTGACAGGCCATGCGCTGGCACCTATGCCCCTAAAACCCGACCGTGACCCCTCTTCCCCTCTACCGGATGCCTCCAAAGTGCTGGTACTGCACAGGCCGACATCTCCACAGAGATTGCCTGACAAAGAGAGAGAGGGAAAATCCAGGATCGGAACATGGGGGAGAATCCACGGTCATGCTCCAGAATTTCACAAAAGGGCGTTATTCCCTTGAAGCGCCCTGTGTAAACATGTAAACAAACAAATTACCGTAGCGATTCTAGATACGGCTGCCACGGGTAATTTTGCCAGGAGTGACCTGCTCACACCTCACCAACGAGCCTGACTGACCCCTGTTGAAGGAAAGTTCAGATGGCACAATCAAATCTCCTTATTAAGGTAGAAGGAGAAATTATGTTAACGATCGGGGTTCATCTCAAGACATCACAGGTTAACTTCCTGGTTCTTCCCCACATTGGAGAACCTATGATTTTGGTGCAACCATGGCTGCTTCAGCAGCATTGCATCCTGGATTGTGGACAACACTGCATCCAACTGGGAAGAGACAGAAGAACCATGATCAACTGGGAGGGTAGCCAGCTTAATGCTTCTCCTCTTCGTACCCTAATCTGCCTCCAACAGTTGCATGCTGAAGTGCATCAACTGGCCCTAAATCACCCTACGAAGACCATAAGCCAGACCCGAAGATCCCGACATCATGCACTGCCTCAGTCCACAAAGGCCCCGGACGAAGAGCTTTCGTTGCCCCAGACCCCCAATCGAGACCCTACACCAATCATGGTATCTCCCGAAATTGAGCCAAGGCCTACCAAGAGGCCCGAGGCAAGAACCCCAGATACCGACAGGGGGCAAAGTTACTCTCTGTTGCAAAGAATAGACTTTCTGAAGTATCGAGAGGCAGTCTCTATCAGATCCCTGTCCTCAATGCCCACCAGTTATGCCCAAAAAATCACAGCCAGATGTGATCGGGACACCCCGAGCTGTAGCAAAGTGTCCTGGCAAAGTCCTATGGATAGGGAATCCAGCCGAACACTTCACAGGCCAAGCCGGATTTCGGAACGATCCGGATCACCACAGTTGAAGGAGGTGGAAGCACCACGAGCATCTTCCCCAGCCTGCTACTCCTCTAGGGCCAAGACTTGAGGTTGAACCAGCTTCCACGAAGCCGACTCTTGACCTAGAGGAACTACCGCAAACAGTAAACAAATGTCGAGGAGTGGAGACACCGACATTCCAACCTGGTCTTCTGTGCAACAGGAAACATCCTATAATGTCTACGAGGAACAGGGGCAGTTCTTACCCCCACCTCTGACAGCATTAACTGCATCTGGATCATCGAGCAACATAGATACTGATGATCCATGCAAACCTTCCAGGCACACAGAAGGACCAACCAGTATAGCTAAGGAAAAAGAGCCAATCTAAATCTTTTTTCTAGCAGCCAAACTGTAACAGGGGGTTTCGAGCAACGGAGGTACAGACACCCCACTCCCATCTTCTACGCAGAAGGACAATCCTGTCGGTACCATAGAGGATGAGAGGCCCATTCTGCCTCCCACTCGAATGGCTACCAATGTACCCAGGACGTCAACCAACATAGACTCTGACGCTCTGCTCCCTCCTCTTGTCCGAGAGGAAACAGATCCCTTTCACACAAGAGCTGCCGAGATCGAAGGGCCATCCCACTCTATGGCCACCAATCTGGACAGCGAGAACCAGATGCCCAGAAACTTCCTGCTCTTCGGGTAGGCCGAGCAGCCGAGGTGGAGGGCTCTACTCTGCCACTCCCTCGCACTACTTCAACAGAGAAACTCCCTGCCCATCGGGTAGAAACCCAAACAGTTGAGGTGGAGGGCTCTACCTCGCCACTCCTTTGCACTGCCTCATCGTCCTCAGTACATGTTAAGTCCTCCCAAACGGTTGCAGCTGAAGATGATGTCTCAGCACCACATGCTGAACCCAGGAGAGTGATGCCCCCTCGTGCCGCTAAAGCAGAAGCAGTGCCAGGCCGGTACAAAGAGTCACTGTGTAGGACCACGTCACGTTTTATGTAACCTTACCTTGTGCAGGCAGCACTACGGCATAGGGGAAGACTGGCGAAGAACACGGAGCTGTCAACAAGTAAGTGAATTGCTCAGTAAATTGAGAAATCAATGAGGTAGCTTTTAATAAGCCACCAAACCAGTGACAATCAAGACTCGTTACAGACCTGAAATACCAGAGTTAATTAAAGAGCCACCAGTTGAAGACAGTGAGATTAGCTTCCAGACACTCACAATAGTGCTATTTAATATCAGAACAAGCAGTGATAAGCTTGCAAATAAAACCTACACAGCCATTATTAAGCTGAGATAGGGAAGGAACCAGTGAGAATTACTAAGCCAAAGAGCTTTCCATACCTCTCATAAAACTTATAACGGTACTACATTAATCCAGGGTTCAAATGTGTTTTAGTGCTCATTTTTAGAATGTAATGGTGACCTCCATATGCATATGTTTTCATATTATACGCATATGTTTTCGTATTAATTCTTTCATTTAAAGTGTACTCGTATTGCATCGGTGGCTAACCAGCCCCAGGTGATGGAAGGCCTGGGGTTGGCAACCTTCCATTATGTCACACGTAACTGTTGTGCTAGTAATGAGACCCACAGGTTGCTCAAAAGAGCATGTCAGATTTCCTCCAACCTAATACACCACCGCAAGCATCAAGATAGTTTGCACTCCACCCCGCATTTGACGAGTAAGGCATTGTATATATATTTTATTCCCAATTGTTTTACACGTGTCATTCTTTTATGTATTTTTTTTCACAGTTTAGTGTCGTACATATTTTATATTAAGTAACCACATCATTTATGCTAAGCTTGTAAACAGCACTTATAATAACGGAGGTAGAGGGACACCCAGTACACCGCGTCACCCTTAACAGTAATCCCAAACCACTGGAGGGGCAAATGCATTAGCAGGGTTCTGACACTGGCCGGCCAGGCGAACGGAAGAGAGAGAACCAGTATGCCAGAAAGAGACAGAACTAGGGCTGGTGACCCACCCGGCATGGAATTTCCCGACGAGCCCCAGCACACAGAACCAGCACAAAGACAGATGTCAACCGACCGACAGTTAAGGGGTCCGCCAAACTACCAGAATATTTTTTTGAGGCTCCTTCATGCTTAGACCTTTTAGACCTTCCAGAAAGGGAGGATTAGTTCTGCTATCTCGTACTCCACCTTTAATGATGATGGATGTACCTCCGTTGCACCGCGAGGTGGAGAGGGGGGACGAATTGACGTGTGGCACTTATTGACGTGTGGCACTTATTGAGTTATACCAAATGACTATGACTCATCGTAATGTGTTATTAACAAACCAGGAAGGCAACCATAGATGGCTACAGGATTGTTTCCCGTGGAGGGACAGTTACAGACACGTGATATTTCCTGATTGTTCCAGACCCAAATTTTTCACACTACTCATAATAGTTCTACGTAACCAGAGGAAGGGTCGAACACAACACGTTATTCATGAGTGCGTACAGGATCGCTCCTAGCCAGTGAGCGGTTCTAGCATGTGAAATAAGCAATGTTTACAAACGGTCGCAGTAATATGTCAGCCTCCCCAACACACCTGGCAGACAGAGAGTCGCCAGTTCCAACCAGCCAGCAACAGCTTCCGCTGCAGTGACCAAACCAATCCCTGGTAAGACAGGTATACCAAAGCAAGCGAGTGTCCCAACCAGACATATTGTTGTTCCAGCAGGGGTTAACTTTGTACCCAGTTGTCAACCTACCCAACCAGTACTAGTAGCAAGTCAAAAACCTAACCCAAAATCGTAACTCTAGTTATAACCAGAGCGCGCCTGACCTAGCGCACATAAACCACATTGACAATGTTTGTAGTTCTCTAGGGCAAAACGCGTCAGTATTCTTGCTAGCCTGAAAAGTCTGACCTATGACGTACCTGGGAATGGATACTCACTTGTCTGAGGCAGTAGGCGGTGTCTACCTTTTTGGCTAGGAGCTATGCTAAACGCTCCTATATAAATGGGGGTTTTCGGTCCTGATGGGGCACTGGTGCCATCCCGTTGTATAGAACTGGCCGGGTCGCTTTGTGGCAGGGCACAAAATTGTAAGCAGGTAGTGTTCTTTTATGTTTAGGTGCCTCTGATTTCTTGATTATACCTAGACGACATGTGGTGGGAGTTGTGTTGACCTAGTAGCAGATGTGGATGGTGCGCGGAGAAGGTAGGTCTGAACTGAGGCAGCGGGCAAGGTGTAGTATGTAGTACAGTAGGCACCAAGTAGGCGATGACAGGTGTAGGAGGCTGCTTTGGTTGGTTCAAGTGTTCATCACTGGTATTCTGCTGGGCCGGTGCTCTCAGGTGCGGTGAACAGATTCCTGGGTACCTCTGGTTCAACTGGGTCTTGCAAGTGCTTCAGAGCCTGGACTTGAGCTTTAGGATTAAGGCTAGCTAAGTATGAGATCAGGGCATGCTTCAAATCATGCAGGCGACCAGAAGCCTGGAGAATCTGTCGGACTCTTTCCTTAAAGCCCCTCCTCTTGAGGCAAGGCATCAGGATGTGGACTTACCCTCCTACTACTATAACAAGACGGCAGGCTCCTTGTGCACACTATTATGTGTAGCACCATGTGCGGCTGGAGACTGGCAGACACCCTATTCCAACATCTGGCATGTAATGCAGTTAATGCTGGAAGTTAGGCCTCACCTGTCCAAGGTCGCACATGGGTGTGTGATCCTGTCCAAGTCTTCCCAACTCAGGGAATGCCAGCATTTCTTGGCTCTGAAAGCAGTGAAGAGACTGATGGACACCGAGCTGACACAGGATAAGAGTACCCGTGTGGCTTTACCTTTCCACCAACTTTCGTTGACAGGAAGGGCGGCCTGGTCGAGTGTGTGTTGGGAGAAAAGTTCATTGTATTGGCTCATTTGAGTAGGTATCCCAGGATCACCTGCGGTGTTGTTACGTGATGGTAACTACGGACAAGGTGCTAAGTCTACAGGAAGAACTCAAAAGTAAAAGCCGACCCACGTTTATTTCCAAGTGGAAACACACATGGTGAATGCACCCTAACTCCTGTCCTCAGCACAAGAATGGGCCGGGAAGGTAAAGTGTAACACTGAAAATGGCCCATATAGACAACCAGTGAATAAACTGGGAAATTCGGGGTGTGATGCGCAGAACGTTTAAGCGATCTCCTCTGACATTGTTGGATGTGGTCACGAGTGTGAAACGACGTTACGTACAGATGCTGACACATAGCTTGGAAGACTTAACAAGGTGGTGTCAAGATGAGTCCTGAGAATGACTCGGAGAAAGGAACACACTGCAAGGGGGTTTGGGTTTGCAAGGTATGAAACAGGGAGAGATCCTAACTATCGTAAAGTAAAATTAAATTCAGAGCAGCTAGCGCTGGAAGCAAAACCTCTTCATAAGCAAGGGCTTAAACGATGGTCGAGTGGTCAGAACCTGAGCGGCTGGCACTGGGAACGAGACTAAAGTAAGTGAAGGCTTAAATGGCAGACTGGTCAGTTCTGAGCAATGAGTGCTGGAAATGAAAACTGGCCTGGAGACGCGGGCTGTCTTTCCTTTTATACTAAACTGGGCTGCTGCCCGACGCTGATTGGCTGGCATCACTATGGCGAGAGGTTGTTGCAGGGGGATGGGGGAGGGGGGTAGCGAATGCATAGTTTGTGTATCTAACATCACTGGTTGGTAAAAGGGGTGAAAGCAAAGACAAACGATAATCATACTACTAGTCCTATCTAGCATTGGGAAAAATAACTCTTTACCTACGCTGCATACTTAAGGTGGGCCAGTGAATAAAACAATCTGCAAGGCAGACTGTACACTCTCATCTGACATTGGGACAAATGAAAATTGCAAACTTCCAGCTCCGAAGCAAAAGTGACAAAATGATGGAGCGGAAGTCGTCTAATCTCCATTGTTGAAAAGGCATCATGCGTCAAGCCATATGTTTGTTCTGTTACTATTTGGTTGTGTTAAGTGTGCAGTTTATGTGTGCTGATGCAGCAAGTATATAGTTGGCAGGCTGTCAAGGCAGAGTGGAATCAAGAGCTATACCGAACTCACTGCAAGCCCTATGAAAGTCAGTTCTGGCTTTAGAGATACTGTTAACATAAGCCACCATGAGTCTGTGACTGGTTTGAGTTCACCTCATTAACCGTGACTCATTTACCAAGGATAACAAAAAGTATCCATACTTATGTACCCACAAAAAAATATTTCAATAACTCAAACACTTAGGGGTAATAAAATCATGTGACCTCGCACTATGTGTTCCATTTCAAGATGCACAATCTGGTTAGGTTGTATGCCACCAAGATGCTGTGTTTGTACTGAATAATAAAAATTTATATTTGAAGGAAATAACTCAATGCGAATTGTAGGGGCAAAGTCATATCAAGCTGTTTTATTCCGGAAACAGACACTGTACATGCAATTAATGAGAAGTTATTTTTATGTGCATTGTTACAATAGGTTTCTATCCTTTGGCCTGATTGAGACTCATCCTTTTCTCTCATGCAAAAGATGTTGCTTACACTCCTTGGGGGTTGAGTGAGGACAGATCGAGGACCGTGCCAGTGGGCTGGTTACTGAGGAGCTGGATTTTCCTTCTACTATGTCTGCTGGGTGCTTCAGCCCTTATCCTGGTTGGGTCCTTGCTTAAAACTAAGCTTCTGAACACAATGTTAGGCTGCTGTTTCAGACTTTTCTGATCTGCATGTACCTGGCATTATTGTTTGTGAGATGTTATTAGGTGTACCACAAAATTGGGGCTGAGGTATCCTTTACCTGGTTACTGATATGTGGCCAGGAATGCTTTGTAGTTGAACGTTTCAGATGCAGTTTTAGGGTTATTGTGAAACACATTGGGCTCTTTATGTTGAGTTGTTTATATCCCCTCCATTTATTTCCCCTGAACTGCTTAGACAAGATAACTTCCTCTTTTCTTTGCCACCAAATATTATGTCAGGTCCCAGCCAAGGGTATGTGCAGGATGTAGAGATGTTAACCTTGAAGAAATTATAAGGCAGGGTTACCTACTCAGCACATAAATTGTATCTTGAGTTTTCATGTACTGTATGGCAAAATTATTTCTCACAATCGTGAATTTAATTTTGTCATATTGCATGAAGGGTGATCCCTAATTCACCAGCTATATGGAATATCCACCATTTCCAGTGATTTAATGTCCCAGGTTAGCAGTGACAGACTACTGTCTAGCTAGCTACTGGACCTTGTTGGGATGGCAGAGTGAGAATTGGGGCATGACCTGACCCATAAGGAACAGGCTGATGAAGACTAAGATATCCCTTGCATGAACAGCACTCTGAACTATGTATAGGGATTGATGTGCAAAAAAACTCTTTCCTCAGCTAACCACCATCTTATTTCTAGTTTACCAACCTGAGTTAGTGGTGAAATGAGAATGAATGAGTGTGCTGCTTCTAAGTACTGCATTTTCACCTTTTGTTTCTGTGGTTAGAGGGAAGGCACTGTGCATTGGCTGGCCAGTGTTTACCACCTTCAAGGGCGGAAGTGGCTTCCATAACAACTGACCATGCATCTTGGTTTCTCAGGTGTTTGTTGCTGTCCTACAAAAATCTCCTTACTGCCTGCACAGGTCATGTGCTTAGTGCACTTCATGTATGAATTAAGGATGGGGGAACTCAACATCATAAACAGTGCAGATATCATGCTTGAACTTGAATGGATTTTTATATTACAATGTGAGTCTGTGAGAATGGTAGGAACAGGTATCGTAAGTGTGAATGATATGTGTGTATGTATGTATTCTATTTTGAAAGTAGACTTTTCCTTAACATTTTAAAGCCTCTTATTATGGAGTCCCCTAGCTATAAGGGAAGTCACTGGAGTAAAGAAAGCAATAATGGGAATATAATCAATAATTCATTTTTTGCAGAAGCGTTTCTGCGAGGTACAGACAAAATTTCAGAAGTTCCGTTCTCCAAGCAACCTGGAACCACGTTTGTCACGAGCACTTCGAGAGTTACGTGGTGTTGAGGAAGCAACATGTCTGTTGGAGTTAGCATCTGAGGACCCAGATGCAATTGAGGGGCAACTAAAACACTGCATGGTGAGCCACTTATTGTTAACTGTAGGTCTTTACAAAGATTTCAGCATGCCGTAGAAATCTTTATAGTTTGTAGATTCTTGCTTTTTATTTTGAATTATTTTTCTTCACATACTGTTTAAAACTGTAATCCTTTTTTGTGCATCTCAATTGTGTGCTCTCTTGTAAAGGAGGTATATGGAGAGGTTTTCCTTCTCTGTAAACAACATTCATCTTGCTGTAAGCAATATGTATTGAGTCTCTCTATGTAGACACCAGGTTTGATCCTTACCAGGGATGCCCGTCCACCAGTACTTAATCAGTGTGCACTGTCCACAAATAACACTACAAATAATGTTCTTCGGTGAAGTAAATGTGAACATTTTGGTTATCTGGTGCAATGTTTCTTGAAATACCATGAAGTTTCACTGTCATATATAAAGCTAGATTTTACTTGCAAATGGCAGAGGAAACTGTACATAGGTGTGGGTTCCCTAGGTACCTGATTATTTCAGTCTGGCACCTAAGGAACTATGTTGTCTTTCTATAGTTTCAGTCGAAGGGTTAATCATGCTACTCTTATACACAAGAGTTTTATGATTTGAAATTTTATTTTGTAATGTATATTTGTGAAGTGTTAACCCTGTTTTTTTTTTTTTTTTTTTTTTTAGAGGTTCTACCATACTTTAAGTGACATTAAGGGTGAAGTGGAAGACGTAATAAAGACAGGAAGGAAGCTGGTTGAAGATCATGCTGTCCCAGACCCACAGAGGTTCACTTCTCGGATTGACATGTTGAAAGAACTATACAATAAGGTAAACTGTGCCACTGGTGAACAATACTTTATCAGTTCTCTTGACAGTATGTGCTTGTGTACACATATGTGTACTATGTGTATTAAGTGTGCATGTGGTTGCAGGCTTCAAGGGCGTTATTTTTGTAGTTTGTGTGCATGATGACAGTGCAAGTGAAGTTAAGCCTTTAGGTTCTCTCTTGTATGATGCTTTATTCACATGTGTGTGATTTCTGTGCTCATTTCTTATGACTTTGAGTGTAACTTCCATGTAAAACTGAAATTGTAGCTTGATTTGATAATGAAATTATTACTAGCCCACAATATTCTGTAATAACATTTTTAGAAGAAAATGAGTTTTCATTAAAAATGATAGTAACTATTACTGTTTCGATTTGAAACGTACACATTTAAGACTTGATGAACAGCAATGAACGCCACATGTCTGGCCACGCCAGACGTCATCTTCTAACTGCCTCGCCACTCCTAGAGGTCACCAGGAGGCCTGAAGTCATGGCGCTCTATAGTGGTGCCAAGTTCAAACACACATGTTGGTCGAACGTCTCATCTTAAAAGCTATGCTCCTAGTCACTATTCTGACTCAAGCCCTCACAGCACTTAAACATGCTATTTACAATTATTTACAGTCTCAACATCCTGTCCACCAAAATGCACATTTTATGGTTTATTGAGATGGTAGCGGGCACAGCTTAAACACAGGGTGCTTAAGGACTCCCTGATGAGTCTTCACCTTCGCCACTCTGACAATGGAGTCTGGACCAGGAAAAGTTTTCAGTACTCGCCCTAGTTTCCAGCAAAGAGGGGTTAAGTTGTCATCCTTGACTAGCGCCAATATTCAAATAGTAAGGTTCTCTTGGACACCACAGCCCTTGGGTCATTGCTGGAGATGATGAAGTACAGTGGAAGCCCGGTCGGCGGGTGATCGTGAGTCAGGAATGTTGATGGTCAAGGCAGAGGGAGCGGGGGCGCGTTATCCCTCCTTTCAGCGCAGAGATCTATTTTACTGATTCATTGCATCCAATATTGTATGGTTTTCCGTATATGCAAATAAAGTGTGTTCTTATATTACCATATTGGCGAGTAAGACCACGTGCGTTTATATGCCACGTAAGAAGTTTTTGATGAAAAATTAGGGATAATTAATATTTCAAGTAGACAGCACTAAATTTTTGTATTCCTGTAAACATTGCAGGGCCTCATCATGCCAGTGCAGAGGCCAACATGCCGCCTAAATTTAATAGAAATTCAACACATTGACGTGAATCGCATCAATCAGCATGTTTTGCAATACTGGGCCACTATTACGAATTGAACCGGTCCTGTAACGACGGCAGTGGCGGCGGCTGTCTGGCTACCGCCCGCCAGAATAATCTTGTTGTGACCAACTGACAGCTGTCCAGCCTCGATGATCTAGGCACGAGCGACAGCAGCAAGTCGCTGCATCAATCTCCTATGGGGCATAGCTCTATGTAATCATCACAATTATGATGTATACATGGATTATAATGTATACATACCGGCTATGCGGTATGTCTTCCTATTAAAAAAAAAAAAAATTCTGAAATTTGAGGTGCACCTCAAAATTCATGCTTCGAAGTCATTTACAGTCCTATAATTAATCTCCTATGGGGTATAGCTCTTTGTAATCATTATAATTATGATGTAGACACTTTGGTTATAATGTATATATACCGTCTATGCTGTATGTATTCCTATTTTCGAAAAAAATAAATTCCGAAATTTGAGGCTATAAGTTATGTTTTCCGATTTTCAAAAAAAAAATTCAGAGTGGATGAGCTATTGTGGACAAGGCTTAATACAGTAAAACCATCTTTCTTTGCATGTCACAAATAATTTTGCTCTTTTTTTTTTTTCCTTTGTAAAATGAAAATCAGACAAGCAAGCAGCATGTTTCACAACATGTGAGGCACTGATATATCCCATCTGCAGTGCAAGCATGCAATCGACCTGTGGACATGAGCATCTTTTCTCATTCTTACTTCCTCCCAACCAGGCCCAGCAGGAGGCGGGGTGGTGAACCCCCTTCTTCAACCAGCATGACAAACAACTCGCAGCGAATGCTGCCCTTGGTGGAATAAGTACATCCTTTGCCTGGAAAATGCAGTATTTTTTAGTTATTCTTGCTTGAATCCATGTGACCCTTCACCACAGCGTGTTTCTCTTCTGTTTCTCTTCCTTTTGTGCTGTCAAGTCCAGTGGTGATGCAAATAAAAAAATAAAGTTCCGATAGCAAGGGGCTAAACGTTTGACGAGATATGGCGGTAAATAACACTTGCTCCGTGTTTGACAGATACGTGCCACGTCACATTAGAACACTGGCTATTTTTGCTACTGTATTCGGTCACTCCCAGAGTAGCGTGGAAAGCTATAACGCAGGTCTGAGTTATGTCCCCCAACAGCCACGTTATATCAGGCTTTTACTGTATTCTTGCCACTTGCCTAGGGGCATGCTGGTGAGCTCTGGAAGCAAGTTGTCGTGGGTTCAAACCCCCGCTCAAGGTGACATCACGTCACGTGAAGATGAGGCGGAGTTGTATTTAGTAATTATGTCAGTACACATCACATGTCAACTTAATTGCATTGCATTAGACAAGTAGGTCAACCACTAACACAGTCTCATTTTCACAGATTACAACATTGCAGGATTGTACCTAAAGTAAAAATTTGTTTGAATTTGAATAGTAAATGGGATATCACCTATACATTCTAATATTTCTAGTGACAGATGTTTTGCTAGTTGTGGTAATTTCTCTAGTATTTGGATAGAATGGCTAATTGTGGGTGTGTGTGGTTTTTTTTTACTAATGTAAGGAATACACCATTATCTGTATTTTATTTATTTTTGCTAATGTAAGGAATACACTTCTAACTGTAGTTTCTTTATAGTTTTTAATATTTGTGGAACTGGGACTATTTAAATATTTGATTATTATTGCTAGTATGTATCTCTTTGCTGCAGTTATTCTTGTTCTTGCCTTGTAATGAAGATATAGATCTTTTTGAAATATACTGACACTTTGTGTTTATGTGGTGTTGTTGGTGTAGTTGGGGTCCCAAGTGACTGAAGCCAAGAGTACATTGGACGTAGCGCTGGAGGTGTGTCGGAACATGAACTGTGACATCCCATCTCTGAACGCCTGGCTGGACAGTGTGGAGAGCCAGCTGGATGAACAGGAGCTCACTGGAGGTGTTGTGGATCTGGAGCCACAGATACATTTCGTGAAGGTGAGGAAATTTGGATAATCAGACCATGTGTAATTCACTCACAGAAATAAGTATGTTTTGGTACAATTGAGTAAGGATGGCAATGTTGATCACAATCAGGCTGGCATGATAAACTACCACCCTCTAATTCAGTTTCATCACTATTTTCTTGTTATTCACTTTGCTCCTCTCTTTGTTTTCATGTATACTCCACCTTCTACCACATTATTTATAATCCTTTTCTCGTCTCATAACTGCAATCGTACTCCTCATAAACTAATGTCTGTTCATATTTCTAGCCCTGGTTTTCGCAACATATAAGTTATCTGTTTGACGTGAGCTGCACACTGAATTTTTACTAGTGCACTGCTGTCAAACCCCTGCCATTGTAAGCAACTGTGAATGCAACCTGGCACAGCCTAGTAGGCCTGCCATGAGCATTACGGTGAAACCAAATGTCCCAAAAGAGAGGAAAAATTTACTTTCCCATCCCGCAGATGGCTGTGCAGCTATTCTACGGCAATGCTGCAGAGAGGGAAAATGAGGCAGGGTATGCGCTCAGCCCCCTCCTTGGCCACCCGGGAAACTAGACAGGTAATATAAGCTGTGAAATCCCATCGTAAGGGTAGTTGAAGTAGGCAACCTTGAGGAGACGGTCGCCTACCAGAGTTGATGTCGAGCTTAGTTATTGTAGTGGCAGATCATCATCAAGAGTTCCAGGGCAGTGAGAAGCTGAAGTTAGCAGCCCACTATTCACTATACAGTTTTGCAGACATGAGTTAGCCCAGTGCCTTGAACTTACAGCCATTAAAATAATTCGTGTACATAATATACTACCATGCAAAGTATTTGTTGTGTGCGCACTTTAGTTTTCAAATCATCACACACTCAAAATGTATCATTTTTAACTCCTTTGTATACAATGAAAACTGTTTCCTATGGCTGACATCTTGAGCAAAAGTCAAAAGTAAATACTGTACATCAACTTTTGTGGGAAGAATTTCCCTGCCAGAGGCTGCCATCAGCTTTGAGGGGCAATGAAATGGATTGGAGTGGAGAGATTTGAGTAGATCGTAACAGCAGAAGGAGCAGTGGAATTGATGTAGCAAATTATTCGGCTGGTAGCTCAGTTTATGCCACGATACATGGGAAAACAAAGAAACATTTAACAAACTAAATTATTCATACATAATACTCTGGAAATTTATTCAAGGCGATGTCCATAATTAGCAAGTTTTATAGTCTGAATGGATGTTACTGTTGTTATTGCTGGAGACATAGTTGTAAAATATTAATATATACTATGAAAATTGAATGGCAGGGTTTTGCCATGTACAGCAAATTTTAAGAGAAGTGTACTGCAGTGAAATCAGATAGTTAAAAATAATAACTTGAAAAATTGCTTTCCAATTTGTGTGTCAGAAGTTCAAGATAATGGTTCCATGACTAGCAGAAATATTAATAGTTTGTTTTCTTGAAAGTAACATGCTGTTTATTTTGCCTGTATGTGTAGGATGATATTATTAAAGTAACTACATAAATTAGTGTACATATACTGAACTGGCAGCTTTATTACTGTCTTAGAAACATTCATGCCAACGCAATGCACCTTGAGCATGTCGTCGTGCAGTAATTTGGAATTTAATGCAAAACAAACCGTGGTTGGTTGTAGACATATTTCCTATTTTGTTTTGCATTATTTGGTCCACATAATTTCTTTGTGCACAAATTAAATTTAATTAATTAAGGTCAGAATTCCTTATCATGAACGGTTGGCTGTAAGGTCATTGATTGTATCTCTGGTTATGCTGGGGTTATTCTTATGGTGTGTTCTTTGTGCTCTCATGGCAGGTACAAGCACATAAATTGATTATTGATGGTCATGAATGCCATCATGGTGATCAATGTTGAGTAGTGTAGTGCAGTTTAGTTTTTGATGGCTATATACTTCCCTTGAGTTTAGATCACTGGTATCTGGGGAAGCCCAAATGTAGGCCATTGCTGGTGGAGAAAAATTTACTCGACACTTCATGATTCTCTTCATGCTGCCTTTGAAAATCATAAAACATGTGCATGTGCTCATCCATTTCAGCTACTATTATCAAGATATTTCTCTATGCCCTATTTCTTTCCTTGCAAAGATCTTGTTTGATTTTTTGACAGAACTGCAAGAAAGGAAGTCTACAAATCCAGTAAACCAGAATAGAGTGTACAAAACCATAAAACAAAGAACATTCATTTTAAAATTGGTTGATTTTATTGTATTTTAATGACAATTCTGGATTAGTAAAAAATCTTAGGGTAGTTAACTTTAACGTCATTTCAATATTTTTACTGTTTCTGAAACTGTTAATTAATGTTAGTTTTGGAAAGCTATAATATACTTTTACTTAGTAAATTATGGAAATAAAAATGTTACGTGACAATTTACTACTTTTCCAATGAATTTGTATAAAATGAAAATTATGTATGTTACCCCCGTGTTTGTTGTTATTGCTAGTATTTTTCTGTTTCATGTTTCTTTTTTATTTAAACATTTAGACATCTGATTGCTTGGATTTTAATTAATTTTACACTTATATACCGGTAACTCTTTCAGAAATGTCTGGACCATGACTTACCAAATCGGTGTGTGGTAAGAGATGGTATTAGCTCCTCTTACAAAGCATTCTCTTCATTATGTGAATCTGCATATATAGAGGCACTAAAGGACAGAGTGGATGCCTTAATGAAGAAATGGGATAGAATTGAAGCAAGACTGAACAATTCACTAGCCAGCTTGGAAAAGGTATGTCAGTTATGTGCTGACTATTTGCTAGAACCAAGGATATTAAGTAATTTTTCATGTTTGTTTCTTTGACTATTACAGTATTATTATTAGCATTATTTTAATTTTTATTATTATTATCACCATTATCATTATTATCATCATCATTTGTTGTTGTTGTTGTTATTGTTGTTGTTGCTGTTACTATTAGTAAGTATTTTATATGACTAGAAAATGTATTGACTTGCATTATTTAAGCATAAAAACTGAAAGCATTTCAAGCCACCTAGTACGATGAGAGGATATCAAATGTACATTACAGAAATAGTACAATACTATCTCTTAAGTGGGCGGCGTGTGAGGGTTGAAACCTGAATTCCCCAATTTATTTGCAGCATCACGTAAATGTGTGTCATAGTGGCAAGTCCTGATGTCACCTGGGGTCGAACATAAGCCCTTCAGCTAAGTCCGGTATGGGTAGGGTCCGTCACATTGGAAGAAATAATGGTTACTGATCGGGAACTTTGTGAATGTTTGGTTTGGTTGGCGACTTGGGGAATACAACTCCTACAACAGTTTTTACATTCAGGCATTTGCACTCACGTAGCCCACGACAAGGTGCTCTCCGCTGCCTCCTCCTCCTCTTCCTCCCAGTGCACATTGAGGTTGTGACTGATATAACTGCTGATAGTTTTTTTGCACCCTTAACATGGTTTGTGTTAAGATGAGGATTGTGCATGAGTCTGTATTCAGATTGTGGGACCAATTTTGTGGGTGTGGCAAGGCAGCTTCAACAATCCTTTATCCAACTGCTCAAGTCTCCCATTGTTGAAATCTTCTCTCTGACTTACTCCATTAATTTTAAATTTTTTCCCTCAGCAAATGCACATCAAGGTGGGTTATGGGCAGCAGCTGTGAAGTCAGCGAAATACCACCTCAGGTGAGTCATTGGCAATCAGATTGTCACTCAGGAGGAGTTAATGACATTGTGTACTATGGTTGAAGCTATCCCCAATTCCAGACTATTAACACCATCATCATTCGACCCATATGACTTTGCTGCCCTCACACCGGGGCATTTTCTTATTGGTAGGCTCCTCGTAGTAGTGCCTCAATTATGTGATGAGAACAGTAATAATGCAATCTGGTATCATGGTATCATGAGTATCTTCAACAGCTGCAACCTCGGGGCAAGTGGCAAACCAACTCACCAGGACTCACTGTGGGAGATTTGTCGTATACCCGCATTGGGCTGGTGCTTGGCCAAAGTCGTCAAGTTGCATCCCAGAGCAGACATCATCATCAGAATGGTGGAAGTGCACACTCAAAAGGGATAATTGTGCAGATGGGTACATAAACTGTACCTGCCAACCCAATAATGCTCGCCAGTTCTCAAAATGTGATATTTTATACATAGTGTGACTGTGTGTGGGCTCTTAGAGACCTCAGTCGGTCTCGGCGGGCGGTATGTTGTATATTATCATGTACTATATCAATTATGGAGCATAAGAACTCAGAATGACTTTGAACATAGTGTAGTTATTGGTTGCCACTTAGTAAATAATCTGTAAGAGCCATTTCCACCCTTCTCATGTTTCCCAAGTCAGTCGACCCTCTGGGATGTGATTGTGACATGGAAACGGCAAGGAAGAACCACAAAAAACTAATTTATTTCAAAAGAATAAATTTATGTTTACTTATACTTATAAAAATATTACATTATGTACTGAAACTGTATGACATGGAAAATTTATCATTACACCCTTCTGAAGGAAATCTAAAACTGTCATAAATTTCTTTCATAAATTTGAACCAATGTATTTCAATCACTCTATGTACCTTATCTTTACAATGATGAGCTGTATTTTATCACATAATCATTGTCATCATATAATAGTTGCACCATCATTTTTAATTGTTGAGAAAGGTAAAACATTTTCATCATTTGAAAGTTGTTGTTTAGACAATCCCTTCTGTACCAGAACCTGTATGATTGCTCCCTATGTCAGACCATCCACAGCAATTTTGACAGGAGGGTACTCTCTGTCAGCCACAGCCTCCCTCAAAGCAAGAGGGGGTGAGTTGCAGCTGAAAGTAACAGAGGACAACACAAGTGTTTCTCCCTTCACCCAGAGAGTCATTTTCTCTCATTTTTGTTGGTATGGGACCCTGAGTGAAAGCTATTGACCCCTCACACAGGCCGGTTGAGAGGGAGAATGTGATGCATTACTAGTTGCTAGATAAACTCTTCCCCTCTCACCAGGCATTTAAGGGGAGGAAGCAACATCACACTTGGCTATAGCTGAACGTGTCCGAAGGTAGCCAATATCTGCCTACCACTGGGAGGCCAGAAGAGGAAGGATGCAAGGCTGTATTAGTTTCTAGGCAATCACTTACCCTCTTGCCAGGGCATTTAAGGGAAGAAAAGATAGTAAGGTCGCACCTGTCTGTGCCAAGCAACATGTGAACAGAAGTAGAGGAGAGCACAATGGATGCTTTATGTGTTAAGCATTTTGTTCACAGTTATTGGGTATTTGCATAAACAGGCAGTTTGACGATCTATACTGTTTACAAGGATGGATATTAAGTGTTGACTGAGTACATAATTTTATAGGCTGTTCACTGTAAAATGAGCACTTTTGAAAGCCCTGCTTAAGATCTACTTGTATACCAGTTGTGTATCCCTCTGCCTTATTTAAAATTAACATTGTTATGGGCCTCATCACTTTATTCATGCATCTGTCAAGTGAAACTATGAAATTATTAAGAAAGTAAAGACATTGCAAATCTGCTGATTTGTACACTTCGATACATAAAAAAATGAAATAATTAATTATAAGTTATCACAATTGGTTACTAAACACTTTTTATTCGACGTTAAGATATGGAGCTACTGTCCATCCATCGTTACCAACTTTGCTGGGGGGTGAATGTAACTCAGTGCGCCCATTAAAGTATATGTATGCAGAGGCAGTGATTTTTTCGTAACATTCATTTCTAAAGTGCTCACTTTATCGTGAACAGCCTTTAGATTGAAAATAGATGATGTTAATTTTTTGTATGTATGTAATTACATATTCACATAAAAGTTGCACCCTTAATTTTCAAAGAACATTTTTGTATAAATTGTTTGACAATTATTCAAGAAAATATGGTAGTTTCAAAGTAATTTCTTTGTATTACAACATTATTAAAACAGTTTTCATGAGTCTGAACTGTTACCTAAGCTAAGCTGTGCTGATTTATTATCTATTTTCAAGTAAGTTAAAGCAAATTACTTTTTAACTCTTTG
Source organism: Dryococelus australis (assembly GCA_029891345.1). Taxonomy (NCBI): domain Eukaryota; kingdom Metazoa; phylum Arthropoda; class Insecta; order Phasmatodea; family Phasmatidae; genus Dryococelus; species Dryococelus australis. Next base: position 74,579,969 of record CM056996.1, read on the forward strand.
GATTCAGTTTTCAGTACAGCACTACAGTGTAACAATTAATTTACTAAGATTTACTGTGGTTTTTTTTTCGTACAGTCTGTCAGTGAAAACTTTAAGTAATATTATGTAATGATGTAATCAGTACTTTCAAAAATATTCTGTAATATTTTGTGTTGTCTAGATTTAAGTAGAAATTTTGTAAAGTAGATTATTCATAAATCTCTCATCTAGAAAGGCCAAAGTACATGCAGTATATAAACTAGAAATGTTTTAAAGTGAAGCACATTTTTCTCTTCATAGGAAAGTATTGATATTGCAAGAGCCAAACATGAAGACTTTATTCGTTCCTTGGAGGAAATAAATGAGTATCTTCATGAAACTGAGGATTTTGTCAATAAACTGGACTCAATGGCACCTTCGAAAGTAACAGAGGAATACATTGCTGAGTGCAAGGTATGTTGGTATTAAGTCATAAATTAAATTGTTAGTGATAACACCACACAGTGTGTAGAGATTTTGCACTCTATACAGGGGCAAGATTTAAAAATTGTAAACTTTAAATAACTAATACAATCTGATGTGTTTCTTGCCTGAGAAGTTTCATACATAGCATTTAAGAGAATGTTTCAGCATTCCCTTATTGTTGTCTGAGTCCCAGAATGTTTTAAAATTATTACTCAAATCTGGCCCCTTAGAATCGCTTAGAATTAACGTTCAAACATCTCCTGAGGGGAGGATGGCATTATATTTAATTGGAGTCAGCCGGCACCATAAATGTCCCCACATGAGCACGTAGGTAACACATGAGCCCGTGATTAATAAAACAATTACAAGTCCGCCGACGCGCATGGTACCAGGGAGCTAAAAAAAAATGATTTTGGCATATTAAAACAGATGGAAACTAAAAGTAGTGATGTGACTTACAAACACGTGAATGCTACCTGCGGCACATATCTGGCCTCATGCTCGGTTGCTCCTAGACTCGCCATCATGTCGGCAGGACAGATACGCTCAGTTGCTCATTACAAAAACACAAAAACCCTCAAAACTAATTACCCCGAAGCCAATTACACATATTACAAGAGCCCTGGAACAATAATTCACTCGTACATGTCTTTATTTTACTACACAAAATTATTAAGTAGTGTTACTGTGTTCTGCCTGAGGGGTTTGTAGAGTATGGGTGCTCGTGACGTCAAGCTGTTTCCTTTACCGGCCGCCCCATGCCATGTGCTGGTTAACCTCTCCTGGCCAATACTAATTAACACAGGCGGCCCCTTACACCTCTCATGTTGCACCGCATTACACTCTGCACTATACATTTTACTCTGCTTTGGGCCCTAGCACTTAACAACTCTCACTGAACATCTATCAAGGTATTCTCCAGGTGCTGCCAGGTCGGTAGGACCAGGCTTATTCCTGAGCCTACCAGGGTACGACAACAATACATATACAAGCAAACTAATAGGCATTTACGTATCACGTAACTTCATAATAGCGGCATATACAAGAGGGGTTAGTGGCATATATATGAGGAAGAGGAAAAGAGGGACAGAGTCAAACAAGAGAAAAGATAAGAATATGAATGCTCAAATGAATAGAGGAAAAAATGTATTTTGTAAACAAGATCAGAAACTTGATGCTAAAGGGTAAAGTACAAGGGGTAGAAAAGGAATGGGAGAGATTTAAAAAAGGACTGGTAAGGATGATAGAGGAGGTGTGTGGATGAACAGATGGCAAGAGGAAATGGAAGAAGGATACACTACGGTGGAATGACAGAGTAAAGGAAGCAGTACAAGAGAGTAATATAGCAACAACCTGTAAGGGATGAAAGAAAATCATAGATGCAAAAGTGGACAAGGACGTAGGAGGAGAATGCATTTTGGAGTCAAAATGTTCTGTACAGTCGAGTTAGTCAGATGAGGGGAAGAGGCAGAAAATGAGGATGATAAATTAAGAGATGGAAGAAGAGGAAGTGGAGTTATGGAGGAAAACGTACACGGAGGTTCGTAGCTCAATGGTAAATAAGAACAAGCAATCCGGGAATTCTCTAAACTACAATACACTTTTATTAACACAATTCTTTACATTTATTGGAACAATACAGAACATTTACAATTCCTCTTGATTCTTATGCGTGATCTGTATTCTTGTACTGAGTTAAGTTATGTAGACTAAGTTGTGACCTGCCTGTACTTGTCAGAAAGCTAAAGGATTACCGTTGAATATCGGCTAACGAAGTCTCGAGAGATGACCTTACGCTCTACTACCAAACCGAATATGTTCACCCCAGAAGTTGTAGATGTTGTCGGCTATGAGCTCCTCAAGGTCTGGACAAGTATGGTGCCTTCGTCGTCTCAGCCTCGTTGGGACTTCGGCGTCGTCGGCTCCAACGAGTAACACACAGTATATCTTCTGGTGGTCTGGATGCACCTGGGGGGGGGGGGGGGGTGTGGCCTTGTATTAATACTCTGTGCCGAGTGGGTCAATGCAGTGTATTTATTAAACATTGTGTGCGGCCAAGTTCTGACTGCTACAATACAAAGGTGTGGGTGGGAAAAGAAGAGGAGGTACAGGTACAACTAGATACTTGAGATGATGTAGTTCAGGGAGATCCCTTTGTTGTGTGTTTGAGGGACCTATTGTGGCAAAGAGAAGTGCCTCCAAGTTGCAAGCAGATACTGTATAGGCCGATAGTGATATATGAAGCATAAACTTTGATAGTAGACAAGAATATGGAAAGAAAGAGACATTGAGTATGAAATTTGCAAGGTGCATGATGATAGTTATAGGGTGAAAAAGAATTCATAATTAACTGGTATGAGAGAAAGTATAGATATAGGGGCTCACAGAGAATACTGAGGTGGTGGATGTCTGCCTTCAGTAGCATGTTGGAAGGCATCCCAGGTATGTTCAGTAACATATCAATCAGATAAATGTTAATATCTTGTGTTGACCCCATATCCAGATTAATGTTTCCCCAAACATGATTTGGCAGCTCTAGATGTGCATGGTGTGCATTGTCATGTTGGAAGAGGCCAGAACCATCAGGTTGAACAAAGGACATGAATGGGTGTGAAACATCCTTGCATATAAAGTTAATTAATCACAGATGTTTGTAGACATATGAGAGGTCCAAATATGTGCCAGCTGAACATATCTGATACCATTACAGTACCTCTGATAATTGGTTTAGTCCCTTCTTCACGTGTAGGATCTGTGGATTCATGTGGTGTTTATCACAATGTCATGTGAGCTTTTTCACTTGACAGAATCAGTTGGAAACCTTACTCCTTAGCTATACCATTTAAAGTTGCTTATTGTATGATAACTTGCCATCCTCACTGTACAAGTAGCACACTCTTCCACAGCAGTTTGGCAAGTTCACCAAAGCACCTGTCATTGGGGGGGGGGGGGGGGGGAGCAGTTGGGGTCTGGCAGATGGCATTGGGCTCAAGATTTCTAAAATTTTATTTTACTTTTTAGATTTGCTCATAACTTTACATATGGTTTAGTTTCAAGTGATGTTATACTTTGCCATTAGTGGGGTGTTCTTATACTCTACAGTGATTCAGTGCATGCATGCAGTGGTACTCCTTGCAACACTCTGTTTTCCATGCCTGCTTGATACGGATATTGAATGATTTTGTGCCTGGAAAAGGTGCTAGCTCAATCAGAAGATCTTGCACTGCTAGGTTTGTGTTCTCACCCATGAATGTGCCTGGCAGGGGGGAACGAAAATTATTCGGAGAGGATTGTCCCATCCAAAGAAAATACACTTCCAGACTTTACTGTAAAAACGAGTTTACTCTAAAAATGATAGTAAAACAATAGATATGTTTGGGAAATAATTTTAGTTAAAAAATGATCAGACTAAAAAAGTTCACTGAACTGAAAAGGCAGTTGCATAGTGTGCCTATAGTGACGGCACGCCACAGCCAAGTAACAATGCAATATTTCCTATGTTGACCCTCTCGAACAACACATCAAAGGGGATGGTACCGAACAGTGTATGTGGATAAGTTTATGACAAGAAAACGCAAAACAGAAGAGTCGGGTTCTGATCAAAATGCTGATAACAAAAAGAAACCAGATACCAAGGAAGAAGAGGAGAGCAATGAGTCCACATCTACAAAGTGTTCATTACTGTGTACCTTGCAACCAACCAGCATGCTCTACTGCCAGACAGTTTTCATGAGCAGGTTTTGAAAGGACGGACTTTGAAATTTTTTCTTGCTTGGTATAATTTGTTTCACTGACTGCACATCAAACCAGGCAGACCAGATGCTTCAAAGTCAAGTCCACAAAATCTTCTCTAAAAAAAAATGGAAGATTCCTTTTCGGTTAACAACTTCAGTAACTGGAAGAAAGCAACAGAGAAATTTCGTTCACATGAAAACTCTGAAAGTCATAAATGATCTGTATTGAGCTACAAGCAGGAAAACCATGTTGAGAAAAAGATGCTTTCTCAAACATCCACAGAACCAATGAAAGCAAGGATTTGTCTAGAGAAAATCGTTCCCAGTATTGGTTTTCTTGCGAAGCAAGGACTTGCTTTTACAGGCCACGATTCTGACTCAGGAAATTTTTTTAAATTGATTAATCTTCATTTCAAAGACAGTCTTGAACTAAGGCAGTTGATAGCTAGAAACAAAGAAACTTATTTGGATGGTAAGATTCAAAACAAAATTCTTGGTTTATTGTCAAATGAGATAGTTGATGAAATATGTACTGAGATATGTTTGCAGAACCCACTTGTATTTTCCGTTATTTGTGATGATACCAGAAACATCAGTGGAGAAGAACAGTTGGTCTGATGGAGAAAAGGGTGATTATGCGGGAGGAACAAAACAATTAAAACGGTTCCGGAAAATTAAAAACTTACTATTGTAGCTTCTGTGGTAGATGCAAACGGATGAAGCTCTCGCGGCATACATGACACACACGTCCATCCTGTTCGGCCCGCTGGTCAAGACTAAAGATGGTGGCTCAGAGATAGATGCCATTACTTAACGAAGATTTCCTTCCACCACTGCGAGGGAAAAACCACAAATATATGTATTGGAGAGCATACACATAGAAGACAATTAAATATAGCAATTTTTATTAATTTATAAGTCCCTTAATTTTATTGGTTACATTTTTAATACCCCTGAGGAGCTCAGCTGTAACTAAAATAATGCTCACATATTGTTGACTGTATCATATATTTTATACTATACATCTGTACTGTATCATTATTACATGGACATGTCACATATTGTTGACTGCATCATGAAAAGAAGGAAACTAATATCTTAGTTTGTTGTAAAATTTGTATTATTTTTCTGAAACCTTCAGTTTGTTTTGCATAATGCAGGCAGAGAAATATCTACTATGTATAAACATTGTGCTACAAGCATGTTTGATTTTATTTTATTCATTAATTCTGTAGTTAAAAAAAATAGTGAATTGTAGTTCCACCATACTTATGGAAGCATGAGGGTGGAGTCTTAGCACAGTTATCGCTGATCAAGAAGTTGTGTTTGTAGTAACTCTTGGTTTGTGCAGGAGCTGCAAGGAGACATGTACGCACGCAAGTGCCGTGTGGACGCCCTTCGCGATCTGGCCGTCGACCTCATGTCCAGCAGTGAAGGTCAGCAACTGCAGAAGGAGCTGGATACGTCAGTCGAGCAGCAGCTGATTGCCCTCAACTGCCGCTGGGGTGAACTGTTGCGGCGCGTGCACGTAAGTCTGACCCCAAGCCTCCTGGAATGCAGTGCATGGCAAGCATGATAGTGCATGCATCCCATTTGAAGTTGGTGAACTTTGGAAGAAAATTTCAGCCATATTGTCAGTTTGTAATGCAGTGTACCTTTTAATTTGTTTGTACAGTTACATACAAAGTGACCCAATAAATACATAGCCACACGACACAACTTGTATTTTTCATCTATATCAAGTGAGTCTATGTAAGCACTTTTTTCAGTTTGACCATCTTCAGCTTGCGTGTAGTTAATACTATTATACCAAATTTTGTGCACAATTTGAAGTCTTGTGATGAACTGTGCCACAGAATAACACAATCTAATATTTTTGAATAACTAGTATTTTAAAAATAAAATTGTCTGTTTGGTATATGACTGTGTGGTTTTTTTTTTAGCTGTATTAGAGTGTAATTTGCTTCAAAACATGGACAGTCATGCAGCCTTGAAATAGCTTTGCATAAAATATGTAACTTTATTTTGGGAATTGTTAACAAAATGTTGCACTCACTGATTATTCATGTGAACGTTCCTGGTAGATTTCTGTTCATTTTGTTGAAAAACCAGCAGTATTAAGTATGTATGTGCTTCAATTTTAATTTTGTGGCATTTATCTAATTTTACAATTTTTTTTCATGTAGGAATTATAATAGGCATTGCTGAAGATTGTTGGAGTTTGAATTTTTTTTTTCCACATTACTGCATTGCATTGCTGTTTGGCACTAGTCAGAAGATATTTTTATTCATAGCATTGTTCAAAAAGTTGTTTTTCTTTTCTCATCTGAGTCAATTTCAGTAAACTTTTAAGTAGATATTTTTTGTTATTGGTTTTCATATCAATAAATTATATGCATTTAGGGTGGTAACCATGGCTTTCATATCAATAAATTAGATGCTTTTAGGGCGGTAACCTTGCATAGACATTCACACAAAAGTCGGATGAATACATTTTCCACGCAGATGCACAGTTGTGACATTTCATTGGCTAAGCCAGTTTCATCAGGCGGGTTTTGTGTGTGTGTGTCTATCCACGAGTACCACCTATCACCCATTGAGTTCTTGTGCAATTTATCTCCTTTTTATAATTTAATCAGTAGCCTGGCAGTATATTACCACCAATTCTTAGATGCTTTTAGGTGCATGAAAAAATATTAGTTCTTTTGAAGCACCCCAAAATTAAGCGCATGTGAGGTGAAGAAAAGTTTCTCTGATAATTAGTAGCTGTGTAGATGTGTAGGTGTGCACAAAAATAAAAACAATGATGACAAACAGAGTCAAATAATAGAGATAGCTATTTAAACAATTCTACAAAATAATATAGAAAGAATGTAAATATCATACATCGAAGGTTAAGTAGCATGCACAAAAATGAAAGCAGTTAAAAGTATTTTATAGTCAGCTACAGAGTTTTATTACTAAAAAAATCAGGCAAAGGTACAACACTGCAGTTATACTTTTTCATGCACACTTGTGGCTCACAATTTCGCATAACTGACGCTGCTTGATTTTTCCAAAGATTAAAGTTTCGTGATTTTTACTCAAATAATTTGATGTAGTTGATTGAAGAGCACCATTTTGAAAACATTCACAAAAACAAAAAAATTTTGCTTTTTGAAGTTTTTTAGAATTATGGAAGTGTTCAGTATTCAAATAATTATCTGTTACTTTTAAAAATTATTTTATTTCTTAAGTTTTGCCTTTAACGTAACATCTTAATATTTAATGTATTTTGTGTTATGGAACAACTGACTTGTTCTCTTTGTTGTACTAATGAAATTTGTTATTTTATTTGCAGTTTATGTGTGATGTATGCATACAGCACATTTGTAATAACAATTGCTGCTGCGCATAACAAATTTGTACAGCATGTAATTTTAATGTTCTTCACATTAATTTAATGTTTTCTAACACATTTTACACATCATTTGACACCTTTAACATATGGGAATGTATGTGGTGGCTTTGGATCATTTAAAATGTCTACTATGATATAATACACCTGATGCATGAATTAGCATGGATTTTGTGTGGTTTAGGGTGCTTTTCTGTCCAGCTTGCATATTAAATGTGACCATCATGTGGAGTTATTATATTTCTGTTCATGTGTCTATGTTATATATAAAATAATTGTTGTTATTTTGTACGTGATATTTTGTGCTTATGGTATGTACTAGTTAGTGGTATAAGCCACTGTTGAAAAAGTTTTGTTATGGAATACAGGACACTGAACCAAGAGCAGGGTGTATTTTATTTGTGAAAGTGTGATGTAGTTATTTTGGACCTAGCACTACTTTCTCTGCTGTGACACTTGGCAGCCATCTGAACTCCACAAAAAATGTAGGAGGAGGAAGTTGGGGTGTGAGAGTAAAGTGTTCGTGGTAGGGGACATGCGACTATTTTGAAGGTCAGTGCAGTTCTAAAAATACTTAGTTGAGTGGAGTCCGTTGCCCTGGCCACTGTGAGATCTCTGCTCAAAAATGTGCAAATTGTTAGAGAATGTTTACAGTTCTCTAGTGACTTTAGTTCTACTGTACACAGACATTACGTACATGTGTTAAGCAGTTTGCTTTATTTAATAGAATTACAAGCTAGTATCATAATTGCTGGCTTTGAAACAATGTGACAGATTACTATGTGCATGAAGACTTTTTCAGCATTGAAATTTGTGCAGTGTTCATTTTTCCGAAAATAAATATACACATATTTTTATAAGTTTTAATTGATTTTGCGCTGACATAAAAACTTCACTTTATATGAGCAGAAGGCACTAAAAAAAGTGTAGTTTGTTTCTGCTGAGTGTGTATTCTTTGTTTCTGGACAATAAGCTAATGACGACTGGAATCTGCAGGTAATAACTACACACAGTAATTTCTTTTTAAAGCTTTTTAAGTTTTCTTGGAGAACCTGAAAATAACAAGTTCTGAATTGATAATACAGGTAAACTTTGTATTTCACAATTATTGTTTTATAAAAATTGGGGAAAGAGATTTGCAGTTTGTTAGTTCTTATACCTATAGGTATCTTAACATGGTCAGTTTACCAAGGAACAAATAGTTTGACGGTGCCATAAACCAGAGGACAATTTCCTGGCAGTGTAAGACCTTACAATTTTGAAATTTGTCGAAACAGTAATATTAGTTTAGTTTTCATCAATGATTAAAACATAGGAGAATGAACATAATGAATACTGAAGCAGTAAAGAGTAGGGACAATCTTCGTGTGAGTTCTTGTGATATATGTAAATTCTCAAAATTTTCTATGATTCAAAAATTAAAGTCCCATGATGATATACAGCCATGTTAAAAATGTGCACTTTTCAAGTAGACTATGAAGTGGAAGTAGGCTACTAACACTCACACAAACTACATTAATATTGTTACAATTATGCATTTATCTTTTGTTATAAACTGCTAGACGTATAAATAATTTTAACATATTTCTAATATTGACGATAAATTAGTGCCGGACAGAAATAATTGCACACAAATATCAGTTGAATACTTTACATTTTGAATTTATAAACATACCATAATTTCGAAATACTACCCTTGAATAATCAATTAACATTTGCATCACAGCCAAAAAACACCCCACACATAAACATATGAAAAAACCCCATTGAAAGAGTTGTGGAAACATATGAATATAAAATATTAAGGCTTGGGCAGCCAGAAGGGGGACAAACACTACACGTTAAAAAAATAAAAAAACAGTAACACTACGTTTTAGTTAGCTTGAAACAAGATTTAGACTGGCAGCCAAAACCACAATAAGGAAAAAACTAGTAATACTGCTTACCCATGACATACACAACCATGCCACAGAAAATATCAAAACATTTAAAAACAGCACATAAACACACTGATCGTTCTCCATGACTTACCATTTTAATACCCCAATGCTTAGCAGCTCAAACAAACAAGTAAAATTAAGTTATTCAACAGGATGGCAGCTACGTTCTGCTGGACGAAAAGGTGCGGCAGCTAATCCATTCCGAAGTTTTCTACAGGAGACATGTTCCAGATGTCGGTGGAGCGAAGAAGAAGGAGCTCAGACCGCGCAACAGCTTAAATATACTATCAAGCCCCAATAAAAAAATGATGATGCACGAAGGGACAGGGGAATGTAAGGAAAATGAACAGGGGAGGAAAAGGAGGTGATCCAACCCGAGTATAGAGCATACCACCGCACCAGAGATGGAGGGGAAGGAAATATCTCGTATGATGAGCGTTAGTGTCGCAATCCCCTACCCCAAAACCTGTGCCCTGGGGATAAATCTCTCAAAGTCAAAGTTCTCGGCCATACACATAACACAGTTCACAGAAGATACTGTTGATAGGAAATTCGTAGATAAAGTGAAGTAGAAGCCAGAGTGTAGAATGAAGAAATCAGTCCATAGATTGATAGAAACAAATAACATGCAGGTCAAGTCCATAATTAAAATTTTAACATGAGGAATGATCACCTCCATCTTCAAGTTGTCTCTGGAGACGATGGGCAGTCAAGAGCCAAAGGGCAACTCTGCACCTAGTGAGCCAGCCTCTTCTCAGGCACAGAGGAACAGCACCTCACCAATATCAGGGGGTTGCGGTAGGCAAAACCAGCAGAAGCTCGACCTCTCCCATCAGCACTTGTATAGCTCCCAAGTAAGTTGAAATCTATGTAGCAGGATGGGCTCGGTACGGCACAGTTGGAAAACAGGTACAAAAACAATAATAATGAATTAAAAAAAGGAAAACAACAATCTACATAACATGGGAAAAGGGATGAGGATACAAACATGCATTTACAAATTCAAATTGAATGTGACAGCAAAGCCACAGGTACATACATATTGCAAACAAATAACAATTATGTGCGCTGCACATAAGCCTACAACTGGGAAACATGAGCCTTTCTAAATGAGTGATATGATGTGGACGAAACAAGACTAACTGTATTAGGTCCTAAAAATTTATGTATTTTAAATGGTCCCAAAAATTTGTGAATGATCTTCCCCTTCCCATATCCACCAACATGAAGTTCTTACACAGGACCAGGTCTCTTACCTTGAAATTTACAGATAATCTAGCCTGGTCCATTTTGGCCACCACCTGCAGCTTTGCTACCTCGAGCCTACAATGGACCTCCTCCAGCAGGCGACCATGGTCAGAATCACCAAGGGGCAAGGGAAAGGGGGGAATATTCCATATATTGAGTAAGGGATGGCAAAGAGGATGACCAAGGAAAGGGAGTGAAGGTGGAACTTTCCTGGAATCATGCAGTGCGCTATTAAACTCTACATTTATAAAATCAAGGTCCTGATCCCACTTAGTATGGTCCTGATTGTAGAAAATGGTTAAACATGCCTTCAAGTTCTTATTAAATCTTTCTACCCGATTAGTGATTACCTTTCGGATAATGATTGGAGGTAAAATATTTGATAGCCCAGCGAAAACACTGATGCATGGAACATTCCTGCGCATCTGACATGTGCACGCTACATTTCAACTTCACCCCATATCTAGAATTGCTACACTCGTGGGGAAGTCATACTTCGACAAGTCAACAATTAATACTGTGCCTACAGGATCACTTTCAGCCTAGTGAGTGATTACAGACACGTGATATGAAGGGAAGAATTTTACTGTTTACCGGAGCTGCTGTGCAATCGCCCATATTTCCCTCTCAAGATTTTATTATTCGACGAAGCCATGGACACCAGCCAGCCAGAGATGCGAGAGTCAAGGGATGATGCAAGATTGCAGCACCCCAGCTACAAGAACACCGCAGCCTCCAGAGCCTCGTGCCGAGGTGTGATAAAAACTTCAACCACCTCCAACGGGAGAGATAAGGAAAGGGTGTTGCTGCCGTGAAGTCTGAATAAATTAACCCCTGCGAAGACAGGCTAGCGCCCCCCGCACCCTTCTGACAGCCTACTAGTTGCAGATTGGTATATATGGAGGTGTGAGATCCAGACACGGCAGTGTTCGCTGGGCCTCGAGCCTGACTAAGGCAGAGGGCGCCTCAGGCCTGAGCTAGGTTAGATAGGTCACCCAAGCTCGAGCAAGGCTTAGCAAACCAGCATAACAAGCCTGAGCAAGGCTTAGTCTAGTCAGGGGTAAGTGGTTCAGATCCTGACTTCAATAGTCTGAACAAGACTCGAACTGGTACACTCCAGGATTCTGACCACTAGGTTAGTTGTGTCGGTAATAAAGACTCAAGTCTCCGGGAGAAAGCTGTGCTGCTCAAACACTCACAGTCCATAATGAGTTGAGTTATCTGAGAGAGCAAATGCTGCTAGACTCCACGTGTCGAAAGCACTGTCGCCTATGACTTAGCAAGTGCACCACATCAGTCGCATCAAGCTGATGTCTCCACATCGCCATCCAGAGGTATTTCTACGTTCTCACCTGAAACCCTACCCAGAAAACCTTATCCTTTTGTATCCGCCGTAGCAGATTGTGACGACGTCCCTTCTGGACGCAGGTAGCCTTTTACCTGCCGTATAGTTTATATTTTTATTAATTTTTATATTGTACAGAGCTACGCATCCCTTTTCTTTCCTAACGTATTTAATAAATACATTGTTTTGTCAGTATTTGTGCATACCTTCCTTTTACCTAGCTCCAAGTAAAATTAGCATTTATATTTATTTAACAGTCCTAGATCATAAGTATCTTGATCACTGATTAGTGCAGGCAGAATCAATATTCTCCAATTTCTTTCAGCCTTAACAAGGCCAAGGAGTCCAAGGATTATTGTTGACCGCCTGACCTACACGGAAGTAGAACAATCAAAACCACCAGGCCGTTATCCCAACCACCATCTCGATCCCCACCTGAACAAGACTGGGTCATTTCTGATTGTAATTCATAATTTCAAATATACAAACATCTCCTTTATTTTGTCCTGAAAGGAAAATACGGAGTGGAGTTTTCTGGATAGCCCCAGCCTGAACAAGGCGGACTATCCCAGGAGCACCCTGAAATGCTCAGCCCTTCGGCGGGTTATAACACCGGGATCACAGGCTCGTTTCTTGTCCTTTGCTTCAGTCCCAGCCTGAACAAGGCCGGACCGAAGAATGATACTGCCCAATGAGTCAGGAATATATCCTATTGCTTTTATTATTATTGTTGAGATACCTTATGATACTAAATGACGTAGAAGCAATTTAAGAAGACTAGTTCAATTAGCACAACGAGAGTAGTTAACGATTCTAGTTCCAATACAGCTATTGATTCAGAAATCCACCAATTACAGAATTGTTACAGCCCCTTTCTCTTACTCAGAACATAGGGCCTGTTAACCGTACATGCCAGGTTCTTACGGCGGCTGGTAAACTTATTACTATACGCATTCCCCTGCAGATGGCTAGTCGACGTAGAATAGTGACCCCCACAGCTAATTTCGTGCCAACACGTTTCCCCACTAGACCGGCTCCCTATAGAGGATGCTGCCAGCTGGAGCTTACTGACTTCGCTTAGAGTCATTCCCCTATTCACGTGACAGCTGTCGTTACTTATATTTTCGACAACCTTTACAGTGAGCATAATCAAACTTCCGGGACAGGAGCCATATTTGGTTAAACTCACTCTTAGGGTTTGGATCTTCTCCTCCTATCAAGGTTATCCAGCCTAAAGGGCACAAACTCCAATCTTCCAACTTGGGAGGGTCTGCGACCCAGCCAGGCACACCTATTTCTCATAACAATTCTTCCCAAAGGGGTACCTTGAATTACCTTATCCCAGGAGGGATTTCAGCCTCCCCACCTTTTGGAATTAATTTCATTAATTCCAGTGAGAGGGAGTTGCATCAACACATATTCTTAAAAATATTAGAAATACAGTACTTGGCATTATCAGTAACAATCTCAATAGGAGCACTAAACACTTTCCACACTTGATCAGTTATTGAAGAGGCCTTCATATTATGAAGAGGCAGCAAAATGACAAATTTTGTAAAAGTATCCAACAGCATTAAAATACATACATTGACATTTTTATATCTAACTAAGGGTCCAAAATTATCAAGGTGTACAATGCTCCAAGGACCCTGAGGTATCTGTGTCACCTTCTACCCATTGGTACGCTAAGCCTGTTTACATTTCTGGCACATATCGCAGGAACTTACAAAATTCAAAATGTCACCCCTTAAACTAGGCCAGGCGAAATACACCACTGTCTTACTGAACGTATTACTGACGCCCAAGTGTCCGCCAAACACTGAATTATGAAAAATATAAAACCATGGGCCTCAACAATTCTGGAACGACTATCTTGTGAGCACGTCTATTTTTCCTGTTGAAATACAGAATATAATTTTCCATTACATAGGATAGTGCCGCACCAGCACTCAGATCTGTCTTAACCTGGCTGCAGGAGGCATCATTCACCTGCGCGGCATAATGTAACAAAGACTTCAGGGAACTCCTGTATAAGGTTATGAAAATCTTCAGTGTCCGAAACATTTTCCGTCTCAAAGTCTGCCGGATCATACATTCTAGGGAGGGTGTCTGCTACCTGATTTTCAGCGCCACGGACATGATGTACCTTAAAACGGAAAACGTGATAAGCCCAAAACCCAATGGATGCACACTGCAATAAAAATAACTTGCCACTCACTATTGCATCATAGTTCTCATGATCGTGGTCAAGGGTACACACAAGCTGTTCAATTTTTGCCCAGAACTGACGTTTTTGATGCTGATGGTAATATGCAATAATAAGGCAACTATCAATTTTTCATATCATGTTCTTGTAAAAATAATTGCCTTATAATCAAACAAATACTATATTGAATATATAAAAGGATAAAAAACACTGATGTAAGGTATATTCAGCTTCTTAATTAGTAATTGTCTGTTAAAGCTAGGGGACCTTCCTGTAGTGGATGAAGTATATTCACTGCATGCAGGCAGCTGAAGCCTTGACACCTAACTGGCTAACTTGGATAGGTTGGACATCTAGCTTCTCAATAGGAAGTAGGAATCAGTGTTTCCTTAACAAGGTGTTCATCCCTCACCCTGCTTGCTCAGTTGAGCTGGGTGGGCCGAAATCTCTATAACTTTTAATATAATGGGTGGTGGTGCCAGTCTGGAGGACAGTCAGGGGGGTCTCACAGGTAAAATGCAGTGGGCGGCCGAGTAGGCCAGTTGACGTATGGTTGGGCACGAGAAATACAAATACAACCTTCTGATAGCTGGTGTTTTGCTAGGTTGTGAGGTGGCCACTGGCTGGCGTTTTGGCGGTGTATGTAACTGAGGTAAAATGTACCATGGAACATTATACCAGGCGTTGCAGCTGTCAAGGCACTGCTCCACAAGGAGGTGGGGGTGCATGTAATAATGTCTTTTTTTGGCTAGCCGAGTGTTTTGGCTTGAGGACAGTGGTGTAAACACAACGGTTGCACATCAGTGATGTTACGTTAAATAGAGGATGCAAGTAAAAGAAGAAAATCAGTTATGCTTATTGGATGTAGTGGATCAAAGGTACAGGCACAGTTATATGTAATAATCAATTGCGATGTAGCAGCATGGAAGTAACTGGCTTGGTCAATCCATTAAGAAAATTATACTTTCTGGTGCTGGTGCTTTGGGGTGAACCCCTGCTGGAGATCTTATCAGACAAGTAGCATAACATATGCTGGGATGTACGCCTTTCGACTTATGTTACTGTTACTCAAGCTTGTAGCAACACAGGTTGAGGACCCCCTGCTCCTATTCAGGGACAGTTGAGTGAGTGACATTACAGCTACTTAATTCAACTTCCTCTCAAATTTATAGCATTACCCATCTAAGGCTGCTATGGAACCCAGATAATCTGTGTGAAATTCTCAGAATCTGAGTCCCTTGGCAACTTCAAGTGTTTTTACTCCTTGAGCCTATGAACCCAGGAAGATTCTTTCCCCTCTTGTCATGGTGTTGACTAGAAAGTTGGGAGCACCCTTCAATGGGTGTTTAGTTTGATGCTAGTTCACGGTATTGTGCGTGAGCCTGAAAGTACTTAAGCGGAAGGCACACAATGTAGGCAAAGTGGTAAAAAGAAGTTGAAACCATGAAACAAATTGACTGGACCAAGAGAGGTAGCTGGTAGACATATACTTTATTCTATCAGGAGACGTTGCAATATGTGTGTGTGTGTATATATGTGCGTGTGTGCATGTGTGTGTGTGTGCATGCGTGTGTGCATGCATGTGTGTATGTGTGTGTGTGTGTACCTCTGACCTATGCCTCAACTAAATATGAAGGACAAGAGACAGGTTTGCCAAGTTTTTATACTTCAAGGCAGTATCGAGGGTCGAACGAGAGACCAAGGGACAAGAGTGGCCCCAAAATGCCTGAGTCCAGCACGGACGAGTCAGTCGAGGCAACAACTCAGAAACTTGTTAAAATACGGACGTGTCACTTGAGGCAACAACTCAGAAACTTGTTAAAATATTGCTCTTTAGCAAGAGTGTGGTTTGTGTTGAAAAACGCAGTTCAAAGTCATTGAAAAACGCAGTTCAAAGTCAGGCTAGTACAACAATGATTATGAAGGTCTAGAAGAGACTTTGAAGTCAAACTGCACAAGCAATAGCTAAAGCACGGAGCTCAAGCTGGAGATCAGACTCCAGTGAACTGCCTCGATTTTGGGCATGCAGCTGAATATGTGGGTCTCTGAGAGCTTGGTGAGCAAGGGGCAGATAGTGAGGACTGTATGGAGGAAGAAACCTCCCCTTTGTATGGTTGAGCTTGTAAACATCTTTAGACAGGCAGAAAGGCATAGTGTGTGATGTGCTCAGCATTACAATGTGCCTATAGGGAACACCAGAGGCTGAGGCTCCATTTGTACAAACAACTGCACACTCGTGGTGCAATAACTTCAAAAGTAAGCCAATCGATACCACTACGTGTACATTTATATTAATAATAGTGAAGAGCATGTGCAGTGAAATGGTCTGTAGATTCTAATCTGTGGTTGCACTGACTATAATTGTATGGTGGAGAGATATATGCTCACAAAAAACAACGCCCAAACGAAAAACATTTCAGTTTATTTATGAGTGTCTAAGAGAAACTGGGTGTCTTTTTTGTCTGACATGCGAGAAACAGTGGAAGACTTTGATGTGGCACGATCATTATTGTGGAGGAATGGGTATTTCATCAAATGGGACGCCATCCTGAGAGCAGCAGTAGTGGTAGCAAGAGCAGAGGGGTACATTATGTCAATGTATGGAGGATCCTCAAGGAAGACATACTGTACCCCTACCACATTTAGGGAGTTCAGGCTCTCACTGAGGCTGATTATCCACAGTGAATGGCATTCTACATTTGGTTGCAGCAGCAATGTGATAATGATGCACATGTCTTAAACATGTGCTCTGGACAGATGTAGTGTTTTTTATTATGGACAGCATCATTAATTTTCACACTTCTCACAATTGGGCAGATGAGAATCCTCATGCAATAACGCAGTTCCAGAACCATCAGTTCACACTAAATGTCAAGGGTGGGTTTTCAGGTAACTGTTGTGTTGGAACCCTCGAGTGCGAGGTTGTGTGGCCAAAAGATGGCGTGTTGTAAATATAAACGTTCGTGTATCACGAGATGTGTTTAGTTATTATTCCCGAACATAACATGTGGCGACAAGGATGGGATCCTTGAAGACTTGTTCGAGGAGATTACTGACAATTTTCGCGGCAACTTTGTTTACATACAATCTCATGGTCGGGTGACATTGTTTCGTCAAAATTCTGGGCTAAAGAGATAATTTCATCATGCCGGCAAACGGCCCAGCAATACCTACATTTGTGCAAGGCATAGAACTGTTTGAGAATTACATTGAACAACTCAATTTATATTTCAAGGTTGCGGATACTAAAGAAACTGATAAGGTTGCAGTATTAGGCATAACCTTACCTCTGGAGACATATGCAGTGTTGAAGACTCAAATAAGTCCAAAGTCACTGGACGAAGTCACTTTTAAGGAGTGTATAGACAGTATTATTAAAGTCCTAGCTCCTAAGAATATCGTTATCGCCGAGCGCTTCAAGTTATAGTAACGCTGGCAACAAATAGCTAAATCTGTTACCGAATACATCGCAGCAATCAAACTCATTGCTACCATGTGTAAGTACAAGGATTTTTTGGACAAAGCTTGAGAGATAGATTGATTTCCTGTATGTTATCGGAAAAGATGGTTAGGCTGCTGCTGGCTGAATCCGAAGAGCTTAAATTTGCAGAGGCAGTCAAGATAGTAATGGATGTGGATGCAGTGGCGAAGTTGGCAGCCCTGATGAGTGGGGAGAAGAGTGAAGAAGTGAATGTGATTGCTGAGCCTGCATGTTTCAGGCAACTGGAAATAGAGGATGTGCAATACGTCGGTGCAAGCAGAGGATATCACCAGTATCCACCTCAGCGGGATGGTTTCACCCATCAGTCTTATAGTGAGTTGACCAGTCAGAACGGGGCAGTAACCTCGAAGAAATAAGAGCCCCAGAATGCCTGCAGCTGTGGAGTCCGTCATCAGTCAGGCAGCTGTCCAGCACGGAGGTGGATTTGTTACAACTGTGGCCGTTTGGGACATATTACTAAGGCATGCCGCAATAGCAAGGTAAATGACTCGTCAGTTTTAATTCTTGTTTGTGCATGCGTCTCGGGCGTACCAGTAGAACCGGCTTCAGTACGAATAAAGGTAAATGGTGTTGAAATACTTTTTGTGGTGGATACTGGAAGTGCTGTTACTCTTTGCAGTCAGGACCTATACAAAAAAAAACTAGGGGCAAATGCCTTAACCCAATTCCCAGGGGTATTAAGGGCTGCAAATGGCAGGGGGTTGCAGGTAAGCGGAGTAGTGCCGATGTCAGTTACAGATGAGGTGTCGGGATCCTTGCACCAGCTTTCACTGTTGGTAGCAAGGGATTTATCAGCACCTGCGCTTTTGAGCAGAGACTGGCTATCAGTATTGCGGCCAGGTTGGCAGGACCACCTACTGGCTAATTCACAAGTGTTGTCCGTACATGTTGTTGGTCTCAGTAGGGTGGCCAACCGAGCTGAAGTGTTAGTTGACCTTAAAAGTAAATACACAAAGGCATTCTCTGTAGTTAACAATGACAGACCCATTTCTGGTTTTAAGGTTAATATAAATTTGAAAGGTAGTGCCATTCCAGTGTTTCATAGAGCTTATGATGTTCCATGTGCCCTTGTTCAAAATGTGAAAGAGGAGTTGTACAAACTGGAACAGGCTGGAATTATTTCACGTGTAAAGTCTAGCCCATGGGCAAGTCCCATCGTAGTGGGGCCAAAGAAGTCAGGCCAGATTCGCCTGTATGTGGATCTCAAAACAACTGTAAATCCTCATTTACGAGTAGACCAGTATCCCTTACCTAGAGCAGATGATATTTTCAACAAATTTGAAGGGTGTCAGGTGTTCTGCTGTCTGGATCTCACCCAGGCATACTTATGGCTGGAAGTTGAGGACCCTTCTAGGGAGCTCTTGACTATCAACACCATAATCGGGTTGTATCGGTTTAACAGACTAGTGTTTGGCCTAGCTTCTGCCCCAGCTATTTTCCAATCAGTTATAAGTCTATCCTGTTCGAAATAGGAAATGTAGCAGCCTATTTGGATGACATACTGCTTGGAGGAAAAGATAGACAAGAATGTGCAAAGAATTTAAATTTAGTCCTTGCAAATTTGGATGCTTACAATTTAAAGATCAACACAGATAAGTCTGAGTTGTTTGTAAGTTCTCTGGAATTCTTAGGGTTCCAGTTTTCTGGGCAGGGAAAATCGCCCACAAAATTATAGATCGAGAAAATCATGGCTACTCTTGCACCTACAGTTACCACTCAGTTGAAATTATATCTGTCTTTGTTGAACTACTATATAATATTTATTCCTATGTGTCCAGATCTGCTCGAATCCCTCCACAACCTCTTATGCAAAGATGTTCCATGGGTCTGGACATCTGATTGTGAGTTAGCCTTCAACAAAAGCAAAACAGTCCTTTCTGAAAAAGCATTGCTGGTTATATTTGACCCAACTAAGGAAATTGTGCTGCACATAGATAGTTCAGGACATGGAGTAGGAGCGGTGTTAAGCCACGTTATTAATGGAATAGTGTGCCCAATTGCATTTGAATCTGCAACACTGACCACAGCCCAGAGAAATTATACTCAGCCAGATAAAGAAGCATTAGCTGTAATATTTGGAATAAAAAAGTTCCACAAATATTTGTATGGTCACCCCGTCACTATTGTCAGTGATCATCAGCCTCTGATGTCTGTGATTTCTGAAGCAAAAAACTTCCTCACATGGCTTCCTCACGCATATTACATTGGGCTGTGATCTTTTCCCCATACAATTATTCAATTGTTTACAAGAAGGGCTAGCATATTCCCTAGGCAGATGCAATGTCACGTTTGCCCAGTACTGCTCTCGTTGGAGTGCAACTTCCTCTACCTCACTAACTTTGTTCTCTCCGGACAAGGTGGCACAAGAAACAAAAAAGGACCAGGTGCTGAGCAAAGTCATCAAGGTATGTGAAAATGGCTGGCCACATCATTGCTCCAACAAAATACTCAAACCTTTTTTCACCATGCAGCATCATCTGTCCATCAGAGATGGGGTTCTATTGAATGGCAACAGGGTAGCCATTCCTCAATCTCTCCAGGCAAAGGTGTTGTCCATTTTACACCATGGTCATGCTGGTGTAGTACGTACTTGTATGCTAGCTCGTTCCTATGTGTAGTGGAAAGGCATGGATGAGAATATTTGTAGAACAATTTGAGTGTTGCCCAGCTTGTCAGCTAATGCACAATACGCGTAACAACGGTTTTCAACTAAATTGGCTTGTACCACAGTATCCATGGGAGCGAATTCACCTGGACCTGTTTCATTTCAATTCTGTGGAGTATTTGATCGTATGTGATGCCTATTCCAAATGAGTGGAATGTTTTGTCTTACCCATAGATATCAGTTTTCAGTCCGTGCTCAAGTGCCTGCTGGAGGTATTTGCCCGTTTTGCTTTTCTACGTATAATTGTATGTGATAATGGTCCCCCATTCTGTGTGCGAGACCTGGCTCAATTTTGTAGACTTCTTTCTATTAACTTGTTGTTCACTCTTCCATACAACCCGTCTTCAAATAGGTTGGCTGAGAGATCAGTACAGACATTCAGGAAGTTACTAACTAGAAGCTTAATTTCTCGTCCTAGTAGCGCTTTATTGTTGAGCCAAAGGTTGAATGACTGTCTCCTTACGTATTGTTCCACACCCTCATCAGTGACAGGCCTCTCCCCCATGGCATCCCTGTTTTCATACACCCCACGCATTCCCCTATGTTGCATAAAATAGTCTTGTAGGCCAATGTAATTATGTACAGGAATCATGGCCATGTCTAGAGAAACTGTAATTTGTATGTTGCATAAAAAGATCTTGTAAGCCAATGTAGTTATGTGCGTGATCCACTGTTAGGTTTAGAGAAGAGGGGAAAGTAGTGTTGTTTTGGCACCCTCGAGTGCGAGGTTGTGTGGCCAAAAGATGGCGGTGTTGAGAGCTTAGAGTTTGTGTATCACGAGATGTGTTTAGTTATTATTCCTGAACATAACAGTAACGTGTTAGTGGGCCTGTTTGTTTTACATGGCTACAGGAACTTCCTTGGAAAATGAGTCACCCAGTCTGCTTGATGACATTCTGTTGCATCACAGACAAGCAGCATGGTTCATGCATGATGGTGCACCAGCCCATTTCAGCTACACAGCGTTCACATACTGAACAATAATTATCTTGGGCAGAGGATTGGATATGTGGGACCAATTACATGGCCCGCCTGATTGTCTGACATAAATCTCATCAATTTCTACTTATGGGGGCCATTGTTTTACAACACTCCTATTACCAGTATCCACTCTTGGAGGTGGTGATAATTGTTCTGTAGAAAAATTTAGTTCTATTTTACTTCTGCCTTACTTACGTTGTCTCCTGTCCTCCTACGGCTGTCGTCTGACATGACACATCTCTCCGCCAATCAGTAATGACGAGACAAGTCTTCCAGGATAGTTTTATTTAGTACGCTTGTTTAACAAACATTTAATGCTGACTACTCTCTAGAAATGAAATGTAAATTAACAAATAAAATATTATTACTGAATACTGTCTAGAAACAAATGAAAAATTCTTACACATGATCTCTGTGTCAATAAAGTATTACTGCTAATTCATATAATAAAGTGTAATTTGGAAATTATAGTAAATAAATGTATAACATAAGTAAGTAACTTCTCTGTAAACATATATAATGGAAATGTCTATTATGAACTTTTAACATAACCCTCAAAACTGCAATTTTCCAAAATAATGTATTTTTTATAAAAATATTTTGTTTAAAAACATTCAAAAGTAGTCCATACTAAACAATTTCGCATTTTATGTACTTTTCATGAATATTTTCATAATAGTATTTTGTTTACTAAATTATTAAAATTTTATATGCAAATTTTAAATCATAGTATAGGTAGTAGATATTTAACATAACCATTAGGATTTTTGTATGTTTTTATTTTCCACATTTAGTGAAAATATAATTTATTTATGGATTGTCATGATAGTTTTTGTGTTGCATAAAATTGTCTAAGAAATTATATAGCCCGATGTATAGTTTTATGTAGGTATCTTGTAAAATTAATAAACTCATTCAATTATATCTAGATGATGTTGGTATTAAGTAAGGTAACTTCAGTAAGAGAAACTAGTTTTTTATGGTTAAGAGTGGGAAATATTGCTTTCAATAGGATGTGATGTCCTAGTTCATTGTATTTTAGACACTTTGTGGCATTTCAAAATAGTGCTTATTGTGTGTGCCTTTCAGTAATTAGTATGCAAAATTAGTAATTAGTTTTCCCTGATGAGAGTTTAAGGTTATAAAGTTTGTACTTATCTTAGTTGTAGTATCATTGTCTGTAAGGACCTGGTTATTACGAGGGTTGTATGAAAAGTTATGCCTCCACCTTTGTAAGTTGTCAACAGATGGCAGCATTATCCTGTGGTAGGTTGTGAAATGTTTGTAGACTTTCCTCTCCTACATCAGTTTGTGGGGAACTTAAAGTGAATGGTTGTGTATTAGTTACACCTTCAATTTTTGCGATTTTAATAAGTTTAACAATGTGGTGTTTGCAATTTAAACAGCATGGGTTCTTAACAGCAAAATTTATCATTCCAGTCAAAATTCACAGAAGAATGCAAACAGTTTTTGGGAATATGTTGGTGTGAGCTTTGCACATCATTGGGGAAGTACGACTTTTGTGACAAACAAAGAGTGGGATGGCATATGTCAGCAGGGGAAAAGTTTCGCAGGGAACAAGTTGGAACTGATTAAAGACACGTGATATATCACTCAGCAAGAAATGTCTCGCAGAATAAAAATTTCACAAGTGTGTGTAGGTCTCATTACTGGTTTCTTGTATATAGAGGATCTGTTCACAATGGGTTCCTTGAATGCTGACCATTGAAATGGAAGCTGAAAGACTTGAAATTTGCTAAGAACTTTTGAAACATTATGAAGATAAAGGTGAAGATTTTCTTCTCAATGTTATGACAGGAGATGAATCATGAGGCACAACTACAAACCAGAAACTAAATGTCAATCCATGGAATATCAACGCAAGGACTCGCCCCGGAAAAAGAAATTCAAATCACAGTCGTCATCTGGGAATGTTAGAGAAACAGTTTTCTGGGATGCAGATGGTGTTATCCATGTTAATTTGTTGAAACCTGGGACAACAAAATTAACTTAGAATGTTACATTTTAGTACCCAAAACTTTAAAGCAGCAAGTAAGAATGATTCACAGGGAATTTTTGTGCAAAAGGACACTTCGTAAGCAACCACCTACGAACTGAATCTCACCATGGCATCCAGATCCTCCAAACTATTCAGACTTGGAGCCCAGGAATGTTAAATTTTTCCAAAGCTGAAAGAAGGCCTTCATGGACACATCACCAACCATCCACTGAATAAATTGTAATGGATGTCAGGAACTGGTTGCAAAATCAGAGTGTAGATTTCCTCTGTGATGGCTTCATGAAACTTCGTGTACTTTGTGAAGTACATTCAGTTATGTGGTGATTCAGTTGAGAATTAAAGGAGTCAGATTCTAAGCATTATATCAGTATTTTATAAAATATTCAAACTCTTACAATGGAGGCATTACTTTTCATTCAATTCTCATACAACAGCTTTGAATGTGCAAAGTATGTAGGATTTTTTTGTAATGTAAATATTATGTAGTTAATAAAAATTAATAAAATCACTATTTCAAGTTTAGCTCATGTTTTAATGTATGGAAAAATTTACAGAATTGTTAAGTGTTGATTTCAGTTTTGCTCAAAAATGCTAGAGAGAAAATGTATTAGTAATATTGTTAGTGTGAAAGGAAAATTGTAAATATGTAATTGTCCTTTATATTATCCTGTAACTGGTGGTGTTATCCTACTTACAAAGTGACTAAAATTAACTGTGTACAGAAATAAATCTTCCTTTAGGTATTAGTGTAAACCACTTGTTATGAAATACGTAACCATGCATACTGTTGTGGAATGGCACATACATGTTTGGTGATTGGAGCTTAATGGTGTGTACTGCAATAATTGTGTGTCGTGCACAGCTGTCAGTGCTGTGCCCAGCACCATGTTGCCTTGCAGTGTGATCATTGTGGGAATGGAAACCTGTGTGTTTGCGCATCATTGGTGTAGGTCATGCATATCTGTATGTTCGTCTCCAACTAATCAGCATCTCTTCTCCTGCACTTGTTTTTGTGTTGATTAATAACTGGCAATCTCTCCCCCTTTCTCTAAACTAAGAACATTCGTGTTCAGGCACATGCACTCTAAACATTTTGCACTTTTTCTGCTTTATTTTTGCTTGCTTAAAAAAATTAATACCTTAAACAGTTGTTTTGCATTCCATAGAAATTTGTTTGCTTAATAATCTGAACCACTAAATTTTAGTACTTAATTTTTTCTGTTACCATTGAGCTGCACGGTGGTGGTGGTGTGTGCTAAACATCAAAACTAAACCATTATTTCCATAAAGCTGTGTTTTTTTATATAGAAATGCTTTTATTGCGCAGTTAAAATTAAAAATAACAATTTAAAGAATTTAATATGACCATCTAAAAACCTTCTTCTGTACTGACTGCAAAATTAATTTTCTTGAATAATATAATTTATTTTCTGTTTTAGAGGTAATTTCAAAGAAAACATTTGAAGAGAACTTGCTTGATTTTCGTGAATTTAGAATTTAGTTTGCATGTTTAACAAGCATACACAAGTTTCAGGTAAAAGTAGCACAAAACATTATTTTTTCAGGGCTGGACTGAGAAAGAGATTGCTTTACCTACAGCTTCATCGAACACACAGTCTGACCTAACACCTGCAGAACAAAAGCCACTGGCTGAGATTAGGGGGAGAGAGCCAGGTGAAACTAAATTTAATGTTACAAATGCTTTTAGTGCAGTGAAACCAAGCGGGGTGCTTTCAGTTGTTAATGAAGATGTAAGCGCACAGTTCCATCCTCATGCCTCAGGCAATGCGCTTTCTCTCCCAGTTGTGCCAGGGGAATGCAGTGTACGTGAAAATGAACCCAATTTAAGGATAAATGAACCTCATTTAAGTGGAAATGAACCGATGGATGTTGAATGCTATCGTTACATGAATCCTGCATTTGAGGATTTGCAAGCTAAAGAACCAGATGACAAGGAGGAGAAAATGGAAACAAGAATGGATCTCGTCAGTGTTGTTCGTAAAAGCAGTATCACTTCTCGTACTGAAGCTAACGATGCTGTGATGTCAACAGTAAGTGACAAAATATTTCTTGCCCCAGTGTGTCGTGATAACGTTAAATTTTCAAGTAATTTCCCAGATGTAGTCCAAATCACAAGAACCAAAGAACCAGTACATGACAAACAAACAAAGGTTAACAGAGATACAAGTATGAATAAAGATAGTCAAAACAGGGTAGAAAATAATATAAACAAGGACATGAATATGGATATTATGCCTGAAAATCCAGAAGAAAATGATACTTTCTTACTGGCACAAAACAGTACACTCTTTTCTCAAGTGTCTACAAATACACTGATGCCACAAGGTACTAACATGAGTGTGATTGGCCAACAACAGCAACAAGAAGTGGACCCATGCCAAGTGGTGGAAGTAAAGGAAATAGAAATAGTAAAGTCAATCGCCACACCTGTTGAACCTCCTGAGAGGGTGGTGTACCCTTGCACCAGCATCAAGGCTACTATGCACTTTGGGCCTCAGACCGTTGAGATGGTTGAGATCATAGAGGATTTTGAAGCAGAGGATAGTGCCAATGAAACAGATGTGGAACTATCACCAGCAGTGAGTCGCAAGTCAGAAGGGGGAAAAGATGGAGAAGAACCAAAACATGAGAATGAGGGTATGGCGGAGAGCACTGAAAGCATAGGAATGGATGTGGACACAGACACTGTGATCAGAAAGAAGAAACCAGAGAAGTTGGAGGAACCACAACAGAAGCCCTTGACTGACGAGGAGATCATCAGGGTGAGTGGCCAGCCTACTTTGCATGATAACAGTAAGAGTGATGTTTACATGCTGCTAACAGAGAGTGTTGACTTGCTGAAAAAGACCCCTCCCAAATTGTCACTTACATTCCATGATAATGGCATGCGTGTGTCTCCTGCTACACCTCCTCCCACCCCTGCTGCCAACTCTGATGAGCCTATTCTATCAGTTTACCTTCAGACTACAGACAGGATGAACAAGACCGAACAGACAAAGGTCTCTGCTTGGCATGAATTTGATAGTGCGGAGTGTTTGCCTGTTGTGTCTAAGAGAACAAAGTTTGGGCTACCGAAAGAAGAGATGGTGTTGAGGAAAGATGTTGAATTATCCAAAATGAATAAAATGGTTGGCAGTGTAAAAGATGGTAAGGATGCTGTCAAACAAGAAGATTCAACTGAAGAGGACAGTAGTTTCTATGGCAGTGACAAAGAGACTGATGATGTCATAGAATTTTCTGAGGACAGTGAACCGTTGTTTGGTGCAGACAGCTCAAGTTCAGAAGAAGATGAGTTGCCTCTGGGACACCTGGTCAGTCGTCATCTGGACAAGGTGGGTTCCAGTTTGGGTTGAATCAGCAGCAGAAGGTCTGTGTTTCTTGTCCTTTTTACAATTTCACTTTATTTGAGAGTTTCTATGGTAAAAATCCTCTGTTTATATTTCATGGAATCATTTTGTGGTTTTCTTTACTTTTTGCTGGTATCATCAAATTGCTTCACAAAAAGGTAGAGAGAAAAGTATTAATTATATTTTTAACTCATATATCACCTAAGTTAAGTCAGAGTAGGCAAAGAAACTTATAAGTAGTTGAGTTGGTTTGCAAGAGATTCTTTTTGTACAATTCCTTGTTGTGTGATAATTTTTTTTAATCTTCTTTCATTTGGTAAATATAATGTTCATTTGCAAGTGCATGATTTGTGCTGTGTGGAACACTTTATAATTTTTTTTTTTTCTTCTTTGAATGAATTTATGAAAAGTATTAATGTTAATTAATTTTGTTTGTGTGCATTTGACTGTAATCTTAATAGTATAACACAGAAGTATTCCTCTCAATGATTTTCTTAATTATTTTGTAATTTAAAAAAGTCTGATTCTTAAATTAGTGATTAACAAAAAAGGCAGTTGGACATGTGGTGATTGTTTTTCAGGCTATTCTTTCTTCGCGAAAGGAAGCTATTGCCCCAAAACCACGAGAACGTATTCATGCCAGCTCTGCACAAAAAGCATCCCCTGCTGCAGCGAGACAGGAGACAACAGTAGACCCGGCAGTCACTAGGACCACTACTCCTGGCCGTCTGAGGAGTCCAACATCCAGGGTGGTAGCTGTGGCACATCACCGGGACATTGCAGAGTTTGAGCAGGCAGCACAGAAAATGCTGAGATGCATGGATGTCATGCTGCTGACTGTGAATGCAGTTGATAGTGAAAGAGATCCAGGGAAGAGGCTAGAGGTGTGTGTTTATATTTTATGTATTTGAAAAAATTTTATGCCTGTAAAGTTTTAGAAACTTGTAGAAATGTCGGGAAATGACTTCAGTATTAATTATTATTTAATGGAATCAAATACACAACTTGTCAATTCCTACTGAATTATCTTAAGGTAATAGTCCTCTACTTTCCGTATTTACCCTAAAATATAGGATGGCCTGAAAATAATATGACCCCTACACTTGTATTCTGGTCTCCAGGAAAAATTTATTTCTGCACAATTGATTTGGGTATGTAATTTAGCAGGATTACATAAACTTGGCACTTTAATAAAGGTTTAATTCAGCCAAACATTTTTTTTTTTACAGTATACTGCACCACTCGTGCATTAAAACCTAAGGAAGTCACACTTTCTTTGCCCTTCCAAGTATATTTATAACTATAATGCACAGTTTGTTAATGTTTTGAAGAATTTTTTGAGTGGTTCGCCCTGAAATGAAACACATGTTGTGTCAAAAATCTTTGACTTTCATTTGCTGCTGCTCAAACAAAAACATTGACCTTAATTTTAGTATGTGGGAAAAGATGACCCCTCAATTTTTGAATAATAAAAATGGAAATAAACCTATGCTTATTCTCAGGTAAGTGATAAAACACAGCTCTGAAGCAGTGGGAGCTTGTTTGCAGTGAAGACAGTGTCAGGAACCCAAGGAAAGTGAGTTGGTCCAGACTGTATGTTAGATGCAAAAGCTATGTTATACTTATTCTACAGCGTAAAAAATTTTAATGATTTTTTAAAAATATAGTTGTTTTCTCTGCATCCCCAATATGTAATTTAAAAAAAACCACACACACTTCACAAGTTTTCATGGCATACCACCATTATATTTGTTGTCTGGAGGTAGGCTGTTCAACAATAATTATGTGACACACTACATGTCAAGAGTCATCTTCTCTCAGGTAGTTTCAAATTTCGTCTGTTTTTTGAATAAAAGGAGTTTTAAACTCTGACTGATCATCAATTCTATTTGCAGTTGCGGCATCAGGGGAGAGCAGATGTTTGTTTAGAAACAAAATATATTAATAGTATTCTGTTTTTAACTAAACGTTTGCTATATTGTAGGTTCTGGATAGAGAAATGAGTTTTCTGGCTCCGGATGTGGCGACTCTAATCAGCCGGGGAGACGGATTGGTGCTGACAGTGCACTCTACGGACCCTGAACGAGCTGGGAAGCTGAAAGAAGCATCTCAGGATAAACTACGCAGCAAATGGCAGCAAGTGAAAGCTGATGCAGATGTAAGTTATATATACATTATGGAATGTTAGCGAAACTTCAGTAGTTTGTTTCTGTGATCCCTTTTTTTTCTTGGCTGCAGTTTCTATACACTTTTGTTCATATTATGCAGTTACTTCAATTGTTCACAATGTAAAATATAACATCATGTCGCTGTCATAATGTGTTTCTCTTCAAGAACCCAATGTAAATGTTGGTTGTGCACTATCTTCTGTTTTACACTCTACAGAATATATTGTGAAATCTTCATGTAATTCAATATATTTTTGTTTTGTATTTCTGTTATTCTATTACACATCAGCAAATATCTATTTTAATTTTATATTTGAAGGTTACATATATGGAATTGGGAATCATCAAAGTCCAGTTACCTTTGTTAGTGTCTGAGTTTGAAATTTAAAATCCATATTACTGTTTATTCTTAACATTTGTCATGGAGTGAATTACTTAGTTCTGTTTTGTTACGTACCAGTTTTTCATTGTTCTCAGTTTAATAGCAATAGCACACAATTTTAAAATTTACTAGATTGTGCCTAAATCGTATTTAAATATTGAGTGAAATATTTTAGTTTTGACAGTAGAAGCAAAGTTTGTATTGGTGTGATGCTTCTAAATACTCTCTTTTTGGCCAGTTTTGTAGTTTGCTCCCACGCTGCATGACAAAGTAATTTTGTTACAAGTTTGCAGTCTGACTTGATGATTGGGTACCTATTTCATGTTCGGAACTGCTTTATCTGTGCTGCTGAGGGAAGGCATGGAAGCCTGAAGAAATAATGTAGGTGCCCTGCTAGTCAATCTGCATTTTCTTAGTTTGTCCTTTTTGAAATCAACTTGTTTGTCCAGTTTGACTTCTCCTTTGATGCACTCTCTCATGTCAGTGAAGTTGCCATCCATGGTCGCTATGTCTGAAAAAACCTACTGGGCTGTATTACCTTACTGGAATGACTGCTCTGTTGGCTCTAATGGCTTGCTCCGCCCCATTTGGTTGTGGCGTGAAGACCCAGGAGGCCATTCATCTCCATGCTGTGGTGTCTTTTAAGCTTCATGAGCTGCATGCTTTACCATCCCTCAGAGCAGGTGCGAGGCCTCCATTAACATCTTATGGGGCATTAAATCCTACTACACATGGCAACAAGCCTATTCATGTGCTAGCACTACAAACTTATATCTCGATTCACTGGTTATGTTGGCTAAATCACATCTTTCTCCAAGGCCAACCCTTTAAATGCAGAAATGATTCATTCCAAAAAGAAGTCAGAGGATACTGCCACCATGGAGTTTTCCTGAATAAGTCCTTCAAAATGACAAAATGCACACAAGTAACTAAACTATGGACTGTACCTCCACCTGCACCAGAAGTGATCAGCATTTCACTCCAACTTGCAGCATGCTCTTATGAGTAGCCACCTCATGAGATCACCTCATGCAGTTAAATGCAGTGAAACAACAATTAAGCACAATCTACCATGTCAAAGTAATCACAACTCTTACATCAGACAGCCACAGTTACCCTGGTATTGATGTATGTATGTACAATATATATTGGCTTATTGCAATAGTGTAACGACTAAAATATTGCTGATGTTGTGATTGTTAGTGCGGTGTGTAGAAAATACTTTATTGATTTAAGTCAAAATATTATTTCTAATAATTGACGCATGACGTCCTTTTCAACTATGGAGATTAGACGACTTCCGCTCCATAACAATGCTTAGATGCAACAAGTTCTTTTACTCCCCACTAGATAGCACTAGTAGTAGGAATATCGCTTGTCTTTGCTTTTCTTTCCCTTCCAGCCGGCCATGGGCAAGTCATGCATTCGCTACCCCGCACTCAGCAACCACCCCTTGCCTTAGTGGTATCAACCAACTAGCAATGGGCAGTGGCCCGAATTAGTATAAAATGAGAGACAGCCCGCACTCTAGAGCAGTATTTGTTTCTAGTGCTAGTCGCTCAGACCCGACCAGATTGAACAGTCTCCAGCACGCGATACTCAGATGGTCACTGACCACTGCACCCCATCTCATTGTTTAAGCCATGCTTATGATAGGGTTAGGTTACGTTAGTTAGGCTCTCTCCCAGCTATGTACCTCACTATACCTGTTCGCCCTGCAGTATACGGACGTATCTGCAGTGGACCTATCCCTGAAGTCCTTCTCAAGACCCATCCTATCATGTCCTTGCTTAGTATACCTAGCTACGTGTCTGTTTTACCACATTACGTCGTTGCATACGATCCACACGTACAACAATGCAAGAGGAGATTGCTTAGATGTTCAGCATCACACCCAGTATTCCCCTGTTTTATCACCGGTCGCCTCTACCGGTTATCACAGCAGTGTATTCTAGCTTCCCGGAAAAAACTACTCAGTCAAACCAAGACACTAACCTTTCACCCACACGCACTAGCTCAGGCCACCCTTCCCATAAACCCCCTGGGATTGAAGGAAAAGAGGAGCCACACAGGTACACTACCCTGAAAACAGCTTGTCAGCTCGGTGTTTGCCGGCCTCCCCACAGCGGTCTCCGTCAAGAGAGTCTGAAGTCCACTGAGTTGGAAAGACTGGGACAGGGTTATACACCCATGTGCAACTTTGGACAGGTGAGGCCTGCCTTCCATCGTGTACTGCAGTCTCTGTCAGGCATTGGAATAAGGTGTCCGCCAGTCCCCGCCTGCACATGGAGCTAGACGTAAGTTGCACAAGGAGCCTGTCATCTTGGTACAGTAGCAGCAGGGTAAATCC
The DNA here is from genome assembly GCA_029891345.1 of Dryococelus australis. Lineage (NCBI taxonomy): Eukaryota > Metazoa > Arthropoda > Insecta > Phasmatodea > Phasmatidae > Dryococelus > Dryococelus australis. The sequence continues at coordinate 74,611,719 of CM056996.1, forward strand.
ACTTCCCAATTCCCTATTCCAAACAGAGGAGGCTGAAGGAAAGAGTCCGGCAGATCCTCTTGGCTTCTGGCAGATCGCACAAGTATCAGCCCTCCCTGGTGTCTCACATAGCTAGCTTAGAACCAGGAACTCAAATATAAGCCCTCAGGCATCTTCAAGACCCAGTGGAAATCGAAATACCCAGAGATCTGTTTGACACTCCAGTGAACAACGGCCCGATGGAGTACCCTTGGTGGGTAGCAGAACATTTGAACCAACTCAATAAACCACCGAAACCAGTCATCACTTTCTTGGTTCCTGCCATACTGCGCCCTGCTCCTCAGCCGAAGCCTCTATTCACACCTACCTACCCCACTGTATCAGTACCTGCACCTGTCAGAACAGATGCCACTCCAGCAAACCATCGCTTAGGTATCACCAAGAGACCAGTAGCACTTAAGCGTAGAATTGTTCTACCCACACCTGATTTTGTTCCCTGCTGCAAGGCCACCCGGCCAGTTCTTTATAATTGAAAGGCACCCCTGCCCCATCAGCACTGAAATCTCTAACACTATAGAAGTGCCTGACTTAACTTCTAGTCAAAAGGGTGAACACTGTTGGACTAGTGAGTATATATTCCCGATACATCACGTGTCATAATAATGGTTTAGGCTACACATGTTTCTATATAACACTAATAATGGATTTCAATACATGCTGCTGCAATACTTAAACATTTCAAAGTAATATTTTTTAAGCTGAATGTTTCAAGAACATGAACGTAAAATTTTAAAGCATCAAGAATATTACTCAGAGAAGAGTGCCTATTTTGCTACAAATTTGAATATAGCTCCCAGGAATAACAAGAGGAAATGCAAGCAGAACTTACTATTCATTTGGAAAAAATTTATTGGCCAGGAATCAAAAGAGTTTAGATAAAGAGCTAAGTGTGCAGAAAGACTGAATCTGTGGTAGTTATGTTTGATTTAAAAGCTCTCATACAATTACTTCATTCAAGAGTAGTTTTTTTTACTCCAAGAGGAATTTAAATGTTTTAAATTTTACAATTTTAGATGCCATGTCAAAGAGAAATATATTATAACATATGGCATGAGAGTGTTGTAAAAACAGGCACTTCTAAAATAGCATCCTTTTTGTTTGATTTCTTGAAAGAAAGTTGACGTGGGAGAAGAGTGATACTAATGTGATTTGGTTGCTAGTGAGGGACAAAGTTCACCGGATTTGAGAGAAACAGTAGTAAGACAATTAAAATACACATGTGGCTTACCCGGGATTCTCTCGGAAAATCTCGTGCCACAAGATAGTGTGCAATTAACTACATTATGGAGGTCGGATTCGGAGCATCAACTTCAAATTAAATCAGTCTAATGTTTCAAACGCTAGGGTTTACTTACATAAAATATTTACATGACCATCATTTTGAAAATAAGTGACTGAGCCACTTAAAACACATAACTTTACATAGCATACCACAGCACTACTTGTGTGAAGAATTTGGTGAATATTGGTTGATTGCTTCCTGAGAAGATTTGGCATAAATCTCCATATTTTTCATGTGACAGTCTTCATAAATGGAGGTCAAAAAAGTTATTTATTAGCACATTCGATGATTGTATAGTGGCAGTAAACAAAGTAAAGCTAAAATCGATTACATAGTTTCGTTGATATAGCACACTAAGCTAAAATGATTTTATAGCTGCCATTCTGAAAAAAAAGCATCTGTTGCACTTAAAAAAATACATATATTTATATGTCCTACCACAATACAATTTCTTTGCCAAATTTGGTAACGGGCTGATTGTTTCCAGAGATACGACATAAAAACTTAAATTTTACTTTGCGGGCTATCTTACAAATTGCCAGAGAAATGAGGCTCTGTATAGACAAATTTGATGGTTGTAATAAAAGTTAAGTTGGAATTTGTTTAGTGCTTGACCTACTTAAAACATAGCAGTTTCACCTGCTGCAGTGCAAATTGTTTGCCAAATTCAGTAGGAATCTGTTCATTGTTTCCCGAGCTATTAAAAAAAAGTTTTTTTTTTTTTTCATGTAACATATCTTACAAAATGGCGGACAAAAGATGCTATGTGTAGATGTATTTGATAGTTGTAATATAGATTTCCAGCATACATAATCAAGTTGCAATTGATTACATGGTTTTGGCGATAAAGTATATTCAGCTAAAATGTGTATGTTACCACCATTTTGAAAATAAGTGTCTGACATACTTAAAACACAATTTTACATTATCTGCGTCATTACTACTTGTTTGTCAAATTTGGTAGTAATCAGTCAATTCGTTCTCAAGATATTACAGAAAAACAATATTTATTTGTATACTGCTTACAAAATTGTGGACAAAATTTGTCTCGTGTGGATGACAAAATTTGTCTCGTGTGGATACAGTTGATAGTTGTAATATCTGCTGCCATAATACAAAGATAAATAGGAAATTAAGCTAAAAATTACTGCTTATTACCATTGGCTACCTCAAGTCATCTTTTCTGAGAAACATAATATGTATGTCATATAGCTGTAATGTTTTCCACTGAATGCCTTTTTGATCTTGACTCTGGGGAAAATATATTTAAGTTAGTAAGTACTATATAAAAATATTACAATGGTGAATATTTCTATGATTGTGAAGGTATATTGTTTTTTAAATTTTATCACTGTTAGTTTTGATGCAATGTTTAGCTTTCCATTAAGACATTTTACATTGGTGTTTTTTAGAGCATGCATGACTGAAATTTTTTAGGAAACCATTTGGCTTCAATTATAATAATGCTATGAAATTTTAATTCCTTTTTAAGATATGTATATTTCCTTCCTGTGAATAACAAACACTGACTCACAGATTTTTTGAAGAAAAAGTAGAGAGTTTCTTGGTTTTCTCATTTGGCAGATGAGGAAAACAGAAGCTCAAGCAGCAGAAGGGAAGCTGCGAGAGTTCAACAGTTTAGTGGATGAATTGGATACTTGGCTAAGGGAGATTAAGTGCAAAGTGGAGCAGGCAAACAACGATGATGGCCGATTTCAGGTATGTGACTGCTTTGTCCTCATTTGTTAATGAGAAGAAAATGATAAATTGCATCACCATGATATTTGTTTGGTAGTTTCAGGGTCTGACATGTTAATGAAAAATACTACACCACTTTGTTTTTATGTACAAGTGCTGAATTGGATTATTCAAGTGTACATGAGCTATGTATTCAAAAAATCCCCAAAACATTTTGTTCACCAATACCTGATTTTAACATAGAAATTGACGCCAGTTACGCCAATGTGGAAAATTAAGATGCACTTGCCCAATATACCTCCACTAGGGAAATGGAGTCTCGTTAACAAGGATTTAGGAGGGACGTATGGACGGACTTAGTTGCACCCTGGGACCATCTGGCCCTGGCTCAACAGTATACATAGTTGGGCACTGAGGTTAACTGACAGATATATGTTTTATTCCATCAGAAGGAATTTACAAGACATATATCTCCAACCTCTGCCCGCTAATGTCTGATAGACAAGGGACCAAGTTTACCAGGCTGTTTACCACAGAGCGGCAACTAGATATGAATTGAAGTTCAGGGTGAGAACGATCCCGGTACATCTATGTCCTGTGCAGACGAGGCACGTAGCCAACACTTGGAGTTATGGGAAGGCTCTGCGGCAAGAGCTTCTGCCTGCTGTTTTGCGAAACACAAATTCTGACAATAGTAATGTAACACGGCTAAGTTTCACTGATACTGTAGAAGACAACTGGTACGGAAAGCGTGGCAAGGTGGCGAGAGTTGCAGCTATAGAGCTGATGCGAACTGTCCGTGAACTGCCCTGTCTGGAGGGCGTGCAAAGTAATAAATACCCTTGAAAGACATGGCGAGTGAGGGGTGGCTGGAGCAGGCTGCTTGGAGGGGGAAGTCTCCCCTGTTGCAAGGTGAGCATGCAAGTTTGGTGCCTGCTAGCCAGGGCAAGGCAAGCGAGGGGGTGGGTCAGGTCAACCTACTCAGACTGGAGCGCGGCATTGTGCGGATATCCGGCTGCTCAAGCGGCAAGGGGTTGACTCACTTGTGGATAGGAACAGTACAATGGCGAAATGAACTCCGGTGGTCGGTGCTGCAGTACACTAGAGGGACCACCAAAGACTGAGGCTTAGATATGTATCCGACAGCGCTCGTGGCCCGTCAAAATAATTGTTTTGATACCAAACTATTACAGTTACAGTATATTGATGTGTTTCCATGTCATTTGTGTAAGAGTTTGAAGTATTCAAATTTTTTTTTAGTATGTGTTCTGAAACTAAGCACCATTATCATACTGTAAAATAAATTTTTAGATGCATGAAATATTGACCATATCAGTGATTTTAATTTTGCTGTAAAAAATTTACCAGTGTGTATGCTTCAGGTGCACATAAAATAAAATAAATATATAGACCATGCATGGTGGAGGAGTGTATGTTGTTATGCATGTAAGAACTTTGGTTGATGTGGCTATCCTTCACTGGGTTCTTTTGTCAGCAGAATTTTTATTAACACTGCCTGGTGATGTGTTACATTTATGTGGAGAGAAAGTAACATTTTCCGTGGCAGGATTTGAGAGACCTGTGTCTTGGCTTCCACCGATTTGCTTCTCGTAATACAGCCTGAATGTGGTAGGTTCTAACAACAGGAAATTTATTGGTTTAGTCGGTAAGAGGGTCCATTACTTTACTCTGATGCGTGATGGCCAGGAAATGGGATGTCAGATCAAAGTAGGTTTTTGTTTTTGCGCATGTCAGTTGTGCAGATAGAGGGTAGACTCTACTATGGAGGCATCTTGATTATTGTGAATCTGCCTTGCACTGATCCCTTATGTAATGTCGGGAGCATTGGTTTCCAGCTAGGCACAAAATCTGTGAGGGTGAGGTGATGCCTCCAGGTGTCGGGAACACGTGGGGGGACTGGCTTATCACTGGCATTGGCACTCTGAAGCAGTCCCTGGTTCCGACGCTTGGACTTCAGCTGCAGATGGAGCGAACAGCTGGGCAGCCTCACTTTAGCATCGCCTGGCTGTTGAAGCATCTGTATGCGGGCTGAAACAGAGTTGGCTGGTGCTGGTGTTGGTCGACGTCTTGTGGACTGGCTTGTCAAACAGAATCACACCCAATGGGAGTGGGATCCCCCATTGTAGTAGTTCTACTGTGAGGTGGGCAGCTCCGGGAACGCTAATCGGGAGGCCAAAGAGGTTGGCGGGGAGGGTAGTAAAGTGAGGCTCCTCTAGGTGTCGGGCAGCTTGTGCTCCCTCCCGGGATTATATTCAGCTGAGGGATAGTATATGCTGAATACTCAGGGTGTAGCGAGATGTGAACTACAGTTCATCCTGTAGAGGGTAGCAGGCAACAAACCCCTAGCTAGAGTGTGAACCAGAATTTCGTGGGTCAAGCCTCGCCAGACCTGGCACCCCCTCCGGTGTGTTTATGCGCTCTGGAGGGAATAGATTAGCTGACTTAATTGGTCCAGATGCTTCATCATGTGTGTTTATAGTGGTTGCAGCTCTACTGTACATGCGTACCAGGTACCTTCTCATACCTGGTCCACATTAAGCGTGGCCGTCCACTTTGTGGTGTACGAGACATATGTTCAGTCCTGGTTAGGGGCTGCCTGCAGTCCTACTCTACGTTGGAAACAGTTATTAATTTGCTGTCCCCTGCTGCTCTCTTCTAGGGTGACACCAGGTTAGGAGAAAGGCACACGTTTACTTCAGAGCAAGGATAGACAGAAGTTAGTCGGAATATGTGTTTTACTCTCACAGAAATACAACCTTGTGATCCATACAGGTGAAGGAGCCTGTTGGCTTGAAGAGTGGACAAGAGCGAACAATTTAGTAGCCATGAGAACAACTAAACCCAAATTGTGTTTGGTAATCTTGAAGGGACCCATGGCACCATGTGTGGTGTAAATGTCAGGTGTGGTGAACTTGACAGCTAGTGTGAGGGGTAACAACTACTCTTCGACTTCACTGGTAGAGAAGGCATCAGTGAAGATTGTGGGTAGAACTCTGGAAGCTCTTGGGAGAGTCCTCAGGAGGACTGTGGCTGTTGGTAGAGGGCCTTAGCACAACTGATGCTAAGGTGAGCTACGGGAACAACTGCGATGTTGGCTTCTCAGGGAGAAGGAGTTGGAAGAGAGTCCTAGCACTGTATGGTGCTAGGGCAAGCTGCCCCGCCACAACTGGCGTTTCTGCCAGGTGCATGGCATTATATTCTGCTGGCTGGGGGGATCCTTGGTGTCTCTGGTGCTTCGGTTATATTTGGCTGTCACCCTTCGGGTTCAGGTCAGGCGGCGACTCTGCTACCATCTCTCAGCGGGGTGGTGGCATGGTGGTTTTGATTGCTCTGCGGGCCATATCTACCGCTCATTTGGGGGTAAACTCTTGCATGTTGGCGGCCTCATCTTGTCGGGTTAGCAACGGTGGGGACAATGATGTGACTTCCTTTTACTATATCGGTGCTAAACTTGGAAACTGCCAGTTTGGGTTTGATCTCCCTTGGGGCATGTGATGCACACGTGATGATGCAAAGTTGAAAAGAATAGTTGATAGGAAGCGTCATGAGTCAACTCTAACCACTCTTGTGGTTGGTGTAGAGATTATGAGGTTAGCGAGTAGATGCAGGTTACACGGAAACCTAAGTTTCATCAGTATTGCGAGGTAAGAGTTTTCAGTAGAGATAAAATTGTCATTACAGATCTGAATAATCACACTGGCAATCACCACAGGTTGTGGTAAGGAAACTAAAAGCCTCTATAGGAGATACCAGCAAAATGTTCTTGTTGATAAATGATGAACAAAAAAATTGCAACTCTGAGGGAAAAATAGCATATTTATACACAGTGGGCATGACAAGCTAGCACATTACCCTTTCACGTGTGTATTCTCTCCTACATTATGTTGTGTCCTGGTGTTTTGCAACATGTGCTTATGGTTGTGGTGCCCAGTACTGCAAATATAGTGTGCCATATTGGTAACTGACATGTGAAGGATTCATGCAGAACTTTCTATGGCAGCACGTTGATTGATGAGCTGCTGTATTGGTTCACATCAGCTCAACAGCTTGCTTGCAGTTGGCTTTCACATCACTGCTGCCTGGCTGGCACAGTGTGTAAGGGAGGGTTGGAAGAAGGGAGATAGTGGCATGTGAAAATTCCCCTGTCATCCTTTGTCCTGGTCCATTAAAGTATTTAGAGGAGGAAGCTGACACTGATCTCCAATGTTTTTTTTTATATTGCATTGTGTGGAGTAAAGCATTATTATCATGTTCCACCTAAGCAAATCAGGTTTGATTCCTGGTGGGGTCACTCCTGGATTTTCACATGTGGGAATCGTGCCGGACGAAGCCACTGGTCAGCTGGTTTTTTCGGGTATCTACCATTTTCCTTGCTCTTGCATTCCAGCGGTACTCCATACTCACCTCGTTTCACCCTCATCGGCTCTCGAGACTTCTGTGTTAAGAGCTGTCCAACTCTCTCCACTCCACCCTCCATTCCACTTGGTAATCCTCTGGGTCGTAAACATTTCCAAAGGTATTTTGCCTAACTGATATGACCTACCCCATGTTAAAAAATGTGTACTCCCTATCATTAGAGTATCCTGACTGTACAGTGTATTGCCTACTGAGAGTAAAGGAGTGTTTTGTCAGATACCCCATTTTTTTCATTTAAAGAACAAACAATCTGTAACGTCTTAGCTACACTCTTGTAAACTTGTAAGATAGAGGTGTAGTCAAGGTTCTTACTTAAATACCAGCTACTCATTTGGAGGCAGAGAAGCCTGTGATATCTTCAGGAATCCAATCTGCTTTCTTTTGACTTATTTCTTTTCTGATTGAACAACATCTCTGTCCCCCATACCCCTAGCTGGAGTCTCTTGAGATGTAATGTTTGTTTGGATGGAAGACTAATCCAACAGCCGTTGTACATAAGGTTTTATGGCCTCATGAACTTTTACTTCATGGTTGGTGGAGATGCGGCTGAAAAACTCATCTAACACTTGTAAACTGTGCTATTCAACTCTAGAGTTGATTATGTGCCGTAGTTGATCTTAAGGGTATCAAAAAAGACAGTATACCTGTGTGTGTATATGTATATGTATATGTATATACATATCACATACACACATCACAGACTTTGCGATATTCAACAAGATCGCCACCATGCAAACATGACCTGTTATGGATAATTAAATGTAAATCACATCTGATATGGCCATCCCATCATAATAAACTCTCTTGACACTCTTCTGTAAAGGGAATTATTTTAATTGTATCTTGTAATTATCTACTCTATTCTTTATTATTGTGATATGGAATTTTGACCCATCATATACACTGCTGAACCTGGAAATCACTACATCCCCTTTCCTTACGTTAAATTTCATCAAACGATCACAGGCTGATAGGTGATAGTACAAATGAGTAGTAATTATTCTTTCATGTATAGAGGGCGCATTGCATTTGCAAAGCTCACCTTCAATAAGAGGAAGAGCCTCCTCTTGCAGCTACGCACAGGCAGTAATGCGATGAGCCATTCTATCTTACACAGGTGGCAGATAGTATCCTGAGTCACCTACCTTCTTACTTCGTGTTATATATATATATATATATATATATATATATATATATATATATATATATATATATATATATATATATATATATTTGTGTGTGTGTGTGTGTGCGTGTGTGTATGTGTGTGCGTGCGTGTGTGTGATTTGAAGGACTGCTTCTCACATGGGCAGCTCATGTGTGTGTGTGTGTGTGTATATATATATATATATATATATATATATATATATATATATATATATATATATATATATATATATATATATATATATATATATATATATATATATATATACACACACACACACACACACACACATGCATGAGCTGCCCATGTGAGAAGCAGTCCTTCTTCAAATCACATCATGCCACCTCTTTAGCAAGTGTCACTGGACTTCACTTATAGCCGCAGCAAACCAGACCTTGAGGGGAAATTGCAGTCCTTAAATCCGTAAGGGTACTGGGATGGAATGAGTGATATTTACAGTATGGACGCTAATTCCCCGTGCACATCTAGTGAAGACCGTGACCTCATTTACATCTTTTTACCAAGCCAATTAGTTGGAGCTGGTGCTATTTCAGCATTTTATAATGTTAAGGTTTCACAGCAAAATTGATGTAGTTGCAACCTTTATGAGGATAGATGCTGTTGATGAACTCCACAGGGTAATGGCCTGCATCATCCATTACTACGATACTATCCACAGAATTGTACTCCATTTCTAGCCCTTTGAACATCTTAAGCGAACAATGGTATAGAGATTTATATATTGTTAACATTGCTCAATCCTCATAACATGTTCTTCTATGGCAATTTTTTAAACTATTCATTGATTTGTATTAAAACCATAGACTAAATATTGGCTAAACTGATTTTGTTTCTGAGCATTTCTAATATATATTAACATTACTGGAATATATTCAGGTTTAGTTAAATAATATTTTCGTAAATGAAAATTCTGATTTGTATGAAAATCAAAAATAAACAAATATCACCATAGTTATGACGTGTGATTTTTACATTTCATTTAAGTGATTTGCGAGTTTTTTGTTCTAACAGTTCTCTTTGTAAAGAAAATTTAATGTAGCAACACATAGTTAGTCACTATCCCAATTAACACTCCATTCAAAATTATGTACATAATTAATAACAGTGGTATAAAATGTGATTTTGACATGTATATAGAACATCATAGGAATAAAAAGAATATAGCGTGATGTATTTATTGAATGAGTAATTTAGTTATTGATCCTGTTCATTTCTGACAACAGTTTGATAGTTGTAGCTTAATTCAAGTCTAACTGTATTGAAACTTTTTGTTTCACTGTAAAACATGTGCGTCATTTGTATTAAAATTTTTGTAGTGTGAGAAATCTTTATACACTATGCTGGTTTGAAAGTTACAGGCATGAAAACACTGTAATGTAGGTAACATATAATTGAAAACACATTTTATCCTTTCATTTTGAGGGTTTGAATTTCTAAAAATCTGGAAATTATTTTGTAGGTATTTATGCAGATAATCTTGCCTTTCGAAACAAGGAGCATAATAGTGACAATAATATAATGGGTAAATGAGCTTTTAAAAGATTCCTCTAAAACCCTTTTAAACATTTTTCACGTTATTAAGGGTATTTTATTGGAAACAAATTATATTAGTATTTTTTTTATACATAGTCTTTGAGAAACGAGAATAATAATATCTTATCACTTTAATGCGCTATTATGGAGTCTCCAAAAACACTTCTTATCCATTGTAAGGAGTTTGGATTTTAAAAAAATGTATACTTTATATAGGCAACCTGTTGGAGTAAAGAGCTTAATGATATTTTATCAGGTTAATGCACCATTGAGGAGTTATCAAAAATACATGATGTACTATTTCACGCTGTCAAGGCTTGAATTTAAAAAAAAATATTGAATTTAATTTTTATATATTTTTACTGGCAACATTTTGAAGCCAAGTGTATAATAATCGGGGGATAATGAGCTATTGAGACATTCTTTAAACCACATTGTACACCTTTTCACCCTCTTAAAGGTTGAATTTCAAAACGTCCTGAAATTAGTTTTTCAGCATTTGTATAAGTAGTATTTTGAGGAGTCCACAAGTTGAATTTAAAGAAATTTTTTCCTGCACCCTAAGGAGAAGCAAACCCTACATTTTCTATATTTTGTGTCCTGCGATTTGGGGCTGTGTGTTGATAAGTGAATGAGGAAATCAGTCAGCCGGAAACTTAATTTTGTACATGTACACACACAAATGTATATATGGGTGGGTATATATGCATCATGAGAAAATATGGGTATAAAAACCACTTCCTTGTTCCCAGTATATTTTTGTTGTTGCATTGGTTCACCTAAATGAAACCAGATATAAGCCAGATTATGTAAATCAGAATATCTATGTGTAGTGAGACTTTTGAGCATTTTTTGTTACATAGAATTGTGATACAACATAACAAGAGATGTGTGTGTGTGTGGTGCAGTCTCTGCAGGAGGACATAGAGAGGAGGCAGCAGCAAATGGAGAGCTTACGGGAGAAGTCTGCGGAGCTGGACAAGCTGCATGTTGGGCACAGCCGGGCCACAGTGCCTAGCCTTTCGAGCAGGTGGGGTGACGTGCAGAACTACCTGCAGCACTTCTGCAAGGACAAGCAAGTCCCCGACAACAAACTGGTATGCACCATTCACTACAAAATGAGGCAAACAGATTTTTCGTCTTCTGTGCTCGTACCCAACATTGACTTGCAGATCGCCAGTACAGCTATGAAAATCACACAGTGATGAACGTGTTTGTGTACATTTTAATTTTCAGCAGACTATGACTCGCTTCAGTATATTGAAGTTGCATCACAACTATGTTAGAGAAAGTGTACAAACATCTTAAAGCACTTACTTATGTAAGTGGTGGTCTGACCTCAAAATTCAGTCTATGGTGTTTGTGATAATGCTCCTGACAGAAAAGCAGGCCAGTCTTAGAACATGAATGCTGGTCACAGCACAGCTTGCATGCACACTCTACCAACCAATTTCTCCTCTATGATACACACACACACACACACAGTCATCTCTTTACCCTGTGAGAGGCAGTGGTGGTGTAGTGGTCAGACTAGTCGCCTCCCACCCAGATGAACCAGGTTCGATTCCTGGTGGGGTCGCTCCCGAATTTTTGTATGTGGGAATTGTGCCAGATCTTGCCGCTGGTCAGTGGGTTTTCTCGGGGATCTATCGTTTCCCCTCACCCTCGCAGTCCAGTGTTTCTCCATACTCACCTTACTCACCCTCATTAACTCTCAAGACCTCGATGTTAGTAGCTACCCAAATATTTCCACTCTAATTTACCCTGTTACACGTGTCCTGCAGATGCTGAACATTTGCAAGGTGAACTATGCCAAGTTTGATTCCTTGTTGATGCAGCAACCACTGGCATTTAGCTCTGCTGCTAACATCACTATATATCAGTGTTCACACCAAAGCCATATAATTGTCCACAAGTGCTAGTGTGCCTCGCAACAGTTTTTTACATGGCAATCAACAACATTATTGTCGAGCACGTTTATCAAACATTCATTCCCTAGTTGACTCACAGTAACTTGTGGACAAAATTTGCCCCTGTGTCCTGCTGACAGTAAATTATGTTTTGTGCAGTTTATCAGCCTAGTAAATTGTTCAGAACTGCTACATTTTTATTTAACCTATATTCTGAAAATTTTCTATTTTTTGGAAGATGTTTGCAGACCAAATATAGTTGCATAAGAAACAAAAGATCTGTCACCATTTTCATTCTGTGCAGCGGCTGCCTTGGCAAGGCACAAGCGGTGGGAAACCATTTCTTGGCAGTCGAGTGTCTGTATTATGCAAGGAAAAGTGCAACTCAAGCATTTTATTTAATGTACGTTCATCATGTACACTTACCTATATTTTGAAATATTTTAACTGTTTCAATCAAAACCAGCATACCAAACACAGGTTTTCCACTACTTATAGCAGTAACAGAAGATTTAACAAAGTGAAACATTGTCTTGATTCACTGTTTGTGTCACAAATCTGTATATACATGTTTTCAAGATGAGCATTAAATTGTTTAGGCACCTGCAACAGTATGTAACAAGCCAGTGGTTTGTTCAAACCCCTATCTATGGGGAAGTTAATAAAAATAAAAGTGAACCCTCTAAAATAGTAAAACCCCAAAGCAAAAAAAAAATCTTTGAACAAGAAAAAATGTTACCTTTTCAAATATGTAATACACAAATATGAACATATGCCGTAAAACTTTGGAATAAGAGTAAAAAGTTTTTCTCACCATGCTTTGTGTATTTTTCTCTGCACAGCACCACATGCAATATCGTTTACATCAATTAATTTGTGTTATTTTCGTACCTCTAGGTGTTGAAAAGCCTAATTGATTTTCCTGTTTACTTTACCCTCTGCTGTCATTCATTTGACTGTTTTCAGAATTTGCTTTTTATGGCTCCTGTTGCGCAATTACATTTACGTCAATTTATACAACTTAATTTTTGTTCACTGAGATACATTGCAACATTGTATACAATCTCTCGTGCTTGTCCCTGCAGCAAGGATGTAGAAAGCATATTTTTCCAGATAGGGTCCATCTTTAGAAAATGCATTTTTACTACACAAACTCTGTTTCTATGCCCATGCCCATTAGAGAGCAAAGGAGGCTTTGGTGGTCAAGCTTTTACTTCAGATGTATTTTATTTTTGTTAGGAAACAATTTGATTTTATTGATCATGAAATATAATTAATGTTAGGCAACTATTACTTCCATTAAACCTATAGATGTGTACCGACACATGTAAAGAGAATAGCTTTTACACGCAAGCTCATGAACCAGTGTGCAGTGATTTCACCATGATCGTAGAACTTACATAATTTAAGCTGTGACCCTGTAATTTTATTGGACGTGATTCTGTTGCAAAGTCCAATGTATGCCCGTATTGTAGCTTCCCATGTATCTATTTTGTATATTTTGAAATACAGAAGTCTGAAAAAGCAATATATAGCTATTTTGTTGCACCGCCAGCGCTTGTGGTATCGTTATGAACCGTGTCATCACACCACTCGAGTTGCTTTCTCTGTATCGGCTCATCTCCCCTCCTGTTTCCTCCCCTGTATGGCTTCACCAATCACACCTCCTTGGTTGAGTCACAGCTTTTTCTTTTGGCTCCGAAAATTATATAAGTTTGTGCATGCCTTAAATTTGCCCTACTTGCCACCTGTACTGTCAACAATTGTCAGCCTGGACGATGGAGGATCGCGGCCTATTGCAAAACTATTTAAAGGATTAGGTTTTTGAGCAGTGCCTTGGCTGTGTCCACGCTTCACCAATGATTGAACGTCAACTGCAAAATTGTGGTAAGTTGTGGTGTGAAAGCATACAATGAGGGTTCGTAAATGTTAATGGTTTAAGAGGTATTAATGTAGTTTCATTGTTGGTTGTTTGCTGTTATTCAAAATTGTTGTCTCGTTTGTGCCGTTCGAAGTTTTGGTCTTTATTTAACTTAACTTCTTTACTGCTGTAGCCTTGCATTTTCTGTCTCGGGTTCTAGAGTGTTTACTACCTTGGTTAAATTCATAAATTTGCGCTCAGTACCACGACTTGCTTTCATCGGACCCTGGTAGTTTTTTTTTTTTTTTTAATATTGTAATGTTTATCTACGTTTTAGATTTGTTTGGCCATGTGTGGTCAGGCAAATGAATGCATTCTCAGTCAACAGTGTGTTGATTGTATTTTTTAAATATTAGGAGAGGTCTTACTGGGCTCGCACAAGCCACCCTCTCCTGTTTGCTCTGTTAAGATTGTGCGCCGAGTGGAATTTTCTGTACTCGGAACAATAAAATGGAATTCTTTATTGGGTCTGTCCGGCGCTCCTCCCAGGCTTGAATAAGAATATTGCATGCAATTTGTATTGTCACTGAATTATTGGGTCCTTTATCTAAAACATTGGCAGTAAGTAATAATTGTGTAAAGCTCATTATCAAACCAATTGATAAATGGAATTTTGGTTATTAAAACTCCCAGTTGTTAAGTGCCATGTAAATATTAAAGTGTGCTTCATGAAAACCTTTTTACACTCATAATTGAGGACTTGGCATTAAATATGCGCTTGTTTAAATAGTTTTTAATTACTATAGTAAATGGTGTCTAGCCCATTTTGGTAACATTTGGTTGCAGAATTTTGTAAACATGATGCATGCCACATTGCTGTGCAGCACGCTTGCATACTCTATGGATGACATTGCCCTATGAATGAGCGATAAAGAGCTCAGGACAAGTGACAACAGCGGCATACGAAAATTCACATGCCGACAGAGTTGATTACACGAGCCTGACAACCATGTTCACACCTATAATTAAAAGATTAATTATAAAATTGTACTGCCTGCCCGAATTCCGACATGTGGTCGCCTCCCCCTCAACCCAAGATGGTTTTATCCAATGAGCTGCAGATCCACCATCTTAGATAAAGAAGTTGGAAAGATACCCGCAAGATCACAGCACCCCTGCGCCCAGTGATGTCACATAAGCCGAGCCTCGGGCCAAGGAGGTAAAACTGTCATTAGCCTCAATCAAGAGCAATAAGAAAATACCCTACACGCCGCTACCAGAGATAACCAACTCCTGTGTTGAGAGGCTTGCAACCCCCGCACCCCTTGGATAGCCTTGAAGCGGAAGTGGGGATATATAAGGAAGCTAAAAACTTCTCTTGCCAGAGTTCATCGGCTCACCGGCCACATTGGTCAGCGAGCTCTCCTAGGATCCGGAAGGACTTCTCCTCTCCCAACCCAACAGCTTGAAGAAGGCTCTTTCTCTCCTGCTCCAGCAGCTTACCCAAGGTTCAACTTCCAGCACCAGTTCCTGCAGCTCGACCAAAAGCTCTCTCTTCAGAGGTAACCTCTACGTTCGCACCCTGCCCCCCCTACCCCAGTAATTCCTGACTTCGCGGTAGCAGGCCGTCGCAATGTCCTATGTCCCTCTCAGAAGCCATCGCTGTAAAGTGTGACATAGATTTTTAAAGTTATATTTTTAAGTTGGAAGTTCCCAGGTTTGTCTTCACCCTGTTAAGCATAACTCATGAGGAAAAATAGAATTACTTAGAAGCTTTTACTAATCGGGTTTCACCAGTACTTCCAAAAGCATAAATAAAAATGCTTGAATCAAATCTTAATTATTTTACTTTGCTCTCTGTTCATATAAAATTAAGTTGATTACTTTGTTGCATTGTTCAGCTCAAATCTCATTCTAAATCTTCCTTGTCGGATAAGTGTGAGCGGAAAGAGTTTCCTAGTGTCGGAGGGTCTGAAAGGGATCTCTAGTCTGAGAGGACATACTCTGACATCTGGGTAAGCCTGGAACTCCCACACCTCTCCACAGACTCATACCAACTCTGGCTGTGGTTATCCGGTAAAACCTCTGAGCGGCTGAAAAATCACTCAAACAGGAATACTAGATGATGTTTGGGGAAGGCATGACCAGTGTCAGATTTGTTGAGCCTAGAATAAGTAAGAGTATCTTTTGGGTCAGTAATAATGGTTCCTGAGTTGCGAATTCACATGACAAGGAAGGGTGGTGGTGTTCCCAGTAGACTGCGTCGCAAGGCTTGACGTGCGCTGCAAAGCAAACTAGAACGTAGAATGATCGGCTACACCTCCAGCGGCTGACACTCCTCAGGATAGCACACCCCTGCCGACCGCACCCGAGATCACCACGCCCATACCACGACCAATTTTGCCGGCAGTGATCCCCTCGTACCAGTCCTAGGTTAGGGATTTTTTGGCCGTGGCCCTGTTATGACGACATTAGTTACCTATATGCACCCCCCACCTACCCCAATCAGTCAATCGCCAACTCCATCTCAGCCAATAGGTAAGCTGAATACAAAGATGTGCACCATATGCACTGCCGCCGGAAAAGTAATCAAGGTGGTAATCCCACCCCTTGTTCAAAGGCATAGGATTGCTACTCCACTTCCCACTTATGTCCTTAAGCAACAGCCCACCAAACCATCCCCTCTTGGAAGACTCTATTGTCAACATAATGCAGAGGAGGGATAACCAAGATTGCCATACTTCATCTTACACTCAACTCGACACCATATAAAATTAATTTTTTTCCATCTTTTACATTCATTCTTGAACAACTGGCATCCAGATTCTTGGCAACCATCATGGTGAGCAAAATCGTGCTCCCTGGGAGAGAGACATGTATCGTTAAGCTCACCCTGGGGTTCGATTCCCCTCTACCTCCTCTGTACCCTTCAGATAGGCGATCCACTACTGTGAACCCCAATGTGTGCAAACATGTCACCTCAAGTAGTCACAAGGGACTATCACATTCACTAGGAGGGAATCTGCACGCACTCAAAACAATTACAAAATTAAAGTACCTAAGGCACTGAGAATTAAGTTAACATTGTAATCTATATACACTTCTAGTAGAAGCAAGAGAGATAGCGACAGCCCAGAGTGCATCAAACTAATGCAGACTTTTCCCGTGGTTTGTTTTCATTGCTACACAATGTATGACATGTTTTGCCATTTCATAACATAATTATTGAATCTTTTGCTTGTAACCTAAATATTAATTTATCCTATTAGATTAAAAATGTATTTGGTACGCATTTGGCATACAAGCGTTGTATGTTTAATGTATTGTAAACCTACTGTATTGTATACCTATTGTATACCTTGCTAAGGCTTGTAGTGCCTTATTTTCTAAAAGGGTAAAACTTCACTAACTGAATTAAGTACAAGGCTAAGTGATCAGCTCTCTCTAACGTAAGAATTGTCGTAGTAATGGGCGATGACTCATTGCTGTATAGCAATTAATATTACCAAATGAGTTCATGAGGTTGAGCTTTGCAAATGAAGCTTACATATTATTGTTGTTCATTTATGCAAGGATCGGTCATAGTAACCCTGTGGTTGGTATTAAAGCACATGTATGTGCGGTGATTATTCACTCTAAATATTCACTTTGTAACTATTTTGGCTGCAGTTAAAGCACATTTCATGCATATTTTATTCAGTTCTGATATTGGCCTGCTAAACTCAAGAGTTGGCAATTAAAGAATGTTCACAGTACTGTTTATTAATGTTAGAATTTTGGTATTGTAATTATCATATTTGCTATTAAAGGCACATCTTCGTGTGCTGTTCCAGTGGTAAACAAGTTTTTATAAATACACATCAATATAAGTAGTAATTCATATAAGAGTCTATTTTAGCACTTGTCCATGCATTGAACGCATGTACTTGATATTGTAATGGTAACCAATATATATTTTTACGTGAAAAGTATTAATGTTTTAATGAGATATATTTTGAATAGGGTTTGTTTTTATCTGAAAGTTCAATGATGAGTTGACGCGCGCTCCTATCTTCGGGATAGTGGTTAGAGCGCTGACTGCCCTCCCGAGTTCGTCAAGTAATCCTGCTGCGGTGTTTTAGTCGCTACACTAGCCCGGTGGGTCATGGTAGATTCTGTGGGGGGTCCACTTAGCGGGAGGATACTATCTGAGGAAAGGGGAATCAAACCCCAGAGTGAGAGGCGAACCGTGATTGTTTTCCTTCATGGGAGTTCAATCTTCGTCACTACAAGAGCTGTCCCGAGGGAAGTATAAGGTATGATATAAATTAATTGATGGTGATAGTGGGGGTGGAGGATCCTGCTGAAGGTATTGCCGTTATCCGCAGTGGCCATGTAGGTCCGCTTGCGGGAACATAGTTGGTGGGGGAAGAAACTGCATGAGACTTTGGGATGATCTTAGGCGGGAATTGAACCCGGATAATTTTCCCGGAAGCCAACTTTATAATGCACAAATTCTGAACGTTCTTGCTCTGGGCTACCTTAGGTAGGGTTACAACTACTGCAGACGATGGATTCTCCAACTGGAGGGATTGTGTAAGTTCCGGTTCAGATTCTGGCCAACAAGTGCCTAAATATGCGTTTAGCTCCAACGCGAGGTTGAGGGGAATGAAAGGCGAGATAGGTCTGGGTGTAAATTACGGTTCATCAGGTGGGAATGTGTAATCACTCATAACCTCAACGTTTACATGCGAGCTTACTAATCTTTGCAAGGCTCTGCGTTCTCTGCGCCGTGCACAACTCTTAATTCCACCCTTCTTGTTGTGCATCTGACCAGCCTTCTGACCTTTCCGCAGACATGCAGTCATAGGGGTCTGTCTTATTCAGTCACACTCAAGGCCCTTACATATAGATATGCAGTCCTGTATGATACCACCGAGGGTAGGCGAAGGAGCACCGGAAACCCAGGAGCAGGGGCGTGTCTTTTCAGACTTAAAGCATTCTGCAAGCGTCGTCTCCTGTGGAGTTTGGCATGCCTCACGACTAGTACTCTGTAGGTGAAGTTCCATAGGCTACAGGACGAAGGCTGGGGCATCATTCTCTGTTTTGAGTTAACAATACTTTAAGGTCTGGTGAGAGCTTACCATGAAAACTGTTGGCTTCTGGCCGGTGGGTATTGCTCTTTGATTCCTCTAGCTGGGCAATGCCTAGTCATAACATTATTTTAATTAATGTATGTAAATAGTTCTATAGAAAGACAAGAATAAGCAATAGGGAATAAGTTAAGTGGTCAAAAGAATTTATTCTTTATTGACACGTTTTGTGCATTGAGGATGCATGCTCTACTCCTCGACTGCGCCCCATCTTCGAGCAAGCTGCTCGCATCGAGGCCAGTCATCACTCCAATGGGACGCATGCCTACAGGTTAGGCTGACACGAATCAAGTGGGACTACAGACACGTGCCCGGGAATTGTACTGTTCACTGAAATTTCAAGAAGACATCACGCTGTCACCCTACCTACAACGTGGTATTTTACTGTTGGCTGAGATATCGCTACTCGCTAGGAAGGGCAAGCTAGTGCCTCTGTGTGCCACTGGAGGACAGCACCCAGTCTACTCCAGCAGTACCCAGCCTCGCAGAGGCGATAAGGAATGTTAACGCCTACAGCCGAGGCGATAAGAAATGAAAGGCACCCCTCTAGTTTCAGAATAAACAGCACCTATGGAGAGGCTAGCCATCCCCGCACCTCTTGAAGAACCTACAAACTTGGAGAAATAGTATAAAATAAGAAGCCATCCCTTGGCTCACAGCAGTCGCTGCGCCCTTCAGCTTGTAAAAGCCAAAGGTAAGCAGTAGGGGTAAGTGGTAGCCAACCCTTCACTCTCATCTTGCGAAAGTTGGAGAACCTTTCTTAAGGGCGCTAACCACTAGGCCACTTTGTGAACACACTTCAAGAATTCTGGCATGTCAACAGTCTCCAGGGTAAGTGGTCTACCTCCCTTTTCTCCCAGCTTGCGAAGGCTGGAGAACTATCTAAAAAGGTGCTGACTACTAGACCTCTCTGCGATCACACCTTGGATGACAGTTCCTGGGACTCTCCACTATGCTACAGCCATCAGCAGCCACCCCGCTGTCTCTGCTGGCCGACTTCATCCAGATACTTCTGAAGATATCCCCATGCTCCTACCTGGTAAATCCTCAGTACCTCTTGTGTTAGCAGGTCTCATTGCCGTCCCTTCTGGACCTCTAGGTCAATTTAATTACCAATATGATAATTTGATTAGGTTCCATCCGAACACGTCCTGATTAGACTAAGCACTGTCAAATGAGCTAGATAATCGTTTGTTATGTGAGTTTTAATTCACACACCTAGCTCTTGCACAGGCCAGGCCGCCTTCGCCTACTTTAAACTCTAGGTAGTTTCCACTTTAAAAAAATGTATTTAGCATCACCTTGCTTTCTCATTACGTATCAATAAAATATGTATTATTTAACGTAATCTTATATCATTTTTAACGTAATTTGTGTACCTTAATTAAATTTGTGAGATGATGATTTTATTATGCTCAGTAATTAACTTCCTCACACAAAAACCTGGTATCCATGTTTAAACCTCAAAGGTAGTGCACACACACACCCTTAGTTCAGTCTCAGCTTGCAAAGGCCGTACAATGGGAGCAAAGGATGCAATCACTGTGCTCTGGACGTACACACTTAGACCCGCCTAAAAATACCAGTTTCTCCATTTACTTATACTTGCTATGAGAACCAACAATTCGCAGCACTCCGAGTTGACCAACTTCTCGCATAGTTCACTCCCAGGACACCAGATATTATAAGCAGCGACATAACCAGAATTCGCACTTGGGGGGGTTTCAAATGGGGAATTTCATAAAGGAACACCAATCCCCGTAATTGAAACGGGGGTCCGGGGGCCCCTCCTCGGGAAAATTTGGATTTCAAGGTGCAAAGTGGTGCCGTTTAAGCAGTTTTAGTATCTAAACATTGAAATACCACTGGTAGTAATATTAATATTTTTTTAAAGATGAAAATTGTTTGAGTGAAAAATTTAACAAAGGCTGGTGTTCTGAAAACAGATTCTTTAACCCAAGGGATCTCTCTTAAAAGTACATGTAGAATTATGTCCTAAAAGTGGCACGATGATAATATTAAATCAATATTTTATTTTACTTGTTTTGTTTTATTCACTGTATCATTTAAGTGCAGATGTGGCTAATTTATTAATGTTTCACTAATTGTCTAAAAATGGTGAAGGTTTCTCAAACCAGGTATAAGAAAACTAAGACATAATTAATGAAAAAAAAATTATATATCTCGTTGCAAAATCCTGTGAACCTTTGAGTCAGCGAGCCAGGCATAAACCTCAACGATCAAATTTTAGTAAACTAAATATGTAGAACTTAAGTACAAAAAGACACCTAGATAAAAATAACAACTGCCAATTTTGCGTAGTATACTCAGGAGAACAAATAGCTATTGTAACACTATAAATATGGTGTAATTATGATATGTAGAGTACTTCATAATACCCAGCGATTCTAATTTGACTGCTCGAAAAATACAAAGAAAAATGAGGAAACTGGTGTGAATCGCACACCTTAAGTTTTTTGTTAAAAAATTATTTTGGTTTTCAAAACAAAATTTAAGACAATAGCTCTTTGAACATCTCAAACCATTTACTAAAACAATATATGGAACTTTAGTATTATATAAGATATTTTTCAAACATTAACAAAATAGAAGCTAAATTAAACAGAAGTCGCCAAAATTTTGCCATCATTTTTAAAACTGGACGGTGGTATCGGGCAACCACTCTTTTAAGTAAAAGTTGTTATGCCATTGGTCTCAACCGAACTGAACAGCCGACCAGGTAGCGACTATCCGATGCCACCCAACAATGTCTAAAATAAGTATCTTTGGAACCTAAATAATTTTGAAACTGTAGGTTAAAGATAAAATGTTAAAGTTTATTTTAGCTTTTTTATGAAAGTCAATTACACTTACACTTGTAGTCGTCATTTGCGTGCAAAGTTAACTTCTTATAGACACAACCACAAATGAAGCCTACATGACAAAAAATTAGCTCACTCTGAAACAGCACTATCTCTGAGTTCAACACTACGAGCCTGGTCCTCGCACTAGTGCTGCTGCCTGCATGTTTCGATAATGGTAAACTGTGTTTGTCCGATACAAGCCACTGTCATACAATTGTTTTGCCCCCATGTGATACTGCAATTTTATGTGGTAGTCGTATCCAGTACATCCTAATGAACAAAAAAGGTCTCTTGGTTCAAGTGTCAAGTCTCACAGATTCCTTTAAATACTCCCATAAAAATGAAAGCAGTTCCAGGTTTCATTTGACTAGTATTAATCTTGGAAAAATATGATGCAAACTAAATTTATAAATAAATTACTTTTATTTATTTTTTATTTTTTTGTCTTTCATATTTCGGGGGGGGGGGGGGGGGGGGGTTAACCCAGAAAACACCCCCACCCCCTGTCTACACTCTTGATTATAAGTACCCACTGTTTAAGTCCCAGCTTGTGAAGGTTGGAATTGGGAATACCGGGTAATACACTGTGTTCTGGAAGCCACCCTTAAGGCAGTTTTCTATTAAATTAATTTAAACTCTTTTAACTATGTTTAAATGCCTTATGCAGATAAAGGTAGCTTAAGCAAGCAACGTAGAAAGGTCCTGTGGGCAGCAGTCAGAGAAGTATTTACCTTAACGCCAGTAGAAACCATCACAGACAATAGTGACGCTTCAAACTTGAGCAAGCTTTGGAACCTTTATTCGACCTGCAAATACGTGTCGCCCCCGGCGAACATACTGCTACTGAGGCCATACGATAGGGAAGGAAGGCTCTGCTAGGACTTGATTGGTCTGGCATAGTTACAATTTACCAGAATCCCCCAACCCAGTTGTTGCTCTAGAAGCACGCTCTGTTTCTCCCCACCTTATCAAGCACGATGCCATGCCTCAGCCCCCTGTAGGGTGAGCACTGCAGCTGGGGAAATCATTTACATCCGTCTTCAGAACAAGGTACTAAAACACTGAAGGGTTATCTCTATAGATCCCGATTGTGTACCCACTCATTAGCAAACTAAGCCTATTCTCTATAGAGGCCAGGCACAACAGGAAGTTAAGGTCCCTGCCTAGATC
Source organism: Dryococelus australis (assembly GCA_029891345.1). Classification (NCBI taxonomy): domain Eukaryota; kingdom Metazoa; phylum Arthropoda; class Insecta; order Phasmatodea; family Phasmatidae; genus Dryococelus; species Dryococelus australis. Next base: position 74,634,834 of record CM056996.1, read on the forward strand.
CTCTTCTCCCCCTCCATGCTCCCAGTGAAACTGGCTTCACAGTATTTGGCATCCCTAAAGGTAAACAGAACTAAGGTCTCCTACCAAGAGACCTACCAAATTAAGTTTACCCTGGGGTTTAACTCCCCTTCATCTTTGATAGTTGCTAAATCAAAGAAACCCAAAACATAAGCTTTCTCCAATGTGGAAAACCCTCTACCTAACCTGGCATTTACTTGTATTTATTTGGTTAACCCTCCACCTAACCTGGCATTTACTTGTATTTATTTGGTTAACCCTCTACCTAACCTGGCATTTACTTGTATTTATTTGGTTGTATTTTGTAACTTCCTATATTTGGCACCCAAGCGAGAAGGGCAGGGTTTAACTGAAGGAGAGATAATTACGGGGAAAGAAACTAAAGTATCTCCCCCAGGTGCATCAATATCATTTTGTTGATCCACATACTGGATGGGGTAGTACAATAAATATATTCCTATCTATACTAGAAATATTTCGGTACTTTTGTTTCTTCTAACTACAGGATGTTCACGGCTAAGGTTAGCACTTTTGAGGCTCTAGTTACTTTTTTATTTCAGAAATTCTTTATCCTTTAACGATCTTTTTAAATTAATATTACCATGTAAATAATAAACACATCGTGTTAATTCCGCCACACTCGAAAGTTAATGTCTAAGGCCATAATAAAAATATATTTATTGACTATTATTTCAAACGAGAGAGCTCTCAAAAGTGCTCACTTTACTGTGAATAGTCTACACCTTCTTTATTTTGCTGTGTGTAAACCTATGTTTGTACCTAATAGATCACACATTTAAGGATTTTAGCCTTGTAATTTATACAAGACATGCGCTTTATTCTATTCAGGATGTTGGGGGCTCACAAGCAGCAGACTTTGTTACCCGCGTCAACAAGGTCCGTGAAGCTGTCTCCAGCATCTCCAGGCAGCTCAACTCGTTTCCATTGGGTGGTCGTGACTATGAATCTTTCCCTATGCAGGAGGAAGCCTTGAAGGTATCCATACCATTATGTGACCTGGATGTTCCTAGTTGACTATATTTTGTTAAATTAATTATAGGAATTGTCATTTTGTTCTGTTTGTATGCATATTATTTATACCATTATAGTAACTGCAATGTTCATTTTTTTATAATTTCATTATTATTTGTTTTACACAATGCCAGTAAGCTTACTAGAGAAAAGGTTTTCATTTTTAACAAAATGCAAACCTAATACAGCACACACATCTATGTCCTTTATCTCACTTTCAAATTCAAAACTTCCTGCGAAATTTGCAGTTAACCCACTAACCCAAGGACAGCATTTGGCATATCAGTGCTGGCAGATCATGACTGAACTTCTGTCCTTTAATAAGCAAATTTTGCTAATGAGATAATAATCTGGGGCAAGTTTGACGCGTGCAGTATCTGGGAGTGAAATATTTACATGTCGCGGAGGCGTGGTCCTTTTTGTCTAGGTGCTAGACTTGATGCTCCTATATCCTGTGGGGTCTATTCTTGATGGAACACTGGTGCATGTCCGTTATATAGGACTGGCCTGGTTGCTTATTGGTAGGGCACAAACTTGGGTTCGGCTAATACAATTCTGCGTTTCAGGGGCACTGCCTTGATAGAGATACCTGGGTGACGGAGTGCAGTGGGTTTGTGTTCAACAATGGGCTGCGAGGAAGCTGGTGAAGGTACTGTAGGCCTGAGTTGAGGTACTGGTTGAGGGGCTGGGTAAAGAATAGCCGGAACCAAGTATGGAATGGCCGGTGTGGGCGGATGATCAGGCTGGCTGAGGTAGCCTTCTACCCACCACAGGCATTCTTCTGGGCCAGTGCATATGGGATTTGCGAACAAGTCCCTCTGTGTCTCAGGCATCACAGAACTCTGCAAGTACCACAATACCTGGGCCTGCTTCCTAGGGTTGAGCTTAGCTATGGAGACAACAAGAGAAGGGGATAGCTCTTGCAGGTGGCTAGAGGCAAGTAAAGTCAACTTCACTCTCTCCTTCAGACCCTGTCTTCTGGAGTAGGTCATCAGGACACTCAAATACCCTACCAGTCTGAGAGAAGGAAGGCAGGCTCCTTGTATTGCAATCTACGTGTAGGACCACGTGAGGGCCGTAGACTGGTAGACATTCTATTGCAGTACCTGGCGCGGATGCGCAGTACACACTGGAAGTCAGGCTGCACCGTCTCGGGTCACACATGTGGGTGTTGCCCTATCCGAGTCATCCCAACTCAGGGGAGGCCCACCTTTCCTGGCACGGATGTATAGTAGAAAGACTGACGAACACTGAGTCAACAAGATGATGCAAGGTCAATGTACCTGTGTTGACACCTCCATCCTACCTATGCTGTAGACAGAAAGGATGGCCACTCTAGGTGCTTGTGGGTAAATTGAGTGTTATGGCTCATATGAGTAACGTTTCTGGGATCACCTGCTTTCCCTTCCTGTGAGGAGTCAACTGGGAGTAAGGTGCTAAGTCTACAGGAATGTGGTACCCAAGGATTGAGCTGGCACACATTTATTTCTGTTTGACGGAAAATACATGTGATGACATACTCTTAACTCCTGTGTCAGCGTGAGCTATTTCCGGAAAGCTAAAGTACTGAAAAATCCGGTAGAGGCGACCAGTAGAAAACTAGCTGGGGGTAAAGGGGGTGCATAGCGTTGAACAAATTATGCAGTTTCCCTCTCCTATTTTTGCCTGTGATACCATGTATCTCGATGTAATGCTCAGATATAGACTCAATGCTGGTATAACTAAGCTGGGATAGCATGGGATTAGTCCTAAGAAGGACTGTAAGGATAGGATTCCCTATATCTGGCACATCCGTGCAGAGTAGTGAGGTAGGTTAGCAGAGTTCATCGTGAAGAGAGACACCTGACTAACGTAGAGGTCGAGTGGTCAGACTACTCGTAGCAAAAGGGGCTTAACTAGCAAACAGTTCTGAGCAGCAAGTGCTGGAAGACTGCAACGTAGAAAGTAAAGGGTGCAGGCTAGACAGAGTCTGAGCGAGTGCTAAACAATTGAAGACTGGCACAGTTTGATCCTTCCCTGGCGGCTAGCGCAGTGAGTATCAGACAACTGGTGATAAGTGAAGGCTTAAGGGGCAGGTTAGTCAGTGTTCGACCAACAGGTGTTGGATGACTGAAGACTCGTGTCACAGGCTGGTTAGAACTCCATGGGGGAGAATGGAAGGCTGGTCAGGAGTCGAAAACTACTCCTTCGGGCTGCTACCCGATGCTTATTGACCGGCATCATGAGGGCGAAGGGGTGGTCGTTAAGCAAGCTCATTGCCTATATGCATATTATGGTGGGCTGGTGAATATAACACTCTATATGGTAGATAAAACAGTTGCATCACAAGTCCAGACAAATGGTAATGCTAACTTCGATGGAGCTGAAGTTGTCTAATCATCACTGTCAAGAAAGTGTCGTGCGTCAACTTTAATACTTTAAGCATGGAAGTAGCTGCATAGGAGTGTTTGTGACTGCGCAGTGAATGCATATTTTGTATGGTCAATTTATGATGGGAATAAGTTACTAGGCTATTAATTACAGTATAAAATGGAGACAGAAAACACAAGTACTCACAGGGTTGTATTCATAAATTGACACACACAAACACACAAGTTTGACGAATACATTTTCCACGCAGATGCGCGGTCGCAATATTTCGGTAGCTACACCAGCTACTTTAAACAGCGGGTGGTGGTACACTGCAGTCTGTTGAGTAGTGATTGACAAACAGTGAACCTAGTGGCTGGGAGGCAAACTAGAGTGTGTATATGGTCTGAACTTGACAGCAGGCTGCTTTCTTTCTATCTAACTGTGTCTATCTTTCTCTCTATCTCTATCTCGCTGTCTTTTCATCCATTTTTCAATCACACTATTTACATATCTGTCTGTTTCTCTGTTTTTCTGTATATTTCTGTTTATCTATCTGTATATTTGTCTAAAATGAAATAGATTATAATTGAATTTCATAAAAATTACAATTATAGTCCAAAAATGTTAGTTTATTATAACGTATCAAAACATTGTAAAAATGTCATATTCTCTAACAAGTCGAATATTGTATTGCTCATTGCAACCATAATTACCATAATGTGTTTGTATTGATGTTCAGAAAGTGAAGGAGGCACTGAACAGCTTGAAGCCAAGTGTTGATGAAGTGGAGTATGACAGAGACAAGGTTATGAAGAATGCGCGGCAGGAGCAGGGCGACCAGGTGCGACGAGTAGTAGACAAGCTGAGGGAGGAGTGGTCGCAAGCTAACCGGGCCTCTGTCGACAGGCAGAAGTGAGTGGCAGTCTTCCCTTCCCAGTATGCAGATATGTCCCCAAGTGCAGCACACTACCTCAGTTGCTAGTTTTGTGGAAATATTCAGTGTACAGAAACGATACTAAACAGATTGTTACCAAAATAACTGTAGGTTGTTCATGGTAAAGTTAGCCTTCATGTTGTAGAGGGTCAATTTTTATACCAATTCATAATGTATTTAAGCAGGCTGTTGGTAACAAGGGAATTCCTATGTCCTACCCATAACCATATTTTTCTCCTTCCGCATCACACTGACCCTCACTCTAGTTACATGTTCCTGGAAAACACTAGTAAAGTTTCTTTGATGGTTGGCATATGATGGTTTAAAAATTTTTTAAGGATACAGTTATTCAAAAAAAGAACGAGAGAATGAAGTCCGGGGCCCTGTCTCGAGGAACCTCATTCCCTTTGCTCTAGCAACACCATTAATATCCTCTTTTGGGGTTGGGCATACATGTCTGGGGAGTGTTTGGATATAAGGTAGGTGGTTAGTGTACCTGGCATTAATCTTAGAGCACTACTGAGGTCATACAGAGTAAAGAATCAGGAGCAGTGGTACTAAAGTTGGGGGTGTACTTTGGTGTAGTCGCTGGCTGCGCTGCATGGAGACATGGCGGGAGCTGCACAGTAATTGTGAGGCCTTTGGTGAGTGGCTGACATCAGCAGAGGCCCTGGTTGAAGAGTGGCAGGATACGGAACTGCCTCTGCCTCAGGCCAAGGCCAAGCAGAAGGAGTTGGAGAAACAAGTCACCATGAAGCACAGGTGAGGTTTTATGTTCAGTTCACGAACAGTATCTGATTAGTTAACAACCACTGGTTCATTCGGTAAACAGCAGGAATTTTATAAACATAGGTCATGCTTGGAGCACAAAAGAAATATATAGCACTTTATTCATATTCGGATGAATGTTTAATTATGCTACTGATATTCAGTTGAGAAAAGAAATGCTCATTTCGTATTCCTGTCACTTCTGTGTGAGAAACTATTATAAAGATATCAGCTTGGTTAATTTAATAACAACTGATTTTCATCTCAAGAGCAATACTAATTATGAACATTTCACCATCAGTTTTATCTTAACACTCTGTAACAGTTGACAGTGTAACTTTGGTCTCTTCTGTTGTTAAAACTTAGCATGTCCAGGAAAAATATTTACCATTGGGAAATATATTGGCTGGGAAAAATTAATTCCCACAGAAAAAATCATTTTGGGCTATACATGGTTCTAATAAATGTTAAATGTTTTAAAATTTCTGGCCTTTATACACATGCTCAGGTAAACAAAATAACTCAGAAAACTCAAAACCTAATTGTTATATACAACAAGAAATTATGTTATAGATATCATGTTATTTTTTATACTCTTCATTATACACCTGACTCTGGCACTATTTTTTAACAAACTGCCAAATTAGATTTTCAATAAAGATATCACTTAAGTGTGGTTAAAATGTTGTCAAATGTTGTCAGAAATGTTAAGAATTTAATGAGGCTTGTAAATGTTATTGTTTATTTTCAGTATACTTATTTTCGATGATAACATTTTTGGTCATTGCTACATCTCTGCTTGAATTCACCATCTGTGTATGTGGTGGCACATACTTTTGTGAAAGTGTTTGCATCAACTGTTTTGAAACTACAAATGTACAAAAAACAAATTGTTAAAACATCACACAGGCAGGATATTACTGCAACATATATGCATGGGCAATTAACAATCCCATATGTTTGTTGAACACAAAAAGGGTACTTCTAACTTACTGAGCACTCATGAGTAGTCTTTCAGTCTATAATAGTTCTTCAATATTTTATGCAGACAAATGTGACTATAACATTATTTCATCCTGCTATAAAAAGACGTAGCATGTTTTTGAGAAACTATCATCATTTAATGTGAACAGAAGAGGAAGTGATTACTAATTTTGTGTGATACATAGGTTTATAGTAACAATTTTTTTATTATAAGCATACCTATCTTTACTTTTTTTCATCATATGTTCACATATTTTAGAAAATTTTAAAATCTTATTCTCACATCAGTAGATTAAACACTAGGCTTACCTAATTTTCAGATTGTCTTATTTAACTTCTTGCTAATTCAATTTTTTGAGAAGAAAATTCCCTCAACTATGACTATTTCCCCCAACTGTATGCCTTACACTGCTGTATCAAACATACATTATCTTAACTATTAATGCATAATTGTGTTAAGTGCATCATAAAAATTAAATACTTTTTCACCTGTTTACAATTACTGTATAGCGCTCATTAAAAATTAACTTGTAAAAGATTGTATTTCTGAAATGAAAAATTGCAAATAACTGAGTGCGTGAGGAGATTTGGGCCACTCTTAAAGCAAGGTCTTGAGAGCTGGTGAGAATGATTAAGGTGAGTATGAAGCAGTGCCGGAATGAAGGAGCGGATGAAACAAGAGATCCCCGAGAAAACCAGTCGACCAGTGGCATCATTTACCATGATTCCCACTTGAGAAAATCCGGTGACCGGGCCGGGGATTGAGCCCGGTTCTCCTTAGTGGGGGTGGAGCAGGCTAACTGCCCAGCCGCCTTGGCCCCTGCTAATAACTATCCTCAAGCTAAAGTTACTACGCAAAAAGAAAACTTCTTGCCCAAGTGGAAATTTTTTACCTTTTAATTTGTACAATACTTATAAGAAAACATCTTTCTTGTATGGTATTTAATCCAGAGTATCTGTGTGCTATTAAGATTTTTGTTGATTGCAGGATGATGAGTAACATTGGTGTAGCCTGCCGGGAAATAATGAGCCGTTCTGCTGGAACCAACAACTCTGGTGTGCAGAACATGGTTGATGGCTTGAGAGCACGGTGGCAGATCATCCTTGCTGAGCTCACTACCAGGCGGGACAAGTACGTATCACACTGTCCTTTTACATGTAAGCTACAATCACACATATCTTTCACTGTCAGCTGCAAAGAACCTATTATTTACTCTTTGTTGCATGTAACTTGGCTAAATTTTAAAAGTTTGATGAAAGTAGAACCAAATGTTTACTTTTCGTTTATGTATCCTTTCATCGTCAGCTGGTGCATGAAGTGGAGGCTGTATATTTTATCTACATGCTGTCAGCTAATCCACTTTCCATTTTACTGTAACTCTGAACACATTGCGAGACAGTAATTATAGTTCTTATCACACTTTGCACATATGTTCAGACTGGAAATAAAAGTAATTCGAGGAACTTGCTTGATAATGCACTTTCATTCACCAGCAACTCACAGGCGACTATTACAAAGCAGTAATTCTGCTATTACTGATACTAACCAGTTTGAGTTGGAAATATGTGGCATAGAATAATGTAAGAATTGCTTAAAAAATACCCACACACTACCCACTTTATTAATTTTATTAATACAGTTCACAGTTGACACCCTAGCTATTGTTTTTCAGGGGACTGTCAAAAAATTTCCGTACATGGCAGGATTACAGTAGATGAGGGTTTTGCCATGTACATCAATAAAATATCTACAATTTCTGACTTTATTAGACTTCATTTTGACTATAATGAGAGCTGTACATTATCTGTCAATAAAGTTTAGGTAATAAACACAATAAGAATGGGAATTTTAGAAAATGTATTACTGTATTATTATTACTGTAAATAATACAGTAAAAAAATTTTACCTAAACTCCTTTAAATAAAGAAAATTACGTTTGAAAAAACAGTATATAAGATTGCAAATAGGCCACTAGACTTCTAAAAATATATAAAAGGGCAGGAGGACGACAAATTTTTTTCATGTGGTTGCGCGATCACATGAAAAAAAATGTGTCTGTACTTTGTGTGTGTGCCTATCGACAAGTACTAGACTGTGAGTACTTGGATTCCTGTCCCTTTTTTATTTATTTTAATACAGTATATAATTTATTGTAATCCAACACCAAATGCAAGCTGGCATTAAACTTTCAAACCCTCAGAAAATCAAAACGATACAGAATTAAAGTTAAATTTTGAATGTCCCGTGTGCACTCTATCAGCTGATAGCGCGAAGAGAATTTATAACTCTGACAGTGTGTTCATGGTGGCTGGGTGGAAGGGGAAGTGGTGGAAGGATTACTCCTCTATGCTGCTTCATGTTGCCGAGACCTTGCACGCGAGGCAAATGTCTGTCTTTTAAAGTAATTCGTTATATTTCACTGCAAAAAGAAACTTGTAATTTTGAGACAAAAATGAATAACTAAGGTGATTAAAATTTATTTCTTCACTGTCTTTAATATTTAATCATTCAAAACCAAGTTCCAATCATTTCGAGAGATGGCAGCACCCTGTGACTTTGTGACATCATGGCCCGCCTGCCTGAGAGACAGGGGTTTTAATTTGTCATCGCCTCCACGCTAGGTGATAAGAAAAATGCAGCACTCCTGCACCCCCAATAAACCTGCCCCCGTGGTGGAAGGCTACACTACCGTCTGCACCCCAAATAACTGCTAATAAGAAGAAATTTAGTAAAAATACAACTCCAGCAGCTAGCACCAGCAGATGCGCCAGGCCCGGCGAATGAAGAGGACGCGAGCCATCCTGAGTCTGCTAAAGACTCTAGGCCTACCTTGAGTCTGCTAACGACTCTTCTCACCTTCCTCAGTCTGCCAAAGACTTACCTCTTCCTTGAGTCCGCAAAAACTCCTCTACTCACCACCTTAGTCTGCCAAAGAGACTCTCCGCTTACCTCAGTCTGCAAAAGGCTTTCCTATCCAATCCGACCAAGGGCTATCTATTTCCTACCTCAATCCATCGTACCTGAGTCTGCCTAAAGACTCAAGTAGGATGGCTGTAAGGCCTTTGTCAGTCTGCGAAGAACTCTCTCTCTCTCGCCAAGACCCGCATGTCACAGAAGACCTGCATGAGAGACGACTACTCGTGCTTCAGGTATACCCCACCTTAACCCCGGTATCTCCTTACCTTAGTCAGCTTCCTTTGACTTCGCGGTAACAAGCCGGCGCGTTCTAGATTGCATACCTGATTAGCTCCCCTTTTATTTTAGCCGCTGTCAAAGTTGCGTCTGTAGATTTTCATCTCACTAGCCGCTGTAAAGTTACACATTATAGCTTGCTTATTTTATCCCCAGGCTTGCCTTCGCCTGATCCAACCAATCCGCATTAACAGCGTAATTTTTCTATATGCCCAAGCATTTAGCCAGGGCAGCTTAATATTTCGTATTTGTATTTTTTTGGAATAGCCGGTTCTCTACAGGGATAATCTCATAAATAAACATCACGTTAAATTTAATTACTTGTGTCCCCTTATTTGTAGTTAACGATCCCCTTCCTCCTCTAATTTGGTATTTTACAAACTTGTGTAAATCCATTGAACAGATATACAGTAGGAAAGGAGGTGCACAAAGCCGACAGCGACGTAGGGAACGTCGCGCCTTAGCACGAACGGCAGTATGTTCCATGTCCGAGGACAAAACCCAACTAGTATGTCACGACCAAGCTCCACTGCCAATTTCCCCTTTCATTTTCCATGAAATTACCACTTCCCCAGATCAATTGCTCGGTACCTAGTGGCCAGGATATCCGACAACAGAATATGAGGAACAGGTTAAATTGCTCGCCCAGGAGAATGAGACTATTCCCTATGACACCTCAGTTAGGCAGTACCAAAAAACTACTAGTAACGTCAAATTACAGTCTTGCAGATTAATCAGGGTACCATACCCAGAGGGTACAGTACTCCCAAAGTTTTGTTCTATCAAACTCACATCGGGAAAAGTTGTGTGGGTTCGACTCGCGGCCCAGCCAGACAACCGACCCCGTATAACACTCCCTTTTTCTGACTTCGTTCCATCACGACAGCCTACTCGTCCCACTAAAATCTCCTCTGCCAGACCATGCACCCCCACCTCCATGTTAAACTAATCACCACTTCATTTCATCCATCTGGGATTGCTGGCATCCTGCATATTGATGACCCTGACAGTGAGGAGGATTGAGCTCCCTGTCAGCGACGTCCATCCGCCTCACTGGGGTTTGACTCCCCTCCAGCCCTTAGCAAACCTGCCCCCAAGCTGCCTGATCCTGTACCTAATCCCCTTATGCCTCACCGACACAGTAAAACAGGTATTATTCGCCATGGTAGGCCAAGCTAAGCTTGGAGAGGGTAGTCGTCACCACACTACCATCTAAGGTAGTCATGCCCAGTAGCACATGGATCAAGTTTATTCAAAAGATGCGTGTCTATTGAAATTAATTAATTAATACAAATCCTCCAATTTTCCCACAAAAAATTACTGAAAATGAAATTTGCACTTGATAATACAAGTTGCTTGATGTTCAAACAATTCTTGGTGATAAGGGGAGGTCAAGTATATGCTTCTGGGCATATGATTTTATTCACGAAGATGCTGCCTTTAAAGTTAAATTAATATTACATTTTTAAATCATGTTGATTTTATGCCAGATACAATGAAACACCGACCATACATAAAAAAAAGACCTTTAATCACAAAAGAAAGCATCTTTGCAAATTATAATTCCTCATTAAAATGTATTTCGTAATATTTTCTGGCAAAAACATTTACTTTGAAATACTTGTGATGATACCTGTAACTATTTTGAGCAATGGATAATCTTGATAAAATTTCTATGTTTGCCCAGCACACCTTTGCTCTTTGGCTGGCGTGTGAAGGCAAGTGTGCACAGCCGAGACAGAGAGAGAGAGAGAGAGAGAGAGAGAGAGATGAATTGCTTTTTCTTTTGCTAGACAACAGCTTCGCCTCTCGATGGCATGTAAGAGGAGGAAGGAAGATGCAAGGCTGAGAGAGACAGAAAAAAGGTTGAGAGAGAGGACGCTAGGTCACCACGCTGGTTGCTAGGTAACCACTTCCCCTCTCGTCAGGCATGTAAGGGGAAGTAGCAAACCAGACTCACATCACACCATGCCACACCATGCCGCAGTGTCAAACAGATGTGTTGGGAAGACAGACAAAGCACCACAGAGCAGTGATAAATGGCTGCGCACGTGATGTATTTCACATCCAGTTACTGGATGTTTGCATAAACAACCTGCTTAAAAACTTTTGTTGCGGGAAATCTTATGTAATGGACCTTTAAATATACTTCGATCAACGTAACATCCTGAAGCCTCAACCAAGGCGACAAAGTGACAATACTGATGGCCTTTTGGTTCGGTGGTGTATGGGGAAGAGGAGGAATAAAACCTCACAGTGAGAGATCAACCTATGAGAGGAGGGTCATAGCAGGAAGGATATCTTCACACAGACAGAGGTCAAACACAAGCCCTTACTTAGTGAGCACCGGCTGAGGGGGGTTTCTCCACGTTGGATTAATTCACTGGTTTAGGGGGCTTGGGGTTGTACTTCCTGGGTTGGATACTGGGGTTTTCAACCCCTACAATTAATTTAATATTCACAGTTCTGCGATAGGAAGATCTAGTTTTAACACCTGAAACAGTCTTCAACATTCGTGATGCCAGTGTCGCGAGGAGCATTTGAATTATGAGGCATACTATGAACGCTTAGGCAAAACCCCTGTATAGAGGGTAGGTCAGTTGGGTTTGTGTATTGGTACAAAGTCGTGTCACCTGTATCACACTCTTCTGTGGCGTTACCTTTTGGAAGCGAAGCAGCAGAATACTTCTCCTTGCCGGCCGGCTCGTTGAGGTGGTCGGCAGTGGAACAGCGGCCAACGCTGGTTGTGGTGGAGTGGTGCAGTAGTTGCTAGAGAGTTTCTGGGATGTGGTAGGAGGGATTTATAAGAAAGGATTCTTTAACCATTGTTTGTCGAGACCTAGGAGAGCATCTCCGTACTCCACAATTACTTGGTGTTCAAGATGTGAACTGCCTGGTCCTTTTGTAGGTTGCAGAAATTAAGGTGTGTTGTTCTCTGCCTCTGAGGGAGGTAATTTTGATAGTTCTCTATTACTTTTACTGTTAATTATAATTTCTGCTTATTTGCACCTTTTCTAGATTAAGGCATGAGAACAGATTTAAAATGAAAAGTCTGAAGTTGAAGCCGGTTATTTAAAGCGATCCTAATGTGTACTTCTGGACACACTGGCTTTTCAACGTAGCATTTCACTCCGTTGTCCTGTGTTCGGCTGTTAACCAGCAATGGCTGGAACTTTCAGTCATTACCCAGCAGTGAAACAGAGCTTAGGATATTACACAATGTTTTATGCAGTAATGCCTAGGTGTGGTTTCCACTGTGGGTCAGGAGGCTTAAATAGCTTGTCCTTCAATCCGGTCGTAACCAGCAGTGGCAGAATAGGAAACTATCTTAGTCTCGAGATTCCATAAACAGAGGAGTTCCTAAGGATCTTTAGGGGCTCCCAAAGATATACCTGCTGGCAGATATCGGTTTGCCTCTTAAGGTGTTTTTATCTGCCTTTGTTGCTTGACACGCGAGTAGCTGTCTTGACCTTAGAACTTTAGTAATGCAATCTCTTAAAGTACCTTAAGGGTTTCAAAACTATGATTGAGAACACGCAGGTAATTTGGGTTTGATAATAAAAATACGTTTATTAAATACTGACATGTACTGCCCCTCTTGGGTCTTATGAGTAAAGGGGGAATTACGCTGATTGCCCTCTTTATTCCGGTGGAAGAGGGGGGAATCAAACCCCAGGGTGAGGTGAAAAGATATGAGCTCTCTCCCAGGGAGCTTTACTATCCTCACAACCAAGGCTGTCAAAATGTGGGACGCCAGCGGTTTCGAGAGTATGAATGAAAAACAGTCGGTGATCAATCGAGAGTGATAATGGGTGGGTGATCTGACCGAGGTGACGGGATTTATCCGCAGCGGCCTTGTCGACTGGTATGCGGGAATAAAGTTGGCCGGGGTTTGTTTGCCGCGTGGTTTGGAGACGACCTTCGGTGGGAGTTGAACCCTGATTATTTTCCCGGGTGCCAACTTTATTGTGCAAATGTTCGGCAGTTCTTAAGAATATGCAAAAATCTACATAATGCAATTTACAGCATTTGACTTTACTAGGAAAACTTCTCCAGGGGAGGATGTTAATCGCGCAACGATCTGCTACCACAGGAGTCAAAGGAAGTTGACTGAGGTAAGGGTAGTTGGTATAGGTGGTTGGATTACCGCACGGAGAGAGTGCTGACCTGGGCGATCGCTGATGTGGACGAGCCTTGTTCAAGCTGAAGGGCTGGAGTTCTGGCGGTCTTCCCAAGCTGCTGGCTGGAGAGGGTACTGCATTCCCAAGCAGCGGGTTGGAGTTTGAGCCCTGGCACAGGCTCTGGGGAGGAAGGAAAGTCTTTGCAGACTGGGTTGAGCTTGCAAACATATTCGGCCAGTGAGCCCAACGTCTCTGCTGGACCATGGTGTTAAACCTCTATTTATACTTCAATTTTGCTGATCAGCAGTTCTTCGGGAAGCGGGGGTGTAGCATAGCCTTCCAGTGCAGGAGTTGTTTTATCAGTGCACTAAAGTGGTAAACATTTCTTATCTCCCTGTTTGGAGGCGATGACAATTTTAAACATCACACTCTGAGGCTGGCTGGATGTGACGTCACAAGGTCACAGGGGTGCTGTCATCTCTGGGGTTGACTTGAACTGTTTCCACGGCTAACCAAAGGGTTGTGGATTTTTAATAATATTTATTTTATCCGCAGGGGTGGCGCTTGCATGTAGGATTCCGGGCGGGCAGTGTATATTGTAATTACGTGTTTTAATTACAATTACGTAATCTCCTGTCCAGGCTAGTGGAATCTCCTTGCATGATACAGTTATTTGATTTGTCACTGATATGACTTGCCCCTGAGCTCAGGTCGCTCGTAGATGGGGCGAAGTCGCCTGTAGAGAGCACATCTGCGATGCGCAGCATGTTGACATGCGTCAATACATGATGGTAACAGATGGTTCTGTACTTTTGTAGAATTATTAGAAATAATACTTTCATAAAAAAATTATGGAAATTAAAATTTTATGGGAAATTCCAGGTAAAGGTAACCTGGATAATTTAAATTGATGTTATGCGGTGTATAACATACTGGCGAAAGAATTTTAATTAATTAACCACTTAATTAAATCCTACTTGAATATTACGGATTATTTTGAAGGAACCTAATGTTCAGCAAGAGGGGGTCCTCACCAGAAGGATAAAGATGATGGCTTGGCTAGAACCCTAGGGGTCGTCCAGAGGGGACGTCATCACCATGACCTGTATTACCTTAGGTTAGAGTACCAGGAAAGGAAAGGTCGGCATGATAGAGGTGTTTGCAGGTATATTTCAATGTGTCGTGAATTTTATCCACCAGTCAATTACATTGGAAGTAATATGCTCCTCCTGTTTACTCACATTGAATACCATGAGTGGGGCCAAACTCTTGAAAGTATCCACGTATGCACTTTACCAAGATAATAATCCTGAAGCAGATGCTTATAAGAACGAAGATTGTGAAGAAATCTACATTCTTGCAGACCTTTTCAGTGGCCTAGCACTGAAAAGCGGTGAAGGTTTAAAGAAGATAGATGATGACAGGAACATCAACTATATGTTGTGGGACAACCCGAACGAGCTGGTCAATAAGCTGCAGCTACTGCTTGCTTCGCAAAAGGTTGGAAATTACTCCCACATTAATGAGATAATTTCAATCGTCGAAAAACTGAAGGAGGGAGACTACTACCGCCACCGCAAGGTCGTGATATGCGAGAAGAACAACCTATTTCAAGCCGACCTCGTCGAGATGATACCGTATGCTCGGGACAACAAGAGCTACAAATACATGTTGACTTTCATCAATGCACATAGCAAATTCACCAGGGCCAAGCCTGTCAAGTCGAACGCACGTGATGTCACCAATGCCATGATAAATGTATTGGATGAAGGCCGCATCTTGACTAATCTACAAACTGACCAGGGCAAGAAATTCTACAATGCAAAATTACAGGCAGTGATGAAGAAACATAACATAAATCATTATTTCACATTCAGCAATCTCAAAAATTTTGCTGTCAAGAGGTTCAACAGGACTCTAAAGGGCAAGCTGTGGAGGCATTCTGCTGCGAATGGCAGCGACAAATGGTTGGATATACTCCCGAAACTTTTTCACAAGTAAAATTCTACCATTCATTCTACCACTCGCATGAAGCTTGAAGACGTGAAAGACAACTCCTTGTTTCAAACATTGTACACTGATGTGAAAAGTAGGGACCAATGCTAGCTTAAAGCCAAGGTTGGCGACTTGGTGCGCATCTCCAAATAGAAAGGCATCTTTGAGAAAGGGTTCACAGTAAATTGGAGCCCTGAACTCTTTCATGTTCGACGTATACGTAACTATGCTCCGAGGACCTACTACTGGAGGATTTGAATAATGTTCCCATCCATGGTGGTTCCTATGCAGAGGAGATTCTGCCTACAGAGTTTTCTGATGTGTATTTGGTAGAGAAGGTGCTGAAACGACGTAATGGATGGTCGTATGTCAAGTGGTGGGGTTTCCCACCCCGCTTCAATTCTTGGGTCGACGATGCAGTCATTGAGCAGTGAACACAGAAGATTGCAATTAATCAACCTGTGTATGTGTGTTTTCTCATTTTGTACATTACCAAATAAAATTTGTTTTTAAAAAAAATATTTTGTGTTTTATTTATATTAATACAACTACTGTGCCTGTTTTATATAAAAAATATTTTAAATAAAAATACCTATGTTGAAAAATAAAACAAAAAAATTAATTATGACAATTTACATACTTTACAGGAATGGTCCTTGTCACCATTCAGTAGAGGCAGATAGCAGGGAGCATAATCAAGAAATTAGCGCTACCTAGGCATTGAAAATATAATCCACTATGGATGGCATCAACAGCACCACCTATATGTTATAAACATAAACCAATATGGCTGCCACGGTGTGGCTAAATCGCCAGCTCGCTTGGTGGGTAAATCAATAATTAATACACTAGCACCACCTAGGTGTTGAAAATTAAAATAAATAGTAAACAAAAAATAATCAAGATGGCTGCATACATCATTTGTTAGGGAGAAGGGGTGGGGAGGGGAATGTTAAGACAATGTGATTGATTGGAAAGGGGGGTCATTCATCTGCTGGACATGGTGGTGGGGAAACCTCCGGAAATGTACATTTTTAAAAACACATTTTTTAATTATAATTTTTTATAATTTTTTTTTATATTATGTATTTTGAATTTTCTGGGATTTTTTTTAAGGTTTTTAAGGTTAAAGGTCACCTGTATCCAATGTGGTACAGTAGCTAAAATGGCTGTCAGAACCAAGATGGCTGACAGAACCTAGATGGCTGATAGTCAGGTCTGACTCTGGACCCTGGACCCTGTGTATCGACTTAACATATCCTGTACTTATAAAACCAATATAGCTACCACTGCTTTTCCCTCGAAAATTATTTCCCCAAATCCTTCTGATGGATTGAAAAGCGCCTTTTGGGTTACTGTTTTTGCAACTGGGGGGATCAATGCTTTTTTGAAGGAAAAAAGGAAAACTTTAAGAGAAAACGGGAAATTTGGAGGGATAAACAATTGATTTTGAAGGGGAAAGGGAAATTTTGAGGGGAAAAAGGGAAATTTTGAGGGAAAAAGGGAAATCCCAAGATGGCGGCAGCTGGCTCTGGCTCCACCACCCTACTTCCTTGCCCAAACCCGCCATAATCATACTACCTCATCCATTCACAGCAGTTGTTGAGCAGAGGCCAAGAAATGGTAGAGGCGTGTTGTGTGGTCTAATTGAAGGACTGGTTAGGAAGGCTGTAACCAAAATTTCATAAGCGCTTCAGTTACAAAATTACCAGCTGTTGGTCGACTGATAATGGCACAGAGTTCTTAAACCATGAATTCACTGGCTGACTTGTTCACTAGCCCTAGTTACATGGTCCAAGTTTTGACCACAGAGCCTTCCACCAGTAGTAGGGTGGCCAGAGTACGGAGAGGTAATGGATGGACCTCTTGCCCTTCAAAAACAGAAATACGTACTTAACAGCCAGACATATATGTCATCCAGGTGGAAATTGAGCACCATGTAGTTTGGAACATTTTTCTAGCTGATTGAAATTGAGAGAGGAAATTATTTAAATAGTCAATGCAGATTAACTGAATTCTGTGATAGCTTCTCATATAATATCATTGATAAACCTGAGTAAGAAGCATTAGTGAACCTTAATGATGTCACAGTCTTCGTTGCATACCACATTGTAGAGGGCATAGGCAGTATGGGTGTGTATGGTTGTGATAGAGTAGGTTGTATTGATGTATCACTTGTTAGTGAATGCTGACCTATCCCAGGGCTCAGCAGTTAATGTGTCAGTTTAGCCCTCAAATGTGGTATGCACTGGTTTTCATGGGTGGGCGATTCTCAAGGCTCCTCTTCCAAGACCTAGGTGGTCTAGGAAGTATTGGCACATGGTGAAAGTCATGTATCTGTGGGAACAGTGTGGTTGTTGGGCCAGAGTTTATTGCTTATCTGTAGGTATATATTGATGAGAGATAGAGGTGTCCCTGTATCTGAGATCTTATAGACTGTCCATAATTTGTTCAAACCTTTCCTGGTTGTCTAACAGGGGCTGCCCTTTTTTATCTGTACCCTCCTGTGTGTAGTTACATCATCAGTCTTCTTCTTATGGTTGACTGTAAAGGGCATGTTTAAAGTAGCTGTAACATTGAAAAGCTCAGGGAACAGACAGCAGGAGGCAAGGATGTGACCAGCACCCATATCTGTAGGATGTGTTGACTTGGGCCTTTGAGGTATTCAGAGACAAATCAGGGATGCTGTTGATGACGTGTGGCTTGGAATGGTTCAAATTCCAGGTGGTAGGACCCTGTATTTTGCTGAGCCAGGACAGTTCCCCTTTTATTGCCAATGGATGTTGTTTTAGTCACGGGTTACAGCTACAATATGTGTAATTGTGTGTGTCTTTGCATGTTTTAGTCTGTGTAAATATTCTCAGAAACAACATTCAAGTGAGCAGGAAGCATGGTGTCCTAACAAATGAGACAATACAGCATTCGCTTAATGCCTTTTTGTATTATTAAAAAACTTTACTAATCAGCAGACTGCAATTCCTGCAATGCTGTCAATAGATTGGTCTCCAACTTTTTGTTCCATATTGAATGTCTTGAGCCAGTTTGACTGCCTTTACGTCAAACCATCTCATAAACTCTAGGGTCTTGGCCACCTGAACTATATGTACTGGTGTGTCACCACTTTTATATTCTGCCAACGTTGATCTTCATGGTGGTGTTATGAATGGGTTGGGTGTCCAGTAACTTCCCCCCACTCAGATTTGGGAAACAAGCACTCTGTTCTCAGGGATAACTTGAGAGGTGTGGCAGGCTTTGTCTGGCATGGTTTGGCTGAAAATGCCAGAATTTTACAAATGTCTTTGGGCTGGGCTGGTGTGGCTGTCGGTTTGGTGGTTTATCATTATCACGGCAAAGGTCACCACTGACGGGTATGCCAGGCAATATTGCAGCTACTGGACCACTGATTCTTGAATAACTGGGTGAGGGACTGAGGATTGTGCCTTAGGTGGGGTCACGGGTAATGATGATACTGTGCGAGGGAAGGCGAAGCAGTCTGGGATATATATATATCTCTCTATCTATCTATCAGTGACTCTTGTCTTGAATAATTGACAGAGATCTAAGGTATAGGTGACTGTGGAGTCTATCTGTCTGGTTGCCTGTAAACACAATTTGTTATAAATTGTAGCAGACCCAAAGGTATCTTCCTCAGCATTCCTAGCTTGTGCAGCAGCTATCTAGGTTGCCTTACATCTCCCAGCCCAATGTGAAGGCATGAGGTGGTAGAGAATAGACATTTAGTAGTTTCTAACAGTAAATGCTGTTCTTGGTAAAGTGAGCACTTTTAAATTCAAACTTTGGAAAATGTCACTTTCCCTACCTGTATATATTTCAACAGGCACAATGTCTGCAATGCACCCAGTAAATTGGTTTATGATGGAGGGAAAGTAGTTCCATGTATTAACATTGAATAAAAAGTGTTAAGTAATCATTTCTTAAAACTTCATTTTTTTATTATGCTTTTAGATATAAGAATTAGCAAATTTGCAAAATATTTGTGTTTCTGATAATTCCACAGTTTACGTGATAGACACATAAATAAAGTGCTCAGACACATCGCAATGTTAAATTTATATATGATGGAAGGATACAATGCAGTCTGAGAAGTAGATCATAGGTCATTCAAAGATGCTCAGTTTACCGTGAACAGTGTATAGTAGGCAAGCTGATCATGAACCCAACAATGGGAAGAATCTGAGGTGAGCAGGGCAGGCTTCATGGAGAGCCAGAGTAGCTCTCTAGTGCCAATGCCTAGAGAACCTTGTGTCACTGACTCAGGTAATCAGGTAAAGCGGCAGTATCACTAACTAAATTGCAGGGACATTATCCCTATGTAGGTCACCTCCACTTTCCCTCTGAGAAACACCCAAACAGATTGGCAGTATCACTGAGAACCAAGCAGGCTGCCATCGAGAAGAACAGAGGCTCCACACACATCGTCTCCATGGTGACAGATAATGCGGCAGTTTCGCAGGCGTGGTCACCAATGATGAGATGGAATGCTGAACTAACAGACACCTGAAGGGCATGAGGGATGAGACACGCCTCCTTCCAGAAGTAGAGTTATGGAAGTGGGTCGAAACAGGGTTAAAGAGGGCCCTGAGTAGTAAAGCACAAAGAGCTAATAGAATTAGGTAGGCTTTGATTTGGGGTGATGGTTTTATTGGCATTCCAATAAAAACCATTCTCACACAACCTGTACCTGTTTCGTGCCTGAGGGGCTGACCCTAGGTTACCAACAGTATAGCGAGGCTCAGACATCATGGATGATCAGCAGGAGGCAAGGGTGACCACAACAGCAGCAGTGGTACTCAGTACTTGATTTTACAGGCCATAGAACATAGTACTATCAGATGGTAGTGGGGAAACAACTGAGTGGCTGAGTAACACTGGAGTCAGTTGAAACAGCCTTGAACAATGGGCTGTGCAGGGTTTACATTCCCTCCAGATGAGGGTTAGTGAGGGGTGAGAGACATACAAGGAGAGTTAAATACCCTGGCTGAATGGCCTGCATGGCCAGAGGGGTGGATAAGAAGCACCTATCAGACTACTGAGTGCCAAGGCATGGCAGATGGCGCGTTTACAGGCTGTGGCAGTAAGGCAGCATGCCGGCTCCTTCGTGATGTACGAATTCAGTGGCATGTGTAGCATAATGCTCTTTCTGTGGGGGTTGCAGTTGTGGCAGAGGCTATAATAGAGTTAAGACGTCATGCATGGTGGATAACAATAAAACAGAGAGAATGTGTGGAATGAGTGAGGATAACAGTGGAAATTCCTTTCTAACACTGCTTCTCCTTCTGGTCCATTTGAAACATACAGAACTGATTTAAAATATATTCAGACGTAAGTTTCTTCGTAAATTTTTTTGTCCAACTAAAATGGTCAATTTTACATTAATCACTGGGAAGGATGCAAAGCTTGGTAGTAGGTTTTTCAGCAGCCCTCGAGCAGAGCACTTGGTCATTACAAATATTACCTAGATGCACTTCCACAACTAGGCCACTGAAGAGCAGGCAACTGGTCATCATGAAAAAGCAGAAAAACATTCAACTGCAGTTGAGGTGTAGATTTGGACCAATTTTTCCACTGTTGGAGATAGTAGAGGTAATCCTTGGTTGCCACTGCTTCCACAGGTCTTGATGGATATGCTCAACCAATTGCCAATGTGGGCAGTAGTTGATGGGTAGGACAGTCATACCTGGTTTTTTGACAAAGGTCAACAGTGCCACTGTGATAAAATACCCGGGAGTTAAAGTAGAGAGATCATTTGGATCAGCACTAAGAGGGCACAGTGGTTTTCCATTTGGACAGTTATTGTGTTGAATCCTTCGTGGGCAAGACTTTTCTCACCAAGCACTCTTGACAGACTTGATGTCTGCTTCCCATTTATGTGGTGGTGGTTAGGACAGCAAGCTGCATAGCTCAGCAAACTAGCTAGAAGCACCAATGATGTTAGTTTTGTAGTTGTTATGGATGATGTAAGATCTACTGTGTCAACTAATGAATCAATTGGGGATTTATTGTTGTTTGCATATGTTTTTGTGTCACCAAAGAAATTGTGTGGTATTTACATTATAATAAGGAGACAGAAAACACAAGTACTTGTAGATCGATGCTTGCGGATAGACACACACAAAAGTTGGATGAACACATTTTCCACTCAGATACAAGGTCGCTGTGTTTTTCTGGCTAAGCCAGCTTCTTCAGGCAGAGAATGGTGGTACACTGCAGTCGTGCTTTTCCTGGCTGTTTTACTTTTGTATGTGTTTTTGCCATTATTTCTTGCTTTTCTCTGGAATGTAATTAGTAGCCTGGTTGTCTATGACCACCATAAATTATATGGTATGTATCTGTTACAGTGATATAGCAACTGTGGATTCTGCTGTGTAAATGGGAAAGGCAAAGTAAATAGCACTTATTTTGGTAGCTGCAGGGAGTGAAGAGATTTGGGCAGCTCTTAACATCGAGGTCTTGGGAGTAGATGAGGGTGAAGCAAGATGAGGTATGGAGCAGTGCCATAATGAAAGGGCGGGGGAAACAGGAGATTCCCGAGAAAACATGCAGACCAGTGGCATTACCTGGCATGATTCCCACATGTGAAAATCTGGGAGCAACCCTTCCAGGAATTGAAACCAATTTGCCTAGGTGGGAGGTGACTAGTCTAACCACTACATCACCACAGCCCCACGGTACTTTCAATTAATGTAAATTTTAAGCAGTTAAGGATTTTAATGCAAAGTTTCAACTAAGGTTGTGCAACATCGAAACAAAAACGAAAAATTACAACTTTCATTTTTGTTTTGATAAGAAATTATTTGCTGAAATCTGTATAAAAATAAACACTGAAATTTTCTATTTTCAGTGAATATTCTGGTATTTTTGTTCATTTAGTACACCAGCAAATAAAATTTTTGTCTGTAAATCATCTTGTTTGTTTTCTTATTTTTGTAACTAAAATAACTACAAAAATTTAAATTTAATATTAGACAAGAACCCTTCTTGTAAATACTCCTTATATTCCATTTCTTTGGTTTGGTTTTGCAACGAATTTGTTTAACTAATGACTTGCTAAAATTTTATGAAATTCTTTAAACTTTCGTTAAGGCTGAGCTCTTATGAAATTATTTTCCGTTTTCGTTTCAGTTTCACAAAAGTTTATAACATATTTTTTATTTTTGTTTCATGAGGAAAACATCTCATTTGCACAACCCTAGTTTCAGCACTGTCCTTGGAGAAAAAAATGGTGTCTTGAATAGAAATATGAAATTTTTCAGAATTGCTGCATTGGAGACATCTGGAAAGATGGACAGTGGTGCTAGCGTACTAGAACCCTCACAGGTTCTTCTGAACCAAATTAAAGTTTTGTTGGGGTCTGTAGTGAACTCTTCAGATGATTCATCATTGCTGATACGTTTGAGTACTGTCAAGGTTCGTATTTTGTATTGATTTTATGTTTCTTGAATTTTAACTCTTCCCATTGTGTATTGTTTAGTTTTTAATTAAATTGTTTCTAACTAACAAACTTATTGCCTTTTGAAATATGAAGCATTAAATTTAATCTATTGTTAGACAATTTTAATCATAATATTATTTTCTCCATTGATGAGCAGTATGTTGAGATGAAAATAGAAGATGTAAATACCAGGTGGCATTTGTTAATGGTTAGTGAAAGTTCCTCACTAGCCAACTTTTCTGTGTGCTATTTCACCTTTACTCTTATTGTCTGTCTGTCGGGCATCAAGCCATAAAAAAAACAAAAGCAGTTGTAACCCTCCTGACTGGTGATAGTCGAGGAGAATGTGGTGATGGATTTAAGAGTAGCGACGATACTGCCAAGTGCTATAAATACCACCCTTGCAACTCAATGGTTTGTGGTTAAAAGAATTCACGGTTCATTTGTGTACGTGTGGGTTTGCTGGCATGAGTTGCCTCGGACGATGTGGTGATGTTATTTGTAAGTGTGCGCTTTTCTGTCGAGTTTGTAAATGCCAAGTAACAAAATTGCATCTGTTGATATTGAGTTTGTTTTTAGGCACTGATTTTTATGCTAATTGCATGACACTTCATTTTTGATCAGGAGTTGTATTCTTTAAAATGTTTATATTATAAAAACACTTTATACACTTGCTGTTCAAGAAGACTGACTTATTTATTTACACAATGTCACTTTAAATAGTAATTGTTATTTTTAACTTTAGGGCAATGTTTGTACGTATTTAAGTATATATATTTACATAGTTTTTGGCTCTTCCTATAATCAATGAAATATTATAACAAAAAATTTTTTTAATCAATCAATACTGTTAATAATTTGTAGAATTTTTTTTTTTAATTAATTAAATTGTTAAATACACTGACAATCATGGAAGAGGAATTTGGGTGAGTGTAACCTCCTGAACGACAAGGCCTGTTTGTAACACAAAACTGTATCGTAACCCCAAGTGGATACCCCAAAATTTATTTGAGGAAACACAAAATTTATGGTTATATAGCTTCCAAAACTTTGAAATATATAACGTGCTCTGATGGGCTATGCAAACACAGTACTTAATTTTTTTTTGGTTACTTGAATATGCAATAAAAATTATACTTTATGAAAACAAATTTTGTAGTAATACAGCACGTCACAAATCATATTAAAATTTTTTCAAGCAGTGAGAATTTCTCAGTTTTTAAAAGCAGTGTTAGTTTTGTCAAACTAACCTTATCAAAGTACTAACAGTCAAAATGGTTGACTGACTTATAGTACAAATGGTTGACTGAATATTGTTGAAAAAGGAGAACACATTCCCAAGCCAGCTTAATGTTTCTGAATGTTTTATTGTAATGAAATGTTAAAAAAGTAAATTAGTATTTTTGCAGTTCTGTAAAATATTGAATTACTGCATAAGTAACTGTACAGCATCAAAAATATGGGTTTTTAATATTTAGGTAAAATAGACAATTACCACAATCTGTGATAAAAGTCATTCTTAAGCAAACCTATGGATGTATTTGAAGTTGATTTAAAGTAGGTACTCAGTACAAACAAAACAAGGCATCTTTGTAGCTAGTAATGTGTTTACCAACAAAATCTTCTCTACGTTGCATTGAAAATTGCATGTAAAACACACACATATTTATGCCTTGTGAAAATAGTTCACGGACCACAATGTGTTCAAACAGTTATACCAGCGATCTCAAACTTGCGGCTCGGCTCTTACTCTTTTGTGGCTTGCATGAATGGGTTACAAAGCAGGGGAAAAAAATGCCCTCATTCATGATTCAAGTATATTATACTGCAATTTAATTCTAAAAAATCTTAGGGTTTCTTAAGGAATTACTTTACTTGTAAGTTATACTTACGTATATGTTTTAGGTAACACTTTAATTATGCTACTTTATTCAGTAGTGGAAAATTCCTAAAAGTATGTTTTCACTGTGTAAGCGAGTAAGCGAATTGTTCGGAACGGGGCATAACATATCGCTCAGACACAGTAGCCTTATTCATTCAACCAACATACTAAGCAGGAGTACGCTTACCCTATCTGCTGAATCACCCTTAAATAAAAACAAGTACTCGGCTGGCCCCATTTTATATTGGCTGAGGAAGGAAAGATTCACTTGTTCACCAGTGTTCGCTAGCCCTGTGAAAATTAATCTTATACATTTTCCCCACTCATAAAGCTTCAATTGCAGAATAAAAAGAAGTAAACTTGCTCTGATAAAAGAGGATTTCAATAACCAGTTTCTGTGCTTTAAAGACATGGAAAACATCTTCGAAATATAAAAGTCGTCTTTTTCGTATAATGCTGAAAATACACTCGAACAAATGCAATTTGAATTAAGAGACTTTCAGCATGATTCTTTCCTGCAAGATAAATTCAACTGCTCCAATTTACCTGAGTTTTATCAGTTTGTTTCAACAAAAGACAAGTTTGTAAACATCCATAACCTAGCTGCAAGAGTTATGGCAATGTTTGGATCTACATACTGTAGTGACAGTTATTTTCATGGATGAACCAAGTAAAATCTCGTGAAAGAAGCAAGTTAAGTATGTAACATTTACCTATCCTCAGTTTTGAAAGTAGCATGTTCAAAGGATATTATTCCCAATATTGATACAATAGTGACACGAAAGTGAGCCCAATTTTCTGGTCCAAAAATGTAATCTTTCGTACACTGTGTCCAAATAGTGGGGCCTTGTCACAGAGCATCAACATTTGAATTTACTATTTATAATTGGTGTGACAAAAATTATATTAGGTTTACTATTTACCAACAATTAGAAAAAAATTCCATTATAGTCCTATGTAAAATAATACATTTGTTTGCTCTTATAGACAGGCTCTGCAATAATAGATTTTAATACAGTAGTTGGTTCAATATATGATAATCATGGGCACCCAAGACTTTTTATATACCAGATACCACCTGAGTCTGCAAGCGAAAGGATGGAAGAACTCAGAAGCAACCTGACACCACCCAAGGCTCCAAGCGAACGGATCGAAGAAACTGACCAGAAGCGGGAACTGCCCCCACGAGCCTGCCATACAGCCCTCCAAGGTCAAGTCGACAGATACCAAGAAACCACATAGTGACTGACTAAGAAGTTCATGTGGCCCTACCCACAGCATGCAGCATTGCATGGTTATCTGACACATTTCAAACCAAAAGACTAGAATGCCAGTGTAAATAGAGATTGCGGAGGATAGTCAAGCAAAGATTAAGACAGAACTTCTTAAAAATAAATTAAAATAAAAACTGTGGTAAGTGTAAATAGTAGATTAGTTAGAATATAAAGTGGGTTAAGGCCGCAATGATAGTGACGTCATAAGTAAGTGAAAAGTGAGCACAAAGCAAGACATCAGCTAGGTAAGATAGCTGGTGAAGGAAGCCCATAAAACTTCATAGGTGATAAGTGTGGAAAAGTGTAACATTTACCCATGAAATACACCAATCCACTGTAACAGCAATCCCAGAAACTGATGTTTATACCGTAACCACGCCCGAGGGGAAAAGGACACACACTTCTACAATATTAATGAAGGAACAAGTAACAAGTGTAAACTTGCCAGCAAGGTAAAACTGTAAATAAACTAGAAAGATTGTACATAATATTATGGGTCTGGAATGTTTTTTCTTAGTGCCATGTTTTTTTTTATTATTTGTAGATGACTCGTACATAATTGTTAACAGGTAAGATGTAAGGCATATATAACTTAGCATAACTCATGTAAGGTTAGAATGTGTAGCTAGAACTGGGGACATAAGGAACGGAAGGCCTTATGGCCCCTCCCTAAATTCGTACCTGACACACGTAAAGAGCCTGCCATGCGACCTGTAGGAGAGGCTCCAGAGCAAAGCCGGCTGTTAAATACCCCTTTAGTGTGTAGCGTAGCATCTATTCACTACACTCCAATACAAACACTTCATTCAAAACCTAACAGTTTTGCTCCGGCTAGTGTTCATCGGAAAAAAGGCACACTTTAAGCTTGCTGTAGTAAAAAGAATAAAAGATGATTGATTAATTTCGAATCTTTACTAGTTTTATTCTAGGTGATTGAGAATACAACAAACACATCAGTACAATGGAACTCGTCAAATCATGCCTCTCTTCTTCAGTGCAGACCACTGTTTGACAGCAATGTAAGCTTGGTATAGTTCCCTATGCTTGAGGCCATGCCTTTCCTTGTAAGGCATAGAGTAATGCGGCTTAACAATTTACGTAGTGCACCTTGACAAGAACAGTATCTACAGTGTTCATCCAATAGCTGCTGGCTGGCATGAGCTCTATAAAAGTCTCCACTGATCCCTGATGCTTTGCGGGCTGATCAGAGACGGAGAGCCGTGTGGACCGCCAAGCCTCTACTGGTTGTACGTTCAGGGAAGGTTGAGCGGCAAGTCTCAGGCCATGGTCACTTCAGCACTAACTTAGTGCTCAAAGCGAGGAAATAACCTGAGCTTGCAGCCCCTCCTTGGATGAAGGAGTTACTAGTGGTTGTGGCTCTGCTGTTGCTCCACTCCAGCACTGGATTATTGCTCCGGTTACTGGAAAGAAACAGGTGGCCGTCTAATGTGTGTGTTTTTAGACTCACTGATTCCAGAAGGGGGTCCCTAATCAGACTAATTTGGTTAATTAGCAATCTCCTGGTTCCTGTCAGCAGTGCACATAGTATCTTGTTTCTAGCCGGTAAAACACAAAAGTACTCTAAAGAAGAAAAAGCTTAAGGATAGAGAACAATAGATTTTTATTGAGAACTCAATAAACATGTGACCCGTGCTACCTCCTACCGAACAGTAGAGTGCTGAAGGTAACTGCGTTATCCAGGTGTAAGCGACCTGGTTCTAGGTTACAAGGGAAAAAATATAATTCTAGACAAATACAAAGTGAATTACTGTTAAACTGTACTAAGTAAACGGGTGTCTAGAAGAGACAAAGTGAATTTAATAAGTATAAGTAATTTAATAAGTTTGCTGGTCATCGAGGTGTGAAGTAGCCGCAGGTGGGGTACTTAAAGCTTCTAAGATCTCCAGAGGTCCCAGCACTAATCAGTGCTCTGGGATGTTGCGAGAGAGGATGAAGAATGAATTGCTGGAGCCCTGTTGCGCACAGACTTATATAGTGCTCAAGTCTAGGCTGCCGCAGCGGGGTGCGGGGAAGCCGTGACGTCCTTCTGCCCTGGCGTGAGAGTTGAAAATCTCTGGTCAGCAGTAGTCAGCAATACTGCTTCATTCATCTTCCGTAGTGCTTGGCCTTGCCCGGTGGTGGGCGGTTTGTAGGCTCTCAGGGAGGGGGGAGGCGGCGTGGCCGCTGGTTGCGTAACCTTAAGACCATGTACACGGCCGCCTGGCAGATTCTCGTCTGCAGAGAACTTATGTTCAAAGTGTTGTGTGCACAACTCTCACGTGGGTGGTTAAATTAGACAACTCTTTAAAAAGGTTGAAGTAAGGGTATACTTCACATAAAGAGTGATGAGTCATAATCGTAGTTCATTAGTAGTAGGAGCGGTACGCGTCAATTAGTTGTTAATGAAGAAAAGTTTTAAGTTGTCAAAGAAAAGTTATGGTCTGCGGCGCTTGTGGATGCAGGCAAAGTTCATTATGTTCTCTACCTTTCTGTGGTTGTTATAATAATGCCGCCGGGTCCAGGGTCAGCCACGTACACCTTGGCGCCCGCAGCTAACCCCCACTTCCCAACAAAAGCTGGAAATACACACTTGGCCGGGGCTCACGGCCTCCTATTGGCTCTCACGCTATTGCATAGTAAGATTAAAGTGCTGATGGCATGGGATTTTACAAAAAAGTTTAATCTCAAAAGTTTTGCATCTCGCTCTGAACCTGGGAACCAAAAGTGCCACGCAGTACAGATAACATTCATGTTACAGACTTGCATAAAAACTGATAAAGCCCTTACTTCTAAACCGTGGCATGAAATGAATATTTGGACAAAATACACTCAGTGACAAAATAAACAGCGTAATTTAACCAAAAGTGAACCTGAAAAAAAACATTTAAAAAGCAATAAAACCATGTATAAATGCAATGCTACAAGTACTATGGTAGGAGAGTAGAACTACATACCCATTGTGAGTTTGGGTAAGTGATCACCCTAAATTCCTAGTGTTAAAATTGCATGAATGCCTGTCACTTTCATTTTCCAGGACAAACTGTAAACCTCTGTATAGTAACGACAGCCCTCAGCTGTTCTTGTGAGTATCACGCCACCATTGACCGTAACCTTAAAGGGGCCAGACCCTCACCCGAAACCCCATTACTAATACACGCCACACCCTACACCTCAGAGGGCTGAAGCTTTTAGCGCACCACCTGCCAAGCAACCTACCTGGAAGAGAGACATAGCTACCCGGAAAACCAGCCCACTCCAGTGCAGTGTGGAGAATGCACAGAATAGTTGCTCAGATAGAAGCCAATGTAAGCAACTACGTATAACAATTATACATCACCAGCTACCAGAAACAGACGAGATGATTCTATGTCATAAGAGAGAGGAGGAGGCGGGTGATTGGCGTGTGATGCATATTTGGGCTATTTCTCTTATTGCTGACTCTGTATCATCATGTGCACACCACATAACCCAGAGAAGATACAAACCTTGACTGGCCGCTTCTAAGGCCAGCTAATCGCCTCCTTGGGAAACACAGGCCACCAAGAGAGCTGAATCCTGTATTAAAGTAATAGTCATGTAAGTTGCCCCCGCTTAGTAAAATCCTGTAAGAAGGGATAACCACGAGGCAACACAATTGAGTTGTCCCTAAGTGACCATTATAGATACTCGCCCAAAGCACACGAGTGCCAAGCGAAGCAACACAAGTGTTATCCCTAAGCGAGTGCAGATACTGCCTGCACACAGGAAAACTACCCTAGCCTCTTGCCTTTCCTGAGAGAGCACAGCTTGAACAGCATTGCTCACGAAGGGAGAGGTTACCCCACCAAAGATGCCTGATGGCCGACGAGACCCAAGGTGCGCATCAGTCACAAGTGTATAATGGCCGTGCACCCCCAAGAAGCATCAGTTGGAACAACTGTGTGGACTCCCTGACAGTTGTGTGGACAGTTGTGGTGGCTCCCTGAGGAGCCACTACAACAGATGTTATTGTAGCCTCAGAACAAGATGTGCTGAAGCACTCTACTTGCGTTCCTCTTGAGGATCCCTTACTGTAAACTACGGCAATCACCAGTGACCAGCATCCAACTTCTTCAAGCATGCGCTGCAGCCCCAAAGAGTCCATGCTACCCTCTTGACAGTTGCAGTCAAGCTTTATCTCCCTATGTGTACCCTACAGTGTTACCCTCAGTCCTTTCAGGACTAACAATGCTTCAGTTAGGGTTCAGTTGCATTCATAGCTGCCTAGTTGTTGCTCTTGTAGTTCTGACCGGCCCCACCACCTGTCCCTATTTAAATTCACTTCCATAGGTTACCTAGTGGACTTGGTAATCCGTAGCAGAGTACAGGTCATCATGTTTATTCTGGATGGAGTAAATATGTATTTCAGTTAACCATGAGTTTCCTTTCTGGAGTGAACAGAACCTCTTTTGTCTATCCTCGTAAGCGTCACATCGCAAGGGAGCAGCAGGGAAATGCAGCTTTAACTTGATTTCTGACTCTATAGAGTAGGACTGCAGGCCATCCCTAACAAGGACTGCATGTACGTCGAAAACGCCACACATAAACAGGCCACCCATACTGTGGATAGGGTACGTAAAGGTACCTGGTGAGGGAGGGAAGAGATTTGGGTGGCTCTTAACATCAAGGTCTTGAGAGCCAAAAAGCACCTGGTGCACAGTACGGTAGAGACTCCTACTAGAAAGATACATGATCAAGCAGATAGACCACACGAGTCAGTTAATCAACTCCTTCCACCTTGTATAGACCTGCTGGAAGGAGTGCTATGCCTAACTAAGGGTGAATTACCCTTTTCTGGGTACACTATGCCTGCCTCGCCATTGCCAATGTGAACCATAGAACTTTCCTGCTCATGCCGTTCACCTGCTCACATGTCCAGAATCAGCATCCAGCAAGGGACGTCACCTGGGTACCACTGCCAGCAACAGCCCCAGCATCTGGACCGACCCCAGCGCATTAGCCCATGACCACATGCCAGCCCCGGGTGAGGCTTGTGAAAGACCCTTGGCCACATTTACCCCCAGCTGTCTTGAGACCTCACCTTGCACAAACTGATTACATGCCAAGCAGACAACCTTACCATCCTACCCTGTTCAAGAGAGTAATTAAGGCCAAGCTCCAAATTCTCCAGTCTCCGCCTCATTAGAGTCTGCCCAAAGCCTGTGTACCTGACCTGATGCAACCAAAGACATACCAGTAGTAGACGTAGATGCACTCCGCAGCCACTAGCCATCACACATCAATAACATCCTGTGAAGTTTTAAAGTAATACACCATTTGCTGCCTTAATGCTCCCCTCCCCTAACAACCTTCCCAGATTTGTTCAAGGATGTTCTAGATTGCACTAAAGGTCCCTGCTGTACAGTGCTGTATTTGAATATACACCTTCACAACATTAAGCATTCAAACTCTTAAGTGGCTCAGATACAGTTATATAAACCACATGTTATAAATTTAGGAGATAGTCTGACTCAACGTGCACCCTTAGTGGGTATGGCAGCTGGTGGGTGGTGCCAAGGCTCTTCCCTCACCCCCCCCCCCTTCCTCGGCGATGGTAAAGCAGTGGTCGCCACTCGTACGGGGTTTTGGCCTATGTTGCTGGGTTTGGTCACTTCTATAATAGAGCGTTGTGCCTTAGGAGGCACACTTGCAAGCAATGGGCAAGTAGTTACCCTGGTAGGAGTCTATGTAGGTGTGATATTAAGTTGTCTGACCACTTAAGTGATGTTAGCGGACTGAGTGAAGGTAGGGGCAGCTTCCTCGGCGGCGTTGGAGGAAGCGGAGATACTTCATGTGGCACATGCTAGACAAGGTTCAAAGTTGAGCTGGACGAGATGGATGCGGACCCTCTCTGACAAGAGGCCTCATCCTCGTTCCAGATGTATACCTGGTTGACACCTAAACCACTACTCTTCAGGACTACAGTCTGAGCTAGCGCCTGCTTGGCAGCTTTTCCCTCCCCAGCCCTATGGTTAGGCATAAGGGGGGTGATAGACCTAATAGGCAGATAGTGGGTGGCCAGTAGGGGGTAGGCACAGCCTGATGGAGAGTAACGTGCTGGCTATGGGGTAGGGTAGGTGGCCTGGTCTGCTGGCCTTCATTCTAGTGGCTTGGTGAGCGGAACGTCACTGGTAGACCCAAGTACCAAACTGAGGGTTACAGTAACAGGTTCAGGGGCGTTCGTTCTTGTGGCTCCCTGGCGACTGAGACGTTGCTGGCGGACCCAGGTGTGTCACTTAGAACGGTGCTCCTCAGGGGTTGATCTATAGTTTCCAGGTAAATGACCTGGTAAGCAAGGCATCGCTGGCGAAACCAGGCACTTACTGGTTGTCCAAGGGACAAATGCTCTGGTGTTGCCCAGGAAGACAAGCTTCCCAAGCTGGACTTCGAGACAATTCCCAAATGAGTGAGGTAGAGGATGGGGTTTCGGCTCGTGACTATCCCTGTAAGAGTCTTACTAGGAGTGGTGACGAAACAGGGAATAGCAGGAGCAAGTTGAAGAAACCATAGATTGCTGGAAGAAACAACTCAACCAAGTCAGATTTAAGTCTGTTTATTGATTGCACATTAAACACACATAACTAACCTGTACCTCGACTAGGACCTGATGGGCCGATCCTAGGTTGCCAACTGTAAGTGACCTAGTCTCGGATGATGAAGCAGCGAGGGTGGGGGTGTGGGGGGGGGGACCCCAAGACAGCGTTACTCGAACCCGAGTCAACTGCGGGTGAGCTACGAGGCAGCTAGAAGCTCTGCAGACTTCGGTGTGCTGGCAGGTAGCAAGGCAGCCTTGAACTGAGGACTGCAAGTCCTATTTATACACGGTGCACCGGGCCAGCGCGGTGGTTGTGGGCTGTGGAGAGAAAAAGCAGAGAGAAAAAACGTAGAGAGAGCAGCGGTGGTGAGCTGGTGGAAATGGTCGAAAGTAGCCAAAGCTGGTGGAGAGTACCCCTCTCGAGGCCGAAGGCTGGAGGGGTAGAGAGCGGTAACAAGATGTGAAGTGAGTTGCCGCACAGCAGACGGCAATAGCTGGACAAGCCAACTTGGGCTTGGAGGTGTGCTGTGGCATGTACGGCGTAACAGCTCTTCTTAGAAGGGGGTCGCGGCTGTGGCGAGGCTATATGAAAGAATTACGTCGCTAGTGGCTCTTCAAGTCCTAGTACCAATGCCAATTAGAGGTTGGTCGTTAAAACTTGAAAGGCAACTGAGTGCAAAATACCCCTGTGTAATACATTTATTTTTTTTGTTATTTCGCTGTACGTCTTGCCTTTAGTGTAATGATCTTTGTTCATAACAAATTTTGATACCTTCTTTTATGTAAGAAATTAAGTTTGTAAATTGGTGCCTGAAAGCTGAAATCATGGCTGGCCTCATGAATCCTATTGTTCTACTATGTAGTGTTTCTGATTAAAGGTCATAGAACACCATTTATCTTAGCTAAAATATTCTCAATTTTCAGTGCTAATTATAATATTTGTTAAAATTATTTTAAAGTTTTGCTATTTTATAGAATAGTTTGCTATATGTCAATTGCTGCAGTGTTAAATACACCAGGATGTATCTCTAAAATAGCATAAATATAACTAAATGCCTAAGGAGCTTTGTAAATTATGTTTATTGAGATAATGGAAGTAATTTACAAAATCTGTGTTAATTGAAGTGCCTAAAATGGAGGAAGTTACAAGTTGCATAATCGAAAATTTTGTGCATTACCAAATTTTTGGAAATGATAAAATCTTATTTAAGTATAGCGTAACATATTTAATTTAGGAAAACACTCAAAGCTAAGTAAATGAAATATTCACAACAATAATAATTAAACTAATAAAACTGTTTTGCTGTTTTCTGTGTACCTTATGGATTTATACCAAAACATGAATTTCATTAGTACTGATCAGAAGCCACATGTTTAGAACTTACTGAATATATACTGTAGTTCACTTCAGCAATATGAACACTGTTCTATTACATGACATGGTAGTAGAGTGAGGGTGAGTGAGTCATAGGTTGTTTGCTGGATGAACTCAGATATCAAAACAAAATTGTGTATTGTCTTTTGGAACTTCCTTCTGTATATTTACTGTTCTGGTACTCTCAGTCACATCATCGCTTTGGTGCACTGATGTATCCTCAAGCATGTCCAAATCGTCAAGTATCCTGACATGATTTTTTGCTGCTTTAATGAGGTCATATGTAACGTGCAGAAGTTCCTGTGCTATGGTCAAGTGGTTTTGCACGTCTCTCAATTCCATCACCGCAAGGTGCTCTTTTGCTGTTTCACAGTTGTCATATGCCAGTTGTAAAAATTCGTGCATACTTCCGACATCTTTCAAAATCTCCTCAGACTCTTGAGATATTTCGAGTTGTGTAGTTTCTGCTTGGAGATGGATGTATGTTGTGGTGAGGTGTTGAAGTGCATTTACCAGGTGTTCCTGTAGTACCTCGCCACTCTTATAATGCATCTCAAGTTGCTCACTTGCAGCTCGAAGATGGCCTGTCGATAAGATGAGATGTTCCTGGTCCAGAGATAGATGTTCTCCTAATGGCTTGGGTTCTTTGATTATTTCCAGGTCCTCCACTATATTAATGTCATCTTGTGACCTCTGTAGCTCAATATGCTTCTTTTCCAATTTTGTGTTTCCTTGGTAATTTTGTTCCTCTAGGAACTTCAGATTTTCCTGTTCTATAATAAAGTGACTAATAGTTTTTGTCGGTTTTTGATTTGTTGTAACATGGTCTTTAATTTCCTCTGAATTCTGTGCCAGTGTGAGGTGTTTAGTTGTCACGTCTATTTGTGTCTCTGCCATGTGCAGGTAGTGTTGCGCTGATATTAAGTGTTTCCTAGCTGTTCTATACTTGTGTGCCATCTTGACTTGATCCATTACTACATCCACTTGTTCCTGTGATATCTTGAGTAAATTCTTCACAATGTGCAGAGGGTGTTGTGTCATCAGGTCATGTTGTTGAGGTGTTGTTAAATGTTGTGATATTTGCAATTGTTTCTTGGGATTTTCTGGGTGGTCGCCAAACTGCATGCCATCTTGCTCCATCTTAACAAGTAATGACTCATTATAGGGTTGCTCTGATGTATTTGTAGAGGCGATGTTTCTCAGCAAACCATTTTCTGACATAGGCGTCTCCTCTCCAAGATGACTCTGCAATCTGCTCATTTTTCTGTTGCAGTTGCAGATGCATACTCCGACAATTATGTCCTCCATGTTATGATTTTTAGCACAGTTATGTGGGTTTAGCGCACTAGTTGAATTATTTCAATTTATGTACTTAACTACTGATGTGACAATTTTAAGTAGTCTACAAAACTGATGGTAGACTCAAACTGCTATTGTATCCATAGTAATGTGATCCTACCTATTGTTGGTTCACATTGTATTAAACTCTTCTGTTCTCTCAATTTTAATTGTTTTTGTTTTATATTGTTAGTCATTTGATTATTGCAGTTTAGTTGTATACTTCTTGATAAGTTAAATGGCCCAAGTTTTAGTGAGGAGTATAAATTAAATCATAGTATTGAATTTTGAGGAGAGACTTATTTTTGTTTACTTTGTTTTTTAATTTGCCAAATTTATTGAAGCAACACAAATAGTATACTGTACATGCAATAATTTTTTGGTACAATTGTCGATCATTTTGTGATCAAGTTCCTCTATTAATTTTCTAAATTTTTTTTAGAAAAAAAATTTTGTGCTTTGCTTATTACAAAAAAAAATCCTTATTTACATCTTGTGATAAGGAGAAATGCCTTGCAACATAATTTATCCTCTAGCAAAACTGACTATGTAATAACTGCTGCAGAAAGCTATTTATCATTCATTGTGCATGCCGTCAAAGCAGTGCCAGTTACCTAGCCTAGGCAGTGTGGGTCAATCAAGTGTTGGTGATCCAAACGAGATAATGACAGTCATCTGGTGTGTGCCTGTGTGTGTGCGTAGGCCCAGGAGGAGCAGCTGGCAGCTAGGAAGACTGAACTGGAGGCAGTGTGTAAATCCAAACAGCCTGCACTTGCAGACAGAGCCAGGAGCCTGGCCGCTGACATGGACAAGGTACTGCCGACAACTATACTTATGCCACATGTGTATTTAGTTAATACAACGCGGGGACATTGGCGACTGTCTGCCATTGTATACCTTTTTTTATAGTGCCTAATGTGTGTGATCATGAAGTGAAGGGTGTCCCTAAGGTTTTAATTTGTTGCTCCCATAAAAGGGTTGAAAGTTTGCTCAGGTGTTGATGGCATTCATTTCTATTTTAAGGCATTGAGCAATACCACAGCATTCTCTGAATATTGCCAAGTAAATTTACTTGTTGATAGCATAAAAAATTGATGGCCACAGGTTGTCAGTTATGGTGATGTAATGGTTACTTAATTTTTAAGTTGAAAAATATTGGGGAAAAGCACAAAAATGTGAAGGTATTGAAAAATTTAAACTATTTTAAGCTAATAAGCTAGTGGTAAGTGAGGTATTGATACTGCATGTTGTTAGTGTGAAAATTTTGTAAACAAATGTTCAAATACCTCTGAGAGGGTGTTGAGAGGTTTGTGCTATGTGCATTTATAATCCAAGTGGACAGACTTCATAAGGAATATTTGTTTATTTGACCATATAGAGTGATTGCAATACTTTGTGCTACTGTTGTTTAATTCTAATGCAGTGTCATTACAAGAGTTGTAATAAATTAAAGCTAACTGGTTAGCAGTTTGCTATGTAATAAACAGGTTTAATGGGTGAAGTACTGTCTTGATAAAATAAATATTCCACAAAACAAGGAATGAAAGCCGTGTATGTATTTTGTTAAGAAAACTATTATTTTAATGAGTGACAAAATGTATGACTGAACAGTTAAAAGACATCAGTTTAAAAAAACACGTGTCACATGAAAATTTTTTATGGAAAAATTTGCGGCCACTTGAGAGTAAGTGTATGAAATATTGCCTCCAATTAAATTAAAACAGGGTACATTTGTGTATAGGCTATTCATGGTAAAATGAGCACTTTAAAAAAAAAAAGCCCTTTCGTTTAGAATAATAGTCAATAAATATATATTTTATTGTAGCCTTACACGTTAATTTTGAGTCCGGTGGAATATAGACATTGATTTTATTACTTTGATGGCATTATGTATTTAAAAAGTTGTTTAAAGGATTAAAAAAATGACTGAAAGGAAAAAGTAACTGGGGTCTCAAAAGTTCTTACTTTACCATTAGCAGTGTGTGTCTATATATATATATATGTGTGTGTGTGTGTGTGTGTGTGTGTGTGTGTGTGTGTGTGTGTGTGTGTATATATATATATATATATAGAGAGAGAGAGAGAGAGAGAGAGGGAGGGAGAGAGAGAGAGGGAGAGAGAGAGAGAGAGACACCATTCTGCCATTGGAGTGAAGACACTACCAAATGCTAATTGCCTGTGTTGGGGGTTGCTCATTGTTGGTATTATGTGATACAGGAATAGAGAAGGCATCATGTGACTCTTACATGCTTGGCAATACAGTATGTGGTGGGAGTGAGGGTACATTCTGATGAAAACCGTTTTGCAATAAGTACATACCCATACTACTTTAAGTAGGTGTTTTATAACCTTGTCCTGAGCAAGAGTATTACTGTGGGGGATAACCTGTGCAAAAAAAATAAAACCCTAAAATGTGATTCCTTTTTGTGTGTGGTAATGATCTGTATAGCCTTAGTTTGAATAAATTGTAAACAGGAGACAGAAAACACAAGTTTTCACAACAGGCTGGTACTCATAGATAGACACACACACACACGCATGTGCACACATATGTACACACACA
The DNA here is from genome assembly GCA_029891345.1 of Dryococelus australis. NCBI lineage: Eukaryota > Metazoa > Arthropoda > Insecta > Phasmatodea > Phasmatidae > Dryococelus > Dryococelus australis. The sequence goes on from CM056996.1 coordinate 74,672,669, forward strand.
CACACATGCGCATCGAAAAAACACATTTTCCAAACTGACGTGTTCATCTGACCTTAAGTGTGTGTATGTATGTCTGTCCATGAGTACCGTCCTGTGAATACTTGTGTATTCTGTCCCCTTTTTATAATATAATTAATAGCCTAGCAACCTATTCCTGCTATATGTTAGCTTGAATAAAATGCTTTCTCTTGTTTATGTGACTGAATAAACATTAATTAAATTTTTTTATGTTGAGCATAAGCGTAAGGATGCATTAATGTTAAATGCATTAAGCTTTTATGAAGGTATGACAATAATTATATTAATACACACATAATAAATTTCTGAAGATTATAGACAAAACATGCTATTTTATATTACAAAATCAGTATGTATTAAAATAACATCATTAAATATAGTATCTATTAATAACACATTAGCTTCTGACTTCTAGCAGCCTCTTTAACCAGATGTGGTAACAAGTACCGTACTTGCACTGCCCATTACACAAAAACCGTTCGGCTCCCTGTTGAAGACACACCCGCTACAGCACCTGTTCCTATGTAGGACTAATTTGTATGAGAGGCGGCCTGACCTGCTAACAAAGGATTAAGCTATGCTCAATTTTGTTGCTGTCGTACAAGAATGGCTTCAATATGATTTTATGGAGAAAAAACAAGTGAAATAACAAAATTGTAAGGAACATAAATGTGCTACTGGTTTGGTTTTTTATGATAAGCACATAATGTGAAGTGGGGAAATAAAGTTATGCTCTTCACTGTTAAACTTATTATTTTGAAAATAATTATTTTTGTGAAAAACCTCATTTTATCCTTTGGTTGTTTACAGACATCAACAGAACTGTCCTCCCATCGTGAATATGTAGAATGTAAACTGTCATCATTGAAGAAGTATGTTGGCAACTTGGATGCTGTTATTGCATGGGTTATGGAGACCAAGACAAGAATTAATATCAGCAAGGAACTGCCTGAAAAGGAAAGAAAAAGAATCATTGATAATATCATGGTAAGTTTGAAAATTTAAATGTGATTGATGTCTTAATGAACCCACTCACATTTGCCATGGTAGTTCAACCACGAAGCTTGGTTAAATTAATGAGTAATAAGTCTTTGTTTTTGAGTATTTATTTGAAAGCTTCATTCCCTTGTACAAAGTGAGTGAGGTAAAGTTAATGCAAGATGATTGTCACTGGAATTCTGCAAATTTACCATTGATATGATTTTCTGTTTTATATGTTCATATTCATATTACCCTAAGTCAAATATGGCAAGTAACACTTAAATTCTAACAGAAAACCAGGTTTTTATTGTTATATCAGTGCCTACCCATAGGTTTGTTTTTGTGGTAGTTTATGTCACAATTTTGTCAAGTGAAGGGTTATAGATTTTTCAATTTCAGTTGAGTACATAATAATTCTGAAATTTGTTTTACAAGTTGGATATTCCTATGTGTTTTATGATATCTAAAAGTAATTTAAATTAATTAAATGAGAACTCTTAGTTTTATGCTCATTTTTACTGTGCAATATTACAATAAAGTTAAAATATTTTAGGGCTCTGTTCTGGACCATGAAACAGAAGTGAAAGAAGTTTTAGAAAACTTTACCAACCTGGAAAAGGAATGTGAAGCCACAAAACAGCCAGTATCTGTTGAACTTCAGGTAACGTAATACATGTTTAACTTGTATTTACAGTGAAACCCCTATTTTATGCTTTTCAAGGGACTGGGGGAAAAATGTTGCATAATGCAGGAAAGTGTTATAAGAGGGAAGCTTATGCTGTAAAATCAGACATTGGGACCAAAAAAGTATGTGTTAAATGCAGGGAAGTGTAAAATCAGGGGGTGTAATACAGGGGTTCTACAGTATTTTCTTCAGAAAACGAAGTTATAGCAAATAATTAATATATTATGTTCCAGTACTGTAATTCGAAAAACAGTTGTTTAAATGTAGTAGTTAACAATAATGGTTAGGATTTTTACTATGTCTGTAATAGTGTAGTGATACCTAATGGAACCGTTATTAATTGTGATGTGCACTACACTGCTCTCCTTAGTCTGATTGACTTACGGGGGATCTGATTGATCGTGGCGGAGCAGGTTCCTCCGTCCGACACTGGTTTCTGAGAGCGTTGATCAGTGGCGGTTAGTGCATTAGAGCACACTCGAACGTGAACCCCCTGGGCTATATCTACCAATGAAGATCTTTATGAAGTAGGTTCTAAAGTAATAGTAATTATATTAACGATAGAATAAAACAATTGTCAAAAATGAGTCCCACCTATTTACTTGTTTAATGCGCTGAGCGCTGTTATTATCCGTGCGCGCCTGCCACTTGCTTTGTTTGTCCCGATCGCACATGCAATGGAGGATAAGCGGGCGGCGACTCGTGCGTGGCGTGGAGTGACATGGAGGGGGTACCTTTCCATTAGCCAGCCCAGGAGCACAGTTCAGTTGTGCACGCAGGGCTATTTATGTGCGGCGCGAGTTGTCCAGTGTTCCCTATTTCTGTTCGCTCTTCGAGAATGTTGACTATGCTGTTTGTGAAGTGTTATTATTTTACTAATGTGCGACATTTTAGTATTAATTTTAATACTTTTAACAACAGAATCACTTGTTATGGCCTTGAGTAAGTTAACATTTTCATATATAAAATCCTTGGTATTCTCTAGTTTGTCATTGGAAAGGAAAATTGAAATAAAACAAACTGGCAAACCAACGCCTCAACTTAATATAGTGCAAGTGACAAAGTAAAAAAAAATAGGGAATTCAGAAGAGAATTCAAGGTGGAGTTTTAAGAGTTGAACTGTTAACACAGTGTATGAGTACAGTAAACAACTGATTTAGTGCATGAACAAAATTGAGTCATCATGTAAGCAGTCAACAACAATCAACCAAGTTGGAGTTATTCGGCGCATGTTGGATGATCCAGTATTTGTATTTTGGCTCACAGTTTTTCACAACATTATGCCTCATGTGGACGTTTCATATAATCAGCTGCAAAAAGGAGTATCGATGCAGATAAAATCAGAAAACATGTTGACAGTTTTTGACATTCAGTTGAGAAAGAGGAAATATGGAGAAGGTGAAAATTCAAGCTGAAATGTTAGTGCCAGAGCAACATTTAAAAAAAAGGAAAGTGGAAAATGTCCATGTAAATAGAACTGTTGCAGCTGAAGAAGTGTGTGAAGTGATTGTTACCACATACTATTCTGCTGTATGTCTTTGTGATGCCGAACATTTCCGGAAATACGATATGAAGTTTCCGGTTCATCTGCTTGAACATACAACTAAAACATACCCTTTTTTAGATAAGACTCGTCTGAAAACTGAGCTGGGAGTAATCTACAAACAACAAGATTTCCGAAATATGAGTAGATCAGCCAATCTCCTGCAGTTTGTCGTCAAAAACAACTTACAAACCACATTTACCAAGATACACAAAGTGTTACTGATTAGTTCTACAGTTCCCTTTACTACAGCTGAAGCTGAAAGATGTTTTTCAACCTTGAAGAGGATTAAATCATTCTTAAGAAGTTTAATGAGCGAAGATAGACTCAGTGCATTAGCCATGAGTGTAATAGAAAAAGATATGGTAAACAAAACACCAAATTTTAATGACAGTGTCATCGACATGTTTTCTTCCAAAAAAGACAGAAGGTTAGATTTATTTGATAAGAAATGCACTTAAGCATTTTGAAAACATTGTAAATATCCTTTCATTTTTCTTTGTACTATATTACTGCTTAAAATCAGAATTTGTGATACATTGAGCTCATTTTCAAGTTGATGATGTGGTGCGTTCAAGTAGTGTAATCTAAAAAAAAAGTAAAAAAACTTAATTAAATTTATAAGTGCTGTATGTAATTATTTTGATGCTGTTGAAAATATTACATTTTTGTTTATGACATTTTTGTTTTGTTCTGTGTTCAGGCTGCGCCCTTAACTAAGATTCACTTACTATCAAACTGTGTTCAGATTTGTATGTGCTTTACTTTTTATGGCTTGTTTTATGTTTAGTCTATTTTGAATAAAAAAATGTTATATTGCAGTAATAACATTTGCTTAAAAATACTATACTCAAGAAAAATTATAAGTGTGAACCTCTACTTACAAAAGGCACGAGCTGCCACTGGTGCTGATTACTCTCCTGAGCCCTAATTACAACACTTCGGCGGGGTATTCTCTTCTCGTAATATTTGTTTCTGCCTGGCAGGTTGTGGTTTGCCCACGTTGGGGTGGTTTGATAGGTGCCGCCTAGTGGAAGGGTTGTGTTGGAGCAGAGGAGAATCAAACCCCAAGGTGAATCGGATTGAAAATGTCTCGCGCCCAGGGAGTGCAACTTTACTCACTGAGAAGGCTGCCAATAAATGGGACGCCAGCTGTCCCAAGTTGCTTAGGAATTATTAGGGGCCACGGATGGTAGCGAAGTTACAGTGGAGGGGGATCATGATCCGGCCAGTAGTTCTAACTCGGACCTAATTTCACTACCTGGTTGTCCCCAAGAATTCTGTCTCGTGGGTCTACGGTTGGGAATAAAATTTAGTTGTGTGGAAACTATTCGGGTTTTAGGGGTGATTTTGGGGGGTAAGATAATCCTTATTACCTTCCCTGTCGCTGTACGGATCGTGCACGTATTACGTGGTCGCGTGTCCTTACTGAGTTATGGGTCGGCACAGTTGCGGTGGGTAAGGGTTTAGCAGGCTGGTAAAACTCATGTTTTCATACTCAGGCCATGAACAACAGATACCCAAGTACGAATTGAGTTCCAATTTATGATCACGCACAATTATCGGTGAGATAGGCTGCGGAGTGACTTCAGGTACTGGAGATGGAGTGTGACGTCGCGAGGGGATTCCATTGGCGGAACAATACTCAATTTTAGTAGTTCTCTCTTTAGAGCTCATCGCTCTCTACGCCTAATTCTACTGGGTAATCCACCTCCTTTCTTATTCATCTGAAGTTACGAAGCACCTTACGTTTGTGTAAGAAAAGATTTATAGCCTCTCAACGCAAGATTTTATAAGAGAGCCAGTACTCCTTCCGTTTTCTGCCGACGTTCAGTCCTATTGGGGAATGTCCTTTTAGACACGGCCAAGGTACCGATGGAAGAATTTGCAGGTGAGAGTTAGTGTGTTGCTGTGGACAGACGAGGGTGTACTGGACGCTCCCAGGAGTTTCGGTATGTCCTTGCGGACCTAACACCTTCTTCAAGCCTCGTCTCCTAAGGATTCTGCCCACTCACACCTATTTCACAGGGAAAAAGTTAAATATTTACTTGAAAAACAAAACACTTTCAGTTAAAAAGAGAGAGTTAATTAAATAAGGGAGTCAACCAAATAAACTTTGACGTAAATATTTATTTACATCTAGGAAGACACTGGGGAATTCCGGTTCAATCGTACAATCTAAATGCGTGAATTAAGTTGTTTGGTTACTTTAACTCAGGTGAAGGTGAACCTGGATGAACTTAAATAAAAAAAAAAGTTACTCTGAGAAAATTCACGATTTACAGCAATTTGCTTCCCGAGGGGTGGTTGTCCAGAGGGGTCATTGCGACGACCTCCTATTGCAGAGTCAAGGAAAAGACTTGGGTAAAAGGGTGCAGGGTGTAACGATAACCTGGCATCGCGACACCGCCTAAGGTCGTGCGGGGTCCATAAACATGCCCTACTTGGCCCAGTTATAAAAGGGACTCCGCATGGTGGTACCCCCCCACCCCCTCCCAGATGGCACTGTGTATTGAGGTAGTAAACCTGTGAGTGAGATTGTAGGCTGAAGATGAAAGCAGACGACCCTAGGCCCCAGAGGAGCTATTAGGCCAACCAGTTCTACAAGATTGGGTGAGCATAAACGTGTTTGTGGTAGGGAGCCATTCTGGTAACGAGTTATCGTCCCTCTTCCACACTGTAAAGTTGATTACGGCAAGGATAGGGCATAGCTGCGTTTACATTGTGAATCTAGTATAACTACAGTTTCAGTATATTTAATAAAGTAATTGTATTCTCATTGTTCTGTAAGCATAACTGTATTCCCATTGTTGTGTAACATAAATGTATGTGTTCTCATACAGTTTGTTATATTAAAAATATATTTTTATAAATGATCCTGCTTATTTAGCCACCATCGAGAGCAAACCCCCTGTGACACCCCTTACCTCCTATTACAGTAATCTAGTGGTTGATGCTGGTTTGAGTATAGAGTGTTGGATATCAGAGTTAATTAGTATTCAGGAGGAAGGGAAGTGTTATAAGGGTAAGGACATCGGGTTACCTCTGGAGAGTCTTTTACACGTTGCAGGAGCTGCTGGATGAGCTGGTGTAGGTACAGCTTTCTCAAGCTGCGGGAGCTGGTTGAGCTTATGCAAGCTGGGAGAGGAGGAGGAGGCCTTGCCTAGACCAGGGAGAGTTCGCTCACCAGTGCGGCCGGCGAACCGACGATCTCTGGCTAGAGGCGATTCTGAGCCTCCTTATATAGTCCAAAAATCTCTGCTTTAGGGCTCTCCCGGGGGTGCAGGGGATACTAGCCTTTCTCCACAGGGGCTGTTCATTTCAGGGCAGTGGCAGTGCCGCACATTCCTTATTACCCTGTGTTGAGGCTGACGACTGGTTTACTACCTCTGCTCGAGGTTCTGCTGATGTGACGTCACTGGGTGCAGGGGTGCTACAATCCTGTGGTGTCTCTTATAACTTTCTACTCTGCTATTGGTGGGTCCGTAGCTCTTTGGGTAAAACAATTTCTGTTGTGTGGGTGGGGGGGGGGGGGCAACCGCATGTTGAAGTTTGGGCGGGCAGTACAATTTAAATAATTATGTGTGTTAATTATCTTTTGTGTCTGTAATTGTCCATCTCCTGGATCAACCCTGTAGCCACTTGGAATCGTATATGCTGCTTTTGACTTGCCCCGAAGCTCTTAGCGTTCGCTGATGGGGCGAAGTCGACCTGTAGTGGGCGCAGTCGCACTGCGCAGCATTGTGGCATGCATCAATTGTAACTAATATTATAACTGTTTTAGCATGCAGTATGGAAGTTATTCTTATAATTTTTGCATTTGATGAGAAAACTCTATAGTTTGAAGTTTTCAGAACTTCCATAAATTTATGTGAATAGTTTATTTGTTATTAACATACAAATGTGTATAATTTAATTTTGAACATCCGGTATACATATACATTTTATATTTTACCATGTAAAAAAATATAAATGAATACATAATGACATATGGAAACTATTTTTTAATAGCTATGTGCTTGGTTACACTTTGAAGTTGTAAGTTCACAATAAATTGTACTTGGTAAAACTTTTTGGTTTTTTACCTGGCTGTGCCAAAGACGTGGTTTTTGTGCAGTAGAATGAAGAACTTGTAAGTACAATTTTTTTGCATGTGCTTGCAGGAAAAGATAAAGAAGCTGCGAGAGGACTGGCAGTATGTGAAGAGCAGAGGAGAGCCAGTGGCAAGCAGGCTGGAGGCCCAGACCCCGGTGTCAACCAGCCAGGATTCACCGGTGCTTGCAGCAGTGGCAGCAACTGCCAGTCAGCCACCCAAGCAGACAGCCAGGTCTGCAGGGCCTGTGAAAACTCGCAGTGTTTCAGGTACCAATGCCTTTTTCATTTATTAGCATGCCTTTGTTCAAAGGAATAACAACTTGTATTGTAGGCATGTTCCTATTTCTAAATTCTTATTGTCAGCTGTCAGTTGTAGAATGATACACTATTTCATGTTTTTCAGCTTTATATGCTCAAATAGGTACATTCTTTTTGTCTCATATATGAATATGAGGATTGGCAAATGTATTCTGAGACAATAGGAAAATTAATGGGAAATAAATGTTAACAAAATTTGTATTAAATAAGTCAGTGTATAGGTATAGGCTACAAGAACTGCAGTGGATGTAACACTCTTAATGGAGTATTTTTAACTGTCACTCTTCGTAGAGAATAAATGAATGTAGTTGATTCAAGATTAATTGACCGTGTTTTAAAGCTCTGCTTTATTTCTTCTTCTTTTTATAATTTCATTTTGTTCTTAAACGCTAATGTAAGCTAGTGAGATATGTACACATTGCAAGCCTGTTTCCAACTGTGATGTGTAGGATTATTCGTATAGTTTGGTGTTTCACATGCCATGAACTTGATGCCTGCTTACTATCTGTAGGTGGTACATGGCACAGTTTCAGTTACTGTACTAAGCACAAACTAGATACTTGTTGGGGATGGTGGAAGGAAAGTACGGGCTCAGTTGATAGGTGTCTGCTCAGAGGTCTCTGGCCATATCCAGATGCTTCTGGGGCTGGAAGTGTTGGTTAGCAGTTGGAGGTGTTTCAGCTACCAACTTATGTCTCTCCTTCTGCACTCTGTCTTTCTGGGTGATATATACTACTTTTATAGATTCTCACCTGGTATTGTGGTAGTTTGGATCCTGGTAGGAACTAGGGTTTGCTTATTCAGGCACTTCGGGCACAATACATGAAGATCGTAAAAAAAGAACTTTGGTTGGTGGCTGGAAGAGATTTTGGGGATAGTAAAGTAGTTCCACTCCTCACTCTGCTGTTCCTGTTTTGCAAGTTCCCTCAGCTTTGTTCTGATGACAGGGGTGAGGTTGCCTTTCTCTTGCCATTCTTGTGTCTCTGGTTGGTGGCTTTTATTTTACCTTTCCTATTGTCTCCTCACTTGGAGTCAGGCATTGATAAACAAAGTTACAGGGAATAGATTCGGGGGGGGGGGGGGATAAGGAGTCCTCGATGACTGTTGTGCAAGTTGTAGCGTATTCCTCAGTGAAAGTGCAGAAAGGGGTAGACACCTCTCAATCCTCCTGTCTTCTGAATCTGGTGGTAGATGTAGTGAAACAGGGGTTGGTGAGTGTAATGGGTGTCTTTACCTTTTAAGCCTGTGCCAGGATTCCCTGATGATACATCTGCCAATCACCAGAGCCTCTGCACCTGGTAGTAGAAGTGGTGGAATGTACAGAGATGGATGAGTACGGTTGATGTTACCTAGATACTGTTTGTGATACTTAATACCAGCTTCTTAGTGTTGTGTGCTTGACAACTGTGTCTGGATGACCAAAAGGCCAAACTGAGACAGGCTGAGCAGCCGCATAGTACCAAGAATCGAAGTGCGTATGGCAACCCCCGTTCAGGCACAGTCTCTGCCGGAAGCTGTGAGATTTTGGCTGGGCTGTTTACTCTACGTATGCACAGGAACAGAATACTTAGGGTGTCTATTTGTCATACATGAGTCATATTCCCTTCTTAGAATAGCATGAAGTGTAGTGGCAAATTGCATGATGAGCACAGCTGCAGGGTAGTGCGTTTGGTGAGGTCACCTTGCTGTGCGACAGAGGGTGGTCCCTGATGGCAAGGTAATGGTGCAGGGGCATGTTTAGAGAGCGTGTTCTTAACTGTTTATATATGTAAATGGGAAGTGGATGAGAGCTGTATTACAATTTTCTTTTGGGGGGATTGCTTGCTGATACACCGCTGTGGCAGTTGTGAAAAGGGATAGGGAGCAATGGGGTGAAGGCATTGACGAGACTTCCTCTACTTTGCTTTGGCTGTGCATGAGGGATGTTCACAAGAGGTGGTGGTAGCAGGTGGAAGTCCAGCTGAGCCTACTTGCAAAATAGTTTGTGGTGTCGTGCAGGTAGTGTTTACTACAGATTAGGTCCTTGTCTGGTACTTGGATTCCCATGCCCTTCTAAAATAACATTTAAATTGATATCACTGAAAAAATTTTTTTTAAATATCTGTGTTTGGAAAATGTGGTTACATATAGTAAGGCCTATACGGACTGGGCAGCTGTTCACCAGTGATTTCCCAGCAGTTTGCTGATAGTGGCCAGTTATATGCAGGCGATGTGCTAGCAGTTGCCCAGAGCTACAGTTAGCACAGTTGCTAGTGCTCTAGGCAAATGTGACTGTGCTGTAAAAAACCTGTCTCAGTGTGAGGCTCTTGTGATTAAGACCGTTATAGGACAATGCATTACCAATATCATACCTAGTATGGAACATTTGTATATTGCTACCCAGAGGTAGCAATCAGTTCAGTGAGGTGGTCAATGTTATAGTCTATAAGCACCAATCATGTTTCACTGTCTAAAGAAGCAGTCAGTTCATTGCTGCTGTTGTATTGGTGAAGGATTTCCTTGCCAGAAAAATGGTGTAAACAAGTATAAACAAGCCCCTGCAAACTACATTACGGTACTCCATTGTGAATCAACTCTTACATTTGCCAGATATGCATATAAAGTAACAGACATCTCTGGACGTGCCTTGAGCTGTTTGCAATGCATTATTACAGTATTAAATAAGTGTGGTGCTTGTTAGTTAAGTGTTCAGTAAAATATTAACAGTTTGAGTGCTACCCTCAAGTGTAACTAAAGATACATTACTTTGAAAATTACTCGGTAGCTCCAGTGAAAGAAGTGTAGAACATAAAGTGTGCGAAGTGAGGAGTGGACTAGTATTACAGTAGTGAGTGTTAATATAGTGACCAACAGAACCAGTTTTTCTGTACTTTGAATGAAATGCACTCTTGATATTTGAACTATGAATTAATTTTGAATATAAATAAAACTTCCACTATTTATTTCATGTAACGCATGACATCCTGTGGTTACTAGAGGCCCGTCACAACACCTAGTGCTTCTGGTGCGTGCTAGGGCAGAAGCACCCTAGGTGGAATTTGGAATATATTTCTTTCATGGTACTGGAGTGCATCCAGAGTACATGATTAGCCAAATGGGCTTTCTGCAGGGCACGAAGTCTAGTGTGGTCAAAACGACCTATTTTGCACTTGGGTGGTATCCCCTTTACTGGTATACCTGGGTGACGCTTAACTCGTTGAGCTTGCTGTGTTTTGTGCTGTGATACACTGGCGTGTGTTCCTGTTTTTGGCGGGCTGGTGTGCGAGTTCTGGTGAGTGCTAGGTGTTGCAGCAGTTGTTGACTAAGGGAATGGGGTCCCCAAAACCACAAGTAGAAGAGACAGAAGGCCGTGTCCTGGCCACTCATACAGGCTTCAAGAACGGGGTGTGTGTTTCCGTCGAGCTTGGTTGGTGGAGTGAAGAGGTTGAGCTCATAGTCGGGCATTGTCTGTCTCTGGTGGAGGGCTGCTATTGGGTCCCTGGAACTGAGGTGCTAGAGTCCGTGGGGATTGGACTAGGCTCTGGCTGGTATTTAGAGAGAGTCTCAGCCTGTTTTATCCTCTTACCGATACCGCTGCGACAGGAGTATGGCATGAGGTCTGAGATAGAGAACACTACTATCGAACCTTGCGGAAGTGGAGCAGGGAACGCAGTGCTACTCAGGTGTCACACCAAGTACTGCACCCGTGAACCAAATGCGGTCTCCTTATCCTCATATCCAGCACCAGAAAAGCGGTGGATACGGAGAGTCAGGTCTCACTGACTGACGGTCATGATACATGGGTGAGCCTCTTCTGAGGATCAGTCTTGCCAATTCAGGAAATGCCTCCTCTAGCACCAGAAGCGTGGTGGAGAGATCAAGCACCAAGCCAACAAGCTAACCCCAAGAGAGAGAGAGAGAGTACCTAATGTCGGGGTTCTACCATTCCGGGCATCATGGTGCACATAAAGGGTGGGCATCCAAGATGCATTTGTGTACTCTACTAGCATGTGTGTGGTTATAGGAAATTTCCCGGTCACGTGCTGTCCTTCTGACGGAGCCTATGTTTACAGGGAAAGGTACTATCGCTATTGGAGAGATACCCTGAAGTGGATAAAATTTGTTTATTCCAAAGAAGGAAATAAACAAAGATGGTGTAGCACTACCTCCTACCAACTCGAGCTTATGGAAGCTGACCTATGTGAGACATGTGAAGACCACCTGTTCCTAGGCTAACAAGGGTAGGTAGACGAGTGTTATGAGAATAACTTAAACTTGGCTATGCTACGATGTTGGCTTGAAGGAACTGGAAGTGTCTAGTGTATAACGACGTAGACAACGACTGGTAAGGACTGGTAAAACAATGGAAATCTTTGGCACCAGGAGTGCAGTGAAGACGCAGGTAGAGTTATAGTCTTTGGCACCAAAAGCGCTGTGAGGACCAGGAGAGAGGCGGATTATTTTGCCCCAGGCATTCTTGTGAAGGAATAAAACAGACTGGTGTTACACGGAACTCTGGCTGACGCACCCTTGCTTGAGGTGACAAGGCGGTGGATGTGGTATAGATTATCTTGGCATGTGACGTCAGTGGCCAAAATGCTTGTTGCAATTGTTTTAATCAAGTGTACTCAGTAAATTTGTATGAAGTAATCCAGATACATTTAATAGATACATTTGCGTAGCCATGCTGAAATTTTGTAAGTTAATGGTTGTATGTGTTACCATTACAGCTCACAGTGTATATGTAGAAAATTAATTAATTTTCCTGCCATAAAAGCTAAGATAAATTTTTAGGAATTTATCACACAGCTTTTTAATTTCTTATTGTGTTACCGTCATGCAGTAGTAATAGGTTGCATTAACTGAGAACCTAGTCAATTAAGTACAGACACTAATACAACGTTATCAAAAAATTGTAGGTTTTTTTGAGGATGTAACTATACACTCAGAGCAGTTTTCAAGACATTGGTCAGTATTGCCTGTGAAAAATCACAAAATATTGTGCATGGCTCTTTAAATCACCAGAATAATAGAATGATCTAATGATGTTATATATTAATCATTTTGAATGCATTCATACTGAAAAATCACAGTCTAAAGAAACTTTCTCTCTTTCTCAGACAGAAATTTACTAACTTATCTCACAAGTTGCAAGTGGACATTATACTATGTACTTGAGTCAATGTGAATTGCCTTTTGACTGCTACTATTATAAATTTTGGTTTAGTAGCTATATCATTAACAGTTTTGCTATCTGAGAGTCCCCCAAAATGTCAGAATGTGGATGAATTTAAGTTTATGTTTTAGATATAAGTATTAGTGAAATAAATATTTTAAATTTATTTTCTCAAGCGTGTGGGTTTGTTATACCTCATATCAATGAGAGGCCATAATTTTATGTGCCACCATGGGCATTCTTTTATGAAATTTTTTTATTACAAGTAATTTTAGTTTGAACACAATTAAACCGTTAATTTTGTAGTTTTCTAGGTACTGCACATTTTTACTGTGTGGTAAATGTTACTGTCATTATTTTCAAGATACTCTAATATGTATCAGAGGTTCAGTGTTTTATAAAGTCACTCTTTCGTTAGTGTGTTACCTTTTTACTGGCTTCTTCATTAAGTATTTGCAAAGAAACTAGTATTTTAGAGATTTACAACATAAAAATTCTGGGTATTGATTTAAACACATTGTAGTAGCTCAACACACACTGGAGGTGTAATTATGAAACACTGAATACTTGGAGGTAATCCATGACTTACACACCATCTGCGAGGGGGAACATCGTTGCTATAGCGACCAGTATGCCTTGCGTCAAAGCCATGAACTACACATAACCTGCCAGGTGTGCTGTAGACCGTCCAGTCAACAGACATACGCTGTTGGTTGTATAATCTCCAGGCATTTAATCAAAGGAATGGAAAATGGGTTATAATCATTGGGCTTCCATATTTAAATATATTTATGTATCATGAACTCTATAAATATTTACCATAATGTTATAGAGGTTACAACTTTTCCTTATCGTTTTTAATGGTTTTGTTACTTTTTACAACTTTTTCTGGACAATGAATAAGAACAACAAGAGTTTGCAGATATTTTTGCAATTGCTTTTAAGTATGTGTTTTGGTAAGTTAATTTTCTGTACTTGCATATTTCCAATGAGGTTTTGTTTTGCTTTCTGAAAACCGTTTGGCAGTTTCAAGCAGCTGTTTATGATGTAGTTATACATGTGAAAGGAAAAAAGGGCTTTAGTTCTCTATTCTCTTTATGTGGCAGGTTGTGCTCTGCTAGCAAGTGTATCAGTTTTTTTGTTACAGTTACTGAATACAAAACCACCACAACCAGAAATGCACAATTAATGTATTTGTAAAATTTGCCCCATATGTATAGTAATATTAAGATTATTAAATTAAATGTATCACAGCTGTGCTGCAACTTAAATAAAAAATATACACCAAAGGTATTAACTCTATGAGTGTGATCAGTAGAGTTTGAGAGTTACGACATGCTGTAAACTGTATTTGGGATAATTTAATTATATTTGTCACTATAATAAATAAATATAATTCATACAAAAATTAATATTCATACAATATCAGTGAAATATTGAAATCCAGTGTAGGCAGTGTCCCCATAAGCAAAGAATATGAAAGCTGCTGAGCTAATGATTGGAAATTAGTTTTCCATTCCGCCTTTGTCTCATTGGGAATAATTGTGCAGCAAAAGTACTTCATCAAGTAAGATGAACTAAAATTGAGTGTTCCCTCTTTTCCTAAGATGTATATTCTCGTTGTTGCTGGTATACGAAAGATAAACTTTGTAATACAATTTCCATGCTGATGTAGTAATAGCTGTTTTTTTATTCCCTATTTTTAATGCTACCTCCCTTCCCTGCTTATTTTTAGCTGCTAGACTGAGTCATGGAAGGGCCTTACATATTCAAATCACATGAATGTAAATATTATTAAAGATGGTGTTTTGAAAGAAACTCATTGACCACCTTGGGCCGTATGCAGAGAAGAATCTTGTTGCCACTACCACTAGAAATGAAGGAAAATCAGCACCAGATGGCTCATTTCGTATGCTCAGTCACATTAAGTGTTAAGTCCCCTTATTTTTTAAGTGTGGAAATCTAGTTGCCAATTAACAAGGCTTCTGTTGCATTATGTTTGAAATAGTTTATTTCATGTGGAGCTGAAAATTAACGCATTCATGCCATGAGAATGAATTTATGGAACTGAAATTCTACAGGTACTAACTATTAAATTTTAAATTTTTTGACAGTTACATTTTCAAACATAAATTGTAATTCATTTAGGCTATAGCACTAGTAGTTAAGTTGAAGCTACTAGATAGCGCTAGACATAATATATTTTATTTACTGCCATAGACTTTTAGTTGTTCTCATACGAAAGTGTAAATCAAGTAAACGTATGTGCGTTTATTTATAAAATTTAATCAATTTTACAATATGTCTAAATTTAAAAAAATTAGGTGCATTGCTGTAGTAAAAAGTTTATTCTGTCAAGATAATTACATAATTACAAAGCATAGCATATTTAACAAATTGTTGGTTCTCTCATTAGGTTTTTAACACTTTTAATCCTGTACAATTACATATGAAACACTTATATGTTTAGGCACCCCGGAACTGTGAAGTATTGCTAAAATAATAAGTATTGCCTTTTCTCATAAATCCCTTTAAAATCTCATTAACATATTATTTTATAAACTTTTGTTAGCAATATCCTAGAAATGGCAAACCCACATATTTTTATTTGTAAACTGACAGTTTTTAAGTTCTACTCTATGTGCATGTTCTTTTGACTAAGCACATAAATTATAGTTTTTTTTTTTAGATTTTAAGTTTTACATGCATTTTCTCTCGACCCAAGCAAATACATTACATTTTTAAACGTCACAAGAATAATAGGAGTATTTCGACGAACACATGTATACAGCTCCTTAAATACGGATATCACATAGCTACTAGAGAAAATAAAATAACTGTTGACTACCGAATGGTTTATACTGTCGTTTTTGAACTGTCCCACTTTTATGTCTGGAGTCTATCCTTAACATAAATCAAACTATTCACGGTTACTTCAGCCTTTTGTGAAGCCCTGCTTAAGTTCTTTTTCCAGGATATTCCTCCGCCTCGTGCAAACTAAGCTCAACTAAGCCTGGAAAATTACACCAGGGGGACAACTCGCCACATTCGTGCGCACTAAGTAGAACAGTATTTTGTACAAGAACTATTTCTCACTAGGTGCTACCAACATACCTATCATCTCCCTGATTTTATTAAGATTATTTATAAATGAAGCATTATAATTTATAGATAAAATATGAATACATTTCAATTTAACGGGAAAAAAGTAACTTTCATGAACACAAGTATAAAACGATTGTGATACAGGGCGTGTTTAGGAAATAACTAAAAACACGTCATACATGGGGAGATTTTTCAAAGGTTTGATTTAAAAAAGCTGGAGAAACCGTAAATGGACTATATACATAAATCCGCTGCTTACCCGGGATTCGAACCTAAATCCTTGCGATCAGAAAGCGACTCCTCCCCGACTTCCTCCACGCAGAACACGTCCTGAACTACCCGGCGACGTCACACGCCAGTCACCAATAAGGGCCTGGTCGCTCACCTGCCACGTAGATGAAATTGTTTTCTGAAAAAACCCAGGCCCTATCGGAAATCGTTATCGGAGCCAACCCCTCCTTCTCCTAACCACCCATCGCTCGTCGTAATTAACGTCGTTGGCTGACACCCATGCTCTGCGCACCCCCGCCCTGCCTCCAGGTAATTACTAGTGTCTAGGCAAGTGTCGACTGCGAGAAGTCTATTATCTGTGGTAGCTGTCACTTGAAAAGTTTCTCATCTTGTAATGCGAGTAAAGGCTGTTCACGATAAAGTAAGCGCTTTAGAAACGAACCTTAGGAAAAGGTCAATGCCCCTGCATGCATATATTTTAATGGGCGCACTGAGTGACATTCGTCCAGTTAAAGTTGGTAACGATGGATAAAAAGTAGTTCCATATCTTAACGTCGAATAAAAAGTGTTACGTAACCATTTTTGATAACTTAAATTTAATTCTTTCACTTTCTGTTTTTTTTTAATGCATCCAAATGTAAAAATGAGCAGATTTATAAAGTATCTACCTACTTAATAATTTCGCAGTTTCATTTGACCGACGCATGAATAAAGTGATGAGGCGCATAGCAATGTTAATTTTGCATAAGGCGGAGGAATACACAATGTGTATACAAGTATATCAAGCAGGGTTTTCAGAAGTGCTCATTTTACCGTTAACAGCCTGTAGTAAATTTATAACTATTATTGTGTGCGTATATATGTGAATACACACCTGCGGCACGTAGGGACATTGTCGTGAAAACGGTTGTTGTTTTGAGCACGTGTATAGTTTATTGACCAGCATTATTACGCCAGGTATAGCCCAGAAACCTTTTTTTACTGTGCGAGGATAAACGAGGGGATATATATATATATATATATATATATATATATATATATATATATATATATATATATATATATATATATATATGAAGAGACTGTAGAAGGGAAGGAAAACCATTTACATCCCAGGCAAAATTCACCCTCGAGTGGGTTTATTCTGGGTCTAACCCACCCACAATCCCCCCGTACACGAGTAAAGTACGTTAGCGTACGACTGAACACATTTGGAAACCAAACACTCACGCTAGTTCTATGCTCCCGTTAGCGAGACATTCGGTTGCACTTCTCTGCGTAATTACGTGTGGAAAATACAAATGAACTGTATTTGTGGATGGCGCGAGTAACAGATACAAACCATTTGAAAAAATAATTAATTAATTACAATGGAATATATTGAAGTAACGTATTTTAAGACGTAGCTAACAAGTTAAATATTGATAGATGAGACATATAATGTATGCAGAAATTTTCGTATATTTAACACCTTATATACATATATATACACATACATACACATCAGTTTATGGTTTTTTTTTTCTTCAGATAGTGGAATCGTAGTTCGTCTC
Organism: Dryococelus australis; assembly: GCA_029891345.1. NCBI lineage: Eukaryota > Metazoa > Arthropoda > Insecta > Phasmatodea > Phasmatidae > Dryococelus > Dryococelus australis. The sequence goes on from CM056996.1 coordinate 74,690,353, forward strand.
AAGTTATTTCATGTATGTGCGACCGCGGCAGCATGAATGAGTGGCCTAAACCATTTTATTGTTATTACGTTCTGCAGCCAAGTTTGACCACTGTTGCGAATATAGTATGTTTGCTTCGTTACACTGTTAAATAAAGATGAGTGTGTGTGAAGAGATTTGGGCGGCTCTTAACTTCGAGGTCTTAAGAGCAGAAAATATGAAGTAGACTATCTTCCTCTTTTATACATGTCCCCAACATCGTAGCAAGAATTGACATTAAAACTGTCAAAATCACGTGTTTAAATAGTGACGTGCGTTTTTTTTCTTGGGTTCGTCGACAAACCCGCGCTTTCGCGGAAAATAATATCACTAGGCAATTGGGATTTACTGTAGTACATTTATTTCAACGAGTGCAAAAAATCCTGCCGATCTCAGCAATTTTTATTACACTGTTGATTTACTTCGTAGCGGCAAGTGGGAACCAAACTCAAAAAATGAATTCAGTCTGTTGTAATGAACACAGCCAGTTTACTTTGAGTAATAAGTGATCGCGATCGGAACATGTTCTGAACTGTAACCGTGTAAACAGTTGAACCTGTTTGGAGTTTTGCTGTGTTCCGTGTCGGACTTTATTTTGTTTGTATGCGTCAGTAACAATGAAATAATTATACACGGGCTACATTGCTGATATCGTGTACAAATTTAAAAGAGTCTTGCGTTTAAAATGGTTGTCTATTCCACGTCCTTAACGTTCTTGTTTCATCCGCTTTAGTCTTGGTCTTTAACGGGAGCCTACATCCCTTAATCTAAAAGGGGTTATGATAGGACTTATACCACGTCACGTTGAGAATGGGTATCTTCGGTGGTCATTGATTCCATGGCGTCACGGTCACGCCGCGGGTAGCCAAATTGGTGATGGTTCGAAACCCAAAGACGGCATGTTTTCGAGCAGCAAGTGACCAGGAAGGGGTTCCCGCTTCCTTACCTTCCGATCCACCGACTTGAGCCCGCCCTACTTTACCTGTAGAGGAACGTGAAGGGTATTGTGTGTGCGCTAACGGTGGCAATAATACACTATCTACCAAAAAGTAATTGGGCACACGTGAAGATAGGTAATTCAGTACGTCAGTTGACTTGTGTTTCACGGTCTTTGGCGTAGGACCGCTGGTGTTTGTCCGCGGTAGCATGAACACAGAGGCCTATCGTTACATTCTGGATAATGAAATGCTCCCAACATTGTGGGGTTTTTACGGAATGAACCCGTGTTACTTCCAGGATGACAATGCCAGGTGCCATGTTTCAAGGGCTACTATGCAGTGGTACGCCGACAACAATGTTCGCCGATTGGACTGGCCCGCCCAGGCCCCGATCTCAACCCTATAGAACATATTTGGGACGAATTGGATCGCCGGGCGAGGGCTCGTCAGGCGCGGCCAAAATCCATTGCTACTCATAGAATTGTTACAAGAGGAATGGCGACGAATCCCCGTGGATGTCCTGGAAACACTCGTAGAGAGCATGCCAGACAGGGTGGCTGCTGTTGTAGCCGCAAGAGGTGGCCCTACGAGATTCTAACGGGGTGACAACCACCGAGCAAATATTATGGACAGGTGCCCAATTACTTTTTGGTAGATAGTGTATAGTGGCCTGCTCGGCGCATCTTCACAGTACTTGATTCCATCAGATGGGAATCTGGAATCTTGAATCTTTCAGAGAGTATTGCTGGCGTAATATGGTTCGTCGTAACACATTTTTGTAATGACTTTGGCGGTCGTCACTTAGAACGTTTTTTATGAATGTAAAATAATGGGCAGTTTTTCACCTTAATTGAATATATTTAACGTAAATAAGACCTGGAATACTTAAAGTAATGTAGATAGAAAATTAACAGAAGTAGTTATACGCCGCGCTGTCGCTAATTTTGCTTTGAAGATAAATGTATGATTCAGTGTCAGTAAAACATTTGCTTTTCTTACAAGTTCTCTGTATCACGTGATGGATATTCAAAAGCGCTTAGTTTATCGTGTAACACCTGTAATTATGTTCAACGAAAGAAGCTCAGTTGCTCGCACACTAATTTGCGTTCGTTGTGCCCAAAAGTGGCTTTGATAGGTGGAGAGGTAGAAAGAGAGAGGTCAGTATAATAAACTGGTTTACTGTTACATTGCCTTGTACATTACAACCCGAGCGGTTTTAAATCTGGTCCTCAGCAAACTGTTAAGCTGTCGGGAGTCTTAATGCGTTTTTAATGAGGTCCGTATCTTTTAACGCCTTTTGGAGATTCTTCCAGTGTTCGTGATGTTCCCGGCTACGTTTATTTTGCGCTTCTCTGAGCATCCGGTAGGCTATTAATCAAAAATATAAATCGGGGAATTTTTTTAATGGAAATACTTATTCATCGTTTTCTTATGTTGTACCTTTCTTGCTAAAGCTTCTTTGGCTATTGTCGACTTGTGAATAGACGACTTGTTGTTGCGCGTGAAATGGGGAGGGTGGAAACAGTTTGTTTTCTATAGTAGATGGAGTGAGAAGGAAGAAAGCTTCTGCGAAAATTATTCTAGTGGAAGGATATCGTTGTTTTTTATTTCGCGAATGGCTGTCACTGGTAAATCGTGTCGTTACGTCTTCACACACTCTAAATTCGAATCAGTGGGAAACCACTGATTCGCAGTGAAATTCAACTACTCGAATCAGTGAAAATGGTTCCACTTAGAATCAGTGGAAAACCACTGATTGCTTCAGTGAAAAAATTTCACCGTTTGAATTAGTGAAGTGAAATTATTTCACTGTTTGAATAAGTGAGATGGCCCACTACTGCGGCGAATTAAATATTGTTTTTACTGAATGCAGCCAATTAATTACCGGTACGTGAAAGGAGCATATTTACGATAGTTTAGTTTTTATATTGCGCAATTTACAGTATTTAAAAAAAGTAAAAAACCTTTCGGGTGTGGCAGGAATTGAACCCACACATCCTTTTCTCTCTACTTCTCAATCCGTTACCTTACTATCTGCGCTACCAATTCAAGTTATTAAATAAGAGGAAAATATGCGTGTTATACCTTAACCGAAATCGTGAAAATTTAAATTCTATGCCCTTACTTTTCGTGTTTGGTTTAATTGGTAACGTTAGGATTGTTAAAACGAATAGTATATAATATATATTTTAACTCATATTATGAGTTGACCGTCTTCACCACATTATATGCAGTTTAAACCTTTAAACAGAGCGCTGTGACGATTACATGAAAACGAAATGAAAGACGTAAAAATGGAATGAAAGGCTGAGTATTCATATTACCTCATAAAATGTTATTTTGAAAGACGAAACATATTTTACGAAGTGTTTTGCATTGGTTTTATTAGTTTATTCGTTATTATTTCACTTGATACACGCTGCTTAACGGCCATTTTTAAACGTTGTTTGATGGCAATTTTTACACTGAGTAAATAGTGCAAAATTGACTGATGAATCAGTGGAAAATGTCAATAAGTGATGGGAATCTGGCATTTTTTCACTGATTCATCAGTTAAATTCACTGAAGTGACTTGATACGTTTTACTGATTGAAACAGTAAAACTCTCACTGATTCAGTTTTAGAGTGTACGTTGCCTATATTATATGCGCGTTAAGAACACTCGAAGGATATTTTTTTTGCGGTGATACGGATAACTCAGAGTTCTTGTTCTTTAAGAGTGAGATGGAACTGCACGTCCAAGGTCAAGAAGCGAGGGAGCGATACGGGCGACACTAACACGCACTTCTAGTGCCTCATCGCTCCTACGCGCAAGGCGTGCAGTGTTTCCGTCGTGACGTTGTACTGTGCAAATTAGATCTGTAACAGTGGGACTTTATTACACGCGATGAAGACCACAGATTAAACTACGCCCGTGCGTTTGTACTTTGATCTTGCCGCTTAAGGAAACTGCCTAGGCAAGCCTTAAAAATGCGATATTTGACCGTTATCACGAATTTTTTTCCTCCAAGAATACACTTAGTATGACAAAAGTAAAAATATATGGGCATAGATAATTTTTTTTTTTTTTTTTTTTCTTTTCTGACGAAACGTCGTATTTTCAGAACATATATATATATATATATATATATATATATATATATATATATATATATATATATATATACACACACACACACACACGTATTCGCGTAAACAACTATTTAACAGAACGTTTTTCAATACAGCCTCCTCTTAACGTGCAGAACTTACTAAAAACAAAACATTATTGCACCTTACTGCAGGTATGCGAAGTGAATACTGTAAAATAAAATAATAATATCATCGAGTTCCTGTTTCAGGCGTGGACAGGGTAAATGAAGGTGACTCTTCCACTACGCGGAGCCGTTTGTCAATCCTTAGAGACAGCCGAAGAGATTAAATGAGAGGAGTTGCCTGTGCACTGAATAAAATGAAGAGAACGGCAGCATCCAGAGAAACACCCTCTGCACTGTGATGGTGTCCGCAACTCTTCGAATGAGAATCTCCGTATTATAAATATTTTCAGCATGTAAGAGCTTGGGAATCCAACTGGAGAACCTCAAACATTTGTTTCACATTCTCTGAAAGACTGGTGTAAATATTTGCGTATGAATAAGAGGCGGTTAGATTGAAACGAAATCTTGTTACTGCGATGTTACAGACAAAATTATGGAGTGATTGAAGTACCATTGCACCAAGGTAATGTTTCACATACCTGCGGGTCAGAAGAAGGGCACTTTGAGGACCACGCTGGGCCACCGTACGCCTGCATACACACATCGATGCTACCGGACATGGTATCAAACAAACGCCATTATATAAAATTGTGACGAGTGTGGTCGTCACAGGGTTTTTATGTATATTGTGAATATACTAAAGTTTTGATATATACAGGATGTTGACAAACTTTGCTTCGTATAAATGTAAAAGTAAATCAGCAAATACTTATTTAAATAAATTCTGCTGCCATTGAAAAGAACTCCGGAGTGCAAATCTTTTCTATTTGATGTTTCCTCTGCTGTTATATTTATGAATATAAATATTTATTATGATTATTACCATATGAACGTAGGGCTGGTACGTAGCTTGCTAAGTCATCCAGAATGCAAATACAGCATTACTTATCTTTCTCTTTAACATCAAATGAGCTTCCTAACTACCCGAGCATGCTATGGTGGGCTGAGGGTTATTGCAGTGCAGTGAGTTAGCCGTGGGGTTCCTGAAACACGCTGAAGTAGAAGGTGGCTCAAACCTTGCGGTAGATTTTCCCACAGCTGTTACAAGTCATGCTCCAGATTACGAACACTGCGCTCGAAGGAAGCTAGAGTCATATCTGATCCCACACATCAGGTGATCGAGTAGGCCTCCAAAGGGTCGAGATATGAAGTAAACACTTCTGGGGGAGCAGAGCTGTGCGTGGGGCGAGAGTCCTCTTGCTGTAAATTGGCGCCTGTGCATTCAGCCAGGAAATGTAGCATATGGGGGCAGTAGGGCATCTTCAGCATACTACTATACATTGAGTGACCCACGTATCATTACCAGCGGCGAACGACAAATCGTCTGCGATGGCTTCCGAGGCCATCTTGCCGTTAGTAGGGGACGTGCGCCGCTGTGAAGTGCGACAGGAATTGTAGCGCTTTCCTGCGTTTCATCAGACTCTGCCCTGGTGTTCATCCACCCTCAAAGAAACGTGTGATTGGTCAATTAAAGACAAATTCTCCGACAATCCGTAACGTTCTACTTTGCTCCATGCTGACGCGACTGCGAACGAAGATGGCAATGTTGAGGTGTTAAATATATAAGGCCGTCGGGAATTGCAGATTTATTAATGTAACTCCAAGAATTGCAGATTTCCCTGTGACAGGAGTCTGGAAATGCTCGTGGTATTGATACGGTGCTCCAGTGAAGCTGCAATCACCCAGTGGTTGGCAATGAAGCTGCTGGTTCCGTTCGTGCCTGTGTGACAGTTCACCTTTCTTTTGGTTTGCCATCGTCGTACAGAACCACTCCTTGTGTATTAAGGGTATGTTCACATAGATATTGCTTCCGACGCAATCTGACTGTTGAAGTTGGAATGGCACAAACGACGGGCAGCCCGGCGCGCCGTTCACTCTGCCACTCGCAGCCGAATTATCTCGTCTCTCTCAAACTCCAACAGTTGCTTTTTCGGCTGTCTAGTACGTCTTTCCGGCACGTCTATTGCTTATCAGTTACGCCTTGCAAGTAACATGCGTGTCACATCACGTGCGTTGCTTTGAGGACTGTTTATACTGGATGATTCAAAACACCGACATCGCTTAGTATGCGGTGCGAGACGGTAGACTGAATATTTTTCAAGAGGGTGGCCCATTTCCGGAAAAGCATGATTTTGACGCCATGGGGCGTCAAAGTTTGACAGCGCTTCGGAATTGGTGATGGGTGTACATTTCACATTGCGTCACGAAACCACCACCAACCCAACAAGTGCACCACATTGTGCAGCAAATTACAAAAGGTGTTTGAATTGTCGACCCCGTACGTGATTACAGAGTCTACATCGGTGGTGTAGATTGACGCACATGTGGTTGTGTGCACAATAGTTCAGTCGCTGCGTGGATTCGTTCGGTAAGGTCCTCTGATGACGCAGGTGTCTTGCATTGTGTCAAATGATGTGGCCAGTTTGGTGGTCATCATAAATATATCCATTGTATATGTTCGTAACATCTTTATGGGAAGCCTGATTCGAACCATTGATCTCCAGTACCACGATGTGGGTGCCATAGCGAGTCTCCTACGATTGCAACTGTCATTTCTCTTTTATATCAGTTTTTAAAGCTATTCAAAAGGTACTGGGGCAAGTAGTATCTAGATATTATTTCCGTGGGCCGGCAGTCCCCCCCCCCCCCCCCCCCTTTTGTTTCCTCGACCCGTTCCTGACTGAAAGGGAACTATTGCTGTGTGGAATAACGTGGGAAAGGCTGTTCATGATAAAGTGAGCACTTTTGAAATCAATCTTACAAAAAAGTCACTGCTCCTACCTGCATATATTCTAATGGGCGCACCGAGTGGCATGCGCCCAGTAAAGTTGGTAACGATGGAGGAAAAGTAGTTACATATCCTAACGCCGAATAAAAAGTTTTAGGGAACCATTATGACAATTTAAACTATTTCTTTCGTTTTCTGTTTTTTTTTTTTTTATGCATCTAAGTTTGAAAATGAACAGATTTATAAAATATTTACTCTAATAATTTAACAGATTCACTTGACCGACACGTGAATAAACTAACGAGACCCATGGCAATGTTAATTTTACATAAGGTTGAATAGTACACAACATGCATATAAGTAGATCTTAAGCAGGGCTTTCAAAAGTGTTCATTTTACCGCGAACAGCCTATATGCTGGAGGGATGTGACGTGTTGACATGCGCCTGTTTTACTGGCAACTCTCACCTGGCAGGGATTTAGCACTTCCGGGAATGTGCTCGAGACTGCGACAGAGGCCCGCCATGTTCGATTCCCGGCGGGACCGCTCCCAGATTTTTGCACGTGGGAATCTTGCCGGGTGATGCCGTTTGTCATCGTCTTGTTTTTTTGCGGGATCTCCCGTTTACCCCGCCCTTACATTCCGGCATTGTTCCGTACTCAACTCGCTTCATCCTCATTAGTTCTCGAGACCTCGATGTTTAAAGCCGTCCATACCTATTCACTCCACTCCGCCTGTGAGCTAGAGGAAATTGGGGATTATCTGCGTGTTCCCGGACGCGTGCTGCGGTCTCTCTGGCCTGCATATAGTCCATTCACGGTTACTTTACACTTTTCTGAAGCCCAGGTAAAGTTCTACTTCCAGAATATTCCTTCGCCTCATGCAACCAAAGCTTAACTAAGTCTAGAAAATTACACAAAAGTACAATGCACCGAATTCGTGCGCACTCAGTTGTAGTAATATTTTGCGTTAGCGCTATGTATTACTAGGCGCTACCAACACGCATGTTTTCTCACTGTTTTTATTCATATTTAATATAAATTAAATATTATAATTTATAAGTAAAATATGGTTAAATCTTTAATTTAACGAAAAATCATATACTTTTTGTTAACAGAGGTACAAAACGCTAGTTAGGCTACATGGCATATTTAGGAAAGAACTAAACATGTCATATATAGGGTGTATGGTGATTTTTCAAAGGTTTGATTCAAAAAGTGTGAATAAACTGCGAATAGATTATAGGTAGCAGAGCGGAGATGGGAGGATTTCATGAGAGAACGATACTTTTAGCGTGCTCTTACTCGTATAGAACGTTGGATTGTATAATTTTTTAATTGGACTAATTTAATTCTTTGATTAATGTTATAGGATATTCTCAATTGGTTATTGTGGTAATTAGTCACTGCCTTTGCACTCAGAACTGTGATGTATCAAATTATATTACACTGTAAAAAATACAGCTGCATAGATATTTTTGTAATATTGTAAATACATTGGGGAATTAGATTCAGCTCCTTTATTTTTTAAAGCTCTCTAAAACTTCACGATCATAGCCACGCACAGGTAGTTGTAACACTGCTTATTTACGTACATAGTGCACAATAGTCGTGTAAAACGTTTTCATTTCGGGTGTCACGTTATAGTGGAGCAAGAAAGTACTGTTACGTGCGGACGTCGAAACTGGGAGCGGGCGCCGTGTGGCGTGGTTGTGTGTGGTCCCGACGCTGTGGGGAGTGACTCACGTCGAACCTCCCACCCGCAGGCAGACTCGCTCGCAACTACGTCGCCCGGCGGCCGGCGGAATGATTGACAGCCGACCTGGTTGGCGTCACAGCTGCTTCCCCTCCCCCCTCCATCTTGACGGAGGAGTCGGCGACTTGAGAAGATTAGCAAGAATTTTCTGGAATTTATTTCCCTTGTTTCAACGCGGCAATTGAAGAAGGTTCTTTACTGGAGCCAGTGTCGTTTATAAATACCGCTGTTGCCGAGGACCGGCAGTCTTTGTGGTAGCCATTTGGCTGGAGCGCGGCACTCGGGTGAAGTATGGTGCAGCGTGGGAAAACAGCGGAGAACAAGTACTCCGGCGGACGAGTGTGTGTGTGCGTCCATGTATGTAAGGTGGATGGACGAGAGAGTGTGGTACCCGACTAGCAGAGGGTTACTGCGAATAGAGGAGCTCAGGTATCTCTAGATTATTCCAAGCGGTGGAATCTGGACTGAATTAAGGCGGGACTGTATTAACACGTGATACGGATTTTATTGTGAATATTGAAGCTGTCAAATATGAAAGTATAAATTGTAATGTAATCCAATAGCTATTGATTTATTGGGACTGATATTAGTTATTTGATTACATTAATTTCTGTGAGGTAATGGACAATTATGTAAATATTTGTTGTAAATAGCAAGTGATAGAAATTTATTGTGAGATATTAAGTCGAGAGTATTTTCTTTGTAGTGCTTGTAAATAAATTAGGAAACTATTATTAACTCGTATCTAATTAAGACCTCCAACTCTTAATAAAGAACCTAGCTACGCCCACTTATTTTGAGAAATTCTAACCGTACCAATCGTGCTGCATGTTTGTTTGGCAGGCATTCTCCTGGAATGGGAACGGTAAAACCACATGCTAAAAGTTAAGAGCGCGACCGAACATCGCTGGACACCGGCGAGATAGAAAATGGAGAGGTGCGACGGCGGCAGTTCCAGCTCGCACCAGTGCGAAATTGTGCAGGATCATTCTTCTCGGCACTACATGCGGGAGGGGAGGGTGGCGCCGTGCTGCAGCGGAGCGTCTCGTGCGCGAACTGGCGCAGAATTATTGTGCTGGAACCCGTCGTCCCACTCAGCGCCGGCGCAGTTGAAGCGGCGAAGTTTGCCGATAACATCTCGCGGAGCGGCGTCGGAGGCGGAGGCCGTTAGGCCGCCAGTACTGGGGACCGAGTGCTTGTAATGCCGGCGAGGAGGCAGCGTAATGAACACCTCCCCCCTCCCCCTTTTTCCCCTTCTCCGCAAACATGCGTGTTCCGGGAGCTGCCGGGGACCCTCGGTAAAGACATTAAGTGCGTCGACTCAGCAGCCGTGCTTATGTGGCTCGCGAGACCGACGCAGGGCGGAAAACAAGACGCTCTTGCGACGTGGGTTTAGTCTCTCCTCCAGGGAATATATTATCCACAACTGTCCGGTGACTAAACAAGTTTAGGAGTGTACGACACTATCAGTGCGGTGTAGTCGGGGTTTCGTTATTGGATGAAGTTCTTATTTCTAATTAATAAAATAACTAATTTCAATTCCCGGATTTAAATTTTGTATCAAACATACAGGGATATACACGCAGTTCCTATTTTCACAATATACACCGGTGTGCAAAAATTAAGGACGAAGTGGAGCAATTAACATAACGGAACGAGCATGCAGAACAGACCAGAAGATCGCCTAGGGTCCGGTAGGGTATGCACATATACGTGACATGGCACACTGTGGGCGTGTGCGAAGGGTATATAGCACGAGCGCGGTGTGTGCACACTCAGCATTGCAGTGGAATGTACTCTGCACATCTGGTTGAACGACGTCGAGTTGCTCTCCCAAATGTCTGATATAGCCAGAAGACAGTCCCGTAGCTAACATCTGGATGACTTTATCCAAGGTAGAAGCATTGGAAAGTTGGAAGAATGTCTACGTGTGGGTAGTGTGGCCGAGGAGGTCGGAATAACACAGCGCTCGAACAGTATTTCGAACTACAGGGACAGCTGTACGAAGGCATCGTAGTGGTCTTCCGTGAGCAACCACGACAATGGGGCACCGGTATATTGCGCTACAGGCGAGGAGAGATCGATGCCATACAGCGGTTGAAATCGCAAGACGCGTGCATCGCACTACATGTCGCCCTATGTCGTGTTTTACCGTTGCCGGGGGACTGCACACAAGTGGTTTGTCCACTCGGCGATCAGTACGGCGTGTGCATTGACGCCCGCCCATCGGAGACTTTTGCTGTGGTTCCAGGACTTCGAGGACTTGGGAGCTCAGCAGTGGGGTCGAGTGATCTTTATGGATGAGAACCGATTTTGTCTTATTAGCTATTCCTGACGTCTGTATCAATTGGAGAGAGCTGGGAACACTCGCTCATCCTTCCTACTCGTCGAAAAGGCACCGATTTCTCGTTTGGGGAGGCATAATGCTTGGTGCCCGTACAGAGTCCCACATTGTCCAATGAGGTTCTCTTTCTAGTGACCGTTATTGTGCCGAGATTCCACTTACTCGCGTGCGTCTTTTCCAGGGTGCTTGGGTCCTGAGTTCCTCCTCGTGGGAAACAACGCTACACCTCATTGTACGGCGGCTATCGCTAAGCCGTTGGAGAGTGAAAGTATTCGCCGTATGTATTTGCCCGCAGAGTCCCTGGACTAAATTCGATCTAACAAGCGTGGGACGTTGTCGGTAAAGGCGTGGCAGCACTTCGGCAACAGCCATCAACAACACTGCAGCTGCGATTGGCCTTATATGCTATTCACGGTAATGTTAGCACTTTTGAAAGCCCTGCTTAAATTCTACTTGTATGCTCATTGTGTATTCTCCCGCCTTATGTAGGCCTACGATTAATATTGGCATGGGCCTCATTTCTTTATTTATGCGTCGGTCAAGTGAAACTGTGAAATTAGTAGAAAAGAAAATATTTAACAAATATGCTCATTTCTGCACTTCCATGCATTAAAAAAAACAGTAAACAAAAGAAATAATGTATGTTATCACACCTTTTTATTCGACGTTAAGATATTGTGGAACTACATCCCATCCATCGTTCCCAACTTTACTTGGCGTTTGTCACTCAGGGCGCTCATTAAAATGTATCCTGGTAGAGGCAGTGACTTTTTTCCAAGGTTGATTTCTAAAGTGCCTACTTTATCGTGAACATCCTTTACAAGAGGACTGGGAATGATGCCGCAAGAGCTCGTTGACAACCTCACACTGAGCTATATACAGATGGTGCACATCCTGCATCATAGTCAGCGGGTGATCACATCTCGTATTGAAGATGTAACGGCTGGAATTTTGCCACTTAATTTATGCGCAGAAAGGCTTGATAAGTTAATGTGATAATTCAGCTACAGAGTGAGTGTGGGTGAAGATATTTGGGCGGCTCTTAACAGCGAGGTCTTGAGAGCCAATAGGTACAGAGTATATGATCGTTTATTTACTATGGTTTATGGTCTAGTTTGGTGTGATTTTACTAGTTTGCATGTTCAGAATATTTATTGAATTGTTCGCATGTCAGATATAATAATGTTTGTGTTTTATGATTATCACTGTTCCTAGTATACCTTATATGTGTATTGTTTTGTGTAGCCGTGATATTGGAGACTATAGGCCAGTTGCCAAGCGCAACGGAGTTTGTTGACAATTTAACTAATTAACCGCCCAGTGATTGGTCGAATTCTAGCGTCGCCTTAAGGTGATTTTTTTTTTCCGGTTACAGGAATGGACCTGGCAACAATAGTCTAACAATATATGTTTTAGAACATGTGCAATGTAATGGTCTACGCTTTGTCGAAACCTAAAATAAAATGCAAAATATGTGATGCAATTTACGACGAAAATTTCGAAAATCCAAGATGGCGGGGACTGATCCACCTTAAGCCATAGCTGAGCCTTGGAAGGCCATATTGTGTTATCCTACCACTAGGCGGGTCGTGATGTGTTGCACGAGCCCGGTAGGGTTGTTGATTGCAGTATTAGGGGAAGTGACGCGAGTGCCGCTATCGTATAACAGACCATTAAGAAGCACACCCAGGACGATTTAGAACAAAATAAGAGGGTATGTTTGGTCTGCGTGTGCCTAAAACTAGGGAACACTACGAAGAAGATACCTCGCGGGTCATTCACTGTTGCAGTTGTATGTGTTACTGCATCACATTTTGACGTGTGAGTTCGAATTGTTTCTGCTTCAACAAGTAAAGGTTTATTTGAGATGGCCGCTGATATAATTTTCAGTATCGTACTGGTAAGTACGCTATTTTATCCGACGCCAAGTGAATTTGCTTAACTATTTAACTTTGCAATCACTGAGTGCTTTAGATTGGTGTGAGCCTTAATTAGTTTGAGAAAGTAATTATTTTATAATATTTTATGAGGCGTAAATTACAGAGTGATACAAATTCTTTTACGGCCACTTCATGCATATTTAGTATAAATCTTCAAGAATAGCCTTGTTATTGCAAATAATACCAAAGCCAATATAATATTTCAGAATCATTATCCAATGCATTATATAATTTTTTGCAATAGATTATTAATGCATGAAACTTATTTGGAGAGTGTCATTCCTGGTAGTAAATCCTAGTTGCCTTAAGCCGTGTCCGAAACGGCTACGTGACCATGATTTAGGGTACTAAATCGACCACGTGACCAATTTTAGGCGCTAAATATTTGGGAATTTAGGGTTGAAATTTACTGAGGTGAAGTAGCACACTGAATCCCCAAATAGGTCCGTAAAATCGTCTGTTGTTTATTTCCCGCGTCGTGGTGGAAATGTCGGTATTTGCTGTCCTTGAAACTCTGCACAATACATGCACGTGAAAAATGGAATATCAGGGATCTACATGAAGTTATTTTAAAATAAAGTTTGTATGTTGCATTAAAATTGCTATAGAAAAAGCGATCGATTGTTATTCTGAAATGGAATGCAAATTGCAAGGAGCCAAGAAATAACAAAAGTGATATCGGCTAGAAAGAAGTAAGATCAGTTATTAACAAGACAACGGGGTTACGTGAAAATACTTGGGATAAATTTGTTTTATTTTATTTCTTGATAGGGTGACAAACAAAATAACGTTGAAATCCCACAAGCCTGTAGTTTCCACCTTCGTCGCATGTAGCGCTGTTACAAGCCGTTCGAAACCATCCACCCTAAATTCCTAAACCCTTATTCCCCATATTTGCCCTTTCGGAAGCGGCTTTAGTTTTTAGGAAAGAGAACATGGTTTCGTGTTATTTTTTTTTTTTAGTTGTCTTTGAATTGACTGGTAGTGTCGTATGTGGAGTATTCAGAGAGAGAGATCACCGTTATTCATCCTAAGTTCGTGAGTGAAGAGATTCGGGTGGCTCTTAACAGCGAAGTCTTGAGAGCCGATGAGGGTAAGTGGAGTGAATATGGAGGGACGCCGGAATGAAGGTGTGGAAGAAACGGGAGATCCCCGAGAAAACCCGCCGACCAACGGCATCGTCCAGCTCGATTCCCACTTGCGAATATCCGGTGACCTGGCCAGGGATTGAACCCGGTTCGCCTTGGTGGGAGGCGAGCGTGCTAATCGCTCAGCCACCGTGACCCCTCCTAAGTTTGTGATGTTCTGAACCCTGGCAGAGGTCCGGGATGTAATTGCTGGCGTAACAAAATTAATGAAACTGTGTCTACCACACTTGACAATGGAGTGGAATCAAATTAATTGTAATTTGTTTATGGTTGGTATCACATGCTACACACCTACTCAGTTCACTTGGAACATCATCTAGCTCACACCAATAGCACTGTAAGGTACAAGACGTATCACATCACGTTTGTCCGATCCCGTTTACTTTACACAACAGTTCACAAAGACTGTAATTTTCTTTCCTGCCGCTTGTCACATGGACGTTTGTGTCTTATTTCCAGCTATGCTCGATACCCCCCTTTTTGAATGAGGTCCTTTGCATCATTTGGATTCCTTTCTTGGTCAGTTTTGTTCACTTTTTGCATAGCCTACTCATACATCTCGACGATGTTGTGGTATGCTTTGCACCTGTTTAGAACACTGCTGCGTGACATTGCATGTGAAAACCTGCCATGTCCCTAACTTTTGCACACCAGTGTACTGCACAAGTTAAATTATGTTCGAGATCTTTCCTTTTATATGAAATTGACCGTGTACGGTGATCTCATTTATTTATCTAGAAGTGTCCGACGGTTATTGCACGGATATTGTCTTCAGCGAATGCAATAGTTGTTTCATGGTATTTTCTGCAAGGCTAAATCAACTTTAATATAGGCTGTCCACGGTAAAGTGAGCACTTCTGAGCCCGTAGTTACTTTTTTCCTATCAGCCATTTTTTTTTTTATCTTTCCACCACTTTTTAAAATAAATATTGTCGTGTAAGTAATAAACACAGTGTATATATTTCACCGGACTCTATACATTTAACGTAAAAGGCTACAATAAAATATATGTATTGGCTATTATTCCAAATGAGAGGGCTCCCAAAAGTGCTGACTTTACCGTGCATAGCCTTTATAACATGTTCATTATAATGAAGCATATGTACCCGCTCATCGCTTTCGGTGACACTGTTTTACCGACCGAGGTCGCCCATTGTTTACACACTAGACTTGCTGTCAGAAGAAGCCGGGTTTCTTTTAATATGACCCTGCTATCGACGGTAATTTTAAAACCTACAAAAAATATATATATATATTTTTACGACTTTCTATATTTGAAACACATGAAACATTTTATCAGTTGGCACCAGCCTCAATTGTGAATTTCATTTTGCATATTCTGGTTTAGAATTCTGTTCCAATAACAGTTATCCCCATCGACTATCTAAATATAACCGCTGCGGCAAACGTGTATTGAATAGGTACATTTCAAACTTTAATTACTGCGCAGGACTTTCGTTAAAATGAAAATGAGTTTGGCAAGTTATTAGGAAAAGAAAAACTTTCTGCGACTAAAACGGGCAGCTGTATCGCCATTTTTTTTTATTGTTGTACTATAAAAAGGGGAAAATAGTGTCATGTTTGGAACACGACGATGCGGAGAATGTAACGCAGTCACAATATTTTTTTTTATTAGAACCAACCACGTGCGAGATATGTGAAGTGTCGGAGCGACAACAAAATCGTGGCCGCTACACAGTAGGAAATACTGAGAATTTCATAAAAACATTGGTAAGGCTGGATTGTTATTAGTACTTTTATTTACTTTCATTTTCACCTTACAAACTATATTTTTAAAAAGAAATTGAAAGCCTGCAAATTGTTACGTATAAACGTACGTGTTTATAACGTGTATTTACCTAAGTAATTATTTGTTTGGGGTACTTTTTTAATGTCAATTATAATAGTATGCTAAATAGTTGTATTTTCTGTCTACGCCTTGAGTCTTATTTGTGTTGTCACGGTTTTATATACGGGAATAATTAGTGAGGTATTTTTATAGTAATAAAAATACATATATTGGTGTAATCGAAATTACATTCGCATAGTAATGATCGAAAAGCAATAGTGTATTTTTTTATCTTGCTTAGTTGCGTATTCCACTGCGCAGATTCTGTATTATTCACCCTAACACAGACTTGTTTTTTCTTTAATTTGTTTTTGCTCTGTGATGTATCATCGCTTTGCTATCTGGGATTTCCGCACCATATAATGTAAGACCTGGTTACTGATTTTATTTTTGGGGTGTGCGATGTTAAGTAGGTATGCTAGGAGCTAAAAATAATGCACCAAATGTAGTAGATTTAAAATTACTCACAGTACGGTAACTTAGTGTGTGGTAGTTAACATCACTGTGAAAACTGGTACGGTGGTTATACGCACAAAAGCAGGAAAATGTTTTAGGTAAACAAAGGTCCTATACCACTCAGGTTGATTGTAAAGTTCTTCCAAAGTCCGGAACTGTGATGGGCATTGAAGTACACTGTTCACGGTAAACTGTACACTATTGAAAGTACTGCTTAAGATCTACTTGCATGCACATTGTGTATTCTTCCATAATGCGTAGCATTAACATTGCTATGAGACTTGTCATTTTATCCATGCATCGGTCAGGTGAAACTATAAAATTATTATAAAAGTAAACAATTTACGAATATGCTAGTTCTTACATTTAACATACACTAAAAGAAGCAGGAAGCAAGATAAATAATTTAAATTTTTACAAATATTTACCTAATACATTTAATTCAACTCTAAGACGGGGAACTACTTTCGCTCCGGCTTTACCAACTTTACTGGGCGCATGTCAGTCAGTACGCCCGTTAAAATGTATGCAGATAGAGACAGTAACATTTTTCACAGGTTGAATTTAAAAATTCTCACTTTATCGGGGACAGCCTTTAACTACTTTGGCTTTTGGAGGGTTTTGTCGGTGATCTCCTGTTTTCCCCATCCTTGCATTCCGGCGTTGCTCCATACCCACCTTGCTTCATCCTCATCGGCTCTCAAGACCTCGACGCCCAAATCTCTCCACTCCGCTACGACACATTTTGCATGTGTGTGAAATTAGCATGTTGCATATTCCGTAGGCGTATACACATTTTCGTGCGCCTGATAATATTCTATAACGTAGGCAGGCGCATCATCGGTCACCTCGCCTGCTCTTCTTTCCCACCCTTCCGAACTGATTTACCAGAAATGTCCAGATAACCCCTTCGTAGTCAGAATTGTGGGAATCGTTTGGTTAGGCTACATAAAATGTGGCCGGGGTTTAGTTCTGAATGAATAGGCCTGAGTACGTAGTTAGTATAGGTCATTCACGGCAAATTGATCACTTTTGAATGCCCTTTCATTTGGGATAATAGGCATTAAATATATTTTATTTTAGTCTTAGGCGTTAACTTCAGAGTGCGGTGGGATAATACAAACTGTGTTTATTACTTAAGTGGCAATTTTTATTTAAAAATATTTTTGAAGGATAAAAAATGGTTGAAAGAAGAAAGTAACCAAGGCCTCAAGATTGCTTACTTTACAGTAAACAGCCTATACCTAAAGGTATTGCTTGCACCACAGTTTCGGATCTGCGGGCAAACGATGCATGCGAAACTGTCCTGAAAACCCGCAATGGTGCTGATCAAACTTACTAAAGAGATGAAAGTGTAAAACTCGTGGAGGGTGAGGTTTTCCACAGTTCAGAGTGTCAACTCTAGCACATAACCTTATCGCACAATTATAGACACTTCTTAAGCCTGGTGTCTTGTTTGAAAGCAGTGATAATTCGGTATACAGAAATACATGTTAGCGAAATTCGGATTTTTTTAGCGTTCCCGTTTAAGATAGAGATACACCACTCAAAAACTTTTTTGAGCAGACAAATACGTGCTTCTTTGCTATCGAAGCATTTTGTAACATTAATGTATAGCCTGTTCCCTGGAAAGATCAGAAAACTTAATAATTAAATAAAAAAATTACTGAAAAACGAATTATTATATTTGCGTCGATGCAGGGCTTTGAGAATCATTTCTCAAACGTAAGTGTTTATTAAAATTTTTTATCTTCAAAATTGGCTTCAAAAAACAAGATTTCGTCAAAATGTATTTCCCTGTACCAAATTCTCGCTGATTTCAAATACGTCAACAGCTTTAAGTTGCTGTCTTTCGAAAGGTTGCACGGCTGCACTCGAGTGTTACAATTCGGGCGCTTGGAAAATACGTAACTCATAGTTTCCGCAGATCTACGTGCATGAATGATGTAAAGGAATTGGTGGTTTAAAATTTGACAGTCCAGTTAAGATATCTGCGAATGCAGACTAACACATTTCCGTGTACGTTCGAAAGTGGCTGCGTCTTGAAAAACTTGACACGTGACAGCAACGCCCGCTCTGCATTAACACGCCTTAGGCGTAGGGCATGCCGTATAGTTGGAGACCCGGAAATTTCGCGATTTCATTTGAAGAGAAACTAGACTTGAAGCACGTGTACATTTGACTTTCTGTCCCATTTGGACCGCAGTTTGTAAGACACGCCCTGAACGAATTTGAACTAATAACTAACCTGGAAGATAACTTGGACCGAATACCGCTCTACCTGGTCTGTGATGAAACTGTATCAACAGCGAATGTACAACTAACTGAGGCTCTCACACACATAGGACTGCGGAGTCTAGCTTGTTACCAAATGAATCCACGAAATTTCCGGCTCTCTACTTGTAGTTTTAAGTTACTTTAGCCAACGATATATATTTTTTTGCTCTTGCGCCGCGGTATCGCAGTAGTTGTAGCGCTTGCCTTGTCAGCAAGATGTAGTGGGTTCTGATGGCACTCCCGCCACACCACTTAGTAAATTAAATATCCAAAATGGAAGAGGTGGTGCGCTTTACACGGGTGCGTCATACGCCAAGTTGTGTAGAAGTTTTAGTTTGTACCTCCTCCCGCTGAAAATATAAAAAGTAATTTTCACGTTAAATATGTTTTTTCTCCTGGTGCAAAATATCTGTTAGGATGGCTTGTTCGCAGTTAATTTAGCTCTTTTGAACTGCGTGTACTTTATTTGAGCCGACGTGTACATTTCCGTCAGTCAACATTGCTATAGATCTAGTGATCTATTCGTCGATCAACATGACCGTAGGCACATGCAGTTTGGAAAGCACTACTAGAGCGCTTAGCTCTTCGTACCATTCAGCCGCAGAAGATTCATAAAGTAGAATCTAGCCTCGGCTAGTTCACTGTTTGTTACTTCACATTAATCACTCTTGTGTGACGTCGTAGGTAAACAGTGCGATGAGCAACTTGTTTTGAAACCATATACGCAGTGCCCGAGGAGCAAGCCGATAGTTCTGGAACATTGTCTATAAGGTCTATGTAGTAAGACAGAGACATGAATGCTAGAGTGAGAAGGTAGAAGTCAGTGTGGGGTAATCAAAGTGCGCAGTGCGGAACTTCATGTTCTAGAAGCTCTTCCAAGAACACTGCAAGTAAGAGAGAGAGTGAGAAGGGGGAAATCACGAAGCAGAGGCGGCTGGTCGGTCATCACACCCGACAAAAGACTTTATTAGGGCCTTCCAAGCTGGGAGGGGATACATTATGTGATTGTACTTGTTACGAGACCGATGTCCAGGAAACCAAAGCTATATGTATTCTTTAAGCTGCAATATATCTTCGCTAATTGTCTTAGCTCTGTCTTTGTCTAATTGTACTTAACCTCCACGACACCACCCTCACTGAAATATTTTACAAGGTTGTCAAATACACCGCACGGCGCAACATAGTGATTGTAGACGAAAAACATTACGCGACATTGCCGCCGGTAACAGACGACAGGCACCAAACGACGCGCCAGTATCATACATAAATAAGCAAACATTACGCTACTAACGGAATCACATACGTTGTTTTTGGAAGCGACACATGCACTCAATACGAGAGAAGAATACGCATTAAATATGCCAGGTTTTCTGTGTTAGCAACGCCTACAATTATTACTATAATTATTATTATTTTCAGATATGAAATTTACATTTGGATACGTTAAAAAATATTTGCTTCCAATGTCACAAAACTACGCAGCATAAAATAAACAAACGTCCCCTAGTAGCGTTGTTTTTTTCAGCGCAGAATTTACACCGCTGCTTGGAGGACAAAATGTCAATGTTGCGGCAGCGGTTAGCCCGCTGAACACGTCCAGTCTGATATCGTCAGAAATATATAAATGTGCCAGTTCTTTCTCTAAAGTGTGAAATGAAGTAAATAAACAACTTCCATTTACAGGCAATTTAAACAATACACATTTATTAAGACAATACATGGAAACACATTTTATAACTTGATGTCTGTACTACCTTCAGTACGCAAGCGTGTATTTACGTAGAAACACGTATGTTTAGAGGCTGGGATTTTTTTTTAAAGTTGATTTTACAAGTGCTTTGTTAAGCTCTAACCATCTATAACGCGATCAAATTTCAACAGTGTTTGGAGGAAAATGTACTTACAAATAAACATAATGGCGTATAAAAAAATACGCCGACAATATGTCTCGTCTGGAAGTACATAGAAAAACCGTGCAAGATGTCATAGACGCAAGAGCTATCAACAAAACTGAACAAAAATATTTTCTTTATCTTAAAGCAGATAAACGCCGCTGCTCGGTGGGTTTTCTCGGGGACCTCCCGTTTTCCCCACCCTTCCATTCCGGCACTGCTCCATAATCGCTTCACTTCACCTTCATCGGCTCCCAAGATTTCGATGTTAAGAGCCGTCCAAATCTCTCTTCTCCGCTAAAAGCAGTTAAATTACGATATCTTAACTCCCTTAAATTCAAACAAAAAATGTTTGGTTTACTGTATTTATGAAGACGATACTCATGCATTGGAGTAATGATGCTGTAAGGTGGGTGTTGGTTTGGACCAAAACGATGTCTGTAGCTGGCAAATGTCACTAAGGGTTTACAATACCGGGCATAGTATAAACATGCGGTCCGTTTTCGCCTATGAGTTTAAGTTAGTTAAATGTGTAAACCTACCCTCTTTTTTTTTTTTTTTTTTTTGCGTTCTCAACCGTAAAAACGGAGAACCAGAAATTAATAATTAAAGTAAGATTAAAATAAAATCGGACCTAATCCGACATAACATGTATAGTTCATTAACGGGTACTTCCAACTTTTCTGAAACCCTGCTAAAGTTCTACTTTTATAATATTACTCCGCCTCATGCAAACAAAGCTTAGAAAATTACACCAGAGAGACAGCGCGCCGCATACGTGCGCACTCAGTGTAATATTATTTTGCATAAGGACTATTTCTTACTAGGCATTACCAACACGCCAATTTTCTCCTTTTTATTCTTATTATTTATGAATGAATTATTATAATGTATAGATAAAATATACGTAAAAGTTCAATTTAACCAAAAATGAAGTTTTTTTTATGTTAACACGCGTATAAAACCATTGTGATATATGTCGTATTTAGGAAACAACCGAACATGTCATACGTGGAGTTATTTTTCAAAGGTTTTATTCTAAAAGTGCGAAGAAACCGTGAATAGACTATGATTGATAAGCAGTGTGTCGTTTCTCTGGTGGCGAGTGTGGCAGGGTGTGTGAGTCGTGGTTTGCGCAATGAAATATGTAGAACACCAACCCGCCTGCAGCAGGAACATGCTTGTCGTGCGAAGATGTGTGAGGAAAGTATTCCTCGTCGTCTTTTTGAAGCGAGTCGTGGAAACGTTGTGGCAGGTGGATCGCAGGAAGGAAAAAAAAAAAATCGTTCTCCGACGGGTGTTTGCAAAATGAGGTTGAAGAAGGGCCTTCCTCCCCCCACCTGTGCCCCGTGGAGAGGGCGTTCCCAGTCGATTCCTATCGCTCAGGGCGCGGATATTCCCCCTTCCTCTTCATCGGTCTTTCGTCCTCCATCTCCTAGTCGTCATACAGTGTTACCAACGCATTGGGTTTCCCACCAGATATGGTGGGTTTTAATTCATGCACAGTGGACAAAATTGTTACCTAGTGGTCAGTGGATAATCTAGTGGATTGTTTAAATTTTGTTTGTGTAATGTGGGGATCAGTTTTCTGGTAGGAGCTATGTATACCACTATTTGAAGTGTCCATATTCTTCATTAGAATGCGTATATGGATGGTAAAGTGGTAGATATTACTAGTGGTAGTGGCAATTCAAGAATCGGTGGCATCGCATCATTATGAGTATATATAAGACGGTTACGTTTTGCATAGGAACGTATGTGCAGAAACGTACCGTTTCCTCGCGACAAACAAAACATCACATCACACGTTGACCTCTCCCACTTCTTCAACATACTGTGCGTTGTTCATCTTCTCCTGTGACGACCAGCGACCACAAACACGGTACCTACATACTATGTTCTGGCACACACGATCACCAATACCTAGACGTCCAAGATCCGCCGCAGCCATAACCCACGCCAGCAGTTCTTCCTCTGATTCCACAGAGGTATGATAAATCAAGCCCTTCATGTGGCCCCGCAGGAAGTAGTCTAGCGGAGTCGTTTTGGCCAACAGTGGATAGATCGAGGTGACCCGATTGCTTGGTCTGCACGTTCACCCGACTTGACTTCGCTAGTCTACTTCCTGTGGGGCCGCATGGCGAGCGTGATTGACGAGACTCCTGAAGAATCAGAGGAGGACCAGCTGGCGCGGATTATGGCTGCGGCGGATCTTGGACATCCAGGTATTGCTGATCGTGTGTACCAGAACTTGGTATGTAGGTACCGTGTGTGTGTGAGACGTCGCTGGTCGTCACATCAAGCCCTTCTTGTAAGTGGACTCAGAAGATAAACAACGCACAGTGTGTTGCAGACGTGGGAGAAGTCAACATGTGATGTGGTGGTGTTTTGTTTGTCGCGGGGAAACTGTAGGTTTCCGCACATAAGTTCCTATGCATAACGTAACGGCCTTGGTCCCCATACAAGCCCTTATAATGTGTAATGGGAATTTAGACACATTCTGTATGTGTGCTTTTCCGCAACTATAAATGCATAAAATGCAAATTTATGCTCATTCGATTTGTATCTAGAAAACATATATTAAAATAGATTAAACTATATTTTAAGTTGAATGAAAAGTATGGGTATTGTCGTTTTGCGAAGGATGTTAATGCAGGTTTTCACAATCTAGTGTATTCTGGTGGTTTTTCACATGTGGCCTGGTGGAATCCTCAGTCCAATGTTGGCGACACTGTCGTCCTCATCCCGTCACAACTCTGCGCGGATACACGCGCGCGCAAATTTGTCGCGTGGCGTGTGGATTGACATCGTTTCCTTCCTCCCGTACTCGGCTTGTGGCCGGTGTAATGGAAGAATGCGAATCGGCGGAAGTCTCCTCCACTTCCTCTTCTCCTTCCGAACTCGTTACGACACGTAGGCGTGTTCAAAGGATCCCGCGGCGATCGGCGGAAGTTGTCAGTTGTCAGTCGTGCGCTAGGGAAAGACAGCGCTGCGCCTTTGCTGAGGCGTCACGCAGCCCGCCTGTTTATTTTTAAAGGCTGTTCACGGTAAAGTGAGCACTTTTGGAAGCCGCATTAAAGATCTACTTACACGCACATTCCGTATACTTCCGCCATATGTAAATCTAGCATTGCCATTGGTCTGGTCACATTATTCATGCGTCGGTCAAGTAGAACTGAGAAATAATTATAGAAAAGTAAATATTTTACAGTTGTGCTAATTTATGGCATTTTATGCATTAAAAATATAGAAAGCAAAACAAATAATTTCAGTACTCTCAAATGTTTTCATAGCACTTTTAATTCAGCGTTAAGACATGGAATTTCTTTCTCCTCGTTGTTACCAACTTCAGAGAGTGCATGCCAGCCAAGTGTAACCGTTATAATACATGCAGGAAGGGGCAGTGACATTTTTCAAAGATTGATTTCAAAAGTGCTCACTTCATCGTGAACAACCTTTGAGCAATATTGTCTTCTGTTCTGCACGGCTTCCAGTTTCTGTACGCAGTGCTGGCGATTAAGGTGGGCCGCGGTGGCTGAGCGGTTAGCCTGCTCGCCTCCCACCAAGATGAACCGGGTTCAGTCCCAGGCCGGGTAACAATCGGATTTTCGCATATGGGAATCGTGCCCGGACGATGTCGCTGGTCGGCGGGTTTTCTCGGGGATCTCCCGTTTCCCATGTTCTTTCATTCGGGCTCCGATACATACTCACCTTAATCACTCCCATAGGTTCTCAAAACCTCGCTGATAAGGGCTGCCTAAATCTCTTCACTCACTCACATTCACCTTACGGCAGTGACGTGTGGTGAAGTGTTGCGAATAAAGCTGGTGCTTGCTCACTGCTGTACATTCTCGGTGCACGCAGTTGGAGCCAGTACCCACCGTGCAGCCTTGGGAAATATAATACTTTCCGACCACTTACAAGCGAACAGCAAGTGACCCATTACACACTTCCTGTGGCGTCAGCTGTCGAGCTACGTTTTAGGGTTGGAAATGTAAACTAACAAGCAACAGGGTACAGCACAGAGCTAACGCCACGTAACCTTGCAATAGTTCACCACGCTCCACTATGGTACCTTATTTTTTGTTAAATTCAAATTTTATTTATATTTTATCTATAAAATATAATATTTAATTTATAATAAATATGAATAAAATAGTGGAAAAATAGATATGTCGGTAATGCCTAGTGAAAATGATTCTTCTGTAAAATATTATTGCACTGAGTGCGGACGAATGCAGTGCGCTGTCCCTTTAATGCAATTTTGTACAATCTGTTACGCTTTGCTTGCATGAGGCGTAGGAGTATTATGTATCCGTGAACGGGCTGTACTCAGTAAAATGCTCTTAAGTTGACACATGCAGTTTGTTTTATTTCTCTCTGTTTTCTAGCATTGACTTGCTGCGTCATGAATATAATACGTTATAAGTAGGTAATTAGTATCTCGCAGGAGGAATAAAGTCAGTCTGCTTTCTTAGTTTTTTTTAGTTAACAGAATTTTTATGTTTGTTTTTGTAACATTTCTGCGTTTTCTGTTACATACAACCCAAAGCTTTGCAACGGTGAATATTCGAAAAGATAGTTAATGCAATCACCTATGCCTATTTATCTCAAGTTTGACGATTATATTAAAATGGTAACCTTATCGTTAAAAATCCTCAAGGAAAATCTGTATTTCCTGGACATCTGCACCTCAAAACTATGCAGGGAACACAACATTCCACCTATACATGGAATGAAATGCTGCGAACCCTTGCCTTTCTTACGGGAGTGACAAATCGACAACTATTATAGTGGAATTAATATTGG
The DNA here is from genome assembly GCA_029891345.1 of Dryococelus australis. Lineage (NCBI taxonomy): Eukaryota > Metazoa > Arthropoda > Insecta > Phasmatodea > Phasmatidae > Dryococelus > Dryococelus australis. Next base: position 74,715,764 of record CM056996.1, read on the forward strand.
ATGGTTTTAAAACTAGGATGAAAAGTGTCTTCGTCTACAACCAAACACGTTTGATTTCAAAGTTGACACACAAATGAATACACTACCGGCGTAGTTTAGCGGCAAAATGGTTTTTGAGAAATCTGCTTCTTAGACCGGGCTTGATATTGTTGGTGTAGGATGTTGTTTTCATGCGCACACTGCCCTGTCGTAGCATCAGTGATTTGCGCTTTGTCAAGTAATAGCTGTAAGTTAAAAAAGTAATTCTCACGTGTCGTTCAGCCTTGGTCGAAGGTTTCAGGAAACTGCCGTTTTCTTGGAAGGAATCCCGTGTTTCCATCGCGTGAACCTTGGGAAATTTCCCATCCCTTCCAGTTTAATAAAACACGCAGTGAAAATGACGATGAAGAAAATATGGCCTGTTAGTGGTCTGATACTTCATCTCTTGGGCGGGATGAAGGTCGTTACTTTCCCTCGGACCGAGGTCCAGGTATCGATCTTCCTGGGTTATGGTGCAGCTAAGCTCGCGCCTATAAGATGGAACCAATACTTGGCTCCCAGTTTCTACCCGCATGACTACGTTATCCGATCCTCGCTCTTGACTTTTTCTTTGTGGTGTTCCTTTGCTCGAGTATATTTTTAGCGGCACCCATTCATGTTTAAATGTGTGCAGATTATAAACTTTCGATCTTTTATGTTTAGACTATGTAAAACAAAGTTAAATGTGTCTGTGCTGTAAACAGTGTTACTTTCACATACAGTAACTTTCCCCCCAAGAAATTTTAGTTTATATTTTTTAACTCGTCAGAAACAAAAATTAAAAGAAAAAGTAATTGTACTACTTTTAGTGCGCGCGCGCGCGCGTGTGTGTGTAAGTATGTTTAGAACACTGTTTAATGAAAAAAATTTTTTTGTTTGCTGGTTTAGTTTTATATTTCTATAACCTACAAAGAGGAAAACTATTTTGTAGACATTAATACACAGATAACCTTTTTTTTTTTCTTTCTTATCGCCGGAAGTTCATTTCAGTCTCTGTCCTGGCATTCCGTGCTTTTTAAGGGAAATTAATGTTTGTTGTTGATGGAGGAGAGGAAAAGTTTGGGTGGCTCTTAAACATCGTGGCCTTAAGAGCCGATGAGGGTGAAGCGAGGTGAGGATGGAGTAGCGCTGGAATGCAGGGTCGGGGGCGAAGTGGAAGATCCCCGAGAAAACCCGCCGACCGGCGGCATCGTCCGGCACGATTCCCACGTGCAAATATCCGGGAGTGGCCCCGCCAGGAATCGAACTAGGTTCGTCTTCGTGTTGGTTGTTGGTAGTTACTACGGTTTCATTGGCTGCCGTGTGTTCGGTAGGGAATTATAGGTAGGAAGTCGCGAGCAGCTATCTGTATGTCGGCAACGTTAGTGCAGGTCGGTAAGACTAAAGGTTATGTAGAATGTGCAGTTGGCTTGTGTACGCTCTCCCCAACTGCCTGCTCAGTCAGTCACTTCATGCTTGTGACCCTGTAATGTCCCCAAGAATTTCCCGATGATGTGAACCACCGCCATCTTAACTATCACAAAAAAAGTACAAATTCGTATAGGCTGTTCACGGTAAAATGAGCACTTTTGAAAGCCCTGTTCAAGATCTACTTGTATGCACGTTGTGTATTCTTCCGCCTTATGAAACATTAACAAAGGCCATGGGCCTCATCACCTTATTCATGCGTCGGCCAAGTAAAACTATGGAATTATTAGCGAAGTAAATATTCTACAAATTTGCTATTTTTTTGCACTTTGATGCATTAAAATAAAACGTAAAGCGATAGAAATAATTTTAAGCTGTCGAAAATGTTTACCTTGCACTTTTTATTCGACATTAAGATGTGGAACTACTTCCCATCTATCGTTACCAACTTTACTGGGAGTATGTCACTCAGTGTGCCCGTCAAAATATATGCAGGTAAGGTTGATTTCAAAAGTGCTCACTTTATCGTGAACAGCCTTTAGACCGCTCATTGCATTGCATATTAATAGTTTAATGGAGAAAGAGTTTGTCTTTGTTGCATAATATTTTCTTTTGTTTTTCCTTAAATGTTTTGTAGTTATAAACTAATTTTGTTGTGATGGGAACACTTTCTTAACAATTGAAATAGGCTATTTTTTTAATATTCACAAATAGATTTATAGTTATCACAGAGCAATTAACAGGTTCTATTTTAGCAAGTAACTTCGTATACACCATATCTGCCCTGTACCACAGTGTTGTTGAAATAACCTCACTCGACCTTCCACTCTTGTGATCCGAGCCGGGGTGGTTTTTTTTGTCAAATTATTGCGGAATGCTCAGTTCGCATCAGTTTGAGTGCTCTGCTGACCCTCGATCCCTAAACACGCTGAAGAAAGTGTGTTTTGAGTTAAATACAGAATTGTAGCCAATTTCAGCCAGGCCATTTTAATCATTTCGATGCGTCGCGACCTTTCCGTGTAAACAACCGCACACTTCGCATTTGGAATATTCGTTTAACTTATGCTCTTGAGTTTCAGCAGTATTAATTAACTGTAGGCCAGTAAATACTGTTCCATTAGAGAAACACTGGAAGCCTGCTGATTATTACAGTGACAGAATTTCGCTTATTTAACTAATAATTTAATGTATTTATAATGAAGTACTTTGAAATGCTTGCTAATTTTTAGTGGTGCTCCTTCCAGAAAACTGTTCCCCACAGTACACAGAAAAAAAATTGTACTAAATTATGCACTGACCACTAGGTATAGGCTAGTCATGGTAAAGTGAGCACTTTTGAAAGCGCTCTCTTTTGGAGTAATTATCGATAAATGTATTTCATTTTATCCTTAAACGTTAACTTCCTAGGGCGGTGGAATATACACACTGCGTTTATTACTTACATTCAATATTTATTTAAAAAGGTGGTTAAAGGATAAAAAATGGCTGAAAATTAAATGTAACTAGGACCTCAAAAGTGCTCACTTTATCGTGGACAGCCTATAACAATTTTGCCCACTAGATATGAATTAAAATAGCATATGTAAAATTAGCATTGCCGTGGGCCTGGTCACAAGTCGTATAAGTGAAACTGAGACTGTTTAAGATAAACATTTTACAAATTTGCTAGTTATTACACTTATATTTATTTAAAAAAAATTGGGATAAAAGGAATAATTTGAGGTTTTACAGATGTTTGCTTAAGTGGCCGCCTGGGTAGGCCACCGAACGGTGTGCAGAGCTCCAGCAAAAAACCTTTTATTAAAAAACCGCCCAACGTGTCTGAGTGAAGTCTGCTTACGAATAGCGTTCAAAAAAACGTTACACGTCTGTGTATACGTTTTTCAATCCTTCCATTTATCTCTAAAGCACGTTTTTTAAATAGTGAATATGGCTCAAACGGGTGTTTCCACGGTAATTTTTAGCTATGAACGTCCCGGTACTAAACATTAAAAAGGGAATAGGGACATGCACCAAACCTGCATTTTTATTATTGCGTCATAAAATTCCACGGTCTCCGCTGAAAGCCTCATAAAGGCGCGTTTTCAACGGCAAGACTGCACGCCAGTCCAATGCTTTGCGTGTAGAGGCTATCAGAGAATTGATGCGCATGTCTCGTTCGCCCCTAGTGCTCCCACGCTTTTAAGCCTCGGTCGTGCAAAAATTCCTTCAATCAGGCGGCCACCTTAAACTTTTAATTCAACGTTAAGACATGGAAGTACTTTCCTTCGGCTGTGGGCAACTTAACTAGACGCATGTTACTCAGTGCCCCCGTTAAAATATACGCATGTAGGGACAATGACATTTTTTCAAAGGTTGATTTAAAAAGTGCTTTTTTAACCCTGAACAGTCTTATAAGTGGTGTCAGATTGGACGCAGTTTGTGTTCGGATCGGCGACGTAATGCGGGAATTCTTGAGTGTGCTCGGAAACTGTGCTGGTTGTTTGTACGAACGGCGACCATCGCGATAGTCCGGGGAGAGTTCTTGCTGCGGCCGCAGAGAGGAAGTGGCGTAGAGTGCTCATGCTAGTTACGCAGTAATTACTCCCACATTGAACTGCTTTTCTGCCAATAGCACTGTCAAAAACAACATGAGCATGATTTTTGATTAGAACGCTGTGCATGAAAGTTGAAGTACTTTGAGGCGTTACTTCCTCTAACGAAGTTTTAATGCGACTGTAGTCCGTCCACTGTTATTTCCAACTTTTCTGAAGGCCTGCTAAAGTTCGTATTTGAGAATATTCCTCCGTCTAATGCAGATGAAGCTTATCACGTGTAGAAAAGTACACTGAAGGTACAGCGTACCGCATTCGTGTGCACTCACTTCAAATAATACTTTGCGTAAGAACGAGTTCTTATTAGGTATTACCAACACACCCATTTTCTCTCTCTTTTTATTCGTATTGATTATAAATGAATTGTTATAATTTATATTTAAAATATGAGTAGAAGTTAAATTTAACCTTAAACAAGTCAATTTTATGTTAAATACAGCTATAAAACGCTTTTGGTATACGATATATTTAGGAAACAAACAAACACATCACGCATGGGGTGATATTCCAGAAAGTTTAACTCAGAAAGTGTGAAGACAAGGCGAAGTTAGTAGCTGTTGATCATGTGACTTTGACAGTTGCATGGGCGATGTGCGAGCCATTGTTGACTGACATGCGCACAGGACGAGAAAATCGGAATATAGCCCATTTGCGATTTCTTCATACTTTCTAAATAAAACCTTTTAAAAGATCACCTCATGTAGGACACATTTTGTTGTTTCCGAAATATGTTATGTATCACAACCGTTTTATACAGGTGTCAACATAAAAATACTTTTTTTCTTTTATTAAATTGAACTTATATTCATATTTTATCTATAAGTTATATAATTTTGATTTACAATTAATATGAATACAAACAGGGAGGAAATAGTTGTATTGACAATGCCTAGTAAGGCTTGACTCACAAAAGTACGTCGCGTCAGTCAGTCGTCCGTCCGTCAGTTGAAAACGATTCACAACAATCCGTCGTTCGTTAATATCAGTGTGAAAACTTAACATCGTGATCTTTCTTTAGTTGGGGCTATATTTTGTTTGGAAATGACATTTTCAAGAGAGAAACGTTTTTGGGAATAATTTTTTTGCGTATTTAAATTTATACTTTTTTTTTTTTATGGTTGAATTTATACCAGAGATAAATAAACACAGCTCTTCCGCCTTGCTTTTATTTCAAAGTGTGTATCCACGTCTAAGGAATGTCGTCAGAAGGCTGTTGCTCATCCTTCCGTCCGTCGAAAGTTAAAGTTTGGTAAATATATGACGGATGGCTGGATAGAAAAAAGTTGCCTTGCGATTGGTTGAAGATCACGTGACCACCAGACGGACGGACGACTGGCGGATGCGACGAACTATTGTGAGTTCAGCCGGGAAAGTAGTTCTTATGCAAAATATATTTTTTTTTTACACCTGAGTGCGTACGAATGTAGTCCACTGTCGCTTTGGTGTAATTTGAAAGACTCCGTTAAGGTTTGTTTGAGCGAGGCGGAGGAAATATCCTGGAAGTAGATCTTTGGCAGGGCTTCGGAAGAGTTGTAAGTAAGGCAGGATTTACAACAGCCCGTCGCGTCCATCCGTCATACGTTCGTCCATCTCCCAGACGAGTGATTTACAACCAAACTTCGTACGTTCATTGCTGCAAACTAATTAAAAAAACTGTTAATAAATAGGAAAAAAATCTCTATAAAAAGTGAAAATCTTTTGCGGTATTGTGTTTCTAAGTACCTAAAACAACCATACACGTACGTAACGGAAATTAATAGATGTAAAAAAAAAAAAATTTAATAACATATAAATCATAATTTTATTATTTTTACTATTGCACGAAAGGAGCTCATGTTTCTAACCGTAATTATCCATTAATCGTCAGGGAAGATGTAACTTAATTTAATTTTCAGTTACATAAACAAACATATGAAAACAAAAGACAGCCAATACAAAACACTGCACACACTACACAACCTTGCAAAGAACGCGGGATGAACGAATAACAAAACGTTCAAGCTTAGAAGACTGTAATTTCATTTGTTCGTCCGTCGAAAGTTAAAGCTTGCCAAGGTTTTGACGGACGGACGGAGAGAATTAATAGCCACCTCTGATTGGCTGTTGATCACGTGATTGAAGGACGGGTGGCTGACGGACGAGCGCGACGGGTCGTTGTAAATCTTACTTGATTGGCTGCTGGTCACGTGATTGACGGACGGATGGTGGACGGACGCGACGGGTCGTTGTAAATCCTGCCTAACCGTGCATATATTATACGTGATGTTTAGCGAACGTGTGCGGCGTCTGCCCTGGATGAAGGGGTAGAGGCAGGTGGATTCGTAGTCGAGATGACGGCCGCTATCGACCGGCGCAGGGGTAGGCCCAGGGAGGGTGAGGACTACTCACTCCGCAGTCGAGACGGCCGCAGCACGGGTCCAGCGGTCGTGTGAAGCCACGACGACGACAGACCGCGGTCCGATCGTCACCGCCTCCTGAACAACGGCCGGCGTTCCTAGCTCTCCGCCATCATTGCGGTCGGCTAGGCGTGGCCCGGACGTCGCTCGTAGCGGGGTTGTTGTACCAGCTTCCCTATCATCTAAGTCCCGTGAAACTCAACACAAGTTATTCAAATTTTCTAGAGCGAATTCTCCGGGTCAAGTACAGGTTAAGTTCGGATTTCAGCAAGATCAGCTAATGCAATCATTACCTTTAACCCTAAAAACTCATTTTTCAATTACTTTTTTTCCTATGAAATTTTGTATTCATGCATAGAGGTTATTGCATAGAGATGTGAAGGTAATGGAATATCATTTTTGTTTACTTTAAATGTCTCGCTTCAATGTTGAGTTAATTTCCAAGTGGGCCACAGTGGCTCAGTGAATAGAGCTATTCCAAGTGGGGCCACAGTGGCCAAGTGGATAGAGTAATATCAAATGGGGCCGCAGTCGCTTCAATGTCGAGTTAATTTCACATCATTTCATTATTACCTACATATATCTAATGTTTTTTTCCAAACTTTGTATGATAACCAAAATTCGTAACGTGGTAACTATTCCAGGCACGTGACAATAAAAATAAAATAAAATAAAAATTGAAAAAAAAGCCCCGGGCTGGGTCCCTAGTAGTCAATAAGTATAATTTATTTTAGCCTTAGATGTTCATTTGTGAGTGCGGTGGAATATAGACACTATGTTTATTACTTACATGGCACTATTAATTTTAAAAAGTTGTTAAAGAACAAAAAATTACCAAAAGCAAAAAGTAACTAGGGCTTTAAAAGTGCTCACTTTACCGTAAACAGCCTATACTATAGGCCTATACTGTAATCTTGAAAGCCCTTCTTAGGATATACTTTTACTTCTCATTTTGTGTCTTTTTATTGTACAGTATGTAAAATAACACTGCCGTGGGAGTGATCACCTTATTCATGCGCCGCCCAATAGTTAAGAAAGTAAATGTGTTAACAATGCTCCAATTTGCACTCTTATGTCTATAGTCTATTCGCGTTTTCTTCATACTGTTAGAATATAACCTTTGAAAAATCACCCTATGTATGACGTGCTTGGTTGTTTATAATATATTATGTATCACAAGCGTTTTATGCTACGTTTAACATTTGAGGACTTTGTTTTTGGTGTAATTGGATTTTTACTTATATTTTATCTGTAAATTGTATTATTTCATTTATAATTAATATGAAAAAAAAAATCAGAGAAAACAGGTGTGTTCGTAATGCCTAGTAATAAATAGTTCTTACGTAAATCATTATTGCACTGAGTTCGTACGAATGCGGTGCGATGTCTTTTTGGTGTAATTTTCTTTACTCTATTAAGTTTTGTTTACACGAGGCGGAGGAATGTAATGAAAGTAGAACTTTAGTAGCGCTTCAGAAAAGTTGGAAGTAACCGCGATTGGAATATATAAACCAATTGACATTGACTTAAGTAGCCATATACTTTTAAACATTAGGCTAGCTAAACAATGACAAGTGTTTTGAACTATTGTCGTTAATTCGGTGCCAACTTAACTGGAAGCCTGCATGATAATGTATTATACATTCAGTCACCAGCATATATATATATATATATATATATATATATATATATATATATATATACACATACATAATGTATTTATGTAGAGTTTGATTTTAAAACTTAAAGTTATCACTTGACTGCGAACAGTCTTTAACTGTATCCAACGCATTAAGCGGATTGAATTTTCTCTGCCAATTATTTACACAGTTGTATTATCGCAATCATTCTATAGAGTGTTCACGGTTAAGTGAGCACATTTTAGGCCCTTCTAACCGTCATTAACCTCTAATAAATATAATTTATTACAGCTTCAGACATTAACTTTTGGAAATGAAGAGAAGTACACACTGCGTTTACCTGTCACAAGGCAATGTTTGTATTAAAACGTGATAGGAACATGGAAATCTGCCAAAAGGATAAATTCAGCAGGGCCTTAAAAAGTGCTCGCTTTACCGTGAACAGCCTATAAAAGTGTGTCAGTAACGCATCAAGTTCAATAGTCCCACCGTCGGGTTCACTCTCCACTGTGCCGATGCTCTCCCGCTGATCGCTGTCGACGTGGCTCGTCGCTTCGCTGGCGCCGCACACCGTACAAGGCTTCCTGACTCGAGACTGTCCACTCGGAGGCCCGTCGTGGCTTATATAGACCAGCTGCCCCGACCCGGAGGGAAACTTCCTTCGCTCTCCGAGTTATAGCTGAGTGAGGCGGGGACGATAACCCGAGCATCATTGCAATATAATAACCCCAGACTCGCGATCTCCAAGCTCAGGAAGCTGCACGAGTCCAGATAGGCTTATCGGGACCCGCGTTCGTGTATTGCGGCGGCGCCTGTGTAATCGCGCGCATCTCCTGTCACCGGTGATCCCCTTGACCACAACGCCTCGCTCGGCCGAGGAGAACAGGGGAAGAGAAAGGACGCAGGGCTGCCTCTTGTAGCACTTTTGAAATCAACCATAGAAAAATGTCACTGCCCCTGCCTGCATATATTTTAACGGGCGCACTGAGTGACATGCGCCCGGTTAAGTTGGTAACGATGGATGGGAAGTAGTTACATATGTTAACGTCGAATAAATAGTGTTACGGCAACCATTTGTGATCATTAAAATTATTTCTTACGCTTTCTGTGTTTTTAACGCCTCAGTGTGTAAAAATTAGCAAGTTTATAAAATGTTTACTTTTATAATAATTTCGCAGTACCACTTGACAGACGCGTGAATAAAGTGATGAGGCCCATGGTAATGATAATTTTGCGTAAGGCGGAAGAATACACAACGTGCATACAAATAGATCTTGGTAAAATTTCAAAAGTGCTCTTTTTACCGTGAACAGCCTTTACCCCGTTTATAACCAGCCTTTTTTTTTTCCGGACCCAAACTCTGATATTTATCACAGATACGCAGCCAACTGACGTTTTATTTGAAAGATCGTGAAATGTCGGAGCCTAGTAAAGGGTTCTGCTGTCCAACCAATTACGAAGGGTTAAAAGAATTTGATATTTCGCTAAGACATGAAAATAATCATCATTCGCAAAGTTCCTCGAAGAAACGCAGAAGAACCAATCCAATGGGTTACCATATTATATCTCCCCCGTTAGATGGAGTTAGTATGGACGGCACGGAGGCAGGGCTGGTGCTAACTGAGGCCGGCTTATGTACCCTATAGACGGTCCTATTTATTACATGTGAAGTGAAGAAATTTGGGCGGCTGTTAAGAGCGAGGTCTTGAGAGTCGACGAGGGTGATTGAAGTGAATATGGAGCGGTGCCTGAATGGAGGGGCGGGGAAAACGGGAGATCCCCGAAAAAAACCCGCCGACCGACGGCATCGTCCGGCACGATTCCTACTTACGAAAGTCTGGTGACCCGGCCGGGGATTGAGCCCGGTTCGCCTTGGTGGGAGGCGGGCGTGCTAATCGCTCAGCCACCGCGGCCCCTTACTACATGTGAGTAAAAAAAAAAAAATACTACATTAGCCAATCCCTCGAAAGACTTCGTATGCACTGCTTAATTCCGCTTAATCGTATACTTCCTTGCTTTAAACCTACATGTTGTGAACAGAAATAATATCTTTGCTCAAAATATGGCAGTATCAAAATACAGTTTAATGATTTTATTTATATATGATGCAAAATCAATTTATGGAACTTTATATTGATAATAATGAAAGGAAAATATGTGGTTAGTATAAGGAATGTTTACGGTGGACATAATTTATTTCTTAGAGAGGCGTCCTTGTTTATTAGTCTCGCAACTGATAAAAGTCAACCAACGCAAAATATTGTATAATATGAAAATATTTAAGTAGACCTATTAAATTTTTCAAAGCGGAGGACATAGAATTTACATTCTCTGCTTTATTGAGAGTTTTTTATGCCATATTTCACGTGGACCACGGTTGCACTCTTTTTAACACATTAGATTCGTTAATGAAGCCGTAATAATAACCTTATAAATTGGTAATCATCGAATACGAATTTTAGGCCCTGTCTCATCTGAATATATGTAACTCGGCACCCAATATTTATCATTTATGCGAACAGATGCTGGTAAAATGAGAGCTGATATATTTTTTTTCTTATATCAAGAAGGACTTCGTCCCTTGCGAAATCGTCCAGCAAAGAAAAATACCTCATCTAAGATAGCGTCTTTTAGATATCCTTTTATTTTCCCTGAAATTCAATGTGGCTGCTGGGTCCTGGGCCATAATGTACTCCCTATGACTACTGCCTATGGTTTTAACTGAACCTGTCTACCCATTTTTTCCCCGGTCAGGGCGAAGAATGGACGTGAAATTGTGGCTGCGCCTGTTTTTGGTTCCAAATATTTTTCTTAAAAAAAATTACATTCTTGAAGGAAAACTTATCCCGTTCCCCCCTCCCGAAAAATTTCGTTTTTTTTCTAACTTCTCTTTACAGGCGTAAGAAAAGCACGTGTCCTATTAACGAAGTTTTTGTGTAAAAGCTTGAAAATACATATTAGCTACGGTTTGATTTTGGAATGAATAATGAGGACGACTTGCGATTTTGTACTACGTGCATTTAGTTTCATTTCCCCAGCTGACATTTTGTGGTTATGAGGGAATGTGATGCGGCATTTCCAAAGTTCACTTGGAAATACCAGGTTCTCTCTGCCTGCGTTGTTTAAAAGCGCCGAGGCGGAAATGCAAAGTTGCCGGGTGTGTGATAGTGTTTGATAGTGGCAGCAGGTGCAACGTATTTATAACACTGAAATTTTTACCTAGTTGCATAAGATTTTAAACACTTCATGGTTGTTTCTCCCATGCTGTTTTTTTTTATCCAAGGCACCATCCTCCCCCCCCCCCTTTTTTTCCTTCTTCTTGTGTTTCCTAGTTCAATAGCCATAATTTTGCAGCCTATGAAGAATCGAGTTAGATGCGAATTTGGGGGGTGGGGGACAGCGAAGGATCTGTTAACGAAAACTAGGCTTTACTTAACTGAAATAGGTTCACTTTACGCCTACGAGCTGCTTTTACGAGCTGCTTTTTTTTTTTTTTTTTTTTTTCCAGATAGTATCTGCATTAAAACTAGGAAAAAAAAAAACATTAGATTTTTTCTTTTTCTTTTTTTTTTTAACGTTGTAGCCTAATTGTGCTTAGTGGCACTCTTTGTTGTTTGGTTTGCGAGATTTTACGAAAAGTTTTTATTTTCTAAACCAAGTGCTAAAACGTGTAAACTCAAATTTTTACGGATATTAGGAGATTGAGGAGTTTTTCAACTATGCAATTTACTGAACTATTCCGCAAGTGTCCTCTAACCTGCTCGTATAACAATCTTAAGGTGGTTCTGTAGAACAAGTCAATTTGAAATATGTCCGGGAAATGCAGTCAGAACTGCTTCGGCGTTGGTGATAACTAATTCCAAATATAAACATGCCAGTTGGCATTGGCATATGAAACGTGTGTACGCTTTGTAATGAACTGAAACAGCTAACATAGCTAATTTATGTTCGTAAGAAACCAATTTGCTTTGCTTGTGTAACTGAAGTACCGCGTGTGCCTGAAGCATTATATTTCCAGTTTTCGTTTCCCAGATTCTAATTTACATCCATTACGTTACCAGCAAAGGAGAATGTATTGCACTGAGTCTACGTCAACATCCCGCAATATTTTTTCTCCATACTATTATAAAACAATTCATTTGCAAAATTGTACTTTTATGGTGTAGCAATTATTGAGAAGGAATCTGTAATTTGCAGTATACGTTATTTAAAGAAAATATATTTCATAAATTAAAAATGATTCTTTCCATAAATCCGTACAATACGCTGTATTATAGTTTGATAATTCTGTAGAGTTGTGTCAAAGACCTACTGAAAGCAGTTTACAAATAAACAAAAATTATAGCATCCGCTTAACGCTCAAAACAACAGCGAAGTTACGTCTTTAGTACCATATTGTCAGAACAGTGTAATTTATTGCATTACAGTTTGCGACTTTTTTTTGTGACGTGATACAAAAAGAGGAGTTCTATTCACTGTAATGCCATTTGTTAGAAAGAAAACTCTTTGATAAATCCTGCCACCCTCAGTAATCGCAACACTTTCCCCTGTCGTATCGGTTTGACAAACTGCTCTGCCTGGCTCGTTGTGGCAGCCATCGTTCGGAATTATTTTGCAGCGTAGTAGTATTAGTAGTGCTCCAAGAATGCGTAATGAGGGCGAGTGAAAAATTATCCGCACGCTTTTTATATTATAATCCATTCACGGTTACTTCACAATTTCTGAAGCCCTGCTATTGTTCCACTTCCAAATGATTCCTCCGCCTCGTACAAACTATGCTTAAATAAGTATAAAAGTACACCAAAGGACAACGCACCGAATTCGTGCGCACTCAGTTGTAATAATATTTTGCATGGGAACTATTTCGTACTAGGCGTTACCAACACACAAGTTTTCTCACTATTTTATACATAGTGTATTTATTAAAAATTAAACATTATTATGTATAAATAAAATATTGGTCAAACTTCAATTTAACGAAAAATAAGATAATTTTATGTTAAAAGAGGTATAAAACGGTTGTGATACATGGAATGTTTAGAGAGTATAACGGTATACATGGGGTGATTTTTCGAAGGTTTGATTCAAAAAGTGTGAAGAAACAGATAATAGACTATAGTCTGTTGGCCTTACTTCCGTACCAGCTCTTTCCGTTCGAAGTCACTGTGATCCAAGTGACGGCACTGCTGTGTGACCGCGTGATATCAGTTCATTTCTGAGGCGCAAGGAATAATGGCTACCCACTTGTGATTTTCACGGAAGAAGACTAGCTTGCAGCGACACTTTTTTTTTTTTTTTGTGGTCGGACGGTATTCCAGGTGCCGATATTCATTGGCGACTATGAACACAGTATGGAGAAAATGTTTTGTAGCGAAGGAATGTATATGAACGGGTAGAAATGTTCAAGGAAGGTCGCACAAGTGCCTGTGTGACAAAGGAGCCGACCTACCGCTTCCACGACTGATGAAAACATTGAGAAGGCACGACGTGAAATGATTTTGTTTGATTGACGAACGACAATGGATTATGTGACAAATCATGCACGACAGTGGTGAATTCATGGTCCGCAGCTCAGCGTGCATAATTTTATGAGGGAATAAGACATTTGGTTGATACATGGACAAGCTGTATGGAAAAGCGAAGAGAGTACATCGACAAATGGCGTGTTTGGTGCTATATGTTGATTAAAATAAAATTCTACAGCCAGAGTGCGGATAATTTTTTACTCGCGCTCGTAAATTTTAATATGTGCCGATTTCCCCTGCGACATGTGCTGTACTGGGGAAACCCAGTAGCTATAGGTTGTTCACTGTAAACTGAGCACTTTTGAAATCCCTGCTTAAGATTGATTTGCTTGTATGCACTCTGTGTATTATTCTACCATACGTGCAATCAACATTGCAATCAGCCTCATCACTTTATTCGTGCGCCGGTCAAGAGAAAATGTGAAGTTATTAGAATAGTAAATATGTTACAAATTATCTCAGTCTTACACTTCATTGCATTTTAAAAACAGAAACAAAAATAAACTATTTCAGGATTCACGAATGTTTACCCAACACTTTTAATTCAGCGTTGAAGTCATGGAACTATTTTCCCATCCGTCGTTGCCACCTTTACTTCGCGGAAAAATGCACGCAGGTAGGAACAGTGACTTTTTTCGAAGGTTGTTTTCAAAAATGGTCACTTTAACGTGGACGTGTGATTAACTGGCGTGGCAACCAAGATGGTTGTTCGTTCTGGCTGCAGGATCGCTAGTTGTTTATTGTAGTAATTAGTGAGGAAGGAAGGAAGGCAGGCCTGCGGCTGGGCAGTCGGTTCTTACGTGAGAACTTTAGGGGAACACACCACAGCCGCCGCCTGTGTCGAGAGCTCTTGAGCCACTCGACTCGCGAGGGTGCGAGCTGGATCAAGACCCCCTGCCGTGTGCGATATGATATCGCAGGCGGAGAGGAAGGTCACCCACCCTCTGTAGCAACCCCACTCGACATCCCTCGGCCAAAGTGCTCCCTGAATACACCCGGTGACTCAACTCTCCCTCCTCCTCAACACGGGAGCAAGTTGATTACTTTTTTCCGCCCTTTTGTTTAGGACTATTTTTTACAATCCCCCCCAAGTTGCGGGTTGGTAATGTGCGGAAAGGAAATGGGTGGCTGCTTTTCTCTTCCTCGGTCGCGTGGGTAATGCGGGAACTTGTGAGGAATAATGTGTGATGATGTTTTCCAGGGATATTTTATAAATGCCTGCTTTCTTTAAATACAGTGGTCAGTTTTGTAATGAGTATAAGGATATAATTTTCATGTCGATGCTCTGTAGCAGAAGTCAAGCAACCCTAGAACTGTAGGCTGTACACTCACGTGACCTCCCATGTTTTATTGTGGTCGAATTTTCAAAGTCAAAAAAGAAGTTTTCGATATAGCTAATCAGCCTAAGCAGTAATCTTTTGGTGTCAGTACCTTCCAAAATTGGGGACAACTAAAACTAGTACTCAGTGAATTTAGTGCCTGCGATATCTACCCCAGCACACCAAATTTGAGTTAAATTGGCGTAATGGTACCAAATATCTGATGATATCCAACAATACACTATAAAAACACCTCCGCTTTAGAAAAGAGAGATCGTTTTAAAAAAATTTTGTGGCCTTCCGCATTAAAGTGTGATTGAAAACTGCTGTGTGAATTTGTTGTAAAGTCAATGATACACACTCATCGTCAAAAATTTATTTGCATCCACAAGGAAGTGACCTGCAGGAATGGAACGTGGTGGGTATATAGGTTTGACAATGTGAGATATGGCAGATGATTCACGTTTCGTGATATTCCGCGCAAGTGACGTCAGCAATGGCGAGCCTTATCGCTGTAGGGGCCGCGGTGGCTGAGAGGTTAGCCTGCTCGCCTCCCACCAAGGCGAACCAGATTCAATCCCCGGCCGGGTCACTTCCGGATTATTGCATTTGGGAATCGTGCCGGACGGTGCCGCTGGTGGGTGGGTTTTCTCGGCGATCTCCCGTTTCCCTCGCCCCTTTATTCCGGCGTTGCCCCATACTCACCTCGCTTCACTCTCATCGTCTCTCAAGACCTCGGTGTTAAGAGCTGCCCAAATATCTTCACTCAATCACCCAACCCTGCCGTAAAATCTGCAGGAACTGCGAGCGAATATTCAAGCTGCATGGGATGTATTATTTCGTAGGATATATAATTAGGAACATTGACTGTTCCATGTCCCGTCTGGCGGAACGTGTTCGCAGACATGGTGGTCCGACTACATACCGAGAGACGTATGTGTAGTGAAATAAATATTGCTAATATCATTCACATTTTGTTATCATTCATTGTTGTTGGCGACTTTTGGATTCCTTCCAAATAGCATTGCATCCGACGCTTCCTTGTCGATGCAGTTATTTTTGTGCAGATGAATATAATGATATTAAAGTTTAGATTTCAAGTGACGTGTTCCAATCCGGCACGCTAAAGATGTTACCAAATAATACATTTAGAGCACACAATTAGAACTGCCAGTATTCGAATCTAAATCTGTTTGTTCCAGAGATGTACTTAACACAAATCGTAAAGTCGCTGCCTTTGTGGAATTAAGAAATTTTTCCATGTATGATTATTTAGTTCATGTTGTCTTTGATAGTACTATTGACTTGTGTTAATTTTTTGGAATTCGTTTGGTAGTGTATGAAATGTGATATTAAAAGCTTTGTGTTCCAAGTAGTGGCTCTATTTTACAAGACAGCCGAAAAAAAACTATGAATAAATCAATATAATGGACGCGATAAAATTTGCCAGTGCACAACATTTATTTGAAATGACTCAAATGGTTCGATAGATACGGCATTCTGGTCTGAAATTGTTTTGTGGCAATACTCTGAACAGACGTGTAGTGTTCTCGTGGCGCTGCATGTCCGTTTGGGAATTGACAGGCATACTCTGAAATGCGTGTTCTTACTCAGATGCCAAATTTGGTGAGAATCAGTTGAGTAGTTTTCGAGATGTAACGTAAAACTTTATTTTTCAAGTAGTGCTATGTTATAAAGTGGCGGACGAATAACAACATTCCTCTCTAAATTTAATACATGCACGGCCAACTGTCAAAATACCGAATTTATTTTTAATCGGTTAAGTGGTTCCAGAATTGTGATAACATCTACAATTATAAAAATCGCCGCAATGTTGAAAATAAGCAACCTTCGGGCTCTTATTCGGGAGAACGCTCTGTCGACCTGATTTCGATTTTCCATGCCTTCCCAAAATCGCCCCAGGTGAATCCTGAAATGGTTATTTAGTAAAGGCCGTGGATGTGTGTCAAGTTGGCCACCGCATTTTGGAATTTCAAATGCAAAATAATGTTATATTTTGTGCTCAATTTTGTGCTAATATAGCCCAAGTTTCAGAATTTGTGCTGGTCAAATATGCCAAATATTCCACTTTTTATCTCGGTGGCCAACTTGACGTCAAGTTAGCCACTGCTCTCGGAAATAATTGTTTCTCGCGGGTCACTCATATGCCAATAATTAGTGCTCAATTTGTGTTGCCTCTAGTAACGTAACAAATTGAGCACTAATTATTGGCATATGAGTGATTCGCAAGAAACAATTATTTCTGTGAGCGGTGGCCAACTTGACGTCAAGTTGGCCACCGAAGTAAAAAGTGAAATATTTGGTATATTTGACCAGCACAAATTCTGAAACTTGGGCACAAGTTGAGCACAAAATTGTAACATTATTTTGAATTTGAAATTCCAATATGCGGTGGGCAACTTGACACTAGTAGGTCATTGCCGGTACCCTTTCCATTAATGTTTCTCTAAGTGTCTTTCTCCGTCTCTAATGGCATCTCTGTCGACAAGACGTTAAGCCCCACGTAACTCCCAACACCTCTACCTCCCTAATCTTGTCATTAACAAACAATAAAAGCTAACATAATGCACCGCTGAAAAGCCTGCCGTGGTGTTGCAGGATACCTCTCCGGACACCTGGAGGCTTTCATACAAATACTATCAGTCGGACGTGAAACAACACGGCGTAGCTCAAAACCAAGATGCCAACACGACAATAATGGTCCTCTTCAATGGTGTCATCTGGAGTGTATCTACTGCCCCATTCAACCCATATGTATACACGCCAAGAATAAATGCGCAAAGTAAACCTGGATTCGTCCGTAAACAGGACATGTAGCCACGCTGCTCCATGGCACACGCTCTATGTTCTCTGCACCACGTCTATCTTGCAGTTTTGTGGGCAGCGCTTAGTGATCTGCCATCTTGCTGAGCTCCGGGAGTACAGTCCGTCTTGACTCCAATGTCGGTGTACACTGTGTCTGGAAATGCTCATCCCTGTGGCTGCTCTCTGGTCCGTAAAAATGCCGTCTGTTATGCTGCTACTGCAGTTGGGACCTAATAAGATATCACGGAATTTTGTTTTGGACCTACACTTCTAAAGCACAAACTGACATGCCCAACTTGCAAGAACTACCACCAGGTCGTGAAGGTGACACAATATGGGACGTGCAGGACTGAGAATACCATCATCGTAGTTTGGCCTGGCCTACTTTTAATCGACCGATGATTGCTTCTACGCGCAACCTTGTCGATTTAGGTTATTTGCGCCATTGCAGCTGAGTGCACGCCATTTGCATGCCAGCAATACACATTATACCTGCTCACGTATGTTCTGCATCTTGTAGTGCAAAACACTCTCTCTGATCGTGTTCACAGCGCCGTACCGCCCACGTCGGCACAATTTGTACAGGCAATTCTGTGATGCAACATGGTACTGTTTTAATGTTAGTTCGATCGACGTAGTCCTTCTTTCCATTTAATTTCACTATTGCCCTTAATTATTGCACTATTGTATACAAATAAATGGTAGGAATGCTGTGTTTTTAATGTCATGTGAGCAGTAGTATGATTAACTTTCCTTAATTTTCGTCTGAACGAAATTAAAATGTATATACCGTTTTGATGTTTTACTTTTACTAAAAATGGCATATGTATTTCGTTTGTGCAAGTTGAATTCTTATTGTATTAATCACAGCCCATGCTGTTTGTGTTGCGAGCCGACAGAAAGACTCGACACATCACACATACCTCCTATGAGGTAGCACTGTGGTCAGGATATTTCCAAAGAATGTAAATTGCGGTGCTTCACCACAACCCCCCCGGTTACTAGGTTAATGTCATGATAACACGGATAATGATGTCTAGCTTACTATATCCCATTTACAGCTATATTTTAATCTTGCTCTTTTTGTGCAAGAATTATAGCTGTTTAATATCCGTCCAAATTCACTACTTCGTAGGTATTATATTTAGTCGACTAGTAATCATTACTTGAAATAATGCTTTCTTTTACTGCCTGACTTGGACCCCGGCGTTTTTGTTCGCAATTGTGCACCTAAGAGTACTAGGCGATAATTCACTTGGTTTTTTAAAGTAGGAACGAATATTAAAATTGTTATTTGCAATTTTTACATGGTGAATACTTTTACGCATTTGAAGATTTTTGTGTTTACCTTTTCCATACAGGCTCGGACTCATGTTGATTTGGGTTAGTGAAGAGATTTGAGTAGATGTTAACATCGAGGTCTTGAACGCCGATGAGGGCGAAGCGAGGTGAGTATGGAGCGGCGCCGGAATGGATGGCGAAGGGGGACGGGAGATGCCCGATAAAACCAGCCGATCAGTGGAATCGTCCGGCATGATTCCCACATGCGATAATTCGGGAGCGACCCTGCTGGTAATCGAGCCCTGCTTGCCTAGGTGGGAGGCGAGTAGTCTAACCACTACACCACAGCGGGCCCCATATTGATTTGTTGGCTAGATTGTAAAAACAACGGGAACATTACCTGACAAGTGCAAGGCAATATTCGCAAACTTGTGTGGGAAATATAGTTTTCCTTACAGGTAAGGTAAAATTACCGCACTCTGGAGTAATATTCACGTACATGGTAGTGGAAAATCTCATACATGGATGGCAAAATTACCTTACGACGCGTGCGTCACCTCAGCATCCCAACAGCTTAGGGAGGGGGGGCGGAAGAAACAATCATTTGACAAGCTAATATTCACTAATGCTGTCACGCTGTTGTGGTGTAATGGATAGCACATCGGCCTATCGTTAGCGCCCACTCATCAGCAAGTATCGGGGATTTTAGTTTTAAGGTTTCGGTTACTAATCGTCAGAGGATGCAGGTAATAAAAAGTACTAATGCTGTGGAATATTTTTTTATATAATTTTATTATACAATATAATTATACTATATAGTTAATTTCCCCTTACTTGTATGAGATTCCCCCCACCCCCCCCCCCCCACTTTTGTCAGGTACTTTTCCCGTACGATTACGGAATACTACTTTACTTGTTATGTAAATTTACTCTACATTTAAGAGGTAATATTATCTTACATGTAGAGGTCATTAACTTCCCTTACATGTGAGGGAAATTTACTTCAAAATTTTTTACAGCGTAAATATAGTTTATTATATAATAGTTACTAAAATTGAAGAGTTCTTGGTATAACAAGTTTTCACTCAAGGAAAAGAATGTGAAGTGTTATTAAAATTTTGTGAATAGGTTATTGCGGAATAATTAACAATTTGCATAAATAAATAAATTACTGTGTATGACAGTTAAACTGTGGAGTACACATACTGGAGTGGATTTTCCATTTAGCTTTGTTTTCGTACCGTCAATAGATGATCTTACGTATGCATTTTAGTTCTCTCAGTACACAGTGCAGCATTGTTTGTGTGTGCGAATATTAATGTGTGTGGTCCAATTTGCTCATTTTCCCTTTCGCTTTGTTTCCAGGTGAGTTCATCTTGCGGACTATACAGCGGGAGTGGTCGGGATATGTGGTGAGCTTTAGTGAATGTAATGTGACGCTTAGTGAATTGAAATTACGTATTTATAGACAGCAAAGCACACATCACTCGTCCGTCATGAAGCACATGCGGTTTCATTAGTTTAATCCTTTTTCCAATTAGACGCCAAATGGCGGCATTGTCGTAATTGTAAAAGCATCGCACACGAGAGTTAACACATATTAGACACTTAAAATTCTCGTCAAAATTGTAAACGTTTTATGATTTTTACAGACGAAACCTGTAATGGAAATAATCTTCAGCCTTCTTTGCGCAGATCTTGGTTTCGTGCCTGGAGTAAAACACGTTTAAGTTGTGTCATTACCTAATGTTGAAAACGATAGACGCAGATGTTCGCTTTGCTGCTGAAGTAATCCATCTCTAATTCGTTTTTGGTAAAAAAATATATACATAAAACTGGCAGCGGATTTTGTAAGCGTGCCCTGGAACTATGCCATATATTGTAAGGCGAGTAGTGTGTGGTATGTGTTTTATGTACCACTTGCTTGAATGTGTAGCAAATGTACACATCAAAATAGTTTTTAATTAGAACTTTTAATAATGACATATGGTAGGCTGGATGCCTGTCATTACGTGTTACAATTTTTGTCAATTTTTTTTAAAAACATTTACTCATTTGTACCAACCTGGAAGATTTCGATAATTTGTAATGGTGATTCTAAATGTTAATAGTAACGTCAGTGGTAAACTGTTGCTATTTATAAATATATCTGCCTTATAGTTCCAAAATAATATAATTGATAAACCGTTGATAAATATAATGTGTTTTTCAAGGCACTTTTTATTTTAATGAAACACGCAACTTCGTGTTGGTGGTAGACTACTATGCCTTTAATATCCGTTTGTTAAATTTGCATGTTCTAACCGAAGACTAGCATATGCAAAGGGACACTAGGAGCAGCACCGTCGCTTATATCAGATGACTGTAATGGTGATTAAAATATGCTTTTCAAGTACTTGGCAATGAAACAATTTTGTTTCCGCTAAGTTGGATTAAATTTTGCGCCTAGTTTAAGGATCTAGAGCACAAATTTGAAGGCGAGAAACTGCGAAAATAAAACAGGTAACGTATTGTTCAATTACTGAAAAAACGACTACGAAAGTTATGACATCTGTTTGGGGTTTACATTTGGATAAGCAGCAACATAAAGTTCCTTTTGGAATATGCTTTCTAAACTAAATTGTTATGGAAGCTTATAAAAGATGAAGAAGTTCCTTTTGGAATATGCTTTCTAAACTAAATTGTTATGGAAGCTTATAGAGAGATGAAGGCCTCATATAATTGTTCCTAAAATGCCGCTAAGTATTTAAAAAATGTTTTGTAATAATGTATTTAACAATGTATATGGTAATATTTCTATAGGCTGTTCACGGTAAAGTGAGCACTTTAGAGGCCCTAGTTACTTTCTTCTTTCAGCGATATTTTATCCCTTAACCACATTTCTAAATAAATATTGCATTGCAAGTAATAAACAGTGTGTGTATATTCCACTGCACTCGGAAGTTAACGTCTAAGGCTAAAATAAAACAATTTTTTGACCATTATTACAAATGAGAAGGCTTTTCACAAGTGCTCAATTTACCGTTAACAGCCTATATGTGCATTTATAATAAAATTAAATACTACTACTATGTCATACACGGGATAATGTCAGATCTAACTAGGCTGTTCCTTGCCATCAAGGTATTCATGTTTATTGATTTTGGAATATAATAAGTTTAAGTTAAGGATGAAAAAAACACAGTATTAGTTATTTGTTTGTACAAATCGTTTGGTAAAGGTTTCGACGTGTGAAAATGACGAAGGCCGTAACCACGTGGAGATTATATTTATATTTTTCTGATTTAAGATAAATTCGAGTGTTTGCCAACATTCCGCGGGTTCGAGTGGAGAGTGGAGTGGAGTGAAGAGATTTGTGCGGCTGTTATCATCGAGGTCTTGAGAGCCGATGTGGGTGAAGTGAGGTGAGCATGGAGCAGCGCCGGATTGCAAGTACGGGGGGGGGGGGGTGTGGGAGTTCCCGGAGAAAGCGCAGCCGACCAGCGGAATCTTCCGCCACAATTCCCACATGCGAAAATTCGGGAACGACCCCGGTTCGCCTTGGGTGGGAGGCGAGTGGTCTAACCACTACACCACCGCGGCCATTCCGCTGGTTCTAAAATCCGCCGCTTTACGTCTACCACTTTTCTTTGCATCTTCCATACCGTAGAGAGAAAATGGGGTAAAGTACGAACACAGATGTGCAGTGTCTTACTTAGTGAGACAACATTACACTGTTTTTCTGCCAATACGACTATTCATAAACGACGTGGACAGGATTTGAGGGTAGAACACTGTTTGGTAAACAAGTGCTTTGAGATGCTTGTATACTTCCGTTAATCAGTTTTTAGTGCAATATTAGATTAAATTCGTATTGATAGGGACACCCGAATTTCGTGAAAAGATTTCCGCACATGCTAGGTTTCGATATCCTACGAGCGTACCAGCAGTTTCCTTTTGCTTATTGGTGGCGTGTGTTTGTGAGAAGACGTTTTCTCACTTGACTGGCAAATCAGAATTAGGTTACTCCACTACTGTACGTCTGTGATTCGCGGGCAGTCACGTAACACCTAGGTCATCCAATCGCTGAAGTGTATCTGAGTTTAAGTGTTATGAAATACAACTGGTTGCGAAATCTTTTCGTGAAATTCGGGTGTCCCTACATATTGATAAAAGTATTTTTTTATATGAAAGACCGTGTCTTTTGAAAATAAAGATATATACAGACACAATCATCATTGATGAGCATGTGTCTTTGATAGTTGTATTGGTGTTGGATAAAACTTACATGCGTAGAAGACGCTAATCGATCTATAGGTTGTTCATGGTAAAGTGAACACTTTTGAGGCCGTGGTTACTTTTTCTTTTCAGTAATTTTTTATCCTGTAACCACGTTTTAAATTAAATATTGCCATGCAAGTAATAAACACAGTGTGTATATTCTACCGCTCTCGTAAGTTAACATCTAAAACTACAATAAATATATGTATTGACTATTATTCGAAATGAGAGGGCTTTCAAATCTGCTCACTTCACCGTCAAAAGCCTTTACGTCTTCTTTAGTCTATGTTGCGTGTTCCGTTCGGTAACATTTTCAATTCCCGGTGTAAACAACGCACCATTTATTTCCCAGCTGCTCACTGCATTGTTTTGTAGCAGAGCAGAAAAGAGGGATAATCCGACTTACCGCGTGTAAAAGCGTAGTTGATTCAGCAGCGTAATCCGTAAGATTCCGGGACAGAGCCCCGTGCATTGCGAAGTTTTCTCACCAACTATTTAGTTGGTTTCGCGGTCTTCGTATTGTTAATGTTGGCCTTTATGCTGTCTGTGCGCGGTATTTTTGTTTGCTCTCGTCGCGTGTGGCCGGAGTGGTTGGTACAGTGTAGTATGTGTTGTTTTCCCTGGATCACAGCGCCATTTTAGTCTAGTCACAGTGAATTTAATCCTCATTGGGTGTTGTGGATGCCATTGTGTCGTCTTTTAAGTTTGAGTGCCTTTTTTTTGTGTATTGGATACACATTTTAATTAAATACTTGGAGAAGCAAGTCGAGAATATTTTATTAGTAAGATTAATCCATGGGATGAACTGGAATCGCTTCATGGCGAAATATTGTAGTTTTTAGAAAAGTTAACGAGTGGTTTTAATTTCAAGGAGTTGGTACTACCGTAAAATGGTCAAAAATAAATGTGTATTTAACGTTACCAAATGCATTGTTGACTATGTCCGATGTACGGCTAACCGGACTATGTACTGACTGAATAGCTTGAATCCTCTTAATCAGGTGACAGAATTTATGTCCAGCCAAATTACTTGGTTGAAATAACTGTTTTGTAGTTGGTTGGCTCTGATAAAACGAAATTGGTAGCTCAAACCTCTGTGTACGTTCGATAGTGTACGTCTTACCCATCCGTAATTATTCCAAGCATGATTGTAATATAATTTTTTTCCGAATTTACGAGAAAAAAATGTAACATATATCTTGAGTAGACTGTACTTGGGTTTGTGCAGTAGCGCTGGAGAACTCGACAGCAGCGGTCCCCTGCCGCGTTATGGGCTGGCCCAGCCAGCACCCCCCCCCCCCTTTTCACTTTCCATTTGCAGTTCTACAACGGGCCGTATATGCGTGCGCTGGAAGTGGAATTGCGGTTCGTCTCTCCCTCCCCCCCTGACATTATCCCGCCCTTTCTCTCAAATCCGTTTGCCGTTTGCAGAGGCGGAATAATGTCTATGAGGGCCGGTGCCTGGACAAGTCATCCCGCCCCTAGGGCGCTCGGCAGCGCTCCTGTGTCCGGGATTCTCATGATGGCGAATGTCGGCGAATACGCACGCTCTGTCTTCCCGGCGTTATTCCGAACCTTTAACTGTAGTTGCGAATTGTCAAAGAAACAGTTTTACAGTATTCATTTCGTCAAGGAGATCCTGATGGCGGCTGCTGAATCGAGACATACTGTACAGTGCTGACTCCCCACTGGTTCCCGCTTCCGCCAGTAAATGTATGGCCGTTTTCCGTTGCCACTGAGGAGAACTGACATTACTGATGGACTCAGTAGTGTCCGTCAGCATTTAGGGAAATATTGGCAGTAACCAGCAATGTTTCAGCTTTTCACAGAATTGATTGTTTACAAGCACTTGGCAGTGATATTCGCAAAAATAAGAGGAAAAAAATAGTACTCGGATACAACATTCATACTTCCTCAAAAGCACTTCTTTAATATGTAATACTACCATCATTTGCGGGATTGCGTATTTTTTAATTACTCCGAATGTCTGCACAACTGCTGCTTCTACAGTGAAATTAAGCTTGTTAGTATTCATTCTAGCCTTCCACGGGATCGCGAAAATGAGTGCTAGTTGTCATGACTGCTTATCAGAAGTTTCGGAACTACAGCTTAAATTACCAGAACTACTGACCAGTTGAATATGTGGGTATCGGAAGGCGGCGTTAGGTTTCACGCTAACATGGTGAGGGGGCTTAACCAGGTATGTTTCGAGACATATTAACTTTGTTTTGACTTAGTAATTCAGCACTAGGCCTTCGGTCAAGTAGTTTGGAACCCGCTATTAATATAAAATGTATCTTCGTCTGCCTCCCTTTCTGTGCAGTTGTTAATGATAAATTTATAAATAACTGTAACTAGCAAAAATGAGTGGTGGTACATTTTTTTTCCTGTGGCATTTCGATTATGACTTGACTTTAGTGTTTATACAAGAAACACGACATTTTCATATCTTTCTTCATATTTAAGTAATGGGAAGTGGTTTTGTTTAGTGGTTCAATGCAGTTGTGTGTTTTTTGGGGCCTTAAAAAATTTTTGCTGGTAAAATTAATTTGCACAGATTCACGCATTTAAATGCTAGATTGTATTAAACCCTGATGTATTCGTTTTGTGTAGCATCTAGAGTTTTTTTTGTGGGAATCTAGGAATTCACGTCCTAGTCAGGCTTTAGATATTATAAATATTTCATTTCACCGCTGTTCAACTACGAGATTGTGATTAGACGTAGTGTGACACTTGGGTGTCATCTGATATGAACTGTTATACTGTTACTCTTTATACTGTTAGATATAAGTTGTGTATAGGTATTTCACTACGCCTAAGTTTCATGATATCAGAGGGCGTAGGACGAACCGATCGGTGAACCCTGAAACCAATTCTGGGATTGATGAATGGTGGCAACCGAAGTGGTGGTTCAGTAGGTTGCCTTCACTTTTGTCAGAGTCAGATTTCAATAGCAATTTACACGCTTTTAGAGTTTGAGTTATGTGTAAAAGAAACTCGTGGTTATACAAAGAAAGATAAAATATGACTGGACCTTCTGATTCAAGCGGCTCCCGAACCACGTGATTACATAGTCGGTCGATATGAGAAATGCGACAAGGGAAGGGAGGACCCGGTCACCGATCAGACATCCTCACCAGCTGAGTTCGGCTTACGTTAGTGAGAGCGGCTGCTGAGGAATTCCATCTAATTGCATGCACGTAGTGTGCTCTTCCGCATTTTGTAAAATTAACTTGGCCGTGGGTCTCATCACTTTACTCATGCGTCGGTCAAGTGAAACTGCGAAATTATTAAAAAATTAAATATTTTACAAATCTGCTCATTTAGGCACTTCAATGCAAAAAAAAAAAACATGAAACGAAAGAAATAATTTAAGTTATCACAAATGGTTACCCTAAACGTTTTATTCGACGTTGAGATGTGGAACTACTTTCCCTCCGTCATTACGAACTTTACTGGGCGCATGCCACTCATTGCGCCCGGTAAGATATATGGAGATAGGAGCAGTAACTTTTTTCTAAGGTTGATTTCAAAAAGTGCTGACTTTATCGCGAACAGCCTTTACGTGTACATGGATAAGTGTGGAAGTGTGATGTGGCCACTGATTATTGTGTGGAATATTGCATACAATCCCACTCTAGAAGAGGGCGGAGCTCACGCCCTCGCCTCGGCGTAACATCACGCTTCGGACATCTTCCCTTTTCTCACGCACCTCCCTCGCCGAGATTTATTACACCGCCTTCCCGTCGGGACGCTTATAAGAGAGATTAATTTTCCCTCTTGAAATTCAAATTGCGCCACCTGAGACGTCATGGACCCCTTCCTACCCCTCGGAGGGGGGAAGATGAACCCTTGTGCCAGGATGGGTAAAAGCAGAACGGGGGAGGGGGTAGTCTGAGCGAATTGGTGGTGACAGTTTTAGTACTAGCCCAGGGAAACATCGATCCACGCTACGCCGTCATGCTGCCGGATTAATTAATTGGCGCGGGAGAGTTTAGCCTCGGCGGCAGCATCTTCCGTCTCGCGAATTTATTCGGCTGCCAGGCGGAGAAAAATAAGACGCTCCCCTTTCTCCGAGACTGTGGCTCTGTGCTGTGAATTGCTTCCAGTTGAGAAAACACAATCTATCTTGAAGATACCTTGTTATGATTCAGTGAAGGCGAACAAGGCTAGTGAACTGCAGGGACGCGTCGGTATCCGGGCCAGGCGAAGAATCAAAAACACAGCCAACAATAATAGCTTATTAAGCATATCAACGAGGCGCCAGTGGAGCTCCCCTCCCGGCGGCGCAATATTTGCGACAGTTACGGCACCAGAAACTATATCATACTTGGCAACACTTTGTACGGAGTCTGTCTGTGGACCCAGGCCGAGACGAAGCCACCAAGATGCAGCTTGGCGTGCCGCTCGTCGCTTTCCGACACAATATCCAGCCTCCGGTGACTGTATCATTCATGTTAGTAATACATTGTAATTTATTAGTACCTCCCTCGCCAATAGCTCGTATTTAATGTACAGTGCGAGTCCTTTAAAAGAGGCCCCGTGGGACGTGTGTAACGGAGCGAGGGAATGAGGAAATACAGACCAGTGTGACAACAACATATATACGGATCCTGAAGCAGGACCTGCACCTGCATGCGTACAAATTTACTGTGGTGTATCAGTTACTGGATGTGGACAATTCAGATCGAGTGCAGTTCTGCGACTGGTTTCTGTCCAATATTGCTCCGGAGGTGTTGCAGGATGGATACGTGTTCTTGTCGAATGAAGCATGGTTTCATCTGTCAGGGTACGTAAACTCCCAGAACATGCGCCATTGGTCAGGTGACAATCCACACGTGTTGACGGATGCTCCACTGCATCCTCAGAAACTCGGTGTCTGGTGTGCCGTGTCATCACAACTTTTGGTGTCGTCTGCATACCTGCCTCGAGGTCAATGGCGGCCACTCGCAGCACCTACTTTAGGTATTTTGTTGTCACACTGGGCTGTATTTCCTCATTCCCTCGCTCCTTTACACACATGTCCCACATGGCCTCTTTTAAAGCAATCATCCTGTGTATCTTACTAGTTCAATTAAATATCTGCTCTGTCTTCATAATTAACTTCAGTTATTCCCTTATAATAGTATAAACCTCCCATAGTTAAAAGTGTAAAATATTAAAAACATAATAACATGCTAACTTCTTTGTCAGCTAATTTTTTGGTTTGGTTTAGTTTCTATTCCAGAAAGGAACTCTTCCTTTACCTAAAATTGTGTATTTAAATTTGTCATTTAAATTTTAATAACTTCGTTTAAAATTAGTTAATTGAAAGAAGAGGTTTTGCTTAAAACATAAAATATACCTCACAAAATACATTTGTTTATATATATATATATATATATATATATATATATATATATATATATATATATATATATATATATATATATATATATATATATATATATATATATATATATATATATATATATATATATATATATATATATATATATATATATATATATATATATATATATATATATATATATATATATTACAGTGCCTACGTAATTTAGTTATATTAAATAAAATATATTTGACAAAACTGTGCTATATGACACTCAAGCTTTCTATGTCGTGTTTTTAACGTGCGAAACACAAAAGTAATTCTTACGCTGATGGACCGTAACGAGTTCAAAAAGAAAACAATAAATGAAACCAAATTCATATATGTGTATATATTGTTTAATATTTCATTTTAAAAAAAATTTATAAGGTTAATGAAGACAAAAATGTGTTTAAATGAGGACTAGCTATCTTTTTTTTTTTTTTTTCTGAATCTGCAAAACACTCAACCGGGCCTGTCACATGGATAACTTGAATTTATTAGTTATAATACTTGTGTAGTTATGGGAACACACAAGTAGATACGCCTTTGAATTTCGCTGCGTTTTATAGAAAATAGTTCTTTGCATTGAACTGTGAGGTATTGGCTCCTAGTTTGCAGTTACTTTCCATCCGAGAATTTAAGGAAGGTAGGTACCTCATGACTCTATATTTAGCGCCTAAAACCGTTGTATATGGCTCAATTATTAAATAACGAGTATTTTGGTATATAAATGTTAAGTGAGTTGTTCGTACGAATATTAATTTATTTGCAGATGCTAATGTGTTCATCATCATATAGAAATTTCTTTTTATTTTAAGGAAAGTTACTGGATCGAAGTCGAACAAAAACAGTACTGAACTTCATGAATGTTCTGAGCGACTTCCTTCCTTAGTGAAGTGCTGTGTTGTGCCTTGTACAAATGGCAGTGCCCGTAAAAGTAGTCAATTAAAACGACATTCTACGATAATCCTACGACTCTGAGGAAGTTAATATGTTGCTCGCTTTTAAGGGAATAGTCAGCTAGCTAGTGACTTTGATTAGCTAGTGGAAGTTTACCGAGGCATACTTTTAAAATTGCGTGACATAAAGACGGTAATTTATTTCGCTTGCTGAATGTACTGCACGTTTGTGCGGATGTCTGTGCAATTGGTATCCAGAAACCGGGCAAAGTAGTAGCTTAAAG
Organism: Dryococelus australis; assembly: GCA_029891345.1. Lineage (NCBI taxonomy): Eukaryota > Metazoa > Arthropoda > Insecta > Phasmatodea > Phasmatidae > Dryococelus > Dryococelus australis. The sequence goes on from CM056996.1 coordinate 74,745,587, forward strand.
TAAAGAACAGGCAGCGTTCATAAACGGAAAACAATATCACCAGCGGGCTATGATCGGAACTAGAACTTCAAGCTGTCCTTTCACTCAGTGAGGTGGCACTGTTGTAAAAACACTGCGGTATCATTAGGGAGGAGTATGGTTCGATTCCCGGTCCTGCTATTCTGATACCAGGTTTCTCTGTTTACCAAAGTCACTGCAGAAGAGTGAAACTACTCTTTTGTAAAATTGCAAGGGCCTGGTTTATATTAAACCTCAAGAGATGTCCGTTTACTATACTGACCTGTATCCACGAGCTTCAGCAAAATGGTGGACACTCAACAACATAAAACCGTATATAGCGGTTTGTGCAAAAACTATGGGTGGTGTAAATTGTTGTTGTGTGCAAGAAGAATTTGATTCAAGTTTTAATAACGTAAAACACTTAAAACAACTCAAATAATCATAATAGAACGACTGTTTCAATAAAATGTGACCGTATTACTCATTAACTGTTAATGTTTCCTAGCACTCGAAACTCTTAAAATTATATAAATGTATTCTTTTTAATCAAATAACTTCCTCGATATTTTGTAGGTACTTTCATTATATTTACTACAAAAGTGTAATTATTTATTTTTCGTAGAGTGTATTTGAAATATATATATATATTTTGTTTGTTATTCTCTGTTATTAATTCCTCATATTTGTTTTCTAGAAGAAGAAAATATGTACACTTCTCAATAATGTAAGTTGTATTACATGGCTATCATTTGTAATATTACAAATATATGTTTTGCAGATTTTACAAGAAAACTGTTTGTAGTTTTACAAATGATTTTCTTGACAACTGGGTTTCCAATGATTTTTCTTATAAAAGAGGTATAACATTTTTTTTAGGGTGTGAGATGGCTGCACGTGCAGGAGTAACTCGTCCTACTCCTGAAAAGACGCAAAACAATTCTTGAAAGTAGAATTACAGAAAGGTGACTCTACCGTTGCACCACAGTGTCATGCCACCGCTCCGAAAGATAATGCGTCGCCATTCTTTCAAATTTTATGCATCATTAAAATTGCAGCCGGTTATTTGTTCGCAGAGCCGTGCCGGGAAGAGGTGGGGTTGGGGTTTTCTTTCTCCCCAACCATCCACAATATCCCTAGAAATACTGTCAAGACAACTATGACCACAAAAACAACCTTGCCACAAGCAAAAACTTTAAACCAACATGAAATCGCCCCAATGTTAAGGTTTAGGAACAGCTATTCTCGGATCTTTTCTTGTGAATAATGAGCATTACAATTCGATTGCAAAATTTCAATTTATTTAAAATTTAAGTGAAATTTATAAATCTCCACATGGATTTAACTCGGAGTTTCCTGTTTTACAGAGCAGTGCGGTACGAGTAGAGCATATTCTATGATTGTCGGCGTGTGAGTTATGCCTGTATTTTGTATTACTTCTGCTTTTATTTTAAAAAAAAAAAGACTCAGTCATATTTGTTAGCGTGTGGTCAGGGGACTGTCGTTTTGGTTTTTCTAGATGAAAATTATTCTGTCTTTAATATAGTAGAATGTAGAAGTATAAGTTACTTTGGTGGATTGTTTCATTGATTAATGCATAGAAAGTTATTTTATAAACATTTTAGAATTTACTTTAATTAGATATTGTAATGACGGGTAGATAATTCGTTTTCATGCGTACGTAGTTTTTAGCCATATTGCTTCCGATCGTTTTACGGTATATTGAAATGCATGAAGATATTGCCTGGTGCCTCCCGTAGCGTGCAAACATAGATACCTTCCCCACGACCAGGCGAGGCGTTAGGAGTGTGTTACCAGCTCGCCAGGACACTGCAGGAAGGGTCACGACCTTTATTCCGGAGATTCGTCACTCTAGGCCTGCCCTTTGAAGCGGAATATTTGGCGAGCTTTCGCCTCCTCTCTCGTCTCACGATGGTGAGAGAGGGAGGCGAAGAAGTCGGCTGCTGTGGATGATGACGGGAGGGAGTAGGTAGCGTTAAGTCGGAGGGTGGAGATTTTTGGAAAAGGGTTTGGGCGGGGGGGGGGGGGAGTTTACGACGCTCTCTAACCTTAGCTGGTGGGGTGTGGGGCCTGAATAGGCAGCGGCTTGTGGAGCGAGGGAGAAAGAGGCGAACGACTTAAGGACTCCCGAGGATGCGAAGTAATAAGAAATTCCTTCCTGTGTACATAACGCTACTGCGGAACACGTCTAGCGAGCCGGCTGCCGGCAGGCTGGATGGCTCGGCGCGCTCCCCAGGGAGAGTTGAAACTTCCACAGAGAAGAGGGAAAAGGAAGGAGGAGTTGGGTTTGTTTCGTGCAAATACGGATCGTTAAGTCGCTTCGGCGCGGCTCGATTTCCAGCGACTTTGATCGCGGAGGTCTGCGGATCTCTTCGCACTCCGAGACTCGCGATTGTTCGAGGGTGATCCCGGGACGTGTAGTTCGTGGCTTCTCAACTCTTTACGGTCCGCCAACAGCGGCCGTTTCAGCCTCGCTTCCTCAGAGGAGGAAAAAAACCACGCTACACCATTAGTTTTATATATATATATATATATATATATATATATATATATATATATATATATATATATATATATATATATATATATATATAAACCATAGAACTTTAGCTCGTGGCTTGTTCAAATAATTGTTATGAATTTTAACAACAAGCAGTTCTGAGTAATACTGTAGATTTTTGTCCCAAATCTTTAGTGCTGGGGGTAGGAGGGATTAAGTGGTTAGCACGCTCGCCTTCCACCAAGGTGAACCGGGCTCAATTCCCGGCTGGATTTTCGCATGTAGGAATCGTGCCGCACGATGCCGCTAGTCGCCAGGTTTTCTCGGGTATCTCCCGTTTTCCCCACCCTTTCATTCCGGCGCTGCTCCAAACTCACCTCAATCACTATCATCGGCTCTCAAGACCTCGATGTTAAGAACCGGCCAAACCTCTTCATCACTCACTTTATTGCTCGGGAGACATTGATTTCAGACATTTCCTACGGCTGCTCCCCGATAATTAAGCGCTCCGCCTGGTTGGCATATGAAGTGCGTTGCAGATGTTTGGTAGAAAACTCGTGATTAAAAAACAGTTGGGTATTTTGTAGCGGTGTCTAAACATGGAAAGCACCCAAAAAAAGTCGTACCCAAAGACTAAGTTTCAAGATTTTATTTTAACTCGATTATTATTTTTAGGCGTGAAAATGGCTAAAACGAATGTTTTTAGAATAAGTTTTATCTAATAAATATTCTACACAAAAACAGTTTGAGTTGTCTTTAGACAAGCATCATACTTTGATAGCTATATATCAGCGTGCCATAAAAATATGGGATCGTCATTTAAAGCCACGATCAGTCGCCGATAATAGAAAAACTGCGCGTCAGTTAAGCGCCTTGCCCGTAGAGGTGATGAGGCAGTAGTAAGTGAGCAAATGTTGGTCATATAGCTCTCGCGTTTTCAGACCTCTAATTCACAAATTAGCTGCGGGCACGCGAAACCCTTAAAATCCGAAGGTGAATCCACAGGAATTTGTGTTGCTTTTCTTTATGTTTTTTTTTTTTCCGGTTAGGCTTTCAAGTAGTGTAGGAAGTATCGGATTTTGTTTACAGCTTATATAAGTAACTTCTTAATAAGCCCGCAAGTGCTGTTTCTGAACGTCATTGGGTGAAATTTAATTGCTATAACACATATTAATCATATTATATCTTTGTGCTTTTAGTGTAATCGATTGGCGTTGCGTGGTTGTGGCCTCTTATACATACTATGATTATAAGTAAAAATTGTCTCCACAGTTATTTTTTCACAGCAGATTTCCTCGTAGCTAAACGATAACCCGTGACTGATAACCCGTGATTTATGTGTCATTGTCGGATTTCAAAGGCGTAGAAAAAATAGTTAACCAGTTAAACACTAATTTGCCGCCATTTCTTTGTAAATTAATAGTGCTAACCATGTTGAGTGCATTGTAAGTTGTGTGGGACCACAATCTGGTAGGATGACACGTGTCTACCACATAAATCCAGAGATGCAGTTTTTCTGCCACAGCTGGTTTTATATACTTCAACTGTGATTCAGGTATTTGATTTATTCAATTAACAAACAGATGAGCTTTCATTAAATTAACGCATGAGCTATCGTGAGCTTAGTAGTTTATGAAAGTATAATAATATTTCGTGTAGTTTAATTAATTTGAAATTTTCTTCATCAAGATAACAGTGTGCTTAGTATAAAGTTTATTGTTAGATTATAAAATATACTTGAGGTATACATAATTGGAATTAAGCACTTTTTTCTTAACATTTTAAATCCTGGTACTTATTGTTCGTGTTTGGACTTATTTCCGTTATAATGGCTGCTGTGACTATGTCTTTCACATAAAACATGGTTATTTTCGATCACAGTAGTGTTCAACGCATTAAATATATACCGTGTGCTGCTGCACAGATAAGTATAAACGTACTTTCTGATAAACGGACTTATCCTTGACTGGCTTTCGACCTTTCCTATAAAGTTATTTGACGGTCAGTTCATCCGAAACAGTCTGTCCAGCTTTGATACACATTAGTAGAGACATTGGCGTGTTTTCTAAAATTCAACGTATTGTATGTATGTTCAACAGTTTTTTTATAATTATTAACTGCCATGGATGTATGAAGCTAAGCCATTTCATTAGAACAATGAGGATTATGATATTCTAAAGAAGAACGTTTGTAATTGTTCTGCAAAGAACTAAGCCGAGTCAGAAATTTGATCATTCAAACATTAAAGGATAACCTAGCTAGAATGTTGTAGAGGATATGTTGTCTCACAAATTTTTTCGCGATTTTCTATTGTGTCTGCACATTGGAAGTGGGCGACGATCGCTGTGGATATTTCGCGCCTGCGTGATACGCACGCCGCAACCCGCATACTCAAATGGCTGCCCAGGTTGCATAACTTCCACGGCGTTTAAATTGGGGAGGGCATCTGAGCGTGTGTCACGATAGCTCCGACGTGTGCGAGAGAGATGGAGCTGTCGTGTGTGTGTAGGGGAGCGTGCCAGCTTGGGGGAATGTGTGAGTACGGCAGGTTATGAAGCTGGAGAATGAGACCGTGTTGGTAGGGTGGAGCGAGTATTAACGATGCTCGGGGTGAACCGGGATAGGTGAGGAGGAGGGTGGGAGGGGAGATGGTACTGGCACTTAAATGCTTGGGAGCAGGGGAAGGGTACGGAAACTCCAGCACCAACTTCCGTATTTTGCCATTCTCCATCCTGACTGGTGGTGCGCTTAGAGGAAAAGTTTTTCTGCCTTGTGTATCGCCCCATTATTTTATTTTCGCAGCTCACAAGCGACTGTAGTTATTTTCCAGTATCTCAAAAACATTTGCGATCATTACTGTCTAGAACCAAAGAGTAATAAATTCATTTTGTGTTCTTGAATGTTGTTGCAAACGTAGTAGATGCCCTTTCTAGTTCATATTTCAGGCGGGAGTGGAAGCCACTGCAATAGATTTGAGTGGCGTTGAGTTTGAAGAACTTTATTTCTCAGAGAGATGTTGATCGTCGGCCAATTTAACTTTCAAAATAGAGAAAAACCGAAAGAAAAAAAATTAAGTTGTAAAAGCCTCTGTTCTTTCTGCCTCTCTCTTCGGCCGCTATTTAACTTTCTATAAGTATCATGAAAATCACGCAACTTAATAATAATTAGTACGTATTGCGTAGTTGTTCCCCTTATTGTCGTTTACCATTGCCCGTGTAAAAAATCCGGACGAAATCTGTAAGAAATGAAAGAAAATTTTTAAGTACTCTTAGAACTGAAAAAAAAAAAAAAGCTAGTTTAGCTGTTTAAAATATGTTCAACTCCCAGCGAGTACAATTAGCTGCAAGATGATAGATCCACAGCATTCGACATATTGTAAGCGGTACCCTGTGTACTAAAACTAAAATAATACACGTTCATTGTATGCTTCATTTCGAATAGAGTACGTGGCTAAAATTGTTTATCTATCCGAATACAAACCCCAGATGCATGGAGTGAGTTTGAGAAAAGAATTTCTTTTAGTTGCCCAGATCTTCAGCCTTACGAAAATTGGTAGAAATAAAAGGAAGCATTTACGAATGGAACTGAAACGCAGTGTAAAATACTGGACCTACTTGTGGCCTAACCTATATATTCTCACGATCTACAGTAAAATATTGGGTCCCGTAGATCTGGCACACGGAAGAAGTATTTTCGATGCAGGTTGATCAGTTCTGCATCTAAGACATTGTAAAAATTTTATTACTATGTTATGTTGACAAAATAACAGTCAGGTGCTATAAAAGGCACACAAGAACAGCAGCATTTTCATGCATGAAATCTGTACAACTGCCGTCTGTCGTTTGTTGAACTTCTGTACGTATGTCCTTTGAGTCTGATACCAGTGGCTACCTCACCTGCGGTAATTAGAAGCTAACAAAAGTGTTTCGTGCATATTAAAAAACTAACGAGGCTAGACAATGATGCCCGAATTCATGACCATGCATGCTATGCATTATATTTGTAGCTGTAATTCCTGAACCACAAATAAATGGTTTTCAAAACTTTGGTGAAAATAGAATTCAGTTTGACGATGTAGCTGCGCCATACGCTTTCCAAGAACCGTAACTGTGCAGCTGTGATTTGGTCGCTGAGTATCGAACATATATTTTTAATAGCTGTATCGTGTTTAACAGTTAAATTAATGCATGATGTAGGTTATTCGACCGCGGAGTCAACTTTTATTGGCTCCATTTATAGCTGTTACGGAACCACGACGTACAAAATCATTACTGAGGCTTCAGTGTCGGTCGATACTGCGACCAGGTCTTCATTACAATCTGCAATATCTGTCTCCATGAGACGAGTAAATGTGCGAATAGTCCATTCTGCAATTAAACTACTACGTTGTGGCAAGTACTATGCGCAGTTTGTGCCACGTTCTAAGACTGTGCTTAATGCTTAAAGCTTCTTGCGAGTGTTCTCCTGTTTTAACCGTATTTAGTTTTCAACTTATGCATTTATAATACCCAGAATACATTGTTAATAAGTGGTTTTAAGGAGTGTACTTCGTTGAAATTTAAATTATGGAACCATATATCTTCTACATGTGCCCTTCTCTCCTCCCCTCCCACCAGTGACGTGTGGTGAGGTGTTGCAAGGTAAGCTGGTGCTTGCTCAGCGCTGTACACACTCGGTGCTCTTAGCAGGAACCAGTAATCAGAGTGGAGCCAGGAGAAACTGAATGTATTGCAGCTACTCACGAGAGAGCGGCGATTGCACCACTACGTTTAAGTGGCCGATGTGTAAACCAGCAAACGATTCGGTATAGTACAAAGTAAAACACAGCTTATCTTGAAACAGTTCACCACATGCCTCTACTTTCGATACTGAATGTACTGAATCGTTGATTTCAACCCCACCTGCAGATGCAAACTGTTGGTTCTTTGTTGTGTTCCGAAACTTGGCGCTGGCTGCATCATTGGGAAAACTGTAGACGGGCGGGTAGTATCGAAGACTTTATTTTAGTGCTACCAGAGCACATAGACGTACATTCATCTGCGTGTTTTGCTACCAGAGCACATAGACGTACAATCACCTGCTTGTCTTGCTACCAGAGCACATAGACGTACAATCACCTGCGTGTCTTGCTACCAGAGCACTTAGACGTACAATCACCTGCGTGTCTTGCTACCAGAGCACGTAGACGTAGATTCCCCTGCGTATTTTGCTAACAGAGCACATAGACGTACATCCCCTGTTTGTCTTGTTACCAGAGCACATAGACGTGCATTCACCTGCGTGGCTTGCTACCAGAGCACATAGACGTACAATCACCTGCGTGTCTTGCTACCAGAGCACATAGACGTACAATCACCTGCGTGTCTTGCTACCAGAGCACATAGACGTACATTCACCTGCGTGTCTTGCTACCAGAGCACATAGACGTACATTCACTTGCGTGTCTTGCTACCAGAGCACATAGACGTACATTCACTTGCGTGTCTTGCTACCAGAGCACATAGACGTACATTCACTTGCATGTCTTGCTACCAGAGCACATAGACGTACATTCACCTGCGTGTCTTGCTACCAGAACACATAGACGTACATTCCCCTGCGTGTCTTGCTACCAGAGCACATAGACGTACATTCCCCTGCGTGTCTTGCTACCAGAGCAAATAGACGTACATTCACCTGCGTGTCTTGCTACCAGAGCACATAGACGTACATTCACCTGCGTGTCTTGCTACCAGAGCACATAGACGTAGATTCCCCTGCGTGTTTTGCTACCAGAGCACATAGACGTACATTCACTTGCGTGTCTTGCTACCAGAGCACATAGACGTACATTCACTTGCGTGTCTTGCTACCAGAGCACATAGACGTACATTCACTTGCGTGTCTTGCTACCAGAGCACATAGACGTACATTCACTTGCGTGTCTTGCTACCAGAGCACATAGACGTACATTCACCTGCGTGTCTTGCTACCAGAGCAAATAGACGTACATTCACCTGCGTGTCTTGCTACCAGAACACATAGACGTACATTCCCCTGCGTGTCTTGCTACCAGAGCACATAGACGTACATTCATCTGCGTGTCTTGCTACCAGAGTACATAGACGTACATTCACCTGCGTGCCTGATTTTTTCAATGCAGGGGCACGTATAAACATACAGTATCAGTCCTGAACTTCATTCTTTGGCAATTTGAGAACCTTCTAGTTTGTGAACTAATATATTGCAGCTGTTGGCATGACTTGTATCCAGTCACTCAGCCATATTGCCCTGTAGGAAAATCATACTCGTATATCACCAAACCATCGAGGTGATTCCTTCGCTAGGAAACTAAATGCCTCGTCCACCAAGAGATAAGTGACACTCTGAAACTTACAGTAGTGCTGAACGACGTTAAATATGTTGTTAGAGTAACATTTCTGTACATGTTCAGAAGTCAAATTGCTGCCCGGTCGTGCTTGGCCGTGCGGTACCGGAACGTTCGTGACACGCAAACTGCAGGTCGTGTGTTGGGTTCCGGACGGCCTCACTAGGAACGCCCCCTCCCCCCTCCCCCCAAAAAAAAAAGAAATTTCCATCACTATTATAGTTGAATGCCCTTCAAGAAATTTAACTCTGTAAGGGCGTTGAATAGTATGGAATTGTTTTCGAAGTTTTTAGCATATTACAAGTGTTTTCGTTGAAATATGAAATAGTGGTCTGGAAAAATAATGAGAACTGGGAAATAAATATAGAGAAAGGAATTGTGAGAATCTTACATTGTATATTTTTTCGTGCAGATCTCGAAATTGCACAAAATTAATACGCAAGGCTACATCTCAAAATCAATGTCCATGTTACCAGAATGTCGTAAAGAATATTTACATGGAAATTAGTTGTGTAACTTGCCATATTTATATTTTTACTTTCTTTAAAACAGTAAATTTGCAACAGGACTCTACTACGACAAAAAACTTGCTGAAACTAAATGTTGTACTTAAGTAACATATTAAAACTTATGGAAATTACGGTTTTAAATTAAAACATTCATATCTTAACTATAAAAATATTACGAATGTTGTTTTTAAAATTTCTTGGTATCAAGTATTATGTTACGAAACAATAAACTATTCTCAAAGTTTATTTTAAAAAATTTGGCTCTCAAACTGCCCGACTATCGTGGTTACTCCTGTGCATGAAAGGAAACAGTGTCTTCACAGACTATAGGCTGTTCACGGTAAACGGAGCACTTTTGAAAGCCTTTTACAAGATCTACATGTATGAACATTGTGTATTTGTACTCAGTACGTAAAATTAACATTGCCATGGGCCTAATCACTTTATTCCTGCGTCGGTTAAATAAAAATGTGTAATTATTAGAAAAGTGATTATTTTACAAATATGCTTATTCTTGGTTTTATAAACACAAAAAATGAAAACCAAAAGAAATAATTTCAGTTTTCACAAATTTTTACCTGGCACGTTTAATTCAAAGTTAAAATATGGAACTACTTTCTCTCCATCGTTGCCAACTTTACTGGGCGCATGCCACTTGGTGCGTCAATTAAAATATATGCGGGTAGGAAGAATGATATTTTTCAAAGGTTGATTTCAAAAATGCTCACTTTATCGTGAACGCGCCTTTATCATCAGCAGGACCGTGTTCACAATTGTCTGTGGGTGTAATCATTCGGTGACTGGCTGGTCAGCGAGTGTGGCTGAGTGGCCTGGCATGTGTGTGCGGTTCTCTTGATCGTCTCTTCTTTCTCCTCGCCTGAGCTTTGTGTGCTGAACCACAGTCGACAGCTGCTATTTGGAAGGAAGGTGGGAAGTGCTATCAAAGGCCGACCGCACCCCGGGTCACGCTTCGTCAGCTCTGCCTCCCGCTGTCACTGGCAGCTCATTTCAATATCCTTCCTAGCCCTTTTATTAATATTATGCAGATTGCGCCGAACAAAAACTGCGTATCCACCCACGTCTTACATACAGCTCCTTTCAGTGTTTCATAAAGCATTTTGTCACGGTACAGCCTCACGAAGACCCCGCAAATGTAACGAGTTTATGTTATTATAGTAATTGATAAGTGTACTCGATGAAAATTAGCAATTTGCACAACTAGTTTCAGATTCGTGAATTGTAATGCCAGAGTAGGAGTAAGTTGGAACCAATATTAGAAGTGATTAGATATTAACATAATTTTGTAAGAACTTACTTGTGAGATCTGCTTTACAGAAACTAGCCAGCAAACCAAATTTGGATCAACTTACAAGTTATTGGAGACGATCTCTTGTGTTAAATACACACAGCAGCTTTTAACCATCAACCTTTAAGATATAATAAGACAGACAAACTTATTCTTCCTGGGATAAAAATAGCTTCAGTATTAGTCAATAAAATTAAACCGACCAACTCATTAAAGTGACCACCATATATTCTAACTTTTGTTACTCGCTGAATAATAACTAAAAACAAAAAAAAAATCAATTAACAGGCAGTCCCATGTCCATCGAATACCGTATCCTGGCAAGGACACCAGATATCGCCCCGCGCACAGGGCTGCACTAGACGAACACCATCAGACACGGCGGTGTGTCACAATTTCTTTCAACACAACATTTCAGAATTTTCGTTTTTGTGTTTTTTCTGTACGAAGAAAAATCACTATAACTTCCTTTTTTTCTGGGTTGCCCATTATATCTCTGTTTCTGTCCTCCTCAGTACGCATTTCATTATCCGACCATAAGACCAGAAGCTTAAAAACCAGTAAGAATAGTTAATGTAGCGGCAGAACTGCATTTCATTTGGATTTTTGGAATTCCTCTGATAATATATTCAGCAAACGCTTAGATAAAAATAACAAATTTCAAAAGAAAGTAGAAAATTTAATTTTTAGTGTATGTTATGTAAAAGGAATTACTCGTTTCGTTCAGCATATAACCAAATCCGCTGGCCCGTTTCAAAATGACGGCCACTCAGAATATTATTTTGTTAGTTATTGTTTGATCAAGGTTCCAAATTATTATGGTCCTGGTTTACCTTATTTGTGATGACACGCATAGTTTTCTAGTAGATAAGGTCGTTCCATCAATTATCCATTGTTTGTTCAAATTGGAAAAATTCGCGTTACGTTAAATGCAGACTTTTTTATATAAAATATTTGTACGGAATATTAAATAATCTTGTTGATGGATCAAAAATGGGAAATAAGTTAGTTAACATTTTCAGTTGTTTTCATTATCTTTCTTTAATTGGAACATTAAGTTCAATTTTATCATTAACAATACTATGCCTCTGATTTCATTTAATTAAATGACAGATGTTATTGTCATCTTTTAGGTCGTAACTAACTCTGATTATTTTTTCTTACTACGCATTACAAACCAATAATTGCTTACGATATTATTTTCCCGATAGTATTAGCTTTCGTAAGCGACGCCAGAATTATGGCAATAATAATAATAATAATAAACAGATTGCCAGAAAAGAGAATTTCATTTGTAAACGAGGTCACTGTGTAGATTACTCCAATGTTGGTGAACAGCCTTTATCAGAATATCATAAACTCCGCTATGCCCAACTAGCGATGTTCACGTACCTTAGCCCCGATGAAGTGGGGAAGTGAACGAGAATCGCGCTCCAAGTAGGGATTCTGTGCTTGAATTCTTGCAGGAGGCTGAGCGGTTGGACTGGTCGCCTCCCACAACGGCGGACCGCGTTCAGTCCCCTGCCGGGTCACTCCCGGATTTCCGCATGTGGGAATCGTGCCGGACGATGCCGTTTGTCGGCGGGTTTTCTCGGGGATATCCCATTCGCCACGCCCTTGCATTCCGACGCTGCTCCATTCTCACCTCATTTCACCCTCATCGGCTCTCAATACCTCGTTGTTGAGCCGCTCAAATCTCTTAACTCAACTTGCTTTCTGGCAGGTTTGCTGTTTACTCAGTCTAAACTCGACTGTTCTATATACGCCCCAGGTGTTGTCGTTCATTGGCTGGTGCATTCACGACGAGCACTTCATCCTGTGTAATGACTTGAACGGGATTTGCTCGATCTCGTTCCACACGTGTTTTACTGGTTGGCAGGTCTGCTGGACGGGACAGGACAGGAGTGGCCCAATCACACAAGTATGAGTGTCTTAATGTATAGCCTGGCACCGCTCGAACTCCCGAATTTCCGATTCTCTATCCATTGCGTGTTGGGCAAAAATTGAAGTGTATATAGTGTTTTTCACACTTTTTGATTTAAACCTTTAAAATATCACCCCAAGTATGACGAGTTTACGTGTTTCTTAAATATATAATATATTACAAACGTTTTATAACTTACGTTAACATAAAAATAACTTATTTTTAGTTAAAATAAACATTTATCTATAAGTTATATTTATATCAACTATAGTATTATTTTAATCTATAGTTAATTGCAATAAAACTATGAGAAAATATGTGTGTTGGTAATGTCTAGTACGAAATAGTCCCTATGCGAACTATTATGACACTTGGTGCGCACGACTGCGGTGTGTTGTCCCTCTTGTGTAGTTTTATATACCCGGTTAAGCTTTGTTTGCATGAGGCGGAGGAATAGCCTGGAAGTAGAACTTTAGCAGAGCTTCAGAATATTGGAAGTAACCGTGAATTGGACTATACACATAATTGAAGTCTACTTTGTAAAATTTATTTGCGGAATTTTCTCGGCCCTAGCCGTAAGGTATTCGACCGGAATTCCTACGCCATCGGCGTTGATTCTCCCTGGCAATGTGGCGGATGCCATTAGCGGAAGGAGGGAGCGTAAACAGGCAGTATATCGCCTTGTGGAGGAGGGGAAGGGGAAAGAGCAGTGAAAGGGGCGGGGTCTAAACGGACACGCAACTGCTGTCCCGCTGATTGAGTGTGCATTCCGCCCAGGGAACACATCGTAAACGATTGCCTGCTGCTTGCTTCCATCCATCCACTTGCCTCGCCCAGTACCGTCCTCTACACACATACTCTCTTCATAAATAACAGTGTGTAGTACACCCACGGTTACTTCTCACTTTTCTGAAGCCCTGCTTATGATCTACTTCCAGGATATTCCTCCGCCTCATGCAAACAAAACGTAACCGAGTCTAGAAAATTACACCAAAGAGACAGTGCACCGCACTCGTCACTTTAATAATGTTTTCCGTACGCGAAAAGATTTCAGGACAAGTTGTGTTCCAACGCTCTGTAGTTCAGAACCACTTTCGTGATTGGGTAATTTGACCTGTCACGCGTCGTATCTACCTGGCTGCGAATCACGACCGGTCAGTATCGGAAATAGTTAATTCTGATTGGCTCCCTCATGTAACACACTCTTTTTTCACACAAAGACAAGCTGCCAATAGCCAAAGGATTGCTACGAGTATGCACATAGGATATTGAAGTCTAGCCTCTGCGTAAATCTTTTCGCGAAAAACAGGTGGCTCTACTTATAGGCTATTCACGGTAAAGTCAGCACTTTTGAAAGCCCTCTCATTTGGAATAATAATAGTCAATAAATATATTTTGTTTTAACCTTAGACGTTAACTTCCGAGTGCTGTGAAATATACACGTTGTTTTTATTACTGACATGGCAATATTTCTTCAAAAACGTGTTGACGGGAATAAAAATGACTGAAAGAAAAAGTAACTAGGGCCTCAAAAGTACTCTCTTTACCGTGAAGAGTCTATAAAAGGCATTAACAACACGCCAACTTATATTCTCCCTGTTTTTATTTGTATTAATTCTAAATTATATATTTATATACTATACAATTAAAAGTTCTAATTAATACAAATAAGGTGATGTTATGTTAACAAACGTATAAAACGCCTGTAATACATGGCATATTTAGGAAACAACCATGCACAGTGATTTTTCAAAGGTTTATTCAAGAATTGTGAATAAACGGCGATTACTATAGCTTCTTGCAAGTATTTGAAGCTTGTCTCTTTATGTATTGAAGTATGGATTTATTTGATCTTTACTTTCGTGGACATGTGTTATTATTTGACCATCATGAAAAAAAGTGGTAAACTTGGAATAGAATTTTGTAGTTTATAAAGTAAACCAAATTTTTTATTTTAGTGATTTTTTTTATTGTTGATGATGATGTTGATTACGATTATGATAGGTGAAATAATAATCAGTACAGAAGCTGGCTTGAATCCTCAAACCGACGTATACTTTCGAATACCTACATATATATGCATTAATTTGCTGCATAGATTGAGGAAGGTGTTTAATCAAATATTTACTTTAAAATAGTATCACTAATTGTCTGTATATATGGGAGGTTTGTACACTGATACAGATCTCGCTTGTGCAAGCTTTACTTTCAGTCTAGCCTTATACTTTCTTGTAGCTGCGCATTAAATGTGTTCCGTGTGTTGCTTAATTTTATCTTTTGGAGTGTTGTGTGAGAATATCCTACCTAGGCGTGCCGTATCTTGACTGCCTGCAGGGATTACTCGAAAATTTGGGTTAGTTATGCAAAAGGTGATTCTTTACCGTTTAATTTAGTGCCCGGACAAACGCTTAAAATAAAAAGAAACACGAATCATACTTCCATTTTACAGAATTCAATACAAATAATCCCTTGGTTTATTTAGATGATGTTGATAATATTTTCAATGACGCAGATTTTCGTTCTGATATACATTTGGAGACGCGATGTTTCATACTAACCATTTTTATATTGTTGTAAAATTGTGTTTATTTACCACCTTTAGAGGTGTATTCTAGCCCATTGGAATGAATTACTTGGTACTAGAAGTCGTATGTATGTTTTCAGATAATTTTTCTTTGTAGCCACAGTTGGTATGTGTAATTTACTTAAATTATATGCGTGTGTCTGTGGATAGTTTCGAACAAACGTCATTTTCGTATGTAGCACAAATTCTGTCATTGACGCAAATGGGGCACATCTTAACAGTTTTTTTTTTCTGAACGCAATTTTTCCAGTTGTGCTGGTACACGAAGCTTCTAATCCTCATTGGGGTAGAAATTCTGCATTGTTATATTGCACAGTGGAAATTGAACAGATGGCAGTAAATTCGTTCATGATGTGTTAATTCGACTTGTTTAGGGCATTGTGTGTTAATGGATTTGGTTTTTGTGAAGGAGAGAAAGGAAATAGTGCTGTAATTGTATTTTTAATCATTTATTATATTTAACTTAGTAACATTCTCGTCTGTTTAATACGTCACGACTAGTTAGGAAGTTACTGGTGCTTTTAAAAACTGAACTAATCTAAGCTATTAACTGAAAACGCACGCATGGCCATCGTAATTCCAACCGGAAACACTGTGCTCCGAAGTGAACGCTTCAGAACCCTGGCTACGGACGTCGCTGACTTGTGACTTCCTATTGCGAGACTGAAGACATGTTACATTTGAAACGTGTCGTCATCTACAGCGTAGTCCTGCGACACCTTCATTCGAATTCCGGATAAGGTAAAGATACCGGTATATGTCAATCTCAGATGTAGGTTTACCCCAAAACTCCACCCTTATCATTCTTTTTCCTGTCCTACATTGGCTCGCTTCCAGATTAGCCGCCCGACATAAAGTGGGAGCGGTATGGGGGGGGGGGGGGTTAATTTAATTTGATGTACATATAAACGGAAATAAACTCTGTTTTGTTCTTGTGACGTGTTTACGTGCCCTTTTAAGGCCAAATGTCAATGAATCGTCAGATTACCACTTGTAAACCTGCTTCAGTTCGTGTAGTTAGGTTTCGTGCTTTTTGTGAGGTGAAAGCACCACGAAACCATTTTTTAATTGATTTTTTCCCCCAACTGCTGTGACATTTCCCACGAGGAAATTATATATTATATATATATATATATATGTATATATATATATATAATTGACTGATTAAGTGTGTTGGAGCACTTTCATCCGTGGTTGGTAACGATTTACTCCTTAAGCTGGGAAACATTTTTTTTTTTTTTTTTTTTAATGTAAAAAGATGTGCACCTGGCAAAGTGGCGCTAGTAGTTTGTCTGGAGGCCCTCGAAGTTGGAGCGGGCGCGTGTGTGTACGTGCGCTGTCAGTTATTCCCTCGCAACACGGCAGTAACTTGCGGCCGCTACGGCTTTTTAAAAGCTTTATTATGTGGGGCGTAGGAGCTGCGGATACACGCGAGAAGGGGCACAAAGAGCTAAGTGCGCCAGAAATCGCGGCGAGTGGTCAGTTATAGATCAGCGTTGAATCTGCTGGCCTCTGGAAATAAGACGACTGGAATGTGGATTTTTTTTTTTTTTTTTTTTTTGCAAAGGACGCACAGTACCGTAATCTCATTCGTGGTCTAGGCAAAACGTACCCTAGCAGATTTCATAATCCAGTAAAAATGCAGTTGAGTCGCATTTAAATTTTTAAAGTTATTTTAATCCCTACAGAACATTAGGATAGTGTCATCCTTTCTCAGTAACGTTCAGGGGAATAATTAAACATTTTCACAATGGCACAACCAGTGACGTCGGGTGAACTGTTGCAAGGTAAGCTGGTGTTTGCTCACTGCTGTACATTTTCGGTGCACGTAAGAGCCAATCAACACTGTGCTGCCTTGGGAAACTGAATGTATTTCGACCACTCACAAGCGAGCAGCAAGGGGCCCATTACACGCGTCTTGTGGCGTCAGTTGCCGAGCTACGTTTTAGTGGCGGACGTGTAAACTAGCGAGCAACAGGGTACAACACGGAGCTAACGCCAGCTAGCCTTGCAACAGTTCACCACACGCCACTGGCGTGCTCGCCGGGATGATAGCAATCGTACAGTCATCGTTGAAATCCGATCTCAGCAGTCGTCGCTATGAAGCTGTAAAACCTTATCTGAAGTGTCAGAAGGGGAGCTGCGGTGATCTTGTGGTCAGACTGTTCACGTATCATCAAGGCGAGCTGGGCTCGATTCCCGATGGGCTGACCCAGATTTTTGCACGTTGTACTCTAAAATCGAAACAGTTAAAACTGTTCTAAATAAAATAATTTTGACTGCAGATCTGTTGAAACAGCTCCACTTGAATTAGTACAATCTTAACTCCTCATTTTAGTCGCTGGTGATCACTGATTGAGAGGTAATTTCTACTAATTTCAAGGGAATTGCACTTTCCTGGCGGTAAACCCTCAGTGCGTTCCACTGATTCGCCAGCAGATACAGTCTCATTAACTGAAGATCCAGTATAATAATTATATTGACTGAGATCACTGATTCAGATTTAGAGCGTGAGAAACGTGGCGGATGTTCAAGTTGGCCGGCGGGTTTTATAGGAGTACTCCCGTTTCTCCCGCCTTCGCATTCCACCGCTGCTCCATCTTCACCTCGTTTCACCCTCGCCGACGATCAAATCCTCGCTGTTAAGCGCCGACTAAAATATCTCAACTCTGTAACTGTTACAACTCGCTCTCCTCCATAGGCTTAAGATGAGGTGGGCCACTTATTCGTCTTCTGCTCATGTACCCAACATTGACATTGACTTACCCCAAAGGAACACAACTGTCAAAGTCGCATGGTCAACAGTGATGAACGTGTTTGTTTATACTTTAATTTTTAGATAACAAGCACTATTATAAGAATAAATTACTTTTACATATTCGAATTTAATCGAACTGCATTGCAAATCGTTTAAATGAAGTATATATACATCTCAAAGCATTTGTTTACAAATCAGTTTTAAAACCTAAAATCCAAATCACGCTGTTTTCGCTAGACGTGTTGGCAGGAAAACAGTTCAATGTTCAAGATTGGTTGTGCGCAGCCAGCAAGATCGGTCTACCTCATCTCTAGTCTATGCTCTCCTCCCCCGTTCGCTTGTAACTGTTTCACGGTTAACTAAGCACGTTTGAGATCAACCTTTGAAAAATGCAACTACTCACATACCTGCACATATTTTAACACGCACGCTGACTGACATGCGCCCAATACAGTTGGTAACGCGTGGGGAAAATCAGTTGCATGCCTTATTGTTGAATTAAAATTGTTAGGTTAACATTATGTGAACACTAAAATGTTTTCACTTGGTTTCTGTTTTTTTATTTAGTACATATTATTTCACAGTTTCACATGCCCGGAGCATGCATACAGTGATGAGGCCCATGACAATATTAATTTTACACATGGTGGGATAATACACAGTGTTCATACAAGTAGTTCTTTACCAAAAGGGCTTTCAAAAGTGCTCAGTTTACCGTGAACAACCTATAGAGCTGATTTACTGACACCGTCCATTTAGACAGTTCTTTGAGGCCTTTTTGCACCTGTCGTTTTAAGGTGTTATAAGGTTTTTTTTTTTATATTTTCAATAAATTTCACTGTGTTTGCGGCCATGTGGGAAAATGTCGGACTCACTCGAAAGGTCCGACTTCTTGCACTGATGTTGGCTGAACCCCCTCCCCGTCGATCATCCCAAAGTGGGTCCCCCCCCCCCCCCCGCGCAACTATCCAAATTGTGCAGAAAAGCGATGGAACTAATAATTTATTTCTGATCGCGACCGCGATTACTTGAGTCTGATGAAACTTTTAACTCTTTTGTCAAGCAGTGGACTCGTGAAATAAATTATCGTTACCACTGAACACTATTTTCATCCTCGGGGGTTACATTTCGGCAATCAGGTGAGTCGCTTACGATGTTACTGAACAAAACTGACGTGTACTCTTAAATGGAATCGGTGAGTTCAGTAAGAGGTCCAATTCCCCCATGCTGCCGGCCCACTTTACTCCATGATATCTGCACAATATTTCTTGGTGTTTCTATATTACTTTCCATTGCATAAGCTTTATCACTGAATTCCTCTTTGCACGTACTTTCAGATGCCGTTGAAATGAATATATGTCTCCAGGGGAAAAATCACATGTGGTTTTATTATTTCTGTCCATACATGTGTTACGAATAGTCACTTTGCGGCAAATTACTTGCCCCCGTGCGTAATTTCATTTAGCGAAAATCGCATTTCGTGATCTGCAACCGTTCCGGAAATATTGGGAGTGTCCACGTTTGGCGGGCCATTCTGTAGGTATATATGCATATTTGCATAAAATTTTGTGCTGTGATAATTATGGTGCAACAGAACGTTGTATTTCCCAACATGACAATTTATTAACATGAGTCGTTTTGCTGACAGTCCCCATTGAAATCATTTTTTCTGAGATTTTTTTTTTTTTTTTTTTTTTTTTTTAAAGCTTTATATAGCTTTGATAAGTTCACAATAGTAATCCTAAACTTATTCCTTCGTTATTTGGTGAGATATTCTTTATTTCTTCTTTCTCCGTCGGATCGTTATTAATTTCTTCTGTTTGCTGAGCTTTGACATTCAGTTGTATCTTCTTAGCCCTTTTTCTTCTTAGAAGCATTTTTTCTTAACGTAAATTGACTTTCTTTTTATTGGTTCACATTTTATTCTCGTCGCATATTGTCAGATATGTTGACATAGAATGGTTCTTCTTATTTTCATTCTTGCAGCCTTTCTTGTGCACAAAATTCTCTTACAGACTTCAATCCAGTAAGCGTAGAAAAAGTGTATTTGTATGACTTTATTTTAGATTCTTTTATTGAATTTCTTTCCGTATATATGTGCGCGTGTGATATATATCAGCTTATTTCGTGATTTTGAAGTTATAAAATTATCATGTACCCTATTTTGTGCGCTGTGGAATGTCTTCATACACAATTAACGTCATCGTGCATAACTAGGCTACATGATGCATTATTAGGCTACTGACCTAACATACTTAGTTGTAAAGTAACTGTAACACAATTTAAACACGACAAATTTATTATCATTCGTACACAAAATGGTAGTTTTATTGGTGTTACCAAATTACTTTGTCGTTATTACAGTACTGAATTTTATACTGTTGTGACGTTCTAAAGCTGATTCATCAAAGGTTATAATACATTTAATTAAATTCGCTCTGGCAGAACAGATTATGTAACGATTATGTTGCTTCATTGAAGAATGTAGTTTTCTTTATTACGATTGAAATTTTTCTTAGCTAAACTAGGGATGCAACAATTCCCCCATCAGTTGTAATGGAAATTCAGATATTTATTATAATACTTAAATAAGGCCAAGTAGGAGCTGTAACGGTGATTTTATCTATCTATGTGAATATAATAAACGCTTGATGTGGTTAAAAAAATGAATGACTGTATTCCGATAATATGGCTTCAAGGTTAGGTTGTATTCAGTAAGGCGTTAAACACCTAAATTTGTAAATTATTGAAAGATAGAAGATACCCGGGCAACGCTGGGTAGTTCAGCTAGGTTTCAATATAACGTTATGCCCAAGATTAACTTTTTTTTAGTAAAGTTGTATTTTGATCAGAATTAGTCATTTAACTCTTAGCGTCTATGTGTTACCCATTATTGCATAGTCTATATAATAGTAATTAGTTTTATAATAGAAATATTTAGTCAAGCAACATTACTTTTTAATTTCCTCAATATTTGTTCGAAACGTAAACTTCAGTACATTTTATGATGCGAGTTGATATTTATATAAAATTTGATACTGAACAGGTTTAAAATATTTTGCAAATAAGTTTGTAATTATATTTCATCATGGCCATTCATTATTGTCGATTGACCTAACCAAGCAGTTTATATTAATTTGCCAGATGATTGTAAAATAAAAATAGCGAAAGAACTTTTTCATTTTGTCCCATAATTATTTCATTTGAAGTATTTTGGAGCAACTGCTCCAAAGTTTATCAAATTCCTTTTTTCCAAAGCGTTCTGTAAAAATTCGGTATGAATGTCTAAGAGCGTGACGAAGTTGAGATAATGCCTTTTGAGACATGCAAATGTCCTTAAGGTGATCTCAGGAAGTCGCGGTTGTGTAGTGGTTAGACTACTCGTCACCCACCTAGGCGAACCGGGCTCAATTCCCGGCGGGGTCGTTCGTGTATTTTCGCACGTAGGAATCGTACCGGACATTGCCGTTGGTTGGCGGATTTTCACTGGAATCTCCCGTTTTCCCTGCCCTTTCATTCCGACGCTGCTCCATACTCACCTCGCTTCACCCACATCGGCTCTCAAGACCTCGATGTTAAGAGCTGCCCGAATCTCTTGACTCACTCACTCACTTAAGGCTATCCCTTCCAGTTATTTCTCAGATTTCAGCTTTGCTTGCTTGCTATCTTATTTGCTAGCTTCCAATGAGCCACAGGTAAGTTGTCTCATGAATTCAGTGGAGTTAGTTGCCTTGCCAGAAGGTTGCTATCTTATATTTCAGTAAGGAAAATATGCCAAGCTTAATGTTTTTCTCAGATATTAATTTAAATTCCACTGATTTTGGTAAGAAACTCAGTTGAAATAGAAGATATATTGACGTAGACATGGCCGTTTTCTTTATTTTTGCACTATAAAATTGTACGATTGTCTGTGATTCGTCCATTAATAATAATTCCAGGCAGGCGGGGGTCATTTTAGGCAGAGCCCTGCCAAAGAAAATTTCCTTAATTTTGTTATACATTTGTTCAAAAACTGTAAATAAGTCATGTTTATACTTCAGTAAGTAATTAATATATCGCACTAGATTTCGATAGTACATTAGAATAGCTGATAGTTTCTAATTGCAGAGTGGTGAATAATCATTTCAAACTTCGTTGGTTGTCTAGTAATTATGCCATAATTACATTTAAATCGTTTCAGGTTAACATAACAGATTTTATAATACACAAGGAACTTTTCTTAATATGTTTAAAAAAGTAAATAAGCAAACGTTGAGGGCAGTACTTATGACGATTTAGAATTGCATACACCCGGCGTCTGAAACTCAAGTCAGGAATCTAAAGTTTTTCATCGCAGTCGGTGGACAGTAAAGCATTGTTATTCAGTGAAAACCCTAGTCTGTGTATGAAATGAGATCTTGATAAACATTTAAAAATAATTCAATGCTTCACGGAATTATTTTTTCACATGCTAAAGTTAAAAAAAAATCCCGCAAAACAAAATAACCGATGCTGACATGTTATAAAGTAAACACTGATGAATTGTATGATATATTGGCTTATCAAAAGTTACGTACCGCTATAGGCTGTTCACATTAATTGAGCACTTTTGGAAGCCCTGCTTGAGATCTATTTTCCCTTTAATTTTGTATCCTTTCGCTGTATGTAAGGTTAATATTGACAAGGGGCCGTCTCTTTTTATTCATACGTAGGGCCACCGGTTTTTCGCGAAAAGATTCTACTAGTTGCACTTGAAAACACGTTAGTTCAGAACCAATGCCGCGGCTGGATTATTTTAACTCGCACTCATCTTAAGTGTCTGCAAGCCAGTCACGGACGTTCAGTGTCAGGGTACCTTTATGATTGAAGCCCTGCTTCAAGTCTGACACGCGTGTCAATTAGCAAACTCAAGCAATTTTATGTGAGTACTCTTATCCTGCCTGAACGATTCATTTTTCGTCCCGCCAGCTGGTGAATTGTGTGATGCCTACAATTTTCTGGAGTACGATTAAATGCTGCTATTATGGGGTTGATGTGTTTACAGAACTACATGACGTTAATGAACATGGTTAGCAAGTCTGCTTGGTTATTTGCAACGTCTGTATTTTGTAGCCCAGATCAATAAACTGTTATTTTGTTTGAAGAGGGGTTACTATTTGAAGAGGTAATATTTTTGCTGCAGAAAAAGGTACTTTGTTTTTCTTCCCCCCCTTTTTTTTTCTCTTTTTTGCGCACGTCTGAACGCTTCCAAGCACTGAACTATACTGAAGAGAGACGCGCGGCGCACCTGGCGCGGCCGAGCGCTGTCTGGTGGCTACTACTGGCAACGAGGTCAGCCTCGCACAGTCTGGCACCTTCCAGACACCTCTCCGCTTTTCCCGCCGTCTCCTTAAGCTTCCCGAGCTGCGTTTTCGCGTATAAATGTTCGTCCCCAGCCCGAGCGAGTGTGTAGTGTTCATCTTCGAGTTGCGCGGACTAGCCGCCGATAGATCATGTCTACACCGTTTAGTACTTCGGGATTTCAGCAAGTTAGACGCGTTTTCGCGAAATATGAGTACTAATCAAGTTAAGTATTGCAATGAACGTAATTATTGTAATGTTGGGGGTATAGTTTCCTTTTTGATAGCTTTTTTTTTTTTATGGATTTTTGTAGGGAACTGTTTTGCTTGTATAAATTTTCAATTGGTATTTTTTGGGAATGTTTGTAAGAGGTGGATTCTTCCTTCTTTTCTTTGGCGTGCTGTAGGAATGGTCTCCTGGACTACGATTTGCAAAAAGAATTTTAATGCCAAGGAATTTAGTGGATATTTTATGGCGTGCCTTTATGCTTATGGTTAAGTGTAATGAGGGTTTTTGCTCCTTCCCAATAGCATTCTTGAAATTAGTATTTCATGTTGTACTTTTTGGTGAATCAGCAGGCGTACTTTACTTTTAAAGTTGTAATGGTGCTCGCTTTACTCAGGGAGTCATTTTACCTTTTTTAATGGGATTTCACAATTGTTTATTCAGGTTGGGTGATTTCTCAGGATATATTAATATTGTTATTTTTTCTGTTTGTTCCAATGCATGTGTTCTCTCCTTCTACAGAGGCAATTTATATTTTTCAAATCAAGTTGCAAAGTTGTTGTTCTTGGTGATAATGTATAGGGGGGCTTCAATATATTTGTATTTATTTTGGAATTTTTGTGTCCATGCTTTCTTGATTTTTTTTTTATGGTGTGCTTCCTTCTTGCCTTCCTTTATCTCTGCTACGCCCTAAAGGGGTGTAACATTCATATTGGTCCAGTCGAGTAATAATGTCTTCTCACACAGCACGCAACCAATAGAAAAAGGAAATTTTTCAAGTTTGCACATAAGCAATTGAAGCCTATCTCGAGCATAAATCTTTTCACGAAAAATAGGCGGTCTATTCATAGTCAAGTGGAAACCAAGCGATAAGTAAATGTGTTGATAATATACCAATTAGTTCTATTATTTATATAAGTCTGTAGTAGCCATAGATTTACATGTTACATATTCAGTATGTCAGCTCTTATAACTGTTTTTATTAATTCGTTGCTAGTTTAACTGCCAGCGTGCGTGCCAGCGTGTAGTTATGGACAGTGGTTTTTTTTTTTCAATAATTGATAAAAGTTATTACTTTAACAAAGTGCCTGATACCGGTATCAGATGCAAGATGTATATTTGTATATAGTCTGTACCTATATCGACGGCCATGGAACAGAGACAGTATAGCCGAAAATTACTTATAAACTGCAACAAAACTTTAAAAATCTTAAAATAAGATGATTACAACCTATTTGTAGGTTGTTCACGGTAAAATGAACACTTTTGAAATCCCTGCTTAAGATCTACTTCCGAGCGCATTGTGTATCCTTCCGCCATGAGTAAAATCAACATTGTCGTGGACCTGATCACTTTATTCATGCGGCAGTAAAGGGTAAATGTAAAATTATTATAAAAGTAGATATTTAAAAATTTTCTAATATATACACAGAACATAAAGAATACTAAATATCTTTAGTATTGACAAATGTTTATCGAACACTTTTAATTCAACGTTACGACGCGGAACTATTTTCTCTCCGTCGATACCAACTTTACTGGGCGCGCGCCACTACGTGTGCCTGTTATAAATGCACGCAGGTAGGGACAGTGACATTTTTCAAGGGTTGATTTCAAAAGTGCTGACTATCGTGAACAGCCTTTAAAAGAAACGTCGCATATAACTGCTGCTCAAAACTGGATGGCGGGAACTGATCCCGGGGGTTGGTTTTTGCTGTGGTACTCGCACGCTAGCCCAGCTTTACAGCACAGAACACTCGAGAACAACCGCTCTACGCCAGCAAAATGGCGTCGCAGGCAAACAAAATGTTGGGACGCCGTTCGCCGATCAGCGCCGGCAGCCCAGCCAATTGGGAATCTTTCGTAGCATGTGGTGGCTAATCAAACACGAGGTCCTTTCCCACGGCCTCGCAGAACGGGAACAGAACAAAACAAAATTAAATTGCATCAGTACCCGGATATTGGCCACTACTGATCTTAATTATGTATATTTAAATAAAAATAAAATTAACTTTACTACTTAATGAAATTGATGAAACGGATATACAATTTTGATGAGAATGATCTATCGTTTCTTTTGGGCCTGGAGATTTCTAAGGGGTCCCACACTCTGATGTTATTAGTGTGGGAAGGCGGCTGTTAGTCTGAACTTCGTATTTTTAGATCTAATACAATTTCTACTCAGTTATACCTCTCCGCCATTTCTCTTTTAAAGAGAAATATGAGCTATTCCTAGCACTCCGTATGGCTTTCTGGGATCTGTCTAGAATCCAGACGGATCGTCAATCCACCACACCAAGTACCTGGAGCCAGGTTCAGGTACGTCCACATCAGAGTAACCGCCATGCCATTCCCTCTGCGCGTACTCGCGGGATGCCTGCTGTTGACAGCGTGGAGTCTCATTAACTGCGGGGCCCGCGTGGCGGGGGCTGTTTATAGGTACATCGCGTGCCTGCCAGGAACTGCCTCCACACACGGCCCCCTCCCGTCTCCAAGCGGATAATGTACCTGTGCCGGCGTTGCTTTGTGGCGAGCGCCATCCCCCCGCGCTTCCGCTTACCTTCACCGACCTGTGTAATTTATGTTTCTCCCCGCGCCCCGACTCCAACCCCTTGTGGCGCGAGCTGGCTTTTGCTTCCGGAACAAATCGACCCGCCAGGTTTGAACGCTGGTCTCTAGCATCCGGCCGCCGGTGATAGGTCACCAGATAAAAACAATTTGCACTGGAGAAATAAAAGCAAGGGATCGTTATAACAATGGAGATGTCGGGTGTTGTTTTGCCCTTCCGGGTGGCTAGCGGACAAAGCAGTGGTGAACATATGCAGTTTGTTCGCGCCGATGTGACACGGTGCAAGGGAATAGCACGGACAAACCGAGGGTGCAGGGTTACCACGGTAAAATAATCTGTGTACGTGCGCCTTAAAGTAGGAGATGATTACTAAGGACAGTGTACGACTCAGAAGGTGGTGTTAAATCAATAGCGTATTGCTTATTTTGCAGGGAATATTTAAAATAAATTCTAAGCGTCTATATGTGCAAACGAAGGAAGATCTGCGACGTTTTTCCTTCACCAGATTAGTCCATGAAATAATTTCGGGTTGCCATGCTTATTTTATACTTTTTTTATTTCGTGATGTGGAAGAATAATAAGGTTATCAGTGAACGAAGCCCACTACTCAGGAATTCTTTTTTTTAACTTAGTTTTTATGACCATGTGACTTAGACCCTGACATCCAGTCAGGGTCGGACTGGGTCCTCCAAAAAGGCGCAGACCTTGAAATTTTTAGGGGGGCGCAAACCAAAAATTTAATTCTATAATTGAAAGACAAAATGGTGCATTGGCACTTACCTGATGTAAGGTTTTCAGTGTTATCAACATCCTGCCGGCTGCTGACAGACCAAGAGATACTCGCTTGACTCAAAAGCCTTTGAAGTTCAATGAATGGAGCAACAAAACTCAGATTCGTAAACATAGAATGCAATTGTTTTCTTCAAGTGGCTCAAAATATATTTGAATATCCTGTACAACGGAGGGCCTCCCACCTTATCAACAATGAATGCATTTCTAGGAGGCCTAGTAGAGTTTACTTGCTTAAACTGGAAACACATTTAGGATTTAAAAACACTCCCTAGAAGATGTTTTGATATGTTTTTTAATTGAAGAAAACTTTTGTGTGCCTTCTCTTGCACTTGGGTTAATCGAATAATTCTGTACACACAGTTACGAAATCCAAACCTTTTTACACCACCTGGCCAAATAAAATTTCTGTTACACTATAAAAACAAAACCTGAAATGGCATCACCCTTAACAAAAAGATGCTTGGAATTTCAAAACTCTTGAGTTCCAAAATTGTCCAGTTTCTACAATACCAGAAGGCGTCTCATTTCTTCACTTTGTTCACAGAGTTTGTCGATTACCATAACATTATCCAGTGCTACAAGCTTGTCCCTTTCACACTGCATTATCAAAAATGATTCCAAATTGCCATTTGTCATATTGGAACGATTCCTTGTTTTGATAAGTTTAAGCTTAGAAAATGCTCTCTTGCAGCTTACTTGAGTTAATGGTATTGTAAGCAGATATTTGTAAACTTTACTTGTTCAGTGTATAAAATGCAGTACATATTGTGTCCACATATCACTTTATATGCACAATTTATGCATCCCTTACTTCATTTTGTACAATTTCTTCTGATGTTTCACTTTCTGAATCAGATTCCATGTCAGCATCCCTAGTATATTCTTCAGTCAGTGACGAGGATATCTGGGGCCAGTCCTGAACAAACGATTCTAGCTCATCGATTTACTTGCCTTTGTCCATATTAGGTACCAAGTTATATATTTTGTCAAATGCATTTGATGGTAGAGTTTTCTTAAGTTCAGAAAACTGCTTTGGATCCAAACATGATAGATGTAGGTATAGGTTCTTGTGATCAAAAAATCTGTTCGTCATACTCTGATTAAGTTTGTAAATAATAACATTGAAAACGTTTATTCTGAATTTATCCTCTTCAGATACTGCTGTTTCTTCGTCATCTGCCAACTCTCCTGGAATTTTCTTAATCTTCCTAACTCTCTTGGATGGTAGTGCCAACTCCAGATAAAGATTTTCTGCCTCCAGAGAAGGATTGCCTTCTATCTTCTCATCCAACAGTCTTGACAGCACAGACGCGAACATTTCTGCAGCTCTAAACACCTGATCGAATTGGGACCTGGCCTCCAATTCATTTTGAGCAGTGGAAACAGGCCTACAAGCCTGCGCATAGTCCATTTTCTTTGTTTAGAGATTTTCCCTAAAGATGTGTCGGGATTTTGAATATTAACAGAAATACCACAGCCACCAGTATTGTTTCAAGTGAAAGAAACTTTTGGAGAAGTGCATTAGCCTCATTGCGTACTTTTGGATTGAAGTGTTGAGAGTTGCCAATCGTATATGGAGTCACAACTAGTTCTACGAACACAGTTTCTTGATGAGATGTGTTGTCAGTGTCTTCAGTGCCAACCCAGTAATGAAAGCGACCAAAAATGTTGGTGGTTGCATCGCTTCTTGACCTCCACCTAGTGACTCCAATCGCAGACAAAAGTACTCTTGGATTCTGCTTTAAATACACATGAAATCGCTTGTGTGAGCCCTTGAGAAAAACCCGTGTCTGCTGCAATAATCCCAGAAATGATACGGAGGCTGGTAAACACTGAGTTGTATCCGGCATTACAAGGTTCAAAACACGTGAATAGTACCAAGTATGAATGTGATTGTGAATCGAAGTTTTTAGTCTGGCTGAGGCACTGCTATACTCACTGCTCATGTTTGATGCACCATCAGATGGATTTGTTCTGTAGTTTTCTGGAACAATTCCTACGTCGTTCAAAATATCCAGTAACATTTCAAACAAAGATTCCCCTGTAGTGGACTGAACACACTTCAAACCTACAACTATTTCCTGCACTTCTGTGCCCAACAGATACCGTAGCACTATCACACACTGGTCGTTGCTTGACACATCCATGGTTATATCCATTAATACGGAAAAAATGTGCTTTCTTTACTTCTGTCGAGATTTCATCAAGGATTGCAAGCTTGATAATGTTTATTATTACCTGACGTCCTCTTCCAGTTTTTTCCCGACTTTCTTCGTGCTTCAGAGGCCAAATTGCTTTTCTTAGTCACACTCTTTACATGCCTAGCTAAGTTATCATGATAATAAGAAAGCAACAGAAATATTTCCAAAACATTTCCATGATTGACGGAAGGGTCGTTCAAATTGTAGGCACTTTTCTCCTTCCCTCTATGTGTAAGACGCTGCTTTCGAATCAGCTTGATCGCCTCAGTAATACCAGACAAAACTTTTCTGCATTCCATTATTTATTTATTTCTGGGTTGTGTTTCCAAAAACAAAATTACTATTGTTCTTCCCTGTTTATGTGCGATGTATAACTTAACTAACTCAATGTGAGCATTTGATTTTTCATGTTCAATAATTGTTTGTCTCAGATGCCTGTATCGGTCAAATCCTTGACAAAATACTGAGGAACCATCAGTGAAAGCCAGGCAACCACTGCAGTATAGCTTTTGGTTCTTTACACTGAAGCACAGCCAGTTTCTTTTGGAAATTTTTATCGTCAGTATGTTTTACACCAAAAAATTAAGTCGTCGAAAGGGAGAGGATAGCGGGGTCTTGTGGTAGTTGTAGATGTTGTCATCTGTTTAGCTGGTTGAACTGGATGAAATTTTTAAAAAAGGTTCAAGTTGTTCTGCCCAGGCTTCTTGAAATGATCATCCAGGCCTACACTTTGAAAAGTTTGCTCACTTGAGAGTGAACCATTTTCTTCTGCACAAGTACTTTCAATATTAACCACTGCTTTATTGAGAATTAAATCTTGACATTTCTTGAGTTCATGCAAATTTTGGTCCTCTTCAATTTTATTTTGTGTAGTCATATTTCCCTACAAAATTGAAAAATCTGTTATGAAATAATTTTATGCAATTTTTACACTCAAAGGATAGATACATACAACCAAATTAAGAAGCTAAATTTGAATAAGAATTAAATGTAAATACGACTATATTGGACTGAACTATTCGCTTGCAAGTAAACAAAATTCATTTAACTTAATTAGAATTAGAATACTTATTAACGGTCCGCGGCGTTCGACACATGTGTGCTCTATTTGAAACATGATTCCGACTTCCGAGTAACATAGAAAGGCCTACTTACACAAATCAAGAAATATAATTACTTACATTTTCATTCCAAATGAAATTTTAGAATAAATATATCCAAAACTTTATTATTGTTTCTTGTGTTCCTATTGGCTGATGGTCTAATATGCACGTCACGAAATAAAATCTAGCCATTTATTTCATACATGTCTACAAGTCGGACTCGTTTATTACACAAGTACACGGCGAGCATTGACCGATTCGTAAGCTTGATTACTTCCCTATTTCATTTTCAATACAAACACATCTTATGCAGTTTATCACTTCGCACTACTCAATATGAAAGTCAGTGCGTACAAAATAAATGGTTACAGCCATGCAGTGATTAGTGAACAATTGGCCCACTTACATTAAATCGACTAGGGTTGCAGCAAAATTCTCATTAAAACATTCTGGAGCTTCACTTCACTTCACACACAGACACATTTCAATAAAACTTCAGTTGAGTCGTCAGTCGTCACTGCCATAAACTAGTCCAGTCGGTAGAAAATGTCGATGTGAAAAAACTACACGCATACTATATTTAGTAACTTTTGGTCAGCTTGGCGCCATGTAGAGTATATCGTTGGGCGCATGCTTCAGCCCAGCGTCGCTAGATAGTGCGCAAGGGGGTGGCAAATGGCAACAAAAGTATCGCTCGAGATCATGGCATGGCCATATTATATATACAGGCCTGCTGACAGATCGCTCCAAAAATGTTTGTTCTGCGCAGCGAAGTCACTCTGGTCCAGCTGTATTTGTGCGCAGCGATCAACAGCGCTCAAGTTAATATATTTTTTCTCTATGTCAAGTAGTTGTTCCTGAATGACGTCACACGAGCTGCGTAAAATCACACCATTATATTTGCATTGTGATCGAGATTAACTTCGAATCGCGTGGTTTTTATATCTAGCTGCGTATAAAGATTGTCACACCAGACAGTCAAGAGCACAGATATAATCTTTTCTGTTGAACATTTAATTTAGGGAGAACTAGGGCGGAGAGCGCGGAAATGTATTTTACTGGAGGAGACAAAGGGCGCACCGGCCTGATGGCCGATGGACCGGCGGGCCAGTCCGATCCTGCATCCAGTTACATAATAACAACAGCATATTTTTTGTATGTGGATATTTTTGCACAAAAATCTCCATACAGCCATTCACCCCCATTGCACTATTCATTAGAAGATCACAGCATATTTTACGCGACAATCTTCTGTTCGTAATTCACAGGGAATAAATGACTTTCATCACCAGGCACTGCTCAAATTATCTGGCTGTTCACTGTCTGCCAATCAGAGAGAAATCCAGAGCTCTCAATAAACTTGCTGTCGATCGACAACGATCGCCAGTTTTTTTCAGCAGTATCGGAACATCGGCAGCGCGGTAGAATGGAATTATATGCCAGTTTTTTACTAGGTTGTACGTGAATAATTGACTCTACACGTTTATCACAGGTTCATGGCCGTACAGAGAGTGCGAGAGAATGGGCAGCCCAATCATAAACGTACCAGGCAAGTAAAAGTGTTCTAGCTCCGCTAGAACTTGCGAAATCCCCGGGTTTATGCGCATCGCAACATATTATCATTATCCTGTATGTAAGTAGGGTGCGGGCGAGTGTTGCGCCCCAGATGGATGGTAGTGAGAGGGGCTTTGGGATCCGCGGAGCGCGGCTGCTAGCAGAGGCGGGTTTTGTTCGCCAGCCGGGGTGACGCAGCGCCTGCGGTTGTCTTTTGTTCTCGTGTAGTTCCTCGGGCCATTGGTATTCCGCGCCCCCCACACTTCCACCAACCTAGGCCTTTAGGGGTAGGAAGCCCCCCCCCCCTCCCTTTCTACCCCGAGTGCATTCCCGAGTGTTGGGAACTGGCTGCTCCGAGTTGTCGCGCGCATTCGGGCTCTACCGTATGTAACGGCTTTGGTTAGTTTCGTTGTTCCACATATCACAAAACCGCACTCCGTAGGCATGCTTCATACATCTGGAAACAACAACCGGCACACAATTAATATAAATCATGCTACCGGAGACATTCCACCCACGACTATACTACATGTGCCATTTACGCTGGCCACTCTGAAGTCAATGTGCCACGATGTAAGTTTCCTTGGAAGATTTCGTACAAGCTTGCATGGCCTCTGGTGTGAATTACTATACGGAAGATTAAGCCTACTAATCGCTACTTTCATGGAATTTTTTTTGTATACGGGCGAGGGCAATTTTCGGTGGGATGTTACCTGCAGTGTCGAAATTTTATCCAGTCAGAGAGAGGGTGGTATAATGTGATATTAACAACAGTTGTAGTTTTGTTTTGACAAACAGCATTGAGGCAATTGGGTAAGAATAGAGTAAATAAGGAAGTCGCGAAAACTAACTCCAGTTGTAAAATATAAAAATAAATGCAACCGCGTTTACTGGTGTGGCAGCAAGTACCAAGTACCGTGTGAGAGGCTAGTCCATAGGCATATCCGTATCAGATAGCATGCAGGCTCGGATAGCAGGTCTGGTAGAAACTTCTGCCGGAGTTTGTGCGGGACATTGTATCGTGGCACACAAGCCATAACGTCAAGACGTGTTCCAGCCCTCGTAGTCTGACTTTCTTTTGACAATTACGGCTCTGCTTGTCGCGCGTTGGGGGTTGGCCAACATCGACGATTCCAAAAGAAAACACGCAAAACCTTCATAAGACGAAACATTCGAAAATCGAAAATCCATTAAACTGACGAAAACGGTGTAACTGGTACAAACACAAAATGACGTCGCTACCCCGACGCCGAGATCCAAAAAAAAAAACCGAACCGCCACCGACGCGACGGCGCGGCTGCGGGCGAACTTGCGTTGGGATACGAGTGCGTGTGGCAAGGCGGGCTTGTTACTTGTCTCTGGTCCTGCCGCCGCCCTGTTCGACAAGCATCGGCCGCTCTGGGGAGCAAGCAGAGCAGATATTTCAAGCACGGGGATGCGTGTCCAATGGGCGAAACTCCGATCTCCATACCTCCAGTGCTTCTAGCTTCGACCATAGACCTAAGATTGAGTTGAGAGATTTGGGCAGCTCTTAACAACGAGGTGTTGAGAATGGAGCAGCGCTGGAATGCAAGGACGGTGGAAACGGGAGATCACCGAGTAAACCCGCTCGCCAGCGGCATCGTCCAGCACCATTCTCACTTGCGAAAATACAGAAGTGACTCGTCCGGGGATTGAACCCGGTTCGCCATGGTGGGAGGCCAGCAGTCTAACCGCTCAGCCACCACGGGCCCACTAAATATTGTAGGCTGATTTTTGTCTTCGAGTATGACCCCGGCATTGACTCGCCTATCGCCAGCACAATTTTTATAAAGTCACATGGCCAGTAGTGACGAACATGTTTGCTTACTTTTGAATTGTCAATAGACCCACCCTTTTACATGTACAAAATACGGTGTATAAAACTTGAATATATCCTAGTTTTATTAAAACGAGAACCCACTTCCCATGGCACAGTCGGTTGGTGGGCCGCTGGTCTGGGGTGCGAGAGGTTCTGGGTTCGAATCCTAGGTAAGGCAAGGGAGTTAGTTTAAGTTAGGTCATACAAGTTAGTTTGTAAGCCTTTTCCGTGACAAGCCTTCTGGCATAACAGCGGGGGACGTTAATAAGCCCTATACAATACAATATTAAAACGAGGTTAGATTAAGTATTAAGTGTACAAACATCTCAAGCCACTTACTTACATTAAAGTTCTTCTAACCTCAAAATCCTATCTACGTGGTTTCTGACAGTGCTATTGGCAGAGAAGCAGTCCTATGTTGGGACGCGGAGAGTGGCTGCTGCGTAACTCGCGTTCGCACTCTTAACCTATTTTTCCTCTGCGGAGCAGACTCGCATCCCTTCCTTACCATGTTCTCTCTCATTCTTTTAAATTCCGTGTGAAGCAAATCAGGCGAATATAATCTTTTGTCTCAGGAAGATGTTTGCCTGCATGAGCCCACCCAAATTCAGTCCAAACAAATTGTTTTCAAGCTAAAATTGTTGACAAGACATAAGGTTTATGCAACTTAATTGTATATGTTCTTTATTCAGTAATGTTCCATTTCAAGTATTGTTCAGCTAGCAAAGTATTTGGTAGCAGCTAAGTTATATACGATATTTTAAGTTATGTTATAGGCCTACACACTGCTGGACGTGAAAATCACTACACCCATAATGTGTCATTTATTTGCAATAAAATCAAGACCACAGACAGTACCTGTTGCGCAATACAAATGGTTAACGTGACGTCGTAGGAAATGTCACTGCAACATGAGATGGGCGACAGTGGTCAGTGCTTATAAGGGTCATACAACAGGCGGGAAAGGCAGAAGTCTGCGTGTTAAAAGGCATATCAGTATGCCAGGGCGTCGTGCTCGTGAAGAACATCACCACCCAGGCACATTTGAACGGGGTCGTATGGTCGGACTGCACGAAGCCGGGTGGTCGGCCCGTCGTATAGCCATTAATCTTTGTCGTGCAGTTACCGCTGTTGCAATATGTGTGTAGTCGTGGGTACGTGCAGGTCGTACGCAATTTTGGGTAGGTACTAGTCCTACCAGACGCACTACAGACAGAGAAAATCGCCGTATCCGCCCGCGTGCAATAGCAGAACGTGGCACCTCATCCAGAGAGGTCCTGGAGTCTGCGAGGCCTACACTGCATTTGCCGGTCGCAACAAGAACCATTTGTCGCCGTTTGAACTAGGTTGGCCTAAAAAGCAACGGCGTCCACTGCGCCATTTTCCTTTGACCCCTCGATATCGTGCGGCACAACGTCAATGTTATCAGTACCGTCAACACTGGACAGAGCAATGACGCCGGTTTATGCTCTCCGATGAGTCCCGCCTTAATCTGAATGCAGAAGATGGTTTGCAGCAGTGAGCAACGCAACGATCCTGCACTGATACGGGGACGCCATATGTCCTGGACGCCAGGTGTTGTGGTATGGCGTGCCATAAATTATGGTTCCCGGTCACGTCTCAGTGTTGTTGAAGTCACGGAGACAGCACAGCGATATGTCAGTGAGGTCATACGTCTCCCTGTCCGTGCAAATTGTACGCAACAGACTCGACACTATCATTAGAGCTAGTGAGTTTTCGCGAAAAAAATTAGAGTGCAGGGTAGACTTCAATACTAGAAGCACCCAACAGCAGTTTGTCTATTGCCATTGGTTTTGCTGTCTGCTTGAGAAGACGTTTTCATCTTTGACCGGGCCACTCAGAATTCGGCAACATCGGCACGGATCCTACATCATTCGTGTGCAGACAGTTAACACGTGTCAAAAAGTAATTCAGCCAACCAAGACAGGTAAATGACCATACAGTGTTTCGAATTATAACTTGTCTTGAAATCATTTCGCGAAATTTCACTACTCCTAGCTATCATACAGAAAGATATGCTCGTTCCCACACAGCTCGCATCACCCAAGAGCCTCTACAAGATGTGGACTACATTCCTTGACCTCCCTTGTCTCTAAATCTGTCCCCCTATTTAATATGATTGGGGTATGATGGGGGGATTTGTGCACCATCGCCAGCCACACCTGCCCAAACAATATTTTATCTGCATTTGCAGTTGCAGGAAGCCTGGTTGTATGTGTCAGGACACTATCCGCAACCTGTATGATGGAATGCTTCGCCGCATCGCTGCCTGTATAGCCGTGAGACATGGCTCTATCCCATTTTGAACGCTTGCTTTGTTAAGGTCATATTTCGATTATTTTTTTTAATTTTGTTATCTGAAAGAGCTTTCTAAAAGTGCCCCCTTAATGCAGTTATTAGTTGTCAAATCATTGTAGTTTTCAAAATATAACAATCGAAGTCTCAATTTCCCGAATTCTGCAGTATACTAGGCTTTGCTTCTAGATATTTTACTCCAATCAAATTGCATTTAATTCAGTCTGTATGATGTGCAGAACATACTTATTCACTATGAGTGTGATTTATAAACAGGTGAACGAGTATTTGCACTCTGAATTTTGTTGAAAATAGGGGCCAGACTTGTCGTAAATATATTTTTGTTCATTCACACGAAACTGTTAACATTCATCTAATAAATATTTTAAACCATAAACTGTAGAGGAATAGTTGTGTTTGTTCCTTTCGTAGCTTGTAAAACAAATGCAGTATGCCACGCTTAGACTCTAATTCAACGTTTTGAACCTGGCTCTAACATTCTTGTGTCGGAATTTGAGTGTTATATTTTGAAAACTATAATGATTTGATAACTAACAACTGCATTAAGGGGAGAATTTTTCGAAACCTCTCTCAGATAACCAAATTTACTAAAAAAAATATATATATAAATATGGCCTTAATGCTAAACAATGCCCCCTCTATGCATGAAAACTAATCACTACTCATTTATACTATTACCTGTCAGCCTGTGTTAGCTTAATAAAGTCTCGCCTAAAGAAAAAGAACGTGACTATTTGCACGTCCATCAGTATTTATTATATATACATTATATATTTAACCCATATGAATATATAATATACCATATACAGATATTAGTTGGTAGTAACGTCTAAGCGCGAATAATTAAAGCGATTTATGTTTCTTGTTGAACAGTATGGTTTAGTTTGTTGTTTCCTGCGTAATCCCGCAGGCCATTATGTCGCTTTCCAGTCAACAGACCCGCGACCCTAACTCGACTTGATTACTTGAGTAGATTTATGCGAAGTGGCTAACATACCCATTCATAACATTGGTATT
Source organism: Dryococelus australis (assembly GCA_029891345.1). Classification (NCBI taxonomy): domain Eukaryota; kingdom Metazoa; phylum Arthropoda; class Insecta; order Phasmatodea; family Phasmatidae; genus Dryococelus; species Dryococelus australis. The sequence goes on from CM056996.1 coordinate 74,782,510, forward strand.
TGTGACGCCCGTGATCGATGTTGGTAAGGTACTTACGGATCATGCAGCTTGGGGTTCGAATATATGTGGTGCACGTAAGCTGCTTCCCCCCCCCCCCCACGGGACCTTTTTTTTCCACCGTAGCTAGTATACAGCAATAAAAGTGAATGATAGCTTAAAACTAACTGGTTTCTGTATAAATTCGAAGTATCGTTTAAAACTTAAAACTGGCCTTAAAAAACTGACTACAAAACAAAACAAGGGTGATTCTTGTGAATTGTAGAATAACTGGGGGTACGTAAAAGTTTTAAAATTGCATTATTTGTTTGTGTAACTTGAATCACATAAGAGGTGTGTGCGAGCTGTCGCTAAAGGGATGCAAACCGCGCTCGATGTAACCAATTTAAATTTAATTAAATATTAGAACAGTTTTGTCACTGACCTGAGCTCTTGAACCTCTTTAATCTTAAGAACATGCGAAAGTGAGCTCGTGTTTTTTGGAAGCGAATTATTAAACCATTCACATTGTTATTTAAAGAGTTTCTTTTTTTTTGTGGGAAACGTTGAAAGTCGCAAGTACATTGGATCGCATTTTGTGAGGAAAATAAGACCGATTAATGGGGGCTGAATACGCACCGGTCTTCATCTCCCATTTGGCAGACTAATTATGTTTCTCTGCAGCGATAACTATTCTAGCCCATCTACTTTCTAGCATAATTAACAATAGTGTAGAGCTTGGTGTAGCGAGAACTGCAGCACCAGAAGTTATCTCATCTCCACCTACAAGGCAGCAGGGAGAAGCGGATGCTTTTGAAACATCGCGACATGGGAGCAGCAATTAAGGGAATTGAGCTACAAAACGTGCGGAATATATGATGAGGAAATATCTTTTAAAGAGTGGCTTCTCTGCTGGCAAGATAATATGGCGCAGTGCGCCATCTCATACACGGGAATGCACGCGAGCGATGAAAAAATAATAGACCAAGTGCGCTACTTCACGAAACGCGGAGGGGTGGCGACAGAATGCGCGGAAAAGCTGGTAACATTATTTTTAATTAATGCTTTTTCTTCCGTGCCTTTAAACGATGTCTAAATGATAAAGAAAACGAGTTACGCATGTTGCTAACCCGATTTTTATTTTGGCTTGGCACTGCGTATGTACTTGATTATCGCGCTGTGAAGGTCATCAAAATTTCATTTTAATTTTATAACCCTGGTAAAATTTGGAAAGATTCCGCGTGTAAGCTTCTTTTGCATTAAGGATATCTGAATGGGCGCTTTTTTTCTCAGGTTTACTTTGCTTTAGAAATTACTCGCTTTTCTCCGTGTTGCTAATGACTTGTGAGAACGGTTGTCCATTAGCACTGCACGTGCCATGTCTTCGTTAGTCTCATCTCACAACCTCCTTGGTTGCCTTTAATCTTCTGAAGTTTTATCGGTTTGCCTGGTTAAGTCCAATACGACTTTCTGTTTCGTTGTAATATGAAATAACAAGCTGGAAAAAAAAACTTTTAAAAAAGGAATGAAATCAGACATATTAATTTTAAATTTTGTGTATTTTTTTCGTACAAATCTCAAAATGGTACAAGAAAACTGCATTATGATACTTATCAAAATTATTATTAACGTTATAAAGTCGTGATTTTTTTAAGGGAATTTGATATGCGGATTTCCCATATTTCAATTTTAGCTTTTAAGTAAAAATTTCAAAGTCAAAATAGTTAAAAGTGAAACTCTCACTACGGGTGAACATGCTCTCATATTTCGGTAAAATTCCAACATGCCATTCCCGTTACTTCAATAAACAATTTATATGAAACCAAACTTTGCTTTATAATATAGTTTTAATAATTGCTCGAATCACGATTCTAAACTGAACATTTTATATATGCTGTGGAAAAAAACTTGAGTGTATTTTTTTTCATGTGATATGTTAGTTTTATCTTATCGTGTATAAGTAAAATTTCCTCAAAACCTATTTTCAAAATGTGGCTTTTGAATAGCCGTAAAAGGAGGCGTGGAAGTGAAGTGGGAAGCTGTAGGGTTTACACTCGAGGTCACAATGCCGCCTGTTAGGTGAAAGGTAAGCTACTGTGGAGAGGGCTAAAGGGTTTGCTACCGCCGTGTGGGTGCCCTTGAAGTGTCGCCCATTGTGCCACTTCCGTGTCGGGAGAGCTTGTCGCCCGCCCACCAGACCTCTCAAAAGCGCTTCCAGACTTTGTTTCGCCTCCCGGAAACACGACTTTGATTGATCGCTCGTAGAGAGGGGGCTGGCTGCCGGATTAACTTGCTTTCTAACACTACGACTTTCCCCTCTATACCCTCCAAACCCCTCTCTGACCCGTCCTGCTTGTGTGTTAACTGGGATGTAACACGTCCGCCTTGCTCGAGTGTGCTCTTGTGATCTCCTTTGGTCATTTTGTAGGGTTGTGGTAGTCATCCGTAAAGTTTTACCTTTCCTTTTTACCGCGGATGACGGTGTAACGTGACTACGTTCAGGCGACCTTAATGGCGATTTGTACATATTAGGACACACTTGGTCTATCATTAACTGATACACTTCTAACCATCAAGTAAGAAATTCAAATACCATGCTTATAACATACGGCACAGGCTGTTCACGGTAAAATGAGCACCTTTTAAGGCCCTTCCAATAGACATTAACCTCTAATAAATATATTTTATGGCAACTTCAGACGTTAACTTTTGGGAGTGTTGGAATGTATATACTGTGTTTATTGGTCGCAAGGCAACGTTTATATTAAAAAGTGGCGGAAAGATAGAAAATGGCTAAAAGGAAAAATTTTGCAGGGCCTTAAAAAGTGCTCACTTTACCGTGAATAGACTATAGTGAGATCTGACCAGAAGTTGATTGATACATTCTTTTAGTACGGTTTTCCACATTGTAGATGTGAGTTGCGGAAGGGAGGTCCTGATTTTCATCACGTTCTTCGTGTTCGTTGGTAAAACAGACTGTATCGTGCGACTATCTTTATTTAAAATGCCGTAGGAACTTACGCTATATCAAGTCGCGCGACATGGTGAGAATATCTTACTTTTGGTGATTGCAAAAAAAAAGAAAATGTTTGACTCAGCCAAGAGGAAAACATAGCTGAAATCTATAGTGCGCGATATAGAAATGGCAGTGAGGCGTCGCGTCGATGTGTTGGCACAAAAGCAGATCATTGTTGGGACACGGAGATCAGTTGTGCGCAGCCAGCGAGATCGGTATACCTCATATTTAGTACATGGTATCTAGTGGGTGAGTACGAGCGATTTCTGACGGCGCTTAAGGGAGTGAAGTGAAGCGGAGATGGAGCAGCGACTGAATGCAGCGGTGGAGAAAAAACGAGAGAACCCGCAGGCCAGCGGCAGTGTCCACCACGTAAGCGACATCGGGAAAATCGGGTTCGACACCGCCGCGCCGGGAATCTATCCCAGTTTGCCGTGGTGGGAGGCAAGGGAGTTTACCGCACCACCTCTTGCTTAGAATATTCCGTGTAAAGTCAGTCAGGTATCAGGTTCCTAGTGGAAATGAACTTATCAAGAGAGTGTAGCAGTGCGCTGCATGGTGCCTCACGTGGAAGGGGGGGGGGGGGGCATACATCGTCTCCTTAACGGTCTCCTCTCGCCTCGCCGCGAGCGAGACAATCGCCGAGAACCTCCGAACTCAGAGCGAGGTGGCACAGTGTTTAACCACTGGACTCGCGCTTACGGGAGAAACCGGGTTCGACTCTCGATCCGGCCGTCCTGATTTCGGTTTTCCGATGTTTTCCCCGAAATCGCTCCAGATGAATGCTGGTACAGGCTGTTCACGGTAAAATGAACACTTTTGAAGGCCCCGTTTAAGATCTATTTGTAAGCACATTGTGTATCCTCCCGCCATATGTAAAATTTCCATTGCTATGGACCTGATCATTTTATTCATTTGTAAGTCAAGTAAAAGTGTAAAATTATTATAATAGTAAATATTTTACGAATTTACCAATCCGCACACTTATGTGTATTTTAAAACTTCAGAAATAAAAATAAATCACTTTAGTACTACTAGACGTTTACCAAACACTTTTAATTCAACGTTTATATATGGAATTACTTCCCCTCCGTCGTTACCAACTGTACTGTTAAAAATACACGCAGGTAGGGAGTGACATTTTTCAAGGGTTGATTTGAAAAGTGCTCACTTACCGCGAACAGTCTTCATGGTTCCTTACTTTATGGTCCCTTAGCCGGTTTCTTTCACGGTCCTCACCTTATACACTTGCTCGGTCTCTAAAGACCTTGGTGGCCGCGGTGGTGTAGTGGCTAGATTACTCGCCTCCCACAAAGGAGAACCGGGCTCGATTCCGTATGGGGTCGCCGCCGAATTTTCGCATGTGGGGATCGTGCCAGACGATGCCGCTGGTCGGCGGGTTTTCTCGGGGATCTCCCGTTTCCCCCACCCTTACACTCCAGCGCTACTCCATACCTCGCTTCACCCTCATCGGCTCTCAAGACCTCGATGTTAAGAGCCGCTTATAATCTCTTCATTCACGCACTGTAATGACCTTGCCTTCCAAATATCTCTTTTAAGCCAATTTTTATATTTAAGCCATTTGTTAATATCAGCATTGTCACATGACTAATAAATACGGTGTATACTTTCACCGCTCTCGAAAGCAAATATCTGAGGCTGCAATAAAACATATTTACTAGTGGGCAATGTCTGTTGGGAGGGCCTTAAAAAATGCTCACTTTATCGTGAACAGCCTATAGTTAGCAGGTGGGTCTACATGCGACGAGGTTGACGGCCGGCGCTTAGCCGAAGTAAAAAATTGTTGTACGGGGTGTGCGCGGCGCAGGGGTTGGTGGCCCGTTGACGAGGGTGTAAGGGGGTTAATCCGGAGAGAGCCGAGCCGGGCCGAGCCGACGGCGTCGGTGGCGGATCGATGGGAGCGCACGCGGGGCGTCGAGCGTGCTCCGGCAGTCGGCGTCCTGCTGGTGTGCGGCGTGCAGGAGAGAGGAGCCACGAGCTCTCGCCGCGCGCGGGGGGGAGGCAGGCGTGCGTGTGCGTGCGTGCGTGTGCGTGTGGCATGCAGCAGCTGCGTCGCGACGCCCCGGGACGGGCGCGCTAATCAGCGCGGCGTCCCGCTCCGCCGACGTCGCCGCACACGTGGGCTAGCCCTCCGTCTGCGCCCCGCCGGTATGTAACCCCCCCCCCCCCCCCATCTCATTTCCTCCCTCACCAAGCAACTACATTCATAACTGGACTTGAGGTGGTGGAATCCTGGCCAGCATGTGTGTTTGTTTACATTCCCGTTATAACTTACTCTTAAGGGTCCTATGTACTGAAACGTTTTCTGTGAAATCGTTGCCTGCGCGTGAACGCGTATCTCGGTAAATAAAAGTTATGAAAATACGACTTTTTGTCAGAAAAGACAAAAAAAAAAACAAGCTATGGCCCCATTTTTTTACTTTTGTCATATTAAGTGTATTCTTGGAGAAAATCGTGAAAATGGTCAAATATAGCATTTTTAAAAATTGCCTATGCAGTTTCCTTAAGCGGCAAGAAAAAAGTGCAAAGGTACAGGCTTAGTTTAATCTGTGGGCTTTCATCGCGTGCAATAAAACCCCACTGTTACAGATCTAATTTTCACAGTACAAAATTACAACGGAAACACTGTACGTACGCCTTGCGCGTAGGAGCGATGAGGCGCTAGGCGTGCGTGTAACTGTCGCACGTATCGCTCCCTCGCTTCTTGTCCGTGGACGCGCAGCTACATAGGCCCCTTTAGGAGAATGGTGCCCCAAAGCTGTATATTTATCTAATTTTTGTCACGAGTTGTTTTCCAGGGGATTTTTTTTGGAAATTTTCGGCCTGTAAAGACATTAATTATATTTAAAACCTTCTTACGTTTTTAGATATACACTGCTTTTATTATTCTCAGAACACTGATGGAAGATAATGAAGAATGCCGTATTTCTTATCTTCCATCAGTACTCCGGGAGTAACAAAGACCGTCAATATCTAACTGTCTTGTCGTGTCAAAAATTTCGTTAAGCCCTCTGATAAACAACTTACGACGTAATTCGGGTCAAATATACTGGTTTCGTGCACCATTGCCCTTAACACCTAACATTGCAATTCAAACATTATTACATAACACAGCTAATTTACCTAAAAACACAATGCTCTGATTTGAGTCATTGGTAGAGACCTGCAAAATTTGCGTTATTATTCGGGGACACGTTCAACTTCCAACTCATGTACAATTTGCAATAAGTTCGTCATTGGACAATACTTCATCTGACACGCCCTGGGTAACTCTGCGCCATTAAATGAACACTTTGTGTAGACCAATCACGTGCAGTCCAGTCAAAAAAGGAGAGACTTCACATACATGCAGCAGTAAATGGACAACCTACACCGGCACGAGTATATACAGCACTGTGAAGTTTAACCTAATGCCAAATAATAACGCGAATTTTGCAGGTCTCTGGTCATTGGTTATAAATGCAATAAAACATCATGAGCATAATGTTGTGCACTTATGTCCTATGCTCTTACAGCCCTCGTTTCAAGTACCTATGTGATCTGAAAAGTATGACTATGGTGAAACAAAAATTAAAGATGGAAGGGATGCTACCCTCTTAAACCGTCTAACTGGAGGTGTTTTCCGAGGCCTAGAGGCGAGGGAGCGCTAAGGGTGACCTAGGTATGCTTATCACATGCCTCTATACGCAAAGCACTGAATTGGCGTGCAGTTCTCTCGTTCTCATCTGTGGCACTGTTTTATTATCGCTGTATACATGAAAAATTCGCGTTATTTCGCCGCCCTATATACATCAGAGTCCGTGCCATTTGTTTATCGGCTTCTGCAAAAGCAAGGAGCCACAGTCCCTTTTGACTAGGCGGCAGTTGATTGGGCTATAGTTTTGTTACTTGTTTCCGATTGGCTTAAGGCCGCCCAAGGCGTGTCAAACCAGCTATAGAACAATGACAAGAGAAATACAAACGCACATGAGTATGAAGTCTATTTTGTCTTCGAATGATAACGTGAATTTTGCCTCGCTGTAGTTATCACGTATAAATGAAGGTAAAGGTGTGCTGCATGTCCGTAAGATATGATAATTAGCCTGTTCATGTAATTTATTACGTAAAAATGACTGAAATACACATTTCAGACTATTATCATTTAGAACATACATATTATAAACTGGAATTTAAAAAAAAAAGTAAACCACGTTTTGGGCTTGAAAATTTCTTAAATGCTACGATGCAAGCAGACACCGCTCATAAACAGTGAACAGTTCTTAAATGACAACTGTACGATGGAAACTGTGTGCATTGTTTGGAAATCTGGGCAGACGGTACCCTTAACTGATTTTAGTACCGTCATCTGGGGATACTTCGGAAATTTTAAAAGGAGTTTTATTTGCATGCACAACAGCTCTAAATAAAACACCATGCGCTTAAAATTTCTGCCAGCAACCAGCTTAATTGAACTACACAATTATACTTCGGATTTTCCACGTGTGCAAAACAAAACATTCCCTAAATTGTCGCAAGTTAGCCACACTGCCCTAAGTAACCCCAGTTGACAGTAATTTTCGATCTGCACTAGATAGAATTGTGTTAATTAGCCTTTGAGAACCTCAAGTCGTACTGTAAGTTATGGTTGATTCACGGTATCTTCGGCCTTTTCTGAAGGCCTGCTAAAGTTCTACTTGCAGGATATTCCTCCGCCACGTATAAACTAACCTTAACTAAGTCTAGAAAATTACACCAGAGGGACAACGCACCAGATTCCTGCGCACTCTGTTGTAACAGTTTTTGTATAAGAACTATTTCTTACTAGGCGCTACCAACATACCTATGTTCTCCCTGTTTTTTAATTCAAATTATTTATATGTGAATCATTATAATTTATAGACGGAATATGAATTACATTTCAATTTAACAAAAAAAAAAGTAACTCTTATGAACACAAATATAAAACGCTTGTGATACAGAGTGTATTTAGGAAACAACCAAGCACGTTACACTTGGGGAGATTTTCCGAAGGTTTAGTTCTAAAAGGCCGAAGAAACCGTGAATGGACTATAAAGTTTATGTTCCACTGTGCAAATTCTCCAGGAGGGTTATGGCCTTATGATTTAGTCGTGTTGGAGATTTGGGCGCTAACGACTGTCCGGCCTTCTCGCCTGCAAGAGCTTTTGCAAACACCGGGATGTCTACAGTTATCTCATTAAAATAAGGTCCACAATGACTTGGAAATAATATCTGTCGTGATCTGGAGAACGTGGCTGCTGGTCCAAAAGTACGAAACGAATCACGAACAATTCTGGCGGCATTTAAACGTTCATTAAAAAATATTACAAGTCATCCCTATCTCATCTTAATAGAACCGAATACGGGGTATCTGCCAGGTGCTTTGTCAGAGCTGAGACAGTTTGACGGATGTGAGCGTGATTAGCACACGGGTACCGTACTAGTTCACGGGCAAATAGTTGTCACTACAAAAAGAAATTCAAACCATTTCATCCTCAGAACAGTATCAGGTGATTTTTCGTTATGTTCTATTTGCCTAGTAAAATCATTATTTGTAATAATTTGAATGTATTTAGTAACGTTTCCCGGTGTTATCCCCAAAGGCTTCTCATGAGACGGCTTACAAACTAGCTTATGGCCTAATCTAAACTAACACCCATGTCTTACCTAGAATTTGAACCCAGGACCTCCCGCACCGCAGACCTGTAGCGCACCAACCGACTGCGCCGCGGGAGGTCGGCATTAATGTAGAATCTCGCTTAAGAAATAAACTGGGAATATCTCTCCCCCCCTTTTTTTTTGTCACCACATTTCCCTCGGGGTGATATGTTTTATTGCTAGCCAAGCAGTTGCTATCAAGAATTCGCTTCAGGTTTAGTACATTGGTTGTGCTTGTAAATTGAAGAATTACGTGAATGTCGAGGTTGTAGTATCGTTTGTTAAATGCGCGGTTGTTGACTGTGTAGCTTGAACTAGGACTGTTGGGATGTTGAAAAAATATCGATATATCGAAATGATATATCAACGATATATCGATGCGTAAATATTTTGACGGAATTTTATCCGAAATCAATATATTTTTAAAATGCTCTTTTAGTAAGCTATGTTTTGAATACATTAGTTGAATTTAAAAAAATTACCATGTTTACTTTGGCAACATGCACCAAAAACAGGCGCCACATCTTTCTGCAATGCCTCGTGTTCTCAGCTTGTAATAACATCCCTAAGCAGGAGCGCGAGGCCGGGGCTCTTGTCAACGACTGTGCTAGATGGGCGGCGCAGGGGAGCGGAGTGTACGTGCCTCGTCGAGACCTCAGAGAAACGCTGATGGCCGGGGGGGGGGGGGCGAGATGGAGTCCAATTGGTCGGTATCGGAGCGCGGCGACGAGTGAACACACACACCCCCCACACACACACACACACACACACACACACACACACACCACTAAGAGAGTAGCCTACGCTATAGCCCTGAGGCGTGACCACGAGAATGAAAACCGCCCTCGCTACCGTACACATGCGTAAGGTCGACGGCGCTTGCGTGCCCTGCTCCTACTGCTTCCTCACTCATCCATCAACCATCCTCCTCGGTGAAGTGGGGGGGGGGGGGGGGACGTCCATCTAGTCTTCTGGGCGCGATTTTTTTAACTACCGGAATAATTATTCTAGTGGAATCACTTCATTCCGCAAGAGGAATGCTTGAAGTCAGTTTTTGAACACTCGGTAGCGGAATTGTATACCGGAATCGAGCTGTAAATCGTCGAAATCAATCCGGCAGCACGGCAGCTGTCGGAATCGTCATCCCTATCAGAGATTGGTCTGTTAAATATAATATTTGTGCGATGAAGGAAATGTAAAAATGTACACTCTCGATGTTAAGAACCGCCCAAATCTCTCCACTCCCACTCCAGGATTGGGCGGTTTTAATTGTTTTGTGTTCTGCCCACGAGTAAAGGCCGGTTTACAATTGCTATACACCAAAATACGGACGAACAAGTTGTGATTAAAAAAACAGGACAGAAAACCAAAGCAAACCAAAAGAAAAGACAACACAATGACTAACACGAACACAACACGAGTAAACAAACAGTGCAAAAACTATATCAGTGAACACACCTAAACAATAAAAAAATGAAATAAAAACATATACACAAAAATAGGACAAAACCACAATGAAACACAACTCAGGAAAAACCTTGTTAGATTATGAAACCAAAGAATTTAGTGTCCTCAGTGACATACTCATCAAAACACAGCCCAAGATGCAGGATCTAGATACAAGACATTTTGCGGGTTATTGGATTCTGCGTAGGGTACACCTGCTGAGAAGGGATTTTTCGAAATTCGGCCGTTGAAGGAATGAAAAGGGGTGAAAATTTATTTTCACGGAATCTTTAATATCTCCTAAATCTGATATGTAATATCACGGTTCCCACTGTTTTAAAGTATCATGTTTACAAATTAATGTAATGATTTTTTGAAATTGAACCCTTAAAATTTTAAAAATGGTAACGTTTATTTCTTATGAATACTGAATATTTCTTGAAACCTAGGTGATATCGGCGTGATTTTTGCATCAAACTACTACATACAGTAGACAATTACCTAAAAAGTTCCATGATTTTTCGGTAAATCCTAATGTGAAAAAAGTATAAATGTTTTTCAGTGAATACTCAATACCCCTTATATAGGTTTTTAGTACTACATACACAAATGCTTCAAGTGTTTCGCGATTTTTCGAATTTGGACACTGAAGGGGGTATCTATTTTTACGGTGTCTTCAGTGTGCTGTAAAACCAATATGATATTGCAGTTTTTATTTTTCTAAATAGTACAGATCCAGGTAAATGGCGATAAAGAGTCGAACCACCCCTTCGGTTGCCCTCATTCACCAATCTCAAAATTGGTTTCAGGTTTACCGATCGGTTCATCTTACGCCTTCTGATATCACTAAGAGTACTTAACATATAACTTAGGCGTAGTGGAAAAATGTAAAATATGTTTAAGCATGAGAACTAATCACTTTGGTATGCTTATAATTTAACTTGTACCCAACAGCATAAACAGTAACATTATAACAGTTGATATCAGGTGACACCTGAGTATCACAGATTTATACATTCATTTTCACGGATTCTTCAGTATGTCTTAACACCTTGTGAGGGATTTCGGTGGTTTTGCGTTAGGATACTACTTGTACACATGCCCAAAAATAGACTCGGTACACCATTCCGGCGATGGAGGTATGGGCCAGGAGAAAGGGGGTTAGAGTTGCAGAAAAAAAAGCTCAGTTTAATTTATAACTGCTACACACAGACATTTATATTCTGGGCGGGTGTAGCTATTGGGGAAAAAAAAGTGATCACAATCTGCTACACACGAAATTCCTAACGGACAAAGCCACGAAAAAAGGGGGATGATAACTTTGCTTACTTTCAATCTGCCGAACACCAAAATTCAAATTCTGGCTGGCCGAAAACACGGGCAGATGATATTAAAAAATGTCTAATTTATGATGTATGCTGTTAATAAATTGTTTTAAACAGAAGTTCAGTTTTTGCTAGATTCCTTGAAAGTTTTGCGTATAAGTATACGTGATGTAGCTATTTATTCAATACACATTTGACCGAAGAGATTTGGGCATCGAGGCGAGTATGGAGCAGTGCCGGAAGTAAAAGGCGTAGAAATGGGAGATCCCCGAGAAAACCCGCCTACCAGCAGCATCATCCGGCAAGATACCCACGTTCGAAATTCTGGAGTGAACCGGCCGGAGATTGAACCAGTTTCACCGTGGTGGGAGGCGAGCAGTTTAATCGCTCAACCACCGTGGCCCCTATGCATATTTGAAATTCGCTAATATTTGAACGTGCTAATTTTGTGATTATAAAGTTCGTCTTAGAACACGTACATTAAAAACAACATGAATCATCGTGGTTGATACAACTATGGCGTTGTAAGAAAACAATTAGATTAAGAAGGTGACAGTTTAATTGCCAGGATATTAATTAAGATATTCAAATCACTGTGTTTATTACATATAAATGTTTACTACAACTGACATTGTGCGTTACAAATAATGCACATTTTCATTGGTGAGGCATTTTTATTGGACTGAATGAAGTTAATCGATAACAAACGTACTGAATGCATAATAAACTGCCACACTCGCATTCAAGAGTGCCAGAGATGTTGCCTATCCATGCAGGCGTGCCGCTGCATCCTTTGATTATTTGTGCACTCATTTCTTGAGCACGGTTGGCCTGTGTGTTTTCCCTAAGGCTGCTCTATTTGTTAATGCGTAGAAGAGACCGGAGCTAATTGGCACAATTTTCAGAATTGTTTTGAAATATTTATTTTATGTTAATATGAATTATAACTAAGCAGTTTCGAACACAAACGTTTTCGAAAATATTGTATACCACAATATTCTTGACTTGAGTTAATCGTGTTTTTTTTTTTTTTTTTATTATGAAGTTACCTGCTGCACGTTTATCAACTTGCTCCATCACAAAATTATTAGGATATTGATATTAATTTTGGTGGTCAAAAGCATAAATTCTTAAATGAAAATAAACTAATAATTTTACAATACACCACAATTACTTTTGTAATACATCAAGGCTGTTCACGGTAAAATGAGCACTATTGAAAGCCCTACTTAAGATCTACTTGTATAAACCTTGTGCATTCCTCCGCCTTATGTAAAATGAACATTGTTTCGAGCCTCATCACTATATTCATGCGTCGATCAAGTGAAACGGTGAAATTATTAAGAAAGTAAATACTTTACAAATCTGCTTATTTGTAAACTTGGTGCATTAAAAAAAAAACCAAGCGAAAGAAATAATTTTGTGCTAACTTCATCGTGAACAGCCTTCAATCATGTTTTTTTTTTGGCATCTCATATAGCTAGGGCCACCTGTTTTTCGTGAAAAGATTTCAGCACGGCTTGCATTCCAAAACACTATATCTAAGATCCACTTTCGTGAATGTATTATGTTAACTGTCATGCATTGCAGGGGCCTTCCCACGAAACACCGACACTTATTGTCAGAGTTACATAATTCTGATTGGCCCAGCCAAGCAAGGAACAGTCTCCCAACAAAGACACGTGGCCAATGGAAAGCTGTACGTTTGCCATAGGAAGTTTGAGTCTAGCCTTCGCGTAAATCTTGTCGCGAAAAACAGATGGCCGTAAATATAACTGAATTTCTTGTCATTGTAACAGAAATGGTAAACATTTCATCTATGCATAAATGAAAATCAAATGGTCGCACATTTAAAATGCAGGGTTTTGTTTAACCATATTTGAGAGACTGCAATGTATTTTAATTTTTTATCCAACGTTTTCCTTGTGCCGACATGTCCCGCTATGTATATGTCACAACTAGCCCCGGTCACACTACTGAACTGAACGTGACTGTGTATAACATCTGGAAGACCTGTCCCAATTTTGGTTATTGTTTGTCATGCTTTTATAATAAAAATGAATTTTAAAAACATAGCATTTAAGATGATATTTAAAAGGCATTTGGATTATCGCAAAGTATTTACTCACCGAGTGAAAAAATTGAACAAATGCTCTCACTTGCGCACTAATAGACTGATGGTTGTAACTCTCGGGATCTAGGGACCAAGCTTGCGTGCACCTGCAGTCCAGTTCGTGTTGCTATCTCGTGTTAACTTTTCTAATAACAAGCAGTGTGCCAACTTACCCTGTGGCCATGTAGCCCAGGTCTCCCGTACATGTTCACTTCAAGCATCAAAATCGGTAAAAAGCTAGTTGTTAGAATTTTTTTTTGCGACGTGATCAAATTCTCGCAATCCCAATTATATTTATGAAGGGAAATGATTTTACGAACCAAATTTGTGTTGTTTAAGAATTTTTGTTGACTAAACATCGTCCTCTAATTTGTTGTTTAATCTCGCGTGGTTTGTAATAAACATAAATAAATTAATTACAAAACCTCGTACTCTAGGTGAGTATACCACCATCAGTTATGTTTTCTGTCTCATTTTTCGTAAGGAATCACCTCACAATGTTTTTTAACGTACATAATGTGTGGCATGTTTGGTCTTACTTTTCATTCATCAGGAATCACCTTACAAAGTTTGTACCATAATAATTTAGGGAGGGACACGTCGTATATCGCATGGTTATTACAGACTATAATTTTTTACCGCTACGGACACTGTGGTTCTCATAAATTTTAACCTTTTCGATTAGTCAGTAATGACTTTTCAGAAAATATGTTGACTTGAGTACCCAGATTTTTTTTTTTTTTTTTTTTTTTTTTTTTTTTTTTTTTTCCCATGTTTAGCTCTATTGATTAAAGAATAACCACGTAATCTTTGAATGAATAGTGAAATGGGGATGAATGACAAGATGGAAAATTTTGGACATTCGCTATTGCCATGCAGATGTCTGTCATGGAAAAACAGGACTGAGCACAAATAAATACTTAGGCAAGCAACGTATGGACGAGAAAATAAATACACGTATACAACACAAGCATTTTTTCGTGCACAGTCCTGTTTTTCCATGACTGACATCTGCATCGCAATGGCGAATGTCCAAAAATCTCCATGTTGTTATTAACCACGTAGCGTCGCGAATACTAAACTAACATATTATCTCATGACTCTACACATTTGCATGGCTTTTTCCCTTTTTGCGAACCCGATACTTCGTGATTCGAGGGTAGCTGCTTGACTTCGGCATTTATGTCGCTATGAGGAAATGAGAAGGCGTGAAGACCATACCTTCGGGGTGCTGTTGTACAAAAATGTGCTCCTATAACTGCTTACTGCTTGTCTGCTGCTTCCCTCATTGCCTGCCCGACAACATTGGTCCAATCTTTAGGTGTTTGCAGGTTAATTTGTTGAACAGCGGAATATGTTCTCTGTGACTTGAAGCCTTGTCAACATCGGGTTCACGTTAGAGACGAAAGCAGTGGCTCGGAGACTAAGAAACGGGTGGAGGATTTGGCCGTGGCATGTAGGAAGGAGTCATTCCATTATTCGTCTGGAGCGATTTCGGAAAACCACGACCAGGACGGCTGGGCCAGTCTGAAAGTTATCATTGAGACACTCCGCTCGGTCCAGTGCAATTTTGTCGAGCATTCATCCAGGTTGTGTGCTTCCAACGTGGTAGATACGCTAAGTTTAGATTA
The DNA here is from genome assembly GCA_029891345.1 of Dryococelus australis. Classification (NCBI taxonomy): domain Eukaryota; kingdom Metazoa; phylum Arthropoda; class Insecta; order Phasmatodea; family Phasmatidae; genus Dryococelus; species Dryococelus australis. Next base: position 74,797,693 of record CM056996.1, read on the forward strand.
TAATTTAGAAGAAGATCCAGGTATAGGCTGTTCACGATAAAGTGAGGACTTTTGAAATTAACCTTAGAAAAAAGTCACTGTCCATGCCTGCATACACTTCAACGGGTGCACTGAGTGACATGTACCCGGTAAAGTTGGTAACAATAGGTGGAAAGTAGTTCCAAATCTTAACGTCTAATAAAAACTGTTAGGTAACCATTTGTGATAATATAAATTATTTATTTAGCTTTGTGTTTTTTTAATGCATCAGTGTTTAAAAATTTGCTGGTTTTTAAAATGTATACTTTTCTAATAATTTCACAGTTTCACTTGACCGACGCATGAATAAAGTGATGAAGCCAATGACAATGTTAATTTTACAAAAGACGGAATAATACGCATTATGGATACAAGTAGACTTTAAGCAGGGCTTTCAAAAGTGCTCATTTTAACATGAACAGTTTATAGTTAAAGAAAATGTTGTTTCTTGGACTTGGAAGGATTGTCATTATTGAAAGGTACTTTTTACTCAACGCGCAGCATGCCGAGAGTTTGATGTCCGGCCATCCTGAAGACATTGTGGTGTGTATGTGGGACTGAAATAAAAAGGCGAGGAGAAACGTCGGAATGTAAAAAGGAGGCGAAACAATGGTGATGTGGTGCTTACCAAACATTTAAATATTTTGCCGCTAAAATTTTGGTTTACGATCAGCGAATAGTAGTTCAAAAGGAAACGGGAAGTAATTGCTATAATTTCATATGTTACCCAGATGCTGCAGTTGGTGGAATAAATACTGTAGGAACAAATTTATAAGGTTTTTGGTATTTTATGTGCGGCAGGTGTATCTGTCGGTTTTATTGTTACTCATCGCACGAAGTCCGTACACCGCGTAGACGAGATCCTGGGTCGATACTCTAACTACATTACTACAGAACGTGAGGACAGGTGTATGCGAACAAATGGCAGCGGTCTACCCTGCCGAAACATCATCACAGGTTAACTGTGAGCCCTACTTTACAATGTAAAGTGTCCGAGAACGCATATTCTTGTACTCCACAGACTCCTGCACTTGGTTACCAAATTCTGAGCTTCGTTGTTATAAGATGTGCCCGGTAAAGTGAGCTTTTTGGGGCTCTGGTTACTTTTTCCTTCCAGCCATTTTTTATCCTTTAATAGCCCCTTTAAAATAAATGTTGCTATGTAAGTAATAAAAACAGTGTGTATATTCCACTGCACTCGGAAGGTAACGTCTAAGGCTACACTACAATATATTTATGGACTATTGTTCCAAACGAGAGGTCTTTCAAAAGTGCTCACTTTCCCGTGAACAGCGTATACCTACCGGCATCGTTACTAAGCGAGTGCCTCGCAGCCGATGAAAATAGCCGCCTGCATGAAAGTTATTCATGGTTGAAAATGAAGGCTCATTGGGTCATCTTGGAACTATTGGCTTTTCCCTTTTAAACTAATCGAGTGTTATTTTCTCTGTTCACACGTTCGACAACTACATACCGAATGCTATTAGAATCATACTAAAAAAAACAGGTTCAATCTGGCGGATAGTATTATTTAGAGCCATAAAAAACACGCCGTATTTCACAGCTCGTGAAAAATAATGCATGATTACCTGAAAGTGTTTTGTAACCTACAAATAATATATAGTTATCATAAAGTGAATGGGGAGTGTGAAAAATTCTGGTTCGTATATCTATTTAATTGCACCCCCTCCGTATTCCTTCGTGAGATGTCGATGTTTGTGTTATGTTAGACCATTAAGTGGTAAATATTTTCTAGATTTTTTCGTGACGAACGTATAACCCAAATTTGGCTGTATAGTTCCTTTCTACTTCGTATACCTCGTAGAAAACATGCTAAAAACTTTTTTTTCGTGAAAGATAATTTATCTTGTATAGGTTTAAGTAATTGTGTTCTCTGTCCTCATAATATTTTTTCAGATTATTTATTAATCCAAACTTTGTTGCAGCACTTTTGAGTGTGCTCCAAAATGTAGTCGGGTTATGGTTGCTTCATACTTCTAAGCCAAGGTATTTTATGTTTATCATTTATGCATTAGGCTAGTTATCAGTCTATCACTTACAATTCACTGGGTCGCTAGAGAATGCCATGAATTTTGTCAGTAGAGAAAAATGAACGTGATGTTCTGCTACACGTAGTTTTATTGTTGCTTGGCGAGGAAAGGGATGAGGACTTGCTAACTAAATCAAACTAAACCTTTCTTACAGCTGTCTAGTGCAAACATAGTGCCTTACTCGGGGTTCAAATCCAGAATCCCTCGCACTGTCGGTTGGCGTTCCAACCAATTTCGGCACAGAGGTAGGCTGCTGATTTCGTACATGTCTGGTCGTTTTCTGGCAGGTCAGTTTTAAAAAGTGAATCTAACTTTCAGTTCACGAATTGTTATGCCAGGTCTGTATATCACGCTTCGTTAATTTCTGTTCGGTGTACGCCAAGGAACCGATACTTTCTTGGTTTCTCTTCTGTAAGAGCGCTGCGCTGCGCTTTTTCGAATTTCAAGAGACCTTTCTTCCCCAGAAGCCTCGCAACCTTTCCGGCTGTAAAAGTTGCCATAAAACAGTTTTGCTTTGTCTCCAAAGGAGTCGGCAGGATTTCCGAGACCAAGGCGGTTAAGGGAAGGGATGAAAATAAGAGAGAGAGAGAGAGAGAAGAAAATTCTCCCTACTCTCGCACGGCCATGAAAAATTGTTTCTTTCCCGTTCATTCGGCTTGAAGACGCGCCCTGGGAACACGCTAGTTTACGGCTTCGTGGAGTGGGGGCGCGGCACCGTTATGCGGGAAAGGGAAGCCACTGGCGAAAGTAGCTGGTTTTACGTCGAGTGTTGTTAGTATCGACGGGTGGATTCCTGCAGCTGGTTGGAAGGCTCCTTACGCCGTGTTCAACCTGACCGAATTCCGCGGTGCTTCTTCTTCCTCTTGTTGTGGAACTGCAATACTACAAGTTCGAGCTGGACAGCGCTCTTTCCATTTCCTTTAGTCCCGCGTGCGTTTTCCTTCATTTCTCTGTAACCTCTTCCTGTTTCATATCAAGCATCCCAACCTTTACTCTCTTTCTTTCCATCTTTACCCTTATGATTTTGTGCTTTAGACAATTTCTATGCAATACGCACCCCAAATAACATTCCCCCTCCCCCCCACTTAACTACGTTTTCCGAATACGATTATTAGTATTCTTTCTCGCCTATTTTTGTTAGTCATCTTCGTTTCGTATTATATCGATCCTTTACACAGTACTCGCTCCTTTTGCAAACACGTATTAGGCCCCAATATGTTATTTGCGACTAATTGAGCACTTTGTTAACGTAACCGTGAATCCGTCGAATTTGTTTATACGTCGACAAAGAATGGGAAGTTGTTATAAACGTAAACATCTTACCTGCCAGCCTATTCTTATCTACATAAAACAAACAACTACGTGAAACAAATTCACTTTCCATCAGGGTAAACACCACTCTTTTAACGCGACGTTAAGAAACGGAACTACATTTTCTTCACCGGTGTAAACTGTAATGGAAGAGTGGCAGTTACTGCGTCCATTAAAATGCATACATTTCGTTTCAAATGTTCTGAAGTAACCGTGAATCAGCTATAAGTACAGACCTGCAAAATTGGCGTTATTATTTGGTATTGGGCTAAACTTAACAGTGCTGTATATACTCGAGCCGGCGTTGGCTCTCCATTGGCTACTGCATAGATGTGAAGTTTCTCCTTTCTTGACTGGACTGCACGTGATTGGACTGCACAACTGTGAAGTGTTCATTTACTGCAGAGTTACCCAGGGCGTGTCAGATGAAGTATGATCCTATTACGAACTTATTGCAAATGCACGTGTGTTTGAAGTTGAGCGTGTCCTTAAATAATAACGCGAATTTTGCAGGTATCTAGCTACAAGCCGTTGGACCACGTGCATACTGTTTGTTAAGGGTCGTGGTGGTCACATACTAAGGCGATTTAGGTTCAATTCTTGCCATTGTCATGGTCTGTGTTTGCATGTAGGGTGAATTGGCTGGCGGGTTTTCTAGGGATGTTCCTTTTTCCTCATGCCCTTGCATTTTGTCGCTGCTCCATGTTCATCTCGCGTGACCCCTACGTCTTCTCAGTGTTTAAGTATTCTTCAAATTCTCTCACTGTATTTGTTAATTTGTCAAAGTTAAAAGTATGCGAGAAATAAAGGATGCTCTTAGCATTAAAAATAATGAGAATTACGACTGTATAGTTACAGTAGTGCGTCGCTATAGAAGTCTGTAAATAAAGTCATGGGTTTATTTTATTTTATTTTTTTTTAGTGGCGAATTTTGTGATTCGACAATAGTATTAATTTAAACATTTTCAGTAACCAAAACACTGTTTTCCTGATTCAGACGAAGATATTTTTCTTTCGATTATTTTTTAACGGTCGCTTTATTACATTTTTTTGTTAGTTGTGTCGTTAGAAAGTACGAGAATCGTTTTGCGTAGCAGGAGACGCACACCAGAAAGGCACATGGCTTTCATTTAAACTGGTTCCGAATTATGACCCTTCGCTCTATAAGAAGACGTCCCATCCTAATTTAACTGATGTGTTTTTTTCTACATAATCCTGACTGATTTAGTTACAACTCCTCAGTGAATAACTGCACAAGTATGACGCATTCCATGATAGTTTAAAATTGCGAAGGCCTGATGTGCATTCAATTAGACTGAAACTCATCTAAAAGTGCGTCACTGTCGGATAGTTCAGACGCTATGGCAGACAGACACTGGTTAATACGGTCCCACAGCAGAGTGAGTGAGTGAAGAGATTTGGGAGGATCTTAACAGCAAGGTCTTAAGAGCTGATGAGGGTGTAGTGAGATGAGTATGGAGCAGCGCCGGAATGAAAGGGCTGGAGAAATGGGAGATCCCGAGAAAACCCGCGTACCAGTGGCATCGTCCGGCACGATTCCCACTTGCGAAAATCTGCAGTGAACCGGCCGGGGATTTAACCCGGTTCGCCATGGTGGGAGGCGGGCAGTTTAACCGCTCAGCCACCGTGGCCCCCTCCCCCAGCAGAGTTTCTCCCTACAGTAGGTAGTCTACTGGCTAAATAATTGTTATTTGACATCTTCCTCGCTGAAGGTTCGTCATTCTGCCACCTGGAAGGCTAGCAGAAAACCAGAAAAAATGTTCTACTTATTCCATAATAACGCAAAACAAAATGTTTGTTAATTAATTGTGAATTAATTTTATTGACATGCAGAATGCCTTGATCAAACTGTCCCTTCTAGGGAGTTTTAAAAAAATAGTGCTTTATAACACTTCTGCGTGATAAATACACACATACACAACACAAGGTGAAGCGAGGTGAGCATGGAGCGGTGGGGGAAATGGGAGAACCCCGATACAACCCGCCTGCCAACGGCATCGTCCGGCACGATTCGCGCATTCAAATATGTTGAAGCGAGCCCGCCGGGAATCGAACCCGGGTTGGTCTAGGTGGAAGGCAAGTAACATAATAACTACACCACAGCGGGCCATAGCGCCACTCAAAGTAATGCCGACCAATTCCGCGCGATGGCTCGCAAATCTTCGACGCTTCTAGCAGGCGGGAGGTTTTCTTTCAATTTTCAGCATTCTGTATCTGATTTATTTATTTATTTATTTTATTAAATACCCATTCATTATTTGGCGGAATAAATAACTGTGCTAAAATCAATGGGGAACGAATATCACAATAATAAAATAAACGCACTTTCATTTACAATATGCACAGTATCGTAATGCAGTGGTAGTAAAGTACACATATCCATCATTGACACCCTTCGATACAAGTGTCTACTTGGGAAATAATGAATCCTGACAGCAACATTCCAACAAGTTCCAGCAGGGCAGTTACTGATCAACTGTTTATTTGTTGGTTCTAAAAATATCAATTTGTCGTTCCTGTGATTTTTTCTCCCAATTTAATTGCCCCTTCCGGGTTTTTGTTTGTGCGTACTAAATGAATTAATTCGATTGTTTATGTGACGCTTTTTTCATAGAATATGCGAGAATGCATATTTCTTGCAAAATGTGAAGGTAGGTAGCAAAAAGCAACGTTCATGAACTGTAGAAGCTCTCCCAGAAGAAGGAGAAAGGGATAGGAGGCAGTGTGGAGAAGGACGAAAGATGGCGGGAACATGCGATACAAATCAGCAGGAGTTAGGCCAAGGAAGTGGAGGGAGAGATATCGAGACATACCCCCCCCCCTGAAATGATAATAAAATATTAAAAAATAAAATTTTAAAAAATTTCAACTTTTTTTACATAAGAAATTTGTGATCTTTCTCGAACACGAAGGAGTTTTGTAGCATTTTGTAGTTCCGTCTCTATATTAATTAGTCCGTTGGTTGTAAATAACTTTTTGAACTTATAATTTTTTATATTATAGCTTTCATATTTTTTTTCATATAAATTTAAAATCCCTCTTACCCCGAGGTAAATTCCCGGCTATGTCCTTGGGTGCGAGTAAGCGAAAGTAATGTCGGGGTAAAAATAGGTGTGAAAGCAAGAGAGAGAGAGAGAGAGCGCCGTGCAATCACCGTTTGTGTTTCGAGCCACCTGAAACGGAGATAAACACATACACAAGCCTCCGGCTGGCGACTCGGCCAGCAGCGTCCAGACTAATCCAGTTTGGCGCGGAAATGCTCGTTCTTTCTCCCGCACGTGTTGTCGCTCGACGAGATGCTGGTCAACTTTTCCCACTTACCCGTTCGCGGTCCTCGAGGCGGAAAATAAACAGTTACTCTTCATCCCTCGCTGTTGGTACCTTGAACTGCTGTGGAAACAAGCAGGAAATTTTATTTTGCTCCGTGTACTGTGATCATTAAATTGTTTCGCTTCCGTGCTCGTCCTGGTGTGGTTTTAGCAACACCCCTGAGTGCTAATTATATATTTTTCTTACCATCGAAAGCGTGGTATTTTGCTACCGCAGTTATTAAATACATTTTTCCTTTATATACTTCCCTGGTGTTTATTAAACTCGGAATGTTAACAACACGCATTCTGGAATTATAGCAAGTGTCGTACGAAGTAAACAAAACGATAGAATTACACGGTTATAATATCCCCCCCCCCCAAAAAAAAGTTTTTGTTATTAATAGAGAGTTAATATTTTTCCAGTGTGTAAGCGGCATTGCCTCATTTTGCAAACTGCTAAATGAGTTCATGTAGGCTCTAACAGCTGATATATTATAAACTTAAGCCAAGTATCGAATTAGCTTATTTTTAGAAACATTTTATTTTAAGCACAGGGTATAAAATCATGGTGGAAATGTAGGATGACAGAGTTTCACTAAACCAAAACAGTTGAATGAGTTTTCATTGTATTGTGGTGTTATATTTAGTATTACATTATTTTATTAATTATGTACATTTCATAAATTCAGGAATGTGTTGTGCCAAAAACGTGCCACACAACACACCTGGGAGTATGGTGTGTGTATGTATGCGTGTTTGGGGGGAGGGGGTGACGATAGGGCGTGTTCAGTTCAAGTAGCTTCAAAATGTACCTCCAGTGAATAAAATATGTTAATGTGACTATTAACAAGAGAAAATTTTTATGATTTAATAAATTAAATTATATTTTCATTTCTGTCTACAAAATTGGAAAATAAAATTATCCTGTGAAAGTGTAATATGAAGACGTTAATAGAACCAATAATAAATCCTTTACACAGCTAAATGACGTGATTTAATAACCACGATAAGTCCTAAATTATAGTGATTTCAGTTGTGACTACGACTTCATAAAGGAATGAGAATCTTTCAAAAGAAAAGAAAAAAATAACAGCAAACTTTCGATGAACCTTAGCTGTCACAATAAGTACACAGTTGTTGTAGACTGAAAAGCGGAGATACGTTCACATATTACCTGGAGACTATGGAATCTGAGATGGTTGCTCACGGTTCCACCCGGAAACAGAAATGACTCCAAATTATCGAGCTGTAGGTGCCTACGCTTTCATAGAAAACAAACCACGAATAATCAAACCAAAGAAGGAATCCAGGAACTTGGTCTCGAACCCGCACATAACGAGCACGTACAAATTAATATAGGCTGTTCACGGTAAAGTGAGCACTTTTGAGGCACTAGTTACATTTTCTTTCAGCCATAGTTTATCCTTTAACAACCTTTTTAAATAAATATTGCCATCTAAGTAATAAACACACTCGGAAGTTTACGTCTAAGGCTAAAATAAAATATATTTACTCACTATTATTCCAAATGAGGCTTTCAAAAGTGCTCATTTTGCCGTGGATAGCCTATAGCATCTGCTACGCAAAACAAGCAAATGGAAAGAAAATTCCAGAGGATTGTGAGAATTACTCACATAAGAGGGACAATGGAGTGGAAAAATTTTCAGGCGGATTTTAGCATCAAGGTCTTGAGAGCCAATGAGAGTGAAGCGAGATGAGTATGGAGCAGTGCCAGAATGCAAGGGCGGGGGAAGCGGAAGATCCCCGAGGAAACCCTCCGACCAGCGGCATCGTTCGGCACACTTCCCACGTGCGAAAATCCGGGAGCGACTACGCTGGGAATCGGCCCTGGTTCGCCTAAGGGAGAGGTGAGTAGTCTGACCACTTGACCACCGTAGACCCTATGAGGGAGAAAAATAATATCCCGATATAGGAATGCAAATTGTGCAAGTTAACGCTATTTAATGCCTAGCAGCTTCGCAGAACCACACATTTTGCAATACGCAGAAAAAATGTTAGAAAAGAATCTTCGTACTTATTTTATTTCATCTGCCGCAAAGGCAGTAAAGGCTGTTCACGATAAAATGAGCACTTTTTAAATTAACCTTAGAGAAAAGTCACTGCTCCTTTAACGGGCGCACTGAGTGGCATGTGCCCAGTAAAGTTGGTAACGATGGATGGAAAGTAGTTCCATATCGTAACAGCGAATAAAAAGTGTCGGGTAACTATTTGTGATATAACTTTATTTATTCCTTTCCCTTTTTTTTTATGCATCGAAGTATAAAAATGAGCAGATTTTTGAAATATTTTCTTTTCCAATAATTTCACGGTTTCACTTGACCGACGCATGAATAAAGTGATGAGGCCCATGGCAATGTTAATTTCACATAAGGCGGCAATATACACAAGTGATCATTTTGCCGCGAACAGCCTATAACACAGCTGTACGTCATTCTGACTCGTTGCGCAAACGACAAGTCAGGCATGAAAAGGGAAGCACACCGCAGGCAATGGCGGACGGAAGATACGTATAAGGATCCCTAGGATTGTTTGAAGACGCAGTGAGCGTGTTATTTCGTTGGTCATCGTCAGCCTTCTTCACACATGTTCACATTGCAATATAAGCAAAACTGAGTGGTAGTGCGTCTCATAACACATTAGCTGCGTTCATTAGCTAGGATGATAGAGTACATTCGGAATAATGTGACCAAAAATGAACCGGGGAGGGGGGGAATACTTGGAAAACATAACTTGTTTGTGTAATATATACCAAAATCGTCTATCACTTTTACATAACACTAGAATTTACAGTTGAGTATTAAACAAGCTATATGTTACTGAAAAGAAAAATTCACTGTTAAGTAAAGTTATCAAAATTAAACTTTCAATCATATTTAATGATTTTATAACGCCACATTAAAAATTGAGGACGAAAATCGTTACAAAAAGTGATTATATTTTGGTAAGTATATCCCGCATTAAAAATTAATCATACATTCAATTCAACTTGCATAAAAATGTATTAGTTGATACTGGAGTTTGCTCATTAATGTAGCAGTTTTGTAACAGTTGTGTGAATAATGCGGTAAAAATCAGAATGCTTATTGAGAAATGCTTTATTCCTTTCAGAACTTTTTGAAGAGATTTAACTTAAGACAAATAATATTGGTACTAATTAAGTTCCCGCGTATTTTAAAACTACCCTTGTTTTCCGAATATCATCAAGGTAATCTTACAAATTTTCATAAAATTCGTATAGGGGCAGTTAAATAGAAATCATCCCAAAATTATTAAACTGTTTATATGATCAAAAATGTTTTCAAACAGTTGAATCAGAAAATTAAGAAAAATGTTCTTTTCGGGTGGATGGCAACTTTTTTTTTTTTTTCAAATGGTAACGAATCTTTTACTATAGGTCTATTGCTTTTTATTTTTGAGCTTCCTCATAAATCGTAATTCTTACTACAAATTGTTAAATTATCAGTTATAAAAGTATAAGTATAACTGCTTTATTCCGAGCATAAATATGTATATACATATATTACGTGTGCATATATATATATATATGCATGCTCGGAATAAAGCAGTTGGGCTATACTTATACGACCTTAATATAATGATTTATAACTGATAATTAAACATTTTAAAGTTATATATGTGTGTGTGTGTGTAAGGAAATAGGACTTAACGTCTCGTCGACAGGGAGGTCATTAGAGACGCACCAAGTTGTTAAGAGAAGCAGGAACGGGGATTTGAACCCAGGTTCTCCTGAATTTTTACTTTTCCGTCAGTTCGCTCCGTGTGTGTTTAGGGTGTGAACGATAAGTGTTTACAACTATACACAGCAATGTGTAGGGCTCCAAAACGAGCAATTTGATGTAGGACACGTGTGGTCCATATGGTCGGGAATTACCGTAAAAGCGCTTGACAAATGTGCACTAAGCCACGTGCAGCGCGCCGCTGTGGGCCCGGCCTTAATCGACCTGCTGGTCAGCTGAAGCTAGTTTGTACAGAGGTCAAATCGGGCAGGAAACTTTTAGTAATGGCTTTTGTTTGAAACACATGTTGCAATTTCATATATTCTTTTCTGATTTCTATAACTTGTCTGTAGTATTGTGACAATGCAACATGTGTTTCAAACAAAAACCATTACTAAACTTTTCCTGCCCTATTTGACCTCTGTACAAACCGGCTTCAGCTGACCAGCAGGTCGATTAAAGCCGGGCCCACAGAAGCGCGCTGCACGTGTTTTAGTACACATTTGTCAAGCGATTTATGGCTATTTCCCGACCCTCTGGATCACAAGTGTCCTATATCAAATTGCTCATCTAGGAGACCTGTACACTGCTGTGTACAGTTGTAAACACTTATCGTTCACACCCAGTGTGTAAAAGGTTTGGAAATCTTTGAAAGTGTTTTATTTTAGAATGGAACCTTGAAAATCTGGGTTTTGTAGAAAAGGGAGAAAACAATCAAAGTTGGAAATAGACAATTTTTGTAAGTTAAATATTAATGTCTTTCTGTGTAATTTACGGTAAGAATTATTTCGTACCACAACGAATGCTTATTAAGTAACTAATAGCTTTTGCTGAATACCGAGAAACAACATGAAGAAAATGTCCGGTATGAAAAACATGCCACCCAGAAAAATGTAATTTTATTTTAACTGTGTCGGACCCAGTACGGAATCACTCGGTCTTTAAAACGGGAATATGCAAAAGGGGTGCATTTAATGATTTTTTTTAAAGTACAGCTTAAGTGCTGTGTGTTTTATAGAGAAACGAAAAGAAAAAAATGAAAGTCACCGTTTACAATTTCAGTGCTGGCAAGAGAGCGTTTTCGGACAGCTGTCGTTGAAACAGTGCCAGTAGATTACTGCCTGCGCAGAGAACTTCACTGTAAACGTTGCATCAATAAATTGGTCGCTGCGAAAATTCCCCTGGCATTTAATTTCTCCAGTGCAACGATGTAATCGGAACGCCAGCTGTAAAAGTGAAGGGCGCATTTCATTAGCGTGCGATGGTTGACTCTGTCGCCTCGCCTCACTTCAGCGGACACACATACTCTTCGGTTGACGGGTGCTGCCATGAAATGCAGTATGTGTATACCTGCTCTGTTTTCATCCACCACACCGACCAGAGTCAAAATGGAATTACAGCAAATACCGTGTAATCCCATTCTGGCTTGTTTAGCACTCAGCTGAGCCAAAACGCAACTACACCATGGCATACCTTACGATACCAATTCCGTACGTTATGGGCTGTCTAGCACGATGAAGTTTGAAATATCTTGCCATTTGATTTACCGTATGTACGTTGTTTGCGAACACGGCTAAAATTCGCAGGTGTGGCAGTTTACTACGGCACATTTACTTGCCTCAATTAGTATAATTTTGTGTTACTGATTTTCTAGTGTTTTCTTCGGACATTATTTTTCATGAAAGTCCCACTAGATTCCTTCGCCAATAATTCTTATTTTTACATTATTTCTACTATATTTCGTGTACTTCGACAATCGGTGTTTGATTATACACAAATAAGTTCAGTGGTTGTTAAAAGACCTCAAAATATGATGTAAATACTTTATACCAAACTCTTCATGCTCCAGCATCGAGCACCTATCATCGTGATTCCGAACGTGATATCGCGAGAAAAAAAAATCCTCACAAGTTGAAAATGTTTTTATGTAGTGTTTCTCCGACTTTATTTTGTGCTTCCTCTTTCCCTTCTCCATTTTCCATTGTATTGTTTTTAAAGAGAAAGTAACGCAGAGGAGTTATCTCTATTCTAAATTAAACCTGCAATGTATAATTTAAAATAAATCATAACGCTTCCTTTGTGACAAAAAAAAAATCGGAGAGAGTATGTTTTTTCCGAAGTCAGCAGGAGGGAAAACGGGTGTAAATAGTTAAAGAATATACCAACTTACGGTGGCCACTGAACGATGATTACGGTTATAGCAGTGTCCCCGCACATAGCGAGAAACGATTGGTATTTTACGCATGGAAAGTTCGTTTTTTTTTGTTCACCAGTTTTCTGGAGAGACACGGTAATAATCAATGGAATAAATTAAATTTTTAATTTAAATACAAATCTATTCCTATCTAAGGCATTCGTAATCGCGCCAAATTGAAGGGCTGTCATTATCTTATACGTTGGTACGGAACGACCTAGTTGGTGTCAGAAGAAAAAAGATACCTTTTAATCTGTAAGTAGAAACTGTAATAGTATCAGAGATTCATTACAAGTAAAAAAAAATACAACCTGTGTTTAAATTTAATTCCGAATTAATGTCTAAAATATAACTTCAGTACGTAGCTTTTTTTTTTTTTACATGAATTGATCTTATGTGTCGGTTATAGGACTTACAGATTAAAAAGCTCATTCCGGGTCACATTTCAGGGTTGATAAGAACGTGCGAATATCGCTACAGTACCAGGTGGGGATTACCCCTACCTAGAATTAACCTCCCTCTCTCTTCCTCGCAGTTATTTATTTGATACATTTAAGTTACTAGCGTAAATTCACGTAGAGCCACCTTTAGTAAATTAATAAGCTGATCTTGGTAGTGATTGATGCCATCTATTCGTAATATTTAATGGGATTAGTCACACGGCGTTTTAAACACACCTACTTTCCTCCCCATCCTCTTTATATTTTCTTTTTCAATTGCAATCTTACCTTATCTGTTAAAGAAGTCGGGGAATAGTAAGTTAAAATGTGCAACAGCATTATCTCACGCTAAGTGTAAACACGGAAAAATAAGGTAGTGAAGTTGGTTCAGGTGCAACACTAAAATATATTCAATTGTGTATATTTTATTACCACATAAAAAAAAATGTTACAACTGTGTCTCTGACCTGCAAACGCATGGCTTTAAAATTTCCACCCAAAAAGTATGGCCACGCATTATCAGTGGTTTTTCAGGTGATTTTTGACGCCTTGGACACGCTGTTGTTTTCAGTACAGTTGTACTCAATGTTTTTTCAACTTATTTTTGACAGATGTGTTTATAGGCTGTTCACGGTAAAGTGAGCACTTTTTAAGGCCCTCGCAACAGGCTTTAGCCGCTAATAAATACATCTTATTGCAGCATTAGGCATAAAATTTTGAGGGTGGTGAAATATTTACACTGTTTATTCGTCACAAAGCAATGTTTATATTAAAAAGCATCAGGAAGATGGAAATAGAATGAAAGGAAAAATTTGGAAGGGCCTTAAAACGTGCTCACTTTACCGCGAACAGCCTATATCAGGTGGGATTTACGGATGGGCATTTCAGTGTTACATTACTTGCCATTGTAGATATGCGTTATGATGCTGGCGTTTATTGATTGTAAAACTGTTATTTATCGAATAACTAGATTTTTTTTCTTCTTCAAAAATTTGCTTCCGTTGTTTTTAAATATTTTGTTCTATATGTACACGCAATACGTTTCAGTTGCGAAAGCCAGATTTATCCAAATGTTTCGAGTATTAGTTATTTGAATTCGGCGCTGAAAATAAGGAGGGAGAGTATAATATAAGAAGTTCGTTCTTTAGTGGAACGGTAATTTTCCATGATGGATCGTCTTTGTTTGTCTATCTCTGCCGTCAGACGTCATGATGCAGGATGTTTACTTTTCCTGCCCCTAGGTACTTGCCGGGAAAGCAAGAGGAGGGAAAAAAAAGGGGGGGTGGGGTTTGTAAGTTACGAGCGGATGGAAGAGAAAGGGGAAGGGGAGAAGAGGATGCGAGTAAAAATTACCTTTCTTTTATCTCTGACCAGGGAGCCACTTGCTGAGCGGATTGGTGGGTGTCAGCTGAACGAGACACACGCAAGTCTTTCATTACTGCAGGGTCCGCCACCCCCCCCCCCCAAACCCCTTCTACACCTGTTCATTTCCCCTCACGCATTCACTATTTGTCCTGCGGAAGATGGGGGAAAAATCACGCATGTGCTAACATTCACCGTTGTGTAGCTACAAACAGTTCATTCAGAAAAGGTCTTAAAAAACTCTTGCCTAAAAAGCATAACTTAACCTTTCAACCTTTAGGAATTGTTAGTATTAATAAACGTATTAAAGGAAATAAAAAAGTATATTTTTAGAAATTTTAGTGTGCACATCTGTAACGACATTATATGTTTGTGATTTTTCTTCTGTATTATTGTGTATAACTAGTTATGTGTTTGTGATTTTGCTGTTACAAACTTCGATCTTCTGTAATATTGTGTAAAACGTTGTACCCGAAGTCAATTTTGAACTCATTTAACTCATAATATGCTAGAAATCTGGTTTACCAGTGTTATTCAGTTTTTGACTTTGGGAATATAGCCTTGATGGTTGTAAATGCAAAATTTAATGTATTATAAAAACATGCTTGTGGCATATAGGCATTAGAAATATTTTCCCTGAGACAGTGAATTGCACTGTTCTTTTTTTTTCGTACGAAGTGAAAAGATGTACAATCCTCATATTTTCGCAATAATAATATAAATTATTTTAACTGTTGTATAGTGCAAATGTCGTCATGAAATTATTTTTTTAAGTATTTATGTTGGCTACTGCATTAATCATGACCGCATATACTTAAGAAACGAAACTCGTTCAGTAGAAAGTTGTGTTTTACATGCCCATTTTAAGAAAGGCAAAGGCCAATTGGTGTATACAATTAATCTAGAATTAGCGTGTTTACCACAGTGGTCCAACACCAAACAACCTTATGTTACATTTATTAGTGCGAAGGGAGAGATTCTTCACTTCAGGCCAGAGAACTCAAGCACGCAATTTCGCTATCTAACTAGCTCTAAAATTTCAGTGGCTATGAACAAATGGAAAGGTTACATGCGAGAGCACCTTCTCTTCTAAGTGTGAGAAATATTATCACGCCAATCGTAAGGTCATTGTCGCCGGGTGGCAGATATCCATACATTAGTTTAATTATCCGCAGAACTAGCGTCTATCGTAGTTGTTTTGGGACAGCTGACCTCAGTGGCTGGTTGGCTGAGACGCAAGCTGATAAGTACCAGATTCCTACGTCTCGCGGTTGGCATGTTATTTGCTTTAAGGTTGAAGTAAAACAACTGCTTATGGAGTACTGCACACAACTATACAACGTGAAGAACTCATTTTAAAAAAAGTAGTTCAGACACCATGAAAAATGTTAGAAAAATGTGATTTGGGCTGCATATGAAAGAAGAATGTATATATTTAGCAACATTATAAACAATTTTACTAAAATATACTTTTTAATTATAAAAAGTTAATAGATCGATAGAGTCCGCATTTTAAACAAAATTTTAGCGTATCTCCATTTCGGATACTTCAGAAGGCAAAATTTACAATAAAATCTTCTTCAAAAAAGATCGTCATAATATTTACTATGACTGCGATATAAGAAATAAATTGGAATAATAATGTAAGAAATAATTTTTATAGTTAATTTTATTTGTGTCTATTTGTTGCAAACATTTATGGCTGAAACTGACGTAAATAAAGATAAATGTAAAATTGACGTACATTATTATTTCAATTTTCTTACATGCAATCATAATAAATATAATGACGATCTTTCTCGAAGATTTTATTGTAAATTCTGCGTTCTAAAGTATCCAGAATGGAAATGCGCTTAAATTTGGATAAAAATGTGGTTTATATAGATTGATTGATTTTTTACATTTAAAAAGTATATTGTAGTAAAATATTTTATAGTGTTGCAAAATATATACATTATTTTTTCATATACAGCATAAATCGTATTTTCTTGACAATTTTCATGGTATCTGTACCACTTTTTTATGAGTTCTTCATTTTGTATAGTCACGTTCAGAGCTCCATAGGCAGTTGCTTTACTTCAACCTTAAACTTATGGTCGAATTCCTTTGCCTATATGCGCAAGAAAGTTGTTCCGATCCTTTGGTACAGACGCCATGCTTGTTTTCAAGCAACGTGACAAAAAAAAACATCGTTGTTCCATTTCCAGCTGCGTTCAAGTATGTATTTGGTAACGTGACAATATTTCACGAGATTTATTGCAAAATCATTCATGCATGGGGTGGATCCCGACCAAGGTTTGTAATGTAATATGTTTCCCACCATGCCTGGTTTAGCGTATACCGGCATACAGCTGATGTCTCTCGCGCGTACCCAGGAATTGTGTTTGGGGTGAGTCAGCATGTTGCGATTATTCAGGAGAAGGGAAGAGGTGACAGAAGAAACGCTGGAACTACGAAAGCAATAAATCAGAAAAATTTCAGATATATCGTACTCTACATTACACAAATAAGTCTCAATATTTGTTCCCTGTGTGATATTTAACCAAATTAATGAAACAAAAAATATTGTAAAAGTTAAAAATGTTCCTTATATTAACGTTTGCCCCTGTTTGACTGGAATTCTAGCTACGCCCATGGATATCAACTTTTATTCATATGACGTGATATTCAGTAAACCACTTCCGGGGCCACTGCTAAGGGAAGTTAGTTTACACATTAAACCACTAGACAAGAAAATTAATTAAAGATACTTTTTAAAATTTTAATTATAAAGTTAAACACCAGTTGGAGAGAAAAAGCAGCCTAAGGTTGTGCTATAAGGATGACCATTACAATACAACATTACTCTCAAAATTGTAAATCTCACAAGTATCATTTCTGATTATTCCTTTTTCCGTATAGTCTACTAAAGAGTGTGTTTACTTTTCGTAGGGATCCAGAGCTCTTCAGACACTTGCCAGGGATTGGTTAAGTAGCAACGTCTAAAATTTGTTACAGCATTTGCACAATTACTTTTTGGTTCATTTGAAGGCGGGTGCCATTGAAGGATTGTTAAAATGTTCGTACAGTTCGCAAATTATTGAAGTAGATCCCCGGCCTCTGTGCCTGCAGCAAGTGTCTCCCGCTAATGCGGCCTGTCTCCCAGCCGTGACAGGTCGCGCAGCAGGTCTCTCGGGCCCAGCAGCCTGTCAGCGGGCAGGGCTGACAGCTTCGGCCGGTTCGTAATCCCACTTCCTGTAAGATCCACGCTGCGCAGGCGCAGACACTAATCCTGAAACTTGCGTCCTTCGACCCTCCTTGGAGCCCTAACACCCTCTATTCTCCCTCCGCAACTTATCCCATTTCCTGAGGACCTCCTTTATCCATCCCTCCTCACTCCTTCATTCTCCCCTTAACCCTCATCCACCGCCCGAACGCGTTCGCCTGCCAACCCCTGCTCCCCCTTTTTCCTTGAAGCGGGAAATTATTTTCAGAAAACTTCTCCATAAAAGCTTTGTAAGAACAAGGCGCTTTCGCTTTCTCGCGCACGCCGAGGCCTACCGTCCCTCCAAAAACAAACTTGCCCTCGGAGAGTTTCCTCGCGACCTACCTTAGAGAGGGAGTCTCGTCGCCGAAGATCAGCTGCGATGACGTCTTGTGCTGTAGCGTTTTTTTTTTTTTAGACTCCGCGGAAAAAACGCACATCTCTAGTGTTCCATTGTATATTTTTTATGGAAGGTGGACTTGGAATTCTGTGTCTGTTGCAGGATTTTTTTTTTTTTTTTTAAAGATGAATGAATACGATAGCGTAAGTGTTGTCGTAAGAGTTGTTTGGCGAACCACAGAAGAATTCGCCGATGATATCCGTGTATCCAAATTCTTCACAGTAACTTCCACTAAACCGTGACAAGCGGGACCTCCGAATACACCGCAAAGCGATTTGTCATTTAAAAACACGGGTGAACGAGTTCGATACTTTTCGGAAACTCGCAAAGCTCTGAAATGCGCATACATCACTATCGTTACCTCGAACGCAATAAAGTCTTGGTAGATAATGAATTCCAAAGAAAAAATGAATATTCTAAAATTATAAAATAGTGACACCGATTCTTGCGATGTTTTTAGATACGAGAAGGGAAAGAGATAATCGAATCCACTTTTAAACGTTACAGTAGTGTGTACAGAGATGGCGGTACGTGGTCGTTAACATGACGACAGATCAGTATGATACTTCCGTGCCTTTTTCAACAACATAATTTTCTTGTTAAAGAGTTCAAGGGCAGGACAGCAACCGGTGTGTCGAAGGACGATTATGCGGGAAGCATACTGCATTTGGTAATTTAGGGTGTTGAGTTCGCACTTCAGTAAGCAGTGCTGCTAGTGTTCAGCTTAGGAACTACATTTATGAATGGTTCGGCATTTTTCTTGCTTGGGCAGTGAACTGAAAATTTATTAATTTGTAAGTAATTTATCTCGAAAAATCATAAAATAGTTTGTTTGCTCGGTATCTTATGGGAAACTCCCCTTTAATTAATTCTGTTTAAAAAAAAATTTTAAGGACACATCAGCTATGGCTTCTCTTAACACAAAATAAATAAGAGTAAGGGATAAAATAACCCATTGATGGTTCGCCGTAAAGCTTAATTTCACTGCTGTTGGCTTGAATGAGTACAATTTGCTAGTGAAGATAGGCTGGTAAAGACTGTTCACGATAAAGTGAGCACTTTAGAAACTAGCCCTTGAAAAAAAATTTAACTGCCCCTGCATGCATATATTTTAATGGGCACACTGAGTGACATTTGCCCAGTAAAGTTGATAACTATGAATGGAAAGTAGTCCCATATCTTAAAGTCGAACAAAAATTGCTTGGTAACCACTCGTGATAACTTAAAATTGTTCCTTTCGCTTTCTGTTATTTTTTTAATGCACCGAAGTGTAAAAACGAGCAGATTTGTAAAGTATTTACTTTCTTAATAATTCCACTGTTTCGTTTGACCGACGCATGAATAAAGTTATGAGGCCAATGACAATGTTAGTTTTACATAAGGCGGAAGAATACACAACGTGTATACAAGTAGATCTTAAGCAGGGCTTTCAAAAGTGCTCATTTTACTGTGAACAGCCTATAATAAGGCATAAACAACAGCAGGCGCTTTTGCGGAAGTATGTGGAGATTTATCGTGCCTCTCCAGCTGTTGAATTTGCTCCCCTAAATCCTCAAATGTGCATGGCCCCGATCGTGCCACGTGGTGGATTTAGTATCCTGAATTACGGATTAAAACACGTCTTCTGTTTGTTTTTCGCAATTCTCCCGTGTTTCAAAATGCTAGAAATAAGTATGTTTCAATTAGCGAGGAAATTCTCCGGCGTTCGTGCAGGGATCATTCAGAATCGATCTCTGCCTGTACAAATTAATACAAATATCACATGAGTATTTCCATCACTTGCAAGTGTTTTGGCAGTTCCGTGATATAGCCTAAGACGTTTTATTTCTTAACCCAGTTCAATGATGCCAGTTAACCCCAACAGATTTCTGTTCCAGTAGATAATGCCATCTGTTAGCGCTCTCACGCCGAGGACGGCTTCTGACTGGCTGTTCTAGTTTTCCGCCCTGTCTATCAGCGTGATCGGCGTACATGTGAACCAAGCATAAGTGACTTCCCGAACGTAGCCGCACAGATTAATTCGTTCGAATGGTTTCACTTTACAATTCACTTGTTGCACACATCATTTCCACTGAATTGAAGCAGGCAGTCGAGCAACTTGGGCGAAAAGTACTTTCGTAAAAAATTTTTTTGTAGCCTTTTTTTTTTTGTGGTACGGAGTTTTCCGCGATTATAGGAAAGCGTATATTTACGTTAGAAATTCACAGAAACTTTAGAAATACATTTCATTGAAACTTACAGGCTGTCCCGGATATACAAAAATTAAAAATAGGGGCTCAGGAAATGCTTTCGTGTTGACCAAACCGTAACCACTACTGAACGTTGCGTCTGGCGGAAGCAGAAATGTGGGGAAAACTCGTTTGAAAGACGCGGACCTCTCCCCATCTTGTTTCGGTGCCCGGCGCCGACGGCGAAACTATAGTCAGCGAGAGTTTGTCGTCACAAGCTCGCGGAAGGCGGTTGTTATGGGCTGTTCAAGGTAAACTGAGCATCGTCGAAACCCCTAACATTGTCCATTGTTCCGCCTTATGTACAATTAACATTGCTGTGGGCCTGATCACATTATCTATTCGTCGGTCGAGTGAGACTGCGAAATTATTACAAAAGTAAATATTTTATAAATTTGCCAATTATTGACATGCGTTAAAAAAAACACATAACGCAAGAGAAGAAACAGTTTCAGTATTCACAAATGTTTACGTAACCCTTTAACTACTACGTTAAAGTATGGAACTGCTTTATCTCCGTCATTGCTAACTTTAGTGGGAGCATGCCAGTCAGACAGACGAGTAAGGACAGTAACATTTTTTTTTCAAAGGGTGGTTTTTAACGCTTTCAGGCCCATTTTAATTCATGGTTTCAGGTGTTGCAAGCACGGAGTTTTATTATGCGTGCTGTACTTAAGTAAACACAACACTTGTTTCGTTGTTACAGCAAATGAGATGTAGCCTATACGGTAGGCTACAGTAATATGAACCAATTATGACCTAGACCAGTAAGACGGTTTTCGAATAATTTACCCTCAGATAAGATCGTTGGTCATTGAGTTTCGCAGTGTAGAGCCAGGCCAAAAATTACCGACACGTGCGTAATGTACATAATTGTGTACACTGGGTCTGAATGGGTTAAAGCGTTCAAATAACCGTGGACCGGCTATAGGTGGTGGGTGCCGGGCATGGAGATAGGGTTTTAGAGGTTTGGAAGGGGTGGTGCAGGGAAGGGGGTTGTGGTAGGGGTAGAAGCCTGGTCGCGGTCCGCCGACCCGAGCTGCGGCGGGCCCGGCGCGCATCGGAAATTGGATGGACGTCGCGATTTACGGCGCTGGGAGAGCGGGGACGTCGTCTGTGCGCCCCGGCCGGCGAAGATGACGCCGGGCTGATGCATCGCCTCGCGCCGCGCGTCCTCGATGATGATGTTCTGTGCGCGAGAGAGGGCGTGCGTCGTCATGAGCTGTGGCGTGCTCCTCAACTGCACGCGCTCCGTTATACTTCCGGTGTGTGTGTGTCTATATATATATATATATGTGTGTGTGTGTATGTATATATATATACATATATATATAGGCTGTTCACGGTGAAGGAAGCACTTTTTAAAACTAACTTTTAAAAAAAAAATCACTGCCCACAAGTTTATACAGACATACAGGCTTCTATACGTTGTTCGTGGTAAAAAGAGCACTTTTGAAAGCCCTGCTTAAGCTCTACTTGCATGCACATTGCGCATTCTTACGCTTTATGTAAAATTACCATTGCCATGGGCCTCATCGCGTTATTCATACGTCGGTCAAGCGAAACTGTGAAATTATTTGGAAAGTAAATATTTTACAAATCTGGTCATTTTTACACTTCCGTGCATTGAAAACAGACGGAAAGTAAAACAAATATTTTAAGGTATCACAAATGGTTACTCAACACTTTTTATTCGACATTGTGATATTGAACTAATTTCCATCCGTTCTTACCAATTTAACTGGGCGCATGTCCCTCGGTACGTCCGTTAAGATATATGCAGGCATGTACAGTGAGTTTTTTCTAAGGTTGATTTCAAAAGTGCTCACTTTATCGCGAACAGTCTATAGTTAAGTTGGCGGCGAATTAACAGTAATAGTGCATAACACTTGACGTATTGCAAGTGTAATGTTCAAATTTAATGGTGGTGGAAGTTATTAGTCATTCCTTGTTTTATACACATTAAAGTATGGTTCAGACAGCAGAGTATCAATTTGCATATTGAATTTAGTATAGTTCAGAGATTTGGGTGGATCTTAACAACGAGGTATTGAGAACCGAAGAGGGGGTGAAATGAGGTGAGAATGGAGCGCCACTGGAATGTAAGGGCGGGGGAAATGGGGGATCCCCGATAAAAACCTGCAGATCAGTGGTATCGTTCGGCACGATTTCCACTTGCGAAAATCCGGGAGTGGCACGGGCAGGGATTGAACTCGCCTTGGTGGGAGGCGAGTAGTCTGACCGCTCAGCCACTGTGGCCCCGAAATAGCATATTATTAACGTATTTATATGCCTAACAAATCCGCGGTTTTACGTTGGCTGGCGCATGAATAACGCGATGAAGCCCATGGCAGTGTCAGTTATACGTGGTAGAAGAGAAATTCAAAGTGTGAAATAAATCTTGAGTGTAAGTAGAACTTTCAAAGGTGCTCGAATAACTGTTATCTTCCTATACTACAGTTATGTAAGCACATTCGAAATCTTGCTGAGTTTACATTGTTGTAGAGCTTCCTGTCGAAATTTACGGCTTCAACTGTAGTGTACCATTGGCTAAAGATGAGGTAGGCCGATCTCGCTGACTGCGCACAACCAGTCTCCGTGTCCGAAAACTGAACTGCTTTTCTGACTAATACGACTAGCAAAAACAGCGTGGATATGATTTGAGGTTAGACTAGCGTTTAGTAAACAGTCTTTGGGGTCTTTTTATACTTCATCTAACCAATTTGTAATGCAGTTTGATTAAATTCAATTTGGTAAAATTATTTTATTAAAATAATAGTGCTTATCATTTAAAAATTAAGATATAAAAACACGTTCATCATAATATTTGTAAGCATTAATGCACTTGACGTTAACAAAATTCCTGTGTCATAGTTATTTCAAATAACAATCCTATATATTATGCGAATTTTAAAATAGAAATGAGCATTAAAAATGACCGAATAAATTTAATTGTAAACATATTTTCATGTTGTGGGTTTTTACGTTTTGAAGTTGAACTAATGCACATAAATTTGTCTAATGCATTTTAAATTTAATTTTGGATTTACAGATATCTGGTAGCTTCGTGAAAGATTTTCAAAGGAAAATTTTACTAAATCATGTGCGAATTTTGAAAATGATGTAGTAGCATTTTAGTTGTGTTAGTTGTTATTGGAATATACATTTATCACTTAATGTGCTGAAGTGAGACGAGACGCATTAGGTAGGCCTGTGTATGCACTCACTTGAAATGGACGTTGAAAGCAGTATAGGGAAAATATATCCCTGGTGCATCTGATCAGTGTCGAATTCTGAGGGAAAGAAGTCTCAGATACAAGACTAGGTATGTCAGCTGCATGACCACAAACATTTGGATAGTGCCAGAACAAAATTTAAGTACGTCATTAATTTTCAACCAGAGACACTTAATGAAAAACATTGTTAAACTACTAATTACTGCCCACTCAAGTGTTCAAAGCGACTAGGTACTGTGGTAATTTTTTTCATTTGGAAATATTTTAACACTGACGAAGGCAAATAAAAACACAACAAAGACACTGATAGTATATTACTTTGTTTGCAAATACAAGATGTAAGCTGTGTTTTGCTCTGTGCTATACCTAATCATTCGCTAGTTTACGCATTGGCCACTTAAACGTTGTAGTGCATTTGACGTCACAGCACCTGTGTAATGTGTGCCTCGTCGCTCTCTTGTGAGTGGCCGCAATACATTCTGTTTCTTGCGGCTCCACTCTGGTTACTGGTTCCTGCTGCGTGCGCCGACTTGTACAGCAGTGAGCAAGCACCAGCTTACCTTGCAACCCTCCGGCCACACGCCACTGGTAATAACGCATTACTATTTGCGTGTGTAGCACTTAAGTAATATAATCAGAGGACTGATTGTAAATTTCTTAACAAGGATGCTTGTTGCGTATTATTTTCTGTGAATTTTTAGGCCTTGGGTTGAGTTTTGTATATGTGTTCAATCCTTCTACTTCCTTCGCTCTTAATTTTTGCTTATGAAATGTTTTACTAAATAAATACTCATTTCATCATTATGTGTACACATTCTTAGGCAAAAAAGAAATATGTCGTAACTAATGAAACAATTTGTGAAATTAAAGCCACATGTTTGTGGCTAAACGTAGATGTATTCAGCAAACAGTGTATTGTACTCTATTATGGATACGTCAATCTTTTCCAATGTGCGTATTTACAGTCATCTTGTCCGTGTTTTGCGTGAAACGGAAATGAGTGGAGATAAAGTGGATCGTTATAAGGCGTGGTATAATGGTTTATCTTTTGCAAATTAAGTTGAATATTTGAGATATTGCAAATGAGTTCAGTGCCACGGATAGGTCTGTATTTAAATTTGAAAATAATTAATGCTCTTGAAATATATGTACATACAAAAGTAGAATAGATGTTTTATTATTGTCGGAAATGATGTATTTATTTCGCTCTTTCGTGCATAACAAGTTGTAGATTCAGTTTGTGCACAATGCCGATCGCCGACTTATCAACATCATGTTTCCACAGCATATAGCTACCTGTATTTTTTTCTAAATGTGATTCCACACATCTGTGTTGGTAATATTTATGTAATTCTAGAATTGTTATTTGTACCTCCAATTTTTGTAGTGTAGAATTTGGAAACGTACATTTTAAATGGCAAACTTGCGTTTGAATAGCGGACTACATCTTCATGGTTTCCATTGTGGCTGTATACTGTATTTCGATATAAATATATAAATTACAATATTTAGCTGTCCTGAAAGTCTGAGTTGTATTGTATTGGTCGAAGCTGAGAAGTCAGTGAGTGATAAAATAGCATGTCGATCAGTTCATAACCCCGATGCGGAAACTCTGTACAAGTTTGTAGCCTTCAATTTGTGCAGTGTGAATCAATGTAACTGAACACACAACCTAATTTAATTTAGTGGTAGTAAAAATGTGTTAACCCGCCTTTATGTTTCAATAAAATGTCTCCAGTGAGATATGCGCAGTTTTAGGCTTTCCCTGAAATACACATTTCAACCAATTTCTACTGTATATGTCAGTTTTATAAGTTGTAACTCGTGCTGCCACTAAGGATGTAGTTTTACCGTTGTAGCAGGTGGGCTCACAAATATATTTATTTCTGGACACACGTATACTAGCTTCTTTTGCAATAGAAGATCTATAAATAAAAAAAAAAAAACAAAAATCAGAATGCTTTCCGTGCGTGAATAGCAGGTTTTGTTGAATATATTCAGAGAGGAGTAATTATAACCAATAAAAAGAAACCACACTGCCACATAATACCATTATATCGTACCGTTAATAATGCATTATGACGTATTTTAATATTTAGCGGAGTTATTAAAATAAATAGACTTTATTCAAGATAATACGAGTTGTAATATGTAATTTAAGTTAGTTTTAAAATCATAAAAAAGTGTTAGATATAACATAAACTGCACCAAACCTTTATAGGAAAAACGTTTGGAAATACCGACCTAGAAACTCTACTGAAAAATCTATTGGATTTTATATTACGCAGTTGGATTATGTTAGCTGTTTCAATATTATAATCTGGGAAACTTAAATCTTAACGTTTCATTCAAAGCAAAACTTGCACGTGTATTGTTGGAGGATCGAATCCAGGACCCTTGGCACTGTTAATTGATGTACAAGCAATCACCTTCCTGAGGCTGGTACATGGCTGTATTGTCTGAGATAGAATTGAAACTGTTCGTTGCGCATGGGACTGTAATAAACGTCTAGGAGCGACGAAGTTCTCTTTTTATTTTCTTGGCAAATTCATTTATTTTCCAATTGTGTTTTGTATCTTGCCCGTTCATTTAGCGAATGTTTTGAACAACGAAGTTGCTTTGATATCGTGAACTATTTTATGCACGAGGGTGTTTTATTTGTTCTTTCTCCGTGCCTTTTGTGCTTGCTAGGAGCTCGACAATATACTTGTGTACGCAATCTCACAAAGAGAATCTAATAAATTTTAAACGTGGCCACGTGCTGGTCTGTCCTCTATTGCACACGCATGCGTTAATATTTAAGTATATCGGTGCAACTTGAGCGCTCGGCTTCTGAAAGAGATGTGATGAAGCGCCTCTGGCACAGCTGTCACATAGGGTCGTAGCTACTTGACAGTGACAACGATTGCGATAATAATTGGGTAGCGATTGTATTCCGGTCTGATTGGGCTAAATATATCGTATTGCATTTCAGAAATAGTACTTAAGAGTGGGATGGACCCGCGCGTCCAAGGTCAAGAAGCGAGGGAGCGATACGGGCGACACTAACACGCATGCCTACTGCCTCATCGCCCCTACGCACAAGCGTGCAGTGTGTCCGTCGTAACGCTGTACTGTGCAAATTAGATCTGCAACAGTGGGGTTTTATTACACGCGATGAAAGACCACATATTAATCTACGCCCATACCTTTGTACTTTTCACTTGCCACTTACGGAAACTGCATACAAAAGCTTTAAATATGCGATATTTGACCATTTTCACGATTTTTGTTCTCTAATAATACACATAATATGACAAAAGTAAAAAAAAAAGTCATAAATAATTTTTTTCTGACAAAAGTCGTATTTGCAGAACATTTATTTACGGAGATACGCGTATTCGCGCTAACAACTATTTCACAAAAAACGCGGGGGTTCACCCCACTCTTAATCTGAATATTACACTGTTAGTATTTGGTGCTAGATTTGTTCGACGCTTCCGCGAAAACCGCTCGTGGCGCTAAAATGTATTCAACATAACTTACTGTTACTCGCGGCCAGTCTCGGCGTGGAAGGACGAGGGGACTCACCAGATTCGCTTCTCCTCCAGGTGGATCCGGCCGTTTTTATTGTCGCCCGGGATGGCCCGGGGGGGGGGGGTGATGGAAATTGACAGCTGACCTGGACTAACGTCGCTATCCAACCCTGCTGGAGAAGCCGACGACTTGGGAGTATGTACAAAAACCTTCCAGCTAACACCTCCATCGGCGTGTCCCGAGGTGTGAAGAAGGTTCTGGCGCAGGATTCCTATAATATAAATACGGCGGCAGCCGGAGGTTCGGCTGTCTGTGACCGACACGTATCTTGAACTTAGACTAAAGATGAGGTAGACCGCTTATTCGTCTTCTGCACATGTACCCAACATTGACCTACCCCAAAGGAACACAGCTGTCAAAAGTCGCATGATCTACAGTGACGAACGTGTTTGTTTATATCTTAATTTTTAAATGACAAGCACTGTTACATTAATTAAGTATTTTTGCCAGTTTGAATGTAACCAAAGAGAGTACGAATTGATCAGAGGAAGTATAAAAACATCTCAAAAGCACTTGTTTACTACGCAGTGTTCTAAACTCAAACCCAATCCACGCCATTTTTGCTAGACGTGTGGGCAGAAAAGCAGTTCAGTGTTGGGACACTGAGATTGTTTGTGCGCAGCCAGCGAGATCGGTATACTTCATCTTTAGTCTATGATCTATGTCTTGAAGCGAATATCTGGGCACCGAACGACTTGGAAGGAAACGACTAACGGCGAACGAGGATGTGAGCGACTGCAGCGGACGAGTGTGCGAGTAGTGGCTACGAACGGGAGTGTGCGAGTGCTACGGAGGGCGAGGTATCAGACGAGTGGAGGGAACAATCGGGGGCTTTCAGAACATTCTAGACAAAGAATGAGCAGGTGATACAGACTTCATTATAGACATAGCAACTGTCAGATATAAATATATATAAATTTTAATTCGAATTGTATATGTGTTAATACACTGTTTATAGAGACTTGATTTTACATAGTTTTTAATTGTATTAATTGATGTTAAATAACGGACGATTTTGTAAATATTAGGTGTAAATAGCAGTGATAGTAACGATACTATGTTTTGAATATTTATTTTTTGTATTGCTTTTGAATAAATTAGGAAAATTATTACTAGCTCTTTTACATCACATAGACCTTCACTTAAATAACCTAGCTATTCCCATAGTCGTGTAGAAAATGGCAACATTATTATCTATACTACTAAATAAAATAGAAGTGTCTGTCTGTAACTTTCGAATTTTCCACTTTCAATTATTTTTTCATATAGCATAATTGATAACTAATACATATCTAATGTTTTTTTTTGTGTCTATCTGTATGTCGTTCTGTCTGTCTGTCCGAACGCATTTAACTCAAAACCGCTTAACGCATTGACATCAAATTCACACAGTATATAGATAATAACCCCAGAACCAACTTAGTCTTCGTTTCATTGAGTTATATCAAATGATTCCGGAAAAAATTATGATCAGGGATGTAAATAGGTACTGGATTAAGCTTTTCTTAGAAGTACAAGCATTGTTAAAAAAATTTCAGGGATTTCTCCTCCCTTTTTGTCTATGGGCTGTACTCCTTTCCTTCCAAAACGTCGTAGTGGCCCAGTGGCTAGAGTTATTCAAAGTGGGGCCGCAGGGACCCAGTGGATAGATATATATCAAGTGGGGCCGCAGTAGCTCAGTGGTTAGAACATCCAATAAGGGGACCGCAGAAGTTCATTGGCTAGAGAACCCAATAGTGGTTCCGCAGCTGGTCAGTGGCTAGAGCACCCAATAGTGGGGCCGCAGTAGCACAGTGGCTAGAGAACCCAATAAAAAAAGTGGCAAAATCAATTGAAAGTCTTAAATATCATGCAAAAATAAAACATGTGCGAAGCGATGGCAGGGTGTAATTTAATAACTCCATTAAACTTGAAAGAAGAAATATTAGTATTTTAAACATAAAAACGTTATTAAACTATGGTGGGCTTAATTTTAATAACTTTCCAAAAATATCATGCGAATGAAGTCGCACGGGTCAGCTTGTGTGTGTGTGTGAGTGAGTGTGTGTGTGTGTAATTTATTGTCCTGTCATTCGTGACCTCACTGTTCACTGTGCTTACATACTTTTTCTAATGCTTTTTTTTCGTACATAATTATTAATGCATAAATACAGCTTACTGTTCTCACTACTTCTACATTGTAATAACATAATTTTGTTCACCTTACATACAAGAAATTTTATGTGAAATGTACAAGGTGTTTTTGAATGACATCGAAATTTAAACCACAGCAACTATGGGCTAATAGGAACAATAAATCCTAGTGTGAATGTAACTAGCGCGCCATGTGTAGAGCCCTACACGCAGGACACCATAAACTCGAGGTAGTGGTTGCTGGTTAGTACAATACTTGAACAATGGGGGATTAGCATGCGATTAGTAGAGACTACCAGAAGTGATTGCATTTCATTTCCAACAGCACACAAACAGCAGTATCGGCGACATAGCATCTTCGCGTATTTTCATGGTGGCCTATGCACAGTTTGTTGCCACATGACGCGCCCATACATTCGTCATGCAACTTGTCACACAGGTATGTGAATTTGCAGACTCCCCGCCGCTGTTTTATCAACTTCAATCAAATTTTAAATACACTTGATGACCTTTAAAAATTCTTTGTTAGTAGTATTGGTTGGTTATATCAGTTCATAGACGCTGTGGTTTGAATTTCGACATGCCATTTAAAAAAAACCTTTTATGGTTGACCCTTTTTTCTGTGTTGTAATATTGTAACGAAGTTTAAACGTATATTTTAGGCTACAGTAGATATGAATAAATGCTACTCGATGGTGGCATGTGATTTAGGTAAGTGGGTTCCACCCTTACACACAGATTATCGTGGAATCCCTACAACTAGTGCGATTTCTGCAGCGAAAATCGATCTGGAACTGCTGTGATGGGCATGCTCGAAGAGGGATAGCGGAGCCTCGTCTACTGTACTTTCTGTTTGTTTAACGATAACTTTTTCAAGTGTTTTTGCAACTATAAACTATTCGCGATAAAGTGAGCACTTTTGAAAGTCCTTTCATTTGGAATAATAGTCAATAAATTAATTTTATTTTAGACATAGAATTTAACTTTCGAGTGAGGTGGAATATGCACACTGTGTTTATTACTTATATGACAATATTTATTCGAAAAGATGGTTATAAGTTGAAAGGAACTAGGGCTCCAAAAGTGCTCACTTTACCGTGAATAGCCTATAGTCGGTGTTCCTCAAAAGTGTTTCCTCATATTCCTACACCAGCAATAAGCTTTCCATTTGATTAGTATGGTATCTCTAATGTATGACAAATTATTCAGTACAAAAAGTGTCTCATTCGCAAAAATTGCCTGTCAGTTGCGTTTCAGTGCTTTCTGTGATAATAAAATAAGTGTGAAGATTGCGTATTACTCTTATCCTTGCTTCCTCTGACGTCTTCGTTTTGTGTGTTAGCTAGCACTTACAGAGATTTTTTTCAAGCTTTATATCCAAATTCATTTCCCCGAAACGGACGAACAGAATTCTAACAAAGCAGTCACATCTAAGTTACTGCCAACTTTAACTTGGTTTCTAGTGTGCCTTCTTTGCTGCGTAGATTCCCCCGGTGTTTGGGGGAATTAATTTGGCTAAGGGCCAGTCGGTTGGCTACGACAAGATTACTAACAGTTCCTTCGCGACATCGGCCTTATTTTTTTCCTACAATTTACAGGATGTGTGGTAGGGAAGACATAAGTCATTAACTAAATTGAGGTTTAATTAATCACACCCATCATGACCCAGATGATCATCTTTGCGTTATTTCATACATGCCAGTAGGGGTCTACATAGTTTATATGTGGCTTTGTATGTATTATCGTGTATTATATATATATATAGGCTCTCCGGGCAAAACATTTGATGGTAGAATCTTCAGGGTCTTGCAGATGGCGTTGCACGAGGATGAACGGGCGGAAAATACTGGTGTGGGGAAGGTCATAGTGTGAATAAGTATCCGAGCTCGCAGGTGCGTCGAAGGACGGGGTCATACGTGCTATCGAACTGTGGTAAAAGTCTCAGTCTACAGGACGAACTCAAAAATTGTGGCTGGAAGACGACACTGCCGGACAGGGACCGCTGTCGTGTTTCAGGGTCTCTCCGCCTCTAGGCAAGAATTGCATCTTAAAGTAAACAGATACAGGTCCTTCGCAGCCGATTTCCGAAAGAACACTCCGTAAGCAACTGCTTGCCATGAACACGTGGAGCATAGGGGCACGAAAGAAGCCGTTGTTCAGTTGTGTTCACAAAGTAACCCTGTTGGAATGGGTAAAAAATGTTGGTCTTTTATTTGATGAAAAAGTGTCGTGTGGTCAAATTAGTCTAGTTTTGCCTCATGGGAATGAGTCTAGGTGTCATTCTCGTCGTAGACCTGAGGAAGCCTTGAGCGAGGAGCTCAATGTGATTTTATGAGTGTTTATTTGCTTGGAAATTGGTTCGTTGGTTTAGATGAAAGGCAATTTTAACTGAAATGGCTACAATAAATCACTTTACTAATTATGTTACCGAGAAACTTCTGTCACCGTATTCCAATATTAAGATTCTCGCATTCACATTCGCGGTCAATCAGTAGTAGCATTCATGCTACTGATTGACATGCGGATTATTGCAAGAGAATTCACTCGTATGGTTATGACCCACAATATAACCGGAACTAAAGTCTACTAAAAAAATATGCAAGATCATTTGGAACAACGAGCAAAATACCAAGGGAGATAATCACAAATTCTGATAGAACTGTGCGATTCTTTGATGCAAGTGTGGATAAATTATAAAATATAAATTATATATTAATATAACTTGTTATGACTTAAAGATATTAATATTAATTATATTATACAAATATTTTCTAGTACTAACGTATAAAAAGGTAAGTAAATTTGATATAAAATATTATATGCAATCTAAACCCTTACTTTTTTACTTAAAATGGAAATAAATTAAAAAGTACAGGTTTTCTATAACCTATTATCTAAAACGTTTTAGTTATAATTAATCATCTTGATTGGTAATATTATTTATAGGCTCGTATTAATAAGTTATTTAGTACTGTGGCTTAATTAATAATTATAAGATGTTTGTAACAAATAGAGATAGATTATTTAGACGACTTATGAACACTATTGATGCAACATTAAATGATCTTCCCAGCTAGAAATTCGAAATTGCACTTCCTGCTTCAGTTGGGACATTCACGCAGTTTATACTTCGGAAGTATATTTTAATAGAAGTATTGTTTACCTACTTATGGTGGTTTATATATCATACGGTTTTTGCTTATTTTTGTTTTCTTGAGTTATAGTTTTAGCTTAGTCATGGCGAATTTTCAGGAAAAACTAAGGTGCTAAGCGTGTGTGACTTGTGGAAGGTGTGAAGCGTTGAGATTGTTGATTATAAGTAGGGCTCCTGAGTTTCAGCGGAGCATTAATAAATGGGGTGTCAGCTAACGTATTGAAAGAAATGGCGTAAACCGGTGCTTTATGTCTTGTTTCATGCTTGATTGAAACAAAAAATAAGTGTAAGTTTATGTTAAAAATACGACTTTCTAATTCTGTCCTTCCTTCACGTGTTCTCCCCGTTTGTTGTTATGGGCTATTCACGGTAAAGTGAGCACTTCCTGCTAAACTTTTCCTTTCAATTAATTTCCACCTTTACGCCACTTTTTACAGTAAACATTGCAATGTGACTAATAAATACAGTGTATATATTTCATCACTTTCAAAATATAACGTCTGAGACTGCAATAAAATATATTTATTAAGGGTTAATGACTTTTAGAAGGGCCTTGAAAAGTGCTCACCTTACCGTGAACAGCCTATACCTGATGTACGTGGATGTCTTCGTGGTTGTGAAGTGTCCTGTAGGGATGTGTGGGAAATCGGGCAAGTGCTCTGCAGGGAAGATCCCCCTTTACTTGTTATCCCAAAGGAACCTAAACTTGGAGGAGCAGAAGGGACTTAATACCTGCCCCCGCCTCGACCCTATACATCTTCATACTGGAGACCACTTTACCCCGGAAACACAAACAGGAACTCCACCGTCACCTCAGCCCTCGGTGCATGTCAAGTAGTGGCAGAACCAATCAGGCTGAGGGAGGTGGACTCCTCGCAGTAAGCGCCTTAGCGAGGGCTCTTGTCACGCTTTCGCTTGTGCTCTCTCTCTTTCTCTCTCTCTCTCTCTCTCTCTCTCTCTCTCTCTCGTTTGCAACCTCGTACCAGCCCTTCGAAGACAGCTGCCCTCTCCCGCACACTTCCGAATTACACTACTCTGGATATTCGTCTTCTGTGAACCTGTGCCGCTCAGGATGGTACTCATGAAATTGTCAAGTGACGGCTTATTTCCATAGATGTAAGGTTCCAAAAAGAAATATTTCTTTGTATCCTCCTTACAGAATCGGTGAATATAATCTCACACGTCTCCTACACCGGTGACGTGTGGTGAACTACTTAAAGGTAAGCTGGCGTTAGCTGTGTGCTGTACTATTGCTTGTTAGTTTACACTTCCACCACTAAAACGTAGCTCAGCAGCTGACGCCACAGGATGCGTGTAATAGGTATATTACTGCTCGCTTGCGCGTGATCGGAATGCATTCAGTTTCCCTAGGCTGCACGGTGGTTACTGGCTCCTGCTGCATGCACCGAGAATGTACAGCCGTGAGTAAGCACCAGCTTACCTCGAAACACTTCACCATACGCCACTGGGCCACATTGTTATACACATCAAGTGCGACATCGCAACTTAACACCAGGCTCTTAACTGGCGAGCAGTTTTCTCGTGCTGTGTATACTTACGGACTTCAAGCGGTGTGACACTATCGTTCTATTGGTGGAAAGTCTGCAGCAAGGTTCAATGCTGGGCTGTTCAGTATTTTTGTATGTACTTTACGTGTATATTTTGAACCCCTCTTCACCTGATACTGTGCTGCAAATGCTTATCGTTACAATGAAAGGGAAGACGGGTGAACAACAAATAAGAATTCTTATTGACACGGGCTCTCAGCGTTCTTACATTATCAAGGAATTGGTAGTTGAAATGGGATATCAGTAAACTGTAGAAGAACATCTAAGGCATTGTCTCTTTAGTGGCCGTGAGTCTATTAGGGTGCATCAGGCTCGTTTTCGTGTCACACTTGGAAATATTTGTAGTAACTATGTTTGCAATTTTGATATCCTTGATCAGGATATAATTGGTTCTTCTATGCCTACAACTAACAGAATAGAATGTCAGAAAATACAAAAAGAAACTGGTATAAAAATAAAAGATGATGGCAGTCCTGTACAAGTACTGGTGGGAACCGATGTAGCTGGTAAATTGTTAACTGAGGAGAAGATTGTTGTGGAATATGGGTTAGTTGCAGTCAATACATATCTAGGATGGACTTTAATGGGAACAGGTCCAAATTTTACGTTATGTTCACAGACAATGATAATGTCAACATAGTTCTCTTCACAGATGTCATAAGAAATCATGGAGACATGTTGCAGGACACTAAATGCACACTAAATGCAGCAGACCTAGCAAGTCGAGGTTGTTCTGCAGATGTGTTGTTTCGGTAGAAATGTGGGAGGGGCCAAAGTGACTTATGAAGTCTCCATCTGAGTGGCCTGTTTCTGTGTGTGGGTAAATGAAGTAAATGTAGAGAAAAATCCTGGAGTTCTTATGAACCTGACTAGCACACTAGCACGTATCATTGCTGGTACTACCGGTATTTCTCACAGTACTTTAAAATATTGCGCCTTCTGGGTTGGGTGTTCAAGTTCCTGCACATTTGCTAACACTCTGAGGACAAGAAGTCAGGTGAATTAGATTTCATTGAGCTTAGCACTGCAGAAGGAGATTTGGTCAACTTATTCAAAAGGAATCCTTCGATGTTGTTGAAGATGAGCATATCACACCCCTCATACATTTTGAAGATGGACATGAAATTTTGCGCATAAAGACAAATATATCTGAACGTAAAGATGTCCTAGAGTTTAGGAATCCTGCAATTTTGCCTGCTGATCATCCTGTTGTTATGAGGCTGGTTTACGGACTTCATGTGCAAGTTAATCATGTAGGAGCTTAAGGTATATTGTCTCTACTTCTGGAGAAGTTTTGGATACTAAGAGGGAGACAAACTGTTCGTTCAATAATAAGGAAATGTACTGTATGCAGAAGATTCAAGGAGCATATCAGATATCTAAAGAAGCTGTGTGGCGACCTCAGGAAGAGATTCTGCAGCGAATATTTGCGACAACTTGTTTCAACACACCGGTCTAAGGGTGGGAGATCCATAATGGCGGGTGAGGTGGTACTTGTCGGAAGCGATCAAGGAAACCTTCTGGACTGGCCATTGGCTGTTGTCGAAGAGTTGGTTCCTGGACGAGATGGGGTTACCAGGGCTGTACGATTAAGGACTGCATCTGGTGTGGTCACAAGACCTGTTCAGCGAGTGTATCCACTTGAGAGAATATGTAGAAAAATGACAACCGGTAATGAAACAGCAGGTATTTCGATGAATACCCGCCGACAGGATCAAATTGAATCACTTGAACAGCAGCAAGAGGCCGGAAGAGTGAAGTACCAGCTCGACACAAAACATGGAACTGAGTGACTGTATGTCTTGTTTTCTGTTTCTTGTAAATCTTATTTTTGTTGAGTCAGTGACTCAAGGTGGGAGGAGGTTACGAATAACATATTTTCCGTGTGTACGAATCCATGGAGTTAATTTTTCCCCTTTTGTTTTGTTGTTTAGAAAATTTTTAAATATAAGGTTAGTTACCAGCATCTTTTAAGTGTGGTATTATTATTAACGTTGCGCACATTATATTTGTCAACCTAATTTAGTCGGGTAGACGAGTTTTGACAGTTATGTATTGCTTATTGACAGTGTATTCGATGAACGGCATGCAGTTTTTATTTCCAATATGTGTATGGAAATGGAACTATCTCAGCATTTAGTCAAAGCTGGGGAAGTCGACGAATGGTTGTTGTGAATATATGAGTCTTTACCTGGTATAGTAGGTGTCTTGTTTAAAGAAAAAAATCTTTTAAAAATATATAAAAACCAGCTAGCGTTGTTTAATGAGGGGCTTGAGTTAAGATAAACTATGAAAAATTGTATTGTTAAATATTACTAAGCTACATAACGGCTTGCCAGTGCAACTCATATCATGAGGTGAGATATGTAGCTACGTTTCGTTACATATCGTGATGTTAGTATAATTCACTGCTCTGGTGGTCGGGTGGTACACTAACCACAAATTCTCTTTGTTGTCCTACTCGGGAAAGAAAAATGCTGCGCGCAGTCAGATTACTGGGTGTAAGCTGAACTGCACGCAGCGTTTAATAATTAATGAAAGAGGGTTTTGAAAATTTAATGATTATGGGCTCGCTGGTAGTCTAATCTGTTACTGAACAATTTGAACAAAATACATGCTTTGGCGTATTACTCTCTGTGATTTACACGTTCATTGTGTGAGAACTTATTGTATTATCCCCGGGTGTTGTGCGCGGTATATATTCATTAAATTATTCATACCGTACGTGAAAGCCCTGCAGTGGGATGGCGTGGTTCTGTTTTTGTTGTACCGGGTCATGTTTTGGCTGTGGAAACAACTCACCAACACATTATATTTGTTGTCGGATGGTTATATTCATCGGAAAGGCTCGACTTAATTTCGCAGGCAAGTTCCCTATCCTTGTTCTCTTTTGTGAGAGAATAAAGCAGAATTTCAGTACTGCCCCGCGGCAGAAACGCGCCGTCTCTCATGTCGTGTTTTGCAATGCAAATTTCAGCGGAACATGCATTAATTACATGGATACTCTGTAAACAGTACTCCAGTGAGATTTTTATAGTCGTCGCTACAGTAACGGGCTAGTAAATACTTTAGTTTAGCTTAACAGCATCACAAAACAGCGTGCGGGATTTCAAAGTAATTTTCGTTTACACCTCCCGAGTATAAAATCCAAACAAAAGATTTCAAAGAAGTTTGTGTAGTAACTGTTTTTGCTCCACGTACAGTCTGCATTTATACCTGGAAATGCTGATAAAAAAATACAACTTGGGAAATACAACATATTTTGCAGCTTCAAATCATATCGAACGTTATACTCTACTGGTTAACTTTATATTTTCTAATGTTGTTTCATCGTAGGTTTCCTCGCCTTCTTTTAACTAAATTTATATATCATGTACATAATTTGTCTATCTTTTTTTTTATCGCAGTATTGAGACACCGCATCAACGAAAATTTTGCCTGAAATATACCAGAAATGTAAATTATGTTCTGTCCCGCCTACTCGGACAATAGATGTAAAGAAAAAATACCCCTACCTTTCACTTTGGCTGCTAGAGATATGCAATCTGTGACGTTTGTCGTCCGGTAGGCCTACACGTAGGGAGCAAATTTATCTAACTGTATGTTTTGTGAATCGTAAGAAAATATTGTCACACAATTTGCTTCACACTGAAGTGTGATTAGATGGCCTGTGAAAGTCGTGGTCAGAGCTTCAGGTAAAAATGGAGATTAAAAATACTTCTTGTTAGTTCGGTAATTTTTTTTATTACTATTTCGCTTGCCATGTAAATTATGTATTGTAGTTTAATGAGGTTTAGGGAGCAGTATAGTTGTAGAATAATCTTAAACATGCATAAATTACGAATTTTGGTGTATGTGTGCATTTGTCACCATTTCTGGGCCATTCTACGTAGTCTTTGTACGTGTTGTTATTCCTGGCATTCATGAGCGGCTTTCAATGAACGTACTTGTGCGGATTATTATTCCGGCACGTAGTTTGTCAACTAAATTATTAATGCACCCTGCGTATTCGAACGCCCGCAGCTTATCGGTGAAGAATTTGTGAGGTATGATACATATATATATATATATATAATTGATTCAGGATTAATATATTATGTTGTTTCTGACTGTAAAAGTGACGCAGTCCTGCCACAAATGTTACCTACGACGTCCTAATAACCTGTAACATTTTTGCGCAAGTTTCATTTTTTCAATAGCTATTCGATATACGCTGACCACATCACTCAAATATATCGTTTCCATTAAGCATATAAAATTATCATTGTTAAAATTTTGAAATAATAACCACTCTTGCTTTATTACTGTCATGCATCGTAGTATCGCCCATATCGCTAATACACTGCAATATACGATATATTACCAGGCCTGTCTCTACTATATCGCAATGGTGATCGGTATATCCTAGCTATCGGGGATCTTGGTGCACATCAATTCTCGAACGGTATTTACCTACCGGGAATAAAAACGTATTTACCTGGTCAGAAATCAGTCATGTTACCTGCTACATCAACTTCGGTAGAAGCACACGTGACAAAAGCTGCGAGATGCACACTGTCTGATCAAAAGTGTTCGGACACACCTCTTTCACTACGACCGCCGCTGCCGCTATAAAAACAGGCAGAGGGCTGGATGTTGGTCATTGCTACGCGATATCGGCAAAGTGGGCGGAGTAAGGGAGTCCGGTGACTTCGAACGTGGTTTAGTTACTAGTTGCCACATCAGTAAGTAATCTGTCAAGACCGTTTCCGCTTTTCTCAGGTTGTCCAAGTCGAAGGTCGGGCATTGAAGAAGGTGTGACGGCAACATCATACGTCACTGTTGTGACATCATCAATCCGAATTCCGCAGTACAACTACTTATGCAGTTAGCACCATGACTGTGCGCCAGTAGTTACGAGGACTTGGGTTTAAATCTCATGCACCTGCAGGCCCATAAACCGCACATTCCGCCTGAGAACGAGAAGTGCTGGCGTTCGGTGGTGTAAAATGCGCCGCCACTAGAATGTGGATGACTGGAGATGCCTCTTTTGGAGCGATGACTCATGCCGTACCGTGTGGCAGTACGATGGGAGTATTAAGTAGTGGCGAATGCCAGGTGGACGCTACATGCCGGTGTAGCATGCGAATTTTACCCAGGCTGTTTTTCCCTCTTAATGCCTGAGCGGCGGCACGTGTCAAAGCAGCTTGACGGTCCGCTGATAACCGCAACAACAGTATATAACACTGTTTACAACCCTCGGCTGACCACAATATATTAGGTTGACACTAATTCCTGAGAGCTTTACCCTTGTCACTTTCTCGCCAGAATGTGTCCCTTGGTAGAATGACAATTTAAGGAACAAGTGTAGCCCCCTCGCAAATAAAATTACTGTTCAAGCATAGCCATACATTGCGCAGCGAGCCAGTGTCCTCAGCGCCAGCAGGAGAGTTAATCGCCAAAACAGTGAATCAAAGCACGGCGGATTTTTTTGTAGATGGTAACCGAGAAGCTGTCATGCTTCAGCAAAGTTTGGAGTTTCCCCAGAAATGATTTTCAAGCGTAGTAAATTCTAGTTTTGGCTAATTAGTAGAGAGGAATTATACCAATATCCTAGAAAAAAATTAATTTTTCGAAGAGCCCCTTTTTTGAACATTTGCCCTTTTTCCGTAAGGC
Source organism: Dryococelus australis (assembly GCA_029891345.1). Taxonomy (NCBI): domain Eukaryota; kingdom Metazoa; phylum Arthropoda; class Insecta; order Phasmatodea; family Phasmatidae; genus Dryococelus; species Dryococelus australis. The sequence continues at coordinate 74,837,353 of CM056996.1, forward strand.
ACCCAACTATACCGACATCTCACCAATGGTATAATGATGTACTTGGTACGTTCTTTTCCTGTCTCGATCGCGGAGGTGTCCGTCCTTTCCTACAAGGGGGGGGGGGGGGGTAAGATTCGCCGGTTACACCGGCCTGTACAGTGCCCACCGTGAAATTCAGTGGAGGTGGGGTGACGATGTGGGGATTTTTTCCATGCAAGGAACTCGGTCCTCTCGTAATACTATGGGGCACGTTAAAGGCGGAAGGCTGTAAGGACATTTTGACCGTCTGCTTTGTCTGCATGTGTTTCATCATGGCGGTACTCCCTGCCATAAAGCACTGTTAGTTCGTGAGAGGTTTGTTGAAAGCTGGATTCCGCAGATGGACTTACCAGTCCAGAACACCGACCTCAGTCCCACCGAATACCTCTGCGGTGAACTGAAACGGAGTGTCAGACCCCAACGACCCACATAATTTACTACACTTTCTGTATCGCTGCAGGAAGAATGGCCAGCCATTTACCCGGAGACTCTCCGACACCTGGCTGACAGTTTCCCCCACATGGTTACAGCTGTAATAAAGACCAGGGGCATATGTAAATGTCCACTACTGGGCAATATATCTGAGGGACACTTATACGACAGTTTCACCGTGGGTGTCCGGATACTTTTGATCAGATAGTGTACATCCGCATTTCGTACAGTCGTAGTCTCACCGTGATCAACAGACATCCGCATGTTCTTTGCCGCTCGAGGGATCTCCAGTTATATCATATGCTTGCGTTGGTTGGATCTACTGTCTTTCACGGGTTTGGGGGGGGGGGGGTGGGTATTCTTGTCGTTCCTCGCGCTGAAGAATGGACGAAGCGACATTAAGATAGGGGTAGAACTGTGAATATAGACAAGGAGGAAGAATCAGGAGTACCTTGTGAAAACTTCTGCTGCACTGTAGGGCCCGTCACGCTTTGCCGCACCGGGAACAAAGAGTTTCAGTGTTCGAAGTACTATGAAGAATAATATTTCGTCCGTGCGCGGAAACAGCCGAATGGACTATGCACGTTATCGCTGACACAATGCAACAGCAGCTCACTCAAGAGTTGCCTATAAATATACTACCCTGAATTCCTATAGGCATTGTTTTCTACAATGTTTTATTTTGAGTTTTGCGTTGGAATTTTGTGCCACCAAAAAGCTTAATGCTGTTCAAGAGCCATTTTTTCTCTAGTTTTTCAGGGTATTTAATGGCGTACTGGCATGATATCGATATTACTTTGATTAAAGTATATTTATCGTTTGAAAAATAGCATCCTTTTGACGATTTAAACTTAAAATCTTGATTCGTACAAATTTTAAAAAACGTATGGGACACAAAGTTTGGATTCAGCTAAACTATTATTGAAGTCTCAAGAGTGGCATGCCACAATTGCTTTGAAATCCTACATTGGTTCATCTGTAGGTAATGGTTTAACTTCTTGCTATATTATTAAGTTTATGTTTTATTTGAAAAACATTAAATTATAATACAGGCGAACCGCAAAACAAATAGCAAGAAATGTTCTTCGTGACATTCAAATGACGTGAATAGTTGTTTTATAATGTATCCTGCCGTAATAACGTTGTTCAATTTTGAGATTCTTGGGGAAAAGTAGATAAATTTGAAATTCTCATGACATTCATTTTCGGCCATTCCTATATTTTTCTCAGACTATTATTTCGTAATACAACGAAAAGATATATAACATGTTAAAGAAAATAACTTTAGGCTTTTGAACGCCCGGTAACAGACACTCCGACTAGTGCTTCGGACCAACTAAGTACTGGCCGAAGTACCGGCTCAGTGCTTGTGAAGGACCGTGCCGCGGTTTGGGCACCAATAACCATAGATTCGGCATCCTTTCCGAAAATGTGTTGGTCGCATACGCATACGTAGTCACCGTAGTAGAACATGTTCTGTAGATACAGGATATTTTTGGAAATTTTGAACGGAGCGCCCCGAGCACTGGGCTGTTGCCGAAGAGCTACGGTTGGCTGGTCGGGGAGTGAGGGTTGCTACAGAATCTCGCAGCGGCTGTGTTGGCCATGCGGTCTCTCCGGTGCCGTAAATTGCTGCAGCCCGAGATGTTCCCCGGGGGTAGGATTCGCACAGGGTGGCAGCAATCCCACGAGGAGGCTGCAGGACATAACCAACCTCTGTGGTCCTCCCCGGGATTGTGAATCAGGCAGTCCTAAAGGTACCACCGCCGGTGGGAGGGAGTTGGCCAAAACTCGGTTTATGGGCGGGACTTGGCCAGGCCAGGATGTTACCCCGCCCGCAGCGGCCTCCCTGTTTATTCTCCTGCTACAACAGACCGACCGAGGCGGGGTACCACCATCAAAATTACATCAAGTGGTGTGTGTGACCACGCTACCCTACCCTCTACACCCCCCCCCCCCCCACTTCAACCTGCTGGGAGTAACGCAAACAATTTAATTTTCCTCGTCATCACACGATGTTGTCTTCTCATCCCCCTGGTGTATTCGCCTCCGCATCTTGTCTCCCTGTTGTTCGCGGGCGATAGTGGCTGGCTGGGCTGGCCCTTTTATCGTGGCGTGTATTTTTTTTACACTCTCGCCCCCTTCTTCTTACACCCTCAGACTAGCTATCTCGCGCCCCATCTGGTCCTGACACCTTAACCCCCCCTCCCCTTTCCCAAGCCGTCATTTAGCTTCCTCCCCCGAGTACAAATTGTGGATGGCGCTCCGATCTCTTGTGTTCCACTCGGCGTGTATGGATGTGGCGCGTGTTTTTCCAACCCCGTCGCCTTACTCTCCAGAGTGAGCAATGACTGATCGTGCGTGCGTGTGTGTTCCTCCGCTTTCACAGGCAGGCCTGCTCTACGGAAACACTCGGGTACGATTGTTTTACAACACAGGCGAGTTATCTCATTATTTTGCAGAACATAAATTACTTTTAAATTCTGGAGCGCGTAAACCAGAGATGAAAAAAGTATTAGCATTTGTTGACATTACTTTAATTGTTTAGCACGATGAAGCATTGTTAATTAATAACGAATCATATCTTTGGACATATAGTTGAAATTGGATGTTCGAAAAGTAATCATTCTATACGTACATGCCTTAGATCGCTCTTATGGTCACGATATGTTGCGGAAATGGTTAGGGTTTTTATTTATTCATTATGTTGTTGATATAAGCTGGGGCACAGTAGAGGCGCCATTTTTTTAATGTGTATAATTCGGCCAGTTTTTTTTAAATGTAAGTTATATTTGAAATTGGATGATTAGAAGTATTGTGTTGCCATTTTAAGAAAATTAATTTACTAGCAGTGGCAACTGAAAAAACATCAGCCATAGTTGTGCTGCAGTCAGTAGTGGATCTAGAAACCCATTAAGGACAGTTGAGGGGTGAGCTACTTGAGGGGCGGGGCACTATGCATTATGTTCAAACCACATGCTTACTAAGCCCAGAGTTTTATTGATACATATAAATGCAAGTACATAGTGGATATGGTATCCAAATACTTTTTGAAATGTCCTGTTACTATACTTAGTATATGTATTACTTTTTAAAATTTCTTGTTACTATAGCAAGTGTATATCGGGTGGGTGGGAACTCGCCAATACTGATTGCTGCATGCGCTTCTATGGCAACATGTAAGGCGAAAATACTTTCAGGTACAATAGCATTTGAGTTTTAGTTTCTGAGGAAACCGACATGACATGTCGGGAACGAGTAGGGGCAAGTGTGTGTGAATGGGACGAGTGTGGTGGCATGGTAACGCTGTGAAGTAGATGACGATGTAGTGTCAAAGTGGACGAAAGCAGTTGGGCTCATTACTGGCTAACAGTCGTGGCATGGCAAGTAGATTGGCTGTGGGAGACCTGTGGCATGGCCACCGCGGTCGCCAGACCTCTCTCCCCTGGACTTATTTTTGTGGCCTGTCCTGAAGACTGGTATATCAGCCAGACAACTCGCCCCAGTCGCCTGCTACCGCCACGACCACGATTGACGTCGCCATGCTGGGCCGTGTGCAGGGCGCATGCATTAAACGCGACGAAAAATGCATATAGACTATTCACGATAAAATGAACACTTTTGAAAACCCTACTTAAGATCTACTTGTATGCACGTTGTGCCTTATGAAAGATTAACATTGTCACGGGCCTCATCATTTTATTTATGCGTCGGCCAAGTGAAACTGCAATTATTAGGAAAGTAAATATTTTACAAATCTGTTCATTTTTACACTTCGATGCATTAGAAAAATAAGATAAAGCGAAAGAAATAATTTAAGTTATCAGAAATTGTTACCTAACATTTTTTATTCGGCGTTAAGATACGGAACTACTTTCCATCCATCGTTATCAACTTTACTGGGCGCATGTCATCCGGGGCACCCGTTAAAATATGTGCAGGAAGGGGCAGTGACATTTTTCTAAGGTTGATTTCAAATGTGCTCACTTTATAGTGAACAGCCTTTAGTATTGCGGGCAGCCAATAGTGAACACCTGTTGTGAAAGTTTGTAAAGGTTTGTAAAGCGAGTGTGTGTGTACCTGTGTGTATGTGTGTAATAGTATTGAAATATTTTCAACACATTCAACGTCATTTGTCTCAGAAACGATGCCTCTAATGCAATTCCACCTGAAAATATTTCAGCCTTACATTTCGCCATAGGATCGAATACCGAATTTCGTATTCGCGAGTTCCCACCCACCGGGTATGCACCATCCCTTGTGCACCGCCGACTGCAGTTACGTACAGAATTAACGTATGCTCTCTAACTGTTGGAATTAACTTCTGCAGGATGCTCTCCATAACGTCTGGCACTCTAAGACACACGATAGAACAAGCTCACATACGCCACAGTTTTGACGTGCGACGATTTTCTGCCGAAATGGTAAGGCCATTACACAATGCAGACTTGAGCAATGGAACATATGGCACTGGACGGCAGTCGACGTGTTTAATAAAATGGCGACACAGTGCCGCTAAGTAGAAAGTTACAAATTTAACTTTCACACAAAACTGGCAGAATCATACACATTTAAAAATAGTAGGTTTTCTGTGCCCCACTCTGTACTTTTGTTCGGGCCAAAGATTTTCCCGAAATGCACCCATTTTTTTCTCTTCCTTTTTTCCTTCCTCAGTGTCTATACGTCCTATTCTGATCCCAAGTGTTTAGGAATGAGACGCGAACATGCATAATAATCACATACTTTAGACTGTATAAACTACAAACATGAAACAGCGTCGGCACTTTTCTGAAATTCGCATGGAAAAACCGCTGTGTAAAGTGCAGTTGAGCTTGATCAGATTTAAGACATGCCAAATGCCCTTCAGAAATATCACTAACATTAGATCTCTAATAATGAAAAATCTACCGCACGTTTCGAAATGTTGTGATAATTCTTATCATTCGAGAGGCACGCCTTTACTCAGCAAAAAATGTTTTGACTGTTACCAACTATTTAAAGTATTAAAAATATATATTAATATAATTTTATCTGTCATGGCATTATAGAAAAAAACTGCCTGATGGTGTTAGGCCTATATCAATATTTGGCTTTAAGCTAGGTGTTTATGTCATCAAACTATACTAACAGGAAACTGAGTAGTTAAGACTAAAATATTCCTTCTTCGAAATTTTTACTATCCTGGACGAAGTTTTTAATGAATACTAACAGAACTACCCGGCGTTATCCGGGTATAATAGGGCAATAAGAGGGGTCCGCAGATGCACGAACCGGTTTGAAAGTTTTCCGGCTCAAAATAGGACCAGTACCCATTTTGGCATACACAGTACTTTTAATTGGTAACTGAAGGGCATTCCTGCCTAATTTGGTCCGGATCCATCGAATGGTGTAAAATTTAGATAAACGACCCCATTGTAGGGGTTTTGGGATGTTACGAGCCTAGTGGGAGTTAATTTTTGCCTACAAAATATTTCAACTTGTTTAATGAAGGACACGCATACCAAATGTGTTCTAGATCCATCTAACAGTCTTGAAATGAGATAAAGCACCCAATTTTAGTGGTTTTCTGGCCTAGTGGAGGGTCGGAGGACATTTTGGCTCGCTAGTATTTAAGTTGGGTACTGAAATGCATCCCTGCCAAATTTGGTCCCGATCCTTCGAACGTTATAAAATTGAGATACACGAACCCGTTTTAGGGTTTTCGGAATTAAAAAAAAGGGGGGGGGGAGTCAATTTTGGCTTATATAATATTTAAGTTGAAGATTTAAATACTTTCCTACCACATTTGGTTCAGGTCCGTCAACAGTGTAGAAATGATATACACGATACCATTTGAGGAATTTTGGGGTTTTCGGGCAAAGTATGGTGGGGCAGGGTACGACCCATTTTTACCTCCAAAGTATTTAAGTTGGCTGCTGAAGGCCATCCCTGCCAAATTTGGTTCAGATCCGTCGGCCGGTGCATACTTGAGATACACGGCCCTGTTTCAGGGGTTTTTGGAGCTTTTGGACTCAATTGTAGCCCTGAGTCCATTTTCACCAATACAGTACTTTAAGTTAAGTACTGAAGACTACACCTACTGTGACGGTACAGTGCATTTCCTACCTCACTGATGGCACAATGCATTCCTTACCTCACAAGGACTCCGTGAATTATTATGTCTTGCAGAAAGATTAGATTACAGAAACTATTTAAATGCATGGCTTACTTAGTGTTCGTTGAAAAAACAGTATGAATAGGAAATTAATTGTAAAGGACTTTTTAACGTCCCTAGGTTTTATGCTTGAAAGCTTAGCAGGGGACGGCTTACAGACTAACTAATAACCTAACTGAACCGGTGATTGTTTAAAGGGATCTAAGCCACTTTTACATAGTTTCGAGAAAACCCTTAAAAAAAAACTGTTTAGTTTACATAATTTATATGATGAAGCAATGGGAATACTAAATTATATTTAGTATGCATAAACTAACATTCATGTGAATTTTAACCTAACTGCATGACATAGTTAATTTTAAAAAATAAATTATGTTGTTGACTTATGTTCTTTTTAACACTCAGCAAATTAAAAAAAAAATGTTTTCGTTTGAAATACTGTAAGGTTTCAGCAAATACAGGGCAATATTTGTTAACAATTTATTACAAAATAAATTTTCTGTATGAGAACAAATTTACAATGGTGAAATGTCGTGAACAGTAAAGAAAATCCTTTTTTTGAATGAAATAAGTAAAATTTTAATACGACATCGTCGTGAGAAACATCATCGGTTATGGGCCACTGGATGATTTCATTCCAGAATTCTCTGTGTTGATCTGAAATATGTGGCATTACATTATTCAGATCTGTGACTTGATTCCTTTTGATAGGTATTTTCCCTTGAGAATAAGCTAACACATCATGAGTTTTTTTTAAGAACGAAGGTATGTAACATTTCAAAACAACCTGACCTGATGTATTCACTTGATTATATAGTACCCTTTCTCGCCTCAGAGTACACGAAATAATGAAATTTGAATATCCAATTATGTACTCTCTCATTTCTTTGAAGGCGGCTGGTGTCAATATAAACTGAGGTTTTTTTTTATAATGTACAGGCCATTAAGTAGAATAAGCAGTGATCATGCCCGTCTCGACATAAATAACAAGCCCTGGATGTTTTTTTTTTCAGCATTAGCTGTAAGTTCACATAGCTCCTGTGGTGTATAGATTCGATCGCATTTCTTTATGGGACGTTTTATAATGCTGAATTTCCGGTCACGTGGGTTATATGAGTGACCACGCAGAGGAAAATACTGTTTTATAGTTTTGAACTTGCATGTCTCTGTTAAAGTAAGACAAACTCAGGACACAGTATGGTTCTTATTTTGTCCTGGACAGTTATCCGAAAAAAGATGCAACTCATCGACAGTTTCTGGGACAAAGTTTTTGATATAGTGCATCAGGAATGAGGCTACTTCATCAGGGTCTTTGTGTGCTTCACCTCCGTGGTGATCGACATCTGTTCTGATGTTGAAAATACAAGACAATTTACTGTCAGTTGCCGCAAATATAATATGTCCTGGACAGGTATCTTAGGAAGACTGACATTCTGCATGTAATCAAACACTAGTCCTAAAATGTTTTCATTTTCATTACTTTGTGTTGTTCCATTAAGAGCATTTGTGAATTTTTTTGTTCGCTTCAGATGTACCAATAGCTCAACCGAAGTGATTCGTTTCGCAGTATCGTTCAAATGGGGACTACGTATACACACTTTTTTTTCCTTCACAAGAACTACAAGTGTCGATGTGTGGTCTTCCGAACGTAAGATAAAAAATTTCATTAAAGTATTTATTATAAAACTCATACTTGGTATTCGTGTCTGGGTATTTTGCCTTGTATAACTCAGACATTTTCCTAGCAGACAGCTCTGATGACAAATACGTAATATGTTTTTCAGTAGACGCGTAGTGTGTTTTCTTAACAGGAATTGAGCTTATATGTTCATGTACGTTCAAAAGTTCATTCGACCCTATTTTGTGTGCACAAGGATGTTTGCCACGCTTATCACGAGGCGAGTTTCCTTCTAAAAGTAACTCCCGAACACGTTTGATTCGCTTGTGACTTACGTCATACAGTCTGAAAAAGGTCTCCCGACAAACGTCTACCTTGGTTTCACGAAGAAGTACATGTTATTTAAACGATTTTACCTTCAAAGCAGCATCGTCTTTTCTAGGCCGGTAGTTTTGCAATATTCCTCATCTCTATCATCCGTTGTAAATGTAGATCTTGTTCGTCTTTGGAGTGCAACTCTCCTTATAGAGAATCGTGTATATCAGCTTTGTCTACGTCGTCAAATTTGTCAAAGCACTTGTTCTTGCACCTGTAACAAATAATTATAATAGTTTTTTATGCCTATGTCATTAATAACAATAATACTTTCAATTAGGCTTGAAAGGTTGGTTACTGTTAGTAGGTTAGAAGTAACTTATAACACTAGTGCTTAATGCACAGGTTTACCCAATATACAAAACATAATAAAATATTGCTGTACTTAATAATATAAAATCTTTATTATCTTTAAAATAATACTGCAGTACATATTTACCTGCATGGTGAACGAGTTAATCTAGCTCGTTGCTGTTTTTCTCCGTATCCTATGAATTCTTTGCCTTCTAATTTCAATTTCTTAATTAAATTGCGGTTGTAAATTGCCGGATTTTTCGTCCTCTTTCTTGGTTTTACTGGACTATCATTTATACCACTACTTTCAGAACATTCACTCGTTGCACTAATTACTTCAATGTACGCGTTACTCACAAACACTATCCAGCAGCACAACAGCTACGTAATCTGTACTATTTGGTAAGTCACAAAAACAGCTCGTAGCAGTGCTGCCACTAGTTGGGAGTTAAAAAGTCCCTAGTCACTGCCATTTGCTGAGTGTTATGACTCTCGCTACGAAAATTCAGTAGCTGGAGAACATGCTTACAATAGATACCTTTTAACACTCAAAGGTGCGTGGACCCTCAGAAATATCATATCTGTATTAAACTCACTTTGTGAAAAAAAGTGCTTTAGGTCCCTTTTAACAATCACCCGTTCACCTTAAGTTAACACCCATGCCTTACCCGGGATTCGAACCCATAATCATCCACACCCCATATCGGTGGTGCACCAACCGACTGCACGATGGGAGGTCGGCCTGAATGGGAAAGAAAATAACCTGGAACCAATATAAGAAAATGCTAAAAATTCCAAGATTGTGCAGAAATCCAGGGTTATAGAGACACTTGCTCATGGAGGAAGGCATGAAATTAATAATTACTTTTTTGTTGTTCACGCCTTGAGTTTATCAAAAGCGAGTCAAATGACAAGCCTATTGTAATCGATCATCGTATTTATTATAAAGAAAATTTTTATGACCACACAGCAATTAGTATTAGGTTGTCAATAGGTATGTCTGTTCAGTATTGACTTGAAAAGTATACACAACAGATGTCAGCTCGGACATGGGATCTTACAAGAGTCCGTTATAATGGAGGTTTACTGTATGTGATTTTCCTAATAATGGCGTGTAGTAGGCTTTAGAATATAGGTCGTAATATCTTCCAAAGACTAATATCTGACAAATTCCGGGTGGGCCTAACAGCGGAGACAAAAAAAAATCGTTTAACTCCAACCAGTAATTTAAAAAAAATGATAATTCCGGACGGACAAAGCCAGCCAGTCTAAAATAAGTTTTGTCTATATTTTAAATCTAATATTTTTAGTGCCTTCTGTGGAGTCTACGCATTATTTCCCCCGTGAACATCATATAGGTAACCATTTCTACGTGGTTATTGCCGCATGGTACAGGAATTTAGATTTTCATCGCATTAATATCGGTACAATATTTTATTTTTATAACAAACATTCCAAAATAAAAACTGTAGCGAATTTTGCAGAGGGCGCTTCAGTTAGCAATATTATAAAAACATTTTTTTTACAGATAACTGTTCAGAAAAAAATAATTTTGAATATAATACGTCGATTATATCCCTACCGCATATTTTGTGTTTTAGTCAACAATACGCATTAACCGTTCCCTTCGTGTAAATATCCATTATATTTTTAGGTTGCAATGATTTTTTTCATGTCCTTTTATAGAAAGGTTTTTTTTTTTACCATATAAAATATGATAAGCTCTACAAGTCTTGCAGGTTTCATACTTTAATCGACGGCAAAACTACATTTTAGTACTTTTTGGTGGAGTACGCTCTTCGTGAATGAGATCTCGATAACACGCGGCTTAAAGTTTGCATACGTTTTAAAAATAAAAGTCGGTCGGTGATAATGCTTGAATAATGAAGTCTTACAGCCTGGCTTGTTGCTGCCTTTTCCACGGAGAGTGGCGCGTTAATTGTCCGCCACTTTTAAACTGTAGTTGAAGTTTACTCTACTCCGGCCCGGGAAGCTCATTGTTAATAGTTTGGCTAACAAAAATCTTTGCCTCCTGGCAGCGCTGGTGTTACTTGTGCACGGGGTTTTCTCCGTTTTGTATGTAAACAAGCGAGATAATTGCAATATTGGTCAAATTAATATATTTGTGTAAAATCTTCCAATTTGTGTTATGTTAGAACCAACGTAAATATTAAAAAAATTTTCTTTGCACGGGAGTGGAAATTAACCGAAATATGGCCACGTGTTTTAATATACTATCGCAAGATTGGATTTAGCGGAACGTAGAGACTACACTTTTAAATGTGACAACATAATTTAACAATTCTTCTTTATGAAAGCTCAGTGCCGAACACAATCCGATTTTAAACGCCATTTGGAGGGCGTGCATGTTAGTTTTATATATATATATATATATATATAGAGTTGCTTCCTAATATCTTGGCATGGGCAAGTACGTGTCACGATTTGAACCAAATACAAACTTTCACACGCAAATAAACATGATTTCTCCAATCACCGCCGGCTTAACAGCAACCTCTGTATAGGCTGTTCACGGTAAAATTAGCACTTTTGAAAGACATGCTCAAGATCTACCTGGATGCCCGTTGTGTATTCTTCCAACATATGTAAAATTAACATTGTCATTTGCCTCATTACTTTATTCGCGCTTCGGTCAGGTGAAACTGTGGAATTATAAGAAAATAAAATATTTAACAAATATGCTCATTTTTACACTTCGGTGCATTAAAAAAAAACTGGAAGCGAAATAAATAATCTAAGTTATTACGAAGTAGACACAAGCATGAGTTATATTTACATGTGGAGAAAATAACGGATACCATTCGGAAAAGAAGTATTGCTTTCTATGGGCACTTGTTGCTAATGAGTTCAGAAAGACTATCCAATCAAATCTTCACCTACTTTTTGAACAAGAAGACTAAAGGGGTCTGGTTTACCGAAGCGGAAAAAGACTTGCAAGAACTGGGGATCTCACATGGTGACATCCTGGAACGTGACCCTCTGAAGAAGAAACTTCAGTGATATCAGGGTTTCCAGCCAAAACCCAAAATGAAGACAGGCAAGGTGTGGACCGAAGCAAATAATGCAAGCATACTGGGCAAACATTAAGGGACGAAGGAAACAGTTGAAATAGTGTGGTCCATAGTTTACCAAAACGATAAAAAAAAAATGATTAACACTTTTTATTCTATGTTAAGTTATGGAACTGTTTTGCAGCTATCATTACTAACTTCACTGGGCGCATGCCACTCAGTGCGCCCGTTAAAATATACCTATGCGGGCAGGGGCAGTAACTTTTTTCTAGGGTTCATTTTAAAAGTGCTCACTTTACCGTGAACAACCTTCAGAAAAGCAGTGCATGCACCTCGCGGCGGGAATTTTTTTCCTGTGCGAAACTCTCCCAAAAGGAATCTCATTTCGTTCCCAAGCTGAGAAGAACGACTCTAGGACAGTCAAGGTCTCCGGCAAGCTACCTTTACTTCCTCGTGTCTTGTCTTCCGAAATGCATTTGAGCGTGGGAGGGACGTACGGAACCGCTCAGACGGAGTGATTAAGGGAAGTGCAGTTTCGCTGTGGCTCGGCGTTTCCGTACCCGACGTCTTTCAATTATTTGAGAGTAGTGCTGTAGAAAAGGTGAGGTGGGGGGGGGACTGAGTATAAAGTAACCTTAAGTGAGAAGTCGCGTGCTTGACTTTTCTCTAAGCTGTCGAGGAATTTCAGCCAGCCGACGTTGGCGAAATGACGCGGCTTGCCTCTCTTTTCACGCCCTTTTTTACCCTACGGGTCAATTTTCTATTGCCGGGGGGGGGGGTGACCACCCGCAACCCCGCACGCGAAGCTGTGTACAGTGAAGGTTGGCGTGCACATAATGACATCGCCGTTTTTTTTTTCTTCTGAGGTTGGGTCTCACGCTTGCTCGCCCTGAATTGACCTACTCAGATTAATAAGTTCAGATATCTCGTCTATACTCGCATACAAGTCCCTCCCCTCCCCTCCTTGAAAATCGTATTAATATCTTGATGCAGTCTTAAGAGGGGTTGTTGAAATGCGCACGAAGACATTATCCAACTATGGGTAGCTCTTATTTTGGTCACAAAATACTGTTCTGGGTATAAATGCCAGTTATAAAATCGCGTGTATATGTGTGTATGTACTGAGATGTCCCTAGGGATCGTGTTTCAGTATCATTTAATTTACTGCCAGAAAGTCACTAATTTTCAAATTTTGAATTTCTTATGACCTTTTGAGTCACACAGTCACTTGGCACACAAATTCGTTGTACAGGTCCACCAATCTTCACTAAACGACCAGGGACGGCCTAAGGTGGTTACGTTAGTGTAGCGCTATTTTGACTGAGCACGTGGGAAGAACTATAACTTCGGCGTAAAGGTTAATGTCGGACTGGTTAGATTGTTGTTGGTGTAGTATTCGTTAGGAATGCTATTTATTCAAGGGGCTTCGGTGATTTTTAGCGATGGGGTGTAACTCTGAGCACGACACTGAGTTTTTTTTTATGTAAAAGGGTAAAATATAGTGAAAAAAGTTTTTTTTTTTTATAAGCCGTATTTCTTTAATGCCCGTAATTGTTAAGCTTGACCGGTTGAAATCCTTCTAACATCGAGTACCATGTTGTGCTTTCCACAAAACTACTCTCTGCTTTGTCAATTAATATCATACGTTGTGCAAGGATGACTCACTTTAATGTTTAACATTTTACTTTAGTGTTTCGTACGTTACATTTTTGCTGCCAAGCAGTAACATCACGTTTCCGAATGAACGCTCTACCACAAATGGTAAATGAGAATATCTGAATAATTGATGGGCTTGCTGCTGGATTTTGTATTTGCACGCTAATATTTAAGAGTGAATACTCTTACACGTATATTCCAAAACAGATTATTTGGCGCTAAAAATATAAATAGCCATGACTGGTTAAACTGGAGCGATAAACAAATCAAGATGAGTGATTCAAGAACGCAGCACCTTGTGCCTGGCTTGAATTTCCATTCCACCCTCTTGATTTGCAGTGATTACATTAACAAGCGTTTTCTACACATGTTAGTACGTAATATTTTTTTTTCATAAAAATTAATTTCCCTTTTGTGACTGTCGTTTCGTGTATCCTGCGCTGTGTAGGTTTGTTTTGTTAGGTAGTCACATTTGTGTTAGCAAATTCAGTTGTCAAAACACGTATCAAAAGCAATGAGGTAAAATTTTCTAGCTACGTATTTATTTGCCCGTAAATAAATTGATGCAGGTAGTACGATACTATACAATTTTACCTGTAGAGAGAACGTTTGTCAGTTCTGTTGAGCGATTCATTTGGAATAATTATTTTATCAGATGAACTTTTTTGAACTATTTCTTTTCGCGCACTTAAAACTATTTTTCGACAGTATGAGAAACAACTCTACAGTATTTAACAACTCTTAAGTTATTGCTTATAGTAAGTAAAAATAATCGTAATAATTGCTTTTTGTTATTTTTTCCTGGTTATGAGCTTTTCGAGGTTAATTGAGTACTTTTATAAGTCCTTTTTCTTGCTTCTGTTGCACCCTTCCCCCAAAATTGTGAAGTGCACTGCTACTGGCCTAAAGACTTGGTTCTTGCGTTAGTCAAGGTAAAAAGTAAAACTTTTATATTCTGTTCACGGTAAAATGAGCACTTTTGAAAGCCCTGCTTAAGATCTACTTGTATTCGCGTTGTGTATTTTTTCGCCTTGTGTAAAATTAGCATTGCCACGGGACTCATAACTTTATACATGCGTTGGTCAAATGAAACTGTGACATTATTAGGACTCATTTTTACATTTCGATGCATTAAAAAAAAAAAAAAAAAAAAAACAGAAAATGAAAGAAATAATTTTAAGTTATCACAAATGATAGCCTAGCACTTCTTATTCGACTTTAAGGTATGGGACTAATTTCCATCCATCGTTACCAACTTTACTGGTGTATGTCACCAAGTGCGCCCATTAAAATATATGCTAGGCAGTGACTTTTTGTAAGGTTCATTTCTAAAGTGCTAACTTTATCGTGAACAGGGTTTAGGAGCCTAAATGTCTTACTGAATGTGTATAAAGGAAAGAAAACATTATTTGTCGTAATTTTAATCATTACACTCGCAATACGCCAAGACGTGGAACTATTTTACTTATCAGAAATGCTTACGCTACGGTGAGAAGTGAGTTGATTTTAAGAGGAGTGTGCACCTGCGCATTCAATGTCAAGGAGCGAGGGAGCGATACGGGCGACACTAACACGCACGCCTTGTACCTCATCGCTCCTACGTGCAATGCGTGCAGTGTTTCCATCGTGGTCCTGTACTGTACAAATCAGACCTGTAACAGTGGAATTTTATTACATCGAATGAAAGTCCACAGATGAAACTATGTCAGTATGTTTGTACTTTTCTCTTACCGCTTAAGGAAATTGCATAGGCAACCTTTAAAAGTGAGATTTTTGATCATTTTCACAAGTTTTTTTTCCTCCACGAATATACTTGATACTTTAAAAGTAAAAATATTGTGGTATAGGAATTTTTTTTTTTAACCTTTTGTAGCAAAAAATCTTATTTGCATAACTTATGTTTACCGAGATATACGAAGACGCGCAAACAACGATTTCACAAAAAATGTTTCAATGCACGCTCAATGGGCGATGCATATTTCACTTGAGCTTTTCTGTATCGTTCGCTCTTAAAGGACTTGATTTTCATTTTGCCCCGCCCCCCGTGCTGAATTTTTGTCGCTTCCTTCGCAAGCATGGCGTGGCAGCATTTTGAGAGCCGGTCCGACGGCTGCACTTGTGTTTTTTTTTTTATGTAGGCAAGAGGGGTAATGGGGTCCGCCTCCTGCTGCACGTCGCTCGACAAATAAACCAGACTGCAATACCGCGCGCGCTAATTGGCAGCCCGCCCTCGGGGAAATGAACCCCTCCGGCGCTGCTTCAAGAGTAGCCGGACTCGCATCTTATTGACCTGCCTGTAACTTGCTCTGACCAACCCGTCACTCTGACATAATCGGCAGCACTCCGGCTGTCTGGCAAGTGGATTAGCGCCGGAGTAAACGTCCCAGCTGATGGTTATCAGTCCTCATGCTGAACAACTAGTAAACGAGTGCCTATTAGTATATGTAAATGGTCGATACTGGCGCAGCATCCATTTTCGGGGCTATTTCTTCTAAAATAGCAACAAAAAAACGCAGTGCACAAAATAGGATTATTTCGCCTAAAATTGCAGGGAAAAAAATTAAAAACCCAAAATCTGAAATTTGATGAAAAATCAATGAAATATCGAGGGTTTTTGCTCCGAAATCATGGTTTTTGACGGTTAAATTTAGGCTCTAAAATTGTAAAAAAAGGAGCTCTCAAAAACAAGCAATTTTAAGCCAAAAGCAAACAATTCTAAGAAAAAAACACAAGCAAATTTTAACAGTTTTTCAAAAATGAGTTTTTCAAAAATTTGGCACAAGCGTCAGCTAAAGCAGACACATCTGCGCAAGGTAAAAGCAAGCAAAATTATACAGAAAACAAGTAAATTTATAATTTCCTAGAAACGCTAATTTTATAAGCGAGCAATCTAAATCTTATGAAAATCGTTTCAACTGGAGTTTGCCTACAGATCCAAAAAATATATATATTTTTTCCTTAAAATTTATATCTTATAAATAGTCGTACTAAAGAAATTCAAAATGAATGGCCTTTCAGACACAGATAGCGACTCTGATTACGATGCAGCACATAGTTTTGGAAGTGATTATAATTCAGACACAGACGAATCTGGTTGTGATACAGAATATTTCGGGGCTGAACATTAATTTCATGCTATAATTCTTTCAGATTTAGAAGTTTCAGACACGGATAATTCAGATGACGAATCTGGTTATGATTCACATGTTTCAGATGAATTAGAAAATTCAGATTCAGATGGATTTGCCAATCTTAGAGAATTTTTAGAACTCAGAAGAGGTTTTTTAGTCAACTCAGAAAATTCAGATGATGAATCTTATTTAGAAAATTCTATTGAAGAATAATCTGATTACAATGCAGATAATGAATCTAACTGAGAAACGAAATAAATTTTTTTTAATTCAATGAAATCATCGTTATCGAAGTTCTACTAATTTTTTAAAAACTTCTATTTGCTCTAGATTTTCACCAATTTCTCGAAGTTCATATTTATCGTCAATGTTATCTAAGATTGATAATCGTAAACTTTGTAAATTTGAATGAAATTTGCGAACCATATTTTTAAGATCGTCAGATCCATTATCTAATCTATAGAAAGGAATTTTTGACCCACTACCACATTTTAGAATGTTTGTCAAACTGCTAGGTAACACAGGCATTTTTAGTTTTATTTGTAGGAAAAGAAATTTATTTAGAATCATGAAAATGATTCTTTATTTGATCAAAAAATCGTAAAAGTTTTAAACGTAACCACTTAACTATAAGCTCAAAAATTATTTTTAACTATCGGAACAATTTGTTGATTCCTCCATTCAATGATATTAAACATTTATAAATCTTCAGAAATTCTTTCTTTCAAATAATCATAAGTAAGATTTCTTTTACTAATTAAAACAACATTACAAATGATACCGGCTTCTTCAAATTTTTATTAAAATCAAAGCAAATTTTTATATTTGTTTTTTCTTTAACCACGGTTGTTTTTCTGTATGAACAATCAAAATCATATAAAGGCTTTCGCCCCCAAAATGAATGGTAATTAATAGCACCATCAAAGATTACAGTTGGTTTATAATAAAGTTCATTATTTCTAAGTCGGTATCTAGTTTGGTTTTTGAATTTCTAAAATCAATATAAGCAAGAAATTGTTTAAGATAAACACCGTTTTCAGTATCTAGATTCCAGTTTTCTTTAGGAAAAATTCCATTTCTACCGTTTTTATCATAAATGTTTCTCACATTACAATGATCAAACATAGCAGTATGTTTATGCTGTTCAGCACGATTTTTTCTATAAAATTGAAAGCCTACAATTACAAAATCGGGCATATCAAATTGTAGATTATTAAACTGATCTTTTATATCAAAGCTAAATACATTTGCTCTTTTAGGAACTTCTGTTTCTAAAAATGGTCAATAATCAAAACTAATGGGTATTTTAAGTTCTTTATATATTTTTTCTTTAATTGCAATGGCCATGTTCAATTCATATTCAACAATAGGCCACATAATTTCTAATTCTTCATTAAAAAATTTACCAGGATCAGGACGATGTTTCGTAACTTTATCATCTTTATCAAATGTTTCATGAAGAAATAAACAGTTGTTATTAGAAGAATTACGAAAACAAAGTAATTTTATACCCACCTTTCCAATAAACTTCATAGTTATCACGAATAAAACCAAACAGATATCTAAGAGGATAGATTATTTCATTTGTTTTAACACGAGAAACAGTTTTAACCTGTTTTGTAATTTTTTCACTACAAGCAGATTTGTCTCGATATAGATTATCAGCACCAGTAAATTCTAAATAATTTTGTTCACTTGGCGATCTTTTAAAACATTCATTATTGTTGTTGCTATACCTGGATTATCAAGCAGCTTCAATAATATTTCCATGTTTTGAGATTTCTACTCTAGAAAATTTGAAAGGAAAAAAGTTTGAACAAACATCAATATTGTCTTCTTCAACATATTTTGCATCAGCCCCAACCTTATCTCTCTACAGTAAACTTAATTGCTCATATACATAAGTTAATTTGGAAAAGAAAAGCCATCTCCTATAGAAATATCAAATTTTATTCTATTATTTTAAACATTTAAATTCCCCCTAGTTTGATCAGTTTGGGGGAAAGATTGCCTCTCGAAGCTCTCAATACTTTCATAACTCATTTATAAGTAAAAAATGTATATATAAATGGCAGAATCGAAGGGAGTTTCTCGAGTTGAATTACTCATTGAAAGATATAAAAAATATAAAAATCATCATAAAAAAGAATATGAAAACATAAGAAGAAAGTGCAACCATTAATTGACGAATTACAAAGTATTGGTAAAAAAGTAGAAAAGCAAGTGAAGAAAATAAAAAATTAATAACAGCACTAGTTCCTGTTGCAGTAAAAAATTTAGATTATCCGCCAACACCAGAGGAAACATCTTTTGAAAGAGAATTATTTGCAGAACAAGAATTTCCTAATTTGGAAGAATGGAAATTGTACAATTGAAAAATTTACTACCTTTAGCAGGTGTTCCTCCTATAAATCTCGGAATATAAATTGCGAAAAGAATAAATTTTATTAATGAAAAATATGATTACGTGGAGTTGGGGAAAATTTTTACATTGGTGATACACAAGTAACAATAAATAATGATACATTATTTGTTAAGGATAAAGAATGCTTTTTAACATCAGGACTTTGTAATTTGTTAATAGAAAATCCACAAGAAGCCTTTGAGTGTAAATACACTGCTAATGACAATGAAAATAACACAAAAATTGTTTTATTAAACAATGCTGTATTTCAAAAATATATTCCTATTGAGAAAAGGAATAATCTAAATTCAAGTGCTGGATGGAAATACAAAAATGTAATTAAACTGATTTATGATAATTATATAAGATCAATACCAAACACACCAGAAAGAACAAGTTCTACAAATTCTCCTAGAACTGGTGATGACATTAAAAAATACAATGTTTTACCAAAAGAACATGTTTGGATGGACGATGTTAGAAAATTTATCGATAGATTGTTAATTATTCATGGCGAAGAAAATGCTGGAATAACAATTATTACATTACACTATTAAAGTAAGCATAATGAGTATGTTGAACAATAAATTTTCTCTTTTTGTCATTAATAATCCAAAAGGAATTCCATATCTTATGACAGTTTTAAATGTAATTCCACACTCATTTTGGAATTCTGAACATTATGGCAAAGGTATTATAAATTGGGTATTAAACAATTTGAATTTGCCTGAAATACATTTGCCTGGTTATAATTATTGTGGGCCATTTACAAAATTAAATGAAAGATTGGAAAGAGGAGATATAGGAATAAATAAATTAGATGAAGCATGCAAATATCGCGATATTGCTCACATAGATCATAAAGATTTAGAATCTAGACATAATGCTGATAAAATTTTACAAAAATAACCTAAAGAAATAATCCTAGATAAAACTACTCCAATTGGAGAAAAAAATTGCTTCTGCTGCTGTTGCCTCAACTATGTTTACAAAAAGAAAATTAGGTTGGGGAATTAAAATGTTTTATTGAATATATATATATATCTTATAAATGAAGATAACAAATATAACTTTCGATATTCCGTTTGAGGAATTAAAAGCTCTAGGTCTGGATCAATTATTAACAAATGACCAAATTGCGAGAAAAAATTAAAAATTTAAAGAAGGCAAAAGTTTCAAATTTACTTTACCATTGCCAACAGTTAAAAATATGTTCAAGAAAAAATAAGTGGTTTACATCATGGAGGAATTATGCCCTTATACGTGCTGCTCGGTGGTTTAGCTGGTGCAGCTACTGTAATTTATAATTCAGTTGAACAAAGTAAAAATAAATAAATAAACAATTACAAAAACAAAAAAGACATAATTTAGCAATGGCAAGCGCGGCTGGAAAAAGGTTAGTTGCAAAAAGAGGGCGGTAAAAAAAATCGAATATATACCAGCTATCTAATATTGACATTGAAAAATATGTAAAATATTAAATACTAAGCATTGAAGAAGTGTTTATATGATTGACGAATTACCGAAAGTATGCACAAAAATGAATGTGCTGTAGTAAATTTTGACATTTCAGCAAATCCTGGTACTCATTGGCTTTGCTACTTTAAGGAAACAATGACGTTTACTATTTTGATTCATTTGGAAGCAACATTCTTACTAATATCACCAATTACTTTAAAAACAGAAATGTTTATTACAATGATGATCGAATTCAGAATTTTAATTCATTTATACGTGGACATATATGTTTAGTTGTTTTACACCTTTTTTTTTCGAGAGGATTTTAATGATATAATTTCTATGTTATTAAATGACAGATATATTCGGGAAACCATTGATAAAATCTTTAAATAAGATTTTTGGCACTAATACATGCTTTGAAAACATTTGTGTGCCAGGCGAAGTTTAATGCCTGTGTGCATCGAAACACTCCCACCAGCAGGAACAGTCATAAGAAATATAAAAATTTGAAAATTAGTGACTTTCTGGCAGTAAGTGAAATTATACCTACATTTCCTGCTGTATTTCATTGTTCCGCTAGTGCGCTGCTTTACACAGCGTATCACCGTTTTGGAGTGCATGTTTTGTTCGGGATGGTATCTTTTAATTTCTGATGTTACATTGTTATTGCAGCTGTATACGTTTTTTTAATGTAGTTTTTTTTCAAGCACGCCATTATTGAATTTTAATAACCGTGATGCCAAATTAATCAAACGGAAAAATTGACGGTTTGTGGTTTTTTGCCATTCTAATTAATTGGATTTCGCGTATCCGACTTAATAGACATGCCTCAGATAATTTTAATTCGCAGATCGCCATTTTCAGTATTGTGTAGGATTTCGCTATTGACTTTGAGCTATATAACTGAAAAATTCTATATACAGCAGTTGTTAATGAATTTCAAAGGGGCTACAGGCCTCCTGGAATTTTCCTGTAGTTGTATTAAATTCAGCTACTGCGATTTTGCTCCAGCTGCACTCCTGCCGATTTCCGACTTGTCCATTTACATTTCGTTTTATTTATAAAACTTCAGGTTCGATTGAGTGGATGGTGAATTGTTATTTTCCTTTGCTTATGCTGTAGCCCACTGCTATATAGGCCTACGTGATATAATGCGAGGTAGCAGAAGTTTAGTAAAAATAAGAACGCCGAAGACTGACAGTAGTGCTTTTAAAGTTTTCATGCTTGCAGTCTTTTTAAAAATTAACTTTTTATTTCTTCCTTTTCTGTAACTTGGATGGAATTTACTTTTCTACGTATTTCGAAATGTGTATCAAGCGGAACGTGTAAAATGAAGTAACTTGCTTGTTGTTCGGTTGGCTGAGATCTGTTATAAACGGAGTTATAATCTGTAGGACTTACTGTAAGCGTTACGAAATTTTAAGCAGTAAGCAGCTGAAGATACTTACATCCCCCTCACAGCACGGTTCAGGTATACAGTATTGTGTGTTTTGTTGTAACACTCTGGCATTAATCAAAGTAGCTCAACTTCCTTTTCACTTCCCCATGAGATGGGGCAGTATGTTTTTCTGGCAGTAGTTTCTTCGGATGTTGAGAAACGAACCTTTGAAAAATCACCCTAGGCCTAACATGTCAAATTTTAACTTAGTATCTTCTATAACTTGTAGTATTTATTTAATGTTAAATACGAATTAAAAACAGCGAAAGCGGCTCTGTGTTGACAATGGTTAGTAAGAAGTAGTTCACAGTTAAAATATTGTTTTAATCTTGTTTTTGGTCTGCTATTTGTAAATTAAACGTTCCTTATTGATATATTTGAATTTTTAGATAGCACTTAAGAAAACATTTAGTTGTTACAGTTAAAAATATCAGCGCAAATTACCGTGTGTAGACCCTAGTGACATGTGTTTTTTTTTCGTCCGAGGAAGAAAATTCAATGGGCGGAGCGGAGCTTGTCGCTCTGTCTTTCTCTCTGTCTCTGTCTCTCTCTCTCTCTCTCTCTCTCTCAGGAAGTTTCGCACTGCCTGTAGTAGCAGGACAGTTATATACGTTTACAATTTTAGCATATTTCATACTTATTACAGCAGAAGTAACGTTTTTTTTTAATTTGTTTTTTTTTTTTTTTGCAACAGAAACGATATTTTATTTTTTGAATACTTATTATAATATTTTCAGTTGTAATGGCGGGATGGATTACAAATCCGAAGTTGGCAGAAGTGGCGACTGATGATGCCGACATACGTTGTGTTTTTGAACGAACCGTTAAGGTCGTATTGGTTTTTTTTTTTTTTCCCACCTGGGATAGTTACGATGTTGTGATAAATCCTGTTTCTACGGCAAGAATAAAAATAATGTAAAGTGCGTCGTGACCGCTTTGTGTGTTGAAGAGTATTGTTGCCATTACGTTACGTTGGACCAGTGTGTGTGTGTGTGTGTGTGTGTGTGTGTGTGTGTGTGTGTGTGTGTGTGCGCGCGCGTGTGTGTGATTGCAAATATCGTACGTGTGAAATTCATCCTTTTTAATTGTGAACTATTTGTAAGACGAAATCAATCGTTTGAAAGTCACGTCTGTTTATCGCAATGTTGTAACCTTGCCCTATGTGTTTGAAACACAGTTGTATTACGTGCTTACGTTTCTGTGGTTTAAATGTTTGCCACAAACTCAACAAATTACTAAGCCCAGCCTGGTACGTTTTAGTAAATTATGAAATGAACCTAGAAAATAGTACGCACCAATGCATAGAAATATGAGCTAAATGTTACGGTTGTCCTATTTGTGTGCATGTTCGCCACTATCTTTAGAGTTTGTTGTTGTTGCTTAAAGAAAATAAGCGACACAAGTTGCGTGCTTGAATTTACCGTGTCTTTTCGTTGGACTGGTTGTTCCTTCGTTTTAATTTTTATTCCACCCTAGACCGTCCCCTTAAAAAAAAACAATCCAACACATATCAATAACAAGATGTTAAATACTACAGTTCTTTCCCCCGCAGTTCTAACAGGGTTAAACACAGTCACGGCAAAATATTAACGTGTATTATGTGTAGTGTGATATGTCATGTATAACAAATATGTTAGTAATGTAAAATAATACACGTAAGAACCATCGTCAACATAGACATTGTTAGGAATTCATAAATCTCACCTAAATATGATTATGTGCCTAAGTTGTGAACATTCGTACGAAATGGTGTTTGAAATTTGACTAAATTCTTTGAACAGCTTGAAACAATAAACAAAGCATTTGACAGTTAAATCGTAGTCAAATGGCAGTGTTTATGTTTACATGTAGCGGAAGGATATGTAATCGGTAACCAAAAGAATAGCTTTACTAGGGCTTCACAAAAGTGTGAAGTAACCGTGAATGGCCTATAAATAGAATTATGTGCAAGTCTCACCCCCCCCCCCCTCTTCAAGGTTTCTCTGTCGTGTTTGTTAATCTTGACAGCCGTATAACTTTAACGCTTATTGTTGTGCGGATTGTGCACATTTTTATAAACCAGTAAGTATACTTGCGATATTTTATGGCTTTTATAGCCTCTCGCTTAATATTACGTGATATTTAATTCCAGTACGTGAACGTCCGCTATAATATTTTTTTCTCTTTCGGAGCTGGAAAGTTTTGCATCAGACGGCTTAGCCGAGTGTAACCTTTTTTCGTTTTCGTAACTTGTTGTCTGTGGCGCTCTTTTTCCTTCTTGCTTGTTATGGTTGCCTGGGTTCTTGTTTCATTTGTTCAGAAGTATTTGTAAAAAAAGTTTTCTCGGCTGGCGTTGTTAGTGACGTGTATCTCAATGTCGATTCTACAAATGCAGTCAAATTAAGATGGTGTATAATCTGGCCTTACAGCTCGTGTGCGGTTGCTAACAAATGCTCGGTTGGTTGGACTAGTTATGTATCGTGTGTTTAAATCCGTGTGATATTTCCACAGTAATCATCACTGACCAGAGAACATAAGTTATTTGAAGTTCATAGTCAATCTGTCTTGTGATAATAATGAAACAAGTTAATATGATATATTTATACATACGTATATAATGTGACATAATTAGCTAAAATAATAATGTGAACATTTGTTTGTATTATTCACAATTTAATTTAAGTTATATGTATAAATACATGTAGGGCCTGCGCATATACACCTTTTACTAAATCAGCAGCTGTAGAGAGCGAAATTAATTTATCACGTGTGGTTTTATATGGACGTTGTACAGTATTTACTGCAGCTTGTGTCTAAGCTGACGTGTCGAAGTCTCCCCGTAGAAGAGGATTTTGCTTCACCCCTTGTGCAGTCATATATGTAGAAAAAAATGTTTATTTCGGTATCCATTGAGTAAAGAGATGAAACAAGCTGTATAAATTGGTGTAGTGATGTTATGAAGAGAAACGGTGACTTTTCACTAAGTAAACCTGCGACACTATCGTTAGTGCAAGCTGTGGGTTAGTGATTATATTTCAAAGCTTGCCTTACACTGCAGGATTACTCATGTGGCTTCGTCTTGAAAAATTACATTGAAGTATCATTTCAAATACTACTTTTATTGAAAAATGACAACTTAGTGCTGTATATGGTTCACCCGAAACATTATAAATGATCCATGACAACTAGAAGGTAGACGGGATTGGTTTCGGGCCAGTGAAAGCTTCACTGTCAAGATGAACCGATGTCTTTTCATAATTGTCCAAAACCGAGCTATTAGATTTGAATTTGGGAAACTTTATCTGCTTCTCGGACATGACGGTAACTGTTTGTAACGGAGTCGAGGAGTTTGAATTTCCTGGCGTATTTCACTTTATTCCAACAGCCTTACACGTAGAGACATTCTTGCTTTCACCTTCTTATAGGTACAGTGGCTTGTGATGAACTGATGGACAGGTAAGCTGGTGCTTGCCCACTGCTGTACATTCTCGGTGCACGCAGCAGGAACCAGTAACCACCGCGTAGCCTAGGGAAACTGAATGTATTCCGACCACTCACAAGCGAGCAGCAAGGGACTCATTACACACGTCCTGTGGCGTCACCTGCCTAGCTACGTTTTACTGGTGGAAGTGTAAACTAGCAAGCAACAGGGTAAAGCACAGAGCTAACCCCAGCTTACCTTGCAACAGTTCACTACACGCCACTGTCTAGGTGACACTTTAGCCACTAGAAAACACGTCTCGCACTCGACAAGAGCTACGGCGTTAAGTTCCACCAACGTGCCTACAATCACAGTCATCCATATGTAACGTTTCAATTTTAGGGAATCATTCCAAAAAGGGGCCACGGTGGCGAAGCGATTAGCACGCTCGCCTCCCACCAAGGCGAATCGGGTTCAATACCCAGCGAGGTCACTGGATTTTCGCAAGTGGGAATTGTGCCGGACAGTGGTGTTGGTCGGTGGATTTTCTCGGGGATCGCTCGTTTCCCCCGGCGCCTCATTCCGGCGCCGCCCCATATTCACGCCAATCACCCTCATCGGATTTCAATGCCTAGTTGTTAAGAGCCACCCAAATCTCTTCACTCACTCATTCCAAAAAGAATGTAACCTCATATGTAGAGATCTGTGAAATTCGTGTTATTATTTAAAGACAGACTAGACTTCGAACACTTGTGCTTTTGTATTTCGTCTGCCATTGGGCTACAGTTTGTTCGGACACGCCTTGAGCCCCTTTGGATCAATAGCAAGCAACTAACGAGATGATGGCCCAATCACTTCCAATCAAGTCAAAAGGAAATCCATGTCCTCACTACTGCAGAAACCAATAAACAAATGGTATCTACTCGAATATGTACAGGAGGGTGAATTCTAGTCTGCTGCCAGAAAATAACGCGATTTTTGCAGGTCTCTACCCGTATGATATGGAATCTGAGATATAATCTCGGCACAAGTAGGATACCAAGACTGAAACGTCCTCGAAAGTGAGTGACAGGAAATTTCACTCGTAGAAATGTATGCATGTAAACCTAAGAAAACCAACACCCGACATAACCGACACCCGACATGGATCGTCTTGGAAGCAAATATAAACTCGAATAATCCGTCCATACGAGGGCACTACACGAAGTAACTTTGTGTGTTTGCTGGTTTTATCAGAAAAATCAACATGCAAACGTGATTTCACTGCATTCTACAAATATCAATTTTCCTGCCACATATCATTTAAGACACTGCAGAAGGAAAAACGCGTGGAAAGTGCCTGCAAATTTTGAAAAGTATATCTTGGTATGTAATAACCGCTGAGTACACATCGTTTCAGTACATTCAAACAGCAAACCGTTTTCGTGTAAGTTTACAGGCTCATTATTTTGTATGTCTTTGTGTGTGTGTGTGTGTGTGTGTGTGTGTGTGTGTGTGTGTGTGTGTGTGTGTGTGTGTGTGTGCGCGCGCGCGCGCGTTTACGTTAGCTAATTTGCAAATCTATTTTTGTTAAATCTAGGATGTCTGAAAGTGGTTATACAATAGCAAATGCAATAGCAGACTAAGATGCAAAATAATCTGCAAATTTCTTCGTCGCGCTGAATTAAAAATGAATTTCCGGTGTCGAATTGTTTTTACCTGGTACTGCTCTCTCCCGTCACTTTTTTCTGCAAATTCTTTT
This sequence comes from Dryococelus australis, assembly GCA_029891345.1. NCBI lineage: Eukaryota > Metazoa > Arthropoda > Insecta > Phasmatodea > Phasmatidae > Dryococelus > Dryococelus australis. The sequence goes on from CM056996.1 coordinate 74,864,510, forward strand.
CATTGCTACTTACACACGCCTCGGTGCAACCCGTGTTCGTTTCGATTTCGTGTTATCTTTTCGAGAATCCTTCGTACAAATTTATTTTCAGATGTTCGATTTCCATTGTTGCCTGACAATCGAAATGGTGAACGTAACCTGACAGAGTCAACCGTCACAGATGCGTGGTGAGGTTTGAAATTCAACAGTCAAAACCCATATTAGTTTATATGTCCAGTACATTTTCTATCGTTTCACCACACGTATAGGCTGTTCACGGTAAAGCGAGCACTTTTGAGGCCCCTAGTTACATTTTTCCTATCAGCAATTTTTTATTCTTCTTACATTTTCGAAGTAAATGTTACCATATAAGTAGCATAGTTACCGTGAATAGCTTATAGAAAATGATATTAATGTGGGCTTCATGACTCGTACGCGTCCATGGAGTGGTCACGCGCCGCTTCTTACTTTTGTGTACAGAAAACGAAAATAAACCGATCTAATTTCATGATTCTCCAAGGGGGCCGCGGTATAGTGTTCAGGCTACCCACCTATAACCACGGCGAACCGGTTTCGATTCCCAGTGTTGTCCGCGGATTTTCTCACGTGGGAAACGGAGTGGGCGTTCCTGTTAGATGGTTGGTTTTCTAGGGGTGCTTCCGTTTACCACGCCTTTGCATTCTTCCGCTGCTCCACCTCCACTTCATTCCACAAGTGAGACAAACACCTGTGCCGCGACACTTATTCAATCAGTTAGACCTTAATGTTCCCGCCTACATAGAGAATTTTTTTCCGCGTTTGAAGGCGAGAAGCGCGGGAGCGATAAGGGAGAAATTACCACGTCCGTCAAGTGCGCCGTCGCCGCTAAGTGCAAGGTTCTGAACTGGCGTTCTTGTTATCGTAGTTCTGCGTGTGCCCATGGGACTTTCAATTATAACCCTATTATTTTATTGATGTAACTTCTCTAGGAAGGTTTAATACAGGACCTTTGAGTAGTTTTGTAAGTATTTAACACGCATATTTTGGAATTGGGCGATTTGGAAAAGCCGTTTTTAGCCATTTTGGATAATTCTGAAATTGTGTTTCTAATGTGCGTGACACCTTGAAAGAACCCAACAAGTACCATTTAAAGTGCGTGTAAAGTTTAAAGTTTACAGTTTCGTGGTAAAATTTGTATTTCAAAAACTCTGCGATGCATCTCATTCGCCAGGTATGTGTCCACATTCAACTGCACATTGTTGTGGTCGGGCTATTTCCCAAGGGCTGACTTCAGCAGTTTTCATTCAGCAATGAAGTTGTCATAATTTAGTCACAATGCGCGCTTTGCCCGGAATGCGAATGCAGGACCATTGCTCCAGCAGCCAGTCACACTGCCGTCTGCACCACGGAGACCAGCTTTGCCCATTCTAACACTCTCTAGAATAGCCTTTCTTTTGGGCCGCCAGACTGCTATGTATTACTGGTGGCAAAGTGGTTCCTTGGTTGATTTGGTTCCGTGAGGAGTGTAAACATTGACTTGAGAAGTATTTGTCGACTCAACAGAGTATCGGTGATTGTGAAACGAGGTGAGGATGAAGCAGCACTGGGACGCAAGGGCGAGGGAAATGGGAGTACCAAAAGTAAACCCGCCAGCCACCGGCAACGTCCGCAACATTTCCCACATGCGAAAATCGAATTGACCCCACCGAGAATCGATCCTGGTTTGTCTTGATGGCAGGCGCGTAATTCGTGACCACTACCCCATCGCGGTCCCTGAATGTTGTTACTTATTCGTGTTGCATGCGTTGTTTCGTATGACACTCTATAATCTCCAAGTAAAATATGTATGCACAGAAAAAAAAAATGTAAATTTAAATGTGACTTCCTGATATTAGTTACGGGATATTGTGCAACTGCTAATTACGCAAGTGCATATTTATACATTGTGCAATATACTCTGTACTTATTCATTATGCGATTAAAAACCTAATTACATGTATTTACCCTCGTCGGGTGTCAAACCAGGAACCCTCACACCATCTTATACTCCTATCCTCCCCTTCCAACCTCCTTGCTTGTGGTTCGGCATCCGAAGGGTCAACATGTGTAAAGGCTGTTCACGATAAAGTGAGCACTTTTGAAATCAACCTTAGAAAAAAGTCACTGCCCCTTTACCTGCATTTATTTTAACAGACGGCCTCAGTGACATGCACCCAGTAAAGTTGGCAATGATGGATGGGAAGTAATCCCGTATCTTAACGTCGAATAAAAAGTGTTAGGTAACCATTTCTGATAGCTCAAATGATTTATTTTGCTTTATGTTTTTTATACGTATGCATTGAAATGTAAAAATGAACAGATTTGTTAAATACTTACTTTTATAATATTTTCACAGTTCCACTGGACCGACGCATGAATAAAGTGACGAGGCTCATGACAATGTTAATCTTACATAAGACGGATGAATACATAACGTGTATACAAGTAGATCTTAAGCAGGGATTTCAAAAGTGCTCATTTTACCGTGAACAGCCTATATTTACTATGTAATTATGAAATTGCGCAATTATGCCTAAATACACGTAATTTCCCTTGACGGGTCTCGAACCAAGGACTGGCCCACTCCGCGCACCAGCCGCTAGAGCTCCAATCTGGCGACAGTTCATCCGACGACACGCCGACAAACGAGGTCATTAGACCTCCGGCGATACAAAGTCCCACAAATGTCGCTTGGGCGTTTTTTCGACCAGAAATGTACTCTCTCAGCCAACAGCCAATCACAGCACACTTCTCAGGGAAGGGGGAGGAGGGGGAATCCTTCAGCCAATCACAACACACCTGTCAGGGAGGGGAGATACACCCCCTCACGAAATTAATAAAATATTCCGTGTGCCACTTTTGCTCCCCAGTGGTGAAGTATGCGTATGCTGTCACCACTTGGGAATCGTGCTGTACTATGCCGCTGATCGGCGGATTTTCTCGGGATCTCCCTTTTCTCCCGCCCTTGCATTCCGGAGCTGCTCCATTCTCTACTCATTTCACCCGTATAGGCTCTCAATATCTTGCTTTTAAGATCCACCAAAATCTCTCGACTTAACGCGAATCTAACTACAAACCCATGTATTTTGCTGTGTGTTTATTTATTTATTCTTTTGTCATCTTAAAATGGCGTGCAACCTGTGTTTGTTAGTCTCCTCGACCGGGGTAAAGTTACTTCTACTCAGGTTGGGGAATTCAATACTTGTAGTTAGGCAACAAAAATTTATCCGCACTAGGTAAGCGCTCGAGTCGCATGTGTACCGGATTTTCTCTGTTTTCTACGTTAAAATAACAAACTAACTGCATTAATCATAAATAAAATATCAAATAACTTCGTAACTAAATAAAATCTTTCTTTTTTATTATTCACGTAGCTTAAAATGTTAATAAGTGACCTCTTTGGAACACTGCGCACCTAGCGGCGGCAATTTTCCCTATTCCAAACTCTCCCGTAAGTAAATTCGTTTTGTTCCTGAGTATTTGGCCTCAACCGTGGCTAGTGTTAAGAGTGGGACGGACCCCCGTGGGAACCCCGCTTCCAAGGTCATCGCTTCTACGCGCAAGGCGTGCAGTGTTTCCGTCGTGACGCTGTACTGCGCAAATTAGAGGGATTTTATTACACACGATGAAAGACCACAGATGAAACTACACCCGTCCTGTATCGTTGTACATTTCTCTGGCCGCTTAAGGAAACTGTATTAGGCAAGCTTTAGAAATGCGATATTTGACCATTTGCACGATTTTTTTTTCTCTCCAAGAATACACTAAATATGGTAAAAGTAAAAAAAAAATAGGGGTATAGGTAATTGTTTTTTTTTTTTTTTTTTTTTATCTTTTCTGACAAAAAGTCGTATTTGCAGAACACTTATTTACCGAGATACGCGTATTCGCGCAAGAGCTATTTCACAAAAAAGTGCGGGGGTCCATCGCACACTTAACGTGCGAAGCACGTATGCGATGGTATAGAAGGGGAGAACGCGGTGTTCCGCGTTACGTCGGCGCATGCACCCTTCTCTATTGTGCTCAGCCTCCCCTATACGTCGCACGTCGTCCATTAGTGACGAATGTCGCCGGCGGCAGCACCTGCGTCACGCGCGCGTTGGCCGCTAATGCGGGCGCGGAGCAGGTGCCGCCGACAGTAACTAATTAACCCGCGTATCGCCGTAACAATCACGTACGTTCCGGCACGCGAAAAGCCGGACGGGGTCCCCCTGTTCCGATAGCGGCCGCAGTGTCTCAGGCCTTATCGGCCTCCGTCGGGACATGAAAACCGCCGCGCTTTGTACAATGGCAGTGCTCGCCCGCGCCGTTAGTCAGGACCTGCCCTGCGCGGCTGGTACTGTCCTCGCCCATATTGTCCGTGCCGATCTAAATTGCACTGCGGCATACATCGCAAATGATTCCAAAGGCTGTTCTTGATAGAGTGAGCATTTTTAAAAATCAACCTTAGAAAAAAGTCACTGCCCCTACCTGCATATATTTTAACGGGCGCACTGAGTGATATGCGCCCAGTAAAGTTGGTAACGATGGATGGGATGTAGTTCGGTATCTTAACGTCGAATAAAAAGTGTTAGGTAACCATTATGATCATTTAATTTATTTCTTTCGCTTTCTGTTTTTTTATGCACCGAAAGTAAAAATGAGCAGAGTTGTAAACTATTCACGTTTTAAATAATTTCACAGGTTCACTCAACCGTCGCATGAATAAAGGGATGAGGCCTGTGACAATGTAAGTCTTACATAAGGGGGAAGAATACACAACGTGTATATAAGTAGATCTTAAGCAGGGCTTTCAAAATTGCTAATTTTACCGTGAATAGCCTTTATACATATTTACTATATTATCGTTGTTTCCTAGGGCGTCGGACGTGTCCCATGCCCGCTGTTGTTTATAACTATTTTTTTTATGGGTGTGCAGGCAATTAACTAACGGAATCTCGTCAATTCATACCTACAGGTTTTTGTTAGCCAATTTAAAAAAAAAAAAAGAAGAAAAAGTGCACTGCTATATATTGGTTTATTGCCAACTTTGTAAACAAATATTCTGTCGTATTGCTGAATTAATGCAGCGTAATGTCATGGGCCACAGTGAAAAAATTAGCGTCATGTGAAATAGCTTGACAGATGCTGAGCATCTTCGGGTACCTCCGGCATTCCCGAATGGAGCCCTAGTGGATAGTGTTCATGTTCGTGGAAGACTGCCGAGCACTACCGGGTCGACCCAAAGTAAGCGAGCCACAGTACCCCTCCCTCCCCCCCCCCCCCAATTATCACCCCGAGGCTCCCGTTTATATACTCTGTCGACGTTCCGCCGCATATTTTACTATCATCGTAGAAAGCAAGTGGAGAACTATGCGTCACTCATGCAAAACAATTACCCTAAAAATTAAAAAAAAAAAAAAATGTAATTGTTAGACGTTGGCTTTTTAAGCTGTTTTTAATATAGGCCCGGGTGCATCCAATACTACCGTATTGTGTTGATTTCAAAGGAATTTAATGGAAAAATATTGTGTTATTTCATCCACAGGAAATGTTGTAATACGTTGTAATTGTCTTTACTGTGATTCGAAGCACTTAAAATGACATGAAATGAAAATTTTGAAACTATGTTTAGATTCATTGCAATTCTTGTACGTTATTGCATTTTGTCTGTGCCTATAGTTCGTCTGAAATATAAATTAAGCGTGTACGTAGTCTCGAAATAAAATGCTTTTTTATGTTGTTGTGGTTTTAGGCATTCGTCATGGATGAGATCTCGTTTTTTACACGTCTGGTAAAATATTATCTGCTTAATATTGCTATGATTTCTACAGATTGAGTAAAGTACGTTATCCCGCTTTTGTGTTGTGTATGTATAAAAAATGGTTGTTCACGTTAAATTGAGCACTTTTGACAGCCTCCTCATTTGGAATGTCAGTAAATGTATTTTATTTTAGCCTTAGACGTTAACTTCAGAGTGCGATGAAATATGCACACTGTGTTAATACTTATATGGAGATATTTATTTTAAAAGGTGGTTAAAGGATAAAAAAAATGTCTGAAAGGAAACAGTAACTAGGGCCTTTTGGGGCCCTAGTTACTGTTTCCTTACTGTGAACAGTCTATAGCGACCTGGATTGTATTATGTATGGGATGTGATCACGACCCAGTTTGATTACAGTGAAGCTCTATACATTTCACCCACCCATCATAAAAGAAAAAAGAAACTGTCATCGTTATTATTCTAGGACCTTGTAGCGTTAGATGGAAGAGTTTGACATGTAATTTTTCCCCCAGATTTAATATTTATAACAGTCTACGGGTACTCACAATACAGCTTATAAACAATAATTCAACTTTATCTATCTTGCAAAGCAATTTGGGGGGGGGGGGGGTTACCTTAGGACTCGTGAAGTACTCATACAAGCGTGTGTAAGTTTAAATAACAATAGATTGAAGAAAGTTACACGTTGGAAGTCGTTTTATATTTAAGAAAATTATCTTCCCCGTTCCTAATTGTTTGATAGTTTAAGTAATGTGTAGTTTGGAGACGTTATTTTGACAACAAAATCACCTATGTTCGTTTAGCATTTATTTTTCTCATAACGGAGAACTCCCATGAAAGTTGTGTGGTTTTTTTTTTCATTCAAGTAGGATAAACAATTGAAATCGCTTTCTCAAATTGACGTAACACGTGTATAAAAAGAAAGAAACTATAAGTCGCAAGGTGCCGCGGTGGCTTAGCGGATAGCCTGCTCGCCTCCCACCGAGGAGAACCGGGTTCCGGGTTCCGGATATTCGAGAAAACTCGCCGACCAGCGGCATCGTCCGGCACGATCCCCACATGCGAAAATCCGGGAGTGACCCGGCCGGGGATTGAACACAGTTGGCCCTGGTGGGAGACGAGCAGGCTAACCGCTCGGCAACTGCGGCCCCTCGGAAAGATGATTAATTTTAATAAACCAGTAAAACCACTTTTCACCGACCATTTTTGTATATTTATTAAAGTTGTAGAGGGTACTTCATATTATTCTGTGGTATCGAAGACTAGCTGTCGGACATCCTTTAATGTGCATCCGAAAAATCTCACCTGAAAGAAGAGAATGTGTTAAGCGATAAGTTTTTCCATCTGTGCTGAAAAGATTGCTTGTCTAACAAAGGATTCCCACTGTGTCCGAGAACATGTTTTTATTATCAGCGTGTCTGTGTTGTGGCTTTTGTAACGTCGTAAACACGGACGCACTCGTTGAGTCCATAACCACAGTTCTCGTATGCTATCACGGCCATTTGAGATTGGTCCTCACTATTTCCCTACGTGCTCATTTTCTCCATTTTTGGATCCTTTACATACACGGACTCTCAATAAATATGCTAACAATAGGATAAACATATTATTTACTCTACCTGTCTCCAAAATTTACAGATCTAATTTAGGGGATACGAGCTGGTCCAATCTCGGCAACTTGTCGTCGTAAGTGAAAAGATGGTGTTAAGCGAATACTCGGAAATTCAGCAGTAATTTTACGTGTGAGAATACACTTGCAAAATATATTACATCAACTTTTCTTACTCTTTTTCCATGCAGATGCTGAACCTCGCTGATCACTGGTGCTATACACTGTCAGGTGGACCAACTGAACGGTTTCAAATATTCGTAAGTTACATAGTGAGAAATAAAGGTGGCCCTATTTAGACAGCAGTCCAATATCTGCGACTTTCCCGTGTAGTAGAGGAAGTTCGGGTATTGTGGACTCCCCTTTTGTTTTGCAAATTTTTTTCAGAAACTGTCTTAGAAATTTTACATTCGTCTATGGAATATTAGAGCTTTATATGTCGGTACACTGTATACATATGACTTACACATTTAATTAAGTATTTGTACTTGATATCTTGATACTCATACAAGTCTGCAAAGTGTTGACTTTACCCGCACTGTTAGGGTATAGTGGAGCCACGGGTCCACGTTTCCCACCCTAAATTATTAAAAAGGGTAAATCCCAATTGTAAACTATTGTATGCTAGTAAATATTTCGGACACATTACTGTTATAAATGGTGATAATTAACAAAGAAAATGAACGTAGTCTACTACTAAAATAATTCAGAACGTGTTCGTGGCAATGTGAAAATATTCTGCTAAATTAACATTACAGAGCATCAAACACTTTTATTTATGAATGTGCGTAAAATAGAGACTATATGATTTACAAATATGACACACAAAGTCTAAAGTTTTATCAACACATTCTTAGTGACGCCAATCTAAACACTGGAAACACTGAACCCGTTTTTCTCAATATTTGTCATCCGAATAATTTTCCACCGCAGTAGATACGCACAGCATCAGTTACAGCAATCCTGCGATGTCCAGCACGTCGCTTTGTGTTCGTAGTCTTCTTAGATGCTTCAGTTGTTCACTTTCTGTACTCGTAACTACGTAATGGATAAAATCATACAATGCCATGCACGATCACAGTCTCGTTATAACTAATTAACTATTGCTAATGAAAATTGAAGCAATGTAAGCTACGGCGGGTAAAGTGGACCGGTGCCACTTTAGCCGCAGTTGGCAGGGCCAAATTAAAATTAGCCTACCTACGCCATTTTATTTTCGAACGGTGTTGTACATTAAACTACTTTCATACTACGAATTTGAAACACCTACCATAAACCCAGGCTCCTGTATCATTACTTCAAAATATTTTAAGTCATTGTGTTAGCTTTAATGATTTCAAATCAGACATACCTGCAAAATATTAGAATTATGGATTTTCCGTCGCCGTATTATTACTGGCAGACATCGATTCACGCCTACCCCTCCGGCCGTCCAGGCGACTAATGTATTGTGAACGCTACTAGGTTACAGCACATACACTACATTTTACAGCGTGGGTCCACTTTAAACGAAGGGTCCACAATACCCGAACTTCGTCTAATATTTTTAAAATTACCGGTTGCTTAATTATAGTACATGTTCTCCTGTGTGTTGGCTGTGGTAAAACCTTGTCACTGTTCTCTTAAATCTTTTGTCGAGTCTTGTTAAATACAACGAGCATATGTCGACCTACGAATGATTATTTTGGAAACAACTTCGAGGGAAAGGTGTTAAATGTTATGCACATTTAATTACTATAAATAACTTTCACAATGATGGTTCTTAGTTGTTTTTTTTTTTGTTGTGCTAAATTCATAGGCCTTCGTGCGTGTGAGTTTATGATGATTAGTTGTGCAGACAATTTGGCTCCTTTTGCTATAAGTTGTTTCCAAAACAATATTCGCAGTATGACATAAATATGCTCGTTTCAAAGGTCGAATGGTACGGTGCGGAAAAAAATCACAGGGAACAAATTGACTGTAAATTGACTGTAGATCCAAATAGGCCGTAATTATCGTACAAGAGCAAGGATAGCGTACTTCAGGAGTATTATTTTTTATTGTGGAAAAGAAGAACTATCAAAACGTAGTCTACGACTCGCCCCACCTTTAACAAAATTGGGTTACAATAATTACTCCAGTAGTACTCATTAAAAAAAGTTTCCCTCGGACATTTAATGGACTCTCGACCCACTTTCAAGCACGCCGTGCTGTGGCAGAAATGAAACGGATCGTAACTGCTGCGGATGAGAAAACAAGAACCTGCACAGAAATGAGTGATTCTGAAAAATAAAACTACCAACCAGAACTGTGCAAATGAACTTCAGCAATCTTAGGCGGCCTCGTTGAGAAAACTGTGCTGTTACCTAAAGCGCCTGTCTATAACCTGTCGCGCGCAAGCTAGCTTGCAGTGTGTTTGTAAAACATATTTTAAAAACAAACTACTTCATGCTTGCTTAATCAGGTTACACGCGAAACGAACGTAACACTTCAGTTTAGGACGGAATAAAACTTTCAACGTGTCACGCTTGTGCACAGTGCAAAAAGAAATCAGTACGTTTTCTAAACTGTAAAGGAAGTTTTAAACCTGTACACAGTATAGGAAATTTAACCACACATAAGATGCAAATTTTAGAAAACGCACATACAAGCTGGGAACTGCATCTACCATTTGACTCTTACTTAACAAATATGGACAAGTACCAAGGGTGTATGAATAAGCTTTCCATTCGTGATTCTTCTGTATTCTGCACAATAAAGTATATTTTCAACGTTACAACCTTACATTTCTGGATGATACCGCGAATAGTATAGTGCCCTGCATTAACTTTATCATAATTCCCTCCAATTATACTGTAGGGTCTCCTTGTTAAGTCCCGTAGTAAATTGTGTACGACAGAGCTAACGCGATCGTTCGTACCTTGAACGTAGCGGCGACGAGCACTTCATGCGCCTGCCAGCGTCGCCCTTATCGCTTCCTTTGAATATCTTCAGGTAGATGGCTAAGACGCCCATAGAACAGTGATTTTTAAGCTCCTGTCACACTGTCAAATTTCTTCGTCAACTGCTTTCAATAAGTTGGTCAAATAAAGTAGGGCAGTTTAGACGTCAAAACGCCGCTACATTTGGTGAAATAGTTTAAATGGCTTCAGTTCCATCAAACATTTGAATATTGAACAGTTTCCGAATTTCTTTATGTTTGATGGTTTCAGCCAATCAAAAACATCCACGACAAATGGAATCAAGGAACTTTATAGAACGACAATTGCGAAAACTAAATAGTTATGGAGATAATTAATTTATGTAAAGCTGTCTGGCATAAATGCTATTTTAAGTGAATAGTGCACATGATATTACAACTCAAGCTTAATACCTTTGAGTTCGTAATATCATGTGCACTAAATTCTCTGATAAATAAAATTTGAATTAGTAAAGAAACGAAATAAATACATTACTGCATGGAAGAACAAAAGCAATATCTCACTACGAAAATAATTATAAAATTATAATTCATATTAGATTCTCCCAGTAAAAAAATTTGACAGCGGGACACATTTTCAAACACATTCAAGATTATTTGATCAAATTTGTTGGAAGGCAAAATTTGATGGTTGATTTTCGTCTTAAAATTTTATTGTCAAATATAGTTGAAGGCGAAAGTTTGACAGTGAGACAGGGGCTTTGGAGCTCAGAGTATTTCGCGAATTTATTAGGTGGCAAGGTAATTTTTAAACACGTGTTGTTTCATCCTGCTATTGTGATTGGACGGCATTTCTTTGAACACGCCCCGTTTAACTGTGAACCAATAATTCGCAATAAGCAGTAGTGTGAGTGAGCGTTGTCTTGTACGAAGGCCTCACTCGGATCGCAGCAACCAATAAGGGAACGACAGTGCCTCGGGTATATAGAGGACCGCCAAGTCTAGCCGGCTGCCAAATCAATCCGCGAAATACTCGCGGCTCTAGTGATTGTGCGTCGTTAGGTATCCTTCGCCGAACTCTCAGGCGTGCTGCACAAATACGGGACTACAGACCACAGAGCATTCACGTCTGTCAAATATTTTTGCAGAATGTTAAAAAATAATGAACTTTGCAACTAGGACTATTATAATAAACTTTGCATGTAGCACCTAGACATCCACATCATGTTAAACTCCCACCTTAATTCAGACCCAAAGTTATTTTCTTTCACGTGCGTATATAAGACGGACGTGGCTAACTTCGTGCTGTGATTGCAAATTTGTTTTGGATTTGTCCTTGTATAAGGTGTAAGGTGTTCTATAGGCTGTTCACGGTAAATGAGCTCTTTTTAAAGCCCTGGTTATGATCTGCTTGTATTACTTGTATTATTATTTTTTTTATAAAATGTAATATTTTATTTGTAATTAAAATGGATGGAAAAATGAGAAAATAGGCGTTGTTAACAATGGCTAGTAAGAAATAGTTCCCATGCAAAATATTATGAAACTGAGTGAGCACAAATGCGGTGCGTTGTCGCTTTGGTGTAATTTTCCAGACTTAGTTACGGTTTGTGAGGCGGAGGAATATCCCGGAAGTAGAACTTCAACAGGGCTTGAGAAATATTTGAAGTAACCGCAAATGAACTATAGTGACCTGACGATCGATTTCGAAATGAGCTTCATTGCCTATGTGGCTACTCAGTAGAATGGTTTATGATTAGAGGGACCTTAATTTCGTGAATTCTTTTGGCCTTCGCATAATTGTTTATTCATTAGCTGTTGCCATGGTGCGAGACTTTGTTCAATTTGCCTGCACCTGATAGGGCCACGGTGTTGACTCCTGTGTTTTACGCACTGAAGTGTTGGACAAGGCATGTTAAAATTTTTCTGGTCCAACGATAAAGGTAAAACTAGAGTATGTTTCCTTGAGGTCTAGCCTACCGTTGAAAGAATTTGCGAAAATCTTTTACTTCTGTGATTTCATACCGTGTCGGCTCGGAAGTGGTACATACCTGGCTCTGATCAAATCGCTTTTAGTCCTCCTGTGCATAACCTTGCAACCTAAAGCGCAATACAACACACGTGTATATGTATGTGAGAGAGAGTGTGTTAAGGCATTATTCTCTCTGGCGTGTCAGCTGCATTACAATGGGTCTGAAATAGTAGGGAAGTAGGAATACATTCATAGTCTGTGTTTGTGCGAATAACATACGCATTTTATATATTTTAGGTAGTTTTCAAGACAGTTAAATTATTTTGGATACCGTCAACTTTGTTTAAAGGAATTTTTCCAGTCTGTTCTGGCTGAAGATTTTTTTTTTTAATTGTTCCTTATTCACACCCACCGCTTGTGCCGACGGGCCGCCACCCGGCGGAGACAAGATCGATTTCATAAATAAACTAAACCAATTATTCAATCTAAACGCGTCATAACAGTCGGCATCCCACCAAGAGCTCAGAGCCAGGTCTCCACACGCCGTAAGCCGATGTTTCAACGAAATACGTCACGGAAGTCAGCTGCCTGGAACATACTTGCTTTATAAGCGTGAAACTTAGATGCTCTACCCATTAATACAATTATGAGGTTACTACTCTAAATCCTATGTTTACGGCGATTAAAAGATCGCATGCAAAATTTTTGTCATGCGTGTAGGGACGTTGGGGTATTTGATAGGCCTAATCTGTTTTTTGCCTTTATGAGGAATGGTACACGAAAACCGTATACTTACATAATATTTGTTACATCAATGTAAATAACAACTGTGAACACCTTACATCATCACAAATTCACTGTGTTCATTATTCTCGGAGCACTGATAGGAGATAAGAAAAGAAAATTCTTTCTTTTCTTCCATCAGTATTCCGAGGCTAATGAAGGTAGTGAATATCTAACATCATGAAAAGGTGTAGAAAATAATTATGTACGCCTTGTCGAGACGGAAATTTCGATAAATTCTTTGAAAACGACTTATATCGAAAATCGAATAAATATACTGCTTTCGTGCACCGTTCGCTTTAAGGGAGCCTTTCTTGTGTGGCTAAGAAAATCTTGAAATAGTTCCAGGAAGACGAGTTGTGGACGAACTAACTTCCACCGCTCTAGCGGGATATCACGTGACACGGGAATGCCGGCGTGTTTTCGCAGGCGCGCAGTTTTAGCGGGGTTTGTTTGCCTATCCTCGTAGTGGCGGAACAGCGTTGTTAATTTGACGGACGGGATTCCAGCGCTAAGCCCCGCCCACGACCCGCGCTCGCGAGCGTGCGTGCCTGTGTCTGTAGAGTGATCGGGGAAGCGGGGGGGGGGGGGGGGGGCGTGAGCGAGCTCCATGAATGGGGCGAGGGTAATGAATTTGGCGGTCTGGCTTGGCTGCTCTGGGCGGATTACAACCCCCGCCAGGAGAATGGCGGGGGTTGCTCTCTAGCCGCGCGTTAACCCCTTCCCCCCTCCTTCCAGGATGTGCCAGTTCACGGGCACTTGCGGCGTCAGTGTCGGATCTCAATAGCCCGGCCCCGCACGTCGATTAGAGCCTGACCTGCTCCTAGCGACGTCGCTGATGGCGTGTAACCCTCTCCGGGCCCCGAGCTCTCCCTTGCAAGATGCCGCACCCGACTGCTGTCGTCTGCATTTCTTAAGGGGGTAGTTCCCTTGATTATTCTTCTCATAATTCAATGTTTCTGCTTATTAGCTTGATTAAATTCACGATAACTTGATGGTTGAAGGTTAAACATTGCATTTATCAGCTCTTAAACTAATTTTTTAATGTTTTATAAAATATAGCCCTTTCCCCCCCCCCCCCCCAAGATAATCATGAATTGACTACATGTTTTCTCAAGAATTTAATTTTTTTGTAAAATGTGAAACTATGTTCTTTGCCTTCAGGCATTTTTTAAAATTCCGTCCAGAATACTTAAAAAAAATGCGATAATTCCATATCCCTTGAGTGGTAGGATTTATCGCTTTTCTGAAAGTAGCGGCTGCAAAGTAATGGCAAAATATTACAAAGAAACGAAGCTACAGTAACATGGGAAAAACCTTGTGCGTTTCATAACATATTTGATCATCGAGCTCATATAATATATAACAGGAATGCGACAGAGAAACTATTAATTGGCAAATAGTTACTGAGAAGTGGCGTACTCCTCGCTAGTGTGGCTCGTCTTGGAACTACGTGGGCTTGCGGCGAAAAACAGGAGGGCGAGGAGTGGTGGGTAAGAGCCAAAGTGCAACGGTAGGCCACCTGCGTTTTCAGAACCAGGTAGCTTGCTAGAATGAAAGTGATGGGGAAACTTCCACCTTCCTACCAGACAGTTCTCGGAACCGGCCAACGCTCCAAATATTCCCTTTGTTTTGAGAATTTAGTAAACGTTGTCTACATACTTCAAATTTTTCGAAAGCCACGGTAACTTGAAAACACTAAATACTCTTTTCACATTTCCAAATTAATTTAACTTTACCTTTAGACCAGTTAAACTAATGTCGACATTTGGAGTAGTGTTTTTATCTGTATTACATGCTGTAATCTTGTTTTTTCTTTTTACAAGATAATTCGAATAATTGTAAGATGAGTGTTCAGTGTGTAAATAAAAAAATATTGTAAAGCGATGTGCTGTTTAGCTTTGATTTCAAACAAAACTGTTTACACAGACATCTAATTACATGTTATAAAATTAACGAAATGTTTTTATTGCTGTGCTGAATTTCAATTAACAGACAAAAGTAAGTTTTATTAGAGTAACTGATCTCTTTTATTTTGTTTACGTATTCAGTATACAAAACGAAAAAATAAAAAAAAATTACTTATGCCTAAAAAAATTTTTTTATCAGAAAATGTGTCATAAAGTTACCTATGTAAAGAAAATAGTTGCTAATGGTGATAAATAGTTTGTGCACATTTCAGCAGACATTTTCTTTTGTTTCCGGATCAAAACACGTTTGTGAAATGTGGTATATAGTAATGCCTTAGTTAACGAACATTGTTACAATATTAGTATAACAAAATACAACGAATACGACCATTTTAACTACAGAGGAAAAAAAATGTATCGCATTGTGGTCTACATACACATTCATTCAATGATAAAGACATCAGGAAAGTCGAGTGCCTGTACGATATCCCTATCGTGGAAATTAACATTTCTCGTGTAAAGGCGGACGTAGTTCACGTGACATGGTCTGTGACACTACTAATGCATATTTTGCTAATAGGTTGTGTGCCTATTCGCGAAGCCTTAAAGTCTAAGAAACTCTTTATTACAGAAAAAATGGGAAAATACAATTTAAAAAATTGCACAAGTATTGGTACCAAATACAAGGTCAGCTTCACATAGCAGACAGGAATTTGTGTGATATAGTAATATATTGTGATAATGGGATGACGACGAATTCTGGAGAGGAAATATGTTCCCCAACCAAGCTGCGTAGATTTTATATAGAATGCTTGTTACCGGAATTGGCAGACAGTCGAATAAGCATAGCAATGCGTGTACGGGAGCCACCGTGCATACTGGAGGCTCAAGAAATAGCCAAAGGAAAGAAACAAGTAGGAAATAAGAATGTTACATTGTAAAGCATTTTTATTACGTCGCCTAGCTTAGAAATGCAATTAATACCATACCCTGAAAAAAATGGCATTTCTGTAGATAAAAATCGTCTTAGTCATTCGTTAAAATTATATTCTCCATAATTAGTGTTTTTGTAGGTAATGTCAAATATAGAAACATGTATTTTGCATTAAAATTAGTTAAGGAACGATATAACTACATTGTTTAATATGTATGTGTTTTAAATTGTTGTACCTGATATAAGGCATTTACATGTATTTCGTATGAGGCAATAAATTATGGGTTTGGATGTTATTATAAAAAAGCATCTTATATCTTATGGCATTAGAAAAATAACAAGCAAGTTTACTTCTTATAACAACAACAAAGTGGGAAGAAAATTTTTCATTGCAGTGAGAAGTGGTGTGTGACCGGAAAGAGGAAAAAATTTGCTTTGTTCACGATATTTTACAAATGGTACACAATTG
This sequence comes from Dryococelus australis, assembly GCA_029891345.1. Lineage (NCBI taxonomy): Eukaryota > Metazoa > Arthropoda > Insecta > Phasmatodea > Phasmatidae > Dryococelus > Dryococelus australis. The sequence continues at coordinate 74,880,847 of CM056996.1, forward strand.
GCTAAACTATTTTGGTAGCTCTGCTCTGTTTAATTTCAAGCCCCGCTGTGCAGCCTTCCAGCCGAAGGTAACAATTAACGTTGCCATGTACCTAATAGGCCTACCTAGAAGGCATAAACATGCATAAATGAAAGAGGCACGAAAACATTTTTAGAGACATAAATGGGTTTCTAGTACGCGAATTCTTTCTTCTAATCCGTTATATACATACAGGTACACCAACACACACACGCACGCACACGCTCCAACACACAAAAGAAACAAAGTGATCTGATTTGCCACTAATTTAAACATCACTATTTTAACAAAACAGAGTCTGTCCGCCTCACTATTCACACAAAAATAGCACTGAATCATTAGATAATTGAAATGATTTGGTATTGAACTTGGTATCTCTAAGGCTGGCACCTGACTGCCTAACCACTCTTGAGCACCGTGAAGGTGAGTGGCCAGCGAGTTAAGCAATACTTCACGACTGGATTTCGCGAAAGCTGTTCACATGAGAGTATTCTAACATGACGACCTATCATGGTTCGTTACGATGTGCTGATTATTAAATCATGCCAACAAATCGCTTACAGCTTACTGTCCATATATTTTGTGCAAAAACTGGGTGTCAGTTTGTTGTTGCATTGTTTCATTAATGTGTTTGTATGATTATTAAGCATCACTAGAAGCACTAACAAACACAGCTAGTCGGTTACTATACTAAAGAACAAACTCTCGAGCTGTTATTTTCGAACGAAGGCAATCAAATAAGTGGCTAAACAAATGTACACAGTTGATTAAACAAAATATTTAGTTGACAGTCTAATTATTTTTGGCCCAATACAGAGATTTTGTTTACTCATTTTGTTAGAGGAACAAAAGTAATTTTGTTGCTTTTCAAATTTTGCTTGCTCAACAATATATGTTGTTAGGGCAACTAAATATATATTTGGCCCTATACAAACAAATATTTTGTTCAATTTTATCTCAGTGCAGCTGCAAAATTTTAATAGGAATTCCCATGTCAAGGAAATTTTGCCTCAGTGCGTTAATTTTCAATATTGGCATTTCCATGAAAATGTATTCTTGACGAATTTTTTTTTTTTTAGGAGAAGATCCCTACGAGCGTATATTTTCAATAAAGATAGACAGTAAGTGTGGTGGTGTTTTTTTTTTTTTTTTTTTTTTTTTTTTTGTAAAACATACATTTTAAAAGTAGCCTGCAAACAGCCGAATCGGTAGTCACGTGGTTCGATACCCGTTATAATCAGACGTTCTTGTCGAGTTCTGTTTTTCTTAGCTTAACACCGCGAATAAATATTTAATGCACCGTATTCACCTACTACCAACCACTCAGTGACAGACAATGAATATGGCTGAAGCTGAAGCACCAACTGAACAAATTCAGCTACAGACTCAAAAGATCTGCGACGTTTTGATTCGAAGTGATATAGGCTATTCACGGTAAAATGAGCACTTTCGAAAACCCTGCTTAAGGTATACTTGTATGCACGTTGTGTATTCATCCGTTTTATGTAAACATAACATAGGCACGGGCCTCGTCATTTTATTCATGCGCCGGTTAAGTGAAACTGCGAAATTATTAGAAAATTAAATAATTTACAAATCTGCTCATTTTTACTCGTCAATACATAAACAAAAAAGAAACAACACAAACCGAAAGAAATAATTTAAACTGTCACAAATGGATACCTAACACTTTTTTTTTCGACGCTAAGGTATGGAACTACTTTCCATCACGTGTTACCAACTTTAGTGGACGCAGGTCACTCAGTGTGCCCGTTAAAATATATGCAGGCAGGGACAGTGACATTTTCCTAAGGTTCATTTCAAAAGTTCTCACTTTATCGTGAACAGCCTTTACATACTTACCGCGTTGGGCGTGGTTGGAAACATACGAATTCACTACGATGTGTTTTATTTCTTGCTTTTTTATTCTAATCAGTCAGAAAAGCAAATGTTACTTAGTTCTTAACCGAGAAGGTGGACAATATTCCCTTTGCTGGAAGAAGTATTGTCCATTTCATATAAGTGGTCTCAAATTTGACAGACAATGTATCCAATCTACAAAGTATGTAAAGAGTAAATGCTCTCGCTCCTACAGTATTACATCAGCTGATGAACTGCTGTGGGATCCGTGTTGTTAGGTTGGCTATTTTGATGACGGTTTTGGAAGAAAATAGTACTCGGTACTAACAGTTATAATTTAAAATCTTAATTATACTTACAACATTTATGGTTTAAATTATGTTTCTAAAGCAATATTAAATTTTCTTGGCTATTAATAACGGGGCTGAAAAAACACGTTCAGCATTTATGACAGCGTATGTCGACACATACGAACAGTAAACGTTTCCAGCCAATGGCTAGCCATGTTTATGTTTCCAGCCCGGCGAAGGCAGTTGTGCGTGCGCTTTTTTTCGCATCGTGTTTATTATACGAATATTGTATTGGTGTTGTCGTAGTATTTAATCGGCAGTTGATTATTTTCCAGTTACTTTTTCCAAATATAGTTGGTTGTAGGTACCTTTGAAGTGCGTTTTGTTGAGTGAAATGTAATATTAATCGGCACATCATTAAAACTGCCCGTTCCACCATTCTCCTAAACGCCTTCCACAATGAAGTGACACAAATATAATTTCCGTATATAAGTTTAAGTTTGTTTGTATCAGGAAACGTGCGCAGTGTTGATTTTAGTGAATGATTTAGCAAATAAATTATTTAATGCTAGTGACGAACAAACGTGATTTTAGTGAAGTAAACTCCCAAGGATTGCCATAGAAAAACACGTGTTCAAGAGGTTACAAGTTTGCGTTTTTTGTAAATGTATTTGTAAACCGTTAATATAATTATTGAAATGCACGTGACCTGAAAAATTCCGCACTTTCCACACTTTGGTAGTGATTGAATGATATTTGTTTGTCTATATCGTAAATTCAACTGTAAGGTTAACTTCGGTCAAAGTGTGTGCGTGTATATATTGCTTCATCTGTACGAATACGAACAGCGACGTATGTATCGCGTTTTGTATTTTCATTAAAGTTATAATTTTCGAAGTTAAATAATTAAAATGTTATTTCCATACGAGCAAAATTTTCCACTACTCCATCAAAACAATATCCAACTCAAAATATCACACACTCATGCCGGAATCACATAGACCTGACCAACACAGCATGGCATGACCAAAAACGCAACCACGACACATTTCAATGAGACTACTTGAATTTACAGCACGACCGACACCACGCTCTCGGCATTTAACCTAACTATTTAGAAGGCGCTGATAGGCTACGTTAGTCTCAAAGGCGGCGAACAAGAGGGAAATTGTAATACATAATGCTGACAAATTGGTATCACTAATGCATATAAAAGTAAAATTATCATTTTTAAGAGTTAGATACAGTAGCTTACAATTAAATCTTCTTTTAGGCTGCGTATTTACCATTGTAGGGAAAGCTTGCAATACAATTACTTTTTGCAATGTTGTACATTCTGTGAGTCGTGCCGCACGACACGACGAAGAATAGAAATCATTTCTAATCCAAAATTGCTGGTCGGACGACAGAATCGGCCGGGCTTACGACGACCTATCTTATATTTCATTGGCTGTTGGACGTCGTGTCGTGTAAGTTGGGAAGAACATCAAAATAAACCCGTCTCACGAAAGACGATAAACTAAAGCCCCCACCCACACACTTTTTCCTTCATCCCTCGAAATAAAATAAAGATGATACCCTAATTGGGCCCACATTTCATTGCTATGAACATTTCTCTGTGTTTTTATTTATTGAAACTCTAACACTGTGGTTCTGGAGGGTTTCAAAATGTAAAGCTTACTGGCCAAACAAACTTGTAAGACAACTTTTCGATATCAAGTAAATTACAACATGCTTATCAAACAAAATCCTTTCAATTTAAGCACCCAACGAAGGAGCGCCAACATCATAAAGACGTGTCTCATGCATCAGAAGGAACTGCGACATTCCAAAATTTATCGCTAAGGAAAATGAACTTTATGATGTCTTCAATCTTGGGTAGGTGGTGCATCTTTTTAGTGTGTAAGTAACATTTTCATTTGATATATTTTTGCCGCAGGTCACATCTGCTTCTCTAGAGCGCTTTGTAACATATGTAAAATGAAACACGGTTTTTCATTAGGTACCCGAGAACAAGCCTAGGGCTGTATTCTCAATTTTGAGGAGGGAGGTTGTGCAACTGAACTTCAGTTTAAATATCAACACTGAGTTAGTCAGAAATAAGTTTTTATTCACAGCATGACAATCTGATAACGTAGGTATTTGAGAAAAGTTATAAAAGTATTTTGTATGTAGACCTGCAATACTTAACATTTGAGATACTATATGAGTGTTATTAAAATTACTGAAATTAAATAACATTTGCTTAAATATTATTTTGGCTACCTACATACTTTAACATCCTGAGAATTATAACCACCATAAAAGTATCAGGCTGTACAGAGTTTGTTGTCATATACCACAAAGCTGAATTATGTACTTTTAATGCAATAGTAGGCGTAGTCTGTCTGTAGTAATGTATACTGTCTTTGAAAAGAAGGTGTGTTAGGGGGAGGGGCTGTATTTCGGTATTTGTGCATTCCTGGGGGGTTGGGAGGATCTTGGTATTCGGAGTTTGTGGAAACCATGCGAAATTTTTATGTTTACAAGAATTTTCCTCAAGAAAGTGTGACAAGATTAGTTGTCATTAATATATTTGTAGTATATTAAAAAAACAGTAAAATATCTTATTCAATTGAGAGTAAAATACAATTTCATTTTCGTGCAATCTGGTTACAGATTTCTTGCAAGGTAAAAAATTATTAATTATAGACTTATTACATGGACTGTTAAGATATTTACATAAAATATTTATAAACTAAAAAAAAATGGGATTTTTGCCAACCTGCAACTGTTTGAACAGCCGTTACTAACTTTACTGGGCGTATGCCATTCACCGTGCACGTTAAAATATTTTTCAGGTAGAGGCAGTGACATTTTTCAAAGGTTGATTTCAAAAGATACAGTTAACCTTTAACAGACTATAGTAAATGTTATTAATATAACACTGAATTTAAACGTTAGCTGGGGAATTTTATTATTTACTGACGCCATATGCTTCGGGTGCAACAATAATTATAACCACGAAGTCTGAGATGTAATCTGTAACCCGAAAGAGTACCCAGTTAATATACTTTAATGAGAGCACTTTTTTACAAATATTAATGTAGTATTAAATAATTCACCGTGTCTTACGAGATATTTAAATGTTAATATTTAGCACATTACAAGTACAAGTTGTTGAAGTAACATTAATTTTAGAACTAGATTACCCATATTTTTTTTTACGGATTACTTTATTAATCTTTAAATCATCTGCGTTTAATAAAGTCTTGGAGTGTTTTACTGTGAATGAAATGTTAATCCCTACGTGTAATATGCTTGACCCAAAACATTATTTCAACGTTTCACAGTACGCTAAATGCGTGCACTCATGGAATATAATAATAACTTTTTTATATTTAAATTTAATGTTAAAGGGAGATATATTAATTTTATTTTATATAATATTTCTTCGTGTTTACTTTTCGTGTACAGAGAAAAATTATTTTTAACTACATGTTGTGAACTAATGATCGGTAACTATCTCACGACTAGCCAGACGTGAATATATGCACACGGGTTGATATCAAATGTAGGTACTTATTAAGATGTCGGAGCATGTGCATTTTTATAAACGCACAGTTATTCGAGCGATGTTAAATTGTACCTCCAATATGTGTTGTTTTTGTAATCGCATTATTATTAGAGCCAAAAGTATGCTTATAAATACATAATTAACTGCACAATTACATAAGCGTAATTTTACGATGTAATCTCGAGATAGTCTTTTTTTTTTTTCGCTTTTAGAAAAATGATTAATTTCGTTTCCAAATGTCAGATAATAATTTTACAATTTACACTTTCCTGAAACATTTGAAATACCTTGTTTTTAAATAATTTGCTCCCATCCATTCAGATGTACAAAGTAATAGGGTAGAATAATGTGACTGAATAATAATTATTCATTAGGGAAACTGTAATGGACAGCGGCGTTTAAGTATACAAAAATTAAAGATAATATTTCGTAGCAAAGTTTTCAAAACAAAAAAAACCTCAAAATCTTTGCAAAAATTTCCTGTAGGGCGGTTACCAAGCATCCGTACATTTGAAGAAACTAAGAGCATGTTTATTTTGTCATTCGACGTATCGCATACAAACGACGTATCTCGAGGAAATATCAAGTTCACATTTAAATGGCCATTACATTAATATTCACTTTGCTGCAAAATGTGTAATTCCTCCAATTACTATATTTGTTGGTCGCAGCGGCACAAAATGGATTATATAAAATATCGGGACGTCGATCGTAAAACTCCCTAAGTTCGATTAAATTTGGGATGACAGCTGCTTCCATATTGGCGTACGAGTAAAACAAGACAACCTCGACCACTAAAAGCTGTGCCTGATTGGTACACGACGCTGGGTTGGCCAGGACTCTACTTCCGACAACGCTGGTATGATAATAATTTTAAAAATTGAGAAAGTGTCGCTCGTATTATTGAGCATTAATTTCGCACCCTCTAGCCTGCGCCAAAACGAAACGTTAATGCAGAATGTGTAAATATCAACTTCAAATATTTTTCACATAAAAAAAATGTTAACCGTTGCGTTTGCACGATGTAGAGACATTCTCGTAAACATTAAGTTCTTGTGAGTCCCAGCAAAAGCTACGATTTGTCTTCACCTTTTTCTTGTGCCGTCTGCTTCTTCATTTTTTTCTACTTTGGTTTTTATTGCTCTGAAATTCACGGCGTAACGATTTACTGCTTGTAATTTCATTATTACTTTATACATTGGCGTCGGAAGTAAAAGTACGGGGCCGTTAGCTGCTGTGGTTGACAATTAACCCTTGGGATAACTGTTACTTGACTATAAATTAATTGACCTCGATGGAAGTTAAATAAAAACTTGAACTTAACATGTTTTGTTCGTATTGTTTGCTCACTTTGCATTAAAAGCAAACTTGTGGTTGGACGTACTTTGCAATATGTATGTACTCGCGAGGTGCTCACAGTCATGCTACGAACATCGTTAAGGTGTTTCGCCCCAGTCAGAGGATTGGACAAGATGAATTGGAATTGGCGCCAAGTAATGCTGGCTTCCCTGCCTGACGTAGACCTGCGATACCCGGACAGCATGAAGAATGGAAGCGGCGAAATGAGATGTGAGCGAGAGCGAATGAAGACGACTAAGGGAATGGGGACATCTCGGAGGAACACAGCACGGTAATGTGCCCCACGCTCTCCGTAATAAAACCCGCGAAGAAAAAAATTTCCAGTCGACTGAGGTGTGGGAACAAACCATTATCTCAAGTAGTGGAGGTTAGACAATGAAAAACCATTCAGCCCGTCCGTGAATGATGATTAATCATGTACTAGGTAAATATGAAATCAAATAAAGTCTAATCGTAGACAGCAGTCAGAGACACGCTCACCACTCTTTTGAGTTGGACACTTGATTGTGTGAGAACGGAAAGAAAACATTACCTTGCAAAGAAAACGACCGAACAGAGTGAAGCGAACGTTGCAGTAAACTTGTAGCTGGGTCCTGTTCTATTTATATACGGTATTTTGATGTTGGCTACGAATTCCGCCATCCCCGTAGGATGCCTCCGACACAACTGGACATAGGGGCTGCGAATTCCAACACCGCAGCATGTCACACTGTATTGGACAAGGGAGGGAATATGTCTAGGACGGCAGGACCTGTGTTATTTCTTCTCGTGTTTTCTTGATGCGTCGAAAGAAGGGAGCGGGGGTGATATTTCTGCCCTTTCGGGATCCTTGGAGATTTCAGACGCCCCTTCCGTCCGAGGGGAAAACACTGGCCCCTATCTCACGCTCCTGGCGAATACGACCAAACTTCATCCCCTTCGTCATCCCGCCTTTCCCCCTCTCTTTCCCTTTTCGCGAATCCTTACATCGCCCGGCGGAATATTTCAATAATTCAATACCCTCGCCGCATTGGCGCAGTGAATGGGTTTGCGGGAAACACGCCTTTCAAAGCCGTCCTTCTCAATAAAGCGCCGCACATTCGCGTCCCTCCTCCCCTCCTTACTGCCCTCGATTATGTTTTGCGTGAAATACTTCCGCTCGATGTTGACCTAACTCAGACCCTTGGGGCTAAAATGCGTTGCCCGTTCGAAGAGCCACCATCACTCAAGCCATGGTATTAGCTTTTCGACAGGTATCTCTCCCCATATGGTTTTCCTCCCCGGGTGAATTTTAGAATACGTAGGTTGTATATTTCTTTCAGTCATTTTTGCGAGGCTTATTTTTTTGTAGATTGTTCACTGTAGCGTTGTTCTGCCTTTGTTATTCTGAACGGATCGTCATGTTCAGTCCATCTGCCACATCCTCGCCACGTTAGGGCCCTCATCGAAAATTGTTAGCTAATATGGCGCTAGGGAGCATCTCTCGTTAGGCGTGTTCCATTATCATTGCATTTCTTCTCACCTCATATACTAGTCTGAAGTTCTCCTTCGCCGGTAAGTGTATATTCATTTTCGACTATTGCTCGTTTTGAAATAGCCAGAGTGCGAGATGCTTCTTCTATAGGCTGTTCACGGTAAAGTCAGCTCTTTTGAGGCCCTAGTGAAGTTTTCCTTTCAACCATTTTGTATCCTTTAACCGCTATTTAAAATAAATATTGCCATGTAAGTAATAATCACAGTGTGTACGTTCCACCGCACTCGGAAGTTAACGTCTAAGGCTACAATAAAATATATTTATTGCCTTGTATTCCAAATGAGAGTGCTTTGAAAAGTGAATATCCTATAGTTAGTATCGCGGTCCCGTGGGCAACGTTAAAAAAAGAAAGCATCGTGTTTATCGTGTTCACGCATGCAGTAAATTGTAATTAATTTAGGCTACATTTGTGGTCAGCAATATAAGTATGGAATTTTCTGCTTCGCAAGAATCTTTTATTGCGCCTAAATTTTATTCTGCTCAATCAAGTTCGTCTGATAATTCATCAGGAGGATGTTTTAAATTTTGCGAGGAAATATTTAAATTTGCAACGACTTTACTTCGCTTCTCCTTTCCATAGAGCGGAGCTATTGTACCTAAAGTTAAACGGAACATAAAAATAATTTTTGAAAACTATTAACTTTTTAAAGACTCGCATTTCATTAAATAGTCCATTTCATATAAGTAGTGTCGAATTTGACAGTTCTAGGAAAGTAGTGCCAATGGCATCTGGTTGGCTATGTATCCTTTCGCCACAGCTGAACTGTCATTGAAAGTGACTGTTTGCAAACACCTTGTGATTGCCAGTATTTGTAAACAAACGCCCTGTGACTGCCATTATTTGTAAACAAACAACATATGACTGCCTTTTTTTTGTAAACAAACTGCATGTGCCTCCTCCCAAATGAGATTTAGAAGCTGTGAAGGGCTGTTCAAACAGTTGCAGGTTGGCAAAAATCCCATTTTTTTTTTTTAGTTTATAAATATTTTATGTAAATAACTTAACAGTCCATGAAATAAGTCTATAAATTAATAATTTTTTACCTTGCAAGAAATCTGTAACCAGATTGCACGAAAATGAAATTGTATTTTACTCTCTAATGAATAAGATATTTTACTGTTTTTTTTAATATACTCCAAATATATTAATGACAACTAATCTTGTCACACTTACCTGAGGAAAGTTCTTGTAAACATAAGAATTTCGCATGGTTTCCACAAACTCCGAATACCAAGATCCTCCCAACCCCCAGGAATGCACAAATACCGAAATACCGCCCCTCCCCATAACACACCTTCTTTTCACAGACAGTATACATTACTACAGACAGACTACGCCTACTATTGCATTAAAAGTACATAATTCAGCTTTGTGGTATATGACAACAAACTCTGTACAGCCTGATACTTTTATGGTGGTTATAATTCTCAGGATGTTAAAGTATGTAGGTAGCCAAAATAATATTTAAGCAAATGTTATTTAATTTCAGTAATTTTAATAACACTCATATAGTATCTCAAATGTTAAGTATTGCAGGTCTACATACAAAATACTTTTATAACTTTTCTCAAATACCTACGTTATCAGATTGTCATGCTGTGAATAAAAACTTATTTCTGACTAACTCAGTGTTGATATTTAAACTGAAGTTCAGTTGCACAACCTCCCTCCTCAAAATTGAGAATACAGCCCTAGGCTTGTTCTCGGGTACCTAATGAAAAACCGTGTTTCATTTTACATATGTTACAAAGCGCTCTAGAGAAGCAGATGTGACCTGCGGCAAAAATATATCAAATGAAAATGTTACTTACACACTAAAAAGATGCACCATCTACCCAAGATTGAAGACATCATAAAGTTCATTTTCCTTAGCGATAAATTTTGGAATGTCGCAGTTCCTTCTGATGCATGAGACACGTCTTTATGATGTTGGCGCTCCTTCGTTGGGTGCTTAAATTGAAAGGATTTTGTTTGATAAGCATGTTGTAATTTACTTGATATCGAAAAGTTGTCTTACAAGTTTGTTTGGCCAGTAAGCTTTACATTTTGAAACCCTCCAGAACCACAGTGTTAGAGTTTCAATAAATAAAAACACAGAGAAATGTTCATAGCAATGAAATGTGGGCCCAATTAGGGTATCATCTTTATTTTATTTCGAGGGATGAAGGAAAAAGTGTGTGGGTGGGGGCTTTAGTTTATCGTCTTTCGTGAGACGGGTTTATTTTGATGTTCTTCCCAACTTACACCACACGACGTCCAACAGCCAATGAAATACAAGATAGGTCGTCTTAAGCCCCTGCCGATTCTGTCGTCCGACCAGCAATTTTGGATTAGAAATGATTTCTATTCTTCGTCGTGTCGTGCGGCACGACTCACAGAATGTACAACATTGCAAAAAGTAATTGTATTGCAAGCTTTCCCTACAATGGTAAATACGCAGCCTAAAAGAAAATTTAATTGTAAACTACTGTATCTAACTCTTAAAAATGATAATTTTACTTTTATATGCATTAGTGATACCAATTTGTCAGCATTATGTATTACAATTTCCCTCTTGTTCACCGCCTTTGAGACTAACGTAGCCTATCAGCGCCTTCTAAATAGTTAGGTTAAATGCCGAGAGCGTGGTGTCGGTCGTGCTGTAAATTCAAGTAGTCACATTGAAATGTGTCGTGGTTGCGTTTTTGGTCATGCCATGCTGTGTTGGTCAGGTCTATGTGATTCCGGCATGAGTGTGTGATATTTTGAGTTGGATATTGTTTTGATGGAGCAGTGGAAAATTTTGCTCGTATGGAAATAACATTTTAATTATTTACCTCGAAAATTATAACTTTAATAAAAATACAAAACGCGATACATACGTCGCTGTTCGTATTCGTACAGATGCAGCAATATATACACGCACACACTTTGACCGAAGTTAACCTTACAGTTGAATTTACGATATAGACAAACAAATATCATTCAATCACTACAAAAGTGTGGAAAGTGCGGAATTTTTCAGGTCACGTGCATTTCAATAGTTATATTAACGGTTTACAAATACATTTACAAAAAACGCAAACTTGTAACCTCTTGAACACGTGTTTTTCTACGGCAATCCTTGGGAGTTTACTTCACTAAAATCACGTTTGTTCGTCACTAGCATTAAATAATTTATTTGCTAAGTATAGCTTTTTACAGCTTTGCAAGCAAAGCTGTAAAACTTGAAGTATTTGTTTGCAGACGTTGCCCAACATTTACACTATATCTATTTAAAAGCTTTCCGCTGACACTAGTTGTCACGTTAGCTGAGATTACTAAGGTGTAGCGCTCAGACCCAGGTGATCTTCGGTCGAACTGGTGTAGTTATTTTATATTCTCCCAAACTGGTTAAACGTGTAGCCAAACAAATCTTTAGGTGCAACAACCAAATATACAACAAAATAATTTGGTTTCAGCAACAAAATATTGCATAGCTCCTATACAAACAAATAATTTGTTTGCACCAATCAAATCTTGTTCGATTCAACAAAACCCTTTTCTCAGTGTGCCAGCCGGTAAGCAGTTGATGACTTATTATTTGCACTGGGGAGTGTAGTAAAATAATGTAATTGATGGCATATTATGAAAGCCATATCTTTATATGCATTGTTGTAGCATTGTAATTGAGTTAAGATATTTAATGTAGTTTTTTTTAAATTTAAATGAAGAACTACTTTCTTTCACAGACCTAGCCACGCCGAGCCTGTTGTAGCAATACGATGATGGTAAGATTGTGCATCTGTGTGATCGTGTTCCCTCAAAATTTCCGGGTTGCTCAGAGTGTTGCTGGATCGCTTGCGGTTGCCTAGTCACAACGTTGTTCCTTCCGGTTCACATTTCGAGGTGTAATAATTCGTTTCGCTTCTTGCGTTAGTTGAATTCGCATAAATAGTTCATTATATTTGTTTATTATTATGAATGTTTCTTTGCAAATGTTAACAGCTTTCATTATCATTATAAACTCGCAATTCTAGTAGAAACGTATGTTTAAATGCAGCAATGATACGACTGAAAGTGGCGAAATGAATATTTAAAAAATAATCACAGGAAAGTAACACCAGTGACGTATATTATGTGATTACTTTTTAACTCAAACGACATAAAAGCTTTTCTGCCTAATGACCTCTCGGATATTTAATGGCCCAATTACGTTTCCAAATAGCCTTAAATAGGCACAGAATCCTTGACGCACTCACGAGGTTGACTTAACGAACTTTAATCGAAAATTAAAACGTTTACGGTTTTAGGTTTGTTTGAATTAACTTCGAATGGCGGATGTGGTCTGCCACTTGGTGTTGTGAATTATTTGTTAATTTGAATTATGTTAAATATTTCTGAACCTTTGTTTACTTTTTCGTGTGACGTGTCGCATGCGATAACGCGTGCTTTAAAATCTGGCATTGCCTTGAAGTGAAAAAATTCCTAGAGATCGAGGGAGGATTTTTTTTTTTTTGCAAAAATCTCCCACATTCTTCATTCCTGCAATGTAACGTAAAATGCAATGCAAATATGGGGCTTTTCACTTCTCCTTACAGCACCTCGCATTTTTCATTTTCCCGCTATTTTTCTTCTCAGATGTTCCCGAGAAATCCAGGGAGCGCTCTTTCCCATGGTTGCCCATCTACGGGATGTCGTGGGCTATCATTTCGCTTTTCTCTCTGCAAGCCGCACGTCAGCAGCAACCGACAAAACACACACGCATACACACACACATACAGATATATATATATATATATATATATATATATATATATATACACATACATACACACACACACACACCCTGCTGCTCTACTTTCCAGATCTCTTTTTTCCGGTATCATTTTTTTTAAATTACTTAATCTGGTTTTACGTACATTGTTTGCTCTCGTATGCTTGATAACGGGCTATTTGATAAATAATTTCCTCTGGTTTCTTATTTCCTTATAACCGCTGTACGATATTCCCTAATGACCGGAAATTTTTTTATCGTTGTGGGATTGTTGATTCGCAATCTTTGACTGCTAACGTTTGAGTATGGGTACCGAGTCAATTTCTTGGCCAGAGCTACATTTCAAATTCATCTTCACTTGTTTTCCGTCTTAAACGTTGCGGTTCTGACGCCAGTGTGCTAACTTGTACGAGAGTATGTTTGTCATTTCCGTCAGGGATCGTAGAGGCGCGCTGAAGCTTGTGAACTTAATTTTTTTTCTGTTAACGAAAGAAAGTTATAGCTCAAACTATTAAGTAGTATTTTCATGCTTTGAATAGTTATTAATTTCACCGACGAAGCTTAAAAAAATATAAATTATTTGTAGAATACGGCGGTCCTGTGAGTCAGGTAAAACAGAAATAGCGTTGCTTTGAATTTTACGTCGGACGGCTGTATACTGAATTGGAGAAACGACTGTTCTTGCACATCAAAGTGGACTCCGAACCACATATTCCTCTCTCCTTTAGATACTTTTTTTAATACTTCTGTCACTGAGGAGTCAGTCAAGAATAAGTGACGACAGTTTTTTTCTATCGGTTGTATAGACATTTCACATGTGTTCATTTTTACCGTGCTAATTAACATGCTTTGGGGCGATGTACATTATTTGAAGTATTCCACAGTACCCTGCTGATGTGATTTATTTTGGTCATCTGCGTTAGTGCTTCGAGCGTGCTAAACGACTAAACCTTGAAATGCATTGTGATATAGACAGTTCACGGTAAAATGAACACTTTTGAAAGCCTGCTTAAGATCTACTTGTATACACGTTGTTTATATTCCTCCGGCTTATGTAAAATTAACATTGCTCTGAGCCTCACCACTTTATTCATGCGTCGGTAAAATGTAACTCAAATTATTAAGAGAGGAAATACTTTACTAATCTGCTCATTTTTACACTTCGATGCATTAAAAAAAAAAACAGAAACAGAAAGATTTAAATTATCACAATTGGTTACCTAACAATTTTTATTGGACGTTAAAATATGGAACTACTTTCCAGCCATCGTTACCATCTTTACTGGTCGAACGTCACCCAGTGCGCCCATTAAAATATATGAATGCAGGGATAGTGACTTTTTTCCACGGTTCATTTATAAAGTGCTCACTTTATCGTGAACAGTCTTTACGCTGTATTTTCTGTTCTTACTCCTCTGGGACAAAAATGTTTAAAATGACGTACACCCCTTCGCTGCATACGGCTTGAGAAGTACTGTTTTTCATAGTTTTCTTATACGTAGCATACCCTTAACTTGTCCTGATTTTTTGGTGTTAGCGGCGCTTCGTTTTTGTTGCGTTTTCTTGTACGAGTTATATTTGAAACACTTCCGAAACTGACACCTCATGTAAATGTTCATCGTGTAAGTGTACGGGTTGTTCACCTTGCTAGGTATAATGAGGCTTGTTCATCTGAGCCATCATTAAACTTCGTCAGAGAGCGTAATCAAGTTTTCGTAATTGCCACTGATGCACATGCACTTACCTGGTCGTCTGCTCTGTAGTTCTCACTTGTCTGATGTTCTGTGTATTCCAGCGTCAGCGCCTTGTTCCTTGTTTGTCCCACTAGCATGTCTAGTCATATATTTATGAATTCAAATGGCTGTTTTCTGCTGCAGTTCCTGAGTCTTCACGCGTTTATCCATCATCCGACATACATTAATTTCCTTCGCTTTCACGATCTGTCATAAATCTCTCCTCTCTCTCGGCTTGTTTATTTATTGTATGGCCTCTATTCTCCCATTTCCTTGTTTTGTCCATTAGGTTCAAGATATCCTTCATCCGTATATGTTTGTTTCCACCCTTTCATCCGTAGTGCAGGATCATGAACGTATGTATACATTAGATTTGCGCGTGGTTAACTTCAACTCATGACGCACAATCCTGTGTTTATTTTATTTAAAAATAGTGTTTAATTCTGTGTCCGTCTTCAATTCTGGTTAACTGTTTGTGTGTTGGTGGTCGGTGATGTCGTTTTTTCTGGGTTCTCGTTAGACCTAAGACGTATTTAAAAAATACAATTATGTTTAATAATTTCATTGTTGTGGTTTATGCTCAAATTTTAAGTCTTTTTAAAATTTCTTTTAAAGACTGTTCACGATCAAGTGAGCACTTTTGAAATCTACCTTAGAACCTTCGAAAACAGTCACTGCCCATGCCTGCATATCTTCAACGGGCGCACTGAGTGACATGTGCCCGGTAAAGTTGGTAGCAATAGATGGAAAGTAGTTCCATATTTTAACGTCGAATATCGAGTGTTATGTAACCATTTGTGATAAGTTAAAGTATTTATTTCGCTTTCTGTTTTTTGATACATCAGTGTGTAAAAATTATGAGAGATATAAAAGGTTTACTTTTTAAATAATTTCATATTTTCACTTGCCTGACGCATGAATAAAGTGATGAAGCACATGGCAATGTTAATTTTACATAAGGCGGAAGAGTACACAACTTGCATACAAGCAGATCTTAAACAGGGCTTTCAAAAGTGCTCATTTTACCGGGAACAGCCTATAACACCGTATCTTTCACTCTGGTACTATGTAGGAAATCGTCGAACACAACTTTTGCGCGGTTACGGACATATTTTGCAAGAGAATGGAGACCGACTTTTCGGCTGGTTTTAATTTGCGACTCTCGCATTCAAAGCAGATAAGTTCGCATGCAGCACGTTGATGAGTTCGGCAGGTCTTTTTTTTTTCGGCGAGATTTCATTCCGCATTGTTATTTTCATGAGTGGCGTGTGATTAGTCGGCCGGCAACACGACTGCGGGACGCGGGCGTGATATTTCCAGGAAACGGCGCGGACCGAATTGCGTTGGAGATGAAATAGTGGCCGCCCGGGCCTAGTTGTGTCAGAGGGGGTTTGGGAAGAGGGGTGAGTTATCGTGTAGGCAGGGGGAGAGGCGGTTTGCGGCGGCAGGACTGCATGTGTTCGTGACGGCCGCTAATGAACGCTCGCCTGCGGGCAATCTGTTCAGCGTGCAGCTTCAAGTCGTCCACTCGACCACCGTCGCGAGATAAATTCAATTTCCCTGCGCAGGAAATTAAAAAAAATTTTTCTCCGCTATGGCGTTTTGATTTGAATATTATACTTTCTTGAGATTTATTGTGTGAGGATTTTCCACAGTCGAGGAGAGTTAGTTCCTTGCACTATAATACTAACAATTTTTTATTTCAAGAGGGCTTGGCATTGTTTTGACTTTACTGCAGTGAGCGCAAGCTACTTCGGGAGGGTTTGTAACTTCAGTGTTACTATAGCCTATCGTGTCACTTAGTTTAAACAATTAATACTCACTGCGAATTTATTTAAATGTAGGCTAGTGATTATGATTATTTGAATTTCGGTTACCTAGTGAATTTGACTGCGTGGTCTTTGGCAGCTGGCTTATAAAATAGAGTTGTTAAAATGTCATATGGGTATAACAGAAAGTACACGTCAATAGTTTTAAGGGCAGTTTCCACAGGTTAAATATTATTTGAATGTTAATAAATGCTATTGGGGCTCTCAAGAAGATGAGGGCATTCAAACTAGCCCAGCATCACAAACAAAATATTAGAAACATTGGACAAATCCAAAACAATCCCTTCAGGACAAGGTGTAAACAGCTTACCCCAAAAACCCCAACAGCAAAACACATAAAAAACGGAAACTTTCTTTTATTTGGTAAATATTTCGTTCCTTTCCAATGTACAAAATTAAATTTTACTTTTCCAGAAATCTAGAAAATAATACAAAATGCTATATACAGCGCAATACAATTTAAGCAACACTGATGTTTTAGATTATCTTCTACAATATTATATCTAAAATTTTCTTAATTTCCTTGCAGTCTGAAAATAACCCTTTTCTGGCTAAACAAGCAAAGACAAAGCTTAAAAACATGCTTTTTTTCTTCTTCTAAGTTTTCATTTTTCCGCATACAGTAAAATTATGAAAGTTTCATTTTATGGATTTTTTCCTACAATTGGGAAAAATCATACGATTTCTGGCTTAACACATAGAGCCATAAAATACCAGAAAATTTCGAAATACAATAATTATTTATTTTCTTCCTAAGTGGGAAAAACGATGATCAATATTAATTCTAACATAAAGTTACTGGCGGATTTTACCTCTTATTGCCATTCCTACACAATCTTTGCTATAATCGAGCAAAATTACAAAATTAGTTGTTTCATTAGACTTTTAACTGGCTGTATAAAGTAAATCATCAACCATTTCGCATTAAACTTTTTGAAGCAATTTCTAAACCTGTATTTACATTTTCCTATACCAATGCAAAATTGCAATATGAGTCTATCTGCAAAGAATAAATTACTGGCTTTATAAATGAAATCTTCAGCCATTGAACTTTTACCTTTGACAAAAGTTTATGCAATTCTTTATAAAGTATTTGATTTCTGCTATAATCAAAATTATTTCATTAATCGGGAATGCTTTACAGTTTCTCAAAGATATTCTTACAATTTGCACAATTGATTTCATTTATAATCCCTATACCAGAACTATTGGCAAACAATCTACGACCAAGTTTCACTAAAATTCTGGTATTTTTAAAAACTGGCATTTTCAGGAATTTTAAAAATTACGGCAATATTTCTCTACATTTCAAATTCCACCTTTTTAAAATGAGAAATGGCAAATTTAAAAGTTTTTCATCCGCTTCTAACATAGCGCCTATTCCTAAGGACTCATACATAAGACCTTTTAACATGTCCTTTCTTATCCGAGACCTTAAGTGTCGTTCTGAGAATTAATCATTTTTTTTTAATTCATACTTAACTCGAGTGAAGCTCCCAGGCTGTCCGCCCGATGAGCCTTCGCCTGGGGCTTAAATACAAGAGAAATACATAATTGTATCCTGGAGGGATACCTCACAATAACCGGCCAATCACAGGCCGTCGAACAGTCGGTAATGTTCTTCCATAAACTCAAAGTCTTTAGCACCGGAACTGACGTAACAATCTTCAGGCCAATTGGAGCTGTGCGGGCGGCCAACGTCAAGTTTTTCGGTGATTCCAGGTGTAGAACAGGAAAAAATAATCGTTTCCCACAGTAATTTGTCCATTCTTGTTGAATATTGTGTAGCACGGCTTGTAGTCAGTCGAGCCTAAGTGAAATCGAACCTTCAGGGGGGGGGGGGGGGAGATTGTAGGCTGGCAGAAAATACGTGAAAATGAGACCACCTGTCTCAAAGTCAACTTTCAACATAACATGCTACTGAGTGAGGAAAAAAAATGTGATGCGTGTACGTGTAGTCTGACACACACACACACATATATATATGCGTGTGTGTTTACTATGCCCAGTGTATAAACTTTGTATACTTTAATTTGACTTGTCCAATATCTTTGTACAGCTATGTATTGAAGAAAAATATCTTACGGATGCAATAAAACGCAACAATTATGTTATAATTATTATCACTAAGGCCACCTGTTTTTCGTAGAAAGTTCTGTGCGCAGGATAGGCATCAACATTCTACGTGCGCACAACCAGGTATCCTTTGGCTATTGGCCGGGTGCCTGTGTGAGGATACATTCTCTATTTGATTGGGCCTATCAGAATTGAGTTACTCTGGCACTGAATTTCCGCAATTGGGTGACAGACACCTCAAAAGAGCGAGAGTTCAAATCATCCAACGACGATATTGTTTCTGAACTGACGTGTTTTCCAGTACAACTAGTCGCGACTCTTTTCGTGAATAACAGGTGGTCTAAAAACTATCACGTTGCGTGCTATTACTGTTTTCCTGATTGTTCGTCAAGTCCCCTAGTGTTACATAGACAATGAAAAATCAAAGAAAACACAAAGACAATGCTGTGGTATTTCGTTCAAGAAAGTCGTTCATAGCATTGCTGCATTTATAAGTAAGCGCAATTGTACTTTTTCCGTTTCATGGACAGTTCTGAATGTTTCATTCCCATATATTTGTGCACTAAAATTAGTCAGCAGTATGTTAAAATTTTGCAAACAAGATGTAAGGTGTATATGCATGATGGACAAGTATGACAACTGGCCCGTTTATCTTGGCCGTCCCAACGAATAAGGTTACAGCAGACACAGGAAGTTGCCGCCTCTTCCCTGTTCAAGATACTATTTTGTTTATTGGTCATGTATAGGGCTACCTGTTTTACGCGAATATATTTACGCGTAGGCTAGCTAGACTTCAATATCCTTTGCGAACACTTGCAGTCGTCATTTGACTATCGGACTCCTGTCTTTGTGTGAAGGTAGCCTGTTACACTAGTCAACCAATCAGAATTTTAGTTTCTCCGATACTGACCGTTCGTGATTCGCGGGCAGACAGATAAGACCCGTAACAATTCTAATGATCCAATCACAAAAGTGGATCAGAACTAAAGTGCGTTGGAACACAACTTGTCCTGAAATATTTTTTGCGAAAAAACAGGTGCCCGTAGTCATGTATTATATTTCCTACGCGTTGAGCATTCTTGCTTGCCACATTTTAATTATTTAGGAAGAGAAAGGGGAGAATGTTTGGAGAGAAACGAACACAATTGGGGGGGGGGGGGGGGTCTGAGAGTGGCTCTTGTGGTCGTTTGTTACACACCCAGCCTTACTTTCTCCGTGTTAGATTTTCCGTTATTGACCAAAATGTGAAAATGGCAGATGGGAGTAAAAACTTTTAAAGTTCTGAACACACAGTGAGCATGTTAAATCTGATAGGTGGGTTGGTAGGACTTGAATTTGTCGTCGACAGAGAGCTCATTACAGATGGAACAAATAATTAGGGACAAGCAGGAACGGGTAAGGATTCGGTCATATCATGAGTAGTAGGGTCGCGGGAGGGGGGGGGGATTCTAAATACAAAGAATGCTGCCTTTTTATTAATATGATTAACCCTTTGATATCAAATTAATTGAAAGGGTTGAATATTAATCCGATTTTATTCCAATAAAAATTCTTAATCCCATTAAAATTTTCTTTGTCCGATCTCAATCCGATCAAATTTCTTTTCTTTATTTTGTGTATGGGTATAGTTTTTTTTTCTTTATCTTTGGGTGGGGAGGGGGTAGCAGGAGCTCTGTACGATGTTGACGATGTAGTGTCCTTGAGGCGACTGATCAGAGTGGTGGGTTGTAATGAGTTATATAAGTGTTGATTTGAGTGCAAGAGTGGGCTAAGTTTAATTTTTTTCCTTTTTTTTTCTCTAATTCTGATGTGTTTGTAGGGATATTGGTGGTAGATAGGCAATTTTTACGAATATATTTAACACCATAGAGAAATTCACTGTCTTTAAACGAGTTCTACCAATGAATAAATTACACACATCGAATCGCAAATTCCAAACAACTACATGAATAAAAAGTGCAATTATGTGAGTCTTAAACGTAACGTGAATCTCGAGCTTAGAAATATAATTTACACGAGAGAGAATTTTAACTGCGTGAATAACATCTGGTGTCAACAAGTGAAAACTGACTAAACGAAATCCAGCTAGCCAGTATGAAATTACACAAGGCTGAGTCTTAAAAAACGAAATAAGTAACGAGTTCTACGTATGAATAAATAACACGAGAGACCAGTATAACAAACAATTACATTTTATTGTTTTTAAACGAAATTCAGCTACTCAGTATGAATAAATAACGTGTACAAATTACACGATTCAGCCTGGAGAATGATATCTTACGGCATAAAAACTCTGAATACAATTTAAACCAGACACAATAGTGTGCATCTATTCTGATAAGTAAAATACATAATGATATAAAATCTTACCCCAAATGAATTGTTTCAAAATAACCAACTTGCGTAGAGCGTAATCCCATGCCACTTTATATATGGAATGGAAAAAATGCACAAACATCCTAGAAGAGAAAATTATTATTTTTTAAAATAACGAACGTACTACAAATTTCCATAAATAGAGCACACTTGTTAACGCAAACTGTATTTTCATCTAGCGAACACAGAAATTGAAAATCTTATCGCAATATTGATTTAACACATGGAAATATATATTTTCCCGATAAAATGCTTTTATATAAAAATACATACTTTATAAAACGTTAATCGAGGCTATCACTAGAGATGGTTCGTAGTTGAGGTACGCCCCGATCGTAAGCTCGTTGTCCGCCAACTGTCTACCCGCCGGATGAAGACGAGAGGGAGAGAGAGAGAGAAAGAGCTGCACACATCTGTCTCCTCCATGCTTCTATCACCAACTGAAGATGGCAGAGAGTGGATAGCTGAGGTCACTTCGCTCCAGAACTCCCTAAACCCCCTCCCTCCCCATCCAACAGCTCCACTCGCCTGACTGCTACCCCGGGATGCTCGCAATTGTCAATTTTTTCATCTCTAAGGTAAGATGGCGTCAACTGCCTACTAGTGCTCAGATCGGGTCCCTCTCGCCTGTAGGCATCCCCTACCCTTCTACCCCAACCCTGCACCTCTCAGAACTGGCCCGACTCCACGATGCCAACCACCTTCCAATCTCTCCAAAAATCATCTCCTAGGTCCTGGGGGTCATTCACCCATCAGCCTGTGATTGTCATTTATCGCAACTGATTCAAAATGGTTCAATATGGCGACAAATGCCTAGTTGCATGCAGTTCGGGAGCTGCCTGCTCGTAGCCACCCTACCCTCCACCCCTCGCCCTCAGAACCGACCCGAATCCACACACCCCTACCACCCCTACTCCCAAAGCTGACTTTTCTGAAGAAGTCCACTATCTATCCAGCCTGGTGTTCGCGCCAAAAACCAGTTTTACGCATTCCAGCTTCAGTCCTGAGAATGCTTTTTCATAATTTGTCGAGAGTTGGCACTCCTACAATATCTCTTTCATGACAATGTGCCCTCCCCCACTACAGTATTCAGGACTTATTTTTCTTGTGTTTACTCCCCTGCTTCGACCCATATCCCTCTAAATGTGTGGCCTGAGAAATTTTGCCTGACTTGCTGTGGTTTCAACCTTATGAAACAGTTGATTATATGAGCAAGGGGGAAAAAATTACAAGTCCCTGAAATCAAGTTCCCAATACAAGCCCCGAGATAATCCCCAGAGTTAACATTCCAACAACAACTGTATATCTGAATAAAGCTAACTATGATTTCTAAAATCACACAGAAATACAAGACATAATTTATTCACTGGTTAAGAAACATTTTCTACAAGTATTCAAACAAGGTAAATAAATATTCGTATAGGAGAGAAAAATATATATTGGGAGAGAATAGTCAATCTCTTTTAACAATGAGGTCTTGAGAGCCGATGAGGGAAAACCATTTGGAAATGGGGCAGCACCGGGCCAGACCAGGTCACGTGCATGAGATGAGGGGAAACGAGAGAGAGAAATCTCCGATAAAACCTGCCGACCAACGGCAACATCTAACACGACATCCACACATTGTGAAAAAATAATTCGTATTTAGGGTGTGACCCGCCCAGGGGAGCACGCTAACCGCTCAGCTAACATGTTCCCTTTCTTTACGGCTAACCAAAAACTTTCCAAAGGCAAAATGTATTCCATGTAATTTAAAATGTATATATTTAAATTTATTTAACATTTTAACATTTTCCGGTGCAAGTTTAACGAAATAGTATGAATACAAGGTTGAAATAATGTTTTTTCGGAGTTGGAAAATAGTGATTTCAACGTTATTTATTCTTTTATACTTAAAGGTCCAAATTATTGAAAATTTTCGGGAAAATATACTGTGATTTTTACATGACGTGAGTTGAATTTTATTTATTTAATAACTAGTTTAAATATATTATATTATGATTGTCTTCTTCTCCAGACATCATCGTGATATATCTTGATGAGTTGTAATCTGTGTATATGTAAAATGAAATTTTTTTTATGAAATGTTTGGTGGACTGTGTTCGGTGAACTTGTAGATTCAAGGCAAAGAGGGACAGAGGTATTTGCTACTTGCCTCAGTAAAAGTATTCAGAGTTGGCTTTCAATATAACCCCTGGGATGTCACAAAAGTTGGTCAGCAGAGCGCCGAGTCCTACTCCAACTTTCAACTTGAATAGCCGGAGTGGACAAAGACTTTTAACCATCTGCCTCATTTATTTGCACAATTCCATTCATTCATTCAGCTATGTTTGATTTTCTTCATAAATTTTTGGTAGTTTCCGCTCAGCCCATCAAAGTAAGTTAGTTTTGTAATAAAATTTTATTTAAAATGATTGTGTTTTTTTTTTTACATCAAGAAAATTAATTTTCTTCTTCGTGAAAGCAAGCAAAAAAAGTTATCCCAAATTTTTTAAATACAAGTCATCAGCTCACCATTACTGATAGACACCTACTCATTTCCCTCCATTACTATTAAACCATCACTCATGGCTGTAGAATTAAAAAAAAATACAAGGCATGCTATTCGTTTTTAAAACAAAAGAAAATGTTTTATTTTAAAAAATTATAATTACTTTCAAGACAGAATAAATTATACATCTTGGCATTAAACATACTATATCACAAATTTTAAATAAAATACAATATTTTTTTAACATTGCCTTCTGAAAAACATCACAACTTAAAATCATTACTTCCTGTTACACACAATCTTAATTGAAATACAAACAGTGTTTAGCAATGAATTCTGAAACACGATACATACCGAAATCGTTAATGTATATTACATCACAAATTATGAAATAAATACTTTAATTTTTTTTTTTTTTGTTTTTCGTTCATGTCAACATTTACATGTACAAGTTAAACATACTTTTTAAAAACCAAATCTCCATCTTATGCCAATAAACTGTAAAAAATTAATCGCATTATGTTCTGATACAACTTCAAAAAATATTCAAACACACTATCATTGATATGTACAAGCCAAAACAGACTTTTTTAAACAAAAAAAAACTCTATCGAAAGTCATTAAAACTGTAAAAATTATCGCATCGTGTTCTGATACATCATCAAAAATATTCAAATACTCTAACATTTATATGTATAAGCCAAAAAGGCTTTTTAACTATGAAAAATTCCCCTGTTCACCATTCGGATGTCAATGTGTTCTGAGTGAAAAAAATTTACATCATTATATGATTAAAAGAATACAGTTTATTAAGAAACTTTCCAACATGAATGATGATTTCTTTAAAAATCATTACAACTGTATGAAATTTCTTTAAAAATTCTTATGACCGAATTGTTTTTCTTTAGAAAATTGTACAACTGACTGAAATTTCTTTAAAAATTGTTATGACAAATATTTTTCTTTAAAAAATTGGTATGACTGAATAATTTTTCTTTAAAAAAATCGTTAGAACTTTATATTTTCACCTTATTTAGAATAAAAATCTGTGAAATTATACCACAGAAGGAATCACTCATCACTGAAAATGTTAATTTTCAATACAATTTATGTCTAGGGTTAACCCCTAAGCTTAATTTGCATTTTGTAACTGGAATAACAACTAGTGGTGAAGGAGGTAAGGAGATTGGGCTATAAATTATTTCTTGCAGCGGCGGATTGAATATAGGCGGAAGCGGGGAACATTAATTTATCTCGTGGTGTTTTAGGTGACAATATTTCAATAGATGTCTGACTTGGAGCAGGTGATACAACAAAATTAAAATTCAAAAATTCGTCTATTCCTGCAACAAATTATCATTGATAAATATAGATTTCGAAGACACGTTTAGAGAGGGAGATGTTGAATCTAACGGTTTACAACAGGAGTAAATCTTGGGTGTTGGCAGTCGTTGCTCACCTGTTTTTCTTCTTCTTAAGTCTAAAGCTCCAAACTCTGTATGTGGGAGCACTGTGTTGGATGGTGCTGCAAACTTGGAAGATATGGACACAGTGGCTGACGACGCTGTGGACACTCTCTTAAGCATGGGCACAATGGCAAAAGGTGCTGCAAACTTTGAAGATATGGACGCCGTGGTTGATGGCATTGTGGAAGCTCTCTTAGATAGGGATCATGACTCCATCACTGGTTGCAATGTGAAGGTAAACTTCTCTTCCTCTAAAGAAGTTACAAAACTGCTTACTATATCATCCGAATCGTTGATTAGTCTATTGAAATACTCCCAATCAAAACTATCAAGTTCTTTGTTAAAATCTTGCATAGATAATACAAGAAAGTAATCTTCATACGACCGTGACATTGCAAAGCGAACCGAACTGACAAACAACTGGAAAAAGTGGAAGGGGCATAGAGACTGAAGCCCTATCTAGAAAAGTTTCAAATTTCCAGGTAAAATGTTCGAGAAACCTGATTTCTCCCATCCAACCAGAAATCAGAAGTTCAAACATCCATTCCCCTCGCTTCATGCATCCCCAACTTTCAAATATCTCAAGCCAACACCCTCAACCTCTGAGACAAACCTCTCTGCTAAGTTTCTTGCTCGAAGAAATGAATAACATTTATTTATCAGTAAAATAACTTCTGAATCATAACAAATAAATAAAATTTAATTAATAATCCATTAAAATGATTAGCAATGTATTAGCGATCAACATACTTAATGAAACGATATATGATTTATAGAAAAAAAGAAAGTAATGTTATTCATAAAAAACATGGTATAATCCTTTTTTAAGCTTCTCTAAGGTTACTTTAATATTTAAAGGAAATATTTTTCTTATTTACAATATATCTTATCTAAATCGAAAGATGTCATACATTCTAAATTTAATAAATATGTTCCTGTTTTCCTAATTCGTATACTATTAATCAAATTTACACCAACCATATATGGAAATGTTTCCATTAATGTAGCCTATCATGATTTAAATATTATAAAACAAATTATATTTTATAAGATATTTCCATCGATTTTTTTTTGGTAAAGGTTAGTATGTGTACGGAGAAGTAAAACTTGTTTCGTAAATATTAGTTCATTTTAAATGTATGTCTTGGGTATATATTTTTTCCTGTGTAATGGAGCTTGCAAAATGAACATTAATTTTTATCAATTAGAATACAAAATATTTTTGCTCGAGAGATTTCAAACAGCTAGTAATACATTTTGAACTTGTTTCTGCAGTTGAAAAAAATCGTTGACCTGAACTGCTCTCCCCTCCAAGGATGGGGATGTCCTTGGTCGCTTCCTTCATGAAAAGCTAGGTGCATGGGTTGTCTCCAGGGTATAATAAAACCAAAATGCGTTCTGCAGGGGTTTGTTGAACTCGGGCTGATAACATCTGAAATATCGGTTTTCTGTAGTTGGTACCATTGAAATTTAACCTTGAAGGAAGGATCGCACTGCTAAGACCTCAGATGTCTAAACACAACAGATTTTCGAGATATTGGCAAACACCATAAGTATACCAATTCAAAGCTAGTGTATATTTGTTAGCTAATAATGATTGAGTGGAAATATTTCATGAACTTCATTTAAGTTTAAACATCTATAAAATTGAATATGTCTACCTTTTTCACGTGGACGAAATTTTTTTTATTAGTTTTACTGACAGTGATTCGATCTTTATTATTTTTATGTTAACATGATTACAATCATACCTAACCGAGACTCTAACACAGTTTATATCAAACAAACCTTATGCGGGATGGTATATTATATTGTTAGTTATGGAAAAGTGGTTAGAGTGCTTTCTGCCAGAACTTTTCCCTCTCTGGGGAGAAAATATTTTTATTACCAAAACAAGTTCCACTTTAATAAGGAAATGGTTAAAAAAAAATTTAGAAAATCGAATAATCTTACATAATATTTATTTACAAAATATATACAAATGCAGAATGATCCAAAAAACATTTTTAACACTTTCAAGTACAGTTTGCTCCAAAACATAAACAAGTAACTACAGGGTGATACGAAATATATTAAACAATTATTTCAAAAATATATACAAACAAAAGCTGTTTCAAAAATAAAGTTGATAATACTATTTCTTTACGAAAAAAATACGAAATGGTTTATTCCAACATGCTAATAACTTGCTGATATTCACTTTACATTTTGATTTATGGATACACGAGCATGTGATTTTGTTGTCTTGTTGATCCATTTCTATGAAATAGTGAATTACATCCAACCAAATGCATTTTATAGTAAACCGCACTCATTACTTCTCTCATCCTAAATAACGATATATGACTCAACTAATATCCACTGGTAAGTCGCAGAGAGAATCATCATAGTCTGTTTCACTGCAGTCAGACATCAATGATCATTTTAGCATTAATTTAGAGTTTTCTCCTGCAGAGAAGAATTTTGAGTTAGATCCGTATATTTTACGTGATTGTTTGAACGAACAACAAGTGTATTCCTTTTCAATATCTATTACTTTCCCATTATACACACTTTGCAAAATATGTTTTTGCTCTACTCCACCCACATATATTTCACAATTATTTAGTTAATGTTTGCAAATAGCTTCAATATTCTCATATTACATACATCTACTTTCCCCTTTTAAATCATGGTGTTAGTTAGTAACCCATCTATTTGTTTCTTGTATTTGTGAGTTAGATGTTTCCAGTCAAACTGTGATTTGAAGCTGTATACAGTTGTATGTTCTACCATATCAGTGATAGCTGTTGTCCTGTTTGCTTACATCAAACACAAATAAAGTTCCTCTGGTTTTAATTGATTCGGGTTCTAGAATCGGTGAACTGATTGTGTTATAACATGTTTCCTGAAACTTTGAGTACATAGCATACAAAATAAGGAATTCCCCATTCTCAAAGTTCATATTTAAATCCACATAGCAGTAAGCTTGACTGTTTAAATACTGTTTAATATTTTCATATCACAGTTATCGAATATTGATGTATCAGCTTTTAATTTGTTTTGTCTAACAACATATCTTGGTTTTTTCCGACGAAAAACTTGTTTTCACATTCCAAATGACTTTTTGTGATGTTGGCGGTGATGGAAAAACCTCTAAAAGCCTTCGATCTGAATGTAATGTCTAAATTCTTCCCTTTTTCGATAAATTCTAAAAATTTTACACATTCACGAGTGTTGATTTCAAGATGCGGCATCAACCATTCCACCCTGCTTAATTCAAATGTTACACCTTCCTCGTTATTAGCTGTATCATATATAGCACTTAAAGCCTTATTGTCAAATAGAATAACTAATTCTTGTTTAGAATTTAATATGACGTGTTTGTAGTCTTCAGCAAAGCCTAAAACCATACTTAACGGTATAACAACTTCGTGTTTTCCACCTGGGTTTATTTTTAGTGAGTAATCACTAGCACTGTTCCACCCAGCCATAAGCCCTGAATAAATATCGTTTACAGTCCCTGAGAGATAGTTCTTTATCTTGAAAGAAATTCCAACATCTCGTGTTTGATCGATTTCCACTCTATTTAGCAGATATGCAATTCTGTCGATTAAATAAAGTATTCCATACTTACAGTTTTTGTAGTTGTTGGACCACTTGCATCGGCTGTCTTTTTAATTGTTCCTCTAAACCTTAAACTTGATGTGTAAATATCATGATTTTGTATCCAAATCCTTATTTCCGAAAGAAACGTGTACCGACTTGCTCGGAATGGTTCATACACATATATTTCCGTATTGGTGATCACATTTTCATAAGTGATCGGTTCTTCAACATTAAGTATGTCTTCTATTTCTATTAACAGTATATTGTAATTATTTTAAATACAATTCGTTGCCTCATATTAACTTCATGGGTATCTTATTTGAATTGAGTGTTTTATGTGGTGTTTACATATTTTTATACTTTCTTTATTCGAAATACGATCCTTAGTGACATACTTCTTAAAAGAACCACATACTTTGTGTCCGAATTTAATAATGTACACAATACCCATTATGATTGTAATGTGCAATGAAATGCAAGTGTTTATATGCCTTTTTTTTATGTAAACAAGCTGTAATTTCTTTGTTTCAAAAATTAATAAGTTTACTGTCTTGATCAACATTTCTAACAACTATTACATCAATGCGATTCATTATTACTGGAAGATATTTCAATGTATTAGGTTTTTCAATTATTTTATATTCTGGAGCTACAGCACACATGAATTAATGTATTGTATTTGTCGGTTTTCCATTCAAATATGAACCACTAACAATATTAACATTTATACGACATACATTTATCGACAATATGTTAACCTGTTTTGATGAGTCGTGTAATTGATTTGCTGGATATACTCTCCGTTCATAACCTAACATATTGGCAATTGAATTGTCTTCCGAGAAATCGATATCGACGTTACTATACACTAGTTAATGTATTTGGATTTCCACATAATCGGAAATGCACATCTACATGTACTGCTGCTTTAGTGAATGTTTCAAGGTCATTCAACTTATAAGATCCTACCAGTATCACAATCTTCTATGTTTTTCACCAATATGTGCCGTAAATATTTGGTTATGCATATCAATGTTTGGTATGCATAATTGCGACAAATTTCCACTTAATATCATCGTAATTGACATATTACTTTTTTTTTACAATTACACTTACTTATATAGCCTATTTATAGTCGAAAATGTCAACATACATGTCCGCAATTGATTGTATTTGGTAATTGCTCCGTTTTGTAATTATGCCTTAATTGGGTGTTTTTTAATTATTACGTATTTCAATTGGAGGATGTAAATCGCCAAAACTTTCCTAATACAGTGATTGATTTACGTTTATAATTAATGCAACCCGATGCATTCCTTCATTTTGTTTCGAATCTAAATTAACTATCATACATTCACGAAGATTTGGTTTCTTTGGTAAATCGTCTCTCATATACACACCTCAAAAATAGGGAATATCCAGTTTCTTTACAAATACATTAATATCTTTATTTGTTAAAGCACACTTTGGAAGAGTATTTAGGATATTTTTTTTGTTTCCACGTTTGGATTTTTTTTGTCCTTGTCCAACTTTATAGGGTTTCAAATACATTTCTTTACTTTTTGATTTAACTGCTCTACTAATTGCCGAAACCCCTCCAAGGATTGATCCAGGAGCTGTTAATGCTGCAAATAGGAATGGAATGATTCCTCCTTTCTTTGTTTTTCGTTTGGTTTTCCATTTTAAGCCCAGGCCTCTCTTCACCTTCGCGCGTATAACTTTATCAACAACCCAAGCTCCAAGCTTTTCACCTGTAGATGTAGATGGATTCTTCCTTATATTTGCTGCATTAACAGCTAAAATTGTATCCTCTATATGTCTTATTTCCAAATCTTTTGTATGATCGTACTCTATATCGTGTTCTTAACACGCATTATCCAAAGAGTTTATTCCTTGATAATTCCGTGCCAAACGTTTTGCAAGTTTAGTACCTTGTCCGCAATAATTGTATTTCGGTAAATGTAATTCAAATGGTAATTTATTACTCAATGTATTCAATACACCACATTCTTTTTTGAAATGTTTAGTACAAGCAACTGTATTCAACTGAACACAAAACTATATATAGACCTGCATTTATATTTTTACGTTAGTACGTTACATAATACTGTGTAATTGTGTAAAAATGAAGGTTATAAAACTAAATGTACATCTGCCAGTAATTGTAAATACGAAAGAAAACGTAATTAAACAGAAACATGGTATTCTTTTACCTTCAAATATATGTTGAACAATAAGCGGTCCTTCTTCATGTGGAAAAACTTGTGTTATTATGTCGTTGTTAGAGCATCCGAACGGACTTAAATTTGAAAACGTGCATGTGTTTTCTAAAACATTACAACAAGAGAAATATCAATGATTAGCGTCCATTTTATAGTTAATTTGAGGAATCCGATATTTTCCTTTTACAAATAAAGAAGATATAGTGCCTCCGAATGAAGCATTACCGAATTTCGTATTTATTTTTGACGATGTTTGGTGTGAACCGCAGGTTGAAATACAGCAACACTTTAGGTTTGATCGACAATCAAACGTCGCTTGTTTTTATCTATCACGAAGTTACGCACATACACCGCAACATAATATACGCGAATGGTAATTGTGTTTAAAATGGATAGTATGAATCTGCAAAATATTTACAATTATAATGTTTTAGGAGATATGACATTTACAAAGTTTAAAGATATGTGTTTTTACTGTTGTAAAGAAAAATACGGTTTTTTGGTGATTATACCAACACTTCCCCGATATAAAGGTAGATATGTGTCTGGTTTGACAGTTTTTTACTTCCAGGCGAAGAACAATGAGTATTTCAAAGTTTGGACATAGCGATATAAAACGCAATCATTACAATAGCTGTTTAACCAAAAATCGCGATGGGAATTGTGATTTGAATGGACATATATTACATAATATGGGTATGGCTGTGAAAGATAGCGATGCGGTAAATAAATGTTACGTGGAAGACTTAAACACTATTACACTAACGTATTTAAATCACAATCAAACGATGTTCAAGAAAAATTAATAATGTTAGTTGATTTGAATGATAATGTTTATAAAACACGAGTGTAATTGCAAACATTTTAAGCAATATTAGCACTGTGTTGCAGAGTAATAAATCTAGAATAGAAGAACGTTTAAATGGATTTAATAAATATTTTAACGATATGATAAACATAGTTTTTACAACACAACTTACAGAAATGCAAGGAAATTTAAGAGTTGTAATTAATGAAGTGGTAAACGCTAATATTACAAAACAACTTGAAACACAAATGGAACAAAGCTAGAAAGTTCAGACTGTAATCGTGCCTGCGTGCTTACGAATGCGATTCTAGTATGTGTAACCTCTGCACCACATGTTGTGTCTGGTTAACTCAGACTAAGGGCGGAGTATAACGTCGACTTATGTAGATATTTACTGCTTGTACTCATTGTCTACATTAAGTACGTACCACGTCGGTTATCTTCAAGTAATGTAGCCTTTCAGCTCATAGGTGCTACCTATTTTCATATGGGGGACCAGTAACCTTTGCAAGCCTGTATTAAACTTGTAGCACACAGGTCATCTCCAAGTAATATGCCTTATAGCCTAGTAGGGTTCTGCTGTACAGGCTTAATTACCGATGTTATTTTTAATGCTGCATTGTAATGCCAACTCTCATTGGTGATTTTCGTAATGGCTCGTCGGACAATGGACGAAACGCTTTCCCAGAATCTTAATTAAGCTTCAGATTAGGTATGGATTGCAGTTGCGTGGAGGTAAAGAATATTCAGATATTGTTGTTTCGAGTTGTTCGACAATCCGTGTGTAGCGCGTCTTATTGTTTTGCTACTTGAAGTGTTGGTGGGTAGTAAAAAAAATATGCACGTTTCTATTTGGCGCAGAAGATTTATAGTATAATTGAAAGAATATCATAAAATGTCTAACACGTGGAAAAACAAAATTTTATTACGATATTGTAAGTTACTAATATATAATACCTATCTTTTATCATATTGCTTTTGATACACTTACATACATTTTGTTCACCCACGTGTCATAGACTACATCAGTCAACGAAATTAGACACAAGATCCATCAAAATTGCAGACGTTAAAAGCGACTCCAAAAGTCATTTGCAGAAATGTTTCGCAGCGCACGCACGATAACAGTATGCTACAGCTAAATAGATCATCATAAGGAAATAAAAGAGAATGTCGAAGCTTGACACGAAAATTTCGAATGGTATTGATTTACTATAGCATAGGTTAGCGGGTAATTGTCACTTAAGGATTTGTGGAAATGCTTTTATTGACTGGTAGATTATAAAATTTTCGCGTGTAGCTATTCAGCACTTAGACCAGCGTCGCATACTTAAAACGTAGTTTAGTTTAAGAGTCGTGAGAAATAATGAAAGATCATTTTTATTAATCCTTCCTGGAAGTAGTTTATTACTAAGACGTTTTTAATCCACGCGATAGCTACGCATTTTTCTACATTGCCGATTTCATTATGGTATTCCCCAGAGATCTGATAATGGATTCTGTGTAGTCTTTGTGTCCTTTTTTTGCCAGTTCAGGATTGCTGCTGGTGTCAGTATCATTGCAGAGTACGTAGGAAGACAGAGGCGAAATAGCCGGTTATTCTGCGAACTTCAGCCGCACGCGCCAGTAATACATGTCACTGGTCACCAGCGTGCTAGAACGCCATTCGTCAATCGGCGCCTGGTAACCTTGATGTCAGCCGGTATCACAGCCAATAGAGAATCTTTCTCAGCACTTAGTAGCCAATCAGATGTCATGGCCCTTTACAGAGCCTCGCGCAGCCAATTAGAGAATGGGTTCGCCCACATCAAAAGACCCGCCGCGCTCTTTATTCTCTGTGTACTTGTCTACTATGTGGTTTCGCGTAAACCGTCCGAGTTTTGGTTTCACAGAAGCGGAGGAGCTATAACTATAAAGTGAAATATAATGCTGCAAACTGATTGTGCGCATTCTTCACCTGGTGTGTCTCTGAAAGCTGTTAACGATAAAGTGGACACTTTTAAAATAAACCTTAGAAAAAAGTAACTGCTCCTGCCTGCATATATTGTAACGGGGGCATTGAGTGGCATGTGCCCAGTAAAGTTGGTTACGATGGATGGAAGGTAGTTCCATATCTTAAAGTAGAATAAAAAGCGTTAGGTGTCCGTTTGCGTTAACTTAAATAATTTTCGTTTTCTTTTTTTTTATGCACCGAAGTGTAAAAATTACCACATTTGTATAATATTTACTTTTGAATAATTTCACAGTTTGACCTGACCGACGCATGAATAAAGGGTTGAGACCCTTGGAAATGTTAATTTTACACAAGGCGGATGAATACATAACGTGCATATAAGTAGATCTTAGCAGGACTACCGAAAGTGCTCATTTTACCGTGAACAGCCTATAACAACGATTGTTTTTCATATACTTTTTCCGGCCTTTCTTTCAAACTTCATATTTTTCCTATGCCGCCTTGACACTTCTACTGTGCATAATCAACCATGCACGGGTTGCGTACACTGTTTAATACTTTTGTAACCAAGCTTCCGAACGATGTTGCGGAGAATCGTGTCGACAGCGTAACGCCGGCAAGCGTTTTCATAGTAAGTTTTCATCCGGGCACTTGCGGGTGTAAGTTTACGTGTAAGCCTTTTCGAGGGGGAATCTCGCGACCCTCTTTGCGAGGCTGTATCCTGGGGGATGAGGGCGAATTCCTGTCTTGTCGCGCGCCTGTCCTACAGTTTGGCGCCTCCCTCGTGCTCTTAACCCCCCCGACTCGCATTCCTGACCGCTCATCTGCCCCCCCCCCTAGTGACACCACCCCACAGGCATACCCTGCGTCATTCTGTGCGCCCTTCTGAGTGCGCCTTTTCGCATACTTGACTCTCGGAGAACTTCTACGACAAGGGTGCCGTCTTTGCGGATTACTATGCCCAGCACGCCCGACAAATATGCAACCCGTCGTTGCCCTTCCTTCTCGTGTAGCCCCTACACTCCATAAATCGGCCACGAGATGAAAGTAAAGACACATCCAGGACGTGGTTTCCTCTTTCAGTGTGTTGCAAAATTAATTATTTCATTTCCAAGTCTCGATCTAAGAAAAATCAGTAATATCAGGACCGTCCATGCTGGAGTGGACAGGTTTGCGCGGTCTTGCAAGCTGATGAGAGTGAAGAGAGATGAGCATGGAGCAGCGCCGGAATGCAACGCGGGGAGAAACAGGAGATCCCCGAGGAAATTCGCCGATCAGTGGCATCATCCGGCACGACCCCCACGCGCGAAAATCCGGGAGCGACCCCGCCGGGAATCTAACCCGATTCGCCTTGTTGGGGGGGGGGGGGGCAATACTATAGCCGATGCGCCATCAGAGCCTCTCTTCCATATAAGGAAACATCACACTTTGTCCTCCCCCCTTCTCATCACCCCAGTTTGCAAGAATCATTCTAACATCTCAGGAGAAATAAGGTTCCACGCTTTTAATAATGTGCCCTTGGGATGTATTGTACAATTATGTCAGTGCCGTAGTGTTATGTAAAGAACATTTTAATTCGCTCTAATTAAAAACATTTTGAGCTTTTCAACGTCGTATTTTGTATTTTGGTTGGTCGCACAATCAAGTGATTCTGTGTCTGACGTTACTCTGGTGTCTTCGGTTCAAATTTGTTCAGTTATTCGAATACCGGGTAAGTGGAACGTAAGCCGTCTTTCGAGTAACCTTCTGGCATAAAGTGGAGGAGTACAATTGAATATTTGAGAATGCACAGGCGATGGCTGTACTTCGCTTACATATATGTAAACGCAGATTACCTATAAAAATGCGTAGACAGTTTTGAGTGAGCTGAAAGTTTTGTCACTTCAATCCACTCCTTTCATGATCACATATTTTAGGATAAGGCTACTACTAAATTATTTATTTGCTTCGCTATTATATTTTGTCAGCTTAATTAAAAAAGAAAATTTGTAACGATAAAAATTTACAACTTTAATACGAGTTGAGTTTCATATGACTTGTACAGTAGAGTTTGACAAAAGTCTCAGGTCATTGGTTTTGTTATCTTCATAAGAATAAAAATAGTTGGTGAATTTGAAATTAATATAATACCAACAGCGTAAACAATAATAATAACAATACGAAATGGTATCCAACAACCAGCCATGGATAGCCTTCCAGAATCAAAAGTCTGAAGTTTTTACAACTCAAAACAACGTTAAGACCTTGTCCACAATAGCTGATCCGTAGTTGAATGGTCCGCTGACCTACTTCGTCCGCGGACGCATATCCCAACGTGCGTGTCTACAGTAACGACGTCCGAAACTATGATTTCCGACACTGGCACCAGAGTGCACCAAATTCGACGCCGTCCGAAGCTAAGCTTTCAGACACGGAAACTAGAGTGCACCCTAATCGGCGCGTCAGTAAATTGTATTATATTACTCATAAATAATTATCTTTCTATCTTTTTTGATTTTGTTTTCTAATTTGAGTTATGCGAATGAGTACGTTTTGATTTTGCATTAATTTAACTTCATTTGGATTTTTTTTTTGCTCTAGTGAGTGTTGTTGGTTTTTATTTTATTTTTTCTATTACTTATTAAAGATTCGTTTTCTCGGTTACGAGATTGAAGGTTATTGCTTTGAACACCTAGCGAGTTTTTATTATAATAACTAACACACCCGCGATCTACTTTTACCATTTGCGCCCGATAAACTGTAAACAAAAAAAAATTTGGAAAACGTCCATGGTCCACGGACGAAAGTTGAATTTGGCGAATGATCTCGGGACATGGGACATTGGGACGGCGAGCTGTAACGTCAGAGGGTCACGTGCACCAATCAGCAGTAATGCGTCCGCGGACCAGTTATTGTGGACTAAGCTTAAGTCTACCAGAAAACTGCGGATTAATAAAAACATGTGTTCGGGTCGTGTGGCATTCGGAAGTTACGGCGGTTATGGGGCGGTGACTAGCCCGCCCCTAGACACGTATTGAGTTTTCAACCGAGCTTTTAACAAAATAGGACTCACTGAATACAGGTTTTACTGCTCGAAGGCCGGCTCAGTCTGCTATTGCCAGTACCGCATCTTCACTCCGATTACTAAGACAGTGCACTTTACTTTCTCCTATTCTATATTGAGGCCTTCTTCATTCTTATTTACTTCACACGGTATTCTACCGGTTTTCCTCTTAAAGCCTGTATTCCTCATTGTTACTCAGAAATATTCAGACTTAGTCATGAAGCCTCTATCTGAATACCCCTTCATGGATCATCAGAATAATGCCCCTCTCACGGCACTTATCGTATTCTTCAAAATGTTCCAGTGTGTCATCGACACCGCATAGATCACGTGATTGTGAATACAGTGCGATCTAGTGGGCATTGTGCCACTCTGCTCGGTCCCTCCATGACTTTTGGCGATGCTCGCTGTCTATAAGTTGAAGCCAGCATAGTGGTCGTTTAGCAGGGAATTGTGTGTTCATCTACATTCTTGTAAAACACTTCATGTTTCATGGCTGCACCTCCGATACTGTTCGCGTAGATGTCGCGTTGCTTGCATTTACTGTCCTGTTGTACTCTAAAGCCATTTGCTGTCATTGTACCTCTGGATTATACAGTTTCCAACCCATTTTCACCATTATCATCCAGATGGGGTAGCGTACCGCTCCAAATCTCGAGCTATGTAGAGACATGACCATTCTGCCCCTTTCAGCTTCGTGGTGTGCTCTTTCCAACCTGCCCAATATGTTACCACTGTGCACCAATTCAGCGTCAAGGCATTATCACAGGCCACGACAATAAGCGCAGTAAAATTATACTTTCATGTTTCACTCGCCGAGCAATGCTTGCCTTTTTACTACCAGCGTGAGGCGCAGATTCATTTCTGTGTCATCACAGATATTCAGACATTATCCACTAAACGCTGAATATTAGCATATTCAAACACAAGGTACTTGTACTGGTTATTTCATCGCTGTAGTAGACCTACTGTTTCTTTAACTAGCTACAATTATTTTTGCCAAAGAGCTTAATTAATAATCAGTTTCTACTCCCACAGCAGTTTTACTGTAGTGTACATAAATAATCACTAAAAGCATTGATAAAAATGTACAGGTTTTTGGAAGCGAAAATACGAAAAGTAAGAAAGTTAATATCTGATAATATATTTCAATAACTTTGTAAGTTAATATTTTGCCGACGTATCATTCCGTAAAACTATGTACGTAAAAAGTTTGTATGTAGGCTATTCACGATAAAGTGAGCACTTTTGAAATGAACCTTTGAAAAAATTCACTGCCCGTGCCTGCATACATTTTAACGGGCACACTAGGTGACATTCGCCCAGTAAAGTTGGTAACGATTGAGGGAAAGTAGTTCAATATGTTAACGTCGGATCAAAAGTGTTAGGTAACCATTTGTGATAACTTGAATTATTTCTTTCCCTTTCTGTTTTTTTTTGCATCGAAGTGTCAAAATTAGCATATTTATAAAATATTTGCTTTCCTAATAATTTCACAGTTTTACTTTACCGACGTATGAATAAAGTGATGAGGCCCATGGCAATGTTAAATTTTACATAAAACAGAAGCAGACACAATGCGCATACAAGTAGAGCATAAGCAGGTCTTTCAAAAGTGCTCATTTTACCGTAAACAGCCTTTACAGACTGTTATTTAGGATTGCTCTTAATTTTTCTACATTGGCTTCCGTAAACCTGCAAACTTCAATTGACGTGTTCAGCGTCAGTTTATGTATCATGCCCTCTGAAGCAACTGGGGGCCACGGTGGTTGAACGATTAGCACGCTCGCCTCTCACCAAGGCGAACCGGGTTCAATCACCGGCCGGGTCGCCGGTGGGAATCGTGCCGGCGGATTTTCTCGGGGATCTCCCGTTTCCCCCGCCCCTTCATTCCGATGCCGCTCCATTCTTACTTCAATCACCCTCATCGGCTCTCAAGACCCCGCTGTTAAGAACCGCCCAAATCTCTTCATTCACACTCTGAAGGAACTTGGTTATGGCATGAGAGTTCCCGTGAAGGTTTCAGAGATTGTGCCGCTGGTCCTGTGGTTATGGCAGTTATGATTCGCGAGTGCGTATCTTACTGGTGCAACGCTGTCCCAGTTAGCAGCACTGCCAACCCTGCCTCTTGGAAGTAGCGGGCTGTAATCTCTTGGAGAAGTGCCACCTCTTAGGTCCCGACCCTTTCTCTCCTCGCCGTAATCCTCATCTGTAGCGGGATTGCCGTTTCTGGGGATCCCCTAGTTATGCAGTTAATATGAACGGTAGAACCGGAATAAAAACTCCCCTTTCCCTGTTATTTAAACTGCCGAAAAAAAAAATAAAAAGGCCTCTCTTTCTGGTGCCCTGAGTTTCATTCCGTACGATTATCCTGCGAAGATGCCCGAACTTATTTGCATTGGAATCGGAATCACTTTCACCAGCAGTGCTTGGAAATATTCACCGGGATATAAACGTTTTTTGCTGACCTTGTTATTATTAATAACATTCGAAGTTACACAGTTTCTGCTCTATGAAAACACTTGGATTCACGCTGTATTGTTTTAGAGCTTGTGGTGTGTTACCATTTCAGTTTTGTTACCTCGCACATTTGAAAACTGACCCTGTGATA
This sequence comes from Dryococelus australis, assembly GCA_029891345.1. Lineage (NCBI taxonomy): Eukaryota > Metazoa > Arthropoda > Insecta > Phasmatodea > Phasmatidae > Dryococelus > Dryococelus australis. Next base: position 74,920,376 of record CM056996.1, read on the forward strand.
ATTCGCGTGTTCCATTCAGGCATGATATACTGTAACTTCGAGACCAAAAGACTGGTTATTCATTGGTATCGTCTGTTTGTGGCAGTGTCAATAATTTGTGAGCGTAATATTAATTATAGATTATTTCACAATAAATTATAGCCCCCAATTACTACAACTTGTAAATAGCAGCACTGTACTTCAATTCAAAAGAACTGCTACGGCACTTGTGTTGTAGAGCATGTGAAGCGAATGCTTATTTGCGATACGTTTAAACATTTAAAAATAAAATTATTTGATGAGTGTAAAAATTGCATTTATAATTTCAGGCAGAATAATAAATTAAAAATAAGTAGGTATTAATTAGTTTTAATTAAATTAAATATCTAAAATTAAACTTAATCAGCGAAGGTTTGTACTAGAATTATTATTGAACTCGTTTTATGCATTTCTGTAAGTGTGATAACTATAACTTTACTGATTGATTAGCTGGCGGTATTACTGATTATCGGCAAACAGTGACAAAATAATTGAATATCCTGTAAGCATTTTTGTCAGTTATAAACTCATGTGCAAAAAAAATATCCACATGGACGAATCGCGCGAGTACAACGAAGGTTGCCAAACAGTATCGTGATAGCCTAACGTGTGTCTCATTTGTATTACAGCGGTTTACGTGCGCGAATGTGCTACTGGGCGGTGCATATGCCCCTACATCATTCATAGCTGCAGGACACCGAATAAAGTCTAAGTATAGGCTATTCACGGTAAAGTGAGCACTTTTGAAAGCCATCTCATTTGAAATTATAATCAATAAGTATGATCTGTTTTAATCTTAGACGTTAACTTCCGAGTGCGGTGGAATATACACACTTCGTTTATTACTTACATGGCAATATTGATTTTAAAAGGTGGTTAATTGATACAAAAATAGGGCCTCAAAGTGCTCACTTTACCGTGAACAGCCTATGCCAGTATTAACAGTGTGTGCCACAGAACCAAGTTCATTGAACACGCAGCATGCCCCCGATGGTGCATTTGGCAAGCCTTTGCCCAGCTGTACGATTTCGAGAGAGACAGTATCGTCGGCTTCGGAGAAGCAGGTAGGAAGTTTCGGCACATTTCTCGCCACTTGAACCGTTCTGTCTATGCTGCGAGTTGGTCGTTGGATGTAGTGGGAACATGACGGTGCACTCACGCCCGTCGAGAAGGCTCGGGTCGACCTTGGCGGACCACCAGCAGGGAGCATCGTTTCATCGTGCGACAGGCTGTAAGCAATCCACGGGCTGCGCTGTACATGTCAAGGGACATGTCACAGCAGCTCGGGATACGCCTATGTCCACCAGCACCATATCCAGACTACTAGCAGAGCGTGATCTGTCGTCGCGGCGTCGCAAAGTCTACCATTACGACCTGAGCACATCGCCGAGAACGTGTGGCCGTCTACCGAGAACAGGCAACATGAGCATGGCAGTTTGTGGATTGGCGACGAGTGGTGTTCAGCGACAAATCACGGTTCCGTTCGGATACAGACGACAGTCGAATTCGAGTCCGTAGACGTCATGAACAGTGCCATGATCCACACTTGACTGTAGAACGGCACACCGCTACATCGAGAGATGTCATGGTGTGGGGTGCCATTTCCTACGAATTCCACCCCCTACTGGTGGAAATTGAAGGAACCTTGACGGCGCGGCAATACGACCTGGAAATTCTCCAACCATGTGCGTCCCCGTTCGTGGTGCAGCTTGAACACAATTTCCCAGCAGGATATTTCCTGACCTCACACAACACGGGTATCTCTGGCCTGCCTTTGTGATGTCAACATGCTTCCTTGGCCATCAAGGTTCCCAGACCTCTCGCCCATCGAGAAAGTTTGGGACCAGGTTGACCGGCAACTACGGCGGATATGGAGGGTTTATTGTGGCAGCTGTGGTATCAGATATCTCTATGCTTCCATGCCCGACCGTATAGCTGCCGGTCTCCGTGCTACGAGTGGTACTAAGTGCATTCTGAACGTTTTGGTACCCTACAATACATGCTTGGCGTGGTACAATATTTTGATGTTTTTTGTATACATACCACCACGTCCTGAGCCTGTACCCACTGACGCGCCCCTGCGGTGTCACCTTCAAGGAAATCAGATCTTTTTTTTTAATTAGTGTATACCAGCAACAGAATTTTTGTGATGCTAAGTACGAGGTGGATCAGTATGAGGTTCCGTGTTGTTCTTATGGTTGTAGGCGCAATGCACGAATGACATTCGCACTGTTAAACGGCACGCTGTTTCCTACTGTTCTACATAGCCTCATATACGATTCGCACACCGTTCGCAGATTGGCTTCAGCTTGGAGATTCCGTCTCTTTAAAAATGATGATCTTGATGTACCAATGAATCTTTAACTGTGTTATAAACAAAAATAAGTAGTGCGGTGCCAGTTTCGTTCTGTGAAACGTATGCTTTATTAAGTTGCAATGAAAAGACTATAGAATCTTTTGTGCTCCTGTACCATGTGAAGAACACGATTGAGTAGACTTCCTGCTGATCACTGCCCTTTATTGTTGTCCTGTTGCACAGTAGTTGTCAGCTGCAATTTGTTTCTCCACTCTACATAAACTCGCGGCAAAGCAGGCCTCATGTATCCCAGAACACAATAGCCATGATACCTTTTAGGGGCAAGTACTCTGCTTTGGCCTTCTTTCTATGTTACGTCATCAAAGACGATGGGGTTTCAGGCGTGTAATGGTGCAAACATGTCTCATCACCAGATGTGGTTGTTTTCATGTTGGTGTTTTTTTTAATTTAAGTGCTGAAGAGTTGTAAATGAAGTTGCTGTTGTGTGAAACAGTTTGTATCAAATATGCACACACTTAACATTCAATGGACCTCATCACGAACAATTTATAAATACTGTCTTTTGAAAAGCCTACGTTGCTGGCGATGTCTCGCGTTGTAGTTCGCAGATATTCCTGAATCATTTAGTGAATACTGACTATAAGGTTGGCAGTGAATGCATGCAGGTCTTATCGGCTACATTTGTTCTTCTGCGGTCGAACTTTTTGTGCCTTAATCTTAAATGTTGCGAATTTATTGCTTGCATTACCACTTTCCAATGGATTTTGATAGGATACACTGTAAATTGTTATTCCCTGGTCCTGTTATAACCCTAGACATTCAGAAGATTCAGTATGTGAGCTGGTCAAGGGTCCCCAAGAAAAAGGGGTTTGCAACACCAAAATATTAAGTTAAACAATTTTTTTTGTCTTTGCGCTGATATCGAGGCTTTTGGGCTTTCGAATGATGCAGACGCATTGTACGGTTTCTGCGTTGTTTAATTCAAGCATTTTGAACAAGGAGCATGGAAGGAGAAAAAGTTGGTGCTCCTAAGTGAGACTTAGAGTCTTTGCTGGCCGGATTTTGCTTTACTAACAAATATTTGTTGCCAAATATATATCATGATGAACTCTATTATTTCTTCATAATTTGCCGGGCGTTTATTTATAACATGCGGAATCAATGAAAACAGCTTAAGAAAATGTTATAGCCGCATTCGAGTGTATTTAATTATCATTTGTATTTCTATTTTTTCTTCAAAATTTTGTAAATTTAATTGTTTTTTGTCTCTGCGGCATTTCTTCCTTAACTAAACACTTATGTTAGACTGATAAGTAACTCTAATGTTGGTATACATAAGATCGTTTGTCTCAGTAAGAATAATGTAGGCCCTATTTAGTGTGTCACCCATCATACTTTGAAGACAGGAAAATTAAATTGTTTCTTTTATATTTTAATTATTTAATTTTGTGACTAATATAATTTAAAATGCGTGTCTGTCCTTGTAAGTCGTTAAGAATAATGCGTGCTCTACTGAAATTTTATCGCCAGGTAATGAAGTGTTCACTTATTATGAAAATTCGTTCGTGTTTTTGCTTCCACTCCAGTGGCCTGTGAATGAAAACAAAAGAGTTATATTTATGTTCATTGAATAGCTACAATTACGTACCCTTGGAACCCTCCTATCAGAGTTACATGCAAATAGATCTTGTCGAATTCAAGTAAATAAATTATAACGTATTTTATTAACACTCCGAAGGAAAGCAACTGCATTGAGACTAACATTTTCAGCCCATAAAAATCAAGCCACACAGTACAATTACCAAGCGGGCCACATTAAATGTCGTCGCCACTATACCGCTTACTTCTGAGGACCTTGGTCGCGCTTTCGGAATTCTCTGCATCATGGGAAATTAGTAACACGTAAGAAATGTATATTCCTGTACAAAGCAAGGAACGATTACCGCGATAACATTCCACTGCTGGAAACTATCGATTGATTCACTATAGCATCGACTTTACTTGAGATTGGTTACCATTTTTACATATTAAACCCCAGTGAAGATGTGCCTTATATTATGGATTCTCAGATTCAGCTCAAAATTCAGTTGGAATAGCTGCAACAGCACGTTATTAACAAGACTTCTAAAAGAAGAAAGCATGTTGGTTTCAACACATTAAGAAATGTTGCCATTAGTTAACTCCCGGGTATGCATGTCAATAGCGATCAATTTTGTTTGAGATACAGAATGGGTAGTGGATGTAGTTTCAGTATGATTACTTCAAGATGAGTAACGCATTTTACCGAACGAGGAAATAAAAATTTCCGTGGCCTTCCTGAAGTGGGGTATTTTCAGCAAGTGTTTGGTAATAAATTGTTTTCCCGAGTTGTGGGCATTTTTATTAGTATTCGATTTTGTTTAATTAAAAATGCTTCTAAATTAAAATATAATACCGCGTGCCAGTTTTTGTGTCGCTAGCTGATTGCGTCACTATGTGCAGTGTACACGCATAAACAAATCATTTACGTGTGATAAAAAAAACTTATTATTGTATTTTAATTACTAACGAATTTGAATCATTTTACATTTAAGAAATAAATTGTGCTAAAAGTCCGACGACGGAGTATATAATTTATGAAAATTTATATTGCATTCAGAGGGAATGCAGGAATTATTAAACTGAATAAGGTGACACAGTGGTAACATATTGGACCCCCATTCGTGAGAACTGAAATTTTATTTCCGGTCCAGCCATCCTAAGTTTGATTTTCCGTTCTTTTCCTAATTCACTTCATAATTCGTGGATATTACTTTAATACAGGTCATGGTTGATTCCTTCCTCATTCGTACCTATTCGAGACATCGATTCCATCTCAAATAAATTCACTATCGACGAAATTGTCCAGTTCTACGCATCTGGTTGCCTACGTGGATTTTTGCCTTGAGACAAAAATGAAGGGACTAAACAAGAAAATATTATTACAATGAGAAGATGGGGCACTCGCACATAATAGTTATTTTCTAGTTAGACATTAAAATTGGTATCTCAAGTTTTATTACTTTAAATTATAGACTGTTCACGGTTAATTGAGCACTTTTTAAATCAACTCTTGAGAAATGTCGCTGCCCGTATCTGCATATATTTTAACGGGCACATTGACTGGCAAGCGCTCAGTAAAGGTGGCTGTGACTTAAGGAAAATAGTTACATATCTTAACCTTGAATTGAAAGCGTAGGTATAGGCTGTTCACAGTAAAATGAGCACTTTTGAAAGACATGCTTATGATCTACTTGTATACACGTTGTATATTCTTAAGCCTTGTGTAAAATTAGGATTGCCATTGGCCTCATCACTTATTCATGCGTCGGTCAAATGAAACTGTGAAATTATTAAGAAAGTAAATACTTCACAAATCTGCTCATTTTTACACTTCGATGCATTGAAAAAACAGAAAGCGAACGAAATAATTTTAAGTTATCACAAATAGTCACCTAACACTTTTTATTCGACGTTAAGATATGGAACTACTTTCTATCCATCGTTACCAAATTTACTGGGTGAATGTTACTCAGTGTGCCCATTAAAATATATGCATGCAGGAGCAGTGGTTGTTTTCTAAGTTTCTTTTCTAAAGTGCTCAGTTTATCGTGAACAGCCTTTAAACATGTGTGAATACTGTGTTGAAATTATTGTTTTTTATTTCTGTTTCTTTTTTCCAATCCATTAAGTGTAAGAATTAACAAAATTTGTAAAATATTTACTTGTTTAATAATTTCACAGTTTCACTTAACCGACGCATGAATAAAGTGATCAGGCCCATGCCGGTGTTAATTTTACGTAAGGCGTAATAATACACCATGTGTATACAAGTAGACCGTAAGCAGGGCTTTCTAAAGTGCTCTGTTCACCATGAACAGCATATACCATCGTATACTCTGGAGTGCTACTGATTAGTTTGGGAAAATAAAACCACAGAATTCGTCTCTACGGTTGCCTACTTCCGCAAATTACCAAAGTAGTCCGTTAAATCGTACAGAGAGGTGACCGCTGAGAGTTAGAACTGTAGTAAGTTCTCCATCGTGAGGGGGTGACATCTACGGAAGCCAACATCTCACCTGAAAATGTCTCCGATGGATTGCCGTCCACGCTTCAACAGGATGGAATGAAACGATGTAGACTATAGAAAAGCGCCGAAATGCAGTGACAGGGAGAGCCGGAAGTAACATTTTTCCACATGCAAAATATTTATGTCTTAAATCTCCCTGGTTTACGGTTCGTGATCATAGCCGTACTTGCGAGGTCTCTTCCAGTGTGGTTATAATGATACCCATTAACTAAAAATTGCACTACGTCATTTGTACGACGCGATTGCTGCTAATTGCGTCATTAATGTAGACCATATTTTCAGTTTTTCATTTCACTGTATATTTACAGGGAGCAGTTGTGTTTGGGATAATTTTGCATTTCTAAATACTCTCCTAAACTTTGGAGATTGCAGACGCGGGCAAAGTTTTCTCCAAGACCTCTCGACATGCATACTAACAAACTTCTTTGAGGTCGTGATAAGGCTCAACTGAAACCGGTGAATTGCGAATTATATTCAAAAGGGAATCTATTGTCGAAAATTCTATGATTGGTCAACAGAATAGAAATAGTAGGTAGGAAGATTGCAAAAAGTGTATAGGCTGTTGCACTTGTGAGGCCCTAGTTACTTTTTTCCTATCAGCCATTTTTTATCCTTCCTCTACTTTTAAAAATAAATATTGCCGTATAAGTATTTAATACAGTGTATATATTTCACCTGATTCGAAGGTTAACATCTCAGACTACAATAAAATATATTTATTGACTGTTATTCCAAATCAGAGGACTTCAAAATTTGCTCAGTTTACTGTGAATAGTCTATAAAAAAAAAGAGCTATATTAATGGACACACAGCGATGGATATAAAATTTGTTTTGAAGGCTTGGTAATAATACACTCGAATTTGTTAAAATGAAAGGTGTAATTGTGTTTTATTGCGTTTGCGTAATACCTTCGTCCATGCATATTAAATGGTACGTCCGTATGAAGTGGGGCAATCATAGATCTAAGTTGAGATAGACTGTTACGTTTTTTTCAAAGATTGACGGTATATAGCAATGATTAACTATACTGTACTTGTATTTTTAGCTGAATCGTCCGTCAGAGACGCTTGGAAAATAGAGTTCCTTAATAAACATCATTAGTACTCGAATGTTAGTATCGCAAGAAAAGGAAAGGAAAAGTTTATACTAGCATCGTCAATCATTTTAATGTACTGGTAGGAGCGAGTGTTACTATTTTGCTTTATTGGCGAGTTTGTTTCGTACCCTTTGGCTCTTCGCATGGAAGTGACTGCCGTGTAGCTTTTCGCAGGTAAGTGGATACTGAATTATGAAATTGACTGGAAGAATTTTGCAGTAGCAGTTCATCTGAATTGGTACAACCCTGTAAACATTTTTGAAAGTAATTGCAATGTTTTGGCAGTGTCATACTACACGAAGGACTCTCAAAAATCGTTTTAAAGCTTATAGTTCTTTCTTCACTTGCTCCTTTGATTCTGTAGAAATTATAACAGCATCTGAAGCCATGTTCTAAGTTTCAGAGTCCCCAAATTCAAGGTCTTCTAAAATTGGCAAAAGAAAATAAATTAACAAATTATATATATATGTATGATTACGGCTTTGAAGAAATACTGTTTATAAACAGATATTTTGACGAAGTCGCTGTTTGTAAAAGAAAGTAAGTTCCCAGACAATCACATAGCTGTAATAGAAAACAGAAAATAATTTTTGATGATTTAAAACTGCTTTTCATGTTTTAGAATTTCTATAAAGTATTTCCATCAGAATGATTTTCGTTCAAATAATTTTCAGTTCAGGTGTATTTCTTTTTAAATTTTTGTAAGTTGATTTCAGCTTTAACTGAACGCTATATGCTGTCGGGTTCAGTTAGCTAATTACTCCCTTAAGTGTGGTCCGTTCTTACAAGTTACGGAGTAGCAAATTTATATTTAGAAACTTTTAGAGCAAGTGTTGTAAACCATTTACGATATTTGAAACTTTCTGCTCTGGACGAATTACATAGCTTTTCTTAATTTGTTTATCTTACCAGCTTATTGTGATTTAAAACTGTAATAAATTCGTAACTACTGTTTCTGGAATTTAATTCATATTCTATCGTTTCATAATGTGAGCAGTACAAATAAATGATTGTACACAATGCGTGAAGCTAGTGCACTTGACCAAAATCATATTTCTTTCCGACTAATTTTTACACGATTAAGGACCGAAAACTTGAATATTACTTGAAGTTTAGTTCGGGATATGGTTGTATATCACCTACATTAAACATGCCCTATTCTCCTGCTCCTTTTACCCTATGAATTAGTTGTCAATATATTATTTGGACATGTGACATTAACTTTGTTTAACTTACTCATCAGCCAAGTTTCTTAGTTTGCTAAGCATGACTTTAATACGGTGATATTGTGTAAAACTCGGGCTAACTCAAAGTGTTCCTTCCTCAGAATGGCGTTGGGCTGTTTATTTCCAGAAGACATGGCGTCCTCATTATGGCCATCTGCAGCCTTGTTGTTCGTGTTGGGAGTATCGATCTCGCGAAGAAGCATATTATTGGTGGCATGTGGTATTGTTATGATTGTGTTCACTGTGGTGATGCCAATGTACGTAATGATGACCGTTTTTAGTTCACACGACTGTGATCTCTTGTTTCTTGTCAATCTTGGTGGGTGGATGTTGTGTAATGCATTAATTTCATCATCAACCAGTCCCAAAATACCAGATTTTTCAGTACAGTCCTCGTAAAATTGACAGAGATCGATCTAATGTTGTTGGAACAACCTTTGGAGTTTTACCAGAAAACTACTGCTTTTCAGTTAGTCGTAATACCTCTTTTAATCATTTTCCTGGCTGTTTACGGCTATTACTCTTACACTATCTTCGAACAGGTATTTGGGATAACTTCTGTGTTCACTTCCTATTACTGCAGTTCGGTCATCGACCTTGTGAACACACTTAAATTTGTATTTGTGGTTTGGAGTTTCCGGCACAGATTCAGCACCATCAATGTACGCATCTACCGACTTGTTGATTTGGAATCACAGATGTTAGCCGACTTTACATCTGGCAATTTTTTTTTTTTTTTTTTTTTTTTTTTTTGCTAGAAGAATCACTCAGACGCAAGTCCCTATTTCTAGCAGGAGGCCTTGGGAACAATTACGTTCACCTCGCAGACTATTTCTGCTCAGAAAAATTAATTATGTTTTAGCTGACATGGTTATAACATTGAACTCTGTGTATGGTTTCAACCTGTTGTTACAAATAACAGTAGCATTTTTCAAGATCATCAGTTCGTTTTGCCATGCTATGCGACCAGACTTTCAACATGTTGAGACAGGTTTAGGTGTCTTCTTTGGCTCTTTGTCACTGATTATCCTTTCAAAAATCCTTGTACTCACACACGCTTGTGAAAAAAATGGCTAGTAGTGCGCCGAATGGAACAGCCCGTTTCCTTTAGAAGGTCGTCTTGAATGGCCATGCAGAAGAAGCCATGCAACTTGAGATGTTTCTTCATCAAGTTGTGATTCGTCGAGTTGAATTTAGGGTATTTAACTTCTTCACTCTTAATTTAAGTTTCTTGGGTACATTCATAAGTGCTGCCATAACCTATTTAGTTATATACTTCAGAACGGTTCATGAGAAGCGGTGACGTTTTCAGTCTTTGTTATATTGAAAATGTGATTTAAAAAAAATCAAATATGTGTTATGTTGTTTGGAATTATGACTTTGTATGTCGTGATGTCAAATTACTGTATCATAATTTGGTGTGAATATAACTGAACACATTACTTAATTACTTCAGAAAAACAGTTGTGTTGAATGTGATAAGCATGGAATACTGAAATAGTTATAGCTTCTGATGACTGCTTGTAAAGACTTAATCCTGTAACATTGTGATATTTAAACTTAAAATATCTTATTGATAGAGAGTGAAGACGATGATCAGTGAACAGTTATAAGTCATTAGCCATTATAAGACATGCTAGTAAACAAATATACACCAAATCGGTAATATATTACGTAAGGAATAGTCTCCTCATGTTCATGTAATATGCTACACTTTTTTTTTTTTAGGAAAAGAATTTGCAAAACATACTTTGAGTGAATAGTGAGAAAAATACTATGATAATCTGCTAATACTAATTATATATTCCATGTACCAACTCAGATGTAACAGAAAGATAAATAAACATGTTCATCATCAAAAACTTTATATATATTGGAATGTTTTATCATTTACTTTTGTGCCCAGATTTACTGATTACCAGCATGGAAAAGCTACAAAAATATTACTGTTTCGTGACCACCTAAAACAGAAGTTATATGTGTAAATATAAAACAATGTCTGCTTAATGAAGTGCATCATCTGTTTGTCTGCCGTACGTCCAGCTTAAGTAAATAAAATTTTCCTGTCTTCCACTTTCAAGTAATGTAACAGGTTGATGTAGCACTGTAAAAAAAAAATTTTTGGCAAACTTCCCAAAATTTTATGGAAGAGTTTAACCTACATACTGTATAGAAATAACACTAGATAACAGGCTGCGATTACAGTAATGTTTAGCGTTGCTACTATATAAACACAGGAACTTTCCTACACATTTTACTCTTTCCTAAGAAAATGAAGGAACGCTGCCATAGATGTATGGGAAAATAACTTTACCATACACATTTTCTCAATATACATATACAATGATATGGTAAATTTGGGAATAATTTCTCGAAGTGAGGCATTGTAAATGTTGCCCCGATTCTGTATAGAAGATAAATCATCTAAAAGCTTTGTACCGCTAATACTTCGGAAATAAAAAGTGCTATTGATATGTTGGTTTCACAGTTCTTCGTACTTTGTGATAGCTCATACAACCTAGACGTCGGATGTGCTGGAAGATGGTTTTCACTAATGCTGAAAAAACAGACATGCTCATGGTGTATGGCGAATGCAGGAAGAATGCTGTTCGTTCTTGTAATGCGTACGCTAATCGATATCCCAATAGACATCAAGCATCTCGACAATTGTTTGCGAACCGCTCTAACCAATTACGGGAAACTGGAATTTAATATCTCTAAAATGTATCAGAAACAAATTAGTGACCGGAGAAAAGGATGGAAATTATTTTCTAGTTGCTGTTGATGTAAATCTGCAAGTTAGCTCCCGTGCAATCGCAAGAAGGAGTGGCATGAGGCAGGCAAGTGTACTACGCATTCTGCACCGTCGTAAGTTACGTCCGTATTATGTCTCTCTCCATCAAGAGCTATTTGGAAATTATTTAGTGAGTCGTATTAACTTTTGCACACGGGTATTTCGATATGTTACACCAGATTTGTCATGTATCTTGTTTAGTAAGGTAGCACCATTTACGAATCATGGCCAAGTCAACCTCGAAAACATGCACTATTGGTCAAAAACAATCTCCGTTGGCTTCGTCAAGGGGAACGCCAGCATCATGGAGTGTAAATGTTTGGTGTGGAATAATGAACAATCATCTCATTGGACTTTTTGTCATAGAAGGAACACTGGATTTCCAAAACCATGTCAACCTCCTAACAAACGAAGTCTCACCGAAGACCTTCCACTTCAGACTAGGAGAATCCTGTGGTATCAGCAAAATGGTTGTCTAGCGCATAAGGCAAGACGTACTACATCATGTCTTCGCCGATTGTTTCAAAACCGTTCGATTAGACGAAGAGACCTGTACGTTGGCCTGCCTGTTCACCAGACCTGACCTCTTTAGATTCTTTTTCTGTGAGGAACGCTAAATACCACTGTCTACAAGGACATGCCGACTTCACCAGAAGATATGAAACAACGTTTTGCAGCTGCATGTTCTGCTGGAATACTACAACATGTGCAGCAGTCTTTACATGGCAGACTGGAAACTTGTATTGTAGCTGGTGGTCATCATTTTGAACACAGCCTCTGAAGAACAGTTTTCTTTTTCTTCTCCAGAAATCACAGATTTTGTTTATTCACTTTTGTATTTCTTAAGAGAGCGTTGATACACGGTACAGTAACATCACATTGAGAAGAAAACCACACACACTAAACTAGAAAAGTCAACATACGAACATCATAGCCTGCTAAGTAGTGAAATGGAGTTGTCAACTGTAGTTACTTAAAATTGTTATAGTGCGATAGCATGTAAACTACTTGTACTACAATTCTGCAAAATGCTCTTCTGACTTTCTAATTTATTCTAATTTATTTTTTAATATTGTGAAATGGCATTGTTCCATTTGAAAAAAAATGCGTCTTTGTTTAAGAAATGCATATTATAATAATTATTAAGTACCGTGTATGGGATGCAATTATGAGCCTTTGTCTAAACTTCACTTACGTGAAAGCAGCACATCAATAACACCTTTTCATTTCAGAAATATTTGCGGTGCAAGTTTTAGGTAATTAATCATGTACAATCCCTTATTTCACTCGCCCAAGCGGCGCTATGACATGGTGTGCGGGAAATATCGTGTTAGTGGTTTCGCACTTAGTCTTGAAAGTAAAATGTGTTGTTTGTTTCAGTCTATATTATGTATGCGTCCATGCTTAATTCGTGTGTAGAAAAGATCGGGAACACATTTTGTTCCATGTCTTGATGAGCAGCAAACAAGACTGCCAGCCGTAGTACACAAACATGAAATAACATTAAGCAATGTTGTTTCATTACACATGATTTGTCCATTTTTAAATTAAATATTCTGCTTCCTTTAACCTAGTGCATTATCTGAAATATTGCAGCCTACATTTTGCATATTTTTTTCTGCACGGAAACTTGTAAGTGAAAGTGGCTGCTAGATTGCACACGTGCGCGTTACCGTAGTTTTGCCAGATATATCTCTAAGAAAATTTAATCTCACGACCGGAATAGTTTAGAATTTTGGAGACGGTGTTCTGGGCTTTCGTTACAATGAGAATCTATTTTTTTTTGTGAGTGATACGAGCGTTAGGTTGGAGTAAAATGTCGCTTATATATAGTAACCTAAACGCAACCAGGAATATTCTTGACTCAGATCGTATTTTGGATAGCTTCTTCGCTTTTTGCGGTTGTTTAGTGTGGTAAGGGGAAAATGGTTGGGAAAGATTCGCTTTTAATGACGAAAAACCTGCCTGTCAGTCAGAATTATAACCACTTCCCATGACTTGGTAAAATTCACAACTCCATGTTTCTGCCCTACCAGTTTCCAAAAAAATGGAGGGGGGTGGGGGAGGAAGGATTCGTAGTAGTTTAGAATTTTCTCAAAAGGTTTGCTTCCATTTTATAAAAAAAAGTTCACAATTAATTTGTTTCCAAGGAAATTGTAGCTGATTTCACAGCACTGATATAGTAATATCTATTTGGGAAGGTTGATTGACTTACGTAACATGACTGGCTTTAGAGACCTGCCATGCCGAGAGCCAGGGAAGAGAAGAGAAAACGCTCAACTTGAGGAACGCAACAGTAGACATAGGCGAGTGGGTATGTTAGCTCGCGTCTGAAACGTAAAGTTGTCCGATAAGTACGCAGATACTCTCAGTGATCGTTTGGTGGCAGTCATTAAGAACAGCGTATTGTAAAAAGGAGTTATTAGATCTACTATCATGCATCGTCATGAAAGAATAAGAATGTTTGGTTGATTAACAGGCGTGATGCAGAGAAGAAAACTTAAGTTCTGGCATAATCGTTTAATCGGCCTTAAGGACAGGCAGCGTGCTGCGCTAACACGTCAGAGGAAACAAAGCATCCGTAAGCAAAATAAACGGGAGGAGACTGATAGTAAATATGCCACTGCCGACGTCCGAAAAAGAAACGTATGACGACCCCACAGCATACAGTTTATACAAGCTAACTATTATGATATAGGCCTACGCACCCGGCCGCACTTTCAAAATGCTATCTTCTCACTTGCTTCGTTCAGTTAGACTCAGTAAGTTGTTAAACTTCTCAATTGCTGAGGCTGGTTACCTGGATAACAACAAAAATTAATAAAAAATACAAGATAATAGTGCAATATATAAACAAAAACTGAAACATTTCTTGGTGGAATTTTGTCTTTAGTTATATAGCATTTTAATTTTGAATATGTTATTTTTATTTATTGTCATTATTACCGAGCGAGTTGGCTCAGTGATTGACTTTCGGACTCGCATTCGGTTTAAGTTTTCCATGGTTTCCCGAAATCACTTCAGGTTAATGCTTTCCGTACTGGAAAGGCCGTGGCCGATTCTTGCTCTGTCCCCGCTTTTCTGAGCAACTTACTTCGTCTCCAATGACCTTGCAGCTCGCTGTCTGCGAGATGTCAAGCCCTACTTTGCTTTCCCCGTAATTAGCTTCGGTAATGGAGAAAGTCTAACGAATTTCTGTCCCTTCACTCGACAATATAATTGTAACGAAATTTCAAAAAACATTATGTCTCGTTCGGCCGTAAATGACGTGCACGCACCCATCTGGTGAGAAGTCAGACAACTTACGGATGATCAAAAAACGTACTTTATCTAAAACTGACTACTCATGTGAGACATGTACTCACCCACAATTAGGTGTACTGTCGACGTCGATTTAATCTTGAATATTACAGCAAACGCTCACCGTGTAAATTACTTCCTTACAGACGCACCGTTTCACCATACTCGAATCAGAGGTAAAGAATTGGTACGCGTACAGCAGTTTGCAAATGTAACTTTTCGAAAAGATGTTGGATACGAGTCCGAATCCCTGATACGTTATGGATGAATCACATTTTTAGGCGCGAGTTTATGATTAATTCATTAATTATATTGTTAGCATTTTACACCCCACAATAAAAAGTGATGCGCCTGTAATGCATTTGAATAAGGAGACGGGACCGGAGTACCGGAACAGTGCATGTCCTGTTATTCGTCCGGCGACCATTTTTCCGTCAAAATGTCCCCTCAAAAATAATTTTTTTTACTCAACAAAGCACCGAGGCTTCGACTTAAAAAAATGAGCCTCCAAAGGCACTTTTCGATCCAATGGAAAGATTTCGAAGGTTCGCTTTTAGAGGGCAGAACAGTGGCGGCCACATTGGTTTGATAGTCATAGGATATGTCAAATCGATATGCAGGGTCCAGGATCTGGAGTCAGAGCTGACCGTCTACCATATTGGTTCTGTCAGCCACCTTAGCCGCCATATTGGGTACAGGTGACGTTGACCTTGACCTTTGACTTTTATCCCAGTGACCTTCTACCTTTAACCTAAAAATCGTCAAAAAATCTCAAAAATATTTTCAAATTTAAAAATCTCGAAAAATTAATTTTTAAAATATACATTTACGGATGATGTCCCCCGGCACCACGTCCAGCAGACGACTGGTCCCCATCCAAGTTTCTCATCGGTTAATTAGTCGGCAGGTGTCAATCCCCCCGCACCTCACCCCACGCCATGCTCACCTTGCGTCTCCCCACACACTCCCCCGATTTGCGATTAAACACGATGGAAAAAATTTAAACAAATTATAATATTCCAGGAAAATAATGTTAATCCCACCCTGCCCCCACTCGACCTCAGCACACAAACCCCTGCCCCCCCACCTTTTTTTACACTCACCCCCGCACACCTAGTAAAAAAATTTGAGAAAAATAGAAAAAATAATAATTCTAAAAATCAAGGAAAGTATTACATTGCTAACTCCGACCACCATATTGGATATTAGTGATGTTTAACTTGTCCCAATGACCTTAAAGACAAAAATCGAGAGAAAACTGTAAATTTAACGAAAAAATGATGTTAGTGTCTACTATTCCCATGTTGAATGTTGATGATGTTAACCTTGACCCCAGTGACCTTGACCCCTTGCCCATAACCTTAAATGACCTTAAACCAAAAAAAAATGTAATATTCTCAAAAAATGTCTTAAAAACCTTCCAAATATTTTAAAATTTTAAATGCCAAAAATTCTGTAAATAACATTTTAAGGCTTGCATGAGGTCCGGGCTCGATGGCAGGTGGATCGATCAGCGACGAAGCACCGCGACACAAAGACCAGCAGACGACTGACACCCCACTACCATTCTCTCCAATTGTTATTCGCTGATTAAACCTCGTGTTCGCTTGACCCCCTCCACAGCCCCTCAACCAAGGCATCACATCGCATTGCTCGCTCGCGATTGGTTGTTTGTTGCATGATATCTCGTCCTGTGCAGATAATTAATATCGCCAAAGATCACATCATAGTTCTTCGTCTGATGCGAGAGGTGACAGATTACACTCCCTTCCTTGACCTTTTTCAGCATTCAGTCTGGTAAACTACTGTTTTATGTTCATCTCTTCAATCAAATTCTGTAGGGGATTATCAACATGTTCGTAATTTAACTACATGTACATCTCCTCGCCAAATTAAAAACTCCACCCAAACTTGTGAATGCTAGTGCAGACCTGTGAGCTACTTGAGTGTAGATATAAAGATGAAGTGTTCGTTTAGTAGCATGCTTATCACCAACATCCCAATTTCATCTTTGGTGGTACCATCCCTGACTCCAGCTGGACTGCCTATGTTGCCGTCGATAGTATTCCCAAATTATTCTGGTAAAACTCTTTGTGACTTGGAATGTACGAGGGCAGCTAGGGTCATAAACAGTCTTATCTTTCATTCTCTTCTCAGATACCAGTCGTTCGATCATCTCAATCCTCCGCAATCCTCTCCTGCTCCGCAACTCTCATCCTCCTCCTCATCCTCCTCCTCCTCCTCCGGAATCCTCTTCTGCAATCCTCCTGCGCAGTCCTTCTGCTCAGCAATCCCCCTGCTCAGCAATCCTCCTCTCCAATCGTCCTCCTCTGAAATCCTCCTCCTCTGCAATCCTCCTCTCAGCAATCCTCAGTAATCACCAATCCTCACCTTAAAATATTCTTGATATTCTCAAAAACAATCCTCATTCCGCAAAAACATTCCTCATTCCTCAAAAACATTCATCAAAACATTCCTGCAATCAGCACTGCATGCACCGCAATCACCACAATTAGCACAGTATGCACAGCAATCAGCACTGCACTCACCACAGTCAGCACTGCAATTGACCCCTCATGCACCGCAACTAACCCCTCATGAATCGTAAATGACTCCTCATGCACTGCAAATGACCCCTCATGCACAGCAATCGACCCCTTTTGCACTCCAAATTACCCCTTTTGAACTGCGACTGACCCCCTCATTAACCACAAATGACTCCTCTTGCACCACAAATGACACCTCTTGCACCACAAATTACCCCTTATGCCCCACAAATGAGCACTCACACTCCAAAATTGACTCCTCATGCTCCGCAACTGACCCCTCAACTTCTGCAAATGACCCATCATGCTCCTCAAATAATGCCTCGCACTTTGCAAATAATCCCTCATACTCCACAAACGACCCTTCATGCTCTTCGACTGACCCTCATGCTCCGCGACT
Organism: Dryococelus australis; assembly: GCA_029891345.1. Classification (NCBI taxonomy): domain Eukaryota; kingdom Metazoa; phylum Arthropoda; class Insecta; order Phasmatodea; family Phasmatidae; genus Dryococelus; species Dryococelus australis. The sequence goes on from CM056996.1 coordinate 74,938,182, forward strand.
GCCCTTCATGCTCCGCAACTGACCCCTCATGCTCCGCAACTGACCCCTCATGCTCCGCAACTGTCCCCTCATGCTCGCCAATTGACCCCTTATGCTCTCCAACTGACCCTCATGCTCCGCAACTGATGCCTCATGCTCCCCAACTGACCCCTCATACTCCCCAACTGATGCATTATCTTCGCAACTGACCTCTCATGCTCCCCAACTGACCCCTCATGCTCCCCAACTGATGCCTTATGCTTCGCAACTGACCCTTCATGCTCCGAAACTGACCCCTCATGCTCCGAAATCGACGCCTCATGCACCCCAACTGGCCCCTTATGCTCCCCAAATGACCCCTCATACTCCCAAACTGACCCCTCATGCTCCCCAACTGACCCTTCGTTCACCCCAACTGTTGCCTTATGCTCTGCAACTGACCCCTTATGATCTGCAACTGACCCCTCGTGCTCTACAAATGACCTTTCATGCTCTGAAAATGACCCCTCACATGTCCGACCCCTCACTGAATCTAGGCTTAGCATTCACGTAGTGGTTTGCTAGTTCTTTATGTTGTAATTCTGTGTAGTCAGGTATAAGGAAATCAGTAAGTGCATATTTGCCAAGTGTATTGATCCCAAGTGTTCTCAACTCTAGATTATTTACTGAATCCAGGGTCCAACCTGTACCATTGGAAACCATTTCTTCTTCCTCCTGACATAACTTGTTTATACTATTGTCAACAGTGTTTCTATTGCATATAATTATACACATCTACATTGGAGGTCTTGAAGGCTCTAGTACAATATTCGTCATCGCGGGGCTCTGTTTTCGTATAGCTACAGTCGAGCCACATAATATTTTCCACCTCATCGATAGGTTGGTTTACCGTATTAGGTTTTATAGTTTACAGTAACAAGCAAACATCTTTCGATGCAGACGTAATTGGCATATTCGGTGAAACATAATCTTTAAGAAGGCCACTGAATGAAAATCGCTTCAGGAAAAAGCCATTAACATTAGGCTTCGGCTCGCAGAGCACTGACATAGGTTCTGTTGTACAATCAGGTGACGATGAGCAGGTTGCGGCTCCATGTTGATTGAGGTTAAAGAGTTTAAAGGCAATTCTTCGTATTCGCAATTTATCTTTGTTGTATGAAGAGAGAGTCTTCGTAAATCGATGGTATCAGAAAGAAAACTACCAATTTTGTATATAAAAACGATTCTTTTTACTGTAAAGAGTCCCCGTTTCTGCTCACAGAGGACATCCTGTCATACATTTTAAATTTTAAAAATGTGGGAGCACTGAAAAACCCACATTCTCGTTCGCTTCAGGAGAAAATACGCAGATTCCCTTTTATATATATGTATAAACATAGACATATGAGATATGAATATACATAATTATGAATTATGTATTGATTAATTTTAAAACATAATTTATATATATGCATACAAGCATATTATTTTATATTATTATGTAGGCATCTGCATTTTTTTCTTTTGGAGCGAACGAAAATATGGGTTTTCTCATTGAGTTCCCACATTTTTTACATTTAAAATGTATTTTAGAATTTCTTCTGTGAGCAGAAGCCGGGCTCTTTAATGCAAAAAGAATCGCTTTTATTTACAAAAATGGCAGTTGTCGTTCTGAAACCATCGATTTGGAATGGCTCTCTCGTCATACCACGAAGATGAATTGGGAATGCGAAGGACTGACCTTGGCCTTAACGAACATGGAGCTGCGACCTGCATCATCGTCACCTGATTGTACAACACAACCTATGTCAGTGCTCTACGAACCGAAGCCTAGTGTTAATGGCTTTTTCCTGAAGCGATCTGCATTCAGTGATCTTCTTGAATATTATGTTTCACCGAATATGTCAATTAGGTCTACATCGTTCCTGTCAAGTACGAAACCTAATATGATCAACCAACTTATCAATGAGGTGCAAAAATATTGTGCTGTAAAATATAATATGTGGCTGGACTGCAGCTAAACGAAACCAGAGCTCTACGATGACTAATATTGTACTAGAGCCTTCAAGGCCTCGAATGTAGCTGCATGTAATTAGTGGCAATGTAAACACTGTTAACGATAGTATATACAAATTTTGCTTAGAATTTTTTCAGACTTTTGATATTATGCTTAATTTTTATGATTGCGAGTGGTGTGGGGTTGGGGAGTGGTGTGGTGTGCATGTTGGGAAAAGGGGGGGGGGGGAGGTGCCGAACAATTAATGAGAAAAATTGGTGGGGGTCAGTCGTCTGCTGAATTTGGTGTTGGGGACCTCTGGAAATGTTTTTTTTTTTTTTTTTTATAAAATTTTAATAATTTTTTTTATAAATTTTAGTAAAATTTTTATAATATTTTTAAAGTTTGTATAATTTTTTTTCGGGTTATTGTAATTTTTTGGGCTTAAGGTCTAGGTCTAAACTGGGGTTAACGTCAAATGTCAAGGTTAAGGTCACTTGGATCCAATATGGTGGCTAAGATGGCCTACAGAATCAAGATGGTGGATGGTCAGCGCTGGCTCCGGACCCTGGACCGTATGTATCGATTTGAAATATCCTATACCCATATAACCAAAATGGCCTCCACTGTTCTGCTCTCTAAACGAGCCTCCCAAATCCTTCCGATGGGTCGAAAAATGCCTTTCGGAGGCTGGTTTTTGTAAGTGGGAGGCTTGGTGCTTTTTTGAGGGAAGAAGGGGAATATCGAGGGAAAAGTGATGCATTTTTGTAGTAAAACTAGACATTTTGAGGGAAAATGGCTGCCAGATGACCGGCATGACAAAACATGCATGAACAGCCCCGGCGCTCTGGCCCCCCCGTCCCCTTATCAAAAAGGCGGTTAAATCATTCTATTTATGTCGAACCCCAAAAAAATTGCTTTTTGAAAAGAATTATAAAGGGAAGGGTTAGTAAGTCGCTTTCGTCTTTCCTAATCGAGACTGCGTTTCAGATATGCATTGCAGCATTCTGTTAGCTTTCGTAGAGCTAATAGTAGAGCTAAATACCTAATATTAATTTTAATGTGAAACTCCTATTATTCCATGTGTTTTGTATACTATTAGGAAGCTATGCCAAATAATTGTCGACACAGTGTATGCAATAAAATACACAAAATTGAAAATGAAGTCCAACAAATATCCGAAATCAACACCAATAGCACAAAATATAAAAAAGACGAACTTGTTTTTGGAAACTTGTCACATGCGTAAATAGACATATTGTTAAATGCAATGCTTGTGGTAAAAGAGAGCTGTTGGTGGTATGTGGAGTGGAACATTTGGCTGTGTGAAACTGCAATTGATGGTTAAAGGCTGGTTACGATAAAGTCAGCACTCACTGCCCCTGCATGCATATATTTTAGTGGGTGCGCTGAGTGACATTCGCACAGTAAAATTGGTAACGATGGATGGAAATTAGTTACATACCTTAACGTCGAATAAAAAGTGTTAAGTGACCATTTGTGATAACTTAAATCTATTTGTTACGTTTTCTGTTTTTTTTTTAATGCATAAAAGTGTAAAATTGAGCAGATTTGTAAAGTTTCATTTTTTGACGGACGCATAAACAAAGTGATGACGCCCATGGCAATGTTAATTTTACATAAGGCGGAAGAACTCACAACGTGTATACAGTTAGATCTTAAGCGGGGTTTCAAAAGTGCTCATTTGACCGTAAACAGCCTATAAGTGAAAGTGTGTGTATTACCGAGCTGTGTATTACCGAGTGTGTGTGTACGTGTGTTGGCAGAAGTACCGCGGCAGCAGTCGCCAGCCTCGGAGTCGCCTTCGTCGGCGTCCTCGTCTCGCAGTGTCCGCTCAGTGGAGGTGCAGACGCCGCCATCCTCCCCCACCAGCACCGCCACTCGCCTCACCCCCACCGCGCTGCTCGCCAGCTTCGACAAGTCCATACTCCAGGTAAGCTTCGTCTACTTGACAAGTCCATGCTCCAGGTAAGCTTAGTCTACTTCGACAAGTCCATACTCCAGGTAAGCTTCGTTGCCTTTCACACGTTGCTACTCCACCTTAGCACCGTCGACTTCGACAAGTCCATACTCTAGGTAAGTTCCGTCGCCTTTCACACGTTGCTACCCCACCTTAGCACCGTCGACTTCGACAAGTCCATACTCCAGGTAAGTGTCGTCGACTTCGACAAGTCCATACTCCAGGTAAGTTTCGTCGCCTTTCACACGTTGCTACTCCACCTTAGCACCATCGACTTCGACAAGTCCATACTCCAGGTAAGTGTCGTCGACTTCGACAAGTCCATACTTCAGGTAAGCTTCGTAGCCTTCGACAAGTCCATACTCCAGTTAAGCATTGTCGCTTTAAACACTTCCCTACTCCACCTTAGCACCGTCGACTTCGACAAGTCCATACTCCAGGTAAGCTTCGTCGCTTTAAACACTTCCCTACTCCACCTTAGCACTGTCTACTTTGACAAATCCATACTCCAGGTAAACATTGCCGCTTTAAACATGTCCCTACGCCACCTTAGCACCGTCGACTTCGACAAATCCATACCATAAGCTTCGTCGCACTTCGACAAGTCCATACTCCAGGTAAGCATCGTTGTCTTCCACAAGTTCGTAGTACAAGTTATCATCATCGACTTCGACAAGTAGCGTACGTACTGCAGGTTTCGCAGATTCTCAGCCACACAAACTCTCATATCACGACTGCGTACTTGTCATATGACGGCAGTATGTCCACATCACCAAAGACAACACATTAAAAATGGATTTGACCTTATCAAGTTTATTTGAAGGAAAAACACTAGGACATATATTGCCTTTCCATCTACCTGCATCAATTTAATCCCGTATTGGTTTACACAGCCTCGAATGAATCAGTGGGGCCGCGGTGGCTGAGCGGTCAGACTGTTCGCCTCCCACCAAGGCGAACCGGGCTCAATCCTCGGCGGGGTCACTTCCGGATTTTCGCAAGTGGGAATCGTGCCGGACGATGCTGCTGGTTGGCGGGTTTTCTCGGGGATCTCCCCTTTCTTCCGCCCTTACATTCCGGCGCTGCTCCATTCTCACCTTATCCCACTCTCATCGGCTCTCAAGATCTCGTGGTTAAGAGCCGCCCAAATCTCACGACTCAACTGGAATAAATTAGCACGTGCAGGTATTCCCGTTCAAATTTCGGCGGTCTAAAATACTGCCAAAATATTTTATTTTTCTGTTTCTGATTATTGATTTAAAATTAACTTTCATCAACCGAACCTGAATTAGTATTTTGTTATTCTTTGCCTTTCTTTCAACCGTTGGAGTGAGATACGCGGCGCGCTTAGAATTTCCGACGTTAAAAAATTATGCAGTGGTTACCTACTATCTTCTGCGATATAATGAAGTGATGATAACACATTAGGTCTTGAATTAAGTTAACTAAATTCTTTCGAACTGCATGAAAATAGACTGTATCTTATCGTCGCAGGTCGTAACGACTCTACAGGTGTGCATTTCTCAACAGTAAGATTCACTTACTTTGCCTGGACTTCCAAGGTGCTATCAGCCGTTTACTGAATTTCTGTGCAAGTTTTTTTTTTATATACCCGTACAGCTGTTACATGTACAAACCGTGCACAAACGTAACGGGTTTTGTTTTTGTTTTGGTTTTCGAAAATACATGTGTATGTTTGTACATGTATTATTACGAATTTATTTTGAGCTCCAGTCACAAATATTATTAACTGTGATGGATATTTGGCGAGGTCTTCTAACCAGTCGAATGTGTGTATAGACACATATAAAAATTCTATAACAGCCTATAACAATTCTACATTTTATCCACTCAAGCATTTTTATGTCATTATTTCGATATGCCATGAATTTCGTTTTCGTTGTGAGTCCCTTTATATTCCGTTTTTGCATTTATAATTCTCGCAAGTTTATGTCATAAGAAATTTCCGTGCTTTAGTATAGATATGGTATTTAAATTTATTGATTCTCATTCAATTATAAAGTTGACAGTAAAGTTTTTGAAGGACTTCTCTGTTTTGCTAACTTGTTGATGTTGTTGGTTATGAAAATAAAAATATATGTTTTATATGTCATACAAATTTCGGAAAAATCATTTCAATCATATTAGTTTAAATAAAACCAGGAGTATGATTTAAAAAAGGATTATTTCACAATATTTACTGTTAACGCAAACATCGGTGTTTACTCAACGACGAAAAATTTAGTCATTATTTTCTTTGTGTTCTGAACACAAATAGGACTATTATTTTGCTTATACTTCTAACATTTCTCGGGTTCCAGACTCCCTGAAAGCATTATTACTGTCAAAAATTCCATTTTTTTGTTACATGCCGTTTGTGAAAACGCTCATCTGAATAACAATTTTACTTTTCTAGAATCGTACAGAATAAAAATTGCTTAACGAATAAAAAATTGAAATAAGTTATGTTGAGGAGTACTACTTAAAAAAATTGGCACTATTATCAAATACGGTTGATAAAATTTCAGGGAACTGCGAAGGCCATTAAAACTATCTAATTAGTTTTTTTTTACTCGGCATACAAAAATAAGTGTTTGCCATCTGCACTTGCATATTCAACTCCTTATCAACTTCCGAAGTTTCATTAAATTATTTAAAGTGAATTTTTTAATGTGTGCTATCACAAAACTGTAAGTATTGTGATTCGAGAAGATAACCACACTGGAAACATACATTTCATAAGTATATTGTGTGCAGAAATGTATGTTATCTTCAGCTTGTAATAATTTTTATATTGTCTAGCCAGGAAGCACGCACTGTCGCAATAAGTTGACTCGTACCAGCTCCCCTATTACGCTTGGAAAACTTTTGGTTTGCCGAGTTATTTTATACTCCCGCATCGTTGTGTACACCGGTACTACCTCCACGTGTAGTAAATTAGTATTTTCATGTACCTAAAGCTATATGATCAGGCAAATGTGTGAAATTGTCGGAGACATAGATTCTTTGTTGTTACGCCAAATAATGCCTAATATGTGTAAAGCAAGAAAATGTAACAAACTTACAAGAAAATTACTTTCTTACATAGCAGTTGTTTGGAATAACAAGCGATACATTGTACCACCTACTTATTCAATTTCAAATCAAGTCTTAAAATTTATCTCCACATAGCTGCATTCTTTATGACTCAAATTATTATACTTTTGAGAATTCGTTTAGGCAAGAGGTTGTGAAGGAAGCCTTCATTTTAAATAAAAATATGTAGCACAAATTTATACTTAACTGGCGCGAAGATATCCAGAATAACTGAAAACATTTAGACGTGCAGTATTTTGTTGTGTTAATCGCTTTCGACGATGCTATAGATATACCAGCGGCGTTTACATTAAAACCAGTGCAAACGTGCCCTGAGATATTCTCCTAAGTTAATTGTAGGAGAGTTCAATTATATGCTATTCACGTTAAAGATATTACTTCGGAAATCAACCTTAGAAAAAAGTAACTTCTTTTGCACGCATGTATTTTAATGGGTGCACTGAGGGACATACAGATAGACGGAAAATAGTTCCATACCTTAACGTCGAATTAAGTGTTAGTTAACCATTTGTTATAACTTAAAAATTATTTCTTTCGCTTTGTTTTTTTTCAATGTATCGAAGCATAGAAAATAACATACTTGTAAAATGTTTACATTTATAATAATTCCACAGTTTGACTCGGCCGACGCATTAATAAGGCGGAATAATACACAACAGGCATACAAGTAGATCATAAGCGGGCTATCAAAAGTGCTCACTTTACCGTGGACAGCCTATATCAGCTTTACAGCAACATGCTGTGCAAATATACTCGTTCTTCGGCGTACGCGTGTCCATGGTAAGGTGGACTTCCAACCAACCATCGCATCCGTCAGTCGCCCGTCCGTCAGTCAGTCATCCGCGTACGTTTTCGTCCGTCGGTTGAAAGCGATTCATAACAATCCGTCGCCTGGCAACCCTTCTATACGTCAAAATTTCAGTGTGACAACATAACATCGTGATTTTTCTTTAATTGGAGGTATAATTTCGTTGCAAATACATTTACAAGAAAGAAACATTTTATGGAAATCATTTTTACGTGATAAAAATTTGTACCGAATTATTGTTTGCATTTAAAATTCGCGAATATACCACCAATGAAAACGGACACATATCCACTGCCTTGAATTTTATTTGCAAGTGCGCATTCGCGTATACGGGCTGTCGTCAGAAGGCGGTGGCCCATCCGTCCTTCGGAAGTTACGAAGTTTGAGAATTATTTGCCAGTTTGACGGGCAGCAAAAAATGGGGTGTGGCTGTGTTGGCGACACGGCCGTTTGTTTTGCGCGAATACGTCTACGTTGACGCGCTCGGATGCCGCGATGTTTTTTTTTACGTTCCCGGCACCGATTCACTCGATCATATGGGGTTTTTATGGGCATCACTGGGTTGCTTCTGAGATGCTCTTTCCAACCGTATACGATTTCTATATTTCAACTTGGCTTTTTGACGATTATAGGCCGACATGTGTGAAGTTTTCTAAATTCTATAGGCCTACATTAAACTTTTAAAATTTCACCATAACCACGCCATGCGAATGTTTTTATACACACAATCGATGATCTTGACGAGAGTTGTCGATTGAAACTCGAACGAGCGTCGTAGCTTATCTTAGTCAAAGTTATGCTACGCGGAAATTATGAGACGTGGTGAAACGAGCTTAAAATTGGGACCTTGCCCCCCCCCCCCCTCACAACTATTCCACAGCGCTACATGCTTCACAGTCTTCACTCAACGTAACATATTCTTTGATCTTTTGGCAATCGAGTGGTGTAATTGAATTTTGAATGTAGACTATAGATTCGGAGCTGCAGTGCCAAACTGTATCCCCCGATTTTGTTATCATCGAATTTTCTGGATTGCCTCCCACGGTGGTTTGCAAATTTAAGGACGTATTCACGCCAATAAAGTTGCCCTACGATTGGTTGTTGATCACGTGACCGCCAGACGGACGGGCGACTGACGGATGCGACGGATGGTTGTGAGGCCAGCTTCTATCGTCGTCCCGTGTTCGCGTCCACCCCAGGTGACCGTTGGCACGGCACGCATCGATCCTCACCAGCTTCCTCTCTCTCTCTCTCTCACCCCCTCCCCCCACGCTGTCCTCTACATCCTGGTAGCTTTGTGCTCCCGGGAGTAAGAAAACTCAGGAGCAGCCGCGGCCGGGGGAGGCAGGAACAATGGGCTAAACGAGACCCGGCGCGTGATTTGCCGTACAAGAGCCGCGATGGCGTCCTTCGCCGAGATTCCAAAGCGCCTTCTTCCAGCCACCTGTCACTCCTCACGTTTTATTTCTTCGTCGTCTTCGCCCCTCATCTCTCCCGCGCCCGCAGATCCGTTTTAAAGACGAGCGACTTGATGGGACTCGAGGAGCTCCCGGGCGTGCGCTTGTCCAGTCAGTCAGTTGGAGGGGCAACGGTTGTCTTAGAGCTCTCTATTCCCACCAGTGCGAACCGGGTTCGATCTCTGGTTTGGGGCTGACCCTGGATTCCTGCATGTGGGGATCGTGATGGACTTCTCACTCTCCTCTGCTCTCAAGACCTCGTTTTTTAGAGACACGCGAACCTGTCCACTCCGATCTTCACCGTCGGATGGATGATCATTTATCGGTTTTGTGGGCTCTCAGTTTGCTGCAACAGCGAATATAGGCCATTCACGGTTTTTCCCAACTTTTCTGAAGCCCTCCTTAAGGGGGTAGTATCCACTCCATCTTCGAATTTTCTTACAAATCTTCGCAATAAAAATGTGTGACCAGAAATTAAAAATCAAAGCTAGACATGACATGGACGTCTACTGAACGATTTTTTTTTTAATTTGTAGAGTTTCAAATATACCTGTATTTTCCCATGTGGGACTGAAATTATTAAATAATTAGATAATGTTTGATTACGGTTACATATGTGACACTAATCATGTAAGAAAAATAAGTGGGATTTAGAAATAACTGTTAAAATGTTCCCTATGTCATGAATAGCTTGGTTTTTAAATATTAACTCCGAAAATTAAGTTAATGAGGAAAATACGTAAATCCAAGATAGCAAGGATACTTCCCCCTTCAGTTTTAGTTTCAAGTTGTTCTTGCACCTCATGCGAGCAGAGCTTAACCAGGTGTAGAAAATTGCCTGAAAGGGACAGCGCACCACATTCGTGCGCACCTAGTTCAATAATATTTTGCATAAGAACTACTTCTTACTAGGCATTAGCAACATGCTAATTTTCTCCGTGTTTTTACTCGCCTAATTATAAATGAAAAATTATAATTTATAAATAGAATTTAAGGATGTGCCCCATTTGTCACAGCTCTTGGAGCACAACCTCATACCCAGATCCTTCTGGCTACCTTTCTCTAAAAGGACTTAGGAATTGGAAAGGGCATGTAATATTATTTTTCATCGCTTCAATAGCAGAGCAGGTGTATTTGTCAAATAGAGTGCGTTTAACCCTCTTAACCGAAATTGGGAAAAGGAAAACACCACCATTTAAAAGAGAACGCAAACAAAATGTCATTTAACTTTAATGTACTAATATTCTTCAATACAGTAATCCAGATTTCCAGAATATTCTCAAACAATTCACAATGATTATTTAATGTGACCACACTAATTGGTATGTATTTCTTTACAATTTATAAAAATTCTTAATTTCACTCCCAATTTATACTTTCTTCATATTCATTAATTTTCTTGGGCACCTTTCTTGCAAAACCACTTTTTTTTTTTCGTTTACACATTTAGAAACTGTTTGACATACAAAAGATCCTATATTTGACAGGATATGATTATACACCGTATTCAATTGGGCACAGACGATATTTCTTATAAAAGGTCTGATACACATCCAATAAAAGAACACAATGGTCCTTAAAACATAAAATTAACACGATTCTAAAAAAATGATTCATTTACCGTACACATTAAATATTAAAAGACAGCCCTGATTATTCACCACGCAGGGTGATTCTTTGCTAAAGTCAAGAAACTTCTACAACATTTAAATTTCAAAATAAAACCATACAAACCTTGAGAACGCCCACTGGAGTGGTGGTCTCGTAATTTCTGGTTTCCACTTATTTCCCTTGTTTTTTTCTGGCCTGAGAGAAACTCGACAAAATTCGCTTTTTAAGTTTCTCGCCCAACCCAGAACATTCAACTGTTACCATCACAATACCATACCAGTCTTTTGTGCTGAGGATATTCTCCCCACCATGCCAGCTTACCGTAGGACTTCCATATATTCCACACTGCCAAGGAAGCCAGGGATATTGTCCCCACCAACATAGAGTACCGGCTGCCTGCCCCCTTGACACTCGCAAATTCATGCATACTCCCGATGGTGAAAGAGAAGGAAACAGGGATATTCTCCTGATCGCGAAGGCTTTTCCTTTCCTCCACCCATACAATACTTCTGATACACCCGCACACAACACATACAGCTACCACCCACATATTTACCTTTTTTTTTCTGCCAACAGTTCGCACAATTTCAGTCCACTTAATATTCTTCCTAATCACCACTAACGTTCCGTATTCCAGTTTTTCCCAAGTCTGCACGCACTATTTTCCACTTACTGTTTTGGAGAAACTACCCACTACCACTTAAATCTTGTTTACGCGTTCCTTAGCTTTCGCGCAAAACAAGTAAAGTTACAAGATTTTCTGCCACGCGCACACACACGGGGTGAAAATCACAGTACACGTATGCTCTCACAACGTTCGTGTTCAAAGTCCTTTCCATTCCGTTCCTTGTGTTCCAGCTACAACACCAGTTAAACGAAAAATTTATATTTTATTTTTCTGCCTATTCAATACCGGAGCAACATCCGAAACTGCTAGAAAATTACGCAAGTTCCGTTTCGAACCACAAACTAAGTTCGTGTTTCTCAGTATCCACAGTCTTATCACCCAATATACTACAAACGCACGTGCGAGAAACTGAGTTCTTTTATAGCTGTTATTTTAACTAAGTCTTTCCTCGACAAAACTTCAGGCTAAGTTCCCACATTCGTCTTCCTGCGACTAAGTCCCACATAGACACGGGGATATTTCTTCTAAATTCACAACTAGTTAGCAAAATATTCGAAAATTATAAAAAATTGTCTGTCTTTATTTTACCTCTTCAAAAAACTAAGTCCAGCCTCTACCCGTAAAAAGTTCAAGGTTCCCACTCGTAGACTCATCGGCTAAGTCCGAACGATCTTTTGCCTGCCATAATCTAAATCACTTATTTGTAGATTGCCGGTGATAGAAATTTTCTAAGTCCTCAGTAGCAGAATACTCATCTTCTTGCAGCATCACAGTCTCGAAGTTCAGCTCTCAGGGCGGGACCACTTGCCCTTGAGGCACTTCCCGCATGCCGGAGGGGGACGTGTCTACCTAGGCTGCTCGCGCACTCCTATTATATGCCCCAATATCCCTACTCTGACTCATCCCCTCCTCAAGAGACTCGCACCAGCGCCGTCTATACGCTCGACGCGCCACCTTTTCGATTTTAGCGCCGCATTTATAGACAATTATTTCGCAGTGGTGCGAACGTAACCACCAATCAAGTGCCACTTGCAAATATTGGCCCCTTGCTGCGTGCTGCAACAACCCGGCTACCCTTTCTGCACGGCTGGTAACATACAGGCTACCGCACAGGCACTCATTGTGACAGAAAATCCCTGCACTATTACATCTTAAAAATGTGACTGCCATCCCGTCATAAGGAGAAGTTCGATGTAACCGAAAATAAGGTACTTTTATGTTAACGAAAGTATAGAACTCTTTTGATACATGTTGATATATTTAGAAAACAACCAAACACATCAAACATGGGGTGATTTTTCAAAGGCTTGTTTCAAAAAGTGTGAAGAAACCGCGACTATGCGGTTACCATTTCCTCAAAAGTCAGTGGGCTAAACCAGGTCCATTAAGTGATGGAGGTCTTAATTATATAAAAGGGTTAATTATAGTTTCCTAATTTTATTTACAATAAATAAACACAAAATTTTCTCGACCCTAATTCTTACAATAAACTGACATCACTTGCTGTTTAGAATTAATGAATACAATCAATCCAACTTACAAATACCTCAAGTAAATTAATATAATTAAAGAATAAAATCAGTTCCAATAGACAGCATATCAAAACCTGTTGAATTATTTTTATAAATCATATGTCCGTAATTGACAGTTATAATATTTACTATAAAATCTGTATTACACGTTCATTCAGTCCCACCTCAGCTTAGTCCATGTCTCTTCAGTCCGCAATATTCTAGAGTTCTTGGAGCGCCTTAACGCACAGTAGCCATCACTCGTCGGGTATCACGCCCTTTCGTCCATTCACACCACGAACATTTCGTCCGCTGTCATCTCGTAATCTCTCGTCGTCGTCCGTCCCTCGCCGTACATAACTTCGTCCCTGCACTCAGCCAGATGGCCTCCGCCAAAGACGGCCGGCCGTTGGACTGCTGCAATATTTATAGGGCCATAGGCCAACACCCAGAAATTTCTTTAAATGCCGCGTTGTGCCGAGGATCCTAATTCCCAGAATATTCTCGTGCATCCTCTACACTTGTCGGCTTCTCCAACAGTGGGGAGGAGGAGGGTCTGTGACGCCAGCTACGTCACCACTGTCAGACATTTCACCCTTGCCCGGGGGGGGGGGGGCGGAGGCGATGAGACAGCGATCGGGTCTACCTGGGGGGAGGGTGAGTGTCGAGGTGGTTGCCTCCCCCCTCCCATGCCGGACGGCGCAGTGCGAACTGCAGCGCGTAACAATACTATAAACACAATGCCGTAGTAGCAATAGAAGTTAAAGCAATTATATGATTATTCCAAAGTAACCAGTAAGTTATACGTTCTAAATAAAACATGAAATTATTGAACTAGCCCAAGCATGACCAGAGTTAAAGTAATAAGAGGTGTCATTCCTAAAACCCATGCGAATACCCCTTAATTTAACATGTATGTGGCCATGGTCTAATATAACTTTATTGGTGGTGCCTTTGTTTTTAAAACATTGGAGTTTATCCTTCCGTGGTAGAACGAAAGCAACACCTATCCGCTAGGTGGAAGTTTAGTGTTTTGTTTTTCATCTGTTCTACCTAAAAGGTAGTCCTGCAAATACCTGGAACATTCCGCTGTCACACTTATGTGAAATAGTAACGGATTTACATTATTTTAGCCGCAGACATATGCAGCGATCGCCACACGCGTAAAGACGTCAGAGTATAACCATAAAGACTTCCTGCACGTCGGGAATTTTACGATATGTAACTTAAAAAGACAGTTAATATCTTAGTATAGAAGAAAAAGGAGAAATTAATAACAATTTGGGGGGGGGGGACGCTTTTTACCGTTAACAGAAACACAAACTGGCACAGAGAGAGCATAACATATGTTTCGTACAGCCGAGGCAAAGAAGCTTCAATAACCGTGGAAAAGAGAACAACCAGAGAGACTAATCGTCATTTAATTGAGTGAGTGTAGAGATTTGGGCCGCCTTTAAGGCTGTCGCCTGTTTGAAAATTTGGTATAAGGAAATACATGTTAATGAAATTCTGTTTTTTTACGTTCCTGTTAAAGATAGATACACACCACCAAAGACGTTTGTGAGCAGAAAAATACGTACTTCTTAGCCGTCGAAGCATTTTGTAACATTACTGTATAGCCTGTTTCCTGGAAAGATCAGAAAACTTAATAATTAAATTAAAAATTACTAAAAAAAATAAATTGTTACATTCACCCCGTTACAGAGATCGAGAGTATCATTTCTCACACTTAAGTTTTTGTTTCAAGTTTACTGTATGTCTTCATAATTTGCTTCAGAAAACCTATTTGCATTAACATGCATTTTCCTGTACCAAATTCTCTCCATACAACAGCCTTAACATCGAGGTCTTGAGAGCCGATGAGTGTGAAGTGAAGTGAGTATGGAGGAGCGCCGGAATGAAGGGACGGGGGAAGCGGGAGATCCCCGAGAAAACCCGCCGACCAGCGGCATCGTCCGGCACGATTCCCATTTGCGAAAATCAGGAGTGAACCGGCCGGGGATTTCACCTGGCTCGCTTTGGTGGGAGGCGAGCAGTTTAACCGCTCAGCCACCGTGGCCCCCATAGTTTAAGGAATCAACGTAAGTCGTAGATAAGCATCAATAGAGCGAAGCACAAAAGAGAAGGGAACGACAACTTTGTGGCAGCAGAGGGTCAAAAATTTTTTTTCACAATTGTCGGACGAGGCTCTGGAAGACCTGCAAAGAAGACGGTATAAAAGTTTGCTACCAGCGTCTTAGTAATATCCATAAACGTGGGTTGTTGACTGTAATATGATGAGAAAAAACGTTTAGGCGTAGGAATGATATTATCGCCAAATTTTGTCTTTTTCAATAACAGCTGAATTATTTAACAGCTGGTATTATTGGTGGACACGATTTTTGTACGTGCCTTATCATTTTTGTCATATACATATTACTTTCCATGATTATCGCGGAAACTGAAAACTACGAAGTTACAGCTACAGAATTTAACTGCTTGTAGTACAAAATACTGACAAAATAATACTTTGTGAAGGGTCAAAAAAACTGAATTATTTATTATTATATTGGTTTCCGTGCCAGTTTACTACTTCTAAAAATATATTCATCTTTGATTTTTGCACTTATAATTGTACGTTTAAATTGTATATATGTTGTGATACTTCGTTTATAACGAGTTGTACTTTTTTCTTTGTGGTAGTGTGCAGTGACAGCACATGTGCTAGAGATAAATACTTCTTTTTATTTCTCCGATTGTGTATATTTCCATGGATGGCCCTTCTGACAACCGTCGTAAAGTTGTTCTCATTTTTTATCGATTTCGTCCATGTGTTCACTGATGTAAACTCGTGTTAGAATCACAGTTGTCCGGTATTTCTGACAGTATTATAAATTAGTCACGCTATCTAGGCTACTGATAGGTTAAATGAAGATATGGTTACCGTATTTGACGAGTGAACGCTTAGCACTTTCTCCCGATAACATTAATGCATAAAGTGGATGTGCCTTTTTTCCCCCTAGAGACTAGCTAAGTAAATGATATAAACAATGGTCATACAGTTTCCGAGTTATAAACAGAAATATTAGCATTGAAATGCGTTGTTACAGATTACCATGCGAATTTTGGCAGATGTACCCATCGACACTGTGTAATGAAACAATGCCATTATAATGATAACAGTAATTATAGTAGAAGGCCTGGTTCTTGTGCGTCGATGCTAATCAGGTTCTGAATAGGCGAAGAGTTGGGAAAAGGTATATATGTAGGAAACTACACTAAATCGGAACAAAGATCCAGTAAAGTGGTTTTGGATCTAATATGTTAACTTCCAGTAACATCAACTGTACTACCCCGGGATAAAAACTCGCTCATTGTTGCTGTTTTATTTCCCGTAGACAAATTGTATTTGTGTTACAGTGACGCTTAACAATAAATCGTGAGTAGGATATATGTTGATAAATGAAGCTGGTCACAACTGAATTTAGAGGTTGCGAAAATGCAACACGTCGAATACGTAGCGGAAATATTTCGCCATATTCCAAGATTTTGCGTTTAACGTGGTTGGATTGACTCCATTTACGTTGTGTTCAACTATATGAAGAAAAAATGGTGTGAAAAGAATTTTACAATAATTTTGCGTAACTAATAAATATGTGTAATTCGTTTTTCGCAAAAATAAGTAACATAAACATATTTTCATTAAGTAGGGCTTATACATAAATGTCACCCATAATCGAACGTTAGAGGAAAATTGGACTTACGATATTTTAGAAGTAAGCCCTACGCTGTACTAATTTTATTGGCTGCCATTTTAATTAAAAATTTAATAAGGCACTAAGGCATGACATCATTCTTATAATTCGCTGTCAAAGTGATTATGTTCACTCTGGTTGGTGTTGGTGTCAAATGTGTATCAAGAACTGCGAGTTGATTTTGAATGTTGATTTCAGTAGCTGAACGAGTTGTGAGAGCGGTGCTGTTGCCTATTGGCAGTTTCGCCTAACGTTTTGCAAACGAGGGCGTGCAGACGGTGGCGATAATATACCGTAAATAAAGCCGTTATTATTGTCCCGGTCGTGTAAATGTGGCAGGTGTTGCGGGCAAATAAAGTCAGGGCGGTAAATAACGCGGTGTTGCGTCGCCGTAAATAATCGCGCCGCCTACATTAACCCCGGCGAGAAGGTGACAAGAGGCGATGTGGTTTCACGGGCGGATGCGGGAAGGCATGCGGGTCTGTGCGTGCGCGGCTGGGATCAGACAGATATCCACGAGGGCCACCCACCTCCCTCTTTTGTCATCTCTCTTATCCTTCCCTGCTCGCTTCCGCGGCGTGTGTTTATGCATATTGCAGGGCGGAGTGGGACTGTGTCGCGCAGCGCGGGCGGCATACGGAAGGTGTTATGTTATGCGCACGGCACTCACTCGAGTGGCATGTGTTCGGGAGGACGTCCAGCCACTCATTCTCGCCAGGCCTTTAGGAACTTCATATTTTGATTTGTACAACGGGAGCAAAGGAAAATAACGTGTCGTGTGAACCTGAAGAATATAGGCTGTTCACGGGTAAAGTGAGCACTTTGAAAAGCCCTACTTAAGATCTACTTGTATGCCCGTTGTGTATTATTCCGCCTTATGTAAAATTAACATTACCATGGGCCTCTTCACTTTTCTTCATGCGTCGGTCAGGTGAAACTGAAATTATTGAAAAATAAAATATTTTATGAATCTGGTTATTTTTATACTTCGATGCATTAACAAAAAAAAATTGCGAAATACATAATTTAAGTTATCACAAATGTGTTACCTAACACTTTATATTCGACGTAAGATATGGGACTACTTTCCACCAGTCGTTACCAACTTTACTGGACGCATGTCACTCAGTGACGTTAGTAGCAGTGACTTTTTCATTATGTTGATTTCAAAAGTGCTCATTTTATCGTGAACAGCCTTTATCCGTCAATATCCTTAACTGACCTAATATCAATAACTGACCTTGTTGTGTTATTTGTATTGTAAAGGGTTTTTTTAACGTCCCCTGGTTTTATACTTCAAAGCTTAGCAGGGTACGGCTTACAGAATAACTTATAACCTAACTTAAATTAACATCCATGTCTTACCCAGGATTTGAACCCAGGGCCATCCGCAGCCCAGATCGGTGGCGCGCCACGGGAGGTCGGCGACCTTGTAGTTCCTTCAAGATTGGAGTGCGAGGGTAAGGCGTGGGCGTATCTGTGTATAGTACGTTTATGAACAGGTTGGCGGTAGTTTAACATGCCAGTCCTCTATCTCGGTCAGTCGAAAATACATATTATTCAATAAGCACCAGTTAGCTACATCTCATTTTGACGCACGCAAACAAATACACAGTTGGCCTCTAATATTCCTGGTTCTCTAAAAGTAATTATTTCTCTTTTATGAGGTACACGGGGTCGTTTTATAGGCCATAGAAAGGATGGGTTTTGTTTTAGTCCTACATGCTAAATGCTGTTCACGATAAAGTGAGCACTTTTGAAACTTGTCTACGATAAAATTCGCGGCTACTACTTGCATATATTTTGACGGGCGCACTGAGTGACATGCGGCCAGTAAAGTTGGTAATGATGGAAGGAAAGTTGTTCTGTATCTTAACGCCGAATAAAAAGTCTTAGGTAACAATTTAGAACAACTCAAGTTATTTCTTTAGCTTTCTGCTTTTTTTAATGCATCGAAATGTAATAATGAGCAAATTTCTAAAATATCAACTTTTTTAATCATTTCAGTTTCTCTTGACCGACGCATGAATAAAGTGATGAGGCCAATGACAATGTTAATTTTACATAAGGTGGAAGACTACACAACGTGTATACAAGTAGATGTTGAACAGGACTTTCAAAAGTGCTCATTTTATCGTGAACAGCCTATAGATGTAAACTAGCATGACATTGCCAGCTCCAGGGCGAAAGCCGTCGGATAATGTCGACAGGTTGGTTACCTGCCCGCTCGATGATTTGGAGGAGCTACCAGCGCGTGCAAGAAGAATTTCTCCCAGTCAGTCGTCCTCGGCTGAAGTAGGTGGCTGCGACAAAGTTTGAAACATTCAGACAGTCACTGCGACGTGCGAGTCGAGTGTAACATTCTTTTTCTTGAGGAACGTGCGTTAAGAGTTATATGGACCTGCAAGTTTTTTTTTTTTTTTATGAAATAGTTGTTTGCACGAATAAGCGTATCTCGGTAAATAAATGTTCTGCAAATACGACTTTTTGCCAGAATATATATATATATATATATATATATATATATATATATATATATATATATATATATATATAGCCTATTATTATACTTTTGTCATATCTAGTATATTCTTGGAGGAAAAAAAATTCGTGAAGACGGTCAAATATCGCATTTTTAAAGCCTGCATGTGCTGTTTCCTTAAAAGGCAAGGGAAAAGTACTAAGATACGGGCGTAGTTTAATCTGTGGGCTTTCGTAGCATGCAATAAAACCTCACTGTTGCAGATCAAGTTTACACAGTAGAGCATTACGGCGGAAACATTGCGCGTAGGTGCGATGAGGCACTAGGCGTGTGTGTTAGTTTCGACCGTATCGCTCCCTCGCTTCTTGACCTTGGTCGCGCAGCTCCAACTAACTCGTAAATAGGTGTCATCATTGTCGGCAAAGCGGTGTAAGTATTTCTGTAGACTGATAGGCAGTTTGCGTATTCGATTTCAATCCGCTGTATCAGTGCTGTGTTTCCATCGCTTCTTCTTCGGCATAGTTGCTTTATACCTTTCATTAAGGGTCCACGTTGGAGCAATTCAGGAAAGAAGGGAGTCATTATTTAAAAATTGTTATCCTACTCTTGGTGTTATCAGTTCGGCGATACAAGCTGCATGTAGATCATATGTTCCTGTGCCAGTTTTGTTTCCTCTTATCGTACGAACATTTAGACGCAGACATCGTAGCAGTAGGGTGTAGTGAACTTTTACAAGGTAAGCTGGCGTTAGCTCCGTGCTGTTGCAATTTACGCTTCCACCAGTAAAACGTAGCTCGGCAGCTGACGACACAGGGCGCGTGTAATGGATACCTTGCTGCTCGCTTGTGAGTGGTCGGAATGCATTCATTCCCTAGGCTGCACGGCGATTACTGGTTCCTGTTGCGTGCACTGAGAATGTACAGAAGTGAGCAAGAGCCAGCTTACCTTAAAACAGTTCACCACACCCCACTGCTGTGTAGTAAGTATGCCTTGCTGGGAAAATGTGAAGGAAGTGATATCTTTTCCTCAAAACCTTGAATTTGGACGAGAGATTATGGATGTACCCGCGATTGCAGTATAGTTAATTACGCTTCTTGCAGCAAGGTGCTGGCACGGTCAGAATTCTACAGCAATAAGGACTGTAAACTCGTTCGTTCCTCCATTACTATGTTTAAGCCATAGTCCACAAAACGTTCTTGTAGCAAGGTTTGCGATCTCTTTTATAATTAGATAACGGAAACTCGTAGAGGAAGGATAACTGTAAAGCTGCGTGCACGGATTGAAATTAATTGCGTTATGAATATGCGATACAGAAAAAAAAATGCGTATATTTTTTGTTGTTTGTATAAATGTAGGCTACGGCATCACACCAGTAAAATTAGCATGCGAAAAGTATCACTGCTGAACTACTTTGAGAATAAACCTGGAATTCGGAAAGAACTTGATGGCAGAATTTGTGAGCAAATTTTTGTGCGTGTCCCTATGTTTTATTTTAATTTTAATTTTATTATAACATTGATTTCATAAGAAAAACGATAAATCGCCGTAAAGTAAATATTTTTAGTTCAAACCGTTTAGACTCGAATTCGTTTACGAGCTCGAGTGTTTTATTGCAAGCTGTAATTTTACTTCACTGGTTTGTATGTACGATAGGTGCCTGTGAGGTGTGAGTCCGGCATCCACCGAATCTCTAGCAAGCACGATGTATTTACTGGACAAGTTGTCGATTACTGGTGGCGTGTAGAGTTTTAGTGCCCGGGAAGTCCTCATTTTCACATGGTTGTATGGGTAAAAGACCACCCAAACTTTGAAACACAAGAAAACATTCAAATGATCGACCGCGTGTGTGTATGTGAAATACCATTTGAAGACTCCGATCTGCGCTAGCACGTATTTAAATGTCAAATGCATCGATATACACACACGTGTAATATAAATAATGAATATTCAGCATGCCGGTTCAACTTCCCGCAAAAAGAGTTCACTGAAACTCGCCTGATCGCAAGCGATACCGATGACGGACGAGCCTGTAAGTATATAAATATAGTCTACCTATATAATTAAAAGGTGGGATAAAAGATTGAAAAATAATTTAACTGTAAAAAACTTTATGAAACGAAGATTTTATTTATAAATGAACTAAAAAGATAAAAATAATTATTGGCGTAGTTACAGGATTTGTAGAGCTAGTAAGACGTGGTCTAACAGCCGTAATAAACTTTACTAGAAATAAATATTTTTTTATCAATTTATGTTTACTATATAAAGGCTTGGCACGAATAGATAAGAGCCATACGTAAGATAAGTGCTTACTGCAAACGAGGTATACGTTCTATATTGCGCCAAACTTTTATATACCAAATATAAATCGATACAAAAATATTAATCTGTAGTAAAGTTTATTACGGATGTTAGAGCACGTCTTACAAGCTCTACGAATTCTGCAACTAATACTATAATTATGTTTATCTTTTTAGTTCATTTATAAATAAAAACTTGGTTTTAAAAGTTCTTTTACAGTTAATTTTTCCTTTGATATTTCAATATGCACTGTACGTGTGTCGATCATGCTTCACGCAACTAGTGAACAACATACTGCGTGTTCATTGATGTCGGCATTGACTATTCACAAAGGGGCAGTAATTTGAACCAATCAGATTTCCCACGAGGAAGACTCCGAAAACACCAGCCACAGATTCCTTTGCTGTGTGCTGTACCAACCATGAGTATATTTCATGTGCATTACGTCTTCGAACACGGGCATAGCGACTAGACGGTTTAATATGATGGCATCATTACTGCCGCAGCTACTGTACCTGAACTTGGCCAGACCTAACAAGGTCTGGATTTGTTACCTAAATAAATAATTATATACATTTAACTTACCTATTTATTTCCATCTCTACAGAAACCTACACAGCAGTGACTTTCATAATGTTGTTGTCGCTTTCTATATTATATACCTCAATAAAACGACAAATTAGTATTCAATATCTTATCACACTAATTAAAAAAATAAATAATACCTTCTAACAAAATAACGCAGTCCAATTCTCTAGATAAATTAGAGTGTGCCAGTGTGTTGGTCTTTCGTGATCACCTCCTCCCTCCACTTATTATAATTTATTGATTATATATTTATTACTGTTCCCTGCAGTCGCTTCAGGCACACACGTCACTCACTATCTCCGATACCAGTAACGCCGTAGTTAAGGCGGATTCCTACCAGCCATCTTGGATTTATCGATTTTTTTCTCGCCACAGCTTCTATTTCAGAAGCGGTACCGAAATTTCCCGCACGACATACCCTTAATAGCAGCTTCCCAAACTTATCGAACTACCACAGCTTCGCTACATTTATTATTTTTTAGCTGGTAACTGTCGAGGCGAAACGCGAGGTCATTTCTTGCGAACGATTACAAAAGCGACAATATCAGCTGTAATAAAGAAATACTGACCTTAAACAATGCACTAGGCAATGGTCTGTGCTCTGTCGTTCCAAAAAAAAATATATGACACAAAACTATATTTCCAGAGTATGGCAAAAACAGTCTTCGGCAGGGTAAAGGGTTGTGTTAGTACCCGCGATAGTAATTTGTTTTTTTGTTTATTCTGCCGCACTTACGCAAACCCAGATATGAGCTAATACATCGTTGAGATGTTTCTCAATAGGAGAGACAAATGTCTCAGCCAGGTGTGAGCTGCCAATGTAGAGATGCAAGCCAATCACATCTCGTCTGCTTCCCTCTCCGCAACAAGTTCCGCGCCATCCTGAGCGGTAATAGTTTCCTTAAAGTTGCATGATTCATCGGCGCTCGCTGGCGTGATTGCGTGAAAGACGGAGGAGGGGAGGGGGACAGACCGCCGGTTCGTCGTGTCAGTGTAGTTCAGCATCAGAAGGTAATTGAACCTTTAATGCGTGAGGACGAGACGGAAGATACAATTAGAGACCTGAAAAATTCGCGATTTAAATCACCTGTAGGCTAGATTCCACAGCTGTATGCACCATCAAACAAATATCAAATGCTCATTGGTAGCTTGCTGTCACAATGGAAGGCGATGATTCGGCCTGTATTTTTTTGCATGCTTATTATTAACCAAAGTTCCTCCAGATGGTGTCAAATAACGCATGGACGAATTACACACTTAAAATAAACCCACGAGTCTTTGAATTCTCATCTCTCTTTGAACTCGGGTCCTGCGTGTGAAGAAGTACACAACCAAAACGGACTTTTGGAAGCTGTCATCGTCAGAATCAAAACAAAAACGAAGCGAAATTCTTTATAACTGTGCACCCTCTGATTAAAGCTACATTTTGAAAGAACAATGTTTTTTTATCGCACCATATAGTAATTTTAATCAGAAATTGATAGCATCAGTTTCATAAAAAATTTTACGTAGTTTACATAATTACATTAAATTACAGAATAAAAATACAGAGTAAGCTATGAAAAAACGCTAACAGCATCCGAAATACAGCTAATGGTACATCATAAACTAGCTACTTTACGGCCGTATTATTGGAAGCATTGCATGAACGGGAGGAGGGAAAGACACCCTTCTTTTTATAGGGCGGTACTTACGCATATTTGAAGACAAACAAAGATATATTTTTTAATACTACAGTGACAGAAATAACGTACTTCAGAAATGCGAAAGGTAAGTAAGTAAGTAAGATTCATTCAGGAATTGTTGCGAGGAAAACTGGGCATCATATCTCATTGTCGCGCGATAGCAAAGTGTAACATGATGTGGAGCGGGGGAGGGGAAGATGATCTACAAAAAAATGTCTCCAGAGAGAATGTCGAATCCACTGTCAAACTGAAAATCGATAAGGAACGTCAGAAGAAGCAGAGATGGCTAATTGAATCTGTTTCGGAAGCCATCGCAGATACCGTGACAATGATGGTGGCAAATTTCGTGCTGACTTCTAAGTCAAATTTAGCGACAGGATTTCCAACATGAGTCAAGCAGTTTTCAGCAGGTTTCTTAGGAAAACGATGACTTCCATAATCTTTCTTTGTAAGAATAATGTTTTAATGTTTATCTCGGATGGGAGACAGTTTTCATTACATTTCTGGTATGGAGGATAAAGCGAGAATGTTTATAAAACCAAATTTACGAAATATTTATTCGGAATTGGTATAGGGAATAACGAATGTGGGCCTGATCACTTTATTCATAAGTAGGTAAAATAAAATTGCGAAATTATTCGAAGAGTGAGTATTTTATTAATTTGATAATTCTTACGTTTACGCACGTTACAAAAACAGGAGACATAATATATTTATTCACAAATGTTTACCTAACACTAAAATTCAACGTCAAGACATAGAACTACTTTATATCAGCCGTTGCCAACTTAACTGGGCGCTCGTCGTTCAGTTTTCTCGGTTATAATGTACTCAGGTAGGGGCAGTGACATTTTTCAAATGTTGACTTCGAAAGTGCTCTGTTAAACGCGCAAAGCCTTTAAAATTCGTTATCATTACGGCAAGAATAATCTTGTCCACAAATGCATTTTATATGAAACTTGTTTCGTTGTCACAACCAACAAACTGCAGGATTTGTGTTCGTCTAGTGTAAAATTAACCAATCACAACCTCGTATTGCAGTAAAGTTTACGAATCAGTTACCCACATGGAAGATCATTGGTCACCGAGCCTCGCAGTGTTAAATGCAGTAAATATAGTATGATGTGGAATTAAAACATTCTCAAGACTGTAGTAAATCTAAAAGCTCGTTCCCTGCAATATATTTGACCGATTTAAAAGATCGCTAGCTCGTCGAATTCGTCCTCAAGTTTTCTACAGACGAGTTTTTAAATTTATCAAATAGTGAAAAAAATATGGCGCCTCAAATTGATATATAATATACGGAGATTTTACAACTGCCAAACATTGCACAGAGTATAATTTAATCGAAAAGCGTTCCCGAAAACGATAACAGTTCACCTTTTCTTCCTCCTTCCGGGGTCGCGGTGGCTGTGCAGTTAGAACGCTCGCCTCCCACCAAGGCGAACCGGGCTCAATCCCCGGCCGGGCCACCGGATTTTCGCATGTGTGAATGGTGCCGGACGATGCCGTTGGTCGGCGGGTTTTCTCGGCGATCTCCCGTTTCCCCCACCCTTTAATTCCGGTGCTGTTGTATACCCCAATCACCCATATCGGCCCTCAAGACCTCGCTGTTAAGGGCCGTATTAATAGTCGTTACTCAGATCTCGTCTTGAGGTCGTATCAGGTGATAAGTCTTGAGATGCGTTTTCGTGTCTTGAGACCCGCGATAATTAATTGTCAGTTCTGGAGTCACACTCAGCTGAAATTAGTTTCAAGTTTCTTTTCTCAGACGATATTAGAGTGTGAGATAGAGTTTTTTATCTAGCCTCGCAAAGGGCCCTTCGAAACAGAAACTGAGGCTTTTTTTTCTGTCGATGCGCGTTTGTCTGCAGCTACATTCGAGTGCTTCTTGTGTTTACTTATATTTTTATCCGTTTATTGTGCGGTTAAAGGATTTTTAAAAAACTACAGAGGGCTGAATAAACGTTAACAACTCTACTTGTAAAGTACAAAGACAATAGAAAAGTAACTTGAGAATCACACACATATATGCCGAAAAGCCGCAGCGAAAAGCAATAAACTTTCTCAATATGCAAAATTTCGGCACTGAAAGAACATATTTCGTGTATAGTTCGAGTTATACTGTTTGACACGTTTTATATCAAATGGGATGGGATATCGCCGTACATTGACGTAATAGTCTTCAGAGATCAAATTTTTGAATTTTTTTGTAAAATAAATGTAGTTTAAAATGTTTGTCACTAGGTAGCGGTAAGTATGAAAACAAGAAACGTAAAACAATACTAAACAAACATTACTATCATTTACTTCGGTTACATGCCTGTAGAGTTAGTTTTGTCACAAACTTTGCTTCCAGCCAAAAACAAAACAAAAATAAGTTAGTGCTGTTTTGCAGTGTGACGAGTTTTGAAATTAAGTTACCCCATTGTCATTGTAGTAACAGTGGTTTAATGTGTAGGTCGTTTATATTATAGTTTTTCTTGTTATACGGACGGATAAACGGCATTAGCAATCGTTTTTGATTACGTTTGTAACCATACCATACTTCCAACCAAAAACATATTAATTGATTACTGCTATGCAGGGTGATATGTGTGAAATAAAAGTAGTTCGTTAATATGTTTTTCATTATAATTATCGTTATCATCATATTGATCGCAAAATATGTACGTATTTTCACGCACATTATATATCAGTTCCTATTTTCTTATTCAAATATATTAAATAAAACCTAAATAGTGCATAATTTCGAGTCTCGAGTGACCTGTTGACATCTTTAACGTGAAACAAGATTTTTGTGTCTCTTGAGACTAGCTTCAGTGACTATTAATAATACATAGTCTCAAGAGGCGACTATTAAATAGCTAGAACGAGTTTTAAGTGAAAACACTCTCAGGTGAGAGCTACATCAAAACTAGTCCCAAAATGAATCTCGAGATTCGTTTATTAAATAGTATCTGTTCTCAAGAAAAGTCTCAAGAGCTGATACACGACTAATTATACGGCCCTAAGAGCAGCCTAAATCTCTTCAGTCACTTCCTCCTTCCAATAATAAAAACTGTGTTACATTACGGGTATAGGCCGCGTGTCCGACAGATGTGTGTGTTGGGTTGCATGCCTCCCAGGCGATGACGCGAACCCGCAGACGGCATGCACATATCGTTGCAGTGGCCGTCCGCTGCATTTGCATGCTTCCGTGTTCAAACTTAATATTTGAACGCTGACACCGAGATATCTCCACATGATATAAAAATATAGCTCTTTTTATAGTGAATTTAATTATGCACGTGCAGTCTTACTGTAAACCAACTAATAACTTTGGAAAATGACAATATTATTTGTTCAAACAAACCAAATAATTTATTAAACGTTAACTCACCATAAATTCGTAAAAATACAAGTGATTTTAACACAAAAATGCAGCCTGCAGTGATAATCATGCATGGATGCTTGGATAAGTAATTGCATATCAAACCTAGAATGCTTTTCAGTGCCATGCATTCTATTTAATGGTTAGTGGCAACTGTCAGGCGATATATTTTTTTCTTGTAACGTGGTCGCAACGTAATGTACGACGCTATCGAATATTTTCTAACTAAACAGGTTATAATGGTTTATATATTAACTTGTCTCCATAAGGTACTTATATTTCGCACCGCAGTGACTCAATTACAGCCTTCGATTCCTATTTATCTCGAACGTACATACGCACACGTGGCGAAAGTGCTTTGTGAATGTTTCGATGTTCCTATGTCAAACACAGCGATGGAAATGCACACCAAAAAGTGACGTCATTCTTGAGACACATTTAGCTCGTATCATGTTATAAATTAATAAGCAATACTGACACGACGTTTCCGGTCCTAGAAGCTTTGTATCTGTGCTACGAAAGATCTAATGCTCAGAATTGTAATAATTCATATAAGGTCTCGTGGCTATTGTTGTGATGATAGCTTGTATTTGGCGGAATAATTTGTAATGGAGTTGTCAAAATGTATATTTGTTTCACTGCGAACTGCAACGTCACTACAAAGGTGCATTGTTTTTCATAATGTTTTGTAAATAAGGCGATGTGGATAGTAGTGAAGCCAGAGAAGTGAGAATGTGGGCGTGGACTTGAAAAATGCCAAGTCGTTTTAGTGACACATTCCAGCCATAGAAACATGAGACCCCAACTTAACTCATATATCCCAAATTTTTTTATATACTTCCTTTCGCCAATCACTTTTGAAAAATATTTAGTTAAAATTATTAATTTGTTTCCTTTGCAAATGAGTTTTAGATGTTTCTTATTATATCTTCATAAGAGAAACCTCAACGCAAAATGGATGTGCGGTCGTATCTAACGTAACATTGCTCTGCCGGTAGTGGGAGGGGCGAGTTGACTCAGCGGTTAGTTTTTTTTTTTTTTTTTAATTTATTTTATTGACCTTATTAAGCAGTACAGCCATCCAGGGTGTTCAATTCTACCATGACTACTAGAATTTAACAAACAGTATATTAATTAGATAGATTCACAATTTTTTTTTATAAAAAAAAACTTTTTTGTGGAAGGGTGGCTGTTCGTCTGGGCTCCCGTAATTTCAGCTACAAATTTTATTTCTATTCAAAAGCATCATTCACACTGCCTAGGAAGGTGGTGAGCTATTCTGCCCGGACCGAGACAGCTCCCTGACGGGTATCCTTTCGCCCCCCCCCCCCCCCCCCCCCCGCGGGACAGACCAGTGACCGGAATTCCCACGAATCCGCCCGCGCGACCAGATGCCGTCGGGCCCGCACACGGGTAACTAGCCTTTCGGCCGGTCTGCCATGGAACCCAACGGTCGAATAGCCCTGCTAACTCACGTTAGACAGCTCGCTTCCCGCCTAGGCGAGCCAGATTAAATCCCTGGCCGGGTCGCTCCGGATTTTCGCGAGAGGGAATCGTGCCGGAATATGCCGCTGGTCGGCGGGGTTTTCTCGGGGATATCCCGCTTCCCCTCCCTAGCATTCCGGCGTTGTTCCATTCTCGCCTTATTTCACCCGCGTCGGCTCTCAAGACCTTGTTAATAACCGCCCAACTCAGCTATAGAGCGGAAAGTGCAGGCTGGAGTCCTAGTCGCGTACGCGCACGAGGCACACGTTAACGATGTGGTGCGGTGACGACGTAGCAATGCCACGTTGTAGCGGGGGTCCATTCTTTTCTCACGAGCGCGTGGTTTTGTTCCCACTGCGGCAGTGCGGCACGCCCTTGTCCCTTCGCCACCCCCCCCCCTCTCCTCATTCACAAAACCCCCTATGGTCGTTGAATACCAGCCGAGCTCCAATAGCCAGAGGCCGGCCCGTGGCGTGCACATAGCCGCGTTATTGTACTAGGCGCTACAATTGAAGCTGATGATAAAAATACTGTTAGTTGACTGTTTGTTTATTACAGTTTTATTTTCTTTTTCACTCATTAACTTGGCCATGGATACACTTTGTGATATGCTACTAGAAAATGAAACAAAAAAAAAAGTATTAAATTTGATAGTTTTACAATTGCCGATTTTCTGTTCACCTTATCGGCGTGAAATAAACAACATTATTTGTTTTCTTGTATAATTTTGCATGTGTTGTACTGTAGACTAACAAAGCAGCAAATTTGAATTTATATTATTTTATAATGTTCCAAAAGGGACGGTGTGTTACAGTGGTCATTTAAATTTAGCCTTTGATTCCCTATACGCCCAAGCATGGTGAAGCCTGGCCTTAACTTCAAATATTGCGAGCATTTCTTGTCCTGCAACCGTTGTATACCTTTGTAAGGAATAATTAGCATGAGAGTGTTGTAATGGGACACTGGCGGCGGACCGCACGGCGTGTGCGGTGTTGGTGAGTGGCCTGTTCCGAGACGCCACGTGACCTCTGCAATGCGGGGCCCTCGGTTCGGTTACCTAGCACTCCCTGCGGACCAAACACCGAGGCTACCCCTAGGGAGTAGAGGAGCCTGGCTGCCTTGCCCGTAAACCTCCTGCGAGTCCCGCGGCGACAACATGGACTACACACAAGGTAGCCTATAGGCTGTCCACGGTAAAGTGAGCACTTTTGAGGACCTAGTTACGTTTTCCTTTCAGTCATAATTAATCTTTTAACCGCCTTGTAAAATAAATATTGCAATTCAAGTAATAAACCTAGTGTGTACTTTCCACAACATTTGGAATTTAACGTCTAAGCCTAAAATAAAATATATTTATTAACTTTTATTTCAAATGAGAGTGCTTTCAAAAGTGCCCCCTTTACCGTGAATAGCGAATAGGTGGATTTCCGCATTCTGTGTATGTCCCCAGCTCCACTCGCCCATTGCAAACACAGCTGTCAAGTCACGTGGTCGGCAGTGATGGAGGTGTTGGTTTACGTTAAAAAATTCAACAGGCGTATTCTTTTTAATGAGTGAATGTAGAGATTTGGGTGAAGCGAGTGAGTATAGAGCAGCGCTGGAAAACAAAAGCGGGTAAAACGGGAGATCCCCGAGAAAACCCGCCGATTCCGGCACGATTCCTACATGCGAAAATCCGGGAGTGGCCTCATCGGGAATCGTACCCGGTTCTCTTGGGTGGGAGGCGAGAAGTCGAACTGCTACACCACCACGGCCTCCTTTTAAATTAATGAAATATTTTTAAGTTCCTAAAAATATGTGCTAGGTGCATTAAAATGAGATTTTATGAAGTGTACTAACATCTTGAAACACGTACGTGAACAGTATTATAACCTCGGATTAGACAACACGTAGCTTTGTCAATGCTATTGGCAGGAATAACAGTTCAGTGTTGGGACACGGAGCAATGACGCTGCGCAGCTTGCATCAGCACTCTAGCCCATATTCCCTCTACGGGCAGCACCAGGTTAGTCTGTTTTCGCCCAAAATAATCCCAAGCAATTTATCATGTGTGGTTTTTTCCTTTCCCTTTCTGCCGCGGAAGTTTGCTGGTTAGTCACTGGGCACTGCACTGCGGTGTACGCAGGAGAGGAGGAGAAAGCGACCGAGAGGGAGAGAGATAAAAGTTTTTTCTCCTTGTTCTTGTTTTATTTCCCCCTTCCTTTGTATGTCGTGCGGTCGACGGTTGTTGCCGGAGATGTGGCAGGTTCGAAGAACACGTGAAACTTTTTGAGATGGGGCGGACAGGTCGACGGAGGCGAAAGGTAGAAACGGAAAGAAAAAAAAGCGATCTACGTTGGAGCGAGGAACACAAAAACGGATATTAAAAATTGATGGGCCGCCAGGATACTCGACTGGTGGGGAGCAATAGTGATGAGAGCTGGCAGAGAGGAAACGTAATATCAAAAAGCATGAGGAAAAAATACATTAATTTCCGATCGTGTTTACTTCAGTACTGAGCAAGTTTCGAACACGAACACACGCTATTTAAATTTTAGTTTCGTACTGGTTTTTCTTATGTTAGACCTTTTTAAATAAAAATTACGCCGTAGAAACAGTGATTCCTTTATGAAATACGGAATGATAACATTTTTCCAAAAAAATAATGTTCGGTTCAAGTTAGTTGTTGGCAATCCTGTTTGTAGTTTTAATGATTTGAATAGTCAACGTAGACATCGAAGTATCTGATTATTCTTACGTCGTTGAATTGGCAGTGCATGATATAAATGTTAACAGCGTCTTTTTGAGGGGACACCTAATGTCTGTAGTGGCTGGAGGCGATTAAGAACGTGCAAGAGCGTTGGTATATTTGCGCTTGAGATTGGATGGCATTGGCAATCAAATATTGCGCTGAGTGGATGAAATGAGGAATGAGCCATGTGCTAATGCCAAATCTGACTATTCTGTATGAAACGCGAGGCACAACCACGCCGAGTGCTCGATTCGAACCTGATGCTGTGTTCAGTAATGAGTCACGCTATCGGGTGAGCCTGCTAGAACTACAGTTGACCGAAGGTTGCTGTTTCGGTTTTTATTTCTTTAGTACGTTGTATTTATAGCGTTAAGTGCCAAAAAATACCTCTATGTGTTTTATCATTTGTGTTGTGATTTTCTATCGAATAGTAATATGACAAAACGGCACAAAACGAGCAAAGTAATTTACAAAACTAAGCAAGGTAAGTGTCGTAATATTCTACGAACATGCGTATTTTGCTTTACAGATTTCATAATTGTAAATAATTAACATGCTTGAAGTTCATAATAACTGTTGAATTCACCAGAACAGCGCAAAGAAATGCCATGAAAATTCACCGTGTAGTATGCCCATAGTTTTATTTTGAGTTTGGGAAAAAATTCTAATTAAGAAGTGTATTACATTAGGAAGTTTCTAACTCAAATCTTCGTGTTCAAATAACTTTTGCGGGAGTACTGGGCAAACATCAAAGCTCAAAAAGGAAATGATTGAAATGACGTGGTCCATAGTTGGCCGATACAAAATAAATAATAACTTTCGAGAATGTAAAAACTCAATGTAAAAAGTTAAAATTTTACATTATTACGCTTTTAAAAATATCCGAAAGTTATGTTTCACTTTGCTGTTATATTTTTTCCAAATGTTCATCGACATGTCGCAAAACCGTAAAATATTCTCATAGAACACATGTTAAGGACTTGAATACCCCAACTACCGTCAGCTAGGCTCTATTCTGGCGTTGGGGAGTAAAGGGAAGGCTGCTCACATAATAAACTAGCCTAACCTACACTCACGCCTTAAAACGACTGGCCCATATCTGCAGTTTATAAGTGTATTCGATTCCGATGCTACACCGTCAAGTGGTGGCGACGTAGCGACCGTGGTCACACAGCCGTTGAGTTTACTTTTCGCCTATATTCATGCTGTATTGTTTACCCGAGTACTTTATCTTCTTAACCCTACCAGTGCTAGCTAGATGTACTGGTTCTTCTTTTACACAGTGCAGTCAACACGAAGCTTAACCGCAGTTGTAGGTAGTGGCACGGCACCTATTAATGAATTACGCCAT
This sequence comes from Dryococelus australis, assembly GCA_029891345.1. Lineage (NCBI taxonomy): Eukaryota > Metazoa > Arthropoda > Insecta > Phasmatodea > Phasmatidae > Dryococelus > Dryococelus australis. The sequence continues at coordinate 74,970,958 of CM056996.1, forward strand.
CACTGTGTTTTAGACGCGAAGGGTCGTTTTAGGAAACGCCAAGTACTTTACGCCAGCGTTTTTTTTCTGGAGCTCTGTTTCGGGCCAGAGACCTTACAAGTGCAGTCACTCATGCTGATTGCCAGACCCGTGGTGGGAAGATGGGAAGGTCTAACTGCCAGGCCGCCAGAACTCGTCCGTGCTGCGGATGCCATCATGGTCGCACGCGCCGAGCTCCTAGAATGCTTGCTGTATACGATCGTGGCGACACTAATACTTGGTCGTACTCGTGTTTGTTCTCGTTCGCAACATTAAGTGCTGTTCACGATAAAGTGAACCTTAGAAAAAAAGTCACTGCCCCTACATGCATATATTTTAACGGGCGCACTGAGTGACGTGCGCCCAGTAAAGTTGGTAACGTCGGATGGAAATTAGCTCCATATCTTAACGTCTAATAAGAAGAGATGAGTAACCAAACTATTTATTTCGCTTTCTGTTTTTTAATGCGTCGAAATGTGTAAAACTGAGCAGATTTATGAAATATTTACTTTTTTTAATAATTCCACAGTTTCACTTGACCGACGCATAAATTAAGTGATGAAACCTATGGCAATGTTACTTTTGCATAAGGCGGAAGAATATACAACGTGCACACAAGTAGATCTTAAGCAGGGCTTTCAAAAGTACTCATATTACCCTGAACAACCAATACCAATATAAAATTACATTTCCAATATAAACAGAACCGAGTGCAGTACGTTTTATAACTTTCCCGTCATCGCTCTCTCATAAAACACAACGAACGTTAATTTAAATCATTTTTGTTTTGAATCACTCGCATTTGTGCGCAGTTTCAGAACTTTACTTTAATAAATTATGTGCAATGCAATATATAATATTTATGTAATAATTACACGTTATATTTATCATTATGTATCACTTTATGCATCATTGAAACAACTACAGAAGCTATATACTTATTTTAAAATTGTTGATTAAAATTTGTACAAGTAATATACATACATCCATATTAAGAAAGAAATTAAATAATTATATTTAATTTCATTATCACTCAAATTTTGAATTAGGTATCAGTATCCTATGAAATCGACCCCAAAATGGGATGTAAGATAACCCCCCCCCCTCATCATTTTCAAGGTAGAGAATCTAAATACAGTTTTATTTATAGGTATACAAAGTTAAAATAAACATAAGACAATAACAATGAAAGTTGCGTTGGTCATTTACCTAAACCTTAAACTTCAGCTGTATACAGAAAGTCAGACTTCAAGGTTAAATGCATAACAACAAAACACTAGGTAAGTATAGGATCTCTTTTATCGATGTTTATAAATATATGGCGACCTAAATTATATACAGATATGCATTTGCACTAACACTTCTTAAAGAAACAGCCTGCAATAGCTTCAGAAGACCACTGAAATCTTTTTGGTCCCTCAAGAATAAATCATATTTGAGCTATTAAGACAAAAGTACTGAAATAAAAGTCATATAATTTTTGTTTAGTGTACGGTTTCATTGTATTTTTTTATTTTAAAATTTCTAAGGGTATTGCCTTTTATTTGATTACTTAATTAGTTTTAGCTCAAGTTTACGCTGTTCGGAGGTATAGCAAGCGTTTCAAGTGCGTTAGTAGAATGTGAAGACCCGACTTCAGAAGGAAACCCGTAGTAATTCTCGAACTAGGTTTTCCCTGGCTCTTGTCTCTCCACTTTCTTTGCGCTTTAACTGTGTACCAATTGCAGATAGAATATCACTCGGGATTTTCAGGCTGGGAATAGTATCACAGTTTATTTTACGGCCCTTTGGGCGTGCGCAATAAAGTGGTTTAGTTTTTTTGTATAAACATTCTATAGAGTGGACAGAGCATATTCTCGCTGAAATAACAATCCGCGATGTTAAAGGATAACATTCTATATAATGAGTACACTTACAACTAAAAATAAGCACCGTGAAATATATCTATTAACAGTTAGTTACTCAGGATATGTCCGCATAGTAAGTGATTAGGCCGCCCTTGGCAATGTTAATTTCACATATGGTGGAATGTTGAGTTTAGATATTTGAGCGGCCCTTAACGACGAGTCCTTGAGAGGCGATGAAGGTGAAATGAGGTGAGAATGAAGCAGTGCCGGAATGCAAGGGCTGGGGAAACACAGGAGATCCCCGAGAAAACCCACCGACCAGCGGCATCTTCCCGCACGATTCCCACATGCGAAAATCCGGGAGTGAGCTGGCCGGAGATTGAACCCGGTTCGCCTTGGTGGGTGACGAGCAGTCCAGCCGCTCAGCCACCGGGGCCCCCGTACGGTGGAAGAATACACAATGAAGGACTTTCAAAAGTGCTCAGTTGATTGTAAATGGCTTATAAATGGAGTATAGTTAATTCTCGGTTTTTCAGTCTTTTTGAATCAAACCTTTGAAAAATATCCCCATGTATGACGTGTTTAGTTATTTCCTAAATACGCTCTGTATCACAAGCGTGTTATACTTGTGTTCATAATTTTTTTTTTTTTCAGTTAATTTGAAATGTTATACATATTTTATCTTTAAATTATAATGCTTCATTTATAAATAATCTGAATAAAATCAGGGAGAAAATAGGTTTGTTGGTAGCGCCTAGTGAGAAATAGTCATTATACAAAATACGGTTACACTCAGTGGCCACGAATGTGGTGCGTTATCCCTTGGTGTAATTATCCAGGATTAGTTAAGTTTAGTTTGCACGAGACGGAGGAATATTGTGGAAGTAGAACTTTAGCAGGGCTTCAGGAAAGTCTGAAGTAACCGTGAATGGACTATAGAATGGTGTGGTACCTTCCGCTCCGACGGGACTCCGGTGGTCCAGCAGGGTCGATATCACCCCTCCCGTCTCCTCAGGCAGAGTGGCGTTGGCACTGGAGTTGCAGCAGCCAAACATGCCATCCCCACCCTCTCCGACCTACGTTTCCATTCGCCACCCCAACGCCACTCTACGCGAATCTATACCCCTCCCTCCCCCTTCTGTAGGATCCCATCCCCCCCGCTTGGCCGGTCTCCAGGCCCGTCCAATATTTCACCTGGGCCTTCCCTCGCGAGAGCGGGTCGGCTCTCAGTCCTGCCAACCGAATAAAATTGATTCCGAGTGGATAAGAGTGGGGGAGGGGGTAGCTGCGGAGCTTGCAACTGGGCGAGAAACTGATCGTTTGTGCAAAACCGTTACCCCATCTACCCTAACGCCTTTTCGCTTTCGCAACTAACGTGAGTGAACCTCCCTCCAGCCCCTACTTTTGACCCCCCCCCCCCTCTAACTTCTACACCGCCCTTCCCATCCCCTCGTCATTCAGGTCACAATTTACGCACTTCCTTTTATCATTCTCGACCGTGTACTCTCACTCCCTAGTTTAACGCGGTACTTTTTTTTTCCACCCGGGGATTCGTGTGTTTCCGGTAATGTGCTACTAGACTGGAGGAAAGGAACTGTGCTTTCTCCTCAGTCATAGACTAAAGATGAGGTAGACCGATCTCACTGGCTGCGCACAACCAATCTCCCTGTCCTAACATTGAACTGCTTTCCTGCCAACACGTCTAGCGAAAATGGCGTGGATTGGATTTGAGGTTAGAACACTGTTTAGTAAACAAATGCTTTTGAGATGTTTTTATACTTCCTCTAATCAATTTGTAATGTTTTTGATTAAATTCAAAATTGTAAAGGTATTTTATCAATAAAATAGTTATTATTATTTAAAAATTAAGATATAAATAAAAAAACGTTTATCACTGTTGACCATGTGACTTTGACAGTTGTGTTCCTTTGTGGTAGGTCAATGTTGGGTGCATGCGCAGAAGACGAATAAGCAGTCTACCTCATTTTTTGTCTATGTCCTCAACCCTAACGATACTATACCGTTACCTGTGATTACTAAGGCGTGGTCAAGCTCATGTGGACACGAACCTGAACGTAGATGATGAGTTGAATGTGGAGTGGAGTGGGGAGATTTGGCCTGCCCTTAACAGCGATGTCTTGAGAGCCGATGAGGGTGAATTGGGGTGAGTATGGAGCAGCACTGGAATGAAGGGGAAACGGGAGATCCCCGAGAAAACCCGCGAAGGATGATTTGAACTTATTTCCTTCTTATGTGCATGTCCACAATATCAATTCGTGATTTGACAGTTGTACCGTCATAATCGTGTGATGAAACGGTGATGTAAGTGTGCTTGCATTTATTTTTAAATGATTAGTACTCTTACAAAAATTATTTCGCGTATAGTCTGTTCACGGTAAAATGAGCACTTCTGAAAGCCCGGCTTAAGATCTACTTATATGCACGTTGTGTATCCCTCCACCGTATGTAAAATTAACATTGCCATGGATATCATCACTTTATTCATGCGTCGGTCAGGTGAAACTGTGGAATCATCAGAAAAGTAAATATGTTACAAATCTGGTAATTTTACACGTCGATGAATTTAAAAAAAAACTGAAAGCAAAATAAATAATTTAAATTATCACAATTGATTCGACGTTAAAATATGGAACTATTTTCCCTCAATCGTTACCAGCTTTACTGGGCGCATGTCACTCAGTGTGCCCGTTCAAATAAATGCAGGCATGGGGCAGTGACTTTTTGTATAAGGTTGATTTCAAAAGTGCTCATTTTATCGTGAACAGCCTTTAGTTATTAAATTATGAGCTGACATTTGATTACGGTTACAGATGTGAAACTAATCATGCGAGAAAAAGAGTTTGATTTGAAATAACAGTTAAGATGTTCCTTGCTCCTTGACAAGCTTGAATATTGAATCTGAAAATTAAGTTGTGCGTGAATATACATAAATCCTGGATGACGGGGGTACCTCGCCCTTAACAGAATACTGTGCGTACTAGAAAAGAGTGCGGGACTTAAATTTTGGAGGCTATTATAGAAAATGTAAGATGTAGTGGAGTAATTTGGGCGGATTTTAACATCGAGTTTTAGGGAGTATCGGTGAGGATGAAGTGAGGTAAGTATGGAGCAGCGCCGGAATGCTAGGGTGGGGGGAAACAGGAGATCCCCGAGAAAACCCGCCCACCAGTGGCATCGCCCCGGCACGATTCCCGCATGTGGAAATTAGGGAGCGAACTCGCCGGAAACGATCCCGGTTCGCCTTGATGACAGGCTAGTAGTCTGATCACTTCACTACCGCGGCCTAACACGTAACACTTTAAACTAACGTGAGAGCATCTAAATAACCTCAAATGATATAGGTGCTCACGAATATTTTTCTTTAACACGAACGAAATAATAATACGCTTATGTAATGTTGATAGTGAGAGCAGAGACGACTGTGATACGCCCTCGTAGGCGGAAGTGAAACGGTTTTGAACATCTCACAGGATACGATCTCAAAATAATCACCAGGGCCAAAGTTTTCCGTTGTTCTTTACATACTTTGGCAGGTTCTAATACTCTTTGTTATCCCCTGTCCGTCGTGGACTGTCAAATCGATTCCATAATTCTTCAGCGATGCCCTTCCGTGCTTGTAGCTTTGATCGAGACGGAACATATCTTGCGCGCTGTATGCCGTTAACTGTTTGACCAAATATTAACGTAACAGGATAACTTGTCGCATCTTCCGCAGATAACTATTACATTTTTTTAACGTACAGTTTGTAGGTTGTCATCGAATTCTACCCGTTATAATCATTGTTATGGTTTCCATGAGAGAGTATTAAACCAAGCTGCTCTGACATCTCCCTTATGATAAATACTCGTGAAACAGAAATTCCTTCAACAAATTGTGTTCTCGGTGATATTTTCCTCAGCTTTTTCCGGTGTAGTGATAACGCGATATCAAAGCATTTTTTATCTTGCTACGTGCTGGAGTGTTGCTTCCAAGCAACCATTTTAACAGAATCACCTGCCGAGACGAATCACAGAGCGGCACATAAAAACCTAACAGTGCATGTCAGTGCTTAGTCAGTGGGCAGAATAATTAACCGATGCTTGCGTATTCAACTCGACGCAAATCTTTGTAATATCTTTTGTAGCTGTTAGAATTTAGAAAATTAGTACGATGTTAATTGTTTTTGCAAAATGTCCGATACATGAAAATATATATTTTGAAATTATTATGATGTTACTCTTTTCACATCATTGTTTCATTTCTGTCGTCTGCATTTCTTTTGACAGAGAAGGGTATGGAAGCCCTTTCGCAAATGGAATTCAGTCAAGCCTAACATCGTCATTAACGGCATCCTTTTACAGGCCTAATTTTCTTAACCCTTACGCACTATAGTGATGAAACATTTTCGGCCTTTTTCAGTTTAGTTTGAAATACATTAGACAAGAATGGCAATTGTTATCTTGTCCTACATGCCTTGTCTGTTGATTCAAACACTAATTACCGTAGGATATTCCTTGCTTGTATGTCTCTATATTGAGTTTGTCTTAATTGACGCTTGTGTACTTGTGTTCTCAATTACCTTACTTATATGACTTATATATTTGTTTCAACACTGATTTAAATTTCTGTTCGCTTTAAGCGAAATGTAAGTATTTCTTGGTATTCTTTTCTATTGCCTTTCCTTTGCGGTTGGGCTTTCTGGTTACGCATCGATTAAGCACTTAACGAGTTTGTTACAGGCATTCGGATTCGTATACACAATAAGCGATTTTCATATTCTTGCATTTCTGATTATGTACTGGTAGAATGCTGAAAAAAGCGGAATGTCTCTGATCCTTGTGCCCTTGTTTAGTTAAAGACCGTAGCAGGTTTTGTATATGGGCGTCCGCGCAGGCCTAAATGGAAACAACTCACGTGTGAAATATCGGGAGACGTTTTCGCTCACGTAATTAAAACTTCCCCGTTTTATTCGTTATTTAAGGCAACACGCGAGTGAAATCTCACCCGGTACTGCGATGGATGTCGAGATTAACATATCGCTTTGCCACTTGCATTTTTTCTTTATCCCCCCCTTCGCCATCCACTCTCGAAAATATCCGTGGTGCTCGTGTCTCTCTATCGTTTGGTATCTCGTATCTACGTTTCAAAACACGCTGGTTAGGGAAGGGAGACTTTTTTTTTCCCCCTCCCTGTGGTAAGTCGTCCACTCGACACGCAGTCTAGTCCCGTAATTTGGGCGGGGCTGACTCTTTAATTAAGCGTCGCTAGGCTTCTGTTGCTCGCCGTTGCCCTGTCTCTCCACCCCCTCCCCAGAAACCACCCTTGCTAGCGACCGCGTAATCTGCGCTGTACGATATATCGCGCGACTCTCGTCGGGTCCTTGGGGAAAGTGAAAGCGACTCCGGTCTCTGCTTCCCTTATTCCCGACTTTTCTTTGTGAATTTTAAGTGGAATTTAAAGTAAGACAGGCTCTTTTAACGCAAAGCAAGGGACGGGAAAATCATGTAAATGTATTCTCGTCATTGTAAGAAATAATAAATAAACCCCTACTTTAAAGCCCCCCCCCTCCCCCCCTTTCTCTTCGCCACTTTTCTTTCCTTTCTACGACTTTTGCTTTCTGTTACAAATTTCTTGGAAACAATTTTTTCTCCAAGAGGTATTAATTTTGCAGACATAGCTCTTTTAAATATTCTTTTACTTTATCATCAGAATCCAAATTACCAATGTGGAAGAAACAGGAGACTGTCAGCGATGGCAGAAAATTTTACCCCTATCTTGTAAAAATAATGCGTGTAATTAGTAACCATGTCCTTGCGGAATTGTAGCGTCTGCAGTCGGGTTGCTCAATTTGTATTATTCCAAAGCGTTTTTGGAGTCTAATTAATTCACGGTAATTGATTAAACACTTACGCGGAAATATTTTACTCACAGCTAAATCTAAATAAATCTGGCCTAACACAGGCTTAACCGGGTTTTGGAAAATCTTTAGGCCTACATGGTCTCATGTTCTGTAGTGTGATACATACCAGAAACAGCGCATACATCTAGTGATTCGCTCGTCGTTGAAACGTAATTTTTTTTTTTCTAGATTTGAGATTTTTATATGGTTTTGTAACATGATAGTAGGCTATTCACGATAAAATGAGCACTTTTTAAGCCCCTCCTAGTAAACATTATTACCAAAAAGTTTATATCTTCTTGTGGCCTTGGGCGTTAATTTTAGACAGCTATAAAATTGTACACCGTGTTTATTAGTCACATGACAGTTTATATATTAACTATTGGTGAGGGGATACAAGTAAACCCAAAGGAACTTCTGAGTACGGTCTTAAAAAGTGCTCACTTTACCGTAAACAGCCAATATCAATGATAATTGGTTAAAAGTGCCAAATCTCTTAGTTTTTTTTTTTTTTTTTTGCATAAAATGAGAGTTAAAAATATTGATTCACATAAATTTCAAAAAGTTGCTTTTGTGCAACGTTTGGTGCAGCTCAACTGTTTCTTGAAGACTTGTGAGTGTCGTGTTATCAATGTGTTTGAAATATGACCCTTGGTTTACGCGCGATATTAATTTAACTGTAGACTATTTTCCCTTTAAATCTTCTCGAAATTTAACATTTATATACTGGTGAACATTGTACAAAATTGGCAAAAGTTCTCATGACATTTTGATGAAATGGATGATTATTTTGATATACAGCCTAATATGTTAATTTTGTTCAGTTTTGATGTTTATTCGAAGAAGTATATAAATTTGAAATGCTTGTAGTTACTTTAAGAAGTATTAATGGAATAATTTTCCACCTTTTTTATGTCTTTTACACGCTGTTAAAAATTGACGTACATTCATGGAAATTGTAATGGAAATATAGAGTTAATATACGGAAATGAACTCCGTAATAACGTAAAATGGAAGTGCTTCGTACATACTGAACATGGAACCTATCCATATTTCAAACATTGACACTAACCGGATGTCCTTATTCTTAAAGTTCTGTAATATAATTCCTCTTTAATAAATATATACGACATAATATTTTTGTGTATCACTGTTTCAATTAAAAAATAATTATTCTCACTCTTATCATAACAAAATGGCTTACAATTATGTATTTTATTGTACTAATATATTTTTCACACCTCCTTACATTGGTTCCTAAGGTGGATTAATTTCTCCCATTTGCTCTAAAACTGGCTGTTTATGAGATTTATTGTTTTCACATGTTTAACTTTACGAGTTGACAATTATCGTTATGTAATGTATATATAATAAAATTAATAATTTCACGGTCACCATTTTTAATGATGCACTATTTTTTACCCTTTAAATATCAAGTTAATAGGTGTCAAATCGACAATATCAGCCTGTGAACGCAACAACAGGAGTGTACGGGGAAGTAACCACAGGTTTGAGAGAAAAAAAACAAGCGAAATTTGTCCACCTTTGAGACACATGTAAGATGGTGTGAAGAATATATTAATACATTAGAAAACATATGTGTCTACATGTCGGTCATTTTGTTTTTTTAGTAAAAATAAAATTGATTATTAAATAACATGGTAATGCACAAAAACATTGACTTCTGTATAATAATTAAAGAAGTATAAACGTATAAAATTGTGAAATAATGGCTTTTTTTTTTATTTAGTATCCGAACATAACATTCAAATTGTGTTGGGGTTTGATAGTACAGTGAAAGCAGTAGCATCTTGTGCAATTTTTTGACTCGTGTTGAAATCCTCCTCGAACGCAAAAATTTATTTTATACACTGGTAAACACACACAATGAAAAAAGAAAAACTTGCCCTCTCTATTAACTACAAATATGTTTACAGCAACTTAGTAAACATTCACGGAGAGGTTCTGTGAATCCACAGAAAATTTGTAAAATTCACGCGAAGTCCGTTATTTAAAAAAACGGCGTTCGTAGTTTTCCGAAGATTTCTGCGTAAGATTCAGTCAGTACATTTCCATGATTTCACGGATATTTTTTTCTAACAGTGCCCACTATTATGTCACGCAACAACACAAAAAATGAGTAATAAGCTAGAAATGTAGAAAACTATTTGAGACTCTTTCAACAACCTCAACTCCCGTGATCCACTCGTGTTCGCGCTAAACACCAGTGATTCACCTCAAAATGGTGTATTGGAGATCAGGGTTAGTTAGGTTTCGTCAGTTTAGCCGATGAGCCGAGAGTGTCAGTTTGGAGACGTGCAAACAAACAGCCCCATTGCAACCTGCGTGCGTTCTTTACCACCACGTTGGAATGATGCTGGATGATGCCGTTGACCGGTGGCATTTCTCAGGTGTCTCCAGTTTCCCCCCACCTTTGCATACCGGCGCTGCTCCATACACACCTCGTTTCAGTCTCATCAGCACTCCAGACCCCACTGTTAAGAGCTTCTCAAATTTGTTCACTCACTCACGTGGACAACTGTAAAGGTATCGCCTTAGCAGTTATAGGCTGTTCACGGTAAAGTGAGCACTTTTGAAGCCCTAGTTACCTTTTTTATTTAAACCAATTTATAGCCTTCCACCACTTTTTAATGTAAACCCTGCCATGTGAGTAATAAACACAGTGTATACACTCACCATACCCAAAACCAAAAGTCCGAGGCCACAATGAAATGTATTTATTGGTTATTATGTCTGATGGAACAGCTTCAAAAGTGCTCACTGTACCGTGAACGGCCTATAACGTGGTGTTCATTTGATGGATGCGTAGAGCAAGGAAGTGCCCCACTTTTAAAAAGAAGGGGTGCACTTCCGTGCTGTTGGGCATATTTTTCCTTGCCACTTGCCACCCCTTCTAATCCACAAGTGATAAACCTTGCAATACGCTTCGAAATAAATTTAACTTGTTAATGTCTTATTAAAATGTAAATTGATAATATAAAAAATTGACTCGTGAATAAGCATGGCAGGGTATTTTAGAATAATTTTAACAGTATCTTGACACACCGACGTTACTGATGCTGTTCGCTGGGTCGTCTCGTGCAGCCCTGTGTACGGGACGACATCTGGTGTCCTTGCCAGGAGACGGTATTCGATGGACATGGACTGCCTGTGATTGTTTTTTGTTTGTAATTATTATTCAGTGTATAACAAACGTTGGAATGTCTGGTGGTCACTTTTATGAGTTGGTCGATTGAATTTTATTTCTTAATACCGAAGCAGTTATTCTCATGAAGGATAAATTTGTTGGTTTTATTCTAGTATTAAGAATTATGGTTAAAAGCTGCTACGCATATTAAACACAAAATGTCGTCTCTGAAAACGTGTAAGTGATCTAAATTTGTTTTGGTGGCTAGTTTCAGTAAAGCGTATTTCACAATTCGAGTTACTACAAAATTCTGTAAACACATAATCACTTCCAAAATTGGTACCAAATCTACCATTCTTACTCTGGCATCATTCACGAACCTAAATCTAGTCGTGCAGCAAATTACAAATTCAACAATTACACTTATCATTTAAATAATCATTCAATACTCATCTCAGTTACGGGGTCTTCGTGAGATTGTACATTCACAGTATAAAATAAATGTTAGGTTTTTCATTTTATTCTCAAATCACGCACTTCTCATCGTCCACTTCTATCACGTGTCTTGATAATAAATAATTTAAGGGAGGGGCGCGTGTCCCTTGTGGACCCACTTTCCATTTTAAATTTTCGCGTCTGGATGCAGATCAGTGTAAATTGTTATGTTAATGACGTTGGCTAACGGCATCCAGTATGAATTTTTTTTAAATTGATTGCAGATACGTGATTGGCTGAGTCTCGAAGAGGAGATGCTGCGCCAGCAAACAGTCGTCGTGGGGGATGTGGACGACATCCTCCAAGTCCTGGAGAAGCAAAAGGTAAGTGGAAGAAGTTCATTTGTGTAGTATATTTAGTAAAAGTGTTTCGGTCGTCATTCGTGTATCATCGACTAAAGCTTGCAAATGTACTGCAAGTAAGATTTTAAAACACGATGGTTAGAATAATGGCTTTTCGTTCCCATAGAATTGTGGGGCTAGCTACGTCCTGCAAACCAGGACCACGACAAACGCCACATAACCAAGAAAACCACAACCAGCAAACAAACTTTGAGAACAGCTTAGGCACACAGTATCTCTGAAACACACACACACACTGTACGGGAAAAGCTTTTGTGTTTGAAAACTATTTCAGTACAGACCACGCAAAAGCGCCAAATATTTACAAAACAATACTTCCGCAAAATATAGCCCTTTCCTACAAAAATTTCATTTGTTCATTAAAACTTAATATATTTTTGGCTATTTGGTAAAGCTACTTATATAGATGGCAAATCAAGACTAGAAAAAGGCAATGTTAATAAAACAGCCCTTAAAACGTCATGACACAGCATGAAGATTTCCACTTTGCATAGTGCTGAAAATCACGACTTTTGGTGTTAAAAACATTAATTCTTTTTAAGTCTCCCATGACACAGCATGAAGATTTAAATTTTACATGAATTCACGTGTATGGGTACTTCCCAAAAATATTTGTTAAAATGGTATAAAATTCTAACAGTTTGCCATTTATTACAGGTACATTTGTTTTATTTCTCACTAGCGTTTGTTAAATTCGTGTAAGAGATCATTCTTCTTTTAAGTATAACGCTAAGTATTCCTGGTACTTACAAGGTTATTTCTTTTCAGGACAAAGCAAAACTAGAAAAGAGTAGATTTTTTTTTATAAATATTCCAATAAATGACTGGTTAACAGCCTACACCAAGGCCAAAGACGCATTTTCTTGACATAACTTTGGTTACAAAACTAAGGCTGAAAGCAAAACCATTATTAAATTTGACAGCCTTTTGTTACTCATTTTTAATTAATTGAATAACCATCTCCATTCCCATGTCTAGGCCTATCAGGATAATTTCTACCAGCTACATTGACGGGCAAAAAGTCCATTTTTTCTACCTTTAACCTGGCCAATATGGACCCTACAACATGATAAGTACTTAGCTGAAGATGTGTCCGGAAACCAGCAGCCGAGACTCTGAGGAGGACCAGTCGGCTGCTGGGTTAATTTCTAGTACAAGTTTGGGTGGGGAAACCACCCCACTACATTAGGGACAAACAGTCAATTTTTAATTTCGACCAATGGTGAGCCTCTGCACCTTCCAGAAGTCGTTAATTTCCCAGAAGTAATGTCTGGTGCCATCTATAACGCGCAATACGCGCTGGTACACACCACTACCGCTACACTAGCGCCCAAGGTGGCAAGTCAATGAACCATATTTTCCGAGCTGCTCAGATTAACAGCTGCCTTACTGCAGGACGGTCTGCCGCGGCTCGGTCTCTGATGAATAACACGAAAATGTATGTTGTTCATCGTGTACGTCACAGTTCCAGGTAAAGGTAAAAGTTCTGTATTTATATTACGTAGCACAGTAGCACACATGTCTTTTGCGTATTTATAATTCTAGGAAATATAAACTTCGGTCGATATTGCGTCGTGCAGTGTTAGGTAAGGCAGGCAGGTGGTCAAGCTAGCACACGGGACGTGGGTTGTAGCGCCGCTCGCAGTCAAGTTGGTAACTATCCGCTGTACGTAGACTCGCGGTCTCAGAATTTTGATGGAAGTAATTAGCAAAATTCGCATGAGTTAAAAGCTATTTTGATGAGTATATAATTTTTATGTACATTCGTCTGTAAGACTTTCTACATACTGACCAATACAGACGACAAGAGTACTGATTATATTTATGCTCGACGGGATTTAGGACAAATACCATATAATTATTTTACACATTTGATGCAACATTGCTTTATTTACTAGGCTTTATTAGTGGTATTTTTTTAAAAGCGAAACAGTTTTTGTTTGCGTAGCTTTTTAACATAATTATAAATTCGTATATTTTTAAAATTAAAAATTAGAAAAACCTTAATTTCTTACGTAACTGAGTCGTGCTTCAAAATTTTATTCGTCGTGCTTCTTTGGGACATGCGGGATGTTTTCTATGAAAGGTTGGTTTATTTTTATTAGGCTTTTTTCCCCCCACTGTTTACTGAACTGTGATAAAGCAGTGAAATTAATACAACCATTATAATTCTCCAATTATTTATGTCATATTAATGTAAAATGCCTACTTTATCGTATGTATGTTACTCTTGGTAGTTTCTTTTCCTTTTTTTTTAATACAAAAAGGGTGAATTGTGATTTTGCCCTTAGCCAACCCGTTCTTGTGAAAGGTTACCATTCCCGATTGGAAGCGACGTATGAAAATAAAACTTTGAAAAAACACTCTAAGCATAACATGTCACCTGTTTTTTCAATAACCTGTATTCCACAAATATATAACACTGTGGTTAACTTTAGAGTACTGTATTATTGAATAAATGAAACTTTACCTATATATCTTCTATAACTTATAATATTTATTTCTTTTTAAAATATGAATTAACAACAGCGAGTGCAGCGACGTTTTGGCAACGACCGGTAAGAAATAGTTCACAATTAAAATATTATTTTAACCTCGTATTTTTATATACTATTTGTAAATTAAACGGTGCCTATCGAAATATTTAAATATTTAAGTAACCCCGATGGCAACATGTCACATTTTTACAGATATAATAACAGCGGAAAATATCGTGAGTAGGCCGTAATGGTACGGTATTGTTTTATCGAGCAAGAAAGCAATTGAAAAACTGTCTGCTGTCGAGGCTTGTCGCCGTCTCTCTCTCTCTCTCTCCTCTCTCTCTCCTCTCCTCTCTCTCTCTCTCTCTCTCTCTCTCTCTCTCTCTCTCTCTCTCACACACACACACTCGGGAAATTTCACTTCGCTAGTATGTAAGGAAATTATAAATGTTTTCCATTGGAGTAGATTTCATACTTATTACAGCAAAATAATGATTTTTGAATTTGTAATTTACAACTGAAAAGAGATTTTAATGTTTGAATACGTATTTTAATATATTTAGTGATGATGGCGGGGCAGTTACCTAGTGGAGTTGGCAGACGTGGCGAGCCAGGACATGGCATGTTGCTCTTTGTCAAATGAAACGTATGTTATTCTTACTCCGAAAAATACTTCAAATTAATACATCAAGTTTGTAGACGTTATGTTTTTTTTTTAACCTATCTAGGCAAGTTACGATGTTGTGATAAATCTGTGTTTCCACGGCAGTAATTAATGTACTGTGAGACGTGTGTTTCGTTAATCATTGCGTCTGTGAAATGGCGTGCCTTTGTGCATCGTGGTCCATACGCTGGCCCTGTGTGTGCGTGATTTTAAATATTTGATTAGCACTATTTATACGTTTTAAATGTGAACTGTTTTTATGACAAGGTTATTTATTTACATTCACGTCTGTTTATTTATCACAACTTTGTACCTTTGCCCTAAGGGGTTTGAAACATAGTTGTGTAACGTAATTTGCCACAATCCCAGAAGAAAAATACTAAGCCCAGCCCAATAGATTTCAATAATTCTAATAAATAGTAAGTAGTAATACGTAGAAATATGAGCGGAATAAAAGTTATCGTAGGCTTATTTGTGTGCTTGTTCACAGCTATCTTTTTAAGTTTGTATGACATAAATGAACAACACGAGTTGCGTGCTTGAATTTAATGTGCCTTTTTCACTGGTTGTTCCTTTGTTTTAATATTTATTCCAACTGAGGCCGTCCTTTTAGAGAAATAACCCAACAAATGATAATTACAATTAGTATAGCCATTTACCTCGCAGTTGTAACAGTGTTAAACACAGTTGTGACATAATACTAACTTGCATTTAATGTATTGAGCTACGACGTCGAAAACAAATACGTTAATGTAAAATAACCGTAAGAACTGTCTTCAATTCAGGCATTTTTAAAACGTCATAAAGCTGACCTAAATAATGTTAGAGGCCTAAACTATGAATATTCATACGGAATGGCTTTTGGAATATGACAGAATTCTTTGAAAAGCTGTAAACAGTAAACAACACATTTGACAGGTATAAAAGTAGAAGTCATATTTCAATGTTTATTTTTAGGTGTAGCGAAAGTATACGAACATATGTTTACACATGATGGAATGTAAACATTTATTTTGACATATGCTACATGGCAGTCACATGGCAATGTTTTATTTAGATTTGGCGGAAGGGTACAAAACGGGCCTGCACGTAGATATTTAGCAGGGCTCTGAGAAAGTTGCTTCCAATGGGGAATGGACTAAAGTCGGGCATTCCCGTAATCAGAAGTTCGCTCACTTTATTTCACCACATTCCTTCGCAACTAGCTGGTTTAACACACTTGGACATGTAGAAATAACAACATAATGAATTTAAAACTTCACGCTATCTGCTCTAATTCAGTACATCTGTTATGTAAATGTGCCGTTTGAATGTGTGTCGTTTTCTTCATGCAGCTGAAAAATATTTAGTACCTGTAATTAACTTTGTACTTTCATAACTTGAAGCGTATATCAAACGCCATATCCGAAAATGAATGTTTCCTGAAAAAAACCCCATTTCACTGCTCACAACGCAAACACTTTGCGAGTGTACTAGTCGGAAGCATTTCCAGTATATGAGATTGGGAAATATAAAATCCAATAAATAAATCTGAAGGATTCATAACAGTTTTTATTTAGTCAGGCTGCTTCCTTCTTAATGCAAAGGTAGAAATTCTGGATGAGTGTCTTGTTGCTATGGAAGTACGTTGTTTGCACATCTCTCGTCGTTAAATTATATGCCGCAACCAAACTTAACTTAAACTTGCTAAATTTGTTCGTCTTGCGCTCGGTTACTCCTTGGCAAGTTATTGGAGACATATTATAGAACATCCTGAGTGTGTGTGTATTGTACGCGCTCGTGTGTATGTAACTGAACGTGTTTAACCATGTGATAGTTTGCTGAACTAACCCAGGCATTCGGGAGTTCGTTGATTCTGTCGTGATGGATTGCTGTGGGAAGTTGTTCTCACGTGGTTTTTTATCTACATTAAGAGAAGAGGGCATTAAAGTTGTTTAATATGTAATTTTTTTGGTTCGTTTCTATTATTTTAAGTTTATTCTGTATGCGGAACAGTTGTCAACGGTATTTTGTTCTGTTGTAATTGTAAATAATATTGGCTGTGTGTTTATGCGTGTCTCCTGTTATATTCTGACACTGACTATCAAAAAATTATGTTGTTTATTCTGGCGCCCGCTCATCAAGAAAATTCCACGAACACGATATGATCGTTGTGTTCATTATGATAAACGACATTTGTTTGTTTGATTAGATGTAGTTTATTAATCTGAATTGTTCTCTTCCCAGTACCTTAATACTACGGTTTAAAAAAACTTACAATTATTTTTTTACTTGTTTGGTGTTTACGTGGCAAAGTGTATTAAGTTGTATGATATTAAAACTTATTTTTATAACCTTGCAAAACAATAGTGCAACATTCGGTCGGAAATGTTTACATAGTTACAAAAATTAAAGTCCGCCCAATGAGAATGAAATATTACGTTTGATGGATCTGTCAGCTACGATTCGTTGTTAGTGGGAGAAAAAGATCCTTTCCAAAACCAAGAATATTCTCGTTCTAGCTGAATGCGCAGCCGGAAAATACGGGTTTTGATTATTTGAAAATAGGGCGTTCTCCCTTAATGTATTAAGGTATGTCTTCTACATAGTTATTTGTATGAAGTAATGCCTTAGTACATACGTAGACAATAAAAATAAAATATTTTATGTAAGGAAGTATTAGAGAACAATCATCACTTCAACGCGCGATCAAAATCATCTCATCAGCTGACCATTCCTTCCCATGAACCAGACTCGTACACGAAATCTTTTAATGTTTCCGTTGCTCGAGTGTGGAATTGTTTACCAACCAGTGTGAGGACTCCTGACCGACATTATAACCGGCAAACAAATAAGTCTGTCAAGACAATGAGTCGGGAAACTACACTGTTGAAAAAAAATTTCCTTCATTTTACGGTAAAGTACTGGTAAAAATTTATCCAGAAGTGTCCGTAAACTCTCCGCAAAATTACGGTCACATTGATTGTCAAAAACGGACTTTCCGTAAAATTCGCGGAACTTCTCCATTATTTCCCTAGTTAGTTTTCTCTACATCTGGTTTAAATAATTTTTAATATCTATTTTAGTTTAACTTTTTATTATATGGGTGTTCTACTGTGTAAAAAAAGATATTTAAAAACGTTAGAATATTTTATACTTAAACAAGATTTGAACCCCAGTCAAAACGTTGCAAGTTCCGACCCTAGCCTACAAGTCTCACGTCGTGAATCTGGTATAACTTTTGAATTAATATGTTAGTCACATTAACAATTTTTTTAGTTTCTATTAAATTTGGTGTATTTTAAGTGTTGCTAAGTGTTACATACGCCGGTTGCTACTTTATAAATTTTGAAAGAACAGGTCTTAGTGGCATGGATAACCTTAACTACCGCAGAAACGATAATTTCCTGGTTGCAGTGGCGAAGAAAGCTTCGTGTAGACTCGCCATTGTTCGTACCCGAAACCCGAAGTTATAGGAAATACGGAGATTTTCTGTATCTTGTATTTACGCACTTACTCCGTTTTTCGTCATTACGGATTGTGTTTCCGCATATTTACTGAGCATTTTCGTAAAAATTTCCGTAAAGATGCGAACAATTTTAACAGTGTAAAACATGAAATTATTTACTTCCTAGTCTCAATTGTTTACAGAGGATAATGTCTAATAACTCAAGAGAAATTAGATAGCTGGATACTGACATTTTGTTTGTTCTTGTTTTTCGAGTCACTCAAGTTAGTTTTTGAAAGGAAAAAATGGCTGAAAATATTATTTAATTAAAAGATTTTCGGTCGTTGTTGTCGAGTCATTATTGTTTACAGTTATTGTTATTGTCGTTATTAATAACGGTAGTTGTAGTATTATTACAGGTTTTTGCGTTGTAATTTTCAGCCGTTTGCTATTATACTGTTGGATTTGTTGTAATGGTTAAATGTAAGAGGAAGCTATGTCTTAACTTAGCCATTCTCAAAGACATAAATAAATACGTAAATAGAAGTTCGGATGTAATATAAAGGCTGTTCACGGTAAAGTGAGCACTTTTGAGAGTCCTGCTAAGTTTTTACTTTCAACCCATTGGTTACGTATCTTTCCGCGTACCAATTAAAAATACGCTTTCATTCGAATTTCAGCTAGTGTTTATATCAGTTGGCTCATATATCCATTTTATACTCATTAAATAACAACGAAATGGTTGATAAATATTGCAGTCGGCACTATAAATAGCTACACGTTAATCTAAGTAAGTAATATTGATTTGTAAATACTGACTGATGTTCACGATTCTTTCTTTGTTTAGATTTAAATTAATACCTTTAACTGGAATCAACACTTCCTATGTGTTAAAAAATATGTTTGGTTTAGGTTGTCAACAGAATGGGATAAACATCTCTCGTCATAAAAAAAACGCCAAGATGTTTCAAACGTTCACATTAAAAAAAATGTATTAGCTGGAAACACACGCCCGTTATATGTGTCATAATAATAAAAGAGGCACGCTTTTAAAAATATACGGTGCAGATATTTACTCCTTCACACAGAAGACAACCTGCCATAAACAGTTGTTAAATGACCTAAGAATTATGTTTAACAACATTTGCCAGTAGAATTGCATATATTGCATAAATACGTCACAAATGTATATTTGACTACAAAACTACTCATAAGGCAAATGGCGGGCGCTGATATCACATTACGAGTAACGGAAACATGTCATTATGCCATGAAACGAAATGGCTGAACAGAATCGATACATATTTTTACACCATAATTTTCCACTCGATGCGAGTTTTGTGAAAACTTCGTTTAGTTGCTGAACACACAGTATCTAGCTGATGGCAATGCAGAATCTTATTTTCCCGCAAATCGCTTACCTTGAATGTTAATCGTAAAAGCTAATACTTATTGTTTGCTATATCGGCCCATACAAATTAAACCGTTCGGGCAGACTATAGTTAATATTGTTTTAACGTGTTCCTAACACTCAAGGAATGTCTAACTTGCAATATGAAACATCTTCATGGTGTTACCGTTTCAAAACGAGTGGCACACCTGCCGAGGTATTAATTCGTAAAACTGAGAATCGTATAAATACTAAATAAAACACACACACACACATTCATGTACGCTATCAGAACTGCAACACATCGCAAATGTTGCAAAACACACTCATCTGGAGATTTTTCAAGTTTATTCCATGTGGTTGAAATGTAGTTATACCGACTAAAATTGCATGAGGCAACACGTTTTCCAGGTCGGCATATTATGTGAAATTTTAAGAATTCATGGGACAAGAAACTACGTGGAAACAAAGCAGAAAGGAATAACAAACAATGCCATTTCACATAGAACTTTATAAAAAATGTTTATGACTATTACATTTTCAGTTACAGACTGTCACCTAAAATTACGTTGGTTGTGAACTGCTATCTTGTTGACACTCGAACGTGGACCGGAAAAAAAAAAACAATGAACCAGCTAACATGAACGGTGTATCAGCCAGGCGATGCAGTGAAAGAGTTAGAAATATAGGCGCAATGCAATCACGCCTAATTTTATTCTTATTCACGTACAATAAGAAGAAACTGAAATGCAGGTGACAAAATTTTAAGCTTGACGACTAAAGGCTGTTCACGATACAGTGAGCACTTTTGAAACCAACCTTAGAAAAAAGTCATTGCCGCATACCTGCATATACTTTAACGGGCGCACTAAGTGGCATGCATCCGGTAAAGTTGGTAACGATGGATGGAAAATATTTCCATATCGTAACTTCAAATAAAAAGTGCTAGGTAAGCATTTGTGATCATTTAAATTATTTATTTCACTTTCTGTTTTTTTTAATGCGTCGAAGTGTAAAAATTAGAATATGTGTAAAATATTTACTTTGTAACAATTCCACAGTTTCACTTGACCGAAGTATAAATAAAGTGATGAGACCCATGCCAATGTTAATCTTACATAATACGGAAGTACACACAACGTGCATACGAGTAGATCTAACGCAGGGCTTTCAAAAGGGCTCATTTTACCGTGAACAGTCTTTAGTGGGATGTTAAAACATGTTAACTACTTCTCACAGTTCGCTGTCAAGTTAACTGTGAGTATTGCGGTTATTGCTCACATTAAGATATGTGCAGTTACACGGGCCGTACTTTTTTTTTCATAGGTTGATTTCAAGAGTGCTCACTTTATCGTGAACACCTTTAGTTAACCCTCTTACTGTAAAGCGAAGTTGACAAAATGAAATGAAAACCTGCGACATGGCACTTAATTGTTATTGGTAGTGGGGTGCGCCACGTGAGACAATACTAGGAAATTTGCAGTGCGGAAGGTGGGCACAGTGGCTTTTAAAAAAGTGACGGGTTATCTGTGAACCAACCATAGGGGTAATATGCTCCTCAGTCAATGCATCAATGCGGCGGAGCTCGGCCAGGAAGTGCGTTGCCATTACAATCGGCAGTCGCAGGTCGTCGGTCACACCGCTGATACGCCCCCGCAGCGCCGGACACTGCAGCAAGCGCACGGCGCAATATCTCTCGCCACCTCCTCCTCCCCATCTCCCACTTCCGAAGCCACTACCCCCCTCCCCCCTTCTTTTTTTTTCCCTTCTTCATGTGCCAGCACCCGCTTCCAATTGGTGAACCAATCACGTTGCTAATTAGGGGTGGACACCAGCTGGGCTCCTCGCGCTGTTCTGTTTATTGCCTCCGGACTTGCTCACCAGGGGCGCGGCTATCGCTGTCTCCACGGCTTCTTCCTCGTAGGTGGCGTGCGGATGGTCGTCTGACTACATCGTGTCGCTCCCATTCCGATTTTTGTTTTAAAATAATTTTAAGCTTGATATGATACGCTGTGTGTATATGTTAGGTATATATAGTATATTTAATATGCATGGGGAGAGAGAGAGAGGGAGAGAGAAAGAGAGGGAGGGCATATACACATTCATATATCATCATCATGTAAACCCGAAATTAGTTAAAACCAGAATTCGCTATTCGATACTACATTTATCAAAGCCCTTTAGTCACTACTGGAATTAATGAGTGTATACTGAAATTCATTAAAGGATGTTAGGGAGTACTAGAATTGACATATATAACTTATATTTTCAATCATTACATGTGTAACGAGTTGAAACTAGTTCTGACCAAAATTGATCAGCTGAAGGTACTTTTGCATGTTCGTTAGGTTAGGCTAGATTATGTTAGTTTAGAATTAAGCTCACCATATTCAATTTAATTGTACTTTCAACTGTGTTTATTTCATTCCCGCAACTCACAGCTGTATGATTATACAAATAAGAAAGTATGGTTACTAGTTTTAACTAGCAATATCGCGTTTAAACCGAAATAATTTTAGTGAGTACTAAGAACTCGAGAAAATCATGTAAATTCCAGTATTGACCGGTTATTACCACTTTTAACGGAAGACCTTTGATAAAAATTCCGTCTTCTTTTTTTATGGCAACATATATAGACTGTTCGGAGACTCATTTGAAATATATCGGAAACGGCGGGGAATTAAACTACGGTTTTCTGTATAATACTTAGTATTGTCGAGATCTTGCTGCTATGAAAAATAATAGGATTAGCAACCTTTTAATTGCATACATGCACAAAACCTACCGTTTCCTTTTAAAACGCACATTAAGTATCCAGCGGCGATGATACAATGCCTGGCACCTAGGCAATACTTAATCACGCGGCGGTAACGCATCGTAAGCAACAGTAAGGCGACTATCAAGTAAACGTAAGTGGAACTTGATTACGAAGAGTGCTAAAGTAACACAAGTATGTGTTGTGTATACGTACTAACATGCCTCGTCACTGAGATCTCGCTTAAACACGCATAAAAAGGTTCATTCGACTCAGCTAGTATCAAACAACTTCATAGTATAATAGTTATTTCTCTTGTTGATCTTTTTTTTCACGGTTCTGGTAGAGTTGTAAGTCGTTTCACGAAACACTATAATGATATGCCGTCTACGGAACTAGCCAAGTTGTTCTAATTTGTAGAGTTTGTGAACAACTTTATGACACAGAAGATAATATATCTTTATTTCCGAATATGCACTACATTTAGTGCGTAATTTTGTGTCGGATGCTTTTTCTCTGGGCAAGTTGGCTAGGCCCATGTGTCGTAGTGTATATCCTCGTGTTATCTGCTTCCAGAATGAGTTACCACCAATTTAGAATTTAGTTGTCATTACACGTACGATGGTAAAGTACTTCAGCAATGCCGCGAACTAGAAACATCTTTCGCTCGTAGTTAATAATTTTAAATTCCGAAAAAAAATAAAAAAATAAAAAAAAAATAGGTTGATT
This sequence comes from Dryococelus australis, assembly GCA_029891345.1. Lineage (NCBI taxonomy): Eukaryota > Metazoa > Arthropoda > Insecta > Phasmatodea > Phasmatidae > Dryococelus > Dryococelus australis. The sequence goes on from CM056996.1 coordinate 74,994,173, forward strand.
TCTAATTTTTCGACTCGTAATTCTGTCCTTGTGTAGTTTGAAGAGTTCGGTAGTTGCTGCGTAATAGATAATTCTATGAAACATGTAGTTCTAGATGTGATATTAATTAAACTTATCTTAAAATGATCTTGTTTCAACTGAATAAAAGTAGCGTTCTTTGATATGTCAAGTTTTTATGCACCTATAAATAAAACAGAAACATTAGTTAGTCATAATAAATACAAATACATCGGAAACTGGTCTGAAAATCAGCCAACGACTATGAAGTTGGAACATAATAAAATAACATAGGCCTTCAGAAAACTATGTCCAACAGTTTTTGTTACAGATGTTTAAGTTTTTTTGTGACTTTTTACGTTATGGTTCCTTGTAATTGTAAATTTATGAGTTGGTGGTTTTTTTTTAATGTACTTTCTAGATACTCTCTAAAACAACCTACACAGTCACTGGAAATGTTTTACAAATTTTCATATTTATTAGAATAGCTTGGCATACTTGTATAAACATGTCGAAGGGTTTGAATAGTTACTTGTAATGCTAGTATCAGACACACGAACCAACAAACACAGCTTAGGCCTACATCCACGCGCAAAGACTTAGAGACATGAATACATCAACACACGAATGCCACATGTTTCAAGTATCTTTTCTAAGGTCCGTAATAATGGAAAACGTTACGTATAGCGCACGACAGGGACTGTTATCAGCACCGCCACATAAAAAAGGACTGCTTTCAAATCGAGTAAAACTTGGTTTACTGTTATCATTTAGCAAATGTTAAGATAAAATATTTCGTCAATTATTTGCCAATATTTTCTCGATGTTCTGTAGTTACATGTAAACGTGTGCATGCAACTAAATAAAGGCTGTTCACGATAAAGTGAGCACTTTTTTGAAACCAACCCTTGAAAAAAGTAACTGGCCCTACATGCGTTAACTTTTAACGATTGTACATAGTGGCAAGCGTCCAGTAAAATTTATAACTATGGAGAGAAAGTAGTTCCATATCTCAACGGTGAATTAAAAGTATTCGGTAAACATTTGTCTATACTAAAATGATTTATTATTCTTTCAGATTTTTTTTCTAAAATTCATATAAGTGCATGGATTAGAAAATTTGTAAAATATTTACTTTTACAATAATTTCACAATTTCCCTTTACTGACGTATGGATATAATGATCAAGTCCACGGCAATGTTGGTTTTACATATGGCGGAAGGATACACAATACGCTCACATGTAGATCTTAAGTAGGGTTTTTAAAAGTGCTCATTTACTGCGAATTACCTATAATGACGTGATGCGTCACGCTCTGCCTGGCGTACACGAACGTGCTGTAGACCGTGTGTGCTGGACTGGTCAGCCACGCGTTTGACGAATATTGCGGACAATTTTTCAGAGTGCTCAGCAGTTTGCAACTATACGCTCGATGCCTTGTGGCACGTATGACTGAGGTTAATGTACGGGCTTTGAGTACGACACAGCAGATAGGCTACCTCGCCTGTTGTATTACTAATTTTGGTTTCACACAACTTCAGTCACATCCTGGTTGCCAGAATTTTTACTTGTTTGTTTTACGATCCTATTTTGGTTATTTCGGAGCCTTCCGCATGTTTCATTTCACACTGAAATCAGGATTAAACATTCTAAAAAAATCTAATCAGTAGTATCAGTTGTGCATATTTTATTTATCAACGCTACGAAACACACTTTCGTAAAAAATAATATTTAAAATACGAAATTCTGTTGGTGATGGTTTTATAGTTATACGAATGAAATTCAGCTTTAAAAAAGTACACATCTTTTTATTAATATTGTAACTTTACTCTTACGTCCGAATTTTGTTTCCGGTATTGATATAGTTCAAATCAATACAGTAAGCCTACATACATTTTTCATCAGTAATTTATGAAAAGTTTAAAGAACAAATATTGATAATGCCAGTACGGTTCAAACTTCCGAAGAAAACTTCATTTTGTTCTGTTGTAGAGAAAAGGGGAAAAGATAAACTGACGTACCGCACCTATTTATTTGCAGTGTATATTTTATAAAAATTTTCATACAGTCCAAAAAATGTATTCATAGACCCAGGTTTCTTCTCGTTAGCGATTATAATGTACAAAGTGAAGTTTAATCTTTACCAAACAAGATACACTTTGCTGATTAACGGTTTCCTCTTGCACATGTAGGCCGATCAGAATCTGCTTGCCTACTAAATAAACCAAAAGCTACATTAATGCTTTGCCGAGAATACGAAACCAGAGCCTAGCATTCCGAACGTCGTAACGTCTATGCGACCTATTCCACTAAATACACCTGATGACATATCCACAGATTTCAGGTTTGCTGATTGTATAAACGGCAAGGCTATGCACATTCAGTACAAATTGTAACGAAATTTATTTTGGGGGACGTCAGCGAATTGGGCGGCACTGAACAGATAAGGTTAATTATGGGCTTCGGAGACTAGGGGACTGGGTGAAATGATGTGGATTATAGTGGCGACAGAATGCAATGTTTTGTAAGGGGAAAGAAAAAGGACGAAAAAACTCACCTGTCATTGGCAACGTCCACCACGTTTCCCACATACGGAAATCCGCTTATTTTAGGAAATTCTGATACTTGAACATCGACTGTAGTCTATACTCCTGTGTCCGTCTGCAATCCTCCCTTTCCTCCTTTTCCCCTACTTTTCTGTTCCAGCCTCATTTTCCCCCTCTTATTAAATATATTTGTGGCGAATACATATGCTCCAATCAAAATTTGCCTTTTTCTTTGTTTTGTGGATTCTTGCTTCTCAGCTTTTCATTAGCTTTGCGGTGGTTTTGTTGGTTGTTTCATGTGCTACTTCAACGTGCCAAACTTCGCAAGTTGTATAGTTTTTTTTTTTTTTTTTTTCCATCTGGAATTGTGTCAAAAAAGAGAACAACGTGAGTACTGACTTGGAACAGATGCTGGTGGTAGATATGTGCAGACCGGGTTACTTATAATTTTGAAGGGCCTATTTTTGATTTGATTTTATCATTAGTAACCAATTTTGATTCGTTTATTTATATAAATTTATAATTTGATGTATGCTACTGGAAAAATATTACTTTGTTTACCTTATCACCATACTTAGTTGTAATAGTTACCATTATGTTTAAATAATAATTTTTTTTTTTTTTTTTTTTTTCGTTTTCGTTGATTTATTATATGCGATGAGTAATTTACACAAAAAGCTTACCTTTGTTCTACAGCATTACACAATCTAATTTTCTGATGATTCCTGGCAAGGATATTGTTTACATGTCAAAATCGTGGTCCAGTAACATTTCCGTTGTAATCATTGAGTACATCAGGTATTTAAGTAATATTTTTACCTGTAATGCAAAAAAAAAATTTGGAACTATGTCTGAGGATACGATTAGCCAGTGAATTCATACTAGTTAGAGAATCAGATATAATTATTGTGTGGCAGTAATTATTCTGAGTTGCTGGTAAAAAAAAAACGTGAATATGAATGTTGCTGCAGTTAACATTTCTATTAAACATCAAACGAAATTTGTAACATTGTAAATTGAAGTAAGTAACATTTTGATATAGTGAAGAACTTCACGTTATACTAATAAATAAGCTATGGGAAATATATGCATATTGTACATCTGCTGAGCGTTCGGAGCTGGGCGCGCCCAGTTTCAGCTGTCCGCCGCTAGAGTGCAGCAGAACCAGTAAGCGCGTGCCACCTGTTGAGAACGAAGCGAACTTGGCAGGTTAAAAGAGGCTATACTGCCATTTGGCTTTGAGTATGACCATTATTGAGAGTTGTAAGTAAATGTAGCAAACAGTTCGTTTATCTAAATGACTCGCGGATAATTAAAATATGTTAGCAGTAGTAAACTGGGTGATGCCCTGTTTTCTTTTCGACCATAGTCCTGCAAACATGTTCAATGGATATTTTTTCACGGCAATATTTTCTAATCTCAGTAAATTGTCGTAATAAGTTATCATTTATTCTTTTTCGAAGGATATTTAAATTAAACATTTCTGCTCCAGTTTTTTTTATTTGAGAATTGTGTTATTACAGTAATCGAATAAACGCAATAGTGGCCATTCGAGATCAATATGAAGGTAAAAGTTTCGTTTCCGACCTCTGCGATCTTTCAACTAACTATTGCAAGTATATAAACAAATACTATGTTTTTGAATTCGCTAGTTCGGTCATTTTCGATAGTAGGATGTTTGAATAATTTATATGTCACTTTTAATGTGCGCGCAGACGTGAATTGCCTTGATTTCGTGCGTGTTTTCTTTCCCTGTGCAAATCACTTTTTGAATAAAACATTCATCGTGAAGAACTTGACATGATTCGATTGCGCAAAGTCGTTGATTGTGGCGTTGTTCCCTGTTTGTCTGCCAGCTTCGCTCGCAGCCTCCGTGCTTTGTGCGTCTGCATAGTTGACGAGCCGTTTAAAAATTCAGATTTAATTTCGGCGTGGAACGAGAGCCTGCTTGCGGATTAGGCGAGCGAGCTCCGGCTGCGTTCGACCGCCGAGCGGTGAAACTGTGGCGCCGCGGCGAATTTCGTTACGCAGAACTTTTGACGTCATAGTGCGTCGTTGGTTCGGCGTGTGCAGCAGCGTATTAACCCCCCCCCCCCCCTCCCCCTTGTAAGCTCTGGGTGATCCTGAATGGGATTCTTTCGCACCTAATTAATTTGATGCTTCCATAAAAAAATATTTATCATAGCTGCTAAAATTGCACACCATATACCTTTGCAATATGGCGCGGTGGTGTGCATAATATTTCACGCAGTAAAATTTTCAAATTACCAATTAATATTATATGTTTCAATGTACGATCGCAATGACCATTCGATTCTTATATATAGGTAATTTTTATCAGTGGTTTCCAAAAAAATTTATTTTTTGTACAATTTGAATGTTTTTTTAAATCTCGGTTATATATAAATAAATATATATATATAATGTGTGTAGGTGTGTGCATGTATATGTATGTATAATATATTAATTTGGTTCAGCAGGAGCATTGTTACAAACTTAAAAATATTTTTGGCGTTATCGCCCATTGTCGTCGCTGAAATTTCCGAGAGAAATGATTAATACGAAGGGATTGCACAACTTAAAAGGAGAGTAATAGAAGGTGTATAGAGTACGATATTAACATGATAGCACGGTGCCAATTTCCATGTGTGTGTGTGTGTGTGTGTGTGTGTGTGTGTGTGTGTGTGTGTGTGTGTGTATATATATGCACACATACACACACACTTTTGAAATGTGTTAGATATGTTAATACTGACAGAATCACTCTTGTGACAATCATTACTTGCCCGAAATCCACGAAATTATGACTTTTTTTTTTTTTTTTTTTTTTTTTTTTAATTGAACTATATTAAGGAATTTCTCTCCTACAACATTTTGTTCTTTATCCGTAATCTACGTGCAGAATTAAATACAACAGTCGCTGAAAACAAAGCCAACCAGGAATTTTCCACAGCCTAGCACATGGAGAACACACATTATTAAAGTTGCGATCCGCCGCCGAAAATAAGTAAACGTTTTCTACGTGTAACATCAGTATGAATAATTTGGCTTCTACCCTTGTTAACCCATTCATGATTTAGGCTAAACAGTCTAGATTAATTAGGCACCGTCGTACAGTCAATTTTTCCCGAATGTTACGCATTCGTTGATCAGAAACACCTACTACTATAGAATATACAGTAGTTTACATTAACAGTTAGTTTCCGTGGGTTTATTTAATTGGTGTTATATTTTTTCTGAAAGAAATATTAAAATAATAGAAGATTATTGTTTGCAAAACAGTAGGCTATATATTTGGCTTCATGTATAATACTTACAAAAGTAAATAATATGTCTTACTAAATTAACATAAGTGCAATGCATCCTTATTATATCTTAATATAATTCCTCATTAATAATATGTTTCTTCAAGTCACTACTTAGTTGTATAACATTTTGACCATAAAACAGCCCTTTAGCATGCTTCGTACTAATTTCTTGGTGGCTTCTGGAGTGGAAATTTTCCAATATTCTAACATTCGTGTTTGCATCTATGTCTTGAAAGAGAGTCAGATTGTACTATTCAACTGCTGCCACAGATACTCAATCAGATTTAGGTCCGGTGATTGCGCAGGCGTTTGTATTACCTTGAGGAGTTGTAGGCTACAGAAGCCATCAAAAACGCACCTTTCCAGCTGTGCGTTTGGGATCGTTATCCTGTTAGTACTTAGAATATATTTTATTCATTCTCTTTCTGCACTTTCTTTTATATGCTTACTAAGTATTTCGAGATACATTAGATGATTTATCTTATTTTCTACAAATGCAAGGTAACCAACCCCATTTGCAGCCATGTGAGCTCAAACCTTAACGTTACCCTCTGTGTGCGTCACTGTCGGGAACTAATTATTTTTATTATATTCTTCATTTATCTTACGCCATACGTAGTTTCATCCGTTCGATCCAAGTGTGCTATATTTTCTTTCATCACCAAAGAACACAACCCCTCGCCAGCTGTGAATGTGCTACTTTGCAAACTGAAGTTTTTTTTTTTTTTTTACGTTAATTTCATGTACAGCTATATATATATATATATATATATATATATATATATAGTTTATCTTCCTTATTACTGCGCGTTCTTCACTCTGTGTCTACCTTTTCGGCTGCTATTTTTGTGTTGTGGACTCAATTGTGTCCTCGTTTCGTTATTTTCACACTTCATCCCCCACTGTATTCTTACTAATACGCACGATGATAGATCAGACAGAAGCTGTCATTGATCGAACGTTGTGTTCTCCCCTTTGCGACACGTCGCAAACACCACACTCTGACCTCACTTGAACGACGCACAGTAGATACAGACTGTTCACGATAAAGTGAGCACTTTTGAAATTGAACCTTAGAAAAAAGTCACTGCCCCTGCCTGCACATATTTTAACGGGCGAACTGAGTGGCATGCGTCCAGTAAAGTTGGTAACGAAGAATGGAAAATAGTTCCATATCTTAACGTCGAATAAAAAGTGTCACGTAACCATTTATAATTACTTAAATTATTTCTTTCTCTTTTTTTTTATAATTTTAATGCATCGAAGTATAAAAATGAACAGATTTGCAAAATATTTACGTTTGCAATAATTTCACAGTTTCATTTGACCGACGCATGAATAAAGTGATGAGGCCCATGGTAATGTTAATTTTGCATAGGGCGGAAGAAGGCACGATATGCATGCAAGTAGATCTCAATCAGGACTTTCGAAAGTGTTCATTTTACCGTGAACAGCCTATAACTAAGTGTTCGCTAGTTCGCTTTTGAACCGTGTCATAAATTGGTGAAGTGAAATTAGCTGAACAGAAGGGTAAAGCACAATCAAATAGAATATTATAGCGGACTTGAACTTTGCATTCTCTCTGTACCACTATTTCTTTACCTCTTTCTAAATATTACGATTCGGATGAAAAGAACTTGACTTCCATATAGTTGATGCATTACTATATAGGCCTAATCCACAGGCAAATGTTGCCGTTCTTTCGCGTTGAAAGCAGCAATAACAACGGCAAACATTGGATTCCAATAAGTACATTCAAAATATTATTGTAAGGTGTCGTAGTTAACTCACGCAATGCAAGTCACTTGACAATATGTAAAAACACATTAGTTTTTTTTTTCCCCCGCGCATCATAGAAGGTCGTACACTATCTGTACCTGATCAAAGTACCCGGACATCCCCGCGAAACTGTCCGATAAGTGTCCGTCGGCTATACTGCCCAGTAGTGGACATTAACACAGTTCTAACCGTGCGGAGAGACTGTCGACCAGCTGTCGGAACGTCTTTTTGCTGAAAATTTGTCAAATGCAAACTCGAACGCATATTTGGCTAATTATACGAGGAAATAACTGTTAAATGTTTTCTTGCGCGTTGAAAATCATAGGAAAAATAACTTCTGAACATAAAAAGTACAGTTCAAATTAATTTGTGTAACTCGCCTCTTTTTTTTTTGTAGACACGCCTAAAAAGTTTTGCCGAAAGGGTTTTTTTCCTTCCACATTACAATTTTTAAGTTAATTCATATTGAGGTAAATAGCGTGTGGTAAAAAATTTAATTTAATTAAAAATGTTTTTATTTTAGCGCTTGTTATCCACGAGGTTTTAATTTTGTGTTCAAATCCAAGTTTATAAAATGTCAGTTGCCAGGATTGCCATATTTCTGTTTTCGTCTGCCCGGTTTCTGTTTTCGTCTACCGAAACTGGAGATCAAAGAGCAGAACTACCGGGAATTATCCCCCCCTCCCCCCCCCTGTCAGGCCAGAAGCTTTTTTTAATGCCACGATAAATCGAAGCAGCGCCGTAAATTCACAATATGATCCAGCCTACGGATACCTATCACTAACTTTTTTTTTTTTTTTTTTTACAGTTGGCTTGAAATCGCGGCGTAGTCCATCGGTGGCAACTGTATTTATATGCAAATTGCGCCCGGGCTCGTCAAGTTAACGAATTGCACTTTTTTTTTATAACGATTCCTCGTAAAATTAAAATGAGGGGGTTTGGGGGGGGGAGGGGGGGATCATAATTTTTCTCACTCCGGTGTGCGGCAGTCGGCGTCTCGCATTTCATCATTTGGCATGCCGGGAAGGAAGCGCCGCTCGTTAATTCTTCTGTGGACGGCCGTTGTACGGATCACAGGGGGAGTAGAAATACGATAACGGAGCGAGGGGGCTGGTGGGATGGGGGGTAGGGGAACGTGAAGTTTCAATCTATGTGATCCTCTCGTATGCGGCAGCTTTGTGTTTCGACTGGTGACCGGGCCATCGCCTTCGACCTCGTTCCACAACTGGCTGCTTGCTACCTTCCTCTATGTGGGCACGCCGCCACCTCAGTTGACTCGTCAACCCGCACTCTTGAGAAATTATTAAGTACTTTTGAAAGCCCTGCTTAAGATCTGTGTGTATGCACGATGTGTGTTCTACCACCTTATGTAAAATTATCATTGCCAGAGGCCTCGTCGCTTACTTCATGCGTCGGTCAAATAAAACTGCGAAATTATCAAGCAAGTAAATTTATCACAAATTGTTACCTAACGCTATTTATTCGACGTTGAAACATGGAACTACTTTCCCCTCCGTCGTTACCAACTTGACTGGGCGTATGTCTCTCAATGCGGCCGTAAAAATATATGCAGGTAGGAGCAGTGACTTTTTTTTCGAAGGTTGATTTCAAAAGTTCTCAATTTATCGTGAACAGCGTGTACCAGTGTATACGCCCAGTGAGAAAGCAGGAATAGTAATGTTTTCCCCTATACATTAATTGTAGCGTTTCTACATTTGCTAGGGAAACTGTCAACTGCATGAGCAAGTTCCCAACTTCGTATAGTAGCGACGCTAAACATTCCTAAATCTGCAGCTTGATGTGCGGTATTATTTTACAGTGCGTAATACATAATACGTTTTCTGCCCATACTAGTTATTTGTAGGTGTTTGATTTATCTCATATAAATATTGTTGCAATTGTCTGGGCGTAATAGGATGGAGGTATTAATTAAGTTACATAAAAGATCTGATTTTAGTTTCCTACTTTATTTACAATGAATCAGACACAAAAGAACTTACCTTGCTATTATTTGTACAAAACAACTGTCACATATACCGTTCACACGAGTTATGTAAAAAAGCATTACATTAATACATTTACTGACGGTCCTTATTACAGCAATGTGCCCACAGTAAGTGGATGGTCAGGGGAAGTCAGGAATTCGAGAATTGGTCATTTGAAGTTAATATTTTTGTGAATACTATGCCCTTAGTCAAAGATTTCTCGTGGGAATTTGGTTTTAGTCGTGACTAGTCCTGTTCTGTAATTCCATATATATGTATATATATATATATGTATATGTGTATATATATATATATATATATATATATATATATATATATATATATATATATATATATATATATATATATATATATATATCGTAATTCCCACGGTGCAGTATATGACTGATAATTTTACAAAACTCGTGCAGATTTTGGTTTATGTGAATATTTTTCTGAGATTATAAATTACAAAACTTTGGGAATTTGTAAAACTCCTGTCTAATCCTTTCACCGTATTTATAAACAATTTGGAAATACTGCAATTTTTAGAAGTGTGATTAATGCAGAATTCTTTAATATTCTTTGTTTCAAATTAAATTTTCATATAGCCAGCATCGTATGGCGTTTGATGTTTTTCTGTGTGCCAAAATGTTAATTTATTTTTCCACTAGGGGAATTTGTAACCGTGTTACTGACGTGTTTTCTTCGAACAATGAGGGTCCGAGTTGTATTACGGGAGACAATGAACGTGTGCTATTAGCCTACCGGCTCGAAGTTCCAAGTGAGAACTGTTGTTGTGGAGTAGTGTTTAATTACATTGCACACACTATCCATGCCATTATTACGATTAAATAAAACAAAAAATTAGGTTTGGACATTAACAGTCTTGATGGATCTTTTGTTGTGTACATCCACTAATAGTGCGAACTCTCGTATCTATAAAAAAAAAAGTATAGACCGGCAATTGAAGTAACAGTTAAAAATAAATAATCTTATAATTTTTGTCTGGATTTATCACTTTGGTGTACTACGCCTTTATCTTTACTATTTATCTCACTACCTAAGTCCCGCGTATTAATTACTCTACTAAATTCAAATACGCTTGTCTTTTTAGATAACCTTTATCATTTGCCCTTTATCGCTTTCAGATGCTTATTTACGAAAATCGAATCCTGCGACGCAAAGCTAAGCGGCTCCTGTGAAACTAAAACCTGTGAGAAACCCTATCATTGTGATTGCGTGGTGCGCACGCAAATAGATAACTTATCAGGCAACAGAGCACGCAGGAACAAGTACAGCGTTAATGACAGAAATAATGTATTGGAAAGAGAGAGTGAGTGAGTGTCCATTACACAGCACACTGCAATCTAAGAGTACCATTCCCTGCACGCCGACCCTAAGCCAGGCTACATGCTTTTTTCACGAAGACTTGATGACATTATTGAAGAGCATGAAGCGCGATTATAATCCATTCACGGTTACTTCACATTGTTCTGAAGCCCTGCTAAAGTTCTACTTCCAGGATATTCGTCCGCCTCATGTAAACTAAGCTTAACTAAGTATAGAAAATTACACCAAAGGAGAACCCGCCGAAATCGTGCGCACTCAGGTGTAATATTATTTTGCATGAGTACTATTTCTTACTGGGCGCTACGAATACATATATTTTCCCACTGTTATTGTTCGTATTTATTATAACTATAAGATTATAATTTATAAGTAAAATATAGGATTAAACGACTGTTATACATGGCGTATTTAGGAAATAACTAAAAACGTCATACATGGGGTGATTGTTCAAAGGTTTGTTTCAAAAAGTGTGAAGAAACCGCGAATAGACTATACAACAACAGAGTAAGTAAGTATATAGAAGTGTAGTGGTGGGTCTGTTCCTGTGATTGGGGGCTCGAGGCTCTGGGAAACGGCCTCATGTCCGTTTGGTTACTGCGTGATGCGAAAGATTCGTTATTGGCTGCGCTGCCGGCGGACGAGTTACGTTACCGGCGTTGATTGGTGAACGGCGTTCCGCCATGTTGGCGACCAGTGCCGCCATTCTTCTGGCGCGTTTGCGGGCGGAGTTCGTTGTATAAGCGGCTGTTCCTCGTCTATAGGGGACCGCTCAAGGACATAAGAAAGTATATAATCCATCGGCTTCTACGCCCACTCTCATTAGCGAACGATGGAGGCCTTGGTGGCCGGGTTTGTATATCACATTAATTTATTATTTTATTAAAACACATAATATAATTATGTTGATTCCCAACGACTATTAATGTTAAGCTGCTTTTATAGGCTGTTCACGGTAAAATGGGCACTTTTGAAAGCCCTGCTCATGATCTAATTGTATATACGCTGTGTGTTCTTGTTAACATTGTCATGTGCCTCATCACTTTATTCATGCGTCGGTCAAGTGAAACTGTGATATTATTAGAAATGTAAATATTGTACAAATCTGCTGATTTTTACACTTCGCTGCGTTAAAAAATACAGAAAGCGAGAGAAATAATTTAAGTTGTTGCAAATGGTTGCCTAACACATTTTGTTTGACGTTAATATATGGAACTACTTTCCCCTTAATCGTTACTTAACTTTACTGGATACATGTCATGCATTGCGCCCGTTAAAATGTATGCAGGTATGGGCAGTGACTTTTCTCTTAGGTTGATTTCAGAAGTGCTCAATTTATCGTGAACACCGTTTACTTTTACTACCGCTACACTCAGTGTTTAAAGTAAACAATAATTGTCATTGATCCTTTAGATCCTGCATGGCACCCCACTTAAAAGCCCTCCATTACAATTACGTTACGTTTTTATATTTGTTTTCAAAATATTGTAATCACAAAGCAATACTCTGTGCGATGTGTGGATACCACCTATTCTTTTGATCTTGTTGACAGGCAGGAAAATGTTTTTGCTTTCCATAATAGTGTGCTCCTTACTGCCTGTATTGTCGTATGATGCTCGTATCTTCCTAAACGCATAACTTAAAACTTGTTTGATATTGAAGCAGAAGCCAAGATATAAACTGAATGCTACTGTTGTTTAAAGATCTGATAAGAATGTCACATAAACAAGGATACCTCAGTCCAAGTATGATTCGGGGATTCATGGGGGTCATCAGAATTCCGGTAGGGTTGGGGAGGGGCCTTATCCCCACGAAAACTACTGCTTCTACGCCTGTGTCCGCGGTGGTGTAGTCGGACCACTTTTATTTTCTCGCACCACGGCGCGAACAGAACGGGATCGCCCGGAAATTTTCCCAATTGGGAAACGTACCGAATTTTGCCGTTTGCCGGCGGATTTTCTCGGGGCACTCCCTTTTTCCCTACCCTTGCATTCCGCCGCTGCTCCATATTTAACCCAGTTCTTTGTCACCTGCGCTCAGTACCTCGCTGTTATGGTGGTCGTCTGCTTTGGCCGAAAATAGAGCCGGAAGGTGGTTGGTGGTGGAGGGGGGGGGGGGGTCCTTCTGCAGAAAAACTTTTATTGAAGAACTGTTCAACGCGACTGACGATGTCTGCTTACGAATAACATTTAAGAAACGTCACACATGTATATACAATTTTCTGTTGCCCCATTTTTCTAATACTTTCTTGTAGTACTACTATGTTTGTTTTCACGATAGTTACTTGTTATGGATATTAAGGTCATTATAGGCTGTTAAGGGGAAAATGAGCACTTTTGAAAGCCCGGTTTAAGATCCACTTGTATACACGTTGTGTACTCGTCCGCCTTATGTAAAAATTGACGTTACCATGGGCCTCATCACTTTATCAATGCGTCGGTCGAATGAAATTATGAAATTATTAAGAAAGTAACTACTTTACATACATACGCATTTTTACACTTCGATGAATTAAAAAAAAACCGAAAGCGAAATAAATAATTTTAAGTCATCACAAATGGTTACCTAACATTTTTTATTTGACGTTAGAATATGGAACTATAATCCATCCATCATTATCAACTAACTGTGCGAATGTTACTCATTGCGCCCATTAAAATATGTGCATGAAACTTTTTCCTAGGGTTCATTTCTAAAGTACTCATTTTATCGTAAACAGCCTTTACACAATGAAATGATATGGTCATCGCTGAAAGTCTCATATAAGCGTTGCTGACGGGAGGACTGCACTTTAATTCAGTGCCTTACCCGTAGAGACGCTGAGACAGTTGATGCGCGTACGTGGGCCACTCTTTATGCTCCTGCGATGCGATACGCAAAATACATTCAGCCACCTACCTGGAGCTATTCTGCGCGTTTGATGTCGAGAAGCGCTGCAGCGATAAGGCCTACACTGCTATGCGCATCACGTCCGCCGTCGCCACTAAGCGCAGGGTTCTGAACTGGCGTGAAGTCTCCTCGTCGTGCAGCGTGTATCTATGGGATTTTGAGCGGCGTGCCTATTATTTTATTGGTGGAAAGTCTGTTTGTGGAGTTTCAATGCAAGGTCCTAGAGTATTTTTGTGTGTATTTGACGTGCATACTTTTTGAGATACAACTATTTGACAAAGCTGTTTATAGCTAAGTTGCAGTCGTTTAAAATGGTTTTTCTAATGTGCCGATGTCTTGAACCACTCGACAGGCCTCGCTTGAAGCATGTGATATTTTCGTAGATCAACACAATGGACGTACGTTTAAATAGCCTCTGCAATGCAGTTCGAGCCTCTCGACCCAGCAACTCCCGTACACTTCCGTGTTCTGCGGCACCACCCCTGTGTGCTGGCGTGACTCGAGTAGCCTGTGGGGCCGTGGTGGTGTAGTGGTCAGACTAACCGCGTCCCACCTAGGCGGGGTTGCTCCCGGATTTTCGCGCGTGGGCATCTTGCCTCTGGTCGTCGGGATGTCCCGTTTCCCCGGCCCTAGCATTCCGGCGCTGCTCCGTACTCACCTCTCTTCACCCTCGTCGGCTCTCGAGGCCCAGATGTCTCGACTGTGCACGCCGCTCGAGGAGCCGGCGACTCCATGCGGGACGCGTCCCGGCGCCTTGTTTGCCTTGCGCCGGTCGGAGCGGTGTTTGCTCGCCGCCAGCCAAATGAGGTCTCGCGGCGTGAATGAAACATGAGCCGACTGGTCCCTCCCTTTGTGCCGCGGGGGGTAGTCAGAATGCTCCTAAAAGCACGGTCGCGTGCTCTTGTTGCGAATCAGCAGCCAGCTCCCGTGCTGCAATCACCGCGCGAATGGCAGCCGCGGTAACTACTTTGTTACGTTTGGCTAGTGGACGAGGAAAACTTGCCGCGTTGGCCGGCGTGTAGCCCCTGGATTGCGGCTGCGATTGTCCTCTTGAGCCCGTCGGCTCTCCGAGGTAATCGAGCCGCGTCCATGCTATGTCCAGCTGACAGGAGGAGTAAGCTGTTAAACACGCCACGGATCGTATTTGATGGACCGCGTGAATGGTGGTTAATCTACGCTTCAGTTTGTGATTGGATTATTTTGGGATAACGCATTGTAGTACACAAGTTAGCGTACTTCATTTCTGTGATGCGGCGTCAGCGCACTATACATTTATAACGCATTGTAATACACAGGTTAGCGTACTTCATTTCTGTGATGCGGCTTCAGAGCACAATACATTTGGGGATAATATAACTTTGAAATATTGTGAAAACTGTTTCCGCCCTCCCCCCCCCCCTCCTTCGTTGCTAGCATAATGATTAAGAATTAGTTTTGGGTTTCTAATTGACATGTAAACGTACTGCGTGGCGTTAAAATGTAAACTTATTATTATTATTATTTCTATTGCACACTTTCAATTATTATGTATATTATACAGAAACAATCTGAGCTTCTTGTATCTCATCTTAATTTATATATTTAAGAAGTTTAAAGTTCTTAAACAATGGCTCGGCATTGCCGTTAACGTCGTGTACTTTTCTGAGCGCGTGTGTTTGTGTGTGTTGCAGTGTAGCTAATAGAAAGTTATGGTTTTCCCTAAAATAGTTAAGTGTCTTCTAGCGAGGACCAAACGTTTTATTTTACACCGTGACACCTTTGTGAAAACTGGTTTGTTTTGGCATACCGGATCGAGCAACAAAGTTCACCTTGCTAATTTATGGAGATCTGTGCAGCCTTTCAAACCTCAAAATATTACGATATTTATACAGGGTACATTTGAACAACACCAACAAACTTACGAAAATATATGACGAAAATGTATGTACCACTTTTCTCTTAAATGACTATTAAGAGAGCTATGCGTCCCCACAACTCAAATTTTTGAAATCCATTTAGTTAAAAATATCGTAAAGTACTTGCGATTAAGTAACAAGTCGGTGAATAGTGATTTTTATAACGGAGGTCTTACACCTCTGAAATCACGGTTTTTTAAATCACCCCTCTTTATTCATTAAACGGGAGTTGCCACCCTAAGTTTGCATGAAAATTCGTAACAATAAGCTGTAAACGATTTGTTAAGACAAATTACTAATCTACACGTCTAAATGAACAGAAAAATCGCTTTGTGGGAACACTTTCAAGTAAACCGTTTTCCAGAAATCCATGTTGGAATTTAAAACAAAAAGTCTGCTGACTGTCATGGGACATGGCGGAGTTTGTCGTTGTTTACATACAACTTGAATTTTTTTTTTTAATCTTTTCGTCGTTACTTCTTTTTACATGGTGTTTTCATTCGCCAAAATAACACTGCTCAGTTGACTGTGTATCAAAATTTCCACACGTCCATTGATATTCGTTTAGGTCAAATTGGGGAACGATTTCAAAATAAGTACTTATTCTTTGAGAGTTAGTAATATTTTCAGTGTATTTGTTGACCGGCGTGGAGGCTGCATAGTTTTAAAATATGCATTCTGCATATTATATTCATGTCTTTGCTTACCTTGTATATTAATTTTCTACTGGCTTAGTTTCCGTTTGGATTATTATTTCGCTATAAAGGATTTCCCTGAGCTCGCAGTTTTTTTTTTTTTTTTTGCATTATACAGAAAAAATAATAATTTAATCTGGTGATGCAGGGTGGTGGTGGGTTGGGGGGGGGTGAAAATTTAAATCATATGCAGCTTGTAATAAGTTTCTGAAAGTTTTATACACATTTACTACAATTTAAAATAAACATTGTAGTTTGGTGGTATATTTAAATGCATTGTAATGTTTGCTCAGAGTTTTGTTTCCAAGTCACGTGCCAGTGGTTTTTAATTAAATTCCTAGGGTTAAACAAGAAAATATTGCAGGGGAGGGGGGATCAAGCCCTGCATTTCAACCAAATTTCATTTTGACTTTTCTGGGGTTTAAAAAACAGACATTATCTTAAATATGAAAACATACATTATGCATAATTTTTTTTTTTTTTTTTTTTTTTTTTTTTTTCAGAAATTTGTTTTTGTCGAGCCACATAAATTCGAAAACTTTACAATCCCATGTTTTTTTTATTAATTGAGTAATTTATTAACTACTTTAATCATTTTATGTGACAGTAATTAAAACGTGAAAATGTAAAAGAAACTAGTCCATTATAATGCCATGAAGCAGTCTGTCTACTGTAGTCTGCCTAATCCGAGTCCCGTGGTTGCTATTTAGGGGTTAGTTCGTGTTGTGTTGTTTCGTTTGTGGTGCTTCATTGTAATGCGTGTTTTCAAAGGACCGCAATTACACGTGTTTACGTTCGGTCCCGTACACAGCGGTACGAAGTTCGGTTTCAGGTTTCGCGTGTGTTCACTGAGCTCTCTGCCATGTCCTCTCTTCTCTCTTCATCTCTCTCTTTCTTTTCTCTTCCCTTGTCACTGTTGAGCCTGCCTTGTATCCATGATGTTATTTACGCACACACACATACTCCACAGGCCCTGTCAACTCGAATAAGGAGAACGATTCCTTACCGAAGATTCCCGAATTCACAGTTTCCACGGCCATACTTCGACAATATAAAAAATGTTTGCATATAGTCTATTCACGGTTTCTTCATGCTTTTTTAACCGAACCTTTGAAAATAAAAACACCCTATGTATGACATGTTCAGTTATTTCCTAAATATGCCATGTATCACAGGCGTTTTATACTTGTGTTCATAAAAGTAACTTTTTTTGGTATATTGAAATGTTATTTATATTTCATCTATAAATTATATTGCTTCATTTATAAATAATTTAAAAAGAAAACAGTGAGGAAACACATGTGTTGGTATTGCCTAGTAAGAAATAGTTCTCATGCAAAATATCATTACAACTGAGTGCAAACGAATTCGGTGCGTTGTACTTTGGTTTAATTTCCCAGACTTAGTCAAACTTGGTTTGCACGAGGCGGAGGGATATCATGGTACTATAACTTTAACAGGGCTTCAGAAAAGTATAAAGTAGCCATGAATGGATTATACCTGCGCATCGCTAATGTATATAATAAACTATCATGTAATTTTCCTAATTTCGATATTGTAGTAACACATGCTTAGATAGGTACACTTCTCGTCACAAAAAATGAGCGATCACGTGTAGCTGAAAATAATTGTAAGTCCCCTTCGGGTATGTTCGGTAAGCTGCCCCCTCCCAAGTCACAGGCACGTGCCGCGGAGTGGGCGTGGCTAAGAGCTGCAACAACACATGGCTTTGGATGAAAAAGGATACAAAACTAGAATAATAGTTCTGTGAGCTCAGTTTTGTCCGAATATATTCCAACATATATGTAATGCAGTAAAAGCAAATTAGTGGTGAAACCTTCGGAATTATGAACTAGCCTGTATCAGATGTGAGAAACAAGTAGTAAATTATAAATTTGAACATACCACACAGGACCACTGGATAAAATTACTTCCAAATCATGTATAATTGTAAATATGAAAGGAGGTGTTACGTTATAATTCCCCTTGCCAACACACACGACATTTTTGAAAACATAAAGTGATAATCACTAAAAACATTAAATAATACATCATATGGAAGTAATGTTTGCATGTGTATGATAATTAGAGACCATGAACTGTCTCGAAATGAATGGCCTATAGTCTAGACTTCACAGTGCAATAAACACCCGATCAACTATATATTCACTGTTTGTTTCTCTAGTAAGTTGCCAATATTACTCTAAAACATACAGTAAGTGATCCCAAACGCCTTTCCTTGCCAGTTTCGTATTTACTTCTCACATTCCTGAGTGAGCCTTGTTGACTGTAATCCAATGCAAAGGTAGATTAGGTTTATAAGTGTGTAAAGTTTAGCTTGCCCTCAAAATAATCCGCGCAGTTTTCCTGTTCCTATTTTGTTCCGTTCATGAAGTAAATGCCTATTTACATGCACCGACATATCTAAATTCGGATTACAGCCAATTAAAGTGTTATGACACGAATTTACTACAGTATTATCTGCGGGAGTGATTATAGTCACTTGAAAGATCTACGGTTACTTTAAAATACTCAAAATATTCACCTTTTAAAATATATTAACATATAGAATACATGCAACGAGCTACTAGATATATTTCGAAGGAAACTATTCGCATTAATGTGGACACTTCTTGATGCCTGTCGCATTTTATATATAGACGTATGCACCCAAATGTCAATAAAGATTACGTATTAAGACGTAACTCAGTTTTTTTTCATTTATACACGAACTGAAGTATAAATAAAATTGCTTGCATGTTCCATGTGTGTGTGTTATAGCACCATTACGAAAAGTGTTAAGAGCTCACTTTGGCGCGAACAGTCTATAGTACCATTACATCGAAGTTCGACAGTTCAACTCGAAGTGTTTTGTCATGATGTGGTTTCTCACCGAACTGCCTCCATTGGCGATTCTTGCTCGTAATGGCAAGTAACCCAATTTGAAATACTTAGTGGCTGGCAGACACCACACCGACCAGGCACCTAACTGATTGGTGGGTACATGTGTGTGTTTTCTAGCAATTGGCCTCTCAGTGTTTCGCACCATGTTATGCGAATGCTAGCCATTGTGGAGTACACAACAAACATTTGTTTGATAATATTTCACATTGTGATTACAAACATGATTCGTCAACATTCTATATAGATATATTTTTATAAATCGTTGTCAGTCCCACAACAACTAAATATGCAAAATATATACCAATTTGATACTTGCGTTATCTTGGACTGTCTTACACACGAAACATTATATTTACTAAATGCATGTTTCTTTAAGAATTACCTTCCTTGCGGAATAAGGTATTTGCAATTTCTAAGTTTTAGTCTAAATTGGTTGACCAAAAACCGAAAATTTAACCGGTGGAAGACCGTATTCAGTGCCTGTACGAAATAGGCACACAAATAGAGATAGAGAATTGCATTTTCTTTATAACATATCTATCAACATCTGATTTTGAAGTCCCCTCACTTTGACCTCATACCTACCAAAATCGCAGAGGTTATAGTGACGTAAAGGGTTGGGAGAGTGGAGGTACGTTTTAAATATTAGTAATATGACATGCAGTCAAATGATAAGTTACTGAGCCAGAGTTCCAAAATGTCGTACAGGAAGGTCCATCCTGATCCACTCAAGTTCTATTTCGCAGTGGTTGTTGAAAAATATTTAATCACTTACCACCCATCTGTTCTACTTTCTAACCCTTTCTTCCCCGTTTATTAGGTTTGGTAGTGCAAGTCAAAAAATGAATAAATTTCCAATAACAATTTAATTTGTAATGTTGTGAGTACAATATAAAAATGGCTTTGGCGCAAACGGATGGGGGATAGGAGCGGAAAAACCGACCGCCATCATGTTGGAATTTCCCTTTTTTCCTTCAAAATTTCCATATTTTCCTCAAAATGAACTAAATGTCCCTAAAAATTTAGATGTTCAGTAAAAAACGTCCCTTTTTCCCCTAAAATATTCCCATTTTTCCAGGCAGATCAGTGACCCTGGGTAGAGCAGTGAGACGGATCAGCGACCCAGGGTCAAGGATCAACGACGAGCAGGGCCAGGACCTTTGCCCTTGACCTTTGACATTTAACCCAAAAATAAAAAATAAAAAATAAAAAAAAGTAAAACAATCCGACAAAAATAAATAAAAAAACTTTAATCCAAAAAGTATATTATTAAAAGTACTAAAAATTTATTTCAAAAATATTTAAAAACGTATTTTAAAAATTGTTGAAAATGTATCATCAACAATTTATTAAAAATTATTTATAAAACTTAAAAAAATTCACTAAGAAATGTATTATTAAAAATGTATTCAAAATAATTTTTAAAATATATAAAATTATATTATTAAAAATTAGTTAAATAATGATTAAAAATCGTTTAAAAATGTATTTAAAAATTAACTTTCCAGAGGTCACCCCTTACCCATACACATTCACCATCTTGGTAGGTGCAATGGGCGACCATCTTGATAGGTGGCCACAATGTTGGTAGGCGACCGCCATCTTGGTAGGCAGTCACCATCTTTGTAGGCGACCACCATATAGGTAGGCGACCGCCATCGTGGTAGATATCACCTTTCCGCCATATTGAATGCAGGTAACCATGACCTCAAACCCATGACTTTGAATGACCTTGGAAACGAAAACTCGAGAAGAAATACATAAAAGTCAACAAGCATATTACAACTAACTGCTACCATCATATTAAATGCAGGTGGCCTGACTGTGACCCATTGATCTTAAATTACCCTGAAAACAAAAACTAGAGAAAAATACATTAAATGCAGCAAGCACATTTCAATACTGCCTACTACCACCATATTAGATACAGACTACCTTGACCTTGTCATGACTTTGAATGACCTTGAAAACAAAAACTCGCAATAAAATACATTAAAGTCATCAATCATATTACATTATAGACTACTAACGTCATATTAAGTGCAGACTACCTTACCCTTGGCCCCATAACCATGAATGACCTTGAAAACCAAAACTCGATAAAAAAAATAAAAGTCTACAAGGACACTACAATAGTAACGTACCACCATAATAAATGCAGACTATGTTGACCTTAATCCCATGATTTTGAATGACCTTGAAAAAACACACTTAATAAAATACATAAAAGTCAGCAAGCATAATACATTACACACTACGGCCACCATATTAGATGCAGGCAACCTCGACCTTGACCCCATTACATTTAATGACCTTGAAAACAAAATCTCGACAAGAAATACATGAAAGTCAACAAGCATATTACATTCCTAACTACTATGACCATATTAGATGTAGGTGAAATTAACCTTGACCTTATGATTTTGAATGACCTTTAAAAAAAACGTGAGAAAAATACATAAAAGTCAACAAAAATGTTACATTACTAACAACTACCACCTATTAGATGCAGGTGACGTGAACCGTAGCCCCATTGTGTTGAATGACTTTAAAAACAAAAACTAGAGAAAAGGTACATAAAAGTCAGCAAGCATATTACTTTGCAAACTACTACTATAGTTTTAGATACAGACAACCATGACCTTGGTCCCATAACCTTGAATGAACTTGAAAACAAAAATTCGAGAGAAAATGCATGCTTTAGAATTATTGTATGTATAGTTGTATGCCCTTTTCAATCGACTGAAGTAATCACTGCCAAATTTATGTCTTAGCTACAACTTGTGACCTCGAACAAGGCGATTTGGGCCATTATAACTTATATCTTCTGGTAGGCACAGTTGCCTGCAATTTTTTATATGGTGAATTTCCGAGATATGATGTTAAAAGCTTATTGTTTTCACAATGGCGAACCAATAAAAACGTACCTTCCTAGACTTAAGACGTACAAGATTAACTGTGAAAATACACGATTTGGTTTTACCTAGTAAAATAATTCCCCAGAAATGAAATGACGCCCTACTGTATTAAAATAACAACCCTTTTGAAATCAAACAAATGGCTTTGCAGAACATTGTAAAAATCAGATGTCCTTACTAAGTTCAATATGTTAACCGAATTTGGTGAAATATATTTCACAGGATCGAATGTTATTATGAGGGGACATACAATACATCACAGACAGACATTTGCATGATTATATAAGCTCATTTATACAAGAAATGTAGCTTAACATTGAATGGAAGTGAATTGAATGTTTCAAGATAATCAAGAAATTACGGAGGGATTATCATTTATTTCGAATTATTAAACAACTGTTAGCAGCAACATTAATTTTCCCAATAAACTGTTTACGACCGCAAATAAATGTCCCATAAGAAAAAATAAATAAACGGTGTATAAAGTTTGCTTTTTTCCCTTCCTTTTTGTTTTTGTTATTGTTTCGTACAGCTAGTGGCGTACCCTGTTAGGTTTCCTTGCATTTTTTCGTGTTTTCACAGAATTCTTTGTGGATCATTATTTTAATTTTTTTCCTTAAATAATATAGCTTTATGATATGCATTTAATATTATGTTGGTTCAGCGTTGCATTGAGGTAGGCTACCGTTTAAACAAAAACGTTCAGTTTGACTCCATGCTACACACAATAACGCAGAAGAAAACAATGAGAATAATAAGTCTGGCGGACGAACGTTTGCTTCCACCTGAGATTTAATTTAGGTTACGCTACATACAAAAACCTCTACTGGAATCACGCTGCAAAATGTTTTGCTGCCTTCTCTAAAACATGCAGTAGTAAGTCATCTTCTTGCTTCGCATCCAGTACAACAAATAATAACTGATCTATGGCGTGGGGATACTTTATTATGTAATCATGTTCCAATCGTATTTTTGCTTATATTCACGATGAATTTACAAGTCATACTTTATGATTGTTTAGTTTTGTGTGGAGTGTACGACGTCAGGAATGCGATTCCCTAACGTAAATCATACAGGCTACGTAAAGAAACATACAGTATGTATTGTCATGATTAGGGACAGTACACGCAGCGACGTGTGTAGAGCTCAAGGCAGGTACCAGTGCATATACAGCCGTTAGAAGGCGCAGACTAAGTTGGCTAGGCTGTTAAAGCAGCCTGCCTGTCTACGTGGGTCCGTCGCAGATCAGAGTGCCACTGCAGCTGAACTGACGCCATTAACGTGGTTAGCGTAAGCGACGATAGAAGGGAAGAGTGTACAGAGAGCGAGAACCTCGCAGGGTTGCCAGGTGTACAAATCAGTGTGAGTCAACGTTCAGGAACTTAATGACAACCCATTACTTCACGCTGCGAGGTGTGTGGCGAATGGCAAGGCGTTTTAATTTCCCCTGACCATGGTGAAAATACATTGGAATTGATATGGCTTGATTTTGCGTCGTAAAGAAATCGGAAAATCTGTTCAAGTATTGTTTTTTTTTTTATTGCAAGCATACCGACATACGTACATTATCTGCTAAAAGCTGTTATCGGTAGAATGAGCACTTTTGAGGCACTAGTTACTTTTATCTTTCAGCCATTTTTTATTCTTTAACCACCTTTTTAATTAAATATGGCCATGTAAGTAATAACCAAAGTGTAAATAATATTATACCGCACTCTGACGTTAATGCATAAGGCTAAAGTAATATATATTTATTGACTATTATTCCGAATGAAAGAGCTTTCAAAAGTGCTCAATTTACCACGAATGGCCTATAAAATGCAGGCATTCACGGCATAGACAGATACACACCAACTTACAAAAGAAAGGCTCTTGACAAGGAGGTTTGTGCAGTTAAACTGAATGTATTTTATCCCTGTGCGTGTGATGTGGTAGGTAGAAAAGACATACAATGCCGATGAATGATTTTCAAACACCACGCTGTTCTGTATCTTACCTCAAACACTTTGCAGGAAAGGTTTGCTAACAAAAATCAAAGTGAATAAAACAAAGTGTAAATTGTAGGTTTGAGAAACACGTTGAGTCCATACCTACATACAAAAACACAAAATAACATCTTTAAAAAATTATTAAACCCAAAGAATTCATACGAACCGTTACAAGTAACAAATATTTTCATATGCTCTAATGACTCCCGTAGTACTTCCCATCCAGGCGACTGTGCAAAGTATCGTAAAATGATATATAAGTACAAACATGCTGAGACAAACCGAGGAGTGGATGGCCAATCGTACTTTCGCGTAGAGAAGAAAGTTATATTGTTAAACAAATCCGTTATAGATCTTTTACTAGTCCATGCGCTATTGCAAGAGACCTACGAAATACTTTCAAAGTCACTGTCACCAATGACAGTGAGAAGAGTGTTCAGCAATAGTGACTATAATGCAAGAACACCACAGAAGTAATCGTACATAGGCAAATGTAATTATAAGAAGAGACTTAACTTCGTGAAGGTATATTTACAGAACGATTACTGGACAGACGTAATATTTCCAGATGAGAATAAATTCAAGGTTTTCGATCATGACAGTTCGCTATAAGTGTGGAGAAAATCGAATAAAGAGATAAATCCCCAAAATTCTCGTCCTACCGTCAAGCATGGTGGGGATTCAGTTACGGTGTGAGGATGCATGAGTGCATGTGGTGTAGAGGAAATGATGTTTATATATTGACTATTGGATCAATAAAACTATATTGACCTGTTTAAACATAATGTGCGACCTAATGCCATACAACTTGATGTAGTAATGCACATTTTACCAGGACAATGGTACTAAGCGTAAATCCTGTGCAACACGAATATGGCTGGTGTAAAATTGTCCTCGTGTAATAGAAACTGCACCCAAACCCTCAAAACTAAATTCAATAGATAATATTTGGGCATATTTAGACATTAAGCTACGAAAACATCACATTTCAAGCACGCGGAACTTGAAGGAGAAAATCCTTCATGAGTGGAACAATATCCCTCCTAGTGTCATACAAACGGTAGTAAAGTCAATGCCAGCGCGTTAGAGAAGTGTTCTGAAGCAAAAGGGAGAGCATGCTAAATATTAAATGGAGAATTTATTTAGTTTTTGTTGATGTACGAAAACATTTGTTCTTCGTACAAAGGTGTATGAACATTTCTGATTCGGAAAAACCTGCATTTATTTACATTTGTGTAATATATTACTTAGTTTCTTTTGTAAGGAGTGTTGTTTATTTGTTGTATTTCATTAAATTGAATACAAAATACAGCTGGATGCATACGTGTATGTCAACATAATTGCTTATTGTACAGAAGTCGTGAAAGGAACAGGATGTATGAATATTTGTGATCGTCACTGTATATACATTAGGGCCTGTTCTATTTGAAAATGCTTTCCCACGTATTCTTCAAACACAAGAATGATTTAGTTAGATTCGCAATTTGACCTTACTTTAATTGTTATGCAATATGAATAACTTTTAAGCCAGTCGAGACTACTGACATCAGACTTAATAGACACAGATCTGTCCATCACTGACATCTAGAATGTTTTCAGTCTGAAAACAAAAACAACTTAAACGTCGCGCATATGCAGTTACGGGCTGAAGTATAAGGACAGTGGTAAATAGCAATTAGTGTCATTCGTAGATAATCTGAGCTTTAAGGCAGAAATAGGTAATCAGACACGTTTAATGTTTCTTAGTGAGGTACAATATGACACTCAAAACAAACAACATAAACTACGGTATCACTGCATAAGACTACATCATCTGTCTCCAGTTCTTATAAACGTTGGTCATAATCAGCAAAGTGTTGATCATTGTTCACTCCACAGTTATTTGTTAACTTCCCTTTTTGCGAACAACTTCCATCAGTATATTTAGCTCTAAATTAACCAGTTTTTTAGTAATGTCTGGCCCAATGCTATTACAATTTGGTAGAAACGCCTCGTTTGTGTTTTGTGGGAAAAAAATGTTTTTTTTTTTTCTCACTCTTCTGTCCAATTCCTTTAGAAGATTCTCAGTAGGATTCGAGTCAGGAGAGAGTGATTGGGTATTGTGTGGCATATGGGGTGTGTTCTAGACGATCCATTTCGCAGTGTGCTTGGGGTCACTGTCATGTTAGAAATAGAATACCATTAGGTTTCTGGAGTTCGACCTTGAATTTCATTCCTACTGAATATGTTATTTTGTTTCATTGTAATATAAAATGTTACAGTATCATAGAATGTATTTTATTTGTTAGCATATGTTTGCATCCATATAAAACACACATGTAACAAACAAAGGTGGTCTCGCGTGTATGGTTCTGACGTCCGCTGTTTCGGGTTCGAAACCACCTCGCACCTTTAATTTGTATCTCAATGTGTTCATTATGCAATGTGGTGTGCCATTGGTTTTTTGTGTCACGTTTTTACGTGAGTGTTTATTTGGCCCTGAAAAGGGCCGATGGTGTAACCTCAATAAGAGGACCAGTATCCCTCATTCTCAGCCACCTGCCGCAGTCGTCGTGGTAGAGAGGCGACCAGAGAAGTAGTATAGCATTGGCTACTAGCTACTTCATCCCAGGCATCCGCTACTAGCTCCCAGAAAGCATCTTTATTTGCTGGCTGTGGATCAGGCCTGTTTTCCGCCATCGTGCGCTTCGTCTCCGACCAGACATTCTCAACTGGATTCAATTCGGCACTGTAAGGTGGCCAATCTAGGAGCTCTAGTTGGTCTTGCCTTGCGAACCATTCTTGAACCCTCTGAGAAGAGTGTATCGGAGAATAGTCCGGTTGTAAGCGCAGCACACCATAGGGGTACAGAAGTCGCGCCGAGGGAATCATAATGTTCTCTAGAATATGTAAATACTGCCCGGCATTGAGGCCGCGTGTATTCGGAACTCGATCGTCGATTCTGTGCAACACGCCTATCCCGCGTGCACTCATCCATCCCCAACACGCAACGGATGCATGACCATAGCGCGAGTACTAGGCCACATATTCCGGATTGTGCCGGGTCCTACGAGGTCTGAAGACACACATTGGCCCATCATTAGCCGAGGAAAACACACACTTGTCGGAGAATACAACATCTGACCAGTCACGGTTGATGTTGTCCTCGGCAAACGCGAGTCAATAGATCCTGTGCTCATCGGTGAGCTTTTGCTTCCTTGAAGCACGCCGGGATTTCAGTCCCGCTGCCGTCAAGCTCCTAATCACGGCACTCAAGCTGCCAGGAGAGTGCGTGGCACGTTTTAGCTGAATAGCGCTCCTGAAAGGAGTAAACTGCGCCTGGGTAATCAGACTATTGTCCTCGGCTGCAGTCGACACCCTCCATGAACCCGTTCCTCCACGACGTGTCACGTCACCCATGTCCTGGAACTGTTGTACCCATCTACTCGCAGTGCTCTCTGGAACACCGTAACGTCGGCCTGCTCCAGCGGCGGAAAAACCTGCTGCCTCAACAAGGCCTATTAATCTCTCCCTAACCGACTGGCTGTGGTGAGACATCGCTGCAGAATGATGTTTCACTTTCTTCAACCGCCTGGCTTTGGCGAGTCATCACTACACGATGACGTGTATTTAAACGGTTGTATATGCCTGTGACGTAGAAGGTATGCATGGCCAGAGTCGAATGGGGACCAAAGATGTGCGAAATGTGTATGTTGTCAGATGATATCTGTTCAAAAAGGGAGACCATAAGGAATGTCCGAAACTGCAGTAAGGTCCACAACTGATCACGTGACGAAGTTCAGGGATATAAATGCATGGGCAATCAGGACCAAACTCTGTGACTTTGGAGGGGCACGATAAACGCCCAAACCGCTTGTCAAATCATCTGATGTTTTTACTTTCGTTACCAATCGCATGACCGTGCAAACACAGGGGTGTATAATGACACGAACATGAACAGTAAAACACAGATGTTATTTTGTGTGAGAGCGACCCTTTTTTTTTTGTCAATACATTTGCTTTGTATTATATTTTGATTTACTTGAGACACAAGCAAGACAGCTGATAAACGTAGTATTATTTTAGACTGTTCGCGGTAAAGCGAGCACTTTTTAAGGCCCTTCTAAATATTTCCTTTCATCCAATTTCCATCTTCCTGCTGCTTTTTAATATAAACATTGCAATGTGACCAATAAACACAGTGTATACATTCCCTGCCCTAAAAATTAAATGCCTGAGGCTGCAATACGATATATTTATTATTGGTTTATGCCTGTTGGGAGGGTCATAAAAAGTGCTCACTTTACCATAAACAGCCTATTGCAGAGACCAAAAAATAGTAAACGAAGAAATAGGTTTCCTACAGATAAAATTGACCGCCTCCTTGGCGAATGCGCATCGGAATGTGTCATATCACAAAGTTACCTAATATATGTATACACATTCATATTCCTTACATTGCCTAAGTGATAAAACTACTTCGAAGTACACATTTTCGTAGTCAACAATTTTACTACGGTCAGCGTTGTCACATTACTTAGAATATATCGTACATTCTGTAGGTTGTTACTTATTTCACACAAATTAAATGAATGGACATTATCGGTGAAACATAAATGTGCTGTTAGTACTGCTATGTGTGCCAAGCGCAGTAAAACGAGCAGTAGGTACGCAATAAAGCTCTGAAAGAGGTTTGGAAGTTAGGGGAGTTGTGTGCGGAGGGCCGTTACATTCACTATTTGTTAGGTGAATGCACGGTAGGAAAGAAAAGAAGGTTAAAATATGTATGTGTGCGTCACAAGTATAGGTTGGACGTAGTTTTAGTTAGAAGGTGTCAAACATAGGCTTGTATGTGTCTATATGCACCTTAATAATTTCGCAACATTTAGCTTACCATAGAATAAATTGAGGACATCTGGATCACTGTAAATAACATGCACAGAAGGAACTTGCATACATTCTCAGCACTTCATATAAAATACAACATGTGAAATCTGAATAATTAATATATTAATGAAATGAAAAATAAATAAAATCAGACCAAATGTGTTATGCAATTCAACAAGATGTAAAATTCAGATGTGAAATATTAATTAAACTTTAAATGTTAGTAAGAAAATCACTTTACTCAAAAATCAAATAAAACTTATGTTGGTGACCAAAATTGGAGTACCACCATCCAGTATAGAGTTAAATACATTAAGGAAATAAAAACAAATTAAAATATAAAAAATAAAATATGACTGTAGTACTGCTGCAAAATTAACTGACAACTGACTTGAAATTAAATTCAGAAATAAAAATTTCTTCATAACCGGAAGTAGGTTTCTTCAATTTCTAACTGTTTAAGAAACTGACTAATCTCCTAAGTAATTAGTTGCATTTACAGTTCTCACGATCCAAACCTTTACTTGGAAAGTGTCAATTTAAATTTTAATTACTTCAGAAGAATTACTCCTCACTTTCCCTCAAATAGTTAAACTCTGCTCAAATGAGATTACACTGAGTTCAATAGTTTTTAGATGTTAATGTGTTCCGGCGTTACTAGCTCATATGGGATCTCAGGACTACCGATTATACACAAGTTAAAGTTCAGAAAATGCCTAGTTCCGAAAGTTAATCTTCTTCTGAAAATAGATTGCAAGTGAAGTCTTTCACATAGGTCTGCACCCAGACTCTCAAACTCCTTGGGGTAACCTGTATTCTGATGCGTCTCTAACGTGGCTGACATGGCGCCTGGCGTCTAGAGATCGGTGTCCTGGCGTCTCCAACAAAACTCACTAATACAATTAGGTAGACATCTGCCATCAACCCTCCTCTATAATCGGTTGTGGCAGTGACCTAATCACTAATTCTGGGACTTATTACTAACTTATTCTTAGTTTAGTGCTGGGGATTCCCTAACATTGAAATCGTAGCGAAAATACAATTAACCATCCATGTTGAAAGTCCCACCCAGAAGCAAGCCTTCCGACATCTCCATTCAAGACAAGCCAATCGCGGGCTACTCCCGACTAGACCTCCTTAAAATAAAATAGACCAAAATTAAAAACCTTTCTAATAAGAGAATAAAGTAAATAATTAAGCTTTAAAAATCATAAAGTAATCACTGAAAACAAAAATATACGTATAAACATAATATTACGGTATTGAAATAACAATGTTTCAAAACTAAGAATACTGCATGAAAATTATCATAGAGTATAGACATTAAGTGGACTGGTGGTTTACATAAATCATAAATTACGTGATTTAAAAATGTTACCATTACATATGAGAAATGTGTGAAAATTAATATTCAAATTACAATAGCGTGTGAAATAAAATAAATAATACAATTCAAACACTTATATAGCTAATCTGCATGAACCAAACATAACGTAAAAACATATGTTCTGTCGAACTATGACAATAATTACTCTGTTTAGGATATTATGCTTGAGGCTTCCACTTTCTATGTTTATTACATTCCTATATTTTACAATGAGAGTGTAAGTCGGTTTTGTGTAGAATAATTATGAAAACGTTTTTTAGTATTGTCACAACCAACTCTGTTTTTGTGATGAACTGCCAGAAGAAAGACGCGTGGTCCAATCTTGAGGTAATTTAGATAACATATGCTCATTCGCAGTGGACGTACAGTAGTTGCACTAGCCTTTTAAATATCGGTGTGTGTATGAGCAAGTTACCTTACCGATTTAACTGCTTTTGACAATTATCAGTATTCAGCAGTACACAGAACGAGCTCTCGACACAATCGGCATTCTCACATCATCGAGCGCTGTAGCTTCTCGATAACACCTTATCCCAATACAAACACCACGTACGAAAACAACAGCTGATCTCCATAGACTATGTATACCACAGTCGACGATATATTCACTGTAGTTAATTGTACACCCATATACTAATAAGCGAATTACTTCTACCTTTATTTATTTAAGAATGATTAAAAACATTACTTCAAAAATTTAAAACACATTTCCGGAAGTCCACAAGCACCACGCTCAGCAGACAACTGACCCTCTCCACCCCCACTCTCCGTGCGAGGTGGCGCAGTAGTAACTCACTGGACTCGCATTCGGGAGAACCCGGCTTCGATTCCCGGTCCGGCCATCCTGATTTCGGTTTTCCATGGTTTACCGAAATCACTCGAGGCGAATTCTGGGATCGTTCCGTAACAAAGGCCATGGCCGACGTCTTCCTCAATCCTTCCTGTGCAATTTGCTCCGTCTCTAATGACCTCGCTGTCGACGATACGTTAAGCCAACAATCTACCCACTTACCGCCCCCAGACGCCTCACCTATACCGATTATGTCGTATGCGGTCATTTTGGTTTTTCGTTTGTCTTTGTTTATAAATTGCTGAAGGCTGCCATCTTGGATTTTTATATGTATTTTGTTTATACATTTCTGGAGGCCACAATATTGGATTTCATATGTTTACATTTACATCACCTATACGGTACTAGTGTATAAATTATCGATTTAGCCACTAGGTGGCGGCCATAATTAATTATGTTTTAAAGTATAGGTAGTGCTGATGGCGCCCTCCTTATTGGATTCTATTTTCAATATTTATATAGTGCTATGTTCTCGGTTATGCCGCCAGGCAAGCTGTTGGCACAGGTCCCCTCCATCTCCACCCACATTTTTCATTGGTTAATTACTCACTTTCATTCAACCCCCGCCACCACCACCCTTGGTTCTCATTGGCTAATTAATCGTGTGTTTTCGAAAACCTTCGTTCCGATCAATTAGCGGTCATTCAGCACGGACTATTGTTTTCACCTAAAAAAAAAAAAAAACAACTCTTATTCCATATGAAATTATTCCCAACATATTAAAGCTGTCCCTAATCAGATAGTATTCTGTGTATGTGATTGGAATATATCAAGAGCCGGCGATTCATAATCCGTGTCCCATCGGAACGAACGTCCTTGACCTTAACAAGCAGCGCTGCGAGCGCCGTTTCGACAGCTCGTCGAGATGTATGCCACAAGACGTCATGCGTGCCAAAATCAAAATCATTTTTGTGCTCCGTGCAACTCAGAAGCCCTACGACTATGGAGTTATGAAAGTCCATGGTACATTTAACGAATATTATGTGTTTAATGCCATCCTTGACTCAGAGATAAAACTCGTTTAAAAATAGCAGTTCCTTTTATTGTATTTGCTATGCTGAAAAAGAATACTGTGTGATGTGTGCATAAATAAATGTGTTTTGTTTTAAAACTAAATGTTTTGTATCTCGATTTATGTACTGCTCACGAAAATTTACAAAACACTGTTGGTAAAGGAAAAACATATATTTGATATATTTAGTATATCAGTTTTATTATAATTTAAAGAAATTAAATAATATTGAATAGGACTCTAGCCATCATGTGTGTATATATATATATATATATATATATATATATATATATATATATATATATATATATATATATATATATACATATACATACACGCACACATATGAACTTAATTATTTATGAATTTAACATATAGAAATTAAGGTTTAAGGGTAACAAAAACACTTTGCAAATAGAAGCTGTCTCGAATATTATCTTTATACCTGGCATGTAGCAGCGGCAGAGTCGTCGGCAGGAGTCATTCGGCAGGCGTCAATCTTCTCATCAATCCTTCGCATGTGGAGCGATTGTGGAGTATGTGGAACAATTGTGGAGCATACGAAGCGATTGTGGAAAATGTGGAGCATGTAGAGCGATTGTGGAGCATGTGGTGCTCATTATGGCGCGTGTAGGTCATAAGTTAAAATAAAGTTCCCTTATTTTAAAGCAAAGTTATGTAGTCTTCTTCCAAAGCTGAAATTTGTATTCTTTATTTAGTAATATCGCTTTGAAATTTAATGTATATTCATATATATATATATATATATATATATATATATATATATATATATATATATATATATATATATATATATAGGTCCCACGGTATAGTTAATAGCTTACTAAGTAAATTGTTTTTGCAGTTTGCGATAAAATTGCCTAGCACCATGGCGGGCATCCAACAAGCTTCGCCATTTGTTGAAAAAATGTTTTGCACTTTGTTTTCAACGAGGCAGCACACACAATCAGTATCGGAGGAAGGAATCGAACATGACCTACGTTAAGTAACCGTCTATTCCTGGAATGATTTCAAAAAACCATGGAAAAAAATTCAAATCAGGATGTATGGACTGAGAACTGAACCTGGGTCCTCCCGAATGCAAATACTGTGTTTTATTAATGCAGCGTCTCGTTATGTTTCATAGAATCAGGAATATTACCCCTCAGATGCTGGGTCATACAAACATATGTATGCATTTCGCCTCGCAAACATTTATTAGGATGTCATTTCTGGTCTCACTACCATCGAATTCTGATTCTGAGACATTGTATACCTAAGTGCGTAAACCGAAAAATTCGGCGTGAACTGTCCAACATTATCAAACGTCCCTCAATTGCACAAATACAGCTAGCAGTTCGTAAGCCGTCGCTGGTTTGGGATATGTGCCATCTTTCACAGAGACCAACAGATTAAAAATGTTGTGAGCTCGAAAAAATGTGACCTTTTGGTCTCGATGCACCAATTCCCTCACTATGGGCTACGTGGAAAAGCATTCGCCTGCTTTGATGTTTTTTTAAACACACATTTCTCTTTGGGAGTTTTCATAAGGTTGATGATTTCTACTGGCATTGCATCAAGGCCCATTTTTGGCAACGAGCTGTATGTTAAGCTGTATGGTGATGACAATGAGTTAATGAGCTGGTGAAACATATTTTTCCTCCCATTCTTCGAATTTAACACTTACGACTTTTTTCCTTGCGAATAATGGTGTATCTGGCAATAACTCGTGATATCAAAGTACTCTTGGTGGATGGAGAAACCAGATCTTAGTTTTAAACTTATTGGCGTAATAAGGCATGCAAAACTGTGCTGCTGAATTAGGATAGACATGGTGTAATTTTCCCTTAGCATGTTTATTGGTCATAGATACTGTAAAATGGATGATTGGGGTTGTGAAGATTAATGGTGAACAGTTCTGTTGAAGTTTGATGCCTATGTTATGAATTTGGCAAGTAAATCTTATGTGGTTTGGAAATTACAGTCAACTATGCTTATATGTTAGGTCTGGTGAGCGTGCAAGATGATGGTGGTATTAGGTACTGCATTATGGTGCTAGGTCGACAGATCCCGAAAGGAATGACAGAGCATGAGACTCGGCAACCGCCAGGACGCTAGGTGTAAGGGCCCCAACACCCTTGCATCATATTGACAGAGCTGGAGGTTGGGATCCAAGATGGCCACCATGGGTATGAAGGAAAATAGAACATTTTTTGGGGGAAAACGGGAAATTTGTCCCGTATGGCGTCATCAAAGATGGTGGTTGTCTAGTTCCCTTGCCTGCAGCTCCAGCCCCCTATTAGATTGCCCGTTTGTATACTGCTATATGCTAAGCTTTACTTGAAGATATGCATCAAAATGCAGTACATAGTGGTTACTACAAAAGAAATATAATTATATACAGCTTTTTAACGTTCTCATTACTTTCACTGAGGCCAAATTGGTTGAAAAATTTCTGAGAAATGCGATATAAGCATTATATTTGAGGTAGCGCTGTCTTCCAAAATGGCTACGAATATAGACTATCTACAGATACCGGCAAACGTCTGTGCACGCGAGTCCAATCTTATTCCCTAGACTGCGGCTCGGCACAGTCCGGTCTCTAGCTGAGCGACAAGATTGCATCCCGGCAGTATTCACGCGGACATAAAAAACATTCGGTATTTTGTCTTCAGTAACAGCACATGCAAAACCGGACGCGAAGACTTTTTGCTGGCGACTACAGGTAGCAGTGCTCTTGTGGCAGTGTGTGCTGGAGGACTTCTTTACCATCTGCGTGTATTGTTCGATAGAATACAATTGCTTTTCTGTTATTGAGTGCAATTTTTCTGTTTAAATATTAAATAGTATCGAATTAAAATCACACTATATAAAAGTAACAATGGAGGTGGAATACTTTCTGTGATTTGATGAATCAAAAGTTTACTTGTTCCTTTTCCACATTTTCATATCTTCACCATTAAAATGAGGGGTGAGTGGAGGAGATATAAATATATGCTCTGAAGGTTTATGGCATGGCGTACGAAATATCTCAACGGGAATGCATTACTCAAGACAACATTTGTTTACAAAATTTGCAAACATTGAGAGCCTTGAGACAGCGTAATACTAAGCCAATTTGAACACATTTTACAGCATAGCAGTTTTACTTCTAAAAAATCCAAAACATGCTAATATTATCACAGAATGTCGTACATAGCTGTCATCTATCTAGTCAGTGCGGAATGTAATTTCGTAACATATCCACAGTGTTGGCACGATATTTTTGATGACATAGAACTCTTGAATTGTGTCTTTTGTCGAAATCATCAATCACAATACGGAGTAGCGAATAAATTTATTTTAATAATGAATAATAAATTTTAAACATTTTAAACTGTAATGATATTATATTAAATGATAAAAGGATATTTAGTACAATAACTGCTAGGAGGTCTTATCAAATAAAAGAATTAATTATAATTTCCTTATTTTATTTACAATAATTACAGCGAAATTCACTTAACTCCAATTCTCACAATAAATTGAAATCACTTGCTGTTCACAATTGACACCAATAAATAGAATTTATGTTTGGACAAAGAAATAAACTAAATAATTAATGATCAGTCCCAATAGACAGTTTCTCAACCTATTCAATTATTTAATAATTTTTGTTCCCAAATTTGACAGTTCGAATATTTACAATAAAATCAGTACTCCACTTCTATTCAGTCCCGCCTCAGTTCAGTCCATGTCCCGCCAGTCGTAATGTTCTAGAGTCCTTCAAGCACCCTCATGCACAGTAGGCTTCACTTGTCGGTATTACACCCTCTCTTCCATTCAAGCCACGAACACCTCACTCGCCGTCGTCCCGCAATCTCCAATCGTCGTCCACACTTCACTTCGCTCTCGCACACTCGCCAGGCGGCCTCCGTCAAAGACTGCCGGCCGCTGGGTTGCGGCAGTATATATAGGTCTTAGGTCGCCACCTAGAATTTTCCCAACTCGCGTGATACGTCGTGGAGGGCTGAGGCGCCAGCCAGTCTCGCCAGAACATTCTTGCATCGTCGCTAAACGTATCGGAAACTCTAGCAGGCGAGAGGACGTCTGTGACGCCAGTATGTCTCGCCACTGTCGGCATTCACGGGATTCCCAGAAGAGGAGCAGATAGCCACGTGCGCATCTCGTTCCAGGAAGAGGGGTGGGTGAGGTGGGTCTCCGATTACGGCGCGGGGCAGCGGAGAAGGCGCCAGCTGCAGCACGTAACAAAATATTACTTAAATTGTAACTTAGAAATTATCTCCAATGAAATAAGCTGCTTTTTGTTCACTTAAAATAAGTTCTTATAGCCACTGACAGTGTTATGGTTGACCTATTGGCTACCCATTGTGGCGCAGTTGTTAAGTGTTGAGCGTGAGTAGTTCCGGTTTTGAATCCCGGGTAGAGCAAGGGTGTGATTTATGCTTGTCCGTAGGAGTCAACCTTTCGTGGGAAATATCACTTTCAATAGAAAAAATATGAGAAAAAAAGTTGTCACGGAATTAAAAACATTAGTGCTGTAAATCTGGAATTGTGTTTGAATTTTATGTTACTTTTACAAGTAAAACCTTGAAAACTAGTAACTAAAAGAATACATACCTTTTCTTGTAATTAATTAACTCAACTACTAAGTGGACTTGCAATATATACATATTTAACATTACAGTCAAGCTTGTATTTCAGTCACATTTGTAAATAGGAAATCTAAATTAATATATAACATACTTTCAAACATATATTTATTTATACCACAAAATAATACAAAGATTATCTTTTATATTATATTTAAATAAATACGTTCCAACAAGAAATCGAACCTACTACTTCTTGAGTAAATACGTGTGGCCTTAACTTCAACACCAACAAACTAATTTACTTATTACTATAGCCTAACGATATCGTTAGTTTCGAATCTGTTTGTGTAATAATTTGACAGGCATATAATTTTAAACAGTTAATGTTTTAGTTTTTAATTAATTTCAAATAGGATTACACATTTGCACAATCTTTGTTTCACTACCGAGAAAATATTTTCTCTTAAT
Organism: Dryococelus australis; assembly: GCA_029891345.1. NCBI lineage: Eukaryota > Metazoa > Arthropoda > Insecta > Phasmatodea > Phasmatidae > Dryococelus > Dryococelus australis. The sequence goes on from CM056996.1 coordinate 75,031,606, forward strand.
TAACATTGCATTTGGAATAACATTTACTGGCATAAATAATATACAAAAGTATATTACGGTCTGTTAAGTTAGTACAAATAACTGTATCATAAATGCTACAGAAATATTTTTATATTGGTTACACCGTCTGCTGAAAATTTGGAAAAACATATTTACAGGTGGCATTAAGTTTGCACGTGAATCGGAATTCCAGAAAAAATACATAAACCGACAAGATACTTAACACCTTTTTATATAAACTCGAAATGTTAACTGCGATTTTCGTGAGATTTTTAATTTGAACACCTAGTCGTATGTAGACCACGATTTCGCATAAACTTCCATTTAGCACGGCAAGAATGCTTTCACACAGATTAATTGGGTGGAATTTGTGAAGTAGATGAACATTATGGTGTAGATTGTAATTTTATTATTTTATTTCTTGTTTTATAAACACTATGTGTATGCATTTTTTTTGTAGTGCGCGTCAGTCCACTATGAGTAAAAACGCTCATTTTTGCGACTTTGTGCAAATAAAGATATAAAACATTTTCTACAGTTTCAAAAGAAAAGCACTGGCCTGAAATTGCTGGTTTGTTATACTTTGATAAACTGTACGTATACATTAATTCACGTGGAATTGCACCGAGTGTTAAAAACTAAGTAGTATTCCAGTTGTATATTTTATATGTGGTTTAATATAAATAAAATGGTCAAGTACAAATTTTTAACACTGAGGATAAATTTCCTGTACCTCTGCGAACGTCCTTCGTCCTATATTGCCTTACATATACCTACCTGAGCCCACCGTAACTGATGTTTGTGGAATAGCCGATAGTACGGCCAGACATACGTGCGCATCCCTTCCATCTCCTCCCCCCCCCCCTCTTTAGGCCATTTTAACACGCTCCGCCCGCTCAGACATGCACAGACGTCTGCCGTCTACAGTAGATAATACGAAACCTACGTAAGGATTTGATTTGGCAGCGTAGAAATTGGCCCGGTTAGATAGGACGTGGCTTTTCATGCAGACAGCAGGTAGTTGCAAGAGAAACATTCTTGATGTGCGCATACAATAATTACATCTGCAACTTGCGCCGATTGTTTAATTAATGTTTAGTGGCCTTATTTACTGATTAATATAAGCATATATTCCGCTAAAGTGTGATATTTGATTTTCGAAAATACGTACAACAGGAAATTCATTTCTGTGCATCGTTAATAAAATACAAATATTATAACTACTTACGTCTTACATCGAATAGGGTATATTTTAATTATTAACATAGGAATTGTTCCTTTCTCTTTTACAGTTATCTGTAATTATAGTCATTTCACATACGTTTACTGTTTCATTGTTTGAAGCATCGAATGTTGCTTACATACCTCGAGACAAGCTATATTGCAGAACTCTGTAGCTCAGCTCACCTTTATGATTGGCTTTCTATTTGGTAAGTGTTACCTGCTTGCACGACTCGCGAGCGTTTAGTGTGGAGCTTATTTGAGGTAATCCCGCGGAAATATTTCAGGACAAGCTATGTTGCACAACACTGTAGCTCAGCTCGCCTTTATAATTGGTTGTTTATTCCCCTAAGTGTTACTTATTTACGCGTGAGACACGGACATCCAGTGAGGAGTTTATATGAGATATTCTGTTTTGCATTAACTTAATAAATCGCAGGACGAGTTGCTTCGTCCAATTAAATGCGTTATATTCACTTGAAGAAACTGATGTCAGAATGATGCTCCAATAGAAGCTGAAGAGATTCTTGTCCCAGTTAAAACGCAGAACGATTGGCCGGATAGTTACGTGGCTGGTTGCCTAATAGCCAAGGCGATACGTCTTGTCAAAATCCGAAGATTGCCGAAAGGGACATTTAACTTTTTCCGTCGCTCATTTATTCTGACGAGAAGTGTACATATTTTCATATTTATTGGTGGTATGACAGCCGTCTTTGTCTAAGTACCGAAGTAGTTATTTCGGTTCACTTCGGCAAACAAATTAATATGATATGGTTCCCTAATAACAATTGAGTTCACAACTCTTTCTTTGTAAGCTCCTTGATACCCCACTACACTTGAGAACGAGAACTACCATGACAAAATTTATTGTTTTGTCTCTGTAAACCACCAAGGTTTTGGGGGATGCAGAGTTATTGTTTTGTCTTTGTAAACCACCAAGGTTTTGGGGGATGCAGAGTACTAAGCTACAACAAAACATAGCAGGAAACATAGGTTGTATTAATGATCATTTGTGTGTTTTCCAATATAAAGAGCATCAGGCCTTCTGCGACGTTTTCGTTCATCCCTAGAAAGTTGATAAACAATGACATATTTGGCTTACGGTTACTTGAGCCCAGTCGAAAGTCCTGCTCCAGTGCTGTGGATTTATTACACGTAAATATTTTTAATTCAATTAATTGGCAGTCCTATTAAAAAAAATATATAACTTGCAAACATTTTATCAAACATTTCATTTTAAATAACACGCACGTCCTCTCGAATGCAAGACAAGCATTCTACCACACGACAACACGCTCGGTGTCAAAAGTTAATCCGCAGACGGCCTGTAAATCATTAGTTCACACGTTGCGCAACTGAAACTCCTCAGTAATTCGTGCTTCGACCCAGGTGGTACAGCGGGTGCGTACGGATCGTGTCTTTTGTGTGTCGAACTAGACGACCGCGGCGTCCAAGAGATCACTGACTCCTTGGGAGGTTGGGAGGAGTGTACTGCTATTAAAGGCTGTTCACGATAAAGTGAGCACTTTAGAAACGAACCTTAAAAAAAAGTCACTGTCCCTGCCTGCACATATTTTAACGGGCGCACTGATTGACATTCGCCCAGTAGAGTTGGCAACGATGGCTGTATAGTACATAGTTTCATATTTTAACGTCGTATAAAAAGTGTTAGGCAAACATTTGTGATAACTTAAAGTTATTACTTTCGCTTTCTGTTTTTTTTTTTTTTTTTTTTTTAACCTATCGAAGTGTAAAAATAAGCAGCTTTGTGAAATATTTGCTTTTTTAATAATTTCACAGTTTCACTTGATCAACGCATGAATAAAGTGATGAATAAAGTGAGGCGGCATGCATACAACATGCATACAAGTAGAACATGAGCAGCGCTTTCAAAAGTGCTCATTTTACCGTGAACAGCCCATAATTGCCCAGCATTCGGCTTGCCTCCCTTTCCGCCGTACATCCACCCTTCCCGGTTACTTGTAGGCCGTTGACAAAGAAGAGTGAGAGCGAATTTCTCTCTCTCTATCTCTCTCTCGCCACAAGTTTGTGCCGTCTTCCGATGTCAATCCTTCGCCCCTCCTCCCCCCTAGCACTAAACCATTTCCACCACTCCAAAATTTACCGAAACTCCTCAACCACTGCGCCCAACAGTTTACACTTCCTTGAGAGTTGTGGCTGGGAGAGTTTGCCAGACGCGAGGGTTAGTGTCGAATTGTATGGACCCGAGCGTAGAAGCACTGCGATAAGCCGATTTTTGTTTCCCGGCATTTACCCGCAAATACTGCTCGCTAAGACGAAGGCTTTCAAAACAACCGCCTGAAGACGGTCGTCTTTAGGGGCTTGCAACTGGTGCTGCCTTTTAGGTACTCGCGCCTAGGGGAGCGTTGCTCCCAAAAATTTTAATTTAATAAAAAATGATTAATTATTTTACATTCATTTGGTTGCGAGTTATATTTTATGAGAAAATTAATATATTTAAACTTGTTTATTTATAAGATGTAAAGTGTTGTATCATTAAAATGTTAGGCGTGAGCAGAGCATATTATTAAAAAAGTGACTTGCGTTTTTGGACAGGGAGGAGTAATCAGTGTGAAAGGGAAGTTTTAAATTGTACTTTAAAGTATTGAATTTGTTCGATTTTGAAATTTGTACGATGAACTATACAAATTTTAAATTCCTGTAACCAGTCTCATTCGTTTTTGAAAAGTCGACTATAAAAAAAAAAAAATGTGGAAAATAATTTTAGCCATTCGAAAGCTTCCAGTGATCTTGATCACGAAAGTGGTCACACAAAACTAAATGTGGGCCGTTATAAGCCAACGAGACTTCCGAATAATACATTACCAGTTTATAATACCGCCTGTGGAATGATGTGCGTAAGGTACCAAGGAACTCTATTGATATGTATTCAAGTCTACTTCAATTTTTACTAATATTTTTAGTTTATAAAACTTTTTTTACAAAATTTAGTTTCTAGCAATTTGTTGTACAGTATTTACAATGGTAATTCGTTAAGCAGATTGCAAAGTCAGGGAAAATTTTTCTGTACCTTATACCATAAACAAAAAAAAACATTTGTATGTATTAAAATATTGAATAAAAACGTTTTCTTAGTTTTCATAGGGCCTGTAAAAATAGTTCAATGTTTTTTGTCCTAGCACATCAATACCATCATCAACAACATCGTTTGGCTGTCCTTCGGCACCATTTACGTTTTCTAGACCTACCATTTCATTTTCCACTTCCAAGCCATCATTTCCAAACTTTGACAAGTTGCAAAGTGCTACACAACATTTCGCAACTTTGCACGCAAAAACAGGTTGGAGTCTAAGGTAATTAAGGCAGGGGAATTTCTCCTTCAGAATGTATTGCACATGCTATTACACGGCGTGTTTATATGTGGGCCCTTGCAAATATGCGCTGTTCTGGTCTGTTATCATTTTGCACAATTGGTAGAACTAACCATGATTTTAAGGAATATATAGAGTCCCCCAAAATTACACTTCCGGGAAACGGCCTCCATCCTTCCATTCAATGAAATAAGCCACTATTATGCAACACCCCTATTATGCAACACCCGTGCATCACTAGCACTTCCTGGCCAGTTAGCATACACACAAAAAAGTTGTAAGTTGCACCACTGAGAAGCATGACATTTATGGAATGATTTCCATGATGGTCAACAATGCTGGTTCAAAGTCATGTGCGGCATATATTTCAATTAGGGCACCATCAACTGCTCCACAGACAAGTGGCATGCCTACAAGTTTACTGAAGTCATTGACTACAGTCACTTCATCACCAGGCCAACAAAAAAACTCTTCTACCAATGTTGCTTCCACTGCATTCACAACTTTGTGAACTACTCTACTGACAGTGGCCTTTGAAACACCATGCATGTCGCTTATACTGTGGTATTGTGCCCGAGTTCCTAACCAATGCAGTGCTATTTGTAACTGTTGGAGAGGCATTAGAGCTTGGTTTCTGGGTGTTGGATGTTCCAGATGAGCATCAATTCGTTCCAGAATGAATGAAAATTGTTGGAAATTTAACCTTAACCGTTCGTTGAATCCATATATTTCTTGGATAACATACGAAATTCGGTTTCTGTAATACCTAGGTCTCCTTATAATAATTACTTCCTCATCACTGGAACTATATTCTTCGTCAATTTTATCCGCTTCAAATTGAACTATAATCAATTAGTTTCACTCTTGTTTACAAGTCAATTAACACTTGTAATAATTTTAGGGTGGTCTCAATACTGATAAAATTTTCACTACTATATTTATATTGTAATACAGGCTCCTGCTCTTTATGAAACAGTTTTGTGAAAAACACCTGTATTATTTACCGGTTATACAGGCACAATGCCTGTAAATTATTTTATACTTAAATGTTTTTATGAAACAACTCCTGAAATGTTGCCAATATTACAGGTAAATCATTTATAATAAAGGTATTATAAGTTTTATGAAACAGGCCCCTGATATTCGTACAGTTGTAATATTTATAATTTAGTGACGTCGCAACAAACGATGAATATAGTTATAGGGATTCATGGTGTAATTGGGGCACTGCCACAGTACTTTATTTTACGAAGCGTGCCAATATAATTAAGTCAACTTCTCATAAATCGGAGAGGATGTTATTACCATGCTGTTCAGTTAAAATTCTTCTCTGCATAGACTAGTAAGATTAGGTAAACAAATTTACATAATTAGAGTATATACCCAATATTGATTCGTCAATTTGCCTGTACAAGGGGCAAAGTCAAATAATGTTCATCAGTGAGAAGCGTGTTTGTTTAATTATGGATTTTCAACTGCCCCTTCCTTTTAGGATACATGAATGAAATCCTATGACTAAATTTAATGTATATTTTAATTACATTAAATTCAGTCTATAGCAAGTATACAAATATCTTTAAGGCTGTTCACGATTAAGTGAGCACTTTAGAAACTAAACTTAAAGAAATGGCACTGCCTCTACATGCACATATTTTAATGGGCGCACTGAGTGACATTCACCCAGCAAAGTTGGTAACGATGGATGGAATGTAGTTCCGTATCTTAAAGTCAAATAAAAAGTGTTAGGTAACAATTTGTGATACCTTAAAATTAATTATTGCACTTTCTCTTCTTTTTAATTCATCGAAGTGTAAAAATTAGCAAATTTGTAATGTTTTTACTGTATTAATTATTTCACAGTTTCATTTGACCTATGCATGAATAAAGTGTTGTGTTGAGGCCAATGGCAATGTTAATTTTACATAAGGCGGAAGAATTCACAACGTGTCATACAAGTAGACCTTAAGCAGGGCTTTCAAAACTGCTCTTTTTACCGTGAACAGCCTATAAAAGCGCTTGCTTGCGTATACAGAGTTCTGACATCAAATCCTAGCCGTGTAGTTTTCGTCATTGTTATTGGTAGAAAAACAGTCCAGTGTTGGACCACATTGGCTACTTAACAACGACCATGCACACCTTCCCCCATACTATCTCTACGATTCTCTGTGCTCCTCCGGCCGCCATTTTGTGTTGTTTTGTATCCCCGACCGGAAGTGAAGCATTTGACCTTGTGACATACTCTTCTTCTGTTGTCGCTACTTTTATTCCCCTAGGCGCCAGCACAACAGACCCTCATCTTTCGCTGGCTTTGTTATTTTTTTTATCTAAGGCGGTTTTTTTTTTCTACCAGGAAGCTTTGATAATGGGAACCGTGCCGGCCTTTGATCGAGTACAGGTTTTATTAGCGGCTTGGTTTCGCAGCCGGGTCGCGTCGAGAGAAGAGGGGTTGATTGGGCGGTGGCAAATTGCAACCCTTCTTCTCCCTCCCCCTCCCCCCTTCGACGATCCCACCACCCCTTCACCCCTTACATGAACTCCACTTATCTCGTCGTGATTGACCGGGTGTTGGTCGAAGCACTTCGTCAGGCCACGCCAATGCTGGCGCCGTGCACGTTTTATAAATGTTACTTCGACCCGTACTTAACTTCGCACGCCATTTCAAGCCGATTGCGTGTGCCGCTAACAGTCGGGTCTGCGATTGTTGTGAGTTTTGTTTTCTTCCTGGACGTATCAATATAGGCTATTCACGGTGAAATGAGCACTTTTGAAAACCCAGATTAAGATTTACTTCTATGCACTTTGTGTATTCTTCCGTCTTATGTAAAATTAACATTTCCTTGGGCCTCATCACTTTATTCATGCGTCGGTCAACTAAAACGGGAAAATTGTTAGCAAAGTAAATATTATACAAATCTGCTCATTTTTACACTTCGATGCATTAAAAAAAAAAAAAAAAAAACAGAAAGTGAAAGAAATAATTTAAGTTATAACAAATGGTTACCTAACACTTTTTATTCGACGTTAAGATATGCAACTATTTTCCATCCATTGTTACCAACTTTACTGTGTAAATGGTACTTAGTGCGTCCATTAAAATATATGCAGGCAGTGAAGTGACATTTTCCAAGGTTCATTTCAAAAGTGCTCACTTTATTGTGAACAGCCTATAGGAATTTTTTATGAGATATTATAACAAGCGTGGTGTATTTTTGATTACTCTAAAATGTAGACCGGGTAAAAATTAATGTTTTCATCGGGCCGCGGTGATGAATTGGTTAGACTACTCGCCTCCCACCTAGTCGAACTGGGTTCGATTCCCGGCTGGGTCGCTCCCGGATTTTCGCACGTGGGAATCGTGCCGGACTTCGTCGCAAGTCGGTGGATATTCTTGGGCATTTTCCGTTTCTCCCGTCCTTTCATTCTGGCACTGCTCCATACTTACGTCGTTTCACCCTCATCGGCTCCCAAAACCTCGATGTTAAGAGGAACGTGAAGTGAAACATTTTTTGTGAAATCGTTGTTTGCGCGTATTCGCGTATCTCGGTAAGTATATGTTCTGTAATCACAGCCTTTTGCTAGAAAAGGTAAAAAAAAACTACTATCTATGACTTTGTGTTTTTACTTTTAACGTATTAAGTACATTCACGGCGAAAAAAATTCGTGAAAAGGGTTAAATATCGCATTTTTGAAGCTTGCCTATGCAGTTTTCTTAAGCGGCAAGAGAAAAGTACAAACATACGGACGTAGTTTAATCTGTGGGCTTTCATTGCATGTAATAAAATCCCACTGTTACAGATCTAATTTGCACAGTACAGGACCGCGACCGAAACACTGATCGTCTTGCACGTAGGAGCGATAAGGCACTAAACGTGCGTGTTCGTGTCGCCCGTATCGCTCCCTCGCTTCTTGACCTTGGACGTGGAGGTTCACACTCGTCTTATGTGCTGCCCAAATAGCTTGACTTGACTTGATTCCGTACTTGATCGAAATGACGGAATTTTTTGAGTCATTTTTGTGTATCTCAACGCCGGAGCATATCAGTTCAATTTATGCATGTGTTTGAGCGTTTTGGGAAACCGTCTGTAAGCTACAGTTAAATCATATGTTTCAGTTTTTTTGGTGTATGCTAGAAATTATGTATCTCATGGCGTTTAAGGTGAGAGAGGTAACACGAAAAAAAATGTCTATGTGTCCCCATTCAGTGAACGTCAGAAAAATCTATGAGAAAAAGTTACGTATTAAGAGTTGATTGAAACCGTAGAAATCTAAAACTGAGCTCTGCGCATGTCCTAGACAAACGAGAGATCTCACAAAAAAACTTTGTGGCGGCCACAAAATGTTTTGTTGATATTCATCGTACCAAACTTTGTTTTGTGTTAACCACAAAATGTTTGGTAGGCTGAATACCGAGAAAACATTTTGTGTCCACCACATAGTATTTATTTTTCAGTTGGCATTGCAGTATGTGTCCCGAGAATTGGAAAGACTAGTGGGAGGGAGTGAAGTGCATAATCCCATTATAGTTTTCGGTTAGTTTTATGTTGTGGTAAGCAGTGTTATTTCGGTAACTTTTGAGTTTTTGAAGGATATAATATTTTTCGTGGGATTTTGGGACGCTTAAAAATATTCCACTGTGAACCATCAAACCAAGATTTTTATGTACGTCGAGAAGTCTCGGATATGATGTTAGCTCTATTGTTCTGCTTTATGTTAATTGCGTAGTTGCGCATTTTTTGTGATTAATGTGAATTATTTAGAAAATTATTTTATATTCGTGCTGACAAACTTTTTTATTCCGTGTTTAATTACCTTGTAACTTACAACTATTCCTACCCATATGTTTTTTTAATCTAGGGGAAGTAAGTATCATATGCTATTAAGTATCATGCAACTCTACTAAGGGGTAGCCAAGTTAATTCTAACAGTAGTTACCTGCCTCAAAATCTTATTTCGTAGAAATTGAAAATAAACAGTTTTGTTTCCATTTTTTTTTATTTAGTTTTCGACTATAAACTCAAACACCGTAGTTATTACTATTTTATTTTACAAGCTGAACGCAAAGTACGTTTTGAAAGTGGGGTGGAATAATTTTTCATTGTGTCGGTTTTAATAGTGTAACATGTACAAAATTTAATATTGCCTAGTATTTCGTGTTTCGCCTTCTGTGATAGAGGAAAAGGTGACTAAAAGAAAATAAATAAATGATCACAGAAATCAGCGACAAGAAAATTCGTATCGAGTGACGGTGTACAAAGCCGTCGTTCTAATATTTGGTTTGCAAATATAATGAGAAAGAACCTGTTTGAATCTAGTATCGTATATATCAGTATTTGTACTACAAGGATGTAAATAACAGAGTGTCAAATGTCATGGGTAACCTTTGTCGCGACAAATGTCAAACCCTAACTATCCCAGAAAAATGAGCGTGGCTGTGTTTTATAATAAAGTCACGGTTATTTCCAACTTTTCTGAAGACCTGCTAAGTTCTACATTCAGAATATGTCTCCCCCCCCCCCCCCATGCAATCAAAGGTTACCCGAGTCTGAAATTACACCAAAGGAACAACGTAACGTATTCGTGCGCACTGAGTGTAATAGTATTTTGTATAAGAACTGTCCTCTGGGCATTACCAAAACACCTATTTTCCTACTGTTTTAATCCATATTATCTATAAATTAAATACTATAATTTATAAATAAAATAACATATAAATTTTTAAAACAAAACCGAAAATAGGGGACTTTAATGTCAACACGAGTATAAAATGCTTGTGATTCATAACATAATTAATAAACGACGAAACACGTCATGTATGGTGTGATTTTTAAATTGTTTGATTCTAAAAGTGTGAAGTTACCTCGAATAGACTATAGTATAAATTGCGCTGTATTCTCTCATATAGGTTGTTCACGTTAAAATGAGCACTTTTGAAAGCCCTGCTTAAGACTTACTTGTGTATACGTTGTGTGTTCTTCCACTTTATGTAAAATTGCTATTGCCATGGGTCTCATCACTTTATTCATGTGGCGGTCAAGTCAAACTGTGAAATTATTACAAAAGTAAACATTCTACAAATATGCTCATTTTTATACTTCGATGCATTAAAAAAATACAGGACGCGAGAGGAATGGTTGTAATTTATCACAAATGGTTATCTAACACTTTTGGTCGACGTAAATATATGGACCTACTCTCCCGTCCATCGTTACCAACTTTACTGGACACTTGTCACTCATTGCGCCCGTTCAAATATGTGCAAGTAGGGGCAGTAAGGTTTATTTCAAAAGTGGTCACTTCATCGTGAACAGCCTTTAAGCATGATGTCCCCGTGACAAAATACGCGTAGGGGTGTGGGGTAGAGGACGCTGATAATCCCAGACACTTGTCACTCGTGAAATGAAGAGTAGATATTAGATTTAAGGAAAGGGGGAGGAGGGCGGTGGGTTGGTGTTAGCCCAGGGGCGAGGAAATTAAGCAGTCCTGTTCCAGGCATTGTTGGTATGAAAGTAGCAAGGGCCTGCAGTGGGGGAACAAAACTTCGTGCAAATTGCTTCTCCTTCTTCGTGCCTCCGGCATCAATCTTGTACCGCCTCTGTTGTCTGGGCCGTCGCTCAACCAACATCAAACCCCCTCCTCGCCCCCTCCACACACCAAATACTTTAGGGTTCCGTCTGACTGCAGCCATTTTGTTTCCCGCGTTTGAGTACGAGAAGCGCGGAGGCGATAAGGACGACATTGTCACGAGCATCAAGTGCGCTCTAAATTCGAATCAGTGGTTTCCCACTGATTCGCAGTGAAATTCAACTACTATAATCAGTGAAAATGGCTCCACTTAGAATCAGTGGAAAACTACTAATTGTTTCAGTGAAAAATTTCACTGATTGAATTAGTGACGTGAAACAATTTCGCTGATTGAATAAATGACGGCTGACTGCAGTGGCGAATTAAATATTGCTTTTATTGAATGTAGGCGAGTAATTACATTAAATAAACATATTTACGATAGTTTACTATTTATATTGTGCAATTTTACCGTAATTTAAAAAAATAAAAAGAATTTGCATGTGTCCAGGATTGAACTCGCGCATCCTGCATATCTAGGCCGTTGCCTTACCATCTGAGCTACCACGCCAAGTTGGAATTGTTAGAGGAAAATATATGTTTTATAGTGTCGCTGCGAAATCGTATAGTTTGAAATTCTTTGCTCATACTTTTCGTTTTTGGTTTGATTGGTACCGTTAGGATTGTTAAAACGAATAGTATATATGAGTGCACTCTCTTCGCCGAATTAAATGCAGTTTAAACCTTCAAACAGAGTGATGTGACGATTACATGCATACGAAATGAAAGACGTAAAGACGAAATGAAAGTCTGTGTGTTCACATTACATCGTAAAATGGCGTTTTGAAAGACGAAACGCATTTTGGAAAGTATTTTGTATTTGTTTTAGTCATGTATTCGTTGTTATGGTACTTCACATGATACACGTCGTTGAACGGCCATTTTTAAGCGATGTTCGACGGCGATTTTTACACGCAGTTTCACGTATACATCAGTCAGGCATAATTAGAGACGGAGCAAGTTGCTCAGATGTTTCACTGGTCCATCAGTCAAAAAATAAATCACTGAGAAAACAGTGGAAAAAATGACTGACGAATTATTGGGAAATATCACTGAATCAATCAGTGAAGGAAATACAGTATTTTTTCACTGGTTCATCAGTTAAATTCACTAAAGTGACTGTTGTATCAGTCAGATACGTTTAACTGATTGAAACAGTGACATTCTCAATGATTCAGATTTAGTGTGTGCGCGCCATCGCTGCTAATCGCAAGGTTATCAAATGGCGCGCAGTGTTTTCGGCGCTCTACGGTGACTAAAAATCTGAATTATGGATCAATGAGGGGTTTTGTGTTTATTTGACGCGAATATTTTGACAGGGTTGCCACAGGTCTGGAAAACCTGGAAAACAGGGAACTGTCAAGGAATTTGAAAACTGTCAGGGAAATCAGGGAAATGTCACGGAATTTCCAACAAGTTAGCTAAATGTCAGGGGCTTCTGTGATATGCATGCTATATTTGGCAGTTCTGTCAATCATGCATCGTTGCCACAATCATATAAAATGGTTTTAATGATTGTGGACTAAATGCTTAGGCATTTTTCTTTGCAAGCTATGTGGTGAGCAATTTTGTAAGACCAGAGAAGTATTTTGGCGTAAAAGTGTGTTATAATGCAAAGGCGCTAATCCTTACGGAAAAAAAATGTTAGAGAAAGGTCAGGGAAAAAAGATTACTTTTGTCTGGACATCGGGGAAGTGTCAGGGAATTTTCCAATGGAAAAAAGTGGCGACCCTGTTTGAGATACAGCACTGTGGAAAAGCCGTTTCTAGCCATTTCGGAGTGCTGTGAAATGGTGTTTCGAATGTGCGTGATATCTTGAAAACACTCAACAACCCTCATCTGAAGTGTGTGTTCTTTTCATGCATCAGCACATTGGACGCACGTTTATTAGTTTCGTGGAAAATTGAGTATTTGAAACACACTGCAGCGCATTTCAAGCGCTAGGTAGGGCGGGTAGGCCGTACGGCCGGCTCTTTCGCACTCGTCGCTTACCTCATCGCCTCTACGTGCAAGGTGCTCAATTGGAGTACAGTCTGTCCGCCGGCAACTCGCATGAACGTCACTCTAACGAAAGTATGTATAGTCCGTTATGGTTGAGAAACATGATGAGGCTGTAGCCAGAAGTAGAGCACTGAGTGGGTAAATGAAGTAGTAAGGCTGTTACATATTGACTCGGGTTATATTGTAACAACTGACACTACACAAGTACAAGTAAGTTACACTGAGGAAGCGGAGAGCAGAGCTGTATTAACTGTTTGAATAGAATCACACTACGTACCATAATGATCGGGGTTTGTCCCACCTTGTGTTGAGTTCCGAGGATGTTGTGCACGATGCGGAGTTACGGCGAACGGCACAGCGAGCTCCTGGGATCCTCCATTCTGGTCGACGTCACTACGGAGAAAGACGCCGCCTGCCACTCAGTAATGACACATATTCAAGTCGCATGTTGCAAGCCGCCCTGCTTGCTGGTTGGTAGTGGGGGTTCTCGCTTAACGGCTGTTCACGATAAAGTGAGCACTTTCGAAATCAACCTTATAAAAAAGTCACCGCTCCTACCGGCATGTATTACAACGGGCGCACTGAGTTACATGCGTCCAGTAAAGTTGGTAATGATCCCATATCTAGAGGTCGAATAAAAAGTGCTAGGGTAACCATTTGTGATAACTTAAAATAATTTATTGGCTTTCTTTTCTTTTATTGCATCGATGTGTAAAAATGTACTGCTATGTAAAATATTTACTTTTCTAATCATTTCAAAGTTTCACGTGACCTAAGCACGAATAAAGTGATGAGGCCTATGGCAATGTTAATTCTACGTAAGGTGGAATAATACACAACGTTCATACAAGTAGATCTTAAGCAGGGCATTCAAAAGTGCTCATTTTACCGTGAACCGTCTATACCAGTGTTTGGCGATGCACGCCCCGTTTGCAGCAACCGCCTTCCTAGTTTGTACGTACATAAGTAATAGGGCAGACTCAGGCGACGATGTTATTGAAGGCATGTTCTCGGCGACATAACAATATGCTACGGATCACAGGCTTCTTATACTTGTGTTCACAAAAGTAACTTTTTTTTTGTTAACTTGAATTAATATTTATATATTATCTACAAATTCTAATTCTTCATTTATTAATGATATGAATAAAATTATTGAGAAAATATGTGTTTTTGTAACGCCTAGTAATAAATAGTTCTGATGCAAAATGTTATTACGCCGAGTGCGCATGAATGTGGTACGTTGTCCTTTGGTGTCATTTTTCAGATTTACTTAAGCTCAGTTTGCACGAGGCGGAGGAATATCCTGGAAGTAGAACTTTAGCAGGGCTTCAGAAAAGTTTGAAGTAACCGTGAATGTATTATATAAAGAAGACTCTGAAGTTTCTGTGTAAACATTCTAGCAGCTGAAACTGGTTTCAGCCATTTTTACTTTCGATAAAATAATCTTAGCTGTTGAAATGAGAACTCGGAACTTATTTTTTGGGCGCTATACGGTTCTTTAAATGTTTTTCATGTTAAAACGCTGCCACTAAACAAACAATCTTTTTTTAATCACGTGTTTTCTACGAAATTTTTGCAACGCATTTCATGCTTCACCCAGATTTCTGGAAGCGTGATCAGCGTGTCTCCTCATTGTATTCCTGCTCATTTTTCACTGAGCACTTTCGAAATCTATCTCTGAAAAATGTCACTGCCTCTACTTTCATTTGTTTTACGGACAGACGGACTGACCAAGTAAAATTGGCAACGACGGGACTAAGGGAAAGTAGTTACACGTCTTAACGTTTAATTATAAGTGTTGAGTAAATATTAGCAGCGTGGCTAGGTCTGGAAAACCTTAAAAACCTCGTAAAAGTCGGGGAATTCGAAAATGGTCTGGGGAAACCTGTAGGCGTCAGAGAAACTGGTGATTGATCCTAGGACTTTTGAACCTGCAGTATGCTTTAAAGTAACATATTTTCTGAACGGCCAAAATAATTTCACGAGCATGTCAATAAATTTGTTAAAAATATTGGGTATAAAAATTGTGCTGTGAAAGATGCCTTGCAAGAAATTAATTATATTCCCCGTGATGTAGACGATTTTCAGGAACAGTAAGTTCTACATGTTTTATTTTAACCACATTTTATTCAGCATTGCCCTTTTGGTATTTTAAAAATAACAACCTAATGCTTAAAAATGTTTGAAATGTCTCCTTTTCCGACTGAAAAATTCGTAAAATATAGGGAAATTAATTTCGATTTTGTTTAACAGCCCTGCAGTTGTAAATACTGGAATAATAATTTTTTACGGGAGTATAAGAATTACTTTTATACTAAATTCACAGTTTCATATGACCGTGGATGAGTAAAGTTATCAGGTCCATCGTAATGATAATCCAAATATCGTTATAATATTATAAATGCGAAGTTTCGTATGTTTGTTTGTTACACAATCACGTCGTAACGGCTCGACGGATTTGGATGAAATTTGGTACAGGGGTAGATTATATTCTGGATTAGCACATACGGGCTGGTTGGTGGTCTGTTTTTATTTGCCTTAAGGAAATGTTCGTTTTTCTGGGATGAAAAATACCCTATGTGCTAACCCAGAGTATTACAGTAATACATAAGAACGCTTAAGATAGAGCACTTGGTCATTATTGTTAAGGTATGAAATTTGCACACGGATGGAGCCACGGCTAACAGCTAGTATCACATACGGTGGAAAAATATACAATGCACATACACCTAGATGCTACGCAGGGCTTTCAAAAGCGCTCAGTGTACCGTGAAAAGCTTGTATTATCCTTTAGCAGCCAACGCAGCGGAGCGACGCGGCAAGAAGCAGCGTGTTTCGCCGTTACATTATTGAAACGGGAAATGAGGCGCTCGTCGTAACCTGATGCTGTCGACGGGGGTTTAAGTTCTCCCCTTGGCCTCGCTCTGCGCGCCTGGTCGCGCTAGGCTGCCGGAACCAAAGAAGGGGGGAGGGGGGGAGATCATTCCGGGTAGGTTTCGAACACAACATGCAGGCAAGAATATCATCACAGTGGCTTAGGAACTATCCTTCCGTCTTCCAAGGAACATCACAGTGGTTTGTCAGGTATTCTCCCGTATAACAGGATTCTATGGAAGTTTGAGATATTTGTTTTTTTTTTGTATGCTGTTTTGTCGTGTGGTTGGTGTGGCTCTTACTATCTTGTCGAGCTACTACAGTCTCGTTGCCTTGTTTATTATGATTAAGAGACCCGGAAATTTCGTGGATTTATTTGGCAACCAGCTAGACTTCAAAATCCTTTATGTACCAGAGCCTCAGTTAGTTGCTCGTTGATTAGTTGTTCATCGCAGACCAGGTAGAATGGTATTCGGTCCTAGTTTTCTTGCAGGTCAGTTATTGGTTCAAATTCGTTCAGGGCGTGTCTTACAAACTGCGATCCAATTGAGACAGAAAGCTGAATGTGCATTTGTTTGAAGTCTTAGCTTGTCCCCAATTGAAACCACGATATTTTTGGGTCTCTAATTATGATGTTCGATCACCTACATCATACATAGACGCGTACAGTGTACGAAGCAGTCGGTTTATGAGCAGTTCTTTGACTTCAGACACTTTCCCCGCGTTCATACATCATAGGCTGGTAGGTTTTGATTAAAAGGTTTCCTAGAACATTTTTTTCCCAGAACATTTAGCGTGTTTATAATCTTCACGGTTTGTAAACTTCAGTAATGACCAACGAGACTTTCCACCTACCCTTCCGTTCATCAGTTTTATTGTGTGCTAAAGCGCAGGGTGGTGGACCCCAAGTTGGGGTTAGGCTAACATGATTCTACACGTTGTTCACGTTAAAATGAGCACTAGGGCCACCTGTTTATTCGCGAAAATATGTACGCGGATATTGGACTTCAGTATACTATTTGCACACTTGCAGTCTTCATTCAACTATTGGCCGCTTGTCTTTGCGCGGAGACAGTCTGTTACATGGGTGAGCCAATCAGCATTAAGTTTCTCCTATATTGACCGTCCACGATTCGCCGGCAGACAGATAAGACGCGAAACAGTTGAAATGATCCAATCTCGAAAGTGGTTCTGAACTAAAGTGTGTTGGAAGACAACTTGTCCTGGAATCTTTTCACGAGAAACACGTGCCCCTAATGAGCACTTCTGAAAGCCGTGCTTAAAACCTACTTGTGAGCACATTATGTATCCTTCCGCTATATATATATATATATATATATATATATATATATATATATAAACATAGTCGTGTGGAACTGATCATTTTATTCATGCGCCAAGAAAAGGAAACTGTAAAATAGTTAAAAAATTAATATTGTACTAATTTTAAATTATTCAAGCACTTATATGCATAAAAATATCATAAAGAAAAATTAATCATTGTATTATTGACAAATGTTTACCGAATACTTTTAATTCAACGTTGAGATATGGAACTACTTTCCCTTCGTCGTCACCAACTTTACTGGGCGCGTACCACTAGTGTGTACGTTAAAAAATACGCACAGGTAGAAACAGTGATGTTTTTCAAGGGTTGATTTCAAAAGTCATCACTTTACCGTGAGCTGCCTTTATTCCTCTTGACATACGTACATGACTCTGGGCGCTAGTTAATACTAGCTGTATTATGTTCGACCGAGGAGTCATACTTATCACACGTTCCCTCCAAACCCACATTAAACATTGAACAAATAAGTGTTATAGCGCGTTGGCGGTTAATCGAGCACTTTCCCCACTTGATTATGTATCCTTTCGCCATATGTAAATTTAACATTGCCATAGATCCTAACTGGGAGCCTGCATGCCAGTTTGAACTGTAGCACACATACTGTTAAAGGCTGTTCACGATAATGTGAGCACTTTTGAAATCACCCTTAGAAAAAAGTCACTGCCCCTACCTGCATATATTTTAACGGGCGCCCTGAGTGACATGCGCCCAGTAAAGTTGGTAACGATGGACGGGAAGTAGTTCCGTATCTTAACGCCGAAAAAAAGTTTTAGGTTACCATTTCTGATAACTTAAATTATTTCTTTCACTTCCTGTTTATTTTTTAATGCCTCGAATTGTAAAAATGAGCAGATTTGTTCAATATTTACTTTTCAAATAATTTCACAGTTTCACTTGAGCGACGCATGAATAAAGTGATGAGGCCCACGACAGTGTCAATCTTCCATCAGACGGAAGTATACAGAACAAGCATACAAGTAGTTTTTAAGCAGTGCTTTCAAAAGTGCTCATATTACTGTGAATAGCCTATACATGAAGTGATTTTCTGTAAAGGTTGATTTCTAAAGTGCTCACTTTGACTTGAACTAAGGAGATTAGTAATCGCATCATAAGGCGCGTGAAATGATCTCCGCAGCCGTATATTTAGGCCTACCACACTGGCAACTTTTCCCCTTTCCATTCGCACTCATCACGTGGTAAATGCAATTTTTGCCCTAGAACGCATTCTCCGAGCCCATTTTCTGTGCACTGTAAATTATCTTCTGGTAAATTTCCTGAACTGTAATGGAAGTTTTTAACCTATAGGCCTACAATGTATGGAAATAATACCATACGTCAAGTTGCAAATATAGAAATGTTGAGCGTCGTTACTATACAGAGTTGCGAAATTCCGTACGCATTTAACTCTTCCGTGAGCAAATGTAGGAACTCCAAAATGGGTGTACGGGGAGATATTTTACCATTCGCGCTTTATCTCTACACGTATACGCTGATACGGCAAAGTTGCGAATAATTTCTTAAGAGTGCAGTTTCGTTTTTTCTTAACAGATTACACCAAAGCCATTCAATAAGTCCCAAGGTATTTAACCGACAAAAGTGTTGCTTTTTGTATACGGACTGATAAAATGGTTGGGAAAAAACCGAAAATAATTAATAAAAAATTTTATTAGCTGCAACATATTACTATCGAATTAGTATAATTAATAATAATCTATATGTTACAAAAAATTAAGTTTCGTTTTACAAAGTCTTGTTGCGTAGTAAATTTGCTGATACTAGTGAACGGCAGCAACATCGTAAATCGAAAATACTATATGTAACTTTTAAATCACGCATAGAAACCTGCAAAATTTGCGTTTTATTTGGCATTAGGTTAAACTTCACAGTACTATACTCGAGACGGCGTCGGTTCTCCATTGGCTGCTGCATATATGTGAAGTCTCTCCTTTTCTCGACTGGATTTCACGTGATTGGACTACTTAATTGTGAAGTGTTCATTTACTGGCGCATAGTTACCCAGGGCGTGTCAGATAAAGTATGGTCCAATTACGAACTTATTGCAAATGTACATGTGTTTGAAGTTGAACGTGTTCCCAAATAATAACGTGAATTTCGCAGGTCTCTAATAATGAAATCTGAACTAAATGTAACTCGTGTTACCGTACACGCATTTCTTAAGTCTTTTACGCGGGTGGAATGTACAGATATGTATGTACATACATCGGAAAACTTTTGCATCGCTTGAGATTTTGGTGCTTATGAAGGCTGTTGGTTGGGGACAGTAGGAGCATAAACAAGATGAGAGATCGGAATGAGAGATGTGGTATTGTGTGTACACAGTGCGTATTTATTAACCCAAAATAACAAAAAACAAAAACTGGTTTTAGACTTTTTGAATTAGTGGATTTCTTATAACTGAAGTGATTAGTTCCCCCCCCCCCCCCACTTTTTTTCTTTCCTCTTCCACTGGATGCCGGATTGAGAAGTTTCTGTTGGCTATCGGTAAATATTCACTTAATCCTATTTATAATGCGAAAGTAAATTCAAAGCATGGCTGTCGAAAATGCTTGCGAACAGTCTATACAAGAAATACGAAGTGCGAGTACTGTTTTCCAATTTCATGAGTTGTGTTCGAGGTTGCTCACCTTGAAACTTCCGGTAGTACGTTTGAGTTCCATCTCACACATACACGCTTGATGTACTTTAAATTCCTGTCCTCTTGGTGTAAACTGTTAAAAATAAAATGTCTCTAGGAACCTAATATCTGAGGTCATCTTATTAAAAAAAAAAACAAGTGGGTATAAGAGTTACTTCCCAGTATGTTCATTGACGTCTTCTAGTCATAATGTTGTGAGATAAGATTGTTAGGAATATTTGTTGGCTTTCTTGCGTAAATAAAATAAACAAGGTTTGATAGCAAAATAGCGTGCAAGACACGCTATTCAAAATTTCCTACTACTTGAAAGCTCTTGGCGTTGTTGATGTATACGGTATTCGCCAATAAGATTAAAGTGAAAAATAATGCTTGTGGTGATGCAATTTTTCTTTGAAACTTCGCTCGGATAAAAACTTGTTTTTGGTTTATTAGCGGTGTAACTTTTCCTCTCAACCTTCGAAAGTCTTATAATCTAATTTTGCCATCACGTTGCGGTACCCAATTATACACGGTAACAACTGTTGACAGCGGTGCGCTCAGGATGGGCTATGTGGTTTATATTTCAAGTTCATATACAAAAAGCGACCTGTATCTTTTAGTGAACCGTAATTAAAGCAGCGATCTTCTAATATCGCCGAAGTATGACGCACACGCAGGTTAGAAGATTACTATAATTATTTCGAACTTGTTCCAAATTACTCTATGTACTTCTATTGATGCGTAAACTGAATTTTTTTGTCATAATTTATTCTGAATTAGCCCGCGAAAAGTTATTGGTTTTTCCAACGTATTCTCCCAGTCTGCACTCCTTAGGCAGTCAGTCAGTGTTGATAGTTGTTTTTTACTGTATGTCGGTTACC
Source organism: Dryococelus australis (assembly GCA_029891345.1). Classification (NCBI taxonomy): domain Eukaryota; kingdom Metazoa; phylum Arthropoda; class Insecta; order Phasmatodea; family Phasmatidae; genus Dryococelus; species Dryococelus australis. The sequence continues at coordinate 75,052,543 of CM056996.1, forward strand.
CGTCAAGGCTTTTGCTTGTATGATGGCTGTCAGCGTACTCGTTTCCTCCATTTTAACAGCTCTTTTCATCTCCATATTTGCGTAATTGATACACTTATAGTGACGGAAAATACGCACTCATTCGCAAATTTCAGAAAGTGGAAAAGGTTTATTTCCATCAAAGTTCCTAATATTGTAAATGAAAACGCTTGTTTCTTCATACCTGTACAATAATACTCCCGGTATTGATTTTTTTTTTTTTTTTAACTCCACGTGCTATTTAAAAAAACAGACTTAAACAGAAAGTTCTTGTAATAAATACAAGCACTAAGAAAAATTCAAATTTAGTTGTCGCCGCCTGTAAATTTTGTTGTCTCTACGTCACGTGTCGAGGCATTTGAAATATGCGTCACAGACAAAACGGTAGAGCAAGCGGTATGCTAATTAACTTTGAGTTTAAGCTATTCTCGTAGGACTATGCGACTTCTGAACGTAACCCATGCTTAGGCTTGAGATACAATTCACCGTTTCACACAGATGGTTAGCTTTGCTGAAAATGCTTATGTTGGTTGTAGTCATGGATGGTCATGCAAAGCAGTAGGTGTTGAATGAAACTAGTGTTTCTCTATTCTTTTGTAGAAAAATTAATTCTACGGCGTATTAAAAACATAGTAGTGCTAAATATTATACATGCGTAAAGGTGTTTTTTTTGTATTACTTTTATGTAATTTTCTATTGTAATTTCTTGTGGTTCCTGAGAATATGTAACCGAAAATGTTGTACTACTATGGGTAATAGATAGGGATAGGAAAATTTTGCGAATTCATTTCGGGACAAGACAGAGGTCAAACACATATACAGTGAGTTCACCTTTGCAATTGGATCACAGTTTATGATACACGCCCTGGGCACCTCTGAGCCAATAGGAGACTTGTAAGGAAACAAGTAGCGAATCCCTTACTGCCAGGTGAGAGGCAACACTGAGGCAGCAGCCAATGGACAAACATCTGAGGCTCTGGTGTACACAGGACTGTGGAGTCTAGCTTACATGTCATTGAACTCGCGAAATTTTCCTATCCCATGAAAAGATTGAAATGAAAGGGTACTTATGGCGGGGGAACATAAGCATCAAGTTTTGCATATTTTACCCAAATACTTTTTTTTTAAATTAATTTTTAAGAGAGGAGGCATATGTAGTTGTTATTGATTACGCTGATAAGTTTGAACGCCATTGGTTGAAAGTTAATTTTTCTGTCTGCTATATATTTTATGTAACAGCATTTATTTGAGTAACTCCAAATACCCTAAGTAGTACGTACGTCACGCGGTCAGTATACGCATTCCACGAATTTTCCTTTACGAAGTATGGGGAACGTGTTATGCTACTATAATACTTGTGGCTTTCTGTTTTTATATACATTATTTTGGCGTCTTTCATTTGCGCGGATCAGTTTTCTCCTCTGGGATTTGGATTGTCGGAGTGTACGACATTGTAAAACTTTTATATAGCTGTATTACATCACATGCTGTAATATTTGTTCATGTATCGAATTAAGGGCTTCCCAGTAAACAATCCTAAACGCCTCACGCTTTCTGGCGGCGATGGGATACAAGTTTCGCTTATGTTCCGTTCCCTCAGAATTTTTAGCAGTGACTATGCGATTTTAATACAGCAATCTGCTGAGGAAATTTACAACATTGTCGCTATAGTTTAAAAGACTGTTTCACAGAAGAATAAATATCTTAAACACAGGACTGCTACCAGCGATTTTTTCTGGTTTTTGCGTTCTCTTATGTCTAAACAACCCCATTTATAAATTACCAACGAAATAACCGCTTTAATTTCTGCCCCGATAAAAGATTTTCATTAAATGCTCCATTTTTTTTAAAATTATAATAGACGCAGATAAAGGCTGTTCACGGTAAAGTGAGCACTTTATAAGTCAACGTTAGAAAAATGTCACTGCCCCTACATGCATACATTTTAACGGGCGCAATGCGTGACATGTGTCCGGTTAAGTTGGTAACGATGAAGGGGAAAGTAGTTCCATATATCAGTGTCGAACAAAAAGTGTTAGGTAACAATTTGCGATTATTATTTCCCTAGCTTTCTGTATTTTTTAATGCACCTAAGTGTAAAATTGAGCAGATTTGTACAATATTTACTTTTCTAATAATTTGACATTTTCACTTGACCGACGCATGAATAAGGTTATGAAGCCCATGGCAATGTTAATTTTACATAAGGTGGAGGAGTGTACAACGTGTATACAAGTAGACCTTGAGCAAGGTTTTCGAAAGTGCTCATATTACCGTGAACAGTCTATACTTGCCGTGTGACAACTATAGAGATCCCTTAATTTGCTCATCTTTCTTTGTAGTGTTCCCTGCATTTGTGGCCCTTTTTTATGTTCATTGAAAGCAGTGACTTGGTGCCATGTTGTTTGGAAATGAGGTTACTATTACCTGGTTTTGCTACAGTTTGCTTTCGTTATGCTTTGATGTACAAATAACTAACATGCAACGTAAATTAGGAAGTCCAAGTTCGGCCGGAAACGGTCTTGCATCCATGTTATCTTAAAATTTGAGATGTGTTTCTTATCTTCATAATAATCAGTTTAAAAAACGCAATGAGGAAATACGTGGTACTCTATGGCAGCTACTCACATAGATGAGGGCTTAGTTTAGAGGGCTACTTGCAATACACCAATCATAAGACCATCATATGACGGAAAAAACTACGGACTGCAGACACTATTTGGCTTCTACCTTCCAATTACAGGGTAAATCCTTCTCCTTACCAGCCGTTCTCAAAGTTTGAAGGTACGCTCCGTGTGCGGCAGGCAATACAGCGTGTAAACGTCTTCCCTATACAGCAGGCGGAACCGTTGTATATGTCCCCCACTTCTGGATGTTCTTTAAATCGAATGTTTTGCGTACATTGACTATTTCATTCGATTTCTCAGAAGGATCGGCATAACGTTTGTGATATTATATCTTATGTGAATCCTGTGCTAAAGTCAATCTTTGATGCGGTTTAAAAACCGTGCGTGTAAATCTGTTCCGTGACCCACCGAAAGTGTGCAATTTCTTTTAAAAATCTGGGTACGTAAATTAAATTCTGGCCGTGCGGTCTACGCCACATATGTTAAGTGTTCGCGGAATTTTATGTTTTGGTCCAATCTATGTTTTTTTCCTTCACATTTATGGAAGTGCATGCCATAAATTAGGAGGTCTTGATCCGTCACTGAATGCTGCGCTTCACGAATTATGTGAGTTTCATAGAGTCATATTTTACAGTGCAGTTAGTGCTTAGAACCTTTATAGTGCTAGTCGCCAATTTCCATTTTCTTTTACTAATGCGAGAGTAACTTTATAGCGGCGTGTAAATAAAGTGTTGGGTTAATCCCTCATTTGAATTGAAATAGATACTAATTTATTCTTATTATTAATAATGGAGCAGTAATTTTTCATCGTAGATATAATAACTACATAACATATGGAATTTAAAAGTATACAGTACATTATAATTTGTCTCCCGTAGGCTATTGAACTTGGGGCCTCTGTGTTACATCGGTCACGTATGCTGATAGGTTTAGAGCGAGCCATCCAGCCTGGAGATCGCAGAGAATATACTTTTTTTTTAATCTATGTTTATTAGTTTGTCCGCTGGTTCTGAGATTAGGCTAAGAACGTACGTACAAATACACTAGAGGCAAACATCGAGCAGCTCTATACAAGTAGCGTAGACGTGTATGCGAAAAGTATCCTAGAGGCAAGAAGTGTTAGTATTATTATATTTCCGGAAATATTAAGAGTCGGCCAGTGTTTGCGCGGGAACGTGGCTGACGAGAGTGGAGTATCTCGGCAAGTGAAACTGTTTGCAATTCCGGGCGGTGTGGCAGCTCACGAGGGTGTTGCCACGGGAGATGGTCCTACGCCTGCCCTCCTGCAACAGGGGCTGGAGCGGTGGATCGTAGTATAGGAGGGGAAGTAGAGGGGAAGCACATGGCAGCACGCAGTCTGGCCGACGTGCGGTGCAGAGAGAATCGAAAACGGGAGCCGGCGCGTTGTGTAAGAGCAGCAGGTTTGAGGGCTTCCATTCACCGCGACAATACCGGGCCGCGTAGTGAGTAAAGCGGCCGCTGGCTTGCCTCCTGTCCTGTTGTCGCTTCCCATTCTGGGGCTTTGCGCTGAATAGTCGTGTGGCCGGACCGCAAAAGGGGACCTCTCCCTTTCCGCCGGAAATGGCCATGTGGCAGGCCACCAACACGCTGCAGCACCGCTTTAATGTAAGGGCAGTTGTGGGTGTTCGCCAGCATGAACTGTTGTGATTTTCACGTCGATAATTATTGTGACTGACATTGTGTTTTCACTTCAGTGGTATCGCTTTTGCTTTAAAGATAAATAGTAGTTACGTTGAACCTTGACTACAAGCGAGTACACGCAATGCAACATTTTGCTTTTGTGGCCTACTGTCGTTTGCCGTTGTGTATTTTTAAATATACGTTTCGTGAATTGGTAACGAGCAAAGACTTATTCGAGCATCTTGACCATTTTTATTCTTGAAGTGTACTTTTATGGTGTATAAACGTATGGTATTGTAAAGATTGTTAGTAAATAAATATCAGCATTTTGCATGTGTATAATTTTTTTGTGTGTTCGTGCGTGGTAGTGAATGAATCAGCATCTTTTTAAATTATTGCTGTGCTTGAGTACTTGTATTTTGCAGTAGTAAATTTGTATGCCATTTGTTGTATATGTAGTTACGCAATCATATTGTTGGAAAGTTCAAAGGTTTTGAAATTTTAAAACTAAACCGTGGTTTGGTTTTAAGCCTCGAATAATAAAATTATATTGCAATGTGAATATATGTGTAACAATGTAAACGTCGAAACATATACGTGATTTTTAGAATATCTGCGTAAGCCGTGGAAATAATTTATTAATGTATAGGAATCGCCTCAGGTATAGGATATTCACAGCAAAGTGAGCACTTTTGAAAGCCATCTTATCTGGAATAATAGTCAACAAATATATCGTATTTTAGGCTTAGACGTTAGCTTCTGAGTGCGGTGGATTCTACACACTGTGTTTAATACTTACTTGGCATAATTAATTTAAAAAAAGATTGGTTGAAATAAAAATTAACTAGGACCTCAAACGTGTTCAATTTACTGTGCACAGCCTGTACAAAAACATCTTCTCGTAGCATCAAATTTTCGTCTTTCCATTTTGGTACGTCTTTTTCTGTGTACATGAAGTACGTCTTTTCTGTCGCGGTTAAAATTTTCGTCGACGGCGAGTCGTGAAAAACGGAACCAGATGCCCGTACAGTGAATAACGGGCAAAGAATCAGCCATAAGTCTTTTATTACGAAACTATCCCAGAATTGGCTTGGGGAGATGTCGGAAAACCGAGATTAGGGTGGTCGATCCCAAATCGAACCGAGTCTTTCCCGATTTGAAATCCACTTCCTTACCATTGCAGCATTCAATACGTGTGGTGTGGACGAAGTTGGTATGTTTTGTTTTACCTCGTTCCGTTTTAAAGTGATGTATGACAGGCGTTAATATCTCGTTCTCATTTAGTTTAACTCTTGGGAAATCTACCTCTGGAAAAAATATCTTCCTATAAAGTTGTTTATTTTTAGCACCAAAACTGAATTACGTACTTTCAATAACGTGACCAGCGAAAAAAAAAAAAAAAAAAAAAAAAAAAAAAAATGTTAGGACGTAATTGTGCATGTATTGTTTTTTTTTTTTTTTTATGAGTTTTTGGAGTGATTCTTGAAGAGTTTATGAGCAGTGTAGTAAATGATAGTCGTATTCGTAACCATTTCCTTTCTAAAGGTTTAAGTGTAATTTTGGATGATTTCTAAAGGAGGTTATTTGAGCAGTTTTGAAAGCGGCGTCGACGTTATAATTGTTGTCAATTTTGTATCAGTCCAACGTACTACGTAAAACTGGTTACTATATACCCAGTAACTTAATTTATGCATTCATCAAGTGTCACTACGAAATTACCAAAGCTAAACGTAAAAAACTTTTAATACGGCACCAAAAAATTGATTTGCTATTTCTCTACCGCTGCCAACATTACTGAGACCATTGCCCGTCAACGGGTCCAGTTGAAGTATATGCAGCTATGTGTAGGGATTTTTTCAAACGTTTAATTTTGAATCAGTTTAGTTATTCGCTGTTCGCGATGAAATGATCACTTTTAAAAGCCCTGCTAAAGATATACTTAGATGTACGTTGTGCATTCTATCGCCTTATGTAAAATTTACATTGTCATGGGTCTCATCACTTTATTCATGCGTCGGTCAAGTGAAACTGTAAAAATAAAAATTAATTAATACTTTACAAATCTGCTCATTTTCACACTTCTATGCATTAAAAAAAAACAGAAAGTGAAAAGAATAATTTTAGGTTATGACAAATGGTTACCTAACACTTTTTATTCGACGTTAAAATATGGAACTACTTTACAGCCATCGTTACCAACTTTACTGGGCGAAACGCACTTAGTGCGCCCGTTGTAATATAAACTCTAAAAAATTATTCGGAAATTTGCCATACCAGTGTATACCACTCAAGAGAGAAAGCAGGAATTGTAATGTTTTCCCCATTATATTCATTTTAGCGTTCCTACGTCTGCTCAGGAAACAGTCAAATGCGTAGGGAAGTTACCAACTTTTTGTAGTAGCGACGCTAAACATTCCTGTATCAGAAGCTTTACAGTGTATGCAGGTGACATTTTTCAGAGGTTAATTTCTTAAGTGCTCACTTTATCGTGAACAGCCTTTAACGGAGAGGAAAGTACACATATGGGTCAGACGTGCCAGCACATTGGCCAGCCCTGCCACACCCTCCGAGCCTCGCCCTTCGGCAGTGGAGGAGCAATCTCTTACGGAGCCCTCGTGCTCGCCCTTCCCACTACCTTTCTAGGCGCCTTCACCACGCCCCCTCCTTCCCCTCCTGCATTACTCCCTGCGAATTCGCCACAGCTTTAAGGGCGTTAGCAAAGAAAAAAATGCAATTTTATTTTGTAGCGCATACTGTTGAACTTTAAGGCTCGTATTCACCCCTTTTGCACAAATTCTTCGTTATTACGCCATAATTTCGAATTCATAATAATTATTGGCAATGTCCGATTATATAAAATCTTACATTTTACGAGTTCTTTATTATTTTTGTAGGTAATTTTGAATTTTATGTTATCTGTTTGGGTTAAGAAGTCGGGAATAAGTTCCTGCCTTTTTTGCAAGAAGGTTATAACACATAGTGGAAATTGGATACAATCGTTTTAAACAGCTAGGTAGTGAATTGTAAATTCTCTGCAATCAAACGATTTCAATAACACATCTGGAACTGAAATTTTTACAAAAGGTGTGAAGCCGGCCTTAAGCGACTCTTCGTCGCCAATAAATAAATAAATATTTATCTCATAGTTTTCGCGTACATGCATGTCACAATCACAATTATACTATTTTAGAAAATGCACAAATAATGAAAACTAACTTTATAATTTAAAAGAAATTGCTGAAGATAAGGAAATCCTTCCGTATTTCTTATTTGTGTCTGGCCCTGAATTTTTGTAAAACAACGTTTGCCTTTGTTAAATTATTTCCCAGTTGTTTGGTGTGTTTTATTTGTACATTAGGAAAACAAACTCTGACATGCAAGTTTGCAAAACCAATGCGATATAAAAAAAAAATTATGTGAGGAAAAAGAATTCACAGATAATGTCTACAGGTTGAACCGTATGTGGACGATAACTTTATTTGTAGTGAAATCAGAAAATGTTTCTTATTATAGCACGTTGACATTCTACAAATGCCCTTAAGCGTAGTTGCCAAATTTTTCCCCCCTGCTTATCTGGTAGGTTAATTGTGAAACGGCAAGAATCTACCGAAATTTTTAATTGATGCTGCAATAATTACGTTATGCTTACTTGACCAAAATTTATGATTTATCTTTGTTCAGCGTCATAATTTACATATACTACCAGAGAAGTATAGTTGAAGTTTCGATGTAAATGTCCCTAAACAACTTATAAGCTAGGAACCAGTAATTTAAAATTGTTTGTGAGAGCAAGCCTTTCTATTTCTAAATGCTGTTCACGGTAAAATGAGCACTTTTGAAAGCCCTGTTAAGATCCACTTGTACGCACTTTGTGTATTCCTCCGTCTAATGTAAAATTAGCATTGCCTGGGCCTCGTCACTTTATTCATGCGTTGGTCAAATGAAACCGTGGAATTATTATAAAAGTAAATACATTACAAATGTGCTCAATCCTATATTTAGACGCATAAAAAACAGAGAGAAAAGAAATAATTTAAATTGGCACAAATGATTACCTGACACTGTTTATTTGACGTTAAGATGTGGAACTATTTCCTATCCATCATTACCAACTTCACTGGCTGCATGTCACTCAGTGCCCGTTAAAATACATGCAGGCAGGGGCAGTGACTTTTTTCTAAGGTTGATTTCAAAAGTGCTCACTTTATCGTGAACAGCCTTTAGCTTTATGGCACTTCGTGGTGCTGTTGCGTCCCCAACACCGCTTGTAGTCCGCTGTTTTTACGGAACTGAATATCAGCGTGTCGTATCGTGATATAATTTATTTGTGCTTGCAATTTATTTGCTTGTTATTTATTTGGAGATGTTTTGAGTGACCATGAACTGCGACAAGGCCTCGGTAGGAGAACACCAGACATTCAGGAACGCTGAAGGAATCGAATCTGCCAGTGCCTGTGTTTACGGAACATCCCAGCATTCTCTTAAAGTCATTTTGGGAAACCCTAGAAAGCCGAAATCAGGTTAGCCGGACCGGGAATCGAACTCGGATCCTCCCTAATACGAGTCTATTGATTTACCACTGCGTCACATCGCTCTGGGTGGTAGGTAATAGAAGAAGCCAGTGATAACTAAACAAATAACGAAACATGCTGGAGTATCTAGCGTTGTATTATTTCGGAATATCTATAGTTATATTATTCTTTTTAACATGCTCGTTGGACGTTGCTGTAAGTATATGCTGTTCACGGCAATGTGAACACCTTTGAGGGCCAGGTTACTCTTTCCTTTCAGTAATTTTTTATCCTTTAAACACTTTTTAATATAAATATTGCCATGTAAGTAATGATCACAGTGTTTATATTATACCGCACTCAGATATTAACATCTACGGCTAAGTAAAGCATAATTATTGACTATTATTCCGAATGAGAGGGCTTGTTCACTTTACCGTGAATGGCCTTTTCTTAATGAGTGTACCTGAAAGGCAAGACTGTTGCTTCATTTCGCGTACTTCGAATGTTTCGTTTGTGATACTTCATTGTGTCCCGGTTTAAATTAAATATGACTCTTGAAATACGTGGATTCTCAATGAGTTGAGTAATTAATGGCTCGTACAAGGAGAGCGAATGAGAAGAATGAACATGCAGAGCTTTCGTCGAACATCTGTTATGTGAATATAAATTCCCCCACTCTTTCAAGTTCTATTTCGACATACGAAATATCAGTAGTAGGGCCAATGGATCGTACATACTGTTGCCAGTATTACATTTTGTCTAGTGGAAGAGCTTGAGTTTTATTTTATCTCTCGTCGGGTCCCTCCGCCTCACCCACTAACTTCAATCCACAACACGGGTTCCCAGCCTACAGTTAGCCTACACTTCACACAATGATTTTCCTTGACCAGGGCCATCCGAGTTTTTTTTCCCCGCTACACGTTTGGAGTGTACAGGCTGCGACTAGCAAAAATGATATAGCATATCAGATTAAGCCCAGTATTAAAACTTTACATTTTAAATACACATTTTAAAAATACTGTGAGTTACTCAACACCATCATAAATTACATCCTAAGACACACCATCAAAAACTTTTGAGTTGTGATACACCGTCAAAATAGTTTACACCGTTAAAATTAATAACGATTTTTGTATAAAAAGTTTTTAGCATAGGGACTAGTATTTTGCTCTCTTAAACTAACTTATTTCCAAAAACTGTATCGATACAAGCAAAGAAATATAACCTATCACAAGCAATTATGAAACCCAGAAAAGTATTCTGATAAATTAACAATCAATTACGTCAGAATTAAAAGGATTTAAACACACTGGATTATCACTCAAACATTAATCCAATGAAACAATAATCTAATCAAAAAGGGGATATATTAGACAATAAATTGAACATCCAATCCCCATCCAGAGGTATATTAAATGAAACAAAAACCTATCAAATATAATTAATAATCTTTTATTAATGTATCGGAAAATTTTTTCACAAACGTTGTATTACAATCTTTTAAGATCTTGATTCTTAACCCATTAGTCGTGTGCTTTTGAGAATCCTCTCCATCGAACCGAGGGCATATCTTACTTCCTTTTAATGATTTTATCAACCAAATATTCATTTGGAGAATTGATTTTTGCAATTAATGTTCGTAAAATCCACCTTTTATTGATTCTCCGTCGTATGTTTCTATGCAGTGCATTCTGAGATGTGTTTGTCTAATTGAAATAATTTTAAATATTTCAAAAGACCAATTCACAGTAATTTTTTTTCCAAAGATCCCTTTCAGCTTCGAGATACGTATAAATTCCCCAACTTTGAACTTTGGTTTTCTTTAGTCGATTACTTTAACGTTATTATAAATAGTTTTCATTAAACTGTTATCCGTAACTTCTTTAGGAGCCATCTTGATGGTTCTATGATATCTAGAATTGTAAAATTTAACTATTTCAGGCAAAACATCAACCCATTTGGAAGTCCCCCTCGATGTGAAATGAAATGTTTATATATTAATTGCTTAATCGATTTGTTGTAATACTCCACAGCAGTCGCTTTAAGCTCCGAATACATTGCATAGTGATTAATACCATATTCGGTCATTAGTTTCCGGAACGGTGAAAAAAAAATTCAGATCTTCTGTCGGTTTGGAGCGAATTGGGTATTCTCTCTTTCAAAATAATCTTCATAGCATAGGTAACCGGTTTCCTAGTTTTGTTTTTCAAAGGTATACCCCAACCATATTTCGAATAAATGTCTATTACGGTTAAAATATACTTGTCCCCTTATTGTATTTTGAAAGCAATGCCATTTCACAAAAATCGGCTTGAAAAAGATCAAGGATATCTTATCCTTGCAGAAGTGTGAAGCTCTTGAGCAATCTTACTAAACTTCATCTATACTAATATATAAAGAGGTAGTGTTTGTAACTTTGTGTGTTTGTGTGTTTGGATGTAGGAGGTAATCTTCGAAACTACTCATCCGATTTTAAAAATTCTTTCACCAATAGAATGCTACGTTATCACTGAGTGTCATAGTCTATATTTTATTTTAAAAATCAATAGGAATCCCTACTAAAACTCCAATAATGTAACCCAAAGTGTAAATAAATGACCTATAAAATTCCGTACATTGCGTGCGCTGCGAAAACTATTGATGATAGAACAAAATAATGTACTACGGCTTTGCAGAAAATATCATTATCTACAAAAAGTGTCGCGACACCACATGTCTAACTATTATAGTTATGTCACAATAACTATTTTTTTATTTTAAAAATTGAATTAAAACGCCGCCGCTAGAAAAGGCACTTTATTTGTACCTTGGTATTAATCCTTATCAAAATAAATTACTTCACATTCAAGACTGGTTCAGTACCTGTATATTACTTTTTGAATTATTGGGAAACATGTTAGGAGGGCTTATATTCCTTAAAAGCATGATAGGAGTACCGACTTTTAATGATAGTTCGTGAGGTGGCAAGCCAGAAGGATTAAGCGAATTTAGAAAATCTTGAGGAAAGTGGACGACATCGTCAACATTGGTGACTGTGTCAATCGACTTATAGGTTTTGACTTGGCCGGGAACTCTTTGTATAATGAGATTGCTGATTTCATTGACAGGCGATACTATTGCTCTGGAACACAACCAGTGAAAGTCGCCTAGGAACGACACTGTCAATGAAATCAACAATCTCATTATACAAGAGTTCCCGGCCAAGTCAAAACCTATAAGTCGATTGACACAGTCACCAATGTTGACGATGTCGTCCACTTTCCTCAAGATTTTCTAGATTCGCTTAATCCTTCTGGCTTGCCACCTCACGAACTATCATTAAAAGTCGGTACTCCTATCATGCTTTTAAGGAATATAAGCCCTCCTAACATGGGTAATGGCACAAGATTGCTCATTAAAGACTTGAAAGAAAATTTTATTGTCGCGACCATCCTCACCGGTCCAGCAGCCGGCCAGCTGGCAAACATCCCAAGGATTCCCATGATTCCCACGGATTTGCCAATATCTTTCAAACGGTTGCAATTTCCCGTAAAAACATCGTTCGCGATTACTATTAATAAGTCCCAGGGTCAAACTTTCTCTTTGGTTGGAATCGACCTACGAAAAGAGTGTTTTTCCCATGGCCAACTATATGTTGGTTTATCACGAGTTGGAAGTCCCGAGAAACAGTACATTTTGCTACCAAACAATAACAGGACGTCAAACATTGTTTACAGAGAGAATGTCTTAGCCAATAACATATTAAATACTTCTATCTCAGATAAATTGCATTGTAATATAATGTATATTAATATGAAAAAATTATAAAAAAGTAAAAAAATATTAAATAAAATAGCAAAAAAACTTTAAATTATAAATTATTTAATTAATTTTTTTATTATAATGTTCTTTTTTAATGCTTTAGGAGAGTTTACCCAACCTAATTAACGCCGGGTTAAGCAGTTCTTTATCTTAATTGCACCTGTGCGAAGCCGGGGCGGGTCGCTAATTTGTAATATAACTGTCTTTCATTAACTCTTCAATAATAGAAACAATTTCGTTTGTATGTGAATTATTCTCAGACTCTCTCGAAACGATGAGAAGTTTTAATCTATCAACCAATTCATTAGGATTAGTCCAATTTACAGGTGAAAAGCGGTTGTCAATTTCATCTTTATAAATTCCACTTCCTATTATATCTCCTATTAGATTTATTTTCAGGTTATTTTCATCTCCTGAACGAATACTAACATTGGTTCGACGAATAAGTGCTTTATATTTCTACAAATCGGTGTCGGAATATCCATTTGGAAAGTTTTTAAACAATAATTCAAATAAGCCTTCACTGACATCAGTTACGTAATCACCTAGTTTAATTTATTCTCAGGCAAAAATTTAATTTACCAATCTCCAGGAACCAGATGTTTTCACGTCGATAAACACAAATGTCGTGTCGCTAATATACCTAGATTGTTTTAAAGCTAAATAACGTTGAGTCAATTGAGAAAGGAGTTGATTTTTCTTTGTTAAAGCTTCATTTTCCATTTTAATTTCCAAAGCTGTTTCTTTAGGTTTATTCAACACAGAATGCAATGTATCCATTCTACTGGTAACAGGTTTAAATATTTCTTCTTTTAAAACATCCCGTTCTGTATGGGCTCGTTTGACTTGTAAATATTTCTCTTTCACAACAGATATAACGTTATGTAATTCCGAAGCACAGTCAAACATGTTTTTATTATATTACATTTAATTCGATCTATTTATATATGAATTAAGTCGTTTTTCTAACTGATGTAGTATTATATAATATATGTCCGTTCAAATCGCAATTCCTATCTCGATCTTTGATTAACTATCTATTGTAATGATTGTGTTTTATACGGCTATGTTCAAACTTTGAAATACTCATTGTTCTTCGCCTGGAAGTAAAAAACTATCAAAACCAGACATATATCTACCTTTATATCGGGGAAGTGATGGTATAATCACCAAAAGAAAAACATATTTTTCTTTCCAATAGTAAAAACACATATCTTTAAACATTGTAGAAGGTATATCGCCTAAAACATGATCATTGTAAATATGTTGCATATTTAAATAATCTATTTTAAACACAATTACCATATTTGCTTTATCGCATACATTATGTTTCTGTATATGTGCATAACTTTGTGATAGATAAAAACAATCGACATTTGAATGTCGATCAAAACTAAAGTGTTGCTGTATTTCACCCTGCGGTTCACACCAAACAGCGTCAAAAATGAATTCGGAATTCGGTAATGCTTCCTTCAGCTAGCGATAAAATTGTCGCTAATCGTTGATATTTCTCTTGTTATAATGTTTTAGAAAACACATATACGTTTACACGTTTAAGTCCGTTCGGATGCTCTAACAACGACATAACAACACAAGTTTTTCCACACGAAGAAGGTCCGTTTATTATACAACGTATATTTGATGGTTAAAGAATACCATGTTTCTGTTTAATTACGTTTTCTTTCGTATTTACAATTACCAGCAGATGTACATTTTGTTTTATAACCTTCATTTTTACACAATTACACAGTATTATGCAACGTACTAACGTAAAAATATAAATGCAGGTCTATATATAGTTTTGTGTTCATTTGAATACAGTTGCTTGTACTAAACATTTCAAAAAAGGATGTGGTGTATTAAATACATTGAGTAATAAATTACCATTTGAATTACATTTACTGAAATACAATTATTGCGGACAAGGTACTAAACTTGCAAAACGTTTGGCATTGAACGATCAAGAAATAAACTTTTTGGATAAAGCGTGTAAAGAACACAATATAGTTTATGAACGAGGACAAAAAATCTCCAAACGTGGAAAAAAAACCGCAGAAAGTCTTATATAGTCTTCCAAAAATTCTTTAAGAAACAAATATATTAATGTATATTAATGTATGATTGTTAATTTAGATTCGAAACAAAATGTAGGAACACATTGGGTTGTATTAATTAAAAACGTAAATCGATCATTGTGTTACGACAGTTTTCGCGATTTACATCCTCCAATTGAAATACTTAATTATTTAAAAACCATGCAATTACGATATAGCTACAGAACGGATCGATTACCAAATACAATTAATTGTGGACATTTATGTTTACATTTTTTTACTATAATACACTAGTAATTGTAAAACATATTAGTAATATATGAATTACATTGATATTAAGTGTTAATTTGTCGCAATTGCATGTGATAAATTTCCTTACATTGGAGTTAGTTGGAGAATGGAAAATATGTCTAATAGAATTTGTTACTTACAACAGTATGCCAAACATTGATATGCATAAACAATTATTTATGGCTAATATTGGCGAAAAAACATACAAGATTGTGATACCGGTAAGACCTTATGAGTTGGATGACCTTGAAACATTCATTAAAGCTGCATTACCTGAATATGTTCATTATTTCTTGGAAGACAATTCAATTATAAATATGTTGGGTTATGAACGGAGAGTATATCCAGCTAATCAATTACACGAATCATCAAAACAGGTTAATATATTGTCGGTAGATGTATGTCATATAAATGTTAATATTGTAAGTTGTTCGTATTTGAATGGAAAGCCGACAAATACATTACATGAATTCACATGTGCTGTAGCTCCAGGATATAGAATATATGAAAAACCCAATACATTCTTAATTTTCCAGTAATAGTGAAACGAGTTGATGAAATTGTGGTTGCAACTGTCGATCAAGACAGTAAACGTATTAATTTTAGAAACAATGCAAATACAGCCTGTTTACATTTTAAAAAAAGTATATTAACACCTGCATTATGCTGTGCATTACGATCATAATACGTATTGTGTACAATATTAAATTCGGACGTAAAGTAGGCTGTTATTTTAAGAAGAATGTCACTAAGTAACATGTTTCGAAGAAAGATAATATGAAAAAATGTATACGCCAATATAAAACGCTCACTTCAAATAAAATACCCGTGAAGTTAACACAAGGCAACAAATAGTATTTAAAATAATTAAGATATACTGTTAATATAAATGGAAGATATACTTAATGTTCAAGAACCTATCAGCTATGAAAATGCAATCACCAATATTGAAATACATATGTATGAACCATTTAGAATAGGTCCGTACACGTTTCCTTCGGAAATAAGGATTCCAATACAAAATCATGATATTTACACATTTCCGTCGAAATCAAGTTTAAGGTTTAGAGGAACAATTAAAAAGACAGCCTATGCAAGTGATCCAGCAACTACAAACATAGTAAGAAATAGAATACTTAAATTTAATCGATAGAATTGCATATCTGCTAAATGGAGTGGAAATCGAACAAACACGAGATGTTGGAATTACTTCCACCATAAAGAACTATCTCTCAGGGACTGTAAACGATATTTTACAGGGCTTATGGCTGCGTGGAACAATGCTAGTGATTACTCACCACAAATAAACCCAGGTGGAAAATACAAAGTTTTCATACCATTAAGTATGGTTTTGGACTTTGCTGAAGACTACAAACATGTCATATTAAATGCTATACAAAAATTAGTTATTATATTCGGCAATACACTTGAATGCTGTATACGATACAGCTAATAACAAGGAAGGTGTAACATTTGAATTAGACAGCGTGGAATGGTTGATTGTGCATATTGAAATTAATTAACACTCGTGAACGTGTAAAGTTTTTTTTTTAAATTGATCGAAAAAGGGAAAAATCTAGACAGTACATTCATATCGTGGTTTTTATTGGTTTTTCCATTGCTGACATCAGAAAAAGTCATTTGGAATATGAAATCAAGTTTTCCATCAGAAAAAAATATATATGTTGTCATTTGCTTTCAAACAAATCGACAAAACAATGTAAAAGCAGATCAATCAGTATTTGATAATTGTGATATGAAAAATATGAAACTGTATCTAATCCGTCAAGATTAGCCCTATTTGGGTTTAAATATGAACTTTGCTAATGGAGAATTCCTTATTTCATATGATATGTACTCAAAGTTACAGGAATTGTATTATAACAAAATCAGTTCAGCGATCCTAGGACCTGAATCATATAAAACCAGTGGCACGCTATTTGTGTTTGATGTAAGCAAACAGGACGACAGAATTACCAATGACGTGATTGATTCACAAATTGGAATAATTGCAAATACACCAATTCCAGCAAATACGCAAGCTATGCTCTTATAATTCACGACAGATTAGCAAGTTACAATGTAAGAGATAAGCTGGTGAAAATAATGAACTGAGTCAGTAGACACCGAACCATGGCTACAAGTTGTTTTGCAATGTGCAAGGATTTCGGTCTGCAGAAAAAAAATTATCATTAAAGAATTGGCTATTACTGATATGGAAAAACATACAACAGTATTCAGCTTCAAATCACTGTTTGACTGGAAATATCTAACTCCCAAATACAAAAAAATAATAATAATAAATGGGTTACTAACCATCAACATGGTTTAAAACGGGAGAGTGGATTATAGAGTATGAGAACGTTGAAAATGTTTGCAAACATTGCGTAAATAATTGTGAAATATATGCAGGTGGAGTTGAGCAAAAACGTGTTTTTGAAAGTGTGTATAACGGGAAAGTAATATATATTAAAAAATAATACAATTGCCTCTCAGTCAAACAATTATATAAAACATATGGATATAAATCAAAGTTTTTCTGTGCAGAGGAAAACTCAAATTTAATGCTAAGAAAACTCAAATTTAATGCTAAGTTGGGCGATGGTGACTGACTGGGTTGAAAGAGACTCTGATGATTAACTTTCCGAATCACATGTGGATATTAGTTGAGGAATATGCCATTATTTAGAATGAGAGAAGTAGTGAGTGCAATTTACTATAAAAAGGATTTTCTTGTATGTAATCCACTACTTTGTAAAGATGGATCAACAAGATAGCAAAATCACATGCCCATGTATACAGAAATCAAAATGTAAATTGAATATCAGCAAGTTATTAGCACGTTGGAGTAAACCATCTTGTCTTTGTTTCAGAAAGAAATAGTTTTACCAACTTTTTTTAAAACTGCTTGTGTCTGTATATATCTTTGATATAATTCTTTAATATATTTCATATCATCCTGTAGTTACTTTTGTATGTTTTAGAGCAATCTGTACTTGCTATTGTTAAAATGATTTTTTGGATCACTCTGTGGTTGTTTGTATGTTTGTGAATAAATATTATGTAAAATGAATCCATTTGTTAAAATTTATTTACCCTATTTGTTATTAAAGTAAACTTGTTTTGGTACGAAAAATATTTTCTCCACAGAGAGGGAAACGTTTTGGAAGAGATCACTCTAACCCCTTTTCCATAACTAACAATATATTATACCATCCCGCATAAGGCTTGGTTGATATAAACTGGGTTCGAGTCTCAGTTAGGTATGATTGTAACCATGTAACATAAAAATAATAAAGAACGAATTACTGTTAGTAAAACTGATATAAATTTGTTTATGTACGTGGAAAAGGCAATTATGTTCAACTGTATAGATGTATACGCTTAAATGAATCATGAGGAATTTTTTCTATTGAACATTATTAACTTTGTAATTTGTAATCACTTCGAATCAGTGTATGTGTAATGTTTGCCAATATTTCAAAAATCCACTACGTTTAGAGATCCCAGGTCATAGCAGTGCGATATTTCCTTCGTGGTTAAATTTCAACTTTTTTTTCCCAATAGTACCAACTACAGAAGCTGCGATTTCAGAGGTTGGCAGCCTAAGACCAACAAACCCCTGCAGAATGCATTTTGGTTTTATTATACCCTGGAGACAACCCAGGCCCCTAGCTTTTAATGAAGGAAGCGACCAAGGACATCCCCATTCCTGGAGGGAAGAGCATTTCAGGTCAACAATTTTTTCAATCGTTGAGACTAACTATGTCAAAATATATTCCTAGCTGTTTGAAAATTCTCTAGCAATATGTTATGTTTTGTACTTGATAAAAATTAATATTTACTTTGCAAGACCCATTACGCAGGAAAATATAAATAAATTAAAATAAATACACAAGACCTATATAAAAAGTGAGCAAATATTTACTAAACAAGTTTTACTTCCCCGTACACATACTATTGTTAACCGAAAAAAAAGATGAAAATATCTTATAAAATAGAATTTTAACCAAATTGTTAACATGTTCGGACACAGTAATGGAAAAAATATTTGTGTATGTTTAACATAAATATGATTATGATTATACAGATTAAGAAAATGGGAACATATTTACTAAAATTAGATCATATCACGTCTCTTGATTTAGATAAGATATATTGTGAATAACAAAATATGTACATTTCCTTTTAAAGATTAAAGTAAAGTAATCTTAGAAAAGGTTAAACAGGGATTATAGCAGGGTTTTGATGGTTAATATTTATTCTTTTTTCTATAAATTATGCATAAGTTTATTAAATATGTTAATCTCTATTACATTGCTAATCACGTTTAAGGGATTATTGATTAAACTTTATTAATTTGTTATGATTCAGAATTTATTTTACTGATAAATAAATGTCATTCTTTCTTTTGAGCAAGAATCTTAGCAGAGGTTTATCTCTAAGATTGGGGGTGCTGGTTTGAAGATTTTTATAAGTCAGTAGTGCGTGAAGAGAGGGGTATGGGTGTTTCAACTTCTGACTTCTGGTCGTGTGGATAAATTAGACTTCTCGAACATTTTACCTGGGAATTTGAAATTTTTTATCAATTGGGTTTCAGCCTCTGAACCCCTTCCACTTTTTCCAGTTGTTTGTCAGTTTCGTTCGCTTTGCGATGTCACGGATGTTTGAAGATTACTTTCTTGGCTTATCTACAGAATATTCTACAAAGAGATCGATGATTTTTATTGGGAGTGTTTCAATAGAATAATCAACGATTCGGATGATTTAGTAAGCAGTTTCTTAACTTCTTTAGAGGAAGAGGGGTTTACCTTCAATTGCAACCAGTGATGGCACATTATAACCATCTAAGGGATTTTCCAAAACACTGTAAGCCACTGCGTCCACATCTTCCACATTTGCAGCACCGCCCGCCACGGTGCCTGTGTCTACGAGTGTGTCCACAGCGCCATCAGCCACTGCGTCCACATCTTCCAAGTTTGCAGCACAGTCCGCTACGGTGCCCATGTCTAAGAAAGTATCCAACTTTCCATCAGCCACTGCGTCCACATCTTCCAAGTTTGTAGCACCATCTGCCACGGTGCCTATGTCTATGAGAGTGTCCATAGCACCATCAGCCACTGCGTCCGCATCTTCCAAGTTTGTAGCTACGTCTGCCACGGTGTTTCAACCTACAGAGCTTGGAGCTTTAGACTTAAGAAAAAGAAAAACAGGTGAGCAACAATTGTCAACACCCAAGATTTGCTCCTGTTCTAAAGCGTTAGATTTGTCATTTCCCTTTCGAAATGTCTATCTGAAAGCTGTATTTGCCAATGATAATTCGTTGCAGGAATTAGACGAATTTTTAAATTTAAATTTTGTTTTATCACCTGCTTCAAGTCAGACATCTATTGAAATATTGTCACCTGAAACAGCACGAGATAAATTAATTTCACTGCATAAATTCAATCCACCACCACAAGAAATAATTTATAGCCCAAATTCCTTACCTCCTTCACCAATAGTTGTTATTCTAGTTAAGAAACACAAACTAAGCTTAGGGGTTAACCCTAGGCAAAAATTGTATTGAAAATTCACATTTTCAGTGATGAGTGATTCCTTCCATGGCATAATTTCACAATTTTTTTCATTATTAAATGATTTTAATGATTTTTTATTTCTAATAGGGTGAAAAGTTTTTACAGTTTAACGATTGAAATATAAAGTTCTCACTATTTCTAAAGAAAATTCATTGATCTGTAATGATTTATAAAGAAAATTCATCGATTTGTAACGATTTATAAAGAAAATTCATGCATTTTTTACGATTTTAAATTCAATGCATTCTGGTGTAACAATTTTTTAAAGAAATATCATTGAATTGTAATGATTTATAAAGAAAATCCAGTGATTTTTAATGGCTTTAAAGAAAATTCATTTGGGTATAACGATTTTTTAAAGAAATTTCATTGATTTATAATGATTTTTAAAGAAAATGTATTTATGATGGAAAGTTTATTTAGAAACTTTATTATTATTTCAATTATATAATGATGTACATTTTTTCATTCTGAACACATTTTGAAATAGTAAAATGGTGAACATGGGAGTTCGGCTTATACATGTAAATGTTAGAGTATTTGAATATTTTTGAAGTTATATCAGGACATGATGCAATTATTAATTTTTTTTTTTTACAATTTTAATAATGTGAGATGGAGTTTTTTTTTAAAGTCTGTATAGCTGCTACATGTAAATTTTATCATGAACAAAAGAAAATACTGTATTTATTTCATAATTTGTGTTGTAATATACATTAACTATTTCGGCACATAACATTTTTCAGAAGTCACTGCTAAACAATGTTTGTATTTCATTTAAGGTTGTGATATAACGTGAAGTAATGATTTAAATTGTGATGTTTTTCAGAAGTCAATGGTAAAAAAAGATTGTATTTCATTTAAAGTTTGTGATGTAATATGTTTAATGCCAAGATGTATAATTTACTCTGTCGTGAAAGTGGTTATGAATTTTCTTAAATTAAACATTGTCTTTCAAGTTAACAAATAGTGTGACTTGTTTTTAATTTTTTTAATTTCACATGTTACTAACTTTTTTCAATAATATCTTATGCATAATAAGTGGTGAGAAAACAATCTTTTGTTGTAATGCTGTGACTGGGTGTCTATCAGTGTTGGTAAGCCGATGACTTGTATTTAAATATTCAGGATAACAGTTTGCTTTCTTTCTCGAAAAAATGTAATTTTCTTGACTTAAAAACTTACAATCATTTAAATTAAAACTAACTTCGAAGGGCTGAGCTGAAATTACAAAATATTGTGGAGAAAATAAAAAATAGCATAATGAATGAATGAAGTTTGCAAAGAAACGAGGCAACTGGTTAGTATCTTGAGAGAACCTTGTTCTGCTCAAGTTGAGTGTTGGAGTAGGACAAAATGCTCTGATGACCAACTTTTGTGACACCACAGGGGAACATATTGAAAGCGATGCCTGAATTCTTTTACAGAGGCAGGTAACAAAGACCTCTGTCCGTCCTTCCCTTCAAGGAAGTTTCTCCAGCTAAAACTTTTACGTCTGCATCGAACTCAGTCCAGTAAACATTTTTTTCAAGATTTCATTTTACATACAAGCACACAAATTACAAGAGTTCCTGTTCAAGATACAACACGATGATGTCTGGAGAAGAAGCCAAACATAATATATTCAAACTAGTATATAAACAAATAAAATTCATCTCGTTATTTTTCCCATAAATTTACAAAAATTTGGACCTTTTAGTAAACATTTAAGAATAACATTGAAATCGCCATTTTCCAACTCTGAAAAATATTTTTTTAGCTTATATTCATACTATTTTGTTAAACTTACATCGGAAACTGTTAAAATATTAAATAAATTCAAATATATACATTTCATGTTACATGGAATACATTTTACTGTTGGAAAGTTTTTGGTTAGATGTAAAGAAAGGGAACGCGTTGGTTGTGTGGTTAGCAGGCTCGCCTCCTCGGGTTTCATTGGAGATCTCTCTCTCTCTCTCTCTCTCTCTCTCTCGTTTCCCCTAGTCTCATGCGCGCGACCCGGTCCGGCCCGGTGCTGTCCCAACCCCGAACATTTTCCCCTCATCGGCTCTCAAGACCTCGTTGTTAAAAGAGTTGGACAAATCTCTCCCAATGTTTCTTTTCTCTTCTATACGTCGAATTGATAGTAAAAACATTTTTTAATGAGTGAATACTTACAGAAAACCTTTCTTAACGAATGAATACTCGCAGAAAACATTTCTTTATGAGTGAATAAAATATGTCTAGTATTTCTGTGTGATTTTACAAATCAAAGTTTGCTTGATTCAAATATACATTTGTTGTTGTTTGAATTTTAAATCTGGATATTAACTCGGGGCTTATATTGGGAACTTGATTTCAGGGACTTGTAAGATTTTTTTCACTGCTTAAATGGTCAACCTGTTGCATAAGGTTGAAACCACAGTGTGTCAGGTGAAATCTCTTGGGCTAGGCATTCAGAAGGATACAGGTCGAAGCAGGGAACCAACACTGCAAAAATGTGTTCTGAATACTCTGGTGGGAGAGGAGTGCGTTTTCGTGAAACAGGTACTGCAGGAGCGCTAACTCACAAATATATACCAAAAAGCATTCTCAGTGCTAATGCTGGAGTGTGTAAAACTGGATTTTGCGAACACCGGGCTGCATCGATACTGGAGGTCTTCAGAAAAGTCAGCTTCGGAGTAGAGGTAGTTGGGATGTGTGAACAGGGTCACGTCCCTCTGGACATGGCTTGAAGGGGAGGGGGTGGATGGCATTCTGGACTCTGGCTGGTTTTGTGGGCGAAGGGTAGGGTGGTTATGAGCAGGTAGCTCCTGATCTGCACACAACTAGGCATTTGTCGCCATCTTGACTCAATTGCAAAAAATGACAGTCGCAAGCAGCTCGGGTGAATGACACCCAGGATCTCGTAGACATTGCTTCTAGGGGAGGAGGGTGGAGGGTGGTTGGCATCGTGGAGTCGGGCCAGTTCTGAAGGATGCAGTATAGGGGTCGGAGGGTAGGGGATGCCTACAGGCGAGCGGGACCCGATCTGAACATAACTAATCAGTTGACACCATCTTGCCTTAGTGCTGAAAAAATGTCAGTCGCAGGCAGTCCGGGGTAGTCGTCTGGCAAGGGGTGTGCAGGTAGGGGTGGGAGTGTGTGTTGAGAACTTTGGAGCGAAGGGACTTCAGCTATCTACTCACTGCCATCTTCAGTCGCTCATGAACACTTGGAAGAGACAGATGTGTACAGCTCTCTCTCTCATCTTCATCGGGCGGGTAGGCAGTTCACGGCCGACGAGCTTACGATCGGTGTTTATCGCAGCTATGGACCGATGACCATCTGTAGTGATAGCCGCGATTAACATTTTATAATGTATGCATTTTAATATAAAAGTATTTTATCGGGAAAATATAAATTTTTTGTGTGTTAACTTATTTTCTTTTCGGATCGATATACTGTGTTTGTGATAAGTTATTGATTTCTGTGTTTGGTTTACGAAAATACTGTTTGTTTTTACAAGTGCAGTGAATTTCACAAACATTTTTTTAAAAAATTCCTTCATTTACGAGTTTTTACCGTAGTTTAAACACAGTTGTCTGCTCACAGCTCGATGTAAGTGCTACTCATTCATACATCGAACAGACTTATTTTAATATAATTTGGGGTAAGATTTTCTATCGTTATATATTTTACATATCAGAATTGGCATACACTATTGTGTCTGATTTAAATCATATTCAGAGTTTTTTTGCCATAAGATATTATTCTCCAGGCTGAATCGTGCTAATGTGTCATTTAGTGAGTTTGCACTTGTCGGCATCAGATGCTATTCGCGTAGTTAAAATTCTCTCTTGTGTAAATTATATTTCTAAGCTCGAGACTAACATTATGTTTAAGACTCACGTAATTGCACTTATTATTCACATAGTCGTTTGAAATTTCCGATACGATGTGTGTAATTTATTCATACATAGAATTCATTTAAAGATTCTGAATTTCTCTCGTCTATTAAATATATTTGTAAAAATCGCATTGTTGCACTAAACTCTACACCTATATAAGACATTGCTACCCATCACTCTGATCAGTCGCCTTAATGACACCACACCGTCAACATCTTACAGAGCTCCTGCTACTCCAACCAAAAGAAATAAAAAAAGAAAGTCAAGAAAAAGAATTAACCCTTTCAATAAGTTTACCCCTTTCAATTGTTGATCGGTATTAGGATCGGATTAAGAAATTTTAACCAGATTAAAATCGGATTAAGGATTAACCCATTTTTATTACCTCTTTCAATTAATTTGGTATCAAATAGATAATCCGATTAATCAAAAGTGGGGTAGGACCGGCCCGCCCCTACCATTAGTGCCTGCAGAGAATTTGTCGAATTATTTCGGGCAGCTTCTAGGAAAATCATGGTGTGGAAAGCATGCAATACCAGGGTACTATAATCGGCGTGTTTGGTATTTATTGAGCTGCAAAATATTTTCTGTTCTTCCAACGTACTATAGAGAATGCCGTAGAAGTACTTCCAAATGAAATAAAAATAATACAATAATATAATTGAGCAGTGGTAATGAATTTCACGACTTCAGCTGAACTCTTACGACTGCTAATATTGTTTAAGTTGCTACTACTGTAGAACAAGAATGTTCAATATAGTGTAGTCGTCTACGTTGTCAAGGCATTGTGGTTTGGTGACCCTAAGTAAAAACCACTTATATACACACACGCCCACACAGTTCATTTTCTTGGTAAAAGCACAATGCCAATGGTAGGCAATACTTATTATTTTTGAGCACATAATTGGGAAGGTACAAATTAAATAGTTGGTCCGGTCTGAAAACTAATATGAAAAGAAAAGTATTTTCGTTACGTCTTAATTACTTCTAAAATTGCGTCGCAAGTGCCCGTTTTTACCATATTTCTTTCTTTCTTTTTTTTTTGTCATTTTTGTTCTCGTTCTGATAAAAAGTATCAGATTGCGCTGTCTAAATTATGCTGTTGTCCAGGAAAAGGAACAGTCCTGAAGTAATACTGCAACACATTGCTGATGTGAGATGTTTTGGCATGTTAATGCGTACTAACCAAGGAAGCAGTGCTTAAATCATAGGGTCCAATGATAAACTGGCGTCCAAAATTACCTCATGATCTCACGGAATCAAGGTTTGTACTGAGAATATTAAGTGTAAGTGGAATGTCCCGCCCTCCCTCTTTTTTGATCTCAACAACAACCGTGGAACTTTCCCGATACGGAGCACATATAAATGCACATTGAAAAAAATCAGCAGAGAAAGGACAACAGAGTAGTTCTGTAATCTGATTTCATGGTAGCAGCTACCAAATTTGCAGACGG
Source organism: Dryococelus australis (assembly GCA_029891345.1). NCBI lineage: Eukaryota > Metazoa > Arthropoda > Insecta > Phasmatodea > Phasmatidae > Dryococelus > Dryococelus australis. Next base: position 75,078,394 of record CM056996.1, read on the forward strand.
GACTATCTGTTCTATAAAAAAAAAAAAGTATTTGGGGGGGGGGGAGGGGGTGCTGGGTCGTCTGGTGCCAACCATCCTGTGATTCCCCTAGGGCTGGGCGCTCAGGGAGTAGACTCCGCCATCTGGTGACTGCGAAAGAGAAATCTTTGGTGCTATGAAGGGAAAATTGTCGTGGATTAGCATGGATGATGGATTGGAAACATACATCAAGAGGGCAAAAAACATAGTAAATAGTAAAATTTGATTAAATCAGATGACTCGCTGCTCTCTGAAGAGATAGATGAACCATAATAATAGTCAATAGTCGTTTGGGAAGGTGGAAGGGGGCCAGTGCAATGCCTTATGGGTCGTCACTGTTGCTGCCGTGCCACCCGATGGTGGCCCTTGTTTTACGGCCGATTTACGGCGAGTTAACTGGTGGGCCGGTCGGCGGGCGCGATGGCTTCGGCGGGCCCTTGCGGTGATGCTCTCCTGGTAGGAAGTTTTGGAAAATCTCTAGGAATTTTCATAATTATTTTAAGAACTTTGGCTAAAGGACGCCCAGGCGAGTAGCTGCTTTCCCGATTTGGGACCCCCCCCCCCCCTTTTTGCAAGATTCCCAAGTCCACATAGTAGTATCCTATAACATTGTTAACTTATCTTCCTAATCCCTATAGGCTGTTCACGGTAAAGTGAGCACTTTTGAGGCCTTAGTTACTTTTTCCTTTCAGCCATGTTTTTACTTTAAACACTTAAAAAAAAAAAAAAATTGAAATGTCAGTAATAAACACAGTGTGTATGTTCCACCACACTCGGAATTTAACGTCTAAGCCTAAAATAAAATAAATTTATTGATTATTATTCCAAACTAGGGGTTTAGCTCGTGACCGTGTTTTCAGTATGGTCACGTGCTTAGGATATTTACAATGTTAAAAAATTTGGTTATCATACAAAGACTGAAACAAATTGGTATTTCTCCATCCACTGGGCCACTGTGGCCCCACTTGGAATCGCTCTAGTCACTTGACCACTGTCGCCCTACTTAACTCAACATTGAAGCTAGACATTTAGAGTAAACAAAAATGATATTCCATTACCTTCACATCTCTGTGAAATATTCTCTGTGCATTAATACAAAACTTTCGTAGGAAAAAGTAATTAAAAATGAGTTTTAGGGTCAAAAGTCATGATTGCGTAATCTGATCTTGCTAAAATTCGAACTTGACCTGTATTTGACCCTGAGGATTCGCTCTGCAAAATTTGAAGAACTTCTGTTGAGTTTCAAGGGACTTAGAAGTATTAAAGAGGGACAGACAGGCATACAGACAGAGATCGTCCTATTATATAATAGGATGAGAGGGCATTCAAAAGTACTCACTTTAATGTGAATATGCTATAATTCCAGTAGTTAATGTTTACTTGCAAGCGGTTTTATTATTTTCTATTTTTTATTATAATTTTTAGTATAATAATTTTTCGGAAATAATAGAGGGATTAATAACAATTTACAAACATTTTAAAAATCAAAATGTAAAAACCTAAATTAATTAAAAATATATATAATTTCCTTGGACACCACAAAAACCAGCATTTAACTACCTAAAAAATGCATGTTAATTACAAACAGCAATGAACTAGTAACGATATCCAACAAACAAATGGATAACATTTAATATCAGTAACAATATATCACGATATCACTATCACCATATCAGTAAAATACAACAAAACAACGCCAACACAACACGGACGCCAACACAATACAACATGGTCACCTCGAAAAACACATCAGCCCTCTGTCTCCGTTTAGGGAAGACATTAGGGTAGAAACGAGGTGTCCAAGAGAAGGGGGCCGAGGCACCGATTTTTAAAAGGTACAATCTCAATTGTATAGTTTAACAAAAATATAATTTTTAAAATTTAACAGAAATTTCAACTTTAGCCTTATTTTTATAACATGTTAAATATTATAACCTCAAAATTTTATGTCTCGAAAAATTTTAAATTTCGACAAATTATCGTTTAAAAAATTAAAAAAATTTCATAACCGCGACCAGTAATGGCCTTCAGCCGAGTACTGGTGACACATTCTTTGTTCTGTTCTGTAGTAGGGACAGCGAGCTTTGCGGTAGGAACTACATTCACAGTTTGCAGGTACAATCACATACGGGATTACAACAGACAGTTCTGTTGCTGTTAATATGAACGTTGACAATATTTAGATGGTACCAACAACCAATTTCATTGGTGTTGCTATATTAACATTCTAGATGGGTTAAGGGTACAGGAATTTGGTTCGTACAACAATAATCCTTTGTCAGTGCACGTAGTTGCCAACTATATAAATCTAAACAATCAGAATTTCTTTTGAACATTACATCAGCTAGTGATCAAACCGTTGGCCCGTCTCTCGTTTATCAAATAGAGCCTGGGGGCGCTGCTGTGGTGTAGTGGTCTGCAGTCGACTCGTCTCTCACCACAGCGAATCGGATGTAATTCCCGTCGGGGTCAAACTCCGCCTTTTTGTTGTAGAAAACGTGGCAGACGTTGCCGTCGGCAGGTGGGTTTTCTTAGAGTTCTTCCTTTCAGTCTAATATCGTATTCCATCGCCGTTGCATCTTACGTCGATTTACAACCATCGGAGCTTGGCATACAGTTTTGAGCACCGCTGGCATCTCTTCTCAGTAAATGTAGCTCAGCTCTCCTTTGGAGTTTGCCGACAGAGCGGCGACGTAAGAATATGAAAAGTTCAGGTCTGTGATCAAAGTAAAGTGTCAGAAACATCGAAACGGAAGTTATGATTTGGACATCCTTGTTAGTGCCTCCGCCTGTGCCCCATTCATCTAATGGCGGTTGCATAATCCCAAATTAAGCTTACCATATAATTAAAACAACACACAGTCATCTCTTCGGATTCGAACCTATGGTCCTTCGCAACAATCAGCATCGGTAATTGCCATTACAACAAAGAATTTATGTAAGGTGGCGTGGAGATAGAAGGTATTCTAAAGCACGGGGAACATCATATGACGAAGTAGATCGTAGTTGATCAATTGTTTTGCAGCCAACATTGCGTGAACGATTGTTGTGGTTATGTAATTCATTTTCTTGTGTTTATACGCTTGAAGAGGGCCGACGCTGCAGCTGTGCAAAATATACTCGCAAAAGACGTTGCCACTTCAGTGGACGATTTCTCGCAACGCGTGGACGTCGCATCGCCTTATCGCGGGTGACAAATGGCGCTGTAGTTAGCGCGAAATGCGAAAGCGAATCAGGAAGGAGCTGCCTACTCTTACCCTCCTCTCTCTCTCTCTCTCTCTCTCTCTCTCTCTCTCTCTCTCTCTCTCTCTCTCTCTCTCTCCCCCTCCCTTTTTTTATTCCATTCTCGCGTCTCGTGCGACAATCGTCCTTACTCCAAAGAGGGTTTGTGTATGAAGGGGTAGTATGGAAGAGGGAGGTTTTGTCGTCTCAGACTATCACAACAAGGCCTGGCTCCCATTAGATGTTTCTGGAGGTGAAGGAGGCTCTCTTGGAACGTGGGTGGAAATATTTGTGGAAAGGGAGGAGCAGACAAGACGTAATATTTCGCTCGAGCTGCAGACTGAGACGTCAGAAAGGAGCAGGCATGTGCTCCAGTAACACAAACTGGCTTACGAACAAAAGCGAAGATGATGGCGCACGACATATCAAATCCCTTTGTGCGTGGCAGCTCTGTTTAACACACTTGTCTCGTGTAATCTTCCGCATGCCACTGTTTCGCATTGTCTTTTCAAAATACCTCAAGAACTCGATACTTAAAGATTTTCCAGTGTTCTGTCATTCACCATTGTAATGTATACACGATTTAAGGTATTATGTTGCCCTAATCTTTAAGGCGACTAGTTGCGTGCATCATAGCTAGGATGCCGAACCGGTAATATTAAGGACGCCTACCTTAGTACATTACTCATAATTCAGTCGTAACCAGTATTTCAGAACCCACTTTTTTTTTATCAAGAAGTTGGCTGACCGTCGTAAACCAGCACAGCATAATGTAGTGCAGTAGTTCTATAAATGTATGTAAATCTCGCTTCAAATGTTCTGCGAGATATTATTAATAATAACTCAGTTATTAAGGTGGCTAAGTTAAGGCCAAATGGCCTTATCGACCACTTCACTACCGTAAATGATGAGTGATTCTCGGAGATTTTTTACCTATAGTCGTTACCGCTTGCGAAATTTACTAACATTAGTTTCACCACCACTTAAAGGAAATAATTGTCGCCTTAGGTTAAAAATGGCAATTTAATAACTTTTTTTTAAATATATAATTTCAAGGTTAGTCAATCTTTTTAGTACGAGTTCTGCAGTCGTTTTTATTGTGCTATACCGCTTCTACCGCTTCTGTAACAACATAGTGAATTTTTTTCGTGGTAAATTTTGCATTCTCTCGTGAAAGTTCTTTTCATTTATGGACCACACAGTTGCAAGATAATTGGTAACATCTATATAATGCTCGAAGAGTGGTCGAAGATATAAAGTTGAGTAACTGGTTAAAGAACGTATGTCTAAAGAAGATGCTTGACTACAAGAGATGTTCAAAATTCAGGTGAAAAACTCGAAAAATATTCCAGCCAAATGTTTTGGCAGAGTTCCTTATGCTGAAAAAAAACTGTCCGAAAATGCCTACTGGCATGGCAAGCAATTGGCTTACAATGTCACTGTTTTGTAATAACAACCTGCAACCGGTGTTCAGTTAATCTTTTTTTTTTTATTCCTCACGTTTTGGGCCCTTTTCCTTTTTAAATGTGTTCAGTGTGCTAGTTCACAACAGAACTCAAATAGTTCATGTGGTATTTCAGTTTTCAATCAGGGCACGGCCGTAGTGTTGTTAGCGGAAAACCGAATGTAAGCTTCTCTCATAAGATTGTAAATTGAAGATTTGACTGACAGTTTAACTGATACGGCTCGTCGGAACGTGTTAGCAGTCGTCAGGAATTTCGGGTTTCCGAACTTCAGATTTAGTAATGCCTCACAAATGCAGTTTTATTTGACTATATATAGAGACATTTTTGTGACGCGCTATATTTATTAATGGCTGTATAAAATGGCGAAGTTAAGCAAATTTCGTTCTCTTACACTTAACCATTTTCAACATGACACATTTGACAAATAGTAAGTGTGCGTAGAGCCTGTTACGTAAATAAAAGTAACGGTAGTAGACTGCGAATATGGCATCTTGAAGACACTGTATTTGGTAACCGTGAAGCCATTGCATGACTTGCCGCTGAAGCAAAAGCCAACCCGTTCCCTCTTTACTAGTATTTCTCTACACACTAATAAATAACATGGTTTGTACATATCTGTCTTCTGTCTGCATATAACAATTCGTAATTCTCTCCTATCGAAAAGGTTTTTACGGTGTCTGTGTCGGGTTTTTCCTTTTATCTTCTTAGTTATAGGTTAACTATAGGTACACTTAAGGAGGTAATCATATCCCCGATCGCGGCCATGGCTGCCCAATCCCTTGCTGCCGCGATGCATGCGTCCTTGCATTAATTCCTTCCCTTGATAGCGTATGCTACCTAGCCCTGAGACGCACTTTGCTCCCGTTCCTAGATAGGGTTCACACTTACCACTCAGAACTAGGCTAGGTTAACGAAAAAATCGCATGAGCCATATTGCTTTTCCATCGTTTGCGGGTATGCTAGTCCTCCAGGAATAAACGAGTAAAAAACTTCAGCCTACAAACCTGGTTTTGACATCGTATGCCATCCGATGTATTCTGTTTTGATCGCAGGTTTCTCTTGCATGAACGTTCTAGTTAATTCTATGGTGTGCTGCGGGACATAACATATTTTTGTATTTCGTTGCATACATTTTATGCAGTGTCCTTTTGATGTATCGTGAGGCGTTAGTCGTGATATTAATTCTCCGTATGTTCTTATTGCAAGGAGAACGCCGGACTTTGTTAAGCCTTTCTTGCGTCGTAGCTCTATTTCTTTTGTTAGTTGATTCGGTGTATTCTTAACTTACGTATAACATGTAACAAATTGCGTAGGTCGTATCCAGGTTCGTGGGGGATAGAGTTATTAATAAAATTAACTAACTAATTTCATTTCCTTATTTATTTGCAAAGATATGAACATGCGTGCTGCTGTTGTTTACAAAACACAGCTATATATCCCTGCTATTAACGCTTATTGTCTTTATCAGTGTGCGCAATTTTTATGCCAGTCTCAATTGTAATTAAAGCCTTTATCACAGTCGTAATATTACAGCCACAGTCACTTACTACTCACGCATCAATTATAAACAATACGACAGTAATTTCCAGTGCCATACGTTTACGTTATCCAAATGTTTGTTTAAGGCTGTTCACGGTAAAGTGGGCACGTTTGAAATCGACCTTTGAAAAATGGCACTGCCCATACCTGTATATATTTTAATGGGTACACCGACTGTCCCGCGCCCAGTAAAGTTGGCAACGACGGAGAGAAAGTAGTTCCATGTTTTGACGTTAAATTACAAGTGTTAAGAAAAATTTGTGAACATTAAAATATTTTATTTTACAGTTTGTTTATTTTAATACATATAAGTATAAGTATAAAAAAATTTGTAAGATATTTACTTTTCTAAAAAAAATTACTATTTCACTTGACCGACGCACAAATAAAGTGATCAGGCCCATGGTAACGTTAATTGTACATATGATGTAAGAATACACAATGTGCATACAAGTAGACCTTAAGCAGGGCTTTCAGAAGTGCTAATTTTACTGTGAACAGCGTATATTCACAAAATAAGCCCATACCTAAAATCCACCCGGTCATTACCACTCTTGCGATCTGCCGACAGTTTCGCAATGCACTTGCTTGTCATTGCGGCGCCGTCGTCCTTCTTCTTACCACTTGCCCACATCTCTCGTACACTACACTAATGATTGTTCAAGACTGCCGATAGGGAGGCACGTCGTGGCTTCTATAGATGAGGCTACCTGGGCCACAAGGTTCTACGCACCTCGAATCGCGCCGTTAAGGTGACTATGCAGCTGCGCGTTCAAGGTCGAGAAGCGAGGGAGCGATACGGACGACATTAACACGCACTCCTAGCGCCTCATCGCTCCTACGCGCAAGGCGTGCAGTGTTTCCGCCGTAACGCTGTACTGTGAAAATTGGATCTGTAACAGTGGGACTTTATTACACGCGATAAAAGACCACACATTAAACTACGCCCGTATATTTGTACTTTTCTCTTGCCGCTTAACAAAACTGCGTACACAACCGATATTTGACCACTTTCACGATTTTTTTTCCCTCTGTTAATAAACTTAACTTGATAAAAGTAAATAGATAGGGTTATAGACAGCAGTTTTTTTAATCCTTTGTGGTGTTAAGTCGTATTTCCAGAACTTTTAGTTACCAAGATACGCGTTTACGCGCAAACGACGATTTCACAGAAAACGTTTCGGTACATAGGACCCTTAATTCCGTGAAAATTCGCGCAATGGTCCGAGTTGTTGCTTCCCTTCATCCCTACTGGACAGAAATGGTTTCATAGGGAGGAACTACTACTTAACTCACCAGGGGGGGGGGGGGGAGGAAGCAAAGCGGCTGATAGTAGCAATACATTGTTCTTTGGACTGCTATTGTACGTACTAAATAAAAATGTGATGCCGGAATCACATAGCCCCGACGAGCACAGCACGACACGAAAAAAAACCGCAACCCCGACCATTTTAAATGTGCCTGCTCGAATGTACAAAGTTCCAGGTGGAACCGGCGCTGGCCTTAACAAACCTCCCCTCCAGGTGGCCGATACCTATTAAAAGGTCATATCCGGAGCGCTTCTTTCTATCCAAGCTACTTTAGTCTCCACAAACAAAAAGCAAAATCGGCTCTTTTGATCTCAGGTAACCACCGGGAACTTTGCAATTTTGAAACCGCCATGCTGTCCGAAAAGAACACTACTACTAATCTACACACTCACACACTAACTATAATTCGCGACAGCGCAAATCCTTACTCGAATTGAATTTAAGCATGACGGTATCCCCATAACTGCCTTCTCGGCTCAGTGCGTCTGGGTTGTGACGGGCTAAGTTTCGGCGGATATCCGGTAACCAGTAACATCCCCCTCCACCTCGCCCCCTGACGCAAAGAGCTTGTTACGAAAACCCAAAACTACACTCCGAATCGGCACTCATGCACACACAGACTCATACAAAACCATCGCTGAGCGCTATTCCGCTTTGCCATTGTCCATCTTGATAAAACTCGTACATGTACATACATCTTTGTCCAATCCAGTAAAAATTTGCCTGAGCTTTGCTCGGCTTGTCGTCACATTCAGGCTAGTCTTAATCGGGTGTATTTGATACTGGCCGGGTGGTTGGAGGCTCAATGGGAAGGAATTCATAACTTATATGCCTTGTTTGCTCCATCCTGTTCGAAAGATATCCAACTAATCGAACATTCCTCCCAGATCCTTCCTCCACCCGGCTAGGCCCCTCCCGAGGGAAGGGCGTGTCACTGCTGTGTGGCGTGACCATACTGGTGGTAGGATGCCCTCCGAAGTGAAGTACTAGTACCTGACCACAGTATACCCATTGAAAGGCTTACTGTAATCAAAGGTACGCCTCCCGTATGTACGGATGGCATCTTGAAGGGCGTCGGATTCTACGAATCTTTCTCCCCTACCCCAGAAGCATTCCTTAACCAGAGTGACCAGCTCTGTAGGTTTGGTCGGCAGGCCTGCCTGGGCGACGACAAGTATGTCTACAGTCTCCATTCTGGGGAAAAGGATCTTATCTCCCCCCTCCATGTTCCTTATGACAAGGGTAAGAGCTGATGTCAACGTCATCGGATCTTCCAACTTAGTTAACATCGCTCCCCTGATCAGGTCATTATACAGCCATTGTGGGTCATTAGGATCTGCTTGTGCAGGCCAGGCCTGTACAGCAGCTTCCACCATGTTCTTTTCATCCGGCCAGTCAATTTTTATTGTTTTGGCTTCTTCAGGAGTTGCCAACGACTTTCTCATGAGTACCTTATGGAGGAAGACTTCCCTCTCAGCCTCGATATTTCGCGGCTGTTCAGTCCGTACCTCCTCTACGGGTACTCCCGTTACCTCCCTGGCACGGGACATGGCGCAGACTGTTTTCCGGCTGCTGTCACTTTTAAGTTTGCTCATGTTACAAGTAACACGAGCAAAACCCTCACGCACGAAGACCACAGGGCTCCACGTACACGGCCAACCAGGTGGCGCTCTCTCTCTTGAGAGCCTTGTCCACTTGACGTGTATGGTTCTAGGTCTATAACTCGCGTTATAAATGTAGACCTGGGTAGTTCGTTTCCCTCGAATGTACAGCGCGACAGTTTACTGACACGATACAGCTAGTAGAATCTTGCGGATCCATTTAGAAGGCGCCTGATTAACTACGCCAGTTTCAAAGGCGGTGGGCAGACGGAAAATGTGCAATACCATGATGGTGACAAAATTTTATAACTAATGCTACGAAGGTAAAATTATTATTTATAAAAGTTAAAAACAATTATTTTAGTTTTTTGTTTTCTTTTAAGCTACGCATTTCCCATTGTAAGGACAGCTTATCATACAATTTGATTTTGCAAGGTTTTACACTACGTGCGTCGTGTCGCACGACACGACGAAGAATATAAATAATTTCTAATCCAAAACTGCTGGTCGTATGACAGAATTGTAGGACTCACGTCAGATCTATCTTCTAGTTCATTGGTTGTTTAGTTTTAAGTGTCGTGTCGTGCTTTGGGTGTCTTGCTGGTCGGGCTATGTGATTCCGGCTTAACTGATACTCTTCTTAAGGAATGCTGAATCACTTGCTTCATTGTAAATTTTTTTATACTTTTTTATGTAATAAAATGATACCCGTTTATATTTCACATGCATTGAAAATATTCTGGTAAGCCTGCACTCTCTGATAATGGTATCATGCGAATTATTGACTCGTACGCCGTACAATTAAGACTTCAGCATTTCATGTATTTGTGTGAAAAAGTTTTCATTGTACCATAATATCTCAGTGGTTTTAATAGACTTGTCCATCCTGTTCTCCCGGTGTTAATAGATCTTTCTCATTTGGGTATACTGCGCATGTTGTATGCCGTTTTATAGTGACGTATCCAGCATTCTATTTAAAAAGTGAAACTTCCGGGTGTTGAGTATTGCAATATATGCACAGCTGTTAAATTCAAGAACTCTTACATTTCGCATAATTTATTAGTTGAAGTGAATTTTTTTGGTTTTCAAAATACGTCGGGTGCCAGATTAAAACTTTATTCGCATATATATATATATATATATATATATATATATATATATATATATATATATATATATATTGTGTGTGTGTGTGTGTGTGTGTGTGTGTGTGTGTGTGTGTGTGTGTGTGTGTGTGTGTGTGTGTGTGTGTGTGTAGATAGTTTAGGCTTAATCGACCATGACCTGATCTTAGCACCCATTCCAGCATTCGCCTGGAGTGAGCTAAAGAAACCATGGAGTATCGAATATCAGAATGGCCGGGCCGGGAACCCATTGAGATTATAGTGGGTTCTCACTGCTTCTCCTAGCTCGGGAGTGTATGTTGCTTATTTGTTTCTGTAATCGTTTGGGGTTTTGTATGGTACATTCAAATGAGAAAATAATGTTCAGAAGTCGAAAACGAGTCGGGCAAGTCGGGATGGTCCATTGCCGCTGCACGAAGGGGTGGTTAGGTTTGTTCAGTTCAGTAGCGACAGCGGCCGATTGCGGTTGGGCTAGAGTTTCTCCACGCGTGCATATTACCTGCTGAAAAAAAAACGCGAGTAACGCAACGCGGTACTAGAGAGCGATGCTATCAGTTGGTAAATGGCATTCACGATAAAATGAGCACTTTTTGAAATCGATCTTAGAAATAAGTCATAAGTTACACTGCTACTGCCTGCATATATTCTAGCGGGCGCACTGAGTAACATGCGCACAGTAAAGTCGGTAACGATTGATGGAAAGTAGTTCCATATCTTAACGTCGAATAAAAACAGTTATGTGGCCATTTGTGATAACTTAAATTCTTTCTTCCGCTTTTTTTTTTTTTTTTTTTTTTTTTTTTTTTAATGTATTGAAGCGTAATAATATACATGTTTCTAAAATATTTACTTTTCTTATAATTTCACAGTTTCACTGGACCGACGCATGGATGAAGCGACGAGACCCTTGCCAGTTAAGTTTACATGAGGCGGAAGAATACGCAACGTGGATACAAGTTGATTTTAAGCTGGGCTTTCAGAAGTGCTCATTTTACTGTGAACAGCCTATACGTATAGCACCAGCAGTGTCACGTTGTTTCCCTCCCTCCAGCGGCGGGCGCTCGGGAGAGTCCTCCCCTAACACTGCCTCCCTTGCCTCCTCTTCCTCAAAGTTATACGAAGATTATTTTCTCGTTTGAACTTTACTCTCCCAGATTGACCAGTGTATAGAGTTTGGTCGGTTATTTTGACGTGAGTTCTATTTCTGGGGACAGGTGTGGTGATGCTGGTAAACCCCCGTAAGTCGCAAGGAAGCCATTCTATTCGTAGATATACTGTAGCCGTGGAAGGGGTCCCTGGGGCCTCGTGGAGAATGAGAGTGAGAGAGAGCGGGCGAGTGGGGGGGGGGGGGAAGTGAGCGAGAGCTGATAATATTCCGCAGACAGCAGGGAGATATCCCCGGCACAGCAGCCGGCGAGCACTCCATCTCGACGCTAATCTGGCTCCGGGAAAAGTACTCCCTTCCGTCCCCCACGGGGGCCAGCCAGCACACGTCGGTCCTCATCAGGGGCGGGCCCCCACCCCTTCGTCTCCTTGCTTTTCTTCCCCTGGTCGCTGTTCCTGCTCTTTGTTCCCTGCAGCGCTAGCTCGTTGCCGCTGATTGATTTATCCAGGACCGGGAGAGTTCTTCTTGTACTCTTCCCCATCTCCTCCTCAACCTTCCTCACTTCTCGTATCAGTCTTCGTCCCAGCTACGCTACTCTGCAGGTCTTCGCGTCGCATTTTCTCCCGTGCCGGTTCTCCTAACTTCACACCTCTGCAACAGGAAATAATATCTATAAAGTTTTAAAACGAGTCGTTTCCTCTTATTGTATTTTTCTTGTAAAGCATGAACGTGTACAGTAATTTCAATCGGCATAAACGGATTTTTAATTTTATGCAGCTATGGTTACGTTTTTTTAAGGATGATGTCATAAGTGTTTACTATATTAACGTAATACGTGGCACAATACTCTTAGAAATAACAAACAAAAATATTATATATATATATATAATTCAGCTAGCGGATCGTTGATTTCAGAGCAGAGCCCGCAGAATTGCCGAACAACATATGAGACATCACAAAGACAGCCAAAGAGAGTTGCCTTAAAAAATACCACCCGCATAAGTACAGTTACTGTCATTTAATATGTCGTTATTGGTAAAGGTGCTCGCAGTGAGTATCTTCAAGGAAACTGGAGTTTCAGAGTAGGACCCCAGTTACATCAATTGCATTAGCTGTTACAGAACAGTAGGTACTGGTAACCGTGTCACGTTAAAGCAGCGTGCAGGGCTCCAAAAAAAATACGCTGCTCGACAGCGTTGGCAACGAATTGCGAAATATAGTTCATAACTTCTGAAGTGTAATCTTTGTAGTTGGTTGCCTGTAGGTTTAGTTCCTTTTGGGTTTGTGTACATTAAATAAATAATCGTCGTAACATACACGTGATGCTCCGCTGCGATGCTCCAGAAACACTTGTTTCCCACCACTCAAAACGTACTCTTATGAGGTTGACTTGAAGTTTGTCTACGGTATATTTTCGTGATGATTGGGGATGATATTTATATTGTTGCTAATCAGTTTGGTCCTTGGCAGTATAATTTTTTTACATGTGGCGAAAGGATACTTATTGGGATGAATGGTTTAACTAGTATGGGGGGGGGGGGTGGTTTGTCGACCGTGTTTAGCTTACAGTGAACGATCTTTAGTGTTGCTATGCAGTATACACTTCGGTTGAATTTATTTAGTGTCAGATCTATTAGAATATTTGAAATTAAAAATGTGTCACCAAGGGTACTTTTGTACTTGGTATGTCATGTTGTGGTTGTCCTTGTTATGTAGTGGTTGCATTTATGTCTAAGGAAATAACGGTCACCCTTCTTCGGGTCTGTACCATTTTATATTTATACAGGTTTGTACACAGTTCCTTTTCGCCTCCAGAAAGCTACCTGGTTCGTTCCTTTATAAAGGCTGTTCACGATAAAGTGAGCACTTTTGAAATCAACCTTAGAAAAAAGTTACTGCCCCTTGCCTGCATATATTCTAACGGGCGCCCTGATTGACATGCGCCTAGTAAAGATGGTAATGATGGATGGGCAGTAGTTCCGTATCTTAACGTCGAATAAAAAGTGTTAGGTAACCATTTTTGATAATTATTTCTTTCTCTTTCTGTTTTTTTTTTAATGTATCGAAGTGTAACTATTAGCACATTTGTAAAATATTTACATTTATAATAATTTCACAGTTTCACTTGACCGACGCATGACTAAAGTTATGAGGCCTATGACTATGTTAATCTTACATAAGGCGGAATAATATACAACGTGCATACAAGTAGATCTTAAGCAGGGCTTTCAAAGGTGCTCATTTTGCTGTGAATAGCCTATAGGTTTATTTAATATCAATGTACCCTTCGTTCATTAAAAAAATTTCCTACGCCAGAGGCTGGGAGCGCAAAGGCAAAGGGCGAGGAGATGAAGTGATTTTCATCGAACTGCTCCGTTTAGCATTTCTCATCGAGGACGTATTGAATATCTGTACGTTGGATCGTGCAAACTTGTTGAGTGCTAAGTGGAATTCAATCCATTATAGGGCGTTTAGCAGTTAATTGGGCACCTCCGAACTCAGCCTTTCAAAACCGTTGCTGCGCCATACCTGCATATATTTTAACTGGCACCCTGAGTGGCGTACGCCCCGTGAAGCTCTTGCCGACGGAAGGAAACTTGTTCCGTGTCTTAAGGGTGGGTTTACGATTGATTTAACAGAAACCTTAAGCAGCGTGCTTAGAATATAAACCAATGTTTTCAAGGGTATTGATTTATGGCTGCAGTGTGCGGGTCGTGTACGGTTCGTGTGCGTTCTTGGTATGACTTAAAGAGTTCGTTATATTTTATATCTTAAGATCAAGTCAAGACGAAATAACCAATGGGAGCACAATGACAGTTGTCGGGAAACTGTACGTCATCTTGGATTTAGGTTATACGGTATTGTGAAATCTTATTAAATTAATTATTTGAATCGAGAGACCGTATCCTCTTATTTTAAAGAATAGTTCATGATCGTGTTTTATTTTGTTGGAAGAGGTTACTGAATTCACTTTAGTTAACATTTTCAGATTTATTGACGCAAATTTCCGATGGCGATATCGGCTTCCCGTTCTAAAATATATCACGAGTTTTTCAAAACTATTACAAAGCAGTAACTACAAATAATTAAAGATAGTAAATAATCGCAACTCTTTCCCGTTTTCCCAGGCTATGTCTGCTGCTCTCGTCTCCTACGATTTTGATTGGCTAGACTTAGCAGTTGCTAGTTCAATCATAAACTGCAAAAATTATTACTCGTTAAGTACACGGAAAATAAGAACAAGCCTTAATTCGTCAGTCTTTGATCGTAAACCCACCTTAAGGCTCCCGTATACTTAGAGCTTTTTCCGCGTTTGAAGCCCAGAAGCGCGGCAACTATAAGGACGACACTGCCACACACAAGTGCAGAGGCTCTGAACTGGCGTGCAGAGTTACAGTCGTACTGCGTGTATGTAGGTTCACGGCTGAAAGTCATATACTATCTTCGTGGTGGAAAGTCTGTATATGTTGGTCACGGTAAAATGAAGACTTTTGAAAACCCTGTTTAACATATACTTGTATGCACGTAGTGTATTCTTTCGCCTTATGTAAAATTAACATTGCCACGGGCCTCATCACTTTATCAATGCTTCGGCCAGGTGAATCTGCGGAAGTATTAGAAAAGTAAATATGTTACAAATCTGGCCGTCTTTACTCTTCGATGAATTAAAAATCCAAAGCGGAATAAATAACTTACATTACTACAAATGTTTACCTAACACTGGAACTACTTTCCATCCATCATTATCAACTTTACTGGGCGCATGTCACTCGGTGCGCCCGTTAAATTGTATGCAGTTAGGAGCAATGAATTTTTTTTAACGGTTGATTTCAGAAGTGCTCACTTTTTCGTGAACAGCCTTTAGGAATATTCTGTGCAGGGCCCTAGAGTATTTTTGTGTGTATCTGATGAGTGTGTTTGAGTTTCAGCGCTTTCAAAAAAAAACTTTTAGCCGTTTTGGAGTACTCTGGAATTGTGTTTCTAACGTGCGTGACATTTAGAAAGTACTGAGCAGCCCTGGTTAGAAGGATGTGTTCTTTTCCTAGAACAGCATGGTGGACGCACTTTTAATAGTTTCGTGGGAAAACCGTTTATTTCAAACACTCTCGAACGCATTTCAAGCAGCAGGTAGACGGGGACCTTAAAGCCCTTGTCACACTGTCAAATTTTTTCGTCAAAATGGTTGGATTGCTTCATTTTCCATCAAACATTTAAAGATTGGACCGGTTCTGAAATTTCTTTGATGTTTGACGGGCCCAGCCAATTAGAATCGCGGACGACAAAAATGGACGTGAAGAAATTTTAAAATAACAGACAATTGCTGGAAAACTAAGTAGGTTATGAAGATAATTACTGTATGTAGAAGCTGTCTGGGAATGAATGCTATTTTAAGTGAATAGTACACATAATATTACGAACTCAGAGGCATTAAATTTCATTGTGCAGGAAACATCTCTAATAAATAAAAATGTTGAATTTAGTAAAGAAACGAAAATATATTACAACATTCCTTATATTTCTTCCTGTAATGGACGGCGTGGAAAAACATAAGTAATGTCTCACTATGAAGAAATTTTTAAAATAATAATTCAATTTAGATGCCCATAGTAAAGAAATTTGACAGAGCGACACACATTCAAACATATTCAAGATTATTTGATGAAATTTGTTGGAAGGAAAATTTTTTGATGGACGTATTTTGTCGTCAAATTTTATTGTCAAGTATAGTTGAAGGCGAAAATTTGAGCGCGACGGGGGCTTGCCGTTGAAATAAGTGCTAGGTAAGCCACTTTGAATACTGAAATGATTTCTTTCGCTTCCTGTTTTCTTTAATTCATATAAGTGTAAGAATGTCTATCATATTTACTTTTGTATTGATTTCGCGGTTTCACTCGATCGGCGCATAAGTAAAGCGATGTCGTCTGTACCAATGTTTATTTTTCTTGTTATGGAAAGATACACAAAGTGAGCACATTTGAGGCCCTAGTTACTTTTTCCTTCCAGCCATTTCTTATACTTGAACCACCTTTTTCAAAATAAATATTGCCATGTAACTAATAAACACAGTGTGTGTCTTCTACCACACTCAGAAGTTAACGTCTAAGGCCTCAATAAAATACATTAAATTTATTGACTATTATTCCAAATAAACCGGATTTCAAAAGTGCTCACTTTACCGTAAATAGCCTGTATAAGCTATTCACGGTAAACTGATAATTTTTTTAAAGCCCTGCTTAAGATCTACTTGTATAGTCTACATGTTGTACATTCTTTCGCCTTATTTAACATTAATATTGCCATGGGTCTCATCACTTTATTCATGCGCCGGTCATGTGGAACTGTGAAATTATTAGAAAAGACAATATTTCACAAGTCAGCTCGTTTTTAAATCCCGACGCATTAAAGAAAACGAGAGTGGAAGAAATAATTTCAGTTATGACGAGTGGTTATCCAACAGTTTTTACTCGTCGTTAAGATATAGAACTACTTTCTCTCCACCGTTGCCATATTTACTGGACGCATGTTACTCAGTGCGCCCGTTGAAATCTATATGCATGTAAGAGCAAAGATAGGTCGATTTCAAAAGGGCTCAATTCATCTTGAACAGCATATAGTGCCCATTGATGACGACGGAGGCGTGAAAACCGTCATGTTGGGGTAACCCTCTGGAAATAAGTGGTTGGTGGTGGGAGGGTGGAGGGGGAGGGTTGAGTGTTGTCATCGCGGTCTGTTCGGAAGGCTGTGTGTTTTGTCGGTGGCGCCAGTGCAGCTAACTAGAGCCGCCCGCGACGGGAATGCTGCACGCATGACTGTCGCCGCGGAATCCGCGGGCCGCGATGTGCTGATTGCTCTAGCGCCGACACTCGCGCGCTCTCGCAATTAATCGCGCGGACACGCGAGTTTGTTTGCGCCCGCACTCGTGAATGCCGCTCTAATTAGCCGTAATGGAACTCAAAATAGGCTACCCTTCACGCCGTCTGCACCTCACTCCCGCGAAGGCGTGCCTACATTTTGTAATTATCTGCGCGTGCGAGAGCTTACGCCCCCCCCCCCCCGCACGCTCGTGAGCACTTTTTAAGGCCCTCACAACAGTCTTAAACCACTAATAAATATATCTTATTCCAGCCTCAGGCATTAAACTTTGAGGATTGTGAAATGTATACACTGTGTTTATTGATCACATTAAATGTTTATATTAAAAATCAGCAGGAAGATGGAAATAGGACGAAGGAAAAATTTAGAAGGGCCTTAAAGAGTCCTCACTTTACCGTGAACAGCCTATAGTATAAATCCTCCTTAAAAACGGTTCACAATAAAATGAGCACTTTTGAAATTCGAAAGCAACCTTAGATACATGTCACTGGCCCGGCCTGCGTATGTTTTAACGGGCTCGCTGAGTGACATGCGCCCTGTAAAGTTGGTAACGATGAATAGAAAGTAGATCCATATCATAACGCTGGACGAAAACTATTAGGTAACCATCTGTGATAACTAAAATTATTTCTTCCATTTTCTGTTTTTTAATGTATCGAAGAGTAACTATAAGCAGATGTGTCAAATATTTACTATTCTAATAATTTCACAGTTTCACTTGACCATGCATAAAGTGAAGAGGCAATGACAGTTTTACATACGACGGAAGAATACACAATGTACTTTCAAGTAGATCTCAAGTAGGGCTTTCAAAAGTGCTCATTTTACCCTGAACAGCCTATAGTAATGATTGGTTCTTTCTTACCGTGTAAAGTCTATTCACGGTAAAGTGAGCACTTTTGAAGCCCTATCACCATTTTTTTTATCGATTATGTTGGATAGAGTTAATTAACGTCCCCCAGTGTTATGCCTGAAGGCTTATCAGGGGACGGCTTTCAAATTAACTTATGACCTAATTTAAATTAACACCAGCGCCTTACCTGGGATTCGAACCCAAAACCTCCCACACCTCAGATCGGAAGAGCACCAACCGACTGCCCCACGGGAGGTCGGCCCATCTTTTATCCTTTCACCACTTTTCAAAATTATTATTGTAATGTAAGTAATAAACACTGTGTATATATTTCACCGGACTCGAGAATTAACGCCTAAAGCTACTATAAAATATATTTATTGACAATATTTCCAAACGAGAGGGCTTCAAAAAGTGCGCACTTTACCGTAAATATCCTATACCGCATTGCACCTATTCTTTTACATTTCCATTATGCGATTAGAATTTTTCTTTGGAAATATGTTTTTATGCATACGCGTGTAACTGGCTTGCCAAATAACTTGGCTCTCTTAAAATAATATTTCAATTTTTTCCGAATTATATAGGTTTTTGATATTGATTTTGAAATAGTTTTAGATTTACGTTTGTAGCCGTGCAGTCATGATACTAATTGGGCAACAGACTTTGGATTGAAAATTGTATTCATGCGGCATTATACCTGCATCGAAATCGGGATGTCGTGGAGTCAGTCTGAGTCGCCAACACACTCCGCGGTGGAGAAAAGGGAGGGGGGGGGGGGGAATTCTATTTTCAAGTATAGGCTGTTCACGGTAAAGTGAGCACTTTTTAAGGCCCTGCTAAATTTTCCCTTTCAATTAATTTATACTTTTCCGCCACTTTTTAATGTAATAATTGCAATATCACTAATAAACACAGTGTATATATTTTATCACTCTCAAAAGTTAACGTCTGAGACTGCAATAAAATGTATTTATTAGGGATTAATGCCTTTTGTGAGGGCCTTAAAAAGTGCTCACTTTACCATGAACAGCCTATAGCTGCATGTTACCACTCCAGGGAAATGCTAAGAGTACAGTTCATGAATGTGATATGAACGTCCCAAGCCATCGTCGGAATTGTTTGGCTTCTGATTATTCTCGTTACGTAAATAAAACAAATTGAGATTTGTGATCCTTAAAATTTCGATTGAAACGCTGTAATATGACTGCTATGAATGTGGTCGTCTATTTTCAAACATCATCTAAAAATAACGAGAAAACAACCTTGCAAACACAAAAGAACCACAGAACGACCAAGAACTCTCTATAGGTGAGTCCTTCAAAAGAGGCCCTTTGGGACGTGTGTGTAACGGAGCGAGGGAATGAGGAAATACAGTCCAGTGCGACAACAAAATACCTAGAGTAGGTGTTGGAAGTGGCCGCCATTGACCTCGAGGCAGGTGTGCAGACGACGCGAAAAGCTGTGAAAGGCACGGGCGAGGACATGCTGCGTGATGGCATCGATAGCTGTGATACACGGGGCCTCTTTTAAAGGACTCGCCCTGTACAAGGCAACGGTGATACTGTTTAAACATCGACAACATATAGTAAACCGTCTAGTAAAATAAATAAAGAAACTGGACAGGAAAGACAGTTACAGCAAAGAACTACTACAGTGAAAACCAAAAGATTTTCACATAAAACAATCGGTGTATGGGTATGTATGTATGTATGTGTGTGTGTGTGTGTGTGTGTGTGTGTGTATATATATATATATATATATATATATATATATATATATATATATATATATATATATATATATATATATAAACATATTTGGCACTAGACAAAATTCATTTAAATTGTCGTAGTAGAGATGTTTTTATGAACCAGATGTACTGGCGTATTATTATTAACAGTTTTTGTAAAACCACGCAATTGTTGCGCGACGAAATGACCACAGTATCCTTGTCGTAATCAGAATTAAAGAAGTTAGTGTACGACCCCCTGTTAGCCACATATAACATATAATACAGCAGTGGTGAAATAACTTATCCAACTTAGGATGGGGCCAGTCTGGGGAGGGTGGGGGTAAGATTTTAGCGCCCCTTCTTAAGACATTTTTACTTTTCTATAAATATCGTATTTGTGTAATAAAAACTTTAATTATACATGCTGCATACAAAGATGGGGGAAAAAAAAGTATGCAACCCAGAAGAGAAGATTGATGAAAATTTCGTAAATACGTTATAACAATTCGTTCGAGATTTTATACAATGTAACGCCACGTTTGGCAAATAGTAATAACTTTAATTGTTATTTCCAGTGTTACGTCACTGTTGCACGTTTTGTTGAAAATGTCCTCCCTGTGCCGGCAAGCAGGCTGTGACACATTACACCATGACGTGCTCCTACCACTACCGTCGCTAAACCGGCGTAACGAACATAATGCCGGCTGTGAATGTGTTCGTGGCAATTCGCGTAACACTTGTGCAACCACACACATCAGGTTACTGAGGGAGACTGAAGCCGTGTCACATTCGGCCCAAGAGAGAGTGCTCTCGCTCTCACGACCACGTCATTATGACGTCAGAGAGAATGCTCTCCGGCAGTTTCAATTCGTCGGAGGGAGTGCGAAAGAGCGAGAGCACAAAGAGAGCATGACGTTGTATACTCGCTGGCGCTCTCTCACACTCTCTGACCTCGCGCCATATTTGTTTGCAGTGTTTGAATAAGATTGTAGTAGTTTTCTGTACCAACACCATTTTGTAGTTTACCTGTAAGTGAATAACTTCAACTGTTTTAGTCAACGAAATAATTTACATAACACGTATTTGTAAAAAATATAAATAAATATTTCTGACAAGGTCTTGTATTTTTGGTCATTTTGCTGGAACATGACGGTAGTGTATAAAACAAAAATAATGGTAGGGCTAATTTATGCCCCAGCAATTTTCCAACACTCTGTCTCCTGTAGCATTTCTGTTTAATGCATGAATAATTCGAATTATTTCCTGTCGAATGTGTTTTTACGGTGTTTATGTAGGTTTTTCCCAGTCTCTTCTAGTTATAGATAGCTATCAGTACACTTCAGGAAGGCAGCCATAGCCCCAATTGCTGGCCATGGCTGCCCAATCCCTCTTTGCCGCGATGCATGTATCCTTGCATGATTTCCTTTTCTTGTAGGCAAAAGGGGTTAGCCCTGAGACGCAATAAGATCCCGCCCTACCCACCGGGGCTTCCACTTAACATTTAGATATAGGGTAGTTAGAAAAAAAGTTGTCCCAGCAATTATTCCGGTAGTGCAATAATTATTTGTGAATTTTTTTTTTTTTTTAACTGACTCTGTATAAATTACTTCCAAAAGCTATGACCACGATTTTAGCTCAACATTATTTGGCGCCTTTATGACATCAGCTGTTAGCTTTACGTCGGAGAGAAACGACAGCGTTGTTATCTCAGTTTCACACAGCGAGGGCGTGAGAAGAGCGTGAAGCAGTGCTATCGCCAGGTTGTGCTACAAAGTGCTCTTTCGAAAGAGTATTCCTGAAAAATAGCTCAAGGTTACAGTGGAGCGGCCGACACTGTATCTGAGTAGCTGAGACGAGTTGACACAAAGTTTGACTTTTAACTTTTTTTTATTGAAAATCTCGTTCAGAACACGTTGGTGAAGTGTGTCTTGTTACATATCAATGAAAACTGCGTCATTGTTGAGCCAGTTGGTTAAATTTAAAAGATATTAAGATAACACATATATTTATCAAACGTAAATACAATTTAAATCGTTTTGTTAAGAGTTTACGTGTAATTATAAAATAGTGTTAGGTATAGAATCATGATTATTTCAATTAAATTCCAAGAAGATGCTTCGTGGGTAGAGTATAGTCTTGTTTTCTATTTTGATCTCGCAATAAAATTTTGCTTTGAGTATTTTGCATAAATGAAACGTATGGTGTTTATTATGTAATGTAGAATCACGGCAAATACGTAATTACAGGAACAGGGTTAAGGACATTACACAACTGAAAACTTTTAGCATTTGAATTTAGGTTTGCACTCTATGTTTGCTTATAGTCTTGTTTCGTATGGAGTTTGACACAAAGGAACTGTCAAATTTAAAGTTAAGCACTCTTGACTTTACGGTTTTAAGAACTTGGTACTTAGAAGTCAATATTATTGGATATTGAAGTTTATTCACCTGTTTAATAATTTAGTTTTAAAGTGAAATTTAATTTTTTATTAATCTTATTTATAGATTTTTTTTAAATATAAATTATAATCGAAGACATCCAATTATTTTACCTGTTTTTTTTTACCAGGATAGTAAGTGATATATTCATTAAACCTAAATAATTTGCGTTTAGGTAGCCACAGTTTATTAATTATTAAGGCCGTTCGATAAGGACATTTTTTGGTGATTGGTTTCGCTATGGATTTGTACTACATTATAAACATGTACTTAATTATATACTTACCGGACTTAAAACACTCAAACCGTAAGTTTGCGAATTACCAATTATTACAAATTTTTTGGTACACAAATACGATAGATAACGCAAAACTTGCCGGCCATATTTGCATGAAAAGAGCCCTTGTTGTAGTCTGTTGTGAAAAATAGTTTAAATTTCCCAAATATTGAAATAAAAAAAGTGTGCAAGCTTTGAATTATGCTTAAACAGCCTTGAGCGTGAGTGTCAACAAAAACCTCCTTAGTTGCTCCCGGATTTTCGCACTTGGGAATCGTACAGACGATGTCAGTAGTCGGCGAGTTTTCTCGGGGATCTCCCGTTCCCCCTCCCCTCCCCCGCCCTTGCATTACCGGCCCTGTTTCGTACTCTTTTCGCTTCACCCTTATCGGCTCTCAAAACCTCGTAACCCCAAACCTACTCACTCCACTCCACGAGAGCTTTGTGCTTAGTGTCGACGGCTCACTTGACGCGCGTGGTAGTGTAGCCCTTATTGCCCGCGCATTTCTTGGCCTCGAATGCTGAAAGTAGTGGTAGGCAGGCGAACCCCTTGATTTCTCGATCGTGTAAAAATGTTTAAAGTTAAAGGCTGTTCACGATAAAGTGAGGACTTTTGAAGTCAACCTTAGAATAAGTCACTGCTCCTACCTGCATATATTTTAACAAGGACAATGAGTGACATGCGTCCAGTAAAGTTGGTAACGATGGAGTTATGTTAACGTCGAATAAAAAGTTTTAGGTAACCATTTGAGTTAAATTTAATTATTTATTTCACTTTCTGTTTTTTTTTTTAATGCACCGAAATGTAAAAATAAACCGATTTGTAAAATCTTTACTTTTCTAATAATGTCACATTTTTACGTGACTGTCGCATGAATAAAGTGACGAGGCTCATGAAAATTATAACTGTACATAAGGCGAAGGATTACGCAACGTGCATACAGGTAGAGCTTAAGCAGGGCTTTACAAAAGTGCTCATTTTTACCGTGAACATCCTATAGCCATAAATAAATGTGAAGTTGTGGTTTGCGGACTGCAGGAGCGCAAGTGCTTGTTTGTGTTGCCGCAGAACGTGCTGCGGGAGCTGGAGCAGAAGAAGCCGCAGTTGGACGAGCTCGTTCACACGGCGGAGAACCTCAAGGCGGACTCCAACAGGCAGCAGCTGCACGGCAAAGGTACGTCGTCACCTTCTCTCCAGTCGCTTTCTGTGGTGCAGTGGTAAATCTCTGGACTCGGCATTGTGGACGAACGACGCGCGGGTCTGAATCCTGGATTGGAATGGTCCCATACTATAGGCCATGGCCGGTTCCTCCCCTTGACGCGGCTTCTCTGACCGACTTTCTCCGTCTCCATTGACCTCGCTGTCGACGTGACGGTAAGCCGTGTCTAGCCACTTCTGGACGCAGGAACCTTTGTTACCGTGCACGCGGAATCCTTTTACGTTTGTGAGAAGAGTAAGCCGGGAAGGTGACGGTTCACACTCTACCTCCGGCGGGGCCCATTTTATAAGCATTGGGCCTGTAATATAATGGCTCAGAGCCCACTTGTACCTTCGTTTCTTCTTACATTGCATATATGTGCCTTTAGAACATAGACTTTTTCTTTCCGTGTGTAAACATATTCCATTCATTATCTCCCTTAGTATAAATATGAAAACACAGACTTTTTTTCCCCGCGTGTTAACATATTACATTCATTATCTCCCTTAGTATAAATATGAAAATACAGACTTTTTTTCCTTCCGTGTGTTAACATATTGCATTCATTATCTCACTTAGTATAAATATTTTTTTTAAATTAATTTTTACTTTTCCTTTTTTTATTTGCATTGGTTTAACAGAAAAAATATATACTTAGTGTCATCCTAATCTGTGGCATCGGGACCATTATCAGCGCCCATTCCCATCCTTTACGAAAAACCTGGCCCTGTGAGCACTTTTGAAATCTGCCTTAGAAAAAAGTCACTGTCCCTGCCCGCATATATTTTAACGGGCACACTGAGGGACGTACGCCCAGTAAAGTGTAGAAATGGGTAATGGGTAGAAAACAGTTCGATATCTTCACGTAGAATAAAGAATGTTAGGTAACCATTTGTGATCAGTTAAATTATTTCTTTCGGTTTCCGGTTTTTTATGCATCGGCGTATAAAAAAATAACAGATTTGTAAAATATTTACTTTTATAATAATTTCATAGTTTCGCTTAACCGACGCATGAATGAAGTGATGAGGCTCATGTCAATGTTAATGTTAAATAAGGCGGAAACATACACAATGTGCACTCAAGTAGATCTTACGCAGGGCTTTTTAAAGTGCTCATTTTACCGTGAACAGCCTATATCCAAAATTTATTTGCCAACACGCTTTAGACTTTAGACTGTTTGTAATCAACCCAATCCGAAAAACCCCGGTCCTCAATTGCAAATATTATTACGTAATTTCTGACGGGGTTTTTTTTTTGCTATTATGTTCGCAGCAGAATGGTAAAAGCGGTTTCCTGTGCAATGTTTAAATTATTTGCAGCTGAGTTCAGTTTATGGTTATACATTTTTATGTCTGTGGGCATTTCACAGCGTTACATTAATCGACTTATCGATGCTTGCCGTTACATCAGTGACAGAGGTTATTTTTACATGTGCTGAGATCAATACGCAGTGAGCGGAAATGAGTGGATTGGACGGAGAGCCTTGACACGTGCAAGTATATTTTACTGTCGCTCTTAAATCGTTCTCGCCAAATCACTACTTTAATTATTTGATTATTATTTCCTATAATTCGAGGTTATTGGATAAGTAATTTGTTACTCGGCCAACGAGAAATTATAATGGAACAGTGATGGCCTTCGCCTGTAGAGGCTTCATGAAAATACTAAATCTCGTTTGTTAGACAGTGAAATGAACCCGGCATCTCCTAAAGGCGAGTCTAATGTACTATCACTGCACCACTTTGCTCTTCAGTAAGCTTTAAGTGATTTTACAGGTAAATTTTTTCACTGGTTTTGCAATTTAGTGTTAAGTTTTTTTCTATTTCATTTCCAGCGAATTTTTTAAAATCCTTTTATCACTTTCACATATTTGTATTGCCAAGTTTTAAGCCGGATATAATGTAGATTAACCTCTACATTGACGTATTTGCCTCCTCATGTTATGCATAAATAAATGAGACATGCTGAAGCTGCATGGTGAGATAAGTCCGCACGTTGTTTCTGTTCCGTTGTGGTGAAATGTGTGAATATGGTAGTTATGCTGTCGGTCGCTAAAGTCGTGCTGAGGAATAACACTACGCAGTCCTGGATCCAGGCAGTTTTGTAAGGGGGACAAAGTGTTCTTCTGCTACCCCTTTTTTTTTATATCTTACTTTAAGGCAAGTAAGTATTGGGTTAAAACATAATCAATACTGATGTGGTATTATTTTTGCTGTAGTAAATTAAAAAATTGAATATTTTAGCTATGCAAAAAAACCTCCACTTAAAAATTTTATGATGTAAAGCGCAATTCAGTTCAATTTACACGCGTTGTCATACACGTGAACATTTGAACCACACACTACAACAAATTCTAGCTTAAACGACTTTTTCGCAGCCAAAAACCGATTAAATTAGCTTCTTCACTTTTAAAGAATAATATTGGTAAAATAATCATTCTCTCTTGAGTTACTGTACTTTGATTAAGCGATAAAAATCTACCACAATCGTTAACACATTGTAAGTAAACATAGGCCCTAGTGTATTTATAGGTATATCACATAAACATGAAAATGTAAAAACAGATCTTCTAACTCCATGCCATAGTGGGTAGGTGAAGAGATTTGGGCGGCTCTTAACAGCGAAGTCTTGAGAGCCGATGAGGGTGTTTGAAGTGAATATGGAGCGCCGCTGAAATGATGGTGCGGGGAAAGCGGGAGCTCTTCGAGGAAACCCGCCGACCAACGGCATCGCCCGGCACGATTCCCACTTGCGAAAATCCAGTGACCCGTCCGGGGAATGAGCCCGGTTCGCCTTGGTGGGAGGCGAGTGTGCTAATCGCTCAGCCACCGTGGCCTCTGCATACCATAGTATACGTTTGTGTGCTTTAGTCTCGTTTTCAACAAATGTTCATAATTCTTGGAATTTACTTCATCTTTTTCAGCAGATAGTGTAGAACTAAGTTTGCCAGTCTCTGTTGAGATTTTTAAAGCAAAAACAAACCTATCACAATCGTTTATACAGTTAAAATAAAAAAGTTTTATTTACAGGAATATTACAGAAAACATAAAAACATAAAGACACTATACTAATTTTTTTGTCATAACTTTCTTTTCGAATGAATACTTGAAAATGTTTCATTATAGCAATAGCTGTTCTACATTTTACAAATGCTTTGGAATTTCGACTCCAAATTGTATTTGTAAATTATATTGTAGTTATAAAAAGGGGAGAATCTTAAAATTGATACTTTACATGTCAATACTTCGTGATTTATGTTTTTAATGCAAGATATTCTGTATTGCTAAAGAGCTGTATTTGTACTTTTGAAATAAGTGTTATTAAAAAGCTGAAATAAGCAAGCATACAGTATGTCAATACGAAGAGTGAAACCCCACCTTAAGCATGCTAGCGTGCACTGCAGCCCCGACTCTCCAGCTATACATTGAAAAAAATTTTTTTTTTCCGTAACATCTCAAACAAATCGATATCATATGCACATAATTTTTGGAATAAGCTTTTTCACTTTTAAAGCATAGTATAGCTAAGTTCATCAGTCTCTCTTGAGTTATTTTGATTAAGCGAAAGAAACCAATCACAATCGTTAATGCAGTGTTAGTAAGATTGTATTATTTACAGGCATATCATGCATAAACATGAAAAAAAAAAGTTTAGTGCACACGTCACTACAACATAGCATCTCTTGATGTACGTTATAAAATAACTTTTCTTGCTTTTCTCTCAGCAAGTAAATCAATGGCATGTTCGTAATTAATTAAATTAGCCTCATCGCTCTCGATAGACAGTATAGCTAAGTTCGTGAATCTCTCTTGAGTCTTGAGTCATATAGGACCTAAGATAGTTTTTAATCAATTTAAATTTACCGAAACGCCGTTCGCACCCGACAGATGTTGTTGGCAAGGGTATGTAGATCCTTAATGCTACACAATCATTTGGAAAAGCTTCCGCCAGGTCTCTTCTATGAGTTAAGTTCCGTAGATCAAGAGCGTTTGATTTCTGTAGACGTTCAGTCAGTGATGTTCCTAACTTGATCTCGAAAGACAAGGATTTCTGTTGGAAACTCGTCTATGTTTAAATCTTCTGGATACTTATTATCTAAATCTACAGCTCGTGTTTTCAGGTTTTGATCGTTTATAGTGTGTAATTCTTATCCATGCAAAAATGAAAAGTTTTCGTTAAGTTGTTTAGCACTATTCATCCTTGTTGTTAATTAACTCTGTGTTTCTATAGTCTGTTCCACGCCGATACTTTCTGCCATTACTTTAGCTGTTTTTAGCCTCTCACTTGTATTTCTGAATGTTTCAATCGTGTTGATCAGTCCTTTCAATATCTCAATCGACTTTGACAGGATTACGTCACCTTTTTGGACTTCTTTATTTACTCTATCGATTTCTTTCAAGAGTTCAGCCCATGCAACGAAATACGAAATGAACCGAAAATCTAGCAATGCACGAAGAAGACTGCCAGCCTCCGACTTGGTTTCTTGTTGGTATTGCCCCTCTGTATGCTCGTTAAGAGCCTCTTATCACTCCATCACGCCCTTTTCCACCGCTCTTCGAACAAGCATTCCAGCCTCTCCCTCTTGCAAATCTACTCTCTCTCTCTCTCTCCACCGCGCCAGGCAACACATTCTGACATGACTAATGTACGCGCGCGCACACACACACACACACACATATATACACACACAGACGTGTTTTCTTCGGCCGAGGGGATATTTTTTTCCTAACTTTCAAAAACCGGGTGGTGCCAGCTTTCCGTTGCTTAGATATGCCGCCCGGGGCACATGCTCCCTCTTGCCCCTCCCCCTCCCCCCCCTACGCAGATCCGGCACTGACTCTACGTCCAGTATAACCTAAGCTAACCTAGGTTATTGGTATGCGATCTACTGTCTCACTGACGTGTTTATGTTGTTAGATGCTCGTTTGCCGCTTGACGTTCCATGTTCGATCGTGTATCGTTTTAAGACTGAGGACATTTAAATTTTACTGCTACCAGCCAGAATGTGTGGCAGTATATGAAAATGATGGCATATACAACTCGTGTGAATTTGTAGATGTTGCATTTTGCAAGTGTGAAAACTACGTATTGATAAAGTTATTGAAATGGTATTGTGGATTTCGTTTTTTCTTAAAAAAAAAAAGTTACTTTACATATTATTGCTGAACATAATTATATAGTTCTTGTAATAATTTTTATTATTGACTTTGAAATTAGGGTATGTCATTGTAGATGCTGAAATCTTTAGAGGTATGTGACCATTGCAATTTTTCTCCATATCTAATCAATTCCTGTTGCATCTAGATCGACAGAACTATTACACGATTATAGGATAATTTAAAATTTCATTTGTAGTCATTAATGTTTCTAAAGAACACTAAGTAGGGAAAATTGCTGTCGTTCCAAGATGTTTTCTATAAAAATGGTGGTTATATCGAAAATAAACAATCGCGAAATATAGCGTTATTGTTTATTGAGAATTTTTACTCCATAAATACTGCGTGCCATCGCAGAAACTCGTATGATTTTTTTATTATGTTTGCAAGCCATTCACAAACTACTTTAATATTAGTTATGCCTACTGCTGTTATTAATTTATCGCCTGCATTGCTTAAAATTTGACGTTTAAACAAAACACTGTTCTTATGAGCAAATATGGGCGTTTATTTTGTAAAGATTTTTTTATTTCAATCAGCACGTGTAGAATAGGGGTTCAATTACAGTGGACTGCTTCGTTCAGTGTTATTATGTATGAGAATATTTGAAAATATCTCTGTAGGATTGCAGGTACTGTTTTTATCGACAACGATGCACATATCTCTTGTTGCATATCGTACACTCTGTGGTAGTTGGTTCAAGTGGGTCCGTTGTCTCTTCTAGGATATGAACAACAGGTTTGCTGCAGGTAACCTATGAGAACGCCCGCCCCTACTATATTGGGTCCAGCAGGGGAACCTTGCTAGTACCGTGTCTAGCACGTTACTATTCGGGATGGATATCGGATCGATTCATACCCGGGATTTTTGCATTCCTAAAACGTTGCGCTGGCTTTTCTTCTTACTTTAATCCAGTCTCTTCTCCACCGTACTCAGACATTTAGATTTATTGACGACGCCTTTCTGATTGGTCAAGGGTCTACACCAGACGATTTCGACTAAACCTGACGATGGCGAATGCGAAAAAGATTGATGACTACCGCGGCGACGATGACTAGGACGGCTCCGACAACAATGACCCTGACGAAGACGTCTTACGACCACGATGACCCCGAATAGGATGACGATGACTGTGAATTCTCATTTCTCTTTTTTACGGTGCTTTTGTATTTTGTATTCTTTTAAGTAGAAGTTCTCTCATTGGCAAAATTGTGTGCTATCTGTTTGTATTTAAAAATTGTGATATTGTATTAATAATTTTTCTCCTGCGGTGACGATCTGTCGAGGACCGTTGCCCCGCTCACACTGCCCTCCTCTCTCTCCCGTTATCAATCACCGCGCTCCAGGACAACCACAGTGGAGGCTAGGGGAGACACTTCGTGCAGGCCGGAGAATGCCGAAAAGCTCGGCTCAGGCAGGAATTCTCCGAGGGATCGAATCCCGCCTACCGGGCAGAACAGCCCACCGCGATTGTACCTCAATTTCCACCCTCTACCCTCCTTTCTACACACTGTGAGAGGGCTGTGAGTGAGCCGGGGTTTGTGGGCCGCCCTGGCACGTGAGCACTGCGTCGTGTCGCCATGGAGACCGATCCGTAGTGTGGTGTGGCCCCAGAATCTGCTTTATAAACCATCGTCCTGTCCAGCCGCTCTTTCTGTGCGAGCTGTGACAGGGTGTCGACCCACAGAAAACAGGGAAATGTCAGGGAATTCGCACCTGGGTCAGGGATTATGTAAACAATTGCTGAACTCTTCAAAAACGGTTGTAGTACATTCATGGTTTCTTCGGCCTTTTTGAATCAAACCTTTGAAAAATCTCCCCATGTATGGCGTGTTCAGTTATTTCCTAAATACGCCTTGCATCACAAGCGTTTTATGTTTGTGTTCATAAAAGTTACTTTTTTTTCCTTTTAAATTGAAATGTTATTCATATTTTATTTACAAGCTATAATGATTCATTTATAAGTAATTTGAATAAAAAAAAGGAGAGAAAATAGGTATGTTGGTAGCGCTTAGTGAAAAATAACCCTTATACAAAATACTGTACACTTCGGTGCGTCGTCCTCCCGTGTAATTATCCAGGCTTAGTTTGCACGAGGCGGAGGAATATCCTGGATGCAGAACTTTAGCAGGGCTTTAGAAAAGGCTGAAGTAACCGTGAATTGATTATAGTTGTTTGAATACAGGATAACGTAATTGTGATCGTATGCGTTTTAAAATTTCAATTTTAAGTTTGTGAATTAGTTAATAATACATTTTTTGGCAAGTGACATAGAGCCTATACGTATTAAATAAAGCGTGTGTTTGTAATGGGCACTCGTGTGAAGTCTATAGCGTGTATCACGAGAAATATCGAAGAGCTGAATAAAATGTTTTTCCTGCTTGCTTGGCCGGTTTCAGTGTAATTTTATTCATCTTCGCGGTTAGCATATATTTTTCTGTCAGTTGTGAGAAAACGTGGTAGTGGAATGTTTCGGTCCTGAAAATAGGTAAGGTTATGCCTGTAAAACAGGGAAATGTCAGGGTATTCCAAGATGGAATTTCAGTGGACACACCGAAGCAGCCCGAAAATGAACTGTCGCATTTCAGTTTGTGTATTACAGACCACTGTTACTTTTTTTAACTTCTCGGTTTGTTCGTGAATTGTTCCTTCGTTCAACTTTGATAGTTATACTTGGCAAAGTAAAGCCGACATATTTCTTATCAATTTTATAAAAGTACGATAAGTGCAGAATCACAATTATTTCAGTATATACCATAGAAATAGAACAAAAGTCTGGCCAGTCAGTAGGAAATAATTCAATTCCGTTTGAATTTCCCTGACAAAGAACCTGTCATAGTTTATCGCAAACGCATATATTCGTGTTTCAGCTTATTCAATGTTTACAGCGTCAGTTACTACGTTTTCAGGGTGACTGCTTACGCACTGACGTATCCTACGTTTTATGGTTGAACCGTAATTTCTAAGAGGTAAAAATTCACTAACGAGATTTTAATATGTGAAAATGGTGTGTATGGACTTAGCATATTTAACTATATTTTTTCTTCCATTTATGAGTGTTCATAATAAAGAATATTGCAAATATTAGACTGTATAATAAAGAGTGTGGTTGAGGCAAACTTCGGCTAAATAAACTGCGTATAATTGATCGCTAATTATTATTATAATGCCATAGCGATAATAATTTCTAAAGAAATGTTTAATGGTGACAGGACCGAGTAGTATGTCTCCGTACAGGTTAAATTCTCATTACATTGGATTTTAGCCAATTGTTTTATTCAAATTGTGATTGTATTTTTATGCGTGTTACAGTAAATTTGTAATACTCTTTTGTCTTTTGACTATGGGATTTCGGAAACAGCTGGTTTCACTTCCTCCTGCACGAGCAAAATAAGTATGTACTAGTTAATGAAAACTTCAGCTTGGTTTATTGCCGTCGGAGTACGAGCACAGTTGTGCTGCTCGACTTGTCCTTTCGTATCTCGATAAATCCTCGGTTATGACGTGTTTGTCGAGAAGGGCTAACCAAAGACAGAGAACTTTCCAAAGTGTGTAAATATTTACCCCGTCGCCCCACCAACTCAACTTCCGCCTCTTCTCGCGCCAGGAATGGGAAAGTCTGTAAGCTTCAAGTCTCTGTGAAGGAAAATAAGATTACACAGCACCCAGTGCGATGAATTGTGTTTCGCGAAGAAGTTGTTGTTTATATTCCAACATTTCGAGTAGACGATGTTGTAAACCACCCGTCACCAGAATTCACGGCGTTTTCTTATTTTGTTTTTCGACATCTGTTTAGGTATCTTTTTGACCAAAAACTTGTTATTGCAGGAGGTGTAAAACGTCATATTATTAATGAAACTCCTTAAAATGCGTAATCTTGGAAATCATATTTCGAAGGGAAATTCTTCGAATAATATTATTTTAGAGTTAGTGAGAGAAGAACGTCTGATATTTGGCATCTAATTACATACCATGTATGCATATAAAACACTTTAAACGGTTTAAGAAATTATAAAAAGTATTGTTAATTTTACAGAAAAATTGACGACTTTCAGCAAGTGCTTCATATGAAAATAACTATAAGCTACACGCACAAATTATATGTAAGAAGTTTATATAATATGTGTTGGTGTGTGTGTGTGTGTGTGCACTTGCAATGTGAACTCAACTTGTATCGAGTAAGTGAAAATAAAGCGTAATTAATTATTTAGAACATCTTAGAATTAGCTTCAGTTATTCGTTTGTCGTGTGACTGACATTTCCATGTCTCACATACCAGGTTTCCCAAAATAACACCTACACTCATTGTATGTTAATAACAAAGAAACTATTAAAGGCAATGTGATGGGACTGCGCCTGTTTGATGTTATAAGGACAGTGGTGAATGTGTGTCAGCGTGTGGAGCCATTCTGCTGCTATCAGTTGTGTTTGCATCCACGAGTGACCTCGTAAAAGAAATGGTAGAAGTGACAAGATTTTCTTTCGAGCAACATAAGTGGATTTTAAAGTGTTTTTGGAAATTTGGGAATATGATTGAGATGCAGAGACGATGGAAGACAGAATTAGACACTGCGCCACTGTCATGGGTAGCAATGACCCGATTACGTGATATGAGCGGCACGGAAGTGTGTGTGTTGTGAAGACATGATGGTGCGGCAGGAAAGAGAACTACAACTTATGAATTAAGTGCGGGGGTTCTGTTCCACACATCTGCTTGTTCCCCAGGGAAGTCGAAGTCACTATGGCAAGTTGCGCGTGGGTTAGGTATCAACAAATCAAATGTCCACCGACTGTACATTGCCACGTGACTTCACACCATAATTGAAAGCAACCCAGATATGCGTGTCGAATTCTGTGTATTGTAAACATTTGCAATGACAACAAACATTTTACTGACGCGATTGTTCCGATCAGGCAGCGTTTAAATTGAATAGATTTTCGAACTGTCAGCCGCCGAAACTGTGTGTACTGGGCCGACGAAAATCCCGACATTCTTGGTAGGTAAGCAGTGTGGTGCGGTATGTCCGCCAGAGGACTTATGGGGGCCATCCTTCATGGACGGAATGATGACAAGTGAAACTTACGGAGCCATGTTGCACGAAAACATTGTGCCAGCTGTTCACCAACTTTATCCAGATGACGATTCCTTTTATTCCAGCAGGACGTTGCACCGATACATTACTAGGGACAGGTGTTTTTTGCGAAAAGATTTCACGACCAGATGTACTCCAAAACACTTTTGTCCATATGCATTTTCGTAGTTGGGTGACTTTAAATGTCTCGTGCTTCTAGTGTCTACCCGCGAATCACGGACGTTCAGTATTGGAGTACTATACTACGATTGGTCCAGTCAAATAACAACATGTCTTCTCACGTAGACATGCTGTCAATAACCGGAGGAAGTTGAGGTTGTGAACGTAGGATATTGAAGTCTAGTGTGGCTATAAATATTTTCAAGAAATACACCTGTCCCTATACATTACCATCGAGACGTAGATTGATCCTGGATGAAACTTCGTTGGGAGGTGGATAGACCGACGAACAAGTGTGGAGAATTCACCCAGATTTAGAGACTTGGCGCAGATAGATTTTCTGACGTGAATACATCTTCAAATTTACGGCCCTAGTTGGAGGCAATCCAGAAAATCCGATGATAACAAAATCGGATGATACAGTGTGGCATTGCAGATCCGAATCTATCGTCTACATTCATAATTCAATTACACCACTTGATTGCTAAAAGATAAATGAATATGTAACGTTGAGTGAAGATTGTGAAGGAAAAAAAAGAGGGGCGGGGGGGGGGGGGGGCAATTTTCAGTTCGTTTCGCCGCGTCAGATAACTTCCGCGTAGTATAACTTTTGACTAGGAGAAGATACGACGCTCGTTTAAGTTTAAAACATCTCTCGTCAAGATCAATCAATTGCGTGTGTAAATACATTTGTGTGGCGTGGTCATAATGAAATTGTATAAGTTTAATGTAAAAAAGTAAGAAAACTTAACCCAATTTCGGCCTATACATGTCAAAAATCCAAATCGAAATACAGAAATCGTATACGGTTGGAAAGAGCATCTCACAAGCAATCCAGTGATACCCATAAAACACCATATGAACGAGTGAAGCGGTGCCGGGAACGTAAAAAATACATCAAGGCGTCCGAGCGCGACATCGTAGACGTATTCACGCAAAACAAACGGCCGTGTCCCCTACACAGCCAAACCCAATTTTTCTGTGGGAAACTACGAAGGACACTGTGTGCGCCTCAAAGCCACGGGCATGAAAATCGTAGTTACACTTTGTCGTTATGTTCTACAGCGTTGCAGACGATGTCGTGCTACTGACGGCGGACATTTTGAATGTTTGTAACTTACCGACGTTCTCCCAACGTTGTCATTATATCGTCAAATACAAGCAGTACCACCAAATTACTTTAAATAGTTTCTCAGTTATTTACGTTCAGAGAGTGTAGACGTTAATTTGTGACACCCGTTACTTGGAATCGCATTAGTTCGAAACGGCGTTGTAAATAGGGGTGTTAAAGAAAACTTCTGCCTGCTTATATGTGGAATATAGAGAATCCTGAAAAGGAGAATGAATTTGTACGTCCTGATATTTATGTTGTAAAATTTTCTATTTAGAACCTATAGTTTCCAAACTTCTCGTTGTTTGAGTCAGTTACTTATCTTTAATGCTTTGCTTTACTGGTAAAATGTTTCCAACATGAACAGTAGTTTTGTGTATTATGATTAGACGTCTTTCGTTTACTCTGTTAACAAGAAACAAATTACAATTGTAATAAATTTTCATGTAGTATAAATATTTTATGCATGCTAGAAAACGAGGCTTAATTTAAAAGTAGGGAGGGTGAGATTCCCAATATTGTAAGGAATGGTACTATACAAATAAGAGGCCCATCAAAGTGTGTTAGTGTAAAAACGCCACTAGCCAATATTTAGTGAGAAAGGTTTTTGTGCTCTCCTGCGCTCCCACTGATTTGTTTTTTCCATTTACGACATTGTGCTCTTTTTAGTAAATTGATACAGCAGATTGGTTTTTCAAGTATACAGCTGCCTGGCAGCTGGCAGGGAATACGATATAGTGTGTAGCGAGTGTGTGACCTAGCTTGTTCTCTCCATGTGTGTCTCTCTAGTCTCGCTCTGTCGTAATCTCTGAGAGCAGTTAGGACTGGTGGATATCGTTCTCTCTCTGACACTGTTCTGACGTAGACGCAGCAGCTAGGGAACGAAATTGTACACACTGGCCAAACTCATTCCTAAGATCATTTCTTTACGCGGTACAATATTAAGTGCTCATTTATTGGTGTCTGTCATAATTACAACTTTTTATGAAAATTATTTACAGCAAAGATAGCGTGCGAAATTCGATTTAAAAAATAGCAGGCGTTATATGTTCCGTTCACCGATACGTTAATTGGACTATTGTTATACGAGAATTTTCTCATGTTCTTTATTTTCCTATCCCCAGTTATAAAAGCAAGTCGTGGAAGGCTTTTAAATCCAGTTAAAGCAAAAAATACCGCACATTTTATGTATTCATAAACATTTTATTGAAGTTGGCGGTATCAATTTTGCTCTCGTATTTAATAGAACTACAATTTTTTCAATGACATGGTTATCGTGAGATACTTCACAACGCACGGAACTAGCAAATTTTATATACACATTTTTTTCTGCGTAATAGATTAGATTGAAGTAATTGCTCGATAATATATCTCGCAATATATCTTGCTGTGTGCAATGTCCATTCGTGGAGCTGTAGTATCCACTTTTGCTCTATGTATTAACCCTAACTCAACATCACACTTTGGTCTTAAAACTTGTTTCTTCGTTTAACTTTTACTAATCCGTACATACTGCTAGTATTGATGTGCTTAGCCACATGTAGATTTTACTGAAATGAATTTCGTTTTATCTGTGCACTCCGAAAATATATTTTTACGTATATTACAAATACTTAGAAACCCTATTGCCAAAAAAAAATTGTAGGACTATCACTATAAAAATTTTACTATAAAAATACAACACATATTTCTATAGGCTGTTCACGGTAAAATGAGCACTTTAGAAAGCCCCGCTTAAGATCTACTTGCTTGTACGTTGTGTATTCTTCCACCTTATGTAAAATCAACATTGACATAGGCCTCATCACTTTATTCAAGCGTCGGTCAAGTGAAACTGTGAAATTATTAGAAAAGTAAACATTTTATAAATCTGTTAAAAAGATGGTCAGTAAATATATTTTTATTTTAGCCTTATATGTTAACTTCTGAATGTGGTGGGATATGCACCATGTGTTTTTAACTTACTTGTCAATATATATTTAAAACGGCGAATAAAGTATAAAAAATGGCCGAAAGAAAAAAGGAACTAGGGCTTCAAAAGTGCTCACTTTACCGTGAACAGCCTATATTACAAATGGTTACCTAACACTGTTTATTCGAATTTAACATATGAAACTACTTTCCATCCACCGTTACCAACTTTACCGGGCGCATGTCACTCAGTACTCCCGTTAAAATATATGCAGGCAGGGCAGTAACATTTTTCTAAGGTTGATTTAAAAAAGTGCTCACTTTATCGTGAACAGCCTTTAATAATAATAATATTATTTGTATTGAAACTAAAATTTTTGAAGAATGGGAATAAAATTATTTTTATTGTACACTCCAAAACGACTGATGAATAAAGAAAGCAAATGAGGGGCAGAACATTAAAATTACATTTTCAAAGATAACACCCTTTGGCGGCAGCTAGTCTCGAACCAGCTTCCCTTGCGAAATGATCGTAAGGGTCTTACTGAATTTTCTCGTCATAAATTATAATTATTTATTTACTCGGGCAAAAATACGCTATCACTTCTTATGGGAAATTTAAGATTAGTTGTTTTAGAGAATAGGTAACGTTAGACTGAATAAAGTCTATATGTGGATTGCATATTTGTACAAATGCAGTTTTATTGCAGAACACACTGTTTAAGAAATTTTGCGTTGGGACAACAGTTATTGGCATTACATACCTACAAAATATTATTACAATCTGTTGGGTTGGTTAACTGGGCGCTGGAATTACACATAGCCGCATGATTGCGTAAGCCTATCTTTCCCAAGAAAGTTATGTAAATGGCAACGAAATTTCGTGAACAGGTAATAATGTTATATGGAACCATTTTCCCTCCAGTTTAGTCATTATTTTTCAGTAGCACATTATTTGTAAAAATATTAATTTTTTGAAAGTAAAATACTTTTCTTGATGTAGTACAAATGCGGCTTTACGACGTTACCAAGTAGACTTTTTTTTTTTTTTGTATTTCAGCTCATGTTTATAAGTATACAAAGAAATACTCAGTAACCAGTTAATGTACAAAAACATATTACGATGTAGCTTAAAATCACTTTGACAGCCGGCCAGAAGAACGGAACTGGTGGATTGAACAATCAAGAATGGAGAAGGAATCTGTCATGATGTATCAAAGAATCTTATTGGTATTCGCCTAGAGTGATTTCGGAAAACCGCTGTAAAAAGGAGTCAAGATGACAGGGAATAAAATCCCTCCCTCCAGAATGCGAGCATGTTATTATTACGCCTTCTTGCTCGGTATAATGGGACGATACCGCAGTCTGGAAAGAGTAAAAAAAATTATCAGTAAAGAAGCAAGTTTTTTCTTGGCGTGATTTGCAGAGCATGTGAATATAATTACTATCTATAACTTTACCACATGTCAAGTAAATTTTCTTCATTGCATTCTTTTAAACGACATAAGATGGATGCGTTTCAGTAAAGGGGAGACGTATTACTGGTGAATTATGGTCATCATGTTCTCCGCTGCACCGTTTATTTGTTGACATTTCTCACCCCTAAACACTTCCAACGTAATGCGTCTCCAGCATAAACAATTACAAATAAATCTGAACCCACGAAAAAAAAAAAAAAAAAATCTGTAAAACCTCTGCAGAGTGGCTGAAACTGATGGACTCACAAGAATACAGTGGCTCGAGTTCACTGAAATAGCTCATATTTCGAAAATTCCCACACATTACTTTGCAATACGCTGATTACGTAGTGAATTAAATTGAATCCTTAGATGGCAGTGGTCAGCTACATAAGTCACACTGTAAAAAATAATGGGAAAATTACCTGACAAATGTAAGGTAATATTTGCAAACTTGTGGGGGAAACACAGTGTTCTTTACGGGTAAGGTAAAAATTACCTCACTCTGGAGTAAAATTCACGTACATGGCTGTGTAAAATCCCATACATAGATGGGAAAATTGTTAAGATTAG
The DNA here is from genome assembly GCA_029891345.1 of Dryococelus australis. Taxonomy (NCBI): domain Eukaryota; kingdom Metazoa; phylum Arthropoda; class Insecta; order Phasmatodea; family Phasmatidae; genus Dryococelus; species Dryococelus australis. The sequence goes on from CM056996.1 coordinate 75,117,618, forward strand.
TTGTTTTAGAGAATAGGTAACGTTAGACTGAATAAAGTCTATATGTGGATTGCATATTTGTACAAATGCAGTTTTATTGCAGAACACACTGTTTAAGAAATATAATAGTTTTAAATATAAATTTATTATACATTATATTTAATTTTCCCTTACTTGCATGGGATTTCTCCCCCTCTTATAACAGGTACTTTTCCCGTACAATTAGGGAATAGTACTTTACTTGTTATGTAAATTTACTCTACATTTAAAAGGTAATTTTACCTTAAGTGTAGAGGTTGTTCGCTTCCCTTACATGTAAGGGAATTTTACTTCAATTTTTTACAGTGTAATTTTTAGCGACTTCTTATGTCGTTTATTCAAACTTAGAAAGCGTGTCGTTATAAATCTTGTTAGTGCGGATCATAGGAGTTTTCCCGTTGAATTGGCGCTGTCGGCCACGGCTTGATTTCCCCCGCAGTTATCGTCTGCCCCTTTTTTCTCCCTTCCGTTGCTGGTCGGAACCATCGCAGCGCGTGTTCAGATGCCGGAGCGCCTTGCCTTGCCTCGCCTCACGTCGTTGGTTTCTGACCGGGGATTCGAGCGCCGGCCCGCCCAGCGACGTGATCTGAAATTCCGAAATGTTGATCTGCTGTCGTGAAGATAATTCCGATTCGTTTGTGCGCGGGCGAGGAAGGCCCGAAGGAAGCTGCGGTTCCTTGTTGCTTCCTGTGGACTCGTTTCACGTTCCTCCGAAACTTTCTATGTCTGCAGCAGCCTCTCGTACCCCGCTCCACCCGTCATTTTTTTTTCTCTCTCTTTGCCGCTGCTCAGCGATCGAAATGGAATTTCTTCATTTCGGTGCCTCGCGTGCGTCGAACTGGAGCGCTCGAAGGCTGCAGCTATGTCGATGCATGCCACGATGAGCGAGGTCTAAGAGAATTCCTTTGTATGGATTCTCTAGTTCTGAAGACCGCCACTAGGAGTATTGAACTATGGCAAAGAACTTCCAGGGTTGTGCCCACCTGGGCGACATCCTAATCTGGGAGTAAATTTTTCTCTTTTGGGTGTCCCAAAACTGCAGAGTAATATTACTCTTGAGCATTTTGTCAGAGTCAAGGTTTTACGCACACTGTTTCAGCGAGTAACGAAAGGTGAAACGAATATGGCGGAAAGTTTGGTAGAATTAAACATATTGAAAGTAAATGTGGACACTCTTATTACAGACACAGAAGTCGTCCTCCGTTTCCGCGCGGAAACCGAGGACGGCTTCTGATTGGCTGTTCTAGTTTTCCGCTCTGTCTGTTCGGCGTTTACGGCGTACATGTGAACCAGGCATAACACTGCGATGGATGTCCCCGAGAGAGTGAGAGTATGTGTCATGGTGTAAAGTGGATGGGGAGGAGGAGGGGAAGAGAGAAAGCGGATTAAAATAGGGGAATAAATATCACACTCGCCACTGATGGCAGAAGCCTGCTTCTGCAATATTTTACGGGAAAGAACGAGCTCTTCATTGAACCTCATTTCACCGCCACTTGTGAGGGGAAAAGGGGGGGGGGGGGGTTGTCGCATCGTCCCTCGGGGTTTTGGACGGCGGAACGGGGGTTGGGATTGTTCACATCCGTATTGAAATACGTATTTGGTAACCGGAATAACTTTTTTTTTTTTTTTTTTTTTTTTTTTTTTTTTTTTTTTTTTCACCCGTGAAATCGTATTTCAAAATTACTCTGGCATGTATATGTTACTGTGAAATGAATGAAATACGCTGTCATAGTTTATGTCGTTTTGTCATTTAGGTAATAAAACTATTTAGAAAAAAACGCTCTTCCATATATTTACTACTTGTCATCCTACGAAAAGAATATTAGAACTTCAGACGAATTTACAGAAATCTTTATAAATCCAAACAATTTAAACCCCTTTCGCGTGTCCGTAAATGGCGTTACGTGACTGTTTTTATTCGAAGATTGTCTTCGAATGTATAGTATTGTTTGAAATTTCTGTAGTCATCACCACTGGAATTCTCTGCAGGCTTCCGATAAAGGCTGGGACGATAGTGTTATATCATAAATTTTAATTTTCATGGCTGCATGCTGCACAACGAAAACACTGCACTCGCGCTTTGCACGATATGGGTTAATGGAGTAATATGACGTTTTCTCTTGAGCAACTCATGAGTAACGTGATCAGCCCCATGGCAATGCTAATTTTCCATATTGCGGAAGAATACACATTATGCAGCACGTGAGAAGCGTGTAGTATTATTGCAGTCTCTTGGCCTGTATAGTGGAGAGCTGCTTTCACATATACGTGCAATTCCCTTTCGGTCCAGCAACACCATAACAGCTAGTATAGACTGTTCTCGGCAAAGTGAGCATTTTTGAGAGGCCCTCGTTACTATTTCTATTCAGCACAGTGTGTATAATCCACCCCAACCGGAAGTTAACGCGTCTAAGGCTAAAATTATATATATATATATATATATATATATATATATATATATATATATATAGAGAGAGAGAGAGAGAGAGAGACATTGTGATTAGTAAAATACTACATACAAACCAATTTTCTTGGTAGCCAGAGGAATTTTTAATTGCTTTTTGTTCAGTTTTGACGACGGAGTTACTTATGTTCGTACGTTCTGTTGTTCAAATCTGCCAGGAAATAGGAATTCTTTCGACTGAGAATTTTTTTATGGCTCATTCCCAATGATTATGTTCATTTTATTGCAAATTCTTCGCTTGCTTGTACTTCTTGCGGTGTACTTCTTGTACATCCTGTGCCGATATGATAGTGCGGTTAATATAGCTAGAGACCGGTTCACAATAGCTAGAGACCCGGAAATTTCGCGAATTCATTCGGCAACAAGCTAGACGCCACAATCCTTTGTGCACTCGAGCTTCAGTTAGTAGTTCATTGGCTGTTACTCCAGTTAAACCCTAGTCCAGGTACCACGGGATTCGGTTCTTATTTTCGTAGCAGGTTCGTTATTGGTTTAAAGTCGTTCGGGGCGTGCCTAACAAACTACGGTCCAATGGAAGCACAGACACTTACCTAGACTACACGTAAATGCAGTTTAACTTGTCCTCAGATGGATCCACGAAATTTCCGCGTCACCGACAATAGCTCGTCCGCAGTTGAATGGTCCGCGACGTGCGTGTCTACAATAACAAAGCACCAAATTGGACGCAGTCCGAAGCTAAGCTTCCTGATACTGAAACTAGAGTGCACCCTAATCGGCGCGTCAACAAATGGTATGCGATTACTCGCAAATATTGATACTTCTAGCTTATTTTTATTTAGTTGTACTTCATTTGTTTTTTTTTTTTTTTTTCTCTAGTCAGTACATTTATGAATTTATATTTATTTAGGTTTCGCTTTCGCATCTGCTAGATTGAAGGTTTTTGATTTGAACAAATAGGGAGTTTTATATTTTAAATCTTCAAGCCTCGATATCAATACACCATTATTTAATTTTTTTTTTTTTTTCCGTTTGCGCGCGATTAAATGTAAACAAAATAAACAATTTGGAAAACGTCCGCGGACGAAAGTTGAAGTTGGCGAATGATGTTGGGACAGTACTGTAGACTAAAGAGAGGTAGACTTCTTATTCGTCTCCTGCGCACGTATCCAACATTGACCTACCCAAAGGAACACAACTATCAGAGTCACGTGGTCAACAGAGCTGAACGTGTTTGTTTATATTTTAATTTTTAAATTACAACCACTATTATATTAATAAAATACTTTTACCAGTTTGAATTTAATAAAAAAAAAACATTAAAAATTGATTAGAGGAAGTATAAAAACATCTCAAAAGCAATTGTTTACCAAAAAGTATTCTAACCTGAAACCCAATCCATGCCAATTTTGCTAGCCGTATTGGTAGAAAAGCAGTTCAATGCTGGGACACGGAGATTGGTTGTGCGCAGCCAGCGAGATCGGCCTACCTTATCTTTAGTCTATCGTTGGGACATGGGACCTTGGGACATTGGGACGGTGAGCTGTGACGTCAGAGGGTCACGTGCACCAATCAGCAGTTAGGCGTCCGCGGACCAGTTATTGTGGACTAGGCCTAAACTCTCCATCTCGAAATGCCCGAGTAGACTATTAAATGTAAACTGTGCACTTTTAAAACCAGTCTTTAAAAATAATCACTGCTCGTTTATAGGCTGTTCACGATAAAGTGAGCACTTTTGAAATCAACTTTTAAAAAAAAGTCACTGACTCTACCTGGATATGTTTTAACGGGCGCACAGAGTGACATGAGTCCAGTAAAGTTGGTCACGATGGAGGGGAAAGTAGGTCCATGTATTAACGTCGAACAAAAAGTGTTAGGTGACAATTCCTGATAACTTAAATTATTTATCTCGCTTTCTGCATTTGGTAATGCACTGAAGTGTGAAAATGAACGGATTGATACAATATTTACTTTTATGCTGTTTCACTTGACCGACGCATGGATAAACTGGTGAGACCCATGGCAATGTTAATTTTACGTAAGGCGGAAGAACACACGACGTGTATAGGTACAAGTAGATCTTAAGCAGGGCTTTCAAAAGTGTTCATTGTACCCTGAACAGCCTGTAATTGCGTACACGCTACTTTTCAGGGTACCACTTAAATTGACAGCGAACCAAGTAAAATAATGCGGAGTCTTAATGTATCACGAGTGCAATGTTCCAGTTTATGTCTAGGTTTACCTGTTTTCCGCGAGAATATTCCAGGACAAGTTGTGTTCAAACGCACTTTAGTTCAGCACCGCTTTCATTATCGGATCATTTGAATTGTAAACGCGTTTTACCTGTCTGGCCGCGAATCGCGGACGGTCATTATCGGAGAAACTAAATTCTGATTGACTCGCTCACGTAACAGGCTGTCTGCACACAAAGACAAGCGGCCAATAGTCGAATGAAGACTGGACATGTGCACATAAGGGTATTAAAGTCTACCCTCCGAGTAAATCTTTTCGCGAAAAAACAGGTGGTCCTCTTCATGGCATATTAATTTTATGTTTTGCCTTATAGGCATTAAAGTATTAATTAGTACAAAAGAAACACATTTTGGTATAAATCATAGGCGATGTTTATTTTATAAATAGCAAAAGTATACAAAAGAGGAGAAAAGTAGATCTTAAGCAGTGTTTTCAAAAGTGATCAATTAACCGTGAACAGACTTTAGTTGTGTCGTCTCCCCCCCCCCTTTTTCCCCCTCTCCCTCCAAATCTTAATCCACCAACTGTGTTTCACCATGCGTGTCACGTCGCGATGCCGAACGCGTCTCGCGGGTCGAGAGACTATCGATTCGTCGTCGGCCTCTCCCGTAGACTCTCCCGCGCCCGGACCTGTTCGATAGGTCGCCCGCCCTTCTTGAGGTCAAGTGCGACAATCGATTTTACGTACTCGTGTGGTCGCTGCTGGGGCGGCGGTCTTTCCCTTCCCCGTGTTGGCGCGTGCTGCCGACACGTACCCGCACTTCGTTGTAGTGAAAGCCACATTATCAGTCTGGTGCAGGGTCCCAGTCGAGACTGGCCACGTGGCTGAAACTGTAGGCTCCTCATACCTCTCCATCAGTGGCGTGTGGTGAAGTGTTGCAAGGTAAGCTGGTGCTTGCGGACTGCTGTACATTCTCGGTGCTTGCAGCAGGAGCCAGTAACCACCGTGCAGCCTAGGGAAACTGAATGCATTCTGACCACTCACAAGTGAGCAGCAAGGGACCCATTATACGCGTCCTGTGTCGTCACCTGCCGAGCTACGTTTTACTGGCGGAAGTGTGAACAAGCAAGCAACAAAGTACAGCACAGAACTAACGCCAGTTTACCTTGCAACAGTTCACCACACGTTACTGCTCCTCATCCATTGATAAACGAGTGAGTGAAATGAGTGAACAGATTTGGGTGGTTCTTAACAGCGAGGTATTGAGAGACGATGAGGGTGATTGGGATGAGTATGGAACTGCCCCACGCCGGAATGAAAGGGCGGAGGAAACGGGAGATATCCTAGAAAACCCGCTGATCATCGGCATCGTCCTTCATAATTCCCACATGCGAAAATCTGGGAGTGACCCTGCCGGGGATTGAACCCGTTCGCCTTGTTGAGAGGTGAGCAGGCTAACCGCTCAGTCAAGCGGCAAGGGATTTCTTTAAGATTTTAATTTCTAACATAGTTATACTTTAGCTATGTGCTGTTCATGTTAAACTGAGCATTTCGGAAAGCCCTGCTGAAGAGGGCATGAGAGATAAATAATTTCTTAAATATGATCATTGAAGTCGGTAGGTTTTTAAAGGCCGGTGCACAAAAAATTAAAGAAAAAGGCAGTCATACATTGCGGTTCTTGGCAATTTCCTGAGCAATAATATTGCTAGTGTTGTATTCCTTTAGCACAATATCCTGTGCCGCATTCAAGTGTGCAAAATTACTGTTCCAGAAATAGCTAATTAGGAATCCATCAACATGGCATAACATTTGGTATAATCAGTTAGTGAAATCATGCATTGTGCTCAAGTATGTATATGGTAGTGAACTCTAGCGTGCAAACCGATAACAACGCAAATTTTGCGTCTCTCTGCCCATATCTTCATCTTTGGAGTTACCGAACGTGGGTTGAAAATGTGTTGGCAGTGGCTGAAATTTATTCTTCTGGTGTACATAGGGAGCTCTCAACTATTGACAGGTTGACGTCGGCAACGACGCAGCCCCCGATACTGTCTTGAACACACATTAGCATCTTGTTTGACACAAAACCGATTGTCCCAAAGCCTAAGTATTTGTGGTTGGACACCAAGTCAATGTATTCCTGTCGCGAGTGCTCAGACATATGCTAACTTCTCGACCATTGAAGATCTTGGTACGTTGCAGTTTACACGGCATGTGCTGCATCGGGAAAAAAGTTTTTTTTTTTTGACGTGAATACGTCTTTAAATTTGCGACAATGGTGGCTATCCAGAAAATCCGATGATATCAAAATCGGGGGGTGCAGTTTGGCATTGCATGTCCGAATCTATCGTCTAAATTTAAAATTAAATTACACCACTCGATTGCCAAAAGGTCAAAGAATATGTTACGTCGAGTGAGGACTACGAAGCATCGCGCGCACTGATGGGGAAGGGGGGAGGGGCAATTTTGAGTTCGTTTCGCCGCGTCTCATAACTTCCGCGTAGTATAACTTTTGACTAGTAGAAGCTACGACGCTCGTTTGAGATTCAATCACCAATTCTCATCAAGATCAATCGATTGCATGTATAAAAACATTTGTGTAGCGTGGTTATGGTGAAATTGTATGAGTATAATAAGAAAAACTAAGAAAACTTAACACAATTTCTGCCTATACTCGTCAGAAAGCCAAGTCGAAATACAAAAATCGTATACGGTTAGAAAGAGCATCTCAAAAGCAATCCAGTGATACCTATAAAACCCCATATGCTCGAGTGATGCGGTACCGGGAACGTAAAAAAAATCAGGCGTACGAGCACGTCAATGTAGACGTATTCACGTAAAACAACGGCAGTGTGCCCAACACAGGAACCCAATATTTTTTTCAAAAAATTTTTACACACAATTCAGGTAGAATGTTTTTTGCTTCCTAATGTGTAATTTAAGCTGTATCCATTTATTAACTTAAGTGTCCCAACATTGTTCCATAGAATAACATTCGGCAGAAGTCCTTTACCGATCCATCAACGTGGCAACATAACACCCCGTATGCAATTTCGCATTGTATTGTTTCAGTTTTCAAGAACATCTTTCATAATGCACTTCTCTCATCTGTCTTGTACGCTGACAGCCGGCTCTGCGTGTGTTTACTTTCCTTTCTAAGGTCACTGCTTCTATGATGCCACTTCTGCCCGATACGCAGAAGCCACATAGGTGGAGTGTTTTTTGCTTGCACAGTCGAATACCTGTACGCGCACTGTTCGGGAGAGGGGTTATTGTAACAGTAATCGGCTGTGAGGCGATAAAAGGCTGCCGTAGTTCTTCACAGTTAGAAGTCGTGAACATTGATTGGTAGGTCGACTTTCGTATTTTGCGCATATGGCCAAAATTCGCTTATCCATCACCTACACAACTGCAAAAGTCACGAGGTCATTACTGATGAACGAATTTTGTTGTTTGCTTACATTTGGATTTTTTTTCAGCCGACCCTTCCTTTTACATGAATAAAATACTTAACTTCAAAAATTCTAATTTCATTAAAACTAAGTTATAAAAGTGTACAGACACCCAAAGCATGTGACTACACAAACAGCGTTCTAACCTGAAATCTTATTCACGTCGTTCTTGATAGAGTTATTGCCAGGAAAGCAGTCCAATATCGGAACACGGAGAATGGTTACTGCACAGCTAGAATGAGCACTCTACCCCAGTTTCCCTCTACAGTCATGCCAATACTGACGGTTCCATGCGCCCATCGCTTGGCCTCTCATATTCCCTTGATATAGAGGTATAAATAAAACCAGTGTTGTAGTCCATAAACGATTACTTCACACATTTCTGAAGCCCTGCTAAAGTTCTACTTCCAGGATGTTCCTCCGCTTCGTGCAAACTAAGCTTAACTAAATCTGGAAAATTACACTAAGGGGACAACGCACTACATACGTGCGCACATAGTGCAATAATATTTTACGTAAGAGCTATTTATTACTAGGCATTTGCAACACACCTATTTTCCCACTGGTTTTATTCATATTAATTGCATGTACGTGAAATATAATAATTTACAGACGAAATATAAGCAACATTTCGATTTAACCACAAATAAAGTACTTTGACGAACACAGGTAAAGGCTGTTCACGATAAAGTGAGCACTTTTGAGATCAAGCTTGGGAAAATGGCACTGCCCCTGCCTGCATATTATATTTTAACGGGCGCGCTGAGTAGCATGCGCCCGGTAAAGTTGGTAACGATGGATAGAAAGTACTTCCCTATGTTAAGGTCGAATAAAAAGTTTTAGGTAACCTTTTGTGATAATCTTAATTATATCTTTCGCTTTCTGTTTTTTTTTTTTTTTACGCCTCAGTGTGTAAAAATTACTTTTCTAATAATTTCACAGTTTCACTTGACCGACGCATTAATAAAGTGATGAAGCCCATGGCAATGCTAATTTTACATTATGCGGAAGAATACACACGTGCGTAGAAGTAGATATTAAGCAGAGCTTTTAAAATTGCTCATTTTACCGTGGACAGGCTACATAAAGCGCCTGTGAAACGTGGTATATTTAGGAAACAATGAAACACGTCATACACGAGGTGGGTTTTCAAACGTTTGATTCAAAAAGTGCGAGGAAACCGCGAATAGACTATAACATAATTTTCGGGCAGGCATCGTGAATGTGCACTTGGCATAAAGAGTTAGACCGCGGGACGATTCGACTCACGCCGGGCCCCAAGCTGTCTAGCGGGGCCAGCGCCCTTTCGCCGTAAACCCTCCCCACTCGTGTCGTCGCTCCAGACTTCTCCAATACTCGTGAATTTATTCACGGCACGCCCTTGGCCCCTACCCTTTCCCCTCCCGGCGTCCTTACGCACCGGCGTCTCCCCCTCCCCGTGTCGTGCGTCGTGCGGACGCCCCGCCGCCCGGAGGGGCAGATCGATACGCGGGCGGCGTTGCCAAAATTACTCCCACCCCCGCGCACTCCCCTCCCGTGGAGAGCCTCGGCGAGTTCGGCGGGACTGTCGCTCCGTCGGCGATTGCCCTGGGCCGGAAGGTCTCCACGCGACCGGCCCGTAGGACAACAACCCGCAGAAGTCCTCGCTGGTAGTCATCAGTGTTGAAGTTCCTTGCCTTGCGTGGCGAGGGTGCCGTGCCTGGAGTGGTGCTCAACTTCCGGCCGTGTTGCGATTTGCACTTTCTGTCAACTAAATCGAGTACGTATATTTGAAGTTTGCGTTTTGCGGTTGGTCATATCCGAAGCTTGCAGATTACTAAATACAAATCAGCAAATTGGCTGCCATGTTAGTTTTGCCGACTCTATATGTAAGATACGCATGCAATGGACGATATGGTAACAAACGTATGCATTTCACAAACTCGAAATGCAGTGGCTTCAAAAAGTATTTGCACGCCCCTGTTGTTAGTTGTGATTCCCCGAATAACTGTCCATAGCGAATGAAAATAAGATATATAATAATCCCTTTTTCTGACGAGTCCACGTACTGAATTTCCTTCGTTTCACTGACGTTAGAAAAGTTCGACAGTGAGACAACGCTGCAGCCAAAAATAGTAAATACACACCTCCCTTTCCTTGAGTGATTTGGCCAATCGTCGCCATCCTATTACTTTCCGGGTCGGAATTCAACACATCGGGGCAAAATAATGCACAGTTAAATGCTGTGTCAGAGTCCGAAGCAAAATGAACTGTCTCCAGCCTTGAGACAGGAGATCGCACGGCTACACTCTGAAGGTCAGAGTTATCGCGGAATATCACGAATACTGTCGCTGTGTTTCTCCAGTGTGAGGTATGTTATAAAGAGATTCAAAGAGACCGGAACAACAGACAACAAACCGCGACCAAGGAGGCCAAGAGCACTAAAATGCTGATGTTGCTTCAAGATCGGGCAAAAAGGTCAATGCCCAAACAATAAGGGACACGTTGCATTTTACTGGCATCCACGGTAGAAGCGCCAGAAAGAAACATTTTACTAATGAGATAAATCGACAAAAGTGCTTATAGTTTTTTGTCAAATCCTAAATCTCCGGGATTTTGGATCGCCGTAATATTTTCAGATGAATGCAAGCTTAATATGTTTGGCTCTAATGGGAAAACGTACGTGTGGCGCAAGTGAAACGCGGAATCACAAACACAAAACGTGAGACCTACAGTGAAAGACTTCGGGGGTCATGTGATGGTTTGGAGATGCATGGCCTCCACATGCGTTGGAAATATGGCGTTCATTGATGGTACTATGAACTCTCTGATGCACATTCGTGTGTTGTGCCATAATTTACCGAACAGTGTTTATGTGTTAGCTCTCGAGGGTACCTTTTATGTTCAGAAAGACCACGACCCCAAGCACGATGCTTTGAAAACGAGGGTGTGGTTGTTGAACAACAGGATCCGAAGACTGGACACACCACCGCATTCACCAGGTCTCCACCCTAAAGAGAATTTGTGGTACATGGTGAATTTTAACGTGCGAAAACGGGCCATATCAAGCAAAGAACAGCTTAAAAGTGTTCTCTTGGAAGAATAGGGTAAAATAACTCTAGAATAAACGCAACGGTTGGTACAGTCAATGCCAAGACGGATGCATGCCGTTACTGATGCCAGTGGAATGAATATCACTTATTGATATCTCAGTTTTTGCACATGAAGGTGTATTTTTCATTGGTACTCGTACTGTGCAATTACTTTTTTTTTTGGCGGAGGACGAATTGACTGTATTATTATGACCATTATTTTGTTTTGTTATGGAGTAAACGATGTTTGTGATGACTTGCGTATTTATTTCAGAGCGTTCCTCCGAAACATGGGCGTGCAATTACATTTTGGAGCCACTGTAGCTAATTAATAATGTAAGCTGTTGAAATGTTCATGAAATGTGTATTTTTTCACTATAATATTTTCTTCTACCAACAGCTAACTTTCATTATTGTTTCATTATGACGTTTAGTTTTAAACAATGTTTTAGACATGGTTTTATGAAGGTATGCGGTTTACTTTAAGGTTTTAGGTTTCAAATAATTACTTCACATTTGGCATCAGTCAAATCGTGCCCAGCAGCATTGGGTGTTAAACAGCCCAAGTCGTTGAGTTTGAATCATATTTGAAAAATTCAAAACGCAAATTATAAAACAAAATGAAAAACAAAATTAATAGAACACTGTCTCAGTTCACTGAGTTGGCACGGTACTACACAAAATGTTTGTTCCCACCGTCGGTTTTAACCTTTCCCGTCGTAACCGTGCGACGTGAAACCGGAATTTTTAAAATTTTAAATTTTAGTTGTCTCGCGAGCCAGTCCTTCAACCGTCGGTTAGTACTTATTCGGCCAGGATTTCCCTACCACACCTGTACGTACTAAGTTAATTTGTTGATAGCTAGTTCATGGTTAACGAGAATTCTTGTATCAAGGCCTTGATAAAAATAAATCCCTCCTGTTAGCTGCAAATTATTTAGTGTAAATACTTACTGGAAGACTTGAAGTTATATTACCAGAAAGCCGCGTGAAATGTTGGCAAATGTATTAGTGCCTTACTAAAAGTGCTATGTTCAAAACTTCTCACACTTGACATCTACCCTTTTTTTGCACATAACATAGTTGTAATTGATGAAGTGTTATGTTGTACAACTTCTCCACTTCAATCAAACCGACATGTGAATACAAATATTTAATAACTTGCAGTGTTAAATTGAACACTGGCGAAGGGGGGGGGGGTACTTAGTGAGCACAGAGCTATTAAAATGCAACAGTGATCCAGCCGGACTGGTAATACCATTATCGTGTCAATCTTGCTTTCTGGGGGCATTGCTTAAGGCTTCGACCCACTACACCAGGGTGAATTTTCCTTCGTGGTTTTGCATTTACCGTGCAGGCTTGTGCTGGCGCAAATTTTAGCTGCCGCTGATCTCACGGTTATAAACTTTACGTTAAGAGGTATATGTTAACCACTGTGCAGAAGGGTACATCAGTACTGACATAGTAAGCGGCGCTTTTGAAATTCATAAGTAATATCCAGAAATTTTGCGAGTTCGTTGTAAGGGCTAAGCTAAACTTGACAGTTCTGTACACACCTAGGGAGCTACCATCTGTTCATTGTCTGATGCCTTCATGATGAGTACTTTATCTTGTTTACTAGGTTGTACGTGATTCATTATTTATGTTTTTCTATGTTTTTACGACGTGTTATAAAAAAGTTTCGAAACTAGCTCTGTTTTACAAGAAAATACTTTTGTTTACCTACGTTTACACACTATCACCTTCAAAATAGTTCCTTTGCATAGCAATACAGAGCTCCCAGCGTTTCGGCTACTTCTGGAATGTGGCCTGGAAGTCTTCTCGATAACCTTCAACGGTTCTCGCTGGATGTACGCAATGGTTGAATCATTTCCTGTGACGAAGCTTGGATGTACGGGTACGACCCTGAGACGAAGCAGCATTCTTCACAGTAAATCAGTAGATCATCTCCACGACCGAAAAAGGCGAGGCAGGTCCGCAGCTCGACCATGCTCGTCGCCCTTTTCCGACATTCGCCGCGGCATTGCGCATTGATAAATCGATAATTCGTTCCCAGTACCAGGAGATGAACAGTGCGTTCTACTGCCAGGTTTCAAAGTGTTTGAGAGAGGATATTCAGTGAAATCGTCCAGATATGCTGTGCGCGAGAAACTGGATGCTCCACGACGACAATGTACCCTGTCACCCAGGTCTCCTCATCCCATGAGTTTCTCGCCGGAAACCACACGATCGTACTTCCGTACCCATCCTTCTATCTATATTTTGCTCTTGCGGACTTCGCCCTAAACCCGAAGATGAAGGTCCAGCTTGAAGTTCGACGTTGTGACACATTGGGGAGATCCAGCACAGAAGGCGCATTACATGCTTCGAGTAGAAGACTTCTATGACGCATTCCAGTGGTGGCATGAAAGTTGGGCGCGCTGTATTACTGTGTAAGACAACTATGAACGTATATCAATAAAGTACGGTCTCGAAACTTTTCGATACTATCTCGTATTACTGGTCCATAGTCCAGGGCGTGTCAAGAAACGAGTAGCTCAATCACAAAAATAACAAGAAAGAGCAAGTGTTTAAACTTTATCCTAACACTGCTTGAACTCGCGAAATTCTCGTGTGTCTACATTTAAGTTATTTCAGTTGTTGAAATTATACCTAATTCTGACTGGTGAATCAATGTAATGCATTAGGAATTGGAACCCTGAGTTGGTGAATTTACTGAAATCTGCTAAAATTGTCGCTAAATCAGCACAATTTAGTCTAGGACATTATCTTCAGCCTTCCGGTTATTCCGGTATTTTTCACTGATTTGCGATCAAAGTTGACAGATTTGGAGTACTTTTCACTGCTTCGACTTAAGTGTATGAAATGGAAATATTAAAACGTTGTATCTGAAATGTTGAGCCACGAGCAGTTGTCGGTAGGAAGAAATGGACAAAGAAATAATCCCCTTGTGAGGCTTCGGTTGAAATAGTCTTTAACGTATATATCATTTGATGCATGAGTGAATTCTGTAGCATCTGGGCGTGGCGTGGCTATTAAAATTAATGTTTAATTATCCTAATCTCTTTTCAGGAAACTTTCGATAAGTCACATGGTAATTCTTCAATGTGTTTTTTTTCCCTTCATAAAATTCACTTTATTATTTACTCTCCAGTGTAAATCCCCGTGAATGATGGCAGTATTTATGAGCAGTGCTTCTTTTTACCGAGTGGGGTGGCGCAGTAGTAACTCACTGGACTCGCATTCGGGAGGACCCGGGTTCGATTCTCGACCTGGCCATCCTGATTTCGGTCTTCCATGGTTTCCCGAAATCACTCCAGGCCGAAAGCTGCGATGGGTCCTTAATAAAGGAAATGGCCGATCCCTTCCTATTTAATTCCCCCCCCTCCCCCCCAGTAGTGTGTGAAGTGTTGCAAGGTAAGCTGGTGCTTGCTCACTGCTGTACATTCTCGGTGCACGCAGTTGGAGCCAGTACCCACCGTGCAGCCTTGGGAAATAGAATACTTTCCGACCACTTACAAGTGAACAGCAAGGGACCGATTACACACGTCCTGTGGCGTCAGCTGTCGAGCTACGTTTTAGTGGTGGAAGTGTAAAACTAGCAAGCGACAGGGTACAGCACAATGCTAACGCCACATAACCTTGCAACAGTTCACCACACGTCTCTGCCTTCCCCAATCCCTCTTCCCTGTGCAACTTGCACCCTCTCTAATGACCTCGCTGTCGACGAGACGTTATGCCCAACACCTACCCACCTTTTAGTACTTTTATCATGAAGACAAATTAAGGTGAGGCCTCGTACATCTTAATTTACACCTACATAATTTCAAATGGTATTCTGAAGAAAGTTAATAAAAATTGTCAAAAATATTATGTAAAAACCAGTTTAAATATTTATGCGATCTATCGTATGATTACTAGGGACATTCGTAAATGTATTTTATTTAAGTCGAAATTGAGAAAACTTCCTCTTATATATTTCCCTTTAGCAGAATTAATTAATTTGGCCCGAATCTCTTGGGCGTTTTATGTGAAGTTCTCGAAAACGCTCGTGATTGCAATAGTTACGTAGGCTATGTGGCATTTTACCATGCACTCATTTTGACAGTTACTCATGGACCATTTTTTTTTTTAAAGCTTTCGCTCATTCTCAACTACTGAGTCCTCAAATATCAACAGTTTGGTTTATATTAACGCAGATCTACAAACACCGACCGTTAGTGATTTTTATTAGCTTTATTCACTGCTGCGTTGTCATTGGATCAGATATTTGCAGTGAGGTGGGAAGGTACATGCTAAAGCGATCTTTTATTGGTTTGGCTGTTGATCACGTCAATCTCGTTCTTTTTGGAAGAAATATGATGTAGAATTACCAAGGGCCATTTGTCTTTAGCGAGTCTGGGACGGGTGGAGAAGAAGGAACAAGCCAGTAGTATCTGTGTAGAAATGTAATGTTGATAAATTCCATAATTTCATATCTACAAATTGAATTTAAGTGAATAGTGATTTTAAAGAACTCGTGGGACATGACTTACGTTAAAGACAGTAATTGAATTTTACAGTTTATTATAAGCCAATGCAGAAAATATGAGAAACGGTGAATCCTAGGAAATGGCTTTTGCAAGGTTTGTAAGCAAATCTTATACTAGTTGTAAAGAATTCTTAAGTTATACACCTTGAGCGACAAAGTAAAATATTCATTTACGGCGGAGGAAATAGCTGGACGAAAATAAATCCATGAGTCTGGCAAATACTGTTATCAATGATTGCCATTTCTTGTATTTACAATTTTGTCTTGTAGTAATATGTAGACTTCATTTAGTTTGATTAGCATTGATCTATGTCCCACCGCCCCTTAAAAAAAAAGACAGCCAAGAAAAATCTTCACTCATACAAACTAAAAAGTTTTAAAAAATAATACAGCACATACCGAGTAAAGAAAGTTTTGCTAGGGACATAGTTCAGCGGCCTCTTGCACTCTAACCTCAAGTTTGCCTCTGTATCGCACTACTGTTTGTGGGAATTTTAACTCGCTTTGTCTGCCAAGCATTCAAGCGGGGCTTGTAATAAGGTTAATCTTACGTGTGTGTTTTGGTGCTGGCGCACACCCGTAAGTTTTGTTTACGCGCCTTGCGAAGTGAATGACTCTACTCTGCGGTTCCGCAGCCAGCGGTGGCGGCCGTAAGGGTGCTACTAGGAGCTCTATGAGCAGGGGGTTTGGGGGGGGGGGGGAATCAACTTACCGCAATGGCTGTCTGGTGCCCGGAACTGGCTGCGCAAATGGAGGTAATGGGGGATAACTGAATTGTGAACCCTTGCGTGCAAGTGGGGAGGGTGTCTCACTCTCCGCCTCTTCATACCCGTGGGGGCACGGGCGACCGCCCCCCCCCCCCTTTTCAGTTTGCGACATCTCCCCGCATTATTTACATCGCAACGGTTGGCTGGGGTGCTGTAGATAGGTACTTGTAAATAATTTGATCCCCCTTCTCGAAGCATGGTGAGAAGCCATTGGGGTATGTAATTAAGTCAATACGTAGTGGATTAGATAATCTAAGCGTGTCTGGTTGTTCAGGTAGCTAGCTAGTTTATCTGACTTTCACTGACTGGTAACACACTGGACTTGAATTCGGGAGGACACGTTTTCTATTCCCAATCCAGCCGTGCTGATCCCACTTTTCGTGTCCCGTGGTTTTCCGAAATCAGAAGAATGTCTGGATGGTTCTGTAATACAGGCCATGGCCGGTCCCTCCTCTCACATTATTTATAATAGCCAGAAAAATCAAGTAATAAACAAACCTAAATCTTGGAAATAACTGTTTATAGAGAAAGGAAGATAGAGTTTTATCTTTAAAGTTCAATGGCAATAGTGTTGCGTGATTTATGTGAGAATTTAAACGGACTGTATCAATTGCCCAAAATACGCTTAACCCTAAGAACCAAACAAAGAAACGGAAGATCAGACAAATTTCAGATAGTGAAAAACAAAGAACTATAAAAGTACTAAGGCGGTCGACATAACATGAACCAATGAGCGACAGGCAACAAACTGGATAAGACAATTAGTTCTTTGTTGTTGATTGTCTGTATTTGTCCGATTTTCGGTTTGTTTTTTTAATTAGGTTTATTTTCGGCTAATGATTCAGCAATTGAAATGCTCACAGAAAGAGAGGATTTTGCACGACATGATTCAACAGAGAAATGTCAAACTTAATGAGATATTCAGAATTACAGCAGGATCCCATCACCGTCGCAGCTCGGTGATGCTGGAGATTAGGAGAGAAAAATACACAACTTGAGTGTCATGTAGAAGTCTATTCGCGGTTTCTTCACACTTTTTTCCGTCATACCTTTGAAATATCGTTCCATGTATGACATGCTTGGTTGTGTACTAAATATGCCTGTATCACAAAAGAATCTTATGTTCGGTGAAATTGAACATTTACTTATATTTTATCTATGAACCATGATATTTCAGTCATGATTAATATAGATAAATACAGAGGGGAAAAGAGGTGCGTTGGTAATGCTTAGTAAGAAATAGTTCTTACCCAATATGTTATTAAGCTAAGTACGCATGTGACCGTGGTGGCTGTGCGGTTAGCCTGCTTGCCTCCCACCAAGGCGATCCGGGTTCAATCACCGGGTTTCCGCATGTGGGAATCGTGCCGGACGATGCCGTTGGTTGGCGGGTTTTCTCGGGGATCTCCCGTTTATCCCGCACTTTCATTCCGGCGCCGCTCCATACTCACCTCAATCACCCTTATAGGCTCTCAAGACCACGCTGTTAAGAGCCGCCCAAATCTCTTCACTCGTTCACTCACTAAGTACGCATGAATGCGGTGCGTTGTCCCTTTGAAGTAGTTTTCTAGACTCGGTTAAGGTTTTTTACACGAGGCGGAGGAATATCCTGGAAGTAGAACCTAAGCAGGGCTTCAGAAAAGTGTGACGTAACCGTGAATGGTCTATAACCGTTTTCCACATAGTTTACGTTCCACGTTTATGCCTATAAATGCCAAAGGCGGCGGAATTCTTGATAATTGTGAGCTTCGTAGTAGCCCAGAAAAAGTAGCGCAAACCATATTTAATACTTGGCGTCAATTCAAACACTTAAAAAAATTACCAAAAAATGAAACGTCGGGAGCGTTGCTAACATACAAACGATTAGTTTAAACCACTTTCGTACATGTAAACATGCCACGTGAATTTTGTGATGTGTTTCGTGTTCATACCCTGCTTTGTAACAAACGTTTTACATTTTTTTATTTCTTTTTTTATTTACTGTGAAATGCCACCACACGACGATAAGAAGATTTCTGTTTTTATTGTTTCGCTGTATACTACAAATGCTGAAAAACCAAATAGTTTTTTTTTTTCCCCCCGGAAAGTTTCGTGAATTCACACACACACACTTGAGATTTGTATGAAATCGGCTAAAATCACTTTAATGGAAAACTGACTGTCCCTAATACCACGAAGATTTTCAAATAGTTTTTACCAACATATTTCCGTAATTTCACGGAATTTGTTTTAAGCAGCGTTAGTTGAAGTCCTGATTATCTATCTTCTGCTGATAAAAGGTAGTAAATAAAAACTGCTACATACACAAATGTTTTCGTAATGTCGCTATGCGATTATTTCGAGGGACACGGTAACGTCAGAATACATACCACGTACGTTCGCGTGACGTTACACCTCCGCATTCTTGCCTGTGGGGATCATACAAGACGCTAAATATTTCATTCAACAGTTAACAGTTTTTACTGTCGTTAATTTCCCTGCAGTTAATTTTTTTGTCTGGATTTGGGAACGGGGACTTAACTAATACAAATTCATAAGTGCATAGTGGTTCGGAAACTTGCGACATACTTTTTTCTAAGGCTATATCGTTTCATAATGTGTTTCATATTAATGTGGCAAGAAGTGTATACAAAAAAAAACTTCTTCTTTAAGGTTTGTTTTCATAAAAAAATGTATGCAGATGTTCAGATTTGCTTCTCTGGCCAACCGGCTTTAGTGCCTTCGTAGCAAGACCGTACTGTTTCTGATCTTATCAACAGTTTCCTACAAGAACATCATCGTGTCAGTGTGTGGGTGAATTTAAATCAGCTCTTGCACCATAAAAAAGCCTTTGGTATTTCGATTACCAAGAATGGTTTTTAAATGTAATCTAATTCCTCGTCTTTAAACACCACAGTTTTGAGATGAAAACCCGTGCTCGTGTTTTCCTGCTGTCTTTAGACCTATCTGTTTCTCTTTACTACGAATTTCATTCTGGCAGTATTATCCATGAAGGGAAGAGGCACTTGGAAAATGAAGATGCCAAACCAGTATTGTGTAGCTCCCCTCGTGGATTTGCATTTCGAGGAGCGAGGCGCATTTTTTTTTATACTGACCCTATCGCTCTGCCACCGCTCCACTCTCCTGTTAAACCAACGGATTAATTTTATTCACGATCTATGAAAGTTACCTGCTGCGTGGGGTGTGCGGATACAGATGCCGTTACTTGACTGTATTTTTATCGGAATGTCATGGTGTGTTGAGATGATAAATATTTGATGTGTCATAATGACAGGCGCAGTTTAGTTAACTGCTCAACGATCTTCTAAAAAACATCAGTCTTGGGCGCTGTTAAAAACTACTCGTAACACATTCTACATATGGAGGCTTATTTTGGTTTTCGCAGCCAAAACATATTGCACTCGTAGTAATTGTTAAATAATACGCGAACGAACGCACCTGCGACGTCAGGATGAGGATCGACGTGGTATCAGATGACTTGATTATTTCAAGATATAAATTCATGTTGTCGCGAATGCTCTTAGTGCGCAGAGGCAGGTCGACGAACCATTACTTTAGAAGATCTTCTCCTTTCATCTTACCTTCGTTATCTCATGGGAGCGGGAAAAGTAATGCGTAAACTAATCAACTTGTGCACTCCTTGTTTTTTTTTGTTTCCACAACACCGAAACTTTCAGGTGCCTCTAGTGAAATGCCTTGCTGCCTATACATTCGGTATTACTGTGACGAGAGCGCGCAAAGAGACTATCGAGTATATACAGTACGTAAACATATCACTGGTCCGTGCTTCGTATGATTATATCTAATGGTTTTCAATGCATGATTTAAGATCACTACGAGCAGGGGCGGATCATGGAACCAGTGTATGCGGCGTGTGAAGGGGGTATCGTAGTGAATATCAAAACTTCCAAAATGTTAATATTGTTATGTTTTCTTTTTCGACGCATAATTCAAATGCGTTATATAATGTAAATTACTTTTAATCTAACGTCCCTGTTCAGTATTAAAATACAAAATGTATATGAAATTTCTGTAACAGAGTGGTCTTGAATCCGCCTATGGTTGCACACGCAATGCATGCGTCTGAGAATTAGTATGATTTTCCCTATGAATCCGACATCATGAGAGCATACTTAGATGCAGTGAAGTGATGTAGAAGGCTCCTCTCGATCGTTTGTCGTAGACTAATATTAAATAAATCTTCGTGCCAACAATAAAACCCTTATACTGTAGAGCACCACAGTTGTTAATCTTGTCTGTTAATTTATGTTTGGATTCTTTTACCAGTAAATACCAGGCAGCCTGCTATGCAGTGACATTTATTGAGTTCACTGCTTATTACACATTGGGCATTAACTCTTATTATTTTACGTAAATACTCGTAGGTGTGTCTGTCATGACTTTGGTATCAAATTAAGAAAAATAGATTTGTGTTTTAACCTTTAATAAGCGTAATACTATTTAAAACGTTGATCACTCGGATATTTATTATTATGGCACATGTTTGGGTAAAATTTACATTTACCCTTCCAGATCCACATTCATTTATCATTACGAGTGTTGCATATAAATGTTCTGTTATGTGCTGTACTTTAGCTAATATTGCACTAGTTTCATTATTGTAGCAGGCTAGCTCTGTAGACTTTGTGTTCAGCTCTAGTAATGTGAACCATTCTTGACTTAGTACGGCTTGCGTACAGGGAAGATCACCGGGCATTGAGCATCGCAGTGTACCGAGCAAGCATAGAAATCATGCAAGCGTTACGTACACAGTTGTGTACATTGGGCATTAATGGGGTAACAATAACATATTTTATGTTCCTAACAATTTCGTAGTGGTACTCAGCGGAGGACGCGCGGTTTCTAGTCGCTGTACTTGAGCAACTTTTTTTATTTTCGCGGGTTTTTGGAAGAAAGAAGAAAGTAAACAGGGCTTTCTAAATTGTTTACGTGGCCGTGATGTCAGTACTTTATTTATGAAATTTGGAGCAAGTCTATGAATAGTACCATTTTTTGATTTTATGAGAGAAAAAGTGCCCATAGTTTTTATAGGGTTTCTCTACATTTAGTAATGCAAACAGATTTAGATATTTTTTTAGTAGTGAAATACATATTACATAAAAATACATCTACGAATATATTTAATTCGACGTAGCGCTGAATCTGAGTATTTTTATTCTGTCAGTACGCCCTGTTACTTGAAAATGCACGTTAGCAAGTATTAGCTTATTGGAAAAAAAAAGGGGAGGCGTGGGGGGATGGAAGAGGCTCGAGAGTAAGTTAAAAGTGGAGGGATACTGCTAAGCCACTTGCCATGAATGGGCGAGTGGCGTCGTACATATACGTCCCAGCTCGCCCGCGGCGGAGGGACAGCTCGCTGTGAAAAGAGCGTTATTAAGCTAAGCTGCGCGTCGCTTTGCCGAGAGATTCTTTAGGCCAGGTGCTGGCGTGTGTGCGTGTGTGCTTGTGAGGGCGTTCTGGGATCCGTCGATCTGTAGAACGGCTCGGTTGAAGAGGATCGCGGCTGCCCGTGGGAGCGGAAGGGAAGCCAATGATCATGAATCTGCGGCCGAGCGGAGCAATTTCACGCCTCAGATGTCACGGCACACGGCTTTGAGCGTGAAGAGGGGGGGGGGGGGGTAGCGATACTCCAGCGCCGCCGAGAAATGCTCGCCTCGTGTCGCATGACCAAATACCGGAGCTGTTACGGGGGTTGCTGATGATCACACATGGTCGCGTGACCAATATATATATATATCCCCCCCCCCCCCGTAAAAATCTCCTTCTACCCGTGTCACTCGCGTGTTTCCCCGAAAAATAAATAGTCTGCCCTTGATAGCTCGACTTTCAAGGGTTTCCAAACTGCGCCGTCGCGGTTTTGTTTGTTTGTCGTTTATGTAATTCGAAGGTTCTGGATTCAAATCTCACTTAAGGGTCCTATGTACCGAAACGTTTTCTGTGAAATCGTTATTTGCGCCTAAACGCGTGTCTCGGCAAATAAATGTCCAAGGAAATACGAAGTTTTGGCAGAAAGGATTAAAAAAACTATTGTCTATATCGCTATTTTTTTTTTTACTTTTATCATATTAAGTATATTAATGGAGAAAAAAATCGTGAAAGTGGTCAAATATCGCATTTTTAAATTTTGCCTATGAAGTTTCTTTAAGCGGTAAGAGAAAAGTACGATTATACGTAGGTATTTTTATCTCTGTACTTTCATCGCGTGTAATAAAATCCTACAGTTACAGATCAAGTTTACACAGTAAAGCTTTAGGGCGGAAACACTGCACGCCTTGCGCTTGGGAGCGATGAGGCGCTAGGCGTGCCTGTTAGTATCGCCCGTATCGCTCCCTCGCTTCTTGACCTTGAACGTGCAGGTACGTAGGACCCTAAAGCAGCGTAAATAGTATGTTTGCGTTTTGTATCCAGTGCGCGCTCCTCCACTAGCTGAAACAAAAAATTTTGGGTGAAAGTAAACGTTGATTCAGCATTACTTGATCAGGATATCTTGTCATCGTAGGGTGGTAGGTTGGGTGGATTGTTGAGACAGAAAGAGGAGGGTGAAAAGGCAATTTAATGAGCAGTTGCCTGGAGTGGGGATCGGAGTGCTGCTTTGGGGTAAAAATCGCCCGCGTTGCAGCAGGTCCTAATTTAACCCTTGGCTGAAGCAGTGATGGTTAGCCATGCATGCTAATACCATTATCCGGCAATAGTAATTTAATTTTTTCCTTCGCACTTTGCTCTCTGGTCCAATAGATAACTCCTGATATTGATTGCTAATGTTAAGAAGTTGTGGGAAACGTCAGTGAGAAGTTATGCCTACACCTAAACTTGAAAGGAGTAAATCAAATATTTAGGCTGGAATTCATAGCAGAAGGTTTTTTTTTTTTTTTGGCAAATAATCAATACTTCGTAATGTAATTCTTCTTATTTAAGCCTTACTTATACCTCTATTTGAGCAATGAATTCATAAACAGCTTTTCGGTTAATTTATTTTCATAGAAGTATTATATGTCTCTGAGGCAAGCTTTACTTCATAAAGTAGTCAAATAAGTATGTGTGTAATACCATTACGAACATAACAGAAATTGAAATGCACTTTTATTCTCAGAAATCACCCAAATAAAATAAATGTTTATGTTAGTCTGTAATTTTTAATTTGTCACTTGTATTTTTAATAATACGAATTTGTTTCATTACACATTTGAGGTTAAACAATCGTGTGCGCAATAAAAATGTGTTTTTTTTTTCATGTGTTATGTAATATTTTTCAGGATGTTTTTCAGCCGCTGTAAAAAAATATCGTACGTGACGTATGCACTTGAAGAATCTATAAATGATAATATTAATGTGGTTTTAATGACATTTAAGTTACTTTTCAACTTACGAGAGCTTACTATGATTTAGTTGTGAGCATTTTCGTCCAGCATCAATAATCGCCGCAAACGACATTATCAATCGTGAAATTGCATGCATGCACGTGATGCTACCGTCCAGCCAATATAACCTGTGTTTCAGTAATGTAACCAAAATTCCCTTGCGGCCTCCCGCGTACGCTAGGCAAGCCATTTTTCTCATTAGAATGCGCCTTATTAAAAAAAAAAAGGAGTAGCCCTAATCCCAAACGACAAGAGAAACAAGACAGGTAGTACGAGCGTCGACCCTTGGTTTCATTAAGTGCGTACGATACTAGCTGACATGTAGAGCACGCAACAGTTCGCTTCACAAAGTACCCAAACGTTGGTAGGTGTTGATATAACATGGAAAGGTTATACACATACATTCTAACAAATAAAAAAATCTAAATTTCGGGGTGGATCCTGTTTATTTAAGAAATGCATCCGTTATTGTGAGTTACATACTTAACAAAATTAAATTAATGTAATTAAGATATAAATAACAATTACGTAATAAATAAATATGTATATATAACGATTTATATTTACGTAATGCTACAATATATATATATATATATATATATATATATATATATATATATATATATATATATATATAGTTTCAAAGCAAAGTACTGGAAGGCCTTTTATTATTATACTTTTACTAGCTGATCTCGACGAACGTTGTTTCCGCCTCTTTTTTAATTTAAAATCCATAATATATATAAAGCCATCTGTTATATTTAAATTGAAAATTCCAATTCTAAAATATGAATTGTAAATATCATGTGCATTGTGTTTCATAGTAAGTTAGGCGTAGGCGCAAATGTCATGTGTATTGTGTTTCCTAAAGATATTGTTTTTACATATGAATGTATTATATTTTACATGATATAATTACATCGAATTGACATAAAAAAATCTGTAATTAAACATTCAACATCACTTTTTAATTGATTTTTCATACGTTTTTGTTGCACAATGACAAAACTCATGTGTAATTATTCGATACGCAATAAAAATTCATAGCACTAACTATTTTTTCAATTTCAGCACCTGTTGTTCGATTTCTTTGTTAATAATTGAAATTATATCCATTCCTCTCCTTCCCAGAATATAAGTGGATATTGTAAAGCGTCGTTGTTTCGGTGCATAATTGTCTATTAGAATCTGTTTGGCGTGCACGTGATTCTCGATTTTGTGTTCATGCCCCTTCAGTTTGTGCAGCACGTGATCATGTTCTATTTTGACTTCTCAATGCGTCCTCTCTATTACGTCTGATACGTCGACTGATGTTTGACCGTGGTATTGCTGGCAATTTTCTCTTTTAGATTAACAAACATTTCCTACAAGTATGAGCAAAATCGGCCCATAAATATAGAAGTTAGACTCCAGCGCTACATATCGGAACATTACCCACCAAATGCAAAGGACAATAAACCAATTTCTTTTATATCAACAAATATTTCGTGCAAGTATGAGCAAAATCGGCCCATAAATATAGAAGTTAGACTCCAGCGCCACCTATCGGAATGAAACAGGACTAAAAACCTTACTCGCTATCTCAATAACATATTGTGTGAATATGGTCTCAATAGATCAACAAACATTTCCTGAAAGTATCAGCAAAATCGGCCCATAAATATAGAAGTTAGACTCCAGCGCCGCCTATCGGAACCTAACCTACCGAATGCAAATCTCATTAAAACAATTTATTTTAGATCAGCAAACATGACATTCAAGTATGAGAAAAATCGGACCATAAATATTGAAGTTAGACTCCGGCGCCACCTATCGGATTGAAACATAACTAAAAACCCTACTCGTCACCTCTTTAGCATATGGTGTGAATATGGTCTCAAGTAGTCCAGCGGTTTGTCTGTGATGATGTGGTTTACTCACGCACAATGGATTTTATATACACACACCCACACACACATATATATATATATATATATATATATATATATATAAAGATTACTCTTTTTTTTTTTCTGGGGTTCCCCACGTGAAAATTATGTATAATACATATAAAACAAACAACATAATACACATTTTGTTACAAATTATAAAACAGCCATGCCAAAAACGTAGATTTAGCGTGAGATTTAATTCAAATGCGGTTCATTACAAAGGCTGGTATGCATACTTCCAGGTTGACATAAAGTTCATGCAAGTAGTAGGATTTTGGGAAGTGTGGGTCAACAGGATTTGGGATCGGATTCGGATTCAGGGGAGCCACCATTTTGTGATGTCACCCGACTGCCAACTTGGATGTCATTGACATTTTATCCGTGCACTTTTACCTTTACGTTTGACCCCAAAAGCCCTAAAAAAAAAACTCAAAATTCCCCAAAAAATCCCAAAACATTCCAAAAAATTCCAACAAATTTATTATTAAAAATTACTAAAAATCTTAAAAAAAAAAAAATTAATAAAAGATCCCCAGAAATTTCCAATTTTACCCTAAGCAGACGAGAGGGATCAGCAACCCAGAACCAGGGATCAGCGACCCAGGTTACCGGGATCAGTGACCCAGGTTACCAGGATCAATGACCCAGGGGTCAGGAGAGCAGGACCTGTGACCTTTGACATTGACCCCAAAAATCCAAAAAATCCCGAAGCAATTTCTAGAAGTTTCAAATAGTACCGAAAAGTGTATTATTAAAAAGAATAAATATTACTAAAAATGCATTACAAAAATATTTAAAAGGTATTAATAAGAATTATTACAAAATTATTTAAAAAACTTAAATTTATCTAGGTTTCCCCCACCTCCCTCACCTAACAAATTAGTCGGCAGGCCTCCACCTTCTCGTCCATACCCAGTGAGCCATTTTGGCTGGAAACTTTCATCTTGTTAGACATCACCTATATATAATATATATATATATATATATATATATATATATATATATATATATATATATATATATATATATATATAATAAATTCGAAAAAAAAATACATAAAAGTCAGCAAGCATATTACATTAGACTACTACAGCCATATTGGTTGCAGACTAACTCGACCTTGACTCCATGACCTTGTATGACCTTAAAAACAAAAATCCGAGAAAAAATATATGCGAAGATGCAGAAGCTAGCCGAGACAATCCAACTTTCACAGGAGCTGCTATCAAACTAAGCCTCTCAACTTACCTCCGTACTGCTTATAATATACATGTATGCAATCCCTATGTAATCATATTGACTTTGAACCAGTCGTATTGCACCATTAATACATTGTTCGGACACCGGCCAGCCCATCACCGAGTTGACAAATGATTACAAAATAAGTCCTAATGACTCCAAAATGAATCCAAAATGTCCCCTAATAACTCCAAAATGACTACTGATTGTGGTGCTGATTGCTATTGCGGTGATTATTGCATTAACGGTGCTAAGTACGGTGCTGATTGCGATTGCGGTGCTAAGCGCGGTGCTGATTGTAATTGAGGTGCCAAGTGCGGTGCGCGTGCGTGTGTGTGTGTGACTCGCAAGTTAAAATAAATTCCCTCTAATTTAAAATAAAATTATATAGTCCTACCTTCAAAAGCTGAAAGGTGATCGTTTTATGTAATGATCTCGCTTTAAAAAAATGTATATTTTTTATATATCTCGGTATATTTCAGCACTTCCGGGGTAAACTGTATTTGCAGTTTGCAATAATAGTACCGAGAACTACAGCAGGCTCCCAGTACGCTTCGCCATTGCGGTCTGGCCATACGAAACCGTTCAAATGGGTCTGGGTGGTGATATTTTTCGCGAGTACAACTGCCTTGACAGCCTGTTGTACGGTCCTTTTGAGCACTGGGCACCTGCTACAAGCGCCTTGCATGTAGTTAAATCGCGGTTTCTACACTCTTTTTGAATGCAACCTTTGAAAAATCTTTCCATGTATGACGTTTTATACTTGTGTTAATAAAAGTTACTTTTTTATTCTGTTAAATTGAAATGTTATTCATATTTTATATATAAATTATAATGCATCATTTATAAATAATTTGAAGAAAAGCAGCAGGGAAACATGTGTGTTGGTAGTGCCTAATGAGAAATAGTTCTATACAAAATACTGTTACAACTGAGTGCGCACGAATTCGGTGCGTTGTCTTTTGGTGTAATTTTCCAGACTTAGTTAAGCTTAGTTTGCACAAGGCGGAGGAATATCCTGGAAGTAGAATTTTTGCAGGGCTTCAGAAAAGGGTGAAGTAACCATGAATGGATTATATCACGTGTTGTGATGTTGTTTGTTGTTTCTATGACGTCACTTCAACTGCTTGAACTGCGTAATCGGCATGGTATGTTGTCTTGATTTTATTGCAAGTGGATGCCACCTTATGGGTGTTGCGGTTTCCAGTACCGTAAATGTGGTCTCGTTCAATCGGGTATACAACAGCGGTGCGGGCACGATCTCGACTTGGCTGGGTGCTTGAGTGAGCGCGGGTAGGGTCCTGCGGCTACTGGCGACAATATAGAGCCTGGGCGAATATTTCTGATCAGTGTATCTCGCGACGCTGATTTCAGCGGCAAATGAATGATCTCGTCTAGATCTATCGATCTAAGCAATATAAGCTAAGTATTCATTTCGGTAATTTCATTTCAGCCCCATCTTCCAAAGAATATATTACGGCTATCGCAGACGTATTGACGTAGTAAAACCTACGTCCGTGTCACCGACACAGTCGCATCCAGATTTTTGGCCGGAGTGACGCCCTGAGATCTAAATATTCGTATACTCGTTTACAAAGTAACTCCGACCGTGAATATCAGTTAGTGATTGATCGCGAGGTGGGAAACAGCTAGGCCTATTATGAATTAAACTTTTCGATTAGTAGTTACTTTTATAACCTAGCTGTACGGCTTCTGAATCAGGCTTTAAAATTATCAAGCTGGAGAAGATTATACACATTTATCACTTACATGTACTTTAGTTGTAAATTCAGCTGTGCACAGTGACTCTTCTGTGTTATCATGAGTTAATATTTTAATTGCATTCTTGTGTAGATAAAATGTAAACCTAAAATGCTTAAAGTTTGAGAATTATCTATTAATTATATTATCAAGCATTTCATTTAACTGTTAGCATTTTGTAATGAACATCTCAACATCAGTTAACTTTTATAAGTTAGTTTCTAATTTAAACTTAATATTTTTATAAATTATTTACATAAATAAAAGGAAACTAAGCCTTCCATGCACTTACTTTCTGTTACTTCCGCTACAAGCAAAGCTCGCCGCTCTGCCAATTGTTGCTGTCAAGTAGTCAAATTTATTAACAGTCTTGTAATAAAAGACGAGCTCAAGTAAGTATTCTGGGTTCATTTTCACAGCACAAAAATAAAAAGAATTAAAAAAATGGATCTATGAAACTTTGATAGTTAGTGTTGTTTTGTATGATTTGGTGTTCAGGTGTGGTGGAAAAATAAAACAAGAAGAAGTTTCTACCCACTAAAAATAATTTCTAGAGACAAAGTTCACATCGAATTAGATTGGATACAATCACGCAATCCAGGAAGTGTTAACGATACAAAGAGATTTTTGACAATTTCGAGCAGCAAAGCTTGTTTGGTTTAGGCATGTGGATAACAGGATGAAGGAAGTGATATTCCCAAACAAGACGTAATGGATATGATCTCGGAGAGGAAAGCAGACGGAAGCGAGATTGCCTGCCCACTCCACAACAGGAAAGAAGGTGTAATCTGAGTAACGAAAACAAAGAGCCTGATCAGCGGTGGTTGTAAGAATAGTAGAGACTGGAAATTAGCGATGGAGGGATGGCGTGAGCAGTAGAAATTCTGAGGAATTTACAAGCAACTAACGGTCACGTGAGGTGCTACGTAAGTACACTATTTTGATTTTACAGCTGGCTTCTCGCACAAATCTATTGGATCATAGTTTAGAGATCTGTTTGTCAGTTTATAATGTGCCTCGTTGGTTCAACAATTCATAGAGCATGGACGTGTTATAGTTAAGGACAGGTGTTTTTCGCGAAAAGATTTCACGACCAGTTGTACTCCAAAACACTTTTTTCCATTGCACTTTCGTGGTTGGATGATTTTAAATGTCTCGTGCCTCAAGTGTCTGTCCACGAATCACGGACGTTCAGTAACGGAGTACTTTATTACGATTGGTCCAGTCAAATAAGTCGTCTTCTCTCGTAGACATGCAGCCAATAACCACAGGAAGTTGAGGTTGTGGACGTAGGATATTGAAATCTACCATGGCCATAAATATTTTCGCGAAATACACCTGTCCCTAGTTAGGGCCTACAGTACAAAGTAAACTAGTTCGGTTAAAAAGTATATGTTTTGTTGGAAAATTCCCCATCTCGATGGTGAAGATGTTTCACCAGTGGTCTTGCAGTCCCACAGTCAACTTCGTCTGATGTCATTTGCCTGCCGGTAGCTGAAGAAGACGTCGGATCAAACAGCATAACTCTGGCTGCAGGCCCTTGCCGCAGGATATGCTGTCTTATCCTGACCCGCAGTAAATTGGATTTCATATCCCATTTGCCAGTGAACGTTCTACTCGCCATCCCAAAGAAAGTATTCTCATCATTTTACTACCCTTTGATGTTGTCTACTGCCAGGTCGGAGTGAGTAAGCCGCGTTTAAGTTGACTTGCTCTTTATTCTGATCCTCTTCCATAATGTCTGTATCCTGGTTGGTAAAGGCTGTTAACGATAAAGTGAGCAATTTTGAAATCAACATTAGAAAAAAGCCACTGGGGCAGTGGCTTTTTTCCTGCATATATTTTGCTTTTTTACCTGCATATATTTTAACGAGTACCCTAAGTGACATGCGCCCAGTAAAGTTGGTTACGATGGATGGGAAGTAGTTCCGTATCTTAACGTCGAATAAAAAGTGTTTAGTAACCATTTCTGATAAAATTTAAAAATTATTTATTTTGCTTTCAGTTTTTTCATTGCACCGAAGTGTAAAAATGAGGAGATTTTAAAATTATTTACGTTTGTAATAATTTCACAGTTTCACTAGACCGACGCATGAATAAAGTGATGAGGCCCATGGCAATGTTAATCTTACAGAAGGCGGGCGACTACACAACGTGCATACAAGTATATGTTACGCGGGGCTTTCAAATGTGCTCACTTTATTGTGAACAGCCTATAAGATGTTTTACTGCACAGTATACATTCCACTCATTTTTAATTTGCATTCGCTAATCGGGAATCTGGTCACCTTGTGGTAAGATAAATGGAGACATTATCATTTAGCAGTCCACAGCAACACCACAATGTGAAATGAAATAAAAATGCTATTCTGATCTATCTGCCTTTTTTGTGGGGTACTTTACACGTTTATACACATTTCCCGCATTCAGATTTTTCGAAAGATGATTTAATGTTTTCGAATTTCGTCCATAGAGTCATGAAAAATTTAACGTTTACTGCACAGAATACTGCCAGACATTTAAGGGTGGTGTTGCCAAATGAAAAGTATGACCTAATCTAATGTGTTCTGAAATAGGACGTGTGTACGTTCACCCATACGAATTTAGACTCTGAGATTCCATGTACGCAGATCCAACAAAACTTTTCGAAACTTTTTTTTTTCCCCCAGAAGTCGTAGCACAGCCAGTTTCCCTGAATTATTCTTGTTGTGGTGGTAGCATTTACACGAGTAGTTATTTTGCAGTGGCGAAGTTTTACATGGGTCAATGATGACGTGTGAGGAAGAGTATAGCAAACACTGTTTAATTTTGTTTATTTACTTATTTTAAGCAAAATGCTGACTTTTAGGCTGTGCTGGTACTGTCTCATATTCATTTTGCCGTGACTTATATATTTGGGACTGTTTAGACAAACAAGCCAAGGTTTAAAAAAAAATGCCCATTCTTATTTACGTACCACGCTTTTCCACTTAAATTTTGTTGTGTGGTTACGAGTATAAGATCATTTTAGCTAACGTTGTTTGTATTTCATAAAGGTTTATTTAAATTTTAATGTTTTCGTCGCATTATTTCGGGAGGTTAGAGGGGGAGTGAAGGGAACGCTTATTAGTTAATTTAGTTTTTTTTTTTTTTCAGCGAAACATTAACCACGATGTTAACTAAAACCACACACATTACATACTATGTTATGACTAATAATTTATGAGGCCATGTAGCAGGCCTTTACAACTATATAATTACGTGGTGCCCAATTTTCCCATTTAGTTTGTGAAAATGAGGTATTTGTGTCTTTTTAAAACTGTATAAATTCGTCTCGAGTAATTTAATTGATACGGTATATTTAAATTCAACACAAAAAACTAATTATAAATGCAAGTATATAAATGTATACCATAATTTAAGGCAGTGTATGTCAAGTGACACGTAATGTCCGTCTGTTCCGTACATGTAAGTACTCTATAATGTTTTCCTGGCATTTTATTTTTGCCTGCATTGAGTATTGAATTGCAGGTAGCACAGACACGTCAAGCGATGACATTTTCGGACACTTTGGTAGTACGTGTTCTACTTTTCAATCCTTTGAAGAATGTGCATTTTTATGGGCCATTTCTTTGCTCTTGGAAACAAACCTAACAATTTTATTGTTTTAACCAATTCACTGGACTATATCGGAATCGAATTAGAAAAAAATATACAATTAGTCATTTCGTGGGAATAAAACTGTGATATTTAATCATTTCTCAAATCATCACGTATTGTAAACATGGTAACTCCGTACTGACCCATTAATTGGCGCACAGTCAACGCGCGACTTCATTGGCCAACGGCCAGCCAATAATAAACGTTGCAGGGCACAGTAAGCATACCCGGTGTAGCCAGGACCAATAGAACGATGGTATTTGTGAAAATGAACTGACCAACACAATTGATATTGCTGGTGTAAGTCGAGCATGTTGCCGCACGGCCACTCGCTGTCGGTCGTGATTATTGACACGCAGCTGTCAAGGAAGATCGCTTCTCAGAGTGCAGGAGCCGATCTCTCCGTGCGACGTGCGACTTGAATGTTAAAAACATCTTCCCCGCGGAGCAACCGCCTGGAACTTTTTTTACCCCCCCCCCCCCCCCCCCCCCCCGAATGGTAATGCGATTCAGGCTACGATAGCGCCTCGGCAGTACGTTTACCGGATTAACGTCTGTCTGGCGATTTAAATATTTGTTTTCGGCGCCCTCCGCAGCCCGCGTTATTGAATTCCCTCGCGCCAGGAATCTGTGCTAACTCGGTTAAACTCGCAGCCGCGCCACCAGACGTCCCGCTCGCTTTCTATTGCTGGCGGCGCCCGACTAATTGCCGGCAGCGTGTGCCGGTAGGAGAGTTTGTCGTCGACGAGGGGGTGAAGGGAAGTCACGGAGAAGCTCTGGGCGTGCGGGGAAGAAGCGGATGACAGACCGTCGGGCATGATAAAGGATGCTCTCTCATCCAAGTCAAATATACAGAGAAACAAAAAATAGACGCTTACTGCGTCGAGTCTGTTATTAGGTACTCAAACAGCACGAAACAATGTGATCAAAATACGTTTTAATTATTTCATTTTATCTTGGGGGAATTTTGACTCGATTTGTTTGCGAGTAACACCCGATTAAATTGGGTTTTGGTCGAACAAAGTCGTTTATTTCTTCGAAACGGTATCAACTAATTCATTTAAAATTGTGTTATATGGCTTGCTTAGCATATTTACGTTCGGAAGGTTGCATGTTCGATACCGAGACACTTATTTCATATGTTAACAAATAACAGTATCAGCCACGTTAAGCAAGACTTCTCTGCGCCCATTATAAAATTGTGGATTTGCTTGAGAATTTCCGGGAATCATTCTACTTGTCATGTTTTGTATCGCCAAGACTTACCGCAGTACTTTATTACATTTTGTAAACATAGCACTGTCGGGATAATAATCCCATACAATTCGTGATCTTCGGAAGTAATCAAATATTTTTGCCGAGTTGTTTCTACAGTGGAAAAGTTCAAACCAGCATGTTGATAAATTATTAATTCCAAAAAATGTAGTAAACTATTTGTTTTAAAATTTACAAGGAAAAACTTCCAGGACATTAGGATTGCAGAATAGAATGTGGGGATATAGATCCCCGATATTACTTACATGATACATCTTTAGTAACTAACATAGGCTCTCAAGACCTCGCTGTTAAGAGCCGTCCAAGTCTCTTCACTCACTCACTCTTTAGTAACTGACTTTAACTATGTTTTATTCGTAGGGGTTGCGTTAAAAAAAGTTACTCTACGAGTAAATTTTACTTTTTGGCTGCCCCGAAACGCACACCGAGTAAATGTTTTACACTGAGCATCTTGCTAGATTAAAACTGTTTCACATTATGGTTACAGGCACAGTGAAAACAATTACGTTTGGTAAAATCCTTATAGGCTGTCCTCTCATGTGGAATAATATACAATAAATACATTTTATTTGTGCCTTAGATGTTAACTTCTGAGTGCGGTGGAATATACACACTTGTGTTTATTACTTACATGGTAATAATTATTTTAAAAAAAGTGGTTAAAGGATCAAAAATGGTTGAACGAAAAAAGTAACTAGGGCTTCAAAAGTACTCACTTTGCCGTGAACAGCCTGTAGATCTTATTTAAAATGTAAGTTGTTTTAGTTCTGAATTTTTGTACATGAGGTTTATGATTAGGCAATTTAATTGTAACTTGTTGTGTATACAGGACGCTCGGAAATTCCCCTTACGATCATCTAGGACTTGTAGAGAGGACTGAATAGAGGATCTTTTGAATATTGACCCATGTCCGGAAACGTGCCGTTACCGCGCTACAACAATTTCAAATCAGGTGTAGGTATCACTCGTCCACTTCCACTGAGGGAAAGAGCAATGTCGGGGATTTTACTGTGTTGGTATGCAACTGGGTATGCAGTACATTATGCAGACGATCACCTGATGGCACGTGGCGTCTACCCTGCCGCTGTATTCTGCTTCGAGCCCCATTCACGCGGTTTTGCGTTTCCGATTAACATGGTCGAGTACACGTTTGCGGAATACACAGACATGATCCTCGTGTATTGCGCAGCTGAAAGTAATGGAAGAGCATCTCGTCGGCTGTATCAAGAGCGTTATCCACAACTTGCCACGCCATCGCATACCCTTTTTGCTACAGTTACGCAACGGCTCCGAGAACGAGGTACTTTCACTGCGGACAGGAACGACTGTGGTGCTCCGAAGAGACGCCGCAATCCCGAATTGGAAGAGGCTGTACTGCATCACGTTGAACAGAGCCCGTCAGCGAGTACGCGATCAGTTGCGCGTGCATTGGGTGTTGCTCCCAGCATCTTCTGGGAGGTTCTGCATGAGCAATAACTGCATCCTTACCACCTCCAGCCGATTTTACACCACGTGTTAACTCTTGCACCTGGTTCCTGCATCACTGCGCCGACGAGCCCCTTTGACTTAAAATGGTTGCAACACTGAAACGGCATGTTTCCGGACATGGGTTCCTGTTCAAAAGATCGTCTACTCAGTCCCCTCTACAAGTCCTACAAGTTTGTAAGAGTCCTACAAGTTTGTATAATTTTTTTTTTTAAAGGAAATTAATTTACATCGTTTGCTTAACCAGGGTAGGTTTATAAACAGCATGCCATTACATTATGCTCGTTCCAAAAACACTTAGGCTGCAGCTTAGCTGACCTGTACAGAACTCAAACCCGCGATGCTCGGTATGGTGGGGCTATAGGCTAAACATGAGGTATAGTTCATTCACGGTTACTTGCTACTTTTCTGAAGCCCTGCTAATGTTCTACTTCAAGGATATTCCTCCGCCTCATACAAACAAAGGTTAGAAAATTTCACCAGACGGCCAACACACCACATTCGTGTGCGCTCAGTGTAATGCTATTTTGCATAAGAATTATTTCTCACTAGAACTGCCAACACGCGTATTTTCTCTCTGTCTTTATTCACATTAGATACAAATAAATAATTATAATTTTGTATTCTGCACACTTCCGCAACGTTGACTCGGCCATCGCGAGTACAACTGTCAGTCATATGGTCGACAGTGATGAATGTGTTGGCTTTTGAATTTTCAATAACTCACCGCTCCAAATGAATAAAATACTTTGACTTGCTTGGATACATTCTATTTGCAGTAAAACTAAATTAGAGGAAGTGTATAGACGCCTGAACGCACTTACCGGTACGGCAACAGTATTCTGTTCTCAGATATATCCACGATGTTTTTGATGATCCCATTGACAGAAAAGCAGTCGAGCGTTGTAACGCGGAGAAAGAGTACTGCGTGTTTTCGAATGCGCTTTCTGCTGCATGTTCCCTGTACGGGTAGAAAATAAAATGCTTCTTTAGCATCACCTAAGCACCAGCCGATTATGCCGTTATTTATGGGGACGGCTACCCAACTACGCGGGAATAGCGATACGCCCGATCGCCGAGGGTAATCTTAGACCAACGTAACAGTTGGCTGCACTTGGACCCGTCCGCAGCCCGTGTCCATCGCAGCGTTTGAAATGTTATAGTGTATTCGCGGTTTCTTCACCCTTTTTTGAATCAAACCTTTGAAAAATCACCCCAAGTATTACGTGTTTAGTTATTTCCTACATATTCCATGTTTCACAACCGCTGTATACCTCTGTTAACTCAAAGGTATCGTATTTTTCGTTAAATTGAAGTTTCACGTGTAATTTATTTATAAAGTGTAATAATTAATTTATAATAAATATGCATTAAAACAGTGAGAAAGCATGCGTGGTGGTTGCGGATAGTAAGAAATAGTTCTCTTGCAAAATATAAATGCAGTGTGTACGTACGTGTGGGGCGCGTTGTCCCTCTGGTGTAATATTATAAGCTTTATGTGCACGAGGTGGGGAAATGTCCTGGAAGTAGAATTTTAGCAGAGCTTCAGAAAAGTGTGAAGTAGCCGTGAATGGATTATAATACTAAATTATGACTGACATCAGCAGAGAGAAACTGCACATGGAGTGTAATTAGGAGTGTTCGCCAGGGTCGCACACTTGAAGCGTCAACAGATGCGACATGCCTGGGTCTCGTCCCGATTCCACTCCTGTCTCGCATTGACTTAAACATATATTATTACGCGCTGCTGCCCAGCACTATGGCGGTGGACCCCACCTCATCCCTCCCCACCAATGGTTGCCGCCTGCTCTCCTTCCTGGGAAACCCATGAATAATGGACAGTGGTCGCGTCAGGCTGTCGCGCTGCTCGGCGCCTTGCATGCGTCACGGCCCCTCTGCCCTGCTGGAGGTTTCGACGGGTCTGGCGACGACGCAAGAATGTACTGGTGAGACTGGCTGGTGCCTCGGCTCTCCGTGACGCATCAAGTCAGCTGGGGAAGATTCTAGGTGGCGGCCTAAGACACTATATACTACCGCAACCCAGCGGCCGGCAGTCTTTGACGGAGGCCACTTGGCGAGTGTGGGCGAGCGAAGTGAAGTGTGGACGAGTAGAGATTGCGGGACGACGTCGGGTGAGGTGTTCGTGGCTTGAATGGACGAGAGAGTGTGAAACCGACGAGTGAAGCCTACTGTGCGTGAGGGCGCTTGGAGAACTCTAGAACATTGCGACTGGCGGGACATGAACTGAGGTGGGACTGAATGGAAGTGTAATACGGATTTTATTGTAAATATTCGAACTATCAATTTGGACGCATATTTTACAGAATATCTGAATAGGTTGATACACTGTCTGTTGGGACTGATCTTTAATTATTTAATTTAGTTGATTTCTTTGTGGTAATAATAAATTGTATTAAATTGGAGTAATTAGCTGTGAACAGTAAGTGATATCGATTTATTGTGAGATTTTGAGTTCAGAGAATCTTTCTGTAGTTATTGTAAATAAAACAAGGAAATTGTAATTAATTATTTTATTTAATTAAGACCTCCATCCCTTAACGAAGATGGTATAGCCCACTTAATTCCTAGCGAGAGGAATTTTAACTATATATATATATATATATATATATATATATATATATATATATATATATATATATATAGTTATATATATATATATATATATATATATATATACACTGTATTCAAGAATTTCTCTTCTCCCACACACTTAATTCACTTGCTGGAGACGGTCTACATCCATGGCAGGCCGGGAAGAGTTTCTCAGAGTCAAACAGCTGAAGCGCCGAGAGTGAGTTGCATGAGCCTCGTCGCAATTCCAAACCAAGATTACAAAATCATCATTCGACAACCAAACTAGACGCTGTCATGTTTATACTGTTTTTATTAATTTTATTGTAGTACGAATTTTTACTAAATGATTTTCAAGAGACTGTAATTTTGTTTTATACGTCCTGAAATACTTTACATTTCGCTGCAACCTATCGGTTCGTTTCCAAACTAAATTAATTTAATACGAGTGTGGAATAAAATACACGTTAATGGTCGCATATGTCATTATAAATGCATACGTTGGAACTATCGTACGCTATTATATCAGTACACTTTGACTGTCCAACAAATTAAAGAAATATAGTTATGTGTACCAGCTGACTTCTGGGAAATATCAGCGAAGTCTACTCCTACTACCATTGGCAGAAATATCTGCGCTAGCTCAACTTTTCTGCGCTCTTTGAAAAAAATTTCCTTCACTATACAGTTAAGTGCTGGTAAAAATTTATCCAGAGCTGTTCGTAAATTCTCCGTAAAATTACGGGCACATTAATTAAAAAAAACGGACCTTTTTGTTAATATCTTAGCTATTTTTCTGTATTTCCATTTAGAATTAAAAAAATAATGAAAAAGTATTTAATTTCTGTTGTGTGTGTTCTGCTGTGTATAAAATATACATTAAAAAAAGTTAATATGTTTTATATATGAGCAAGAATTGAACCCGAGTCATAAAATCACAATTCCACTACTGTAGCCATTTGAATAAGCATCTTTTTCAGCTTCTTTTACGCTTAGTGTATTTTAAGTGTTGCTAAGTGTTACAGATGCCCGATGCGATGCTACTTTGAAATGTTTGAAAGAATATGTCTTAGTAACGTGGATAACTTAACTGCCGCGTAAAGGTGCATTTCCTGGTTACAGTGACGAAGAAAGCTTCGTGTAGAACCGACATTGTTCGTCCCCGAAACCCGAAGCCATACGTAATACGGAGACTTTCCGTATTTTGTATTTATGGACTTATCTCCGTTCTTCTTATTTACGGATTGCATATCTTTACATTTACTGTACTTTTCCGTTAGCAAAATTCTGTAAATTTAAGCAAATTTTAACAGTATGTTTGGCGTAGGAGTTGCGGTAGCAGAGCCGTTAGCCTGCCCGCCTCTCACCAAGGCGAACCGGGTTCAATCCCCGGCCCTGCCACTCCCGAATTTTCGCAAGTGGGAATCGCGCCGGATGATGCTGCGGGGCTTTCTTTCGGGGAATTCCCTTCCTCCATTCTCACCTCAGTTTACCCACATCGGCGCTCAAAACTTCGTTGTTAAGGCCAATGGTGCACGAAAACAGTATAGTTACCCGATTTTTGTGATAATTTGTTTGTCGGAGTGTTTATCGAAGTTTATGGTACAAGACGTAAATATTAATTTTTAACAACTTCTTGCGATGTTAAATAGTCCGTATAGGCTGTTCACGGTAAAGTGAGCACTTTTAAAAGCCCGTTAGTTTGGAATAATATCCAATAAATATATATTATTGTAGCCTTGGAGATTTAATTCAAAGTGTGGAGGAATGTACACACTATATTTATTACTTATGTACCAGTATTTATTTAAAAAGGTGGTTAAATAATAAAATATGGATGAAAGAAAAATGTAACTAGGGCCTCAAAAGTGCTCGCTTTATCGTGAACAAACTATACCTTTATGATTCTGTGAGTACTAATGGAAGATGAGAAATAAGATATTCTTTCTTATCTTCCGTCAGTGCTCCGATAGTAATAATTGTAGTGAATATCTATCAATGTAAGAAGGTGTTCGAAATTATTCTTTATGTCTTGTCGGGCCTAAAATTCTTAAAAATTATCTGGAAAACAACTTTTGACCAAAATTAAGGTAAATACACGGCTTCCGTGCAGCATTGCCCCTTAAGTGCCGCCCGAACCTCTGAACACAACTCAAATCAGCTGTTCGGCGTGCATGTGATCCCTACCCCTCGCCGATCACAGGCTGCGGGATCGGCGACTCACGGGACGAGCTCTGAAGGAAGCGCCCCGAGACCTACGAGCGCGCTTGCATCTCAATTACCAGGGACGCGGGGGCTAATCGAGTTGGTCACGGGTCCGGTGCGATGACGCTAACCGCCCTGGGAGGGGCGAGTTGCCCCCGTGATGCGTGCCGGACTCGCGAGTAATCCCCTTCCTCTCGCCCCCAGCTAAACGGAGTTAAACCCGCGGACACCTCCGCCTCCTCTTCGAACCGCCCCCTTCAACACTCAAATCCACCCTGTCCCTGTGCTTAGTGCAGGCGGCGCCCCGTGCTCGACCTGAGCTGTAATCGCCTGCTTCCGTCCATCTCTCTCACTCTCTCTCACTCTCTCTCTCTCTCTCTCTCTCTAGCTCTGATGCGTTTTATCGATCATGCTCTCTCCGCGAGGGGAGAGATGTACCTGCAGATGGGAGGTCAAGTGAAACTGTGAAATTATTAGAAAAGTAATCAATTCGCAAATCTGCTCATTTTTACACTTCTACGCAATAAAAAAAACGGAAAGCGAAAGAAATAATTTAAGTGATCACAAATGGTTACCTATTACTTTTTATTCGACGTTAAGATATTGAACCTTTTTCCCTCCATCGTTACCAACTTTACTGGGTGTATCTGCAGTCATTTCGCCCGTTACAATATATGCAAGTAGGATCAGTGACTTTTTTCTAAGGTTGATTTCTACTTTATAGTGAACAGCCTGTATATACTGTTGTTCACTGTTAAGTAAGCACTTTGAAATAAACCTTAGAAAAAATCACTGCCTCTATTTGCATATATTTTAACTAACACACTAACTGGCATGCGCCCATTAAAGTTGGTAACGACGTTGGGAAAGTAGTTCCTTACTTAATCATTTAGTAAACACTTGACCTACGCATTAATAAAGTGATCTGACCCATGGCAATGTTAATTTAACATGTGAAGGAAGGATACACAGCGTGCATACAAGTATATTGTAAGCAACAGGGCCTTCAAACGTGCTCAATTTGAGCGTGAACAGCCTTGATCATTTTTTTCCTTGAAGTAATTATTAAGGGTGTTATGTGCCCTCGAATATCGAATTTTAAAAAGATTTTCCTTAAAAATAGCATCAACTTCTTGCAGTTAAGAAACAAATTGGTGAGTGATGT
The DNA here is from genome assembly GCA_029891345.1 of Dryococelus australis. NCBI lineage: Eukaryota > Metazoa > Arthropoda > Insecta > Phasmatodea > Phasmatidae > Dryococelus > Dryococelus australis. The sequence goes on from CM056996.1 coordinate 75,158,743, forward strand.
TTTTAGAAAGTATATCTTAAAGCACTAAAAACGTGGTTGGAAATACCACCCTAATTCGTAGTGAAAATGGGGGCTGGGATCTTACTTATGGATAAGAATGTGTAACCCTAAGATAAACGCGATTTTTAAAGATATCTTATGAATTAACTCGTGTGAATGAACAAAAAATAATATTTTTTTTGTGGGAACATTATCAGGTGAACAGCTTTTGAGAAACTCATTCATAACTTAAAACAGAATGTAAGTTGCCTGGCAGGTAGGCAACAAGCACTCACGATAATATTTTTAAATTAGGATTTTTGTGTAGGCGTACAGCTTCCTTAAAAATCACTTTAGGGGTAAAGTGAACATTCATCTCGTCTTATATTTTCGCGAGGAATAACACTCCGGAGTTTGTCAGTGGTGTTCATAAACATACGGTATAAAGACCTTGTTAGTCAAAGAAAGTGTTTGTTGTATTAGGAAATTATCTTTAAACAGTTAATTATTATTTTGTAGAAATTATTTTGAATAGTAACACCTCCAATGTATGAACCTCGTATCAGCCCGCCTACAGTTCTGTCTTGCAAATTATCCATGAAACTGCATGAGATCGCTGGTGTTTTTTTTTTTTTTTTTTTTTTTTTGTTCCTCTTCTACCGCAATCGTGGCTATGTGACTAACAATGATAGGAGTGCATTCTAAAAACGTGCCACTAATTTTGACACACATGCTCGTTTCATAATATGCGCTTTTCGCTTTATTTAGCTATAAGCGTGGAAGGGGAAAACGAAACTACGGTACCTTATCAAATCGGCTGATGTTTTATTAGGTGAATTAAATTCACTTGGTAGCTCTCCTAGTGGTTATTTATCGTTGCTTCCCGAGGTAAAATGACTCGTAAGAGTGTTTGAGACGTAAATTATCCTTTCAACTATTTAATTGAAGTTTACGGATTGCTGCAAGCCAATACAGATAGAAACAAGAAATGGAAATCCATTGTTTGTCATCTGATATGTGGGGACCATTTTTTTTTATTCACAGTGACAAAAAATTGCTTCTATCAGGTAGGGAGGGTGAGAGTTGATGGCCTGTGAACATATATCTCGCTTCGAGAATAGAAACTTCTTCACACCATATTCGCGCTATTCCTACAATTACATATCAAGCCTATGAAATATTGTATGATTCAAGATTGCATTTCCCATAGTGTTTAACTTTTCTTTTGTTTTAAAAATGACTTGAGGGTTTTAGATCAGTTCCTGAGGAAGAATATGATCCGGCCGGCACTATAAAAAGAGGGAGGGGGTCGTATAGAAAAAGGGGAAGAGGCACTGACTTCTAACGTCAACCATCTAGGGATGATGGATGTGGATCTATAGTGTATTCACAGTATCTTCACACTTTGCAAAACAAACCTTTGAAAATCCACCCTATGATTGTTTGTTTCCTAAATACTCCTTGCGTCACAAGTGTTTTATAATTACTTATCGTACCATAAAAGTATTTTATTTTTTGTTGAATGGGATGTTCATTAATATTTTATAAGTAAATTACAGTATTTCATTAAAATTTAATTTGATTAAAAACAGCCCGAAATTAGGTGAATTGGTAATGTCAAGTAAAAAAAAAATGTTCTTATGTAAAATATTTTTGAGTGCCTACAAAGACAGTACGTAGTCCTTTTAATGGGATTTCTTAGATTTAGTTTAGGAGGGCTTCGGAAAAGTTGGCAGTAACCGTGAATGGACTATAGGTATCCACTGGGACGACTGCTTAGCCATGACTCCGCTGTTTGTGGTTTCCTCCCAGCCCCCACTCAGATTTGTTCTATGCCAGTGTAGAACTGGCTGTTTCCTCTCAGATTACAACAACAGTTATATGTGACGTCGATGGTCTGAGTAAAAGTGTCCGTTCTACGTATAGTTTTATTTATTAATTTTTTACTTTGAAAAATCGCCTGAATCACGTTTATGAGATTTCTATGTATTTTCGCCCGCCGCCTTTGAAATACGTAGACGTATTTTGCTTACTAATAAATATAAAGTGACGTGTAAGGCACATACATTCTTAAAGAAACTGCAGTAGCTCGTGTCCAGAAGTTTTAAACCGTAGGGCCAGGGTAGAGAAAGAATGGAGAATTTTACATGTAGAGCAAACACATTTTAAAAGCAGTTGCATTAGCTTATGTTCAGAAAATCCGCAATTGTACACGGAGAGTTTCAGGAAACCCGCCCGTGGTATTCACGTACGAAACGTTTCGTTCGTATTCTTCCGATTGGACGGCGCAGCGGGGCGGGAAACCAGCTGGTATGCTCGCTGCAGGGCCACGCCGTTACCGCGCGGCAGCGAGAGCAAAATGTTCCCAGGCACGCGATAGCTTCCCCCGCGAAAATAAAAACCTTGTTCCATTCTCCTCCCCCCTCCCCCTATCCTTTTTCCCCTTTCTATCTCTCTTACCACATATTCCTTTTCGCTTTCTAGCACCTACAGCGTTATGGTGCTATAGTCTATTCGCTGTTTATTCACACTTTTTGAATCAAACTTTTGAAAAATCACCCTATGTATAACGCGTTTAGTTATAGCCTATATATTTCATGTAATACTAACGTTTCATACTCCTGTTAATATAAAAGTATCTTATATTTTGTTAAATAATATTTCTACCTATATTAAATTTATTATTAATACTATTTCATTTATAATAAATATGAACAAAATCAGCGAGAATACATTTGTGTTGGTAGCGCCTAGTACGAAATAGTTCTCATGCAAAATATTATTACAACTGAGTGCGCACGAATTCGGTGCGTTGTCCTTTGGTGTAATTTTCTAGAATTAAGCTTGGTTTGCAGGAGGCGGAGGAATATCATGGAAGTAGAACTTGAGCATGGCTTCAGAAAAGTGTGAAGTAACCGTGTATGGATTATACTTGGCGAGGCCACGCCCTTCAATATTGTATTATGCCCAGTTTATAACTGGGATTTTGTAAGGTGTAGATAATTAAGAAGATAGTTCCTTACAATAGCCAACAGAATCTTTCACTGCTAGTAGTTTGACTGGATGCTGTGATTGTCCTTGGATACAAATTACAATTTTCTGTTATAACGCCTCGGAGTTTTCAATATTTACTTCTTTGATATGTGCTCAACTCTCGACGGGTGAGCGATGTTTTCTCGTCCATCATCGCTGTATTCGACCTCTTCTTCTAGTCTACTGTCTCTCGCCTCTTGCTGTCCTACCTCCTCTTCCTCCTTCCACCAACTCTGATTTGATGAATGTCTAGTGGCATTGTTATGTGGCCGTAGTGGGAGGGAGGTGAATCTTCCTTGCGTGACAAATACCGTGCGCTCAATCATCGATATTATGAATGCCTGTCGGTGTAAACTCTAATATCCCCGTTTTTCTACACAACCGGTCTCAGTGGCAGCATAATTAATGGCCTGATAAGTGTAGTCATTATCCTTCCGCCTGGATTTAATATCATCTAAATATAGAAACTGTATTTACATAAATTGTGTGGTTATGTATTTAGTTACCATGTATTGGATGACGGTTTGGATCCGGAGATATGCTAGATTTGTATATGCCGAAGAAGGGCGTGACCGAGCAAAACAATCTTGACACGTGACTAAAATAGAAATGCATTTTTTTTTTTAATGTTTAGGCAATTGTCACGTATTACACAAAAATTTAACATGTATTCTGTTTAGTTGACGTTACTTCACATTTTTATTCTAGGAGAGTAAATATATATTTAATTAGATTTATGTATATATTTTGTCATGCAGATTTGTACTTCTGTAGATATCCGAGGTTGTTTATCCGTACGACCTAATCATGTAAAGAAAAAAATATATTTTTTTTAGTTTGAAGTATAGATTTTTGGAGGCATCTTAGAGTGTCTTGTTGTGTGTTTAAGTTGTAGTTTATATCTATATACTTTCAAATGTAGTCCACTGGGTGGTTTATGTTGGGGAGGCATGACGATAACATACGGAAGTACATATTATTTCAATCTTGCATTATACCAAAATTATTTCATAAAAAAAAAAAGTCCAGCTTGAAGACTGGCCAGGTTAAGTACCCAGGATTTTACCATTATTCCTTTAATTCACGTGCTAGCAGTATAGACCCGTAAATTTGGCGAGTTCATTTGACGGCTATGCCAGACTTGTCACTTCGGTATACATACATCCCAGGTGATCAAGTTTATTCATTCTCTGGTGCCTACATGTATAGCACTTTATCCAGTGTACCAGGTTGTACGTGTTTCTCTCGCTCTCTTTCTACGCGTTTATCAATGTTTGGTAATCGTGTGGGGCGTGCCAGCGAGCGAGTGGCATAATCAACTAAAATAATACGTAAGCGGAAGTGTTTGATGTCTCTTCTCGTACCGCTCGAACTCCCAAAATTCCCGGTCACCTTGATATTAGTGAAGTTGGTGTTCCCCTCTTGACGAAGAGTTAGAGCCGGTTGCACCATCATCGCCCGCGATCCGAGATCAAATGATTCTAGTTCCGAACCAGGATCCAGTTTGATCTTGGTTCCAATGTAAAAGTGTTGCACGAACGAAATTTCATGATTCTGGATTTTCGATTTTTCGATTTTGGTTCCAAAGTGAGAGATCGATACAAGTATGAGACATATTTTACTATTGGTTCGTAATATATGACGTCATGCACGTATGCGTATTTTTCATTATAGATAGAACTAGATGTGCGATCTTTTATCTGTTTTAAGTGAATTATTGTTGTACGAATTTTACTGAATAATATCCAAGAGAACAATCGAACGTAGTGCTATTTGTCGGCGTATTTTCAAGCTACATTCGTCGACGATGGCTACTAATCTCGGATCGAGTCTTCGAACCGCCAATTTCGGCGGTTCGAAGTGAACTTAATCTCGATCTCCAGTCCAGCTCTGAACTCGAATGGTGCAACAGTTTTCTGTGTCGATCTTAGAAACGATCTCAGATCGAGTTTCGAATCACGATGGTGCAACTGGCCCTTTAGTGTGTGAAATATCGCACATCGTTTGAATCGACTGATAATTTGCTGTGGTGTGCACTTAGTCTACTTGGGTGAGAGGGTGGGGTTGTTGAGGTTTCCCTCCCCGCCGGACCAGTTCGCCGGGCATGTGCCGAGATGAGGGTAACCGTCCCACTCCGCCTGCGGTTCGTTTACCGCCGCTGTGGAGCAGCACCGGCGGCGTCGTCGTCGTCGTCCTCTTGGCGGCTTGCGGGTGCTCGCCGAGAGTGGTCATCCCGCATTCTCGTCCCACGCCTGCCTCTTCCTTCCCTCCTGTAGTCTTCGTGTTCCTCGCCGTGCAACTCGCGCCCTCGCCAAACTACGTGCCCCAGTTTGGAAACAACTCACCTTGATACTCCCCGCACTGCTCATGGCCGCCCTTGGAGCTGCGAGCCCCGGAAATCATGAACTACAACTCTCTTCGCGGTTACTTCACACTTTTTGAATCGAACTTTTGAAGAAAAAAAAATCCCCCCCCCCCCCATGCTTTACGTGTTTGCTGATTTCCTAAACATGCCACGTATTATAAACGTCTTATAAAGGCTGTTCACGATAAAGTGAACACTTCTGAAATGAACCTGAGAAAAAAGTCACCTCTCCTGCCTTCATATATCTTAATGAGCGCACTGAGTGACATTTGCCCAGTAAAGTTGGTTACGATGGATGGAAAGTAGTTCCATATCTTAATGCCGTATAAAAAATGTTAGGTAACTATTTATGATAACTTAAATTATTTTTTTCGCTTTCTGTTTACTTTTTAATGAACCGAAGTGTAAAAAGGAGCACATTTGTTAGATATTTACTTTCTCAAATAATTTCACAGTTTCACTTGACCGACGTATGAATAAAGTGTGATAAGGCCCACTTCAATGTTAATCTTACATAAAGCGGATGAATACACAACGTACATACACGTAGATGCTAAGCAGGGCTTCCAAAAGTGCTCATTTTACCGTGGATAGCCTCTACCAGCACTGCGGTTCGCGGTACTGGGTGACTGTCCTGCTTCCCCCGCTGTTTTTTTTTTTAACGACGGTTTGTTTTTTGTAATTCGCAGCTTGCGAGTGTCCGCGCCACGCCCGCTGGCCGTGGAGGGCAGTTCGTCGTGATTAAGAGACAACCGGGCCGTGCCGGGTACAGATGGGAGCGTTCGGCGGACCGCGCATGCCATGCTGTGTGTGATGCATCATCGGCCAGCCGGCACGCACTGTGCCGTGGATATAAAACAGGCGTCCTGTTCTCTCGCCGCGCTGCCCACGTTGTTCATAGCTCGACACGCCCGCCTGTAGTGTTTCCCTGCAGCCCACGCTCGGAGGTGCGCGTTATATAGTCTACTAGCGAGCCGCCCCGGCCTCGCTAGGGTGCGATTTTTTTGGCTTTACAGCAAGTATATACATTAAATGCGCAAGGTAACTAACATAGGATTAATACTGTGTTGTTCGCAAAGTCTTCGTAAGTGAACCCCTAAAAGACTAAAATTGGTTACTGTTGGTAATCCGTAAAAGATAAACATATGATATGATATATGATAGACCTTTTTAAGATCTACAATTCTGTAGTATTTAAGTTTGCGGTATCTCTTATGGTTTAGTCAGCATAAGCCATGTAAGCGCCCGAAAAGCGGCTTTTTCCTACTTGATTATAAAACGTTGACATTTATATACTATCTTTTAATTAAATATTCATGTATTACATACCTAAATCTATCTCAAAAAATTCTCTAAATGATGCTGAAAACCGCATCAAAATCCATCCAGTAGTTTAGAAGCCTTAGCCGAATACACAGACACACGTGGCTGGGCGATTTTGTTTTATACTATGTATAAATAAACTGTTACTTCCAACTTTTCTGAAGCCCTGCTGAAGTTTTGCTTCCAGAATATTCTTCCGGCTCATTCAACCAAAGCTTAAAAAAAAATCACTAGATGGCTAACGAATCCCATTCAAACGCGCTCAGTGTAATAATATTTTGCATAATAACTATTTCCCACTAGGTATTACCAGCGCACCTATTTTCTCTCGGACTTTAGTCATATTAGTGATATTTGAAATATTGTAATTAATAGATAAAATATGAGTAAAAGTTTAATTTAACTAGACATAAGGTTTTTATGTTAACACTAGTATAAAACGCGTGTAATACGTAACATAATTAGAAAACGGCCAAACTTTTTTTTTTTTTTTTTTTTTTTTTAAAGGAAACCGCGAAAAGACTATAGTACAGTTTCATATACACGGACTGGTGTTTATAAGCGAGTTTTCTGTCATAAACATTACCTTTTGGTATCTTCTATGACGGGATCTCTGTGGGAAACAGGCCTCTTGAAGAAACTAGCTAACAGGAGCTGTATATTTAGAATAAAAAAGTTTTGCTTGCCATTTTGTGTGTTTCCTGCATATCTTTATTTAAAATCAACGTTCTATTTACCGTAAATTCGTATAATTCATCTCAGAGAGAAATAAATCGGCCTGGTGTGGTTGACCAATTGTCTGTAAGGCCAGGGCACACTTCGGCTGAGAAGCTTACATTACTTTCTTCGTTCTACTCCAGCAAGCATATTGTCTGCTTACGCAGGCCAGCTTCTATGTCTTACAAAATGTGGAAGCGAGATACCTCCCAATGGGGTTTATTTTCTTAACCCAGATTTTACTACTGTTGCATGCGAATCTGCACGTGTCAAGTTACTCTGTGTACTTAATTCTAGAAAGCTTTGAAAGCGAGAGGTTTTAATCATTTTACCGATGGCGTATGGCATAAAAATAAATAAAAGTTTCTTTTATCAAGGAGTAACTTAGCATGGACGTTTTCCTCCACCATTGCGCCATTGACAGGCAGGAATAATGGGCTTCCTCCATATGGAAACTTCTATATCGCTTTCATGCGTGATGTAATCAAATTACAATATATTTTTAATTCTCGTGCTGTTGCCTGGTCTTCAGATAATCAGATAGCTTTCTCATAATACTGATGAACATTAAAACAAACTACTGTACATTTACAGCTCTAGCTAAGAAAATTCTTGGATACATTCTACCCGAAAGTGACTCTACAAACGTGTTCTGATATTCGCATGCGTTGTATAATCCGACGGAAATAAAATTTATTATAATAAAAGTAGGAACCATACGAAGTCTTTTGTTTCTCCAACGAGTAATATTTACTTTGATTTTCCTTTTATAAATTGACTTGACGTAATGTATCTAAAACGGTCGATTTATAATTATTAAGGCAACCTCAATGGCCGAATGAATTAATTCATATAACATGAAACCCTGAAAAGCCATAATTAAAAATAAAATACAAAGGACATTTAATAACTTGCCCGTATCAATAATCGGTTTCAGCCTTTCTAGTTTCGTATTGATGACATTTTATATGCCGTATAACTAAAATAGTAATGCAAAGAAAGTACGCACGAATAATTCTGCATGGGAGAAAAATATTTTAACTAGCGCGTTAATGAAGAACTGCTTTGATGTCAGAGAATGTGAAATTTTCTTGGTAACTTAATATTGTTTAGACTCGAATATCAGGTTTTATGCTATAGACTGTTTACTGTTAATTGAGCCTTTTTGAAATCAACATTTGAAAAATGTCACCATCCCTAGCCGCATATATAATAACTGCCACACACACTGGTATGCGCCTAGTAAAGTTGACAACGGCGGAAGAAAAGAGTTCCATGTGTTAGGTATAGGCAGTTCACCTTAAAATGAGCACTTTTGAAAGCCCTGCTTAAGATCTGCTTGTATGCACGTTGTGTGTTCTTCCGCCTTATGTAAAATTAACATTGTCATGGGCCTCATCGCTTTATTCATATGTTGGTCAAGTGAAACTTCAAAATTATTATAAAAGTAAATATTTTGCAAATCCGCTCATTTTTACACTTCCACACATTAAAAAAAAAAAAACAGAAAGAAAAATAAATAATTCAAGTTATCACAAATGGTTACATTAAACTTTTTATATGTCATTAAGATATGGAACTACTTTCCTTCCATCGTTACCAACTTTACTGGTGAATGTCTCTTAGTACACCCATTAAAGTATATATGCATGCAGGAGCAGTGACATTTTTCTAAGTTGCATTCCGAAAGTGCTCACTTTATCATGCACAGCCTTTAATCATTTGTGAATATTGAAATTATTTCTGTAGATGTCTCATTTTTTTATGCATGTAAACGTAATGATAAACAAATTGGTAAAATATTCATTTTTGTGATAATTTCACAGTTTCTCTTGACTGGCACATGAATGAAGTGGGCAGGTCCGTGGCAATGTTAATTTTACTTATTGTGGAAGAATATGCACAATGAATACAAGTAGATCTTACGTAGGGCCTTCCAGAGTGCCTTCAGTTTAACGTGAACAGCGTATGGCTGACTGAACTACAGGGCAAAGTGATTCGCTTCTCTCTCCTCGCGTGTTGTAACTCGAGCGATGAGAGGAACTGTGTTCACGCACAGGGACGTGTACAGGAAACGCACCATTGGGAATCTTCCGCGGTGTCTTCGCTGATTCCAACAAGTAGCTTTTCCCCGTGATTCCGGTGTTTCAAGCAAAGCAGGAGACGCACCTGGGGAAGAAAGTAGTTTTACTAAACTCGTAGCAACAACTCCCCACAACCTTTCTTTTCCATCATACCCTTACCTGGGAGTGGTTTAACTCTAGGGAACATGCGTTTCCTCATGTCTCCCAATTATCAGCAGTTGAGGAAGCGTGCAGTTGTAAGTTTTTTTTTTTTTTACTGACAGGTCATTTTCATGACATAACAGTTCAATGGCGCAAATGCAGTGTGGACCGCAGCTAGGAGTAACCGTAGTCCTCAGTGCAGCCAAGTGCAGCAACGAGAGGGACAGGTATGATCCTAGCATCCATACAACTTTTATAACTTATTCTGTTTTATAACATTATTACTGAAAGTAGGTTAAACTTTTGAGGTTTGCACATATTTATAGGCATTGAACACAAGTTATACGTTAGTTATCTGTATACAACACTGCAAGGATACGGGTCCTGTTGATCTCTTGTTTTCCCACTCGCCACCGTCGTATTATAGTACACTTTACACAGGTCATGCTTACTTATGCATAAGGTTCATTATTGGCTGGTCATGAACCTTTGGGGTGCCTAGTTTATTTTTGCCAGTCAAATATACTTCATTGTGTAAAAGCATTTACAGTCAGTCAGGCCCTTTTCAGTGGTTATTAAAATAATATTTTTACTCAGGAAAGTTATTGTCGTTGGACTGCAGTGTTCTTGTAGTATCCTGCTAAACACTAGCGGAACAATAACTATATCATCTTGCAAGTTGTACTTTCAAGGACAAAGTCATGTTCGAAGTAGCGTTGCTCGGTATACACTCGAATGTAATGCTTAGAGTATTAGAGAAATTAGTGAAGAGTTTGTAGTTTTCTTACTCTAAACTTATTGCGTTGTTTTGAATGGTAAAACAATTTATACGACTGATTTGTTGAACATACCCAGGTTGAAAATTTGTATGGCAAGGGACCAGGAATTTGGGTAAACACGTCCAGTAGTTCGAAAAGCGTATGCGAAATAAAGTAACATTATATATGTCCTCTTTAAACGTACACGCTGTCGTCAAGGTGGGAAATCAGAAGACCCTTATTAAGAAATCACTCGGGCACTTCCCTGGAATAGGAATGCGAAACCTCGTGGGGGGTAAAACGGTCTCCAGTTCAATACTCTGGAATTGAACCTAGGACCTCGCGGATGCGAGTCACGTATGCTATCGAGCTACCGTTGGGCTGGAAGCTGGTTGTGCTTCCCTTATCATCGTCAAGCGTTCCAGACGAGAATGAAGCGAGAACGAAGTGAGACGGTAGCCACGGTTGTTACTGCTGCCTGTTGGGTGCTGGAATGCTGATGGCTGGAACAGTTACAGATCTGGAGTGGATAGAAGGAGGAGAAGGGAGGAGTAATAAAAGAGGGTACGGGCGCGCAATAAAGAGACCTCTTACCGCAGCGCTCCCCTTGGCAACGATTTGCATTCCAAAACATCCTGCTGACAGCAACAACACGTGCCGCCCGCTAGCTTTACTACCCCCCCCCCCCCTTCACTTTCTCAAATTCCTGACGACGTCAAGTGCAGTCCGAACAAGCTGTTAAATGTCACGTAGATTAGATAAATATAAGTGAAATCAGTTATATGTTAAACAGTATCAACTATGCAGTGTTAATGACGGTTAGTTAATTTCGAACCGTTGTGTAAAAATTATAACAAAATGTAATTTTAGTAAAATTTACATGCCTAATTTAAAAAAGGATTTCATCCTGGTGGTTTTAGATGGCTATCTACAACCACAATCGTCACCTTTGGAAGAGAATTCCCGCGTATATTTGAACGTTAACTTGCATTCTTTTGTCCAATGTCGCAATAACTGTTACAAAAAGCAAGCAAAATTTTCACCCAGAATTTTTAAAACAATATTTTTATGTAATTTTCGTAGCGACAATAATATGTGATAGATCATTTTTGTGTGCTTCGAAACGAGGGCCACGTCTGTTCTTTTTGCGCAGAATTTGGACAAATGCTCAGTTGTCTATTTGTATAGGCATGTTTGCGAGGAGGGTAAAAAAGAGGGAGAGAGAAAAAGAAAGAGGGAGATACAGCCTTGACTGTCTCATTAATCACAGTTGCCCTGTTTCATTTTGTTTAACGTATTTTACTTATCTCCTCAAAAATACGTAATGTTCACATACATGATTCGAGACATTTTTCCTATATGCATTTTCTTTTAGAAACTTGTGTGTATTTTCTATTTTCCTATACAGTAGACATGGTGCGTGATGTTTCAATAGTTTATATATATATATATATATATGAACGTTTCTTTTAAAATTGTGACGGTTGTAGCGTTGTGGTTTTGTAAAGGTAACCCAAGTTCATCCTAATGGTACATAGAAACATATAATCGCATAACCTTCGATTACTTTGTGTCTACATTTGTATTTTATGACGTCGTGTGGGTTCTAATGGCCTCGACACCAACTCGCCCCACAAACATACTCTCACTGACTCGTAGTATAACCTCGCTATTTCAACATATGTTCATAAAAGGCGTGTCTACCTGATGTATGAACTGCGTTACATGTGCTAATGTACGAAAAGAACGCTCGTACTTCAGATTACATGCTGTCTAAAAACATTCGGATCAGATACACACTGCAAGAAGGACCTACATTGAATATTGCTATGGATTTCCCATCAATAAAACCATGGGGTCACCGCTTAAAGCCCCAATAGGTATACGCAACACAGCTAGAACACTATACGCCAGTTCAGAGCACTGCGCGTAATGACGATGGCGTGCTTGATGTACGTAACAATGCCGCCCTTATTGACCCCGCTCTTCCTAGCCTCAAACAACTTCGGGTAAATGCGCTCCTTAGCCAAGAATAATGTTTGTTCTTAATTGATTGTTTATATTATCCAATCGCTTAGTGGCAGTGTTTGTTTGCATCGTTGTTTGACTGCTCGGAATCAAACGATTCCATGCATTTTATGAAATAGTTTTTATTGACACTTGCTAGCTAACCGCAGAAGGTGGACATGTAATATGCTGGCACGTAATAAGTGAAAACTGGATACCGCTTATTCTTTTGACCTTGCTAACACCGTAATACCATCGCGAAATAATAGTATTGTTGGATCAGTACATGTATTTTTAACATTAATTACATGTTAGTAATTCCAACTGCTCGAGTAAGTTATGGCTGAGGCTTTTTGAAGAATGTAACTGTATTCTATCCGCGGTTTTATCGTATTTTTAAAACCAGGCCCACGAAAAATCACCTCATGTTTGACGTGCTAGGTTGTTTGCTAAATATATCACGTATCACAAGCAGTTTATGCTCGTGTTAGCATAAAAGTACCTTATTTTTGGTTAAATTAAACTTTCACTTATATTATATTTATAAAATATATAATTTACAATTAATATGATTATGAGCACAGAAAATAGGTGTGTTGGTAATGCCTAGTGAGAAAAAGTCATTATGCAATATATTATTAAAGTGAGTTCGCACAAATGTGGTGCACCATCCCTTCGGTGTAATTTTCTAGACCAGTTAATTTTCTCTGTATGAAGTTGAGAAATATCCTGCAAATAGAACTTAAGCAAGACTTTAGAAAAGTTGGAGTAACCTTTAATGAACAACACTCTTCACTAACATACTGAAAAAAACCCTTTAAGGCTTTGGGTTACAGAGATATGCTCGTTTGTTTGGACGAGAATATTTTAATCAGAAACTAATCCTTTGTTACTCGTGACTGTCATATTTTATTTTAAAAGTAATGCCTCGTAAACTTCACGCTGATTTGTCTACAGTATATGATAACGATACCTTAGAGAAGTCCAATTTACCGGGCATTTGTCATGCATCTAAGGTATATTTATTGTCTGTGCACACTATGCACACGATAACTTACTCCATCTACATTTTTGCAATTACCCGCAGACTTTTAGTGGGGATTTTAAAATTACACTATAAAACATTTTGCCTACTGTTCCGTGGGTAGGCAACTCGGTGATTCAACTGAAAGTGGTTGGTTGCTTATCTGCCGCCAGTATTGCTTTTGAAACGGTGGTCGCAACACAATAATTGTAAACTTCAATATATAAAAACAGAATATCTCCTGAATTACAAGTATAGTCAGCTGGATAGATATGTGTGGGCGTATGTTCACTTCATTTTGCCTCCAGAAGTAAGAAATGTATCCATACACGCCATTTATCCTGAAACTTACATTTTGGTGTTTTGTAAGAGAATAATACATTGTGCACAATAGAAAATTGACCTAAAAATCTAGCTATAGGCCGTTCACGGTAAAGTGAGCACTTTTGACGCCCTAGTTACTTTTTACTTTCAGCCATTTTTTATCCTTTAACCACATTTTTCAATGCGTATTGGTATATAAGTAATAAGCACAGTATGTATATTCTATCGCACTCGGAAGTTAACGCCTAAAGCTGAAATAAAATATATTTATTGGCTATTATTCCAAACGATAGGGCTTTCAAAAGTGCTCGCTTTATTGTGAACAGCCTATAGTGAAAATAATTTCAAATTTTCTAAAAATAAAGTAGGAAGGATAATTAATCATACCATGAACTGGTAAAAAATATTGTTTCATGTGTCAATTATCTGTAAAATTTTAGACTCCTGTTAAAAAAAAAAAAACTAAATAATGATGTAGAAGATAATCCATTCATCACTAGACGTTAAGCCCACAAAAGCTTCGATTGAGACTGACGTGTGACGTTCATTCCCAATACAATGTCAACATTTTTTCATCCACTTGTTTGCGTAACTGGCAGGAGCGAAAGAAATTTCTGATTTTAATTTAGTCTTTATCCATTGTGAAATGTTTCAAATGCTTTAATGTTGTGATTCATTTAATTTCTTTGAAATATCTTGAATCTCGGTTTTACGTATATTTTGTCGTGTTTGTACGTCAGTCAAATTATTCTTAGTTTCCACACACGTATGCTTTTTAATTATTTTGTTTTATGCTGGCTTGATCGATATTGTGAAGTTTCTGGTAAATATAAAATTGCATTTTTTTTATTTCGTTGGTTGATAAATAAATTTTATGTCGCAGTAAGCGTTAGAAATTACGTCACATGTAAAATGTGTACACTCTTCAATACTAAAGTCATTAACTTTTATTAAAATTCGCATATTACTACATACTACAGTAAGTAACTTATGTATTATTGTTATTTAATTGCCTTACTGATTGTGTAAAGGCTACCTGTACAATAATGCAATATGTAGGTAACGTAGAATAACGTGTTTACTGAACGCTGTCATGTGTGAATTTTCATTTGCGTAACGACATTTAATTCCTTGCGCGCCCCTATTTGTACGCCGCTATCTTATTGGATGTCTACGTATTTAACGCAAAGGTTAAACGTTTGTGCGTGTGTTGTCGTTTGTTTAGCTCATACTAACTAGCTGACGTATTCTGTGTTTCGGTTAAAAGCGGGAAGTTTGTTTGATTTCCATTTCAAGCGAATAGCGCCCTTGATCCTGCTGGTGTGTAAACGTTCTTTCAAATGTTCTGAACAAATTTGTTAGAAGCAGTTTTGGTGGCTCCCACAAAAGATAATGAATTTAATCAAACATGGTAGTGGTAGCATTAACGGCGAGAGTGAAAAATTTTCTTGCGTAATTACCTATCGTTTTATGGGTGATCGGAACTGAAACGGCGGTTTTTGAACTACAATGACTGTTCGTCGAGCTCTCAACTGGTAGAAGTAATTTTATTCCTTGGGATGTGTGTTATACATAAGTGCCATGTTTATTATCCTGGCAGAGTAATACCGTGACTGTTTCCGTATTGCGTTCGAAGTGAAGTACTATTTCAAGTATTAGACCTAATTTAAATTTGATCTGAGAGTAGGTCCAGGTAGTGCAGATCATTAGCAGCACTGTGGGTTTTGCGTTTCAAAAGTGGTTTTTGTAATGACTTATTAGTCTTTAATTTGACACTTAAAATCACTTTTTGTAGAAAACGTCGCCCCGTTAACTATTGCTAAACTGAATATTAAGGAAAATATAAACCCTTGAAAATTGAGATTTTAAAATGTATTTTCCAAAATATCGGAAACGACGTAAAATTAAATTACAGTTCTTTAAACATTGTTTTATGTTATCGGGATAGCCAGCTTAAGAGCAAACTCCCATTAAAACCTCCCCCTCCCCCCTCCCCCGTATGAAAATACCAGGAGCGACCACCCTTTTATTGCTGCCAGCTTTTTTACTCTCAGGAGCCATGAGCGGTTGGTGTTGGTTTGCTTAACAACGTGTCATAATTAACTAAAATGGTCCAGTGCCTAGCACTTACGCAATTCTTCTTACATGCGTTTAAGGTATGCTGTTGAGTCCACTACAGAATAAACGGCGGATGACATTTATTTTTAACAGTTACTGTAGACAGCATCTACCGTACATTAATAAGCTTACAGTATTGAAACCGCCTGTTTGATTCTGGTCACAGTCAGTATATGATTCCTGAAGGAAGTGTTGGTTTTCACTGCGCGCATGGACGTGTATATCTGCCGCCAAAATATTTCGCGTGCGTTTGACACGAAAACGGTCGAATCTTGGGCAGTTGCAACGAGAGGACCATTTTTTGTTAGTCCGGTCACGCTGGCCAATAAACCAGCATCAAACGTTCGCAACTCCTGACGGTAAAAAAAATTGCTTGCAGAAAGAGGGTTGCGACCCTTGTCATTGTCATTACGAGGAAAGGTATCAATTACAGTCCGATCTTAGGTTGAAGATCGGGGAGCCGTAATTTAATTTCAGCTCGTTTCCAATATTTCGCAGAAATGCAGTTCCAAGTCTCGATGTTTCATAACTTATCATCTCACGAAGTGTGTGTGTGTGTGTATTATATATACATACATATAGTGTGTGTTTGTCGGGATTGACGAATGGTTACTATTTTCTATAACTATGGAATAGTTAACGTTAACACAATTGACTAAAAGAAGAAATTATACAGTTCTTTCGGAAATGCTCAACTATCACTCAGAAAAGAACAGTTTTATTAATAGTTACGGCTCCTTCTGTCATCCGCCCTGTCCAATATAAAATTGCCTCAGATATTTTCCTTGGCCTGATGTCCTGCGTATAGTTCACCTCTGGCGCGGGCTCGTGTGCAAGAATGTCTTCGGCCGCCCGTTGTTGTCTGGCCGGGGCACAATGCCTCTGCGCGCGGTTTTAAGTCTCCGGGAAGAAGCGTCGCGTGCGGGGAGGCAGGAGGAAAAGCTTTAATACTTGGTATAACGTGGGCGAGGGCTGCGCTCTTCTTTTGTCGCGACGAGAGGCTCCATTGTCTCGGCGTTCTCGCGGGATCTCGTTTGGTCCGCGCACCTGCGCGCTCGCAGCGCAGTGGAGGCCTCCATCTTCCACTGGAGTGAGTATGGATGCTGGGGTAGAGCGATCGGACTAGCTGCGCAAAACTAGTCTCCACTTTCCTGTCAGCGTGACTACCATAACCAACGTGGACAGGATATGAGTTTACCCCCTTCACCACATTACATGCCAACAGATCGCTGTGATAATTACATGAAAACGAAATGAAAGAAGTAAAATTAAATGAAAGGCTTAATGTTCATATTACCTCGTAAAATGGTGTTTTGAAAAACGAAACACATTTTAGAAAGTATCTTGTATTGGTTTTGTTAGTTTATTCGTTGTTATTTCGCGTGTTACACGTTGTTTAACAGCCATTTTTACACGCTGTTCAACTGATCCATCATTAAAAAATAAACCATTGAAAAACAGTGAAAAAAATGACTGAGGAATCAGTGGGAAATGTTACTGAATCAATAAGTGAAGGAAATTGGGGGTGAAACTGCTCAATAAGTTACACTGTGCTATCGTGTATCCGCGCACTCACTCTAATAAAATTATAAATCACGGACAACAATCTGTAGCTTTCACACAATAACTGATATAAGCTCCTCTAATAGTTGAGGAACCTTAGCGATTGACGTCCAAACAAAGAATTGTTTCAACCGTAGACTAAAGATAAGGTGTACCGCTTATTCGTATTCTGCGCAAGTAGCCAACATTGACTTACCCCAGTCATACACAACTGTCAAAGTCATTTGGTCAACAGTGATGAAAGTGTTTGTTTACATCTTAATTTTTAAATGACGAGCACTATTGTATGGATAAAATACTTTTTTACCAATTTAAGTTTAATCAAGCTGCATTACAAATTGGTTAGAGGAGGTATACACGCTTCTCAAAGCATTTGTTTACACATTAGTTTTCTAACCTAAAAATTATAACCATTTGGTTTTCGCTAGACGTGTTGGCAGAAAAGCAGTTCAGTGTTGGGACACGGAGATTGGTTGTGCACAGCCAGCAAATCGGTCTACCTCATATTTAGTCTATTGTTTCACCCACCTAGTTGCATAACTCGTCCAGGCCTGCAGACATTGTTGAATGTCTCCCCCTGTAAACTCGAATTTGTTTCTTAATTGTTTCTCTTTTGTTTGAAAACAAATTCCGAACTGTTCATAAAATATTTGCAATTACCATTACCCATATAAAATGTAACCAATACCATTCTTTCAAAATAATTAATTTTACCACAAAAGATAGTTTGTCTAATATTATATTTAATTTTTTGAAATCCACCAACGTCTTCAGTGAACTGTGGCCATGGGTTTGGCTTATTCCTGCTACAAATATGTCACAAATACATTTACATTAATGCATATTTAATTTCTTATGCAACGAAGGTCATTTGACATATTGTTCTAAAAGTGAATGGTTCAAACTACTTGATTTTACATTAAAAAATAACTTATCCCCTTTTTGCATACGAAACTTCTCTTTACCGAACAACGCATTGTGCATGGATTAATACCAATAACAGCATGACCATCATGAGCTGTTACAGAAACATTAAATGTTCTGTAAGCAAGTATATGCTGTGGTTAAAAATTACTCATACTTTTCACATTTGAGTAATGTGAATATCTGGTCTGCATCACTATTACTACTTCAAGCAACGTCGATCCTGATAAAGCGTTTTTTTTTTTTTTTTTTTTTTTTTCCTGAAGACCAAAATCACTTTTGAATTTCACTAATGTCATAACCTCATGTATGCGCGTGCGTGTAGGTTCGTTAGCTGATGCTAAGGCGTAGCTCGGGTGCAGGTGATCTAGGCTCGAGTCACGGTCGGGATTCTAAGGAATTTTCATACGAACCGAAAAGGTTTAATTTACGTTGAGCCAAACAAATTTTTAGTTGCACCAACCAAATCTTCGTTTGGGCCAACCAAATAATAACAAAAAAATTTTGGTTTCAACAACAAAATATTTTATTGCCTCTATACAAACAATTAATTTGGTTGCGCCAAACAAACTTTGCTTGGTTCAACAAAACCATTATCTCATCCCTCAACAACTAGAGTCGTTTAGCTTCTGTCCTTGTGGAAAGTAAACAGTAGAAAGTATTTCTCCTAGAGTACTGTGTTAGTGGTCGGTCGACCATGATTGGTTGTTGGCCCAGTTTCACCAGGAACGTTGTCCGTAAGACAAGTGCCTCTGCGACTGTAATGTCCTCAGCTGTGACGATTGGTGTACAGCAGGCTGCGGAGCAAGCAGTGATCTCGAGATTTACGTTCATAAACTCTCTTCCTGAACTCAAGCATCTGTAATTGCGCATTTTGGGCAGCCGCTTGTATAGCTTCACCGTTCATGCGTTGTAGACGACGAAGATAGTTATTGACAGAGAGACCTGCAAAATTCCCGTTATTATTTGGGGACACGTTCAAGTCCAAACACGTGCACATTTGCAATAGGTTCGTCATTGCACCATACTTCATCTGACACGACCTGGGTAACTCTGCGACGGTAAGTGAACATTTAACAGTTGTGTAGTCGAATCACGTGCAGTCCAGTAAAAAAAAAGGAGAGACGTCACATATATGCAGCAGCCAATGGAGAACCGACGCAGGCTCGTGTACCTAAATATAACACTGCGAAGTTTAGCCTAATGCCAAATAATAACGCAAATTCTGCGGGTCTCCAGGTGGCGCAGTTGTAAACTCGAATTGCATTCGAGAGGACACGGGACGCGGTTCGATTCCTGGTCCGGCCATCCTGTTTTTGCTTTCCCACTCTTTCCCGAAATCACCTCGGGCTAATGCTGTCGGCTCCTCAAGACCCCTATGTTAAGAACCGCCGAAATCTCTTCACTCACTCGCTCGGGCTAGTACTGCAGTTGTTCCTCACTACACAGGCCGTGGCCTATTCCTCCCCCTTTCCCGAAATCACCTCGGGCTAATGCTGTCGGCTCCTCAAGACCCCTATGTTAAGAACCGCCGAAATCTCTTCACTCACTCGCTCGGGCTAGTACTGCAGTTGTTCCTCACTACACAGGCTGTGGCCTATTCCTCCTCCTTTTCTGAAATCACCTCGGGCTAATGCTGTCGGCTCCTCAAGACCCCTATTTTAAGAACCGCCGAAATCTCTTCACTCGCTCGGGCTAATACTGCAGTTGTTCCTCACTACACAGGCCGTGGCCTATTCCTCCTCCTTTTCTGAAATCACCTCGGGCTAATGCTGTCGGCTCCTCAAGACCCCTATGTTAAGAACCGCCGAAATCTCTTCACTCGCTCGGGCTAATACTGCAGTTGTTCCTCACTACACAGGCCGTGGCCTATTCCTCCTCCTTTTCTGAAATCACCTCGGGCTAATGCTGTCGGCTCCTCAAGACCCCTATGTTAAGAACCGCCGAAATCTCTTCACTCGCTCGGGTTAATACTGCAGTTGTTCCTCACTACACAGGCCGTGGCCTATTCCTCCCCCTTTCCCGAAATCACCTCGGGCTAATGCTGTCGGCTCCTCAAGACCTCTATGTAAAGAACCGCCCAGATCTCTTCACTCGCTCGGGCTAATACTGCAGTTGTTCCTCACTACACAGGCCGTGGCCTATTCCTCCCCCTTTTCTGAAATCACCTCGGGCTAATGCTGTCGGCTCCTCAATGTTAAGAACCCTATGTTAAGAACCGCCGAAATCTCTTCACTCACTCGCTCGGGCTAGTACTGCAGTTGTTCCTCACTACACAGGCCGTGGCCTATTCCTACCCCTTTCCCGAAATCACCTCGGGCTAATGCTGTCGGCTCCTCAAGACCTCTATGTAAAGAACCGCCGAAATCTCTTCACTCACTCGCTCGGTATAATACTGCAGTTGTTCCTCACTACACAGGCCGTGGCCTATTCCTCCCCCTTTCCCGAAATCACCTCGGGCTAATGCTGTCGGCTCCTCAAGACCTCTATGTAAAGAACCGCCCAAATCTCTTCACTCACTCGGGCTAATACTGCAGTTGTTCCTCACTACACAGGCCGTGGCCTATTCCTCCCCCTTTTCTGCTTGAGCGACTTGCTTCGTCTCTAATGACCTCGCTATCGACGGGACCTTTTAAGACCTTACATTAAAAAAAACGAAAACAGTTTTCGTTTAGGGTTAGTTCTCGGCCACGCTTCGGGTGTTCTTGATAGTTTCGCATTGTCAGTAAATTCTGGTCAGAAAGTTGCCTCGTGGATATTTGGACCAAGTTCGCTGGCCATGAAAAACCCGTTTACTTTTTTAACTTGGCGTTCGTTCGAACGTGTACATATCTATGCATCCGTTTATGGTCCCTTAATTTAAGAAACTTGTCTTGTGCATTTCTATTAACCTCTCAACTTCACTGACAAAAATTTCATTTCATTCATACTTTGCATGTATCCACGAAAATTCTTATGCCGCAAGATGTAGTTATTAAGAACAATTTGCTTGCGTCCCCCCCCCCCCCAATTTAGGAAAACTCATTACCGGTATCACATATGAAATATAAATCATGTTAATTATTGATTGTTTGCGGGCGAAATGTTCTTGTTTCAAAATAGTTTTACTCGAATTTTAGTACACTCAATCCCCAAATTTCCTGTGTTAACACACATACCTATGGGTTTGTGGTTTTTTTTTCCCCCCATTAATCCATTAATGACTGAATTGAGCTGCAGTTTACGACGCAAAATCTTCGTTTAAAAATATTTCGTCATCAGGCCCAAAGAGTTGGAAGCAGGTACTTTGATATCCGAGACTCAAACCTGTGTGGGTGTTATTTGCAGCACCTGCCTGTACGAAGCGGCGCTCCTGTATAATTTCTCATATTCAAATTTGAATGGGTTGTTTCAATCAGTGACATCAGCATAATGGAATATTTATTTTGCGTTCTATGTTTGTACTTTATTAACAGTTAAATGACCTACGGGGGTGAAACTTTTGTTTCTATTTACTGCTGATCACGGATAAAACTGAATTAATAAACAGTTTTTTTTCCATTTCCATTATATCGAGCAAGTCGGTGTAGTGGTGATACATTGCACTCGCAATCGGAATGAGCCGTGTTCGACTTCTGGTCCGGCCATTTCGGTTTTTTTTTTTTTTTTTTTTATGATTTTTCGAAAACACTCCAGGCTTATGCTAAGATTACTGCAGGTCGTTGCTACTTCGTTTCTCGCTCATTTCCGAAACCATTTGTTCCGTCTCTAATAACCTCGCTGGCCGCGAGAGTGAGTGAGTGAATTGATTCAGGCGGCTCGTAACAGCGAGGTCTTAAGAGAAGATGAGGGTGATTGAGGTGAGTATAGATCAGCATCAGAATTAAGGGGCGGGGAAACGGAAAACCCCCCAGAAAACCCGACGACCAGCGGTATCGTACGCCACGATTCTCACTTGCGAAAATCCGGGAGTGACCCAGCCGGAGATTGAACGCGGTTCGCCTTTGTAAGAGACGAGCAGTCTAACCCCTTAAACACCGCCGTTACGTTATTATTGAGAGTTCATGCTCTTATAGGCTGTTCACGGTAAAATGAGCACTTTTGAAAGGTCTGCTTAAGATCTACTTGTATGCACGTTGCGTGTCCTTCCTCCTTACGCAAAATTAACATTGCGATGGGCCCCATAACTTTATTCATGCGTCGGCTAAGTGAAACTGTGAAATTATTAGGAAAGTAAATATTATGCAAATCTGCTCACTTTTGCACTTCGATGCATTGTAAAAAACAGAAAGCGAAAGAAATAATTTGAGTTATTACAAATTGCTGCCTAACAATTTTTATTCAACGTTAAGATATGGAACTATTTTCCATCCATCGTTACCAACTACTGGGCAGATGTCTCTCAGTGAGCCCATTAAAATCTATGCATTCGGGGTAGCGACTTTTTTCCAAGGCTCATTTCTAAAGTGCTTACTTTATCGTGAAGAGCCTTTATAGCATGATACTTTTTTTTCTTTTTAAAACGTACCAGAGCAGTGAAATGAAGTTCGTTTGAGCTCTGCGTGTTTCTGTAAAACATATGCGCATGATAGACCCTACACTCATTTTTACCGCCTTCTTCGGACAGAGTATTTCTAATAGCGTCGCATCAGTCTTGTTTGGCCGTGCATTAGCGTGCCGTGCCTCATTTGCGTTCAGGTGATCTGGACTCGATCTCGGCCGGATGCTCCGGATGTGTTTTGTTTTCCGCTTGGTTTTCCAACATTTTCCCCGTGAAAAAGCTGGTGCAGTTATTTAGTAAGTGTTTTATTTTCCAATCCCCGCCCGTTAAATTTTGACCGTCTCTTCCAACAGGCATTAGCCACTAATAAATATATTTTACTTCAGCTTCAGTCGTTCACTTTTGAGAGTGGTGAAATGTACACACTGTGTTTATTAGTCACATGGCTATGTTTATATTTTTTGATGGAAGATATAGTAAATACTTAGCAGGGCCTTAAAAAGGGCTCACTTTACCTTGAATAGCCTATAATAAAAAATAAAAAATTTAATCTTTCTGTCTTTGGTTTGCCTAGCGAATTCGTTTCTGTACCAGTGTCCGACCCAAAATAAAAGTATTCCTAAAGCAGTGCTTCGATTATTACGACGTATCATTGTCTGATGTGTTTCTTAGAGCATAAAGTATTTCGCTTACTTTGTTCATGTTAGTCTGTTGCTAACGGAGTTGTAGATGCTAATGCCAGAACTCACAGAAGTGTAAATAATCTTGCTATAATCATAATACTAATCTATAACAGCATACTTGTGAACAGTGTTTATCGGCGCGACACATGTGTAAATGTTTTGCCACTCGGCTACTCTTGTTACTTTTTTTTTTTTTTTTTTGCAAACTCAAAGAAATGTTTTTTTTTTTTATATTGTGGGAAACGAAGCAGTGTGTCCAACCTCAGCTCTTGTAGAGGAAGTTCGACGACGGGACGTAAAAATCGACAGATGTGTCGGTACATTATGTGAGGAATAGAGCGCAGTGGAAAGAATTTGCGTAACTCAGATCGCATGTTATCCTTTCTGAATACACACGTGGAGACGAAATGTAAAATTGTGTTGACACAGCTACACGAAGTTGCATGATTTCTGTGTGTTGTTTGGATGGATGACATGTAACATAAATTAGCTTGCACGAATCTGTGCAGTTAGAGTGCAAACAGTGTTTTGTAGAAAACAGTTTCATTCCGAACTGAATAATTCCTTTTATATTAAGTAAACGTATATTTGCATGTACTGTTTTATTGAAAGCTACAGATATGTCACACGATGTTTGTGTAAACGACACACTGAAGTCGTGTAACTGTCTCATCGCATTTTTTTAAATTTTGTTCTTGCATTTATATTTTGTGATAAAATACAAGTAATCTTTTTTTTTTATTCCTTACAGAACACACCGACACGTCTGTCGAAATGTTATATTCCGTCATCGTGCTTCGTCTACAAGAACGGAGACTAAACTCTTTCATTTGTTTTCTAATAATGAAAAGCCTTACTTGATTTCGAAAAAAAAAATTATATTCGCTAACAAGACTGGCATACTAACAAACATTCACTTATGCGTGGTACCATACAATACTGATCATATCAATGTTGTTGTACATATACTTAACGGTTAAGAAAAAAAGTTTTATTTTCACTCCCGTTTGCTCTGTCAACGTAAGAATATCGCTACATAGTTTTTACAAATTACGAACTGTTATAGTGTGTTTGTTGTTAACTGAACATCTTCGACTCGAAAATTTGGAATAAAATACTTGCAGGTAATCGCAAAACAAAAAAAAATAATTCTGCTAAACATTTAAACTTGACCATTTGCCGTGATGTTGGTAGCGAACTAGTGAAAATAGATGTATGTATTAATCTCTTATATACTGTATATACGGTGTAATGACGAAAAAAGGAGTTAAATCCATAAATACCAAATATGGAAAGTCTCCGTATTTCCTTTGGCTTCGAGTTACGAGAACAAACAATGCCGATTCCTCGCAAAGCTTTCTTCGCGACTGTAACAAGAAAACTATCGTTTCTGCGGCAGTTAAGGTTATCCACGCGACTATGACCTATTCTTCCAAATATTAAAAAATAGC
The DNA here is from genome assembly GCA_029891345.1 of Dryococelus australis. Taxonomy (NCBI): domain Eukaryota; kingdom Metazoa; phylum Arthropoda; class Insecta; order Phasmatodea; family Phasmatidae; genus Dryococelus; species Dryococelus australis. Next base: position 75,183,717 of record CM056996.1, read on the forward strand.
ATCAGGCGTCTGTAACATTTGGCAACATTAAAAATACACTAAATTTAATATAAACTGAATTTTTGCTATTTTGTGTTTCAAATACAAATATACCACAATTTTCGAGTGAGAGTTGTAGGTGAATGGTTAACAGTCGGGGACTTGTAATTTTTTTTTTTTTTGCTTGGGTTCAAATCTCGCTTAAGTACAAAATATTTGAACTTTTTTAATATTAATTTTTTATACACTGTAGAACACCCACATAACGAAAATTACAGACATTTTCATTATCTCTTTTTATTTTAAACGGAAGCTACATAAAACTAACTAGGGAATTAACTGAGAGGTTCCGTGAATTTGATGGAAAGTCGGTTTCTGAAAATCGATGTGTCGGTAATTTTACGGAGAGTTTACGGACACTTCTGGGAAAATTTTTACCAGCACTTTTCCGTAAAATGATGGATTTTATTTTTAACAGTGTAGGAGCCTCGGTTTCGCCACTCAGAATACTCGCCTCCTACCACGGCAAACCGGGTTCTCTTCCTTTAAAGGTCGCCCGAATTACCGCACGTGAGAAACGGGGCAGATGTTGCGTTGACCGGAGGGTTTTCTCGGGGTACTTCCGTTTCCCCCGCCGTTTTCATTCCGCAGCTTCTTCCTCTTCACTTCATATCACCTCACCGGCGCTTGAGACCTAAAGCGCCGACAGAAAATCTCTCAACTCAACTAATTCTGAAATTTACTTCGTTTCCTTTTTATTCACATAAGAATGATAAGTGGCTTTATAGTTAGTGTATAGTTAGTGTATTTACGTTATAGGCTGTTCACAGTAAAATGAGCACTTTTGAAAGTCCTGCTTAAGATCTACTTGTATACACGTTGTGTGTTCTTCCCCTTTATATAAAATTATCATTGCCGTGGGCCTCATCACTATATTCATGCGTCAGTCAAGATTTATATATATATATATATATATATATATATATATATATATATATATATATATATATATATATATATAATCTTCCCATTCTGAACACTTCGGTGCATTAAAAAATACAGAAAGCGAGAGAACTAATTTAAGTAATCAGATATTTTATTCGACGTTATTATGTGGAACTACTTTTCCTCCATCGTTACCAACTTTACTGGGCGCAATGTCACTCATTGCGCCAGTTAAAATATATGCTGGTAGGGACAGTGACTTTTTTCTAAGTTGATTTCAAAAGTGCTCTCTTTATCGTGAACAGCATTTAGCTACGCACTGGCCAGAATAAAAGGAAAGGAGCAAGGCTATAGTTTGTTTTCACTGAACTGTGAACCAAATATTCCTACTTCTCGCGCATTTAGACGTGAACTAGGGGCAATTGCTGCAGCGCTTTTTGTGTTTGCCTATTTCTGTTGTGACTGATGACAAGCTGCTGGGAACTTTCTGCGGCATACGCGCTGCTCTGCTGGCCTGATAAGCTGCGCGAACGTGTGGCGATTGCCACCGCACGGTATGAATGCTGGGAACAGTGAGAAATAGGACAGGTGAAGCTAACGTGAAATCCCCCGTCATGTTGTGTCATGGTCGAAGGTAATGGATTTCCAGTGAATGCAGGCCACGAACAGAGTTCAGAGTTAAGTGGCGGGTTTAGCTCCCATTTCCCGCGCAAATTAGTTCCAGTCATAAACAGTGACTAGTACCTCATCCTGTCCCGATATAACTCCCCCCATCCACGGATTGGATTGCTTCATCAGTTGATTTCGGTAACGCGAAAAAAAAAAAAAAATGTATTGGATCGAAGTTGTTATAGTGCCATTTTGTGTCAGCGCTGTTATAGGCTGTTCACAGTAAAACCAACACTTCTGAAAGCCGTGCTTAAGATTTACTTATATACACTTTGTGTATTCCTCCGCCTTATTCAAAATTAACATTGCTGTGGGCTTTATCACTTTATTAATCCGTCAGTCAAATGAAACTGTGATGTTATAAAAAAAGTATATACTTTACAAATCTGTTCATTTTTACTCTTCGGTGCATTTAAAAAAAACGGAAAGCGAAAGAAATAATTTTAAGTTATCACAAATGGTTACCTAACACTTTTTATCTGACGTTAAGATATGGAACTACTTTCCATCCATCGTTACTAACTTTACTGGGCGAATGTCACTTAGTGCGCCCATTAAAATATATGCATTCATGTGCAGTGACGTTTTTCTAAGGTTCATTTCTAAAGTGCTCAGTTTATTGTGAACAGCTTTTATCACGATGGTACCGTGAATAGTAATTGAAGATACATTTGTGCTAACTTTATCATGAAATCCATTTTCAACATTTTATTTTGGTACTGTATTGTTTTCACATTTACATTTTGAGTTTAAATTATTTTGTTTTACTAAAATCACATTTGAACTGTTGCCCTAGCATAAACTAGTCGAAAGAAATTTTACAGTGTTTCCATTTTGTAGATGTATCAGAGGTATTCCGACAGCGTTGAGACCTAATTCCGGGTAATGGCGTGCGCCAAGTAAAAATCTGTAATGGCGGAGGTATCCAAATCTTGACGGTGACTTAAAATGCAATTTACAGACGTGTAAATATTGAAATAATTTTTTGACGTTAATAGGTCTTTAAATTTGCGACCATAGTGGGAGGCAATCCAGAAAATCCTATGAAAAAAAAATCGGGGGATACAGTTTGGCATTGCAGCTCCGAATCTATCGTCTGCATTAAAAATTCAATTAAACCACTCGATTGCCAAATGATCAAAGAACGTGTTACGTTGAGTGAGGACTGCAAAGCATCGAGCGTTGGGATGGGGAGGGGGGAGGGGTGGGGGGATAGTACGCTATTTTGAGTTCGTTTCGCCTCGTCTCATAACTTCCGTGTAGTATAACTGATTTTGACTAGGAGAATCTACGACACTCGTTTAAGTTTCAGTGGACAGCTCTCGTCAAGATCGATCGATTGCGTGTATAAAAACATTTGTGTGGCGTGGTCGTGGTGAGATTGTATGAGTTTAATGTAGAAAGAAAACGTAAGACAATGTCGGCCTATACTCGTCAAAAAGCAAAGTCGAAATACAGAAATCGTATACGGTTGGAAAGAGCATCTCAAAAGCTATCCAGTGATACCCATAACACCCCATATGATCGAGTGAAGCGGTTCCGGGAACGTAAAATAAACATCAAGGCGCCCGAGCGCGTCAACGTAGACGTATTCACGCAAAACAAACGGCCGTGTCCCCAACACAGCCAAACCTAATTTTTTTTCTTTCTATTTTTGTAGTAATTTTACAGCTTCACTTTGTCGACGCATGAATGAAGTTAGAAGGCAATGTTAATTTTATGTATGTATAGCGGAAGAATACACGGAGTGCGTACAAGTATATCTAAAGCAGGGATTTCATAAGTGCTCAGTTCACTGTGAACAGCGTGCCATAGTTTTTGTGCGGGGTAACCGTACTTCGGAAAGACTGTATTAACCACACCTTCCTCACTCCTCCATGCCGTCCCGAACCCAAAATGGGAGTGCCGTGGTCATCTTCTAGCTGTCCTGTAGATAAGCGCCCCTCTCCTCCTTTACCACTGTCGCGTCCCTCCGCCAGACTGTAATTGCCAATTTTCGAGGTAGGTGGCGCCATTCCGGTTTATTGCGCGGGTAATTGTCCGCCGCTCGCGCCCCCTTCTCAAGGTTATAAAGGGGGGCGCCTTGCCCGGCCGGCTCACTACCTGCCCTACAACGCCTATGTTGCACTTCTCGGCGTCATCGTCGTGGATAACTTGACCCCCTGGTGGTTCACTGGTCCTGTCTCGTCTTCTTTCCGTGCCCCCTTCCACCTTCAACTTCCCCACTTTCGTGTATGTTTGATCGTGTGCCGGCACTCCCCGCTCACGGTTGTAAAGTCGCGAATTCGATTCCAACAGACTTGTATTTGTTCTGTCCCAGTTCGTTCTCCATTACTGTATTAATCTCTTCCTTAGTACGACCAGTCTCATTCTCACGCGAATTTTGTTAACACCTTGAAGGAGATTGATGGCGGAAGGCGTCTTGAGTGAGCGAAGAGATTTGGGTGGCTCTTAACATCGAGGTCTTGAGAGCCGAGGAAGGTGAAGTTAGGTGAGTATGGAGCAGCGCCGGAATGTAAGGAGGGGACAGCAGATCCCAGAGAAAACCCACCGACCAGAGGCATCGTCCGGCACGATTCCCACTTGCGAAAATCCGGAGTGAACCGAGCAGGGATTGAACCCGGTTCGCCTTGGTTGGAGGCGAGCAGTCCAACTGCTCAGCCACCGTGGTCTGCTTTGGGAACCTTTGCTTCTATTCCATGTTTATTTCCCAATGTGAAACAATTTGTCAGCGCAAAGGATGTAGCTGAAAACAGTTTCTTAAATTCTGCCATACAATAATTACGTAACCTTTTTAAGCATAACGATAAAGTAGCGGAAATTTGTGTCGTATGAAGTATGCACCGACAAGGAACATTGAATTTAATAATGCTCGAAACTACTTAAGAGACTTTCTTCTTTGATAAATTTACCCGTGAATTTATAGAAAATAATGCTGCGTAGGAAAATAATAGGCGACCTTTGTGATTAATTTTGATATCGTGACTGATAACTCTTTATTAAAATTCGGTAATAATGTAGTCGCGAAAAGTAATGAAAAAAAGACACTATTTATTTCAGCGAAATAATTGATGACAGTTTTTTTCTACACCTCTATATCATAGTTCTAGCACACAATTGAGAAAATCATTTTTAAGTGGTAAGTACCTTCATAATATTTGCTATGAACTTGTTTTAACTCCTGCTTCAAACGCTTTATGCTGTTGTTAGGAACAATTACTTAGAAGGCAGAAATCTGCAGGTCGTCAGTGATATTCAGTTACAGCTTGTATAATGCCCATTTCGTATTGTTGTACGAAATTTAAATAAAGAAGTTCCCCTTTTTTATAACCGCGGGTTGAAATACTTTTTTTAAATTAGTTTCGATGTGTATTTCTAATTATTTCACAATAATAAATATGGTACGAATCTCATAACGATCATTGTGCCATTGCACGTAACAGAAGTGCACTGCGACGTTTATTATAGGCTGTTCACGATAAAGTGAGCACTTTTTAAGGGCCTTCCAACAGGCATTAACCACTAATAAATATGTTTTATTGCACTCTCAGACATTAACTTTTGAAAGTGGTAAAAGTATACACCGTATTTATTAGCTACATGACAATACTGATATTAAAAAGTGTCTTAAACATAAAAAAATAGCTTAAAAGAACCATTTGGAAGGGCCTTAAAAAGTCCTCACTTTACTGTGAATGGACTATAATTATTTTCATACGTTACCTTTTTCAGGTACATGGTCGTTGATATATATTCGTTTTCATGGTACTTATTCAGCACGTAGACTATTTTTGTGGATGTTCCATAGCTTAAACAAGTGCATCTGAATTGTCCCCTTTTATTGAGCGTGCTTTAATTTGACAGTAAAAATTTCTCCAATTTTACGACAGGTGACGAATTAGTTCATATCGAAACATTTTTGGCTACGTTGACAGAGAACTTTAGGAGTATATTTTGGTACTTAATACTGTAAAATGTAAAATCCATGATCTGTATCAGCTGAGGCGCACATAGACATCTTTATTACTCTTTCCAGCGTCACATATTAATTTGTTATCACTACGTTTTTAGTGTTTTATTTCGTTGACACATTTCAGTGAAAGAGAAACGGGAATAACATCTCACGGAAACTGAGATTTATTTTTCGATGGTTAATAAAATTTAAATATGATAAATATGAGGGAAAGGCAGGCAGGCAGGCAGGCGTCTATGTCGCTGTTATCTGCGTTGTCAGGCATGATTTGCGTATAAAAGTAGAGATTTTGGTACCCTCGAAATTTTAGCTTGCTTTTTCTTTGAAAATGCAGAACACGGCCTCTTTCAAAAACTAATGTTATCTATACGAGTGTGTTATGTGTAAGAATATAATGTAAGGAGACTAGATGCTTTCAACCGAATAGTTATCAGGGAACGAACAATAAAAAACCCGAAATGATGTTGTAAACGATTTTGATGACAAGAAAGGTCATATGGTACAATGGTTGTAGGATCAAGTTGACTGCAGTATCTCGTAAAAACCTCTAAATCAGTCGCACCAACCACATGGTCATCACGTTAAAAAAATTCTCTCGTTCTGCAGTATTTAGGATTTTAAATTACATAATCATATTAATAGTTATGCTTTAAAGATTTAGATTGTGCATAAGGTGGCCAAATTGTTTTTTTTTTTTACATTAAAATTTTGGCAAAATTAAGTTAGTAAAAATGTTACTTGGAAACGTTTTACGTGGTTGGACGCGCGAAAAAATATTTGAGTGTGGAGGTAAACGATTTCTTGTGATTGTTCAGGTATGTATGGAAACAAAAGAGGAAGTATTTTAACACGCGAGTAAAATTGTTTGATGCTATTAAAGTTTTGTGTGTCAAAGTCTTAACACAGAACGTTAGTAAAAAAAATTAGAAATAAAAGATAGATATATTGTAAATATTTGCAAGTGAGGCAGAGGTGGCGCTACCATTGTCTACAGGCTATTAACGGTAAAGTGAATAATTTTGAAAGCCCTCTCATTTAGAATTATAGGCAATAAATGTGTTTCATCTTAGCGTTAGACGTTAACGTCCAAGTACGGTGTAATATACACACTATGTTTATTACTTACACGGCAAAATTTATTTCGAAAGATGGTTGAAGGATAAAATGTGGCAGAAAGAAAAAAGTAACTAGGGCCTCAGAAATGCTCACTTTACCGTGAACAGGCTATATAAAACATTAGTTTATTAATTATAACAGATTATTAGTTATATACATTCAGCTTTAAAAAGATGGCGGCGGCGAATGAAGCCTACATGTGATTGTCATAGATTTTTAGGAGTTCGATAAGGAATCACCAAAAGTTGAATTACAGAGCTTATTATATTCTGGTACAGAGCTGTCCACGGTAAAGTGAGCACTTTTGAAGCTCTGGTTACTTTTTCCTTTTTATACCTCTAAAAACCTTTTTAAATAAATATTAGGTACTTCGTATGTAATAAACACAGTGAGTATATTACACCGCACTCGGAAGTTGACTTCTAAGGCTAAAATAATGTATTTATTGACTGTTATTCTTCCAAATGAGAAGGCTTTCAAAAAATGCTCACTTTAAGGTGAGTAACCTATTAGTTAAATATCAGCAAGAAATGAAAAGTTATAGAGTTGCCATGTGCCAGTAACTCTTGCAATACTTTCAAAATATGTTTGGTGGATAAATGTGTCTTTTCGGTGTAAGTACGTATACGAACAAGTAAAATTATGAATTGCAGTAGTAAACATAACAATCAGAGTTCCTTGATGGTTATAACTTTCAAGGCAGTTGCACTGGACATTCTCGTGTACGGAATTTTTGGTCGTATTTGTATAAGTGCGTTGAATGGGATGTGGCTACACTGTTTCAGTACTGCAAATATCACGCATAATCCTGAAAACGTTGTTCGGTTACAAATCGAAGCTTAAAGTTTTGCATTTCACAAGTTTAATTGCTGGCAATTTACACCTGCAGTCCATTATTTTAATCCTTTTACTGCGTTGTTGCGGTCCTGAATTGCTGCATTTTAACACTTTTATCTGCACCCCTCCTCCCTTTATCACTCTCTCTCTCGCTCTATTTGTGATCATATTCAATGGCGAATCTCTCATAGGTTGACTACACAGAAAATTATAGATACATATCACAAGTACGTATTGACGCACAAGCCTGTACACAGTACTACATTGTAGCTGTTATTAAGGGTGTTGGCTACGGAAAAAAAGTTGTAATTTTATAGTTGTAACGTATATTATTAAACTTGTAGACATTTTCTGTGATACCTTTCCCTCAGATAATTTTTTTCTGGTTCGCATGGGTTCTGCAAAATTACACGACAAAGTCAAAATTGTACTGTTTTTGTAACGCACAAATTAAAAAAAAAAAAAAAAAAAAAAAACGAAAAAAAAAACTGAACTCTCTTGTCTTAATTTAAAAATAAAGTTACGTTTAGCAAAAGTTATTTTCTATAAATTTAGGAACAGACACAATTTTCCTTATATTTTCAAAGTTTTGAAAGTGCAAAATATTTCCTTATGCAGTTTTATAGATGTCTTGAAGTAGTTCTTGGCATATTCTTTCAGTGTGAGTTATCTCATTTATGCACGTAAGCTGGTTTTCATTATTTTTACATTTATATAGCGGTAAAACAATGATTTTGACATGTATTGATGCAAAACCAAAAAAAAGTTATCATTTATAATTTCTAAAAGTTGAACATGATGTGGCTCGGTTATAAAATAACACATTTTTCGTGGTCAATACCCTTAATACAGTTGTCCGTCAGTTTCTCCTGGAGCTTGTGCTTCGAACTAATAATTTTTCAACGTGGATGACTAGTTGTGTGTAGTTGGGCAAAATCTTTCCCAGCTGATTATTATTCTCGTGTCACAAACGTTGTCCAAATGCAACAAAGTGCAGTGATATTTCCCCTCATATCTCAACGACTTCGAGCGCCCTTTTGATAAACTTGTTTGTGGTCGCAGATGACTCAGAATCATATCGAGTAGTTTGTTCCCACTCACGTTCACAGCTAATGATAAAATTAAATGTAACATCCATGAATTGGTTACCCGTTGATCTCGTGTTAGTGAAATGTTTATTTTAGGCCTCTGTATTTTTTCATATGTATAGTTTTGTGCAATTAACTGTTAATTTGTCTTCTCTTTTTCCATTCACGATTTGCCGAATTTTTTTTTCAACCTTTCCTCCCTCCCCCTCTCCAATAATCTCCCGTTTCTATTTCATAAGGGTTTTTCCCATATCGACTGGTTCGTATCCCATTCCGTTCAACAAGCAATTCTTCAGTGAACCAACGCGTTAAAACGAATCTACTAACGAATGTATTCGGTGATGTCCTGGTGGCGTGAGGTTGCATCGTCTACCTTGAGTCGTCCACCAATCTAGGTGTCGCTGGTCCGAGTTCCATTTCGGACATGGGTTTATGTGAAGATTTTCCGAATGAAAGTTAGGTTACACCCAAGTAGCTATTTAACGTATTTCGGTAGCCTCAAGCTGGTACGACTGAAAATAGCAGTATTTAATTTGCCTAACCCTCTCGCGTAACCGCGGTTTTTTTTTTTTTTTTTTTTTTTTTTTTTTTTTTTTTTTTTTCCTGCGAAATGAGTCCCTGGGGGCGAGGTCAATAAAATTTTGCATATCTCGTCATCCTGGAAGTTAATATTTTTAAGGTATTTTATTTTTGACGATCTTTTTATAGGCACCGTTTATAATGTTTCAATCCACTTTTCTCGGAAAGAATATTTTCGAGGTGATGTTGTATCTCTGACGTCCATCCCCTAATAGTGGCTCTCCTAGAGGAATGAGCTTAAATTACTTCTGATCTATAGTGCAGAATTATAGTTTATAGAGAACATTTAATTATTGTCTGAAATAATCTCGTAAAACTAACTGGTTTCGTGGCCGTTATTCCTTAAACCTTTGAGACGCACTTTAATTTACGGTTTCAGATGTTGATAACAAGAAATTTTACCATGCGCTGTAACAGCCAATGAGCTGTAGGCTACGCGTTCGGCTTCAGTAACATGAACCAACTCTATAGCCTAAACATGTTAGGCGGTTTGCAGTAAATACAACAAATTACGTACACCTGCGTAATGTACATAATTGTACAGGTTGGCTCTAAATGGTTTACTGCATGTTAGCTCGTAAAGTTTCTACCTGAAGTATTCGGGATTAAGTAGTTGAATATATTTGTACCCCTAACGGCGGGACCCACTTACCTATAATTGTACAGGTTGGCTCTAAATGATTTACTGCATGTTAGCTCGTAAAGTTCCTACCTGAAGTATTCGGGATTAAGTAGTTGAATATTTTTGTACCCCTAACGGCGGGACCCACTTACCTATAATTGTACAGGTTGGCTCTAAATGTTTTATTGCATGTTAGCTCGTAAAGTTCCTACCTGAAGTATTCGGGATTAAGTAGTTGAATATTTTTGTACCCCTAACGGCGGGACCCACTTACCTATAATCGTAAATACTGAAGCGAACTCTAAGAAATTTATGTTTAACTGAAAATCTAGATATAGTATTTTATGACGTAGTTTCGTAAGGTTTTATAATGTTATTGTTTTTCTTAGATAGTACTCTGTAAGATTTGGTTGCCGCGACTAAAGATTTGTTTGGCTACAGGTACAATAAACAGGTTGGGCCGATATAAGAAAATGTTACAAGTTCGACCCAGTTTCGAACCTGGATCACCTGCGTCCGAGCGCTTCTCCTTAGTAATCTCAGTTAATGAAACCACTGATGACGCCGGAAAGCTTTTAATTAAATACACTGCAAATATTGGGCAACGTGTGAGAACAAATATTTCAAGTTTTACAGCTTTGCTTGTCAGTTTCTTGTCGCATTATTTTATTAATGTGTTTATACTATTGTTAAGCATCAGTAGATGTACTAACAAACACGGTTATTATCTTAATTGCCTCAAGAAATACAAAAAAAACTCTCGAGCTGTATTTTCGAACGAAGGAAGTCAAATGAGTGGCCAAACAAATATATACAGTAATTTATTCAACAAAATATTTAGTGGACAGTCTAATTTTTTTTTTTTTTGGCTCAACACAGATATTTTGTTTATTCAAACATATATTTTGTTAGACGAACAAAAATAATTTTGTTGTTTTTAAATTTTGTTTGCTCAAAATACATTTTGTTAGGGGAACTAAATATATATTTGGCCTTATACAAACAATTATTTTGTTCGATTTTCTCTCAGTGTACGATTTCGGCCAAAGTGTTTATCAAATGAAGATAACGTCTGCACTATAAATCATGGTATTCGCAATCATTCGCCTAATAAACCTAGTGTAGGCCGTTAAAGTTTAAGTGAGCAGTTTTGAAATCAAGTTTTTAAATGTGTTGCTGTTCCTACTACTGCATATGTTTTAACGGGCGCATTGAATGGCATGCATCTAGTAAAGTTGGCAGCGACGAAAGGAAAGTAGTTCTTTGTCTTAACGTTGAATTAGAAGATTTAGGTAAACATTTGTGACTACTAAAGTAATTTGTTTTGATTTATATTTTTTGTAGTTCATATACGTGTAAGAATTAGCAAATTTACCAACATGTACTTTTATATTAATTTCACAGTTTCAATTAACTTATGCATTAATAAAGTGATTACCCCATAGCGCAATGTTAATTTCACCTATGGCAGAAGAATACAAAATGGTCGTGTAAGATCATAAGCTGATAGAATTTACTTCCATTATTTTTTGTTTCACTGTTCATTAATTTTCAGATCAAATATTTGAAAACGAGGGCGGCCAGGGCATATCTTTACAGCTATTTTAATTCCACAATATTGCCCATGTTGTTTTTGTTCTATCTGTAACTGTTACAAAGATTAAATATATATATATTCTTTTTTTTTCATTTTCTCATAAAGAAATACAAACTGTAATCAGTCCAGTACGGAATCATGAATTCTGTAAAGTAGTTCCATGTGTAATAATAATGTTTGAATCTTGATATTAAATCTTGTCAGTGAATTATAAAGTGATATAAATAAAAACATGATTGCAAGGGTACCGCCGCCTTAAGCAGGGATTTTAAAAGCGCCCAGCTCAGTTTATAATGAACAGTATCATGGTATAGACGAACGCGACGTAACCGTCATTGTTACCCCGTTAAAACATTATTTTTTCATTGCAGTAGCTTTTAACACGTAGTTGGCTCAGCAGAAGGCGTTCTCACTATACTGTAAAAATACGGGAAGACGGAAGTTTCAGTAAGTTCGTCGTAGCTGCGAGCGGACGCGTGGTATAGCCCATTAATGATTACTTACAACTTTTCTGAAGCCCTCCGTAAGTTCTACTTCCAGGATATACCTCCGCCTCACAGAAACAAAGCTTAGAAAATTACACCAGAGGTTGAACGAAACGCATTCGCGCGCGCGCAATATAATCATATTTTGCATAAGGACTATTTCTCTCTAGGCATTACCAACACACCTATTTTTCCACGGTTTTTTATATGAACTATAATTGTGATATTGTAATTTATAAATGAAATATGAGTAGAATTTCACTTTAAAGGCTGTACACGATAAAGTGAGCACTTTTGAAATCAAACTTAGAAAAATCCCACTGCTCCTACCTGCATTTATTTTAATGGGAGAACTAAGTGTCATGCGCCCAGTAAAGTTGGTAACGATGGAGGGAAAGTAGTTCAATATCTTAACGTCGAATAAAAGTGTTAGGAAACCATTTGTGACGACTAAAATTATTATTTCGCTTTCTATTTTTTTAAATGCATCGGAATGTAAATTTGAGCTGATTTTTAAAATGTTTACTTTTATAATAATTATAAGTCTCGCTTGATTAACGCATGAATAAAGTGATGAGGCCCATGACAATGTTAATTTTACATAAGGTGAAAGACTACACAACGTGCATGTAAGTCTATCACAAGAAGGGCTTTCAAAAGTGCTCGTTTTACAGTGAACAGCGAATAGTGAAAAGTAAGGTGCTTTAATGTCAAAAGAAGTATGAAAGGATTGTGATACATGACATGTTCAGAATACAACCAAACACGTCATGCCGTGAATAGACTATAGGCGTGGAAGACGTGAGAGTCGACAGGTCGCGCGCGGGGAGGGCTCGTTGTCCGGTGCGCTGAAGGAGGAGGGGGTGTGGCGCACTGAGGGAGGCAGCAGGTAGGGGGCGGCACCGGCGCGGGCGGCGCCAGTGAGCGCGCGCGTCCCGACGCCGACGGACGTGCCACGAGACGTCTCTTGTGCCCCGGTGTGCGCGCCAGACGCCGCGTTGCGCGATGGCCCACCAGCACCCGCAGCGGCAGCCTTCGGCGTGCGCGTCACCCCAGAGGACGCCAGTCCCCGGTAAATCACCCCCCACCCACCCGCAAACCCCCACTGCACCTCACCCTCGACACGCGAAGTGTGCACTTCACGTGCTGCCGTCGTGTGCACAGGCCCGACGCACCCACGCTCACTTCAGTTGTGTCGCTGCTGCTACCACGGATCACGATATTCTGTTTTTTTTTTTTCCCCTGCACCTTCCCTGCAATGTATTTTCACCCCAAGTCACAATCCCCGGCGACAACGTAATTTTTACGAGATGCCAAGTGTGTGTGCGTGTAGTGTCAAACGCGTGTGCGTACGTCCAATTAACTCTCCTCGCCTTGTGCCGCTTTTGTCTGTACACATAGTACGAGCGTGTTGTGTGTGTTTTTTTTTTTTTTGTGAAGTTGCTGTAAGGAAAGGGTATTCTGAGTTACGTTGTTTCCCCTCTTGCCCCGCGAGTGCGGCATTGTTGTGGTCGTTCCTGTAAATACTTCACGCACTTTTAATTACCATTTCTTTCTCTCTCGCTCTGTTTTGCGGAACTTTAGAGTTCCCGATATTTTCAGGCGTGATTTGCCTTTCAGGCAAAGAAGAAGGGCGGAAAGAGGGTCCTTTTGTTCTCATTCCCTTTTCCGCCCGTTGTGTGTTTTATTTCCTTTTTCACGCTTTCGCCGTACTACTGGATTTTTGTTCCTACGTTGTTCCGACTTTTTTGCTTTGGGAACCCGGTGCCCCTGATTGAGTCCTGCATGTTCCCACATATGCACCAAGGAATTTGATGAAGCTTGATAAGGTTATTGTTCGCCGCATACTTGACAGTGACGAGTACGTACTGCACTGGAAATCATTACTGCATGATAAGGTTTCATTTGAAAGCACAGAACGTCGGGTAAGTCTTATGCAAAGTAGAATTACTTCTATTTCGGATTGAAAGTTACTTGCAAATCTATGCAAGGCTACGAAATTTGTAAATATAAGAGAGTGCAAAATATGAATGACAGTAAACACGTGTATTATATAGAGTAGATATTTTAAAGCTGACATGTAAAATTCAGGGGGGGAAAAAACAGTCGTACGCAACTCTTTCCGTAGTTTCTGTTATCAGTTTTTTACGGATGTTATGAATACTACCGAATTTCTCGTAAAACCTTACAATTACATTTTATTTTTAACACGTCGAAGAAAGTTATTGAAATAAGTGACCTGTCGAAGAATGATCCCAACAGAAATTTTAGGGATAGTGTTTGTGTGAATATTACTTGTTGCTGTAATTTCTATTTTTTTTTTTCAAAATGTCATTAAAAAATACAAACATGCCATCTTAGTTTGAAACGTTTATTATGACGCCTTAACGCACTTCTGGGATTAGCAAGCTTTTAGTTATATATTTAAACTTTTTACTTTGATATTCGCGATGCCTTCTTTGATTCTGCTATAAAGCGTGTGGACTGGGCTCAATACCCCTCGGTGTAGGTGGCATAGTAGCGTGTGAAGTGTTCGCGTATAATTGAACACATACCTAAGTCCTGCTCAGGATCGCCATGAGCGTGACTTTCGAGTCAAACTGCGAAAATATTAGAAATATCTGTGTGCTACTAATATGAAAAATCGTATTCTAATATGTGTAAAACATTAAACACTATTTTCAGTGGTCCTAAATTTAAACATTAAAACTCGCTGTAGAACGTCAAATACGATGAACTATTTTGATAAATTCTTCGCCATTTAACAAGCAGACTGCGTACCAGTGTGTAATGCAGCATATACAGGATGATCCTGAACTATACGTACAAACACTGTGCAAATTGAAATATAAAACATTATACGACCTATGTCCAGCAGCAATTCGTAAGCGGGGTATGTACGCTTGAAAATCGTTATTTCGATTGGTTGTAATTCAGAATAATAAAACCCACTTGAGATGGAAGAACATTTCGGTAAATACTGTTGTTTTGAATCGAGATCTGAAATCTGCGAAAGGTTGTTTGGCAATATCGCCCCCATTAATTGAGGAAATAGACGGTGTCATGTTATCCAACAAATGTGTGTACCCCTAGGATGTTTGTCGCTTTTAATGACGTCATAATCACGCTTACGTTAATGAAAACAAGTGTGCCTAGAGGGAACTGTCTCAGGCGAACGGCTGTTGAGAAAACGTACTTAAGTTTTTAAGGGTGAAGTTGGTTGTCGGCCAGGTACCCTTACAAACTTTGTCTCTTTCTTCTACAACTGTTCAGCTGAGAAAGTTACATCAAGGCAAAGTTTGTTGTACACCGTAAAAGTTTTTATGGTAAACTTCCTAAACTGCAATGGAAGTTTCTAACCTATACCCTGTATGGTAATAATATCACACAACAAGCTGCAGATATAGGAATGTTTAGCAGCGCTAATATACAAAGTTGGGAACTTCCCTAAGCATTTGACTGTTTCCTGAGCAAATGCAGGAACGCTACAATGAATGTATAGGGGAAAACATAATTCCTGCTTTCTCGCTAAGTGTATACACTGGTATGGTAAATTTCCGAATAATTTCTTACACTGTACATTAATGTACACGTGATTACGGCGTCATTAAAAGCTATGAATAACCAAGGTTTACAAAGGTACATTTCTTAGTTGGTAACATGACACTCACTTCTTTTTTTTTTTTAATGAATGGAGAAGATGATTTACCCAACAACCGCCCGCAGATTTGAGATCTGTATATTTGACAACAGTATTCACGGCATTGTAGTTTCATCTCAAGTTTGTTTTATTATTTTATTATTTTGTATTTCGACAATTCGAAATATCGGTTTCCAGGGGCACCTACCCCATTACGAATTACTATACGAAATAGGTCGTAAACACATCACAACATTTCTAACTGTAGTTCATGATCAACCTGTATGTCGTTTTTCTCCAAAGGTTTTTTTTTTTAATAGCTAACTTTACTTTGAACAGCTTATACATTTATTTCTTCAGCACCAAGAAATGACAGTGTTTACTTTCGTTTGCACCAGGAAATGTAATCACAACACCTGCCTTTAGAAAGGCGGGCGGGTGTGTTTACCTGCTGCGAGTGTCCTTCAGCGGCGATGTGTGTGTAGGTTAATGATGCAGTCCTCGAGGGGGAGGGGGAAATGCAGAGCCACCCCATCCCCTCTCTTTACCTAATAGACCCTGCTGTTTGTGCTGGCCAGTGCTCTCGACAAGGGCCGGCCTCTCGGCGCGCGGTCGTGTTGTTTACATCCGCGCCCTGCATCTAGACGCGGGGTAATAGCTTCATCTCGAGAATTACGGTTCCCTGAAGTTGCCGCAGCCCGCTGGCGCTGTGCCCGCTCGCCGGCCGACAGGACCTTGTTGTACTGCGCCACTCCTTGCAGTGCTGTCACTTTTCTCTTGCTGTCGCGGCACTTTATTTCCTCTGCAAGTACATTAATAGTAGCGGAACATTTAGCTCTCTGAACCATAGCGTGTAGGTTACTATGACGAAAAATTAAAACAGATCCAGTAATGATTTTCCAGTATCTAAGAATTTTAACGTGAGGACCATCATCCTCAGAAGACTCGGATAAAAATATGGTATAATTGTCCTTTCCCGAATTCGAACCCTATAAATTTCCGCAAGACCAAACATGATTGACTTGCTCTTTAATATTAGTAATAATATCACTGTCCAGCATCAGTTGGCTATAAATAACTCTATTATTATGCAAGTTTCGGAACGTAAATTACGTTCACAGTGCCATGAAGCAGAAGTTTAAAACTCTCGGTTGTCTGACAAAATTTTCTGAATTGTGCAGGATCCAATTACTCAGTAAACCTTGAAGGGGCTTGGAAGTGTTTAATTTTTGTAACCAGGCGCACTGAACTTTGTAAGTGTACATTAAATTAAACATCTACTCGTCAAGTTCTTTAGTTACCACGTTTTGAGTCAACCATGTATAAGGACCGCTTTACCAACTGATCTCTTGTCATCTGTAAAAGTGAGCTGTTTTTTTTTAGAACCTCGTGAAAATATATTTTTTTAAAGGCCTAGCTCTCAAGCATACGTACGCATATATTATTTTTGACTCAATTTACGCAAGTTCGTCATATACCCTGCTGGCCATTAAATTTGCAACAGCGGGAAGGACGCACTAGAAATATCTCCACTGGGTAAATGCGTAGAACATGTTAGGGCGATCAATGACTTGATTAGTTGTTCAGCTGAGTGGTGCAGCACGCGCTCCAGTGGTGGCAATAATAAACTATGGCTGTTTCCGAATTCTCAAGAAATACATACTTGTGCGTATTTGTCCCCGGAAGTGACATCCCCATGTATATACTAGCATTGTCCGAATTCCCAGTATATTACACACGCACTCTATTCTTGGCAAGTGTTTGAAATTGTATACTTGCTGGGCATACTTGCGTACTTACTATAGTCGCCATATTGCATTTCGAGTTTGAAAATAAACTTGTACCTTTTGTGGTTATAAAGCTAGCAAGTTTTAAATGTTAATAAGTATTTACAAAAGTCGTTCTGTTGTATGTGTAAATAATTGTCAGCTTAATAAATGTGCTTCTAACTATGAATAAAAATCTGAGTGCTTTATAGACGTCTGCAGCACATTTCCCAGATTTATGCTCACAAATAATAGTACATTTGCAATCAGCAGTTCCACGTTATTACAAACCCCGTAGAATTGTATTTCTCTTTCTTTTGTTATCAATGTGTATATTTCAAACACATGGTAGGTACGTATCGAGGGATGATGAAAGAATGCCAGTTTCTGAGTAATGCCCCTTTACATACGATAAATAACAGTAACAAATCCCATAACAACTGCCGTAATTTGTTTACAATATTCCACTGACGTGATAAAGCAATATCCCAAGGCTATTGTGGTATGAATACTTGTGTATTCGAGAGAAGCTGAACAGATAAACATAATCTCAGGATACCGAGGTGTAAGAATTTATATATTCCTGCAATTTGTTTATCTGCCGTACAATTCGTACTCAAAGTGTACAACGACCAAAAGAATACATTATATTAGCATATTTGTGTGTGTTAGTTTTCGTCCAAAACAACACACGCCTGTTGTCTTGCTGCTCTGCCAAGCAACCAGTGTACAACAATATTTCTGCGCCACCTTTCATTTCCCTCCTGTAAATAATACGCGCCCACTTATGCTCCTATTAATTCCTCATTCCTGGCTAAAACCATGTTTCAGCTCTTAAACTCGTAAGATGTCAGGGTAAAAAACCATGACAGAAAAATAAATAGCAAATGTTTATAAGGTTATGTGTGCCATCTGAATGCATAACCATAGAAGTTGTAACGTATAACATCACATTGAACCACATTTTTGGTTTATCACATAGTTTCTGCTTTTTCCGTCAGAATGTGCGACCTGTCTAACATGAGTAGGCAATGAACTGTCCGAATAGTTTCAACAAGTACAGAAGTACACATCACTGCTAGTACGTAAATGTTCATACTTACAAGTATATACAGATAATCCAGAAACAGCATATATATAAGATGAGGTCGGAGAGCTTGTGAGAGGTGGTGGCATTTCTCGCTATTTGTACGCACAAACTGAGTGGGCATGCCGCATCGAAGAACACAACCACCATAAGAACAGGTTTCCGTCTTTCACTGCGGAAAAATCCTGGTCTATCGGCTTTGTGAATTATTCTACCGCGAAATTGGTTCTCGCATTATAAGAAATGCAACCATAGTGAGCCGGATATGAAATCAGTTGGTTGAGGAGGAAAGTGCTTAGCGGGCTGCTCCTACTATCTAGCATAATGATACCATGCCCTTCCTTATGTTCTCAGTCTAGGAATACCCACCAATCTAGCGGATTTTCAACTACTTTCAGCACGAGTCCAGTTCTTATGACTTTGGCGTATCAGCCACAAGGACGAGGGCCCATTCTCCCGTGTACCCCATTCCTTTACACTGACACTTGTGTGGAGTTTCCCGCCCTGCAACAGGGCCTACGATTGCCGAACCTAGTTTTGGTGTTCTGAACAGCTGGATCAATGCATGCCCTGCAGAGGTCTCGTCCATTACCATGCAGTTGAATTTCTTCACACTGAAGTTCATGCTTGACCCTAGTCGCCTGACTGCACCGGCCACCAGGCCGAAACCGTGATTACTCGTGCGTGATTCAAGCACAGCTTGGGATGCAGATACCAATTGATATAAAACAGGACATGTGTGCCGCCGGGTATTTTCCACATTCGGCTAGTTATTCAGTGGTGCTGCAAGGCGCAACAGGTTCCTTTGAGTTATCAGAGGCTGTAAAAGTTTGTTGCCGTAGCTACATGCGTTTTTGGGCATAACTAGCCCTTCCCTAAACTGTTAATCCACTTGCTCTCTGATACTAGGGATGGCAATAGCCCCGACACGTCTTCGACGAGCGGTTATCCCAAATGAGTGAGCACCTGATATAAAACAGCACCACTGCAGCAAGGTACTTCTTTCCGGCCGGAGCAAGAGTATCATTCCTTGGGATCGAAGTCAAGGGTACTCCTACTGGATTTGACACATACCAGCCCCTCCTTCCTTTCCTGAAGAGAGGCCTGTTGGCACACATCTTAATAGGAATTACAGCTCGGGTCCCTGACTTTTAGAGTTTCCACCAGTTACGAAATCACCAACCAGGTTCACGAGGCACACAGTCCCAAGACCAACTGCCCTGACGTTCTGTGGCATCGTCTCGTGTGCCTCCATTCTGGAGGTTCTATGAGGACAACAGACCATACCCGTGAACAAGGCCCACACAGCAACCGCTGCGGGCACCCAACGAGCCATAGTCACTCTCGCTAGTAGAAAAGGGCATCTGACGCAAATATAGTGTCGTACTGTATAGATCTTTGTAAAATACGCCGCAGTAGAAGGGATTTTTGTGATGTATGCCCTATTGTCATGTCTCAGGTGGCCATCGACAAGTATGGGGTGCAGTTTGCACCTGCCTAATAAAATGCGTGGTCAGACATCGTGTAGACGTGTCTGGGCGCCGCTATGACAAGAGAGCTATACCAGAGACTGCAATTTGTACAAAATTTTTGGGAATCTGCGAATCCCAGATAGATGAAGCATAGCTATACGTAGAACTCTCTGCCTTGTTTTTCAACACTTCCACCTGTTGTGCCGGTTTCTTCTCTCCGGCTGTTTCGACTGTGAATATCACCACATACAAAAATTGGATTTCCTTAAGAGAAGAATAATGGGGTAACTCCAAGAATCTGATTTTTTTTTTGTAATTATTATTCATTTTTCTCATATTTTACCTTATATCCTTTTTTCCTCTCACGCCTTCTATCTAACCAGTCCCCTTGCAGTTTCTCTTTTTACAGAATCAGGAGCAAGGGTGGCGATATTTCATATAAGTGTGGCCTCAGAATTGCGTGACCATTCGCTTTGGATGTTCTGGTGATGGTCTAAACAAATATTACAGGGACCCCATTTGGTGGGGGGTTATAATACCACAACTCCAAATAAGTGTTTGTCATAATAATGGTCGTGTTAGAAAGTATTTGGGATTGAAATTTAAATTGAGTCGAAATTATATTTTTATATTTTCTTGTATTTTTACATATTTCCATTTCACCAAGTCCCTTGTCCCTTTTCATTTTCATTTTATAGTCACTTGAGACCAACGCAGAGCACTTCTTCCTGAGAGGGTTTATCATTTCTAGAAATCTTGCTGCCGAAAATAGTTTATAGATTTTGCTGCTGATTGGTTGCTCATAAATTAAGTATTGTCGGAATTCGAGTCAAAATAATACCAGCCAAACCTCGTCGTGCTATGGGGATGACACATTTTTATATACGGCCCGCGAGGACCGAGCTTGAAACAACATACACGTTACCAATAGTGAAATCTTGTGCCAAAATTCTCGAAATGTAGATTTCATGTCCAGATGTAAGGTTTGCTGTGTGGAGAAGATCCTTTGAAATGACAAAGGGTACTCTTTTTAGTGGTGAGGCTGTATATTTTCTCAGGCATGGTTGCAATTATTATCATTCTGGGTGGTATTATTATTACTTTGTGCATGTTTTGACTCGGTTTACTCTTTGGTGTAATTGTGAAACTTCTTTGGGATGGTCCCTAAATGAAGTAAACTGGTGAGGTATGTGTGAAACAGAAATAGTTTCAATTCTTAACTCACAAATCTCCACGATGATACAATGGTGTTTATCACTGTAAACATCCCATTCCTCAGTGGTAAGTGAAGCTCTACTCTGAATCGTTAGTATTTCAGTTGGGCCTAGGAAGCAATTTTCACAGACTCGTAGGCTTACACATGTGAACCTTTAGTAACGTACTGACGTTACCGTATTTGTAATTACAAGTCACTCCTGAACAAATATTAATATTTGGTAATACAGTACATGGAATCACAAAATATGCGAGAACTTTATAACGTAAGAACATTACATTACATGCAATTACAAAACATACGAAAACAAACGATTATTTTTTAGTGATCTTTAAATTGTCGAATACCAACTTCAACGTACAGGTTAGTGGATTTCTTCAGGGCTTGTCAGACCCTTCCAAATACTCCTGGCATTTGACGGATGTTGTTAAACACATTAGCAAATCTCGCCAGCAAGTCCAAACACTAATGCTTTAACATGTCTTTATGTAAAAAATCGAGAGGTGTCATTTCAGGTGAACGTGTGAGTTAGGATATGAAGCCAACTATACTGATCCAGCGTTCAGGATATGCTGTATCCATATACATTCGCAAATATCTGCTAAAATATTATAGGGTACCATAATGCTGAAGCCACAGCTGCATATGCGCGTCAAGTAGAACATCATCTAGCAGCTGTGGCACTGAATGCTCAACTACCCAACGATAAACACATCGCTTATAGGCCGTTCACGGTAAAGTGAGCACTTTTGAAGCCCTAGTTACTTTTTTTCTTCCAACTCCATTTATATCCTTCCGCCACTTGTTAATGCAAACTCTGCAATGTGAGTAATAAACACAGTGTATACATTCACTATACTCAAAACCAAAAGTCCGAGGCCACAATTAAATGTATTATTGGCTATTATGTCCGACGAAACAGTTTCAAAAAGTGCTCACTTTACCGTGAACGGCCTATAGCCCGGATGATCCAATAAGATGTTCCTGCACAATATCTGCCCATAAGATGAATAGGGATTTCTAAATTAATAATTCAAACTACACTTGCCTCACCAGTTTACTGCATTTGGAGACCTGTAATATGTGTTCTGCGGAAGTCTGTCAATGTACGCCTGCCGTACTACACCCGCCCACCTCACGTTTGTTTCTTGTTGCTCACCTGATAGGTGCAATCATTTTATGGCTTCGAAATGTATGCATTTTCCTCGAAAACGGTGGGATATTGGTGATAACACAAGACGACGACCTTGTTCGATCATTTTAACGAGCTTAATAATAATCCGTTATTGAAAAACCGATTTAGCTTATCTGAATCGTGAAATTCTATGCAACATAATGGGTGAAAACCTTATTTTTTATGACTACATTTGATGACGACGAGATTTTCAGTGGTTGTAAATATCCGTTTCAGGTATACATTATCCAGAATATAATAGTTCGATTTGTTTAATATTTATATTGTATTTAAGCTCCAAATTCAAAGGGACTTATCGCCCTTACGAAGCTATTTGGACCACTGGGCGCATATATGTTTTCGTATTATTTTCGCATAGAAAATATGCAAGCGGAGTTTGTCGGTCAGATTAAAACTTACGCTTTGTAGTCAGGTTCTTTTTTGTGTGATCCTCTTACCCCTCCCCTTTTTTGTCAGTTTGTTTCAATCGTCTAGGTTTTTTTAATACCACAACATTATTTATCTCCTCTTTGGTAGGCTGTTTTCATTAACGTGACTTTGAGTCCATGTGTTGTCGTTTTCTTTTTCGAACGGAATACTGTAACACTTTTTTTCGTGTAAGTTAGTTACTAACCGGTGTCCTAACTTTGTGAGTAGAAGAGAAGTGAGACTTGCCATGATGTAACAAATTACATCAACATTCACGTGGAATACGTCTGGAGAATCGCATGGAAAAATAATATGTTCGTAGCGCATCTGGTTGATATCCGACCTCCAAATTTAAGAGCGTCAGTCATTCATGCTGACCCCACGACATGGCTGTGCTCGGTCCTTCACACTGAAAGTCCAATTTCTGTCGTTTTCACCATTAAGTTAGACGAACAAAGAAAATATGTTTTTAACATAAATGTGCAATATACCGAGCGATGTGGCGCATTGTATTCGTATTCTAGAGTGCCCGATTCCTGGTCCGGCCACCCCGACTTCGGCTTTCTGTGGTTCCCCGAGATCACTCCAGGCGTATGTTGGTATAGGCTGTTCACGGTAAAGTGGGAACTTTTGAGGCCCTAGTTAGTTTTTCCTTTCAGGCATTTTTTATTCTCTAACAACCCATTTGAATTAATATTGCCATGTAAGTAATAACCACCATGTGTATATTCCACCGCACTCGGAAGTTAACGTCTAAGGCTAAAATAAAAAATGTATATTTACTACTATTCCAAACGAGAGGACTTTCAAAAGTGCTCACTTTACAGCGAACAGCCTATATGGTTCTTTTATACCGGTCATGGCAGGTTCTTTCCCAGTTCTTGTTTCTGGCTCAGTCTCAACTGACGGCACCACATTCAGCTCTACCTACCTTCGTAAGTTTGCTATTTTTCAATAAGGCAAAAAAAAAAAAACGATCCCGTCAACCAATACCTTGATATTTGTCATTGCTCATGCGAATTCGTCATCTAAAGATTAGGAGTAGGGAGGAGACTTCTGCGATGATATCGTAAAGCCAGAAAATTGCGTTTGATAAATCAGTCATAGCAGCTGCAAAATTTCTGTTACGTATATGCTTTCGTAAGTTTTTATAAGGACTGCGGCGCTTGTATCTACGTCACGTAGAAAAAAAACCCTTTTCAACCGTGGTTAAATAGTACATAAAATCGCTGGAAATGTGTAACTTTTTCTCTCTATCCCTTAAGAAAACTTATAAAATTCTCTCCCCCCCCCCCCCCCCCTATTTTCCATTTACCTCTAGTACATTATTACTTTAACAGTATTTTTACTTCTCTCTGGGTCCCTGGGGTGCGATAACGAAAGCTACTAAATTAATGTTTTATTAACATTCGTGGAAGCTGAAATACTCGCCGACGTTGAAAAGATGCCTTGAGTTGTTTTTTACAAAAGTATAATGGCTTTTTAACAGTCGCAGTAAAAGAAACTCTTTCTTCCAATTGACGTGAGGTCAGAACTTTAAATAAACCGTCGTTGAGAAGTTTGGCGAAACATCGACGTCCTAGTCAGTTCGCCGTGTAGTTTGTTGGAAGAGGTTAAGTGCGAACGAAGTTTTTGTCAATACAGTAAAACAGACGTGCTATAATATATGTTTAACTCATCTCATTTACAACCTAGTATGTGCAACACCGTATTTACGGAATTTAGGCCTACATGTGCGCCGTATCTTTATAGCTGCATAAGGCACGAAATTATTATTATTTTGTCAATAATAGAGTGAAAGTTGTTAGGTAAGTATCTCATATTGAAAAAGTTTTTTCCAGGTAAGAAACGGAGTTGTTATTAAGCATTTAGGTACTTTGTGCGGAAGTTCTCAGGTGTGTCTTTTTAAGTTTGTAACCGCACTTAGATTGATTTCGGCCGTCATTTATGCTAGTGCTTATTTGATACGATATACGTGTGAAAACTGATCTCGAAGGAAATACCAAGAAACGAAAGTTCATATAGTGGAGGCGGAACCATTTCGTTGTTCAAATAAACCCTCGTTATTATATAAGTTTTCAACTCTTTGTAAGGAATTGGTGCCCTTTAAATAAATATATATGTATATAAAACAAGAGAAGAGAGATAATTGTCGTGTAGGGTCTATAAAGTAAGACGTGTATAGCTTGACGCTGAAACGTGACTGTTTGGGAAAACGATCATTTAAGCAATTTTAGACGGTAGGAAATCACATAAGACGAAAGATTTATGTTGTTGTGTGGAATAAATAATGAGATGTCAGTTCTACTCAGTAGAATGTATATTAACATTAGACGAAACCGATGCAAACCATTCAAATATTTGACATATTGTAAGACAAGAAGCGGTGGTGGGGGGGAGGTGTTTTCAATATGTTTGAATTGCGGTAGCAGAAATGTATAACAAAACTTATTAATACGCCATTTAAAACTTTAGAGCATCTTGGAAAGTAATTTTTTCTATACGTTTATTAAAATACAAATGACCATACCACATTCCCTGAATTTATTATTTTATTTGATATACAAATTAAATTATTAAAGGTGTATTTGTTACGGTTCTAGTAAACATTTTCATATAAGAGTTCATAATAGCCTACTTTTCGGAGGAAAGCTAGGCTTATGCGATCACTTTCCTTCATGTATGTGTGTGTTGTGTGTGTTTATCTCCTTAAATATTTTTTAACGCGTGAACCGAATTCACTAAACATGTAGTACTATTTAGTAAGAACATCTGACACATAGTTTTCAACCACACCGGATGTTTATTTTCAAAGTCGCTGTTATTTTTTAAAATGTAGTGTGCTTTGTCATATCTCGGTAACCATTTAACCGATTTAAATCACATTTTGTATATTGACAGTGCATCATGCAAGCGTTGAATTTAGAAATCAATTTCTTGTCTATGTTTATTATATCTACCATATCGTTCAGGCCATTTTCAACCAAATTTGTATGTTCAAAGTATGTATTACATGTATCATGTATCCCAACGCATAATCACTTTAGTTTGCCATTTTGTAAGATAGCGTCACATGCAGAACTGAAGTTTCATGTCATATCTTGATAAAGAATATTCCGATTCTTACCAAATTCGTTAAACAAGTAGTAGTACAGTAGGCAGAAATATAGTTGGTTGTTGTACTCTAGCTTGTGGTCAAGATTTCCTGGATTTAAATCCCAGGTAAGACACGTGTATATTTGTAATTGTCTCACTACAGTTGCGTGTTTTCGTGGTTCCATCTCTGTTGACATTGCAGCCAACGAGACGCCAGTGCCTACCTACCATCTAAGATTTTAAGAACTTCATTAAATATAATTTGTACCCATGTAGAGGGAAGTAGACTTATTAGCTATATCAGTAACTTCTTGTTTATTTTGCAGTAAATCTCACATAAGGACTAGGTTTACTACACACATACATAATGTTGTAAAATTGCATGTTAATTCTTTGGGGAATCATTCCTCACGTCCGGAGGATGAAAAAATGTTATATTAACATAGGTCCACGAACGCTTCGTTTCTTGACTGCAGCTCATAATACATAACATACCGTGTATGGCCAAAACCCCCTAGAGATGAAAGCCGTCTCACAGTCGCGTGATGTCACAGCATGTAGTCCACCCACCCACACAGCCAGGTCTGTTCTCCAACTGCTTTCTTTGGAACATATCTGCGTCCAAGTGACAGATCATTCGTTGCTTGAGACGTACTAATTATATCCCATAAACGTGATTATAAATTATGAATTATATGTGCCGTGTTTTGAAAAGAAGTGGTTTTAGAAACCTTCATAGCATTTTTTGGTTGTCCGCTCTCCTCGTTAATGTTACAATAAAATTAAGCGCAAACTCCCCATCAGATTATAAATTTAACACAAATACTCTCAGCAGCAATTACTGATAATCAAATAAATATTATATTTTTGTGCATTGATTAATTTTCATCTAATTAAAATACTTACATAGTGATAGTTTCGCTTCATACACATCATTTACACTACTTCCTTCGAATCACAAACAAACAAAAAGGAACGTGGTGTTTGGATGTTAGTATTGAAAAAAAAAACAGTAACTTATGTATACATATAATATAAATTTATTTCCCTGTACTATTAATACTCTTCACCTTATTAAAAAAATAATTACAATAAATGCATTCACAATTGTGCTAAATTAACACAAATTTATGTATTAAAATTAAAAGTAATTAAAAACAAAAATTAATTTGAATGCTGCAAATTTTCTTCGTGCATAATTTAAAATAAATATGCATTAATCACAAAATATCACTTGCAAGTCTTTATCTTAATAATACTACAAAAATACAATGCAAATTGCTTTCACTATTAAAGAAATTTTAATGTAGGAAAAAAAATTAGCCAAGACACCCGCTAATATGTATATACATATTTACACTTGCAACTGATACTAAAAACACTCAAAGACAAACTTTTTTTTACACATACTGTAGATCAATTTTACATTCAGGACAAAACACCAGTTTCATTTTGTCAGTGTTCTCATTTTTCGCCCAGACTTTTTTTCGACGCCAAAGAATCATTTACTTTTTTACAATAATTCTTCAGAAAAATGTTGCAGGATGCCCAAATAATCATTTTACGTATGTTTTCTGGGTCATGATCATTCAGGCAGCTAGAATCCAAAATAAATTCCTCCCTGTCATTTACTACTTCTAATTTTATGCTGTATGCAGGTTTCCTTTAATTTCCAAGTTTCAAAAATTCTCCTTCATTATTGCTACAGAGCAATTTCGAAATAATTGTGTAGGCATAACAAACAATAAGTGTTATGTTGGAAGCATATTTCAAGCCTCCCCTATCCAACGACTTCATGAACACGAGATTGTCTTCCACCGCCAAATCTCTATCTATTACAAGGCTGTCCCGGCAGTGCGAACATGAGAGCTTTTAAGAATTGAATGTGCACAATATCCAGCAACGTAAGCTAGACAAGGAAGACTGTCCTTCAAACTCGCCAAATATTTTTCCCTTACTGATATCTTATCTCGAAAAATGTCTGTACTACCGTTCTCAGAAAGAGAATCGTCGAAGACAATTTTTTTCAATTGGAGAGACCGGCAGTCTTCCGTGCTCTGAGGAGTTCAGCATTAGGGGCAGAAAGCTTTAAATGCGCAGCTTCATTTCGGACTCGTAAAGCTGTACGACGGAAATGTGGTTTCCTCGAACCTGCCAGCTGCGTGTACCGATCAAACCTATCCTCTAAGGCATCTGTCTGCAATTTTGCTGTCAATATATATTTCATCCCTAGCTCTTGACAACAATATCTTGCAATCTCAAGGGTAGTATAAGAGGTGTGTTTGAGAGCATACAATGTTTCTTTGGAAAAGAATCCTGAAGAAGGCTTACATTTTTCCCAGTTCTCCAGCCAATCTATAAAGTTGTTCAGGAAAGCTACTTTCATGTCACTTTCGCTTGCTGTAAGAGGTTCTTGATACGCATTTAAGTTGTGCTTTCCCTTAAATACCTGCCCTACATTCATTATACCAAAGCATCTACACATAATTCTAATAAATTTAGCAGTAGACACATAAGGTAAGGAATATTTTGTGCCAGTGATTTCTAGCCCTTCTGCCAATGCAATGTTAGATATCTGGAGTACAAGCTTTACAGTTTGCCTTTCTAGTGATGTTGGAAACAGCGCTTTCTCAGTCAAAATATATGTATATTTAATCAGATAAAAAAAATTCCAAGTTGAAGATTTTTCGCAGTGTTTGAAAAGAAGCGACATTAGTGAGACGTTTCTGGTGTTCTCCTGAACTGAAAGCCGGGTGAATGATACCTTTACCTTCATTTTTTTTTTGTTTTAACCAATTATTTCTCGCACTTTTGAATACGTGAACGGAATCTATTGAGAAAAAGAAAGGCCACCTTGGATCTGATGAATGAAGGTACACAATAATGAGCTCTCTGTTGCTAGAAAAAAAAAAGACATAGCTCGGCGGTTGATTGCGTTGTTGTCACTCGATACACAAATGAGAGAGAAACCAATGTTTTCCAACCCTTTAATAATCTTCGGCAAGATTTCGAACAGCACTTCCGCCACAATATTTTTTTTTTTACTGGCAGGATGTGAACTATATCTTTGTATCTAGATGCAATACTCTGAATCATAAATACATATGCTGATGTCGCTGCTTGCTCACAGTTAAACGATGCATCAAGAATACTTCCGCCTTTGAAATCCAAGTAAGTCTTCAGGTAAATTTCATCCATCATAAGCATAACATGTTTGTCACTTACCTGTAAATATGAAAATTTCTGTTTCACGTACATTGAAAAATTATTTCTAAATATTTGCAAGTTTGGATTCGTATTGTACGCCGCACTGCAAATTCTTCGCAAAGTTACTTCATGTGGCAAACTTAAGATCCACTACTTCTTATGAATCTATATTCACGTGGAGAGATTGGAAAAACCAATTAACAGAATATTAAAAAGCAGCTGCTGAACTTGTTTTTATAAGAGATAACTGTTCAGAAACAAACTACACTTTTCTTTTGAACTTTCTCCCACTTCCTCTTTGGTTACCGTCAAACTGTCCTGTATCTTGGCCAAATTATTTTGTATTATATCTGCACTTGTTTCAGCTTGATATATATATATATATATATATATATATATATATATATATATATATATATATATATATATATATATATATATATATGACATCAAATCAAGCAAGCAGTTTATGCTATCGAACTTTTTTGGAACTGTGTAATTTCCTAATTTACGTAAAGCAACATGTTTTTGGAACACTTTTACCTGCAAATCTTGGGAGACAGTTACCGAAGAAACTACATGTTGATACGGACTTAAAGCTAAATTAACAGAACACACACATTCAGCTTTGTGAACAAGTGACCAAGCGTCATCCAGTGTTACATTTTTTTAGACAGCTTAATAAACTTTCTACAGAGTTGAAACAAAACTTATTTTCATGTGCTTTTTGTGACTGAAGACTTTCAGCGAGACTAGCTTTAAAATGCGAAAATTCAAGCCTAGCTCTCTTGTCATTCGGATCTTTCCGATGATTGCTCTTGGTGCTGAGGTAGGAAGGGCATTCGGGTAGAATTGACGGAATGGCATTTTCCCTGAGCTTAGGAATAGATAGTTTTTTCCCAGTCTTTTCATCATAGCATTCCACCACTCTGATGATATCGTCACTTTGAAAGTGGAGTTCACAGACCTACAATGGACAAAAACTATTGAAATTATTATGAAATGAAAAGTTCTTGCATCTACGCTACGTAAGCATTTGTGGTAGATGATATACAGATTTAAGGCTATTACAAAATAAATGTGATCTCAAACGTTATTGCAATGGTTGGGGTTCAGTAAAAAAAACTAATGACAACCAATAAAGCAGTGCAAACACAGATGTTAAAGAAGTTATGTGTACGAGGTTGACAACTATCATAGCTAATAATATCTTATTGCTCCAATTAAACATGATAGTGTGTATTTTCACAACAACGTATAACGAAATGACTTTATGCAACGACAGCCCAAAATTAAAACCTAAAATTAAAAAAACAATAATGAAAGAAACATGAGCATATATATGCACATTATATATAATGTGTTTTTCATGTATAATTAAAAAGATTTATAACAGTGCCCTAGAAAGAAACGTACTGCACAGGTCCAAATAGTGCAACTGATTAAAATTTCATGTATGTTATAAATCATTTTGATTCCACATCTTATAAATATCGCCTTTGTTAAAAAACACGTTTTATCGTGTCTAAACAAAGTTAGACTGCACCATACTGTAAACTATGTTGCCCTTAATAAATGAAATAATATGTTTTTGAATCTAATGAAGAATGATCCAGATTCAGGATTTACGTAAGCACGTCAGTGATCTTCGTGGTAGACGTACTAAGGTGTAATTTTCCAGGCGCTAGATTCGATAGTAAACCATGAGTGTGTTTATATTTTGTGCAGGCCGCGTCTTGCTACTGCTAAAGGCAAAAACACTGATATTGACCCACTTGTATGATCTTGACTAATACATTCTTATGCATTAAAAATTATACATTTTCAAAAGTGCATTTAATGCAAAAAAAAAATAAGGACACTAATCAAAGCGCACACTTATATGCCGAAGATTAAAGGTAGACCAGTTGATAGGCTGCTCACATATTGGGGTTGTCGCCAAAATGAATCTATCATACTACAATAGCCTGTTTGCATGCTATGAAAATTTTCTAATTAAATATGCTCATAATCCTTACTGCACATAGCCACGTTATTTCAAAATTACGCACCTTTTTTTTAATGTTAGTTACGTCCTGTTTTCCGTTAGGAATATTATAAATGACTATAGTAACACATCCAATGTGCGAAAATATTGGCTTCACTCAAAACAGAAACAATAGCTAGACAATACCTCCAACATTAAGTATAAAGCTACAACGCGTGAAAAAATCTGTTATATGGCAATAACTTATTTCCACTGGCAAACAAACTAGTGTGCAATTAATTTAAATCACAAAATCTTATTAAAACTTTAATTCGTTAATTGCTGTAACCAACGCACTAACATTTAGGCCATATTTTTCTGATTTTTTTTGCTATGTGCAACTTTATTGCTCATTTAACTGATATATTATGTTAAATTACATAAAAAATATTCGCGAAACTTGTATAATTCAAACTTAAAATATTTTGCTCTTCAACTTAACCAATAATTTACCCAACAATGTCATATGCTTTATCCTTTTTTGACATTACAATAACTGTTTAGTGTTTCAATAGATTTCGCAGGCATACTACTGAAGTCTGGTAGAAAAATTCTTCGATTTTATTTGTAATGTTACTATTTGGAATAATTTTAATTTTGTTAAAAGGAATTTGAAAAAAAAAAATAATTTTATAATAATTATTTATGCATTTGAGTAGTTTGCCTATAGATTAAATATAAATAATGTGTATATATACACATACATACATAATGTAGCATACACTGTAACAAATTGGGGTAGAATTTCCTTACATTCAAGGGAATTACCACAGCATGTAAGGGAATATTACCGCAAAATTGTAAGGTAAATTTTACCACGAATACCATGGTTGTAAGAGAAATACCTTACAAATGTGCTGTAAAATACCATAAGGAAATAATCCATACAATATATGGGGAAATTACATAATAACTGACAAGTTGTAAGTTGTGTACAGCAATTTATAGTAGCCTACGTGAGTGATGGTAACACTACGAATAAAATACGAAAAATAAAACAATGTCTCCATGCCACCTATAAGAGTTAGATGTCGTGTGATTACAGATATCTGCAAAAATATTTATTTTGCTAATATCAGCTTGATCTTCCAGGTAGTCAAGGAAGATAAATTATACATTCGGCAATATAAGGGGGGGGGGGGGGGGGAATAATATAGTTATAGATTCCAGAGAATTTATTTGCAAAAATTCTCTTGAGCTGACGGTTTTAATTTGTTACAAATAACTTGGTTACCGGAATGGTACTTCTACTCACCACAAAGCTAAGTTACTGCAAGTTTTTTTGCGCAACCAATGCCTTTCCATGTATTTAAGTTGTTCCCGTAGACTGAAAAAAACCTCGCAAGTAAAAATTAATTTGTTAAAAAATTCCGCCTTAATCGAAATTTGACCATACGAAATAAAACTTAGAAATATGTAGAAGGCGTTAAAAAGCTACTACAAAGCAAGCTACTGTTATCAGAGCGAGACTCCACTGACATGAAGCAAACCATAATTTCTTGGCACCTACAGATATCTAAGTGTAATATTTCGTAATGTTATTGGATTCTCATTTGTAACAATTGTAATAATGTATTTTTTAGTATTACTATTCAAAATTAATGTATTTTGTTCAATCTTATGCCAGCCTTAAATACATTTTTATCCAATAAGCTCTCCAGCATGGCGTTTTCTTTCTTTTCTCGAAGTCTAGAAACTACCTAATATTTTTTGAAGCTTTCTTCATGTTAAAAATGTACAACAGAAATTAAGACAGCGTTGAAGATCTGTAAAATCCTGGTCTCACCTTTCAGAAAATTCTAAAACAAGATTGAAAATGTATAATATTCAATATTTGATATTAATGAAATTGCTTATGTGTAAGAAACTGTAAATATCAAATGCAAATCTTATTTAAATAAGTTAACGATTAAAAAAAGTGTAAAATATAACAAATTGTATTGCGACTAAGTATACAACAACACACCCCATTGTTATTTACGTGAATTGACTTAGTTAAAATTATGGAATGGCTCGACATAGGCCTATAAGCCGTTCACGGCAAAGTGAGCACTTTTTGAAGCTGTTTCATCAGACACAATAACCAATAAATACATTTCATTGTGGCCTCGGACTTGTGGTTTTGGGCATGGTGAATATGTACACTATGTTTATTACTCATATTGCAGGGTTTGTATTAACAAGTGGTGAAAGGATATCAATTGGTTGAAAGAAAAAAGTAACATGGGCTTCAAAAGTGCTCACTTTATCGTGGGCGGCCTATACATGCAATCATGCATGCATACATTCAAACATAAGCAATTATAAACGTAATGAATACATAGAAATATTCACACTATGTATCGTCAACTTTTAACAAGTAACGTAAAAGTTGGCACTTGGTACTGTATGCTAGTCATACGTAAAAATTTTTTTTTTTGTCACATTTCAACATATCAGTTTTCTTCGCATATCTTTGTTACGTAAATATATGTACGTTAGAGTATTGTTTTATATATCTGCATCAGCCTAAGTAAGTTCGCTGCTCTAGTTAAAAATTGAGATCTATATTTGAAAATTTTGAAAACCGAAATAATATGAAAATTACCCAATACATACATATATATATATATATATATATATATATATATATATATATATATAATGTGCTATTCATGAGCAATTATAAAAATTTGAGCATCGTGAAAACACAATGATGAAATTCTTTTGATTTTAATATTTAAAATGTTTAAATGCCTCCTTTTAAAATCGCGATTACGTTAACAAGAAGCAAGGGTGTAAATAAATCGCATAGTTTTGTTTACGAGGAAATTACAAATGGTTTAACCGTTATTACCTTGGAGTTGTCCGTAGACTGGAAATTTTGCCTGTGTATAGCTGCTATCCATTTCTGCTTCAAATTCGTATCCTTTGGAAAACCAAACACAGACACTTTTGGGCCGTTGTCATAATTTCCTCGACATTTCGGCACACAACATCGAAACGGCATGATATATTTTGAGTATAAGAACTTAAATATAAATTCATACTGTAGGCTACATTATTTTCTAGCCACCCGCACTGCCCGTGAAGCACAACGATCTGCGCTTGAAACAGTCAGGTAGTCGAGGGCGAGGGTGTCTGGAACGCCAGGCTGTCGGATTACCTAGCGTGACGTCAGGACCCCTTGGGACGACATAGAAGGAGCTTTCATCTCTAGGGGATGTTGGTATGGCCCGCAGGCTGAATCATGTTACTGTAGAATGCCACCGTAGCATTCATTGGCACGATACACGACACCTCACACCACGACACTACACTTAGAACAGTAGAAATTGCAGAGGAGTTAGTTACACATGTGTAAAAGCTTTTATTGTAGGGCCTAAAGGAAATGTTTAAAATGCCCTCTATCAGTACCAACTCATGCATCAACCCGCCATTGCAAGGACTCCCGGATGCGTCAATGAATCCCTGGAGTATTCCTGATTGTTCCGCAGCTCGCTACAATACGGTTACGGAGGGTGTCCACATTGTCCATTCGGGTTGCATACACACGTGCCTTTAAATGTTCCCTCGAATTAAAGTCTAGTGGATTCAAATCAGGGCTCCTCTAAGACTGGCGTGGGGCTGCCAATTACAGCTGCGATGGTATTCCACAGTAACATGATCCAGCCCGCGGGCCATACAGTGTAAGTTATGTATTACGAGCTGTGGTCAAGAAACGAAGCGTTTACGGACCAATGTTCATACAACATTTTTTTCATCCTCCTGATGTGATGAATATTTCACCAAAGTATTGACACGCAATTTTGCAACATTCTGTATTTAGCCAGTGTAGTGGGACGGACAAGGGGGGCCTTCGCTTCCGGGCCATTTTCGCAAAGCACTCTCTCCATCCACTCGTTTGCCATAATACGCGAGGCTCAAATTTCGCTTCCCTGGAGAATAAAAAACAACTTTCCTGTGATTTTAAATAATTTTTAAAAAGTGTCCCATTTTACAAACTAACTGTAATTTTTTACCGACTGTATTGTTTCTTAGTTTCTCATATGAAAGTTTTTCATGTCCTAAGCCATGAGCCCTTCATTTTCACGTACATAACAAACAGAAAAATGTGGCATTTCATTTCACAGGTCCGGCTGGTTACCTGTGAAACTCGTACAATCATGCACACATACGTACATGTATGCATACGTACAGTTGACACATTACGTACAATTGGTACGTTACCTAACACTGACGGACATGCATTCGTGGAAAACGTTCATACACACAGATATATACTTACGTTCCTATTGCTCTAGTTTCTTATTTTCCATACAAATGACTTACATCATTAATAAAAAAAATAATAACCTCTTTTCAGGTACGGAGATGTAGGTCAACGCCTCGTTGAGGAAGACTGTTGGAGCGTTGCTGTTTTAATTGAGAGATATTTCGCCTGCGCTGGGAGCGAACGACTGGGGGGGTTTGCGGGTAACTGAGGCTACTTCTCGGCAAGTACGTGAGCTATTTCGGTTGAGGGCTCTTAAGCCGGCTTATCTGGGTGGCAATTTAAATAAATTAGATGCAGCGGGGGTGGGCTTGGGGAGGCAGAGGAATTGGCGCCCAGCGAGCTGGGGCCGCGCCACCGTAACAGGGGCAGGGGATGAATAGGAACTGTTCATTTGCCGCAGACCTATAATCTTCTGCTCCCCCGTCGTTTTCGGCTACACAGAATAACTATTTCATATACTTGCTATTGTTCAGTTTAAAGGCGGTATAAATTATGTATTATCCATTAATTATTTCAACCTGTATTTACACTGTTTTTGCGTATCAAAAGTCAAATTCTCAACTCACTTGCATAATATGTAGTAGTTCGGTGTCAGATAATTAAATAAGTGTCCTTGTAAGTAGTATATGTATATGCAGTACATATATAGTTTATATATTAATCATGTGTGTGTTTACACAATATAACGTGTTCTCGTGTGTTATAACGGTTGGGAGGTGATTCTATATGAAAAATCATGTAGAAAATGCATGTACGAGTTGTGGCTAAATGTAATTATTAAGGATGCTTTTCATCCTTGAGAAGACAAGCCATTCAGTTTGCCTACCTCTAAGGTATTGGACTGTCACCATTATTTGGGGGGGTTGTTTTCTCGCAAAAAGAAAAAGAGTTAGAGAATTACGACAATTTGATATTTTTCATACATTTGACCATGGTGATTAATAATCCTTCTATAGATTCTAGCGAATACTTATGGCTACAACATTTATTGAGATAGGAAAGTAGTAAGTCCTATTTTGTTTCTGACCGAGGTATTTAATTACAATTCCCCTTTAAGATACATTGAGCACATTTGTTTTCTTTCATGTCTAATATTCCGGTATTTTTAATTAAATGATTGTTATTTTGTTATTTTAGAGGGCGACTAACGGGTTTTCTTTAGGTCACAGTCGTAAATCTATTTTCTACCTTAATTTTCTCAAATGGAATGATCTCCCAAATATAGCACACTTGCGAGAACGACAACTGCACGTATATATAGTCATTTTTAACCCCAGGCAAAATCACTGTGTGTGATACCTAATATTAAATGATAGAAAAATAAGTTATTCAACTGACGAATTACAATGATTAGTAAACGAGATACGCGTCCTTGAAAATAGACATTTTCAAATTATGATGTTTGAAAAAAGTTATTAACTATTTATTATAAAACAACAAATTTATGGTAGAATACTGACTTCTTGAACTGAAATCCCCAACATTTGAAATAGTTTGGTAGAAGATGATACGGTTCCATAAAGAAAATAAGACACATCCGTGAAAGTCGCATAGCTATCAGGCAAACATCCACACCATTTCATACTTAAAGCTGTTTTTTCTCGGTAAAAGTTCGCCTGAAACCGTTACACTTAGGATACTTTTTTTTTTTTTTACTATCTAACCATCTACTTATCAAATTAGTAACTTATATTTGAAATAGAAAACATTTACACATGCTGTAAAAGATAGAATTACTGAACGTATTTAAGGTGTACATTTTGAAAATTACATATATTGTCAATTATATATGTTTATGAATTTTAAAATAGTTATGTGTCTCTGAGGTTACACTGCTGGCCGTAGTTAGGACCGATGTGTAAAATGAGCATATTATTTTTCTTTACAAGAATATACCACAGGATAATACAAAATAAGTAAATAAAACGTGAACAGTGGTATAAGTAAATAAAACGTGAACAGTGGTATAAGTGAACTGAATCTTCAAGCTCACAATGAGCAGTATAGTCTATCAGCTGTTTCTTCTTTATACGTTTTGAATGAAACCTTTGAAAAATCACCTCATGTATTATATGTCTGGTTGTATTTTTAGATATGTACCGTCTCTAATGACCTCGCTGTAGATGAGACGTTGAGCCCAAGTACCCATCTACCTACCTAAATATGTCATGTGCCACAAGTGTTTCATTATTCTGTTAGCATAAAAGTATCTTATTTTCTTTTTTAATTTTAAATTCCATTTATATTTTATCTGTAATATATTATATTTCGTTCATAATTAGTATGAATAAGAACAGGGATATATTAGGTGCGTTGGTAATGCCTGGTAAGAAATAGTTCTTGTGGAAAGTGTTATTAAACTGAGTGCGCACGAATGGGATGCGCTGTCCCTTCGGTGTAATTTTGTAGTCTTAGTTAAGTTTTTTTTTTTGGCATGAGGCGGAGTAGTATCCTAAAAGTTTAACTTAATCAGGGCTTCAAAAACGTTGGAAATGACCGTGAATGAACTATAACCGATTTAAAGTGATAATTCATATGCATCATAGAAATTCGGCGGATACTGTACGCTCCTACAGTCGACAGAACGAGAGGTAACGTGTGTTCAGCGATATGACACCCCTTAGCCGGTAACTCCGGCGTCACATTCACATCGAGGCAGATTCCTAGTGTCCTCATGGGGCTGAGTAAACCCCATATCTTCTCCTCACCCTCTCCCTGTTCCACAAGGTGGCCGCCGGGAATCTGCCCCAGTACTCGTGGCGAGGGGCCTTAACCACTAAACTATGAAGGCTGAAGTTTTCTTATTGCAGAATCCTGGTGTCGCTCATCAAACTTTCATAGATTAAATATATGCATTTAATATAATATAATTTAAGAATTAGTTGTTTCGTGTCAAGCAGTTTCGGTATGCTAAAATAAAATCATTAATTTAAATATTTTTGCATTATTTGTACAATATAGTTCGGAGTGGGGATTATATTTTCGGTCGAAAACTATGGAAACAATGTAAGGTCGAAAACTTTCTTCACTGAATAGTTTATTCACTCAGAATTTTAATACTGATGTGAGTGCACAATCTGCAAATTGAGAGTGGTTTGTTGATATAGCCGAAAATGGCTAATATTTGTGCACTCAGTGCCCTAAAAAATACTCTGCGATCATATTTTACCCTCGTAGATGTTATGCAGGCAGTCTCTTGTTTGCGTTTTCGTAAACTCATTGTACTTCCTCATATTGTTGAACGAAACTACGTTTTGAGAAGAATGTGTAACATTTGCACAACATATTTAGTTAACCAAGCGGTTTGCTAAGACTTAGGTGCCGCCTTCACAATGAAAAAAACCGTGTAATTTTTCCAGTTATACGCGTTAATGTATTTCGTTCGTAAACTGCTAGTAAAAAAAATATCAGGTACATTTTTTATCATTTGGAAATCGATACCGCCGATTTACCAAGCATCTAACGGCGGCCTCATGAGTTATCATTCATCCAGGTGGTGCTTTCAAAGAGTGTGTGCTCACTTAGATGCGTGAATAGCTCATTTAAGCGGCTTCATTGAATGGATTGCCCTTGCATATCTTCCTTGAGTGCATGCCTATCTAGAGAGTGTTCACGACGAATGAATCGCCAAGATAGGCGGTTTCCTAGAGTGCATCGCACACCTAAGTGATGTTTTACATTTCATCGCCAAGCTTGTCTTAATCGTAATTGGAATAGCTTTTAATACATACCTGCCGAAGAAAAAGGCATGGAATTCTGAAGGGCAACGCAATATTAACTTATATATATATATATATATATATATATATATATATATATATATATATATATATATATATATATATATAAAACCACACACCTACTTCGATTTCATAGCGACTCACACATTAGCAATGAGTTAGTCAAATATAGTTTAAGAGTGGAAAGTACCTAAAATGCGAGCCATAAGAAACAATGTTAATTTTAATCCGAAGTTTTCAGAATTTTTAAATGTACAAATTCAATGAGAGTTACATTATCTTGCCATATTTGATGCAACTAAATGAACTACTTCTTTCAAAAAAATACTTTAATGTTGTGAAACTTTATAATAAAGAAGTAATTGTGATGATGGCCAACTTCTCTGACACTGCCTATAAAATCGTGTTCAGCTACCTATTGTAGTAAATGTATAAGCGACTCTTATGCTGTTCTAAAGAATACATTCGATATTTTCTTTGTGATATATCGCATATTAGTACTAGACAGAGTGTACCCGCAAATTATTAGAATTTTTAACTAATGTTTGTTAGTAACTTCTGGAGATAGTGTGTTTTCGAATCACGACGAGGCATTTTCGCTGCAGACCTTATCTTTTGTTCTAATCACTCGCGACCACAAACCTGATGTTGCGAAAAGGGGAGGGGGATATTGCTTACAGGAGGAAGTTCATAGTATACTCTGTTTTATATAACTTCCATAAATTTTGACAGTTCTCGAAAAGAAGTGCGGCCATGATGTATCCCTCCGCTACTGATGTTCTGTCGGTGAAGAAACCGATCTTTGTAAACAAACTACGAATCCAATGGCTGACATTGAAACAGAGACACCGACAACTCCAGTCCAGTACTTAGGCTACTATAGCTTGGTGCCATTCCCAACTGTTTTATTTTTGTTATGATCACATAATGTACTAGTTTGAGCCCTGTTTTATTTTATTGGTGGGGTGGGGAACTATAATGTTAAGTCTTTCGGGAGGTGTACTTTTTTTGTGGTTTTTCTTATAAGAGAGTGGCGCTTGGAACTTGCATTCTTCTGATGATGCATCGGAAAATTTTGTTCGTGCGGAAATAGCAATCAATTTACTATATAACTCAAAAGTTTTTACTTCATCGAAAGAACTAAATGCGATAAATGTGTCGCTGTTCGTACCGATGCGAGAAATACTCAACAGATAAATATCATTGCATTTTTATATAACGAACTACACTTAAAGGGTGCTTATTTAGGCCACGTGCATTTGAAAACCTCCCGCAAGAACAAAACGTAATAAACACGTCACTGTTAATACCAATGTGCGAAACGCACATTGTAAACATTTTAAGCAAATTTAACTTCTACTTAAAAATCGTTAGTTTCAAGCAAATAAAAGTTCCAATATATTTCAAATATTCTAACGATAATTTAAGAAAACGTTATTTACAAAACACGCAAATTTACTGTTCACTTTGTAATTCCTAAACACGTACCGAACTTTGGATGATTAATCATGTCGGCTACTGATACGAAATAATTTATTTGCGGACTTATGCAATTAACGAAACACTTTAACTATTTCTTGAAACCAACAAATTTACACTTCACAACGAAAAGAAATTTTCGCTCTCGCTTCACGATGGCCACAGAAAATGGCGGACCACAGCACACAGCAAACCATTTTACAAAGCGGCAGACACGTGTCGATAATTCATTTCACTGAGGAGCCTGTTCTAAAAAGGCGCCTACGACGAACTACACTTAATGAGATACAAAATTAATGAACTGCATATATAATATTCCGACATCAACACTAAGGAATTCTCGCATATTGATAAATAATGACGGAAGAGAGGCAGAGCACAATGGCAACAACGGCTTTTCACCGGGCGGGTGGAGACCATAGACATCAGACTCAACGGAGATTGTTGGAGGGAGACCTTTCACATAACCGTGATGTTCGCATGTTCTACGATAATATTTCTAAATATATTTAAAGCCCTTGCTCTATAACTCAGAAAAATTGCGTATTAGTCTTTAGTCTATGAGCGTAATTTCAACCGCAAATGTTGTAATCATCGTAAATTTTCCACATTATAATTTTTAATTCCGAATACTATTTTCTTTTACAATCATCGCCAAGAGTGCCAACATAATAACACGTATCCTGCAACAAACATCAGCTGGCACAGTACTTTAGAAATGGGGGCGTTTACTGTTTACATGCTGTGTGGATTGGTCACAACGTCTGTCAAATTTTATTTAACTTATATGAAACAGATTATACTAGAACAAATACCAGGTAGGCGCTTGCGCATCTTCCTCCCCCCCCCCCCTGCACACATCCTAATTTCTAACGGCCCAAAGTCGACCCAAGTTTTAACATCTCGCGGCTTTCACGCTACCGTGTCACGTAATTTTTCGTGTAGCACTTGCCACTTTATTTCACCGCCATTCCACAACAGTTTATTCTACGACCCTACTTCCTTCACCACTGCATTCCGTGTTTATACCTACATGTTTGTTTATTCTGTCCTTGCATTTCGCTTTTCTACTTACCCTTAATTATTTTTTTCCTTCGCCCCTGCGCGCCGCCCTTCAGTGCTCCCACATCCTACACCGCCTGTTCACTCTTTCTGTTTTGATTTAAAACATACTACACCTACCATACTGATTCCTTCACCACTGCATTCCGTGTACCTTATTTCGTAATTGTTTATTCTGTCCTTGCATTTGTCTTTACCATTTGACAATAATAGGAACATTTTGTGTTTGCTGACGATCCTCCATTAATAAAACTAGCAATAAATTACTTTTTAGACAAAGGATTTACTGTGGAAAAACACTAAATCAATAACAGTTATTTAACAACTCAAAGCATGAATTTAAAATAGCTCCTAAACTAACTCAGCGCCACTTGGATGTAGCAGACTGTGCAAGATAAAAGTCACACCAGCAGTACTGCTATTTTCTAATTCAGTTTCTACAAAAACATATTTAGGACAGTGGCGGTTGCAATTGTACACAATATTGGGAACCACATGCCATACGAAGTTGTACACAATATTGGGAACCACATGCCATACGAAGTTGTACACAAGATTGGGAACCACATGGCATACGAAGTTGTACTCAAGATTGGGAACCACATGCCATACGAAGTTGTACACAAGATTGGGAACCACATGGCATACGAAGTTGTACTCAAGATTGGGAACCACATGCCATACGAAGTTGTACTCAAGATTGGGAACCACATGCCATACGAAGTTGTACACAAGATTGGGAACCACATGCCATACGAAGTTGTACACCAGATTGGGAACCACATGCCATACGAAGTTGTACACAAGATTGGGAACCACATGCCATTCGAAGTTGTACAATTTTTTGTTCGAACCCGAACATTTATCAGAATTAGGAACTTAATATTGCTGCAGAAAACTCCTGGAATGAAAATAGAAGAAAACAATTAAAATTTAAAAAAAAATTGCAAGTTAGTACAATAGCGGGGCAGTTGTTACTGTCGTGTGTTGTTTCAGTTATAACTTATTACATTTAACATACATATTGTAATGAAAATAAATTGAAATGTAGCAATTCCTGTTTGTCACAAGCATTCATTGTTACAATGCTTACAGAAATGTATTCATGAATAGCTGAGTGTTTAAGCATTCGTGAAACTTTCTACAAATGTGGTGCTACGGTTTACGATGAGTTAAATAAGACAAAAATTATTTCCGGCCAATTGGAAGAGAGATTGTCTACTTTAAATAAGTTGACTTTCCAAAACCTTAAATACTGAGTCAGGAACATTACGTATTGTGTCCTCAATAAACATATTTCATTAAAACAGGCCTATATTTTGTAATTTGTTGGCAAAGAACCAAATTTGCATTAATTTTAGATCTCATATTATTTAAAATTGCCCTATGTAGTACTTGATAGCTCACTGTAATAATATGTATTTCAATTTTATTAATGTGTACAAAAGAAATAATTCTAATATTGACTGTGTCGTACATTAACTTCAAGAAAAAACACCCATTGCTTCCCAACAAATTTTCATTTCTTACTTATAATCGTAATAACAGATAACATCATCAGAAACTTTCAATATTGTGATACAACATATTTTACAGAGTTGGAAACAAATAACACAAATAAATAATATTTGAGTTTTAGTTTTTGTCTACATTTATACAAATAAAATAGAATGACGTATTTAATTTTGATACAAGTCGTGCATATAGTCAACAATTTATTTCTTACAATGCAACACTTACATCTAACTAACATCACTTTCTTTGTTGAAAAGAAGCCAGTGTCAATACTTGGAATCACATATTATTACTTTGTAATGTATATTGCAAATGTTCAGTAAACCAAATGTTTGGAGTTACAGCTCAAAATGATACATAGTTTGCAAAGCTAAGACGTAGCCCAAATGCAGAACTACACAACTGCATCATCAGTGTTGTAAAATCACATGTCTACAAATTCCTAAGATTTTTATTTTACAGTTACAAATGTTAAACGATTTTAATATGGCTGGATTTTCAGTATTATAAACGAAAGTTATGTTGTACCGGAAAGTATTTATTGAACTGTTATACTTCTACTTCCTTACAACAAAAAATTAGTGCATTGGAAAAGGTTTTAAAACATTGTGTATATTAATTTTAAGTTTTATACATAGAACTGAAGTCAAGAAACTATCAGAAAACTGAAGTCTGTACATGTAATGATGAACATTAAAAAAAAACTATTCCACAGATTTTTTTTCTCGTAGGAAACTGTATGAACATGACATGATGACAAACTATCGTGCTGTGCAGGAAAAAAAATCAGTTCACTTCATTTTGCTATTACGTTTTTCCTGTTCCTCGAGAATGTAATCTGGGTCTCTGATTATCATGGACCTAGCGTGTCTGGGATCAACCAGTTCAGGTAACAAAACAGTTTTTGTAAAATCTTTCCAGTTTCAGAAACATTTCCATCGTCCAAAAAAATCATCATCTGTTTCGATTCTCTCTTCTCCAATATCCATTGGCGTCCAAACACAGAAAACACAATATTTTCTCCTTGAAATGTGGAGCTGATCTTGTATCTGATAATGATGTGGTGGGGATGAAAAAAAAGTAAACTTTAAACCACCATTATACCCGCAAGAGTCGGGTTTCTCCCACAAGTAGGAGACGTCAGTCATAATGGCCCTAGTCATGGATATTCAGTGGAAAATAGTACTAACGGCCATTCACTTTCTGGACTCTTCGTTGGAAAGATCATGGTTTTCCGGTCAAGGTAGGCCCGCTCTTTAAGTGAAGAATAGAATACGTGTTTATTTTCGTAGTCGTTACGTTTATTTTTTTTGTGCGAGTTACGGCCACTCGCATTGGTAGCTCCCGTACTTCAAATGGAATTTCGTTTTGGACTCGCCTCATCTACAGGCCCACGTTCGCATACAACAACTACTCGTATGGTATGTTTGTCGTTTTTTTTTCTGAACTTGGCCACTTGGCATGGCTATTTATTATGGCGGGACTAGGTTATATTTGGAAACGCACTCGCTGCTTCCACGGCGCAGGCAAATCACGGGGAATGTTACCTGCGTGTGGGTCTACGCT
Organism: Dryococelus australis; assembly: GCA_029891345.1. Taxonomy (NCBI): domain Eukaryota; kingdom Metazoa; phylum Arthropoda; class Insecta; order Phasmatodea; family Phasmatidae; genus Dryococelus; species Dryococelus australis. Next base: position 75,228,337 of record CM056996.1, read on the forward strand.
TCCTTGAGAAGTTGGCAGCAATCAGGCCCTTCATCATAACCCAAGCGTGATTTCAATTTACTTTCGCCTTGATGCCCCGTAAGTTACGTCTCATTAATTTTTACACGCCCTCCTTTTCACGTATCTCTCCAAAACTCTTCTCCGGCACGTAAACAGCCACCGGCCATTTTAGTAACCGCTCGGGCGAAGATGAATGAATTCGGGATGTGCATGATTTATTGTCTCGCGATTTCAGTTTTCCATTCCCGCGGTAATGGAAGCTAAAGGCTGTTCGCGGCAAAATGAGCACTTTTGAAAGCCCTGCTTAAGATCTACTTGTATGCAAGTTGTGTATTATTCCGCCTTATGTAAAATTAACACTGTCATGAGCCTCGTCACTTTATTCGTGCGTCAGTCAAGTGAAATATGAAATTATTAGAAAAGTAAATATTTCACAAATATACTCTTTTTACTCTTCGATACATTAAAAAAAGTAAAAAGCGAAATAAATATTTTAAGTTATTGCAAATGCTTACCTAACACTTTTCATCTGACGTTAAGATATGGAACTATTTTCCATCAATCGTTACCAACTTTACTGGACGAATGTCGCTCAGTGCGCCCCTTAAAATATACGCAGGCAGGGGCAGTGGCTTTTTTCTAAGGTTGAGTTCAAAAGTGCTCACTTTATCTTGAACAGCCTTCAACAATCCGGCCTGATGAGTTTTCTGAATAGCGTATGGTAGAGGGTTGCTATTAGTTACCGACGTGGCTGAAAAGCGTTTGCTTTCCCCTACCTAAGTACCTGATGACGTTCAGTGGCGCGGATTGGATTATAGTTTTGACGTAACATGTTTCAAACAAGCCATGTGTTCAACTTCACATCCTTCGAACACTCACGCGTCTATTTAGGTCGCCCCTGAGCTGTGTTCGCCTGTCGTCCAAAGATATCTGCGGGGAAATGAATTTAAAGACGTTGGTTTGAAAAGCAATATCATGAAGCGAGTTTGCATAGCGGAGGGTGCGGGGGATCTCTCAGGTTTTATCGCCACTGGCTGTTGGTCGTCTATCCCCTCGCAGTTTTATACGTCCATCTCGAACCAGCACCGTGTTACTTGTAACTTTTTAATGCTTAATTGATTAACTGTTTTAATGTCCACGTTGTAGTTAGTAAATATTTTACAATCCCACAGTTAGTATGATTGTGGATATGACTGGCAGATTACTTCCCGTTGTGTATATCGTAACTGGTAATAGAGATGTTTCGAAATTTCTGTAACCATATCACACCCACGTAGTATTCTTGCACAACAATTACCTTCAGTTTTTTTTTCTGAGAAAATGATGTGGTAGCTTAGCTGAGTTAAGGACATGCCTAATAAACAAAAAATTCGTATCTTTCGGCATACGTGCGTTATCCTCACGACCAACGAGATCTCTCATAGCTTCCTTTGAAAAATTGTAAATTATCTTAAATATTTGAGAGATTATTATATTATGTCATTGAACCCGTGGGTGAATGTAAACATGAATTCGCAAGTCTGGTATTTTTCACTTGTTAACACGCTTAAGTCCGTTGTTTACTTGTGAATATTACACAGTATTGAAGGAATTTACTGTCTTTTTGTATGGGATTTTATTTTTATTTCCTGAGTTTAGATAATTCTACTAATTTCTGGAATTTTCGAATAGCCCTTAAATACTGTGCAGAGAACTGCCGCCTTTCTTTATGTGCATTTTAAAAATTTGCTTTTACTAAGAATTTAAGGTTCGTAAAACAGTGTAGAGTAGCGATTGAATGGTCTTATAAGCTAAACTAAAGCACGCAATGCTATAGGCTGTTCACGGTAAAATGAGCACTTTTCAAAGCCCTGCTTAGGATCTATTTGCATGCTTTTTGTGTCTTCCACCTTATGTAAAATTAACGTTACCATGGGCCTCATCACTTTATTCCATGAGTCAGTCAAGTAAAAATTCGAAATTATTACAAAAAGTAAATATCTAGCAAATATTCTCATTTTTACACTTTCATATTAAAATTTAAAAAAAAAAGATGAAAGGAATAATTTAATTTATCACAAATGCTTACGTGACAGTTTTTATTTGGCGTTAAGGTATGGAACTACTTCCCATTCATATTTACAAACTTCACTGGGCGCATGTCACCCAGTTCGCCCGTAAAAAATATGAAGGTATAAGTTGTAACGTATTTCAAAGGTTGATTTCAAAAGTGCTCACTTTATCGTGAACAGCCTTTATTGGAATCAACATCGTACTGTTGTGGGCGCAGACATTCCGTGGCGTTGAAATGAACGTGAGTCGCGGACTGAACCACTTTGAGCGCCAGTGTGTATTCCAAGTGGCGATTTACAGGCGGCCGCGGTCTTCACGCCCATCTGCCATCGCGGAGTATTTGCATACTCGTTCCCACGCTGAGAAGCGAGGGTTTCTAGACCGTCTATCATGAGCGTCAAGGCTTCTTGGCTCTTGGCTGGCGTCCAGACGTCGGCGTCGGCCCGTCAGACAGCCAGGATGAGCTGTTTCCTCGCCTCCTAAGAGCCGGGGATACTCTCTGAATTATATGTATTTCTACTTCTCACCACACACGCGTTACGAGAAGCACACTGGGTTTATGTACTGTTGCGTAGCTCTTTTCCGCCATTAATGCCATTGCAATTAGGTATTAACTGTCGGAATAATTTTGTGGCATTCCTGCACCAATTCATAAATTGTATGAAGCCGCTGATATCAGTGTCTGTCCATTACATACACTTAAATTTCTATGGCACTATGAAGCTACCCTTGGCGTTTATTTTACCCACGCGTTGTCTCATTGCAACTATACATAATCATGGCGTCGTTACGCTTTTTGTAACAAACCTTTGAGAATACACCCCAGGTGTAACGTGTTTGCCGATTTTCAGAAAATAAATGATAACTAGAGACCTGCAAAATTCGCATTATTATTTGGTATCACGCTGAACGTCATATTACTGTTTCTCCACTGCGTCGTTTCTCTACTGGTCGTTATCCAGATATGAAGCCACGCCTTCTTTGACTGAACTGCACGTGATTGGGGCGCACAATTGTGAAATGTTCATTTATTGGCGCAGAGTTACCTTAGGAGTGTCAGACAAAATAAGGTCCAATGACAAACGTATTGCAAAGGTACACGTATTTTATGTTTAACGTGTCCTCAAATAATAACGCGAATTTTGCAGGTTTCTAATAATAAATCAATAAGCATTTAATGCATCGCAGTATTTGATTTTAGTATAAAACGGAACTTTCACGTCTATATATTGTCTATAAATTATATTCATTTTGTAATTCATCTAAATTGGATACAGTGAGAGCAGTGCTTTGTTGGCAATTGCTAGTAATAAATAGTGTACATGTAAAATCTTCCAAACTGAGTTTTTGTACGCTATTTACAAACTAAGTGTTTCGTATTGAAGTATTTGCATCTTCAGGCAGCATTGCTGGAAACACATTTCATTGTGTACCTGTTTACAATATTATTATTTTACTATCTGATCAGCGCAAAATACGGTGTGTAGGCTGTAGTATCTTCTTGTGTTTTTTTCCCACGAAGGTAGAAACTTGAATAGGAGGAGGTTGTTGTGTTTTTGTTTTATTTTTGGTTTAACTTAATTTTTCGAAGAGCTGGTAGCTGCAAGAGATACGGTTTATAGTTGTAGTATTATTGGCACACGAAAAAAAAAAAAAGTTTGAATTTGTGATTTTAAATTCAAACATTTTTTTAATGTTTAAAGATTTATTCAAATCTATATTTAGCTGTGATTGTGGAACGGTCATGATATGGAAGTTGGTAAATTTGGCCACGTGGCGTCTTGCAGAACAGAGTGTTTTTAATTTTCTTAGTAAAATAGTAAAGTTTCTACACGTTTGTAAGTTTATTTTAACTACCTCGTTAAGTTACGGGAGTAACAGGAGTAAATGTACTTAAGCGTGCATCGTGTCTGTTGGGCGAGTGACGTTTGTCGCGTTAGCCGAATTCCATAGCAGTTGCGCTGGGCATGTGTGAGATTCCGTGTCGTGGGTGTGCGAGATTTTAAAGTTTTTATGTTAAATAATTGGTATAACTATAATAATTATTAGGGATAGGAAAATTTCGCGAGTTCAATGACCTTTAGGCTTGACTCCACAGTCGTGTGTTAACCAAGCCTCAGATGTTTGTTCATTGGCTGCTGCCTCACAGAGTAGTCAGTCTTACCCCACACCTGGCAGTATGGGGTTCGCTACTTGTTTCCTTGCAAGTCTGCTATTGGTTCAGAGTCGTCCAGGGCGTGTCTAATAAACTGTGATCCAACTGCAAAGGTGACTTCAGTGTACACGTGTTTGCCGTCTATCTTGTCCTGAAATGAATTCGCGAAATTTTCCTATCCCTAATAATTATATAAAAATTGCGTGTGTTTATTTATCACAATTTTTCCGCAGAATTTCTGAAACACTGTTACGTTACGTACTTGTGCGGTCATGTGAACTGAGGCCGTATTCGAAATGTAAAGTGAGGTAACGTTCACACTTGCGCACTGTCGAATTGATGTATTATTTCTCTGATAGCAAACGTAAGAAATGGTGAAAGACAAGTCAATGGTTGCCTCCCATTCCTCAAATTAATTGACAGTTTTTTTTAATATCAACTTACTGTGATTTTAGATATTTTCGTGTGGCCAAAAAGTTACTATTATGACAAAAACGAAGAAGTTGATTCCGTGCCCACCGAAATTAAACCTGAAAATAACATCATAATTATCTATGTCCCATACTATAAGGAATATTGATGACATTACACATTCAACAATCGTTATAATTAGCGTATTATATAACATTTCTTTAACACACATTGCAGTATACAGAAGAATTAGAAGTATGAAAATTTGAGGCTAGGCTCTAAAACAGCACGTCTGCTACAGATTAAATACACACCACTGCATTTTGGCCAAGGAGTCAATGGCAACCGATAAACAAACCAGTGTCATTCATGATACAGCAGATTATGCATATTACACGTTACAATTTTGCCGTGACTGTCTTTAACTGTGTGTGAGGGGTGGGGGTAGGAGCGCTGTAGTTAAGACGCATAATATATAATTTTTTATTTAAGTATACGTTTTTTCAATCCTGGGTTTTAGTCTTGTTTGTACTGCGCATTTCCTCAGTTTTGAAATTTAGTGTACCGATCCGACCAAGGATTTTATAGCGTTAACAGCATTTCGCAATAAAACAGTTACTTAACTTGCACGAAAGGGAATCGTTCTTTGTTTTAAATGTTTAAAAATATATGACGACAGCTTCGTAAGTGTTGTTGTTTTGATTATGATGTGTATCAATTTGATAATACTCTCGGAACCGCTTGAACTTACAATCAGAGGTTTTGCAAAAAAAAAAAAAAATAGTACATGTTTGTTGTACTTAACTAAATGCGCACAGTATTTGTGCGGTCATAACAAACGAGCTGTGGACTTTGTGCTTGGTGAGAGAGCTATGTACCTGTGATAATCTAGAGTAGTAGCACAGTTTACTAGACAGATACTCACAGGGAAGATAACTTAGGCTATGAGGTTAGCAGTACCCTGCAGTTATAAATAATACAGGAGGAACGACAACAGCTCGGATACGGCCCGTAGTGAATGTACCTATAGACTGTTCACGGTGAAATGAGTACTTTTGAAGTCACGCTTAAGATCTACATGTATGCACGTGGTGTATTCTTCCGCCATATGTAAAATTAACTTTGCCATGGGCCTCATCACTTTATTCATGCGTCGGTCATGTGAAAATGAAATTATTAAAAAAGTAAATATTTTACAATTATGCTAATTTTTATAATCCGATGCATTAAAAAAATCAGAAAACGAAAGAAATTATTTATATTATTACAAATAGTTACCTAACATTTTTTTATACGATGTTAATATAAAGAATTACTTTCCCATCCATCGTTACCAACTTTACTGGGCGCATGCTACTCAGTGCACCCGTTAAAATATATGCTATTGGGGGAAGAGACTTTTTTCTAATGTTGATTTCAAAAATGCTCACTTTTTCGTGAACCGCCTTTATTCTTGTATTTCTGACTAGAAGAAGCTGCAGCTGGAACGACCTTTGAGCTGACCTTTCCCTTGTGCGAACTTTCCACGGCAGTGCGCGGCGTTCTACTGCCTTCGCTTCCCGTCGTGTTTCCGCCAGACTTGCACGCACACTCACGAAGGCTGTTCACGGTATACTGAGCACTTTGGAAAGCCCTGCTGAACAGCTACGTGTATGCGCAGTGTGTATCCTTCAACCATATGTAAAATTAACATTGCAATCGACCTAATCACTTTATTCATACGTCGGTCAAGTGAAAATGTGAAATAATTATAAAAGTAATTATTTTAAAAATGCGCTAATTTTTACACAGAAAGAAAAATAACTAATTTAAAGTTTTACTGAAGTTTGCCTAAAACTTTTAATTTAACGTGAAGACGCGGAACTATTTTCTCTCCGTCGTTACCAACTTTACTGGGTGCATGCCACTCAATTCAGCATTTAAAACATATGCAGGTAGGAACCGTGACATTTTTCAAAGGTTGATTACAAATGTGCTCAGATAATCGTGAACAGTATTCTAGTGACACTGAGAGTAAATAACAGGTGTGCCAGAGATAGCGCTAGTGGTTTACACTACTTAAATTCTTAATGGAAAAGGAGCTGAAGATCTGTGTGATAAAATTCCGTTCTGCCAAATATTACTTGCATAGTCTGGCAACACTCATGGCGGATAGAAAATGATGAACGTATTTTACCCTCGTAGCTGTTTGTCGTTCGATTATTGTGGGCGTAATGTGTCTGCTTCCTGATGTGCACGTAAAAGGGGGGAAAAAAAGGGGGGGGGGGGTGTCTCAGAACACTTACAGTTTTTGAGGCTTGTATACGTAGTTAATCTAGGAATTATAACATGTGTTCACAAAAGCGGTGGGGGGATATAATAATCCCAGGATTTTAATTTCGGAAACCTTTATTTATAATGTAGTAAGTTATAGCCTTAGTTAATGAACCATTTAAGTTCCAGGGGCTTTCCAGCTACCGCATCACCAGGATCTACGCCCATGTCGAAGACCCTTGTGTTTCATTATTATATGATCGATCCCAGCTTGTAGTCTTGTTCGACTATTTTAGTTAGTATTACCAATTTAGTTAATAACTATTCTTTGACTTTTAAATTATTTTAAGTCGTGTTTTATTCGATTTTTTTTACTTGCCCTAACAACCTGGGCTCTAGTACGACGTTAAATAGAGACTGAAAGACGTGAAACCATCGGAAGTAGGCCTACTCCGTCATACAGTGTTATCAGACCGAACAATTAATATTTCGTAGGAAAAAAAATATGTTCGCTCAAATGTATATTTGTCTTTTCATAAAGTATCCACGTTGTGTAAGCATTTATTACGAATTTCGTGACAAATATATGATATCTGGATACAAACTCGTGTTTGTAGTGTCTTCCGCCTGATGTCTAATAGGTATAGGTTGAGGGACGACCGTTTACAAACACGCGAGTGTTGACTGACCTGCTTTTTGCAAACAAAAAATTACAGATGAGTCGTAATATTTACTTCTTTTCATAAAATTTCAGCGTAAGAAATAACATCACCCAAATAAATCACATTGACGTTCTTTTCATAAAAGTATTATAAAACATGCTATGAATTATTGTCATTTTCCCCCTTTCCCCGTTAAACTGAAAAATGCGTTCACAGAAACTTTAATGCAATATTTAGCTGTTTATGTTTCAGACGTTCGTAAGTGTAGTCCGTAGTTTTCGTATTTTTATTCCCAAAGCATTATCAATCATACATTAGTGTTTCGTGGCGCTACTTGCGTGGAAAGCTTTCAAAAATGGAAATATAAATTTCGCTGGTAAAGAAACATGCGCAGTGTAGTTTCTAAACCTCCGATGTTTTGTGTGAAAAGTGTTTCTTTTATAGTGATGATAAATTATGAAGTACTTTCACGTCAGTTTTTGAAACTATTCGCTTTATTATTTAATTTAATAACTTAAACATTTAGTCGATTAAGAGAATATGTCAATGTTAAGGGAATTAACACAAATTTAATGGTCAAGTGCAAAATTGCAGAAGTAAACAAACAAACACTAAGGATTATGAAATTTTTACTTAGTGTAACGCCAAATATTTTATGTGAAAACAAATAGGTTTTTGTAACGTACAGTGGTGCATAGGACAGCTTGCAGATGTGCATTGTCACATTAAATTTAAAAAAACCATCAGAAAGCGGATGTTTGGGTCACCTTAATGCTTATTTAAACAGTGCCAAAGGTTATGACTAATTTGATCAAATATTTCGTATAATTGCTAAGATCTATCGAAAAACCAAATGTGCTTGTAGTTGCCAGTCAATTATTAATTTGAATCAATTAAATCCTTTAGTTGGAATAATAAACGTAATACTTACAGCTAGGCTGACGAGATAAAATTAAATGTTTTTGAATAACACTATTAAAAAATTATTTACGTCACAGAAGTTTTTCTCATGGCAAAAAATAAAGTCAACGTAAGTTCATTATTTCGTACTATGCACCAACGGGTACCAATATAAATTTATAAATGGACGAAATATTGGGAAGGTTCTTACTGGGATTGATCCAGCGACTTTCCCTGCGTGCAAGTCATACTCTTTACATACCCAAGGTGAGGAAGTTTAATTGGCCCAAATTGGCCGGAATGCTTTCTCGCACCAGACTTGACGTAGAAAAAGGTACATGCTGTTCACGGTAAAATGATCACTTTTGAAATCCCTGCTTAAGATCTAATTGTATACACGTTGTGTATTCTTCCGCCTTATGTTAAATTAACATTAACATGGGCCTCATAATTTTATTCATCATCAAATGAAACTGTGAAATTATTAAGAAAGTAAATACTTTACTAATCTACCCATTTTAATATTTCGATGCATTAAAAAACGGAAAGCGAAAGAAATAATTTTAAGTTATCACAAATGGTTACCTAACACTTTTTATTCGTCGTTAAGATATGGAACTACTTCCTATCCGTCGTTACCAATTTTGCTGGGCAAATGTCATACAGTGCGTCCATTAAAATACATACATGCAGGGGCAGTGACTTTTTACTAAGGTTCATTTCTAAAGTGATCACTTTATCGTGAACAGCCTTTAGCTCGCCCCCCTGCACGTAGTAGCACTGAATGGCAGGAGGAACATGATATGGGAGTAGGGTTCACTCTCACATAATATTAGAAGAAGATAGAGGACGATCGTTCTGGGTCATGTAAGGGGACAGTCCCAATATCGGCGAGGCGAAGCCAGGTCCTTCCTCCCTCTTCCTCTCACACTCTCCCACTCCTCGTTCACTAGCTGTGGGAAGGTTGTTGGTAATCTGGTTATCTCCGGCCAATCAGAAGCACTTGTCCGGAGTCCCACCGTGCCGCGCCTGTTAACCCGCCACCCGCTCGCCATCCCTGCGCACTTCGCTGCATCGTATCGAAGTGTCACCAACTTAAAGTAGAAGTAGGAAGACCGATTTTACAACATGCAGAAGTCATTTGAAAGTAGTACACTTTGTCGTAGTTACGATTTATGTTTGTTGTACATGAAAGAAGATTGTATTTATTTTTCAACACTAAAATATTTTCAGCGTATTTCGATGTTGGATGCTTCAAAAAGCATATTTTACAACCACTCCCGCCCTTCTTACTTTCTCCTTTTCCATCAGGCAAGATTATCATAATAATTACTTTGGTTATATGTAATATTTACACTTCTTTTAATAATTTATTCTATGCTCATATATTTCAGCCATGAATGTTGCCATCTTTATTACTGAAGTGGGTGTGTCTAAAACTATTACTAAGTATACTTATAAACTTGTTACTAATTTATCACACACTGCCACAGTAAGTACACTGCTCGGCATAAAAGTCACTACACCCTCTTTCCTCACTTGAAACTTTATTGAAACATCACATGCTGATAGATGATAGTGTAGATGTAGTACGCTTAGCATCCGCAAGCACACGTTCAATATGGGGTAGAGCCTCCTCTCGCAGCTATGCAAGCAGCGATGTGATGATGATAGTTATCTGAGGCACATAAAGGCTGTTCACGATAAAGTGAGCACTTTTGAAATCAACCTTAGAAAAACCTACCTGCATATATTTTAACGGGCTCTCTGAGTGGCATGCTCCCAGTAAAGTTGGTAACGATGAATGGAAAGTAGTTCCATATCTTAACGTCGAATAAAAAGTGTCAGGTAACCATTTTGTGATGACTTAAATGACTTAAATTATTTCTTTCACTTTATGTTTTATTTAAAGCATCGAAATGTAAAAATTATCAGATTTGCAAAATATTTTCTGTTGTAATAATTTCACATTTGCACTTGAACGACGCATGAATATAGTTGCGAGGCCCACGGAAATGTTAGTTTTGCATAAGGCGGAAGAATACACAATGTGTATACAAGTAGATCTTAAGCAGGACTTTCAAAAGTGCTCATTTTACCGTGAACAGCTTATACCACCAAGTTTACTTCAACTGCACACGTAGTTTAGCCAGTGTTTGGCCAGGTGGTTGACGATGGTGTAAACTTCGCCCTGTCATATACCATGCGTATTCAACAGGAGACAGTTCTAGAGACCAGGCGGGCCAGTAAATTGTGTCATTGTCTTGTAGAGCGTGTTGGGTGATGTGAGCTGTATGGAAACAAGCGTTATTTTGCTACATAATAGTGTTGGGTATGCTGCGCAAAAACTAGCGGAAAATGTTTCCGCATGACCTGTTTGACGTATCGTTGTGCTGTATTCATGCCTTCAACAACCACGGGAGTCGTAATTCATGGCAAGCCATACTATAATACCTGGCGTCCGGCGTTTACGAGCAGTGAAGTATCGTTGTGTTGTCCACTGCGGCGCCAGTCCCTGATCTGACCGTCATCTGAATTAAGATTAAAGCGTGACTCATCGGAGAACACAATACGTTGTCATTCCTCTGTCCAGTTGTTGATGTTACTTGCACCATTGACGGCGTGCCACACGATGCCGAGGGGTTAAAAAAAAACGTAGTGGACGCCGTGTCTGTAGGCCAGCCTCATTCAAATGGCGACGAATGGTTCGTGTTGAGACCGGCAAATGCAGTACACGTCCCACAGGCTGCAGGATTTCTCTGGATCTCCTGTGTTGTGTTACTGCGATTCGGCGAATACGACAATCTTATCCGTGTGTAGCGTCTGGCTGGTCTATTGCCTACTCTACGTGACGTACGACGTGTACGTATCCACGCCTGCTCGCATCGTGTCATAGTGATGACTGCACCAGTCATATCGCACGACCACGTTCAACTGTGTCTGGGTGGTGCTGTTCTTCACGAGCACGACGTCGTGGCATGCTAACCTACCTCTTCACACGCAGACGTCTGCCTTTCCCGCCTGTTGTATGGCCCTTTTACGTAATGGGTACATACTGGCCACTGTCGCTACTTGTTTCACGTGTTCTAGTAACGTTTCTGCAACGTCGCTTTAACCATTTGTATTGCGCGGTTGGTCTTGATTTTATTGCAAATTGATGGCACCTTATGAATGTAGGGATTTGTTTTTGAAGAACTTTTTCTAAAGCATACAACATTAAAATGTTCTTAAACTTTAATTAAAAATAATTGTATAAATTTATTTAAACATTCAAATATGTAAATGCTAGTAAAATATTTCATATTATTGGCAAGTATATGCATTCTTCTTTCGTATACAACACAACTGGTACTGTTCTGACAATTTTGATAATGTTTGTACTATTGTTAATGAACTCTGTGTTCTATACAGTCGGGTGTACTGCTCCATTGGACGCCACTCCACTTATAGCTACAGCTTCGGGCGGCTGGGTAGACTTGCACTCATGTTTCTTAAAAAAAATGAAGGGGGAAATTATTTTCAATGTAAAGTACGAGTATTTGTCCATTCGTAGCCTCATTTTACATACGGCAGTATTTCAAAAGCAAATTGAATACTACTGCCTTTCGATTGTAATGGATATTTGGGTGAATAACGTTTTTTGAAAATGTTTTGATAATGGTTTTAATGTATTTTGAATGTAACTTTAGTTTTTTTTTTTTATGTGTTTGTACATTTACCTGATGGTTTCTAGTTTGGGGACTATCAGTATCTCCAGTTTTTATCAAGGAATCCCAGTTTGGCTTACGCCAGAGTTAATGAGTGTTTTTTTTAAACATGCATCTTTGTGTTTGTTAGTTGCATTATGGTTTTAACTTCAAATCACGCGTCAGTGATTCATGATTGTGGCGAAAAATGAGAAGAATTTCGTGACGGTTTTGCGTATCTTTGCTTAAAGTGTTCAGTTGTGTAATTATTTCCGTATTTATGCAGGAAACTTGTCGCAAGTTGGAAAACATTATAATGATAATTTTAGGCACGCCTTATCAGTTTCCATTATTAGTATTTTCAGTATTTGTGAGGTTAATCGTGCATTGCTTTCCAGTCAACGCAAAATAATATTAAATATTCAGTTTTGCGTCGTTTTCATATCACTTCGGGATGCACCAAAGGTCGAAACCCAGCAGGCTTTGCCGCTTAGTTAGACCACCTAGTAGTGGCATTATACTACTCGATTGCCGTAACTGAGCAAATAAGGGAGCCGAGACATGATAAACGTTATTAATTACTAAGTACCTCCCTGCCCTTACATACTACAGATGGGGAATGAAGACTAATAGTGGTTTTTGGAAAATTCTCTCTTTGAGAAAAATACTTGTAACAAAATGACTTAGAATTATGCGTGTGTACGTTTTGTGTCATAATATTATAAATACCTCCAAATTACGGTATTGAAATAGTTGGGGCAAGTATTTGACTAAATTTCTTGGCAGTGCTGTTGTATTTCGTAGGGAGCGCTATGCCCCATTTCTTCTTCTTCTTCTTCTTATAACAAAGACGCTAAAGTTGAAAATATTTTCAGTTGTATTTTGCAGTCAGCTCTTGATTTTACTGCTGTTGTATTCGGTGATATATGACTTGTTAACTTGTATGGTGCATAGTGATAGGTTGTCCGAAGAGTGTACAGTGGAGCGCAGGGTCTAGTCGAGACGTTGAGCATGGAACTAGAACTCAGCATACTCTGTATGAAAATTTGGTAGCACTCAGTACATGGCGAGACGCCGTCGTACGTAATCGTAAACGCTGACGTACTTAAAGTTATGTATTCAGTGCCCTGTCTTAACGTACAATCGGAAGTGTAGTTGTAAAACTTATGCTAACTTAATTCGTCTTCTTTTTGTCTTATAGCCACTTCAGTTAGTAAATGGTGTGGTACTAACCTATTTTTGTTTCTCTTAATTTATCGATTATGTTTATCGAAGTATGGATTCTGCATGCTGTAATAAGCATGAAGAAGAAACTAAGAAAGGTTTTTAAAAGTTTTCAGTTAGTCGTGTCGTGAACCATCTGTAGGACGAATCATCGCGAACAGTTAAGTTGGCCCATACCTTCTCTTGTCCTTTCCCTACAGTCAAATTTACACGACGCTTCTTCCGAAAACACTACCGGAGTGATTATGGACGTTTCAGCACTGACGATGCCCCGGCCGCTACAGCACGTAGCCTGCGTCATCACCTGATCGAAACATCCCTTAACCTCCAGGATGAGTCATGGCGCGTGTTGCTTGCTTACAGCTGTGAGTACAGGTCCCCTGTCCCATGCTACCGGTCCACATAACGTTATATTTGCACGTTATTTCTTGGCGTTTCTGTGTTACTTTCCACTGCATATGCTATATCACTGAATTCCACTTTGCACGTACTTTCATATGCCTTTGAGATATATTTGGTTTCCAGGGAGAAAATAATATTTTGTTTAATTATTTCTGCCCATACGCGTGTTACGAATAGTCACTTTGAGGCAAATTACTTGCCCTCGTACGTAATTTAATTTAGCGACAGCCAAATTTCGTGACCTGGAACAGTTCCGGGAATTTTCGGGGTGTCCACGTTATGCGGACCATCCTGTATATTATAGAAAAACGCCATTTCAAACCTGCGTTTAATGATGAATTCCGTTAAATGTGTCACTATTTCCTTGAAAATAATTTTTCTGGGTGGACTTAATTTTAGTCTCGCAACTTTATTGTTTGTCGAGTGAAGTGTTTGCCAATATTACCAAGGAGCTGTTTTCCTTAACCCCTGCATATATCCGAGCTAGTCTTGGCTTCAGCCTACTCCAGACATGGCAAATTTCTCGATGGGTGGCGAACCCACAATATGAAGCAGCGGAGGGGATGAGACACGGTACGCACCCCTCCTTTGTAGCGTGCAGCGACTACGTCACCACCCTACCCTAAAGGTAAAGGCTGTTCACGATAACGTGAGCACTTTTGAAATGAACACTGAAACAAATATTTTGTGTCCGCCACAAAATATGCGTTGCTTATATTTTAACGGGCTCACTGAGTGGCATGAGCCTTGTAAAGTTGGTAGCAATGGAGGGAAAGTAGTTCCCCATATTAACGTTGAATAAAAAGTCTTAGGTAACCATTTGTGATAACTTAAATTATTAATTTTTCTTTCTGTTTTTTAATGTGTCAAAGTGCAAAAATGAGCAAAAGTGCAAAATATTTACTTTTCTAATAATTTCACAGTTTCACTTGGCCGACATATGAAGAAAGTGATGAGGCAAATGACAATGATAATCACTTTCGGTTAACCAGGTTGCTTTAAACGTCTAGAGTAACTCTGGTGTTTCGAGATGGCGGGAACTCAAAAATTAAAATTAAGCCCGAATATTTAGTGCAGATATTAAATACTGTACTCGATGAGGATGATGAAGTGCTTTTGTTAAATTATATTATGAACGAAAAACGTAGGAAAAAAACATTGCATTAAGCAGTACTGCGATAATACAATACCTTTGTATTTAGTGTCAGGTTAGTATAAAATTTGATTTCCGTGCTACAATGACTGCCCAAAGCAGCTAAGCATTTATAATTGTACATATTTTGATCTTTTCCACATTTCAGAATTCATTTTCGTTTACTTGTTTGTTTTTGTTGCTGCAATGTTTTACATATTAACCGCTCCATTTCACGTGTGTCGTCTGCTAGAACCAAGTTACCCTGCTGTCGAGCAGGGTTAGCCCAGAGTTGATTGAGCCCGGGTGACTTTTCGAACGCGAGTTAACTTTAACCCGATCACTTTTCGAATGTACCGAGTAAATGTTTTAACCTGATCGAGTTAACCGGGTAAATTTTCGTAGGCGCCTTAAGCCACTCCTTCTGGACCGCCCAAACACTTGGCTAGGAGAGCTCGCCACAGGTAAGCTCCGACCCCATAGTCCCCTTAATGGCTAAGCGACCACGGCGATGGGAAACATTTGCATGTTAAAGTAAAACAAACGTGATGCAAATCAAAGATGTTTGATAGTGTAAACGTTGTAGGTTTTCCACTGGAAGTGAATATCGCGAAGAGAGAAGGTTCTGGTGGCAGGTGGTCTAGGGATGTGATCCTAAAGTTAAAAAAGTAGTACCAGTATGTGAAAATTATAGTATTTAGTACAAAATTATAGTACTTTAACGAAAATTCTCGTGGCAGTCATTTCAGGTTTACTATGTGCTCTATTATTTATCAATATCTTCAGCTATCTATTTTTAAAATGTTATACACCTTATAAATATATCATTTTTAACTAAAGGTAATATTTGAAATGCTACTTTAGTACTCAACATATTAGATATTTCTATTATTACACAGATTGAAATTTATTTATAAAACCTTTACGTTACTATACTCGCTACGTTGTTGTATGGAGCGTACATATCATTGTGAATAATGAGTAAGTAGGGCTCATTTCGAATTATATTATTTTTGTGTACTATAATGAATATGCTATAGTACATCGTACAAAGCAGTAAATTATAGTATAAATACTATAGCTATAGTACAGTTCACGTCACTCGTGGCCTTCATCGTCCCGATGGAACAGCGCCTGGTGGTGATAGAGTAAAACCTCCGGCTCGCTGCTAAGTCGTGTGTATTTTCCGCGCCGCTTGGCGGGGCAAGCCTCATGGCCGGCCGCTCGCGGCGAAGCCCGGCTCTGCACGCCTAGTTGCGTTCCGAAATTCCCCTGCCCGTGTAAAGCCACCCCCCCTCCCCCCGGGGGGGCACCGACAAGCAGGAATTAATTGCTGTCGCTTTGAGAGGGGGCTTTTTGAAGTTCAACACTGCGTGTCAAGCGCCGATAGGTGCTGGGGAAAAGCCTTCCGGAAGAGGAGGGTTTACATTTCGCGTACGTGTACCTCGCACTTTTCTGATGTCCAGTTTATCCGATACCTGCCAATATTCCGGAGTGGAAATTTGACAGCCGTAATACTGGTAGCAGCCGCAGGCGGTAGGAGGTGATGGAATATCCGGTGATCTCAAGACGACTAGGAGCTGGATAATTCTGCGGTATGGTGGCTGAGTTCAGTTAAGAGATTTGGGCGGCTCTTAACGAGGTCTCGCGAGCCGATGAGGGTGAAATTAGGTGTGAATGGAGCAGCGCCGGAATGCAAGGTTGGAGGAAACGGGAGGTCCCCGAGAAAACTCGCCGACCAGCGGCATCGTCCGGCACGATTCCCACTTGCGAAAATACGGGTGCGACCAAGCCGGGGATTGAAGCCGGTTCGCGTTGGTCTAACCGACCAGCCACCGCGGCCCCGCGGTATGCTCGTAAGTCATATCTAACAACCACTTTAAAAATGTCAAACGTGGGTGCCAGAACCAAACCCTGAACCCTCGGGAGACATTACGAAACAACTGATTACGAGAACCCACCGCCGCGGCTGAGAGAGGTTGCTGAGATGTCGCACGTTGGACCTCAAAGATACGGTTAGAATTCCGTGCAGAAGCAATGGGATGTGTCTTTTGTTTGGATGTAACGTAAGTTGTTGCATGTGGGACGTTCCCAAGTTAGTGAGGTTATTATCAGCATCAATTAAATAATCATTCTTTTTCGAGTTCAATAGGAATTCGCCACAATACTACGGGCCAGCGGAAAGAGCCTTACTAACCGTATCGGATAACACAGGATGTAATGCGACCTCGCCGAAACACGAACCTATTCATGTTCAACCCTGAGTTAAAAAATGGGGTGTAATTTTATCATATTACATATTACGCATTTCGCCATTAACGTTGGGAAAATTTCCATCCAAGAAGATGAATAGGCGGTACAAGTACCCCAGGTGAAAGGAAAACAGATATTAGAGCCTATGACAAAAAAAAAATCCGTAAAATTATTAAAAAGTGCTAGAAAATTGTTTTTTTGTCCGTCGTAAAATAGGAACGTTTTATTTTCTCAAGTACAGTCTTCTCGAAGAGTTTCTGGACTTGTAATATATGTATGAAACTTTCCTCTGCATTATTAAATTTAATTGTATTTTAAATTAGGAAGCGATTACACAAAAAAATTAATGTAGGTGTTGCTTTTTGTATGGAAACGAAATTTAACAAACTAAATGAATTATTTTATAGAGGGATTTGAACATTAATCAAAAATATTCTTGTCAAAACGATGACTACTTACTTAAAAATTTGATAGATAGTGTTACATGACACACGCATCTTATCATTTTCCCGTATTATTGCAGTACTGCCTTCTTTTAAATGTGGTTATTGCAAACTTTAGATTATTGAAGTTAATTGGTGTAAGTGGTGTGAATATCCGAACTGCCGTAAGAGCAGCCATTTTCGGGTCATAGCATCGAGGGACGCATCTTATTGCTTCGCCATTAGTCCATTAGTCCCCTGGACTAGAGATACAGCAGATTACGAGCAGTTCCGTAAAGTTTTCCTTTAACGTAAAAAAAAGTAACATTTTATTGTTTTGCGCTACATCTTCTTCTGTTCATGCAAATGAGCCGACCATTATAATATGCTGACTTGCGCCCGATCGGACTGGCGAAATGTGTTGTCAGACACTCGCGAGTGAGTGAATCATATTTGGATGGTTCTCAACAACGAGGGCTTGAGAGCCGATGGGGATGATTAACGTAAGTATGGGGTAGCGCCGGAATGGAGGGGCGGGGAAACGGGAGGTCCCCGAGAAACCCGCCGGGAATAGAACCTGGTTCGCCAAGGTGGGAGGCGAGTAGTCTAACCACTACACCACCGCGACCCCTGTCAGACACTCGTGACTTAATATTTAGCCTCAGCTATTGCACATTATACCGTCGTGTGCTGAAACTCTTCAGGGTCATTCATTGTTAGGGACAGGTTTATTTCGCGAAAATATTTGTGGCAATGTTAGACGTCAATATCCTACGTCCACATTCTCTAAATGATGGTCTAAACCGCGTCAAAATCCATAAAGTAGTTTAGAAGCCTTATCCGAATACACAGACACACACGGTCGGGCGACTTTGTTTTATACTATGTATAGATAATAATCCCTCGTTCGTGCATATCACGACTGGGTTACGTTCCTATTTGCGAGTTGTAGCAGAAGTCAAACCGAAGTCGTAACAAACGTATTCGGTAAATGCAGACGTTTACAGTACATGGACTGTTTTTACAGCGTTGTTCAAGCACGTCGGAGGCCTACCGTGATCGGAGGCAGGTGATTATTAAAATGTGTAGCTTTCTGTGCATCGTAATGCTTCCCTGTTTGGGGATATCGTCAACACATTTATTTGTTTTCTGAAAAGGTAACGTGTCTGTGTACGTGGTTACAACATTAAGTCAGAGGCGCACGTGCAATGGCTCGCCTTTATAGTATATACCCATCACCATGGAGTTCATGACCTCGATATAATTAGGAATCTTTACTGCTAGTATGATAAGTGGCATCACTGGATAAAACATGTTGATGTTATTGGCATGGAAAGGAAGTTTAATGTTCGAAAGGGATTATCTTCATCAGTTGGTATAGGCTGTTAACGGTAAAATGAGCACTTTTGAAAGCCCTGCTTAAGATCGACTTGTATGAAAATTTTGTGTTCTTCCGCCTTATGTAAAATTGCCATTGCCATGGGTCTCATCGCTTTCTTCATGCGTCGGTCAATTGAAAGTGTAAAATTATTAGAAAACTAAATATTTTAAAAATCTGCTTAATTTTTTAATTCGACGCAATAAAAAAAACGGAAAGCTATAGAAATAATTTAAGTTATCACAAATGGTTAACTAACAAATTTAATTCGACGTTTAGATTTGGAACTACTTTTTCGTCCATTGTTACCAACTTTATTGGGCGTATGTCACTCAGTGCGCCCGTTAAAATATATGCATGTAGGAACAATGACTTTTTTCTGAGGTTGATTTCAAAAGTGCTCACTGTATCGTGAACAGCCTTTATTTTGGCGATTGAAAGGAAGTGACATAAACTTTTCAATAAAAGGTGCTACGTTTACGAGAACTCTTAAAAAATTAGCAAACAAGTTAGTGGGTACAACTTAAACGTTTGTCTAATATTAAACTACAGCCTACTGTAACAAGTCACAAAATAAAACCGTGCAGTTTGACTAACATATTTTTCTTTGAATATAAGAACATTACCGTCCTTATTTTTCTTACACGAGATAGGAATTAGACCATCTCTAAATAGTAGTAGTAATAATAATAATAATAGTACTTGTAATAATAGTAATAAGCTATTGATTTTGAATTGCAAAATATTCTGGTTCACGTGTGATGGGATAAAAAAAAATAGAACTTTGAATCAAGAATCACGGATACTGTGCTGCACTAGTGTTATCCAAACTTTGAAAGGGCTCACGGGACGTAAGTTGTCCGCCCCCCCTTTCCCCCAGCTCATTCCTTTGGTATCCCTCACGACAGTGCTAGTTGTAGCCTAGGGCAGGATAATGTTCTGTCACACCGACACCCAGACACGGTTTTCATCGTATAATGATTGTTTTCTTAGTTTCACCTCGTGTGTGTGTACTTTGGCTTTGAGAACGGGCGTCTGGAACGCCAGTCCCACAGCGATTGCTCAAATAACTGTTCCGTGTATTTCTTCTGTGGTAAACGTCTGTGCTGTAGTTTTTTTTTTTTTTGCTGTCATTATCTTCTTTGTAAAGCAAACTCCGAAACAACTAAATCTTCGGCCTCTGGTAGTGTCGAGTTTGTTCTGCTTCACTAACTACGAGGTTGTGTTCAGTGATAGTTTCACGCGTGGAACATCGGTTAGTGTGATATTTTTAATTCGTGGTTGCATTTGCTTTGGAACAAAGTATCGGGTCTTTTGTACCGAATGAGAGTAGGCCTACTCGACAAATTCTTCCCACTCTTAGTTACGTATGAAGCATTTTTCTCGATATTATTGAAATGTATTAGCCTCTACTGAAAGCTACATCACAAAACTGTAGGCTATAGTAATATAATAGCGAAATTTTTAGAGTAGTGACCTATTCTAAATGTAAAGAAAATTGCAAAAACCAGTTTTTGTACAGTGTAAGGGTAGTTGAATGTTTGAAACGATTTGTAATAGAAACAAAGAAGCGTGGTCATGTTCTTTATTTTAAGTACGTTTTTTATAAATTTTTCTTTTCATTCATATTTCACAAATATTACACATAGAAAACTGTTTTGGTTTACTTTCTTACATTTCATAGTGAAAGGTGCCATTATTTATTATTTTCTTTTCCCATATATGACAATTTTATACCAAAAACATTTACATGAAACCCAGGTTGCCAAATGTATAGCATAAAATGCAACCAAACTCAGGTACCAATACTTTCTTTGGCATTCAGCTAATATTTATTCATTTTTCATATAGATTATAGTTATGCTCCTTGCTGGCCATATTAATAAGTAAATACAAATTGCAAAAGGCCATCACAAACTATATTGATTAGGTGAACCCAAATTACCATAGTTACAAATGGCTGCTATTTTTCTGTTGCACCAAAATTTACCATTGACATTACCACATAATTTTTAATTCATACACCAGGAGCGACCCTTTTTGGTAACACATTACTGGTCATCAAACAATATTTATGTTCTAATTTACTCGCAATCCCAAGTGGATGGGAGCAACTGCTAAGCGATGCCAGCCTTAACTCCAGTGAGAAAATTCGATTTTCACACAAGCCCTAAACTTCGTAAAGTTTATCTTACAAATGTCATAAAAACAAGGAGTTTCACATTTCACATAGATCCTACTGGATACCAAAGGCTAAGACCATAATCAGCGATTATTCGCAAATGTTTACAAAAGTTTACAAATGCATACCAAGGTTTCTAGTGGTTACCACCACTTTACGTCTTGGTTACGACACAGCCACTAAAACTTGGTTACAAAAGGTGACAGTATTGGATTTTTGGCTGAGAGGTCATTTCACATAATTTAAAAAAAACTTTTAAATTATTTTCCGACCATCATGGCCCCTGCCTAGCGTCAAAGTGACGTAAGTGACATGTTCGCTTTATAAGCCTGCATTGGTGATTCAATTTAAGTGCTACTTACCTCATGGTAGATGTTTGCCCCCTCGAGGTCGCTGAACTGACCTCGAGAGCAGCGCGTGCCGGCATTAAATACACCCCACCGCCCTCTTGCGCTACCAATTAAATTAATTTTCCGCTCAAAAGACTGTTCTTCTAAGAAATCGTAGGTCTTTCAATTACGCCTGGGAGGGTTCAGGCAATTCACAGTCAATGGCAGAAAACATTACCATTTATGGTGACCGACGCAGCGCACACCAATTTCCCTTAGGGGTGTAACACAATTAAATTTAAAACACCCAATCAGATTACAAATATGCCCTCAACTTCCGTCCTCTTGACCAAGATGCCGCAAATACCGTAGCGAAACGTCACGTTTTCGTTGGCGCACGCACCATCTCAAACTGGTCTCCGAGCTTGCCGTCGCCTGTGCTGCGCTCCCACGACGAATCACTGAAACATCAGTCCGCTGCACACTTCTTTGCCAGGCCTTGTTGTTGCTGCTGCACGTGAAAAATATGCACGTACGTTAACAGTAAATTTCCCGGTACCTCAGATATTTTATAGTATTTTGTAGTGACGTGAAGCTGCCAAGAACATCATAGTTTTATTTTATTAGTGTTTCAAGCCATATCGGAGAGTTTTAAACCTCAAAAGAACGCGTGAGAAATGTTCGTGCGTAACGGGCCGTATGCTGCACAATTCACCAGGTTACACAGGCAGACACAGTAAGTACATTTCGAGCGCATGTGCGACGAGGTCACAACCCTCTAGTTTTAAGAGTGTTTTTGCTTTGTTTTGCAAGTCGAAAATTATTCACAAACGTGCGGTAACGGGTCGTCCGTCACAATACATACAAAACCATGTATGGAAGGTAGGTTGGTATAACATAATGGGTTGACTATAGTGTTCAATTTACATGGAAAGCGTGCGTTAAATTATTTAATATTATTGTTGCCATAACGTATCAAAGTAGTTTTTTGTCCAGATTTTTTAAAATTTATTAACACGAAACTATTTCTTATGCGTTTATTAGCGTTCCTTCAATAAAATATCAGCGTCTAATGATAATTTTTCAAGTTTTGGTTTTCATTTCATTTTTACTTTAAACATATTTGACGATTTTTTTTTTTTTTTTAACCAGTCGTGATTTTTAAACGACGACTATTGTACTCGTTTCGCGATTAATTAAATGCTTTTGAAAGTCCCGCTTACTTTATTTTGTCTACTCGTTGTGTATTGTACGTCCACTCGTTATAATTAAAATTTCCGTGAACTACGTGAAACTAGTGTTAGATTGAAAGTTTCGTTTTTCAGGTGACGGGACTGGTGCGTGCCATGTTGGTCGCATTTGACTGTGGTTCTTTTTAAATAATTTTTTCCCCTTCCATGTTTCCTTTTTTACCCTCCGTCAATGTGCTTGGCCAGGGGAACGAGCTATTTAGGAAGGTCGGTAATTACCAAAACTTGCGCGTGAACATGTTAGTTGAATTTCGAGCTAGTGTGATATTCTTTGTACCTTACTATGTCACTTTCTCCTAACTACTGTGGCTGCGTGTCCTAACCAATTTCTGGTGTAAAAAGGAGAGGGTGGGTGTACAATACGCCCTCTCAGTGGGGTGCGATGTGATAATAAGGTCTGGTACTAAAACGTCAATTTTTCACCTGCACAATGCCGGAGGGGCAAGCCAGCGTGTCGTTTATTACGGGGACTAGGGTAGATCAAACGACACAATTACCAACTTTCATGCTTCGTTCCGCAGAGAAGAAAATCCATTAAATGGTAGTTATTTCCTGCAATGCAATACCCACTGCGCTTGGGATTCTGTTTTAATTTCATAATTAATGCTGGCGTCGCAGCGCAAAAAATTAGTAATTACTGACTAGTTTGTGAAATAATTTCACCAGCGGTGAAGTGTTGATACTGCAATGTTGGCAGCAAGGGAGTTGTGTGTGCGTGTTTGAATTAGCGAGCGCGCGGGTAACACGCAAATACCTCCTCCCACCCAAAGAACTTGCCGTGCTCTGCCACTATCTACCGCGCTGTCCCCCCAACCCCCCCCCCCCCTTCACCCTTTTCCACCATCGTCTCTCACAACCATGCCGGCTAGCGGTCGAAAAGCGTATTCTCGACACGACAGCTAGGTACAATCGATAAACTACGTTCGCGTTTACTTTGCCCCCCTCCCCCAACCTCTCGGCAGGACTGGTTAGCTCCCGTCGCAAAACGGGGACTTTCATCGCTCGCATAGTTTTTACCGTCCGCTTCACATACCTTCCACTGCACTGTGGAATGCATATTGTACGGTATTTTTTTTCTGTTTCACATTCAACTAATGTAACCACAAATTAAAAAAAAAAAAAACAGTTTTATTTAAATATGTTATTTGCTGTGTGTTTTGAATTTGGTGAAGTTTCGTGATAATATTTTTAGATTTTTAATTATAAAAATTTATTTTGAGTGGAAATCCTTTCAGTAAATCAACGGTTTTTCGAATAAACACCGTGTGTTTTTTAAGAGATTGGAGCAGCTCTTAACAACGAGGTCTTGAGAGCCTATAAGGGTGAAGGGAGGTGAGTATGGAACAGTGCTGGAAAGAAAAGGGCGGGGGAAACGGGAGATCCCCGAGAAAACCCGCCGACCAGCGGCATCATCCGGCACGATTCCCACTCGCGAAAATCCGGAGTGAACCGGCCGGGGATTGAACCCGGTTTGTCTTCATGGGGGCGAACATTCGCTCAGTCACCGTGGCCTCGCCATGTGTTTTTCTTTACATTGCTGGCATACCCGTCGATATTTCCAAACCTCGCGAAAATTTTATCTCCTGCCAACCAAATCTGATTTTGTCTTTTAAAATCACAGCCGTTAGAAACTTTCACCAAAATATCTTCATTGGTACATACTTGATCAGGGAATCAAATGTGTTAGTGTGGTAGCACGCCTACATTTCGTTCTCAAGTTTAGAGGCTCGATACAAACTGTCTTAAGTGGGAGGGGTAGTTGGCGTTTACAAGTGATTTCCGAAACATTTCATGCGAATGCCAGTTAAATTCATTAAAGTGAATCCACGAAGCACTGAGTTCTATCAACTTCGTCTTATTAAAGAAGATAAATATCATTTGTTTCCTATTTTTACTATGCTTTGATTATTTTTCAAACAAAACTAGTTTTTTTGCTGTTTTATAAGTTCTAAATTTCTCATCAAATAGTACATTATTTGTTGTATACATACATACTTCGTTGTTAGCAATGGACATACCCTTACCGCGTAGGGTGTTTTGCAGGGAATACTTTTGTGTACCTAGTTGTGTGTTCGTTATTTCTATGCGGTATGTAACATCATTGCAGTAGTTAGCTAGCTGGCACGGTTACTTCACACTCTCCTGAAGCCCTGGTAATATTGTACTTCCAGGAAATTTCTCCGCCACATGCAAACACAGCTTAATCCGAGTCTAGAGAAATTACACCAAAGGGACAGCGCACCGCATTCGTGCGCACTCAGTGTAAAGGCTGTTCACGATAAAGTGAGCACTTTTGAAATCAACCTTTAAAAAAATCGACTGCCCCCTACATGCATATATTTTAACGGGCGCACTGAGTGACATCAGTCCAGTAGAGTTGGTACACGATGGAGGGAAAGTAGTTCCACATCTTAACGACGAATATAAGGTGTTCGGTAACCATTTGTGATAACGTAAATTATTTATTTCGCTTTATGTTTTTTTTTTATGCATCGGGGTGTGAAAATGAGCGAATTTGAAAAATCATTGCTTTTCTAATAGTTTCACAGTTTCACTTGACCGATGCATTCCTTGTAAAAAAAAAAAAGTGTAACCATTGTATGCAGTGTGCTAGCAGTTCTGAACTGAGTTCAACAGTGCTGGTTTGCAAATTCCTCCTATACCTGAGCCCATAGCGTATTACTGGAGGATACACTACAGATCTTATTTATTACAGCACACACAGCAGGCCAGCACTAAGTCCATATACATTCCACAGCACAGAATATTAGTTCCAGTTCTCCATTTCATTCTGCTGTGACGTACTGGTCAGGCCATTATTATCGTCTCAGATATTATTTTCGTCCATCAGACGTTGATAATCAGATGCAGTTGAATGTAGTCTGATTGAAAAGGGTATGCTTTTTCCGATCGGGGTGGGTAGGCGTGGGCATCATCTCACCTACAACAGGTCCACACCTAGGGATGGCCGAACGAGGATAGCCATTCTCGTGGTCAGGACTACCCAACCAGGTATACTTATTCTTTACCCCCTTAGTGACAGTGTGCAGCATGCTTGCGTTCAGAGGGCATTTTCAGTGAAAGCCACCGTAACCTTACACCCATTACAGGCTGATTGTCAGCTATCTCCTACCCGGCCCTCCTGGACCAGTATGCTACACTGTAAAATTTTTTCTGGTAAACTTCTTAAACTGTAATGGAAGTTTTTAGCATATACAGGCTGTAAACTATAAGTGTGTACTACTGTACGCAGCAGTGTACAGGGCTCCGAGACGAGCAATTTGATGTAGAACACTTGGGGTCCATAGGGTCGGGAAATTACCGTAAAAGCGCTTGACAAATGTGTACTAAGACACGTGCAGCGCGCCGCTGTGGGCCCGGCCTAAATCGACCTGCTGGTCAGCTGAAGCTAGTTTGTACGAAGATCAAATCGGGCAGGAAACGTTTAGTAATTGCTTTTTTTGAAACACATGTTGCAATTTCATACATTCTTTCCTGATTTCTGTAACTTGTCTGTAGTATTGTGACAATGCAACATGAGTTTCAAACACAAGCTATTAATAAACGTTTCCTACCAGATTTAACCTCTGTAAAAACTGGCTTCAGCTGACCAGCAAGTCGATTAAAGCCGGGCCCACAGCAGCGCGCTCCACGTGTTTTAGTACACATTTGTCAAGCGATTTATGGGTATTTCCCGATCCCCTGGACCTAAAGTGGCCTACATCAAAATTGCTCGTCTCGGAGTCCTATACACTGTATGGCAATACTACCACTCATCAAGCTGTAGATATATGAAGGCTTAGCGTCGCTACTTTACAAAGTTGGGAACTTCCCTAAGAATTCGACTGTTTCCCGAGCATATGTAAGAACGTCACAATGAATGTATTGGGAAAAATATTACCATTCCCGCTTTCTCACTAAGCGTATACACTGGTATGGTAGATTTCAGAATAATTTGTTAGAGCGTACCACGAGCACGATAACGGACATGCTTGTTGCAGGGTGTACGCTTTTTGGCCACATATATCTGACTTCATGACCCGATGATGATAAAGATCACTGTTGGGGCTCGGCACGATAACGCAGTTTTTCAGTCATTACATAACGCCAGTGGAAGGTTGTATACACAACCTGGCGGCACTTGGCCTTGATGTTGTAGAAGTAGACATGTTCCTCTGTTCGTGCAGCTTGCTGATGGTTCCATTTTTGTCGATTATACCTATCTATTAGGAACTCATTCACTTTCCTCTGTACATAGTTGGCAGCGTACGTAAGAAACAGACGATCTCCTTATACTAAAGTATAATACTTTAAATACATTTATATTTTAGTGAGAAAGAAACTAAGCGTATCCTAGAACAGTACTCTGCATTTTAATTTTTAACACGGCGGCCTATAAACAAAATATTTGTGTGGTTAAAATGCGCTGCTCTGAGTTACAATTAGTCCATATTCTATCCTGGCCAGCTGCGTAATTGTAGTTATTTTGTATCTCCCGTAATATGCGAGTGAGAGGGACTGGCCGTCAGAAAGACGGTCTACGTTGTGAAGGTATTAACCCAAGACAACGTACATTATCAAAACTTCACATGTAGCCACGCGCGACTCTTAACTTACCCTCCAGAGGAATCGTGCGACACTCGGACTCCAGGCCACGGTTTGAGTCTAGTTCTTCCATAGTTGTGGCCGCATTTTCATGAGCATCAGTTATGGACGTTATAGAAAATTCATGGGTTTATCCATAAACATATCCTGTTGTCTCGTGCGCGAAACGAATGCACTTTATTTATTTTGAATTTATCTCGTTCGTAAATGCCATTCGATAGAAAGTTGGGTTGAAACTTTACGACAAACATAAATTTTAAAGTGGTCGTTGCTAGTGCTCCACGGACCTTTTTTTTATATCGAGAACTTGCGAATCCCCGCCCCGACACGCGAAGTGTGTGTATTACTGTCCCGTCTGCTCCAGTATTCATGCTGGAAGAAGTTCCAAACGGCACTCCTTTACTGCTACAAACTTGGTCGTAAAACACTCAGGTGATTTGCATGAATGTTCGCGCACCCAATTCTGGTTTGAATGGACTATTAAATCCGCCATTAGCATCTTGCAGTTGAAAGAAAAAGGTGAAAAAATTTTTTATGCTTGTGTTTGGTAGCTGCGATCTGTGTTAACAACCCGTAAATCGTTTCGCTTGCCTTTATTTCATTTGATATGATAGTTCTGTGGCTATTGTGAAGATTGATGGCTCCACGGGCATGGAAAAAATTTATACTTAGAGCCGCCTCTTGGTTCTATCAGGCAATTTATATTCGTTTGTGTCTTCCGGTTTGAAATCTCTGCACAGCCGAGTAAAATATGTGGACAATAAGGAATTTTTCGGAGGACCTACGTTTGCTCGACTTTGTTGATTTTTCGCTATTGAAACTACCCCGAAGTATGATAGTACTGGTCGACCTTAATATTATGTATGAGTACAGCATGTCATCCATCGTTGTTTGTTACATATTTAGGTTTGGTTTTATGCAGAAGATTATTCCATTCACAAAGTGTATGTGAGTGCCAAGGTGTAGGGGTTTGTAAGACCGTAGAGGAGCAGATAAGACAGAAATCGGGCGAGGAAGCGGACTCGTTGTAGTGAACAAAGAGCCTCTGTAATTTTGTTGAGTGGAATTGTAAGATATTGAAGAATATTTCTGATAGTCTTGGATGAATTTGACGAGGAAGTGTTGAGGAGGACGCAGAGCGTGATTTCCGTGGTGGACGAGTGCGAAGAATGGGGATTTGTTGTTTTTTAGAGAGAGGGACCGCCAGTGTTGGAACGTCTTTTCTCCTGTGGTGTGGAGGACGAAGGTGGAGAGGATCAGCTTATTCTCGAGCTTGGCTGTGGAGTTTGAGGTTCCGGGCCTGTACTCTGGTTGGGCGATGTTCGATTGGCTGATGTTAACCCCTGTTTTACTTGTTCGTATTTCTGCAGGGGTTCTGTTTCCCACGGTGGACCAACATTTGGTATTTAAGTTCGTGGGGAATATTGTCTGTCGGGAGCATTATGCAATCCAGCACTTGCTTGTTTGTTTGTGTGCGGCATGTCGTGAACGGGTTGTTTTCTTACAACGTCTGTATCCAGAGCATGTATGGATGGTATGGTCTGAAATATTCTAATATCTCCGTCATGAGATTCAATCTATTGTCCATTCTCCATTGGAAGCAACTTTCTCGGATCCCTGCTAAATATCTGCTTGCAGGCCCTTTTCGTATCCTTCTGCCAATTGTAAACAAACATTGCCATGTGACTGCCATGTAGCATCTGTCAACATAAAGTTTTACATGTCATTGTGTGTGTGTGTACATGTGTTCGTATACTTTCGCTTCACCTAAAAATAAACATTGAGATGTAACTTCTACTTTTATACCTGTCAAATGTGTTGTTTACTGTTTACAGCTTTTCAAAGAATTCTGTTTGTCTATTTCAAAAACCATTTCGTACGAATATTCACAGTTTAGGCCAATAACATTATGTAGGTCAGCTTTATGACGTTTTAAAAATGCCTGAATTAACGATAGTTCTTACGGTTACGTTACATTAACATATTTGTTTTCCGCGACATAGCACATTACACGTAATGCACGTTAATATTTTGCTGCGACTGTGTTAAACACTGTTACAACTGCGGGGTAATGAACTGTAGTATTTAACTTTTTGTTATTGATATGTGTTGGATAATTTCTTTAAAAGGACGGCCTCAGTTCGAATAACGAAGGAATAATGAGTACAACAAAAAATAAATTGATTAAAATCAAGTACGCAACTCGTGTTGCTCATTTTTTGTCATACAAACTTAAAAAATATAGCGGTGAACATGCGCACAAATACGCCTGCGGTAACTTTTATTCTGCTCATATTTATATGTATTGCTACTTACTGTGTATTAGGTTTATTGAAATTTATTGGGGCTGGGCTTGGTTATTTTGTTGCGATTGGTGGTAGATCATGTTACACAGCTGGGTTTCAAACACCCAGGGCAAAGCGTTGCGATAAATAAACAGACGAGGATGTAAATAAATAACTTCGTCATAAAAACAGTTCACATTTAAAACGTATAAATAGTTCACATCAAATATTTAAAATCACGCACACACAAAGATTCAGAGTAACGATTACCACGTAGCCACACCACGCTATTTCACACGCAGCGGTTAACGAAACACCGTAACAGTATATTTATTACTAGCGCGGAAACGCAGATTTATCACAACATCGTAACTTTCTTAGGTAGGTTTGAAAAACACTACGTCTACAAACGTGATGTGGTAATTTGAAGTATTTTTCGGAGTATAATTTACGCTTCGTTTGGTAACAGTGCAACACGTCATGTCATGGCTCGCCACGTCTGCCAACTTCACTTTATTTGTGCCCCGCCATCATATATAAATATATTAAAATAAGTATTCAAACATTAAAATCTCTTTCCAGTTAAAAATTATAAATTCAAAAATCATTATTTTGCTGTAATAAGTATGAAATATGCTACAATTCAAAACATGTTCAACTTTGTCGCGTACTAGCGAAGTTAAACTTCCCGAGTGTGAAAGAGACAAAGACATAGAGAGAAAGAGTGACATACTTCGCTCAGCATACAGTTGCTTCAAAGTTGCTCTTGCTCGATAAAACAACACTACCATTACAGCCTACTCACGATATTTTCCGCTGTTATTTTAAACTGTAAAAATGAGATATGTTGCCATCGGGACTACCTAAATATTTAAATAGGCACCATTTAATTTACAAATAGTATATTAAAAAACTAGGTTAAAATAATATTTTAACTGTGAACTATTTCTTACCGGCTTTTGCCAACTCGTCGTTGCTCTCGCTGTTGTTAATTCATATTTAAAAAGAAACGAATATTACAAGTTATAGAAGCTATTATGGTAAAGTTTCATTTATTCAACAATACAGTGCTCTAAAGTTAACCACAGTGTTATATATTTGTGGAATACAGGTTATTGAAGATAACAGGTTGACATGTTTTCCTAGAGTGTTGTTTTCAAAGGTTAATTTTCACAGGTCGCTTCCAATCGGGAATAGACTATAGTTTGCCTCGCGCTTATGTTGGTAACGTGCAGTTAGAACACGTGTTCGTCGTTTTGGTGTCTCCATAGGCCTACGTGTGCATAGCTTGTCGTGTGTTTGAGTGGTTCTGATTCTTAAGTGCGAGCGTGAAACTTAATGTGAAAGTGTATAGTCATAGGGCGGAATTCATAGTAAGTATATGTGACTTAATTGTAACAATAATTACTTGTACTCGTGCTTTGTTATGATGTTCATTTATTTGCGCCAGGTATAAGTATGGTTTATTTTGATTGATTAAAGTATTCAAAATAAAATAAGCGTTTGCTTATTCACATAGCTATATAAGTAGTCACTCAGCAAGTCTGCTTCGTTAAGCATTGACTATCTATATTACGACTTGGTCATTCGCGTAATATTTTCATTCCAAATGTTATTTCTTTCAAGTATTTGAGAGAAACTGAATACTAACTTTACATAATTACACGAGACGTACGGGAAAGTTAAAATCATACACATTTTGATGTGAAAACATAACGTCATTTCTTAACATTGTGTTTAATGGGTTTTGGTTACTAGGACGATTTTGAACTAATTGTGTGCGAAGTACCTTACGAAGCATAAGTATGAGGAGCAAATCATTTTGAATATGGTCCGTATTGTCATATAATCGCAGGTGCAAGTGTTTAACAAGAAAACTGCCAAACGATTTTAAGTAAAAAACGTCGCGCGTTCAGATTCAACCTGAAAACATCCTTTCGTTTTCAAATAAAAACATTCGCAGATTAAAAGCCTTCGAAAACCGACAAACTTAATCATTAGTACAATTAAATTTTTTTCGCACTCAAGCGAAATTGAGTTTTATTCCCAAAGAATATTTTGGTAACTTTTTATCTATTAAGCTGACAAATGACTAAGTAAGAAATCACAACATAACTTTTAGTTCACCAACCAGGGTCGCTGTATCATTTCTATTACAAAAACATCCAACAAGAACGTGCCCAAACGAGCTTGGTTACGATCTACGTTTGAAATACGAGTGCTGAAACAAGGTTATGTTGGTTGGACGGTAGCACGAGTTGCGAACAAGAACTTTCATGATTGATAATGTCGTTCGCGACGATTATAGACGCTGGACGAAAATGCTCAGAATTGTATGATCACAAGACCTCGTAGGTTATAAATTAACTGAGATATAATTAAAACAGTATTCATTGTATTATTTATGTATTCAAGTGTGCACGTCGTGTACCTTGTTTTTTTTTTACCACGGCCAATAACCTTCTGGAAAAATATTACATTACACATAAAACAAGCACTTTTTTGCGGACATATAATTTTAATTGTGTGATAAAAATTTTTAACTTATTCAAAATACTAGTAACAAATTAAAAATAATAAATTGACGTAAATATTTATTTCATATGGGTGAATGCCGAAAATCAAATTGAAATTCGCTCTGTGTTGGGTTAAAACAAAATTATACACATATTTATTTCTCTACTGAATGAAGGAAAGCTAGCCTCAAACAAGTCTTACTTCTATAATTTCTAATTCTTCAAGAGTAAAGAGTCGCCCAAATTTCTTCACTTACTCACTCACTTCTTTAAAAAGGTGCTTATGAATTCATTGCTCAAATAAGTAATGCTTAAAGAAGAAGTATTACTTCTTGAAGTATGTGACTTATTTGCCAAACAAGCCTTGGTGACCATGCATTAGTTCGAGTATGTGTGGTTGGAGTAGAACCACATACATCCTCGGTAACACCGTTATGATCTGTCCGTTCTTGTTCGTGAATGCCAGGCATACTTGGCAACTTTGCACTTGGTTTTCCCAAGTCCATTAATTGACAACCATTAACGTGTGCGCGATCAAATGAGTTTTATAGTTTGGCTTGTTTTGTAGATGAACTGTGAGTGGCGAGTTGGTACCCACTGTGCTCGGTTCCTTCTTTGTCGGACGTTCGAGGTACGGCCGCGACGACCATGCCTTCGTCTTCTTCTAAGACGTCGATGATGTAGTTAGGCACTATTTATAGTGTTTATGATGCGGCAGGTGACAATGGTAAAGTGTCGACGTATCGCGGTATTCGCTCTAGGCTAAGTTGACTAATGTTTCGCACTGTGTTCGTGTGTTACAGGTGAGTCTCACACGCACGCGCACGGGGAGTACGAATGTTCAGTGCTAAAGGCGAAAGGAATATTGATTTTAGCGCGGGGAGGAGAATGTGTGCGTTTTGCCCGCGACAATATGTATATCGAGCTGAGGAAGGAAGCTGACATTAGCCGACAACCATTCTGCCATAGTTAAAGGTTGTTTACGATAAAGTGAGCACTTTAGAAATGAACCTTAAAAAAAGTCACTGTCCCTGCCTGCATATGTTTTAACGGGCGCGCTGAGTGACATTCGTCCAGTAAAGTTGGCAACGATGGCTAGAAAGTAGTTCCATATTTCAACGTCGAATAAAAAGTCTTAAGTAATCATTTGTGACAACTTCAAATTATTTCTTTCGCTTTCTGTTTTTTTTTTTTATACATCGAAGTGTGAAAATCATCAGGTTTGTAAAGTATATATTTATTAATATTTTCACAGTTTCACTTGACCGACGCATGAATAAAGCGACGGGGCGCATGGTAATGTTAATTTTACATAAGGCGGAGGAATACAAAATGTGCGTACAAGTAAATCATAAGCAGGGCTTTCAAAAATGCTCCTTTTACCTTAACAACCTATACTCGACCGGGTCAGTACTTGAAGCGTGACCGTCCAAGGAAGTCCCGTATCTGAAGTCGCATATCACACACTATACATGGCCGATAGGGACATCTCAAACAGGCATGTAGGTGGCCAGTTACCCCATTCAACCTGTCCCAGACTGGGGAACCAGGCGACCCCTGCCCAAGTTGATATCAGTTGTGTTTCGTGGGAGTTACTGGAAATTGTCCAGTCCTTAAGGTCCAGATGGGAAGATTTATTTACATGTGTTGTTGTGGACGGACGAAGGTCTGTTTGTGGTGCTGGATGAAAGTCTGTCATCCAGAAGGTATGCCAATATAGTTAGAATTAATTTAATCCCTTTCATTCCTCTCCTTCGTACTATCTTCGGCGTTTGACCGTCATTGACGTTGTGATTATTAATCACCAAACGTTACCAACATAGCGCGAGGAAAACCAGATTGAATCTCATGACAGGGATATTATAAATCTCAAACCATACCAAACCATCCATATTTGGAATACATACATATAACGAAAACAACCTGTTCACATGTTGCACACAAACAAACAAGTGATGGGCTACATATGCTCCAGATAATCAAGATTCCTCACGAACTGAAAATACCAAAAGTTCGCCTTCCATGGGAACTAGAACACCTCCTGAAATACGAACACGTAAAACAGGAACTAACACCAGCCAATCAAGCACCACCTAGCTCGAGTGTGATTTGGCTTGCCTTGAGATATGCATATAATTTTAATAAATAAAATCAAATGGAAACGCATTAGCGGTATGCAGTGGTCAAATTACCGCTGCAGATTTATCGAATTCAACATAAGCAATTACTTAGCTCCTTTTAACACCACTTGATTCACAGCCAACGCCAGTAGACGGCGGGATAAGAAAGTTGGTGAGCTAGAACATCCCAAAAGGCTAATTTTGTAATTTCCTCCCGGCGCTCCCCAAGTCGCGGCACTGCTAGTGCGGAGGCCGGCGCCTGGAAGGCAGTCCGGGACTACTGTACTGTCCCTCCGGAGATGTTGCTTCCGGCGCGGTGGGCGATCGAGCACTACTCTCCCTACACAATCTCGTCCACGCCGGTCCTCTTCCAGCGCTGGACGGGAGAGGCCTTCGCCACGGCAGGGCAGTTGAACTGGCGCGTCATTAATCTTCTCCCTCCAGTGAGTGAAGAAACTCGAGTGGCTCTTAACATCGAGGTCTCGAGACCCTACGAGGATGAAATGAGGTGAGTATGAAGCGGCGCGCTGGAATGAAAGGGCGGGGGAAACGGGTGGTTTCCGAGAAAACCCGCCGACAATTGGTATCGTCCGGTGCGGAGAATGGAGTCCGGTTCGCCCAGGTGAGAGTCGAGTAATCACTGAATTGACTGAGAGTGGGGCGAAACTACTGTAGAGGCAAGCATTGAACTTTACTGCAGGGTCACGTCCAGTAAATTATCATACCTTGAGGCGAGCCGGCGACGGAATACTGCACGCTAGGTAAGCGTCTTGCGCGTAAAGGCGATCGCCCTCTACATGCGCCGGTCGCCGTCGGCCGTAGCGCTTCATCGAGTTTTGCCTCACTCACACAAATGTTCACGATAAAGTGAGCACTTTTGAAATCAACCAGACTGCTCCTACTCAATGTTTTAACGGGCGCACTGATTGACACGCACCCAGTAAAGTTGGTTACGATGGAGGGAAATTATTTCCATATCTTAACGTTGAATAAAAAGTGTTAGATAACCATTTGTGATAACTTTATTTATTTGTTTCGCTTTCTGTTTTTTTTTTAATTCATTGAAGTGTTGCAATGAGTAGATTTGTAAATGATTTACTATTCTAATAATTTCACAATTTCACTTGAACGACACATAAATAAAGTTGTTAATTTTACATAAGGCAAAAAAATACACAACGTGCATGCAAGTAGATCTTAAGCAGCTCTTTCATGCGTGCTCAATTTACCATGAACAGCTATAACTGCTGGCAAATGCTGTTCACCATAAAGTGAGCACTTTTGAAATCAACCTTAGAAAAATGGTACTGCTCCTACCTGCATAATTTTGACGGGCACACTGAGTGACATTCGCCCCCAGTAAAGTTGGTAACGATGGATGGGAAGTAGTTCCATATCTTAACGTCGAATATAAAGGGTTAGGTAACCATTTTTGACAATTTAAATTATTTGTTTACCTTTCTGTTTATTTAATGTATCGAAGTGTAAAAGTGACCAGATTTGTAAAATATTTACTTTACTTATAATTTTACAGTTTTACTTGACCGACGCATGAACAAAGTGATGAGGCCAATGGTAATGTTAATTTTACATATGGCGGAAGAATACACATAGTGCATACAAGTAGATCCTAAGCAAGGCTTTCAAAAGTGCTAATTTTAGCGTGAACCGCCTATAAACTGTGTGTCCCTATACACGCAGTGAAACATACAAAGAATGAATTCGTGGTTTAAACACACAACATACCAGAGGAAGCAATTCT
This sequence comes from Dryococelus australis, assembly GCA_029891345.1. Classification (NCBI taxonomy): domain Eukaryota; kingdom Metazoa; phylum Arthropoda; class Insecta; order Phasmatodea; family Phasmatidae; genus Dryococelus; species Dryococelus australis. The sequence continues at coordinate 75,264,316 of CM056996.1, forward strand.
CATCGGTGGACGTATAAAATAATCGCCGTTCTCATATGACGAGAATGCAAATTTGATTATGGCTGGAGGCTCACGTGAATATCTGTCATATAGTTATTGGAACACCACTGTATGCTTGAGATCCCTTAGGATGCCTGCCTCCGCACTGCCGTGGGGCGCAGAAAGTGATGTCAGTACAGTACAACATTCCTTACCTCCCTGTCGGAAGCTACCTAGACTTCTACGTGACACTTGAATGGCAGCTGTATTCCAGTATACCACGACAGTGGTTCTATCAGAATCTGCCTGCGTGGCCAGGTAACAGATTCAGGAATTTAAAAATAACGCGCGCGTTGTTTCCACCCAGTGGCAGTGTCGCCATTGGTGGGTGGCTGAGATTGGCACGGGTGAAAAAACACTAAGGTTTCTATTCAGCACGAAGAATTTATGAGGTGGATTGAAGATCTATAACATTAACAACGTAATTGAATTCTCTAGTAGCTGACGCAGTTTTTTAATGCCTTGATAGTGATCCAATAGTACGCGTTTTCCAGATGTTGCCCGACTGCTTGTAGGCACAGTTTGTTGTTCTTGGGGATTTTTTCTTTCCCCTTACCAGATATGGGTGGGTCGATCTGATGTAAACGCGCGGCGTTGTTTACCCACGACCCACTCGTATATGGCCCTTTCAGTGTACCAAAGGGCGATGCTGTAATGCCATTACTTATGCAAACACACCCGTACGGCGTTAATGTCAGTCATCCCTAGAATACCCGAGTGTACACGTGTTCATCGGCCATGTGTTGCTAGTGTGAAACTGATGTTACTGGTCCACCATCAAACATTTCAATAATGTGCTTGGCTACTATTACACAGCACTGGCTAGGGTCACTGCTACTCTGGCTACGTTAACCCAACAAAACTGCCGACGTGTCCTCAGCGAATTTTTGTTGCCTTTCCAAAATATGTAGTTCACACCTATTGAACATGCTTTCGCTTATCAGTACAGCTAAAATACAGTACGACAGACTGATAACTAGCGAACTTGGTCCCCCCCCCCCGGGTATTATGTAATTATGCATTACAAATAGGCGACAGTAGAATATAACTAAATTCGCTAGCCTTTATATTTCGCTATTTGTGTATATTATTTTTTTCAGAAATATTAATACGCTGCTTTGAACAAATGTTATACTATAGATCGTGTTGATGCACGCAAATATTCTGCGTATTTTGTGAAATTCTGCATCGACTCTACTGCTCTGATATTTCTAAATCACAAATCGCAAAAAAGAAACGGTATCAATCTTGCACAGACGTCTTATGAACTAAATGTTACCACACCACTACTGACGCTTTTAAAAGGCAGAAAATAAACTGTTTTTTGTTCAGTATGTAACCTGTCGCATTTAGCGTGAAAGTCATAGCTGGTCCTTTCTTAATATGATATTTCATAATTTCTCACCCTTGATATAAAATCATGCGTTAACCTCTCGAGGAACGCTAACGAATTAACTAGTTATTTTTGTACGGATTATAGGCGTAAGGCTTTTATTTTAAGGTACATTATTAATCTGTTATTGGTAGCTGAAGCCATGATCACCGCAGGAGAGAAGACAGTTATTACTATCATACATAATAATAATTAAAGGGATTTATCTCGAAGGATTCCGTGTATTGTCGCTAATATTTAAACGCGAAGTTAAATCCCATATCATCGAATTGTTCCGATGAGACCATTGATTTGTGTATTGGCGCTGATATACTTAATATGTAACACATTTCTGTTGTGACGTTTGTTGAAGATTCCGTGGTAAAGATGTAATTTTTCTATGCTCTCCGATGAATATGTTGGTCGTTTTGGTGTTACAGTCGAAAAACATTCCACCTAAACATTTCAGGAGAAGGAGATGTTTTACAGACTGGACATTTTCCTTGTGTTGAAGTGCTGGGACGTCACTCCGATTACAGGCTGTTTGCGGTAAAGTGAGCACTTTTGAACCTCTAGTTACTTTTTTATTTCAGCTATTTTTTATTTTTAAACCACTTTTTAAAATAAATATTGCCATGTAAGTAATAAACACTGTGTGTATATTTTAAGGCACTCGGAAGTTAACACCTACCACTATAATAAAATATATTTATTGACTATTATTCAGAATGAGAGGGCTTTCAAAAGTGCTCACTTTAGCGTGAGTAGTGTATGAAAGTTTTCCTTTTGCGATTTATAAGTTGTTGAAAAAATGCATTTATTGTTCGCGAATGTAGAAAACGTGTTTTCAATTTAAATGAGAATTCATGGCGTATTAAACTTATTTTTATAGTGTCCCTGATTTTTCTCGAACGCTCCCAGTAAAGCTTGTTCATCCATTACGCAAGAGCTTACTCTGAAAAGGAGGAAACTTGTACTGGACAGGGTAGGAAATACATTTTGTTGCGAGTTTGATATGAATATGACGAGCAGCTTGGGAGACTTGTTTGGTAAGGTCAGCGTATAAAAATTTATCAATCTTGGAAAGTAAACTGATATCTGTCAGCTGTAAGCGGAGTGCAATGCTTAGATAATGATGTACATTGACGATAAGTACGATATATCTTTGTTTAACACCGGTCCCATTCTTTCAGTAGTATCACATGCAGGATATTGCCAGACTTAATTTGGTTCTCTTCGGCCGAACATGTGCCGCGTGTAAATATCGCTGGATTTGTTAGCTATACAAGGTTGAGAGTGTGTTGATGTACATTTTAGTTGCTCACATTTTACGGCGTATACTATAGAATTGAGATTATTGTGATAAAAAAAAGGTTCACGATGCCCTTATTTGCAAAACTCCCAAGGGACACTTTAGTCTGAACGATGTTAACATTTCACACTTTCTGTGGGATTTTCCTGCTGGTGCAGAATGTCCCCTGATAAAGAGGATCCATGTATACTTTTACGGGCGGGGACAGTTGTGTACCCGCTAAAGCATCCTTGGTTGTTGTTTTACCCGAATGGCTAGAGGAGGACACAGTGCTGCCACCTAATAACGTCGGACTGTAAAAGGAGAGACGTGCGAACAAGCGCCACTTTTCCTAATCTAGCTGAGAGGCCGTTGATACATCGGCCTTGCTTGCTTCCCGCTTCTTCCTGTGTAACCGACTCCTCGTTTACAGAAAACCCCCCGTCTCTTTCGCTCGCCATCGTTGCCATCTCCTCTTTCTCACTCGTCTCTCCAACTGCCTTCCCTCCACATATTATTCACGCCGTTTCCGTCCATCCCTCACCAGTTCAGGCTGCAGTGTTTGCTCCTCGCGGGCTTGTATCCTCTGCCACAGACAGGACGTTGGGGCATCCTCTGACCGGGAAATGTTGCCTGGGGCGTATCGCCACACCTGGCATGGTTGGGATGGCCACTTGGCTCCCACGCAACGCCTTCCCTTACCTACGTATTGCCGCCAATTACCCCTGTCGAAGTACCCCGAATTGGAGGTTCTAACATCTTACAACTTATATTGTTAATATCATTACTACTGGTTATAAACACACCCTGAGTGTTACTACTGACTATAAAAACACTCTGAGTCTTGTAAAAATAAGTGTCTGATGACAATGTACCTTCTGTAATAAAACATGGGTCTGCGGTGGTGCACAGTAAAGGCTGTTCATTATAAAGTGAGCACTTTTGAAATCGGCCTTAGAAAAAAGTCACTGCTCCTACCTGCATATATTTTAACGGGTGCACTGCGTGACATGCGCTCAGTAAAGTTGGTAACGATGGCGGGGAAAGTAGTTCCATAGCTTACGTCGAAAAAACAGTGTTGGGATAACATTTGTTATAACTTAAATAATTTCTTCCGCTTTCTGTTTCATTTTAATGCATAGAAGTGTAATAAGCAGAAAATTTGTAGAAAATATATTTTTTCCAATAATTTCACAGTTTTCACTTGACCGACGTATGAATAAAGTTATGAGGTTCATGTAAGTGTTAATTTTATATAGGCGGAAGAATACACAACGTGCATACAATAAGATCTTAAGCAGGGCTTTCAAAAGTGCTCAGCTTGCTGTGAACATCGTACAGTCATGACTATTCGCTTCCCGTTACAACAAACCGCGTTGGATTCCCGGTGGTGGCATCCGGATTTTTGTATGTGAAAAAAGTGGTGCACGTCGAACGGCAGTTTTTCTCGGGGTACTCCTGTTCCCCCACCCACGTATTTCATGTAAATATATGATTTTGATAATAGCACAGTCATGGCGTGTATAATCCATTCACGGTTACTTCACAGTTTTCTGAAGCCCTGCTAAAGTTCTACTTCCAGGATATTTCTCCGCCTAGTGCAAACTAAGCGTAACTAAGTCTGGAAAATCACACCAAAGGACAATGCATCGAACTCGTACGCACGCATTATTTCTAATAATATTTTATAGTAGGCGCTACCAACACAGACGTTTTCTCACTGTTTTCATTCATATTTATTAAAAATTAAATATTGTAATTTATAAATTAACTGTAGGTAAAACTTCAGTTTAACGAAAAATAAGGTACTTCTACGTTAACAGAGGTATAAAACTCTTTATACGTGGCTTATTTAGGGAATAGCTGAGTACGCCTTAGATGGGTGATATTTTAAGGGTTCGATTCAAAAAGTGTAAAGCAACCGCGAATAGGCTATATCAGTATGTTGTTGTTTATTGTTAAATTCGTCGCATGCTATGATTTACAAACAGGGCTAGTGAAGTGCATTTTTGGTATCTAATAACTTGAAAGTAACGATTAAATCAAATTTTCAGCTTTAAAAAAAGGAACTATGCGCTTACCCAAAACAGACATAAAATCACAATTGTATGCGTCTAGGAAGACGACACGCAGATACTCTGAGTCCCAACAAAAGAAAGTTAAACTAGCCGAGTAACATATATTTGCAGTGACGTAGCGTACAACCTTCTTCGGCAGTTGACTGACGTAGGGATACGTTTGTTCTGTGTTGGCTTGCAATTATTTTTTGTACACGTTTTGGGTTTGGTGGAGTTTAGCTGAAGCAGCCCTTGTTTGGCGGCAGTATGGTGTCTCTTCACTCTGGGTGTGCTAGGCTCTCCGTGATATGCATGTAGAATGTATTCTAACCAACTACGACCCCTTCATTGAGCAGGCGGTTAATAGGCTGTTCACGGCAAGCTGAGCACTTTTGAAAACCCTGCTTATGATCTACTTGTATGCACGTTGTGTATTCCTCCACCTTATGTAAATATAACATTGCCATGGTCCTCATCGCTTTATTCGTGCGTAGGTCAAGTGAAACTGTGAAAATATTAATTAATTAATACTTTAAAAATCTGTTCATTTTCACACTTCGATGCTTAAAAAAAAACAGAAAGCGAAAGAAATAATTTTAGGTTATCACAAATGGTTACCTAGCATTGTTTATTCGACATTTAAAATCTGGAACTACTTTCCAGCCATCGTTACCAACTTTACTGGGCGAATGTCACTCAGTGTGCCCGTTATAATATATGTAGGCAAGGCAGTGGCCTTTTCAAAGGTTCATTTTTAAAGTGCTCACTTTATCGCGAACAGCCTTTAATTTGATATTTTCTGCGGTGGGTTGGTTCCTTTATTGCTTGTTGTAGCATTTAGTACAGACTGCGCTGTGACTACAACCATATAATAGAGAACATCCGTTGCATAACACATGGGCAAATTATTACAATACCTCGTCAATGAAGTAAGTATTGCTGACGATGAGCTGTTTTCAAAATTGATTGTTTTTTCTCATTTTAACGGGACATGAACTGTCCCCGAATCACTAAAAAAAAAATGTAGGCCTACTCCATAATTCTTGGTGAAATTCGATATCAAGCAAAGTTAACATCTCAAGTGTACCTAATAAAATTTCCCGGGTTACTGGAAGTTGATAGACGATTAGGCGGTAGTTTAAATAGTTTAAACTATTTTTCAAGAAAGTTTATGTCTGCAGAGATTTCTCGGCAACATGTATAGTTTTCGAGAAAATGGGAAATACATTTCGCCAATATTTACCCTTGGCGGGGAAAATTCGTGTATAATGGCGTATGCGCCAGCAGAAAACCTGTTATTTCTTGAAGCTCAGTGTTCTAACTTACATAGTGAAAACAGCTACATATTAACGTATTGTTACTTAAACAAAGGTGGTGCAACGAGTACTGGAGCGAAGATTGTTCACGTTCACCATCACAGGAAATTTGGGGTTGTTTTTTTAGAGCAGATTATTTAAATATTAATTCATTTTCCGTTTCCAAAACATAATCACAGTTTCAGGAAATTTTTTAACTGTCAGGTGTGTTACGCAAAATATATTTTCACACTTAAGGAAACATAGTTTAAATGAACTCTTCTTTACATGAATTTCGGTTACTTAAAAATTCTATCAGTAGTGTAAAACACACATGTACTTTTGGTACGCAGTTTTTTCCCATATACGTAATTTTATAATGTGTTCTGATTTTTTTTTTTTTTTACTTTGCAGTAAACACAGCTCGTTTTGAATATTTTCTCAAGTATTGCATTTTAATTTTTATTACGCTCAAGCTATTTGTTTTTGAAAAACTTTTGATGAATATTATAGTAGATGCTGTATTTATTTATTGTATGTATCCGAATGTTCGTGTTATTTATCCATGTGATTGATCATTGATCCTCAGGTGGGATTTGTAGCTCGCGTTAAGTAGAGTGCTTACATGGAAGATATGTAAATCGTGTTAGTTCTTCGAGCCCCATGTTTTTTCGCATCTCAATTTACCGAGTTCGCAAATGGAGAGCCTGGCTGTAAGTTTCTCGTTCAAAAGTTTTCATCTTCATCCAAACAGATGTGCGCCATTTGTAGCAATGCGAAAAACGGCTCCTCGTTACCTACCTTTAAAGCTCTACTTGCCCGAGCATTTTTTTTTTTCCCCCTCAGAAGAGACTAAGGATCTGGAACTTCTCAGACCTTTTCTCCAGACAATCTTTATGTGTGTTATTACAGCGAGAATTGCTTCAGCATGTTTTATTCTTCTCTAGTTTTCTGCAATAGTGCAGTGTTTCTTCGTAACTCCGTATCCGTGAATTGATATGTATTAATTTAGTTTCGTTTTTCTAATAATTTGAACGTAGTGAGTAGTATTTCACTTTATACCTTGACCTCAATTAGATATTTATAACTGTAAATATTTTTTTGAAAGGCCAGAATTGATTAAATGTTAATACTTTTTTGAAAGGCCAGAATTCATTCAATGTTAATATTTTTTTACGCTGTTTAACATCAGATTTTTTTATTAGGTGCAGAACAAATGATGGCCGTCGTACTTTGAACGCCGAGAAAATTAAACTCAAAATATTTACATTAGTCGTTAGACTCTTAACCATCTGTTTTTAGCCTACTTTCGGAAGGAAAGAAAGGCTTATGAGATCACTTTCCTGTCCGCGTGCCTGTGTGTGTGCGCGTGTGCGCGCCACCGAACAGGTATACCAAATTTGACAAGCGCAAAGTCAAACACCACTTTTATATTAAACAGTCGCGTGCCAAGCAGAGATAAACGTATGCTGAAGTCATAAATTAAAATATTAGTGAAGAACTATGGAATTAGCATTTGATGAGGGTGTGATCACTGAACTCCATTCAAGTTTACATAAAACTTTTCTGCACTTCTGCGTAAGTTCTACTTCCAGGATATTCTTCCGTCTCGTGCAAAGCTTAACCAGCGCTAGAAAATTACATCAAAGGGACAACGCACCGCATTCGTGCGCACACATTGTAATAATATTGTGCATAAGAACTATTTCTTACTTAGTATTACCAACGCACCTGTTTGCTCCCTGGTTTTTTTTATATTAGTAATAAATAAAATGTTATACTTTAAAGGTAACATGTAAGTAAAAGTTCAATTTAATAAAAAAAGTAATGTATTTTTATACCAACACAAGTATAAAACGTTTTATGATACATTGCATATTTAGGATACAACCAAGCACGTGATACATGGGGCAATTTCCCAATGGTGAAAAAACCGCGAATACACTTTACTTGCTATACCTGCTTACAATCCATTTAGAAGGGAATTTTACATTAAGGCATTGACGTTAAAGGCTGTTCACGATAAGTGAGCACTTTTGAAATCAACCTCAGAAATAAGTCACTGCTCCTAACTTCATATAGCTATTGTAATACGCGCACTGAGTGACATGCGCTCAGTAAGGTTGGTAACGATGGATGGAAAGTAGTTCCATACCTTAACGTGGAATAAAAAGTGTTAGGTAGTAATTTGTGAAAACTTAAATTATTTATTTCGCTGTTTTTTTTTTCTGCATTGAAGTATAAAAATCACAATATTTGTAAAATATTTTCTTTTCCAATAATTTCTCAGTTTCTCCTGACCGACGCATGAATAAAGTGACGAGGCCCATGGCAATGTTAATTTTACATAAGGCGGATATGTATACAGGGTGCATACAAGTAGATCTTAAGCAGTGCTTTAGAAAGTGCTTATTATACCGTGAACGGCCTACAACTAGCTTCTTGAGCCTGGGATACGCGGAACTTTCCAAGAAGATTTGTCGCCAAGCAAAGCGCCGATGTTGAGGCGGGCCGTGGAACAGACCGTCCCGCGGCTGCTTCAGCGCCGCCGCGAATTCAACTGGAAAGGCTCACGGGAAATTATGCATCTGCTGTCGACAGCGACTAGGAGGCTCTCCGCGGGATACGGATATTAATACGCACGGCGGACGGCGAATACTAATAGACTTTTGTGACAGAGCTCCCGCCGTAATTGGATTTCGCCATCATCGCGTCGTAATCACGTTTTAGCTCGACCCCCGCATCCCGCCCCCCTTCGTGTGCCACCCGAGCGAGCCCTTAATGACCTGTGTAGCGGGCCACTTGATGCACAAAGTGTCAGGGACTGTCAGCTCCATCATACGCTCCCCGTGTCAGCCGTGCCCTAGTGTCATCCTTGAAAAAGGCTGTCCACGGTAAGATGAGCACTATCGAAAGCCCTGCTTAAGATCTACTTGTATACATGCTGTGTGTTCTTCCGCTCATGTAAAATTAACATTGCCATGGGTCTCATAACTTTATTCATGCGTCAGTCAAGTGAAACTGTGAAATTATTAGAAAAGTAAATGTAGTACAAATCTGCTCATTTTTACACTTCAATATATTCAGAAAGCGAGAGAAATAATTTAAGTTATCACAAATGGTTACCTCAACACTTTTTGTTCGACGTTAATAGATGGAACTACCTTCCCCTCCATCGTTACCAACTTTTCTGGGTGCATGTCACTCAAAGCGCCCGTTAAATACATGCAGGTAGGGGCAGTGATTATTTTCTAAGGTTGGTTTCAAAAGTGTTCACTTTATCGTGAACAGTCTTTATAGGCAGTAGCAGCCGCTCACCGTGTCCCAGAATTGGACTGCTGTCGTAGGGTTGAAATGAGAAAATTATATTCGCACATTGAGTAAGTGAAGATATTTGGGTTGCTCTTGACATCTAGGTCTTGAGAGCCGATGAGGGTGAATCGAGGTGAGTATGGAGCAGCGCAGGAACGAAAGGGCGGGTAAACGGGATATCCCCGAGAAAACCTGCCGACCAGCGGCATCGTCCGGCACGATTCCCGCTTGCGAAAATCCGGAGTGAACCGGGCGGGAATTGAACCCAGTTCGCCTTGGTGGGAGGTGAGCAGTCTAACCGCTCAGCCACCGTGGCCCCCTCGCACATGTTTGAGGGAGGGGACGTAGGGGAGGGCTCTCTCGAACGTTCGCTGCTGGAGGGAGGAAAACTGATGCTGGCACCATACATACCAAACTGCACGGTTTAAAAAAATGTCCTTCATTTTACGGAAAAGTGCTTGTAAAAATTTATCCAGAGGTGTCCATAAACTCTCCGTTTCAAAAATGGATTTTTCGTAAAATTCACGGAACCTCTCAGTTAATTCCCTAGTTAGTTTTCTGTACGTCTAGTTTAAATAATTTTTATATCTATTTTTATTATGTGGGTGTTCTATTGTGTATAAAAAAGAAATTTTAAAAAAGTTAAGATATTTTATTCTTAAGCAATATTTTAACCCGAGTCAAAAAGTTGCAAGTTCACTACCCTAACTACTTACCTACAACTCTCACGTTGTGAATTTGGTGTAACATTTTGAATTTCTATATTATTTACCTAAACAACTTTTTTTAGTTTGTATTAAATTTGCGTATTTTAAGTGTTGCTAAGTGTTACAGATGCCTGTTGCTACTTTTTAATTTCTGAAAGAACATTTCTTAGGGACATGGATATCCTTAACTGCCGCAGTAACGATAATTCCCTGGTTACAGTGGAGAAGAAAGCTTCGTGTAGACTCGCCATTGTCCGTGCCCGAAACCCGAAGTTATAGAAAATACGGAGATTTTCCGTATTTTGTATTTACGCACTCGACTCCGTTTTTCGTCATTAAGGATTGTGTTTCCGTATATTTACTGTGCATTTTCGTAGAAATTCCCGTAAATACAGGGAAGAAATGATAACATCGCTTTCTACTGCCGCGTTTTTAAATACCGCACCGCTCTACTTACGTTTTTTTTTTTCTTTCGGCTTTTAATATGCACTTGCAGAGCAACTCTCACCCAACCGCGTTCAGCCTTTGCCGCTACTGAAGTGAACAACCCCATTCCTTCATGCAGCGGCAATGGACTGTCCCAGGTTGCCCGACTCGTTTTCGACTCTACCATAAACGACGTGGATTTGATTGGAGGCATTGTGAGCAGGTAAGTGCATTGAGTTGTTCCTGATTTTTATCTAACTCATATTGAATGATAGTAGAATACATTTAATTTTGTCAAAGTATTTTATTGATACAAGACGGGTCTGTAGAAATTTCAAAAGTAAACATAGCACGTGCATGGGTGCTGACAACGTGAGCTTGACAGTGGGTACATGCGCAGAAGTAATTGTACTCGTGCCGCACGCGTCTGTTCGTTAGGTAAACTGGTTCAACTGACACCCTCGAATGTGCACACCGGATTGTTGGCGACGACTACGAGTCTACCCGTGTATGTGCAGTTATCCCGAAGTTATAGTACGGTGTGGAAGAATTAAACTTTCCGACTGGCGGAAGCAAAAAAGATGTGTCAATGTACTGTTATAGTCTACTCGTGGTTTCTTCACCCTTTTTTAAATCAAACCTCGGAAAAATCACCCCATGTGTTACATGCTTGTTTCTTTCCTAAAAGTCATGTATCGCAAGCGTTTTACACGTGTGTTAATATAAAAGTGGCTTAATTTTGGTTAAATTTAACTTTTACGTACATTTTATGTATACATTATAAAATATCATTTATATTAACGTGGACGAGAACAGGGAGAAAATATGCATGTTGGTGATGCCTAATAAGAAGTAGTTCTTATGCAGATGCGCACGTATGCGGTGTGTTGTCCCTTTGGCGTGATTTTCGTGACTCGATTAAGCTTTGCTTGCATGACGCGGAGGAATATAGTGGAAAGTAGAACATTAGCAGGACTTCAGAAATGTGTTAAGTAACCGTACTGGCATGTGAATCTACGTGGAACGTGTTGCGTCGGTCGAGGAGACGTAGCTGCGCGCGCAGTCTGATGCCGTGCTAAAAACATTAATCCCCGTATAATCAGCTGTGAGTTTTCCGGTGCGTGACGAATATTTTTGTAATAGTTTGTACATAGCCGGGGCCGTCTCTAATATCAACTGCTGCCAGCTAGGTAGGCGAGCCGCCAGCACTGTAGCGCTTACAGTACACGAGTCCGCAAGTAAGCCATTTGCGTGATAGGTGCAGATATATTAATATCCGCCATTGTATGTGTGGTCATCGCGTCTTCTTCTCCTTGTACTAGACGCCTTCAGAGTTTGGTTAACAGTTTTCAGATACCAACGTCACATAAGGAAGGTGAGTTTGCAAGCAAAGAATCAAGGTCGGATGACAAATATGGATTTAATACACAGGTTACAATGACGTGAGACGAAATAGCTCCTACGTTCGTAGGCAAAATATTTGTAGTAGCGCTGTCGCCAAATGGAAACACTTTACAGCAGTATGTGGATATGATTGTCATGATAGAGCTAATGAAGATACGGGAGAATGCTTGCTTGTAACAAGAAACTCTCCTCCCAGTGAACTTTGGCAGTGACTTATTTCCCAAGGCCATATCACCAGCGAAGAGATGATATGAGCGTCCCACTTCGTGTAAACTGGTAGGCCAACAAACGTAACTTTTGATGTTGAGGAAGGGGTAATGTAAGTCGCAAAGTATTCTGCGAAGAACCAATTTTACTCCATCACTTCTGTTTCGTTTGGTGTGTCCATATCATTCTTGCGTATTTATAAGTTTGGCAAGATGTTAATACCAGAAACTAGACGCTGCCTGTCTCTGCATTCGTTCACTTTTCAACGAGTTCTAAATACGTGAAAACAAGCGAAATTAGTGAACAATTAACTCTAGCTTAGGGTAAAACTGTTTTATTCAAGTTCATACTATACAAGAAAACGAAAGTTCAGCAAACGATTCGTGTATGTGCTCGCGTCCGCGTGTATACACGTACACACATACATTTAGCACACATACATACACTATAAATTTTACTGGCTCCTAATTTCCAACGTAATACATATTTTTGTATCCTTTTATTTTACTACGTAGACTTGGTGAGATGGGCTGATGGCTTCATGTTGCAGCGTGATCCATTCAGTAAACAAAGTATTTCACACTGGGTTAGTAGGATTTTCTTAATATACTTTCAGTAAAATCTTCACTTTTAAATAAATATACCATTTGAAATGTCCAAATGACCTTAAATATTATTATTTATACTAACGTAGTTGTTTAGAATAATTTTTTTTTTAAGGCAAAGACAAATAAATGTGCGCATAAAATTCTGAATTGGGATCGGAATGGAAATCGTGCTAACTGACAAATCGGTCACATTCGTAAATCCTGTGATACGAATAAAATTCGTAGCGTTGATGACTCATTGAAGGGAATTGCTATTCTATGCATGCCCTTTTTGGAAATTTGAGCTGCAGTGGCGCGAAGATCGGGAGCGGAAAATTGGTTTAACGGAAATGTGAATTTTGATGGGATTTGAAAAAATTGCACATGCAGATCGACGCCTTACATTTGCAGCAGTATTGATTTCTCAGCTGAACATTTAAATGAAAATGAAATAGCGGCCTTTTGGATGCCATAATTTTTTTAAAATGACCCCAGAGATTATAAAGCGAATACCAGCTTCCCACACCCACGATCACCTCCTACCAACGTACACTCATTCTGAATTCAACATGTCCAGCTCTTCGGAATCGTTGAAAACAAATGCTGTGAATTCTCTTTCCGCGGCGACATGACATGATTCTATACTTTCATTAAGCCGCAATAAACGAGAGCTCGTGCGGTGACACACGGGAAATGGAAACCGTATGAAATCCACATAATGCGGTCGTTGGAAAAAAACAAAGGACGGTAGGCTCAGGTTTAAAAAAAATACCTGGCATATTCAAGTTTTCTCTGGGAGGGTGGCGAATCATGACAGTAATTTTATTGCGTGCTTAAAAAGGACCTACAAAATGTCGTGATACGCATGGAGAAAAACTCTTATTTAGACATATATTGTGATAATATACACAAATCCACTTATATTAACACTCCAAAATGTTCTCCTTCTGCTGTATCATCAAACCTAAGCAATTAAATTGCAATGGTTCGGTAACAGCATTGCAATTGCAAGTTTATTCGTGTCACATTTAGTTTGGGTGGATGCGTTTATGCATATTTCTAATTTTTCCCCAGAAGTTATTCATTTCGTAGAAAACCATCACTACAGCTTTAATGTTTACTTCTTGATAGAAAAGTATAGAGATTGTTATTTTTTAAATCAAATAATTCCGTAATACGAATGCAAAATATGATTCGTATGTATATATATATATATATATATATATATATATATATATATATATATATATATATATATATATATATATATATATATATATATATATATATATATACACACACACACACACATACACACACACACTCATATGCGTACATTTGTACATTGTTTTTTGGGCTGCTATCATGTTGAAACTCTTGGACGATTTTTTGTACTATCTAAAGAACTCATCCATCAAATATAATGCAATATTTCGATGATTCACTACTCCATTGATAATATCGTTGTATATTAATCCAAGCTATTACTAGCGCTTAGTCCTCAAATTATCTTGAACAAATAACATTTTAATTTTTATGCATTTATATCTGCAATGGACAAAATATTTAACATTCTTTTTAGAATGTTTCGGAATAATAAATTATTACGGACGCACTATGGGACGGATCATACAACTTGAAATGTATTATTTAATGTAGTGTGCAGTGTTCCAATAATTGTAAATATAAAGCTGTAGTAAGCATCAGTGGCATTGATGATTTTACCAGCTTGGCTTCTAAATGCATGTGGGATGCAATGCGTGTTTTTTTTCCCCATTGAGGTTTGGTTTGTGTGGCAAATCCCGGGTCGACGTCGGAGTGGGGGTCCTTCTTGCTGCGTGTTAACCCGACACGCCTACCGTGAGCGCCCGTCGTTTGTCACGGCGCAGCGCCAGGGTGATATCGGGCTAGGTGGGGTGGTCAGGGAGGGGGTTAGAGCGACCCCTCCTGCCGCCCGCGTATCGATAACCTCCTGCAGGTGTTGCAGGACCAGCGATACCCGGCACACTTTGCTCGCTGACGCCACTGATACGAGCCCACTTGTGCAGGCCACTAGGACACCTCTCTCCATCGCTTTGTGCTACACCGCCGCAACTATCGGTAGAGCCACGAGTATTTCGCGGATTGAGTTGGCAGCAAGCTAAGTCTGGACAGCCCTCTGCACTCTCGAGAGATTGTATCGTTTGTTTATTGGTTGCTGTTATCAAGCGAGACCTCTGTACGGGACTGTTAAACACTCACTAACGCTACTGCTCCCAGCTTATGACTGGCTCGCGTTTAAAAGGGGCGTGTCTAAAGAATTGTCTTCCAGTCACGACATTAGCAGAAAAGAACAAGTGTTTGGAGTCTACCTCGCCTCCTAATGAATTCGCGAAATACTCGTGGCTCTAGCTATCGGCAACAAGGGGACCGCTGTCTTAGTCTGGACCGCAGAAGGCAGAAAACTGGACCGCCAAAACATAGGATATCTTACATTAACTACTTCACATTATTCCTAAACAAAAGTTAAATGAGGACCTGGGTGGACTAATGAGTAGGGCCACCTGTTTTTCGTGAGAATATGTACTCGGATGTTAAACTTCAATATACTATGTGCACACTTGCAGTCTTCATTCGACTATTGGCCGCTTGTCTTTGCGGGGAGACAGTCTGTTACATGAGTGAACCATAATCAGAATTAAGTTCTCTCCGATACTGACCGTCCTTGATTCGCCGGCAGACAAATAAGACGCGAAACAATTCAAATGATCCAATCTCGAAAGTGGTTCTGAACTAAAGTGCGTTGGAACACAACTTGTCCTGAAATATTTTCGCGAAAATTACGTGCCCTACTAATGACTTAACTTCACAAACATAGTTTTGAGTGAGTAGCAGTTTAAAAGTTTGACATGAAATATCGCTGTTATTTATTATTCCAATCATTATTTGTGTGCAAGAAATACAAACAAAATGTGCAGAGAGGATAATTCAAAAGTGCGAGGATGTTAAATCCGCATATATAGTAATAACGGCTAAGTGACGCGTTAAGCCACTCAGGTCCTCAATTTCTCTACGGAAAACAAATTTATTTTCGCGCCAGTTCACGTGTGTACATATTTGCCGTACCTATATTACAACTATTTCTTAAGCAGCGTAAGCGAAAAATTAAATCACGGTTTTATAAGATGAAAAATTGATTTATTGCCCTTAATGTGACTTTGAGTAAAACATACATTCCCAAGTAGTGTTGGTTTTAAGTGGGAAATAATTTACAATACCTTATATAATGGGAAAATATTTCAATCTAGTTTTGTTCTAAATTAGGTTTTTTTTTGGGGGGGGGGGAAAGGGGTGGGGAAGCCTTATTGCAAGCCATGTTTCTTTCCAAGAAAAGTATTACACGCGGTACATTACAGATTTTTCTCTTTTTCTGGAACTAAATAAATTTTTCCCAAAGCACCTGGACCACACTGCAAATTACTTGCCGACGCATGTTCCACACCGTACTGCACACCGGGTTTAGTTGGCATGACAAATTGTATGTTGCGTCCCGAGGGCAATGCGCTTTAATGTCAGAAATATAGTGTTGTCCTTAGGGCCGGTTTTCAGAATATCGAGATAATTTTATCCATATGAGAGGTCTAACTTCGATTTTAATCTCGATAATGTTCAGCGTGTTTCACGACGTTTAATCTCAGTAAAGAATATCTACTTAAAATTATCTCGATATTCTGACTTAATCGCGATTTTCTCTAGGGAAACATTAGAGATTTTGCTTTGAGCTGGTACAGAGAAATCATTTTCAGAAAGTATGGCAAGTCGGAAGGCATTGTGGTCGTAAGGAAACAGCGAAACAGAACTTTTTCATCCCATGAAAAACACTGTTTGTTAGAATTAATTACAAAACATTTCAATAACATTGAAAATAAACGAACTGATGCTGTGAGACAACAAAATAAAGCGAAACAGTGGCGAACGATTGCGAATAGTTTCAATTGTACATATCGTGATCACTACAGGACAGCAGACAACCTAAAAACCATACGCGAAAAACCTATGTAGACGAACGTGTCCATAGGGGTGCAGTGTGTTCTGCCCTCAAAATAGCCACCCAAGATCACTGTATATTGCCACTAGTAAAGCCAGCTGAATGTCATTCCAGTAGAGACTCATCAGTTGTCATAAACACAGCTCAGATGAGTAACCCTGCAAATGCTTCAGATAACGATGCCTCGACTGGGTCCGATGGTTGGAGGACAGTCTCTGCCAGCCGTGTGAGGAACCGTATGGCAACATCTTCTTGGACTAGTAAACGACGACCAGCAATGCACTCAAACAAAAAAAGGCTGAAGTAAGTGCCCGGCATATAGCAAAAATTGAGATAATGAAAAGTGTGTAATAGAAAACGAGGCAATGAAAGAGATTCGTCAACTAAAGTAACAACAGGAATGAGAAAGAACTAAACAGGAGAAGCTTCAAACAGAGCTCTTAACTTTGCAGATCCTAAAACTAAAGACAGGACTAAGCAACTAATGTGTTATCTGTTGTGGTTTAGTTCACAGCATCTGGTCTTGAGTATATTCACAGACATCTTCAATTAAAAACACTATTAGTGTTTGTCACATTCTTGATTTGAATTAGGCCTACACAAGTAACTGGTTTATTTTATATTTATACCTAATATTAATGCAGAATAGTTGTGAAGGAAAATAATAAACCGATATAGTCTGTTTGACAATCGTGTGTTTGACATAAGGCGAAAATGCGCTTTAACCTCTACATCATAAATTTCAAAATAATTTATTCTTTCATTTAAACATCGCGGACAACAAACAATGAAATCCTCGTCACCACTTTCCTCTTCAAAAATTAAATTGTACATTGCCTAAGCCATTTTCTCTTTATTCTCGATGAAATAACTTTGCCCTCCCGTCACCTTCCTAAAATATTTGTTTATGTTTTTACAGTTTAATCCCGATAATGTGACTTAAACCCCCGAAATCGGCGGGTTAATATTTTATCGAGATATTCAGAGAAAATCGAGATTAATGTGTGCGGTGAAACGGACAATACAGATAATCGAGATATTTTTGTCAGTTAATCTCGATAAAATATAATTATCTCGCGTGGTGAAACCGGCCCTTTGTATTCTTTCCTTCTCGTTTCGGCGAAAACTGTGATTAATGCGTTCGCTTATTTCGGGCGTGAACTACGTTATAGCATGTTTCAAACAAGTTCTTTTTTTACTAAATTATTAAAATTTATCTTCACTATGTATACATACGAAAATAAAACGTATCCCAAGGCAAGGCGGAATGGCATTTTCAAGATATATTAATGTTATTAAATGCTATTTTGGAGCTTTCCTGCATAGTTAAAAAAAAAATTAAGACTGCTGTGTCTTTAGACATAGTACTTGGATACGAGAAAAACTACTATAGTTTCTTGTATTCAACTCTTCTATAGACTTCTGACCGATAAAATTAGGCGGGAGGTGAGTAGTCTAACCACTAACCCACCGCGGCCGCCTACCTGATGTGAACAGCGCACTTAAATAAACCTCAATAAAATGCCGCTTCTAATTTATTGCAACTGGGAAGAAGCCGGCCATAGTCTACGTGCTTCAACGTGCATGGGTTTATAGGGAATTAAATGCTAAATTCGGACGAAGATCTCTCAGTAATTTTTTGCGGTAGTATTTTCACCTGAAGATTTTTTGTTGGAGATTGAACGCATCTAGATTTTTGAACCGTTCAAATTTTAATGTTTTAATTTTAAATACACTTTTCAATTATGTATAAAATGTCACAATTTTATAAATAATTAAAAAGCGCATTTAAAAATTAAAAATTAAAATTTAGAAGGTTTACAAATTTACATGCGTTTGCGTTCAATCTCTAACACAAAATCTTCTATTGAAAATACTACCACAAACAATAACTAAGAGATTTTTGTCCGAATTTAGCATCTAATTCCCTATACGCCTATTGCTGTAACCTGTGCGGGGGATGAATCAGGCCACGCAAGGAAGGGGGGCATTCGTAACTAGACAATAGAGCACTCAATATACAAAATACTATATGTATTAAACTCACAGCTTATACATGAAATCACACATTAATTGCGCTCGGCATTACGTTACAATTAACCAGGATGTCTCAATGCTCCGCTAATATCAGGTACTGCGAGTAGACTGTGGAACACGATAGCCTTGACTATAATTAATGAGCTCGTGACTGTGAGGGAGTCGTAAAGTTCAATACAATGATCCTAACGCTGCACGACCTGGGGTGCCCTACTTGGGGTATATTTACCCAGGATCTGTCTCGTCGTAGCCGTCGGTCAGACCTCCTCGACAGTGGCAGCGGCTGGCGTCGAAGTGGGGACCACTGGCCTAGTGGTCCTCCCTGAAGCCATCTTGTCGCCCCTCGGGAACAAGATGGCCGTGAGCCGCCGTCGCTCCAGCCTTATATAGTGCCCCGCCCGGCCTCACTACCTTGCTTGGCGGGGGGATGTTATACAAACAGCCGGGCTGGCCCGTCGAGGTCGCGCCATCCTGGACTCTCGAGCGTCGCCTGCCAGCCCTGGCTAATGGTGATCACACCACTTTGCATGGTGAAGTCTGGTCTTAAGGTATACCAGTTACAGCTTCGAATAAGTGAATTGTGTACCACCTTCTTACACTTTAAAAAATTTTATTTGGATACTTGAAAATTATTTTTTGTGTTAAAAATGAAGCTAATGCATGGCAGTGTAAATATCCCGATTAGCAAATCAATGAAATGCATTTGCTGTCAGTGACTTGGATCAGTCGATTCCTCTGCAGCGCGGTTGAAATGAGTGACAAACCTGCGAAATATAGTCGCTGAAATAACCCACAGGTGCCCACTCTTCACTGGTGTAGAAAGGTATCATTGTGACTTACTGAACAGGCTAACAACTTTATTGGCCAGTAAAATACTGTACAGCGCGACAAATTTAGTGAAGACCCGGGGAAAAAGTGAACGGACGTTCTTCTTTCTCACACACGCCACTCCTCCCTGCACTGTCGTTTGCCACGTGTCCTTACAGCCAGTAGCGAGCAAGCGGCCTTATCTACAACCTGTGCGTACATACACGTCAGTTGTAAAGTGGTGTTAGTTGTTATGGCAACTTGTGTTGTTTTCTATCCAGTTTCATGTCGCTCTCATTTACCCCCAAGTTATAAGTATTACCGCCATTGTATGTCATATTGTGATTTGCAATATACATATTTGTTATCTTTGCTGGATCAGCAGCCAGTTCGCTTCATTTGATGCTGGAGTGGTGTGAAGAAAAGTGCAAGAGTTTTATGTGATTAAGAAACTATACAAACTGTAAAAAAAAAACTTGCGGGCAGTGTTGGCAAAAGAAATTAATATGAGAGTTAGTAGGGAAACTTTGCTAAGATTAATCAAATCAATGGGGTTCAAGTTCAAAAAATGTAAAAATAAGCTTTTATACTTAATGGAAAGAAACGAGATCGTCGCGTGGCGTGCGAAATACTTTCGAACTATAAGGGAAAATGACAGAAAAGGAGAAAGTAAATTACCTGTAATATACCTCGACGAGACATGCATTCATTCTAATTAATCGTGAACAAGTGTCGGCAGCATAATAATGTAGCAGGAGTGTACACAAACAACTATCCAGGCCAGAGACTAATCATATAGTTCACGCAGGTAGTTAAAATGGCTTCTTCGAGGGAGCAAAGTTTAATTTTTAAAGCCAAAACTAAAAACAGAAAATATCATGATGAAATGAATAGCAACACTTTCATGAAACGATGTGAAACACAACTACGTCCCAACATTCCATCCCCAAGCATTATTGTTTTTTGAAATTGTTCCATGACATTGCGTGCGTGGGAACAAACCTCCGACTATCTCTCTTACTATTACCAACATAAGAAATTGGCTGATAAATGACATGGTTTTTTTTTTTCAGCCGACGAGAGAAAATTTGAGCTGCTTGTAAAGGTTCTGTTACGTCAGCGACTTCCCATTTATACCATCGATAAACTGTTTACATCTCAAGAACACACAATTATCCGATCACTGCCATGCCATTTTTATCTAAACCCCACGAAGTAGGCCTACATCTGGAGCATGGTAAAATCCCGCGTTGCCAACATAAATTCTAACGTTGCGAATTCGTACATTCTGCAATTGACTCATTCAGCAGTAGACAGCAATTCACTAGAAGACTGGGAAAAAAAAAAAAAAAAAAAAAAAACAATGCGATCATACGAGGAAAACTAGAAAACGATTATTGGCTAAATAATGGACTGATGGAGGAGAATATTGGTCAAGTTTTGTTGGACCTACATAGTAGTAGCACCAGCGATATCGACAGTGAGAACCCAAGTAACGTTCAGGACAAGTTGTGTTCCAACGCACTTTAGTGATTGGATCATTTGAATTGTTTCGCGTCTTATTATCTGTCTACCGGCGAATCACGGACGCTCAGTATCGGAGAAACTTAATTCTGATTGGCTCGCTCATGTAATAGACTTGTTTCCACGCAAAGACAAGCGGTCAATAGTCGAATGATGACTGCAAGTGTGCAAATAGTGTATTGAAGTCTAATATCCACGTACAGCTTTTCGCGGGGAAAGAAAAAAAAAAACAGGTGGGCCTAGTGACGTTACTAAAGCCAAACGCACTTCTAATGGCAACGTGTTTGGAGTGGAGGAAGTGAGGTTATGTTTCTAGCACATTCTAACAGTTATTAATCAAGAAATAGAATGGTTTCTGCAAGTTAATACTCGACAATATCGTGGTACAATGGGCTTTTGTCTTACAGTAAACCTCGCGTGTTTCCCGTCTGGTACTGACTGTCTCTTGTATCACCTATCTACTCCATTTTACATCACTGGGACGCTACTCCCTCAGCGCGGGGGTAGATCGGCTCCTTGTGAGGAACCTTGGCCACCCAGTTGGTTATCAATTAGTTTGCGGAGGCGAGGAGAAGCTAACCCCCTCCCCCCTCCGCACCCATCAAACATACTTCAAGCTGCAAAGCAACATTATTGTACAGGATTCCCAGGGTAGCGCCTGGGAGCTGTTTCCATAGCTGAGTTTTACTCTCTTTTTCCCTGCCTGTACGGGATAAAAGAGAGTGGTGAAGTTAATGTCACCTATCTACTGATACCTCTCCCACGCTGTCACAAGGCGACCTCGCAACACGAGCGCTCTTACCACCTCCACCCGGGGCTACACTTGCTTTTTTTCGCACATTATGTTGTTATTTTTCTATGGTATTTTAACAAGGTACCGAAAAGCATTATTTCGTGATTTTGAAAAATACTTAATGCTCTTTATGTTATTTTGCTTCCGCTCCCTTGTACCTCAGTTATAGATCCTTTTTGCGAAAATTCTTCATTTTCGCGCCATGATTTAGGATCCATAATAATAACCGTCAATGTACGATTACAGAAAATTTACATTTTCGAGTTGTTTGATATTTTTGTGCGTCATTTTAATTGTGTATTACCGGCTTTTTGTAAAAAGAGAACTTATTAATAAAATATATATTTCGATGCCTAAGATATGTCGTTGATCGGAGAACTAATTTCAAGACAATCATAGTAGCGCGCTGATGGACTTGAAACGAGATTGTATTATTATTTCTCGAGTGTAGTTTTATTTGTGTCCAAGGAAATTTTTTACATTGATGAGCTACAACCCAATATCTGCAACCGTCCGAAACATAATTTCTTGTTATTTTTCACAAAGTGTCAGTTTTAACGTTCACTTTGCCGTGAAAATGTGCGTGTGTAAAGAAAGTAATACTTTCATTTTGTGTACTCGCGTATCCTTGCAGAATAAATATAATTTCACAGACAAATGTTACGATTTTATAATGATCATTCTTAGTTACACTACGTTGTGTATTGTGAACTGTGCACATCTTCCGTTTCACGTACACTGATATTTTTTTTTTTTTTTTTAATGTCTGCCTTCTATTCCATTCAGACAGTTTAGCCAAAAGGGAAAAGTTTTTTTTTCTTTCGCGGAACGAGTTTTCAAATAAAAAAAAAATGTTGAAAAGGAATAGTTCTGTGTGTCGTTCACCGCGGAAATTAGATTTTTGATGTGCCGTATTTATCAGTCCTATTTGATCGTGGCTTTAACTTTCCTGAACGTTGCAATTGCCCGTCACACTGGCGATGGGATAGGCTCAATATCGTTTCCGGATTGCTGCCGATTAAAGGCCAGAGAAGAGTAGATAGACGTGGGGTAACCATGGAGGTAATAGATGATGGAGTGGCAACAGCCTGTCTTCTCCACGATTATCAAGTGAAGCCGATTTCTTGTCCGACTTCTTTCAACTGCGCATGCGCAGACCGATTGTTTAGTCAGCCGCCACATTATGAGTGGCAAAAGTTACATTGTAAGCAATGGAGCTTGATCACATTTGAAGAGAATTGATAGTGGAAAAGTAAATATTGCAGTGTTGTGTTTTAAAACGATTTGTAACGAAGAACAATAAACTGCAGGGTCAGCATATGACTCGTGTAGAAAGCTCGTTGTGTATACTAAAGGCGTGATATCAGTGACGAGTGTGTGTAAACAGAAGTGGTATATGCGAGGATAATTTTACGTCCGATACTCTACAAAGTAGAACACTGCCACAACTGCTAAACCTGCCTGCGCATCTAAGTGCCATACAATATTTTGCCACCATCCGGAATTAATTAAAAATGAAATACACGCCCATTTAACTACATGTAAAACATGCACCTTTTTGCCACTACTAGCCCTGTCCTTGTCTTTCATTATCGTCAGCTGCCTGGCTTCACTTTCTTGTCTCGGCTTCCACTCCAGAGACTAATACCTCCATGGGGATAACCGATACGGCGAGGAAGTAACTTTGCAGTAAGTTCTTGGTGTATATTGACTGCTGACTCCGATGCGGTGTATAAAAAATTGTACATCCCTGGGAGACCGTAACTTTTTCTTTATTTATCCTCCTTGGATTTTTTTTTCAGCGAGAGAACGGTAATGTTTTTACTGCACTCTTTCTCGTGGCTCTTTTTTTTTGTTGGAATGCGTACGTGTTTTTACTGTCATTGAGGAGATTGTTGCAAATTTTACCACTAGCCTGGTCCGTAAATGGAACTTAGGCTTTTTTTTTTTTTTTTACACTAATTGGAGGAACTAAATTTTATTTCCTGATGTAGGCTGTTCACGTCTTCAAATGTAACATTCCAGCAAGAGCTGTTGGTTACTGTTACACGACGCATAATAATAAATCATGCAAGGAGTTAATAGAGGTCAAAAATGAGCCAGAAGTGGTACGCGAGCTCGACTGCAGTACAACCTCAAGTTTCAAGAACAATTTTTCATTAACTCACTTCGTACTTAACTAGGAGTGTGCGTGCCAGCATGCGACGTAATATATTTGTTGTTATACACAGCGGCTTTTTTCAAATGTTAGTTTCAAAAGTTGTTCACTTTCCCGTGACCAGCCTATAGCTGAACTGACCTCATGTGAGAGACTGAGTAAGCAACCGGAAAGTTGTTAATTGCTGTGGTGGGAGCAGTAGGACAGCTTACGAGCCTCTCACGATGTTTTTCTATCCTGCCTTAAAACTAAGAGGAGAGTGATGGGTAGGGATGGAACCTAGGTGCATCTCAGGGCAAAGCCCCATACGCCTACAGACTATTCACGGTAACGTGAGCACTTTTCGAAGAGCCCCCCCCCCCCCCCCCCACATTCCATTTGGAGTAATAGTCAATCAATATATTTTATTGTAGCCTTAGACGTTAACTTTTGAGTCCGGTGGAATATATGCATTGTGTTTATTACTGAAATGGCAATATTTATTGTTAAATTTGCCGAAGGTTAAAAAAAGTTTGATAGGGAAAAAGTAACTAGGGCCTCAAAAGTGCTCACTTTACAGTTCTATCTACAAGGACGCATACTCGCGGCTTTACTAGGATTGTGCGAACATGGGGCCGCGAATGGAGCAATGGTTATCATCCATGCTAACTTAAACCTGAACTATGGCTCCGGAAAAATCTTCTACAGGAAATAATTGCAGTGGCTATAAACATTTTTTAGCTGAAGAACAGCAGTAGATGTACACTCTAAATTCTAATCAGTGGGGAGAAAAAAAAAAACAGTGTTTATTTCAGTGGAAAAATTACGCGGATTGAATTAGTGGTGTGAAAAATGTCACTGATTCTAAGTGGAGCCATTTTCACTGCGAATCAGTGATTTTCCACTGATTCGAATTTAGAGTGTAGACACCTGTATTTCCTATTTTGCTAATTTTTTCCGTCTAATTGTACCACGTTATTTACCTAGTTTTGTATTTTACTGACGAACTAACTATATATTTTAATTTGTAATCTGCCCTTCGTATTTCAGTACAGTTGTGTTAGGGAAGGGGGTTTCCCGGAAACTCTCCCCCCTGTGAACAACCTTGGCCGGAGGGATTGGGAAGTGTTGGAGGGGGAGGGTTACTTTCTTTCATTCGCGCGGGAATTTTTATTTGTAACCATGGGGTGGGTGGTAAACACCCCTGGGGAGGGGGGAATGCACAATTCCGCATGTTTCCTTCCCGTGTTGCCAGTAGACGCCTGAAACGTAAATAAGGTTCCCATTGATATCGGGCCGGTACATCTTGTAACTCAGTGTCAGAACAACCTAGGGGGTATTATTGATATATCATCAGTTGTCAGTCATACATCAACTGTTAAAATGCCCATCTGTACTTTGGTATTACCAGGAAATCCTCCTCTAAAACTAATATTAAAAACTGACGTGTAGCTGAATGCCTAATTCTATGTCTAAAAATTATTGCACTCTGTACCAATTCTTCTGTCAAAAGAACACATGGCAGTATTAATTTTATCTCTTTCTTTGCCTCCTCATCGTGGTTACGGTCCCGGGGGAGAACAGGTGGGGTACCCGCACTCCTGTGGTATCACCCAAAACCACCCTCACAAGGAGGCGGTCATTCCATACCGCCGTCAATCCAACCTGTTTCAAATTAAAACTTGTCATTCATTAAAACTGTGAGACTTTTGTCACCCATTTGCCACTCTGAGTCATTTCCTTGTATCATTTACTTTGGTGCCATTTCTTTGCCATGTCCGGGAAGGCGACAATTGAGTACACTTCGTTTACCCTAAAAGCGAATGGCATAATGCCGTTTATCCTACTGTTTTTATCCAAAATGCGTTTAACCTAACTTATTTTAACGTAATTTCATTTGGCCTGACTTAGTTTGTCCTAATTTAGTTTAGCCTAACTGCGCTTGCCCTAACTCCGTTTGATGTAACTTCGTTTAACCTTAAATGCCAATTTTTGAATATTCTTAACATAAACTGCGTTTGTACTAATGGTGTTTGGCTTAATCTCGTTTCGCCTAACTTTAATTAGCCTAACTGCGTTCATCCTAAAATATGAAACTTGCATTTCACCTAACTGCGTTCGTCCTAACTTCGTTTGTCCTAATTGCAAATAGCCTAACTTCGTTGACCCTAATTTCATTTAGTCGAACTTTAGGGTAAGCGCAACGCCACCCTACAATGAAGTAGTAACGAGATATAATGAAGATCAAAGCAACGAAAAAAGGACATTAGAAATCGGAATAGCAATGACCAAGGCAAGTGAATAGGAAGCGAATCAAGACACTGAAGACTTAGGCAATGTGTAAGGAGAGAGAGTAATGGTATGACAAGGTTCCAGACTAAAGGACCGGACTACGGGGCGAGGGGGGTCGAAAAATAGTCCACAGTCTCCCCTCCTTGCTGGCAGTTCTAAAACTGATGGCTGGAATTGAAATAGTAGTAGTTTAGTGCCGCAATATAGGCATAATATAATCAATAGAATAGAATGTCAAGAAATTGACCCCCAAGCTGCAAGGGGAGTCTGGATGGAATGCAATAAAACCGCGCTACTCTTATCTTCCAGGAAACTTGGTGTAGATAGTTGTAATATTATATAGAATTGTAATCCATAAAGGCTGTAATGATAAATTAAAGTATCAAATAAAATAAAACAAAAAAGAAACACGCCATACTTCTGCATTGCCCAGAAAGGGCACAGGTACGGGGGTGATAAGAAAAATTCGTGACCGGACTTCGGCTGACCACGGAAAAAAGAAAATAATAATAATTTGGTTAGTCCGAATCCGGGAACATAGAGAGGGAGATAGAAGGAATGTGGGATCTCCCACAGCAGTAAGCCACTTGGCGTGGAGTAGAGAGTTGGCCGGCTGACATTCGGCCGCCGCCCCGCAGCCTCTGCAGTAGGAGATATATCTCCCACGTCAGTCCGCCAATCTCCCGCGCCCCGCATCTCAGTCGAGTGGAGAAAAACTCTCCACCCCGGGGGTTGTAGTGACGAATGGATCCCGATGTCGTTTCCGCCCGCCTGCCCTGGCAAAACTTTCCTGCAGATGGCCGCTGTCATTCTTCTTTTTTCCCGCTTTTGCTGGTCCTCTTGGTTAGCTTCGTGGCGTCCAACGGGAACATCAATCCAACGGCGAGCAATCGTCGCCGAACTGCTTTTCGGAGAAGTGACACTACTTTTTGTGTTCATGTGCTTTACAGACCATTGTATGGTCGGTTAGAGTCTATCCGCGGTTTCTTTGCACTTTTTGAATCAAACCTTTGAAAAATCACCCCATGTATGGCGTGTTTGGTTGTCTCCTAAATACATCATATATCACATGCGATTTATAATTCTGTTAACATAAAATTCCCCTTTTTTAATTTATTTAAAAATAATTTATGTTTATAAAATATAATATTTGATTTATAATTAACATTAATATAAACAGCGAGAAAATATGGGTGTTGGTAATACCTAGTGAGAAATAGTTCTTGTGCAATGATTATTACAGTGAGTGCGCACAAAGGAAATGTGTTTTCCCCTCGGTGTAGTTTTCCATACTTGGTTAAGCTTTTGTTTTCGTCAGGCGGAAGAATATCCTGCAGTAGAACTTAAGCAGGGCTTCAGGAAAGTGAGAAAGAAGTAACCGTGATTGGAGGACACACGAAATGTTCACACGTTTGCTACTAACTACTTTTAAGTGTAGATGGGTTTACACAATGAAAAATATAAGCATTAAGCAGTAAGAAGTAAAGCGTGTGCTCCAAAGTTGATCTGACCGAATAACGATCCTACTGTCTAAGATAGACCAATAGAAAAGCATTTTATGCAGAATGTTAAATGAAATAAAAATAGAAACATGATTTTATTTAATAGTATGTTTGCAGTCGATCATTGTTTTTAGGAGAAAGCGGGTAGAAATAAATCTTGAAAGGTCTATATTTGAAATCAAAATACAAACAAATATGCTCCTCTGTGATTCGCTTATGAATTGATTTTTGTAGTTTACAGTATTTTCTACTGTGGAACTTAAGCAGTGAACAGTACTAATGTATTTAATTATGTATACTTCGATCTAAGCCAAGGCGGTGGAAAACTTAAACGTTTTACTGCGTAATTCTTAAGTTTATCATCGTATAAATGTCTTAACTAAACATAGGGAAAACTTACCGTTACTTTCCTTTTTATTCTGTTTTTACAATTCTTTTGCCCGTCATTTGAAAGATAGAGCTTCTATTTGGAAATAAATGTTCTGTATACTCTCTGAGAATATGAATACTGGCAGATTTAGCATGTATACGATACAATGCAGCTTGCCTTAACTGTGGAATTTTAAACCTTTGAAGCATTAATTTTCACAACGGTTTCCTAATTATACTGTTTGTTACAATCTGTAAATGCATACACATTAAACCAATTTCAACAGAACTTCATTATATTGCTCTATTTATTATGTATCTTAAATACACGTAGGGCCCGCGGTGGTGGAGTGCTAAGACTACTCGTCCCCCGACTATAGTCGAACCGGGTTCGATTCCCGGCGGGGTCGCTCCTGGATTTCGGCATGTGAAAATCGTGCCGGACGATGCCGCTTGTCGGTGGGTTTTCTCGGGAATCTCCCGTTTTCCCTGCCCTTACACTCCAGCGCTGCTCCATACTGCTGCTCCATATTCACCTCACTTCAACACTCGTCGGCTCTCAAGACCTAGATGTTAGGGGGCAGCCCGAATGTCTCCACCCCTCACCCAGGTATCTTATGCTGCGTCCTCGCACCGTCAAATTTGTGTCTTGGTCCTTATGTACGGTGTTACCGTTGTTGCGTTTTTATAAAAATGTTGCGTAGTACTTTTATAGTTTATATTTAACGTACAAATTGGGGTTTGGCGTAACTGAATGATGATTACTATTTACCTCTTTATCGTCCTGTATTGAAATCATATAAATTACATCTCGTTTACAACCGTTTTAGTTAATCTTTAACTCAGGGGAACTGTTATTATATTAATTGGTTAGGCCTACATTGTGTTAATGATTACTATTATGTATTATTTAATTACTTAATTACATTAAAACCACTCTGAATAGTTTCTAAGGACCGACTTCACCTTGTCCATGATGCCGTAGGCTGATGACTAGACGTATGTCTGCGGATGGCAGGCCCCCATCTCTAGACGTCGTCCTGGTGCAGTGTCTCGACGATACAGACCTCGTTCGCCATATTTCCAGCCGTAATATTTGTCCCGTGTTTAGTAACAACCGGCCTTGCCTGGAGGAGTTTGTTTTTAAGCACTCAAAGCTTCGCCCCACTTCCTCGTAGTATGTTTGTGCTCTCACAATCAGGCTACCACGCCTGTTGCTTCACATAACACCGTGCTCGCCGAGACGTAATAGTTATATGATAAGGAGTCTGGGCCAACGACGATTCGATTCCAATCACAAGAATGAGTGAAATATTTCCGAGCATCGTGTCGGTAACCAAATGGTTCGGGGCTTCGCTTTAATCACGGAAGTCCTTTGCTCTTAGCTGCACTGTGCATAACCGCGCTACGTATAAAATACTGACTTTGACTACTACGTACGACCTCGACCCTAACCACTGCGCCCCTGTGCTCGCGGCTGCCTGATTTTTATTCCCTACGTCTCCGCGGGATACATCTTCTGTGAGCTCGCTAGTCTGTTATCGCGTGTCTGCATTCAAATGAGGGCATAACACCACTTTAGCATGCACGGCGGGCGCTAGACACGGGCCAGTGTTTCCATGGTCCTAGACTCGTGTCCTCACCGTATCGTGAACTGAGGTGTGGTGCCGCATAACTGGCGTGGGTCTGTCTCGTGTAGTTTCATCCGAGGTGAGCCGTGATTGAGGTAACATTTAAGTAAAGGTTGTTCACGATGAAGTGACCACTCAACGTTGGAAGAAAGTCCCTGCCCCAACCTTCGTATAATTTAACCATAGACTGAAGATGAGGTAGACAGCTTATTCGTCTTTTGCGCATGTATCCGACATGACCTACCCCGATCCTACACATCTGTCAAAAGTCACATGGTCATAAGTGATGAACGTGTTTGTTTATATATTAAATTTTAAATGGCAACAATTATTATATTAATAAAATACTTTTACCGGTTTTAATTTAATCAAACTGATTACAAATTGGTTAGACGAATTATACATTTATCTCAAAGCATTTGTTTACAAATCAGTTTTCTAACCTAAAATCCAAACCACGCCATTTGTGCTAGACGTGTTGGCAGAAAAGCAGTTCAATGTTGGGACAGAGATTGGTTGTACGTAGCCAGCGAGATCGGTCTACCTCATCTTTAGTCTATGATTTTAATCGGGGCGCTGAGTGACATGCGCCCAGTAAAGTTGGTAACAATTGATGGGAAGTAGTTCCATATATTTACGTTGAATAAAAAGTTTTAGGTAACCATTTCTGATAACTTAAATTATTTCTTTCGCTTTCTGTTTTTTTTTAATGCATCGAAGTGTAAAAATGAGCAGATTTGTAGTGTATTTACTTTTCTAATAATTGCCCAGTTTCACTTGGCCGATGCATGAATAAAGTGATGAGGCACATGAAAATGTTAATCTTACATAAGGCGGAAGAACACACGACGTGCATACAAGTAGATCTTAAGCAGGGCTTTCAAAAGTTCTCATTTTACCGTGAATAGCCTATATAAATGTTGAGCACCACATACCAAGCTCGGGTCAGGCCCAGGCGCGCGTACAGGTGTCATCACGTACAGTGGAATACTTTTCCATGCATGATAAACCCGCAACTTCTGCTGCTACGCTATTTTTTGTATTCTTATTCTAGTGTTGTGATACCCTATTTGCAGTTGCTAAAGTGCCAATCAAAATGTAATTATGAGCGATGTGGAAATTACACTAATTAGACTGCTTTAATAATCCCGTGCTTGACCCGGCCGTTTCCTGAACAGTGCTGCACCGGCTTTTCCTGTCCGAGCGCCAGCCATCAAAATGATTTGTTCCTGAAATATAAGAACCTTGCATTATCATCACAAGTCTCTTTAAGTACTTCTTTCCTAGTACGTAATCAATAGGGACAGGTGTATTTCGCGAAAATATTTCTAGCCATGCTAGTCTTCAATAGTCGACGTCCACAACCTCAACTTCCTCCGATTATTGGCCACGTGTCTAAGTGAGAAGACATGTTCTTATTTGACTGGGCCAATCGTAATATAGTACTTATATACTGATCGTCCATGATTCGCGGGCAGACACTTGAGGCACGGGACATTTAAAGTCATCCAACCACGAAAATGTGTTTTGTAGTACATCTGGCCGTGAAATCTTTTCGCGAAAAACTCCTGTCCCTAATAATCAACGACTAAAGTAATTCAATTCTTTATGAGGCTAATAATTTCATGAACATCTGAATTGTTCTGGGAAAGCTCTCTCTCTCTCTCTCTCTCTCTCTCTCTCTCTCTCTCTCTCTCTCACTCACTCTCTCACTCTCTCTCTCTCTCAAAAGTTGTTAAAATAATTTCTAGTTATCTCCAGGTTCTTAATTGTTTAACATCTCGTGGGACTAATTAAAAGGAAAATTGCATTAATTTGTCAGGTTGTTCCATCTTTCGCTGTATGTTTCTTTTGCGTGTAAGAAAATTATATCAACATTGCCGTTCTTTAAATTCTTTAACCTAATTTTCTGGTGCATCTATTTTCAGTTTTTTTTTCCCCTCCCCCAGCTGAATTCGAGGAGAATAATTATGAGCTACGAGGCAGAATGACGAACGATTCATCATTTCTGCCCCAGAAACTTCAAGGTACGGCGAAGGTAAAATTTATTCCGTTGGTGGAGTGCGTTGCCTGTCAGCGGAATTTTAAGTGGAAGTGCAAAGTATGGCGGGAAGGCTTTCGCTGCGCCCGAAGAGCACGGGAGAGCAAGGTTCTTCGACATACCGTGTCAAGCCTCTCTGATCTCTTCGACCCCGAGCCAATTACTCCTCTCGTCGGCTTTTCGTGTTGGCTTAGTGGGAATTTCCGCAACACCCACGCGGAGTCGAAAAGAAGTCCCCCCCCCCCCCCCCCCTTCTCGGTACAACCAATTCCTCCTGCATCACTGCCTCGCAAATGTTTATGGCTTGGAGAACTTGTGTTTTTCGGAACAAAGTGGAAGTTTCTGAGTGGATGGACTTTTTTTTTTTTCTGTCCTCCTTGTCGTGACTTGATGTCAGCAATTCCCACGAGAAATATTGAGTGAAGTTTCTTCTTGGTGGGATGTCTCAGCCTTGTTCCTCGCTACTCGAGAGTTGTTTTCTGTAAGACGGCTGGTTTGCTTTCACCACCGCAATAAATAAATTTCAACCCTCGTTTAAACACCAAGAAATAACTTTGTATGCACGCCAATATATCTGAAAGATATCATCCAAAACATTAAAAAAATTAAATCATTTTTGTTATTTTTGTACATCGGCTCGGTTGCTGTCAAATTGAATAGAAATTGCTTAAACCGTGCCTGAAATTCAAAGGCTTAAATTTAGTGTAGGTAATTTATTTATTTATTTATTTCGACTCTATTTATACTGGCGAAGTTAAGGCTTCAGTGCCTTCTCTTACACGTAACCAGGCATAAGTCAGTGTACACATACGTAAACATAAAGAACAAGAAAAATACTTACTTTAACAAGAGGCGAAACAGAAATATGATAGCTCAAAAAGTATTAAATGTGAAAAAGATTAGTGGTTTCATATTATGTACATATCTTGAGCAGGACTAGAGACAAGGCAATGTTTAAAGAAACTAAAATTAAAATACCACAGTAATATCTATCTACAATAACACAAAATTTGTTTCATAATCCGCCATGTACCTGAAAGGAAAACAACATATTGAATCCTAGCTCATTAAAATAAATAAACATATCTATAATAATAACTATCATATAATGAAAATTGAATGCAGCAACACATTAAAATAAATTGACGAATGGACAGCAGCAATTTACCCATTGATCAAAGTGAATGTATAAATCAAAAGGTGTAGGTAAAGTATACCAATAGTTAAGAAGGAAAAATATTAAAAATACTATGGTCTAATGATGCGTGTGTGTGGAATCATTGGCGCATATTCATAATGTACTTGGCAGCACTGCTCTTAAAAGTTGTTGGTGCTATAGAGTTCCTCACTTCTACGGGTAAACTATTCCATGCTCGTGCGACAGAGACGGTGAAATAATTTGCATATATCTGGGTTTTGAGACCTGGAATATTTAACAGAGATGTATTTTTAGCACGCGTGTTAATAGTGTGGCCATTCCCCAATGTTTTCAGCCGAGTGCATAAGTATTCTGGCGTTGTAATATACGAGGATAGTGTTTTGTACGCTAGTGTGAGACTGTGGAGCTTTTCTATCAGACTCGAGAGCATTCATCCGCTTAAATCGAGTTGATAGACTAATGAAATTGCAACTTGGCCTTAAGATAAAAGAGCATTAACATTATAATTCTGTTGTAACTCGTAACGTGTAATTTGCATTCAAACTTAGCGTGGCATGGACAGTTAATAACGGAGAAACTCATTTCGCACAACACTGGTTCCAGCTTATTGTTTTCTTTCATGTCTCAGAATCCGCCGTGTTTCAACGAGTTGTAGAAATTACATTTCACAGAGTGGTATGCTATCGGTTTTATTAAATTCAATTTACTAGCATGTTTCCATGATGAAAACTGCAAGCTTAACCAAATGAATCTCCCTTATTTTTAAAATAATAGCGAACTACTTTATGTATTTTGAAAATATATGTAAGTGTAGTGCAGAACGCATAAGAGTAACGAAACTTAAAAAGAACTTAATAAAATGATGTGTAATTTTGAGACATCGAAGATTGTTAAATGTTTTAATAACGAAAATATTATGGATATTTGTATTGATATGTATTTTGGCCACGAAAAATGAAATCGAATATAAATATTGTAACAGTTAGTTTATATGCAAAACAAAGCTATGAGTTGTCGTGAAAATTTTTTTTTGGCAATTTTACCTGTGCTGAGATTGATAAGTTCGATAGTTGATTGCCGGATTATTCGAGGTCTGTTAGGTATCTTGACAGTTGACAGGCCAGAGTTAGGAAATATACACAGTGTGAAAAGATGGCGGATAGTAACAATGGGGTTGTTGATGGAAGTGAAAACTGAGGAAAAGTGTAATGTTAATTTTTTATTATGGCCAGCCGTTTGGTGTCAGTGGCTCAATAAATGTATCCTACGGTGGAGTGTGGGGCATCGTACCAGCTACATAGTCGGTGCTGTGATGAAGGCAGTGGCTTATGTTTTGTGAAATTCCACGGGTGATACGCCATGTGATGGCAGTACACATTATATAAGAGCCGAATTAGCGGTCTACAAAAGAGGTCTACAACACTTAGGCGGGCGGTATTTACATCACATGTTCAAAGTATCTGCCATCCATTCGCTGGCATGCGGCCACACGCCTCAGAGCATTACTTTGCACATTTTCCAGTATCTCCTCATCAACTGTACCCATGTAGCAAAACACATATCGTCCATTTATGGTTTCGAATCGTATGCCAAGCCGGCAAAAAATTGGCAAACAGCTGGCATGCACGAAGCACCATTGCTGGTTCTGAAGTGGCACCACCAAACTAGCCGTACTCTGCCTATGGTGACTGGACCTGGTGTGGTGTACACAAATGGCCCAAGCATAGCACATTCTTATGGTCTATTGATGTACCACTTCACAGCCATCAGATGGCCTATTGATGGCTATCAATGCTTCCGCCATTTGTCAGACATGAGCTCTTAAGAAGGAATATGTTTAGACACGCACATGTTTTTAATTTTCGTTTATTTCACTATTAAATACTTTATATTATATGAAAATCTTATGCTTTTTGGCAATTCAGCATGCTAACCATAACCCCATCGTGTACTCGTCTGGTAAAATAAAGTAACTTAAAATATAGTCGGACTTAAATTATAAAGAAACATTAATATAATACTAATCGCACCAGTTATTCCATAGCCTAAAATTTGCCATGCGAAAAATTCAGTATTGGAAATGTTGCAACTAAACAAAAAAAGAGTGCCGTTTAAAGAAAACGTCCTACCTGAATCGCGATGTTAACCCAAAAAAACTTGCCTTTAATATTTTATCTCGCAGTACGTCAGTTGAGAAATGAAGTCGACATATGTTAATATTTGTGATGAGGAAAGGGTAAGGGGACCTGTTGTCCGCCGAATTCGAAACTGACTTTCCGATTATTCCGCTAGAAAGCAAAATTATGTGATCTTTGAATCAATAGTGTAATGGGGTGAATAACCGGATGGAATTTTTTGGACAAGAAAAAATAATTAAATAAGACAAGTAACGTATGAACAAGTATATATATATATATATATATATATATATATATATATATATATATATATATATATATATATATATATATATATATATACACACACACACACACACACACACACACACACACACACACCGAACAGTGGAAAATTTCAAGAACGACTAGAGTAAAAAACAGAACAGCAACTAATTACGAAAATTATGTGTATATATATACCCAACCGACAACATAAAACAACAGCGGCTAGAAACCTGACAAAATAAGTAGGACGAAATAGGACAACACAACAAAGAAAACACATCCAAACACAGCAGTTTTACCAGACACGATAGAATGCAAACCAGGTATGCTGTAGTCAAGAATATATGCACAAAGCCAGAAAATTCCATGAAGGAATTGAGTCAAACAAACAGGACAGCAACCTAAATGCGGAAAACTAATATACTTTATATGTATACGAAAAAACTATGTACTACCACCAGACAACACTCCGAAGACGACACAGGCTAGTGATCTACTTAACAAATAAAACAAACTAATGGGGTACTGTCGTGACAATCTGAGGGAATAGTGAGGAACCTGTGTCTCTGAACGAATGATAGGCTTCATTCACCATATTCTCTTCCTCCATTTTCTGTTTTGTAGCCACTTAAACAAAATAGAGTTTTGTGGCATCAGTGGCGTTTTCAGATTGATTCATCTCGATTCATCTCGCCGACTGGACAAGGAAACATGCCTGTACGGTCTGCTGCGCCGGCTCTCCGCTCATTAAAAATAACAGCTGCGTGTAATCCGGAGCGAGCTCCGCCAAAACCAAACGGAAGAACTTTTAAGGGAAACAGATCTGTAATTTGACGCAAGGTGGAACAGATTGGATAATGGAGATGTGGACATCGGCTCGGACAACTCAAGGGCATGTGGCGTCACAATGTTCGCACGGACACGCACGCGTGGAAAACGCAAGCTTAAAGAAAGTCATTTGGATGACTGGAAGTGGAGGAACTCTTGAATCGACCCATTAATTCTGTCTCTTTGTATCCCCCTCTCCTCTCCCCCCCCCGGGACCTCATTTGTCCGAACCCTACCTGTTGGATGAAAATAGCCATTATATTAAGACAACACGCAAACACAGCCATATTTTGAGTTGATGTTTTCAGTCGTAAATGTATATTTTTTAAAATGTGAAATACGTGATTATAAAGCGCGAGTTTTAATTTGTCGGGAAAGAAACTGTGACCCGTATAACTTAGGAAGATGCGTTTCACTAAATAAATTTATTATTTTGATGGAAGTGCTATTCGTACGGACTCCTTTCATACATGTTAAATCAAATAAAGATATCACACTTTAGAACGACGTGCTCCCATCGGCTGTTCCGCATGAACTTGAGTCGCTGTTGTTCTCTGGCTGATAAATATAGGTAGAGACCTGAAAAATTCGCGAGTACAGTGACCTGCAGGCTATACTCTACAGTCTTATGTAGACAATGCCTATGTCAACTGTGCATTGGTTGTCTGCTGTCACAGTGGAAGGCAACGATTGGGCCAGCGTTCTCCAGGTGTCAAACACTGCGTGGACCAATGCCTAAAGGTATATGAACACACGTGTTTTGAACTCTAGCTTGTTCCAAAAGGAATCCGCGAAATCTTAAGGTCTCTAAATATAAGGTACGCCAAGGTCAGAGGTAGCTTACTGGGCTCTTCAGCTGATGGTTACAAAACCGCCACATACTAACACTTCAGTTTCAGCTAAATAACTTCAACACAGTATTTTATCTTCATCTAAGGATAGAAAACGTGGCGTACGTTACCGTTGGCCCGCGAGTTTCCTCTGGACACTCCCTTTTCCTTCGCCCTTGCATTCCACCACTGCTCCATCCTCTCCTCATTTCACATTTCCCTGCGCTTTAAACTTCGTCGTTAAGAGTGGGATGGACCCCCGCGTTTTTTTGTGAAATAGTTGTTTGCGCGAATACGCGTACCTCGGTAAATAAATGTTCTGAAAATACGACTTTTTGTCAGAAAATATAAAAAGCAATTATACATGCCCAATTTTTTTTTTTGTCATATTAAGTGTATTCTTGGAGAAATAAATTCGTGAAAATGGTCAAATATCGCATTTTTAAAGCTCGTGCATGCAGTTTCCTTAAGGGCCAAGAGAAAAATACAAACATACGGGCGTAGTTTAATCTGTCGGCTTTCATCGCGGGTAATAAAGTTCCACTGTTACAGTTCTTATTTGCCCAATACAGCGTTACGACGGAAACACTGCACGCCTTGCGCGTAGGAGCGATGAGGCACTAGAAGTGCGTGTTAGTGTAGCCCGTATCGCTCCTTCGCTTCTTGACCTTATTTGGTGGGGGGAGGGGGAGTCCATCCCACTCTTAGCGCTGACCAAAACTTCTTGATTCAACTTGAAAAATCATGAACAGAAATGTTTGGTGCACGCGAATATACGAGAATCTGCCTGTATCACCTATTAGTGTCTGCCCGTTTCACCGGTCTGAAACGTTTTAGTGGTTTCAATTGTTGGCATGTTCCTCATCTGCAGGTGTATAATAGGTTGAAGTATGTACGTAATGTTCGAGTGTGTATGCGAATGTGTGTAAATGCCAGGGTTATGAGCATAAGCTCGCGGTTTGTTGGCCGATGTACGCTACGTATTCCGGAATCACGAAGGGAGCAAATATTCGAAGTTGGCCGGGGGCTGGCTTGTTGTGCTGCCACCTGCCCCGCGGCCAGTGGAAGCTTTACGACCTCTCGCGGGCCGAACCATTGAATGGCGGAAGGGGGGAGGTGTAAAAGGCGGCAGTTACCGCTACATTTACAGCCGGCTATTAATAACGCAGGGGAAGGGCCTTCCTTTTCCCTGTCCAGTTGGCTTTTCCCATCGTTTCTCTTTCCCGTGCTTTTCATCCGTGTTTTGGTACATTATACTTATCTGCAGTTTCGTTGTAACGAGGTGTGAATTTTACGATTGATTGATTGGTTCCGTGTTTCGTGATATGCTCTTCTCAATTTGTTACATAAGTTAAATGTATATGTGTGCCTCATGAGCCAGGGTACTGCCCTCACAGGAAACTGGTACTTTAGACGAAAAACTGGTATGCCAGGCGAATTAACACGACAAAATTAGCCAAGCCATTATTTTATGTATTCTGGTTAGTAGATGATTATACAACGCTATTTTTTAAAGCAAAATGCGCAAACTCTTAAAGGCATGCAGAAAATCCGTACTACTAAAACACAGCTTATTTACATTTTTTAAAAAATTATTTTCTTTCGGCATTTAATTTAAAAAAATTGTAAGTTAGTATTAGGGAAAATCTTATGCACATATTTCGCATTTAACTCTGCACTGGCACGTGAAAAAAATTATCGTAGTTTACTACATAACAAACAGTGTAAAAACTTAAATTAACTTCAATAAAATAAAATCACAACATAAAATCAAACTTCTTCGAGTACGAAATCAAGATCACGGATGTTCTGGTCTTCCTCCAAACCTTCGGTAGCATCATACACAATCTTGGATGTCATCCGGTCACGTATGTCTTTTTTGTGAAGTAAGGTACTGGACTCAACATACTTTTGTGGTGTTTTTTGTTACAAGTTATCACAAATGCTTAAATCTTGGTATTTTCGTGCACCAAGACGAATGTGTCTTTGTACACGGTACGACGCCCTGAAAACTGGTACGTATACCAAG
The DNA here is from genome assembly GCA_029891345.1 of Dryococelus australis. Taxonomy (NCBI): domain Eukaryota; kingdom Metazoa; phylum Arthropoda; class Insecta; order Phasmatodea; family Phasmatidae; genus Dryococelus; species Dryococelus australis. Next base: position 75,303,424 of record CM056996.1, read on the forward strand.
AAACTGGTACGTCTAACACCCATGTTATGAGCTCGGACATGCAAATTCCGTGCCATAGTTTGGCCGTGCTGTAAGTTCGTTGGACTTTTGTCGCCGCAAGGACAGTTCTATCCAATAGTAAAGGGTCAACGGCAGAGCGACCAATCCCAGTAATGCGATCACACAGGTGTAGTCTATTCGCGGTTGCTTCACACTTTTTGAATATAACCTATGAAAAAATCACCCCATGTATGACGTGTTTAGTGTTATTTCTGAACTACGCCGTGCTTCACAGTCGTTTTATACCTTTGTTATCATTAAACTTCTTATGTTTCGTCAGTGTGAAGTCTTACCTATATTTTTAATTTATAAAATATATCATTTATAATAAATATGAATTAAAACAGTGAGAAAACAGGCGTGTTGGTAACGCCCGGTAAGAAATAGTTGTCATGCAAAATTCTATTACAACTAGATGCGTAAAAATTCGGCACGATGTCCTTTGGTGTAATTTTCTGGACTTAGTTAAGGTTAGATTGCACGAGGCGGAGGAGTGTCCTGGAAGTAAAACTTTAGGGCTTGAGAAAAGTGTGATGTAACCGTAAATGGATTGTAAACGACAATTAAGAATTAACGAATTGCGTTGAGTTATGGGTAGAGTAGTGAAGTGAAGCTTGTCGCCAAACAGAGCGTACTTTGAACGTCTCTGTTTACGAGCAACGGCCACATTGCAGGGCGTTACGTAACGTGAATCGACGAGGTCTCTCGAGCATAACCAAATAATTCCGTCGAATTGATTTGCCAGCCTTTACATATGGAGTTTGGAAGTTTATGTGCATTTCATATTACTAACATGTCCACTTGGTATGACGGGAGATTACCCATAGGACAGCTGACATACAGTAAAGGTAGGTATAGGCTGTTCACGGTAAAGTGAGCCCTTTTGAGGTCCTAGTTAATTTTTCCTCACAGCCATTTTTTATCCTTTAACAGTATTTTTTTTAAATATGGCCATGTATAGACTGTTCACTGTAAATAGAGCACTTTTGAAAGCCCTGCTTAAGATCTACTTGTATGCACGTTGTGTAGTCTTACGCTTTATGTAAAATTAACATTACCATGGGCCTCATCACTTTTTTAATGCATCGGTCCAGTTAAATTATGAAATTTTTAGAAAAGGAAATATTTTTCAAATCTGCTCATTTTTACACTGTCACATATTTTAAAAAAAGGGGGAAAACGAAATAAATAATTCAATTCGTCACAAATGGTTACCGAACACTTTTATTCGACGTAGTTATATGGAACTAATTTCCCTTCATAGTGACCAACTTTACTGGGTGAATGTCACTCAGTGCGCCCCTTAAAGTACATGCAGGTAGGCGCAGTGACATTTTTCCAAGGTTGATTTTAAAAGTGCTCACTTTATCGTGAACAGTCTTTAAATAATAAACGCAGTTCATATATTCCACCGCACTAGGAAGTTAACGTCTAAGGCTAAAATATAATATATTTATTGACTATTATTCCAAATGACAGGGCTTTCAAAACTGCTCACTTTACCGTGAATAGTCTGTAGGTAGCGAGGTCACTAGAGACGGAACAAGTTGATCAGCGTAGGAGGAACTGGGAAAGAATCGCTAGCGTTGAGTGATTTAGGAAAACACGTAAAACCGAAATCAGGATGGCCGGACCAGAATCGAACCCGGACCCTCTCGAATGCTTGTCCGGAGATTAATTACTGCATTACCATGCGCGGTCGTACAGAACAAGCTGAAACTTACTTCGATAAACGGCACACACATTCGTGAGAGATTCGGAATGGCGCTTCGCAGGTGACGATGAGCCTAAAGCGAGGTAAGAATGCAGCAGTGGTGGAGGATGTGGGAATGCCTCGAGAAAACCCGCTGGCTAACGGTGACGTCCGGCACGATCTTCGGGTTTGACTCCTCTAGAAACCACATGGGCCCGAGGCGAGAGGCGGGTGGTCCACTGTTAAAAATTTCTGTATATTTACGGAATGTTTTACGGAATTGTACAGTGTAAATACGAAAAGGCAATCCGTGTTGACGAAAAACGCAGTTAAGTCCGTAAATACAAAATACGGAACGTCTCCGTATTTCCTTTGGCTTCGAGTTACAGGGACGAACAATACCGATTCTAAACGAAGCTTTCTTCGCCACTATAACAAGAAGATTTATCGTTTCTGCGGCAGTTAAGATTATCCACGCGACTATGACCTATCCCTTCAAACATTAAAAAATAGCATCAGGCGTCTGTAACATTTGGCAACACCAAAAATACACTAAATTTAATAGAGACTGAATATTTACTTTTCTCTTTTAAATAAAAATACAAAATTTATACCTCAATTTTCAAGTGAGAGTTGTAAGTGAGTGGTTAGAGTCGTGGACTGGTGATTTTTTGTCTCGGGTTCAAACTTCGCTTAAGTACAAAATATTTTAACTTTTTAAATATAATGTTTTATACACGGTAGAACACCTACGAAAAGTAAAGACATTTTCATTATCTCTTTTTATTCTAAACGGAAAGTACAGAAAACTAACTTGGAAATTAACGAAGAGGTTCCGTGAAATTTACGGAAAGTCTGTTTCTGAAAATCAATGTGTCCGTAATTTTACGGAGAGTTTACGGACACTTCTGGATAAATTTTTATCATCACTTTTCCGTAAAATGAAGGAAATTTTTTTAACAGTGTGGCCCTCATGCATCATGGCCCCGGTAGACCTGGGATGTGAATTCAGAATCTCGTGATCGTGTCTCATTTAGTGGCCTCAGCCTGTGTGGATTCATATATTTATTTTATTTCTAAGCAGTATATTCATACTTGCAGCGAATATTTGCCTTGAGTTATTTAATTTCTCGATACCGTATTTAAAAGTAAATATATTGTCTTTGATAATATGGTGTGAGCAAGTTACGTACGGTGAATATTATTATGATGCTGTATGATGCCCGAATTTTTGTCAAAAAGTGGAATCTAGTAGCGATACATATTCCTGAATTTTATGTTTTCGCAAAATTGTGTTCTTTTTGTAAAATTTGTACCCATATTTGAAATATCCGCCCTGAGAGTTGATCTACTCATAAAAGCTGAACACGGCGATAAGCACAATTTTTTTATACTAATTGGAGTGTGCGTTAATTTTTTGAGGTCCGTACAGACAGCCACGAAGAAGTGAGTCGGCTTACTGTGTCTTACCGGAAAAATATAAAAAGTACCTAAATCTTAAGAAACGTGAAAATGCAGTGCATAGGAGGGGTGAGATTTGTAATTTTTTTATAAAGTTTCTGGTCACATCACCCAGAAGAGCAAAAGCGCAACTCTTCTTTTTCTGTCTGATTACAAAACAACCGAAGGCGGATTTTATATCGTAAAAACTTGTGCAAAAAAAAGTTGAGAATTTTATAATTTGTTATATAACAAATGGTTTTCAGTTAAGTCCCATAATAAATTTCTTATGAAAAATATAAGACAAGGAAATGGAAAATCCACGATTGATAAGTAAAGTCTCCGAATAGATATCTGGAGTAAAATTTAAGGCAAGAAAATGGAAAATCCCGGATGGGCAGTAAAAGCACATCGTGTATGTTCGACGCTCTGTAAGGTAGGCAGGTGTGACATTTACTGGGAGTGGTAGTAAATAAATACTTTCAGTCTGTTTCTTGAGCTGCATGAGTTACAGACAAGCGAGTTGGCGAAAACACTGTTTACTGAGCTGACTTTCATTCCTGGTTGTGTGTTTCGTTTTCTTCCAATCACCTGGCAAGCAAATGGCGCAGAGGAAATGCTGAGAATTTCCGATACAGCGCCTGCATATTGTGATTTTTGCACCAGTACGTTTTAAGAAAAATGTTTCCAAGTAAAAGTTATAATGTAGTCAAATAATACTTAATTGTAATATAATTTCAGTCATTCATATTAAAGAACTTGAAAATCCACTGGCGAGTGTATTTCTTTATTAGAACAGAAACGGATCATGATTTACTCATCAGTTTTTTTTCTTTATTCTTACTACGTTCATAAATGTTCCTTAATTTTCATGAGCCCAAACTGTAATAATCTTGCATTCCTGTTATCTCAAACCAATGACTTAACTTTCAGTTACACAGATTTCCTCATCACGGTTTCTGTCTCACGTTTTAACCATTTTTGATATTGCTTTTTGGGCTTAATTTTAAGAGCGGATTTATTTCTTGCGAATTTCTCCATGCAACATGTTACCTACTTGAAACTTTACACGCTCTCGGATTTTCTCACGCGGGAATCGTGCCGGACTATGCTGGTGGTCGGTGAATTTTCTCGGGGATCTCCCGTTTCCCCGACCCTTGCATTCCGGCGCTGCGCCATACTCACTTCGCATCACTCTCATCGGCTCACAATACCTCGATGTTAAGAGCCTCCCAAACCTCCCCACTCCACTACAGTTCATACTTTACAATATTTATGTTTAGAAATACAAAATCCATTTTAAGATGCCACAAAAATATTAATTTGATGAAAATACAGAACCAATCGAAAATTAATTCTAACACATTTTGCAACTAATTATTGGGTATTTATAAGTCCCATTTTTTCCATGTGAATTTTAAAGAATGAAGTTTTATTTCACATAAATTTTCTTAATGTGTTCATTATACATAGGACCACCTGTTTGTCGCGAAAATATTTACGTGGAGGCTAGACTTCGGTATCCTATGAGAACACTTGCAGTCTTCATTTGACTATTGGCCGCTTGTCTTTGTGTGAAGGTAACCTGTTACATTAGTGAGCCAATTAGGATTTAATTTCTCCGATACTGACCGTCCGTGATTCGCGGGTAGACAGATAATAAGCGTGACAACTAAAATTGTTACGTTTTATATAAATATAGTGTAGTGATTTTATATTTTATATTAACGTACGAGTCGGGGTTGGTGTAACTCAAAGGTGAACACTATTTACCTCTTTAAAGTCCTGTATTGAAATCATATAAATGACATATCGTTTACAAACCTTATAGTTATTTTTAAACTTGGAGGAGCTGTTATTATATTAATTCGTTACATTGTGTTATTGATTTTTATTATTTATTATTTAATTACTTATGTACATTAAAGCCGCTCTGAATAGTTTCCAAGCAACGTCGCCACCTTGTCCATGATGCCGTAGGCTGATGACTAGACGTATGTCGGCGGATGGCACGCCCCCATTTCTGGACGTCGTCCTGGGGCAGCGTATGGGCGACAAATACCTCGTTCGCCGTGTTTCCAGCCGTAATATGTGGCCCGTGTTCGGCAACAACTGGCCCTGCCTGGATGCCGGAGGGGATTTGTTTATAAGCGCTCAAGACTTCGTTCCACTTCCTCGTAGTATGTTTGTGCTCTCGCTAACAGGCTAGCACGCCTGTTGCTGCACATAACAAAATGAACCAATCACGAAAGTGATTCTGAACTAAAGTGCGTTGGAACACAACGTGTCTTGATATCTTTTCGTGAAAAACAGGTGCCCCTAATTATACGTATCAAAAGGATCTTACGGGAGTTTATGTATTCGCTTTCGATTATACTCAGTGTAAATGGGATAGCAAAACTTTTACTTATCATTTATTATTTTTGTGGCAGCTAAAAGCTACAATTTAGTCTCTACCTTCCCGCAGGTGAGGTCTGGTTCGTTCCCATCACCCATTGGAGGGAACAGTTTTGAAGCGGGGATTCTGACTTGAGTGGTTTAGCAATTACTTCAGTGGTAAAAGAGTTTTTCAGATAATTTCTGTTTCCTCAGCCGAGTTATTCCGCCGTGACCATCACTTCATATGGCATTATGCATTCTTCAAGTTGATCTGGAACGCCTGTTTAGATGTACAAGCGAGGTGAGGCTCTTGATATTTATTTATTTATTCGGTAAGTGTTATTCAGCTTTTTTCGTGGCACCCAGGTTTTAATTATTCGCCTTTTAAATGGACTTCTCTTTTCTCTTCAACCCGTTGGCTAGTGGCCATCACTGAAGAAAAAAAATACAACTGTAGAAACTAAATTTCAGCATTCAGAAACTCCTGGAATATAAGCATAGGGATACAGATTCGTTAATACATCCTAAATGTGGTTATATGCTGTTGACGGTAAAGTGTGCACTTTTGAGACCTTAGTTACTTTTTCCTTTCAGCCATTTTTTATCCTTTAAATATTATCGTGTGAGAAATAAACATAGTGCTTATATTTCACCGCACTCGACAGTTAACGTCTAAGACTAAAATAAAATATATTTTTTAAATATTATTCCAAATGAGAGGGCTTTCAAAAGGGCTCACTTTGCTGTGAATAGCAGACTGTTTCTGCAATAGCTGAAACTGTAAAAAATAACAACACGACTAGCTGCTAGAATCTTTGTCTTCTATTGCATTTTTTTATCTTGTCGTATATGTTCTCGGGATTTATATTTACTTTTTTCTTGTAATGAACATGTCGTAAAGGCTGTTTACGATAAAGTGAGCACTTTTGAAATCACCCTTAGGAAAAAGTCATTGCCCCTGCCTGCATATACTTTAACGGACGTACTGCAGCAAAGTTGGTAACAATGGAGGGAAAGTAGTTCCATACGTTAACGTCGAATAAAAAGTGTTTGGTAACTATTTTTGATAACTCAAATTGTTTATTTCGCTTTCTGTTTTTTTTATGCATCGAAGATTAAAAATTGGCAGATTTGTAAAATATTTACTTTTCTAATAATATCACAGTTTCATTTGACCTACGCATGAATAAAGTGATGAGGCGCATGGCAATGTTAATTTTACATAACGTGGAAGAATACACAACGTGCATACAAGTAGATCTTAATCAGGGATTTCAAAAGTGCCCATTTTACGGGGAACAGCCCTTAGTAATTTTTCATCACTTACCTCGTGGTATAGGAAATTTTTTTTGTGGTATGCTAAGTAGATACAACTTCGTCTATATTTTCAAGCCAGTAGTGTTGAGTGTTGGTTCGCTCCAAAATGTCGGTAAGCAGACGAAGAATGGAAGGATACCTTGGCCTTCGAGATCTTACTTCATCAGGGTGAAAATAAATAAGGTTTTTTAAGAGAGCGCACAGAAATGTAAATATGAGAGAAATTATATTGATAAGAAGCTAGGGGAAGTCAACTCTGGGACTCGCAAAGTGATACACGTGGCCACCATTTGTGACGTTGCACATGAAGGCAAGGAACTGGAATGTATTAGTAATATGCTGGGAAACTAAAGAGAAGAATTTATACCTCGCGTTCAATAGCCTCGAGGCAACATTCCGCTGCAGATACTAGTGCAGAACCGTTGTTCCGAGCAAAAGGATAATGAAATTTCTGATTGCGTTCCGGGTATTTCGTTCCCACTCATTTTTTTTTCTCCCACCCGCTTTTACCATCTGTTTTATTCCTTTGATTTTTTTTTTTTTATCGAAGCACACCGTGCAGTTAGGTTCTCATCGGACTGTTTCAATATGATTGTTGGAACTGGCGAAGGAGCTTAAGGTTATCCATATTACTTGCCCCAGGGAAAATAATTTTCGTTGGTTGGACCAGCAGGTTTGGGGGGGGGGGGGGAGGAGGTCCCTCGGCACTGAAGGAGTAGCACGAAGAAATATTTCCTTCACTTTTCCTTTCCCTTGGTTCTGCGAACTGTGTAGATTTTTATTTTTTTTTCTGTGGCCCTGCTTCCGACAGTGGTAATTTTAAGTTAATTTAATGACCAGTTGAACATTATGTTCGCAAGCTTTTATGCCGTGTGTTGTTGACTAGCATTATTCCTTAATTATTTCAAGGAAACCTTTCCATTGAATCTTTGACTGGAATGTTAATAAACTATAGCTGTTTTAAATTTTCGTTGCAAATTTTCAATTTTATTCCAAAGAAGCCTTTCAATTGAATCTTTAACTGGAATGTTGATTTACTATAGCTGTTTTAGATTTTCATTGCAAATTTTCAATTCTTCCTTTAAGTAAAATTTAGTTTCACCAAACATCTCGTTTTAGGATGATTTGGATTACACATGTTCAGTCGTTTATATTATTAAATGCAATATTTTACTCTCCGCGTATTAATTTCGATGTTTATCTCATTTGTACAAAGAAATCGAAATAGTATATTCATATATAAACTCTTCTATTTAAAATTTTGAAAAATTGCTGTCTCTCTGTTTACCTGTTGTTGGGTAACTATCTTTTTTATTTTATTTTTTCGGTTTTTATTGGTGTGTAAATAATTTCACATTATGTGGTTTTATATAAATAAATTTTGAATTAGTTCCAATATTAGTGTTGAGAGAAATCAACTTGTAATCATAGACGTTATTTGTTTTTTCGGTGTCGGCATATAATTTTTAGTGCCAGTAAAATATCACAATGTGCTTAGACATGTTTCGAAAAAGGAAGACAATTTCCAGTTTATACTTTGTTGTGACTAAGATAACCACTGACCAGGACCGTTTTACTTGATTTTTAAACAAAGATACCTCTTTTAGTTCACGTCTCTCCTCCAAACTAGACATTTTCCATTTCCATATCTTGAATCACACTTCTGGACTTGCTGAAGACTTCTCTTTACAAAGAGTTTACCAATTTAAAAAATGTTACTATTTGTTAGTGACAGGGTGTTTTGTAGGCCACACACGACATAGTCTTGTAGGTATTAATTGGGGACATTAGAAATGGTTATCTTTTATTTAGAATTAAAATGTGGCAAGAAAGGTTTATTTAAAGAAAAAAAATTGCTAGTGTTTCCAACCGAAAAAAACACGGAAATGTGCTAACTTTAATCATTTAAAAATATGAATGAAAGTTTGCTGGTTGTTTGTAGTTTATGACAGTGTTATCTTAATAAATGAAAGTTACCTTTAATGAATAATGCGATGTATAAACAGTACAACTAGGATTTTTTTTACGTAATTATGGGGAAAAATTGAATCTAAAACAAATATACAATAAATTAGGGTTTAGGTAATGTGCGAGCATTTGAAATTTCTTGATAAAACATAAGATTGCATTTTACTAATTAACATTTTTAATACAAGGACAGAAACGAAGGCTACGACACGAATTTGCGAAATAATAACCTTTTGGCGAAGGCCCGTTCCACAGCAAGAGAGTCTTAGTCATTCAGGGTCAGTGCGAACTTCCGAAATTTGAGTATCAACCTTTCCTCCTGTGTATACTGCTGGACATGGGAATCGGTACACCCTTAATGTGCCATCCATCTGCAATAAAATGAATACCACAGACAGCATCAATTGCACATTTAGAGTGGTTAAAGTGATGTCGCAGAAACGCCACTGCGACTCAAGATATAGGTGGCGCGATCGATGCGCCACGGTGTCGTGCTTGCGAAGAAAATCGAGACCCAGAACCATTTGGACCGGGTCATACGAAGTCGGATGGTTGGCTCCTCGTATAGCTATTATTCATCTTGATCGTGCATTCACCGCTGTGACACGATGTGCGCAGGCGTAGATACACATAGGTCAGTGGCGTGTGAACTGTTGCAAGGTAAGCTGGTGTTTGCTCACTGCTGTACATTCTCGGTGCACGTAGCAGGAGCCAGTAACCACCGTGCAGCGTAGGGAAACTGAATGCATTCCGACCACTCACAAGCGAGCAGCAAGGGACCCATTACACACGCCCTGTGGCGTCAGCTTCCGAGCTACGTTTTACTGGTGGAATTATAAACTAGCAAGCAACAGGGTGTAGCACATAGCTAATGCCAGCTTTCCTTGCAACAGTTCACCACACGCCACTGCCACAGGTCGTACGTCACGTAGAGGGGGTACTGATCCTGCCAGACGCACTACAGACAGAGAAGATCGTCGTATCCGGCGACGTGCAGTAGCAGAACGTGGCACCTCACATATGGAGATCCTGCAGTCTGTGGGGTCTGCACTGCATTTGACGATCAATAACCATTCTTCTCCGTTTGAATGATGCTGGCTTACAGGCACAGCGTCCACTGTGCCGTTTGCCTTCTACCTGTCGGAATTGCGCTTGTATCGCCCACCAGGCTCTACAAGATATGGACACTATTCTTTCTCCAAATTTGTCCACTATTGAACACGTACGGGATGTGATGGGGCGATGATTCCACCACCGTCAACCACCTGCCCAAACATTGTCTGATCTACGTATGCAGTTGCAGGGAACATGGTGGTATGTGCGCGAGGACGCATGCGCCACATTTACGATGGAATTCGTCGCCTCGTTGCTCCCTGTACAGCCGCGTGGAGAGGCTCTACCCCATACTGAACGTGTGCTTTGCGGATGCTAAGCAACGCATCGTCCATGTGTGAAAGACTAATCACTATAGGCTATTCACAGTAAACTGAGCACTTTTGATAGCTGTGCTTAAGTTCTACTTCTATATGTGTTGTGTATTCTTCTGCGTGATGTAAAGTTAACACTGCCATGGGCCTCATCACTTTATTCTTGCGACGGTGAGGTGAAGCTGTGAAATTATTAGAAAAGTAAATATTTTACAAATATGTTAAGACATTTAAGTTAAGACATTTAAGTTATCACATATATTTACCTAACACTTTTACTTCGACGTTAAGACATCGAAATACTTACCTTCCATCGTTATCAACTTTACTGGGCGCATGCCACTCATTGCGCCCGTTAAAAAATATGCAGGCAGAAGCAATGACTTTCTTCTGAAGTGGATTTCAAAAGTGCTCACTTTATTGTGAACAGCTTCTACCTATTTGTAATATTATTTATTTGTCTGTGATAGTTTAATACAGTTTCACATAGGGAAATATGGTGTACCAATTTCCATTTCCCAGCTGTGTAATCACGTAGAGTAAGAAAATTGTACGGGACTTTCTTCAGTCACGTTATAGGACTACGTCAGGGAGAAATGAATAATATAAAACAGCAGGTAATTTTTAGAAATGTGGAATATACCGAATGAAACCGTAATTACTGACGGAAGACACTGCCGTTTTCAATGTCCACCTTGTCCCAGGTCGTCTTTCTGTACGAATTACAGATATCTCCCCTGCCTTGTGTGGCTTGCCGTTGCTGTGTGTGATACTTGCTTTGCTACGATTGAGGTTGCTGCCGAAAACCGATAGTTATATATTTTCAGAACATAAAACGGGGAAGGCATACAACGAGAGACTTCTGAATGGATCTGGTCCGAAAAACATTATCGCGTTCTGAATAGAGACAGTAATCTATGGTGTTGGTGATGTTGTGCTTCCCTTGCAAACAAATTTAATGAGAACATTTTCCACAACAGGAACTAGATATTTGGAAGATAAATTATTTTAACTACCGACTATTTCGTGCTCTAAAACAAGCACGATGTGCTTTTAGGATTCCCACAGAGACGTCGCCATTTCTGTATTCGATTATTAAAACCGACACCACTCAAGAGAGCGAGACATGTGTGTTGCGCAATTTTGTAAAACTGCAACGTGTTCGACGAGATTTCATTTTAGAGCAAGCGTTAGCTCCTTTGAAAGACGACTTCAATCTACCACTTCCTTGTTACTACAATAGACATGCAACAAATGAAGCAAGAATTCTTCTGGAGTGCTATTTTTTTTTTTACTATAAGAATTAACACTGAGCGTAATATTTGTTTCCTTTAAAGTTTAGCATCATGAGTGTTCAGAATACGTTTATAAGTTTTTACATCTATACTGATATTGTTAGTAAATGTGACTGCCCAATGTGTTTCTTAATTAATTTCCACAGCATTCACAATCATATTTTAATCGCCAAGCAATAAATAAGCGCTTTGTAGAATACGTTTGTGTACTTCAACAATAAAATGTTTGGGAACCAGTTACCAAATAATCGTCTGTATCATTAAAAAACATAACAATAGTGTACAACTAATATAATATATTGTTATTATTTTTGTAAATGTTACTTCTGTGAATTTCCTAGAGCGCCAGTTTTATCGCCGCAGCGAAAAAAAAAAAGTCAGTCGTAATACTGTAATTTTGGTTAACTAATTTTATGTTTTGTGGGGGGAAAATTATTGCAAAAATGATATGTGAATTTAAACAAGTTAGGCCTTTTACGTACGTAGGAAATCTAAATATGCCGTAATTCCCTTCCACATAAAATTCGCGTAACCTCAGTCCCGGTGATTTTTGACACTCGCGCCGTAAATCGATGTTTTTTACTTTCATATTAACTTGCTTCACTTCCATGTTGACTAACAGAAAGCCCAGCCACTGATAGACCTGGCCCAAACCGGACAGAGCACGACTATAGCAATTTGAAAAAGCAGCAAGGCGATTCCAACGGTTTTTATTTGTTTTCTTTTCCACGTATCTTCGTGAATTATGTTCCGGTAGATTCGCCTTGATTATGATTGAGTTTTATTCTTTTGACGTGACAGGGACCCAATATTTCCAGGGTGTTTAAAAATATAGTCTGTTTTTCGAGGACATGTATTGTTTCAACTGTCAGCTTGTAATATCTCACAAAATATTTAAAAAAAAAAAAGGATAATTTAAAGACGTTATGATTTTAATTATGTATTTGATCTGAAATGTTGAAATATTCCCGTTATCTGCTAAGTCAAAATGAATTTAGCTGCAATACTCTCTTCCGGATTATTATTGCCGATGTAATGGTTGGCCCTCCAAAAATATTTTTCCCATTTCTTCTCTACACAGTGAAAATTGAAAGGGGAAAAAAAAAAAACAGGAAATTAAAAAATATTTGCAAATGAGTAATTTCCTTTATGTGGAAGAAATTTCTCTTTTATAAAACTCCTGGTATTGCGAAAAAAATAATTGAAAACATGTACCAAACATTGTGTTAGAAAAACTTCCAAATATGATGAATGGTTGGGTGATGACGTACGTCTCATCGTCAGGGATGTCATTAGAGGCGAAACCTGGTTCGGGGACGGAAGCAGCTATAGCTTGTAATACAAAACAGTTTCAACATTCGCCTTGAGCGATTTCGGAAAACGATAGGAAACCGAAAACGGATGGCTGGATCAGGGATCGAACCTGCGTTTTCATGAACGCGAGTCCTGCGCCACGTTCAATTTTTTTTTTTTTTCATATACAGGATTATCCCAATCTTTGTGAGATGATTTACTACAGAAAATGAGAAAGTAAACATAATAACAACCTACGACCTAACGTTAATATTAAGAGAGTTACACAACTTTGAAAATTGGGAATTAAAATTAGTTACTTTGCAAAATGTCAGAGGCGAAATGAGATGATGCATCACATTCGTGAATAGTGTTTCCCTGCTTTTGTATCTGCCATCTGTGAACTTTTTGCTGGTAATAGTATCGCCCGTCATTTGGATACGAGATTTCATGTTAATTAACCTGCAGAAGTGTCTTTTCAGTGGGTGTTTTGGAGAAAAAGTAGCTTCTCTGTCATTTTGTAAATAACTAATTTGAATCCCCAAATTTCCCGTGTGTGTCTTTCCCTTAATAATCACGTTGTGTCATAGTTCGTATTAAGTTTTATACCAGTTGAAGTTAGTGTGATTATACATCACTCAGATCTGTTTATTTAATTTGAAGTCAGTTATTATTTGGTAATTCGTAACAATTTTATGTCATAAAATTAAATATAAAAAATACGCCATGAAATATTTGTTCACCCCTCGTGTGCCTGAACCCCTTGGGAAGAGCATCAGTTCGCAGTGGCGACGTCTGTCAGTTTCCAAACGTGTGTCTGCGCGGTAAGAATAGCAGGCGCATTGCCTGCTGTCCTCGTAAGGGTAGCGGCAGGCTCGCCCCTAATTGGGATTCATTGATCGTTCCGGCCATGAAGAGGAGGAAGAGGGGGTGGAACCGACCCCCCCCCCCCCACCTCTTCAACCTCTTTTCCCGCAATCTGACTTTGTAATGAAGCAAGTTTCAGGCCGTGCCTCCGACCTACCGCTCCCCTCTCTACTCCATCCTGAAACATACACAATTTCCCAACCCTTAGCCGTTTCTGTTCGGCAGTCCGGACTCGCGAGGATCGTGTTTTCGGTCGCAGTGACTGGGCGTCTCGTAGCTGAGAGAGGTCCAGAGGGACTTGAATACGGAAGCGTTCGAGATGTTTCCTGGGCACAGGCTGTTCGCGGTATAAAACGAGCACTTTTGAAAGCCCTGCTTAAGATCTACTTGTATGCACTTTGGGTATTCTTCCGCCTTATGAAAGATTGACATTTTCAAGGGCCTCATCACTTTATTCATGCTTCGGTCAAGTGAAACTGTGAAATTATTTAAAAAGTAAGTATTTTACAAATCTGCTCATTTTTACACTTCGATGCAATAAAAAAACGGAAAGCGAAAGAAATAATTTAAGTGTTCACAAAGTGTTACCTAACACTTTTTATTCCACGTTAAGATATGGAACCTTTTTCCATCCATCGTTACCAACTTTACTGGGCGTATGCCAGTCATTTCGCCCGTTACAATATATGCAAGTAGGATCAGTGACTTTTTTCTAAGGTTGATTTCTACTTTATAGTGAACAGCCTGTATATACTGTTGTTCACTGTTAAGTAAGCACTTTTGAAATAAACCTTAGAAAAAATCACTGCCTCTATTTGCATATATTTTAACTAACACACTAACTGGCATGCGCCCATTAAAGTTGGTAACGACGTTGGGAAAGTAGTTCCTTACTTAATCATTTAGTAAACACTTTACCTACGCATTAATAAAGTGATCTGACCCATGGCAATGTTAATTTAACATGTGAAGGAAGGATACACAGCGTGCATACAAGTATATTGTAAGCAACAGGGCCTTCAAACGTGCTCAATTTGAGCGTGAACAGCCTTGATCATTTTTTTTCCTTGAAGTAATTATTAAGGGTGTTATGTGCCCTCGAATATCGAATTTTAAAAAGATTTTCCTTAAAAATAGCACCAACTTCTTGCAGTTAAGAAACAAATTGGTGAGTGATGTTTTTAGAAAGTATATCTTAAAGCACTAAAAACGTGGTTGGAAATACCACCCTAATTCGTAGTGAAAATGGGGGCTGGGATCTTACTTATGGATAAGAATGTGTAACCCTAAGATAAACGCGATTTTTAAAGATATCTTATGAATTAACTCGTGTGAATGAACAAAAAATAATAATTTTTTTGTGGGAACATTATCAGGTGAACAGCTTTTGAGAAACTCATTCATAACTTAAAACAGAATGTAAGTTGCCTGGCAGGTAGGCAACAAGCACTCACGATAATATTTTTAAATTAGGATTTTTGTGTAGGCGTACAGCTTCCTTAAAAATCACTTTAGGGGTAAAGTGAACATTCATCTCGTCTTATATTTTCGCGAGGAATAACACTCCGGAGTTTGTCAGTGGTGTTCATAAACATCCGGTATAAAGACCTTGTTAGTCAAAGAAAGTGTTTGTTGTATTAGGAAATTATCTTTAAACAGTTAATTATTATTTTGTAGAAATTATTTTGAATAGTAACACCTCCAATGTATGAACCTCGTATCAGCCCGCCTACAGTTCTGTCTTGCAAATTATCCATGAAACTGCATGGGATCGCTGCTCGTTTCATAATATGCGCTTTTCGCTTTATTTGGCTATAAGCGTAGAAGGGGAAAACGAAACACATTGTACTCTAAAATTTTTTTTGTACTTTTATAAAAAACAATTCTTGGAAGCCCAGTTGCCAAGAAAATCATTTGTAAAACTACAAAGAGTTTCCTAGTAAAACCTGTAAAGCATTTATTTGTAATATTACAAATGATAACATTGTATTACAACTGACATTATTTAGAAGTGTACATAAAATATGTTTTTCTAGAAAGCAAATGTGTTAAACTAGTAACAGAGAATAACTAAACAAAATATTTCAGAATATAATTTACAAAAAAGAAGTCTCCACTTTGTCAGCACGGGGACTAGAACCCACACCCACTGTGTTATTAGCCGGCACCTTTAACCACAATACCAACTTGATGTACAAATACCAAGTATATTGTTTCAGTTAATAGAACTCTATGTACGTACAGCATCATATTGAAGTTATTTGGTTAAGAATAATAGGTACATTTGTTTCATTATAAGAGTTCTGTTGCTTAGTTAAGAGATTTGGAAGGCTCTTAACAAAGAGCCGATTTAAGACTGCTGTGCAGATATGAAACATTAACAATAATTAACGAATAGTACGGCCACGTTTGGTTATGATTATTTGAGCTGTTTTAAGTGTTTGACGTTATTCAAACTTGCAATAATTTTCTTCTTGCTCATAGCTACACTTTACATCACTAATATTTCTTGCACAGACAGCTAAATACGGTTGTACGTTGTTGAGTGTCCACCATTTTGCTGAAGCTCGTGGAAACGGATCAGTATAGTACAGACGTTTCTTGAGGTATATTACAAACATGGCCCTTGTAGTTTTACTGACGAGTTGTTTTACACGAGAAATCTTTGCACTGTTGCAAGCATTTGTAAAATTACAAAGAATTTCTCGGTAAAAATTACAATTTTTTTTATAGTATGTGCGAAAAGAATAAATTCAACAGAACTTTCAAAAATGTTAAATTAACCGTGCATTTACTACATGTACTAAAATGAAACATTTGACAGCATTTTAAATCAGTTTTACTTTGTTAATTACAGATGACGGAAACGTTCCTTTAAATCAGGATGTTGGGGACAGCGCAGAAGATTTTTCGCTATCGGTTTTTACCGTTTATCGATTACGTAGTCGCGTTTGCTTTCATTCACACTGTATATTGAAAACATTTCTTTTTTCGCCTCGCAAAATTTTTAAACCTTTATTTTATTGCCCATTTTTACCTGTACGCTATTTCATTATTTTTAACATCGGCTCTCTTATACACTGTACGTGAAGGGGAGAGAATAAACTGTTAAACATAGCGCGGCCTGCGTTAGTTTTCTCCATAGATGTGTATAATACTGTTTATATTTGCATGTTAATGAACCTGAGGTGAACAGTCGATAAATCCAGAAAGTGGTATTTTTTTAGTTCTTTTAGCTTTAATTTTTCTGCGGCATAGAGGATTTGGCAAATAGGACTTCTGTGCCATCGACTATTTTAACGCTTTCACGTCAGGTGGGAGTCCGACCACTACGTGAATGACCCCATCGTGAATGAGAAGCACGTTATCGACGTTATAGCTCGTGACCTGAGCGGGAATGGCGTCAATACGTCCCGCGGCACACGAAATCAAATTTCGCTAATTGAATAACCCGCTGTTTGCCGGCCCCTTTCAAGATATATGCGTCATGTATTCGGGCTATGCTCCAGTTGGCACTTTTTGTTAACGAAATGGTCACGTGACCCCTGATTTTGTCAATCAAATAGATGACGTGTTAGTGTATTTTATGTTTCGCCAGCTTCGAAGGTGATCAAAATCACCGCCACATTAGTTTTAGCTGTTTGAAAAGTTTAAATACGCACTTAGGGGAGGCTGTTGGAATAAATAAATGTGTACCGTGCTCACAATTGTTTCACAAAGCAATTCGCTGAAAAATTTATTGAATACGTATTTTCTCATGACGAAATTGTTGTTAAATAACAACTTAATGGCATTAGTGTTTAATTTGGTTAATTTAAAATTTGAAACGGTTCTCTAATAAATTTTGGGAATAATTACTGTATATGTTAGTATTCATGGAGTTTTAATTTCGTAATCATGTTACACCAAAGTAATAATAACATGGCATGCTGGACAGTTGAATGTCGTGGTGTTCCGACTTAAACCTTAGAAAATGCTAATTACTAATTACAAAATAAAAAAACTCAAAACGGTTTGGAATACAGTCTGAGTTATTAGGTCGGAATGGTTCCCCTCCGTTGTTCTCTGCCACTAAGTCTGGAGTAGGCAGTCAGTAATCTAAAATACGTTCTAAGACTGGGAAGTACTTTTATCATGAATACCTACGCAGGAATGGCATCTCAAAACATTTTCGTATCTAATGACTTAAATTTCGTAATTTCTTTCTTCAGCGTGTTCTGCGACCTTGGAAGCTGCCAAATGTTTTTTCCCCATGGTGTTATGCAAGTATTAAAAATAACAGTAATACGATCATGAACTTCTTCCTATGTTTATGTGCATTTTAGTAGGAACTTGCAAAATCCACGTGATAGCTTAAAACACGCTAGGCTTCATAGTTCTCGATCTCGAGTCTCCATCGTTAGTTGTTGGTTCCTGCCATCTTGAGAATCAGTTTCCCATATCAGCAAAATCAGACTTGATTGGTCGTGTCACTGAAGTGCTCAGTTTGGCCCAGCCATCTGTATAGGACGTGCCGTATGAACAGTGTTCCAAAGACAAAAGTAACGCTAAATGCTATCGTGCAGTGGTGCGCAACCTGCCACCGAATTGTAACGTGAGCTTTGCAGGTTTCTGTTCATAAACGTATAAGCTTGTAAGACACGTGTATGCAAGTTACACGACTCTTTAAGAATGCAAGCCTGGCATATAGTTACACTTTAGAGAGGCAAGGTTACGTTACGTGAGGGTTACAGTATCATTGATACCGCAACATTGCGGCATGTTCTCTGTGCGTTTCTCACAATGCAGAAGTATTTGATAAGTAAAATATTTTTAAGGCTGAAAGGTTGAACACAGCCACTGTCGAGGAACGTAATGGTACCTTCAAGCGTTTATTGTGCCGTATTGATTGGCTATGCATGTCGTAAATGTTTTCATCGATGCAGTGAGCATGAGAGACAAAGAAGTCACGACTGTTTGCTCAAGATTATTTAACACATGATAAAGATCTTCTTAGTGTGTTGTCATAGAAGTTTCCAATCCGTCGACTGAAATCAGTCGACCATAGACGTTTGTTTTCTTTTGAATGGCCACTTCTAGCAATCACAAAACAAAATAGATGGTTAATACAATAATATTTTGTCGTTTATACGATGTTTTATTCCATGTGACATTAAAATATTTTTTTTCTAATTTTGGAATTATTACACATGTTTCTTTATTCACACCTTGCATAGTTGATTCTCGCAAGTAAAAACGAGTTGTTACTGAAATTTAGTGTTGCCAGATTTCATGTTCTCATCCTTATTCCACCTAAATAAAGGTGTATTTGTTTGTGGCAACTAAGCAACAAATACATTCCCTTCACTTCCCTAATGTAGCAATTGCATCTGCTTTTTCTGTGTAAAATTCACGTTTTCTTGCAAGTCTTCGTAAAACATTTTGTGCAATTTTATATTCTTGCGTTTCCCATAGAAGTTACCTGGTAAACGTTCGATGTTGAAATAATTTTTACAAACTCTTAAAAAAAAAAAAAAACATGATACACATTTTAACACATCTCACATGAAGTATTTAAAAATTCTAGCGTATGAGTTTGTAAAACAGCTCCACTGAATTCACTTGAAGTACTATTCTCTGCTGGAAAACTTGAATTATATACGTGTAGCATTTATAACATTTAATTGAAAGGTTGGTTTATTTTCTATTATACGGCAGTATTATTTTCAGCATTCTCCGCAACATTTTCAGCGTAGACACCCTTGTAGGGTGCATTTTTTACCTCAAGTTTAGTTTTAAAATTTTAAAATAAATTTTTCGCGCGACACGACATAAATAAGGGCGTCCCAATTTTTGTTAAGTTATTAAATTTTCACTACATTGATTAACTTTTGGTTATTGACAGCTGGCAATAAATCGTCATATTTTCTAGCGGATGATTACATAAATGGCACTAGCAAAAATAATGAAACGATAAACATTTTAGAAAAACATGCTCAGCAATGTCCTATGCGCTATCAGTGCGTAAAATAAAATACGAAATCTGTAACGCAGGCGGTAACTAATTTTCGGTAGTTCCAAAATGGCGGGGAATGGCTTTATTAACATTGAAGTAGTGTATGAATAGACTCATTATTTGCTAACATGATTTACATAAGAAGAAAACAACAAAATTAAATAGCCAGGCCTTCAAACAACAAATAAATTGGGACTACCCGAGTAACAGCCCTCCCTTTCTGTTTTTTTTCCACTCCGAGGTCATCCACCGTTATTTTTAACGTTATGTGTATTTTCTAACATACAGCATGATTTTCATCGTAGACACCATTGTCAGGGGCAACTTTAGTTTGTATGTAACTCAACGCATGCTTACGTGCTTAACGTGAAGTAATATGTATGAAAATACCCCATTGTGTGTTAATATAAGTTATATAATAAGAAGACAACGAAATGGAAAGATACAGATATTCAGACAACAGATAAATTGAGGAGGAGACCGCGATAACGTTGCCCCCCTTCCTGACAAAACTCTATAGAAATCTTTGTAACCGTTCCGTGGCACGGTCAGGAAATAGGGGATTTGGGTGTTGCCTGTAAAATCCATAAGTGACGAGGTGACCAGTGAAGCTTCACCGCTTCCCCAGTATAGCAGAGTTTTTACTCCCTTCTCCATTTCCGAGCAGCCTTGCCTCTCTTTCGCCAAACGGACGCTGGAAATCTGACAGGGCGCCTGTAAGTATAAATATTGCATGAGAGGGCCCAGGCGGCTAGCCTATTGTTTTTGACGTAAGCCAAAGTAAATTCAGCTAAAAACCTTCCTGGAGCAGAACCGAAGCGGGGGAGAGTGACACGAGGGATGTCGAAAACAAAGAATAATTGAATACTAGGCTTTCCGAAAACGTCGGTTCCGGTTATCGGAATATAATACCGCGTACCTTTGGCTCGGCTTGTACTTTGGGCAGTGACATTAGTTACGTTAAAAAACTAGATCCTTGAAAACACTTAAATCTAGGAACTACAGATGTGCATGCATATTTCATTTTGCAATTTAATATCGAGTGGCACTACTTCACAGCAGTTACGTGAAATGAGTTAAATTTGTTTCCAAAGCCGTTGGCTCTTACAACTTATCTCTTTAACACCACACAGCGACCTGTTACAGAAACAAGCAAGTAAAAAAGCAGTCCTAGTGAGTTCCGATGTACTGATAATCAAGTATAATTATTTCTCGGCATTAACAACCAAAATCGTTAGTGAACTTTCTATCTAAAGGCTGTTCACTATAAAGTGAGCACTTTAGAAATGAACCTTAGAAAAAAGTCACTGTCCCTGCATGCGTATATTTTAACGGGCGTACTGAGTGACATTCGTCCAGTAAAGTTTTTAACGATGGATGGAGAGTAGTTCCATATCTTAACGTCGAATAAATAAGTGTTGGGTAACGTTTTGTGATAACTCAGAATTATTTCTTTCGGTTTCTGTATTTTTAATTCACCGAAGTGTAAAAATTAGCAGATTTTTAAAGTATTCACTTTCTTAATAATTTTTCAGTTTCATTTGTCCGACGCATGTATAAAGTGATGTGGTCCATGGCAATGTTAATTTTACATAAGGCGGAAGAATACACAACGTCCATACAAGTAGGTCCTAAGCAGGTTTTTCAAAAGTGCTCATTTTACCGTGAACTCTATAAAAAGAAGTAATTCGCCCCTTGCTATTAAAGAAACGGTAAACCTGTCTCAACTGTATTTAAAAATGTTAAGCGACTGAAAATTTCCGTGTTACTAAACCCAATACTAGTACGCAGGCAAAATTGAATTGTGATCAGAAACACACCAATCGTAGTGGAGAGGGCTTATTATAGTCTTGTGGGAGGCCGGCTGAAAACAGCTGAAGAGAAGAAATACAAACGATATGCGCCGTAGAGTAGTTTATCCTTGCTTTTTAACTTTTAAATTAAATGTGTGAAGTATGTGCTTTCTTTTGTGTCCTTAAGATCATGATTGCCAGTGTGCGAAAGGAAAATGTACAATATTTTATATGTCTATATTACATTAAATTTTGTCTGTGTGTTGTATGTGTGTTTGTTCTGGACTTCGCGAAAAGAAAAAATTCTGAACCTATTGAAGTAAAGTATTTTACTTTAGTATGTATTTTTTTCGTGTACCTGAACATGTATTATATGTGTCACATGTCAGCAACATTAATAGGCGGAGCCATGAGGAAAAAAGGAGTTCATTCTCATTAATATGAAAACTGAAGAAAATTGCAAAAAAAAAAAAAATGTTTCTCAGTATAACGTGTTTATAGAGATATAATTTTTTTTTTTATGTTTCTCTTTGGAATTAAAACATTTGATTTATGCGTGCTCCTGACAGACGGGTGGGTCCGGGTATGTTGTGAGGTGAAATACGCCAGTGTAAATCATTTATAGGCTGTTCACGGTAGCACTTTTTAAGGCCCTCCCAAAAGGCATTAACACATAATAAATATATTTTATTGCAATCTCAGACGTTAAATTTTGAGAGTGGTGAAATGTATATACTGTGTTTATTAGTCGTACTGGAAAGCTTACATTAAAAAGTGGCGGAAAGGTATAAACCATTTGAAAGGAAAAATTTAGCAGGGCCTTAAATGTGCTCTTTTTATCGTGACTAGCCTATAGTAGACAGTAATGTTGTGTTCGGAATGAAGCACTTGCCGTAGATGCTGAACACTACATTTTGATCTTTCAAATCTCTCAATTATAGTCATACGCTGTTGTTTAGTCCTTTGTTATTATTGTTTTAGTCGATATTTAAGACCGCGATTGATTCTTTTCCTATCGTACCCTTCATAGTTTCCCCAAGTCTCGAGTGCTGGGGAGGTTGTCGAGTGTTTTGTCGTGCGAACGAGGCGTCTTTACGGGCGAAAGAGAAGGGAAGGTGTTAGCTGGCAGTTTCGCGCGTTTTCTTCGTCGGCGTCCCCCCACCGCCTCCCCCCTTTTTTATGTCTCTGATAGCAAAGGTTTAGGATCGGAGCGCTTCATTACGCGCCACTCGAACCGTGCAAGCCAGTGGCCTATTTCGCCCGGAGCCGGCTGGAGAGTTCAAAGGATTGCAAGCAACCTGGGCTCTCTCTCCCGTGACACGCTTTACTACGGCACTTCCATTCGTGTGTCCTTTGCACCCCCACACGCGCCAGTCTTCCCCCTGCATTCGCTCCCGCCTCCCCCCCTTTTTTTTCCAGCTTTCGATGTGGCCGTTGATTCTTTTTGATATGCTCGCAGATAAACGAAGTCCACCCATAGACTAAGGATGAGGTAGACTGCTTACTCGTCTTCTGCGCATGTACCCCAACATTGACCTACCACAAAGGAACACAACTGTCAAAGTCACATGGTCAACAGTGATGAAAGTGTTTTTGTTTATATCTTAATTTTTAAGTGACAAGCACTATTATATGAATAAAATACTTTTACCAAATCGAATTTAATCAAGCTGCATTACAAATTGGCCAGAGGAAGTATACATGCATCTTAAAACATTTGTTTACAAACAAGTTTTCTAACATAAAATCCGAGCCGTGCCGTTTTCTCTAGACGTGTTGGCACAAAAGCAGTTCAATTTTGGGACACGGGGATTGGTTGTGCGCAGCCAGCGAGATCGGTCTACTTCATTGTTAGTCTGTGAGTTCACCGGAGTGTTTCTCTTGTCCCTCATGTTTAAATTAGCCTCCACACATCCCATGTCACGTCGTACGCCGTGGTAATATTTTTTTAAAAATATATTAATACCAAAGTTTAATTCAATTGGATATTCTGTATCATCGAAGAATTAGCGAAATCCCTAATTAAAATATGAATAAAAATAAATTCGTGTTTATATAAAAAATACTTCCTGCAGAAAATAATCGCTACAGTAAAACAAAGTCTTTGACAACTTTCTAATGTCGATGGATAGTCGAAAGTAACTTAAGCTTACTGTCACTTGTACGATTCGCTTAGTTATAGGCTATGCACGGTAAAGTGAGCTCTTTTGAAACACCTCTCATTTGAAATAATATTCAATAAATATATTTTATTGCAGCCTTTAGAAGGTAACTTTAAGAGACCGGTGAAATATATACACTGTGTCTATTACATACATAGCGATGTTTATCTACAAAATTTGGTTAAATTATAAAAATTGCTGAAAGTAAAAAGTAACTAGATCCTTAAAAGTGCTCACTTTATCATGTACAGCGTATAGTAGGTTTAGGTTGACAGTTGCTTCTAATGGCTAGCTTTTAAAATTTGCTGCATGCCAGTTTCTATCATCAAGCGAGAATGTCTGAAGTAAACGGTAGGATATTCACGGGGACGGGTGGGCATTACCGTGGTTAGGTATATTCTCGGAGTGCTCCCATTTTCTCCTATGCATGTACTCCACTGCTGATCCACCCTCTCTCCTCCATATCTGATACTATAGTCTTCAAGCTGCTACAGTGCGTCTCTGTCTTGACTTGAATGACACGGTCTGATTAACAGCAGTCAAGAAGTTAACGATGTGTTGAAATAAGCCCGTATGTCCAAAAATACATTAAAAATTGTCACGTTGTATAGTTGTATATAAACATAAACGTGTATGATTAGCTAACCACTGCAGTGCAAGAGTGAGACACACGATAGTGTAGAGCAGACCTTTCTGTTGAGTAGAGCAGTCGGTTTCAATTAGTGTACGCCTCATCTTAGTACGATATAATGAAAATAATCTCGAGTCTACTTCATATTGTCAAAGTGATAAGCCGTCCGTTTCATAGGAGACTGCACTACTGCGAGGTAACTTTCGAGTTCGTTAATTTCCGAAATTATAAATTATCCTAACGGCTGTTCACGGTAAAGTGAGAACTTTTGAAATCAACCTTTGAAAATTCTCACTGTCCTTAGCTGCGTGTATTTTAACGGGCACACGTGGCTTGCGACCAGTAAAGTTGGTAACGACGGAATGGAAATAGTTCATTTCTCAACGTTGAATTAAGTGTTCGGTAAACATTTGTCAATACTACACTGATTTATTTTTCTTTCCGTTTTTTAATGGATATCAGTGTGTGGTTTAGCAGATAGTAAATTTTTACTTTTATAACAATTTCACAATTGTTTCCCTTCACTTACATATGAATAAAGTGATGAGACCCTTGGCAATGCTGATTTTGCATATGGCGGAAGGATACGCACTGTGCTTACATGTATATCTTAATCAGGGCTTTCAAAGGGCTCATTTTACCGTGAAAAACATTGACTAAAATATAATATGATTATAGAAATGTTTTGCATTTTTGAATTATTCTCATTCGTTGTTCGTATTCGTCTTGCCCCAGTTAGATTGACTTGCCTGGCCGTGCCGTCACCAAACAAACCATTTTTGGTCTGTGTATTATGACAATTCATGCAAAATGATGCGGTTGCAAGGTATCGTGCGTCCACCCGATCATGGACAATATGGTGATTAATGGTCGGCACGGAGAAGCGAGGTATGTTTAAAAGAAATGGCAGCACAGTGTTGACGGCCAAGCTTCCTTAAAATAGATTACCTTTTCGTTGTAAATCGTTTTATGTACTTTGTTTGCGAATACGGTTTTGTTTACTTTTTTTGTAAGGGAGTGAAGAGATTTGGGCGGCTCGTAACAGCGAGGTCTTGTGAGTTCTTTGTAAGGAGTATAACAGAATTGAAACGTAGAATTTTTATAGAACTGTAACGAATATAAAACGAATTTATTAGAAACATTTTTTCTAACGTTGATAATGTTTGAAAATCTACCTAAAATGCCACAAAAAAAAAACGAGTTTTCTGCCAGAACACTCATAAAAAAATGCGGATGACTTCATAATAATTCACAGTAAATTACAAAACTGTGTAAACTTTGATAAATAACAGTTCTCAACAATGGTCGTAACAGCGTTATATTATGCTGCTTTCACTAGCCCATCATTCATTACATGAAGCTGAATTAGCAGTATCAGCTTGTTGCTATCCAAGGAGTCGAATAGTTTGGACGAACATGTAAATGCAGTTGGGGACGAAATATTACGCATAGTTAATTTGAGGCGCTTAAGAAAATTTGCCTTCCATAATTTTTAGTGCACGGTTCCTTCTGATGTGTTGAAGTTGACAAAATATAATGTTATGCGTGGTCGGCCAGTCATTTTCATTTCCTAGCATTTATGCCTGATCAGCGTTGTTCATGGGGGAAAAAAACTGAAATCATAGCCACTGTCGTAGCCATGTCGTTCAAGTTGTTTAGCTTCACAGGCGCGCGATATACCTCAGAGGATTCGTTATTTATTATTCCTTGAAAACGGCTATTCTTAATCCGTCAGCTGCTTAGTTACGTGGGATAATTAGTCCGAATGAATTATATTAATCAGTGAAATAGCATTCACTGAAAGTCAGCTGGTACGCTACTGCTGACCGGCGAATCAAGCAAATTAACCAGTGGTATTCTTGACTTTCAGCGGGAAATCACAAATAAATTTGTGAAATTCAGTCTTTATATTAATTAGTCATCTGGCATTGATTATCAGTTGCTCAATTCTCACTGCTTTCACTGATTTGGCTCGATTCTCACTGTTTCAAGTTTAGAGTGTAGGTAGAGTGCAGTGGAAAAACGAGGGCGTTGGCTTGTTTATTTCGCAATTAAATTGTAAATGTATGACCGTAATAATGTTCATTTAACACACCAGTAAGTTAAGTGTTCATTTTTGTTTTGATGACAGAATCTTACAACACAAGGCAGTTATTTTGGAGAAATATGATAATTTTTATTTTTGTAACTCCAGTGGACGAAAAAAGTACAACACAAAACATAAAATCTTAAAAATGTTGTTTAGCCAATCTGCAAATGTTTATTAGTGAAATAAAATAACAACTAATGCTTACTCGTAAGTTCCACCCGTCGACTTTAACTGCAAATATTAGGGTATTTTGAATATGCGGAAAAACGTATCTTCATTGCCTTTGGTATGCTATGTGTTATTGTACAAACCTCCTTTCAATAGCCTGTTAAAACATTAAGTGAGGTAAGGTAAAGAGCAGTATAGTTTTTTTTTAAGAGAACGCTCATTTTATTGTGTCCTGACTGTCGTGTAGCAGCAGTTAGTAATCGTTTTTGACCAAATTTAACTGCCGACTGTCTGCACCACGCATATTTGATAAAGGCTGTTCACGGTAAAATGAGCAAGCACTTTTTAAAGCCCTGAAGAAGATCTACTTGTATGCACGTTGTGTATTCTTCCGCCTTACGTAAAATCAACATTGCCACGAGCCTCAGCACTTTAAACATGCGTCGGTCAAGTGAAACTGCAAAATTATTAGGAAAGTAAATATTTCGAAAATCTGATCATTTTTACACTTCTACGGATTAAAAAAGCAGAAAGGAAAATTAATTATTTAAGTTATCACAAATGGTTATCTAACATTTTTTTAATTCGACCATAAGAAATGGAACTACTTTTCATTCTTCGTTTCCAACTTTACTGGGTGCATGTCACTCAGTGCGCCCGTTAACATATATGCAGGCAGGGCCAGTGAATTTTTTATAAGGTTGATTTCAAAAGTGCTCACTTTATCGTGAACAGGCTTTAGTCGAATTTTTATTCCGTCGTTCGCAATGTATGTAACAGCTGACTGCGATTCCGGAGCAATCAGCCGCAGAATTATCCATTTGTTGGAAAACGTTCCGTTATTTGGGCGGCATGTATTTTTAACCGTAATTTGCGGGGTCGCTCACCGCTAAAAGCTCGCAGTAATGGATCAGTCAACACTGCTAATTGCGGGTGGCCACAGGAATTTCCGTTTGCTAGGTCATAAATTTTCCATCATCGAGAGAGACAATAACGGTATTTTCCTCCGTGCAGGTGCACAGGAAAGCTTAGTACTATCCTACTTTTTTCCGAATAATAATTAATACATGTAGTTATTGTTTTATAACCTATATCAGTACCAGGCTGATGACGTTATGTTATTAATTTTAGCGTATTCCCATGCTACCCAATATTTTTACATTTATTTTTTCCTCGGTGACTTATAATATCGACATAAAACATTAACTAGCTCATAACTCTTGCAAGAAATAACACTTCAAACCGCCTATCTGATGTTGCATCCAGACATAGGCTACTCACTTGATCCAAGAAATTATTTCCGAAAAATGAACGGGCTCTTATTAGTAGTCGCGTTGAGAAAGAGAGAAAAAAAAAAATGGAATAACCGTTGGGGAAGAATTTTTTTTTATACGGAAGCGAATATTCTACCGCAGGAAGTTTCCATTCAGAACCTCGTGCATATTAATTTTTCTCCCCCGGCTGTCGTGAAGTGAATATATTAGCCGGATTGGTATTCGCTGGCGTGGGCGTGGGAAAATGTCGCGCGATTAGAACATCTGGCGGCTTAACATTTATCTTCGTCGGTGTTTCTTTCCGCTTGGTGTGTGGAATATTCATACTGCTTCTGCGTGGAGGGAGTATGATGTGAGATGTCTTACTCTTCTTCGCTCTTGCTGCTCGGAGGCAACGATCTCTTAACGTGTATCTTCGTCGGTGTTTCTTTCCGCTTGGTGTGTGGAATATTCATACTGCTTCTGCGTGGAGGGAGTATGATGTGAGATGTCTTACTCTTCTTCGCTCTTGCTGCTCGGAGGCAACGATCTCTTAACGTGTATCTTCGTCGGTGTTTCTTTCCGCTTGGTGTGTGGAATATTCATACTGCTTCTGCGTGGAGGGAGTATGATGTGAGATGTCTTACTCTTCTTCGCTCTTGTTGCTCGGAGGCAACGATCTCTTAACGTGTATCTTCGTCGGTGTTTCTTTCCGCTTGGTGTGTGGAATATTCATACTGCTTCTGCGTGGAGGGAGTATGATGTGAGATGTCTTACTCTTCTTCGCTTTTGCTGCTCGGAGGCAACGATCTCTTAACGTGTATCTTCGTCGGTGTTTCTTTCCGCTTGGTGTGTGGAATATTCATACTGCTTCTGCGTGGAGGGAGTATGATGTGAGATGTCTTACTCTTCTTCGCTCTTGCTGCTCGGAGGCAACGATCTCTTAACGTGTATCTTCGTCGGTGTTTCTTTCCGCTTGGTGTATGGAATATTCATACTGCTTCTGCGTGGAGGGAGTATGATGTGAGATGTCTTACTCTTCTTCGCTCTTGCTGCTCGGAGGCAACGATCTCTTAACGTCTTTAGTGTAAAGGCTCTTCACAATAAACGAGCACTTTTGAAATCAACCTTAGAAAAATATCACCGCTTCTACCTGCATATATTTTATCGGGCACACTGGGTGACATGCGCCCATTAAAGTTGGTAACGAAGGATGAAAAGTATTTCCATTTCTTATGGTCGAATATAAAGTGTTAGGTAATCATTTGTGGCAACTTAAATTATTTTCTTCTCTTTCTGCTTTTTTTTTATGCATCGAAGAGTAAAAATTTGGAGTCTTGTAACATATTTACTTTTCTAATAATTTCACTGTTTCCATAGACCGACGCACGAATAAAGTGGCGATACCAATGGCAATGTTAACTTTACATTAGGCGGAAGTATACACAACGTGAGTACAAGTAGATCGTAAGCAGGGCTTTCGAAAGTGCTTATTTTACCGTGAACAGCCGATAAGAAGAAAGTCATACTAAAAATAATGCAGCGCAGGTCTTTGGATTCTCAGTCATGCAAGAGTATTTGAGCCAGATGTGGAAACTCATTTTCCCACAGGTATTTATATTTATGTGTGCACAAAACATGTACTATGTAATGCCCCAGTTTTTTTTTTTTTTTTTAGATCTGCATACATGTAACGTGGCATGTGTCAAGTTGTTAATCGTGCTTCTAAGGTGCTGTGGTACATGCTCTGAGCATTCGGTTCTCTTTTTTATGGCAATTTAGTGACATGTTTCCAATTTCGTGGACGTGCACAACGGATTGTATACTAAGTTTTTTTTATTGTATTCCATCGAAATGTATTTCACTAATGTATCTCAGTGATACATTAAAAAAATAATGCCAGTGTCCGCAACAATAAACACCTTTTACCATTGCGTCAAATAGTTTGGATATCGTTACTATACAGTTGTACTAATTTTACCGGGTACAGTAATTTTTACCCAGTATCGACGGGCAAACAGCTTCCAGGCAGAAATAGATCGTATTGGAGACGACAGTTATGAATTAATAATTTAAGAGCATTTGCGACATAATCAAACATTAAGTGCATTACTAAATTAACAGATTATTACGTATTGCGGTTTCATGTTTACTTAATAATGGCACTGGAAACCAATAGTTTTTGTGGAATGAAATTATCCGTTCTAAAAAAATTCCCAAATGTTTTGCTTGGTTTCCGAAGTAAAGATATAGGTTATTAGATCACCTTCCTGTATCTATATGTGTTTATATAATTTGGTAGTTGAGAGTTAATACTTTCTGTATTAAATTCTAGCATTCGTGTCTTGATAGGTAAAATTTATTTTATGTCTTGGGAACTGCTCAACCGATACCCGCCGATATTGGCTCATTAGTGCTATGGTAGTGCCATTATCTTTTTCGAGCGTAAAATACTCTATTTCACAGCTTATTTTGTCCTCCATTTTATGAGATAACGTCACCTTGAAAAATAAGATTTTTACATCATATATATATATATATATATATATGGAACTACTTAAATCATTACTGCCAAATATAGCGTACATGTAGTACTATGATACAGAAACTTATATGATTTTAGTTGCTATGTTATTTTCAAAATAACGGCTGCGCAAAAAATTTTAAGGTTAGTGTGCCATACATACCGAACTTATAAACCTGTTTCAACCAAACTTGGTATGCTAGCTATAGACATTAAATTCTTTAATTAGTTACATCTTCTCCACCATTTTGTAAGATAGTACCACATAAAATATACAGCTTACTTTACATCATGTTTTTAACGAATCTCGGTAAATTTGACATACATATATTATCGCCTCATACAGCGTGGATTAAGGCATTTTAAATGTGTAAGGTACCTATTTTCAAAATGGTTTCCTCGTAATGCTTTGTGTTATTGGCAGTTCTTATCTGGTTTTGTACGCTAGTTGATAAGCATTTTAGTCCACAGTGTTGGAGTCGCCTGGAGAATAAATCTTAAATTTTATTCTTTCCTCATTCGTTCCCTCCTTATTTTGCATGCAAATAGTACTGTATAAGGCCTCCTAATTTTTGAAGACCAGTCTCTCATTTACAGCATGGCGATGATATTCATGTATTGTTATATGCCATATTTCTGGTACCTTTAGAATGGTTTACTTGGTGCGCTGAAGTACATGCCATGCGCATTGAGTTCACTGAGTAATAGCTTTAGTCGTCCGCCATTTTTGCAGGCAGTGCCACCTATATTTTATTATTATAGATCTGCATCATAGCTTAGAAACTATTGACCGATTACCATTAAATATGATGAAATCATCCTTATGCTAAGTTATTTTAACAGACGGTATTTTAGCATCTAGTCCTTGAATTAGAATATCAGAATCACATGCATATGCGTGTAGAAGAAAGTAGCACATAACTTACTGTAGCATCTAGACTACCTAATAAATGTATTATCTCCATAAAAACATGGCCTCGTATGTTTCCTGACAGGTTAATTATTCCTATACACGTTATGTAACACAGATTTAATAAAACATTTTTTTTCCTGTCGCGCAAATTTTGCGTAATTACCTGCCCTGAGGTTACCCACGGGTTGTTTTGCACAGCGAATTGCTACGTTCTCACTCTCGGGTTTTATTTGTTTCTGTTATTTCTGCAAAGTGAAACGCTAACCCGGAAAATTTCTATTACGGTCAGCAGTCATACAAAAACTGTAAAACCGAATTTTTTGTCGTTTTCTGGAAATTGTACTGCTTGTACAGATTGGACATCTGAAAATGTGACATTCTGAATATGAGTAATTCTATCATCTATTTAATATAATTTCGAAATATCTCTCAGTAACGTGTTGCACAATAAACGCAACCGTCTAATTATCGCACGAAAGATGTTGCAGAACTGTAAATATCTGTATTTTACTGGAAGAACAGTGAAAGCTATGCTGTGGGATTTAAGTATTGGTGTGTCGTATCGCGTTTGTAGATTTTTCTCGAAAATGAATAATTGTTTGGGATGTGAGCTGAAATGATTTTTAATTACGATACTAAGGGTATGAAAATTCACGTGGAAAAATGTTGAAGGAATAATATGTACGATAGGCGTACTTTTATCTTTATTATTACCCACCAGCATTATCGGGGCACCGCATAAATTTCTTTGTTGAAAGAATACTCACCGTTTTATCTCGTACGTAGAGGCGATGGGACATGATGTATATACTGATGTCCTTAAAGCGCTTTTCCTTTAATGCGTCAAATACGTAAATAAATCAGGGTAAGTGGGGTCCTTTATTTAGACATCTTTGTATGTCTACGGCAAGATTAACAGGTTGACCCTACGGGAACGCGGTGGCTAAGCTGATAGCCTGCTCGCCTTCCACCAAGGCCAACCGAGTTCAATCCCCAATTGGGTTACTCCCGGATTTTCGCACGTGGGAATCGTGCCGGACGATGCCGCTGGTAGGCGGGTTTTCTCGGGGATCTGTCGTTTCTCCCGCTCTTTCATTCCGGTCCTGCCCCATACGTCAATCACCCTCATTGGCTCTCAAGACCTCGAAGTTAAGAACCGTCCAAATCTCTTCACTCACTAACTCATCTTGTGAATCCTTCGAGCTGGCAGTGCATAGCTACGTATTGACTATGCCAAAGGCAGAAGTAACATGTAAATCATCGTATTCAGTTACCCCCTTTAATGCTGTCATGTCCTGTGTTAGTTCGGGTCGATTGTTGTTTTTCCTGAGGAAGATTGCAGGTAACGGTTTCGTATTCGTCGAGGGAGGTACGTTAGTTACTCTACTAGAGGCGAATCAGAAATCCGGCTTTACTGACGACTGGCGAATCAGCAGAATGGACTTGGACTTAATACCAGCGGTTGCATAATCCATTCTCAGTATGGTTCACATGACTTCTTAAACCGCATTCTGTCGCTAAAATGATAATTGTGAATTCAGTAGTCTCAGTCATAGACTAAAGATGAGGTAGGCCGCTTATTCGTGTTCTATGCATGCACCCAACATTGACTTACCCCAAAGGAACACAACTGTAAAAGTCACATGGTCGTATCTTAATTTTTAAATTACAAGCAGAATTTATGGATAAAACACTTTTACCAATTTGAATTTAATCAATCTGCATCACACATTAATTTGAGGAAGTATTTTTTTTTTTTACAAATAGGTTATCTAACCTAAAATCCAAACCATGCCGCTTTCGCTAGACGTGTTGGCAGAAAAGCAGTTCAATGTTGGGAAACACGGAAACTGACTGTGCGCAGTCAGCGACATCGGTCTGCCTCATCTTTAGTCTATGGTCTCAGTAGAGCTGGTCTGCATTCAGATGTCACCGATATGTAGCAGCATTCACTGCTTTCAGCGCGTTCTGTGCTGGTTTCCCTCCGTGAGCACCAACTGCCTTGACCCCGACTCCTGACCCCAAGTTCGCCGACATGCGGCGTGAGCCACCGGCCATCCACAGGTGTGGTAAGCCGCCAGCGTGGGAGGGGAGGCAGGCGGCATCGCGTTGACCAAACACTCCTGACCCCATGACATTTCTCAGCGTTCTATTCCCCCTCCCCCCCCCCCGCGGAGAACCATCCACGGCCTATTGCGCTCCCTGCGTGTACTCTTATTTCCGTTCCCGGCGCCGTGTGTTCCTCTTTATGCTTCCTTCCTTACCCTCGTACGGGATCTCTCCTCGGCTTTGTCCCTCCGTGTTGCTGGCCTCGCAGTCTCCTTCGTGGTGTTCGATTTACCCGACCGTCCCTGCAATCATTTCGTGGACTCGTATGCGCGCGAATTTCCTTCGACGTGTTTGTGTGTATCCCTTCTTCTT
Source organism: Dryococelus australis (assembly GCA_029891345.1). Taxonomy (NCBI): domain Eukaryota; kingdom Metazoa; phylum Arthropoda; class Insecta; order Phasmatodea; family Phasmatidae; genus Dryococelus; species Dryococelus australis. The sequence continues at coordinate 75,337,091 of CM056996.1, forward strand.
ATTCTCGTGCCTTGCGGAGTGTCGCACTTTCATAAAGACTGTTCACCACAAAGTGAGCACTTTTAAATCAACCTAGAAAAAAGTCACTGCCTCTGCCTGCATATTTTTTAACGGACACATTGAGTGACATGCGCCCAGTATAGTTGGTAATGATGGATGGGAAATAGTTCCATATCTTAAAGTCAAATAAATAGCGTTAGGTAACCATGTGTGCAAACTAAAATTACTTATTTTCCTGTGTATTTTTTTAATGCTTGTAAGTATAAGAATGTGCAGATTTGTAACATATTCACTTTTTGATTAATTCCCATGACAATGTTAATTTTACATGAGGCGGAGGAATAAACAGCGTTAGTACAAGTAGATCTTAAGCAGGGCTTACAAAAGTGCTCGTTTCACCGCGAACAGCCTATACTTGCTTCACATGTAGACTGCGTCGATCAATCCGAACAGACAAGTGTGGGAAGATATAAACGTCAATCAGAAACCGTCCTCGTTTTCCGCACGGGCCACGCCGAAAAGTGGAGCTCACGCCGAAATTTTTGATAGCGAAATTATGATCACGTGGATTATCAAGGTAAATTGGTCTAACAGTCTACGATAATTGTGTGTGTGTTTATAAAAACATATGTGCATCGAAATGTCAATTTTACTCGAAACATTAGTAAACAAATGTAGTTTGGAAATGAACCGACATGCTACATTAAACTTTAAATTAAAAAAAGATATCAAACAAAATTATAGACACTTAATGAGTCCCAGTAAAATTCGTACTACACTGAAATCACTAATGTAAAGGATAAAAAAAAAACACATCGCAGCGTTTAGTTTGTCGTCCGCCGTTTACTTCAAAAAACTGGCATTAAAAATAACGTATGAACCAGCGTGGTCGTAAACTGACCTTCCTACCAAACAACAAAACGATAACGCAGAAAAATCTGCTTACACTTGAACAACTATAGGTTTGGTCCGATTTATGCCTGTCGTGTTGTACTCAGCGTAATGCCAATCTAGTTTCACCGCACCGCCCTTCAACTATCGTCTCTTGCGTTCTTTCGTGACCTTTCCGCGCACTATGAGCCTTCATCCTGACGTCAACTTTGCACTTTGCGGTCGTCCAAGGAAGGGTAGAGGGGGGGCTATCAGACACTCTCTACGCAGTAAACAGGTCGATTATTTACTCGAAGCAGCCATTTGTTTGCGTTCCACTCAGTCCTCCGCCTCTTGTGTGCACTGCTTGGCCTCCGGAGAAATTCCCACTCTACTATGTCACTCCCACTTCGCAGTATTGATGATGGGGATTAAATCCATTTTAAAACTGATGTGTTTACTTTCGTGGCAGTTGCCGTCTTTCTACTACGTGGGCGACTGATTCCGTGTACGAGCTCGCTATGGCGTTATCCTCCGACTACGAATTTGGGGGTTTAAATAGGTTTAAATCTGAGACAAGTTATGGATGTGTGTGCCGTTTTAGGATGTTTATTTAGTTTGCAGGCCTCCCGCGCTCCCCACATAGTGCTTGATTGAATTATATGTGGTATTACTAAAAAAAATCTTTACAAATAACTATCATATTCACTTATGAAAATAGTAATTTTCGTCCTTGTAGATTTTGTCGGCTATTTTTTAGGCATTTGTTGTAGTTTCCCTGGCCAGATGGTCAGTGAACTAATTATATATTGCATAAATCAGAAGTTATGGTGAAACAATATACTGCTCGAATTCCAACTGTTATATTTGAAAGCATTTCATCTATGATTCTCCTTCGTCATTTCTGTGGTTGTATTCAAACAGGATTTTCAAAACTTTTTGATGGCAAAGCGGTAAAAATGCATAGTTCTAATTTTCTATTTCTGGCTGACATTTTTGTGGTGATTCGGAGGCGTTTATTTGCTTCCGTGTACGAGATTTTTTTGTTTAAATTTATCACAAACTTCGCTAACATTGAATAATTTTCAGCCTTTCATGTAATTTTATGTTGTCACATTTTATTTCTTCTCCGTCCATCCAAGACAGCTGTTTAAGTTGAATGTGGCCGTGTCCGAGAAAATGGTATCTTTGGGGGAAGACCGTAGTTCGATTCCTGGCACAGACCATCCTGATTTCGGTTTCCCGTAGTTTTCCAAAATATCTTCAAGCGAGCCGCTGGTATGGTTCCTTGTTTTAAGGTCATGGCAGGATACCTCCCCGCTTCGGATAGTCCAAGTCCGATGTAAACGACGCGTTTAGTCAGTTATAAATATAATAAATGTTGCATGATTCGTATTCTGAAGACCCATATACGAGCTAGTTGGTTAAACTGGTTACCGTTTTCACCCCTCTTCGCCCCTTTTTTTTTCGCTCACTGCTTGTCATTCAGTTTTGATTACAAATTCAGAATGCTCTGTTATGACTCTCGTGTGAGTAGCACGCACAAAGCAGTGATTTAAAATCTAATTTAATTCGTTTCTGCAGCTTCTTTGAACGTCATAGATCATCTCGTATTTGGCCTCTTGTTTTGTTTTCTATGCATTGATATTTTATATTTTAAGCAGTTCGTGTAGTAGATGGCACGCGCAAAGCCGAACGCAGTATGCTATGAATTTCTGCACATAAATCATTTATGATATGATCACATAGAGTTGAATACGAAACTAAGTTACTTTAGAAGTTTCCTGAAAAAAAAAAATATATATAATGTGTGAGCAATAAACCGCAAAGAGCTGGCCTTAAAAACTATTTTTTTAATATAATGTACGTTTTCACTTCATATGTCCTTCCTCTTTATCACACCTTACCGCGTTTTGTTCGCTTGCTTTATAAAAACAGTACTTAATGATTATCGAGCCAAGTGTTACCAAATGATCCCCTGCGTGATTCGGCGGCGTCAACCGTATTTACACCTGTGGGAAACGTGACGGACGCTACCGTGGGTCGACGAGCTTTCTCGAGGTGCTCCAGTTTCCCCCATTCATGCATTTCGCTTCTGATTCATCATCACCTTATTTCACCCTTACCGGCAGTGTTTAGTGCCTACCAAAACCTATAGACGCTGATAAACATGCTAGGGTGTACAAATGTCTGGAATTGACCGTGTCAACCAGAACTGTAATTATTAAAAAAAAATACTGGAAATTATTTTCATTGATTTATAGTTGTTTTGTTAAATAATTTCTGCCAACTTTAAGTACTCCTTGGTCCGTTTATAGTTATGTCTGTGGGGTATACATGTGCCTTAATCATTTAACTATTAATTTATTAAGAAAATTTGAGAGGTGTTTTAAATACCCGCTGGGAGGCGAAACATATTTGGAATTGCTGCTAGTATTCGTAGTAATAACATTGCTTAAATGTTCAATTCTTTTGAATGAATTGTTTGCCATACATTTTTATTCTTGACGTAATGGGCGCGTAAAAATTTATCGCACGAGGGCACGCGGAGTTCTACCCCCCCCCCCCCCCCCCAGATATACATATTGCGATTGTTTCGGCATAGCGAGCAGATCCCCGCCCGTAAACTCGGTCGGTAGAAAAAAAAAACAATTTCTGGGCTCGTTGATATTCATGGGAAAAATTTTTGGCGACGCCGCGGTCCCGTAGTAAATTGCCCCTGGGAGCGCGCGCGCGGCCTGTTGGTGCCGTCACAACTTGTTTATTGCGGTGGCGCCTGTGCGGTCGGTATGTCGCAGTACAGCTCCGCGCGGCGGGCCTGTCTACCTGTAGGTGTCGTCATGGCGACGCCGCGCCACTGCGCGACGCCACAAGTGTGCAGCATGAGACCTCGCGTCGAGCGCCAGTGCGAACATACGGAGTGAAGCTTTTAAAACAGGCCACCTTAATAAATCGCCCACTTGTAAAGATAGAAGAAAATGGTTCAGACTAACGTTGTTTGGGGTGAAAGGGGCCATAATGTGACAGTTTGGCGTTAGGTCGAGGGGGAAAGAGATATGGGGGTCAACTTCGGTTTTGTAAATGGAATGACATACTTTATTACACACCTCTGAACAGCTCTTCGCAAGATGAAAGCAAACATGTGCCAAATGTGCTAGAAAGGTTAACTTAAACCACATCGTCCCATTTAACATACTGAAGTTGACCCGACCCCCCGCCCCTCCTTATTTTCGTCCCCCCTCGGTAAGGTGGTCTTTTTTAAATGCCGCACCCGGTATAGTGTATTCATGGTTTCATAGCTATTTTTAAATAAAAACTTTAAAAAATCACCCCATCTATGACGTGCTTGGTTGTTTCTTAATCACGTCATTTTTCACAACCATTTGATAAAGTACTTGTGTTAACATAAAATACTTTATTTTTGGTTAAACTGAACTTTTACATATATTTGTTCTATAAATTATAATATATAATATATAATTAATATGGATATATACAGGGAAGAATAATGTGTGTTGGGAATGCTTAGCACGAAATATTTCTTTATGCAAAATATTATTATACTGAGTGTGCACGAATGTCGTGTGCTGTCTCTTTGGTGCAATTTTCAGGACTCTGTTGTTAATTTTGTTTGCATGAGGTGAAGGAATATCCTGGAAGTAGAAGTTAATCAGGGCTTCAGAAAAGTTGGAAGTAACCGTGAATGGACTATATCAAACGGATTCCATACCAAACGTATTCACAAAGAGTTCACAAAGAAATCATGCAGAAAAATTTGACGTTACAGAAGAATAATTTATGACCACGGTGAATCAATTGATAGCCGCGATATTAATTTCAATGCTTTTAAAATTACAGTTTTGTGGTATTCTTCGTGGTTTATAACTAATTTGAAGGAGCTTTCTCCATGTCTTACGGCACTAACAGAACACAACTCAATTTGAAGTATTCCTAACCGTAGTACACTTCGCAATATTCCTCTTTGCACAGCTTAAGTGCATGGATTTCTCCTATCTCTTTGACTAATACACAGTTGGTCACGTGACCGGCTTGGAAAACCCGATCAAATTGCCTGTTCTGTGCGACTTGCATAAAAAAATAGGACATGTTGTATCTCCTGTTTTCGTATGAGTCTGCCTTGCACGCGAAATTGTCGTGCGAAATCTAATCCAAGGTCTAAATCCTGCAAGAAATTTTCACGTATATTGCATCGCGTAAAAGCTCCTCGATGTAGCCACCGTAAGATAGAACACAGGTTGGAGTGCGTGTGCTAGCTGCGCCGTGACCACTTCGTGAGTCCTCACTTTGAACGGCTATTTTGCCAGTTTCATTGTAACACAAATATATTCAACGATGCACTTTTTAAAATAAAGTCACGAGTTTATTTGAGAGCTTAGTTTACTGCTCACAAATCGATGAGCTGACGATTAAAGACGTGTGCATCAGATTATTATAACTCACATTGAGTCTATAATAACGCCACCCAACGCTCCATCTGTCTCGGACAGTATGTTATATTATTTTGGATGTTTTTATGCGATTGGTATGGAAGATTGCCGTAGTTGGTTTAAAACTCACAGTACAGTGCGAGAGATTTTGAATTGTAATCTTTGGTAAAGCATTTGACGTTTTTTGGCATTATTATATTACGTCAAGTCTACAAGCTGCATCCTTTTAGCCTATAAGCATAAAGCAAGGGAATACAGTTTTAAACTGTTGCCAAGCAAAAGATATGAAAATGTATTTAATAACCTTTTTACTTCTTTGTTTGTGCATACATGCTCTGGCATAGCAGATCTGTGTTGCAAATAGAGTTGAGTATAGCTTGCATTGTAGTGCTTATGTTTCTCAACGATCCTCGCATATTTGCAATTCGTGATGTTTTGTCTGAATAATATAGCATTTCGTAAATTTTTTTCTTTGCATAAATTTCTTTTACGTGATGTATGTGCCAACATTAAAGGAATGTTAATGGAACAGGCAAAACTATACAGTATGATCGTATATGTTACAAGATGAAAATTTAACACATACACTTGCTGTTATGAATTTTTTTTGGCATCTAGGGAGGTCAAAGGTTCGATTAAAATCGAAAAATTAATGTAATGTTATCCTAAGTTTGGAGGATCAGTGGTTTTTATGGTAACCTGAAGAAAGTAATGTTAACTTTTAAATGTTAAAATATATAACCTAAAATGTTATGGCGCGTTTTAAAATGATATTTTATTCGCTGTCATGAGATTGTTTGTTTTCGAAAAATAAATTAGCACTTTCGCCTGTGAAAGGTGGTACTTATTTTTCTCATCGTAATGTGTGTTTTAACAAAGCCCACGCGCGCTCTTTTCCATATATTGCCATCGTACCAGCCCGATGAAATCGCTCAAGGCATTACAGACTGAAATTAAATTGATAGCTTCGCAAAAAGTGAGTTAATTCAGCGCAAAAAAATTTTTACATTTTTCAGTCGTTCCTGAAGTTCGTTTTACACGTTTGCTGTGTGAACAGGCAGAGACAAATGTTGCATTAAATTTGGTGTAGTGCGTACATGTTATTATTTGGCTTTTGTGTATGAAATTCTACTATATTGCATATTTCTTTGTAAAGTTGTAGAATGTCGGAAATAAGTGAAGCGTTGAAATGTCGGCAAGTTCCCTGATGGTGCTGCATGTATTTTTCTTTATAAATGCCTCGATGGCCAGTATTTCAGAACGTTCAGTTTGGCATAACAAGTTCTATCATCTCGGGCGATTGAAAAGTAATGGCCAGTTCCTAACTCACGGAACGTATTTCTGAACATAGTTTTTTTTTTGTGTTTCTTGAATACAATATTAGACATGTCGTGGTTATATTATTATTTTTATATCCTGATAATAAAAACGCGTTACCCGCCCCTATTTTTATTTGTGTACTGAGGCCGTACATGTGTAGTTTTATGTATTCCCTGAAACACACACTTCAACCATTTTGTACTGCATACGCCAGTTTTATTTTATTGATATATTATGAGTTTTACTGACAACTGTAGCATTATCAATAAATTATTGAGCTGTAGAAAATGCCACAATCACAGATACATCTGAGTTAATTAATTAATTTCGTTTCAAACACGTAGGGAAACATTACAAAATTGTGATATATTCATACGTGACTTAAAATAATCACTACACTTGTTAAAAGGTGTTCACGTTTAAAAACATTGTAAACCTCGTAAGTTCAGTAATTGTGGTCTCACGTTAAAGCTAAAGGCTGTACCTGTACAAAATAATGTTTAGAAACTAGTTGCACTAGGTAACACTACAAATAAATCTTTGTGAACTTTACATAAAATTGCTGGAAAAATATACAGTATATATTCAACATTTGCACAAAAAGTACTGTAAACTGTGTTATTCCGTTTTGTTCTTATATATTTTGTCAGTGTTGTCCTTACATTGCAAGCAGGTTTATAACCTGTGTTGTTTTCTATGTGGTGTTATCTATTGGCCATGTATTTCATAGCTAGTTGCTGTTCTGTTTTTTGACTCTGTTTCCTCTTAGAATTTGCCAGTGTTGTATTCATATATTTATCGTCATGTCCACAGGTTACGTGTCTTATTTAAGTATTTTTTTCGTGTTCAGTCCTCTTTTTGCACGACAGACATCTCCATCGCAATGGCGGATGTCCAAACAAATCTCCAGCTAATCGGCCTAAATGTCTTCATCCACTCTTTACCCGAGTCATCTACCTTCCTCATCTTGGAGTCTCTGGTCTCGGGCATTAAATGTTTCAAACTAGAGCCCCACTTTCCGTTTTAAGGTTACGCCTGTGTCCTATGCGCTCATCCCATTTTTATATATTTTTTTCTCTCCCGTTCGAACTCTCGCAACAAAACTACTCGTTGAGTCATGCTATTCCTACATGTTACTCAAAGCGTTGCAATTACCATAGACAAATTAAATGTGAGGTAGATATATTTTTTCGATTTTTCACATGGCCAACAGTGATGAACGTGTTTTTTATATCTTATTTTTAGATTGACAACCCTTTTCATAGGATCAACATACTTTTACCGACTTTAACTTGCTAGAATTGCATTGAAAACTAGTTAGAATAAATATGCAAACTTCTCAAAGCACTTGTTTACTAAACAGTGTTCTAACCTCAAATCCTGTCCACATCGTTAATGGCTGTTCACGATAAAGTGAGAAATTTTGTAATAAACCTTAGAAAAAAGTCGCTGTCCCTGCCTGCTTGTATTTTAACGGGCGCACTGAGTGACATGCGCCCAGTAATGTTGGTAATGATGGATGGAAAATAGTTCCAAATCTTAGCGTTAAATAGTGTTACATGACAAATTGTGCTAATTGAAATGATTTCTTTCTCTCTCTGTTTTTGTATGCGTCTAAGTTTAAGAATGAGCAGATTTTTAACACATTTACTTTACTAATAATTCCACAGTTTCAGTTGGCCGAAGCATGAATAAAGTGATATGAGGCCCATGGCAATGTTAATTTTACAACGTGTGTACAAGTAGATCTTAAGCAGGTCTTTCAAAAGTGCTCATTTAACCGTGAACAGCGTATAATAATAGTTGTATTGGCTGTAAAGCAATGGCAACTGTGCACCTCGGGCACGCATTCTACCCCATTTTCCATCTAAGGCTGCTACTTTGCAAACGTCGCGAAATCTTCCTGTTTCCGTGGCATTTAAATGATGTTACGGATCCAGTGGTCCCGTGAAATACGAGGCAGGGAAATCTGAACGATCACGGTAAGCATTTCATATACGGAATTTATTTCCGCACAACGTAGTATGTGTTGCTTGCTTCCTGCATTTACTGTGCGGCACATTCTCTTGCCAAGCCTCAGGCGCGGACGGGAATGAGACACATTTTTGACGTGAATACGTCTGTAAATTAGCAATCATAGTGGGAGGCAATCCAGAAAATCGGATGTTAACAAAATCGGGGGATACAGTTTGGCATTGCAGCTCCGAATCTATCGTCTACATTCAAAATTCAATTACACCACTCGATTGCCAAAGGATCAAAGAATATGTTACGTTGAGTGAGGACTGCGAAGCATCGCGTCCGTCTCTGGGTGGGGGTTCGCAATTTTGAGTTCGTTTCGCCGCGTCACGTAACTTCCTCGTAGTATTACTTTTAGCTAGGACAAGTTACGACGCTCGTTTGGTTTTCAATCGACAGCTCTCGTCAAGATCAATCGATTGCGTGTATAAAAATATTTGTGTGGCGTGGTTATGGTTAAATTGTATGAATTTAATGTAAAAAATTAAGAAAACTTAACACAATGTCGGCCTATTACTCGTCAAAATGCCAAGTCGAAATACAGGAATCGTATACGGTTGGAAAGAGCATCTCAAAAGCAATCAATGATGCCCACAAAACCCCATATGATGGAGTGAAGTAGTGCCGGGAACGTAAAAAAAAAATATCAATGCGTCGGAGCGCGTTAACGTAGACGTATTCACGCAAAACAAGCAGCCGTGTCCCCAACACAGCCACACCCCATTTTTCTACGTACTGTAGATGGCAGCTTTGTGTGCGTTATAGGTATGTCTGTTGAAGGCGCAGTCTCTTTTTACGCGTGCTTGGTGGAACTTCATAATGAGATGTATAATTTAATTTTTGTGTATAATTCGAATCGTTTGTACTTCTCCGCGTGTTTTTAATCACCGTTTATATTTTTTTCACTCCGGTTAGTTGTTTGTTTCTAACAACCATTTCTGCTGGTTTGATTATATTAACATATCTCTTAATGTCTGAATTTTTGTACTTGTATTGTAATTAGCGCATGGTTGGCAACAGAGTTGATACGATGCTTCACACAAAAACACTCATTCTGTCTCGCGTTGAATTTCACAGTAATATATTTCTTTGAAACCGTAATTGTGTTGCTATAAAGATGTTTCGTTGTTTGGTTGATTTCTCAAATTTGTAATCCGCATTTTTTTAAATTTACTATGTTCCTCCACATTTCCTTGATCTAGTTTAAGGGGAATGGTGCATGAAAGCAGTATATTTACCTGATTTTCGATATAGGCCTACGTCGTTTTCTACAGAGTTTATTAAAATATTTGGCTCGAAAAGACGTAAATAATAATTTTCTACACCTTTTTTTTTGTTAGATTTTCAGTGCCTTCATTATTTTCGGAGCACAGATGGAAGAAATTAGAAATTCTTTTTTTTTTCTTATTTTTAATCAGATCTCCGAGAATAACGAATGAAGGGAATTTTTGTCCATGTAATAAGATGTTCAAAATTGTTATTTACGTCTTGTCGAACCAAAAATTCCGAACAATCGTCTGTAAAACCAATTCTGGCAAAAATTATATAAATATATGATTTTCGTGCACCATTACCCTTAAATGCCCAATTAGTCACTACAATCTGAATAAATGAATTTAAATGCAGTGTAAACGACCTTAGAAAGTACACGGTCCTCATTTGTATTATAATTACGAGTGTGTAAGTGTTCAAACATTCTGAGTGATAGTAATTGTCCAACAAACTTGTGATACTTCGGATAGTGGAATAAACTGATGTTCTTTAGTTTTTTTTTTTTTCTATTTCGGCCGTATTCAGGGCAAACCTGGAAGTATTTAGAAGAAGCGGAAGTTATAAAGTGCGTTCAGTAATGCTACGAGTAAATGTAAGATCGCCGTGAGTAACCGTACATCCGGTTCTCCGTTTTATAGTCCAGTCAACGTTACTTCGAACTTTTCTGAAGCCCTGCTAAAGTTCTACTTCCAGGATATTCCTCCGCCAAACGGACTACACACTTCATTCGTGCGCATTCAGTATAATAATATTTTGCGTAAGAAATATTTCGTACTAGGCATTACCAGCACAAGAAAAAAATAACTTATAAGAAAAAAACCTAAATTAACCTTAATAACACATTTTTACGTTAACAGAACTATTAAACGCTGGTGATACATAGTATATTTAAGGAATAACCAAACACTTTATACATAGGGTCATTTTTCAAAGGTTAGGTTTAAATAAATTGGGTTTGGCTGTGTTGGGGACAAGGCCGTTTGTTTTGCGTGAATACGTCTACGTTGACGCGCTCGGACGCCTTGATGTTTATTTTACGTTCCCGGCACCGCTTCACTCGATCATATGGTGTTTTATGTGTATCACTGGATTGATTTTGAGATGTTCTTTCCAACCGTATACGATTTCTGTATTTAGACTTGGCGTTTTGACGAGTATACGCCGACAATGAGTTAAGTATTCTTAATTTTTTACATTAAACTCATACAATTTGACCATTACCACGCCACACGAATGTTTTATACACGCAATAAATTGACCTTGACGAGAGCTGTAGATTGAAATTCAAACGAGCGTCGTAGCTTCTCCTAGTCAAAAGTTATACTACGCGGAAGTTACGAGACGCGGCGAAACAAACTCAAAATTGCCCCCCACCCCACCCCCGGCTACTCACGCCGCTTGTGATACTTCGAAGTCCTCACTTAACGTAACATATTCTTTGATCCTTTGGAAATCGAGTGGTGTAATTGAATTTTGAATGTAGACGATAGATCCGGAGCTGCAATGTCAAACTGTATCTCCCGATTTTGTTATCATCGGATATTCTGGATTGCCTCCCACTGTGGTCACAAATTTAAAGACGTATTCACGTCAAAAATGTGAAGAAACCGTGAATAGACTATACCGGCCAAGCTACTAAGCTACGTGTGCCACAAACAGACGCGAAGCGTCGCACAGAGGGGTATTGTAGCAATCTGGCCGGCCAAGATTATTTTGTAATGTTAATCAATTTTATTGCTGTTACTTCATATAACGCGTAGAAGGTCAGACAATGATACGTGCAGTCAAAGTAACTATCAATTTTAGACTGACCGCAGCTGGCAGGGCTTCGGGTAACGAATGGGGGGAGTATTGTACCGTATTCCTAGAACGCCTGGCTACCTGACAACGCTTTGTTTTTGTACCTCGGTTGAATTCTTAGAAATGGACTTTTGCCCGCCCAGATTGCTACAATACCCCTCTGTGCGTCGTTACGATTCCGGTAACTCTGTTTGATTCGCGATGGGTACCGCGGCAAAGTTCAACGCCGCGTTTCAGCGGAGGAAATGTCAACAGCTAATTCCGTTGCACGTAGCTGACGATGTAGGACGTCGGACGCCAGCGCACGTCTTGTTGGTACCATTACTTCGCAAGTGAATAACCTTTACGCAGCCAAATTGCGTTTTAGATTTATTTCATATTTTTTTTAGTGTAAACCAGATAGATTGCTGAACAATATAATATTAAAATGTTGTTTCAAGTGTACATTTAAAATGAAATAATTTACTTTAGTTGCCGACGCAAACGTAACTGCTCACTGTAATTACTAAATTTGAATGAGCGCATGCAGATTTCTCCAAACTGCCTACCAGACAGCATTTCGTGCCGTGTCGTCGTCGTTTCTTCGCTCGGCAGTGACAATCATTGATCTGGTCGCCTGCGACTGAAGTCGCTGTCGTGTCGCGGTGTTGTGCACAGGTCTTCAGGACGTCGCCTCACCGGGCCCCTGTTTACCCTGGGGGAGGGGGAATAACACTGCTTCGCTTGGACATTTTTTCTGTAATTTTGCTGTCTCCCCTTCCCACGTCGTCCTTTATCCCGTTCCCCCCCCCCCTTTTTTTTCCCCCTCGTGGATCCACGTCCCGTCCCTCCTTCCCGTCTTCCGCGACGCGCATTGAGCGTCACCGACGGCGAAAGGCAATAACCGAACGCCGGATTTAGATGATCCGACAATGTTGATCCGTTTGTCTGCATTTCCCGTCCTCCGGCCTCGCCTGGATGATGTCTTCGCAAGCCGGTCCTGGCACTGCCGTATTTCACGAGGCCTATGAGGAAGTCTGTATGCGGTAGACGTGTTCAGCGAAGTAATTGTTAGCATGTAGCCCATGTCTCTACGGAACCTTTTGGTTGTTTCAGGCTAGTGGTGATTCACATACTTGTAGTCCTTTAATATGGTAGGTGGTATCCTTGCAATTTTGTGTTTATTTACTATATTTATATAAGATTCAGTATCAAAATTCAAACATGATTGCATACATACTTGCTTTAAAGAAATCTTGAAACCAGAATTGAGTAATTTCTGTCTACATTTTCTCATGCATGACTTAAAAATAATAAATATTACATTTTAATTGTGGTTACAGATACAACAAAAACAACACTGGTAAAAATATTGTAGACTTAATATCTCTTAAGATATGTGGTATGTCGTGACAGCTCTCGTTTTCAAATATGCGATCTGAAAAGTAAGCTATGGCAAAACAAAATCAATGCTACGTGGAAGAAACTCTACTCCCTTAAAACTGCATCACTCCAGGCAGAGAAATGACATGCATTTAAGTTAAAAAATCTACTGACTTGTGAAATAGTGAAATGTTCTGGGCGTCTGTGTTATCCGGGGCAGTTTTGTTCATTCGTAATCAGTATGAATCACTGTTATGCAATCTTTTTTATTCTGTAGTGCGTGTGGAAACCCCCTTTCTATGTCAAAAGGCTAAACTTAAAAAAAGTAATACGTGCCCATGTTTTATTTAGGATTCGAACCCGGAACACCGTTGTCCGAGGCCGGGGCGATCTTATTAATCATAGCCATTAAACCGCTGAAATAATCAGTAAGGTTTCAGTAATTCCATATAAGCAGTTTCATTTCTTTGCTCTTAAAAGTAATTTATTTTCAACAGTTTTCTTTCTTCCAATAATAGAGCGTTAGAAAATAGTAATCATTTTTCTGTGAATAGTTAGCTTGTAAATAATTATGCTTTGTGGAATGTAGAAGTAGCTAATAATTCGGCTGGTTGCATGGAAATAGAAACCAACAGAGGAAACCATTTATTTCTGAAACCAATTGTAATGAAACGTGTGACATGCCGTATAAATGTGCGATTTCGTCCAAACATGCGCTTTGTAAACTGTGTTATCTCATTTACAAGTCATATTAACACAGCTTTGTCGCGTTCACATTTTTGCACGTGCTTAAGTGGGTGGTAGCTTCGACCACAGTAGAGGCGTTTTATTGCATTTTAGGCCCTGAATTCAAGTGCGCTTTGTAAATTTGTTTCGCGTGTTTTGTGTCCATTGAAACGTTTGAACAGAAAGTTGGTATTCAAGGGACAAAGCAATTTTAATGATCTCGTTAAATTTTGTGACAGTCCATGTGCAGGTATATTTATCTTGCTCTCTCATGATTGAAAAGTAACAGTTTTAGTGAACGATACATGCAGTATGTAAACAACGAGAAACAATTTGTTTGCATTATGCAGTCGTTTAAAATTAAATGTGGAAAACCACAGTACCGTTTTCCTGGAAAAAAATAACACTATTTTTGCAATCGTTACAAGCCTTGAGTTAGTAAGTATCGTTAACTTCTATGCAGTTATCATCTCGTAGATCTGTGTTCCGTATGAGAGGGTTAAAATATTATGATTGAAATTTGTCTAAGCAAAGAATATTCCAAAAAACTGCAAAAGACTATGTTCTTAAAAATTTTTTAGGATAAAATTTGCAATCTCTCATTTAAGAACAGTGACAAAAAAAACTGTAGTACAGAGATAAGTTTTTATTTGCAAGTCCGTTAGCGTCTGGGAATATTTCTGCAAATAAAACACTATTTATGATATGGTATAACGTATGACTGTGCCACTAACATATGGCCGCGACACCATGGAAGGGTAAATTAACTTCCCCCTCTACACTTATTGGGGATTATATGAGGATAAAGGTTCATTTTTTCTGTTTCCAAAAAATCGTAAGAGATCCAATCAGGGGTTAAACTAAGTATTTTGTAAACTATTGGCGTTAATTGTATATAAGTGACAATATGAATAATTTATGCCTTTTAAATTTTTCAATGCTACATTCTCGGCAGATGTGGCAGCGTCCAGTAATAATTATGAATGTTGATTTTGTGGTCCATAATATTTTGGTCTGTTATTTAAAGAAGAGCAATGCATTTTTCGTAGCCTTAGATAACCATATTGGCTTTCTTGAGTTATGTTGGTTTATATTTATTCCTACGTTGTGGAGAAAAAGATAGTTACTGCGTTTCAGTGTTGAGTCACTATCAAGCAATAACATGATAACGCCAAGGCGAACCGGGTTCAATCCCCGGCCGGGTCACCGGTTTTTCGCAAGTGGGATTCGTGCCGGACGGTGTCGTTGGTCGGCGGGTTTTCTCGGGAATCTCCCGTCCCCCCCGCCCCTTCATTCCGACGCCGCTCCATATTCATTTAAATCACCCTCATCGGCTCTCAAGACCTCGCTGTTAAGAGCCGTCTATATCTCTTCACTCAATAACATGATAAAACCGATGCAGAGGTAGATAAAAACATAAATACTACGACTTTAATATTTTGCACCAAAGTGGTGAAGTGTATGATGGCTTTATAAGTGGTTTAGCTTTAATTGCGTAATTTAGAGTAGTCCAAACAACCGTACGATGAGCGACGCCACTGACGTGCTTGATTAAAAGTACAGCAACGGTAAAGTTCGGAGCTGCAGTGGTTCAAGCGTCTTGTTTCCCGTCAGCGTAAAACTTCCTCATACAACGTTTGGGAATTGTGCTACGCTTCCAGGAGTACTTGGACTTGGCATCCACGTATTTCAGAGTTACGTGCACTAGGCTTGGGTTTCACGTGCGTGTGGTCAAGCGACTAGCGTTGATAGCCCATTTACTTGACTGAAGTGGAAGTAACAAATTGAATTTAAGTTTTTTTTTTCTGCTGAATTGTTGGACAGCATGTAAGGATTATTGCACTTAGTAACGCAGCTAGTAAAACGTGACAGTCATAGTAAATGAGCATTTAAGACCACCTGTGTCATGGCTCGGCATCGCCCACTACATCGTATCTTTCATTTCCTTCGGAGTTATGTTTTTTTTTTAAGTAGCATAAAAAAATTTCACATAAAAACTATTTGCTTTACTTTGCAGTACGGACGTGAAATCTGAACTATCAATGTAAAATTTTGTCACAAATAGCTTAACAAACTGTAAAATAGCAATACGTTCCTGCCTTTTGACGATTACCACATATCATTTAGTAAAAATTAAGTACAAAATATGAAGCAACTCCTAAAGGATAGATATTTTACTGTCATAAATTGTCAATGAGTACTCTGAAACTGAAATTGTGTCAGGAAAACGAAAAATGTCTCCATAAGAAGTGAAGTAGATACTAAAGCGATCAGGTATCACACCACACGCCACACGCATCGTCTTCATACTGCAACGGTGGTAATTAATGCAGCACTTGAGACGTCACTGATCCCTAAGTGAACGTATAGAACTTTCTAAATTTTGGCATTCAGCCCCCGTTCCTTTTAAATTGTCCATGTCTATTCAATTTGACGATAGGGGCTTGTGTAAACTGGCAGATGAACATTGCTGTTTTCACATTAGTGATGCCGTACGTTTGATCCCAGTTAATTCTACTTGAGGAGGCCCCTACTTTCCCTTTCTTTCGTTTTCATTGTCTGCAAAGGAATAATTATCGTATTAACTCAGTTTGATTATATGTTTCTCATGCCAAAGTTTGGTAACATTTAACAAGCACATTCATTTTTGCCGATTTTAAAATTTTTCACTTACCTTGAATTGTGACCAAAAAATATTTTGAAATGTCTTATTTATAAAATGAAATTGTTAAAGTGTACATAACATTTTTGTCCTAATTGTTAAAAAAATTTCAACTTTAAGCTTGTATAAAATATATTCCGAATAGTGGAATAACATAAAACGGTCTGCATGAATCTGTTTAGTGGTTGCATGAAGTATAAAAGTTCTTCCATTACACTCAGAATTAATGTCATCACCAGTTTAAATCTAAATGTAGGTAGCTATTGAATTTCGTTAAGTCATTCTTGTTTTACAAGTGTCCTTCATAGATGAAACAGGAAGCCCGTAAATTCTTATAGCATTTCACAAAATGCAACGTTACAATCTTTTTTAATTCTTTACATAATTTAGTAGAACCCTCTTACTTTTATTTTGCACTAAATAAGGTAATTCTGATGCTGCTGTAAACTATTTAAACACCTTAAAAATAGTACTGATTATGAAGTGCGGAATCTGAAATAAGTTGGTCGCCCTAGATTCCAGACGGTTAAGCTGTTATCTTTTCATCTATTTTGCCGTTGAAGGAGAGGTCACGTACTGCAAATTTGATATATTTTTACGTTTGCGCACCTTATTTAAATTTTGTTATGACGTACGTTTTAATAAAATGAGCCTTTCTCGGCCTTGGACCCTTGCTTTGATATAGAGAAGTATATAATCGCTGGGTTTGCTTACGTTTGTTCACTAACCACACAGCTACGGGCCATGTTGTTAGTCGCGGTGGTGTATGAAGAGAGTTGGAAAGGCTGTAAGGCTGGAAATTGGAAAGAGTAAGGGGTGGGATTAGCTGGTCGGTGGTCGGTCTGCAAGATAGAACTCCAGTAATAGCCTGTAAGCCTCTTACCCGCTTACCCCTAAATGCGCGTTTCTTTATACCATGGCTGCAACGTCTAATAAACTCCAAGGACGACGAGTTTGTACTTCAGATAATTTTCGCTGTATTTCTCTTCCTCTTAGTCTTACTTTAGGCGTGAGAAAATCCTCAAACGTTCCAGCAGCATAGTTTGAAGAGGAAAATTTTGTGGTCCAGCGAAAATAAGAAGTGGTTATTTATTTATTTTTTTACCAATTTCTTGCGTAACGCGAAGCAAATGTTTATCTGTATGCGTGCGCTTGGGCTGTATCAGTATTGTTTTTACTGTAGTGTAGTACCGCTCCCGGCTTATGTTGGTAGTTTGATCGTCGAATAGGGGCAGTGGTAGTGTGGTGGTCAGACTGCTCGTCTCCTACCCAGGCGAACCGTGTTCGCTTTCCGGCGGGGTCGCTCCCGTATTTTCACACGCGGAAATCGTGCCGGACGATGCCGCTGATCGGCGGATTTTCTCGGGATCCTCCCCTCCCTCCTACTTGCACTTCGGCTCTGCTCCATACTCACCCCGCTTCAGTCTCATAATTCCTTGCGCGATTCGGGATTTAAACGCATGTCTCATCTTGACATTTATCTGCGTTACAACAAACTACTTCACGGAGGTTGTCGTATAAAGATACTTATATTTCCTGATAGCATCGTAATATCGCCGTCTATTTCGACTGTAATTGTGAAGTTTTACATTTATTCCATCCCGAGCAGTTCACTTGGAGCCTATTCCCTAAAACTACATTTATATAAAACAGCACGCTAGAAGGGAGATTTTTACAATCGTGAAACTGAAGTGTTTCATGAAGAGTTTGTTTGACTTAAGGAAGTTTGCAATCGTTGAGTTTATGCAAATCGACCGGAATTATTAATATTTAATTGAGGACCACCTATCTATATATTTTTTTAAAATATTATATACAGATATTATGATTCTGGGGTAACGTGAACATTTTTAGGGCTGCAGAAAATATCTGCTTGAAGATATGACATTCGTTGGGTCTTATAACGAATTTCTATAAAAGACAAAATAAATTTTACAAACCCTAGGTAGGCAATTTAGTTTTATCATTAGCATTCATACCCGAAGTTAAAGATTGGTTATATTGTTTCAATATCTTCTGGCAAAACTCAAACGTAATTGAGGTTATTCGAAACTTTTTCTTGTAGGCCTATTTAAGGAGCAGCGGAAAGCGTGTATTCAATTTGTGTCTGAAATTGAATAGTTACCCCGAATACTGATCTAACCCACAAAAACGTATATTGTTTACAATAGGAAAAAAAAAAAAAAACACTTTCGAGATGTAAGGAGCATAACTTTCTGCAAAAACGATGTCACGATTTATAACTGTACAGCATACAAAACACCTCATGTTCAATATTACTTGTATTTACTTTTAAGTATTGACTTACAGCTTAACGAAATTAATTTCAGTGGAAAAATTATTTAAACAGCGCAAATGGAATAGTGATCTAACCTACAAATCATTACAAACAAATGTAGAAACACTAAGAAAAACATTGCATTATTAATTATTACTGGACCAATGTCTCTTATGGTTTCAGTGATATTAACTGCAACAAAAAATCATTAGATTATTATTGATTATTGACAGATGTCGTGTATGATTACAGTAATCACTCAACTGCACATAGACTTTCGTAGAAGTCACGATATTGAACGGGAAGGAACCTGCACATGTCTAGCAAGTCCTTTATTTTTTGCTTTCTTTATAGCTATCGCTTCTTCGTAGAGCTGGGGAAGTACAGTTGGGAGTGGACATAAATATTTCCTTCCTCTGGGTAATGGCCGTATTACATAGCTGTGCCAAGGTTGTAGGTTGTTACGACTAACTCGCGTTCGAACAGTATTTGGTTCTTCTGATGAGAACTGAATCCAATGAAAAGATGTTATCTTTAAATCGGGCTGCTTTTTAAACATTCCTTCAATGGCGGACAGGTCAGTGAAGTCTTCTTTGTCCATGTAGCATGTACTAATGCCGGACTTGTGGCCGCTGACTAAGAACTTGCTGTTCAGTGGTTGTGAAATATCTCTTCACAATCAGATAATTATATAGAGCAATACACCGCCAGTTATTCTTTTGTGTGATTCGACGATCTGACCAAACAACTAATCTCCTGATCTCACCTACTTTGAGGGGTTCAAAATGCAGTTCAATGTATTTCAAAATGCGTGAAGTAACTTCAGAAGAACCAAGTTTTGCCACCGACTCATTCCACACAAACATTAATGGTTTTTCAGTTCCCATATTGTGGACACATTGGTTACAAGTAGAGAACTTGATAAAACATAGAGGAATTATGAAGTGCTGGACAGAACAATACCTGTTGCATATCTGTGCAAAGTACAACATATGTGGGGTTCGATTTTGACATTACAACATCCTTGTGAAGAACTTTATAATCAGTCTCAGCCTTTCTGTGATGAAGTGTACTTTTGCGGACTAATCCTCTTCTGCTCATCTTCGGTCTCAGCTGCTACTAGATGAATGCAAAGTTCATTAAAGTATGAATAAGAGTCTGATCGTGGAGGACCAAATCTAAGCTTGAATTCACTTCTGAATATGTCCCTATACAAACTACGCGAGCATTTAATATTAGAATGACTTGCCTTGAAAAGACCATACATTCTTTCCACACACCGTTCTGAACTAAGATAAAGCTTGCTGGAGGTGGATCGTGAATATTGGCTCTCTTTTGCAGGCATAGAGCTGATATGATCCCTTACCAGTTCTTTGACATCAAAGGACACAGCACGTGGACGATTATGACGTGTCCCTCTTTTGTCAGATATGTCAACGTTAAATTTTATTTTTGTCTGAAGTGTTTGCACATGTCGAGAGAAAATTTAAAAAACATCGCGAACAGTTTTCTGGCACACATTGTATGGTTTGCCATATACAGGAAGGTGGTATTTGAAAATTGTCCGCCTCCGGGAGATATCTTCCGCTACATTTCTTTGTTTTACGTCCTCCAATGCCATACAACATTGGACTAAAAACGTAGACTGTTCATTATATGTTTGTTTGTAGAAATCTAGAAATAACTTTGTCTATATATCTTTGGAGATCTTGTCGCATTCATACATACAGCGGAACACAGTAACCTGAAACAAATAAACTCACCTTTTGTTGATGGTGTCGAATTTGCCAAATCATGTTTAATACAAACCATTAAAAGCTAGTTTTAGCAGTAAAGCCAGGTCACCAACAAAAATGTATTATATCAAATAATTTTTCCCTCGATACAGGACACTTTGCTTATTTACATGGCGAATCCTGCAAACTGTTTTACTACCACATTTCATTGTAGCATAACATTATTGTCGTTTTAGGCTAATCTTCTGAAAATGCTACAGCCATTAATAAAAATAGACTGTGACCTTTTTATGGAATTTGTAGCAGATTGTGCAAAGCATTACATTTTTCGCATAATAAAAATGTTGACTAATTTTGTTAGGTTAGATCACTATTCCACTCACCTTTTCAGATGCACATTTCCCTGGTACAAACGTACCTTTCCTGTTTCTAAATGGCTTGCCAGCATTTCTCAAAGCTTTATTCTTGTTGTCCGTCCATTCTGACGGCCGTATCTTTCTCCTACGCCCTTTATTTAATTGTTTTTCTGTACTACCACTAAGCAGCAACATCTCTTCGTCAGCCATATTGCTGCAGTTAGATCTGTATTACCCGGAATGTCAATTTTGCAAAGCAAAAAAATCCTCCTTGGGATAGAACTATTGCCTGTGTGCAACAGTGGTATTGTGATGTGCTATGGATAGGTCACTATTCCGCAATAATTGCAACTTTCTCATTTTTGTGGGTTAGATCCCTATTCAGGGTAACTATTCAATTGCAGGTCTTCGTTACTTAACTTTAGCATAATCATCAATGAAAATGGTAAGTTATCCATTTTACTATCACGTGTAAGAAAAATATTTTATTACTCACAAAAATAAGTACTTGAAATATATTTTTTTATAGTTTACAACACAAGTAGAAATTGCCCCACATTTTACAAGGTCTTTTGAACTACCAGTCACTTAATGAAAAACAGCCTAGAAATTTTCTTGTAAAAATGAAGCGTGAATTTGTAAAATCACGTGTGGCTTGTAGTTTAACGAAATAAGCACGTGGATTGGTAAGCATATTCGTATCATTATAAATAATGACTAAGACGATCAACTCTTTTAAATTTCTGTCGACGTGTTAAAGCGCCATGCAGAATGTCTGTTTCTTAGAGAAATTAAATTTTTCCCCGGCCAAATTGTCATCACGCAGAATTGTTTCCGTCATAAAGTTGAATAACGTTCCTAATGCCAATCCCTTAAAATATGTTTTTAATTTTATGTATTTTCGTTTAAGAACTTTCTTTTTTCTTTTCAGTCACGCGCTTTTAAAAATGAGCGTAAATTAATAAAGTGTCTCTCGTAAGTTAAATTATTTTTTTAGATAATATTCGGGAAAGCTGAATTCTCTGAAGTAGCAGTTTTTTTCAAGTTTATTCTAAATTTCGTAGCTGTTGTTAACGCCCTTGACTTTTTAATAAGAAACTCGCGCGCAGTGGCGAGAAAACAAACACAGTAATATACATGTGTAGAACAGTGTACCTGCAATAAGTGATTGCGATTGCAGAGAGATAGCGTACACGTAAACCCAGCAGCGCCCTCTCTTGTGTGACCGGAAAGGTCCGTGTTACGCCAAGCTCAGTCAGTAAATAGCCGTCAAATGAAGTGAAAGCAAGTGCCAGTATGCCTCGTCGACGTCAAAGGGCGCCATGTAAGCATGTGAGTGAGTACGAACGGGGCAGAACGATCGGTCTCGGGGATACGGGTTTGCCATACCGCGACATTTCGGCTCGTACAGGGCATGCTGCTACGAAAGTGATGCGTGTGTGGCATTAGTGGATAGCAGAGGGTCGTACGCACCGACGAGCGGGTACTGGACCACGCAATCTGACCACAGCATGGGATGACCGCCATCTTGTCCGAATGGCTGAAACGGACCGTACAGTCTCGTCCACAGTGCTGGATCGACACTGGAGCACTACAACGGGTCTGCGTCGACGGTTCGACGTCGTCTACAGCGAGCTGGACTGGTGGCACGCATGCCATTGCGTCGGCTTTCATTGTCCAGAAATAACAAACGCCTCAGACTGCAATTGGCACGTGAACGCCGTCGTTGGCGTGCTGAATGGCGAAATGTTATGTTTTCGGACGAGTCCCGCATCAACCTGCCCTACAGTGATGGCCGCATACGTGTTAGACGCTAACATGGTGACCGCAATCTGGCATCCTGCATTGTGGAGCGGCATAGCGGACAAACGCCAAGTGTGATGGTGTGGGGCGCCGTTGGATACAACATGAGATCTCGACTCCTACGTGTTGAGGGCAATATGAACAGCAGCCACTACACCAGGGAGGTTTTAGAGCCCGAGGTACTGCCCCTCCTTCGGGCGACTTCGCACGCCATAGTTCAGCAGGGCAATGCCCGGCCACATGTGGTGAGGAATGTGCAAGTCATCTTCAATAGACGACGGGTACCACTGCTTCCCTAGCCTGCACGTTCGCCTGCCTTGTCGCCCATCGAACAAGTCTGGGATATGTTTGGTCGGCTACTTGTTCATCACGATCCTCCAGCAACCACTATTGATGCTTCGTGGACTCGTATACAAACCGCGTGGAGGGAGATTCCTCAGGAACATATCCAGGTCCTCTCTGATTCCATGCCAAGACGTTTTGGGACTCTGAATTACTGAATTATCAAGTACAGAGATCATGTATAGGTCTGTAATCCTAATGAATTGTGTATTGCCATGTACATAATCTGTGATATAAAGTTCTTTTCAATCACATGTATCCTTCTTGGTGCTGCATTTGCCACAAACGTTTGTGTATCTAGCCCGTGTTTCCCCACCTGAAACCCATGTCGGTTTCATCAAGCGGGAAATTTCTTATTTTGATACTCCATGTTCCATATAAATTACAGAAAATAGTAAGAAAAAAACTAAAAAGAATGTTTTGCATTACAGCCAGTGACGTATCGCGAAGATAATTTCAGTGTAGGGTTTTTTGAAATAACTTTGTCCGACGTTAGGCGCCTTGTTATACTGTGATGTCAGCAAGGTGAGGAGGACTGGAACAGAATTACTTCCAAACGTCAAAGCCACTGTATCGCCGCCATTATTTTTCCGAGGTGATGCGTATATGAAGAACTATCCTCTGATTTATGCTATGTGAACGTCTTACTATTGCAGACCACAATTTTGTTTTTAACGTGTCTCTACCTTGAAATTTTATGTCTAAGACTGTTTTTCCCAGTATTAAATTTCTTTTTAAGTTATTGTTTGGGCTGGTTTGTAAACCGCAGTTTTTTCAGTTTACCGAACTGTTGGTGGAACGCTTTTTTTTTCTCGGTATAATTAAATGCAATGCCGTTATCAGCTCTTCTCACCTCCCTGATTTATAACTATCTGATTTTTTCTTCAAGATTCGTCTCTGGTTTTAAGTTTTTTTTTGTTTGTATTTATTTTCAAACTTCTTCTGTCGGGACTAAATTTTTCTTGATGTGTTTTATGAGACTGCGTAGTGTTATCTAAGTATTGTTTTTTGTATAAATAGTTAAGCTACAGTTTGATAGTGTGCGAGTGAATGCTGTGAACAACTGACGCGTTTCGCCTCAATGTGTTGTGTTGTGTTGTTGCTCTTGTCTGCAGCGCCGTTGTCAGACTCGTTCTGCAAGCCAGCCTTTTATCACCTGCGGACTTGTTTGAAAGGTAAAGCGCTCTTGCCCATCCCTCAATGTTTCCTGTGGCTTCTTGCCCTTCGCTGTCTCCTTTGTCGATGAGGCCGCACGATACTAACACACCGGCACCTGTTCTTGTGTACAGCTGTTGACATAGAAACTGAGCGGTGTCTCGTGTACAGTGCTGCCCGTGCAAACATACCTCTTTTTTTGGCTACAGCTTGGAATGTGTTAATGTTTAGTTGCTAGTAATAGCGTAGTAGTGGCGTGTTTCTTTGTTGCAAGTGGGGAACTTAGTTGTTGCATTCTGATTTACGCATTTGTAGATATTTTTAATAATTCTGTAACGTAATAATGTATATTTAATGTTTTCGATGAAAACTCTGGATTGCCTTGTAAAATATTTTATTCTGCAGCTGAAATGCAGTTAATGTTAGCATTTAAACATTTTATAGATTTAGAATTTGTGGTTGGTAAATTTGCTCGTCTCTTATGAGACATCCGAGGAATTCGGAGTAGTGGTAGAGTAATGTAAATTATTATTGATTTGTTAACTATTATGTATCACGTGTTCTACTTTATTTTATTCTCTCAGTTTAAGGTTAGTTACCAAAACGCTCTTTTGCGTGCTGATTCAATCTGGAAAGGCTTAAAATATTGTTGTCGTTAAATGTATTTTGGGTTTTGACTTCACTTTCACAAACGTTAGTTTTCAAGCGAGCCGCCTGAACGAATCTTGGCATGTACGCAAAGTGCATTTATTCAAATTAAGCTTCCTGGGTGCTAGCACGAAAATGCATAACTAGTTATGGCTTTTTATCCTCCGTCGTGACTTTTTTCTCGTTGAGGAAGTAAATCCAGCTTGCTTACTTTGTCACCGCATTTCTACATTCCTGACTCGTTTTCAGCAACATACTACTCGTAGAGTTTAATTAAGTAATCGAATTTTCTCGCTTGGCAAACAATATACTTTGGTTTTCCATAACTGCGGAGAATGCTTTTATCATGTTTCAGTGCATAGGCCTGCTTCGCGTGTATTATTAACCACTGAAAAAGTTCTGAACACGTTAAAAACAAAAAAAAAATATTTTTTTAGTTGCATGCTTCCATTACGTAATGAGTAGAATAAGTTAAAAGAAGCGTATATGCTAGAGGCCAGACTCGGGACCAGATTGCTCTGGTATGCAAAATGAAATTTGTCAGAACAGTAATAATTTGCATTCGTAGATCATTTATTCCTTCAGATATCGTGATTCGAGTTTCGATAAATTTGCATTGCGAATTTCAGCACCTCTGATAACTTTTACTGCTTATTATCACAATCGCCTAACTGTCGGAGATTGATTTTTCGGCTTATTATTTTATCGTGTGATTGATTGATCGTGTCAACACATCTACAGGCTGTTTCCTTCCAATGAAAATACCTCGGCTTGCTGTGCAGCTGGCTAAGAAAACTCTTAAAAAGCAACGCCTTAAGTTTAGAACAGTACAATCGGAACCTATGGGATAAAGCAATATACTGTAAATATTCAAAAACCAAGTCCTCCGACAGCTTGGCACTAACTTAGGCGGAAAATATCAGAAATCTCGACTGACGTCGTTAGGCCAATATTGTAACGACGTACTGGTCCTTACGGATATCTCAGCAGTGTCTCCTTTGCTATCATTTATGTGGAAAAAAAATTGTCAAGGTAGGCCCGGTAAAAAAAATATACAGAGAAGTATGACGTTGATCGAAATTGAAATCTTTTAATGTAGAAGCTTATTAATTACGTTACTGTACTCTAAACAAAATTTGATATTGTTATTTGAAATATATTAAAAGCGTGGTCGTTATTAGCTGAAATGCGTTCTCCAAAATTATGCAAAATGGATGGTTTCATCGTAAACATGAAGAATAAAAGTGTTCATAAAGTTGTGATGAAACCACTCCTTATACCTAGTTTCAGAGGAAGCATTTTAAGTAATACCGACTGCACCTTTGATATAGTGTGAAGATAATATTCAGTTTAGTATTTGACATTTTATTGGTATTACCATAACGAAATTAGCCTTAATGTAAGATACTGTGGGTTGCGTGGTGCCCTTGGAACACGTTTGATTTCATTCTGGAATGCACTGGTAAAGCGGAAATGGACATAACTAACTTCCGCTTCAAGAATATTTAGTTTTTGTCGTTACCCTTTGTGACGCAATTACATTTCATTTTTTATTCCAGTTCGTCTGTGAGCATACTTTCTTACGCCGGCAGTAATTGTGTAGTTGTGAGTCAGTAGTAGTAACCGTTTTTTTTGTTGGCATTTTTGCATATTATTCAAAGATTTTATTGTGATAATGGAACAAATTATGATGTATAAAATTGAAGTATGATGGCGCACAATCCTCTATTATGGAAGGCAATTCAGTTTTGATTTCTTTTTAGTTACACGTCTCCATATTCTCATTACTTTTAGTAATTTCCTTAACTGGTCGAACCCATCTACGCAAGCGTGTCGAAGAGAGTAGTTGCTGAGGAATTTTACAGTCTCCATGCATTTTCGCCTTGTTTCGCAGAGTCCGCGTACTCTGTTTATGGTGTGTCCCGTTTCTATTTTAGGAAGAGTTCTCTATAAGTGTAAAACAAAAAAAAAAAAGAATTCTCTCTCTGTAAACCTTTTAAACAAGCACCGGGATAACTATTGTGATGCACTGCGACCGAACTTCCTTTGAAGAGCATCTGATCTGGCAACGCCGCCTCGCGGTATCAGTAACAAAAACTGCTATCGCTGAAACTTGCGTAGAATTGCTTGCACATACATATTTGCATTTGCGACTTTGTATCTTACCCGAGAGGGAGAAAATTTCAGCGGACGATAAATAATCGTATAGGATGTACGTGCGTTGAGGCATTTCAGTTGCCCTCAGTACTTTTATGGCACACAGCATGTTGTGTGGGCAGACCTGTTTTTTGTGTGTGGGTGTACCTTGTGATATACCTGGCAACTCTGCTGTGCCAGGTTACATCTGGGTGTATTTTCATGTTTATGTTCTTGTGTTACTAACCGCATGCCGCCTTATCTTGTTCTTGTTTGTGTCCTCCAACCCTAATTACGCACAGTACTTAGTGTCACATTAACCTCTTAAAATGACATAGTTTTTTTTTTACTCGGATACATTTGGTTGGTTAATACTTCCAATGGGACGGGTAAGGCATTTTGATTTTTTTTTGGAACCAGCGTAATTAAATTTTACAAATGTTTTCATGTGCATTGTGTGTTTTTATTGAAGCCAGATTGTTAAATTAATTAGTGCGTTGATTTTCCAGTTGCGGTAAATACGGTGCGCCGCGCCTATTTAATTTGCGTAAAAGCAAAGAATTTGACGAGCGAATTATTTTGAAAGCTGCAAATATTTGCGTCTCTTTGCAAATTTTTCCCCGATTTTCCCCGATTTGCAAATTTTTCCCCGATTGCTTCGCAAGGGACTTTTTTTGTCTGTCACCTGTGCACATGAAATAATTTGAAATAGCCCAGTATAGTTACACATGTTTTAAACATCTATCTTTTCACGCTTTTTTCTAGTAAATTGCATTATGTTATTTCTTTCTTTCTGTGTTTTGTGTCTCGTTCACAATTGAGATAATGTTTCCAGGCGCATACGGGTTAAACAGATGGTGCGAAAAATTTTTCTCCGTGTTAAAAATAATCGCGTGGCCCTTTAAAAATAAGAGAGACTGTAGTTTCAACAATTTTTGAAAATAAATTCGTTGACACTGTTTTAATTAGAAGCGCTTCCTTTTATTCCTGTAGTTGAGCGTAATTATTATTCCAAGGAGATTTTTTACTTACAACTCTGTCCGCTTCCAAGTTTTTAATAATTTTAATTGCTGCAAGTACTAGGAATAGTAATGGCAGCAATTAATTTTAATTGTATTTCCTTCTGTGTCTAGCTGGGTTTTTTTTTTGCAGTCACACTATTTGGCCGTTGACATTTTCATATAATTCCAAGCGTTGATTAAATTACCGCTAAGGACACGGTATATTGTGTTTGTTCTCACGGAATTGTTTTTAAGCGTCGATGAGTGTGTTTGTTTTTAATGTCGACCGTTTTATTTTTGTTGTGGCTTGCTGCAGGTCATGTTGCCGGCACTTCTCCACCGCCATCCTTTTCACCCCAATTTTGCCTCGAAACCATAAACTATTATTAATACGTAAACGTCAATTTTAAATAGCGTGTTGCTGCGGAAAGGGAAGTTACTTTATCCTAAAATAAAAGCCACTGAACGTATTTCGGTATTTCGGTGAAACAAACCTTATTGACACTATGCATTGTACACAAGCTGTGCATGACCCCAATATTCTCTGAACAGACAAAGAAAATATGAAGGTAGAAAATTGTGTACCTTGGAATAGTGCTCATTTTCCCGTTCTTGGTAATAAACGTGTGCCGTAGAAGGGGTGCTAGTAATCATTTGAGCGTCAGTGAATTTCAGGAAAGAAAATGTTTCAGGTTTTACTGTGTGAGATATGAAAATGCCATGACTCGTGCATACCAGCAGAAAAACCTCGCCAATCAGGGCTGTTTATAGTTACCACAGATTCCATCTTCCACCGATGTTTCGAAATGGTTTCGAGATCAGCTTCCCGACCTAGCTTTATATCAGCATCTATGTTAATCATTCAGTCCAGCGTACTATCATGTGTGTCACGGAGGCTGAGTTGTTAAATTTTGAAAGTTACCACTGTCGGATAGTTGATCATCTGCAGAGTTGTTTTACACCAAAGCACAAGAAAACAAGCAAGAAATAAAAATATGTATATGTGTGTGATATTTATACGTACAAATTAATATCTTGTTTCATCACCTATTTTAATCACGTCGAAAATGAGACTTTATATAAATTTTATTTTGTTAAATGCTTTTAAAAAATCAAGTGGATAACTGATTCGCTAATAAGATGATGATGTGGCCAAATTGCAGCATGCATGCGATTCTCGACCTTAATGTGGGACGTGAGTGAGTGAACAGGTTTGAGCGGCCGTTAGGTCTTACTATCTAATATCCTCCTGGCAGTCTTGTGAGTAATGTTGGAGCATCTGAAGATGCCCGTAAATGAAAAGCACCAAAATTACTAATGAAGTCACTACAGGCTAGTCAACGTGCGTGTAACCTGATGTGTTGGTTGTTTTTTTTTATGCGTAAAGTCAGTATTGCCACTTTTTCTCTGTATGTTTCTACTTGTGCCCACACAACGGTAACCTGTTTTACTGACTTTTTTTTTTTTTTCCGTTTTCTGGGTCGATACAAACTGACGATGATAACGCGCATGTTTATCCAGAGGCTATCCCGGATCTTAATCTGAAGAGGGAAGAATTGGGATGTCTATTTTACTTAACTGCATCATCATTTGCTTGAAACTGGATTTGGAAATCACTTTGGAAGAACTACTCCAACTGCTGCCGACTGGATCGAACACACGACCTCCCCATCGCCGAACAGGCAAACTATCGTGTGACCAAACACCTTCGTTCAAGACGAAACTCTTTTATTTTATAGTTGCGACTTGAGCTTTATTTAAAAACAATTTTCTTAAATTCTTTGGACATGGTATCTTTAAAGGAGTGACGCTCATTTATAACAGCTTGTATGTACTGTGTGTGTGTACAACGCTACAGATAAATATTTAAAGCATGTGAAATAAAATATAAAAAGCGTATGAGTTTGTATTAAATAAAGATAATGTTATCAGAATTATGTTAATCACTGAAGGAAGAAACAACGAAGTTCATATCAGGCGACTCCTCATTTTATGCGTTTGTGAAAACCACTTTAAACCAGAGTTTGCAGTGTACTGTACTTTAGTACTACGGTTTAATTCACTAACAAGCGAGGCACAACGCAAAGAAGTAAATAAATGCATGTTGCAGACGTTAAACAAGAAACGACATGTAATTCCGCAGCTCAGCTAGCTTATTACCGTATGTCATTGTTCACGTAATCCGGACCGCAATCGTTGGCCTTGGTAAGGAAAGTGTCGCCAGGCATAGATAGCCCATGACTAATTGCGCTCTTTGATTCCCCTTTCAAAAAAATTAAGAGTGTATTTATTTCTTAGGTGTAGGGTACGCGGGGTTCAGTAGTGGCTGCACGAAGAGGCCTTACAAACTCCCTTGCTGACAACCCTGGCTGGCAGCTTGATAACTGACGGTGTCATTTATTTTCTTTGAATTTTAATATCAGATACGGTGCGAAGATAATCGATAAGGTGGATCCTCAGTGTTTACTAGGGGCCACGGTGGCTTAGTGGTTAGCCTGTTGGCCTCCCACCAAAGCGATCCGGATTCAATCCCCGGCCGGGTACTCCGGATTTCCGCATGTGGGAATCGTGCCGGACGACGCCGTTGGTCGGCGGGTTTTCTCGGGGATCTCCCGTTTACCCCGCCCTTTCATTCCGGCGCTGCCCCATGCTTACCCCAATCACCCTCATCGGCTCTCAAGACCTCGATGTATAGAGCCGTCGAAATCTCTTCACCGCAGTGTTTACTGGTAGTGAATAATATCGAATAGTCGTATTTTCTTACAGACCACGCGAGTCCTCGAAGGACACGAACGCTAAGACGTTAAAGTCTGACCGATTAAGGTTCGCACCCAATTTCCGTCAGATATTTTTCACGCCCTGAGCCCGGAGTTACCGTGTGGTTCGGACCCGCTGTAACCAAGAAGTCCCGTCGCCTTAGAAGCCTTTCTTTTCATAACCGCACGACGTATAGCTGTGCCCTTGCCCTCTTTTTCTTGCTGCTAACCTTCGCGACGAGAAGTAGCTGCTTAATATTCACAGCACATTTTGCCAGACGCTCCTGGTAACAGCCGAATCGAACAAGTTACGAGGTGTCTCTCTCCCTTTACCTCCCTCACTCCTCGCCGTACTACATCGCTTTCTTCCCGTGGATAATCAAGGAGGACGAAGTCAAGTTGATTGTACTTTATTTCGCTCCTTTCTGTTGACAGCGTTTACTCTAATATTCAAGATATTGTATTTTATTTTGTATTTTTCGTCGACACTGTCGTAAACGCAAAAATCTAAAAGCAATTTGACCTCCCGATTATGGTTGTTTAAAATAATCTGACACCTACTTAATTTCACATTCTGAGCCATGCCGTCATTTGGCGTCGAACTATCAACGATTCGGCGTGCTCACAAATTTTCCGTGTGACGCCTTGGCATGCACAGCTTATACGGGCACTACTTACTCAGACATTCCGCGCAGAAAACTAGTTTAAATAATAGGAGTATTTTCAAAACATTAAACATAACTTTCCAAGTACTCCTAAAGTGTTTCACGGTTATTTATATTACGTAGTCGTCATATCACCTTGCTGCCAGGCTTCGGCCAGTACTAGTAATACATCACGAGTAAACCGGCTTCTGTATTACAATCCGACTTAATGAAGATACTTTTAATTGTGCTTTACTGATGCTCAGTTGGAGTATGTATTTTTGTGCATGATTTAATTTCCAGTTTTATTATCAACGATATGGCGTGTAGTGTTTCGTGCTGAACAGAGAGCAGCTATATGTAGCTATACATGAAATCATATACATGTACATATACAAGGGGAAAAGAGCGCTAGAAACTTTTTTTTTGAGAAAGTACGTTAAACGCATACCGTGAAACGCAGTTGTACAGCAAAATAGATTGGTCTTTGCCTTAATTTATAGTTATTTCTCCCTCTTCCTTGTTTTCTGTAAAACACTATCCCTAGTTCTCTATACGCGATCCCTTGCATCAACACCTAAAATTATGAAAAATTGTCTCTACTGCCACGCATACAGAAACATCGTGACAGCTACGATGTAACCGCACTTGACTCGCTGATTCAACGAGCTTTTTTTTTTCTTCGCACGTTTTTTTTTCCTTGCGCATGCACAGTTCACAACACAAACACAATTTCCTCCACCGAAACGACTACATAAAAAGTGATACCGTTTTTGGCTGTGTGTTAATTGATCATTTTTGAAAGCCCTACTTAATTTATCCTGCCCACCGCGTGACCTTCCACATGCAAAAATTAGCATTACTTTGGACATGACTATTATCCATAAAGACTCTCGTTGGAATAGTTACATTCACGCCTATTTTTTTCTCCGATAAATATAAAAATGAAAAAAAAAAAAATAAAAAATAAAAAACTTAAGTCGCTGCCAAGCGATCCGCAAGTGGCTCAGTGGTTTAAACTCTGGTTTCCCACCGCTGGGGTTCTTGTAAGGGCCGTGACGGACATTGTTGTCGTCGTCGAGGTTTCCTGGTGGTGCTCCTGTTTCCTTTACACCGTCATTCCGCCGCTGCTTCATCCCTGCCTAACTTAATCTGTTATTCCCGATTAGGGCAGTCGGCTTCCATTAGCGCCGGCCTTTTGTCATCCATGGCGACCTCGCTTGTGGCGGGAACTCCTTGGCAGTTTTGATTTTCAAAGGACCCACCAAGTTAAACATCACATTTATAACGTAGACCTACTTCTCGTAATTTTCTGCTACAATTACCGTACGTACTTTTGACGAGCGGGATATTTTTATAAAGCTCATTTCCAAACTACTTGGATAACCGTGTATCAACTGAACTATAGTCATTGTACACTGATGAGCAGTTCAGTTAGGGATATCTGTCTATAGGCTGTTCACTGTAAAATTAGCACTTTTGAAAGCCTTGCTTAAAATCTACTTGTATGCACGTTGTGTCTTCTTCCGCCTTATGTAAAATTAGCATTGCCACGTGCATCACCACCTTATTCATGCGTCGGTCCAATGATTAGGAAAGTAAATATTTTAAAAATTTGCTCATCTTCACATTTTAATGTATAAAAAAAAAAGAAAGAAAAATAAATAATTCTATAGTTATCACAAATGGTTACCGAACACTTTTTTATTCGACGTTTAGACATGAAACTGCCTTCCATCCTTCGTTACCAACTTTACTGGCCACGTGTTACCAAGTGCGCCCGTTAAAATATATGCATGCAGGTGCAGTGACATTTTTCTAAGGTCGATTTAAAAAGTGCTCACTTTATCGTGAACAGGCTTTCGTAGCGTGTAACGCCTCCTTTCGTCCGGATGGCGTCAGTGATGCGGCGTGGCATGGACTTCTCAAGACACCGTAAGAGGTCGGGAACCACACTGGTCCATGGCAGCTATACAGCCTCCCGCAATGCACGGAGATCGGCCAGAGTAAGATCCACGGCGCACACATCTCTCTCGACGGTATCCCAGATGTGTTTGGTAGGACTGAGTTCGGGTGACCTCGGGAGCCAGGCGAGCGACCTCAAGGTCGTGGAGTGTCTATCCAACCACTCGGCCACAACTCGGGAGCGATGGGCCGATACATCGTCTTGTTGTGGGTGCAGATTCCCTGCAGAGTACTGTAGGCGCGTAAATGGATGCACGTGATCGTATAGCAAGTACCTGTATCGTTCGTTGGCGAGGAATTGTGGTACATGTACCAGGGCACACATTTCATTCTACGTATAGTTTGTTCGCGGTATCTCCACACTTCTTGAATTAAACACCCCATTTATTACATGTTTGGTTGTCACCTAAAGATGTCATGTACATATTGCAAGCATTTTATACTTCTTCCCAGAGTATCTTATTTTTGTTTAAGTTAAAATTTCATATATATGTTATACGTATGTTATAGTATTTCATTTATATTTAACACGACTAAAAAGAGATAGAGAATATGTGGGTTGTTAATGCCTAGTAAGAAGTAGTTGACATGTAAAATATAATTAAACTGGGTGCACACGGATGCCGTGCGTTGCCCCTTGGTGTGTTACCGTGAAGTGGGGTGAAATTGATCAGCATAAGTGAGATTGATCACATTAAAATGTTGTATAAATATTAATGTTGGATATAGTACTTGACCTGAACATGTACAGAAAAATGTCGTGTTATCAATCCCACCCCTGCTGATAAATTTCACCCCACTTTACGGTAAGCTTTGTTTGCATGAGGCGGAGTAATAGCCTGAAAGTGGCTTCGGAAAAGTGGTATGTGTAGGCTATTCACAGTAAAGTGAGCAGTTTTGAAAGCGTTCTCATTTGGAATAATAGTGAATAAATATTTTTGATTTTAGCTTTAGACGTTAACTTCCGGGTGTGGTGGAACATACACACTGTTTATTACTTACATGGCAATTTTTATTTAAAAGGGTGGTTAAAGGATTAAATTTGGCGGAAAGGAAGAAGTAACTATAGGCTGTTCACGCTAAAATGATTACTTTTGAAAACTTAGCTTGAGATCTACTTGTACATATATTGTATGTTTTTTCTACTTTATGTAAAATTAACATTGCCATTGGCCTTATCGCTTTATTCATGCGTCGGTCAAGTGAAACTGTGAAATTATTTATCATTTTTATATATTTTCATATATCATTTTTACACTTCCGTGCAGTAAAAAATTCAGAAAGCGAGATAAATAAGTTAAGTTAATACAAATGGTTACCCCTTTTTATTCGACGTTAATATGTGGAACTACTTTCCTGTCCATCGTTACCAACTTTACTGGACACGTGTCACTCATTGCGGCCGTTAAAATATATGCAGGTAGGGGTAGTGACTTCTTCCTAAGGTTGATTTCAAAAGTGCTCACTTTATCGTGAACAGCCTTTAGGGCCTGAGACGTGCTCGCTTGATTGTGACCAGCGTATAGCCGTGAGTGTAGTATAGACCGCAGTTTTGGTAGGTTGTGTGAACGAGTGTGTGTGTGTTGTGGGTGCGCAGTGACGAAGCTGCGCGAGCACTGGGACGAGACGAACGCCAAGGTGATGCAGCGAAAGACGCAGCTGGACGCCATGTTGACGGACAGCCAGCGCTACGAGGCGAAGCGGCAGGAGGTGGAGGCGTGGCTCGCGCGCATGGAGACGAGGCTGGAACGCATGGGCGCCGTTGGACACACCGCGGACGTCCTGGAGGCGCAGCTGCGCGAGCAGAAGGTTCGTCCCACAGACCTTCGACCCACCTGCTTCCCGCGAAGAACTCTTAAAAATTAGTATAGACACCATAAGAATTGTCAGAAAAGTGCGTTTTATGTTGTATATGAAAGAAGAATGTATATATTTTGCAACATTATAAAATATTTCACTAAACTATATATTTTTAATCTAAAATAAAATCTATCTGTAGAGTTCGCATTTGAAAAAAAAATTTAAGCGCATTTCCGTTTTGGATGCTTCTGAAAGCAGAATTTGCAAGAAAATCTTCTTCGAGTAAAATCGTCATAATATTTACTGCGATCATGCGTAATGAAATCATACCAATAATGTATCATATCAATTTTATAACTAACTTTATTTACACCAGTTTCAGGTATCAATGTTTGTGACAAATGGACGCAGATAAAATCAATTTTAAAAATGATTTTCTACATTATTATTACAATTTTCTTACATGCAATCATATTAAACATTATGACGGTATTCCATGACGAAGATTTTCTTGTAAATTCTGCTTTCTGAAGCATCCACAATGGAAATATGCTTAAATTTTGTTACAATTATAGACTTCTTTAATTGATTAATTTTTTACATTTAAAAAGTATATTTTAGTGAAATATTTTATAATGTTGCAAAATATATACATTCTTCTTTCATATACAGCATAAATTGCACTTTTCTGGCAATTTTTACGTTTTCTGTACTACTTTATTATGAGTTCTTCGTGTTGTATAGTCGGGTGCAGTGCTCCATAGACAGTTGCTTTACTCCAACCTTAACTTCCGAGTGCGGTGGAATGTAGCTGTGTTTATTACTTACGCTGCAACATTTATTTCAAAAGGTGTTTCAAGGATAGAAAAATGGTTGAAATAAATAAGTAACTAGGGCCTCAAAAGTGCTCCCTTTACTGTGAACAGTCTACATCGCAAATTCCCAGCAAAATTACCGTAATTCTTATAATTAATTAGTGTATTAGTATACTTATCGTAATAGAATTGTTAACTTTTGGTTACAAAGAGCTACATTCAAAATAATACTTCATATTTAAATGTTGCCAGCATTAAACAAGAAACCCTCAATTTTATGTAAAAATTAGAATATAAAAGTTAATAGAAATACCTAAGATGTCGAGTACTACAGTACCATTTTTTAAAACGTATTTAAACAAACATGGCAAAATTATAAATTCGAAACCAATTTTAGTTTCGTATTTTTAAAATGGTTTTGAACTTATAATTTTGTTATGTTTCTTTAAATATGTTTTTTTTTTTTAATGATACTGTAGTACTTGACATCTTAGGTATTTCTATCAACACATAGTAAATCTGAAATGGTTGGCAAAAGAATTTTTCTTCACCATGCTATATTTTTGTAAAATATGTTATAGTCTTCGCACGCATATGCTACTTTTTTTTTTTTTACTTCCGAGTTATATTTCTCTGGAGAGTCCGCTGCACTGGGCAGTTGCCCCATGCTCTTAGCGCGTGTACTGTATGTTAGGTTAGGTTAGGTTAACTGAGACCAACGTATGTTGTATTGCATTGGGTTGGTTATGTTTCAAATCTTAACCAAACATCTAACACATAACCCAAATATTTCTGTTCACGCCCAATCAATAAATAACACTAAACACTACTTATATAAAAACAAATTGCATCAGTACACATATTTGATATCAATAAACCACAACCTGACACAGAGAAAATAGACCCATTTATATAATTCCATATAACTGCCTTTAGATGTATGTCCTACCACCATTTACTAACGGGACATTGGGGCCATGGTGGCTGAGCGATTAGCACGCTCTCCTCTCACCAAAGCGAACCAGGCTCGGTCCCTGGCTGGGTCACCGGATTTCTCGCAAGTGGGAATCGTGCCAGACGATACCGCTGGTCAGCTGGTTTTCTTGGTGATCTCCCATTTTCCCGTTCTTGCATTTTGGCGCTGCTCCGCTCTCACCTCATTTCACTCTCATCGGCTGTCAAGACCTTGTTGTTAAGAGGCGCCCAAATGTATCAACTCTCAACTCCTTAACACTTTTCAGGAGCGATTCACTAAGCACATTTGTCACTTTGGTTTTTCTCGACTGTTCTTACTTAAATTAACGCCTAGCATAGTGAGTGGTGTTAGCTCGCTACTTTCCTTAACATGGTTCATAAAATGCCAGATTTTTCGAACAGTCAAGACTCACACCTCGTATGAATAGCGAAAATGAGTATGAAAGTATTCAAACACAATTGAGTAATATTTTGAATTTTCATATTTCCTATAAGTTTTACGAGAAATAAATTTATTTTGACAAATAAATGATATTACTTGATATAGTAATCTTATCAGATTTCTGAAACAAGTGATATGTTGAACTGTTTGGTTTTGAAGTAGCTAATCAGCATAATAATTTCTGGGTTCATTTTATTTGTAAACATGTAACATTTTAATGTTTGCGGGAAGTTTTTTTTTGTCACAAACTAATCATTTTAATTTAAAGAGCAGCTCTTGTTAAAGTATGTTGGATGGATATGACAGCTCCCAATTTTGCAGTGCATTGCTTTCTTGATATAGTCTATTCGCAATTTCTTCACACTTTTTAAATCACACCTTTGAAAAAGCACCCTATGCATGACGTGTTTAGTTATTTCCCAAGTAGGGTGTGTATCACAGTAATTTTATACCTCTGTTAACAAGAAAGTATCTCATTTTTCGTTCACAGTCATACCATGCCGAGCTGCATCAGTACAAGCACCACATAGAGCTGTTCAACCAGCTTACGCAGAAGCTGATAGCTGTGTACCAGCAGGACGACACTTCAAGAGTGAAAAAGATGACGGAGGCCATCAACCAGCGGTACAACAGTTTGAACACCAGGTATTTGCCTTTGTGAAGAAAACTTCTGTCTTACATCATTGTCTGCTTTCAGAGCCAGTGAAGTTACAAAAATTGTTTTATGTGCTTGTGGTCACTGGTCTTTGGTTTAATAATTCATTTACTTTTGTTCGCACTCTCATTTCCCCTTGGTCTCTTAATTTTTTCTATTTTTTGTTGGTACAATATGTATAGATTATAAATAATTGCACTAAAATTTTTTTATAGTGTCCATTTCAGACTGTATCTGGAATTATATTTTATTTGATAGCAACAAAAAAAATGAATGCTGCTGATGTACAGTTATATTGCAATTGGTTTTTACATATTTCAAACCTAAGAAGTAATGAATGTGTTTCAAAAATGATAAAGATGCTGATAGGAAACCACTGTTTTTACAAATGGTTGAAATAAATAATAAAGATTTTATGAACAATACAGTGAAATGTGTATAACACATTTCTTTATGCCACTTTTATTGAACTCTTAAACGCAGATCAATCTTTTAATGTTTTCAAAATGGACATCAAGATAGGTTTTCAAATTTGTTGGCCAAATATTACTTGTTAGTATTTAATTTTGTCATGTACAAGAATATAAATCTAGCTATCCTAATTTTCCATTGTTATAGCAAACTTGACAGTTGCTACTTCTTATTTTGTTTCTTTCTAGTCACATTGTAGTAAGTCCTGTAAGGGTTTTCCTTCATAATATTTATCCTTATGCAGGTGTATACAAGCAAAAATTTTGAAATTAAACGTTAAAATACAGAAGTAGAAATTATATTTATAACACAACATTTATATAACCAGTGTGGGGGTATTATTTTTAAAGTGATTTTTGTGTTCATGTGATAGAATGAATGTATAGATGAGGGTGCTGTTTCACATTGTGTGCCACAGCATCATCAACCGCGGCAAGTTGCTGCACTCAGCAATGAACTCCCTCCACAACTTCGACCGGTCGCTGGACAAGTTCCTTGCCTGGCTGTCGGAGGCAGAGAGCTCTCTCGAGTGCTTGGAAGCAGAGGCGGACCGATTGGGTGGCCGCAGGGACCAAGGGGTGCTCAGGCAGCCACTCCATCAGCTCAAGGTATGTCTCTGGGTCCATTGTACATCCTTCCCACTTCCACAACTGTCAGCTCTCAATAGTCATCTCTGTGTTGTCTGTTACGTTTGACCTCTGGAAGTATCAGTTGATGTATTTGTGATTCTTAGCTGCTGGCATAGCTGTTTGATTAAATTTGAAATTTAGTGCAACATTATCCACATATAAATTTAAATTCATTTACTACCAAAAAATGTATGTTATGAATGCTAAATTGAAATATCAATGCTTCCAATCAACAACTATATTGTAAAATACTATAAAATAATTTTCACTCTTGGTACAATAGGAATGAATGAATTCCCATGGTTTAAGACTACTTACAGTAGAAATTATATCTGAGTTACTTAAGTCCCCATCTCAGCTATTTACTCACTTTTGGTACAAAATAGTACAAGTGTATCAAAAATGCCTTGAGTGAAATAACCTGTTCCAAATTGGCAGGTAAAAGAAAAAATTTGTTTTATTGTGAAGGAATGTGTATGTGATTGTTTTTGTGATATTCTCTATCCAGACCTAGCAGTTAAATTCTGTATTGCCTTTTTAGTTTTCTGTTATTTCAAATTCACTGCCATCTTAATTTGGTTAAGGATACTAAGACATTTTGTCACTATTACACCTCATATCCCTATTCACCTAATACTGCTATTTGCACAGTTAACTTTTTAGAGATTTGTGTTAGCAATCCTGTAATTTGGTATGGCTAAATTAATTTTAAAGATTGTTATGCTACTCCTTCGCCCGGCCTTCTACCCATCCCCTCAGGTCAGAAGGATTGCTTGGGGGCTGGCCATTATGATATGTGTGGTCAGAGACCGATCCCATCTAGCATTCAATTGTTATCAGAGAGAGAGAGAGATAGATGGAGAGAGAGGGAGAGGGAGTGTGTGTGTGTTTTATATATATATATATATATATATATATATATATATATATATATATATATATATATATATATATATATATATATATATATATATATATATATATATATAAAACTTTATTGCAAAAAAGTAGTAATAAGTCCAACCACAGGAAAATAATTGAAATTAAATTCACATAATGTTGTTACAGCTCACCAATTGAACGTAAATCATGAAAAAGATATTTCTAAACAAATAGATCACTTGTACTAACTCAAAATTCTGGTTTCAAAAAAATTCTTATTTTACAGAAAAATAATTCTATTGAAGCACCCATTTCAACAAAATATTTTTCTTGTGTCTAAAACTAGTAGGCGTCCAAGGCAGCCCGAAAAGTATTTAGTTTTCACATGTTATGTTTAGAGTGCATGTCATTAATTCATTACTCAGTGAAGGAGTGGTTGTTGCCACTTGCGGTAAGTTGGAAGAAGTGATTTACAATTCTCCTCATACTTGGATACTTTGAAGGGAAAAAACTTAAACAGGGTTTTGAGCGACTGAATATCCGATGGAGTTAGTCTCATAGTGTATAAGAAAAAATTCTGTATTCAAGCAATTTGTACTTTCTCCATCAGAAATTACATGTGGGAAACCTTTGGCCAGATTTTTCAACTTTTTCCATGCTTGTTTCTTGGCTTGGTCAGGAACATCTATGTTCGAAAGGACCTAATCATTCAGTGGCAGAACCTGATGTATTTTTTTTTTGTTCAGAATTTCTTAAAACTAGATTACTTTTTTTAAAAGTTCAGTTTTTCAGAAGGGGTAATCTGATTTTCTACTGGGAACATACATTTTGTATTTTGCTGCAGCCATAGAGTTGTCTAATTGTATTAATATTTATGTAGGGTCTAGTTTGGCTATTCTTGCTGATAAAGTAAGTTAAACATTTCAAATATAGTTTGGCTGAACTGGAGTGAAGTATAGATTTGATTTGTTGGGCACTGGAGAAATCATATGTTTTCTTGCTGCCATTTAACAAATGCTGTTACTACCAATGGCATAGTCATTCAGTGCTGAGATACCTAGAATTCCCTAATGTAAAATATTGAAAAATTTCTAATCCAACAAATTTTTTATGGTGAAAGTTATGCATTAACTTTGGTCACAGATATGTGGTGTAGATAACTAATGGTCCAATTTTTCCTTTTTTTTTTATTCTTCATACATCCTCGATCATGGTCCTGAGTGAGATGCTCATCCAAGCAAACATATTGTTATAGCATTTGCTGGCTATGTTGCGGGAAGCATGGTACGGAACAACCTGTGCAAACTATTTGCATTTATTTAATCTGTTCGGATGCTCAGTTCACCGGCATCCTCAAAAGTACTCGTAATGATGGTCACATTTCCTACATTATTGTATGAGAAAGATGTATACTGGCACCTTTGTGGCTATCTGTTGTCTGACATGAGTACCTGCATTATGGTATGAGAAGGATGTATACTGGCACCTTTGTGGCTATCTGTTGTCTGACATGAGTACCTACATTATGGTATGAGAAAGATGTATACTGGCACCTTTGTGGCTATCTGTTGTCTGACATGAGTACCTACATTATGGTATGAGAAAGATGTATACTGGCACCTTTGTGGCTATCCGTTGTCTGACATGAGTACCTACATTATGGTATGAGAAAGATGTATACTGGCACCTTTGTGGCTATCTGTTGTCTGACATGAGTACCTACATTATGGTATGAGAAAGATGTATACTGGCACCTTTGTGGCTATCTGTTGTCTGACATGAGTACCTATATTAGTTCCCTAATTTCGTGATGTCTGGAAAGTATTTTGCAAAAGTAATACGTAAATAACCTGGACGGTTTATCATAATACAGTAAAATTTCATTGTTATGTGTCCCATAACTTAATGTACAAAATTTGTCGTAACTTTGAGAACTCATTGTATACAAATATGCATGCGTTATTGCAAAACTGTCTGTACCTGAGGTTATCATTTTTTTAACACCGTGTATGTACTTAGAATATGTACTCGGTTGTTATGCAGCTATGTATCTCAAAAATGTTAATTAGGAGTGATCGACAGTGATATCTAATTTTAAGTTGTTACAAACTGCAAAAGAATTTTTGGGCGTAAATAATGCAAGTAAACCAACATGGTTTAAGACTAACTACAGGACAAATGCAGAACACTGAGTAGTATCACAAGAAAAACGCTTACATTGTAGAGTTTTAAAAAATTTTATGCTACATTGTGCTTTAAAACAGCAATGTAAGTATACACTTAAAAATGCACATGCCAAAAATATTATATGTTGGTATGGTTAAGTAGAATTTTGTTGAATATGAGTGCTGTAAAAGGCAGAAAATAATAAAAACACGCAACTTTAACTATAGGAAAGGCACATATAGGCTATTGTGGTTTTCTTTATGTAATCTTAATGCTCTTTTTATTCACGACAGAACTTACCACTCTGTGGCACATAGTTAAAGTTTATAAAGATGTGTTGCTAAAATACCACAGACTGCACTGTACTTAAAACTTATATATGTTTATTATGTTAAGTTGGTGGTGAAATAAAATTAAAACAAAAAGTTGCAATTATATATTTTAACTTCTCTGTGAAGCTGAGAGCAACTGGATATGTAATAGTTGATCACATCCATTGTAAAATGTGAGAGAGTGCTGCAGTAAACACTGATAAGAAATATCACACTGAGGAGTGTGTCTAAATAAAGACAACAGTGTTGCCATATATGGCTGCCATTCCATAGTTGTATTATTTCCTTGCTGCAATGCACAGTATATGCATAAACAAACACTAAATGTCTCAACTGTATAACATTTATTACTACGTGCGGCTGTCTCATATTCATCTGTCTTCCAAATCACTTGTATCTACGAATGAGCAAATTGAAATACAACTCACAAATAACAAACATTTTTACCATAAACTGCATATATGAAGTGAATGTGCATTATAAAACTGTCGTTATTACGAATGTCTTGTTAAAGCCTGTACTTGTGATGGGGTGATTACACTGTACCATGTGCCACCACACTCGTATAACCTCGAATACAAATATTTGAAAATGCTTAAGCAGCAAGCTTTTTGCCTCAGTTTTCCTTATTTGGTGAAATAGGACCTACAACAACATTTTATTAATGTGGGCAAGGACCTGCATCATTGGGCATTCCCAAATCAAAATTGTGCATTATGCCACTGGAAATTACAGAATTAAACTTCCCTCACACCATCTGAAGAGAGCAGACAATTGTTCCTAGGTAAGTCATCTTGAATTGTTTCCAGTACCAAACAGGTTACCTAACACCAGTTGCTTTACCTTCAGCAGCTATAACTTTGTACATGGGTATTTCTACTTGTTGACTAGTGATATATGGCCAAGATAATCATTTGTCTGTGAACTGTTTTGTAAGAAGACTCATTACTTAGCAGAGTAAAGATTTTTTTTTACTGCAGATTGATAGTAGTTTCTTCTTCATCACAAGAAGTTACTGTCTGCTTTGTAACCAAGTGATTTTTTGTACAACCACTGTAGTTATGATTTTTTCCCTCTTATTAAGGAATGAACATCTTAGACTCCAACTTAGTGAATTTTTCCTTTAGGCTTATGGCTAAGTTCATTTTGAAAACAAAGCTTGTTCACAGTTTCTTCATCAAGACCTCCAATATAATCTTTCATTACAAAATTCATTAGTAACAAACTTTTCTAACTCATTTGTGTTTTTCTTTTGTGGCTCCTATTATGTGATCATAACACTTGTGTTGCTGTGGTCTTGCGTGTCTGTCTCTGTCAGTGCTATTGTTAGGAGGAACTAGTATATTTACAGACTTGATTCATTTGGCTCAGTGCAGTCAGCTGAATCGAGACAGTGAATCATTTCACGAATCACCTCGGTTACGATACTGTCAAGTTGCTAGCTCTCGCTGCTGTGTAGAACTGTAACTATTTCCTAAACAGGACTCCTGTCTAGTGCAAAATAATAGAATCACCTACTAATAGTTTGCCCATTCAACAACAGATGGTGCGAAATGTAGGTTCTCGCACATATCACGGGGATATGTTCGATACACTGTTATGATACGTATTTTTCAGTAGCCAACATCTTGTTAGTCCCATTATGAAGTTCATTTGGGTTGGTCATTCTCAGTGCCTCATGTGTTTTTTATTGTTTTGTGAGACATGTCGTGCATAAGTACAAGAACTGAGAAAATCTTGCAGCTTGGACAACTGGACGATTGTTGTGAACAGCTTTCAACCTCAGGTGACCAATCTTTTCCTACTGTACAGAGTGATGTGAGAGATGGGTCCATATTATCAGATGTTACCGATAGTGATGATTCACATTGAGACAATACTTACCAACTGGAATCTTGTGGATCTGATTCCAGTTCTGATCACTTGACATTAACAAGTCATTATTATGTCAGTACAGATGATGTTGTAAGTGGTACTGTTACATCAACAGCTTCATTTACTGACAGTAACACACCTACTCATAACCAGTCCTCTATAA
This sequence comes from Dryococelus australis, assembly GCA_029891345.1. Classification (NCBI taxonomy): domain Eukaryota; kingdom Metazoa; phylum Arthropoda; class Insecta; order Phasmatodea; family Phasmatidae; genus Dryococelus; species Dryococelus australis. Next base: position 75,381,595 of record CM056996.1, read on the forward strand.
ATACAGACTCTTCTGAATTTGAAATGTACCTAGAAAGCTGTAAATTAAATGACAGTTATGCTTCTACTACTCAAACACAAATTGATGTTTTCTAATAATTTATTGACACGGACATTGTCATTGTCAGAGAAACAAACTGTTACGGTACACAACAATTGAACTGTGAGCATCCTAGTAAATCAAGAATATAATTGTGGTCTGATACAAACCAACAAGAAATGTATGCATTTCCAGGGGTCTTACTGGACCACACATAAACGATTATTGGTCAAAGGACCCAATTTTTCATAACCAACTTGTTTTCATCAGTTATCTCCAGAGACAGATTTTTATTACTTCTAAGATGTGTACATTTTGGAAATAGTGAGGAGGCTGACACAACAAACAGACATTATAAAATTCAACATATTGTGGATCTTTTAGTGAAAAAATATAATAACATTTTGATTTGAAGCCAGGATGATCAGTTGTACTTGATGAAAGTAGGGTACCTTGCGAAGGAAAGCTCCTGTTCCGTCAATATATTCCTAACAAGACCCACAAATACGGAACTAAGTTGTACAAATTATACCCTTCAAATGGCTGTACATGTAATGTTAAAATTTATGCAGGAAAGCGATGCACAAATGTACAGACAGCCTATTTACATGCAATATTTTTGAACTTGTCCAACTTGTACTTGTTGGACACTCTGGATCCTAAAGAACATACTGTGTAAGCTGACGATTTTTACTCTAGTATAGAACTAACCAAAACATTGTATGGCATGAAATTTTGTATTGTGGCACATTGAGGACAATCAGACGACGGATACCAGAAGGTTTCGCAAATAAAATGAAGAGGGGAGAAATTATAGGTAACGAAAAAGAAAATGTGGAAGTCATAAAACGGATGGATAAGCGTCCGATAATTATGATTTGTAGTGATCCAACAAACAATACAAATATGATTCCAACAGGAAAAACAGATATAAATGCGGATGCTGTCCCAAAACCAAAGTGCGTGATCGACTACAATATGGCAAAAAAAGGTGTGGATTTGAGTGATCAGATGTCTTCCTATCACACAGTACTCAGAAAATCTTTAAAATGGTACCGGAAAGTTGTATTAGAGCCAATTTTGGGTACAACAGTATTAAATGTGTGTGTAGTGTACAATAGGATATCTGATATAAAGTTGGGAATAACTGAGTTCAAGTGGCAGTTGGCAGAACATTGGTGCAAACACCTATTCAGGAAGTTGTGGTTCTAGAAATAAACAAGAAAAACACGCACACATTCCTGAAACCTGATGAAGTTGGATGAAAGCGGCGGAAGGTTTGTAAAGGCTGCTATGATCGGCTCTGGTCAAGTGAACTGAGCAGCAGAAATGCAGATATGAAGGTCAGAAGAGTAACAAGATATTGCAATAACTGCCCAAACATTCCAGGATTTTGTTTAACCTGTTTTGATGATTTTCACAAATAACACATGTACTGGAACTTATAAACTGATGGACATAAATCCGTACGAAATACAACTTATTCAGCTTTGGTTTGGTTATTTTTTGTTACTTTTGTGACTGTTGTAAACATAAATTCTTTGTATGATGTAATTTTCATAGGTATAGGCCGTTCACTGTAAAGTGAGTACTTTTGAAGCTCTAGTTACTTTTTTCTTTCAACCAGTTTATATCCTTCCACCACTTTTTAATGTAAACACAGTGTGTACATTCACCATACCCAAAACCAAAATTTCCAAGGCCACAATGAAATGTATTTATTGGTCATTATGTCTGATGAAACATCTTCAAAAAGTTCTCACTTTACTGTGAACGGCCTATATCAACATTTATTATTATTTTGGAAATTAATTAATTTGCTATGTGTTATCATATATCAACACTCATTATGTGACGCTTTACATTCAATAAACATCCTTTGTGGTATAACATCGGAGACAGTGCAGCTTGCTCCAGTAACTGATTTGATTCCTATCTAGTGGGAAATAATAGACTAAACTCTTAATAGTAGTTCGCCTGTTGAACAACAGGCAATGCAAAATGTTATTTTCTGGGGATATGTACCACACCAGATTTAAGCCAGGGATCTGTAACGTACACAAGTTACATCATCAATTTTGCCTCTTGCAGTCAACGTGTTAATTCAATGTAAATTAACTAGCTCCATATTAACTTCATTATGACTCTGGCCCCTGTTGGCAAAACAAAAACACAAGATCACAAATTGTGCACTTAGCCGGGCAATCACTTCTCTTCCTCCCACCAATTTATTTACTCTCATGGTTCTCCCATTCAAGTTTATAATATTGTTTGGGTGATGAACTGCATTCAGATAATGCTTTGTGTTTTTTGTCGTACTGTAAAGCTGTAAAAACGAAAGAGAGTTATTTTTGTTCAGTAAAATCTTTCATAATCAGGTGTAGTAATGACTTTCTCTCATATGACAAACACTTTGCTCATCAAATAATTTCAAACAAAATAAGTTCGTACTAATATGTATATTACATGAACTTCATGCACACTTTATCTTTGTACCAAAAATACATTAACATAAATGTTAAATTGCATACACTTAGCATACACATGTTAGTCTTTGTACGCAAAATTGAAACAAAAATATAGTAGAAAAATTTTCAAAATAGTGTATGCTTAAGGTTAGGTAACACCTTCTCATAGTCACAGAATGTGGTTCTTAATGCTGCCGCATGGGGTTAATTTTTAGAATGTTACCAACAAAAAACGAGAAAATTACCCTTTTATTAATTATCAGTATTAGCATGAATCTTTAATTTATTTTGAAATAAGTGTCATTACACTTAGCTTCTTAAACTGGCAGATGTATTTGTAAACAACTGCCTTTTATGTCAAGGTGACTTAGCTTCTTAAACTGGCAGATGTATTTGTAAACAACTGCCTTTTATGTAAAGGTGCAATGTGTAAACATCAGTGATGTCTTCTTAAAATCCAGGAACCCATTTAAATGTATAAAAATCCATTCAAATTTATTATATTTTTTAATACATCAGGCTTGCAATAATACATTTTCCTGATACCACTCATTTTGCTAAAATTATAATGCAGCTGAACCACAAATACCAAATAGCATGTAGCTTGTGGCAAGCTTGCCATTTGACTTGAATTTGCTGTGCCAAACAAGCTTGTCATGTGTGATCCAAGCTTGATTCAAGCCAAATTTCTCATGACTGACACATACAGTACTTGCTAATGAAAAACTTGTTGGCTTGAATTTTGTTTGTAGGTGGCCAAGGTAAGCTTGTGTCAGTTTTAGTAATCAAAAGCTTGCTACAAGCTTGACCTTTGGAGACTAGTTAGTTTTATTCAAGCTTAATTCAATGTTGTTGGCTTGCATAGCAAGCTTGAGTCAAACTTACAGGCTTTTCATAAGAAACATGATTCAAGCATGACTTAAGCAGATGGTGCTATTGGGGATGTGTGCCGGATTATAGAAAATATATAAATATTCATACTGTATTTTCAATAACTTATGCTTACTAACTCTAGAATTCTCCTTTGTCAAATTATAATGCTAGCACATAAATGAAAAGATTCTCTTAAAAATAAAAATAAAACTTTTAAAGAAATTATGGGATCATCATGCACATTTGTCACACTAAAACACTATCACAATAATAGCATATGGTAAACATAGCACATTTCATTAATACCATTTTGTGTGCATTTATGATCAAAAGACAACACTCGCACACTTACTTTTGTTACACTGTGTGAATTGCCAATGAAAAGGGAAAGAACAAACAGCTGCATTGTTACTTTTATGTTAGTTGCTTGCTTCTGAATTTTCATGAGATATATTTTATGTTTTATTTATAAAATTTACACACGAACAACTATCTCAACAAAAATGCACATGAGCAATAATAAATGTTATTACATACTAAGTGAAGCAAAAGTAATTAGTAATGACTAGTAAACTGGGAATAATAATAGCAGTACATATTCCAAACATAATCTAGTATAACATTTATCAAAACAGGCAAAAATGTGTACTTTGTGTAAGAGAAAATTTTATAATTGCATTATTTCCTACTAAAAAACTGGTTTGGTGATGAGACTGTGACATCTGAATTGTCAGAATAATTTGGAATCAAATGACAAAATTGACATGTGCTTTTAACTCCTAAATTAAGCAAACAGTTAGTATAAATGGGCACACGCCCTCTTCAAATCAAGGAATACACTTCTTCTCTGTTGATCTACTTTTATAACTTTGCCTCACATAATATCAATATGAAGGTGTTAATGTAGGGTGACGTATGCTCTTTGTGCCAATAGTTCCAGTAATTGAAGTAAGAATGTATAGCAGTGGAACTAAATTTTATACACTGTACTACCTCTGTCTTTATTTCACATTTTCTTGTACACCTTTACATCATCTACAGAACATTCCCACCATATTAACTCCAGTACATTTCTTTTCCTTTCTCCACTACCTTACATCAATACCAACACAACACTATAAAACTACCAATTCAGAAACTTGTCCAATATAAATTTATCTACTTAACAGTAGTTGTATAATGTTTTCTATGCAAGCTTGTCAAAAGCATATTAGTAGGTTGGTTTTTGAATTTTTTTAAAAATAAATCTTGTATTACAATGTGATAAAAACAACAATTCCACTGAGGGAAGCAGTCATAGTCATCAATTTACAATTTTCTGTAAAATAAAAAACATACTTGAAAGTATTTTACTTCATTCAATAGTTCTTCCCTTTTTTTTAAATTAATTTTTTTAAGGGCATAAAATTTTCCCTAATTTACTAAATGACAATGTTTGAATCTGTAAATACATACCATGCGATAATTCACTATGTAAACAAATAAACTTTCCTATTAGGAACTGTGTATTGAAACATATTTTAGAGTTTCAATTAATTTGCAACGTGATACTTTATGTTAATTTCTTTTGTTTATCAGCATAGAATTTGGAACTCATACCAGGCTACGAGTGACGAACTTGCATGTTTTTAAACTTGGTGAAGCACATGGCTGTATTTTTACTGGGTGTTGTTTCAAAATATGTAAACATGTTTGCCATCATGAGTAATGGTTTAAGCATACTATTATGTTGTTAGATGTACAGTTTACAGAATGTTACATGTTTCGTATTTTTTATGTCTCCTATATATTGGTTATTGTAATTTATTCTATTTGCAGACTTTTGTTTAATACTGTTTTTTAATATGATTATAAAAAATTATCAGTGCTGATGTCAAACAAGCCAGACATATGCAAATGTAGAATTTCTGTATTAAAATTCAGGATGAGAGAGATTCAGTCATTTTAGCCAAACCAATCTGATATTTATGTAGTTCATTGTGGGAAAACGACCATAGTTTTCACATAATGTGCATTAAGCATGTAACTTATGTGATTCCGTGTTTATCGTCAATATTTTAAACTTACTTGTAAAAAAAGGAAATGCAGATTTTGAAATTATACAAATATATATATATATATATATATATATATATATATATATATATATATATATATATATATATATATAATATTACTGCAAGACCACCTGTTCTGTTGGTATCTGTGTTAGAACTCACCATCATCCTGTTGGTCCATACCACACAGGACACTACCCTGTACTTTACACCATTCATTATTGGCCGGTCATTAACCAATGGAGAACCGAGATGATATTGAACCAATCAAATGTCATTTATCGTATAAGAAGATTTACAATCAGTCATGTCCCTTTCATTGGCTATATAAAAAGAAATTCTACCGTTAGCAATATCATTGTTACTGCACTGTGGTGTTCTTGTAAGGTGATGTTAAACACTAGCTGAACAAAGACTGCACATCCATGCGAATTTTGTTCTGAACAACAAAGAAATTTTCAAATTAGCTTTGCTCGAGCTACACTTGAGCATAGTCTACAATGTGTTCATGATATTGTCAGTTAATAAACTGTGTCTGCTGAAACATTCAAAATAGATGAGACTTTCTTGTCAAATGTTTCACTACATGTTACATTTTATAAGAAAAATAAAAAAAGCACTTATTCCAACAGATATTAAATAAAAAAGATTACAAAATCCTCAAACATGACTGTGTGAAAGATGGCTTTCTATTTGTAAGAAGCTCGATGAGGCACAAATGCTCTTTAGTTGAATTTGTTTTTATATCCAAGAGCTTACATATAACTTAGCAATGTATCTTCCACCATTTACATTCAGTCCCATTTGATACTTGCTGTTGTCTATCCACTTACTTTAAAGTTATAAGCATTCATTTCTTTTCTGCACTGTTACAGCAATAAAGGGAAATTTTTTTTTAAGAAATATTAAATTCCTAAAGCCCTTTAGCTATTGAATTGAGTTTTTATCATACATGAATCTATTTTTGAACAGTGAATACAAATTATGCGAATCTCTTTTCAACATATAATTTTGAATTACGTTTTCTTGTTATTTCCAAGTTATAAGTTCATATTTTTGTGTTCCATGAATACGTGTACTTATGAAAAAAATTTTGTAAGTGGATTTTACACTTGAAGGCCACTTCTCGCTTGTCAGTTATATAAAGCTCCTGTTAGCTACAGTTTATGTTGGCATCTAGTGAAGGTTTCCACTCCAGATCGCCGCAAACTAAACAGAATGGATGTGATGGCAGCATGTGCGTTTAAAAAAAGGAAAAGATACTGGCAGACTTCCAGTATTTTGGTGTGGGCAACAGAGAAGATACACCTGGCTAGTCAGCAGCTTGACTGTGTGTTGACTATCTAGTTTATGCCTGTCAAGTACGTAATGTGCCCATGTTAATTTTTAATTACTTGTGTGTCTTTACTGCATGCACTGCATAGACAGGGACTTGCAGTATATCGGTAATGGTGTTGTGATATTTAATGGTCCTAAAATATATCAGGAATTCAGTTAACATTTTTATAGTATATTTTATACTATGCAAAATGCTATGAAGTTTATAACACGATTTATTCCATTCAAAGTTGTGGGCTGAAAAATTTGTTAATGTACTTAATGTTTATAAAGTTATTAAAAACACACTATTTGTGCGTTTAATGCCCTTGCTATACACAATAGCCAGTTTTCCTGTGCTTAGACACCATGTAAATTAACAGTAAAGTTACTATGAACTTCAGCGACTGTGTTTAATTAATCTGTGATTTAAAAAATGGCATTATTATGGATTTTATTTTGAAAGCCTTTAATTTTCCATACTTTGAATTGGCAGTTTGCTAATTTTTAAGTTAAAGTTGTTTACTACGCTTTGCCAACTTTCTTCGTGTTCTTATTTGGTGTTTTGGGTGACCTATGTATTACATTTGTTAGTAGTGTGTCAAGGAAATTATTCTTTGGCTATTTATACTATTCTGCTTCTCAAGAAGTATACTTAAAATTAAAAAAATAGTTGCATCAAGAAATTTTTGTTAGGGAACTCTTCTCATTTTTCTCTGACACCTGTGGCTAAAGTTTTGCATTTAAAAGGATTTTACTCAGTCCTGACATGGTACGGTAGTGAGCAGTGTTCATGAATGTTTTGCAACATGGATTGTATGGGTGAGTTTCGTGTGCAATGTTTTAAGCACTTATGCTTATTGGTCAGTTCGTAATCAGCGTACTCTTTTAGAAAGTTTCTGCCTCTACTAATGGCATATGTCCTGCCACATGCAGAAATTCACATTGCTATTGACTGTATGAGTAGTGTCCATATAACAATAAAGTAACTGTACAAAAATGTTAATTACATAAATATACTATCACATCAGTATTTACTCTAATGGAGTCGTCAGTGGCCATGCTCATTAACGCATTGTATTAATGCAGTAATGAGAACAATCTGGTCATAGTTCAAACCCATCGCAAGGCATGACTAATTTGTGAGTAGCCATTAATTTTGTACCAGAGTGATTTATTAGTACACCAATCAAAAACACTTTGACAGTCACCAGTGTATTTAATACAAAGAAAATTTCTGTTGTGTAAAACATACACATTTCACTTTATATAACCTGCTGAGACACAGAACTTACGTTGCCACAGTAGAGCTAGTCAGCCTATTATACGTATTAGCATTCATGTATTTATAGGCTAGGAGATTTTTCAGAGGTGTATATCTATACATAGTATAAAACAGTCGCCCAGCCGCGTGTGTCAGTATATTCCCTAAGGCTTCTAAACTAATAGATGAATTTTGATGCGGTTTTCCCATCATTTAGAAAATTTCTTGAGGAAGGTTTAGGTATATAATACATCAATATTTAATGTAAGAAGACTAGAGAAACGTCGACGTTTTATAATAAAATCGGAAAAAGCCCCTTTTTGGGCGCTTACATGGCCTATGCTGGCTAAACCATAAGAGATACACCAAATTAATGTACCACAGAATTGTAGATCTTAAAAGGTCTACAAAATGTCTGGGACAGCATATGTTTATCTATTAAGGATGACCCACAGTAACCATTTTTGTCTTTTAAAATTTGATTAAAAATAGGTGTTCAATACGAAGACTTCGTGAACAACACAGTATTATTGCTATGTTAATTACCTTAAGGATTTAGTGTATACACTAGCTGTAAACCAAAACCTCGCCATATTTGTAAATTGCATCCAAGCGAGGCTGGGGCTAGTCGCTAGTTAAAAATGTTCAGTTAATAGCAAATTAGGAATATGTATTTAATAAAAACAAAGTTTATGTAAAAATACCTCTAGCACAAAGTCGTGTAAACCCCTTACGTACTGTAACTTTGTGAAAACATCTGTGCAATAATACGTATACTACAGTCCATTCATTGTTACTCCACACTTTTTGAAGCAAACCTTTGAAAAATCACCCAGTTTTATCATGTCTGCCTGTATTTTAAACAAATCATAAACTGCAAACATTTAATACTGTTGTTAATATTAAAGTATCCTAATTTTGGTTAAATGAAACTTTCACTTGTGTATTGTCTCTAAATTATAATATCCATTTTCTAATCAGTATGAAATGAAAATGGTCTTAACATTGTTGTATTGGCAGGAACTAATAAGAAATAGTTTATATGTTAAATGTTATAAAAATTGATTTCTGATATGCAGTTTGTGAAGTAAACATCCTTTATTGTAAGATTTACATTTTCACATTGCACTGGCAGAAACATATTTCATTGTTACATGTTAAATATATTGATCTTTTCTGTCTGATAAGCGAAAAATACGGCATGTAGGCCCTACTCTTTTTGCAGTCGTGTGTTTTTTTTTTTAATGGAAAATATTTTGGTGGAGTGTGTGTGTTTTTTTTTTCTATTTTTTTCTTTCTTTCTTTCTTTCTTCTTCCTGAAATTGCGTTGTTCTTAGCACTTTTGTTAAGTTTCTCAGCACTCGAAGCAGGTGAACGATACGTTTAGAGTTTTATCAGATTCTATACTTGTATATAATAAATAGTGATGTCTGAATCCATGATCAATAGTTAAAACAAAATTTTATTGTTAAAACACTATCAAATTGGTATTCAGATATGGTGACGGGGTGGTTGCGAGATTGAAGTTGGCAATATTGATGACGTAAAAAATTGCTTTATGGAGTGTTGTTTATTGTTTTCGTCAGTAAATAAATATTTTTAGTTAAAATAAAATTTGTACACATTCCTTTCAACCTACCTAGTTAAGTGACAAAGTTGTTAACATGTTTTTTACTTCAGGTGTAAATATATTTAAGCGCATGTCACTTTTCTCTAGGTGTTTGAAATACATTTATGTAAAGTGCTTAGACGTTTCAGTGAATTGAATATTTGTCAAAGCCCAAATAAAGTTCTCGATGTGCTAAACCCTGTCAGGAAGAAAGTATTAATGAAAACAATACATGCTGAAAAATATACGAGGACAATATGATCCACATTATTAGTGTGCATGCGCAATTGCCAAGAGATTGTTGACAGTGTTAGCCACCAACTTGTTTGTTGCTACTAATGTTAGGTAATAAAATAAGCAACATGAGTTGTATGCTTGAGTTTCCTCTTATTTTGTTGTATTCGATGCTCACTAAGTTTTTAGTATTTATTCTGGTTAAGGCTGTCCTTTTATCGAAGTAACCTGATGTCTATGTTTCCTCTTGACTACCCAGTTAAACAGTTGTGGCAAAATTTGAATAATGCATTAGTTTGTGAATAACACCAGTTGGACTATTATCAATACAGACACAGTTAAAAGTTAAAACACACTTAAATACTATCAAAAATTTTGAACATTTACATGTTACACTGTATGAAATATGCCTGCATTGTTGGGACAACTGGAGAATGTAAACAAAGCATTCGGCGGTTGAAATATCAGACACTTGGTCGTGGAAGACAGGTCTGGACACTAGCTTGAATAGCTGACACCCTTATTGACCCATTTAGTTCATTTACCCAGCCGCAGATCACTGCTACCGAACTAGTGCTGTTTGACATGACTAGCATAGGGAGGGGAATTGCAATTTTTTCTTAAAATGGGAAAATGATGTTCGTATCTCTATGGCGTTATCCCTATACCAGCAATGCTAACAATACTAGTTTGCTTGCAGCGATCTGCGGCTACTGCATGAACTAAATCAGTCAATAATGGGGTCAATTTGCTAACATTGTTAAATAGGCAAGTGTCCAGACCTGTATTCTACGGCCGTGATCAGAGATCACATGGTATTGTTTTTATTTACACGTAGTGGAAGGATACGTTATAATTACCTGAAAGTATAACGTAAGCAGTGCTTCAGAAAAGTGTGAAGTAACCATGAATATGCTAAGACTGTGTATTGCGTAATGTCAGAAAGCAGTTTATGCTAGCAAACATTATTTAATTTAAGTACTTTCCCCCCCCCCATAAAACTTATAAATGGGATGTGAACATGTCCTAGGATTTTACCCACATCATGCAGACTATACAAACTTTATTTGATGTGTATAAGAAATAATTTTACTTATCAGTGAGTTCCTACTTGTAATTCATTGCATGTAACTAATAGTTAATAGGTCACTATATCATCTGATTCCATATGATTCATCATGCTCTAAAAGCTGTTTAGTTAAAGTGACATACATATGTCAATTGCTGTTTACTTGGAAAAAAAAATGTATATGTAACAGTGATAGGCTAGATCTTATTTCTTCAGCTGCCCTTCAATTTTCAGCTATATCAAATTATGGCATACTGTAATTAGTATGACAATGTAAACTGCTACAGAAATCCTAAATTTCAGCAAATAAAATTTTTTTATTAAAATTGCTTAAAAATATTATTACAGAACTTTTAAGTTGTAATTTTATAACTGTACAGTTGCAATTTTCTGGTATGTCATTGAAAAAGAAATACAATAATTACAGATTTGTTGAGCCCTCAAGATATGTTTGTTAATAATAAAATAAACTCTTCAGTTTTTATATTTCATTTTTATCATCAAATGTGTATGTTAACTAGATAATATTATAATTTTGTGTACACAGCCGTTTAACACAACAGTTTAACACTGCATGCAAACATTTATAAAAAAAGTTTTTGTAGATCTAAGGATTTTTCCTGTTTAAATTTTTCAGTGCATTGTAATTTGAAGCCCCTAGTATGTACTCATTTACACCAGTGGTTAATGTAGTGGCATACTAGATATTTAAGATGTGATGGAATGAAATACTCTATGTACAACATTCAAAACTGTCAAAATAGTGATTAGATATACGAGCAATGAGTGTGCAAAGAAACAGCTTGGCTATTTTTTCTGTTGTAGCTGTTGTTTATGAAGTTATAAGGGCCTTCTTTCTTTAAATTTATCTAGTGAACATGTGTACTATTTGACTGTCTGTCTGGTATTGCATATAATGTTTTGTGTTTCGTAGCGAAGGCATGTTCATGATAGTGAAGAATATTGTGTAGCATTAATTCCACATTATTCTTTACTCTGCAAAGCTATTTTACTTTCCTTATTGATCATAATTGAAAAAAATGTGTTGTATACAGTGGTGTATGAGTGTACATGTTATTTTTCTGAAGTTATTGCCCAAATTTTAAAGTTGTATGTATTGTTATACAGTTCCTGGGTTTATTTATGCAAATTTCGCCACTGTTAGCCAGCTTACAGAGTAGACAAATACTTTTGCTTTATAGGATAATATTATGTTGTTATGTATTATGTTGCGTCCAATACATAAAAGGGATAGAAAATCTATTTCCTTAAATATTTGTTATTATTTTTAGTGCTATGGGCAGGCCAAGTACAGCTGCTTTATCTATGTAGGTATACTAGGTATTATTTCAATCAAGAAGGAATTTTGGGAACTTTGTTTAGTAGCTGACTGTTGTAAGAAAGTGATGTGTGCTTTATCATTGCTACAAGAGCCACTTATGTGTCAGCTGCCAATCTTGTCTGCCTCTCCTGCTTTTCCTTCCCCTTGTAGATATTGATCAGTTGTTTACATCGTAAGTGGTGGAGGGAAGTCTTGTTTGCAAGTTTAAAATATTGAGATTCGAGAGGATGTTGTTTTCTGTTTGCTAGGGAAAACACGTTTCCTCTCTTCCTGTTTTTCTTTTTTGCTCTGGTGTTTTGAAAAGGCTGAAGATTTCTTGTTGTGTATTTTATTCCTTACTGCTCCTTTTATCAAAGCAGTTGTTTTTTTATCTGATCCTTTCCCCATAGTTTTTGAGAAATTATTTATAAAATAAATATTACATTTTAAGAGGAGAATAACAAAATATTAAACATTTTCTTGAATATTTTATTTAGTCAGGTTTACAAAAGTTATTATTTGCTTTACTAATTTTTAACTGCTTTGTTAGCTCTCACATGTAAATAATTACTAAGATAAAGAATAGCTATTAACAAAGTCATAAACATTTTCCAATAATTGCTGGTTGTGCATGAGAAGTGTGATATTTGCAGATTCCAACCATGGTCTTGAAGGTTTAGATAGATACAATGGTTACTGTGTTGTGCAAAACATTTTCATTTTTGGTTCAATTCTATATAAATGAATTGTGTATTAATATAATAATTTATGGATAAAATATAAGTAAAAGTTATATTCAACCAAAAATAAAATTCTCTTTATGTTAGCAGAAGTATAAATGGCTTGTGATGCATGATAAACAGTATTTAGAAACAAAAAAATTCATACATGGAATGGTTTTGCGAAGGTTTGATTCAGAATATGCGGAGGTACTGCAAATATATTAGAGACAATCTCTTAATTACATTTTAATTCATTCATCATCTCTTGCATCACAACAATGGTATTACTTCTGTCAAAGTGTTAATTTAAGAAACAATTCTCTATATTGTTGTAAAATGTTATGGACTTATGTGTGAGAAACTTTCGTTCTGTAGTAACCTGCACTCACAATCAGAATTCCTTGTTTGCAGTTTGTATATTTTCATGTTAAAGGTCTATTGACATTTTTGCCCTAAATTTCTACATTAATACAATAATCAAATTTCAGATATGAGAATTTCACAGTTACTGTTATCCATAGCATGTATTCTCATGTATAAACAACCAACACAATTTTGGGCATACAGTATTTCCATGCAGTGTATACTGTCTAGACATAAAATATATTTCTTCCTAGTATGTATGTTATCTTCCTCACTAAGGTTAGTTGAAATGTTCAAAATACTGTTTATAATTTTATGACAATTTGACAACTACCTTACAGAGCAGAGTAATGGACATCCCATTACTCTGCTCTGTAAGGTAGTTGCCAAACACATTAAATTTAGATTTGTGGTCAGTCCTTATCATTAGAGAATCACTAGCCCATTTAAATGCAAGTTTGTAAAAGCCATTGAAACCTTTCCTTTTCAGTTTTAAAAGTAAATTTAATTTGCCATTTCAGGTTATTATACATATGGTATGTGGATGGGTTCGTAAAAGTCTGACAACGCTGTCATACTTGCATCATCCATCACAGTCAGTGCTCATACATAAATTTTGATCAAGAATGATTTTTTTTTTTTTGCATATTCTTGATACCTAGACATGTTTTCATGAAACTGGTAGTATATCCAAATTGACTAACTAAGAAGTATGGTATTATTTTTCAGAAATGAGCCTTACAACACATCCATACTTGGGAAGGTGTGAGATTGTTTGTGAGGAGTGAAGTAATTGACATTTGCTTTATTCCAAAATAAACAAACAGATCCCTAGGAAATTAATTTGATTTGAAGCTTACATGTTTGTACAACAAAATATTTGTGAGATGTTATAAACGTGAACAGAATTATGTTATATTTTTAAAAAAAATTGTAGAGTTGCATTAACCATATTTTTCTCCTTGATATTTTCAACTAAGAGCCCAGATGCATAATTTAATAATATTAATAATAATTTTTCACAGATCTCATACAAGCTTAAGCAAAATATTAAAAATTCTATTAATGTTTTTATGTAATTGCAATTGTATGAGTTTCCATTACATAAAGTTTAGTGGTTCAATAAATGTTGTAAAATGTAAATTAGAGGGAGTTAATTGTGACTGAGTGTTAACAAAACAGTGATTTACACATGTTGTGAAGTAATAGATACAAGCAGTGGTAGCCAGATTTTCATAATGTTTCATTTCAACAAATTTTAATAAAATGTTTGGTTACTATGAAGCTTGGAGTAAACATTCTTGTAGCTCCGGATTAATATTTATATCAGTAAGAGAGAATTTGTTAAAAAGTTGTGCCAATTTCACTGCATAATTATAGTTAACACATACTCTTGATCGGAAAGTAAAAAAGATAATTAATAAACTTAAGGAAAAAATTGAATTGGAATATTGGATTTTTTTTAACAGGAGTAATTTGGGTCTAGCATTGTTGAATATTACAAAATGGTTAACATTCATCAAAGAACAAAAAAAGTAATCTGGGAAGGCCAAAATATTTTATTTAAATATTTGTCAAGCACATTTATTTATGTGAAAGCCAAAATTTGTTTCCATTCACTGATAAATACAGTTTAATATTAAGTGCTGCTATAACACTATAGCTGTAGTTATGATAAAATGCATTTAAACAATTTATGAGAATTTCAATATAAAAAGACCTTGGGTTGCCGCATACTCCCATATGATCTAGGGTAGTTGCATACTCCTATATGACTTTGGTTAGCTACATACTTCCATATGACCTTGGGTGGCTGATCACTCCCATATGACCTTGGGTATTTGCATACTCCTATATAGCCTTAGGTAATTGCATACTAGCATATGACCTTGGGTGACTGCGTACTCCTATATGACTTTGGGTGACTGCGTACTCCTATATGACTTTGGGTGGTTTCATACTCCCATATGACCTTGGGTGGCTGCATACTCCCATATGACCTTGGGTGGCTGCATACTCCCATATGACCTTGGGTGGCTGCATACTCCCATATGACCTCGAGTGGCTGCATACTCCCATATGACCTCGAGTGGCTGCATACTCCCATATGACCTCGAGTGGCTGCATACTCCCATATGACCTCGAGTGGCTGCATACTCCCATATGACCTCGAGTGGCTGCATACTCCCATATGACCTAGGGTGTTGCATACTCCCATATGACCTAGGGTGTTGCATACTCCCATATGACCTCGGGTGGCTGCATACTCTCATACAACCTTGGGTGGCTGCAGACTCGCATATGACCTTGGGTAGTTGCATGCTTGCGTATGACCTTGGGTGGCTGCATACTCCCATATGACCTCGAGTGGCTGCATACTCTCATATGACCTCGAGTGGCTGCATACTCTCATATGACCTAGGGTGTTGCATACTCCCATATGACCTTGGGTGGCTGCATACTCCCATATGACCTTGGGTGGCTGCATACTCCCATATGACCTTGAGTGGCTGCATGCTCTCATATGACCTAGGGTGTTGCATACTCCCATATGACCTAGGGTGTTGCATACTCCCATATAACCTCGGGTGGCTGCATACTCTCATACAACCTTGGGTGGCTGCATACTCGCATATGACCTTGGGTAGTTGCATGCTTGCGTATGACCTTGGGTGGCTGCATACTCCCATATGACCTCGAGTGGCTGCATACTCTCATATGACCTAGGGTGTTGCATACTCCCATATGACCTAGGGTGTTGCATACTCCCATATGACCTCGGGTGGCTGCATACTCTCATACAACCTTGGGTGGCTGCATACTCGCATATGACCTTGAGTAGTTTCATGCTTGCATATGACTTTATGTGTCTTCATACTCCCATATTACATTGGGTATTTGCATACTCCCATATGACTTTAGGTGGTTGCATGCGTGCATACCCCCATAGACCTTCAGTATTTGAATACTCCTATATGACTTTGGGTGGCTGCTCACTCCCATAAGCTTGGGTTTTTGCATACTCTTATATGAATTTGGATGGCTATGTACTCCCACATTACCTTGGGTGGCTGCTCACACCTGCATGACCTTGGGTGGCCTTCTCATTTTCAATATATTGGAAGTAGTATTGATTATTAAAAATATTAACATTCTTATTAGATGTAGTTTATACTTTTGTACCAAATTTTTCTTAAATCAGGTGTCTTTTTTACAAAAGTTTTAACCATGCAAGGCCACATTTAAAAAAAATAGTTACCCAACAAATACACCACTGCAAATTGTTAGTGCTTATAAGTGATATATTTAGCAGTCATTATCACTTTTTTTCTTTAAAATTTCATGTTTACAGATATTTAATGGTATTAAAGGCATTTATAGACACAGTATATTTTTATCTTATAACTAGGTTTAAATAATTTAACGAAGTCATGATGCATTGGAGAGAACAAATTCTATTAGCAGTCCGCACTCTAGTGTCCACCTTTCACTGTTCTGTTAAGAGCCTACAAAACTACGTATTTGTACCATGATTATATAATGCAACACCCTTGCCTCCAAGGACATAGCAAGGTGGACAGAAGGTCCGTAGATCAAAACTCCCATAAAGGAAAAACAAACCCTCATAAAGCAAAGCAAAATTGAAACAATTCCTTGAAATATAACACTGGTACTTAAAACAAATGGTGAGATCTCATAATCAGTAAAATTCATGAGTGATTTCAAAATGTATTTATTTCGTTATTTTTGTAACTCTTGTTTTTTCATTAATTTACCAAATATCCATTTTTCATACAATGATTCGTTAAACACCAAAGTGCGGATGTTAAACAAGACATTAAAATAATAAATTAGTATAACCACAAGGCCTAAAATAGTGTATGGAACTTCAATAGTATGTTCTAGATTTATAGTATTTCAACCACAATATATACTGCAATATAATATATTGTCAACTAATTATATTTATGAATAAGTTTTGATTATACTGCTGTTCAAGAATAAAGTTCTTCCAAAATTAAAGGTGACAAGCTAACTCTTTACTGTCAAATAGCCAATATATATTATAGATAATTTTCTCTATTCGCAATGATCAGATAGTACGTACCAAGATATAGATTTTTATTCTTATAGGTCACCATTTTTACTAATTGCCAAAATTACAGAAGATAAATAAAATATTCTTATTTTTCAATCAATCTAATAACAAGATAGTTTTCTTTGATTTTAAAGACCAATGTAGGTTGACAAGTTTTAATTGAATTATTTTCCAACATTTTGAAAGAATAATTCATGGCTTTATATAATGGTTACGAGGCCAACAAAACATGATGACTCCCAATTTTTATCTTTACAAATTCTAGTAACAAAAATACAAATTTCCATTTGTTTTGAATTTAAAATTGAAATGCCATGTAAAATTTATGGGAAAAAACACAGAAAATTTCCATTTTTAAAACTTTACGCATGACTAGCAAACAATTTGTAAAGGATGGAAATTTAAAAATTGCTGCCAATTAATTTCCTCATGGTGCTAATATTAACAATTAGTGGATATTTTCAAAGTCCTCTCGCCATCTTGGCGCCTTTCTCCTAGCCAGGACAACAAGTGTGCTGCTACAAGTGCCATAAGGACTGTGCAGATTGTTATTTGTTTGATCAGTACTTAAATGGTGGCAAGGTGATGCCTTCTGAGGCAGTGGCAGAATCCGATTCCAAGACACCTCCCATTTATACAACTCACAAGGCAATATCCCCGGGAGGGGTTATCAAAAACAACGACCAATAGAATTACACATGACCATTTAGGGAAAAAGTTCGTCAAAACAGCATTTCTCCTTATAGGGGTTGATCTAATGTAGTCCAGTCCCCTTATTAAGAGAGCAAACATTTCCAAATATGGGCCATATACGTGCTGACATGTTACAAACTCCCAGCGTTCACGCAGGCCGTAGGAAGTGATGTCACAGATGCGGGAAACCTCACGCGCCCCGCCGATTGGCCAGCTACACGTGACTATAGCCTCTAGTTCCTCGGAGCGCCGCATGTATGAGCGCGCCAACAATAAAGTTGCCGGCGCCTGCCATAAATGCTTGGACAGAGCTGGTGGAAAGTCACTACGCCGAAATGCTGCGGGAATCTACGCCGGTGGTGATGCCATCGAATTGTGCAGCCCACCTCGGACATCGTCGTTACAAGGTACAAACAGCTGGGATGTGGGTAAACACACGTTTTCTTCGCAAAAATCGGGCAGGTAGAAAAGTTGCAATTTTTCTTTTATGACCAATCTTTTTTTAAACAAACTCCGTGTTCAAAAAGATGTCAAAGGTTTGGGTGATGCGTCACAATAAGAAATATTTAATAAATAAGACAGTATCAACTTTACGGTTCTGAGAATTATTTATTAAGAAGGTAATGCATCGTGGTATTACATATATGTCTGCTGCAAAGATATTCGAAGAGTGGTCTGCTATAATGATAACATTTTCGCCTCTCCCCCCTCATGTCACCCACTCCTATAAACGTTCTGACCTCCCTGCATGCCACCTTGCTTGGTTTAGAATACAGGAAAAAATCTGACATTGAATAGGCCCCTATCTCAGACTGAGTCACAATAAGAGTTGTTTAAAACTCTCTACTCCTTCAGAAAAGCAAGGCGAGGCTTATAAGATAACTTTCTTGCCTGCATGCATTTTTCATTTGGCAGGTAGGTTGTTACTTGAAAGATTTCGATACACGTTATGTTTTATAGTTTAACAACTTTTTTTAGAGTGTTCTTTTTTGTCGGAATGTACTAAGTAAACACCAGTACTAGTTCCTTATTTGCATTCTAAATAGCTTTGCAGTAACTTTGAAAATAATGTTTAGGAAAATGAAATATTTACTGCATGTAAGTTTTGTATTTGACAATTTCAATATTTTCATTTTTTTTTTGGTTACAAGCATTTCCATAAGTTCATGAATTTACGTGCTCTTATTTTTTGTTTTGTATTTTAAATCTTTCAACATTTTAATTTATTTTTTTTTTTTTTGGAAAATCGTTTTATAAACAATGTTATATGGAGTAGTTCACAGAACACTGTTCATATAAAACAACTTTTTACTCCATGAATATTCCTTTCTTTTGGTTTCTGCACTACCTGCTTGAATGGCCTACCTTTTTTTTGAAGAATATTAATTTTGGCCAAAATTTATGAACAGATAGTAACAATTTACCAGTGTCTCATATTATAAAATTTGCTACAACTCAACATACTATATAATAGGATTTGAACTCTTCTTTAATCTTGAAGTACATCACTTTACTTTGTGAGTCACTGAGCATCTAGTTAGTTACAAACAGTGTAAGGGAAAAGTGTTAGTTACTTATTTCATTAACTTGGTTAACTAATGACATTACATCTTCACCACACATTGTGTTCTTATTTTTAATTTTAAATAGGTTTCTTTTTTTTAACTTTACCTTAGTTCTCTCATAATGAATGATTTCTTTATAGGTTGTTTCCATTGTGTTAAATAATAAAAAATAAATCTTATTTTTTTGAGTTAGTTAGTAAGAGCAGTATTGTGTAGGTAATGTGTAAAGGCCTTGGTCCATTAGCTCATGTGGTTTTTATTTTTAACTTTGGGATATTTGGTCTGGAACAGTTTATAGATAAGCAGAGTTATTACAAAGTGCTGAACATAAGGTAGCTTAGTAAATATGTTTGGTTTCTGATTATATTTTAGACAGTTTGTGGATTGTGCTTGCATTTGATTCAATTTACAGAAACAGTCGTTGTTACTGTACAGCAGGAAAATGAACTCCATGCTCCAGATATAGCACTATATTATTACCATTTTAAAATTCAGTACACGCTAGCTGAGTTGTATGTATCCACAGATTTCTGAAGGAAAATTGACTCAGGCAGTGAATACTGTCATATCGACAACGACAACATTACATGATGATCATCATGTTTGTGAAGATGTTATGCGACGCGCCACCTCGTATCAATTATTATAATAATTGGAAGTTTAAAGCAAATTTTGAGCCTAAAAATTAAATTGTGCTAGGTCAGTATATCCCAAGGAATCAGTTGAAGCCACTCGTTAGTTGTGATCCATGGACGATCCTTCTTCATTGAATGCATGGCAAGAGGTGAGATGCTGAGATGGACAGGCGGTGGAACATAGTCTTTGAGAAAAGGTGTGTGCTCCAATAAAAACTTCTGGTTAGTTGCAACGTCTGCCACATAGACCATACGGGAAAATCTGAACTCGATATCGGGGGGGATTGATTGTTGATTGCAGTGGCGGAAGACGGGCTTGCTTATCACCCGCCACTGAGGCCCTTGTACACTGTACTTATAGTGATATTTCAACGTTTATGTATGAGAATAAGAACAAACCAGAATTTTGTCCTAAAATATTAACGCTCTCTATATGTAAAAAAACTGTAGTATCTTCACACCTTTTTTTAACAAACCAGTTACCATATTTGTTGCAAGAATGTTATTTTATGCAATCGTTAAACCTATCAAACACTGCGTGAAGTTTAACTTAGATTTATGTTAACATCCAGTACACTCTAAATTCGAATCAGTGGAAAACCACTGATTCGGAGTGCAATTCAACCACTCGAATAAGTGAAAATGGCTCCACTTAGTATCAGTGAAAAATTACTGATTGTTTCAGTGAAAATTTCACTTATCTGAAATAATTTCACTCATTGAATAAGTGTCGGTCGACTGCAGTGGCGAATGAAATATATTTTTTATCGAATGTAACCAAATAATTACGCGAAATAAACATATTTATGATAGTTTTCTATTTATATTGCGCATTGTATCATCATTTAAAAAAAGTAGAAATTGGTCAGGATTGAACTTACACACCCATCCTACACTCTTTTTTTTTTTTGTCATAGTTGTATTTGTGTTGAAGAGACGTTGACGAGCTCAAGTTAGACCGACTTGCGACAAGCGAACTGAAAATTTTCTGTGGAGGGGTCGGGGCGCGAACCCATGACCCCTCGACTACTATTCGGCCACCCTACTCCCTTGATGGGGGCGGGACTTCGTCAAGTTAAAACAGGAGAGAAAAATACATGTCTTACCATTTTTAACGAAATCATGAAGATTTAAATTTTATGCCCTTACTTTTTGTTTTTGATTTTATTGGTACCATTAGGATTGTTAAAAGGAATAGTAGATACATATGAGTGCACTCTTTTTGCCACATTATATGCTGTTTAAATTCTTCAAATAGAACATTGTGATGATTACATGAAAACAAAATGAAAGACTTGAAAACAAAATGAAAGACTTGAAAACGGACTGAAAGGCTGAATGCTAACATTACCTCGTACAATGGTGTTTTGGAAAACGAAAAACATTTTTAGAAAGTATTTTGTATTGGTTTTATTTGTTTATTCGTTGTTATTTCACTTGACACACGTTGAGTAAAGGCCATTTTTAAACGTTGTTTGATTGCCAGATCCAACAGTCAGAAACAAACCATTGAAAAACTGAAAAAATGACTGATGAATTAGTGGAAAATGTCACAGAATCAATTAGGGAAGGAAATTGAGCATTTTTTCACTGATTCATCAGTTAAATTCACTGCAATGACTGTTGACTTATTGAAACAGTCAAATTCTCACTGATCCAGATTTAGAGTGTATTTTACGCCTTTTGGTTTACAGGAATTACGGGTAACCGTTGGAGGGGGGGGGGGCTGATACCTACTGAAATGCAGTCTTTTGGGGTAAATTTGTACAAAATAAGGCTAACATTTTACCAGTGTTTCTCATTTTAAAACAAAGTCTTTACAGCTCTCACGTTAATGTAAATTTATTAGTCGACAGTTGTGTTTATAAAGAACAGTGTCTGGTGATTCTTCGAGCCTTTATTTGAAATTAAATTAGGCAGCTGGGTGTAGAGTTGCCCTGACCTGTGCAAAGTTGCCTTAAATGACTGTAACACTAACATGTTTCTTAAAATGACTTAAACGATTTGCACACTGATGCCTTACCACAGCTTCGAATCCTAGAACCGTATACATTGTAAGCTTGCGTAAGAGGGAAATGCGTGATGGATAGTTGTCGTGGAACATTCGATATACTGACGTTCATAGCCTAGTGACTTTGACATGAGTACTGGAGTGTGATCAAAAGGAATGTGTAGCAGGAGGAAGGCCTTGGTAGGATCTGTAAGACAATGGTATTATGGTGGGGGGGGGGGGGGGGGGGAGGATTATGTAAATGTGCTTCTCCCCGGAAATGTAGGCTAAGGGGAGAGCCGTGCTTTTCCGTACCGAGGAAGTTGTCTTCCGTTTATCCGCGATTCCCTGGACTATTCTGCGTCCTTTTCCCGGTCCCTACGGGCGCACCGTTGCAGCCCCACGACCCTTAGCTTCCCGTCTGGAGTGGTTAATGTACTCAAGTACACGCGGCGCTTCTTTGTTCGCCTCGTGGTGAATATTTTACTGCATCGCCCCCGCCTTTCCCTCAGGCGGCGGTGTGCCGGTTGTTTGTGTGGGTACGAAATAAACCATACGCGTTCCGACTGCCTGCCCCTCCATCACTGGTTGCGATTCAGTGAAAATGGCTTAGAGGTGCAGAAATATTAATAAGGCCAGTGCTGCCTTCTCACGAAAGGATGGGAATGGAGTGAGAGTTTTAGTGGATAGTAGTGCTATCGATGTAGTATCGATTTATCGTTGCTGTACGATACCAAAGAAAGTATGTCGAATTGTGTCGTAGTGCGTGTACGTAGGCTGTTTTTTCCTAGCAGTACCGCACGTAGTGTTGACGTCGTTTTTATGCGAAGAGACATGCCTAAGCGCTTCTGTGACCCCTTGACTTCATCGATGTAAGAGTGAAGGGTAGGCCACGTTCGTAGAACTAGAGGAAAAATGGCATATTTTTAACGATTTAGGGTACCCGTTAACAAGTTGCTTTTTTTTTTTTTTTCCGGGCCCTAAATACCTTCACTATACGGAAATTTCACTGAAATTCTTCACAACTTGATTTAAAATTGTTTGCACGATTCTCTGAATATGGAGAAAAGTAAGAGGGCGGAGTATTAAGAGAACAACAAAGTATTGGGTGAATCCGTAGGAGATGGATACTTGTAATAAAAGTTACATTCTGAAACCGAAATGTTTTTGCCCTCTACTCTAGATTAGAAAATAGCATTTTGTGTACACATATCGATTATTTTCTTTATTTTGGTTTATAATCGCGCAAAGTGGGTCTTAATTTTTTTTTTTCGGGTGTTCTATATTGCTTGGTTTCTTTGATCAAGTGCAGTCAGCAATTGACATTTACATCAAAACCTCAAATGACGCGGCTGCCGTCCTAGTGTTCTGATCAGTTTTGTTTTGCACGAAGTAATCCGAGAACCGTAGTATTCATTTAAGTAAACTAAAAAATTTACAAAATGTAGCTCGTAGTAATTACTTGAAGTGAATTATTGTTGTTTGCTTCTTCTGGTCACAAATTTTACAATTTTGTTAGATAAAAAATGTAAAATATTCGAACTCTTTTACCAAGCAGTCAGTTATTTTATATTGTGTAAAAACTTTTTATGGTTCATTAACTTTTACTTCCAACTTTTTTGGAACCCTGCTAAAGTTCTACTTCTAGGATATCCCTCCCCCTCATGTAAACAATGCTTAACGAAGTATAAAAAATTACACCAAAGGGACAACGCGCCGAATTCGTGCGCACTCAGTGTAATAAAATTTAGCATAAAAACTATTTTGCTAGGCATTACAAACACACCTGTTTCCTCACTGTCTTTATTCTTACGAATAATACAGTAAATATTATTATTTATAGATAAAAGATAATTTAAATCCAGTTTAACAAAAAATAATGTACTATTAGGCACGTTAACATATGTATAAAATATTTGTGATATATGGCATACTTCGGAAGTAATCACACACATCGTATGATGTGTGTGATGGGGTGCCTTTGCAAAGGTTTGATTTAAAAAGTGTGAAGAAACCGCGAATAGACTACATAGTAAAGGCTGTTCACGATAAAGTGAGCACTTTTGAAATCAACCTCAGAAAAAAGTCACTGCTCCTGCCTTCATATGTTTTAACGGGCGCAATGAGTGACATGCGCCCATTAAAGTTGGTAACGATGGGTGGGAAGTAATTCCGTATCTTAACGTAGAATAAGTGTGAGGTAACTATTTGTGATAATCTAAATTATTTATTTCGCGTTCTGTTTTTTTTTTTTTTTTTACGCATGGAAGTGTAAAATGAGCAGATTTGTGAAGTATCTACTTTTGTAATAATTTCACAGTTCAATTTGACCGATGCATGAATAAAGTGATGTGGCCCATGACAATGTTAATCTTATATAAGGCGGAATAATACACAACGTGCATACAATTAGATCTTAAGCAGGGCTTTCAAAAGTGCTCATTTTACCGTGAATAGCCTATAACTAATTTATTTGAGTCGTTCGGGAAAAGTAGAAACTCAATGATAGGGGGCTGCCTACTAGGCGCTAGAAATGTGTTACAGTATGTTGGGAAATCCGTTTTTTTTCTGACGAAACTATTCCACTTGTGCCCAATGTGCTAATTTACGAAAAGAAAACAAACTTCAGGCGATGAGGGAATGTCGCTTTCATGACACTACGCATGTTATAACCACTATTTCCAAGCCCTCCAACTTAGCTACAAACACCCTTTTCAGACTGCCGTATGTCAAAATGTGGTGGCCGGATCTACGTGAAACTCAGATACAATCCTGCATTGAACTTTGCATTAGACTTTCCACCAGTAAAATAAAATAGTCACCGTTTAAAGTCTGATAAAAAAAATGGTTCGGTGAAAAGCTTGCGCCCTTGTTTAGTGCTTCGCGCATAGTGGCGACGCGGCACTTGATGCGCGTGCCAGTGTCGCCCTTAGCGTTTGTTCGCCCCTGTGCCATGTTGCGTCGGGCAGGCGGCTTCCTTAAGTTCTAGATTAAATTAGTTCTGCCATAGTAACGTTTCGTCCGTGCTGATAGTTTCGTCAGCGCTAGAAGATATTCCAAGCAGCTGTTTTATAGGAAATTTGAGGTGGTGCATGAAGTTAAGAACGTTCAACTTTAGTATTTTAACAATAATAAAACTTATGAAGCATATGAAGTGCAGGATTCTGAAATGTTACCACAATGTAAAGTGAACAGCTCCTTATAAATTCAAAGAATTTATTCTTAGTAGACAAAGTTAATTGCCCCTAGTTAATGGAACAGCGTGTAATGGTCTGGTGGAAATTGATTAATGGTCTGGTGGAAATTGATTTCTATGCGTTGAAACTCAAGGTAATAATGCAACGTGTTTTTGAACCTAATACTTTCCCCAAATTTCTTTGAAAAAAAAAAAGTGCAGTATAAAATGCAGTTCTGAGTATGTTTGTTACTGTACGTACAAAGTGTAAAAATGCAGTTTTCCGATTTCGCCAGTTACCACTGTTGCTATGAAAATTTACCGTTCGTGTTACGTTGGTTGTAGTGATCTAGTTTGGCAGATGGAAAATACTTCAAATTGCGTTGCCAACAATGATAACCTACTTCATGTCTACAAAAATGCCTCTCTATCGCGTACGCTGTTAACGCCTTTGTTAAGCGGTCCAGCCTTTACATGCCACTTTTGTCGAGTGTTTGTTTAATTGCTGAGTGTGATAAATACCTACATCACTTTTTTAAGTTGCCTGCTGATTGGTTGAAACAATCCGTCGTCACTTTGTTCATAAATCTGTGTCGTTTATTTTTAATGATAATTTAATTTTCACTACGTAGCGCTAGGTAAATTTAGGCCTACTATTTGCAAAAAGCAATGCAGTCTTCAGAGCTGTGAAATCTGCTTTAAGTTAGAAACACGTCCGCCAACTCTTAAAGAAGATTTTCAAGTATAACTATTGTATTGAAGGTCTATGCAGGTATAGGCGCACCTTACAACGTGTTATGAAGATGCTCGAAGGAAAAGTTTTAAAGGGCCTTACTTCCAAATCCAGAAAAATACCCCGTGGTTCGAACGCTGACCAAGTGTCAGACACAGTGGCTTTCACTGACCGAGATATTGCGCTACATTCGAACACGCATCAAGTTTCATGGTTCACCGCAAACTCGCCCATTTCCTTATTGAAGGAAATGGCAGCGTTGATCACCCTTAACTTGTGTTTGGCCCCACTGTAAACACAGCGACGCTGAGGAGGGGAAGTTGAAAATTGTTAATTGAATGCAATATTTATAAACAGCTTTCGTAAAAACTTCGTAATCTTATAACTGTGGTTGGTGGAGCAAGCATGCGCGAAATAGTATTGTATGTAGTCGAGTAATTCTGTAAGTAGCTCCATGCGACGTGTTTGTGTAGCTCTGGTCGAGTTAGCACAGCGGTCGATTTGCTGCTGTGGTTCGATAGCCTCAGATAACTTTAAAGCATGAATCATTAAATATTTAAACTTAAATAACATTACTGAGAATGAAAATTGTTTTGTTGGAATGAAAATAATTTGATACGGTAATCACTTTCTTTGCCCAACAACGCAGAAAACGTCCGTATTAAAGAAACGCATTTAATGAAAAAAGTCTAGTTATTCTATTTTCAAACTATTAACGATGAGTCTTCTACTGCACTATAAAACAATACGAATCATTTTCCTGCTAGGCGTTTTTAGGCACGCATTTTACGAATCCTGTCATAGTTTGCAAATATGCATGTAACGTTTTAAACATATGCGTGGGTTCCAGGTAGTACGTACAGTACGTGGTTCCCGTGACACATCGCCTTTAAGATGGGCGTTCCTCCGCGCATGCGCGTTTCGATCGCGGCAGGTGGCGCCACAGTGTACTCGTGTGCGTAGTACTGACGGAGTTCGCTAGATGGCACCAGCGGTACGCTACTATTGAGTGATGGCTTTGCCAACTAGATAGCGTAAGTTTACAGCACGAAATAAATAAATACCTTACAGATGTGGATTAAGAAATTGCCCACTGTTACTCCTGTTCCCGTGAATAATGAACCTGTTTTAAATTTACACTTTAAGAAAAACAAAAGAAATTGAAGTTCGTTGCGCGTATGAACGCTGTTGATTTCGTGCTTTTGCCTCGACCCATGTTTGTCACCACGGAGTGTGTTTATTTTACTACAATTCACGTATAAGTGCCGTGCTACAATTGGCGTAACACATATTCGTAAAAAATTAAACACATGCGTACTTATGGCGCCCGCTGGAACACATCGCAACGGCTTGGATAGGGCCGGCTTCTCGGCGTAACGACGCAAGGATGATAGCAAATTTTCCATTTTCTTGCGCTGCGTAACATATTGTTACAAGACTCCAGGGGTGTATCGCGAGTTCGTGAGGGATGGAGGTTTCAAAGAACTAAATCTGTTTTTCAAAATACATTTACTATACTATAAAATTACCCACAACTCTTATTTAGAGTATTAAATAACATACATACACTATTAACAGATGTTATTTTCAGAGAGCACAATATTAAACGGTAGTCTCAATTCTAATTTAAGTTCTTGTCACTGTATTTATAATGGTTACAGTCATTTGATTCACATATATCATTTAAACCTATTCAATCCATATTGCCATCATTTCAAATGCATGTTACACACGCATACTGTCTAGTAGTCGAGCCCGTCAGTCTCACTCTCCACTATATCAATGCTCGCAGTCCGCAGACATCACTCGGTTACTAGTCGCCGCCTCTTGTCTTTTCACTGGCTCTACACAATAGCGCGTGTGCAAGGCTCCAGACTCCAGACTAGACAGTGTCGGAGGCCAGTCGCTTCTTGTATAGACCAGCTGGTGCGATCCAGGAGGTTCCCCACATCCCTAGCCTCGCTGAGGCAGGCAAGGGCGATAACCCAAGTAATTCGGTGCCCCAAGGACGGGAATGTCACGAGACCCGATAGTCTTGTCGGATACGCGTCAGCTTGTAACCGCGTGTTTCTGTGGTCACTCAGTACGCGTACGAGTGAATCTCTGCGTGTGCTTCTCCGGTTACTGGCGATACCCTTGAAGTAGGCCTACTGCAATGTCAAAAGGGAAACGACGCAGAGTGGCGGCATATAACAATATACTCACATTTGTACCGAACAAAACTTTTTGAAGAATTGATTCTCATGAATAAAATAAAATATGTCGACTCGCGTGTCGGTACGTAGGTGGTTTTTGATCATGCTATAAACAAGAAGTACCTTTAATTGGCCCTTTCTGTCTATAACCGCGTTGTGTATAAAACATTTTAGTTCGCAGCTGTCACAAACAGCAAAATGTTTTTTTTTATTGACTTCTCCAGTGTCTGCGTTTTGTAGATTTTAGTTTTGTTTTTATACTCTGTTTTGCCATGCCATGCATTTTAAGCTCCCAGAGAAAATCCCAGATCACGGAAGTGTCTTAATGCATTATAAAAGACCTGCGATGCTTACAAGAGGATGAATTTCTACCGAGCCAGAAGTAAGTCCTGCGCTTCTAAACAATTACAGAAAACAAGCATTAGCTGTCAGTTGCTATCGGACTACCGTGCAATAAATATTTTCAAATCCTATTTATTGAGCTGTCTTTGGGTAAAAAGTATTTTACTGAGCTGTAAGAAAAAAAAAACCATTCCCATATACTCACAAATTATGTGCCAGATACGAAGCTGTGAGATTTCGAAACTACCTGGTATAACTTTTCAGTGCACAACTCTTCGATTTAATCGACAACCGTCAAAATGTGACTTATTAAAAAATATTTTACGCCGAAGAAAGATGCCTTTTATTAGTTACTTAACTCATGTCAAATATCTTATAAGCCACTTGATTTGGCCTTACAACCTGTATGTCGCAATTTTCTTATGCAAAGAACTGTTTTGTAGATAACTTTATTCTTAGTACTTCGATCAGACGGTATGCTGCGAAAACTTCAATCAAATTAACAGTGTCACTGAAATCCGCTCCTAAACTTGACGTAGGCTTAATGGGTTCGAAAGCAGATTCACTACTACATCCAGCGCTTGTTGGTGAAAGCCTCCTGGTATTATATTTTTTTCTCTGCCGATAAACCTGGCGAAATTCCTCCTCGCCTCTGGCATCCGCCTTTCTAAATCACCCTCCCTCGGCTTCTGATTTATTAACCGTGTTTTGTGGTGATGGGAGAAGAGCTCGCGCGCGCTGGCAGCTTAGGGATGTACCATTTACTCTTTCTCCCGGCCTCTCCTCCTCTTCTGCATTATTCGTCCCACCCTCTCCTTCCTCTCTGCCCCCACGTCACGTGGGAACGAAGGGCCGCCCCTAACCTCCCGCGCTATATACTCTGGGCACACAACTGGGAGGACATTTCGCCCGCACACAGATCCTCGCCGTTCCATCATCCCCTTTGTGAGCGACGCAAAACACGTACCGCGACCGGCCAGAAATTTGAATGTTTAGCTTGCGGAGGTATTTCCCCCTATACCCACTCCCGGGCGGGCGAATCTCTGCAAGATTATATTTTCTCGGCCCCGAGGATGTTGCGGCGTCCGATTCGTGTATCCGTGTGTCCCGTCCGTGTTTTTGTATTCATGCATTTCTTCCCGAGCGGTTATGGAACGCCCGTGCCGCAGCCTCTGCCAGCTCTTCCGTGAGAATGAAGTGTCCGCTTTGAAGTGAGGGGCTATCCCGTTTCCTGCCACGCCGTGAGCTGTTCCGCCAGGCTACCCACAGAGACAGTATATACATCGCGTGTTTTAAATACGACATTCAGTCAAACACGGATGATAACGAGCAGCCGTAATGTTAGTTCAGCGCGTGCGGTATTATTACTTATATTCACCATGTTAGGGTATCGGCTCCAACCAGTCTAATCTCCGGTAAATGCCAGCGCACATCGATCATGTTCCTTCCCAATCCCATAGTCATTAAATAATGTTCCACATCACAAACTGTACAGAAAATGAGTTTTGTTTTCTTTTGCTACCCTAACACACGTTTATCAAACTGGAATGCGTTAGATTTGATCAGGTGTGTTTGATATGCGATTATCTGGACTCTTAAAATTTTTCTCCATGAAATCAGGGAATACACTTAGATATTTGTCGTTGCGATATGATGAAGGTGTAGGTCAGGTGGTTCTCACTCTGTATGCTCATGTGTTTTTTTCATGTGCAGTTCGTTTTAGTACTGAGCGAGGTGGCACAGTGCTAACACATTGGACCCCCATTCTGGAGGACTCAAGTTCAGTTCCTGATCCAACCGTACTGATTTCAGATTCCCCTGATATTCCTAGCTAAGACTGCGTGTTTTATTCGTACAGCTCATTAATTATTTCCTTTTTTTTCTGTGTGAGTGTCCGAGTAACCGATTCTGTCGCTAATGATCCCGCTGTTGTCTAGCCATTAAGTCATAAATGAAAAATAAGCATATTTTGCCTTACGTATTGTGTGCCCACTTCTAGACTCTGATAGGCGTTTTATATGTCCCGAAATGTGTGAATTACTTGCATGTGTGGCTTAATGTAAAAATTTGGCCACATTTCGGTGACGGCGATACCGGATTCAATTATTTAGGAGGCAGATATCTATATTTTGCTGCATGTCTTACGATGTGGTATTATAAAAGTTTTCATAGTTTATTTGAGGATGTGGTACTGTAAGTGTTATCATAGTTGATTTGCAGCAAGTATGTACTGTTTTAATTATTTTTTATTATTTTATTAGTATCGGTACTAATTGTATAAACGAAATGTTACGACCGTTTAAACTTCTCACATCGTTAATTATTGGCCTTGTTTTATGCTAACTACTTAGAATTTATTTTATTGTGAAATCGTTTCCTCCTTTCTCTGCAATTGAATAATTTCCTGTTTCTGTACTTCGGGAATAATTTGAGCGTTCATTGACTCAGCGTAGCTTGGCTATAGAGCATGCCACTCTTATATCGCAGTACACTGTGAATAGCGTGCACTGTTGCCAGATTACTTCAACTTTGCGACGTAACTGGCAGGCTGAGTAACAAATGGATGGCGAAGGAAACGGCGTGGTTAAGAGAATTTGATCTGTTTACCTTCCTGACAACTCGTAAGAGAATCCAATCCTGCGACGCAAAACTAAGCGGCTCCTTTGAAACCGAAACCTGGGAGAAGCCCTATTATTTTAATTGGACGACGCGCACGCAACGTAGATTGTTTTTTTTTTTTTCGAGGCTGCAAAAAGACAATTTATCAGGCAACATCGCAAGCAGGAACAAGAACAGTTTTTAATGACAGAAATCGTGTATTGTAAAGAGAGAGTGAGTGAATGTCCATTACAACGAACACTGCAATCTAAGATTAAGATGCTCTATAGTAATATATATATATATATATATATATATATATAAGTAAATATATATATTTTTTTATATGAGGTGGGAAATATTTTTCATTATTACTTTTCGTCTAGTGACATATATGATATTGTTTTTTACGTTTGTGTATGTGCACGCACGCGTGTGTTATTCTCGGCTGTCTTCCATTCCATTACAGAAGTTAACGTCAAGTCCGCAACACACTGTCTGTTAGCTTGTGGGAAGGACTTTTAATCTCATCGTACTTATTTATTGCGGAATTACTATGCTATCGTGTTTTTTTTGTATCTTGACAATAAAAAAACAACAGAAAAAGTGCTTGCTTCTTGTTTTGCACCTGTGCTGAACAAATAGGAGTTTTAACATAAAAGGAGTTTCGTGGGATTACTCATAAGTGCTTTTGAAAGTTATTGTGAGCTAAAACTAATTTAAAAAAAAGAACTGTTTCGATTGTAAAATAGTTTGTAAATTCTTATAACCTCATAGCGTGCGTAATTTTCACTGGCGTACGATTTATCTGTATACACATATGTTGTGTTCCTAAAACATCTAGTGCGAGAATATCTGCCAGAGGAATTTGCTAGTCAGTGAACCATGGCCGTTTTATTTGTGTATTCTTATTTAATATTCCTGGTATTGCTGAATTTATTAAAAAAGTTTTGTGAATTTTCTCGAATATATAATGAGAAGTGAAAGGAATACGTTTCTGACAGCGAGAATGTTTATGGTCAAAGGGAAAGGATCTCATAATTTTGGGCAGTGCCGAAGTACCTTTGTGGTATTTATTCCCGTCTTCTCTGGTTTTTCGCGTTCGGTGGCACGTTCGATTGCAAAGGATCGCCGTTACGGCGGGGGCGTTTGTGAATAGTTTGCCAAACCTCGGGCGCTGGCGCCAGTTAATCCTCCTTGCCGGAGATCGTCCGCAGCCGTCATGTCGAACCTTGTGAGCGCATCCGTGCCGTTATATCCCGTGGCGGGTGAGAGGGGAAGTGCTTTCGCAGGTGCTACGGCGCCCGAAGCCGCTTACCATTTAAGCCTGTCGAACCTAAGTGGCTGCAACCCGCTCGGCGCGTTTGTGGAGTGGGTTGCCTACGTAAGGAATTTCACGCTGTGTGCTTGTTCATCCGTGTCGGCTTGTGGCGACGGCTACTCTGAAATTTCGCGAATTAATTTCGCGCCAGGGTAGACTACAAGCTCATGTACTTCCCTTTTAGTTCCATAGTTTGACAGTCGTTCTTCCAACGCACCTTGGAGGACAGACGGTATTAAATAGTCATTAACTGTGTGACTGAATCATAAGCAATTCAATCGAAAGGGGAATTACCTCTCACTAAAGACAGTAGACAATAATAAGAAAACCGTAATGGTTCTGTGTAATTAAGTCTGCTGCTAGGGGAATTTTCAAAATCTGCAAGTCTGTGATGATAAAGTAATGACTGCGTAACAGTTTGGTAATCGGTTTCAGGGCAGCAGCAGACGAATTTCGATATCAGTAACTAAACATCTGATCAGTTTATTACAGTCATATTTGTCGTGGAAACGGGACACATCTACTGAATGTAAATTTTAAGGAACTGTCTTGCCTGTAATATGAAAAAGTTAAGTGCTGTAGGAACCGTAATATATTTTGTTGCTATATTTTGTTGCAGATATAATTACAGGAAGGAAAGCAAGACAGTTATCGTGATATAGTAATCTAACTTAGCAGTATTTATTATTTCTGTGATCATAACAGTTTAAAGGTGGTTCATGATAAAAATGAACACATTTGAAATCAACCTTTGAAAAATGTAATTGAGCAATTATTGCAGTACTCAGTTAAGTTAACAAGAAGTAGTTCTATGTTTTAACGTCTTACTACTCTTTAAAGTCAAACGTTTTTGTCATTTGTAATTGAGGCTGTTTTTGTTGTATGCAAATAAGAATAACATTTGGCGCGATTGTAACACGTTTCTGCCTCTAACTCTTTCACATCATCACCTGGCTGAAGCAACTTTCAAGTTAGCCTGGATCATTGTTTTGGTTTGTTTAATTTTTCTTTTCCCTCTCCGTGCTCGTGTCAGCAAAACAGTGGTTTACCACCAACGCGGTTTTAAGTGTCAGTTTGCAACTCCTGAAATGAAAGCATTTATTAATTAATAAACAAAACATTTGTATACTGGATGAAGTGGCATTATTTGTTATTGCTTTCCGATATATTTCAACGTATCTTCTTGTCCCAAAAATCATTGAAACTACATGTAGCATGTCGACGTGGAAGATGTGCCGCTTCATGCAATTGAAGTCTGTATAAATGTTAAACCTCGAATAAACTGAAGAAACTTCGGATGAGTGCGTTTTGTTATATTTGCTACGTGTGTTGCAAATTTGGAAGCTTTAATGAATTTATGTGTTATTTAGTATCTTCGTGATTCCCAATCTACTAGTTAATACCTCGGCACGTGTATCACTCGTTTTGAGACAATAACTCCATGAAAATGTTATATACTGCACGTGAAACATTCCGATAGGAATATGTTAAAACAGTGTTAGAAAGTATGTCCAAACGGTTTGATTTATATGAGCGGACATATCAAACAGTAACTACCATTTTCTACAAATAACCTTCAAGGCAGGTAATTTGGGGAAAAACTATATTCTGCTTAAATGTGTGGATGCCGTTTCAGGAAATACATTTTCATAATCTAGGTATTGTGTTGACAGTTATGTTCTTATCAGTGGAGGTAGTTAAATGTTATAAGCGAAAAGGTTTTTTTTTTTTTTTTTCGTAAGCAAAACAGTATACCTTAGTGACTGTTAGTGTTATCTGATTTAAAAACTGTGTGACTGGACGAATTTTCGCGGAAATTGCATCGAGTGATAAATATTACTGTGGAAGTATACTGTGAATATTTGAATCAATTATATTCGTCCATTGAGTTTCATGACAATCGTGTTCTTTATTCGCAATGTAGTAGCAACGCCTGCCATTTTTTGTGCATAGTTTTGTATTAAAATATTGATTTTTGAGCTATGTGTACTATGTTGTTATACTCGTAAATGTTAAACATAATTCTTAGGCCATTTAACGACTGTTTAAGGCACATTATTTTCTGTGTGAAGGAGTAAATAGACCGTATTATCTAAAAGAATTCCTTATGAGTATGACACGTATAACGGGCGAGCGTTTCAGGTATTCACGCATTTTAAAGGACTTGGCGTTTTTTCTATAACAGGAGAAAGAATCATGTCAAACTCTTATGTTAATATGTTGACAATTTAAACCAAAACATATTTTCATATGACCTTGGAATGGTTGACCTTAGATAAATGCATTCGTTTATGTCCAAAAAAAATAAGAATAGTGAACATCAATAAAAATTCACAAACCAATATTATTTACTGAAGTTAACGTGTACATGTTTATAGTGCTGATTACAATATTTATTACATTTTTTTATTTAATGAGTATGCAGTCACGTGTAATGTTAATTTTAATAGGTACGTGGAAAGATAGGCAGGAAAAGGGCTGAAAGTAGAAACATAGTAGGGCTTTCAAAAGCGCTCGCTTTACTATGAGCAGCCTTTAAGAGTCTTTCCTACAAACCATATTATACATTTTCTTGGTGAGTTTAGCATGACGTTTTGAAAGGTTTGGACACCATAGGCCAGTGGTTTTTAACCATTGTGCCGCGGCGCCTTGATGCGCTATGAATGGCCATCTAGTGCGTGGGGATTTGATTCTCGTACAAAATACCTTTTCACAATCAGTAAGTGCTGACACGTGACTTTACGTTTTGACTTCGTAGTGAATCTCATCATGCTGTTGCTTATGGAGTGACGCACAATTGAACTCTTACAAAATCTTCACTGGCTGTTAAGAAACGTGATTTTATTTCCAATATATGTATTTTTATGTGTGAATTGTGTGAAAGCTTTGAGCGGTAAAGAAAACAGCTGCTGTAAATTTCGTTTTTGGTGTTGGTCAACCCTTGTATCACTGGAAAAACTTCACTTTTGATGTTGACCAGCTTACGTAGACTGCTAAAACCTCAAACTAAATTGAACGACTTTTACGCTTCGCCAATGATACATTTTTTTTAAATCAGATTTTTATTAGGGATCCTTAGAAAATATTTAGTTTATCAGGGATGCAATGGATTCAAAGTGTTGAAAATCGCTGTCCTATGCGTACCAGGCACGATGAGTCTACGACGGCTTCTCACTGCCTTCCGCAGTGTGGTGGTAAATAAATAATACAGCACTTACAGTCGGGTAGGAAATTTTTCCATTTTTGAATCATCCTTACCCTCCCCAACCTGAACGGGAATCCAGTCCTTAACTTTTAACCCACCGACATTCAGGGTCGTCGCTCATGTATCAAATGGTCGTACTGCAGCGCTGAGAAACTTAGTGTTTAGTGTTGGCATGACAGCGAGTTGCCAATAAATGAAGTTCAAAAAAAATATTGGTGAGCTAATGAGGAACTTCAATATTTTTTTTTTCGTGTAGAGTCAATTTTGTGCATTTGAAATGAGAACATGATTTCATTTTGAGTAAAACCTGCGGATTATTTTTAAATATAATGTTTTTAACGTTGTGACATGTGATCGGAAAAGGCACGGAACATATTTGTAACATACGGAAATGTAGTGGGGCAGGCAGCCTTGCTTTCCTTTGAATGCGTTGGCGTACGTCGTTTATTTCTGTTTAATTGTAATGGTGTGATTGTATTCAAAACTTTACTTATTGCATATATTGACTAGAAAAATATAACCACGCTTACGATTGTCTAGGTTAAATACTTTAATTTTAGGACATTCTCTCATTAACGACAAGTCACACATTATTTCATATACTTTTTTATGCGAGTATCGGGGAAGGGGCCAATTTAAACCTTGGCGTTTTGATCAATTTTAATTGCACTAGCTAGCAGTATTTATTTCCAGCAAGTATTGTAGAAGTTGGCTGTTACAAACAACGTACATGTATGTTGTTTGTATCAGTATTTTGTCAATGTAAATATTTAGGCCAATGCGTACTTTTTGCTCTCAAATATTGTCACTTATTGACGACTGATAAAATATGAATCATTATTTTTAATGTGTTTTACAAGGTGATGTATACTTTTGAATCTATTCATAGATGCATTATCGAACTACGTGCAATTGTGAAGAAAAAATCTACTTATTGTAGTAGCTGTCGGGAATTTTAATTAAAGCAAATTTATTTCACGTATTTCGTGTAAGATTTCCCTAGTATAGCAGTGCGGCGTGGCGGATAACGTGTAACTTAAAACAGTTTAATTGAAACTGAGCAGCTACAATGTGTGCTAATTTGTGTGTGTGTGCGCGTGTGTTTGTGCGTGTGCCGCATTGCAGTGTGAACAGAGGTTGCCTGCCTTGTCTTGAGCTCTCAGCGGGTAGTTCCTAGTTCCCCCACAAACCTGCTGCAGTGCTGTTGTGCGAAGCCTTAATGTGTAGTGTTTTACGTGCAAATATATCGCAAGACCGCCACAATTTAATCAGGAGCCTTGGGAGTGAGGTGCAACATATTAGAATCCAGCACCGTGCGCGAGTTCTTTTACAAGGCCGTAAAAGCTTTCTGGAATATTCTCTGAAGAGAAATAATGCAGTTGGCGTAATAATTAATGGTGGTATTCCCACCCTAATTTTCTCAACCAAAAAAAGTAGCTGTTTTCTGCTGCAACGAACAGCATGCAGATCGTGTTTTCTTTCTTAGTATGTCTGATGTTACAGAATGCACGTCTAGTATCTCCTTTGTAACATTGCATTTTTTAGGGTTATGTTTAGCATTGATCATAGATATTTTAATTAGTATGATTACATAGTACTTGCTTATATTGCCACTTCATTTAATATCATCTCCAAACTACACTTTATTATACAAGTTAACAGTATAATTTTTGTTAATTTTAATAGGTTATTGACATAGATTTCTTCTCTAAGCATTTTTAATTTGTTTTTAAACAGTATTCAGTATTAATATTTTGTTATTTTTCATTTCTTTCGTAGAGGGTAGTTGGCATTAAATGTTTATTAAACAAAAGTAGTAAATATAAATTATCCTGGTTGTCTCTTATCTCGCCATTGCTGATTGGTGGAGAGATGTGTTATGGTCAGACGACAGCCAGACTGAGGACAATAGACAACATAGGTAAGACAGAAGTAATATAGAACTAATTTTTTCTGGCTGAATAATTCTCACCGCCTCCAAAGATGGGCGTGTTTACGTTAAAAGAAATATACTTATTGAGAAATAAGTGCTGCAAGATGTTTGTAAAGTTTATTAATTGATTACAATAAAGTTGATTTTTTTTTTCACCTTGCCCTCTATACCCAAAATAAAATAATGTTTACCTACTTCATATGATTTCCGCCCCCACTCCTCCATCATCGCCCTGCATGGTTATTCTCGTGTGCAGATTGTTTAATGCTTGGTTACGTGCATGATCATAAAAAAAAGTCGTTTTCAGACTCGTCTCAGACTTGTTATAATGCATATATTGTGTTTTAGTATGTCAACCACATCTCGTATTTTAAAGGCCTGTGCTTTTCTTTCTCGTGAAGCGGTTTATTATATTCTTCTTTGTTGACATAAGATAGGTATAGGTGTATTTTGCAGCGCTTGTGAAATTCAGATATGTATGTTTTGTAAGCCTGTTCATCTTCTCCCAAATGGTTATTAAAAAATGGTGGAATTCACTTCGCTGTCTTAGGTTTAAGGTTGCATGCACATGTGACGTGGATGCCTTTAAATAAAGTTGCAGCCACATTAAACATTTTTTCTAATTTTTTTTTGTTTGTTTAAGGTTCTTCTTGGCTAACCTACTAGTCTCGCCTTATTTAGTTTCGCTGTGCAAAAGTTATACGGATTTGAAGACGGAACTTGGGCGAAGTCACGCATCAATCACATATTCCATTCGCGGTCACCTCCAACGTTTCTGAATCCTACTCGAGTTCTACCTTCATATTAGTCCTCCGCTTCATGAAAACAAAGCTTAACCAAGTCTTGAAAATCTCATCAAAGGGACAGCGCACCGCATTCGTGCGTATTCATTCTAATAATATTTTGCATAAGAACTGTTCGTTATGAGGCATTATCAAAACACCTAATTTATCACTGTTTTTATTCGTATTAATTACAAACGAAATAATATAATTTACATTGAAAATATATGATAAAGTTCAATTTTACCAAAAATAAGATACTTTTGTGTTAGAAGCATAAAACGCTTGCAGTGCATGGCATATTTAGGAAACAACCCAATACATCATACGTTGGGCGATTTTTCATCAGTTTCATTCAAAAAGCGTGAAGAAACCTGGAGTATATTATAGATAATATTTTGTGATTACTTTCTGACTTAAATTACTGATGTTTTTCAAAAAATATTTTAACATGCCACCTTTCTGTGTTAATTAAGTTCATCCTCCTACAAGCAAAAGCAGATTCCTGTGTCGCTTGCAACAGTTGGTTTTCCGTCGGTGTTAACGGCTGGGGTGGTCTGCCCTGACTTGTCATTTCTACCGACGATTGACGTTAAGATACACACCGAAGATAATCCTCCTACCTTAGAAGGAAGGTAATCGTCTTTCCGCCTCTTTCCGAGCTGCCTGGCCCTGCGGTGGCACGCTACTTTCTGAAGACCACCGCGCTTTGGAAGGGGGGGGGGGGGGGGGGTGGGGGGGGATAAATCCTTTTTTTTTTTTTAGGGGAGGGGGGATCCTAAGTTGGAGCCTTCTTTTGAGGTCTCCAGTTTGTACATTGTTGGAAGGAGATGTTTGGAGCATTGGAGGGGAGTATTCTCTCTTTCTCCCACTCTGGTATACTTTCCATGCCCGCGTTGCCATCGGGGTATCGATTATTGATGCACACGACACTGCTCAGAACTTCTTCCCTCCCCTCACCTCCCTTCTTCTATCTTCCGTCTCTTTCCTTCCCAACAAAACGAGTTGCCTTTATCTTACCTTTTTAAATAAAGAAGTTGGGGGCAGGATATCTTCCTTATAAAGCCGAGAACCAACTTCGGTGAAATTTCTTAATATAGGACTGGAATTCATTTTCTCAAAAGTTTGCGTGGAGATAATCTGAACTAGGGCGTCTTGTTCCGATGTTATTGCGCCCATGGCCAATAGCCATTGTCTTAGTACTCTGGGTTCTGTAACATAAAAAAAAAAATTGTCTGCAGTTTAATAATAGGAAAAAAAACATGCATTCGGTGCCATGAAAATGCTTTACAAACTTTCTCGTCAGCATAATTAAAATTTTGGGAATTATGGCATGTTATGTTAGATTAAAATTCTTCAGCTTTCTATAAAAAGTGTAATCCTTTTAAATTATCATTATGTAATAATTTGTTGTGGAACGAAAGTTAGCAGTTAACACATAATTAAATAAACTTCCCATTTAACACAATCACGTTAGTAAGTATTTTATTTTATTTTTTTCGTGTAAGAAGTAATATCTGAAATGTTTTGGGTTAGAAAATAATTAAAGATGCAAACATTATTTAGTATCTCCCATTTACAGATAGAAGCGTTTAAAAGTGAAAGCTCGCTGTTTTTATTAATTATAGAAAACTGTTTGTTGTTTAGAAAAAAAGTACTTGAATGTGGGTTTTTCTAAACGCTTCCGTTTTAGGTTTGACATGATTGTCAGCTGCTTTCGGTCTGTCTCTCTACTCCTTACGTATTCATGTTTAGCATCGCTGAATAGGTATGTTGCTGTTAACAAGTGGGTTAAGATAAATAGAACCAAAGGCATTGAAACCAAATTTCAGCTCTAATATACAGTTTCAATGTTTTTAGAAATTGTGTGGTGTCAAAAGTGTTAATTGAATGTAGTTCTTATTCTCAGTTTAAAAACTTAACAAATATTTTTTATGGTTCATCTGCGTGTCAGATAACATTCGACTACCACTGACAATCCTATGTGTTGTTTATTTCCTTCAAATACAGTAACCAACTCGGTTTCGTTGGAAATACGAAGTTGGTACTGTTCGATTCAAATAGTTTTCAAAATAGGTAGATATTT
This sequence comes from Dryococelus australis, assembly GCA_029891345.1. Classification (NCBI taxonomy): domain Eukaryota; kingdom Metazoa; phylum Arthropoda; class Insecta; order Phasmatodea; family Phasmatidae; genus Dryococelus; species Dryococelus australis. The sequence continues at coordinate 75,422,283 of CM056996.1, forward strand.
TAACTCCATGTCTTATATTTCACAGTAAAATATTTTTTAGTCTAAAAAGTTTGTATCAAATAAATAAACCATTTCTTGTTGGTCGTACGAGTTCGCAGTACCTAATATTCACTTTAAGAAATTCTCCGCAAATTTACTGTACCATTGTATTCACGCATTCAGAAATTACGAGTCTTAATTTACCCCCTCCGCCAACCCCTCCAACACACATTCATCCAAGGTAGATTTACTACATTTTTTCCAGGAAATATAGTGTATTTACGGTTTCTTCGCACTTTTTTAATCAAACCTTTGAAAAATTACCCCACGTATGTCGTGTTTCGTTGTTTCTTAAATGTGTCATGTTTCACAAGTGATTAATACTTGTTTTACTATTAAAATGCCATATTTTTGTTCAAATTGCACTTTTACTTATATTTGATCTATTAATTACAATATTTCATTTACAATTAATACGAATGTAAACTGAGATAAAGTAGGTGTGTTGTAAGAAATAGTTCTTATACAAAATGTTATTACACTGAGTGAGAGAAGATATTTGGGCGGATCTTAAGAGGACTATGTAGCTGCGCTTCCAAGGCGAAGGAGCGACACGGGCGCACGCACGCCTAGCGCAGCATCGCTCCTACGCGCAAGGCGTGCAGTGTTTCCGTCGTAACAATGTACTGTGTAAATTAGATCTGTAACATAGGGGTTTTATTACACGCGATGAAAGACCACAGATTAAACTACGTCCGTATTTTTGTACTTTTCTCTTGCCGCTTAAGGAAACTGCATAGGCAAGCTTTAAAAATGCGGTATATAACCGAGATACGCGTTTACGCTCAAACGACGACTTCGCAGGAAACGTTTCAGTACATAGGACCCAGCGAGGTCTTGAGAGCCGATGAGGGTGATTGAGATGAGTATGGAGCAGCGCTGGAATGAAGGGGCGTGGGAAACAGGAAATTCCCGAGAAAACCCGCCGACGAACGGCATCGTCCGGCACGATTCCCACTTGCGAAGATCCGGTGACCCGGCCGGGTATTGAACCCGGTTCGCCTTGGTGGGAGGCGAGCGGGCTAACCGCTCGACTACCGCGGCCCCAACTGTGTATAGTATACATAGGTTAAAAAATTCTAATACAATCTAGGAAGTTTACCGAAACTTTTTTTCCCGGTGTTCGCTTGTCTGCCAATGCCATAGAAATGTGTGAGACTGCGATATCACGTGTGCAGGTAGCATCCCAGCTGTTGCCAGTATTCTGTGCGGACGTGCTCCTCACCTGCAGATCACGGACTGTGCCCCGGTGTGTAGGAGAGGGCGTGGAGGGGGAATGGGGGTGTGGTCTATTTCTGTCGTGTCAGTAGCCGGAAGGCGCGCGGCAAATAGTGACTGACGTAGCACGGTTCCGCGCCATCCACCTGTTTTATTTATCGCCTCCAACTGCGACATCGCCAGCTCCATTCCCCATCCTCCCCCGCTTCTCTGTACACGTTCTGCATTTCCCCTGCAAAACCCCTCCTTCTACATCCTCTGGACCCAGAGTTGCCAACGTGGTGATTTTCCTCACATCTGAGAATCTCAGTTCTGGTGGCAAAATCATATATTTGCGACGGGTCGGAAATTTAGTGATTTCTGTAAAAAAGAATGGTGACAGATCTGGTTATGTTAAGGAAAACTGTATATTTCTTCTGCTATCAGACTATCGTACTTATGACTTCAATATTGTTTATTTTTCCTGAGTGTAATGTATCTATAGATAGCATGAAGCAGTGGCGAGGCACGTTATAATTTCATGGGCAAGCTACTGCGCGCAGGGGGCAGTAGTGGCATTGATCTCTCCAATAAAGGGGGTGGGGGTCCGGGGGCCCTCCCCCGGGAAAATGTGGATTTCAAGGTGCAAAATGGTGCCATTTAAACATTTTTCCGTACCTAAAAATAAAATACACCGCTTGTAAAAATATTAATATTTTTTAACATAAAATTTGCCTGAGTGAAAAATATTACAACGATACCTTCATCAAACCCGGAACCTTGTCCAATCAAAATCAATATTATTTTAATACCCATCGACAGTGAGGTATTTACATACGGAGCAATTTTGTTTGCACAGAAGTTTAGACAGGAAAAAAAAAAAAAGATTATTCGTTTGTGTAAAGATGGAAAGCAGTCAACTCTATTTTGATCAGATTCTTTAAGAGACAAAAACGAATTTATGTGAACTTGAGAACACTCGTGTTTTTGAACAGCATTGCACAAATTATTAAGATCACAATACCCAGTTGCAGTCCTCGTGTTATGTCTAGGCTGTTACATCCAGCTAACCACAAGTGTTTCTGATTAACATTTTTTTTTTTTAATGGCGCAGAAAATTACCTTTCTTTTGTGTCGTGAGTTCAGGTGTCGGCCTACCCTATTTTGTGATGTCACATCTTTCCTGAAAAGTGAAAGCACTGCTGGAAAATGCTTCACTTGTAATCCACACACACCACACTTACATCCACATGTTTCTGTGGTACTTATTCTATCTACTCAGTTCTTAGTCTCACGCGATAATTTTAGAATTTTTATGTAGGGTATACATCGTGCACGGATATGTATAACATTCTCAGCACCAAAACTAAATTAAATAAAAAACAATACGATTCGGGTTGTATGCGCGAACTTGCTCACGCATTGAACTAGTTACTGTAAACTACACCACGCCAACTGCCTGCCAACCCTCCGGCGGCCGAGAAACCATTACGACTGCTTACCTGCTGAAAGTATTACTTAAAGCGCTTCCAGACGTCTTGGTTTTGCTAGCCAACGAGTTGTTATCTTATAATGTACAGTATTGTTTCACGAGTAGAATGTGTACCGCATGAGTGAAAAGTTGCCTTAAAGTAAATGTAAGTTAGAATTTAATATTTATTTTAAATATAGCATTGTCAGGAGACTGTCTGGGCAAGCAAGCACTGCTTGCCCTAACGAGACGCCACTGGCATGCAGATATGAGATGCATAGGCCTATTACACGTTTTAGTTCATGTGATTATCTGGTTGTAACTAGACATGTGGTCTTTCTCTTATGAGAATAGCATTACGATTTTGCCCTGCCGTAAGCGAGAATTTTGTGAGCCGTAAAACAGAGGGGAAAGTAGTCGAAATATTAGTTTATACATCCTGAGGTTATTGCGTGTCTGCACGTGTGTCTAGCGAATACGTTGTTCAAGTGTTAAAGAGGGGATTTTATTTACTTTTAAGTTCAGTTGTTTAGATATCTGACTGCGGTATTTATTTACGGGATGGTAAAGTGTAACGAGCAATAATAAATTATATTTCAAACTGAACAGTATTTTATAGACCTATGTTTGTATAAATTTAATTTTAAGTAGACTGGTGTTACAATCAGGTGATTTTCTTTTTATTTTGACTTGGAGATTTTCTTTGACAATGTTGGCAATCCAGTGTGGACGCCAGTATCCCGGCTGCGAGGCCGACTGCTAGTACACGCGCCGGCTGGAGCAGCGGGAATTGGAAACGTCCACCAAAGGCTTGTAATAGGTTTAGTATCCCGCCCGCCATGAGCTCTTTGACATCTCTCCCCTAAATATCCTTTTGAGGTAGACAAACCTACCTGCTCCTAGGCGGAAGTTACCTTTAGAAAATTTTCGTTATGCTTTTGTATGCAAACCGACCTCCCATGACACAGTCGGTTGGTGCGTCACCTATCTGGAGTGCGGGTGGCTCTGGGTTCGAATCCCGGGTAAGGTATGGGTTTTAATTTAAGTAAGGTTATAAGTAAACCTGTAAGTCGTCCCCTGCTAAACTTTCAAGCATAACACTGGGGGACGTTAAAAAGACCTATACAATAAAACTTTTGTATGCAAATACAAATATTGCATCTTAATAACCAAACTCTCATGCCTGTTTAATTGAAAAATTAACACACACACACTCACACGTTTGTGTGTTGTACCTGAAAATACCGAGTGCTTTAATACCGCAAATCAAAACCATAAAAAAAAAATTGAATGATGCGACAAATAATGATTTTAAATGTTGCCTTTCAAATAAACAACAAATAAAAAAGAAAGGAATAATTTTTCTAAGAATTGTTTAAAATTATGGGGAAAGTATTTTGTGTTTTTCTACGAAGCTCATGTTTTGGCGGAACCCGTAAATGATGCGTTTCTGTGTTTAAATTGACGGAGGAATAAGTTGTATGCATCTCGCAAGCTGGCTAAAGTACATTCACGGTTACTTTTAACTTGTTTGAAGCCCTGCTACATTTATACTTCTAGGATATTCCTCCGCATTATGCAAACAAAGCTTGACCTAGTCTAGAAAACTACACCAGCAGGACAACGCACCGCATTCGTGCGCATGCAGTGTAATGATACTTTGTGTAAGAACTATTCCTTGCTAGGTGTTGCCAACATATCTATTTTCTCCCCGTTTTCATTCAAATTAAATATTACAATTTATTTGATAAAATATAACTAAAAGTTAAATTTTACAGAAAAAAGGGTATTTTTATTATGTATAGAACGCTCTTGATACATGACATGTTTAGGAGACAACCAAGTACGTCATACATGAGGTGAATTTTCAAAGGTTTGATTCAAAAAGTGTGAAAAAAATCGCGAACAGACTATAAATAGAGTTTTAGTGAATTATTTTTCTCCACCTAAAGTAATGTTTTACTTCCTTTTGTGGACCCTAGGGACCGACTTTTTCTTTTGCTCTCCCTCATCATCCACTGAAGTCGTGTATACTTTGGCGTGTTAAAATAGCGTCCGTTCATGGCTTACAATTTTTATTTCTGTGTTAAGTATTATGTCATCGGTGAAGTTAGATGTGTGTTTCTGCACAATTATTACTTATGTGTTTAGAGAATTACTATTTCCCCTAAGTTCTTCGCTAACACATCAGATTCGCTGTTGCGTTGACTGCATTGAAACTGTTATATGGTTCAGCTGAAGCGATCTTATTTCTCCTTATATATATATATATATATATATATATATATATATATATATATATATATATATATATATATATATATATATATATATATATATATATGCTGGATGCGACCTGAAAAAATGATTTTGTATTGTGAAATTACTAACTGATTATTACCATGCTCGTACATAAAGAAATAAATTATATGTACTAAAGTTGAATAAACAGATTGTATCCGAGGTGAAGTTACAAACTTTCAGGGGTGATGGAGAAGGGTATCAGCAACCATTTGTAGGAAACCGCGGTCCAAACAACACCTCCGTTGAACGGCACGACCAAAGCAGTGTTGGGATGCTCGATATATATATATATCACGCTGTTTCCATTAACTCGTCCGTACACAAGCACCATATCCGCACGTTCCGCGGCAGTGGACTCAATTTCACTCAGGCTCGTCAAGTGCACTCGCCCGCGTGCAAACACAGACTGTAGTGTATCCACACTTGTGCTGCAGGACCCACCACGTCGACACACCACATGTCATCTACCGTGTAACAGTGGAGCGTACGTTCCCAACCCCTTTGTGCTGTACCACGCCTACAGGCAGTGGCGTGAGGTGGACTGTTGCAAGGTAAGCTGGCGTTAGCTCTGTGCTGTACCCTGCTGCTTGCTAGTTTACACTTCCAGCTCTAAAACGTAGCTTGACAGCTGACGCCACAGGACGCGTGTAATGGGTCCCTTGCTGCTCGCTTGTGAGTGGTCGGAATACATTCAGCTTCCCTAGACTTCGCGGTGGTTACTGGCTCCCGCTGCGTGCACCGTGAATGTACAGCTGTCAGCAAGCACCAGCTTACCTTGCAACAATGCATTACACGCCACCGCCTACAGGACATGTTGGCCGACTCATGACATCGGGGTTAGCGTGCTTAGCTGCCACCCTCCAGGCACAGAGTTCGATTCCCGGCTCGGGCAAGGATGTTTATCCCGGCTTGAGGCTTCAAGGTAAAGTTAGTACTTTACCTTATGGCATTAAGCCCAGTACATTCTTTTACAACACCCTGGCCTTTGTCGTATTTCACTGTTAAAGGAATCCCAAAACTGTTTTGGGTGTGACGTTCACAGGAGGCGATTCCGATGCGGGGTTCTGTATCTCAAATGGATGCTGGTTCCCTTATCCATCACCTCTGAAAGTTTGTATTATCGCCACGGATAAACTCTGTAACGCGTGCATGTAAATCTATTAATATAAATCTAAGTACGACTTTTATGCCCATAGTGTTACGCATTCGTTTTACAAAATACTGAATTTTGCATGGCGATTAAGTGCGAATACTTTTGTTGCCCTCATTACCCTTGCAAAAGAATGAATTATTCGGCTTCTCAGACTTTCACCAACTGTGCCAAACTATCGCTTTTCAAGAGAGAAGAAATACGTGTATGTAACTGCACTAGAAATACTCCAATCCATTCTGGCTACGTGGAGGCCAATCAATGAAGCACATGGCGTCGGCGCGTTGACCGTAGTAGTTTATAGATCTGAGGCGCCACAGCTTTATGTGACTTCAGGAAGGACATGTTAGTGGGCGGAGCTTCCGCGCTGTGTAGAGGCTGGCATGAATACGCTTCCTGTATTACGTATGTGGTTGAAATAGAAAGAGGTATACTCCCCCCGTGTTGTCAGACTTTGTATCTCCCACATCCTCCTTCGCCTTAAAAACCCAACAGTTTATTTTACAAATTTTCTTTAAGGGCATTCGCTAGTGTAATATTGTTTGTAAAATACATTTTTGCGCATATGCGTGTGTCTCAGTAAATAAATGGTGGAACACTTTTTTTTTTTTTCAGGGAAAATAAAGAAAAAAATTATTTACAGCCGCCACTTTTTTACGTTTATCCTTTTAAAATTTTCCAAGAGAGAAAAAAAAGTGATAGCTGTTATACGTTGTTCACGGTAAAATACGCACTTTTGATTAAGATCTAATTGTATGCACGTAGTGTGTTCCGCTCTATGTAAAATGAGCATTGCCATGGGCCTCATCACTTTATTCATGTGTCGGTCAAGTGAAACTGTAAAATTATTAAAGAAGTAAGTACATTACAAATCTGCTCATCTTTACACTTCGATGCATTAAAAAAAACAGAGAGCGAAATAACTAATTTACGTTATCATAAATGGTTACCTAACACTTTTTATTCGACATAAGACATGGAACTAAATCCATCCATCGTTACCAACTTTACTGGGTGCGTGTCACTCAGTGCACCCGATAAAATATATGCAGGTAATGGCAGTGATTTTTTTTGTATGGTTGATATCAAAAGTGCTGACTTTATCGTGAACAGCCTTATAAACATTTTTACGGCTTTCCTGCGCGGTTAAAAGAGAAAGGATACAAGTACAGAGTGCCAACCGTACTTTATTCCACTGGCTTTCATCGCGTGTAATCATATCCAACTGTTACTCATCTAATTTGCGAGAAATTTAGCTATAGTCTATTCGCTGTTTCTTCATTTTTTTTATCAAACCTTTAAAAATGTCATACTATGTATGACGCGTTCGCTTCATTCCTAAATATGTTATGTACCACAAGCGTTTTATACTTGTCATAAAAGAACATAAAATTACAATTAATTTAGTTAAATTTAAATTGTCATATTTTATCTATAAATTATAGGATTAAATTTATAATTAATATAGATAATAATATTGATAAAATTGATGTGTTGGCAATACCTAGTAATAAATAGTTCTTATACACAGTATTATTACACTGCACGCGCACGAATGCGGCGCGTAGTCCCTTGGGTGTAATTTACTCGGCTCGGTTAAGCTTTGTTTGCATGAGGCGGAGGAATATCCTAGAAGTAAACCTTTAGTAGGGCTTGAGAAAATTTGGAAGTAACCGTGAATGGACTTTCTCTGAGAATGCTTATCGGAGCTCTGAGAGGGCTCCGTTACGATGCTTCCTTATGGCCAGGCGTAACATTGAGGTATTTAAAATTTTTTGCTAGACATTCCCCTTAATATAAGCTGTTCACGGTAATGAAAGCAGTTTTGAAATCAGCCTTTGAATAAATATCACTGCCCGTAACAAAAGGTACGCTCAGTTGACATCGGTCGTGCGGACTCCCGGTTGTGTTCGCTGTGAATAAATAAAAACAGACGTGAGATACACTGGATTGTATCACGAGCGCAAGTTTTAAATTTACGTCAAGCGAGGTTAGTGTTCCTTGTTTTATTTGCGTCAGATGAAAAATATGTGTACAAGATGTATCTAAACAATTGTAACAAACTTCGGGAGGTGATTTCTGGGATCAAAACAATCAAACGTTGCCCTGTGATATCATGTTCTACAAAGCATTGTCATTCAGTTACAGGCGCTTCACATTTTGGTAAAGGCTGTTCACGATAAAGTGAGCTCTTTTGATATCAACCTTAGAAAAATGTCACTGCCCATGCCTGCATGTACTTGGACGGGCGCACAGAGTGACATGCGCACAGTTAAGTTGGTAAAGTTAGCTGGAAAGTAGTTCCATATCTTAACGTCGAATAAAACGTGTTGGGTAACCATTTGTGATAATGTAAATTATTTATTTCACTTTCTGTTTTTTTTTTTTTTAATGTATCAGTGTGCAAAAATTTTCAGATTTATAAAATGTTTACTTTTCTAATAATTTTACAGTTTCACTTGACCGGCGCATGAATAAAGTAATGATGCCCATGGAAATGTTAATTTTACGTAACGTGGAAGAATATAGAACGTGCGTATAAGTAGAGCTTAAGTATGGCCTTCGATAGTGCTCATTTTACCGTGAATAGCCTACAACATGTATCACTACCGCCACTTACTGTGGTGTTACGTTTGATTGGGCGTCGCGGTCCAGTGCATTGATCTGCCTGGCCTCCTGACCTGTATCCACTGTAGGGTCACATGAGAAGTGTGGTGTATGCTACGTCGGTCAACGACATCGACGATTTGGGACAGCGTATCAGCTGTTGGACATGCCCCAGGTATCTTCAAGCGGCTTCGCCAGTAAAAGTTGAGACGTTGCCACGCATGCATGCACTTTGAAGTATCGCCTGTGATGTGGCCCATGCACGTCCTGCGACTTAATAACAACGCGTTGTAGGACGTGTTCATTGGAAAATTGTTGCTTGTTTTGATCCCAGGGATCACCTGCCGAAGTGTGTTACAATAGTTTAAATACATTCTGTATAAGTAACACATTTATGTGTCTAACGGTCCCATGAGTTATCCGTGGCTGGCGCATGAATAAAATGATCAGGCTCACGGCAATGTTAAACCTACACTGTAAAAAATGTTCCTGGTAAACTTCCTAAATTGTAACGGAAGTTTCTAACGTAAATATAGTATGGGAATGATACCACACATCAGGCTGCAATTATAGGAATATTTAACGTCGTTACTATATAAAGCTGATAAATCCCCTGAGTATTTTACCGTTTCGTGAGCGAATTTAGGAACGCTACCATGTATGTATGGAAGAATCATTTACCATACGCACTTTCTCACTATTCGTAGACACTGATATGGTAAACTTGCGAATCATTTCGTAGTGTACACATGGTGAAAGGGCACAGTGCAGTCAGAACTTTAAAAATGTGCTCAGTTCGCTGTGAACTGGTCTATACTTACTTTCACTCTTTGACGTCACTTATACTGGTATTGGCCAAATTAAAATTAGAAGTACTCTTGACAAGGAACTGAAGTTAACTGCTTAGCGTGATTCCGTCTTTGTAGTGGCCGTCATATTTACTTCTAGTTAATGTTGGCAGCATCTTTAGTATCCAGTTAAGAATATTACATTTAAAAGTAAGACTTGTTTAATACACCTACACATTTGTTAAGTTGTTAGTAATTAGTTGTGTCGCAATTTAATTTTTATGTAACACTTTTTTTTAATAATGCAAAAAGATATGTTTACCTCCATGTCGCACTGTGCTATCAGTGTAGAACACATAAATTGATAATGACCTGCCAAAATGGTCGGACCGAGTATATATTAGGGCTACTATCAATTTCCCCCCCCCCCCCCCCCGACCGACGAACTCCTTAAATAGTACGTTCTGACGACTCAGGCAAGGCCTGTAGCGTTGGAATACAGACCTGAAAATTGAACGACTAACATTTACCTGGATGACGATAACAAGGCAGTTTAATGTAACGTCACGTTTGTAAGCTAATATACACGATAATTCGTCACTGAATTAGTTATTTTTTGTCGCAGCTGGCGTTTGAGTATTTTTGAATAAACTTTGTACTTACGTAGTGCATTCTGTGGGATGGTAACCCAGTGCTAATCTCTGTTGTCCATATGCTTCTGGTTACTTTCGCTGCTGTGCTGTGAAATATTCCGAGTTTCTGACAGAAATTTCAAGTGGTACGTGATCACGGATTCATGCCACTGCCAGAAAATAAGCCGCTTTTTAACTGAATCACCTCGGGCTTCGATGGACATTTGATCGATTGGTGCTCCAGGAAGTTAAATATTCGTCTACGTAAATTTTGACCTCTAGTGGCGTGATTTTCAGACTTGAAATTTGCACAGAAAGTTTGCTGAAGCAGGGAGCCGAAGGCGGCCAGAAATATGACGCAATGAATAGGCCGCCCGTCCGTGGTGTTTTGTCCGGGATTGGAGAGAACCAAAATACGCGTAACGAAAAGGGTATATATCTTGTCTGTTTCTAGCTTTGTCTCTCGTTCTCGAAGTTTCAGAGCTTTCGTTTTCAATGTGAACTTGGAGGTATTTTCCCGGCCTGCTGCAGCAAGATAAATGAACAAAGAAAATATGAAACGGAAGGCTGCTAACGCACAGCACTTATTCCTTTCACCTGCAAACACTGCTTGGATTATTTATACACCTCCTGTTTGATTCCTTTTCTCGTCCCTGTAGTTTAAAGGCTTTTGAGATTTAAAAAAAAAGTTGTGTAGTTATGCATTGCGTTATTTTCGGAGTGCTTGGTTTCCAAAATATTTCATTTTTGACTTTCCAAATTTATCTAAAAGTTATTTTCATATGTATAACAGTTGCGTGTGGTGGACTGTTGCAGGGTAAGCTGGCGTTAGCTCTGTGCTGTACCCTGTTGCTTGCTAGTTTATACTTCCACAAGTTAAATGTAGTTCGGTAGCTGACGCGACAGGACGCGTGTAATAGGTCTATTGTTGCTCGCTTGTAAGTGGTCGGAATACATTCAGTCTCCCCACAAGGCCTAACGGTAGTTACTGGCTCCTGCTGTGTGCACCGAGAATGTACAGCCGTGAGCAAGCACCAGCTTACCTCGCAACACTTCACCACACGCCAGTCATATATAGTATACGTATATTGTATTACACATATAATATGTAGAGATATCCATTATGTCGAGAGAAACTACTACTTTTTAAAATTAATCGTTTTACTTTATTGAAAACTAACTGTACTGTTAATAGAAATGCCTTTTGTAGCTTTAAATATCAAAAATTGTAAAATTACAAATGTTTAGTAACAACAAATTAACTTCCATAGTTAAAATTTTTAAACGTTTAAGTTACATTCCTCTGTATATTCAAAGTTATTTCAGCAAAAATGACCAGAAAACTATAATACAAACAATATATGGAAATGATCACAAAACTCGCTATACAATACATAATTCCACTCATAATCAGTTACAGTTACTGCAGGACATGTAACTTAAAATGTTGGGTTATTATTTAACCTTATGGTAATTTGATAACCCCATAGAATTAGGTGGTGCCCAATTAGTAACATCACTGCTAATTCTTTAGCTGCCCCGTTTTATTAGCTGTTGCTAATAAAGTGCATAATAGTATACTGTGTGAGATTTCGTTAATGCTAGTGTAAATAAGTCCCGGGTACAACGTGCAGACGTTTAGTGGAGTAAGTATGCTATCTTTTGTTAAGTAAAACAGGGTTTAAGGAACACACAATATTGAATAGCGGCGAGATCTTCGCAGTGCAAGCATCTCTACCTCGTTATATCTAACGCAATGCGCACCTGTTGATTCGAAAGTTCATACTTTACTCTTGTTGCTATGGGCGAGGGAATGGGATATGCTCGATCAGCGTAGTTCCCACAGTTAACCCAAAAAGTTGACGAATCGTCAGGGTCCTGGGCAGGTATTACCAGGCGCTCTTTGTGAGTTTCTAGTTGGTCCTGAGATCCTTCATCACGCTACCTCCACTATGCGGAGATGAACACCGCCACGGTACGTCCAGCTTGTCTGATCGGCTACTATTAGAAGCCTCACGAAGGTCGATCTGTGTATCCCGTGATAATTTCTTCATTTCTAGGTACTTGATGTATTTGATGCTGCCATATAACGTTTAAATATTTGCATAGTAAAATTTTAGACTTTGGTCTGTGACGTTCTGAGCATGCAACGTTTCAACAACCCGTCTAATGACTTTACGTCTTAAGTTGTCACCTCAGTCGAGTATACATTCGGACGTCAACAGGGATGCGTGAAACGCTCGGAATAGCGCTCTGGGAGGCACTAGGTTTTCCTGGTAAAAATATGCTATATTTGATGCTTACTAGAACATTTCTGTTGGTATGATATTTCCACCATTCTCCTGCAGAGATCAAGCTCCAATTTCTCTAACGTCGTAAGGGCGTCGGGTAGAAAAAATAATCAGTGGTTTATATATGTCGGATATTCATCGTGTAGAAATTAACGCAAAATGTCATTACCACAAAATGTCATGTCGGTTTGTTTTTTTTTTTTTTCCTGCATACTTGTCACGCACATAAAATATACAATTTCCCTTAAAAAAACATACCAGGGGAAGTTAATATACATCGTTAAAATTCCTTTAATTACGTACTCAGCAAATTTTTTTTTTAACAGTTTAGGTACAGCCGAAGACCAGAAATGCGGAAAATTCATAAATACCACAATTTTTGTGTCCAAATAATTAATTTTATTTTGTACATAAGTTACATAGTAGCTCATTATACCTTTTTCTTTCGCTGCGAACGCTCCTATTGCTACAAACGAGTTGGTTTTTATTATTTCGATGGCATGAAAGCAGTAACATTCGACTTTTCATTTTAAATTACGCAAAACTTGAAACGAATCAATTTTTTGTTTTTATTTATTTTAATTTCCTAAGAGTTGTATTTCACACAGCGCCGCCTACAGGTAACACATATACGACATAATTTATTTTTTACTTTCCAATTCAATAGAAGCTTTAAAAAATCGTCAAAAGTATCAATGAGGTATCAAAGACTTAAACCAAGCTATATTCGAGAATGTCGTACTGCATTATTTGTTATGCTGTATTATCGTGCATTATTTCCACGTACTGGGTTCGTGGTTAATTTTGAAACTAATTATTGTTGTGAGCAAATAGTCTGTGGGGGAGAGCAGGGTAAATGAACTACCCTGAGGTAAAATTATATTTAAATCGTGTACTGTAAGGTAAACAAAAGTATAAAATCACCCTCCATACAAAATAGGTATTGTACAAACAAAAAGTATTATATTTCAAGTATTTAACTTAATATATTTTTTATTGAATTTTAAAAATGTGTTCCCAAAATGGCCACTTTGCCCTGCTAGGTTGGGTAAAGTGGCCACTGACAGGCCACTTGTTCTTCGCATTGAACAGTTTATTTGCTTTGATATATAATCTACAGGCATCAGATGGGGGTAGAATTAATTACTAGCAAGTCACGGAAACCAATACAAACACGCTTCTGCCATTGGCGGCGACGCGCGTTTAGAAAATACATTTGGCATTTTATTACTGATGCCTGCTAGAAGCGAAGGTGCTGTTCTAAGCATTACTTTTCATATGGAATAGTGTTACCTCTCCTTTTGACAACTTCAATCATTACACACCCACGTGGAGAATGTTTCAACCCACTTGTCTTCTTGGACGCCACTACACAAAAGCTTGTCTACAGTAAAAACTAAGTAATCTACTAATTTTTATGATGCTTGATTTCAAAGCCTATTTCATAATGTTGTATTGGGTTTGTAGTGAATTATTACAAACCTAATATTTACTGAGATAAAATTATAGTTTTCATCATATACCTTACATCAGGCATTAATACAACCACAAAAACCTTAATAAAACCTATAACTTGTAATATTATCAGCTCAGATGCTCTCAGAACACTAATATAACACCCTCGCCACCACTATAGCACACTCCAGCGAAGTAACAGTTGATGGCCACTTTACACGCACTGGCCAATTCACCTGGCTCTCCCCATCTCATGTTTTCCGCTTTGATTACATATTCTTCCGAAATGTCGTTGTAATATTCACTCCTTATTTCCATTTGTGTAGGCTCTCAAGACCTCGATGTTAAGAGCCGCAAAATTCTCTTCACTCACTCGCTTTTCATTTGTGCAGACAATATAGCATTTCTTCAAATTTTAGTTCAATTATTTACAGTCATCAGGAATTTCATGTAGATTGTATTGAAAGACTCGCGATTATGTAGAAATATATGGATAGGTATGCCGGTTTTTTGACACTTGTTTTGTTGGATCATAAACTGTGTAGAGGTTACAAAAAAACGAATCACCCCAACTGCAAATTATATTGTGGTTTTCTACTATAGTATTAAATTATCTGCAAACTCGTGACTGGATTGTTACTGTCGAGCCATTAGTCTTGCGGTCCGCACATGGCAGGTGAGTTAAATATTTTGTATGAAAAAACGAGCATTTATGCGTTATGGCAATAATTAATTTTAAAAATCTACTTGTTCATGTCAAGTGACGTGCATATAGTTAAATTCGTTTCATGTGTCCAGATTGCGTATGCTCTGGGGTGCGATTCTCATTCAGTTTTCCGCGTATCGATAGCCCAGTGACGAGTGTGTCGCTAGTCGGTTGTAGCGGAATTAACGATATTCTAATAGGCAAGTGACAACTGCGCTTCGTTCCAAGGCAACCTCCACCCATAGACTAAAGATAAGGTAGGCCGATTATTCGTCATCTGCGCACGTACCCAACATTGACATACCCCAATCATACACACTATCAAAGTCACGTGGTCAGCAGTGATGAACGTGTTTGTTTATATATTACTTTTTAAATGGCAAGCAGTTTTGTCTGAATAAAATACTTTTGCCGATTTTAATTTAATCAAACTGCATTATAAATTGGTTAGAGGAATTCTACAAACATCTCAGAGCATTTGTTTACTAAACAGTCTTCTAACCTCAAATCAAAACCACGCCATTTTTGCACGTCGTATCGGCAGAAAAGCAATTCAATGTTGGGACACGCAGATTGGTTGTGCGCAGCCAGCGAGATCAGTCTACCTCATCGTAAGTCTATGCCTCCACCCCGCCTATTGTCTCTACGACGTAAATCTGCTCCCGTTGAGAGGGGAAGTGAATACGAATCGTGTCTTAGGCCACTCAATATTACTGTGGAGTAAAAACGAGATCTTGATAACCGATGATGTGAAGCGAGGTGACTATGGAGCAGCGCCGGTGTGCAAGAGCGGGGGAAACGGGAGATCCCCGAGAAAACCCGCCGACCAGCAGCATCCTCCTGCACGATTCCCACGTGCGAAAATCCGGGAGCGATCCCGCTGGGAATGGACCCCGGGTCACCTAAGTGGGAGGCGAGCATTGTAACCGCTACACCACCGCGGCACCTGGGAAGGACGTGTTTCTCACGTATATTTGACGGGGTTTAAGGGTATTACGTACCTGCACGGCCAAGGTCAAGGAGCGAGGGAGCGATACGGGCGACACCAACACGCACGCCTAGTGCCTCATCGCTCCTACGCGCAAGGCGTGCAGTGTTTCCGTTCTAACGCTTTACTGTGTAAACTAGATCTGTAATTGTGGGGTTTTATTACACGCGCTGAAAGATCACAGATTAAACTACGTCCGTATCGTTGTACTTTTCTTTTGCCGCATAAGGAAACTGTATAGGCAAGCTTTAAAAATGCGATGTTTGACCACTTTCACAGATTTTTGTTCTCTAAACATACACTAAATAGGACAAAAGTAAAACGATAGGGATATGGACAGTAGTATTATATCCTTTCTGTAAAAAAAAGTCGTATTTCGATGACTTTTGTTTACCGAGATACGCGTTCGCGCGCAAAGGACGATTTCACGGAAAATGTTCCCTTACATAAGCCCCGTAACATTGAGTTTGCCGCGCAGCACGGTCTCGGCCGTGGTGTATGGAAGGACGGTAGCCGAGGGAGGAAGGCAAGACGACAGTGTTGGTACTCGGCGCACGTGCTCCGGCGACTGGGAGGATGTTCCGGGCTCTTTAACACGCCCCGCTCCGGGGATAGAGAGGATCAAGTGCGAGCTTCGGCCCCGCGACCTCGACACCCACTCCTGTTCTGCCGCGTCGGCGGTAAACAGTTTCTCCTCCGCGCAGATTGAAAAAAAGAAGATTCCTCTTTTTTTTTTTTTTTTTTTTTTTTTCTGCGGCGCCTGCGCCCGCTATGTCGCCTCGAGTGAACCTGTCTTGCCCGTTATCGAATACCAGGCGATAATGAATCTCCAGCCTGGCAAGCCGCGACAGGGAATCGCTGTGTGTAACCCTATCTGTTGCACTAACTCGGGTCAATAATAATACAATTTTTATGCATTTTTTTCGTGAAGAGCGTTCATCAGTCTAAAATTATTTTATGCTTGTTTAACGTATTGCAGTATTTTCCATCAAGATATTAAATAATATTCTGAAAAAAAAAAAAAAAAAAAAAAAAAAAAAAAAAAAAAAATGAAGGACAATTAATTAAAAATAAGAAATCGAACAAGCAGTGACAATTTTTAATTTATATATTTTGTGTACAAACCTCAAAATTGAACAAAAATAATACTTTAGGCTGCAGCTTAAATAACTGCTCATGTCTTTATAACGTCATGAGATGTATTTCTTGGAAATTTCTTGGGCATGAAACGTTCTTAAATTGTTTCCGTATTCTAGACACCACTACAAGATAATCAATAGTTTTAATCACGTGTTTTCTGCCAAAACTGCGCAACGCATTTCATGCGTCAGCCAGCCGGAGCCCAATAAGTTTTAACTATTGTAGTACAATTTAAAGATAAAATAGCTAAAAGTTAAAACCATTTTTGCAGGGGAACCATGTGTTGGATTTCAAAGAAGTTGCAGCATGGCCCTCCTAAGACTTGAATTAACACTTAACCGGAAACCCATCTTTTGATTAAATACATTTTTTTAAATACTTTGTAATGGTTTTTTTTTTAAAATAAGTAATACATTTTTTGGATTTTTTTTTGGATCTTTGGGGTTAAAGGTCAAAGATCCTGAGTCCTGCTTTTCTGACCCAGGGTCACAAATCCCGGTCACCTGGTTCCAAATCCTGGTCACTTGATCTGGGAAAAACGGGAATTTTTAACGGGAAAAACGGAAATTTTATATGGAAAGGGAAATTCTTGGGGAAAAAAGGAAATTTTTAGGAAATTTAGTCGGTTTTAAAGGAAAAAGGGAAAGCTTTTAGGGAAAATAGGGTAATTCCAAGATGGTGGCCGGTCTGCTCCGACCCCGGACCTGGGACCCGTTGCCTTCGAACATAATAAATCATTCTACTGATATAAATGTCCAAATATAACTCTTATGTGTTTTGTAGATTTCTGATCTCCTATATTAAAATATTGCTCTTTATTTCAATAATTTTTAATATATGTTACTACTTTTGAGATTTTACGGCAAACGTATTATTACGGAATGGGCGCTTGATAGATGTGGCAACAGGGCTTGGTACTGCTCGCCGATAGGCACACTGAGCGGCCAACCAGTTCTGTGTCTGGTTATAGTGTACGATGAGATACATGTTTTAGTAAAATTGTTGCATATTTTTAATAAATACAGAATCATAAAGTATCAGTACGTAAATTGATACCTGGTTTCCGGGCGGGCCTGGAAACTCGAATTTCATCCTTTGTGGTACTTATTCCGGATAATTTTTTTATTAATTTAAGCAAACCATCATAACTTATTCATAGGATATTTATAACATTCGTGGTTTTTTTTTGGGGACTTTAAGAAAATCACTAAATTTAGAAGATGTGGATATTCTAAAATACTAGTCGCTCCAAAGAAACAGCTGCTTGTAGAGAAAGTGAGAAAAAGAGGGAGGTAGAGAGAGAGAGAGAGAAAGAGATAGAAAGAGAGAGAAATGGCAGAAACGGAATAACGTGGAGGAAAAATACTACAGTTTGTGAAGCTAGTCACGTATAGGGTCTCGTAAAAATTCGACATTCCGTCTAACATGTTGGTACCTGCTATCTGGGTTGGAGCATGCGAAATAACGAAGGTAGTGGCAATCAACTTGAAGTCTTGAAGTAAGGTTTGAGTTCTACAGCCTAGATTTTCGGAACACGTGCACACAAACCAATTAGATCCACGTACTGGGGAATTGCTGCTTAATGCTTCCTTGTTGTTTGATGTGAAATGAAGCAGAGCTAGTATTCCAATCTAATTTACGTAGGTTCTGCTTGAAGTTCGCGATTGTACAAGCTTCCATGTATTCACCTTTCCGCCAAATAATTGTGTTGTAAATATCACGAGAAGTAAGAAGAGTCCATACTTGTTGTAACGTTATCGTAAAAGGTAATTTACGTGTTTTGACGTCAACACATCATCATCATCATCATCATCATCATCATCATCATCATCATCATAATCGCCTTTATTTGACGTGATGTTGATGGGGGAATGTTACAAACGGACGAGTTATTTGGGATCATATGGCTACCACGTCAGAGTTAGGAGGGCTTCAATTTACAGTGGTACATATCCCCTACTACTGGCATTATTTCTGAGGAATCGTCGCATGTGATAGTCATTCGCCACTGGTAGTTGCAGGTGGGTCATCGAATACTCATTGGTGTATTTAAGATCTCCTTGCGGCCTCATGTGTTACCTTTCCTATGTTAGACCGATATTGCGCGGAGCCAGCCGCGGCAACAGAAACAAACCTTTTGCGATTTTGCTCATCCACAGTTCTTGGAAAAGGAGATAGGCGTTGTTTTTAGGGCAGGAGGGGGGGGGGGTGGCACTGCTAGGTAGTCCGGATTAGTTTCCTTGCGATAACGTATCATGCAGTAACTGGGCATTTGAAGGTAGGTTTCATTTCATGCTAGCGAAAATGTTAAAGTAAAACGCAATTGTTACTTTCCTTCCACAATAACGTACGTGTCATTTGTGTTAAGTTTCCTGTAGTTTAACAAGCATACGGGGGAAAAATACATCTTTTCCAAGTTACCTTGTAAGTAACACCTTCTGAGGTCTTCGGAGCTGATGAATGAAATTAAAAATTAGATGGATATTGAGCAGCACCAGAAATGTAATTTTTTAAAGGGGGATGGAGGGGTGAGGGAGTTTCCCGAGGAAACCCGGGACTAACGAAATCGTCCATGCACAATTCCCACATGCGAGAATCTGGCAGTGACCCCGCCGGGGATCGAACCAGGAACGATTTGGTTGTAGGCGAACTCTCCAGCAGTCGCTCGACCACTGCGGCTCTCATGTAACGTTAATTTCTCTTGTGACATCATTTTCTATAGGACATATTCATATTCACGAACTGCAGCAACTTATATTATCAGTAAGGTGTCCTCCTATAATTCATCCGAGGATAGATACTACACTTGCCCGGATTTCCTGCTTGAGCACTTCAGTTTGTTATACACATATAAGATTTACTAAGGATGCAAATGTAGTTACCGTACGTAATGTATGTTAAAATACCACACAAGAAAACAATTTGCAGTGCGCAATAGTTTCATTTATATGCAGGTAGTTACCATAGAGTGGTAGCTATGTGTGCTGTGAAATCTCTGGCGAGAGAGTTCTATATGCCTACTTCACATTGGCGAAAAAAAAATTTACTCAGAGGATTGATTATCTCCATGAATCCATTACTGGTATCGCAGATTTTGTAAAGAAAATACTACCGTTTCAAAGTCGGGGTTCATGAAATAACAGTTAACTGGACAAACTATTGTATTTCTTACAATGAAAAAGTATACAGCTTTTAAAATAATTATTTTGGCAACGAAAATTTTAAACGTTATTTTTTGTAAATACGAGTTTTTACAGCGTACAGGTAACAAGCTCTAAAAACTATTACCACCACATAAGTAAGAGCATTTTTTTTATTTACGGGTCTATAGAAATGAGAACACACTTGTGCCAGAACAGTGTACGAAATTTTGTTTCAGCATGCAGTTTAAATTCCCGCTCACATGAAATGCTACATTTGACCAAAAAAGAAAAAAACAGACATTGTCTCCAAAATTTCATTTAATTGCTCACAAAAATGATTCGTATCTTGTCAAGATGCGTTGTCTAGATGTCCGGATAATTTGAGCCATAGACTAGAAAGACGTTAGGACATATATTTTTAAATTCTAAATTCGCATAATTTTTGTACATATTTTCACGAACCTAAGCAGAATATAAATGGCAGAATCTAATACGCTATCCACAGTATTAAAAAATAGGCTTCTTAAAAATACTTAGGTGGTCTCACCCGGATTTTCTTATGTGTGAATCGTACCTGGACGATGTCATTATTTGGCGGCTTTTCTCATATTGTGTTGAGAGGACTGGGTGGTTCTCTATGGTCTTGATAGCTGATGAGGGGTGAGTGATGAGGATATGGAGCAGCGCCGGGAATGGAGGGTGGGGGAAATGGGAGACCCCTGAGAAAACTCGCCGACATGCAGCATCGTCCCGGCACGATTCCCACTTGCGAAAATCCGTGGACGAACCCGGATAGCCACGGTGGGAGGAGAGCGCTGTAGCCACTCGACCACCGTGGTCCCCCTTTTCTCGGGGTTCTCCCGTTTTCCCACCCTTCATTCCAGGCGCTGCTCACCGCATGCCATCTTTCATCGAATCGCAAGACAATACGTTTTTAAGAGCCGTCCAAACATCTCAACTCAACTTAAAAATACTTCCAGTTGTAAATAATATTTTGACATAAGTTGTCGCAATTCAAAGAAATAAATTTATAAATAATTTATTGCTGTTAATTTTTTGCGTCGCAATACTACACAAAATTACACATTCATTCTGCCTCAGGTCATTCACATTTAACAACAGTTCGAAATGCTTCAAACATGCGTGTACTCAATAACTGAGCGAAGGTTTTGCTATAATTATATCTGGCACTGTAAATATCCCTGCAATAGGATATGTTGCTTTTCATGTTTATCGTTTTATTACATGTCTAAACTGCTCTTACGTAATTTAGAAGTTCGTTAAACGAATCTAACCTGCAGTTTATTTGTTCCGACACGTCTTTGAAATACGAAATGGCATTTGCATGACGCGCGAGTTGGGGGAGGGGGTGTTGCGTTTCTCAACCCACCTACTCCCCCCTGGGGAATCGTGCCGTCCTATCCGCCCCTCCCCCCTTCTCTAACTGTCACCAATGCCATGAACAATGGCGAAGGTACACAGCAGGAAATACTACGCCTCAAATGGCTAGCATGATAAACTCCGCCCGTTTCGGGGTGAAGAGATAGGATAAAGGCGTCCTATCTCCAAGCAGTGAGGTGGGATATTTTCGGCTCTAATATGATGTTGCTGTGCATTACGCATATGCATATAAATCATCTTTGTGTAAAAATAATTATTTTTATAAACCATCTACTATGAACGAAGGTGACACATAATTGCTTTAGTTTTTACTTTTTCGATATTCCGATTACTTAATTTTCTGAAACTTGTGAAATTTGTTCTACTGTAGCCCTTTTTATCATTTTAAATAGTATATTAATAAAAATTTTAAAGAAATTTTTTTAAACAGGCATTCCTAATTTTAGCTTTCCTTAATGTCATGTAAAAATCTCATTTTTCTGTATAAACTTGTTTGACCTCTATTTGTTGTCACATTGACCTCTAAAACAGCTCTAAATGATGCCCTTTATCACCCTCTTAATTTCCAGGAGCCAGTTTCCAGCAAAATGATGCTCGTGTTCAAAACATATCTGGTTTCTCAGGGTGTTTCAACACTTCCATGGTTTGTCCAGTTACTGATTGATCATCCATCGAACATTTATGTGACCAGGTGGAATATAGCATCCTCATTCTGAGGTGTTAGTTATTTTGAGCATAATTTGTAACAGTGAGCAGATCTGCCATAGGATAACGATGTTTGTTTGATGTTGGTGCAATTTCCTACCGTATCGACGCATGTATCAAACACAGGCGGCGGCTGACGAGTTACTCCCGGTACCGTCTTGTGTGTCCCTTGTGGGCAGAACATTGTCCTACCTATCAGGCCACTCACCGTCTGTTTTGAAATGTCTGCGTGTATTTCTCGAGAATGGTTCATTTGAGAGTGTTACGCAAATACGACCTTTTCTGTCAAGTGTTAGACGCACTTGTTCATAACTTGTATTAACAAATAATTTAAAACTTAGTGTTATAGATTTTCATGAAAAAATAGGGTAACTATTTGCTTATTGAAAGCGAAAGCTATTAACAACCACGTTTTCAGATATATAAGATATATGTTGTACAAATCACTATCGACGAATTGGTTGCTTAATCGCAAATAATTGTTTGATATTTTAAACTAAAAAATTTCTAAACTCAATTTTTAGCATCGCATAGCTCCCTTATAATTTCGTAAGAATTAATCTACTGGTGATTTCGGTGTTGTTTGGAAACGTCATGTATACCGTTATTTAATTTTCTTATTTATATTTTGTCTTTCCATTGTTACGTTGAAGGTCAGCTGAAATCGCAGTGGAAGTCATTCAAGTACAATGAGAGAACAGTAATATTTATGGAAATTCGTAATATCTACTGCTCAACAGTAATAATTGAGCATGCATGATCCCTGATGTCCGGGTTGAAAATTGTTTAATCAAAGATTTTTTTAGTTATAGTCAGTTAGCGGCTATCACACTGGAAACGTTGGTCTTGCTCAGGGTAACATTGTTACCGACTTAGTTCATGCATGCTAAGTCGGTACAACTATTGTGTCAGAACTCCAATTGGCAAGGCTTGTCAAATATTTCAAGAGAATTAATAAAGCAGAAATCTGTTTTTTCTTTAATGTCACATTGAACTCTATTGCAATTATTTCTGCTAAACGTTTACACACTACTAAAAGTTTCAATCACGGTTTTATTAATTACGCAGATAACCAGATTAAAACATCAATTAGATTCTGTTAAGATATTTCAGCAATATTGAAGATCTACGTTTATCAAAACCCAACTGACACCCTGACGGTCTTACATTTACCACTTATATCTTTCTGCACGTAAGGAGGTCTAGTAGTCGGATCGCTCGTGGCCTCTCGCAAGACGCCGCTGGCAGCAGCGGCCCGTTGGACACGGACTCCAGGAGCACGGCGGCAGATGGCGGTGACGTATAAGACCTCGCCCTACTCTCGTACGAGCCTTTTATATGAGGCGCTGTCCTCGTTTTCCCGGTGCGACAGTTCCAAGTCTCTCCACACTGTTGGGCCGCTCTCTAGCTAGCTCCACGGCTAGCTCCATTCGCTCGCAACAGGATGTTCTGTTTTTATTATGTTTTAACTTCCAGTTTTTAATATTTTGAAATTATTTTTTTATTTTATTGTTAAGATCATCAAAAGAGCGAGGAAATGACCTACGTGAGTCACATTCATGATGACTATTACCTAATAATAATGACGAAGCAACTATAGTACCTAAATGTAGCTCAGTATGGTGGTCATCCAATTGGAAGAGAGAGAGAGAGAGAGAGAGAGAGAGAGAGAGAGAGAGAGAGAGAGAGAGAGAGAGAGAGAGAGAGCGCGAGCGCAAGGACAGCGGTAGCTTCCGACGACTTACCACAATTGCACTGGCCCAGCTGTGTTGATAGAGCATAATCATATTTAACTGTGTTATATTCGCTAGAAATATTTTTCTCGCACCTGCACACACGGACGCGCAGGAGTGGACGATTCCATCGTCCTTTCGAGTAGAATGAGTATGCATATAATTTAATGGGTTGTGGGGGGAAGGGGGGGGGGGCAGACAAACTCTTCAGTGTGTGTAAATTTTATGAAAGCTATTTCTATAGACTTTTCATAGTTAATTGGGCATTTTTGAAAGGTCTGTTTAGTATTTACTTTTCTTCTCTTGTTTGTATACTTCCGCTGTATGGAATATATGTATTTCCACAGGCCATCTTACTTTGTGCTTGGGGTCTTCCAAATGCAAACAGTGGAAAGTTTAGGAAAGTACAGTAAATGTATTAATAATATACGAATTCAGGCTTTTCTGTGCATAAAACAATATATGCTGACTTCAGTAACCATGCATTTACATGCTTGCTGCGGTGCATCGCTTCCCATGCTTTTTCTCCCACTCGAGCGAGCGAATCAGTGTGTCAAGGGCGAGCGATGACTCTAGGAGAGTGCGGATATTTACAAAAGTTTGCCGCCGCGAATGCCAGATAAGCCTATCGGGACTCATGAGCTTCCTTCATTGAGCGGTTTTAATTTCTGTGGTTATCATTGTAAGAATGTTATGGCAATCGCTCTAGCCTCTCTCAGCGATACTCGGGGAGCGGGGAACCTTCTAGATAGTGACAGCGAGACTACTTAAGCCGCGACGGGCCTCCGGCCAGACGGTCTAGGTTGGAGTTTTGTAAGCCCTGAGCGTCAGGTGTGCGAAGACAGCGAAGCGATGAGCCAGCTGATCATCGAATGACGGAGAGTGATCAACGAGAGTGAAGTCCGCGGACTGCTAGCATCGGTATAGTGAAGGTGAGACTGATGGCGGAACTATTTAGCTGGGGATGCGTGAGTGACACATGTGGAATGGTGGCAATATCCACAATGAGTGTGGATGAAATAACTTACCAATATTGAGACAATGAGTAGGACATTAACTATAATTGAGATATACATTAACTATTACGCTCACTGAGGTGAACAAGAGAATCTGTGCAGATAAGGTAGTTTAATATTATAAATAATAGCTGTGCGAATAAATTAATCAAATTGAGTTATTTTATTATTTTAAAACCTCCATCCGTCGCTAACTTGGATACGGCGTCTTGTAACACTACACTCTCAATACTATATCAAGTCGTAGAACTATTTTTTTTATTCGCCACCAAGTAACTGAAAGAGTGTGTGCTAGTGTGTATTGTAGCACGTGAGTTGATGAGGAGCAATTTCCCCCCCCCCCCCCCCCCAAAGAAGTTTGATTTCAAAAACTTTCAGTTTGCCGTGAACATTCTTTATCAGTGTTTGAAGTCTACTAAACATTATGAGGAAGATCGCGTGTCTCCAGCAAGCGTGTAATGACTTAGACGTAATGTTCCTTTATTGTTTGCGGGGGTTCGCAGATATTTAGAGCGCCGCGTGAATCATCAATTTCGCCTTGGTTCAGCGGCGGCGCTTTTGAACTTGTGTTGAGGAGGGGAAGGGTGGGTGGAGGATGGGACAGGAGATGCCAAGGTCCCGTCTTGAAACGGGCCCGTAATGCCCTGGAAGCGGGAAGTTTTGGCAGGCAACTCTTGAAGCTGGCTGCCCTGGCTCGGGGCTTGCCCCGGAATGAGGTGCCGGCCGGGCGGTAGGAAGCGAGATTGTTCGCGGGAAGGGTGAGTTTCCGAACAATTCAGCAATTTAAATGGTTTCCTCTCGCCGTTGTATTTAAGGGGAGAGGGGGTCTTCGCGCCCCGCTCGGGGCCGCGTGTAAGGCTATCTGTTTAGACTCGTCCCGGCCAGCTGATGGATGGACTCTCTCTGGTGGCGGACAGGGCTTTGCGGTGTCTCGCAAGAGCTCCCCCCCCCCCTCCCCCCCCCTACATCTCCCAGAGTTTGTGCGGCACCGCCTTCGGACTCCCAACTACTCCTCCTGAAGAGCAGGATCTTGTCCAATTCCGTCCCGCTGTTCCTTTCGTGGTCCGTCTTTGTGCGCGCCCATCCCAGCGAATTTCCTTTCCGCTTCAAGCCGCAGAAATTTCTTTTTTTTTTTTTTCGTATCATAATTTCAATGTCGGGGATATTATGGGAAATGTTTGATTATAGAAAATTTACAACTTACTACTTGTTTAATTCGCGCTGTGTGCTATTTCCTGCTTGCAATAAAGACAGGGACGTATTGATAAAATATAAATATGTTCTCGAATTTTTACAACTATAGGCTGTTCACGGTAAAGTGAGCACTTTTTAAGGCCCTTATAAATTTTTTACTTTCATCCAATTTCAATATTCCTGCTGCTTTATAATATAAACATTACAATGTGACCAATAAACACAATGTATATTATATTTGACCACCATCAAAATAATTTAATGCCTGAGGCTGCAATAAAATATACTTATTAGCTGTTAATGCCTGTTGGGAGGGCCTTAATATTAAACAGCTCGTAAAATGTCAATGTTATATAGTGGTATGTTGTCAGTAATTTCTACGAATCTGAAATTATGACGCGAAAACGGTGAATTCTTCCAAAAGTAGTGTTTGCGTGTAACATGCGTATCTCGGCAAAAAAAAAAAAAAAAAAAAAATTGGGAGTACGATTATTTTGAGGAAAAGTAAAAAAAAAAACTACTATTTACAGCCGCTACATATTACTTTTACCTATAAAATATATTCTGAGAGCAAAACAAAATTTGTGAAAATGGGTAAACATCGTTTCCGTGGCATTCCAGCAGTGTTTCCTTAACGAAAAACGGGAAAAATGCAAAGTGCCATCTGTAGTACACAAACCACTGACTTACATCGCGTGTGATGATATCCCACTGTTACTAATCTAATTTGCGAGAAATTCAGCTACTCGTGAATGCATAGCGTAGCCTTGGGAAAGACCGTCACTATGCTGCCCTTATATAGGCTGTTCACTGTAAAATGAGCACTTTTGAAAGCCCTGCTTAAGGTCTACTTGCATGCACGTTGTGTGTTCTTCCGCCTTATGTGAAATTAACGCTGGCAAGGGCCTCGCCACTTTATCCATACTTCGATCTAGTGTAAACAGTTAAAAAATCAGCTAATTTTTACACTTCGACGCATAAAAAAAAAAACAGAAAGCGATGGAAATAATTTAATTTATCACAAATGGTTACACAAAAATTTTTATTCGACGTTAAGATATGGATCTACTTTTCTCTCCATCGTTACCAACTCTACCGTACGTATGCCACTCAGTGCACCCGTTAAAATATATGCAGGTAGGAGCAGTGATTTTTTCCTAAGGTTGATTTCAAAAGTGCTTAATTTTTCGTGAACAGCCTTGGGTCAGACATATCCATGAGACCATGAATTTTTTTACTAGCTATTCACGTTTACTGGTATTGGACCCTTCCAACTTGGATTTAGAAGTTTTACCGCTATGCCGTCTGTCTGAGAGATTGTAGCGGAATTTTTGGTGCGACAAATCACAGATGGAAAATTTGCAGAATCTGTTCCAGCTTCGCTCCCTTACGTTGAAAAAGAAAACTTTACGCCGCATACGTCGTCATTAATATATCTGGCGAAATTTATAGTGGTCAGTTATCAGTACTTGGGAAGCTTACCAGTGTGTTTTTATTAGCAAAATTTCTGTACAAAATAACCTAATACGGTATGATTTTAGTGGCAGATATTTGTAGATATTTGCTTGGTTTATCTAGCACTCGAGTACGTGGTTTTATTCAAAAATTTGTTGAGTATTTCAAGAACTGTTGGCATAAGCAATGACAGACACGCGTATACATCCATAAATTCACTTTTCCGCTCTTTTCTTGTTACGTGGTATTACGACAGTACACAAGATAAAATTAATTAGTTTATACAGTTACGTAAACAATGACGCATTTTGTTAAAAAAAAATTTTCACCAAGAAATATGCCACATGCCGGTAAATAAATAATGGTAGTAGTTGAAGTGGGTACACTGATATATGCAAAAAATTTGCATCAGTTCATACCAATTCCGATAAATTTCGAATATGACGAATATCCGCAGCCGCTAAATTTTTTAAATTCCATTTAGTTATAGTTTACACACGTAATATTTTTGATCGCCTTTCTGGTATATGTTACGCATATGATATATATATATATATAAAATTAGACTCACTTTCGACAATTGTTGCCAACGTTTATGTTATTAGCGTGTCCTCGTCCTTTCTGGTAGCATAGTAGATACCATACATCAATACAACTAAATAAAATAGAAGTGTCTTGTCTGTGATTTTCGAATCTTCCACTTTTAATTATTTTTTCATAATAGTGTAATTGATTACTAAGCCATATCTAATGTTAGTTTTTTTTTTTCGTGTTTGTCTGTCAGGCCGGATTTAACTCAAAAACCACTGAACGTATTGACATCAAATTTACACAGTATATGTACACACGCGCACACACACACACACACACACACACACACATATATATATATATATATATATATATAATAACCCCAGGACCAACTTAGTCTTTGTGTCATCGAGATATCTCAAACGTTTCCGAGAATATGATGATCAGGGATGTACATAGGTAATGGATTAAGCTTTTCTTAGGATTACTGCATAAAAAAACAGTGTTAAAAAAAAGTTCCCTCATTTCTCCTTTCTTTTTTTGTCTATGGGCTCTCCTCCTTTCCTTCCCAAGAGCGATTCCAAATCCTAAATGTCATACTTACGAAGTAGCACAAGAAAACTAATTACTTATAGTCGAGTAGGATTGTTTTTTTTTTTTTTTTTTTTTTTTTTTCCATGGCCTGCGACCATTTTTACGTGTAGTCGTCGTGTTTCCTGTCTGGTCTAGAGCTTGAAATCGTTCTCCTGGGTCGCCAACTGCTTAAAATTTTCTTTAAAATACTTGTCAGTATATTTTAACTTAACTCTGGAGCAAGCATCCTAGTAATACGAACTCAAATTACTGTTTGTAGTGTCTCCCGTTGCCAGATATGCTGCAAAAACGATAGTTTCCAAATATGCCTGTTTTAGATGTTGAGAAGTCGTAGAATCGTGGTAGACAAATAAGTAAACTTATGTATTGTTGTTATAGTGTTATCACTTAATGTTTTTCGCTGCCATTTTGAATGACGAAATAGCATCGGCTACTTAGACAAGTAACACTTTATTGAGAGACGGGGGCTGTATCTATTGACGTACATTTTATAAAACAATTTTACGCTACATTGCTATTCAAATTAAAAAGAAACTGTCTCGAGAAACTTAAACATTTCAAAACAAAAAAATGTTTTAAAACGTAATACAACTTAAGCCTAAGCTAGTATTGTTGCGGCATGTATCGGAAATGATACAAACTATGGTGTGCGTACCATAACTATGAAGCGACGACCATCCCAGGAGTCAAGTGAATAATGTCCTTCCGACGCTGCCAGGGAAGGAAGGCATTGTTGCCAACCTCACGGAGCGATATTTCACTCCCGCGGTTGAAAGCAAACACTTTTACGACGTAACTTGGCCCTCACCTGGGGGTGAGAAAGGGAATGATGGAAAGGGCGGGGGGGGGGGGGGTGGTACCCGTGCTCCGTTGCGGGGCCGGAAGTATGCGGGATGGCTCGCCATAACTCTCCCGTCCGCTGAGAGTAGAGGCAGTTGTCAGGGGAAGGGTGGCACGCCGTCCCTATCCGAGGGAGATGGGTGGCACCCGTGGGCGCCCATGTTCTAGGCGAGACACCGGCCAAGATGTACAATACGGTCAGCAGTGCTCGACTATCTCTCTCTCTCTCTCTCTCTCTGCGTCAGGGCGTGAAGGAGAAAAAAAAAGAGAAAAAATTGTTGGTTACGAGGATTAAAATCGCTAATAAATGTACAAATCCTCTCCCATTTTGAGGGGCCGCGGTGGTGTAGTGGTTAGACTGCTCGCATCCCACCTAGGCGAACCTGGCTTCGATTTCCGACGCGGTCGTGCCCGAATTTTCAGCCCGTGGGAATCGTGTCGGACGATGCCGCTGCTCCATGCTCACCTCAATTCACCTCCATCGGCTCTCAAGACTTCGATGTTAAGAGACGTTCATATCTCTCCACTTTGCGGCACGAAATGTCGGAATTATTTGAAGAACTGAGTCTTCCTGGCCCAGTTGGAGATGCTAGAAGGGAGAAAAGAATCTATTACGATGTGTGTTTCAGATAAGTTTTAGCTCCGAATTTCACTCATGATTTCAGATTTTCCATTCGTCATAATTTAGGCCATGAATTGGAGAGACTCAAGTATTCACTCGAAAAATGTATTCGCGTACTTCTAGATTATGGCCTGGACCATCATAAATGCGGTTAGGTGCAGTTCACTATTGTTGTGTACTAAAATCTTAGGAGGGTGGTACGTTTAATATGCGTTTAAACACCTGCGGTAAAATACTATATCTGTGTCGTATTTCTTCCCTCGGTTGGTTTGCTGGGCAAGAGAATGACTAAGAACGACCGCATGACAGAAACAGTTCGACTAAGGCACTACAGATTCAGCTACATTAACGAGTGTAATCCAGCCATCTCAATGCCTTTTTGCGTGTAATCCAGCTATAATGGTTTTTTTTGCAAGAGGCAGGATTTTACCACCTGAAACACTCTCTCTGCCACTTCATCGTTCTTTTTGTATTTTTGCTTAATGTTTCCAAGAGTAGGTAGTGGAATATCTCCAAACATATTTTAGGAATAACTGCGATGTCAGTTATTCCCAAAGAATCACAAGAAACTGCGGCTGAAATTGACGTTGTGAGAGTAGAAGCATATGTAAAAAAAAATTCCCCGCAGGCTTCGTTTCAGCTGAACAGTAATCATTTTTATTTTATTCTTACGTGTGTCCCTCTTCTCCGTCCTTAAAATACAATGGCTGCCTTCGAATAGGAAAGTGCGATTGTCAGTCCTATAATCACAATTTCTCTCCTTGATTGCAATAATATTTTTGGACGTGTAGTGCGTACGGCACACACCATATCAGCGTATTTCGATACTCATGGGAGTATATCTAGTTTACAAGCTGAGGACTTCATTATAATGTTAACATTCTTACGCAAATGAATTAGTGAAAATAAGTACAACTACCTGTATATTGGTTGATAAAGACTGTATATATCAAGCAGGCGAACGACGTATCATTTCACTGTACCTGCGTTCATGTTCGCATAGTACTTCGTGGATATTGTCCTTACAAAATGCTCGCCTAAAGCCCTTGCTCGGTTTTAATCCATAGTTATTGTATATGCCCAAACCTCTCTATATATAGTTTAATTCACCAGAAACGTAATGCTAGAACTCGTGCCAAATATATATTAACCAAATGTTTTTCCGACTGTAAGATATTGCGATATTTTCGGTGGTGGAATCTAAGCGAATGAATCATTTATTTTTTATAAACAAATGATAAAAATGGTAGATTACCGTAAAATAAGACTATTGCGATAGGGATACATGGTACCTACTTTAAACAATTCTCAAGCTCATAAAATTTCGAGGTGAAGCACACAGTAAGAAGTATGATAATATTTTGTACAAGCTGTTTATCTTTTTTGTATGCCATCTCGAAAATACAATGTTTGTTTCCATGTAATTAGGTAATATCGTTACGTAAATGTAGCTCTGTTTTAATGAATAGAAACGTTCCGATGCTTGTTTTACAATTTTATCTTGATCCTTTTCCGATGAAGTCATGCAATCACTTTATTGTATTACGCGCATAATTTTTTGTCTTAGTTTTTTGGCTTTTTCTGTTATGTCGTGTTCACTAGTTAGACACTTTACTGAAGTTTTGTATGTAGGCTGATTCGCTCAGTAGGTGCGTGCAGAAACATAATAATAACAATAATAATAATAAAACAGCTGTCTAACCCTCTTGAACGACGTCCTTATACCGGGGTTTTGCGTAGCTGCTGTCTTCTTGCATCTGGCTGCTGAATACCATAGACCCTGAATATCCCTTCTCTACTACCTCCCAGGGCTGGTCTTTTCTTCTTTCAATATTTGCTACTTACTCTGGTGGTCTTATAGAATTATCTTATACAGAATAGTCTCAACAATCTTCTTGGTAACTTCAAACCTTCTGTATAGCTCCAGCCTTGGGTGCGATTTTCAAACCGCGGCAGCACGAGTCCTTTCCCTCCGTGTCCTGGGGGTCAGGAAAACCGCTGACGCGGCAGAGGTCACCCGGTGCTCTTCCTTCCTTTTCATGACTCTTGTTTGGCTAAAAGACTGGCCCACACAGGTGCTAACTCCCCTCCGCTCTAGACCAATACCATATCATTGGGTTCTTCACTAAAACCCTGATATTAGGCCCCAACGGCCTGACTGTAAAGGAGTCCACAAGCCCACTTCAAATTCAGGCCATTACTATCTGATGTAATAAGCCTTTCCTGATAGCCAGATACCCTTCTTAGCCCGAAGGCCTGGCACAGGGAACGCCACGGGTTGCCTACGTTTGCTGACTCCGGCTCCCAAGGGTCACCCAGTAGTACCACGAGGAGGTGTGGGTCCCTAGGCCAGTATAGTGTGTGTTCTTGTGCATAACTGTCCCTGTTTCCGTAACAGTGTTGCATATGGACTCCGATACTAGGACTTAGCAGTAGCCATGACACTTCGTTATCCATATGCTCGCTCTTAAAGGTGATACACAGTTTCGCCTCAGCGTAGGGAAGTCCTATCCCGTAGTCTCGGACATTCTCACCGGGTACCCCGTACGAGATGGGAGCACCTTGCACCCATTCAAAGGCTGGTTTGCGCTGTGCTAATCCTGCAACCAGCCAACTCGAGGAAACAGTCATTCCCGAGTGGTCACGACTAAATCACCGGGCATCTTGTCACATGGTGCTCCAAGCTTCCATGGACTGCTTTAAACCCATTTGCAGGCCGGTCCGCTGACACCCAGCGTCTGGTTATTGACACCTTACGAGAGTCATAGTTACTCCCGTGCTTGCAGAAAGATAGAAGGCGACGAGTTCTCCTAGCTATAGTGCACTTTGAAACATTTCGGTGCTCATACGTAAAGTGAGTCGTCTAGAGGCGTCGCCATGCAAGCGTGACTCCTTGACGAGCATGATCATAGAGGACCCGAGAAGTGGCAGTTGCTTTCTATGTGATTTAATTGAACTTACTGACCGCCCATATTATGCCTATAGGCTAATTGGTGGACGGCTTTCATACTGAACACAAACTTACACGTGAAAACGGCATGGCACACAGGGCCTTAGCTTAGCCAGGACTCGAACTCGCAACGTCGAGATTCGAACCGGCTACCTTGTTGACGGTTGCCATGGGGGGAAATGTTTTTTGTTGTTGAAAGTTCGCTTTCTCTCTCGTAATATACGTTTGTGTATATTTACGAGTTGGCAGTTAGAACAGTTTTGCGCTATAATTCCGGAAATTGTTTCTGCTTCTCTTATTTTTAATGGAACCCTGTTACGTTTGTGAAAAACATCAGTTTTGTATTTTATTTCCTGTCGGTCGGTGTTGCCAGCGAAGTACGGACCTGGCAACAGTGCCGTAAGGATGTTATTTCTAAGTGTCGACGTTTCCTCTTGGAGAAACATTTTCTGGTTCTCTCGCCGCTAACCGTAATTACTTCTCCGGCTTCTGGCATATTTCGTTGCATCTTCTTAATTAGTTCCGACGCTCCGCCTCTCCCGTCGTGCTCCTATTCATTCCGCCGTCAGAATTGTGGCTTTGGATCTGGAGTCGTGGCCAGCTTCAGTTAGCGTCTCTTCCATTTTCATGTCGAAGTAACGCTCCCTTCTGGAATAGAACTTCAGAAAATAAATTATGATTTCTTGTACCGTCAGTACCGTTATCGGTAATTCATAATCACGTAAACAAGTACCGCCTCATTTTTCACGATTTATATGATGTTTGGTTGCAACTTTGTCGCGATAAACCTAATGCTAGCAGCAGCAGTAAACGTCGCCAGCTAGCTTTAGATCAAAACCGCTGCAAGTAAATTAATAATTTGTCTAAAATAAATATAATACACATCGTTTGAGTGCATTACTGTACAATTCTGCTTATAATCTCTCCCGCTTCAAGGGACACAATTTTGCGAAAATACAAGTAAGATGACAGCGTGCGTGAGAACGACAAGGTACAAGAATATTTGCGGGACCAAAGTTATATTAAGGAAAATTAAGTAATAAAATTTAGCTGAAAAGGAGACATTATGTGTCATTATATATTTACACTAATTGTGTGTGCTTATGCGTATAGAAACATAGCAGCCACGTGAATATTATTGTACGCCTTAAATGGCCTCTGAAATTACCACCGTGTAACCAGTAAAGCCGACCACGAGCTCACTGCTTCTTCCTTGTGACTCGTCATGGGCAACCGAGGCTTCGCGGCATTGACATCTGTATTTTTTTTCTAAACTGTTAGTTGTAGTTTTAGCAAAAACATAAACTAATGCCGTGCAGCATGTGTACACTGCATTGAAAAGAATATACGAAAAAGAAAATGTTTACTCAGATAAATTTTTTAACGCCTTTATATAATTTTTGCAGGTCATCAAAACGCAATCACACGCCTGCAGAATGCTTGTTGATGAAACACTGGAAATACTTAATTTAATGGCAAGAGCGAGACATTTTTACATCACTTATCGTCAATTGGGGAAATCAGTTTTGTACAACAACGTTATTGATAATTGACGCTTGTGAAGCGAGTCAGGAAATTAAGCAAAAGAAATTATAAATTAGACTGTTGGTTTGTGTATTTTTCCTAAATAGAGTTGGTAGTGTTGCCAATCATGTGCACCTGAACAAAGGTCATGGCTACCAAAAATATACATATATGCTTGAAGGTCTAGTGGGCATAACTGCTGAGTACCTTCGGGTATGTTCAACAATCTCTTAGTCGAAAGCGTCTAAGCTCGTCCGAGTCGAGCCGAAGACTGCCGACCTCGTCCTTGTCGATTCTCAGTGAGTGGCTCTCAGCCGCAGCCCCATACACACACTACTGTTTTTATTTCGACTTTTTTTGTATTAATTTTTATATTCCGGATGGTTTTAGACCACTGAGTCACTAATATGAAATATATTAATTCTCTCATGTCCGCCTATGGGCAGAGAATTTTGAAAATAAACTTTTTGTCGGATTAGCGTTTCCCATTTTTTTTGTGTACTTTTCAGTTTGTAGTCGAAATACGCTGCGGAGAGAGCCACTTAAAATTTAAATATAATGCGAGGCTTAATTGTGGGTTGCCTATCTCGCACGCTAACCTCTTGACTTTAAACATATCACAGCTTCATCTTTTGCTTCACGGATGCAAGGTTTTTTTCGAGTAAAAAGCTTTCATCTCCGACGACGAAACATTTTTCAATTATTGCATACACATAATTAAAATTATAATTTCGAATTACTTTTATTTTGCCAAATTGTGTAAGACTTTATATATATATATATATATATATATATATATATATATATATATATATATATATATATATATATATATATATATATATATATATATACACACACACACACACACACACAAACGCTCCGTCACATTAGCTCAGGGTTTTATCCATTGCTTTGCTTTCATTTTCAAAATAAAAAGCATTTCAAATATGAGTAAGATTGTCTTAACATAGCGGCTGCACTGAAAAATAAGTCTAGTTCACAGCAAATAATTTAAAATAATTTACAAACGTATATACCTAGTTTTTACTATATTGAATAACTAAGCAATTTCTCTCGCTTTTCAACTTTTATGGCTCGAAGTTTATTGCATAGTGAATATCTCAATGGGAAATACAACTCGCATTCCTGCTTCTGAATGGAACATGCAAATATCACACATACGGCGTTAGTTATGAGGGAGCCCCTGTGAAACCTTGAAGCGTGCCTTACGTGGAGCACAAAGTACCTTCGTGCTATTTGCCATTATTTTCTCGAACTACCTGTATGCCTACTCTTCTTTGTTTTTACGCCACGTACTCGTGTCACGGTGCTCCTGCGTCCCAGTATTTACCACCCCTGGCGCTTTCCTTTGCATCGCTTCATTTTCACCGTTTCTACCTCTTCTCATGAGCCCTTACTCCCCCACTGCCGACATAAAGACCGCTCGTAGTTTCAGAAAAAGAAAATGGCGACAAATGAAACGACGAAGCCCGGCGTGGCGTAGCGAGTTGGCAGTCGCTCCGCGCGGGGCTATTGTAACGCAGACTGTGACGACGACATAAGGAAAGGGGTTGTTGGGAGAGGGCGTGCTGGGGCGGAAGAGGTACTCGGCGGTGCGTCGTCGCGCTGAATGACTAAATGGTCTCGAAGTGAGTTATCGTGAATTTTACCTTCCTTCCCTCGTTCTTCATTACAGCTCGGGAATCCAGATACAACCCTGCGATACCCCCTCCCCCCACCCACTACTCTGTATCTGTGTCTCCTCTTGGCACCTGGTTTTCCCTTGCAATGCGCGCCCGTACCGTTCTCATTGCCAGGCATGCATGCCTCGCCGTGTCTTCCCGAGACCTGGCGGGAAGCAAAACTGTCTCGATGCTTACATTTTTCTTGAAGGTTGACCGAACCAACTTATAATTATGCCCCCCTCCCCCTTCTGCACTTCATGAATCGTAACGAATTGGTTCGTCTCTGGGGAATTTGTTGTTACTAGTTGTTTTTCGCCAGGGTTGGTACTAACTTGTAAAGTCACTATGGTAGTGTTTGTTTTTAGAGTGGCACATTTTTGAGACGCCCTCTACCCCAGTAGCGATATCAGGTAGATAAATCGTCAATCCTGTCTCACTCTTAAAACAACACTACCTTAGTGACTTTACAAGTTAGTACCAACCCTTGCGAAAAACAACTAGTAAAAACAAAAATTTCCTCGAGACGAACCAATTCGCCTCAGAATAAACTCCAATCTCTTCCGTGGGGTCAGCTTATTTTCGGACTTTGTAATCATGTCCTTCGGGTTATGTAACTCACATGTATCAATCGTCTAGTTAGGAAGCCCTCCAGGCCATTAAAAAAAAATTTATAAATCCCGGGAATGTAAACATATATCCGATTAATCTAGATGTAAAAAAAAGCTTTAAAATTCAAACAGACTTCCTCTCTAAGGAACCATAATTTTTATTGCCATTAATCCGTATAACATACAAGTCAAATATATAACAAAACTCATATAGTAATAACCCTAAGCAGATCTGTTGACCAAGTCTGAGATCGACTATTGCAGAATACTAGTATTGCGATATCGTGAAATGAAGTTTGTAGTATTAACGAGAGTTTCTGTTAGTTTGTACATAATAATTATATAAAGATGCAATGATAAAATTGCCAAGGTAACTACGTGTTATGTGTTTAAGACCGCAATTTTGAAAACAAAAACAATAACGGATTTTGCATGCTAGCAAACTCAACCCAGTGTTAATCACGTAAATTTTGTTCCCCAAAATGTGGAAACAATGTAGATTCTCCATGCTAATTATATTCGTGTGTAAATTTATGTATATAATTTTTGTACTGGTTATATATTTTTGCCTACGGAATGGGAAAAATACTGCAATGTGTGTTTATAATATTTATCTATATAGAATAGCTAACGAATGCAAGCTCTGTATCATACAATTTTGTACAGTATGACACGCAATCTCTCAAGTGTAACGTTTTATCTTTCAAAATAGATTGTTGGTCTTAGAGGATTTATATCGAATCTCGTGAATTCATTTGAAAAGGATTCTTTACAATCGCACACATTTCTTCCCGTTTTATTGTTGAGCCACTGACTTAGCCCCGTCTCTTTTGAAATGATGTTGCATAATAGTTCATGTTCTTTTCACTTACGAAGTATTGATGGTGTGACTTGGTAGAGTAATATCGTCTACAGAGCACTGTGACACTTGCTCCACCCTCGGGTAGAATATTGACTGCGTCGATTGGAGGTTCGTTTCCCTTGCTAAGCACCCCTTGAAAGCATTCTCCTTTCTTTGTCGTACACTATAAGAAACAACTGCACAGTTTGTCGCACGTGTAGTTTTGGAGTAAGAAAACTTATAAGAAATATTTTTCCACTATTAAATACTCTATAAATGGCTGTACGTAAATTAAGTTAGATGCAATTGTGCTCTCGCATGTAAGGCATATGAAAGAGTTTCTTGAACCTTTCGGTGTCTGTGACAAACATTGCCGAGATAACGTGAAACGTCCCTTACATTCACAATGTTAGTGTAAGGGACGTATTCTGAAGCAGTGCGAAAATGTATATTACTTAGTGGGTAAGTTTTTTTACACATTCTATTTGGTTAAAAACCGGATCAGAGTCGTTTTTTTTATTTCATGTTGCTTCTTGTGGTATTATAATGACATGTAAAATATAGTTTACAGCACCGATTCAGCAAAGCCCAACTTAATTAGTTACACTTCCGTTAATCTTAATAATATTATAAATGCGAAGGTTTGTATGTATGTTTGTTACTCAATCACGTAATAACGACTCGACGGATTTGGCTGAATTTTGGTACATGGGTAGATTATATTCTGTATTAGCACATACGGTACTTTTTATCCCGGAAAAACGAACAGTTTCTTAGGGAATATATAAAATATGCCACCCACCAGCCATTTGAGTAGGCGCTAGTCGGTGGTCTGTTTTTTTATATTTTGCACGCGGATGGAGCCGTGGGTAACAGCTAGTATACTACATGCTGGTTTGAATAACGTGCTTCCGTAAATTTTTAATAGCACTTTTTTGTTAATATAAGGAAGTGTTTTATTATTTTTTAGAGTACTGTTGTTATGAGTTGTGTTCCACAACACTGGATTGAAATAATGTGTAGGGGGTCGCTCAAGTCTCGTGCTTTATCAGAGACCTTGGTACATATGCAGATAATATATCGACTAAGAAAAAAGAAGAAAAATTTATGAAGATATATTACATGATGCGAAGACGCATTGAGTATGTCACAATACTTCGAACATTTTGTCTCCCAACTTTGCACTTTATGTTGGATGTGCTGCGCTTACTCACTGTTATAATTACTTCGTTTAGTTCAGTGAAAGTTCACAAGTTAATATAGAAAATAGTTTAATTTCTACTGTTTTGCTGTCCTGAGTGTTGGTTCCCGGTGAATTTCCGTAATTAGCCTGTGAGTATACGTAAAATTATTGTACTTACATCCGTAGAGTTACTCATTTAAACCACTGATTGATCTACAATATCGTTTGACGAAATTCATAGCATGCGTGAAAAAAGTACTGCTTCTGTAATGTTGTTAGTGTGACAGTGTATGGCAGTAATTATTAAAGTATACATACGTTACTTAATGCAGCTTGCATGTTGTAACACTTCTCCCTTACTCCTCTCTGTTGAATGTTTTGAGAATATCTATACGTGCCACGCTCGATGTTTTGTATGCTGTGGAGCAGCTGGTCTAGCGCTGTGTTCTGGAATGGCACGAGTTTTTCAGCAAGGTATGGTAGAAGAGAGGCCCAAATTATTGAAACATATTCAGACTTAGGCAATTGTGGTACACACTAATTTTTGTAAAACGTTAAGTTTTCAATGTGAACCTGAGCAGATTCGCCGTGTTTCTGTTTGGTGGAGTGTAAGAGTTGTCTGTACATATCTTGTGTTTCGAGTTTTGTAAATGTCAGTAAGAGTTTGTCCTCGATTTGTTCAGCCGCACTGGCGTAGTATAGGTTATCGTAGGTTCTCTTTGCAACTCCTACCAGGTAAAACTTCAGTCGCCGTCGTTTTTCGAGATCGGACCAGTTGTTTAACTCACTGACGGCTTTAAAAGTGTCTAGAAATCCCTCAACGTTTTCGCGTGTCTCTCCGGTGAAAGTGGGATGGGTTGTGAGTGTTATAAAATGACTTGAGTAGAGTTTTGAATGTTGGTGGATTTACAGTGTTGTCAGTGGCGTTTACAGATTGCTGTACTGTTGTATAACTTATGGTTGTGTACTCGTGTTGTGGAATGGCAGTATGCGTGCTGGGAATCGAAATTACAAGGGGATCTGTCGCTTGTAGTGTGTGAAGTAGGCGTGGTCTTTGATAACCGTAGATAGGTGTTGTTGTTGAATAGTGTGTTCAAGCGGTGTAATGTATTCTGTATTAGCACTGGTTAACTGTGTTAGCAACTGCTCGTGTATGTGTAGTGTTCGTGTCGGTGCGTCTCATGTACGCGTGAGTGTCTTAGCTAATTCTCTGATCGTATGTGTGGTAGAATGGCGTGCTGTGGTCACGTCGACATGTTAAGAGAAAAAAAATGTATTTTAGTGGAATTGGTGCCGCGTACTTTGAGTAACTTATACCTAAACAAACTACACGGAAAGCACTCCTAAACACGCAGTGTTTCTCGCTTACCTATAAAAGGAACAGACTCCTCCACGTGCATTAAAAGTGATTGACATGCATTATACTATGCTAGATAACATACAAGCATCTGTAATGGGTGGAGGTGGGGAGCGCGGCATGACGGAAATGCTAGCCTGGCAAGGCTGCCTACACGTAATGCTGACGCGCGCGTGGCGGACTGACCTACCACACAATCGCTTACTGCGCGTGCGAGGAGAACAGCTAGGTGGATTGAAAAGCAGTAATGGCAATATGAATATCTATTATAGAACAATGAAGGAGGCTGATATGAACTGAAATTACTAGTTGACGTGAGCAGATGTGAGTAATACAGTGAATTGGGGGAAATAATTACGCCTGGGCGCGATGTGGCGGCGTGAAATGCAGCCTCGTGTGTTTCTCGCTGCGAACATAGTCTACGCACTGCACAAGAGAAAATGTCAAAGAAAGTATTAAGCTAACTCACCTAAGTGCGAGGTGGGACGCTAGGCGCTCCACCAGTGTAACACTTCGCCCATCCTCCTCTCTTCTATCTGCACTAATTCCTATTAATTATTAGCTTGGTGTAAGTCAAACTTAATGTAATACTGCAATAGGTGGAAAGGGGTGCTACGGGGGCGTAAGCTCACGATGGTACTAATAAGGAAGATTATTATATAAAATAGATATGTATTACAAAACTCAATAACTGGTCAATTAATGATTCTACTCGTACAGAACAGCAATTAGATCTTAGATATATTAACGTTACAGTGATTCTCCAAAAACAGCTATAATACAACTCAGTTATGCCCTAACCTTGCCAGAATTATTAATTATGAAGGAAATTGACGGGGACTCGTAAATAGCATGACGTCCTACCGCTACGCGATTTTCTCACCAGTAGATCTCCGCCAGTGATTACAGTTGCCTTCTGCTTCAGTTCTTGTCACACACTCACTGTCTCGTCTTGTACCTCGATGCCGTCTGGAGGCTCTTTTATAGCCGGGCGAATTAGAGCATGTTATCCATACATTTTGCCCGACCACAAGCTATACCCCATGTCACCTTAGGCGGTAGGTGAGTGGCGCCAGGTTGCCGCTACAATGTGTGAGTAATCTGGCTTGCTCCGGGAAGCTTTTAGGTTCACTAGTGTAAGAGGTTGCGTGTCATATTCGGTTATAACTGTTTGCTAGATGGAGACGTCTTGAAGTTGTGAAAACTTGTTTGAGCTAGTGTTCCTCGCCGGTCGTAATTGTAGCTGTTCCGTAACTTATTTACATAACACTGTTCCAGAGCTGTTGTGAGTGGACCACAAGTCTCGGCATCAAATTCATACTTGACGTGGGTATCTAATTCATGCTAAGTTTGTGATGGACAAGCAAAGCGCCGGTGGCTCGTATTTTGTCAAAAGAATTGTAGTGCTTCAGACGTTTGTCGGTGATTTAGAAAACACGGCTTTGATATGTTATATCGTCTTGCAAGCTTGTAATATCGTGCGTCTTTGCCTGGTTTTATTGCCATTATTAAGTGACCAGCGTCTAGTTACGTGAATAGCAGCGTGTTATACACGAGGATATAAATGTAATTAATAACCTACTAAAACAGGAGATGTGTACTGTGGTAAAAACGGAGATCGACTATGACATACTACAGGGTCCGAGTTAAAGCAATTAAAAGGCCCTGCCTTCCAAGCCGGCAGCCGCGAACTTCAAATGGGGAATCAATGTTTAACGAAATTCCTTTTCATCGCGTCAATTTTAAGGATAACTATTTCAAACTAAAATATTTTGACGCGACTTTCTCAGAGAATATTGCTATATAAAATTATTTTTGAGAAAATTATTTATGAATATTTTTTGGTTATATGTAAATTTCAATATTACATTTTAGAAAAAAAAATGAAACATAACAATTGGCAAGATGTCTTAACGTAATAACATTCCGTAAGACATTTTAAGTCGAATACGTTTTATTTGAAAAAGTTATCTTTAAAATTGGCGCAATGAGAAGGAATTTCGTTTAACTTTGATCCTCCATTTAACGTTCGCGGCTTACGGCTTGGTAGGCAGGGCCGTTAAGCCAGCTACTGTCAGTTTTAAAATACATATAGTACTGGAGAGTGGAGAGATTTGGGCGGCTCTTAATTTCGAGGTCTTCAGAGCCGATGAGGGTGATTGAGTGAGTACGGATCAGCGCCGGAATCAAGGGGCGGGGAAACGGGAGATCCCCGAGAAAACCCGCCGACCAACGACATCGTCCGGCACGATTCCCACATACGGTCGGGGACTGAACCTGAATTGCCTTGGTGGGAGGCGAGCAGACTAACCGCTCAGCCACCGTGGCCCCACGTATAGTTGTGCCTGTATGTTGACTCAGTTAAAGGCGACAGGTCTCCGGTACAGTGCTGGACAGTCTGCAGAATGTAGATAGTGACGTGGCCGGACCATAGGTGCTTCCGTGTGTGAGGGTCTCAGATTATGTGGCAGGTGAGAGGATGGACTCCTGTAGAGCTTGATTGTGGCGTGAATCTGGTAAACTGCAACTTTAGCCGAATGCGCTTACGCTGATACAGCGTAGCTTAATACTTTGTCTTGCGGGGGTCTTTGGCGTTGAACTTTCATACTCCACTGGGATGTCGGGTACGGCAGTCAATGTGTGACCCCAACAAAGTGGACTGGGAACAGCTATATGCTGTGTGACGATGCCATTCCTGTACGTTTATGAGTTCCTCTGTATTTTCTTTAAATAATTACTAGGTTTTTTCTTCCTCGGAGGGGATGAAAATAAATTGTGCTCCCATCCACCGCCTTTTATTGCCACAACAATCAACCAATAAACAGTTGAGATATGTGTGACAATATATAAGACTGTGAAGTCCATCCTAGAGGTCATTGAACTCGCGAATTTCTCGGGTCTCTATTTATACACCATCCAGCTTGCACGAGAGAGAGAGAGAGAGAGAGAGAGAGAGAGAGAGAGAGAGAGAGAGAGAGCCCAGATGCACTCTTTTCAATTGGAAGTCTTCCCAGGAGAGCGTACGTCGGTGGCGATGCCGCTTGCAGCGCGGCACGGCTGCGACCAGGCTCGTCCGACTGTGAAACAGGAATCTGCCCTTGAAGACACGTCAGCCGAGATCCGGGCCGGGTGATAGAACGTTCCATCGTGACAGCTCCCTCGGTGTTCAGGCGAAGAGCAAAGAAGGCCGGTCGAATAGTGCCTGAAGGAAAGGGAAGAGGACGAATCGGGTAAGAGCTAACCAGGCGAAAGAAGTAAGAAAAAAAAATCTTCTCCTTTCTATCAGTCTTGACTGCAGCCGTACTCGCTCCCCATTCCGTTCGTTTGGGTTCAATCTGGTGTACAAACAAGCTGGCAAGTCGACGGCAAATGTTACCGGGGGGGGGGGGGGGGGGGGGGGGGGGTAAGGAAAAAAAAGCTGTGGAAGGTGGAATGGCGTGCAGACACCTTACGAGAAACGCTTTAGTTATCGGTTCGGATAAAGAAAAAAAAAAGAGTGTTTTGTACAGGATGATCCATTTGAGCTGCTACGATCGTAATAACTTCATGAAAATACCAAACCTGTGCCAAGTTCCTTTTGATGCTTTTTGTAAAGTGATATCGAGGCTTACTCTTATACTTTTGTCATAAACTTTCACTTCAGCACATATGTTTCAAGTAGGCCTATACAACGTGGCATATCAAAAGGACCAACCTGTATTTATAAACCACAGTTGACTGCGAAAGCGTTGTGAACACAACGTCGTATTGTTTCCAGAATACTAACAAATGCGATGGGTTTGAAGATTCTCTCAGTGCCTATTTTTTGTTACGAGTTTAATTTTTGAAGTCGCGGTTTGTTTGTATTTTGTGAAATTGCTCGCAGAAAGAAAAAAGTACCTCCGAAAAGAATTTTGTGAGAAGGAAATATTGTTTTACCAGAGAAAATATGTACAAATTGCAGTTAAATGTTTATGTGAAACCAAAAATTTGAAAGTTTCAGTTTGGCAGTGCAGGGACTCTGGCACAGTGTAGTTTATTACTGCACAGTGTGCGATAAATAAAGGCTGTTCACAGTAAAGTTAGCACTATTGAAATCAACCTTAGAAAAAGGCCTACCTGCATATATTTTAACGGGTGTACTGAGTGACTTGC
The DNA here is from genome assembly GCA_029891345.1 of Dryococelus australis. Classification (NCBI taxonomy): domain Eukaryota; kingdom Metazoa; phylum Arthropoda; class Insecta; order Phasmatodea; family Phasmatidae; genus Dryococelus; species Dryococelus australis. The sequence continues at coordinate 75,466,570 of CM056996.1, forward strand.
ACCCAGTAGAATTGGTAACGATGAAGGGTAAGTGGTTCCATAGCTTAACGTTAAGTAAAATGCATTACGTAACCACTTGCAATTACTTAAATTATTTCTTTCGTTTTCTGTTTTTTTTTTTTAATGCGTCGAAGTGGAAAGTCAGTAGATTTGTAAAATATTTACTTTCGTAAGAATTTCAGTTTAACGTGACCGACGCACGAATAAAGAGATGAGGCCCATGGCAATGTTAATTTTACATTGGGCGGAAGAATACACAACGCGTATCAAAGTAGATCTTAAGCAGAGCTTTCAAAAGTGCTCACTTTCTCGTGAACGGCCTTTACAAGTGCGAATTTGTGTCTGGTGGTGTGTTTGCTACGCGGCACGTAAACACTTCGCAGCGTTTGTGGTATAACCTTCAATGCTCATTTCTAAGATCGAATTTTTGCTGCAGTTTGTATAAAAGTGGGGAAATGTGTGAAATAAGTGGCTTGTCGTCTGAATTTATTCCAGGTTACACGCATTACAAATACATCTTTAACTGTTTCATTGCGATTGACAGATGTAAACAAATAGTCAAATAAATGGAATTTTCAAATAATTTTATAACCTAGGAATCGCTTGCATTCAATAACCAGAATAAAACGTTGTGTGTTGGTCAATACGCCGTGACGATAGTAGCCATTGGTCCGATTCATGCTTCAGGCATTGGCCTGAGATTTATTGTTTTTTTTTTCTTAGACGACTAGTCCCTTTATTTGTTTCAAACTTTAATATTGAGTTTTAAGGGGGCATAGGACAAATCTTAACGCTGTAGAGGTTGGTTCTATTTTACAATTTCATGAAAGCCAATAAAGAAAAGATATACTAAGAAAGCGCAGTCCTTGAGAACTGTATTTAGTAACTATGGGGGCAAATCTTTCACCAGAGTGATGTATTTATGCCTAGCTATTTATGATGCCGTAAATGTTTATATGTTATAGCTATGCTTTATCATATGCGAAATAAGTCCACCAATGTTGCACAAGAGTTGTTCACAATGTTATCAAAACCCGGTACCTAGGATTGCCCTCTTTTAGTTTTCCCATGTTGACTCTCAAAAATGTATAGATACAAACGACGTCTTTGGAGTCAAAGTATGCCTTACGTCCTCTTGAAATTGATACGTATTTAATACGTTCATCTTCGATAGATGTAATGTTTTTCGTGAAAGTCAGGATAAAATGCTTAAAATCATCTAAATTGTTGGGATAATTCTAAAACTCACATTAGTATTCTTTTAAAATCTCGTAAATTTCGTACCGAACGTTGGGCAAAATTATATAGAGAATGTTTGTGAGCTCCGCTCCAAGAAGACAGGTTATAACACCAGATTTTCTCCTCTTTGTTAGTTCCACATGCTTTTATTAGGGATTCCAGTTTTTTTTTTAAATTGCAGCCTCTCTTGCCGTAGTGCCCAGCCTGGAATATGATTGTCTGATAATCAGCAAGCTTTCGTCGCCATTACCATTTGCTAAATATTTCACTCTTTATCATGTGCAACAAAGTGTCTGAATCCGCACTGAACGTTAATTTTACTGTCGTTTTGAGAATGCATCGTTGCATTCCGCTGAGAGTCAGAAGGTGCAATCCTTTACAAAAATTTTTTTGTGGAATTTTTACTGATGTGCCAAAATAACTGGCCAATGAACACAGTCTTTGTGCTGTTCTAGACACGTTGTTGATCATTCGTAAGACCTTTCCGTCACCCAAAAACAAAATTAATGTAAGGGTATCTTAAAACTTCATGCAAACAATGAATTTACACTTTAGTTTTAGTACACATTAATAACAAATGGAAATGAAATAGTTAAATGCAGGGTCAAATTATTGAGCAATTTCATAACATTGCGACAAAATATTTCTCATATATAAGTTTAGGCATCCACGATCATTATTATCGAGATCTGTCTGAAAATTAATAAAATGTTTACAGTCACAAAGGGCAACACTGCCAATTATCGGTCAAGCGAAAGATGATGATTTTTTACAGGATAAATCTAATCCAAATTCCCTCCCGCGCGCAGCTAAAGGAAATATAAAACATCTCAAGCACGGAAATTGATATTAAGAATTATTTACACGGACACGTCTACGGGCGAAGATGGGTGGCCATGTAAAAGGCGACCCAAACCCAGAGGATCCCGTACGGTGCTGAACACGTAGAAAGAACAAACAACTTGAAGTAAACCTCAATTCTGATATATACCCAGCATGTCTTAGTTTAAATTGGGAAGATCCGTATAAAAATCCTTATTATAACGCAAATCGGCGGACAAATATTGCCATAGTCAAAACGTATGTCACTACCGCAATGTCAGAGGAGACTTTACATAAATGTTAGTTGCGTTCACAAGTTTCACACGAAAATGCAGTCCCGTTCAACTGCGTACGGACTCGTAGCTGGAATACGATGTGCCAGAGGCGGTCCCTGACACTACGTGCCCATGTTATTATAGGCTGTTCATGGTAAAGTGAGCACTTTTGAAACTCTTGTTACTTTTTTTCTTTCAGCCATTTGTTATTCTTTAACCACCTTTTTAAATAAATATTGCTATGAAAGCAATAACCATAGTGTGTATATTCCACCGCACTCGGAAGTTAACGTCTATGGCTAAAATAAAATATATTTATTGACTATTATTCCAAATGAGTGGGCTTTCAAAAGTGCTCACTTTACCGTGAACAGCCTATAAACAAAATTGAACTGCAAGCAATGTAAACAGTATACGAAAGGCGGAGGGGCGGGGATCTGCGCTGCCTTGAAGCGGCTCGAGACCGAATAATTTTGTTAATGTACATACATCTACAGCACGGACAAATAATCTTTAGTTACACTATTATCTATTCGCGATAACTTCACACTTTTTGAGTAAAACCTTTGAAAAATCACACCATGTATGACGTGTTTGGTTATTTCTTAATTATGTTATGTATCAAAAAATGTTATACTTGTGTCAACATTAAAGTACCTAATTTTTCGTTAAATTATTCTTATTTATATTTTATCTATAAATCATTCAATTACATTCATTATTAATATGAATAAAAACATTGGGAAAATAGGAGTATTGGTAATGCCTAGCAAAAATGGTTTTTATGTAAAATATTACTACACTGAGTGCGCACGAATGTGGTACGTTGTCCCTTTGGTGTAATTTTCTAGACTTTGATAACCTTTGTTTGCACGAGGCGGTGGAATATTCTGGAAGCAGAACTGTGCAGGGTTTCAGAAAAGCGGGAAGTAACCGTCAGTGTGCTATACTTTTGACAGCAACTCAGTTAAAGCTGTTCACGACAATGTGAGCACTTTTGAAATCAACCATAAGAAAAAAGTCACCGCCCCTGAATGTATATATTTTAATGGGTGCACTGAGTGACGTTTGCCCAGTAAGTTGGTAACGATGGACGTCAAATAGTTCCATATCTTAATGTCGAATAAAAGGGTTAGGTAGCCATTTGTGATAACGTAAATTATTTCTTTCGCTTCTTTGTGCATCAAAATGTGAAAATGAGCATATTTGTATAGTATTTATTTTTCTAAGAATTTCGCAGTGTTACTTCACCGACGCATGAATAAAGTGACGAGGCCCAGGGAAATGTTAATTTTACATAAGGCGGAAGAATACATAATGTGCATTGAAGTAGGTCTTAAGCAGGGCTTTAAAAAGTGCTCATTTTACCGTGAACAGCCTATAGGTTCCTAAAATTGTAAAAAAATTAACAGGGACGTTATGTCGTGACCCACCTGAATGTCGACGCGACCAGCAGAAGACTAGCGCTAAACTGGCTACCCTGGATATAACACAGCGGGTTATCAGACTACAAACCGTGACTTGGGCGTTGAGACGTGTAAGCAAACTGAAGTGACCTGAAGAGAATTGGGCTGCTCTTAACATCGAGGTCTTGAGAGCCGAGGTGTAAGCAAAGAATGAAACCAAAAGAGAAGGAAACGAAATGGAACCGAGGCGGGAACAGTTGAGCTAAAAGACCCTCAAAATATTCGGGCGCCATCGTCGCAAATAAAGTTCACAGAACCACTCCACCGGTGCGGCTTTAGCGCCACAAAATATTGAAACAAAAGAATGCTTATTGTGAATTCAGAGCCAAAACACTTACAGATGATTTCTCATATAAAGTCAAAAGTAAAACAGAACACAACATTTGACGTACATTGATTACTAAGGGAACTATGGGCAGTTGAAATTCACTTCATTTTGAATAGAAAAGGTAGCAAATTTTTAAATTCAAATCTGATATTTGTGAGCATTTGATGGATATCACCTTCTTTTAGTAAGACAATGAAACGGTGCCTGACAGTGTGGACTTCTGACAAGATCACAACCGCGGATGTGTAAATGTTTTTCTTTGCAACCATTTTATTGACAATATTAGTAAGCACTTTTTTTTATTTAGTCTTGGTAATTTGTAGTAAAAAAAACTGTGCTTCTAGCACAGTGTTTCAAAGTTTTGTATGATAGTAATATGGCAACCCCTACTTTAATTACGACGGGGGTGTTGTTACATAAAACATTTTAGACAGATTACATATCTCCATTCCAGAAAGCACTATACAACCACTGGTTGTTTCAGCTCGTATAGTTTAAAATACTTTTAAATAAAATGATTTATAATTATCGATTTTTAAAAACGGCAAGGAATTCAGAAAAGTTGTGCATTATCGTTCTATGTTATCCTCGGGAATTCTTTTATTTTTAATGCATTATTATAAAAGAACGTGCTCGCAAGCAGTAAATAAGTAGATTTATGCACAGCTGGTTTTCAAAATTATTTTATGCATTGATAGTCATAACTCCATATTCTAAGTTTACGATTTTTTTTTTTTTTTTTTAATTACTGTAAACCAGAAATGTCGTGAGCAGTCGCGGCTATAGTGCTGAAATTTCTGAAATATATTTTTTCTGTATTAAAAATGTAAAATTTTCTTGCTGACGTGTTTTTCTTGTCTGGAGTGCCAGCCGCAGTACCTTAGTGCCGAAGATTGCGGCTGAAGCCTGGTCTACAAAGGGCACAGATAAATGTTTTTGAAGTTCCCGAAGCCCTGACATCCTTTCTTCGCGTTCTTCCACGTCTGTGAATTCTTACTTAAAGTTTGGGAAGGGGAAGAGTTTTTCCTCCTTCGTCGCCAGACGTTTGTGTGACTGTTTTCTACAGATAACTTGGCCGGCAGATATCGACGTCCCGCCTTTCTGCCGGCGACTCGGCTTAGCTGGTTGCGAAGGCACAGAACTGTCGCGGTCGATAAACGTCTCGTATTTCTTGGTTAGGTTTGCGCATTGAACAAACTTTGTTGTTTGTGCTGTATTTCCAAACCCCTTACATTTGAAAACTACTCCGGTATTTGTAGTTAGATTTACGCCGAATTTAAGTCGCAGGTTCAGGCGCACATGTTAAATAACACAGAAATTATTAACGATTTAACGGATGGCGTGTACCAAAAGTTTTGCATACGTTGAGTTGTTTCGACTGGTAATTTACTGCATAATTGTTTAAGGGAAAAATCTCACATTGAAACTTTATTGTATTGTACTTGCAATCATTATTTTCAGCGACTTGAAATTATTCTGTTATAGTTGAAGTCATGTATTGTAGGCTGCATGCAAATTCTTTGCTGCAGGCATAAAGGCAGTGTGACGTTTGGTGCCCACTTATGCATGCATTTTAAACACGCAAAACAGTTCCAAGTAGGTGGGTGTCTACTAAGTTTTGCGTCACTAGTGTATACAGTGTTCTCCATTCTATGTATATACCATGACATAGCGGCTGAATCGTGCATAGTTACCGTATGACTGGCGCAACGTTAATCTGGGTGTATTGCCGCTGCTGGAGGATTTCTGTGCCTTGCAACGTACCCCGATAGCTCAAACCTAGCGTATCTCCCATCGAATATCATTGGAGATACCCTCAGTGCAGTGCATTTCTATCCAGCAAGGCAAGTGATCAAGAAAGAGATGTTACTGAGTAATGCAAACACTGCAAGCAGGACTTTGCTCTTCGGAATCAAACAAGAGGGTGACATTCTTGGTAACGTTAAACGTCGTACGAAGTAGCGAGTCCGCGAGGTACTCTAACACGTAGTTTTAAATTCTTTAATCTCGGCGAGAACATTTTTGTTTCTCTTCACGTGTTCATTTCCCCCATATTGATTTTTTTTTTTTAATAGCATACACATTTGATGGCGAAAGTCGTCTGATTATTTTATATGGATATATACGTATAAATATTCAGGGGGAACTCGGGAAAAATTATATCAATGTAAAATCCAAAACGCCAGTTGTACTTTCCTCAAATAATACGTAAGCACCATAGCTTAACTTATCTATTGTTTTGCGTAGTGCCAGGCGAAAATGTATATATTTCCTCACATTCGCTAATCCAAGCATGTCCCGTAAGGCTGTGTCGTCACACGGTTGATATATATATATATATATATATATATATTTTTTTTTCGATCTGTAAGAATCGCGCAGGTCAAAGTAATATTTCTTTGATTATTTACGTAGCTTACAATTTAAAATAAAAGTGACTTCTTTGGAACATTGCACACCTAGCGGCAGAAAATTTCCCTATACCAAACTCTTCCATAAGGAAACTCGTTTTGTTCCAAACCTCAGTAGAATTAACTTTACACGTGGCCAATCACTCGTATCCGGACTCGTCGCCACATGAGCATAACGTCTTAGCGATTACAGCACAAGACTTAAAATGTTCAGCCTCGTATTAATGTTCTCTTAAATTAATGGTTTTAAAAGAAAATATTTCTTTTTTATGTTTCTAAAAAAAAACGCTTATTGGGTGTACTCCAGATACGAACATTGGAAGTTAATTAATTTGTATAAAAAGTGTTCGTAACCTGGACGTAGGGATGAATCCATATAAGATATCTTTATGTTATTATGGTGCGATTGGACGGTGTCCATTGCAAGCCGTGAGATTAAAGAAAAATCGCACAAACACAGAACTCATAATCGTTTTTTTTTTTGTCGTGCTGAGTTCTGTGCGTGTGCGATTTTCGTTTAGTCTCATGGTCAGCAATCGACACAGTCCAATCATATCTGCATAATAACATGAATTAACCATTGCCATTTAAATTCAATGATAATAGATAACTTTCGATAGCAAGAAAGCGGCACTAACCTCTTAGCTAACAAGTAATTCACAAGATAGAGATTTTTGAACATTCGCCATTGCGATGTAAATGTCTGTCATGCAAAAAACAGGACTGAGCACGAAAAAATACTTTAAAAAGGACAAGCAACCTATAGACGAGAAAATTAATACATGTATACAACACTGGAAAATTCCAAGAGGGAATAGAGTAAAAAAAAAACAGTACATCAACTAATTAGGAAAAATATATAACACTGGAAAATTCCAAACGGGAATAAAGTAAAAAAAAACAGAACAGCAACTAATTTCGAAAAATGTATCCGTGCTCAGTCCTGTTTTTTTTTTTTTCCATGAGACATTTGCATCGCAATGGGGAATTTCCAAAAGTCCTCTATCTTGTCATTCACCCCCATCGCACTGTTCATTCAAAGATCACAAGTAATCCACCATTCGTAGGACGTTGATGTTAACGCGTCAGAGGACGGCTTTGTAAGTCGCTGTAAACAATCGGTGGCTTGCATCGCCGAGCGACGCTAATGAATACGGTGGAAAGGTCGTTGCTTTGCGATGAAGGAGGCGGAGGGGGTTGTTCTTGTCAGCGAGCCTCTGTGATGTCGTCAGACGCTTTGTAAACCCGTGTGCGTGTCAGATAGCGACTTATTGTTACGCCACTGTTCGCGAGAGCCAGGGGACTGACTGCTGCTAAGAGTTTTCCTAGCCCGACCTTGGAGGCACCACTCGTTGTTTGCCGCGGGAATATTCAGTCGTGCAATCCTCAGTAATGTCCGCTTTAAACCCACTGCTTCATTCCTTCCCTGCCTGGTGTTGCGTTAACCTGGATAAACGTGCTTCTCTCATGTCAGTCACACACAAAAGATTATTTTCTGCTTTGTGCCGATTCGGCCGCACAAAGATAACCCCTCCTTTCTCATTCTGTTTAATGTTTTCCACCCACCACTCCTTCTGCCTTTCATCCTGAATCTTCTTTGAAGAGCTTACAGTTTCTTACTGTGCTATAGTGTTTCCGAAGCTTGTTAGTCTTAAGGCGTGGTCCTGTTATTTTGAGCGTTATGATTAATTTGCTGGGTTTTTTATCATCGCACTAGGATTTTTGCATAACAGTAATAGTATGGTTCTCTGTCCATAATGCTCAGAAACCTGTTCTCTGCGGCTATTACAGGATTCAAACGAGACATCCGTCGTAAGATGAATTTAAACCAGAAGTGTTCTTCGCCGGTGGAATATTATCACATTGGAAACAGAATAATCAATGTCTGCTTACCAATTGTTAATGCGGATCTTACGTTTAGCAAAGGTTTTTGTAAGCATTTTAGTTGTAAATTAGGGGGCGTTAATGTCATCGTCATCATCTTTACAGCCTTGTGACATTATATAATGAATTGGTACTCGAAAAAGTTAACAATAAAGGCGTAAAAGTAGTGTAGTAACTTAGGATATTCTCGGGTAATAGAGCACATTCGGAATCAGCCTTTGAAAATAGTCGTTCATAATTGCCTACGTTTTAATGTAAGGAATGACTACAATATTAATGGGAAACTTGGCAGAGAATTAGGAAAAGTAATTCCAGTTTTTAACCTTGTTTGAACAATTTAATATTTTGAATATACGAACTCTTGCATTTGTTAGACGTGTATAAAATATTCGAAATGGCGACTATCTTAATTTGTATAATTTTTCTTTTATACACACTACATCGTAGTAATTGGGTTGAAAGTATCACATATACTGTGTGTGACATGCTCTCGGTTCACTTGGTGGACGCTAGACCCAAGGTGATATTGATTTTTATACGTGGCGGAGGAATGTACGACGTAAAGTAATGGCCAAGCGCAGCGAGGGCCATGCAAGTTGTGGTGCAGTTTGCACACATTCATGCAAGCGCTCACTATGGATTGTATTGATATTGTGCATGAATTATTGATGATTCATTTATATTTAGGTTTATTCTTACATTCTTACATAAACCTGTTTGTCATAATGTTGTGCATTTAAGATTTTTAGATATGCTTGTTTTTGTTTCAACAAAATCAGTATAACAATTTTCAATTTAACGTGGCGTAACTTCAGCGACGTGTTCCTTATCCAATTACTTCGCGAGTTTCAAAAGCCCTCAGTTAAGCGCGGAACAACTATAGGATTATCCTGAACTCCGTGTACTACCTCTGCGAGATGATTCATAATGGAAAATGTGCTATCAAACATTATTGAGAGAGACGCGGCCTTGAAAATTGAGATTTAAAATTAGGTATTTTTAAAAACGTGAGAACTACGAGGGTAGAGTTGACTGAATTTATATCTGCCATATGTGGACATTCTGCACGTGATAACATTGCCCTTCATTAGGAAACTAGAGGATGCCATGCTATTAGGGAATAAAAGTGCATTGCCCGTGGTTGTTTGGCAGGTCGTGGCACTTACGGCCTTAGTAAATGTCTAGTTTTGGTTAACCAGTTATGATTAGGGCCACTGGTTTTTCGCGAATAAATAGGCGCACACAATAGACTTCAATACTATATGTACACGTTGGCTGCTGGTGACGTTTCCGCATTTTACCGGGGCACTCAGTATTCCGTTACTCGGACCCTCCAACTTCGTCATTCGTGCGCAAACAGTTAACACCGACCAGAGCAAGCTGGACGACCCCACAGTGCTTTGAATTGTATGTTGTCTCGAATATTTTCGCGAAATATCACTGCCCCTAGTTATGATTAATATCCAATTTACCTCACAAAATGTTAAACTGATAAGTAATAAGCTTTATCAGAATCGGTTTTGCGAGAGCCATATACCTACTAATAAACCGTTGAATATAACGGGTCCACACTTGCATCCACGTACGCAGGAGGGTGGTTTCGTGTGCCTTCCTTTGCAAAGGAATGAAACCTTAAATATATCCATCCTATATGCACGCTTAACTGCATCATTTGCTTAACCAGAGAAAAAAATTTTGGTAGCTAGAACACTTTGCGGGACAGCCCCAGAAAACAGTTCTTTTATGAGCGCTTGTGTGTATACTGTATATGCCTAAAGGCTATTCACGATAGAGTGAGCACTTTTGAAATCAACCTTAGAAAAAGTCACTGCCTCTGCTTGCATGTAGTTTAACGAGTGCAATGAGTGACATGTGCCCAGTAAATTTGGTATCGGTAGATGGAAGAGTAGTTCCATATATTACCGTCGAATAAAAAGTGTTAGGTAACCATTTGTGATAACTTAATTATTTCTCTCGCTTTCTATTTTTTTTTGATACTCCGAAGTGTAAAAATGAGCGAATTTGTACAATATTTACATTACTAATAATTTCACAGTTTCACTTGGCCGACGTATGAATAAGTGACGGGGCCCATGTCAATGTTAATTTTACATAAGGTGGAAGAACACACAACGTGTATACAGGTAGATCTTAAGCAGGGCTTTCAAAAGTGCTCATTTTACCGTGAACAGCGTATAACTGCTTGGGGGAAAAAGGCAGGGGGCGCTTCCATAAGCCGTAAAGGCAGCCAAATATTCCCATTGTGACAACTTGTGAGAATGAAGGCACAGTTCGTAACACGGCGAACTTGGCAAAACGGGAAGTTTTGAAGAGACAGATAAAGGAAAAGATTTAGATTAGATCCATTGGCGTACCCGGAACTTCTGGCGGGGGATATTTGCAAACTAATGTATGGCACCAGTTTCTGTTGTCAGTCGTGTCGACTTCAGTGAGAGGATGCCTATCACTGGGCGCGGGAACGGTGTTTTCCAACGATGTTGTGCGTAGCAACGAACTAGGGGGGAGTGCGCAGATTTAACGAGGCTGAGAGAAAGAGGACGCGCAATTAAGATGGACAAACGGCAGTAACTGGAAGTTTTCACTTTGATGTCCCTTATACTGCCGACTCAAAGGTTCAACTCTGGGAGAACCACGCCTTTCTGCCAGCGCAAAGAGCTGTGCCCAGTGGTGAAGTTAAGACGAACACATTTGGCTGGTTGAAAGGAAAGTATCTTCACTCAATCACTTTCTATTCAATTTATCAGGGTTAGGCGCCCTTCGGAATCTATTGGAAGCAGATACTTCACAGTAAATAAACTGCTCAGTTTATAAATACTTTTAAGCCTCAGGTGACTTCCTAGCATTGTAATGCTGGCGTATTAAGGGGAGGACATGGATACTATTTCCAACGTGTAAAAGTAATGTGTTAAAGTATATTTTCATTTGAGGAGTACGTTAAGGAATCCACCTTCCTATGGCGCAAAAACACACGCTAAATTTTAGGAATCCATCATTTTCTATTTATCAGCCTACTCTCCAAAGGAAAGATAGACTTATGAGATCACTTTCCTGGCTGTGTGCATCTGTGCGTGTGTGTGTGTGTGCCCATCCCCTCCCCCTTACAATTTTGAACTCGTACACCCGAATTTCACCAAACTCGATACACATATAGTACTAAGTAAAGACACTTATAGTTTTCGACCACGTCAGGCACTTACTTTAAAAATGGTGGCCATTTTAAAATTTTGGGCGATGTGACATATTTCGGTAACCATTTAACCGATTTTAACCTAATTACGTATGATAACAGCGCAAGTTGTGAGCACTAAATTCAGAGGTGAATGATGTTGGTCCGTCATTTTGGAAGATAGCACCACATGACAAAATAATGGTTTGTTGTTATATCTCGAAAACTACTCAACCTATTTTCACCAAATTTGGCACTTAAGTACTACTATTATTAGCCATAAAATGTAAGTGATATAACTTAACTAGGTACTTATTTCATAATGGTGGCCTTACAGATATTTTAGGTTTATTTGGCGTTACTACCATGCCGTTTGACCAATTTCAGCCAAATCTTGTACTCTGACAGTTCTATAACAAGCACCATATAAGGCAAACTACAACTACATTTTCCACCATTTTGGAAAATAGTGCCACATGAAAACATAGGTTTTATATTATGTGTCGAAAACTACTCAACCAATAAGTTTCTTCAAATTTGGCAAGTAATTAATAATATGATAGGCCAAACAAATATAAGTAAATTAACTTTAGTAGGCTCTTATTTTCAGCATGGTGTCCATACAAGTATTGTAGGTTTATTCGGTATAACTACCATACCATTTGACCAATTTAAACCAAATTTTGTACGCTGACAGTATCTATTACAAGAATCAAGTAGGCGAAAAAAAAACAAAACCTTTTGTCTTTCATTTTATAAAATAGGACTACATGAAGTAATCGGGTTTTTGTGTAATTTCTCGGGAAACAGTTGACAGATTCCTACCAAATTTGGCAATCAGTTAGTACTGCCGCAGTTGATATTGACAAATATGTGTCAAAAACTTCAGACACTTATTTTCAGAATGGTGGCCTTCTAGCTATTTTAGTGTAGTATGATATATATTCGAAAACATTTAATGAATTCCAACTTAACGTTGTATGCTGGAAGTATATATAATAAACATCAAATTTACCTATACGGAGCCTCTTTGTCTTCCATTTTGTAAGGTGTCACACGAATAAATAAATTTCGTAATGCCATATCTTGGGAAACAGGTGGCTGATTCCTACCAAATATGGGAAACAAGTAGTACTGGGGTAGGTAATGTTAACTGTTATGTTTTGGGGATTTGAGACAAATATTTTCAAAATGGCGGTTAAATAGCTATTTTAGTTTTGTATGACATATCGTCGAAACTATGTAATTAAATTAATTCCAATGAAACTTTTTATAATGGCTATATATATATATATATTACAACACTCAAATGTGTAGACACAAAATCTCTTATTTCCGCCATTTTGTAAAATAGTATCACTTGACAAATTAAAATTATGTGATCTTCGAAAAAAAAACACAATTGTTTTCTACCGAATATGACAAACAATTAGCACTACGGAACGCTATGTAAACTGATATATTTCGAGAGGGTCAGACACATATTTTCAAAATGGCGGCTATAGAAACATTTTATCTCCGAATGTAAACACATTTCAACTTAACTTTGTATGCTGACAGTATCATTTCTCCGCCATTTTGTAAGAGAGCTCCACATGAAATAATATAGTTTTTATGCCGTATCTTGGGAGAAAAATTAACCTTTTTTTTTATTTGGCGAAGGAGTTGTATTGTGTTAGGCTATATTAATTTACGTGTTTTATGTTGTAAGTTTCTTATTTTCTGAATGATGCGTATACAAACATTTTAGCTTAGTGTGCTATATCCACGAAACTATGTAACATATTTAAATCTAATTTTGTATGTATGACAATAATCGAATGTGGTAATATATAAACTTTTTGTCCTCCATTTATGAAGATCGTCACATGATCAATGGAGATTTTGTACCATATCTCGGGAGCCAATCAACCTAATACATACAAAGATCCTTCTTAGCCGGATTTTTTGCAAAAAAAAAAAGTGTAGGGTGAGTAACCTGAACCTTTTGTCATATTTACGGAATAATTCGATTAATTTATACAAAATTTTGCGCGCATACAGAAGGCCAAGTAATGATACATGATTTAGATGGGGTCAGATAACGATTAAAAAATTGCGGCCATATTTTTATTTTCATATGTTTGCCATATCTATTTAATAATTTCAATCAGACTTTATATGCTGACGTTATCTATTGCAAACATCTTGTACAGAGCTTCTTTTTAAACAATTTTGTAAGATATATCCATTTAAGAAAATAAGGTTATCATGCCATATTTCGGAGACCAATCAACCGATTTCCGTCAAATTTTTCACGTAAGTAGCGTTATGGTAGGCCATGTAAACTTGCGTGTTTTAGTGGCTCAGACAGTTATTTTTCAAAATGATGGCCTAGTAAATATTTCAGGTTTTGTGAACCATATCATTCAAAACATAACACTGATTAGATCCAAAGTTGATGCAGTTCTGAGATGCAGTTGACAGCAAGTACCTTAATTTTACGAGTTTTCCTGAATTCGAATAATAAACTTTGTGCTTATGCAAACGTCGGTTCCCCGATTGTTCTCTACAGTATATTTTCGTGAGGAAAATAGATAAACATAATGTTTCCCGGACCATATTTAGATATGAAAGTTAGAGCGGAAAAGTCTAAAAGCTGTTATAAGACACATGGCGTTCCTTTACACACACATACATATGTTATATATATATATCTCAACTGCGCCATTATATATATATATTATATATATATATAATGACGCAGTTGACCGCTACACAGTGTGTATACTGCACGTGAGGGTTTTCATATGCGCTCCAATGTTTCACTCTTTAGTCGGGCCCTGTTTGATAATTTAAAAAAAAAGTTATTTTGTATTTTAATCTTCCCGTTACTCATTTGCTCTGAACTCATTGAATGTACCCATTTATCAAACACTTTCTCGTTGCGGTAAGTGTGCTGCGTCGTGTATGTTGGCCATCTTGTGACCTTTTTCAACCTCACGCGTTAATTATTCCCTGTTGACAACCACGTGCTAATGTCCTTAGTTTGTGAACGCGAAGCTGCTGCTACCTGGCCGATCACTCGTATGAAATGGGAACGGACGCTTCGCCTTAGCGGGGCTCGCGGGAATTTAATCACTATGAAATCAGTGGAATTAGCTGACTGTGGTAATCGGTACATTTCCATTTGTCTCCACTGGAACTTATTACATGTGTTTCTTTGATTGATTGGGGCTATTTTGCGTTTGCAAGGTTTAGTGCGCGCTCCATTGTAGGTGCCGCGGTCCTTCTGTTGCTTCGTATCAATTAGCCCCGTGTTTTGTATTCGTTCTAGGTTCCGGACACTAAGACTAGTGTAGCTAGTACGTACAGTATTTTATTGTGATGGCTACTACTCGTTTTTGCTATTGTTTGCACACATTACTCCTCTATACAGAACCATTGGCCTCAGAGAACATACCTTATTTTCAAATTTCTCAAGCGTACGGTGAGTTGTATGTCGTTATATTTCCTGTAAGCATTAGCTTCATCTTACCTCCTTTAACCTTTCTACGAACATCATGACTTTCTTTACTCATCCCATTAGGTACTTTGAAACAAGTGTTTTACTTCCCATTTTCAAAACGGGCTGTCTGAAATAACAATCGAAAATTATATTCTAGCATACATTTGTAATTCCTTTTTCTCGTGCATATAAATCTTGCCCCATTTCGTATTGCTACCTGTAGTTTATAAATCGCTTAGTAGGGCATACTCTTGACTTGCATACTTAAATGTCGAGAATATCCCAACCGAAATTGTCATCTGTTTTCACTTTGTCTATATTCAGTTATTCTGTGAAACATTTATTCCTGGCATCAGATTTCTACAAATGTCAAGCTTCAGGTTTTAGAATCTTTGCGCCTTATTTTACTGGCACAGCACAACAAAATTAAAAATAATATTTAGTATTAAGTTTTATATTTTTAACTTTTGTGGTATGTCTAGGATAATTACGGGCACATCTGAAAATAATATTGTGGAGTTAACCGTATTAAGAAGTTTTATTTTGCAACATTTTTTCACTTTCTAGCTCATGCATGTCAAATTTTTCACTTACCAGTGTGGGTATGCATTAAGTAAGTTTAAAATAAATTTGTGTAACTCTGCCATTTGGAGTGTATTATATTATTATCGTTGTGTTCTTCTTTATTTGAACTTGTCTGTGTGTTTGTACTACATAAATCTAAAATTGTTAGTTACTTAGAATTTATTTAGATTAGCTTTCCTATAAACGGTAGCCCCGTTATCATCTCAGCCGTAAGCGAGTGACGGTGATCGACCACGTATAAATTAATACACAAATTAAAATTTTTGTGTATTAATTTCGCAGCACAGAAGTCAGCTTTTTCCATTCGACAGCTTGCTTCCCTTTGTTTGTAATATTTTATCTTGATTAAATTTTACTAGCATGTGCTCGTAAGTGCAGACGTAGCATGTTGAGTTCGTAAAAATGGCAGAAAGTGTTCGGTTGTCGTGGATTTCTGGCTTGTTCAGAAAATTTCACATCCGTATCCCAAATATTTCACTTCCTCGCCTCTTTTAAAAGAATGTATTTACAGTGAATTAAGTTGGTACTGAATTACTTTGCTTATAGGCTGTTCACGGTAAAGTGAGCATTTTTAAGACCCTCCCAACAGGCATTAATCAATAATAAATATATCTTATTGCAGCCTCAGGCATTACATTTTGAGGGCGGGGAAATGTATATACTGTGTCTATTGGTCACATTGCAATGTTTATCTTTAAAAGCAGCAGGAAGTTGAAAATTGGATGAAAGGAGAAATTTAGAAGGGTCTTATAAAGTGCTCACTTTACCGTGAACAGCCTATACCTGAATTTAATAACGCGGATATTTATAACATTACTTGCTGTCGAGCTTTTAGCAAGAAATTAGTGAAGTAGAGTGCCATGTATATAAACAGCATGCAATACAGATTTATTCCATGTTAACTAATAACCCCTCGTGTTCCGTTAAAGTTTCCGTTCGGCAGTATTCTAAGACTGCCGACCACTTTTCTTTTTTTGCTCTAATTCAGCTTTAATCCGTCCTTTACTCCACCGTCTGTGCCTGCGGTTAATCGCCCGAACTAAAAGTCTCGGGCGATTAGTGCCAACAATGGTGAGGGGTAAAATTGAAAGTAATTAGAGCGTTCGGCCCGGGAGCTAGTTTGGGGCATTAACGTCTGACTGTCTCGCGATCCGTGCGCTTGAAGTTAACGGCTGTGGTGCTCCCTCTTCCCTCCTTGAACCTTCGTCTCTCGTAACGAGGGCCAATCCGTTTTTCTTATCCCCGGCATCTGTGGGCCGTCGGTCCGGCCTCGCTTGTTGGCGAAGCGAACTTGCCGCCCCAATTAGACTGGCCGAGATATCCCCAAGGCTGAGATGTCTCGTCTTGCTTCACGCCGTCTCAAGAGTGGACGCTAGTAGTTGTCACAAGGAGAAGGGGGCGGGCGTGGAGTGACTATGGGGTGGATCAATCTCGCTGGTATCCGCAGAACCGGTCGCCCTGTTCCAACATGGAACTGTTTTTCTTTCAACACGACCGTCATGAACGTCGTGGAATAGAATTTGAGGTTACAACACTGGTGATTTTATGCTTCCTGTAAATCAATTTTAATGTCGATTCAATTCTAATTGATTAAAGTGCTTGTCTTTTGAATTTTAATATATAAATACGCACTTTCATTATTGTTGACAACGTAACTGCCAGATGTGTTGGTTTGGGGTAGGTCAATGTTGGGTACATGTGCAGAAGACGAAGAATCGGTCTACCTCACCTCTCTTCTGTGGTTACTGCGCAGGCGTATGTAGGTGGTCGCCATTCTTGCGCACGCAAGTTTCCACCCATCGTTTTTTTTAACATAGTATCCCAACCCTTCATGAACTTAACCTAACAAGAGCCCAAAACTAACTTAAGATTGTCTTTTAATGAGGGTTTTTTTTTTTTTTTTTTTTAATCGAACATTAGTAAGTGGTACATAATAATGGAGTGGAGAGATTTGGGTGGCCCTTAACAACAGAGTCTTGAGCAAAGCCAGTGAGGTTGAAACGAGGTGGAAATGGAGCAGCGTCGGAAAGTGATGGGGGGGGGGGGGGGCGATCCCCTAGAAAACCCGCAAACCAGCGGCATCGTCCGGCACGGCACGACTCCCAGGTGCCGAAATCCAGGAAGCGACTCCCGCCGGAAATCGAACCCGGGTCGCTTTTGTGTGGCGTGAAACCTCTAGTTGCTACACCACTGCGGCCCCTCGGTGAATGATAGACTCGTTTTTTCACACGGGCATGCGTAGGTAGCTACCACGACCTTGACTTTCTACATATGCTTAAGTTCTGCAGGCCAGCTGTGAATTTTTTGATACTGCTGACATTGCTCCGCGGAGACGACGAAATAGGATTGGTTGGTGTCTTTCCTGAGGCTGCCCGATGCACGCGTTGTGGAGAACTGTAAAACCCTAAATATTTCGGACATGTTTAGGTAGTCTTTTATATTATTGCTGCCGTTTGTAACCAGAATTATTTTTACGCCAATGAGAATTTTTAACGTTTGTTATAGTAGTATGCGTGAGTAATATGAGGTTGGCGTTGGTCACCAGCGACGTAGAAAGTGGGTGTTGACGTAAGTGTTGCCTACACCTGTCATAATGCAGCTTGCAGTTTGCGATGTGATCGGTCAGTTTTGTCATGTCGTGTTCACCTTGTGTTGGAGCACACACATACTTTTACATTGACGAGCGTTCATGTCACTAGCACGAAGGGTATCGCCTGTCCAATGCCAATAGTGAGAGAGACAATCGTGTAATAAATTAGGCACAATTCATGAACCTAAAATGGTCTCGCGTGGTTAGTCTTAATGCTATATTTGACCTGGAGGTCTAGAGCATAATGACTGATGGCCTTTAACTGCATAATATATTACTACGGATTTGGTTACCTTTTAGGAAATTTTAATGAAGTGAAATCATATTACAGATGGAATTGCTTCTTTGGTTAATGTAACTACAGAATGTAATGAATCGCCATTGTAAAATAGGTTATTATGCTGCAGTGCTACAGCGCCTATCGTTTCAATTTTATTGTTCATTGAAGAAGTGAAAATCTGTCTCTGAACAATTTTTTTTAACGTATTTATATATAGTTTAAACTGAAACTCGTGCATCACAATGTCCTGAGTGCGGATCCACTAATATTAAGTTTTCAGTAACTTTTTTTGTAAGTGATGTTACACTCGCCGCTTTACAACCGGAGATGGCGAAGTCTTCGAAGTGATTTTTGTTTACTTTCTTTCTTGTTTCTATTCGTACGGCTACTGTACCGTCTGTTTTGGTATTTGTTTAACGGAATGACTTGGAAGATTGCGAGTTTCTTCCCTGCGGTATGCTCTCCCTCAAAACCACTTTCCAGTGTCATGTATATAAATTACATTTTTATAACAGTTATTTTTAAGTTGCGTGGCTGTTCTGTAATCAAGAATATCCGACTGTATTTTCCGTAGAGTGTCAAAAGAAAATTTAAATCGTTGAATTTCTCTTAAACGTAATTAGTTGTTACTTAGTTGTTACAGTGTGTTACTCTTTTCTTACTTTACGCAGACTTTGTGTTCTGTGCGCAAAATTTTTATTCTTTCGCCACAGGCCAGATACGTCTTTCAGAAGATGAGTGGAAGTGTTTTTTTAATCACTCGGCGGTGAATGAGTGAAGAGATTGGGACGGCTCGTAACATCGAGATCATGAGAGCCGATGAAGGTGATTGAGGTGAGAATGGAGCAGCGCCGGAATGAAAGTTGGGGGAAAATGGGAGATCCCCGAGAAAACCCGCCGACCAACTTCATAGTCCGGCACGATTCTCACTTGAAACCCGGCCGGGGATTGAACCCGTATCGCCTTGGTGGGAGGCGAGCAGGTTAACCTCTCAGCCAACGTGGCCCCGCACTCAGTGGTGTATTACTTTTTTGGGACTATGTTCAAACAGGAATGTTTAACATGTGTTCCCATTATGCTGCACTGATTATAATGTATACGTAGTTATTAAAACTTACAGCTTCATTTTATGAAACGGTGCATAATGAATGGCATGTTTTGGTTCTGATATGTAAATTAAATGGACCATTTTTTTCAGTGACTTACACGAAATGTGTTTCTTCTTTTGCTGACAATTACTATTAGAAACTAGCCTTACTTATGCAGTATAACAATGTGGAGTATTACATCAGGTTAGCAATCAGAATTATACCTAATGGGAGTGGCAAGTTTGTAAGAAATCACCCTCATGAACCTCAATCGAGCCAGCCAGCCGATACAAAAACCTTCACGTACTTTTTACGGCCACATCTCGGTACATTCAGACTATTTTTTTCCCTATCCTCGGTGACATAGAAATTTAAACAACCTTTCAGCGGACGAGATAACATCGTTATATCCTTTGAAAAAATTCTGGAATAAAATTACAATTGCGTGTATAACAACTTGACACAAATTAAGCTTAGGTAAAGTAATGTTGCGTTTTTAAGCTTACTGTGTAAGCTATGAAAACTTACTGGATTAAAGTAGAAAGCTGCAGTATATTTTATTTGAGCACGGGAGCGAAACAATTCGTACTAACTGACATGAACGTTAGGCCATTTCTATTTCAGTCACACTATAGAAAACGTGTCAACTTTAACTAAAAACTTTTCGTCCAACGATGCCAAGGAGAGTCGTTTGTGACCCGAACACTGCACAGTGAAAAGCATTGCTTTCCATCGTATTTACTGGGTCAAACCACTCGCCGCCTTCCATCACGACGAACCGGGTTCGATCTCCGACGGGCTCAAACCCAGCTTTTCGTATGTGGGAAACGTGTTGTACGTTGTTTTTTTTTCCCCGGTGGGTTTTCTAGGGGTGCTTGAATTTTCCCCACCACAGCGTTCCTACGTTCCTCCGTCTCATCCTCGCCACATTCAGCGTCAGGAGCGGTTGACGCCAATACCATCGAGCACCCAGCAGGTAGTTCGCTGGGTGAAAAATTAAGTCCGATGAAAGTACACCACACACAAAAAAATTATTACCTTGTGGAATATGAAATCTTAACTCACTGTGAGCCAGAATGCGTTAAGGAACGTGACTTCTTTTGTATGGAAATTTTAATCGCCATGTATTTACTGAAGTGCCAGGGGCGGCGCAATGCGTGAACAGGTTTCTGTACCATTGTGCTCCGCACACTGTAATTTTTTTTTTTTGTAATTTTACTGTGAAATTGTTTGTAATTTTTCAAATGTTTGTAACAGTACAAATATATCTCTTGTAAAACTACTCGTTTGTAAAACTACAAGGACCGTATTTGTGATAGACCTCTAGAAGTGTTTGTACTATACCGACCCGTATCCACGAGCTTCAGGAAAATGGCGGATATTCAACAACGGAAAACCGTATATAGCAGTTTGCGCAAAAAATATGGGTGATGTAAAGCGTTGTTGCGTGTAAAAAGAAACATATTGAAATTAAAAGAACTTAAATATTCATAACAAAACGAATTTTTCAATAAAACATGACCGTATTATTCATTAACTGTTAATGTTTCATAGCTACACAGAACTCTTAAATCGGCTCCCAAGACCTCGTTTTTAAGAGCCGTTCAAATCTCTCAACTCAACAAGTAAATTTTTCTTAATCAAATACCGTCATTATTTTGTAACTATTTGCAGCTATATTTACTATAAAATCAGTACGTAGTTCATAAGTCAAGTTGGTCTTGTCGTTAAGGGGGTGGACTAATAAACCAAAAGGAGTATGGTTTGCAGTACTCATGCTGGCGAAGTGTTGACCTTTTTTTTTTTTTGCAATTAATTATATGTATATATTAATTATTCTCTATTATTAATTCATCAAATTTGTTTTATAGAATAATAATTGTCTGTACACTTATCAATAATCCAAGTTGTAATACAAGGCTATCATTTGTAATATCACAAATATATGTTTCGCAGATTTTACAAGAAAACTGTTTGTAGTTTTACAAAAGATTTTATTGGTAAATGGGTTTCCAAGTATTTTCCTTGTGAAAGTAAAAACAAATTTTTCTAGAGTGCGTTGGATAGATCCAACGCGGGTGGACTATACAATCGTTTCCAGACGCCCTGCTATCTAAAGAGGTTTCGAGAATAACTCCGTGGCCTGCTGCTTCGACCAAGGGCTTCCATCCGTGCCTGTAACTTACACAGGCGTATGGATGCGTGAGTGACGACGTCTCACTGCTTGAAAAACACACCGAGCTTTCTATTGCCCAAGTGTTAAAATTTATTTAGAGGAGCGAACGAAAATTTAGGATTTGGACGTATGCTTTCCATACACGCACTTTTATTCCTTAAGTACTTTGTATCGTGGCATACGAAAAATAATGTTCGAATTAAGTTATTTTCACACGAGTTTATTGAAATCAGTGAAAATAAATGTCTGTGTATGTGCACTTCCGTTTGTCGTACTTCACTAAAAATCGGTTTTGAGCATAGGAAGTTCAAGAAAAACAGTCCAGGCAGTACGTCTGACAACTCTTAATACCCCAGGACCCGTGGATAATATAAATAAAGGAGAAATAAATTAAAGGCGCACCCCTTGGAAATCAAAGATTAACTCAAATTTGTTTTGAGTCTTGAAGTATACAAAAATTTAACATAAATTTTGTTTGCCCCGAAATTAATTTAATTCGTTCGGAAAAATGCCTGTCTCGACATCAAAATTACATAGGTAGGCTGCAGGGATAAATATAAGATGAGCCGTGTACACCCGTACACAATAAATTAGTTATTTTTCTTTTCTGTTGACCTTAAACACGCCAGCCATAATCGCGAGCGGTCTGAGGTAGTGCTACAAGAAATAAAGTTGCATAGTGTATTGTATCTCCAGAAGGATCAAGACTTGTATGGGTAGAAAGCGTCAGTGACCTGTCTTATTTGAAACTACAATTTAAAATAGAATACGTGTGGTCCTAACGCGAGGGAAAATTAATGTTCAGAAAGGCGTGGCATCAGCGTGTTTTTATAAGTCTGTTTGAAGTAACACGATAAATTGCACTTTTATTCAAGTTCACATGAAAATACTTTATTTTTTAAGGAGTTTGTGATCATAAACCAGAAAGCTATTAACTTTACCTGTGTGGTGTAGATAGCTATTTTGGGGACTTGGTACACTCGATCATCAAAATTTAATTTCGGATTTCGCCTCAGTGACAGGTATGCTGATAGCGAGCTCATTTGTATTTTATTATAAATGTTAATCATCTCCATGGCCTGCATTTCTTATTTATTTAAATTAACGATCATCCTATGTAATCATCGCGTTCAGACGAGGCCCACGAAAGAAAGATTGGATATCTTTGAGCGAACTCGCAGTCGCTAACAGAATCCTCGTGTATTTGGGAAATTTCGGTTCATAAAGCATACGGTAAACGTTCTGTGATTATTTTAATTTTTTGAAATTTTTCCTGTCTCTGATACATGTTAAACTAGTGCGTATGAAATTAAACTTAGAAAAAATACGAAGAAGTTCCCATCCGAAGACACCGCCTGGCTTCCTACAATAACGTTGGCAGCTAAACTGTGAAAAGTAGTTTAATATTTCAAAATATTTCTAATTGCAGACCACCGCAATCGGTTTATACTGGTTTCTCTGTGGTTTATACTTTACCAAAAATAAATAAAATAACGGCTTTAAAATGTATATATGTACATATGAGAAAGACAATATGTGCATGTAGCATAAATTACAAGAAAGGACTGAACATGCTATGGTCAAGTGCTGTGGAAAAATTAAGCATCAAGGATTTGTACATTGAATGTCTTTGGAGTTTTCGCAGCTAAGCTCATGCAGAGGGAATAAGTAGCTTATAGAGCTGTGCCGTACTGTGCCGGAAGTTGTGTTGAACGCTAGCATGAGCACGCCCGTTTTGTTCAATTAACGGTGTTTGAGTGAGGCTGTACTGAGACTTCGTGAGGTTGGGTTGTCATACCGGAGAATTTCTCAGCACGTTAGACGAGAAGTGTAAGCATTGCATCGATATACACATGCACGCCAAGAATGTCACAGTTGACGAGCGCAATAGCGAACAGCTCAGCGAGTGGAGAGCGAATGAGAGGCAACCAGCGTGTTGGCTAGGAGTGTGCGCAGTGCTTTGCATGAAGCAAATGTTATTATGGGTGATGTTTGGCATGGCTAGGCTAGGTTAGGCAAGGCTATTTCACGTCAGAATTATACACAGAAAAATATATAGTTGTAGGAACTATCTAATGGGTTGTAGATACCATCTGAATATTGTTTACATTCAGTATATAGCAATACCAACAGAACTGTTCGTTGTATTCCTGTCAGTGATTGTGTATGCTACTGTACATATAGTTGTTACAGCAGAGCAATGCGTAAAGAACAGATTGTGGGAACGGATTGTTCCCACAAAAACTAGGATTTTAGTAACCTATCAAAATATTCTGTTGCTGCTACCCTCAAACCCGAGTACATGAGTGTCCAATACTAGCAGCAGAACATTGTGTTTTGCTATTACAATTCTTATTGTTGTGGGAGCAATTCTAATATTGTTGAAGTTGTTCTGTGCTGTAGGAACCATATTTACAGTAGCAAATAATATAATCACAGACAGGAATACGTCAAACAGTTCTGTTCGTATTATTGTCTATGCTAACAATATTTATGTGTTACCTACAACCCATGAAATGGCTTTCTCTATTCTAACCGTTTAGATAGTTTGTACAAATCGTATTTTTTCTCCGCGTATGTTGGCGTCATTCATTTTTTCGTTTCGCATTGCAAGATGTTGCATCAAAAGCTGGTTGTGGTTTAATTGGATTTTGCCCCCCCCCCCCCTCCATCAATCAGTCACTTATTAATATGATGTAAGAGACAGTGTGTGCCATTCACGTTATACGTTCATGCTGCGCGCCTCAGTTGTGTTAACCCTTTCAGTCCCATTAAATTTACGGTTTTAGGTGTTGCAAACAAAATACTTTATAATGCGTGCTGTGCTTAAGTCGACATCACTTGTTTCGTTCACAGCCAATGAGCTGTAGGCTACATGTTCGCCTACAGTTTTATGAACCAATTATGACCTTTGCCAGTAGGATGGTTTCCGAATCATTTACCCACAGGTAAAGTCATTGGTCATTGAGCTCCGCAGTGTGCGGTACAGACCAAAAATTGCCTACACGTGTGTAATGTACACAATTGTGTACACTGGGTCTGAATGGGTTACGAAAGGAGTGCTGTAGGGACGAATTTCGAAGCGTTGTGTTCATTGACGAGAGCAGATTCTGCCTCGGTGCAAATGATGGTAATTTGCATGTACACGACGTCGACCAGGTAAGCGACACCTTCCGCAATGTATACAGCAGCTACACTCAGGACCGACGTCTGGTGTGGGAGCCGTAGTGTACAATGCCTATCGCTCTGGTGTTTGTAATTTCGCCTTGTTTGTCGGATTAATTGTAGCACACTTTAAAATGAACTTTGTAAGTTTATGCTATCTCTATACATTACTGATTTGAATGTCGTCCTTTGGTTTGCAGTTGGTGTAAATCTAAATGTTACCCCCCGACCACCCACACTTTCCCCCTTCCTCCCCCTTTATTTCCTCACCAAGAATGAAAAAAAAAAAAAAAAAGTATTTTTATCGGTTAGGATTTGTTAGTATTGGGTACTGAATAACTCAAGGAAATATGTAATTTTATAGACATTTTGAAGAATTTATCACTACTGTGGCAGTTGAATATTTGCGTTAACTGTTTTACCGCGAGCATTTCGCAGACATATTGAATTAATTTGATACTTAATTTTTCAGCTGGTGAGTTATGAATCTCCTTGGTGAAGCTGTGAACGGTTCAAAACGTACGAAATTCAAAACAAGTGTTTTTAACATCTAGCAACATTTCTCAAGAGCTGAGTGATCATGTACCAGATGCGCGCGCTTGGTAGGTCCGAACACAGGCTCGCAACTTGCGCCGCCAACTCTGACGACGAAATTAATTCATGCAGCAGTAGGTCCGGCAGTGTTAACCTTTCTAGTTACGGCCCATCAAATATTCACATCCCATCCCCAGGGAGTGTTTGTGGTAGCCTTATTGAGCGGCAGTACACTAGCACCACAGTCGAGTCCAGTTATAATTACACTGTTTTGTTTTGTGGAGGAGTTATGAACTTAAACATGATGGTGTACCTACTAGAATGTCCTTTAATGTTAAGTTATCCAGTCTTTATTCGTTGATCTGGTAGTTTGTTATTGTATTTCTAATGAAGAAACGGAAATGTATCCTTTTGTTGTAATATAGATAACGGTTCGACATTATCAAACTATAGGAACCATTTGTTAAAAATTCTGGGTTTTATGTGTGTATGATTACAGATTCTGTATAGTTGCTGATTTAATTAAATAGTTTACCTATAAAATGTTTACGATAGTTCATGGTAGGTCATGGGTACTTATAAATATAGTCACGAGTATTTCGCAAATTCACTCGGAGGCGAGGTAGACTCCAAACACTTGTTCTTCTCTCCTACTGTTGTGATTAGACGACACTTATTTAGACACGCGACTTTTAACTGTGAGGCAGTAATAAGCAGGAAGCAGTAGTGTGAGTGAGTGTCCTGTATAGAGGCCTCGTTTGATCGCAACAACCAATAAACAAACGATAAAATCCGCGAGATTATAGAGGGCTGTCCAGACTAGCTTGCTGCCAACTCAATCCGCGAAATACTCGGGACTCTACTTATAAACTATACAGCGGGCTTTATCATGTTACTCTGCACGCGGCTGAGCACTTTTGAAAACTTTGCTTAGTTTCGCCTTGCTGGCCAGGGGACGCGTTTGTATAGGTAGTATCGACGGATGGGATCCGATTCCTCGCGGGCTCACACCCGGTTTTTTTTTTTGCACGTGGGAAACTTGTCGAACGTTTCCACTGGCCTGTCGGTTTTCTGGAGCGTTGGTGTTCCTCCAAAACATTGCGTTCCTTCACTGCTCCACCATCACCTGTCTTCTTCCTTATTGTCGGCAAATACTTCTACTGTTAAACCTCGCTCGAATCTCTCTCGTTCTTTTCAGTGGATTCGTAATGATTACATGTTAAAATGTCTTGATAAATCGATAAATAGACTTATAGATAATTTTATTAAGGGTGGTGTTTTTATATTGATTAGTCGAATATTCTTAATAGTATTTTATTTTTATTATTTTGAGTATAGTAATAGTTTTGAGTAGCAGATACGATGATGGTAGAATAACTAGTAGAAGCAGTAACTTGGAAGTAATAGGTTATGACCTGGAGTGAGTTCGGGAGACACCATGGAAAACCAAAATCAGGATGGCCGGACCGGGAATCGAACTAGTATCCTCCCGCATGCGAGCCCATCGGTTTACCGCTGTGTCACTGCCCAAAGTCATATTTCTCTAAGGACAGGATTGAAAGCATTGTGATTATTTGGCAGAGATAGGCTATATCACTGCAGACGGAGACTATCTTGAATGGCGCAATGTGTTTACTCCATTCCAAACCTCGGTGGCTGTTTGATGTACGAAAGCGGCAATTTATTTTAATACAATGTTGTGATAAGGCTTGCGACGCCCTTCTCAAAGGGCGTGTCAACAGTGCAAGTTAACAAAATATTTTAAAAACGTATGTACAAGACAGAGTCACGTAGTGTAAGGAATTCTGGCAAAAGCACACATGAATTTTCTCATGACATTTCATAATTTATTTAATATTAAATACAAATTGATTCATTTGAATGATATTCAGGAGACAACACAACAATTCGGAATATTGGCATATTAATACCTATACTTATTATTTTGGACCAACAAATTGACCTTGCATAACATATTTTATATTTTATAAATTACAATATTGAAGAAAAGTAGATATTTTAACTGTTATAAACATTCCAAAGTCAGTGGGATAAGTAATCACCCAAAATATAAACAGTAGTGAACATATATTATATATATTGTTTATGTGATTAAGCTATCAGGCTAAATGCATTTACTAAGAAAACGAAGTTCCTCATGAAAGTTTCTATCACTCCAAACTCCTCACAAAAAGGTTTCAACTTCAAAGATTTAGACATTTCGATTATTATCACAATTTTATATTTCACTCAAAAGTGAACTTTCTAAACGAGTGTTCCACAATTTGTAGGTCTTTCTTGAAAATTTATTCAGACTCGTTTATTTTCCTAGCCTTCCTATTATTTTGCTAGCAAAGTGGAATACATCTTTTAAAAAAATTGCTGCATTTCAGCATTAAAATAGTCATCTAAAATTCTTTAGTTTTATTCCACAAATGGCTGAGTTACTAAAACAATCTTTTGAATTTCCGTAAATCGTGTTTGATCACAAAATAGCTGTTACTTCCAGCATTACAAGCTTGTACGAAATTTCTAACAGCCAATTACCAATAAATTTTAAAACGCCCTGTCTTTAAGGATGGACATAGTCGCCATCTTGCCTGTTTTCAGAACTGATGGGTCAAAGTTACATTCAAGGTGAAATACTTAACTGGTGGAAAGGTCCGAGAGGAAAGTCGGTCTCTGAAGCTACCGACCACCTCTCAATGTTTTATACTCTAGGATCGGGCCGTTGCCCCTACTCCACAACACCATATTTTAAATCCGGCCAGTCAGGGCCCAATAGAACATCCAATAATAGTCTTGGGACGTCAAAAAACTTCTTGGTTGGTGCCGACTTCCATCCACGTGGCCTGCCTTCCGGCGGCGACGTCACCAGTGGCGCCACTGTTTCGCATGGCTGCCGCTCAAAGCTCCACCATCCACAAGCTCGCCATTATACCCTTGGAGCTGGTTGTGGCCGGAGGCTATGTTGTGTCGCGGAGTTAAGTGTTGTCAGTTATAAAGTCCCTTGTCGTAACAAGGGTAAATACAACAGATCGTTCGGCAAACACACAAATAAGGTTGGTGTTACATTTGCATGTAGGAATGTAGTTTTAAGTTTTAATAATAAAATTGTCTTTCATGTTTAAGAACGTATTTTCTGTCGGGTCGTAGAACACAGTATTTTCCCGTTGCCTCGTAGTCAAACGGTATGTTGCACGGACAGTCAAGGGCGGCACGGAGACACTTGTCTCGGTCTCCCCTCCTGAAACGATTCTCTAGGTGTAGAATCTGGAGAAAAATTATAAGAACTATGTCGGGCTGGTTAAACCCGGTATAGGCCCCGGATCACCATCCTCATGGAAAACTCCAGCCAGGAGACATCTTCAACAGCTCCAGCCTCCGACAGGTCCACCGGAACAAACAAGACAGACGAGTGCAAGCATCACACAGCTCCAAGAATATGCAACTAGTTTCAACTCCAGTATTATGCAAGTTCCACATCAGAACTCCAGACGGGGCACAAGAGACAAAACCTCCTGGACAAGGACCTATCAAATAGACTAGTCTAATGGACAGAATTTCTTGGTAATTACCAAACTATAAGAATATACATATACTCTTGCACCTAAATAAAGGTGAGCCACAAGTGACTACATGGACATTAAAAACACCTTACACTATATGGTAATGAACACCATAGGGAAAAAAAAAGAAAAAAAAAAGATGAGGATGAAGAAACATCTTATAAGCTACATGAAGATGAAAACACTTACGAAATGGGCATGAAATTTGGGAGAGCGATTTACCTCTGGGCTTCCCCACAAGGAAAATAGCTAAAAACGAAATTCCCTCAAAAGATGATACACAGTATGATACAAGATGATACAGGATAAAAGCAACTCTATACATTTGCAAAACAAATCTCTTACAAATCATATTAGACTACCCTTCAAATTTCACCATTTCAATCCAGTAGCTTCAGGTGAAAAATCTTCTCTGAAGTACTTAATTTAACTTGTGACACATGGGCTGTAGTAAGACTACCTGGATTTTTTTCATCCTCCAACGCCATGGCTGGAGAAAGAGAAAGTTTTATCCTATAAGGACCTGAAAATTTGGGTGCCAACTTGGCACTTAATTGAGCTGCTTTACTGCTCAAAAGGTTGGTTTTAAGGTATACCTGGTCCCCAACCTTTAACGAGACAGACCCACTATGAGAATCATTCCTTGATGCTATTTTGGCAAAATATTTTTTTCAGATTTTGAGAGGCTTCCTACCATATCTCGTTAAGATCCTTTTGGTCAATGGTATCCCAAAAGAATTCATGGAGACACCATGAATTAATGAGTGGATGAAAAAGTCTCCTCCCGAAAAATAATTCAGCTGGAACCCTTTTGGTGACAGAACTCACTACATTGTTAAAGGCTAACCTTAATTGTTATAACACCATACCCCAGTCTTTATGGGAACCGGTCTGAAATGCCCTTAAGGCTGCTTTCAGATTCCGGTTGTATCTTTCCACCAAATTAGCCTGGGGATAATATGGTGTAATCTGTATCAACATGAACCCCCATGAAAAAGCTAATTTTTTAATTTCAGTTCTAACAAAGTGCGTAGCATTATCTACTACTATATGTAAAGGTGACCCGAAATTCGGGAAAAGCTTTTGACAAAGTAACTTACATATTTCAACTGACTTCATGGTCCGAAGTGGAAACAGAAATATAAATTTATTGAAACTACGAACCGCTACAAGTATAGAAGAAAAACCAGCAGTGGTCCTGGGCAATAGTCCAAAACCATCCAAATAAAGTTTTCCCAAGGAAAACTGGCTACTGTGGCACTATAAGGACTCCTTATCTTAACATTTCGCGGTTTTGCCCTGTGGCAATCCTCACATTGTTTCCTTGACATGAGAAACAGTTTTGTCCTGGCCCAAATGACCACCAAAATATGTGTTATGGTAATAGTGAAATATTGGACCACGTAACACCTGAAGAACAAAAAATTTAAAATTACGTGTTTTGGGGTCTACATGGCATATTAGGCCTTTACGAACATCATACCAGCATCAATGTCTGCCTTTAATTTCACTCACTCGGGATCAATTCCCTGATGCTGTTGTAACTTCAGGTAAGTTTAGGGAAACTCGTTCAAAACCTGAATTTTGTCAACAACATTTTTGCCTTCAGAACTGAAAATAGCACTATCTACTTGAACCTGTTGGTCTACTAAATTAGGACTTACTGAATTTTGTTTATCTATTGATTTACAAACTGTGTTACAAAATTGACTTAATCGATCTACTACAGCAACTTCTTCAGGAGGGTCAACGCAAAATTCATCTAAATCAAACACGTGGCATAAGGCGTCCGCCACACCATTATCCACTCCTTTAGTATGTTTGAAATTAAATTTAAACCTGGTTAGACGGACCAGCCATCTGGCTAACCTACCAGCTGGTTAGTTGTTAGTAAAAAACCAGCCAAGGGCCTGATTGTCCGTTTGCAATTAAAATTCTCCATTCTCCAAGTAATCACAGAACTTCTCCATTTCAAAGATGGCTGCCAGTACCTCTTCCTCATAAGCTGAGAACTTCTGCTCAGCACTTGTAAGAAGTATACTAGCATATGTTACAGGAACTAAGCTATTATTATCTCTTTGGCAGAGGACAGCTCCCAATGCCTTGGAACTGGCATCTATTTGGAGAACGAAAGGGCTTTCAAAATTGGGTAAGTGCAACACTGGTTGAGTTACTAATTTTTCCTTCAAAAGATAAAATGCCTGGTCTTGGACGTCACCCCACACAAATTTAACGGCTTTGCATTTCAAAGCATTTAAAGGTTCTGATATTGTTGCAAACTCTGGGATAAATTTGGAATAGAATCCTACCATCCCCAAGAAGCGCTGCGCTCCTTTAAGGTTTTTTGGCGCAGGGAAATTCACGATGGGTCGGATCTTTTCCGGATCCATAATCAACTTCTCTTCAGATATTACGAAGCCTAGGTAACGAAGATAGTTCTTCGCATGTCACCTTTTCAGGATTAACGGTTAGTCCCGCTTCCCTTAGGGAGGACAGGAAAGTCCGGAGATGTACAATATGCTCTGCAGAACTATTATTATAGACACATACATCATCGATGTACGTGAATAAAAATTCATACCGAAATTTTCCTTAAACCTGGAACAAAACTCTTGGCATGGCTTGAGGCCCGCAATTTACCCCCATCGGCAATCTCCGCCATTGATATTGTCCCCATGGAGTGACAAAGCCAAAATATCTCTAGACTCTGGGTATAATTCACATTGTAAGAACCGGAATTGAGATCAAAGACTGAGAAATACCGAGCGTTTCCTACATGCTGAAATACAGATTCAATTGTTGGGAAAGGATAAGAATCTACAAAAATCTTTTTGTTTACCCGGCGGTAATCGCAAATCACACTGTACTACCCAGGTACCTTTTTCGGCAGGAGAAATGCCAGACTGGAGTAAACACTGACAGAAGGTTCAACAAGATTATTTGCTTGCAATACACTAACAATATTCTTCAGTATCTTTAATTTTGGTGGAGATACACGATATGGCACTGAAAAGACAGGTTCCTGATCCTTAATTCTCAAAATAATTGGGTGCTTACTATAGTGACCTAATTTCTTCATGATAACATCAAAAAAATTCTAACTGTAACTTTTTTATTTGCTGATCCTGAACATCATCCTGACTTTGATTTTGGATGGCGATAACCTGCAAATTAAACTTCCGGGAATTAATAGCAACTGGTTGATCTTTACAAAATGAGAACACTAACTCTTTCTTTGCTACATAAACACAATCTCGTGTTTTCCCCAGAAAGTCTACTCCTAACAACAGTTCATGACTAAAGTCTGGAATAATTCGCAATTCAAATTTCCAAGTAAAACCCTCAATTCTAATTTTGAATATGGCAGTACCCTGTGAACTTATCACACAACCATTGGCTAAAGAGAAATCGATGGCTTCCAGTTTCTGCACTTTAATTAAACCCTTAGGCATATTTCTCACAAGGTAATTACAAAAGGAAGTGTTTATCAAAGAGTAAGTGGCCCCTGAATCCACAAGTGCAGCTACCTTAACCTGGTCGGAAATAATTATAGGAACATATAACAACCCAAATTTTCGCTCTATTCCTAAGGTATTTATGGAATGATTCCCAATTACCTTCCCTTTCTGCCGACAATGAGTTTTTTATATATCCTTTCTGTTGACACAAGAAACAAACTATATCTTTGCCTTTATCTTCCATAGATGTTCCACCATTAACCTTCCCTGTCTGCGTGTACCATGTCCGAGTGTGTTTCCTATTATTACCAGCGCTCTCATCCTGGACTACCGAAAACACGGATTTCCTGCGAAAACATTCTTTTGCCATATGGTTACCTTTCCCACAGATAATACAAAATTTTGAAGTTCCTCTTTTCCTATCTTCCTTAGGGTTTATTTTCATCTCACTACTTTCCCCAAACGAACAATCCTGCATAGTGCGTTCTACATCTGCGACTGAAGTCAAAAGTGGTTGTAATGTGGGTTGTGTGGCAAAGGCAAAAAACCTGCTATTTCTTGGAAGTAGGTTAAAAAAACATTAACTGGGTAAAGTAATCCTCAGCACATGGGTACCCAAGAACCTCAACTAGTCCTATAATTTCCTGTACGAAATTCTCCATATTCTGATTTGGCAATTGTCTTTTTCCATTAATTTCATACACAATTTTGAAACAGCTACCTCACTCGAGACTTGGCTAATACAGGCTTTAACCAGCCTCTCGAAACTCTAATTGTCATCCCTTGCTTTACAGAAATTAGGCTGTAGCTCTCCGGGTACTTTAAAAGTTACTGCTGCGTACACTACTTGCTTAGAGCAAACATTCAAAGTGATGATTGCTTGCAAAGCTACGAGAAAAGGAACTACTGCCTCCTAAGTAGTATTAACTAAAATGGGCAATCTAGCCGAGAGTTCTGATGGTATATATTTTAGTAATTTGAAAATATGAGTTGGCTCACCCACGGTCGCGCTAGCGGAGTTCTCTCCATCATCTTTACTCCGAACCAGAGTCCGAGCCTTCAGCCTCAACTCTGCTATGCCATCGCCATCAGCAACTGTTCCTCCCCCTTCTGAAAGAAGCTGAGCCAGCGCAGGCTTGCTCAGTTTCTGTACCCACGCTGTGGACATCGTTAAAGTTAGAAAACAGGCAACACACAAAAATGAAACCAACAAGTACCTAAGCCACGGAACCAAGACTGGAAGTGATTGAACTAGGAACTTTACTTTTATCACAAGACAATTCATGCGCATACCCAAAAGAGTATTTTTTCCGTTGCCTCGTAGTCAGGCACAGGCGGGCACGGAGACACTTGTTTCAGGCTTTCAGACATGAATCTACTTCCCTGTTTTGCTGCCAACATTGCTAGGAGTGCCTAGGGCAGTTTTTTACGTTAGAATAATACAACATTAAGTGCAGCGGTTTCTTTAAGTTTTATTTCTTAAGTGTTTCGATAACCGCGAACCAACTGTATTGTTAAAATATTGGTATTAAGGTTACAGTTATTACCGTCGGAAAGAAAACTTGTTTTTGGTTGCTGGCGACATTCGTTTCTGTGGATTTAAGAAAGCAGTTCCGACTGCGTGGTTCTCAGGTGCCGCACTGAAGACACTTTACTGTATAACATAGACTCTCTGACTTGTAGTGGTATGCTTTGCTTCGTCAGGTGCGCTATTGTAGGGCCTGCCTGGTAGGTTCTCTGACGAGGATGTTGGTAGTACGTTTGGGTTGCGAACTTGGCCCAGTTTTGAGCCATCGTTTTTGTTGTAATTTATTATGACTAAAGCGATATACGACTTCAACAATTCCCGAGAACAAGGACTAAATATGTTGTTTTTAGTTTTAAAATTATTCGATTTAATTACAGTCTAACTTCAGCCAAAAAAGTAATATCCTACTGCGCCCAATAGGTGTTCCATTACAAAATGTTTGCCGTGTATTTAGGTCGTGTTGATACCTGCCTGTCTCGTATTCAAAAGTAGTGGGTTCGATCTTGTCCGCATTAGGTGGGAATAGTATTTCCAAGGGGTTTTTCGTCACCAATAGCAGAAAAGTGCAGCTGCAGTTCCTTAGTTATGCTTAATAGTACCCATAAATCGTGACATGTGCCATCTTGGGCAAGATACGGTCTTCGATTGCCACATTTTGGTCAGACTTCGCACGTTTCTTATTACCGTTCCCAGGGAAAAATATTAATCAGCATGATTTTAAACCAGAAACTGGATGGAAGTATATGTTAGACTGATTTTCCGCGCTGGCGAATCACAAGCAGATCTTCAAATTAATGCAATCAAGCAATGACGTAGAATTTTGTATTTGTCTTTTCCAGTATATTCGAAATTCCGTTAAAATATTTGTAGGAATTGTACCGGAATTCCAAAACACGTATTGTAAAAAATCAGTATGCTGGCCATTTGTTGAAATCACTTTGTTTTGGCTTTTTATTTCCTCAGCAAAACTGCTATTCAATGTTGCTGGGACTCAGAAATAATTCTCTGCGCTTCTTGCGTGATCTCTTTACTTCATAATTTCCTTATTCTTTGAGAAATTATCACGTAACGTATTAATTAGTGTCTTTCCTTGTGTCTACTAAAATGTGAACAGTCTTACCTCAAGCACGCTTCCCCCGACCCACGATTCTTCCTTGCCGATCAGTCAATTCTGCCATCTTCGTCCATCCTATGCTGAAACCTAAGCCCCTAAGTACCCAACCCAAGTTCAGAAAGGCTTGTGCCGAATAGTTAGATTAGAAAAAAACAATATCTCGTGTTCCTTAGCGTTTCTTGATTTGTAATGCAGCATTTATTACTGTGTTTTTTGAGTTACATTACAATCAGCTGGCCTACGACATTTCTCTGAATGAGTTTCAGCTCTTTGCCTGTTAAGATTGAGCACTTTCATGCATACATTAATTAAACTGTTGGCCTGGAAGGTCTTCAAATTTCATGTAACGGACCTAAAAATGCCATCATTCCGATCATGCGCAGAAGAAGTTTTCAGAATCTCGTCTAACTTTCCTGTATACAGTTTCCAAATTTTTCTAAACGAGTTGTCCTGGAAAACTACCTCAACATGCCGGGGGGTGATTTTCGGAATTTCGTAACGATTTCTTATAAATCCTGGCCTTGGTGTTGATATTGATCGGTACGGGCGAATAGCTGCTTTTGTGTCCGTATACAGAACGTCAACACTTTCTTTGATCAACCTTAGGAAAAAGTAATTGCTCCAATCTGCTTATATTTTAACGGGCGCACTGTGTGACACGCGCCCAGTAAAGTTGGTAACGATAGAGGGAAAGTAGTTCCATATCTTAACGTCGACCTAAAAGTCTTATGTAACCATTTGTGATAATCTAAATTATTTCATTCGCTTTCTGTTTTTTTTTTATGCATCTAGGTGTAAAAATCACCAGATTTGTAAAATATTTACTTTACAAATCATTTCACAGCTTCTCTTGACCGACGAAGAATACACAACGTGCATACAAGTAGATCTCGATCAGGGCTTTCGAAAGAACTCAGTTTACCCTGATCAGCCTATCGATATGAACTTATCATGTGGCCGGGTGGGGGAAACAAGTGAAGTGAAGAGATTTGGGCGGCTCTTAACGGCAAGGTTTTGAGAGCCGATGACGGTGACTGGAAGTGAATATGGAGCGGCGCCGGAATTAAGGGGCGGGGGGATGGGAGATCCCCGAGAAAACCCGCCGACCAACGGCATCGTCTGGCACGATTCCCACTTGCGAAAATTCAGTGACCCGGCCGGGGGTTGAACCCGGTTCGCCTCGGTGGGAGACGAGGGAAACGATTGTTGCACTGAAGGACCGGGAGTAATTGGCTTGCGTGCGTAGTCATTGCTAATGAACGAAACATCTAAGCGTACTTGCAAGTCCACTAATTGGTGATGTGTGTTTCTGTCTGGTCCCAATAGCAAACCAGTCCTCCTCCCTCTGCGTGTCCTGGAAGGCAGTGCCTGTCCAGGACTCATTAGCAGGCCACGACGACGTCCGTTCTCAAAAGACTCGCCGTACTTTTCGACCCTAATTAGGGAGATACCGTTCTGCACGGCTCCTACGTTGCGGATCGCCTGGGCTATCTCTTTTTTTTTTCAGCCCTTAGTGGGAAATATAATTATTTGATAGAAAATATTTGATAACAACGAAGTCGTATTTAAATTTATTTCTATCCTGCAGCAACATCGAATTTCTTTTTATTGTATTCTTTCTGCTCCTTGAAGCAAACTGCATCCACGTTTTCCCGCCCGAAGAAAAATACGCCCTGTTTCGTCTCCTACTGTCTGGCGCAGCCTTTCATTACGGCAACATCAAAAGGTTTTCCTTTCTGGGAATCCTTCAGAAATACCTTTAATGTTAAATTTCAATACCTTATCTCCTAATAACTTGCTCCTCATTTTCTCTGAAGCGTAATGCCTTGCATCCGGTTGCGGCGATTATGTTTATACAGGCGCATGGAAGACAGTAACATAAATTTAATGTACGTTCCGTTCGTTAGGTACTTCATTTTTAACATTATAACTGGGCGTGGTTTAAATTGGGCTTCACCTGATGTTTTTTTCTTCAGATTGATACTCTCATTGGAACGTAAATAAAAGAAAGGATATGTTTTATAACTTGATTGCTGCATTTATGAAAAATTTGGGGGGTGGTGGGGGAGGGGAGGGGGCTCGAGGAAAAGCTACTACTACAGTGTAGGTACTGGTATCTCCAGGAACTAAATAGAGGTCTCAGTTACAGCACATTTGAAATATTGTAAAATTGACTGTGCACAGAATTTTTATTAAGACATTGTTCGCTCTTACTGCCAGATTAATTACTATAATTTTCCCCTGGATTGCAGGAATTCTATTCCTGCGGTTGAACAACAAAACCAGTTTTATTCACACTCACTTCTCGTATAATTACGTGCTTGTCGTGCTGTTGAGGAGCGTGTTCCCGACAAGAGCTGCAAGACACGACGCCGCCTCCAAATGGCGCCGCCGCCACCGCCTTCATCAATATTTGAGCGCGAGCAAGGCGGCGCGGTGCACCGTGTCACAGGCTGCTGCATTGTTTATCGCGGCGCGGCGAGGCGCGGGAGAGGACGGTCTGCGCGGCCGGCCGCCAGGCGCGCATGCGTGAACGTGCCGAGCCCCGGTGGGGGGCGGGGACGCCTGGGGGACGGCGTCGGCCGCCAGTCGACCGCGCGGCCAGTGGCGGAGCGCGCCTGCCTCGGAGCTAGCATGCGCCCGCGCGCGTAGTCTGCCCCCCTTGCTGTTTGCGCCGCGTCTCGTCATGCCGCCCCCGGCCCGCCGCCGGCCGCACGAGGGTCGCGAGTGAGCACGCGCTCCGCCCCCATGGATGAGCCGGCACTCGACTCGAGCCACGTCGACCCGCCTCCGCCTGCGCCGCCCTCCGCCGGCGGCGTCCAGCCCAAGAAGCCGCCGCCCTCAACGCTCTTGCTCGGCCCCAGCCCCTTCTACCGCAACGCGAGCGGCCGCTTGAGCCTCAATGACCGGCACCTGCAGCACAATCGCGTCCGGACGGTGGCGGCGGGGGCGGTGCCAGGGAAACCAGGCCCTCCCGGTGGTGGATGCAACACCTGGACTGCCATCCCGCCACAGTCGTGGAGAGCGGGCCACGTGGTGCCCAAGGCTGCCACCCCAACGGGGGGCGGCGTCACCCCGACACGCCGCTCCGGAGCCTCCACTCCGGCTACTCCAGGCTCCACCTCCCCATTCCCCTTCTACACCAAGCCCGATCCCATCCTGCCCGTGTCTCCTTCTACCCACGTGCGCCCCGGAGGCCTGGTGCATCCTGTGCCACGCCGCCCTCACAGCCTGGCCGCATCGCCCGCCGCCCCCTCTTCCGCCTTCATCACGTGGCAGATGCAAGGGGCAGGCGCCACTTCCCGTCGCCCTCACAGTGTCGCTTCCACTCCCGTGGTCCCCAAAGTCTCCCCTGGTCCTGGAGCGCCGTCGTCTCTACCATCCGCAGTCTTCAGGCCTAGAGATGTGCCATTGTCTCTGTCTTCCCTCGGCATTCTTCAGCAGTCCATCGCAAGGCGGCCTCTCAATCTGCCTCCCGCCGCCACGTACTCGCCTCCCCCGCCCCCCGCACCCGAGGCCGCTCCTGGACGAAAAATTGACGATCACCTGCCTCCCAATAACGAGTCCTCCCTTCGTGCTCAGTCATGCAACCCCATTGCCGCGACCGACGCATTGGGATCCTCTCCTCATCCAGATTCTCTCCGGCCAGTCGGTCCCCCACCTTCAAATCCCCCTGAACATGCTCCGATACGACGCCCCAACAGTCTTCCTACTACAAACCTTTCTGGTGTCGCCTTGCAGCCACCTGTGTGCCAGCCCAGTAACTCCACGTCCTCGAACATCCCTGAGCCCTCGCTTCAACCGCTACCTCGCCGACAGCACCCGCAGTCCGCCACCGATGTCGTCGAACCCTCCCCAGCACTTCGTCGACCGCACAACTCATCTTCGGATTGTCCAGAATCCGCTCAGCAAGCAGTTCTTCGTCGTCCCGCCAACCTGCCCACGACAGACGCCAACAACCCACCATCGCAGCCTGTCCTTCGTAGACCCACCACTCTTGCACCCCAGGCAGTTCTGCGACGACCCACCACTTCGCCTGCGGCGAGCTATGCTGAATCCGAATGCCAGCCTGTTCTTCGTCGACCCGTCTCTCTACCCACAGCCGACATCACAACTCTTCTTCGTAGGCCTGTCTCCCTGTCCTCCGCTGAAGACGAAGAGTCCCCGACCGAGTCAATTTTTCACCAGCACTTCTTATTTTCCACGACGGACGACCTCGACTCAGCAATCCGACCTGGTCTTCGCCGACCCGTCGTGCTGCCTGCAGACCTGCCCGAGCTGGCCTCGCAGCCAGTGGGACCCCGCGTGCTGGACCCCCCGGAGCCGGCACCACCCTCCCCGCCGCGCCGCCTCCAGGGTGCCAACACGCTGCCCCACGCCGCCACCGCGCCCACGCTGACCACGTCCGCCGGCGGCTCGCACACGTGGTCCTCCCCAGGCAGCCAGCGCCGCGCCGTCAGCCCCTCCGACTCTGGCTACCGCTCGCTGCCTTCCTCGGCCAGCGACAACCAGCTGGTGAGGTCGCCGCCGGCGCCGCCCCCGAGCACCCCGGTGTCGGTGGCGGCCAACAGGCGCCTGTCGCTGCCCGCCGCCGGCTCGGCGCGGGCTGCCCTGGGGCTGCCCTTGCCGCGACCCAGCCCCACCTTCCATGGCTTGCCGTTCCGGCCGCTGTCGTGTGGCCTGTCGCCGAGTGGCGCCCCCATCTTCCTGGGCTGCACGCACCTGCACGGCAAGCCGGCGACCCCAGCCGCCTACGCGCTGCACCAGCTGCTGCTGCAGCAGCCGCGCAACGGCTTCAAGGGCGTCGACGACAAGGTGCGCCTCTTCCTCGAGATCATGGACACGCAGGAGAAGTTCGAGCAGGTGAGCTCGCACCTGACCTTCTCGTACTGCGCCGCGTCCACTCCTCATACTCGTATCAAACGCTGGCTGGTTCATGGTTAATTAAACGTTTTTACATCCCTACTTAGTTTCTTTTTTTTCTCCCGACCACTCTGTGGCCTTCCGCCTCTGAATACGCGTACGTACAGTTATGTATGCACATCATACTCAGTACATGTGTACAGACGAACATTTCCACTGACTTTATTTCTTTAACTGTATGCCGGTTCTTGTGACACTGTCAAATATTTAGAAACAGAAATACGTTGGAGTTGAGCCTGTTCTTATTCATGTAGGCATAAAACAAAATCACTACTATTTATTTATGACTACTATGTATTTAAAGATTAAATATTGGATGCTTAGTAAGACGTAGTGCTGTTTCTAATGCGTTGCTGACTTTATTGTTCGATCTGTTTATGCATTTTTACGAATGCTGATTTTAAAATGTTTTTTTAGCCTTGAACAAGCTACATTATTTATTACTATGCTATTATTACTACACCATAGGAAACTCTCAGTCTCTGGTATTTTTTTTAAAGCGAATTGGTATAGCCACCAAACACGTGTTTTTCTGGCGTGACATGATTTCAAAGGAGCGTTAATTATTCTTCAAACCATGATCAGCAACCTTTTAAGCTGAGGACGCCAGTTTTGCAGGTTACGTCAATTGTGTTTCGTGTTTATTTAACTCATTGTCGTCATGTTGCGCCAGGAAATCAAGCCTAGTTGACTCTGTTGTTTCTTTACAGTATGTGCTATTAGTTGATCTGCCACTTTAATTGCTGCCTGTTCCTTGCATACTACTCCACAAATAAAGTGACTTGTCTTCTCGGGGTGAAAACAATTGTCGTTCGGGTATTTCAAGTGAATTTTTTCAATAAATACCGTACAAACTATTATGTTTAACTACCCCTCTGTAGTAGAAAAGTAGCGATCCTTCTCTTTGATGTCGAAGCATTCACGTCTAAATTTAAACACAATAATAAATGTAGACCGGGGTACAAACAGTCTTATTACAGGGACATTGTCCTGCAGAACCGTTTCATATCTTTGCATATAAAACTGGCAAATGACTTTCAGGATTTCTTTGCAATTTGCTGATAAACACTTTTCCGCAGACTTACCCCATCTGTGCATATTCCTCTTATGCTAGCAGCAAGCGTTATTTTGCTTGAAAGATGTTAATCTGCATTCCACTTGTGAGCGAAAGTACTTCAATTGATCAGTTCACCATTGTGAAGTGGGCGGAGTCGAGCTGGCGATATATGTATACACACACACACACAGTGTTTAAAATTTGTATTGTTTCTGGCGAATTGGTTCCATATTATATTGCAATATTCGTCGTTGTTCCGTACCAGATTGCAATATTCTTTTATATACCTTCAAACTTTATTAGAACCGAGCGTGTTTGAGCGCGCATGACTCGCATTTGGCAGGTCTTCGGATCGACCCCAACCATCTCCATTGGGGTGATCATTCTACCGACGTGTTATTTTATTTCTGTTCTACGCAAATACTAACGCCATTTCAAAGAAATGTTCAATATTCAACCCAGCGTCTCCATCCATCATCTATATATAAAATGGGAAATTGACTGTCTGACTGACTGATATATCAACGCCCAGCGTCAATCATTGTTCCTAGAAACATGATCTTTAAAGGAAACATTCATTGTGTAATGTAGGCAGCCACTGACAGCCACTAAGGAGGGAATTTTTCAAATTTCAACCCCTAAAGGGGTGAATTGGAGGTTAAATGTTTGTATGTAGAATAACATATAAGAGTGTCCTATTAATTCGTGAAAGTACTATAAAAATAATAAAAACAATTGTTTAAATGTTTCTTATAAATAAACCAATAGTAAAACGGTTCTATTAACTAAAATGGTAAAGAACATTGTTTACAAAGAAGTATTGTAAAAAACCTAACGTGCATATTGACACGTCCGATTAATAACAAAATCTCCAAATTAACAGCCGCAGTTCTCTTACTTTTGAACTAGCATTTCGTTCTACTTATTATTTTTAAAATGTATTCTATTTTAAAGACATAGGTATTTATTATTTAAAAACATATTGTAACGAAAACACGAATTCCACGCTAATAAGTCGCGGACAGAAACTAGTTTTCGCATAAAAGGGATGAAAATTAATTTGTTTAATGACAGTGTAAAAAAGCTTACCCGTTGTGAAATTAAAATGGTCGTTACCACGCTTTCCTGTGGCTGTTTATATGCATTTGCTGGAAAAACTTTCGCTTTGTTTTATCTTTAGTAGTTTTTCTTGGACTGTTCACTAGTGCCAGGGATACTTCCCCAATTAAAATGTTCTACCCTTAATGGCCTTCGACTCTTCCTGGGCTGAGAGAGTACACCCCCATACGTTTAATGCTGTATAAAGGCTAACGTAAATGCTATCGTACTTTCCCGGCGGAAAATACGAGGCCACAGATAGGGAGATCTTAGCTACGGACTATCAAGTTAACTGAATCTGCTCTCTTAAACACGAGTTGAGAAGTCTTTTGGGGAATCGTTCAGTTACTATTACTGTTGGCTCGCCTTTGTTCGTCCGCGCAACAAATTTTAAGAAATAAATAATTTTTATTAGCTTGTTCGTAACTTGCTACTAACGATTTAGCTAACCATGTACCACTGTAAATGCTTAACCCT
The DNA here is from genome assembly GCA_029891345.1 of Dryococelus australis. NCBI lineage: Eukaryota > Metazoa > Arthropoda > Insecta > Phasmatodea > Phasmatidae > Dryococelus > Dryococelus australis. The sequence goes on from CM056996.1 coordinate 75,509,311, forward strand.
GCTGTTTTAGTTTTTGTCTTAGCTGTATTTTGTAATTGTGCGATATTTGATGTGAATTTTTTGTGTCTACACGATATATCCACGATAACCTTATTTCAGGGCATTCTTTATCGCCAAGCCTCTGAGGTGTGCTAGCTACTTATTCGAACTTTTCCCCCCCATGGCCAGCCATAGGGATGACCACGCATGCATGATATTCCATTCTTACTACTGTACCCTTTCTGGGAAATGCAGAGGTATAAGTTATCCTTTTATTGAGTTGCCTGATGTTTTTATTTTGACCTGTGGCTTTCTACTGTCGTACCATATTGTTTTCTTTTTTTTTTTTTAATTTTTTAATTTTTTCGCCATGTATTCGATGTTTTTCACCACTTAAGTGGATTGCAATTTCTATTCATTTCTACCCTTTATTGGTTGCCCTTGATACCCGGAGTACGGAAGTTGCGTGACTGACCCATCATTCACTACCGCTTCCTACATATGGAGGAGATAATAATTCTATATACTACACCTTCTACAGTCATACTAACTACTATCACCACTGTGCACTACATCACAGCTCCTTTCATCGGCGTTGGATAAGTAAGCGGAGAGGGCGCCTGTACCGCCTTACTCGATCCCCGTGCACACACCACCGGTCCGTCCGTTCGGAGTCGCGTCCTTATATCTACCTTTCAAATGTCACCTCATGAAAGACGGGTTTGCCATGCCAGTAGACAGCGCAATTATACTTCACTGATTCGTGAACTCCTATCGTCCGGGTCACCAAGTTTTATAGTCTTATAGGTTCATCAGTTACGACACCGTTCACGTTCTCGTGGTTGTTGAAGGCACCCAGACAGCACAGCCATTTTCTGTGGTTTCTGCGCAGCATACTCAACGCTATCATGCAGCAATATTATGGTGCTGTTGCCATACAGCTTGCAAAACCCAGCAGGTTCTGGACACAATTCTTTGCCGTGCGAGGTCCCTATATTTGTCCCCTATTGAACACGTATGGGATATAATGGGGCGAAGTTTGCATCACCGCCAACTATGACCACCTGCCCAAACACTGACTGATCTATGTGTGCAGTTGCAGGAAGGATAGTGGTATGTGCTGTGCCCCATTTTCCTCAACTCCTGGAGCACAACCTCGTACCCAGTCCACCTTCCTACCTTTCTTAAAAGGACACAGGATGAGGAAAAAAGCCATAAAGTATCATCATCATAACCAAGTAGCAGAGTAAATAAGTTTTTGTTCATTGCAGTGCGGTTAACCTTGTTCAGAATTATTGAGAAAGGGACACTATCTCTACCTGAGTGAAAAGCTGAAATTTACATTTAATTTCTTTACTTTGTTCTAAAAAAAATCAGTATCACATTCACTTCTGACATTTCTCAATATTCACAAAGTTTTCAGAAGATTATCACAGCTCTAATATTCCTTTTAAAACTTTAAAACATGTATAAAAAATCCTCCTTTTATTTAATTTAATGCACACAAAAATCGTCACCTCGGGCCTTTTCCTTCAAAGCACCATTTAGCCTATTTTTATTTTTCACCATATTATTAAAAGTATTCTAAGAACACATCCATATAAAAAGAGCAATATTCTGCTTCATATCGCAAAATGGCGGCACCAATATTTACTACAATACTGCGTGATTCACTTTTACCTTTAAAGAATGAACCTTTATTCTAGGCACACTGCTGCCACACTTTCTTACAACATACATTAAAAACTTATTTTAAAACAGAATTCATGAACCCCATCACAATAAACGTTAAAATAAACCATTTTCTTTCTTTCCTCACCTCGCAGGGTGAACACAATAAATCCCACGAAACAAATACGCCTCTGCGCATAAACTCTCAAAGAAAGCCCGCTGGAGTGATGGTCTCTTTCACTATACTCTCCATTTGTTTTCTGATTTGAAACGTTTTTCTAAAAACATCCCCTGGAAGATCACCCGATAAAACAGACGGGGAAAACTCTCCCCCCTTCTATAGCCCAACCCTCACACTCCAACCACCAACTCGTAACATCCTGGTCTGCCAGGCTGGGGATACACTCTCCACCAAATCGTGGCTTGTCCTAACGCTCACCACACACACTGCCAAGGAAGCCAGGGATATGCTCCCCACCAATACCGAGGTACAGGCTTGCCCCCTTGACTCCACACAATACCACACGCATCAACCACGGTGAAAGAGCAGGAACAGGGATATTCTCCCTACCACTAAGGTGTTTCCTCTCCTCCACCCACACATACCACACACACACCAATACAACATTTGCACTCCACTCCAATGTCACCTTTTCAATATCATACTTCGCACTTTCCCTAGTCCACGCTGTCTTCTTCAACAAAATCTGCCAGCTATTTTTCTATGCCCAAATTCCGCTACCAGACGCACTATTGTTCCTTTTCGTTGGCTTAGCAGGATTAGCACTTCCACTTCTTTAACCTGGTCTACTAAGTTCATTCAAAGTGAGGCGCACTCATGTAATTTTAATTTTTCCTATTCCACACTTCGAGGAAAAATCAGTGCTCCTGCGCCCACGCTAATCTTCACTTTCCCGAATGTTCCCTCACCTGTTTTTCTCCTAAGTCCAGAATAGTCTCAGAAATTTACCACAAATACATTCGGAATCCAACGTCTCGTACCTTCGCCAAAAATTGGGAAAATATTCGCGCACAGAGCTATTCAAACCAACTCAGATCCATCTTCAATCCAACCCGCCGCTAGAATTCGTGCAATCGGTTCACTCAGTCTATCACTGTCGCAACCATGAGATACTAAGTCCCGATTCTGCAATCCAAATGATACATTTCCTAAGTCCATTCCACAACGCGTTTCAGGCTAAGTTCCACAAGCGCGCCTCTCCCAAATAAACTAAGTTCCAATTCCTGCACACTGAAATATTTTCTGTCTACTCTGCTCGTTCAGAGGCTAAGTCCACGATTCTCCTCGCAGAAGTTAAAGTCCCTCGCAGCAGACTAATGGCGAATAGCATTATTTTTCTAAGTCCAACAGCAGTTATACTTATCTTCATGCAGCGGAAACCTCTCGATGTTCTTACTCAGAGCGGAACCACATCACCCATTGAGCACCAGCACGCCGGCTGGGGACAATCCAGCTCGCGCACGCGTATTTATACAGGCCGAATCCCTACTCCTAACCATCTCCTATACGATACCAGCGCCACATTTTCGATCGACATGAGCTCTTTTCACAGTACTTTGTGCAGTGGTGCGCAAACGAAGCTCCAATCACTGACCGGCAGCAGAAGTTGCTCCTTAGCTTTTCCTGCTGCAACCCGGTTAGCATCGCTGCAATGCGGGAAATCATACGCGGGCCACCCCTGGCGTTTTTCTCACTGAAAATCGGTCATACTTACTATATCTCATCTTACATGTGACGGTCACACCGTCACAGTGCCCCAGGACACTATCCGTCACCTGTGTGATTGAATTCCTCATCGCATCGCTGTCTGCAAATCGTGGTTCACATTTTTTTAATCAAACCTTTAGAAAATCACTCTATATATGATGGGTTTGATTGTTTCCCATATATAATTTATCACTAGCGTTTTATACTTTTATTAACATAAAAGTACCTTACTTTTTGGTGAAATTGAACTGTTAAGCTCTATTTGCATGATGCGGAGGAATATCCTGCAATTAGAATTTTTGGAGGGCTTCAGAAAAGCCCTGCTAAAGTTCTACATTCAGGATATTCCTCCGCCAAAGCTTTAACTAAATGTAGAAAATTATACCAACAGGACAGCGCACCAAATTCGTGTGCATTCAGTGTATTAATATTTTGCATGAGAACTATTTCTTACTAAGCATTACCAACACACATATTTTCTGCCTCTGTTTATTCATATTAACTATAAATGAAATATAACAATGTGTGTATAAAATATAAGTAAAAGTTATATATAGTGAATACTAAGAAATTTTTTTGTTAACACACGTATAAACGCTTGTGATACACGACATATGTAAGGAACAACTAAGCACGTTGTATATGGGGTGATTTTTGAAAGGTTTGATTCAAAAAGTGTGAAGAAACTGGGGATAGATTATGGCCGAGAGAGTAGGCTCTATCCCATGTTGAACGCGTGCTTTGTGAATGCTAAACAATGCGCCCTCTTTGCATGAAAGACTAATCACTACTCATTTGTACTATGATCTAGTGATTGTTTTGTAAAGTTTCACTTAAGGAAAGAGGGTGTAGCGATATCCACGTCCAGCATGATTTCCATGTCCATCAGTGTATATATACTGAGCATGAAAAATGAACTTCTATCTTCTTCTGCGAGATATTCCTGGTTGTAATAGAATATGAAATGTTTGACATCAGTGTTAATCATATGTTACTTGGCACTCAATGAATAAATAATAATTACTTGTTAATTCCCAAGTGAACCATTCTGTATAATCGGTACATGTTGACCTTAGCTGGCAGCAATTTATACTGTTCTTTGGTTTCGAGGTGTAAGTGAATGTAATATGCATGACTCAAAGAAAATATCAATGATTAACGAAAGGATCCTCGGTTTTGATGATCGGTATATTGCACGCTATTATACTGTGTACGAGCTTCGTTAAGTTCTGCCATAGCAACTGTTGTAGCTATTACGCAGCCATAACAGCATTTTCCCCTGATATGGCCGTATTTCATCGAGATTTATTGTAGGATCTGTCCCATTTCTGTCTCAGTTCCGTAGGGACTACCTTTCGTACTTGAGCAGACATGTTGCATTTCAGAGCCTAGTGTGCTTTCCGTGATAATTACTTGAGACTAATTCATATAGGCTATTCACTGTAAAGTGATCACTTTTGAAAGTCCTCTCATTTGGAATAATAGTCAATATATATTTTTTATTTTAGCCTCGGGTGTTAATTTCTGAGTGTGGTGGAATATACACACTGTGCTTATTACTTACATGGCAATATTCAATTTATAAAGGTGGTAAAAGTATGAAAAATGCCTGAAAGTAAAAAGTAACTAGGGCCTCAAAAGTGTTCACTTTACCGTAACACAGGCTATAGTAAAACTGATAGTAATGTGGCTGTCTTAATCACATAAACATTTCGTTGAAATTAATTTAGTTGGCTTTAAAATACAACAAAATCAGCACTGACGATGATAGCTTTTAAAGTGTACTCGAAACTTAACGCTATCCGCATCGCAAAATATCTAATAACATTTTTTTTTCCATGTAACTATTTATGACATATATTTAACTTCACTGTTTTGTGTAATTCTGCTGATGCAGTGCTAAAGAATCTGTGTAAACATTTGGTGTTTTTGTGTGTGTGAGTTTAAGAGTCAACTAAACTTTTTGTAGGCCTGTATGCTGATAGTAATTCACAGTTACGAAATAGCTACATTGTATAAACTACAATAAATCATAAATACTTGAAAACAACTATTCCTTCGCTTTTGCATTATCGACCCTACATTGACATAGCGCGTATACGAAGAAAATCTCAGTACCTGTGGTTGACTTGCAGCATCTACAACTAACGATGAGAAAAATGTAACGGCACAGCGCAGCGTAGTATGGCGTTAAAACAGCCATTTTCCAGTTTCTAATGGAGAATTATAAAGCGAGTTAGTGAGAATGCCAAACTTGACAGTTTATCGTTATCAAATCACACCCGCGCGTACAGGCTAAAACAAACATCGTCGAAATGTCGATGTGAAAGTTTTCGTCAATACATAGAACTGTTTTTTGTCAACTTTTTTCCGGCGTATTATTATTTTTTGCCTACATTGCAGAGTAAGTTTCGCAGCAAATTGAGAATTGAAAATAGTTTGGTGGGATTGTGTTATCCGGCCTACATATGAAAGTTTTCATTGGTGCGTAATTATATCCTGTTTAGGTATTTAGTTATGTGTTATTGGTTAGCAAACGTACGTACATTGTAGTTAGTTTCAAAAGTATACATAACATCCCCCAGTACTATTTAGTCTAATTTATTGCGTCTTTTTACTGACATAAATTCTAGGCGGTGCCGGGAGATTCGTGAACAGATACGACAATTCATCATCAAACAATGTTATGCATTTCCAAAACACTATAATGCAGCAAGCCAATCCATGGCTGTATAAATTTACATACTTGAAAGTACTTCCTATTTATATCCTCTTATTCTGATTGGTTAGACAAAGCTGCTAATGTTTACGCTAGCGCCAGTTGTAGATAGCGTGTAGCCGCGTGTTAGTTATGCTTCATAAACTGTTTAAATGCTGCAATAAATTTTAAATGGGGCCTAATGTTGAAATTAGGGGTCAATCTGTTTTTATCTGATTAACACGAGAGTGAGAGCTTGCGTAATATTGACGTATTCATGTGTGTAGCAGTTTTACAATCTCAATTGATATTCTACTGGCGAGAGGAAAAACATTGACTGGCAGCCATTATCTCGTATCTAATTGCATTCTAAGAAAAAAATCATTACTGGGTACTGGATTACTTAGCTTATCGTAGAAGCAGCAACAGTCTGATCACCGCGGAGGAACCATCGCTCTCGAGTGGCACTCCTGGCCAGTATTTATACAAAAGTCACCAAATTTTTAACACACTGATTATGACCTATAAGAACTGTCTCTTCCATGTCCTTTCAATAAACGCCACCAGCACACAAATTCTCCACGGTGGGTGGGGTGGCAAATTCAGGGGGGTGCCTCCAATGAACGCCGATGTCGTCCCACCATGCCTCCTGGAGTCTAGGGTGCGCACCTTATCGCAGAGCGCCTTGGAATCGGCCGCCCGTAAAGCAGCGACGAGCCTTACGCCAGAACGTCGGGAGACTGTGGCGAGCGTGCATGCACCAGTTTGCATCAGGCGGTGAGTTACGCTGCTCAGTCGGCCTTGGGAGGCCCTGCCGCGCGCTGAACCCACGTCGCTCCGGGCAACGACCAACACCTGCCGCATGTCCGGGCAACGGACTCTTGAGCTGAACTTCACCATTTCGTTCGTTGTGGACACCCAGAAGAAAGAATTCTTACAAATTACGCCAAAATGCAAGCAAGTGAAGATTCAACGAAGACAATATTGTAGTTAGAGATTTTTAGCAAAAAAGAAAAATATTCATAGCCCGCATCATCTATGTCCAAACCGGGCAGCCGTATTTGCTTAACATTGATGGCGTGTCGGAATTGCATTTTCTGCACATACGAAATGTGTGCTAAATACTTCGTTCAAACAGGTGGCAGATTCCGTTTTACCTGTAACAGCAGAGCAAAGAAAACTTTAAATTCAATACGTGCTTAAAAAAAAAAACCCAACATTTTTAAAGTCACATTTTGAGCAAAAATCAATTTGATCGTGTCAGAAAAAAAGGGGGGGCGGGTGGCGTTATGAGGAAAATTGAGACGCCCCGTCTCAGTTACAAGAAGTACAAAAATGAACATAACAGAACAACACATTCCAGCCGAATGGCTCTTCCAGGTTGACATAACTGTAGGGAACACAAACGTAAAGAGTACTGAAACAAAAAAAAAAGTATAAAATCATTTACTAATGAAGTATGCGAACGCTTTTTATGCCTCATATTTGAAGTACTAATACCTGTTAAGTTATCTGCATCTATCTACACCAACACATAGAAAAATAAACTAGACTAACCGAATTGTTTAGCAGGAGAATTTCCCCTGCCGCAGCGAGGAATCCAATGTACGCGGTATGAAGTCAGCCAGTTTCGTCTTTCGAATGCGACTGTGAAACAGCCAGTCACCCCCGCCAGTTTACTACCGAAAAGTCGTTGAGCTCTCGGGACGAAATCAATTTTCCAATTTTCCCGTGCTCTCGGTCGCGATCAATTTTCTTTCGACCCCTCTCTTCCAGCGGCCCTTGTATACGATGTTCTCATAACCTGAGAAGCAAGGTGCTATCTATATGCAAACTTCAATCGTTGCATGCATAATGTCGTGAAATCCGAGAAGCAATCCCGCAGGCAAACCTGAGTGAATACGCACCTCCTAAATCCTCGGGAAAATCCTCTTGACGGAACTAAAATGCAGAAGATTCTGTCTGAACTTTGAAGGATAGCTGTGTTTCAGCTCCGGCTTGAAGTTTTTTTCATATAGAGATAGATTGTACTGTGTGTTCTTTAGCTTTCCAACAATTTTTTATAATTTTGCATTCTGATACAGTAGGTAACTTGTTAACGAATGTAAGTTTATTTTTTCTTTTGCACGTTTTTCTTGGCGCTCCATCAATTTAAATAATACGTTAAACCACGAACCAAATATACAATTAAGCTTTTAAACAAATCCTATAAAAATAAATAGTAAAAATTCCATTACTTAGTTAATGGTGAAATAACGACAAGATCTAAATGCGAGTAATGAACTATTTATTTTGTGAGTCTTGCTGTGTCACAAAGTTTCCACGTCGACTTTCAAAAGGTTCGCCGTTGTTTCTAATACTTGCTTGGGCGGTGTATCTTCGAGATGTAGTGATGATTCCAAAGAAATTTACAGTAGGAAGGAATCAGTTATTTGTTAAAAATATAAAATGGATTAGAGAACGGGATTGAAAATTGTTTGCATCTTACCTAGATTAACGCCTTGAAGGTTGAAGATGTGAAAACAAGGCCAGCATTATTACATTAATTACTAATGCAAAAACGTGTACGTATTTTTAGACTATGTTAGCAATCGATAAATAAAAACGGTAATAGTTTTTAATCGAAAAAAAATTTAAAATTATTAATTTTGTTAAAATTTTGTTGAATAGCCATTTATGAATAAATTAGGTACTCGTGAAATTTGACTTGTGAAGTAACTATTGTAATGTACAGAATGGTCCATATGTCTTGTCACCCCCCGAAAATGTATTATCCCCTGAAAATGTCCTTTCACCCCCTTAAAAAGTTTTTTTTCACCCCCTGACAATGTCTTGTCACCCCATGAAAATATCTTGTCACTCATTACATACATACATAACCAGTAATAACGCAATATAATCCAATACATCATAATGTATTCCAATAATCACAGATTTTCAGGAGGTGACAAGACATGTGGGCCATTCTGTAATAGTTCCAAAACAATGAAACACCAAAACTAAGTACTACCTGTCTGATAAGTAATTACCGGTGGCAGTCGGGGGAACTACAGTGTTGGTATGATGCAATCGCACTGTGCAGACTGCGGTGAGCCGCGCTCGTTATAGCTAGGGATAGGAAAATTTCGTGAGTTCAATGACCTCTATGCTAGACTCCACAATCCTTTGTATAATCGAACCTTAGATGTTGGTTCATTGGCTGTTCCCCCAATGCTACCCCACATTTGGCAGTACAGGATTCTCTTCTTGTTCCCATGCAAGTCGGCTATTGGTGCGGAGTCGTCCAGGGCGTGTCTAATAACTCTGATCTAATTGCAAAGGTGACTTCAGTGTACACGCGTTTGAAATCTATCTTGTCCTGAAGTGAAGTCGCGAATTTTTCCTATCCCTAGTTATAGCCGAGTGTTTTGTGTGTGTCCAGAAAGATCTCCGTCAGCATTGATCGCTGCTGTTATTTCATTTGTAAAGTAAAAGTGTTATTATGAGTGTTATCGCGACGTAACAGAACGAAATGTGAGTTGACAAGTAATCGGGGCGTATGTACAGAAAGATATCATGGGAGGTGAACCGATCACATTGTAGAAAGATTATTTACAATGTTTTACAATTTTGTAATGAAGAAAAGAAACGAGGTCTCATTATCCCGTTAGACAAAGCAGTAGAGAGGGCGGCCAAAGCAGCAGGTGTAAGTGAAAAGACAGTGCGTAACATTCCTAGACAGTGTGAGATAGCCGGCATGACGGAACTGCCATTTCCACCCCAGGTAAACGTCGCCCACGGCAAAATAAGACGGAACTTGACGAATTCGATAAAAGTGTCGTGCGCCGAACGTTGTTGGAATATTATTTAGTGCGCGTAAACTCCTTAGCTGTGAAAGAAAAGATACCGTTTTCTGGGAAGAAGGATACATTTAGGAGAATGATTAAATGTATGGGATTTACATTTTAAAAATGTAAACATGTTAGACACATGCTAACGGAGCGAAGAGATATTGTCGCAAGGTGTGCAGCCTATCTACGTGCACTGCGGCAAAATACAAATGGACCTAACAAACCTGTCGTGTACACGGACGAAACATGGGCTCATAAACATTGACGATGGTCTAGGAGTTACGGTAGAACAGCATATGTTGTGTTCATTAGCCTCCTAGAGTCTATTATACATGTGCACGGAGTGTACAGCTTCCCAGCTTCCCGCTCTACACACCTGGAATACCAATGTCTATAGGCCGTTCACGGTAAAGTGAGCACTTTTTGAAGCTGTTTCATCAGACATAATAACCAATAAATACATTTCATTGTGGCCTCGGAGTTTTGGTTTTGGGTATGGTTTGGGTATGGGTATAATTACTTTTCAATAATACAAATTAACCAATAAATTGAAATCAACATATTCAGAGTACATATCAGCATGTCATAGAGCAACACAAACAAGAATAAAAATATTGAAAAATTTTGATTGGTGGTTTACAATAAAAATATTACGCGTTTTAAATTAAATAATCATAAACCTAGGAGGGGTAAAAAAAATAACGTTACTCAAAACAGTAGGTAAATAGACGTGTGCTAGTGTCCAAAACACATATGTAAATAATTATCATAACTGTATACAAACATAATTACGTGTTCAACTTGAACTCGTCATAATATCAACGTGTAAAGTATTTCCTCAGAATGACGCATATAGCATGTCTTGTGATTTTTAATGTAATTAATTTCCGGTAAAATGGGTACACTGGGTTTATTACTTACATGGCAGGGTTTACATTAACAAGTGGCGGAAGGGTATAAATTGGCTGAAGGAAAAAGTGCTCACTTTAGCATGAACGGCCTACAGTTGTCAACAGACAACAGCGCGTTCGCTCTTCAACGGCAAAGACTTGTCAAACGTGTAGTAATGCCGTGTTTCGTGCGATGCAGTTCGTAGTGTTATTATCTACCGGCTCGCATGATTCTCGAGTATATTCCATTCACGTTTTCTTCGGCCTTTTTCAATCAAACCTCTGAAAAATCTCCCCATGTATGACGTGTTTAGTTATTTCCTAAATACTCTCTGTATCGCTAGCGTTTTATACTTGTATTCATAAAAGTTACTTTTTTGCTGTTAAATGAAATGCTATTCATATTTTATCTACAAATTATAATACTTCATTTATAAATAATCTGAATAGAAATCAGGGAGAAAATACGTACGTTGGTAGCGCCTAGTGAGAAATAGTCCTTATACAAAATACTGTTACACTGAGTGCGCACAAATGTGGTGCGTTGTCCCTCTGGTGTAATTCTCGGGGATTAGTTAAGCTTAGTTTGCACGAGGCGGAGGAATATCTTGAAAATAGAACTTTAGCGGAGCTTCAGAAAAGTCTGAAGTAACCGTGCATGGACTATAGTTTCTTCTACTCGATAGTGTGGGAGTGTTATGTGTGTGTAGGAATGTGTGCGCGCGCGCGTTCATGCGGACACTTTTTAAGTCTGAGAGCACGGCAGGGTTCTTCTTCCTTGTATCTCGAGTTGTTACGAAAATTGATGGCGAAACTTTTCAGACAGCAGCAGCTTCTATTTTTCTTAGTTCGCTCACAGCACGCACTGACGTCGCAACTTTCCTGAGTGGTTAGTGTCCCACGTGGCGGCTTCCTTTCAGTTTGCGCCCTTCCGGCAGTCTTTTTCAAAGGAGCCATGATCGATGTGATATCGCGACAATGTGATATCGCGCACGTGATGTTTTCCGTTGTCACGCTAACTTGTAGAAGACACGAGAGGATAGATACATTTTCGCCTTTGACAGGAGCAGGTGACTCTGAACTCATCCATCATCGCACTGCTTATCTCTTCTCCTAGCCTGTATGCATTGATATAGTCCATTCGCGGTCACTCCACATTTTTTCTGAAGCCCTGCTTAAGATCTACTTCCAGGATATTCCTCCGCCTCGTTCTAACTAAGCTTAACTAAGTCTTAGAGAATTACACCAAAGAACAACGCACCGAATTCGTGCGCACTCAGTGGTAAAGGCTGTTCACGGTAAAGTGAGCACTTTTGAGGCCCCTAGTTACTTTTTCCTTGCAGCCATATTTTGTACTTTAACCAACTTCTTATAAAAATATTGCCATGCAAGTAATGAACACAGTGTGTATATTCCACTACACTCGGAAGGTAACGTCTAAGGCTAAAATAAAACATATTTATTGACTGTTATTCCAAATGGGAGGGCTTTGAAATGTGCTCACTTTAGCGTGGATAGCCTATAATGATGTTTTGCATGAGAACTCTTTCTTACAAAGCGCTACCAACGCACAGGTTTTCCCACGGTTTTTATTCATATTTATTATAAATGAAATATTACAATTTATAAATAAAATATAGGTTTAAGTTAGATTTAATGGAAAATAAGATACTTTCATGTCACAGGGGTATAAAATGCTTGTGATACATGACATATTTAGGAAATAACTAAACACGTCATACATGGGGTGATATTTTAAAGGTTTCATTCAAAAAGTGTGAAGAATGCCGCTTATTTGAAAGAATTAATTTGTTGGGAAAAAAAATTATAAATGTGTTACCGCATATTGCAAAAAAAAAACACACACACACATATGTATAAACAAACGTTATTAATTACTATTTCCCACGATTTTCAACATTCTTACTTGTAAATATGCTTTGTATTCCTGCGCAACAACTGTATAATTCTCCAAATGTTAAAAACTGGCCGTGCATGTTTTCAGACTTCGTGATAATATTGGGATGTTTAAATTTTTTTATATGGGCTGTTCACGGTAAAGTGGACAATTTTTGACGCACTAATTACTTTTTCCTTCCAGCCATTTCTAATACTTTAACCGCCTTTTTAAATACACATTGCATGTACGTAATAAACTCAATGTGTATATTCCACCGAACTCGGAAGTTAACGTCTTAAGTCAAAATAAAATATATTTATTGACTATTATTCCAAATGAGTGGGCTTTGAAAATATTATTGTTAAAATTGTTGTATAAATGTACGCCCTCGTATAGTTTACTTGATTCTGATTATTAATCATTCACAGCTAATGTGTGTATAGTGTGTGTGTATGTATATATAATATATATATATATATATATATATATATATATATATATATATATATATATATAGACACACACACACGTTTTTATGATTAATTTTTAATTTTGTTCGATAACATTTACAAAGTAGCTGATTTCTTCCAGATCAGAAACCAGTAAAAATGTCACTAACTTGCTTAAGGTCTTTTGGGTAAGCTGTTTTCCGTATGAAATCAAATTGCTATTGCATTGTCTAATTTACAGTTCTCAGATTTGTCAAGTGTGAGTTTTTGAACCGTTTCTGTATTGTGCATTTATGATATTCAATTATCGAACGTTCTGAAATTTAGACGTATATGGAAGAGGAAAGAAATATAATTTTTTATATATAAAATGGACACAAGTTGAGAAGTTGTAGTCGGTTATTTCCGACACAAGTAAAACTTTTATATTTGAAGTTTCTATCTGGAAAGTTTAGATCCAAGGCAACAGATCTTTATTCTTCAACGCCACTTTTATATGCTGGCATTACTGTCGGGAAAATGAAATATATTTTTTTCCGTCTTCTAAGTGGCTGAGATTAACCTCGGCGAGTTGTTCTCGTCTACTATAACATGTGCCACATATTTCGAGTGTTAATTTTTTTCTACTTTTTGAACACGATCCTGCTCGAAGACAACTAGCTAATTGAAGAATGACTTACATACTATTAAGTTAGTCTCAGATTTAAATATGGAATACGTTGATAGCTAACTAAGAATTATTAAACATCAAAATCAAGTAAACTACAGGCGAGTGAACATTCATACAACTTTTTTGCATGCTCTCTATATTGTACGCCCTGTGCGTATGGGCAAAGGTGCATACACACATTATATTATGTAATTCCTGTGAATACGGACTTCCCGACGTAATAGTTAGTGATTTTTACGGTGGCATTTTATCGTCCTGGTATGCGAAACTTATGCGTTGTTAAAACTATTTAGACGATGTGAAAATAACGTCCTCAGTTGAATTTTTTAAATGCCCATGCAACTAGTTTTGAAGTATACATATTTGTACGGCTACCTTTAATGTGAGACTGCGTTAAACCAACATTCAACCCCGCCCAAACATTAACAATAACAAAATTAACCTCACTGTTAGAAGATTTTTGTTTTTCATTTCAACTGGCTGTTATTTTTACGTATAAAGAAGTCAGCTCCCTATCTACAAGTGTATATTTTATACAAGAGAAAAACGTTATTTAAATTCTGAGACCAAAATTATTGTTTAACGGGAGTCCTTTTTGTATTACGCTGAAAATTAGACCTATTTGGTAAATCGACTGATTTTCAGAGTTTATGTGTATTTGAATTTTGAATCCAATAATGAAAACTGCATGTTCTTTGCATGTTTCGAAGTTAATTTAGAGTACTTATGTTAAATTCCACCATTCTTAAACTTAACCTATGCGAGAATATTTTCGTTTTTGTGACTATTTGGAGATGTTCGTAAATGTGAAATTTTTACCCATCCGTATAGAAGAATGTATCCTTGCACACGATACATACACACACACATATATATTATATATATGTATACATATAACTTTCGACAAAACTTAATGATTGCCGAAAAAATGTAATAAATGGTTTTGCTCTTAAAACCTGGAGATCTCCATTAAAAATAACCAAATATAAAGTGTTAGACTCGTCTTGTATTTTATGTTTTTTCTTTTTGTGTCATGGAGGAGTTTGCGAGTACATGACTGAAACTTTTTGTTTCATACAACCTTAGAAATAAATGAGATCGTTGATTAATTATGGAAATAATTTATGCAAGCATGGCCAGTAGAATTACAGAAAATAAAAGTACTAGATGGAAATGGAGTCCAGGCATTAAAAAATTTATCGAACACAAGAGCCAATATTAGCTTTAAACTTTGACTTCCCGTAGATAAAATAAATAAATGACGTCCAGGCGTTAAATGCTCTATAAAATCTAAGTGAAGCTTTTAGCAATCTCTAATGGTTCAAAATGGTGAGAAATTGCAAAGTAAACTAGTATAACAGTATTTTTGTGGACATTTTCTCAATCAGAAGAAGAAAAAATAATTAAAGGAATGACGACAGATTCTTCTTTCATTATTATTAATTCATCTGTACACTGATGATAAGGCAACGTTGGAACTAAATGTGAAAAAATATGTTGATTACAAAAAGGAAGATGAATGGAGTAACCACTAACGACATAAACGAACACAATTAAAGTAAATTCGGACGAGACAGTGGCGCGTGGCGAGAAAATAAAATAAATGTTGTAGTCTAGATTTCAGAAATTCCAAGTCTAGGGCCATATTTTCTAAGGGGAGCTTTGTTATGGTATTTCGAAAGCAAAATAAGCAGGTAAAAATATGTATGAAGTATAGTACATTGGCATTAAGCAAAGGAATGTGAGATACATAATTATATATCAAATGTAAACAATGGATACCTGTGATTCCCACGGATTGTTGTGTAATATGACATCGCAATTTTGTACCCAGTATCTCACCGCCAAACTAAGTGATCTCTAACAAGGTTATTCTGCCTGCATATATTTTTAGTTATATATTTTCCTACGAAGTCGAAGGATATCGTCTATAGAGTTGCGAGAAATATGGTACACAATGAGCACGTGTGTTTTGGGGTGGTTACAGCACATTGATGCTATATATAATATTATATAAAGAATATCCAAATAAAGATAATGTGTAAGTGCAAGGCCTTCCATTTATGACAATAGAACTAACTTGAACTAATTTGAACACAATACTCTGCGTGTTTCTGGGTTTGCTAATGTGTCTATACTGTACGTCTTGAGGAGCCGTGGTGGTGTAGTGGTTAGACTACTCGCCTCCCACTAATGCGAACCGGGTTCGAATACCGGCTGCGTCGCTCCCGGATTTTCGCATGTGGGAATCGTGCTGGACGATGCCGCTGGCCGGCGGATTTACTCGGGGATCTGCCGTTTCTTCCCGCACGTGCATTCCGACTGTGCTTCATGCTCACCTCGCTTCACCCTAATCTGCTCTCAAAACATCGATGTTGAGAGCCGCTGAAATCCCTCATTTCAACTCAACGAACATTAACATGCTTCTAAGTTATTGTTTCATAATCGCTGGGTATTTTGGTTGTAGCGTTCGCATGGTCCGAGCAAGTGCCTAGTGAAATTCCGGATTCGTAGATTCGCCAATGCCGTGTGGGAATTAATTTTATTTATTTATTTATTTATTGCACGGAGAGATCGTTGGGGCGCGGGCGTCTGACGTGTCCGGGCGGGTCCGTACTAGGTCGGACGGCACCCGGAATAACGCCCACTGCATTGTCCGTGCCTTCCGCGCTGCCTCGCCATTGTGTCCGGGTGAAGGGTGTACTCCCATTCCGTGCTTCTGCAGAGGACGGGCAGCACACACCACTACCGCAGTCCGCGTATCTCTGTCTGCTGCCCCCCCCCCCCCCCCACACACATCACCCCCTCCACATCCTTCGCAGACACACCCACGCGCGCACACACACACCAATGATGTTAGGCGTACCATTTTCATCTTACTTGTACCATCGTTAGACCTTGTGTACCGTGTACCTTGACGAGGTCGTCGTGGTACGCAAATGTAACATAATCTGACTACAGTAAAATTATGCAGCTAATGACTCTTAAAGTATAATAAAAGGTGATCAGTTTGTACCACTTGGTTTAAGTTAAAAACCGAAGCCCTATGATTTATCCGCGAATTGGAGGTTGTATTTCATTTGTATTTGATATCAGTAGTGCAACGTTCAAACAACTGTTGTATAATGAAAGCAAAGCAAACATAAAATTGTGATTTTACGCATTTGTTAGAAATGTACCATAAATTTGTACCCGTGTACCATTCTTGTGAATGCCCCATGCCTTGATAGAGCACTGACGATCTAACATCCCTGACACACACACAACCACTGATAACTCCCTCAACCCCTCTAACAGCCAAAGCGCTATTTTCGTTTATCATCCCTAGGGCCCTTCGAGTGAATCGACGGCGCCTATACACGTCACAGGGTCATGGCTTCTCTCCAACAACCCTGGCCTTTTCCTTCCCTTCTTACCCCGCAATGACACCTTTCTTGAGTGAAGTTGGATTGTTAGCAGATGCTGTAGGCTGTCTTCCTACGTGCTTGCATTGAGCTCTTACGAACTTATTGACTCCTCGTGTCGCAGTCCATTTGAGTCTACAAGTTTCGGGGTCGTCTGGATCTTTGAAAGTCTCGATCTCCGAGAGAAAGCAGGAACTGACGATGTTCGTAGTGATTCTCTCACGGCGTGACTTGCAATATTAAATACCAAACTGGTAAAAGCATTCATTCGATAAGATTCCGCCCTGATCAGGGCAGCCCATCAGTTTTAGCCTGCTCTTGAAAATGGACAATCGTTCTAATCTTCAATTTAAAAATAATTAATTCTGTTATCAGAGTTATTGTGGATTTCAATATTGTCTTATTAGTAAATACGCAATTGTGGTTGGTTTTGGTTAATGTTCCACCTGTGCATACATTACAGTCGAAAACGAATTTTATAACAGTGGCACTGTAAACACGAAATATCACAACGTATAGATATATTCGTGATCGTGGCTCCATTCGTATAAATATGCAAGATGTTTTTAAGAAAGATATTTTTCTAAATTTTATTATTACGTACCCTTTTTCACTTGGTATGTAAGAGTTGAGATCTGGAGACCAGTAAGTAGCCCACCCATTTCGGCTAGCCATGCCCAGTAGGCAGCGGTGAGCGCTAACGTCCTGTGCAATGATTTCCGCAGTACTTATCGTAGTTTCATTGGTGACCGGAGAGTGAGCGTTACCAACACGCCTTCTAGTGCTGATCGTTGACTACGAAGTGTAACTGGGTCTGCCTGCACTCCCTAAGCCTCTACACCTTACACTTTATTTTGTAATCTGCTGGGCTAACGTGCATACTGCAGAGCGCCGGGCAGTCCCAAGCACCGGCCACACCAGGTACTTGGACGTTGCCCCCCAGGCTGGCACACGTAGCAGTGACGGCAACTTGAAATTCGATCGTGCAGGAAGTTTTATTCGTGATAACCGATACAGTAGATAGTTAGCAGCGTTTTCAAAACTGCTCAGTCTATACTTACCATTTATAAACTCATTTTAAGGGGTGGGGGGTTCTCAGTGACCGTACGCGAAGACTTCATGCGCGCTCAGGCGACTCGATTCTTCTTCAGTTGTCCACTTATCGGGGACCAATTTACGTCGTGAGAACAATAGGAGGGTTAGGCGTTAACGTGGCACGAGCGGATTGGTCACCTGCCTATCAGAATAACGTGATCTCCGCTACGCCCGCCTATCGATAGTAACGTAATTGGGCCCCCAACAAGAGCGAGAAAGTAAATGAGAATCGCGCTCTAGATGGCGAGGAGATAGGACCTGTGATGATAAGCGACCCGGGAATTTCACGAATTCATTTGAGGACCAACTAGATTTCAGACGCATTGTTATGTGTGTGGGGAAACGTAACTCTGATGGAGAACACAATATCATTTCACTTTGTCATATAATTAAAACTGGCATCCAGGTACATTATAATTTACAACACTTTACATTTTACGTGAATACCTTAAACTGCACCTGGGGAACGTGTTACGTTAAGTTACTCTATTCCTGCAAGTATTTATATATTATCTAATAAACTATTGCCACGCTTCGAACTAAGAGCCATTCTGTCATCTGCTGGAGCGGCATTACCTTTGTGTTGCCGAAGGCTAATTGCTATTATGGCTACGGCGGACGAAACCCCATCTGCTGGCCCATGTTGCCCCGTCGTCGGCTGTATGTTGTCAGGCCCGAGCTTAACTCCTTGGCTCCCTTATATACTTGGTAGTTTATTAATTACTCCGTTTGTTTGCAAACTGCTCCTGCGGCTCGTGTCCTCATTGTCGCTGCGGCGCTTCGCTTCCATGACCTCGCACGCCTTGGAGGTGTGCTGATGCGTTCATACAAGTGCCATAGCAAGGGCTTACCCATAACAACACGTACGTTTGATTTTCTTGTCAGTTGGATCTCAGTTTGTGAGCTACACCCTGGACGAAATGGAGGCAATAATCAAACAGCAAGGAAAAAAAAACGAATGAATCCCGTACTGCCGAGCGGGGTGGCGCAGTGGTAACACACTGGACTCGCATTCGGGAGGACCCGGGTTCGATTCCCGGTGCGGCCATCCTCATTTCAGTTTTCCACTGTCTCTCAAAATAACTCCAGGCGGGGATAGATCCTTAACAAAGGCCATGGCCGATTCCTTCCCATTCCTTCCTCAAGCCTTCTTCCCTGAGCAACTTACTCCGTCTCCAATGACCTCGCTGTCGACGAGACGTTAAGTACAATTATACCGTGTTACCTGATCTGGTGTGAAGCGTCAGCCAATGAACAAGTAACTGATGCTCGAGTACATGTGTAGTTTAGCTTCTTGTCAAGTGAATCCGCGAAATTTTCCTATCTGTAGTGATGATCCATGTATGGCCCTAGTTATGAGCACGGAGTCTGTTCACGCAAGAAAACCCAAACTTCAATTACTCCCCTTTTCTGACGCTGTGGACGGTTGGGCAGCCTCCTCGCCAGTTCCTTAAGGACAAACTTGGTACTTAACCGTGGCTCCTGCTCGGCTGTGATGAAAGCCCACTGCTCCCCGACGTGTACTCCCCAGAGACGGCAGTCTTGAGGAGGGGCGCCTGCAGCACTTCGCGTCAGCTCAGTGCGGAAGTTGCAGACAGCCGTTTTGAATGCCGGGCCCTTTCTCGCTAACTTCGTTACGAGCCCGGCTTTACTCGCCACGCCATTGGCGCGCTAAGCGCTGACAAACCGTGGCGTAACGGGTCGGAGATTCCCGAAATGTTCCTGCACACACCAACGCAACTTACACTCTTAAATGCACCGTTTACCGAGGCTATCAAACAGAGTGACTGAGTGAGTAAATAGACTTGGGCGACTTTTAACAGCTAGATCTGGAGAGCTGATGAAGGTGGAGTGAGGTGAGTATGGAGCAGCGCAGGAATGAAAGGAAGGGGGAAACGGGAGATCACCGAGAAAACCTGCGGACCAGCGGCATCGTCCGGCACGATCCCCACTTGCGAAAATCCAGAGTGAACCGGCCGGGTATTAACTCGGTTCGCGTTGGTAACAAGTGTTAGCATATTGTATAATATTACGGTAGAATGCCTGATATATTTTCTTTGTTTTATTTGTGAATTAATGTGTATACGTTTATGTAATGTAACTTACATTTTTCTATGAGAACAATTAAAAATCTATATTAGTAAATAGAACGTATTGCGTTTAGCGTTATATACGTATTGCAACGTAACTAGTAATGCTGCATACGAATACAAACTAGTCTTATTTGTAGAATTTCAGTTCCGTGAATATATTCACATGGCAGGAATGTGTGAATTTCTGCATTGTACGAAATAAAACTTTTTAAGCCTATCGTCATGAAGCAGAAAGCTCCACTAGTTACTAATTTAGGGAGGTCAATAGGCGACTAGATTAATATTCGGTGCCATATAATTATAAATAATTTTCAGCCCTGGCTAGTGTCATAAAATGTAGTTCGCCACATTTGGTAGTTCCATTTGGTAAGTTTCGTTTCTGCACGTAGCATTTAGATAAACGCTGTAAATGTCCCAATTTTTATCTAATTTACTTTGCAGTTAAGTATCTAGGATGAAATACATTCCCGCTGCATACATTCATTATTATTGTATGCTTTATTATCATTTTATTTTTAACCTTGTTCGGTGGTGTTAACTTACGAGTTCGTTAGTATTATAGCTTTTATTTGGGTTGACTAGTATCGGGTAAAGTTATAAACTTCACACAGCTTTCTAGTTCCGTGCCACTTGCGTAGAATTTTAATATCGCTCGCATATAAGGAAAACAATTGGTAGAAAACTTTTACGGTTGAAATTATGTAAAATTTAACTAAATGCAGCTGTTTACATGAACTCTCTCTCTGAAACATTTTTTTAAACTATTTCCCAAACGTGACGTGGGCGTTAACTTGTATCGGGTAGATAGAATAAGTTGACGACGCGGTAGTGATGTATTAACTTCGGAACTTCCACAGTTGCGCTAGAAACTGCAACATTTTCCCGTGGGATGCCTGGTATTTGTGAAGAATTAACAATAGACAGAATTAGAAATATGCAGTTTAATAGTAACTGATGGTAGTTAGTCAGGGAAGACCCACTAATTGTTCGTTTGATTGTGTATGGTTATTTTTGTATCTGTCACACAAGTTGAGTAGAGAGATTTTGGCGGCGCTTAACATCGAGGTCTTGAGAGCCGATGAGGGTTAACTGAGGTGAGTATGGAGTAGCGCCGGAATGCAAGGGTGGAGGAAACGGGAGATCCCGGAGAAAACCCGCCGAACAGCTGCTTCGTCCGGCACGATTCCAACGTGCGAAAATCCGGGAGAGACTTCGCCGGAAATCGAATCCCGTTCGCGTAGGTAGGAGGCGAGTAGTCTAACAATTATACAACCGCGGCCCCGTGACACATTAAGTACTACTTCTGTACGAGAGGGGTGATTAGGCTTACATTTAAATTTAAAAAACACGCGTGTACAAATCACGATATTATTGTTGTTCCTGTCTAATCTTTACAGAAATAGAAATAACGAGGTATGTCTGGACTACCGCACACTAGTAGTTGTGGGAAGGGGGACGTAATAACTTTAATACTTCAATACGGGATAAAATATTTTAATACAGAAGACATTAAGGGTGCTGAATACAAATAAAAACACTATTTATATTTCTACAAATTTTCGACTCGTAGGATATTACTTACGTTTTATTATTCAAGCAAATAAAAAGTTCAGTTATTTGAATTAGTACATGCCAAAATTTCAATTTTACACTTTATTTTTGAACCGCATAGAGGATCTAATAAAATTCTCCAGGAATTGCATAATTTATATTTTAAAAAATTCCATGAGCTAATTCAAGGTATCAGTTCACTCACACAAAGTAAAAGTTTTGCAATGTGTTAATTATTGTTGGATGTAATAAATTCTTTCAGTGGGTATTTTTTACTTTTGGCAGCCTCAGAATTTTTATATAGTAATTTTTCGTAAGCTTATCTTAGACTCACTCAAGGAAGTTTATTGCATTTGCGTGTTACAAAAACTATAAAATCGTATATCGTTTGATTTTGACATGTAAATTTACAGAAACTTTTAGGACTTTAACACCTACACTATCTAAAGGTATGCCGTTTTATATTAGGTTAATTTATATATATATATTTTTTTGCATATTGAAACGTGTCGGGAAGTATGAAACGTACTACTTTCATTTTTATTACGGTAGTCTTGTGATTACTTTTTATAACCACAAACTTCTGTCTTTCTTGTATCGTATTTTGTGATCCCGTCCTGATGATATAACAATGTTTGTTTAACACTTGGGTTGATTGAGTAAATACGGATATATTGAGAGCTGATGAAGCGAGGTGAGTATGGAGCAGAGCCGGAATGCAAGGGCGAGAAAACCCGCCGAACAGCGGCATCGTCCGTCACGATTCCCACATTCGAAAATCCGAGGGTGACACCGTCGGGAATTGAGCCCGTTTCGCCTTGGTGGGAGGCGAGTAGTCTAACCACTACAGCACCGCGGCCCCGTGGGACATCGGAGAAATGAAAAAATTATGGGTAATTATGTGCGGCCCCCCTTATATAATTACCCATAGGTTGAATGCAACACGGGCTTACTGAAATAGAACCACTTTTACATACTGCAATTTTTCTATTAGCTGTTCACGATAAAGTGAGCACTTTAGAAATGACCCATAGAAAAAAGTCACTGCTCCTGCATGCATGTAGTTTAATGGGCGAACTGAGGGACATTCACCCAGTAAATTTGGTAACGATGGGTGGAAAGTAGTTCCATATAATAACGTCGAATAAAAAGTGTTGTGTAAACATTTGTAATTACTTAAAATTAATTATTTCACTTTCTGGTTTTTTAATGCATCGAAGTGTAAAAATGAGCAAATTTGTAAAGTATTTAGTTTCTTAATAATGTCATAGTTTCATTTGGCTGACGCATGAATAAAGTGATGAGACCCATAGCAATGTTAATTTTACATAAGGCGGAGGAATACACAACATGAATACAAAAAGATCTTAAGGAAGACTTTCAAAAGTGCTCATTGTACCGCGAACAGCCTATAGCAATAAAACATTTCTTCGCTTGAAGACATTAACTATCAAACAAATTTTCATGGTGAAACGTTGTTTTGTTGTGATCATTAATGTTTCAAACTGGGCACCTCTTAATACTATAGTTACCAAGCGTTTTTGTTTTTAAATTAAAAGCTACAAATAAATAAAACGCAGATCCAAATAAATGGAAATTCATATTCTGTAAATTCTATTGCAGCTATTAATACACGTTTGTCCTTCCGGTAATTATTTCCTTTTTTTCCGTTACCTGTAGGATGAGAATATAAGTATGGATATATTTTCGGTGCATTGTAAATGCCCGTGTTGCTTCTGAAGTATTCTGGTTGTTCAATTTAGTATATGAACAATTTTTTTATCAAGTTCATTGCCTACAGGCCGTATACCATAGAATACTCCCTAAGTTTACATGTTGTATTAGATTAATACTTTAATTATGATTAATTATAATTTACAATCCTTGCATTCTACTTTATTCTTAGCGAAAGTTATCCAAGCCACGGTGTTTTTTTTCTAGTTTACTCTCCAACCCTGTTGTAGCATCATAATATTTGCCTGCCATCTGCACGCTCGTTACTTCAATTCTGCTAAACTCTTATTGATGTACTGAATTTTGCTGTTGTGCCAGTCATCAGAAATTGTGTATAAAGTCAACATTGGGCCCACAATATCTGCTATTCTTTACACAGTTCCGTGAGTAGTTCAGCGCTTCAGCAGCGCTACAGTGGAATTTGTATCTCAGTTATTTGTGGGGACACTAATATCCTGCATACACGCGATTACTGTTTGCATACATACTTCATTGTCTCAACAAGAAAATTATATTTGTAATAGTAGCCGTGAAAATACCGATACAAATATGAAGCGAGAAGTTCGAAGATCTCTAAGAATCTAACTTGTAATAATATTGTGAATAAGAAACTTTGCTATGAAGTTGTGTGCACTTTCGGTTATTTTGTAAGGCCTCTAATGTACTTATTGTTCATTAAGACAGACAAAAATTTCTTTTTGATGCAGTAGTGCTGTGGTAGCGGAATTCTTATGCTCAGGTGTGGGGATAATACGAAGCTTAGGCAACGTTCTGTCTGCGAAATTAAGTTTGGAAATACCGCATACATCATCATACTTGCAGTTCTCACAGTCGCTGTGCCACTTGTAGAAGATAGTCTTAGGAATTCGTCAGGGAATTGACTAAGTAGGTTCAAACTTTAAATGTAATCACTTAAACGATAATGTGTCACTAATACTGCGTACAGCACCTGCTGGATAGATCGAAATTTCCTTTGTCAGAACATCTATGTAGTGATGGTCTTCTCATATTCGTTTTCAGTGCAAACGTCACCGATTGTTTCACTCAGGGTCTTTATTTGTAGGGGCCGCGGTGATGCAGAGACTAGAGCACTACCCCCCCCCCCCCCCAGGCAAACCAAATTACATTCCTGGCGGTGTCGCTCTCGGATTTTCGCAGGTGGGAATCGTACCTGACGATACCGCTGGTCGGAGGGTTTTCTCGGGAATTTCCTGTTTTCCGCTGCTCCATACTCGCTTTGCTTCACCCTCATCGGCTCTCGAAAGCTCGGTGTTAAGAGCCGCGTGAACCTATCCACTCCACTCTGTATTTGACGTCTCGATGGCGCGTTCTAGCGGCGATCGCTGAAACTTCGTAACCGCGGCGTCAGCTGGCGCCAAGAGACGACGGCGTGCGGTTTCGGCAGCTCCGTCTCACCTGGAGTTGCCGTGTTGCCCTTCGAGGGAAGCTTGTCGCCTGATTTCTCCAGCTGGCTCCAGCTTCAGCTACTCGCTGCTCCAGTTTTCTCAAAGCGGCATACTCACGGCAAGAAATGTTCCAGTCAACGAAGTAATTTTTTATTTCAAGAGTGATAACTGATAACATGTTTGCCGTGGATATTTAACCACTTAAATTTATTTCCTGGTGATGTTTCAGCAAGTTTTGCAACTGTCGTCAGACATAAGAATACAAAGCTATTAAAAAATCTATGCATAAAGTAACGATAAATATAACATTCCAACTGCTGAAATTCATTATAAGTTAAAGTAGATGCAAAGTATTTTATCTTATTTTTTTAATGTCGCTGTGTGAGGCGTAGGAAACGAACCTAACGCTTAGTTGTACTTTCCTACTATATATATATATATATATATATATATATATATATATATATATACATATACATATATACACACACACATATATACATAAACGCACACACACACGCGTGTTTTTAATCTCTCGATTAAATTCGGCGGGATGTTTATCTGCCTCTATAAATAATGACTATATTTGACTCCTTAAAAATCACCTATGTTCGTGGCTTGCGTTGGTGTTCGAACATTGAACCTGTTATTCCATAATCGCCTTAGCGGCGTCGGCCGCGGAAGCTGCCGCTGCCCGGTCAAATTCTTTCGTACTGTACGATTTTGCTGTACGGTATTGCATGCATTAGTTAACATTACAGGGTTATGCACAGATACGCTCAAAGCCTCGGAACATTAAAATGCAGTATCTGCAGAGCATTTTAAGCTCGTGCTAAGTTGCTCAATTCTGTTTCAGGCCGCATGAAATTATTCCATATATATATATATATATATATCCCTAACTAGTAATGCTTAATTCGCTTCATACTAGAATTACATGCGAATGTATAGCACTGCCTCACCAGGGAATTATTCGAATGTGTGGTTTTGTTTTCAGTGCGAATATATAAGTTTTCTTCGTTGATAAATTTTTAGGGCGTTAACTTTCAAGAAGGAAGAGCTGCTTGTTCAGGTACTGAATATAAAAGAAAAGTTTTCCTCTTCAGTTGCCTACATATCGTCTTATTAATACATGCGATACTCTGCGATCGAAAATGTTCTGTTCATGCTTTCGTCAACATAAGTACTTAGGACATTGCGAGGTCTGCTTCGCTGGCTACCCTGTGAAATAATAACATCAAATTTGAAACAGAAAGACACTGTGTAGTGATAGTAGCCGGTGGTGGAGCCGGGGGGGGGGGGGATGTTCTACAGTAAGAAGTGGGGGGGGGGCGAAAACGTCATACAGTAAATAAATTACAGTAAACTTGAACGTAGATAGTGACTGGTATATTAGTTTTGGTTTTTGTGGAAACATAATATTTAGACAACATGTTATGATGCCGTTCAAAATAAGGAAGAAAGTAAATTATCCCTTAAAATGCATGTAGTTTAGGCCTATGAGGGATTGAAAATAGTCTCAATTGTAAACCTTGCTAATGACCAAGGTTTAACTAAGGTTGCAAGTTGTAACACTCTCCTTCCTCCTGACTACTAATTAACTCCTGTATCCATCTTCTCTATACTTGTTCCAACGTCAAACTCCAGATTACTTTAAGGAGGTAAGGGGTGTACTGGGGGGTACTCGAGATGTTGACTAAATAAGAAGTATCATTCATGAAAACATGTATCTTTACTGTAACAAACTGCAGATAACAGAACACATTACATTTACTTTAAGACCACAATATGGTACAATTACGATGCAGTAGGGCCTATAAGGTGATCACAATTACTTTATAAATTAAACTCAAACTATTGTAAAACAGGATTTACAATGAACGCAGCTAAGCCCTAACCTTGCCGTAATTATTACAGAGGGGAAAAAGGACGATGGCTCGTAACAGGAATGGCTCCCTACCGCACACGCGATTATGCTCACCCCAATCTTGTGGTACTGGCTGGCCTCAGAGCTCCTCTGCGGCCTAGGGTCGTCGGCTTCGTACGTCTTCGGCCCTCAATCTTACTCACAAGTTAACGGCTTCAGTAGCTGGTGCCGTCTTGGGGGGGGGGGAGGCAGCGGCCTTGTCTTTTATAAGGGGGCCAAGTAGTACACGGTTGCGACATCACAGCACGCGGCCACCAGCTATACCCCGCACGACCTAAAGTGGTGTAGCGATGGCCAGGTTATCGCTACGTATTTCTAAATCTTTTGTGCATATTGTATTGGACGTTCGCCTAATATTTAGGCAGTATATTTATTCATTTATTAGCTCCACCTTTTCGCTTTGCCCTGACTAAGCTTTGGTGTCGGATCATCTTCAAAAGTTCGCTGCCATGGCGTATCTTTCGAACTGAATTTCATCCCTTTTTCGCACGTTTATAATGATAATTTTTCTAACATATTTTTGCTCACATGAGAGTAGTAGTCTGCATAAGTGGAGGTGTGTGTGTGTGTGTGTGTACGCGAAAACGTTGTCCAATCCGAATGATGTATTCCGTGTTACTCCAGTTTGACGGCAAAGGGCTTAATTTAGTGCGCGACTTCCGTTGCAGTATTTCATAAGCGCGCTGTCAACGCATTAACTCGCGCTTCAACGCATTAACTCGCGCTTCATTGCATCCCGGGGCGCAGATTTATTCAAATCTTTCGCACAGGCGACTTCTCGTGTGTACGCTCTCCTCCCCCCCCCCCCCACACACACACACACACACAACACTGATACATTCTGCGTCTCTCGTCCATTCACTCTCGCACTCTTTTTGCGCTTCTGTGTAACGTCGACGTTGTTTGCAATCGTCGCTGCTTTCCCCTTGGCCTTCTCACGCGCTCTCCTTGTCCCTGTCTCCAACGGGATCGATGCCCGTCAATTATGTGCGCCCGCCGCGCGCAGGGCTCGTCACAGGAAAAAAAGAAGTCGTGGAATGTAGCACATCAACCGTGTCTCCTCGAAGGGAGGCCATAGGTGACCCATACGTAAGCCCGTCTACGCACCGTATCCATTACTTCTCTCTCGTGTTTGTCACGTGGGTACGAAACCCGCGAGCAGCTGTTACCTACGTAAATTCTAGAGCTCGCCTGATGCAATAAAAAATTGTAGGAATTGCTGTGCGACGCCATAAGAAGTATTGCTGAGGTGCGAATCGAATTTTGAAAACTGGATACGCACATATTCCCCTCCCCCTTTTTTTTATTTATTTAGTTGTAACTTCTACTTTCTTTTCCTCAGAAACGTTCGCGATCGCAAAATCTACTCGTGTAAAACAGTTATGTACGCTCGGAGGTAGTTCAAAGAATCATGTGATTCTTAAACAAAAAGAAGCAAAGGAGCAGTAAGGATCCAAGTCTTGCACCCTTCAAACCTCACATGATATCTACGCGTATCACGTCCAACTATCGTATAGCGGGCTATCCCGTGAACTTTAATGACAGTTCTATCACTTTATGGTGTAATATTACAAAAGAAGTTGTTCATGTGTGCTGGTCAGATTAAATAATATCTGTTTGAAAAAGCAATTTAATATTTTATTCGTAATGTAGTACTTAAATTCAAACCTTATATTATATTTCGAACTGGTATCGGGCTGCAAAATACTGCAATTTTCTTAATAGAGAAATAATTAAATGTAAAAAATTAATTGCATTTGGGAAATTTTTTATGTTCAGTGCATTCCAAGGTCTTTCACGTTATGTATTGGGTGTACGGAGAAAAAATACACTTTAAATAAGTGTTTTCCTTACTTAACCAATGGGGAAACTGGGACAAGGTTCCGACCATGGGTATCACCATACTCGGTAATGTGAAACGCATAATGGTGTAACAGGCAGCTAGGCATGTAAAACGTTGGCGACGTCCCAACTGGTGACGTCACACAGCAGTGTGTTACACACGGCCTGCAATGCGTTTTAACAGAAATTCAGTATCTTTTACCTATACATAATGCTGTTACACCTTTACCAACATTTAATGTTATTTTACGTTTGTTACAGATGGTTTTGTAGCAACCCAGTATTTTGTTCTGAAAATAGTTATTTTAAAATATTACTAGAAATTATAATCATGTCATCACTGTTATATCGTAGTGAGATTGCTTTGGCTACGCCTTATATATATATATATATATATATATATATATATATATATATATATATATATATATATATATATATATATATATATATATATATATATATATATATATATATAGACGCGCGCGCGTAAACCACTGCTTTCTAGTCAACCTACTTTTAGGTGAAAAGTGCAGTGCGTTGCTGCACTATTTATATATTTTGATAGCAGCTAAACACATACTTATTTCACTTGCCTTGTCGGATTACATATAGGACACACAAAAATTACAAATCACAGCAGTACAGGATAGCACTTTAAACAATACACTGCGCTCCTAAGTCTATTTAGACGTCACAAACTAAGAATAAATTTGGGCAAGTAAATAATACACAGCTCGTTGTTACAACGCTAGTTCTAATCAGAGGTAGGTATGTACCACCCGAAATTGCAGAAACCTCAGATATGACGTCACGACTATAATTCACCAGTTATAACCCGCCGTAACACCATTACAACTACACACAAAGACGTTGGGGAGGTATTTTCAGTTGCATTTTGGCGTACAAGGAATACGGATGGTACAAACTGCTTTGCTGGGCTACTGTTATGACGTCATTGTTTAGCCACATACCTTAACCGTACACTACACACGTAAACTCAGTGTAGGCATACTGCGTTCCATCCGTACTCATGGTGCTACTGCATGATCACGTAGTAGAACTCCAGTGTAAGGATATTTAGGCAATACCGTGTCGTGTAATGGTGTTACCTCTACCACAAATCTTGGGAGAACTTGTTTTTCATTCGTATTAAAGCTGTTGTATGCAGATTTAAGGAAGAAACATGCTGCGGCATGGGATTATTGTTTCACATTTATGGCTGGACTTAACATTTTTCTCAGTGTGAAGGTGTTCACGCACTGAGAAAAAGGTTTTGTTGAATCAAACAAGGTTCTTTGGGGCAACCAAATTATTAGTTTGTATAGGGGAAATTAAATATTTTGTTGCTGAAACCAAATTATTTTGTTGTTCTCCTTTGGTTGCCCCAAATTGTAAGATTTGGTTGGTGCAACTAAATATTTGTTTGGCTACACGTACATTAAACAGTTTGGGCCGATGTTAAAAAAAAATGACAAGAAAATGTTTAGTTGACAGTCTTTACGGTTTTTTTTTTTTTTTTTTTTTTTTTTTTTTTTTTTTTTCAAACACACAGATTTTGATTATTCAAACATATATTTTGTTAGACGAATTAAAGTAATTTTATTGCTTTTCAAATTTTGTTTACTCAACAATGTATTTTGTTAGGGCAACTAAATATATATTTGGCCCTATACAAAGAAATATTTTGTTCAATTTTCTCTCAGTGCGAACACCAAAGTGGCGAGCTAATGGGAGTGAGTGAATGAAGAGATTTGGGCAGCTCTTAGCATCGAGGTCTTGAGAGCCGATGGGGCGAAGCGAGGTGAGTATGGAGCAGCGCCGGATTGTAAGGGGAGGGGAAACGGGAGATCCCCGAGAAAACTCGCCGACCAGCGGCATCGTCCGACACGATTCCCACATGCGAAAATCCGGGAGCGACCCGTACGAGGTAAGGGCACAGAGTCGCCCCGAGATGGTTATGAGGTTTTCATGATGTTGCTTTTGGGGTTTTTTTAATTTTGAGTCTTCCAGCGCTCTGAAGTCTGGCCAGTGACCAGTCGCCACGTAGTGCATCAACACTCAGAAAGAGTTTCATTTTTAGCAACTGATATAAAACAAAGGAGCCTGTCGCACAGAGCTGCGGAAATCCTCCTTTACTGTTTGGCTAAAAACAGGATAGTAGGTACGTAGGTGCCAATTTGTCAGTTGTCCATCAAAGTGTTAAGTGCGAATTCAAAATTATCATTTTTAATTGATATAGATATGTATGACTCCTCTGTCTTTGTTTTTGTACCACAAAATGGTAAACTCGCTTAGGCTTAATTTCTAATGTCTGAACGTAGCTCAGCAGAAATCTGCACTCCACTTCAGTGTCTTAGGGCATGTAAGTTTTGAGACATCATGTGGCAGGGTCTTCCAAAGTACGCACCGTTCGATTCGGGATGGCATGTGTGGAAGTAAACATGTAATAGTGCGTTCACTAATTTAAATACAACTTGAAAGTTTCTGGCAAATTATTTCTTCTGAGTAACGACGTTCAATGTTTACTGCATTAATTTTCGTGACTTATAGCATTAAGTACGTCGTATTAAAAAAAAAAAAAACTGAAAGTTCACGCATGCGGACATGCAAGTACGTATGTTCTCAGTCGACTCTGGAGACATTACACCTCCCCCCCCGACCCTTAAAAAAAAAAAAAAACCTTTCAAACGGACAACGGGATAGAAAAGCTAAAGACACGGAGTTACTATGTCTTCAAGGGCAGTTGGTGGGCGAAGGCGAGCAGTGCGCCCGCAAGGAAGCCAATGAATCCGTCTTTTACGTTTCCGGGAGATCGATTTTAAGGAACCTTGCATTAATTTAACTCGTTGGTGTATTTTTATAAAATGCCACTCACATTTTATTCTGAAGTATTTGCTCATGCATTGTAATCGTAACGATTTTGGTGTTCGTACTCCAAGACTGAAGATATACAAATACCAGTTATCTTATTTTGTAACATAAACTGATGAACAAATTAAATATGGCAGCGAAACGAAACGACCCTTTTGATAATGAATGCTGGTTCTTTGTGTCGTCCTCACTACTCCACCACGTGTGCCAGCAGCTGAGCTACCCCGACTTGCGGACTGTCAATGAGAGGCTAATCAGGAGCCGAATGGGGGTTGGGATGGAGAGAAAGGGGTACGGTGGCCGCATGCTAATTAGATTCGCTGATCATACTGGCAGGACCAACCGCCCGCTAATACCGGACGCGGCCTGGCAGTTGCCAGTCGGCGGAATCTCTTTGACTTAACAGGCCCGTGACTAATTACCAAGGGAACGTCCGTGGTCTGGGAACGATGGCTTGGTGCGGGGGTTGAAAGGGCTGGGGAAGTAAAGCTTTGGACGGGCGGGGGGGGGGGGGGAGCCGAGAGACGATTAATAGTTGTCTCGAGTTTCCGCCCCGCGGGCTTTGATTACGTGCGGAAACACTCGGGTGATATGCCGCGGAGGCAGGAGGTGAGTGCATCGACTCGCTCACCAAGATGCCACCGGCGCGCTCTTGCCCTATTTGCAACTGTTCAAGGCCGTCTTTGAGAGGGAGAGGATTTCTAATTCGACCCGCGGGGCTTCTGGGAGCAGCTCTTGACGTCGCTACTACACCTTTGTCCGTTCTGAGGTGATCGTCGTTGTCATGCCTCTCCTAAGATTTGATGAAACCATAGACTAAAGATGAGGTAGACAAATATCTATAGCTGATTTTCTGCCAACACGACTAGCAAAAACGGCGTGGATGGGGTTTGAGGTTAGAATACTGTTTATAAATAAGTGCTTTGTGATTAATGTATCCTTCTTCTAACCAATTTGTAATTTTCCAATGCAATGTAGTTAAATTCAAATTGGTAATATTGTTTTATTAATATAATAGTGCTTGTCATTTTAAAAAAAGGGGGTGGGGCTGTGTTGGGGACACGGCCGTTTGTTTTACGTGAATACGTCTACGTTGACGCGCTTGGACGCCTTTATGTTTTTTTTCTCGTTAATATGGGGTTTTATGGGTATCACTGGATTGCTTTTGAGATGTTCTTTCCAACCGTATACGATTTCTGTATTTTTTGGATTTGGCTTTTTGACGAGTATAGGCCGACATTGTGTTAAGTTTTCTTAACTTTTTACATTAAACTCATACAATTTCACCACAACCTCGCCACACAAATGTTCTTATAAAAGCAATCGTTTAATCTTGACGTGAGCTGTCGATTGAAAACTAAACGAGCATCGTAGCTTCTCCTAGTCAAAAGTTATACTACGCGGAAGTTATGAGACGCGGCGAAACGAACTCAATATTGCCTCCCCCTCCCCCCTTCCACTAGCGATGCTTCGCACTCCGCACTCAACGTAATTTATTCTTTGATCCTTTGGAAATCGAGTGGTGTAATTGAATTTTAAATATAGATGATAGGTTCGGAGCTGCAATGCCAAACCCTATCCCCCGATTTTGTTATCATTGGATTTTCAGGATTGCCTCCCACTAAGGCTGCAATTGTAAATACGTATTCATGTCAATAAAATATAAACAAACACGTTCATCATTGTTGACCATGTGACTTTGCGACTTTTGATGTTGCTGTGGGCTAAGTCAATGTTGGGTACATGCGCAGATGACGAATAATCGGTCTACGTCATGTTTAGTCTTCGGACGTAACAGGGGTATCCGTCGTCCCTCCTGCTGTGTCGACGACGCGCACTGTACAGTGGTACGACCGAAGAGAACCCAATATCTCTCCTTCCGAATCAGCACACCTGCTTGCGGTCTTGACACGTGAATTGCAAGGATTTTTAATTCCTCAGTAATCTGATCTAATCTGTCAGAGAATCGCTTACTACTTACTTATCCATCGTAGCGACACAGTAGGTTAACACATAAATATTCTAACTTGGCTAAAACCACACGCCAAACATCGAAATAAAACCTTTATAATTTTGATGTTTTAATGCCCAATTTATTTTCTTCTAAAACATGATAGACGCTTTGTGATCTTGTAAAATTCTTTTGAAAATAATGTGGAACGCATGTAGACATGTTACACATTTTAGTGGATCATTAACAGAAAAAAGGAGTAGTTCAAAATAAAAATTTATTTCATGAGGGTGGCCATTTATTTTAAGTGGTTTTTCATATTTCTGAACACAAGAACAAAATTTCGGGCTGAGATAACAAATTTTAAGTATCATATAAGCAACTTTAATGTAGTCATTTTTACAAGTTACTCTTTTTTTATGGCGTGTCGAAAATGTATTTAGTCAATACATTATATAGCGGTGGCGTAGGTTTGGAGTTTTTGAAGTAATGCCTTGCCATAAAAAAACATGTGCCAGTAAGTACGTTCTCTGGCTTGTTATTTTCATATACTTTTTGTATCTTGCCATCATATTTTTTTTAATAATTTACAAACTAGGTATTTGTTTAATTTACCTCTATTTGAATTCGTTTTATAGGCAAGTCATACTTACTGTATGTTCCAAACATAATTTATTTTAATATTTCTCTTCCAATAAAACTATATGGATTAGCCATCATGTCGATTTTGTGTCGAATATATTTTCTCCTACGGATCGGTGTGATGTCAATGGATCCTTCTGATACTATATTCTGGAGGAATACCAAGAAATAATCTCCAATGTAAATGTGCATACTTTGTTGGTAGATATCTGTGATCGCTTCGTTCAATTTGGAACCTTGGGGCGTAATTTTCAAACATTTCTGCTGCCTGTCGTTCTGTTCTTTATAACTGGTGCCTGGATGTTTTAAATATTTTTGTTTTGTTGGCGCCATGAGCGTCGGCTCGACCTCTGGAAATTACATTGTTATATATCATTAATTCTTTCAAAAGTGGCAAATTTCGGGACCTTGGAGTTTCGTGGTTGCGAATGCTACATATAAAGTTAGCAAATCTGTTTACTGAACCATTGGGCTGCACTACTTAATTCGGAAACACCGAGCGAGGTGGTTCAATGGTAACTCACTGGACTCGCATTCAGGAGGACCCGGGTTCGACCATCCTGATTTCGGTTTTCCATCGCTCCAAGCGAATGCTGGGATGGGTCCCTACCTAACAAAGGCCTTGGCCGATTTCTTCCCATTCCTTCCCGAATCCCTGTGCAACTTGCGCCGTCTCTAGTGACCTCACTATCTACGAGACGTTAAGCTTAATTATTTACCTGCCTTCATTCGGGAACACAAGGATTTACATTCTGTCGGTTGCGTGGAAGTGTACTTTGCCGGTTTGAGTGCTGTCTCTTAATCCGGAACAGCCTCACTCCGAAGAACTATAAATAACTTCTAATTAAGACCACCCGTGTGTTTCTCTACTGGGACTCCGGTTGGCTTTCCGGTGGTATAATTCATTCCGGCGGAGATGCTGCAGTATATTCTCCAGTACAAGCGTCACTCATAATGAGCTGTGTATATCACCGGGAATATACAGCTTGATAGTTGGGCTGGTTCTCCAGCCGTTAACTTTGTAGTCAGCCACACACAGGATGCAGCTCCTGTAGAAGTGATGATGTTGAAATACTGAAGGTTATGTAGTTACTTGTGTACTGAATGAAGTGGGTTTAGCATTCTGTAATTTGTAGGGCCGCCTGTTTCCTTGGCGTTAAATGTTCCACGCATGCAATATTTGAATATACTGCGGCACACCTGCAGTTTTACTTTGGTTACTGGTCGCGTTTTGTTACTTGACTGGGCCAGTCATGAATAGGCTACTTTAATAATGAACGCCTGTGATTCGCCTGCGGGCACGAGCCCAATTAATACCATCCAATCGCGGAAGTGTACACTGAGAGAAAATCTAACATAATATTTGTTTTTTATGGCCAAATACACATTTAGTTGCCCTAATAAAATATATTGTTGAGCAAACAAGATTTGAAAAGCAACAAAATTGATTTCTTTCGTCTAACAAAATATATGTTTGAATAAACACAATCTCTGTGTCGGGCCAAAAAAAAATTAGATTCTCAACTAAAAAATTTGTGGAACTAACTGTATATATTTGTATAGCCACTCATTTGACTGCCTTCGTTCGAAAATACAGCTTGAGAGTTTTTTTTTTTTTGTGACGATTAGGATAATAACCGTGTTGGTTCGTGCATCTATTGATGCTTAATAACCGTATAAACACATTAATAAAACAATGCAACCAGAAACTGACAAATAAAGCTGTAAAACTTGAAATATTTGTTTCCACACGTTGCCCAATATTTGTTGTATATCTATTTACAAGCTTTCCGGTATCATTAGTTGTCACATTAGCTGAGGTTAGCGCTCGGACGCAGGTGATCTAGGTTCGAAACTCGGTCGAACTTATTAATTTTTTTTTATATTGGCCCAAACTCTTTAATGTACGCGTAGCCAAACAAATCTTTAGTTACACCAACCAAATCTTACAGTTTGGGGCAACCAAATGAGAACATCAAAATAATTTGGTTTCAGCAACAAAATATTTCACTGCCCCATTACAAACAAATAATTTGGTTGCACCAAACAAATCTTGTTTGATTCAACAGAACCTTTTTCTAAGTATGTATAGGATGAACTGTTTTTAAATGCAAGTAGACCGGAGCTCTTTTGGCGATAATCTGATGTTCTTAGTAACCAGTAGCAATATGTACATAAATTTGGTTTATGCGGAGTTAATCATTTACAGCCTGAGCGTTTCGTCGTCGCTCGAACTTTCCACAAAAATCTCAATCGTGTGGCAAGATTACAAAAAATTTATTTTTATCTTAAGTGCAGGTTTATTGTGGTTCGACTAGCCTCAAGGCGTTTGATCGGTCGCAGTGAACATAAGGCAAGATTTTCGCAACTAACAACGTGCCTCTTTATCGGTGCGTCTTTCCTTCTCCCCTCTACTGACATCACGGTTGTAAGGTGCGTGTTACTATCGTAGCTATAGGCTGTATACGGTAAAGTGAGCATTTTTAAAAGCCCTGCTTAAGTTCTACTTGTTTACATGTCGTGAATTCGTCCGCCTTATGTAAAATTAACATTGCCATGGGCCTCTTTACGTTATTCATGCGTCGGTCAAGTGAAACTGTGAAATTATTGAAAAAGTAAATTTTTAAGAATTTGCTCATTTTTACACTTCGATGCATTTAAATAAAACTGAAATAGGAAGAAAAATATAACTTATCACAAATGGTTACCTAACATTTTTTATTCAATGTTAAGGTGTATAACTACGTCCTCCCCGTAGTTACCAACTTAACTGGGCGCAAGTCACTTAGTGCCCCAGTTAAAATATATGTGGGTAGGAGCAGTGACATTTTTCTAAGGTTGATTTCAAAAGTGCTCACTTTATTGTGAACGGCCTTTACATGCATTATGGCAGTGAACAGCGTGCATCGAGTGGTTACTGTTTTCATTATGTCTGTCAGATTTACATCTTCTATATTTGATATTGCTCTGTAGAGCTGTGGCTGTTTGTTGGTATTTGAGGCGTAATGTGGCAAAAGGCTAGTACTTGTACTAACGCTGCATAAAACTTTTATCCATAATAATTTCATTTAATTGCCGGACCCTTAGACTGAAAAATAGCGTTAAAGGCGCAGCAGCAGAAGTTATCGGAATAATTGGCGTATTGAAGTCGTTGAGGAACGTGGATTTGTAATAAGAAATTATATTTTAAAGTTTTTTAAATAAAAGTGTAATTTTTTTTTAATTGCGACTCTTTTCAAGGCTAACTGGTTGGTACATCTTCAAGAGTTTTAATGCTAGTCCACCTCTAGTTCTCCTATACATGTAAAAGAAAAGTTGAATTCACTACATTATGAAAACGAGCTTTGCTGTTTACGAATGACAAATGTTTAGATTAGCAGAACTGAATTGGTAATCATCCATTATCTTCAAGAATGTCGAGTTTTTTTTTTTTTTTTTTTTTCTCCATATTCATGGTACGCAGCAGATTAGTCTAAGCTGTGACTGATCAGATAAACATGCCAATTTCAAAAGATAATGGCTTTTAACTGTCTTTCTCTTGCTGTACTTGTTGAATTTCCAGTGTGTAAAATAGAAGGGTGAGTTGTTATTAAAATGCACTTTTTAGACTAATATATTCCAGGTTAAGATTGCATATACAGGTATGAATTCTAGGTATATTATTTATTATTTTCTAATGATCACATTTCTGTTTGTTTCAGGTAAGTTGTTCGCCACGTCTACTGGTGACGGTGAGTCGATTAATTTGATTCTGACATTGGTTAAACCTGACTTCTTCTTTGCCAGATTATCAGTCTCACATAAAAATTAGTTGTAACTTAACACAGATTTAACCAACACTTTAACCAGATGTGATACTGCAGAATGCTAAAAGCATTTCGTCTTATAGCTTCGTAATTTTCTTAATAGCCTTAAATTTCAAATTTTTTTTCATACAGTTTGAATCATTTGTGTAAAGATTACACGCCTGCCACGACAAACTTTACTTTCAAACCATTGAAATATTTTCCTGGATATTGTCTATTCAATTTTTCTGCATATAATTTCCAAATTGCTCTGTTTGACTTCTGTGGTCCTGCGTTAGTTTTAGAAGTTCTAGTTCCTTAATACTCGTCCTTAATAAACATCTTCACTATGCGTAATGTAAATCTTGTTATTTTAAAATTTGTTTTCGTTTAGTGGCTACCGATACTTCATGGCGTGTTCTAATTACTGTGATACCTTAACTCTAGCACTGTAAGCTAGAACACAACATTGCGACGTTTCATCTCTCGTGATGGACGCATTAGTTGCTTACGTTGTGTGTTCGGCAGTGTAACTTTGATTCCGCTTCTGGGTCTCGTGTTTTGTGCGGCGTGGTGTACACTACTTGCTGTGTTTCACGTAGACGTAGGAACTGCAATGCTTGAGCTGACATCCCTGCTGCTTCAATTTTTATGAATGAATGCGTGGAAGAGGCGTGGTGGACTCAAATTTGAATTGCACACTGTTTCACGTAGGGAATTGGATTGCCCTAGACCGCCTTGGAATACCTCAATTTTCCTTCTCAAGGGAAATTATTTTGATTACTGATTTCCGGAGTAAACGAATTGGAAAGTTTGATTGTCTCGCCTTGCGAAACATTAACGCTTGTCTGTTAATTAAAACAAACGCTTTGGTCGTAGTTATCCGCGCTTACGTTCGTATGTATATTTGTGAGCAGAAGTGATTAATTATTATGCCCTGGTCATGATGGAATCCATATCACAGCTGAGTTTTATTCAGTAGGCACCTGGGCTTAAGCTGCGGTAGAGGTTTTTTGTTTTTCAGATGTTTCGGTAGTCGTTGCAGCTGGAATCGGTTGGTAGTACTACCTAACCAATTTAGTTCAGCTAAGAAATCAATGCCCAAAAGGCTAATAAATTATGACAATGGCCGCGAAAGCCTACACTAAAATGCAGTTTCGTGGGGACCAAAAAATCTTGGTGGTGACCATTAAGTTATGTTGTCGATATATAAACGTTACAAAAATGTATAACCGATATATTTTGTCATTTCAATATTTAGTGGCAGTCGCATATGGAGTTTTCGTTACTAATAAACTCAATATGTTGGTAGGCAATAACTGGTTCGTTAATCGCAGCATAGAATTAGCGATGCTAACAGCAGTGCTGGTGAGTAGGGGTTCACAAAACAGTTGTGCGATCTGCGGACTTTGGTAGGTAGGTGGATAGGCATGGTTCTACAGGTAGGCAGATTGATAGGCGTGGTTCGATAGGTAGGTAATTGGATAGGTGTGGTTCGACAGGTAGGTAGGTGGATAGGTGTGGTTCGACAGGTAGGTAGGTGAATAGGTATGGTTCGACAAGTGGGTAAGTAGTTGGATATGTGTGTCTCGATGTCTGCTCGACAGCAGAATCGGGGAAGGAATTAGCCAAGACCGTTATTAATGGCGAGACAGTAATCCAACCCGGTTCCTCTCGAATGCTATTCGATAGTATACTTCCACTGGTCTACCTTGCTTGCTCGATGTTGCGTACTTTGACTTGTTATGTACATAAAACAAATCTAACAAGTGGCACACATGCCAAGGTCTGGACACTTCACATCACGGAAAGTTTATTTTCTGGAATAATTTAGCTACATGTAACATTTACTTACTTGCAATTTCTTAGTAATACCCCTCATGCAAGGAGCCGAACTCTGACAGATGTGGTGTCGACCCCAGACCAGAAGGCAGCGATTTCCATTACGCCAGCACACATGCGCAGAATATAACGGGTGTATAGTTTTGCATGTGTAGTAAAATGTTTTACTCTGGATGACACGCATTACTTATGGTGACAAATAAATATTTAGTGGCACGCAAATAAAATATTTTCAATAAACAAATATGTTTGTGACCACCAAACAGCATTATAAATTGTCAGTCTACGTGTTATTGTACACCACAATGTTTTTTTTTTTTTTTTTTGCCAACAACAAAATATTGCATTGGAAAGTATCAACCACATAGTTTGGCAAGAATGCAGTAACAAATATGTTATTTCAGTGTGTAGTTTTATTTTATTATTAAAAGGTGAGTAAATTTTGTCTTCAGAGCGGCAGTTTCACCCGTCCGCGTTTGGTTTGCTCGATATTGTCAGGACCATGTTGGGGGTGAGAGCGTTTCAGGCCCTGGCGTGGGTTTTTCTCTCCAAATTAACAATACTTTCTATCATCCAAAAGGAGTAACGTTAGGCATTCGCTTCTGCGAAAGGTTCTCTGGTGTAGCCGAAATATCCACTGCAGGATTGTGTGTCGTGGTCAGTTGTTTCTATCTGAACTGAAGTAAGAGAGATGAAAGAAAAAAGTTGGATAACTAGATTTTTATTTGGGTATGCCAATCAACAATTATAAATTCACTGCAAGCAGCTCAATGTGAACAATAATGTCAAACATTATATAATGCTTCCTTTCCTTCGTTAGCGCAATTACAATGTTCGTTACATGACTGATCACACATCCCGGCACGCACTGCACTGCCGCATAGCAAGCCCCCCCCCCCCGCCCCCCTTTGTAGGTTACTGCCACCACACTGAGAAAAAGGTTTTGTTGAATCAAAAAGATATGTTTGGTGCAACCAAATTAATTGTTTGTATAAGGGCAGCGATATATTTTGTTGCTGAAACCAAATTATTTTGTTGTTCTCATTTGTTTGCCCCAAACTGTAAGATTTGGTTGGTGCAACTAAAGATTTGTTTGCCTGCACGTACATTAAACAGTTTGGGCCGAAAAAGTTCGACCTAGTTTCGAACTTAGATCACCTGCATCCGAGCGCTACGCATTAGTAATTTCAACTAATGTGACATCTTATGACACCAGAATGCTTTACAATAGATACGCTGCAAATGTTGGGCAACGTGTGCAAACAAATATTTCACAAGTTTTACAGCTTTACTTGTCAGTGTTTTGTTGCATTGTTTTATTAATGTGTTTATACGATTGTTAAGTATCAATAGATGCACTAACAATCATGGTTACATTCGTAATTGTCACAAAATATACAAACTATCGAACTGTATTTTCGAACGTAGACAGTTAAATGTGTGGCCAAACATACAGTTGATTCAATAAAATATTTAGTTGAGAGTATAATTTTTTTTTTTGGCCCAACACACAGATTTCGTTTATTCAAACATATACTTTGTTAGACGAACAAAAGTAATTTTGTTGCTTTTCAAATTTTGTTTGCTCAGCAATATATTTTGTTAGGGCAACTAAATCTATTTTTGACTCTATACAAAGTTTCTCTGAGTGCATGCCACACGAGTCCGAGCCCCCACCCGGAAGGATCTGTCCCGAAACAGCGAGTTCCAGGGGGGCATGACCATGCCGGCTGGCAGCTCACACTGAACGCAAAACTTCGCACGCGACAATATTATCTATTGTTCATTGAATAGATGTGTACGGATATCTATTTTTGTTTCTAATACAGGTTATTTTAACCTGTCTGAGACTACAGATTTGCAGATCTACTCTACGTATTTTCAACTTCGCAAGGTTCTTTTTGCGGGTGCCCGATTTGTAATAAAGTACAAAAGGCCAAAAGTGCTGAAGAAGATATCGTTGGAATGTTGTTCCTGTTTAGTTGGATAATTACGTGACAGCGTAAACCTCTTCTTTTGTGGGTGGAAGTAAATAATAATTACGGAGAGTAACTGTTTCCTGGAATGAAAAAAAAAAAAACTATTAAGGTTAGCATTTTATACCTGAAGAGGAATGTAATACTCTTATACAATTGTTTTTCTTGCACAACAACCTTAAGGTATTGGTTTATGACGATGAAATATAATAGTCTACGTCATTAACAATGCAATATTTTACGAAGGTCTACGACTGTGCTTCTGTTGGGATAATCCTCTTTGGATGTTCCACATGTCCAGAACTTGGGAGCTAATTTTGGTTTTTAGCACTTTCCTTTGCGGATTAACGTATTCACCAGTCTCAACATAGTGTGTGTGTTTATAATCAACATATATATGGTTTGTAACGAGAATGTAGCATGAGGTATATCGGCGTTTAATACAGTGTAATATAAAAAGAAAATTTCTAAGTGGCACTTTCGTATTGTCGCTATCACATACGCACATGTCTGCATAAGAGACACGTCCGTTTAAATCTCTGATTATGAGTTAACATTTTGACACCCATGATTTGTTTTATTAATACAGGATTATTACGAATTTACCCTTCGGATAACATATAATGAAAATTAAACAATGCATAATCATTTAATCAGATTTTAGAATAACAACATAAAAATTTTTTTGGCGGTCGTCGTAGGTACGTATTTTCTGTGTACATAAATAAAAGTGTGGGATGTCCTTGTCAAAACTTTTGGTTGAATATGCGTGAGGCCATGTTTCAATTATCGTTTTGTGTTTTGTTGTTGGGTCGTAATTTTGCCGAGGTCACCGGATATTCCAAGAGGCACGCGTAATGTTATCTGTTACATAAACGCAAAGTACGAATGATATGACGGTTTCATGCGCGCACCTAGTTTTGCCTAATGTATATATACGTATATTAAAAGCTCCCCGCTTCACGCAAATTTGCGCCGTTAACACGTTAATAAGAGATAAATGTTAAATACGAGAAAATTGCGCCTGACAAAATTGACAACGTCGCGTCGAGCAGAATACAAACTGCGAAGCATAGATACTCACTAAGTAATTATTGCATAATACTAATAAGTGCAATTTAGGGACTCTCAAAGTGAAACCCAAACATTCCTTAAAGCGTCAGTTTTGACATAGATTATGTACAGTCGATTAGAGGTGGATTTATGGAGAAGGAGTTCGCCATAGCCGGTATAAAATAATTGTCTCGGCATTCACCTGGAGTTAATTGCGGAGCGCTGAGATACGCCCAAGGTTTACGCCAATCACCTGTGGACGACCCAAAAATCCTAGGTTATGGTTTCTAAGAAACCATAATTGTTCACGGTAAAATGAGCGCTTTTGAAATGAACTTTTGAAAAACGTCACTGACCCTACCAGCGTATATTTTAACGGGAACTCTCCTATCCTGCACCCAGTAAAGTTGACGAATACGGTGGGAAAGTAGTTCTATATCTTAACGTTAAATTAAATTTGTTAAGTTATGATTTGTGAAAGCTAAAATATTATTTTTACTTTGTGTGATAAGTGTGGCAATAATATAAATTGTAAAATATTTCCTTTTTTAATAATTTCACAGCTACCCTTGACCGACGCACGAATAAAGTGATGAGGCCCACGACACTGTTAATTTTCCATATAGAGGAAGAACACACAATATGCATACAAGAAGATCTTTAGCAGGGCTTTCAAAAGTGCTCAGTTTACCGGGAACTACCTATACATCCACGTAGAAACATTGATGATGATAATTATAAAGCCGCTTTTGGCCTTTTGAGCCCTGCGAGAAATTAAGAACACCTAATGAAGGAATGTATTGTTATCATATTTAATTAAGTATAAAAGAAAACATAGTTTTACGTTTAGTCATGGATTTAATAAATTGACAGACGCCCGTCTCACCTTCAATTCAACAATTCTAATTTGTAATTTAACTTGTAAAAATATCAAGAAAACACACACAATCAGTCAACCGCACGCTACATGACATTACATTTAAATTAATGTGGATTCTAATTCGAGATAATGCGAAATGCGAGATAGTTCAATTGCATTTCTAATATAGACTCATCGGTCACTATCGCCAGTGTTTTGGCTATAGATTTTTAAGGATGGTTGTATTCGCTTTCGAAATGGCTCCACATATAGCTCAGGATGTAATGTGAATATTTCTTGTTAAGTAGAAATGATATAATACATTGTTATTGATGTATGTCTGAAATAATGGTTAGTTTTATAAAGAGCGCATAATCGGCTTTCTACACTAATTTCTAACGTCTTAGATTTTTTGTTGAGGGTTTGTAGAAAATCAGGACTTTTTGCTCTGAAAACATAACCTGCCCAACGTTGGTTGACAACTGACAATTCTCAAATACAGGACAAAACTCCGAAGAAAAAAATTGCAGGCCTTTCTGTGTATAGGCTGTTCACGGTAAAGTGAGTACTTTTTAAGGCCCTTATAATTTTTTCCTTTCATTAAATTTCCATCTTCCTGCTGCTTTTTAATATAAACTTTGCAATGTGACCAATAAACACATTGTATACATTTCACCACGCTCAAAATTTTATGCCTGAAGCTGCAATAAGATTATTTATTAGTGGTTAATGCATTTCGTAAGAGCCTTAAAAAGTGCTCATTCTACCGTGAACAGCCTATAGAAAAATGTATTACCTGCTGATGTGCCGGTTTTTAACTTTTTTGTTCTTTTTCTCTATTTGTTCGCCTTTCTGAGTCACCTACACATTTGCATCTCACATTAAAGCAAGTACCGTACACAGTATTTCGTTTCACTTTCATTGCGTCGGCTTGTTACGCG
This sequence comes from Dryococelus australis, assembly GCA_029891345.1. Classification (NCBI taxonomy): domain Eukaryota; kingdom Metazoa; phylum Arthropoda; class Insecta; order Phasmatodea; family Phasmatidae; genus Dryococelus; species Dryococelus australis. Next base: position 75,554,102 of record CM056996.1, read on the forward strand.
AGGATAGTTTTCCTTTAATTTATCCGAAAATTTACCTTTTTTTCTACCGTTATCGCTTTTCCCTGGCTGCAAAGAAGAGATGTCTTTATTTCCAGTTCTAGCAAATTCACATCCACGCCACACCACGTAGCTACAAAAACACGTTGTGAAATGGAAACACAGAAACATAAAATACATACACATCGCGCATTCTCGTATTTGGAAATAAAAAGATAAAATCGACTGCGCTATATCAACAGTAGTAGAAAACCACGCACCCTAGCAGTTATTCAATAGCGGCAATTTATCCGACCGCTCGCGACCATCAAGTTTAGTGTAAATAGCACAGGCAATGGCCCATGCGTATATTGCGTCTCACTCTTAGATTGCAGTGGGTAGCTAAACAAACAACTTTATATTTATACGCTACTATACAATTCGACAATTTTTGTTACGTAATTTTGTACGTATGCTCTTGTTCTGCCAACCTCTTGGCTATTGATAACGCTAGCCACCAGGAAACAGCGCGGGTCATTCACACTTTACTGTAATCTAAGAGTGAGACGCGCTATAGTAAGGCCTTGCACATTTTATTTTTAAAATGCCTGACTTTTTCAGTAAAAGATTAAATACTAGCCTGACGTTATTAGAGAGGTAAAAAAAAAAAAAAAAAAAAAGGACATGTCCGGTAGAAACAGAACGGTTGGTAACCCTACCCTAACGTCTATTTTTGCCCTCCGGGAAGGATAAAGAGAAGGTTTGGTTGGCGAGGACTAAAATACGAACGTGACGTAGGCGGCCGTCCTTCGCCACGCGACAGCGAGTCGCCGGCGGCAGTCGTATTGAGGCCCGGACCGCGTGTTTCACGTCATTTCCGGCCTCACGCTTCGCCGCGCAGCTCCGTGGTTGGTCGCTGACTGCGGGGTCACGTGCGTCGTCGCCCGGGCCGTCCAGGCACGCGCAGGGCGCGTTCCGTATGCGCGGCTATGTACGTTCTTCCAGGCTCGCGCCCGCAGGACGAAACTTCTTCCCTCCCGCCTTCGTCGAGACTAAGGTTGGGAAGTTCAATGCTTTTATTTTGGCTACGAAAAATTTTCGCCTGCCAGGGTGCACTGGTGTCGCATGTCTGAAGTAATCAACATTAGAAAATAGTCACTGCTCATACCTGTATTTATTTCAACGGGCGCACTGAGTGACATGCGCCCAGTAAAGTTGGTAACGATAAATGTAAAGTAGTTCCATATCTTGATGTCGAATAAAAATGAGGCCCATGGCAATGTTAATTTGAAATAAGTGGGAAGAATACACAACGTGCACTCACATATATACTAAGCAGGGCTTTCGAAAGTGCTCATTTTACCGTGAACATCCTATACTCACACGAATAAATATAATTTCTCCATTTATCTCTTGCTTAAAAGCGATCTCTTAGGAACACCAGTACACTTTGCCACGGCAATGTTCCCTATTCCAAACTCTCTCATATGGAATCTTGTTTTTTTTTTTTTCGCAACCTCAGTTTAAAAACCTTATTTGGAACATAGAGGCGCCTACGAACTCGAGTAACGTCAGTTTTGTAAACGATTATGTTAAAAATATGATTGTTGGCGAACACAAGAAACCGTATTTTATTATGCTTATGATCATGCATATATTTCTCCCTCGGGATTCGATATATAGTTAATTCATTTAAAAGGCGTCAAATTACAGACGTTAGGACAAAGTACTAATATTTTTGTTTGGTTTTGGATATGTGCCGTAACCAAAAGGGGCCATTAGAGTAAAAAAAATGCCTAAGTGGTCTAAAACCAATGGAAATGCGTATGTAATTAACCATTAAAAAAATTTCGTGCTTGCTTTCTGCCAACAGAAAAAAAAAACACTGTTTGCCTAACAATTTTATGTATGTTCGCACGAAGAAATCTAAGTTTTTCCATTTTCATCTCCTAATCACCTCACAAAAAGGAAACAGAAACGAAATAAAATGCTTATAAAACTGTTAACTTAGAATGTGTATGTCAATTAATTATTATCAGCTGCTATATGCTGTTCACGTTAAAATGAGCACTTTTGAAAGCCTGCTTAAGATCTACTTCTATACACGTTGTGTATTCTTCCACCTTATGTAAAATTATCATTGCCATGGGCCTCATTACTTTATTCATGCGTTGGTCAAATGAAACTGTGAAATTATTAAGAAAGTAAATACTTTACAAATCTGCGCATTTTTACACTTCGATGCATTAAAAAAACAGAAAGCGAAAGAAATAATTTTGAGTTATCACAAACAGTTACCTAACACTTTTTACTCGACGTTAAGATATGGAACTACTTTCCATCCATTGTTACCAACTTTACTGGGCAAATGTCACTCACTGCGCCCATTAAATTATATGCATGCAGGGACAGTGATTTTTTCTAAGGTTTATTTCTAAAATGCTCACTTTGCTGTGAACAGCCTTTACTAGGCTTTATTTATGCGCGCAGAAAAATATTCTGGGTAAAATTTCCAAAAAAAAAAAAAAATATATATATATATTATCTGATTCAAGGACAGCAGCGATAAAACTACTGTGTTAGATTCGAACTTTTTAGTAGTAGTGTATAACAGTTATATAACTGTTGCGTAGACAAAATAAATATTACGTGACGAAACAGATCTCCTGTAACGAAAACAGATTATTACTGTGGGCACAAAATTATGTTCAACCTGTGCAGATGCAATCGCTGCCCATACCACGACATTGTTAAAGTTAAAATATTTAACAGTTCATAGATGTTACAAAATCTCATTTGATTACGAATTTCGTATTAAGTCTTGGGAGGTTGCGGGGGCAGAAATTTTGGTCTTCGCAATCATTAATTTTCTTGGCGTAGCGTCTGAACCACGAACATTTCTGCAGGTGGAAGAAATTTTGTAAAACGTGCAAGTGAACCGGACGATATTCTACTGTGCACAAAGGTTCCCCTCTGAAAGTTCTTCTCAATCGGTTCGTTAGCAGTGAAAAGCTTCCCACTCCAGTGAAATTGCGGAAACTGTGTCGCACAGTTCAGTTGAAAAGCCGAATACCTTGAATAGTGGCGAAAGCAGGCGATGGAAATTTCGCCGAACCTCTTCAGAAGTCGGTGACCGAAATGCTGAGCTGCCGCTGTAAATGAATTTGAGTACTTTCGTTGTCTGATAACTCGCGGAGGATAAAGTTGATTGGTTGAATGGTGTTTTATTTGAAATTTAAAAATCAAATATCGTGGCTCCTGGTATTACAAAGCTGGCACTGCCTTGCTAACAAATCTTTTAGAAAGTTGTTTCAATCCCACGTTGATCACATTAGTATGCCACATATTTAAGTGTAAGTCACGTTACTTTATTAAACAATATTTCAGATTAGATATTTTGTCAACGATAACAGATATTTAAGTTTTATAGTAGTGTAATTAAATGCAAATATATTATATTTCTGTTTGCGTGGGCTCACACGTGTTGCTGTGCTTTACTTTTCGGGTTGTAATGTGTACTGTTAGGTTTTGGTGGCGAAAATTATCATCAATATAGTGCCGTATACCAGCTGACCATTTTATCACAACCCGTGGCTTGGACTCTAGTCAGGACTGTTGGGCGTGAATTTCTATGTTCCCAGTTGTAATTTTTCTGAAGCGCTATAATTGAAATAACGTCCAGCATTTTATATTGCATCCGACGTCTTAATCAAGTTTTTATATATTTCCCTACCAAAGATTCTTTAAAATTCGTCTATAAAACAGAGAATAACGTTTACTTGATTGTCATTATTCGTGATTATTTTACTAATAATTACGTATTTGTTAGTGACATCTACTGATTTATAGTGATTTGCAATAATTGGATACCGGTTGACAGTGTATTTCTAGATGTTTCGCCACGTTATTAATTGAATGCAAACTGGGTAGTACTTCAGTTATTAAATAAGTAAATTCAGGATGGTGGGAGAAGTGAGTGAAGAGATTTGGGCGGCTCTTAACAGCGAGGTCTTTAGCGCCGAGGAGAGTGAAGTGAGATGAGTATGGAGCAGCGCCGGAATGAAGAGGTGGGGGAATGGGATAGCCCCGAGAAAACCCGCCGACCATCGGCATCGTCCAGCGCAATTCCCACGTGCGAAAATCCGGAGTGAACCGGCCGGGGATTGAACCCGGTTCGCCTTGGTTGGAGGCGAGGCGTCTAACTGCTCAACATCCGTGGTTTTGATAGTGGTAGGGAACCGAGGTTATTTTTCATCGTACCGGGTTTATTCTATATAAAAAGTGGCAACAAACACAAGGGTAGGGTAAAGTGTCCAAGGGTAGGTATAGGCAACACGTGTCGGTTGTCATGTTAATCACGCTAGTCACAGTGATGCCGTTGAAGGAATGTGAGGTAGAATGCTCATGCGAGATGCACAGTTGCTTCTCCGTGTGTTCTAACACTTGACCTTTTTTCTTCCAAACGTTGGTATGTTTGAGGCTAGAACACTGTTCATATAAGTTAAGTGCTTTGAGATGTTTATACACTTCATCTTATCTAGTTTTAATGAAACGAGAATATACTCAAGTTAGACATACTATTTCCATACGAAAAGGGTGATTAGCTTAAAAATTCTAATGTTCTAATATATCTATAACTATACTCAATATTATAAATAAGTAATGTGAGTGTTTTTTGATACGTAACAGCTAATCTCGGAAACTACAGGGCCGATTATTATAATTCTTAACTGTTAGGAAGCTACATTCTTCCAGATGGACTTAGGCTATGTTTAAATTTTTTTATAAATCCTTGAGAAATTTCAAAATTTGTAAACCAAGTCGGAGAAGTTGGTTGCTTTAGAAGCATGCTCTACCAAAAACCATTAAGATAAATTGAAACAATTTTAAAAGAAATCGTGTATCTTAACATAAAAAATTCGCAAGTAGTCGCAAGCAGTCGCAGGTAGTGACGAATAGTCACGCATTTTATGTATTTTAATAATTACGTATGTATTTTAATAACTATAAAACCTGAGCGAAGCAATAGCGGGCTGCTATTATGTTATAATATTCCAAATTCTAATTTAAACAACACGTTTAACGTGATAGTTGAACTGGCGATGGACTAGTCAGAGTTGGGAAATGTGTAGAGTATAAAAATCCTTCTAGCTGATCTTTAGCGTACGGCCGCTGCACTGGTCTGAAGTTGTCCGTTATTGTGTAGTAAGTAGGGATAGTGAAAATTCGCGAGTTCAATGACCTGTAGGCTATACTCCACAGTCATGTGTATACTCGAGCGCCAGATGTTTGTTCATTGGCTGTTGTCCCATAGAGTATCCAGTGTTACTTCACACCTCGCAGTATGGCACTCGCTACTTGTTTCCTTGCAAGTCTGCTACTGGCTCAGAGTCGTCAAGGGCGTGTCTAATAACCTGCGATCCAATTGCAAAGTCAACTTAAGTGTGCACGTGTTTGACGTCTATCTTGTCCTGAAATGAACTCGCGAAATGTTCCTATCTCGAGTAATAAGTCCACTTTTTGCCCCCTAAATGGTCTCAGTGGCGTTGCGTACTTCCACTTTCTCCAGGAGTCGTTACCGCTGTACTTGGAAAATTTTCCTTTGTATGCGCCTGAGGTAATGTGTGTGGTCCCAGGAGGATGGGGCCCCGCCTCATTTCGCCATTGCGATTCAGTACGTCGGACACACTGGTTTTGTCGTGGCGTGTGGGCGGAGGGGGGATTGGAGAGGGGCGCATTGCTCTGCCACCGCGATCGCCTGATCTCACCTTCTCTGACTTCTTCGGATGGGGTTGACTCCTCGGATAAGGCGCGCAATTGTTAAAGACTGTTCACTATAAAGTTAGCACTTTTGTAATCAACTTCAGATAAAAGTCACTGCTCCTACCTCCATATATTTTAACGTGCGCACCGAGTGACATTCACCCATTAAAGTTGGTAACGATGGATGGAAAGTAGTTCCATATTTCAACGTCGAATAAAAAGTGTTAGGTAACTATCTGTGATAACTTTAATTATTTCTTTTGTTTTCTGTTTTTTTTAATGCATCGTAGTTTAAAAATGAGCTGGTTTAAAAAATATTTACTTTCATAATAATTTCAGTTTTACTTGACCGACGAATGAATAAAGGGATGAGGCCCGTGACAATGTTAATCTTACATAAGGCGGAAGAATACACAACATGCATATAAGTAGCTCTTAAGCAGGGCTTTAAAAAGTGCTCATTTTACCGTGAATAGCCTATACGTAGTTGCATAGGTAGGAATGGTGAAGCCCGTCATCGTGGCCATGTTGTGACGCTCAAAACATTGAAATTTTAAGTCTCAATATTTCGTTATGGCTATTATTTTTAGGGCATATTGGCATTTGGCTTAATACTTCAACTGAGGAAGTTCATTCGTCATATATTATCTGCCGAAAAAAAAAAATTGTGACAAACAATTAAAAATATTATCAATGCTTAGGGCGTAACCACATGGCAATCTTTTGAAATCTAGATTCAACTACGTTACCGCAAGCCGTCTCCTGCATATTCCCAACTCCATGACTTGAGCTACTGGGTGAATATTTTTTTTAAAGTTGCTATCTGGGGCAGCAGTTTTCAGGTGTCTATAGGCCATTCAGGTTAAAGTGAGCACTTTTGAAGCCCTAGTTGCTTTTTCCTTTCAATCAATTTATTTCCTTCCACCACTTATTAATGCAAACCCTGCCACGTGAGTAATAAACACAGTGTATGTATACATTCACCATACCCAAAACCAAAAGTTCCAGGCCACAATGAAATGTATTCATTGGTTATTATGTCTGACGAAACAGCTTCAGAAAGTGCTCACTTTACCGTAAACGGCCTATAACACGCTGGTACTGCTGCCTGGGTAACGGGTCCCGGTCTGTCGTTCGAACTCGGGGTTTATCGTTGGCGTTAAACTAAAGGCGAAGAAAGAGATCTTACTGTCGTCTTTTTAAGGGGAACCCTCGCCCTTCTCCAGCAACAGTAAGTTCTTGCTTGGTCTCATCTCCGTGCTTGCCGAAGGCTTGTTGGACCGCAGTTTCAAGGAGTGTTCGACTGGCAACAATTTTTGCACAATTCTTCACCGCCAACTCAACCATGTTCTGCTCGACGGTAGTCCGTAGTACCCGTGCCATTCTGCAGCCATTGAGCGGGAGCTGTAATAGTATTTCCTATGAAGAGATTAGGTCGGTTCTTCCGTGTTTACTAATGCAATAATGTTTTGGTGTTATTTTTTCTGGCGTGTACATAGACTCTATTAAGGAGGCAGATTGTAGATATCTTGTTTTACGATTTTGCACAAAACCTTGTATTCAGCTGTAGTTTGTAAATGGTTTTTGTAGCTGGCGCGCTAGTTTTTTGATGTGGCAAACAGGGCATGAGGGCGTAACGGTAAATATGGCTTCTTGTGTTTTCTTTGAAGAAAGTTGTAGTAGCCGTGAGACTAAAGGATGGTTACTTTCATCGCCAAGGTTGTTGTTTAGGTCAACTCTTCATTTGTGTGTGAGAAATTAGATTTACGATGTTGAAAGTTTAATGTTACGTTTCTTTGTGGATAGTCTGTTTTTGAAACCGTTCTCATTTAATTACTTTTGGGTTTTGCGTTACAGTCACTTAAAATAGCTGACCTCATCACTATAGACTTTGGAACGGTTAGTTTAATTGAGTACTTCTAAAAGCCTTGCTCCAGGTCTACTTGCATGCAAATTGCGTATTCTTCCGCCATATGTAAAAATAACTTTGTCATGAGCCTGATCACTTTATTACTGTGTGACGGTAAAGTAAAGCTTAATTTTGTTAGATAAGTAAAAATGTTTCAAATATTCTAATTAGTATAATACATATATTAAAATTTGAAAAAAAAAAAAAACAACAGAAAACAAAACAAATAATGTCAGTATTCACAAATGTTTACCTGAAACTTTTCCAGATAACGTTAAGTTAGGGAACTACTTTTTCGCCGTATAGTTGGGTCATTTTCATCAAATAGTGGAATTTTCAGAAGGAAAATTTTTTTTCTAGATATCTATGAAGGTATATTTTTTTATGATTAGAGGAGACCATCAGGAAAACAATAAATGGACTTTCCAAACATCAAGTACTTAAAGCAATTAAAATGTGTATATAAAGAATAAAATATGTTAGACCGGTTACAAATGCAGTTAGAGCAGTGACAAATGTAGTTAGAGCAGTGACAAATGCAGTTACAGCGGTGACAAATGTTGTTAGACCGGTCACCAATGCAGTTGAAAACTTGTGATAAATTCTATTAAACCATTGACAAATGTAGTAGTTATATAGAAACCACACCAGTAACAGTGGTTTGCTACATATGGTTATAAAAAGTATCAGAATGGTGGCACAGCAATTAAAACTAACCATATCTAATAATATATTTTAACATCCAATAAAGTTAATGGCTGGGAGTAGCTATTGTTTCTAGTTTTCGTTATACAGATAATAAAATACTACTTAAAATTACAAATCTCAGCATTTAGTCTATAAATTGAGTTTGGTAAAGAGTTTTGTACTAAACATTAGAACATAGTGTTAAAAATTCCCCACAGAGGTATTGGTATCTCTAAATGTCCGCTGGGCAATAAATTGGGAACAGACTTAACTGTAATAATTGTTCCACTGTCATAATCAAGCATATCTTCTTTGTTGGGCCAGTAATATTTGTTTACGTGGGGATTCATTTGATGTGGACAAGAGACAAAGACACGTGATCTATTCGAGATGGATTTTACGATACCTTAGTAAAAATATTCTGCATACTTCACCGCTACCCATTTGCCAATCAAACTATTGTCTATTATCACTTTTTCGAAAAAAAGCACTTTTGTTACACTTTGGTGGGTCTCTATCTGGTGCACACATAGAAAGGTTTTCTTCTGTTGCACACACAGGAAGGTCTTGGTCTGTTGCGCACACTGGAATGTCTTTGTCTGTTGCACACACTGAGGAGTCTTGGTCTGTAGCCATATCAGCAATAATTTCCAGGGGGTGTGTTTCTGAATGATTGTCAGATGCATGGAGTTCTTCACAGCAGAAAGCTAATTATTTGTAGTGATAACACTTACACATATGAGTATGGTTACAAAACGCGAAAGATCACGATACAGTAATAATCCCATTGATAATGTGATGACTTGGTGAATCAGAGTTGTTTTTGGTAACGGGTTTGAGTTGTGGCATAATTTCATACTCAGAATCTATCTGATCATATGGTGTATAGAATGTTTTCACTTTTGTATCACTTTCAGACAATTTTTCATAGTCTTTCTGTAGTTGGTAAATCATTACCATTTTTCAGCATGGTATCTGTTCGCCTCTTAGTACCACCACCTACTCCATCAGGCGCACAGATTTGAAACCTACCTTGAAAACTTCTGTACATATAAGAAAGAAATTGCCTTTTTGCCGATACTGGGTAGCAGGACCATCACTGAAAAAATGTAGATGATTAATTTCAGGGTACTCTGATAGCAGAAGTTCCAAAATTATTCTAAGATGCTGCCAGATAGCTTGTGTGCCATGCTGTAAGTTGGGTGGCATTGTACAAAAAGATATTGTATCATAGTTTTTTTAATATATCACTCCTGTATGAAGACTAGCTTGATCTTGTGAAGCACCAAAATGAGCTGCCTGGATCTGTGAAGCATAACCAAGCTTGTAATTTTCGGAAAAGTCAACATTAATTATACACTTGTTCAGAAATTGCCGATGTTGGCTTAAAATATTGAAATTATGTTTAGTGCACTTCACAGCTTGATCTTGAAATGTTTTAACAGATTCTGGCGTAGAAAGTGCTTGTGGCTCTTTAACTGAACGGTTGACTTTTAGTGTAGACAAGGTTCCTACTTTTACATTCAACTTCTTTCGTTCTTCATTTCGTCGAATCCATTGATTTACTTCAATTGTGTTATCTGGACAATTAACGTTCATGGGAATTTGCTTGTTGAGCAGGTATTGTCGTTGCAGCCCTTATTTGATTCTTCGCAAGTAGTTAGTTTAGAAACTATGGACATTGACTGTAATTCGGTGAACTTTAGCTGATTGCTTTTTCTCAAGATCATACGAAAATTTTCACACAGCTTACACATATATGTGTGACGATCTTTATCAGTTAGTTTGATAACCCAGAAAGGTCGAAATCGAGTAAATGTTGGGTACGAAATTTTAAGATTTGAATTCTCTAAGCAATTTTTTTTTGTGTAATATGGTCATTGTATCGTTTAGCAGACGGGGTTTTTTTTTTTTTTTTTTTTTGCGGGTAATGGTTAACTTCTTCCCACTGGACATACGACTGTTGTCATCTATTAAGAACAATGATGTCAGTTTTCTCTTGATTGGATTTTCTTTGCCACTCTTGGACACAGCTGATTTCTTGTAGATAGTATTTTTTGGCACCCTCAACTGTTTCCTCAACTCTTTTTTCATTTTGTACTTTTTCAGGATTCTTGCAGCTGTTGTAAAAAGTTGAAAACAGGCTTTCTTGCATGATTTGTTCTTACTTGCATACACTTTTCTTACACTGTCTACTATAGCCTGGTTAACAACAAGTTGTCGAACGACATTTTTTGGTAGCTTATTTATTACTGGGCCTAGATGTTTACTCTCAATCGTGTTTTTGGTGATTCCCCTACATATCCCTTTTTTTGTTCCTTCAGAAGTCTTGCATTTCGCTTTCTTAGTTTTTCAATCATTCTATCCTTATTTCTTAATTGTTCCTGCAAGTCTTTATTTCTTCTGTAGCATGATGCACGATCTTTTTTTATACGTTTTCTTCCAGATAACTTTTGTTTGCTGCCGGAATTATTCACACAACTATCTTGTGGCTGGGTCAAGTATTCGCTCACATTTTGCAAATCACTATTTTTTTTCTTTTCTTTACATTTAACCTGTTTCAGTCTTCAGTTGTCTCTAATTGCTTTTGCATCTCTTTCCCCATAGTCTTTGATTAATTTTACTTTGCCACCTTCCTTCTTTTTCTTATGCTTTTCTCGTCTTCTCGCTAAATACTGTGCTCGTTTGGCTGGATCTGAAGCCACTCTCTTTATATATTCTTGCTGCCTTTACTGTTTTCTTCGCGAGCCCTTTTTTTCTTGTCCATCCGAAAATTTAAAAAAAAATGCAAAAATTTAAAGTTAAATTTAAATAATTCATCATACGTCATACATCTAGTACAATTTGTCTCACAAATTTTTATACATGACAAACACTAGTGAAAAATCTCTTAGAGGCAGATTAATGCCATTGGTACACGGTGGAGACTGTTAATTTTAATACCTTTATAGCTCTTATTGCTAAAACGTGTATACTCAATCCATTTTAAGGTGGCAGCAGACATTTGAACAATATCAGTGAGTTAGTCAAAGCTATTAGCTGGTTAGCCGCTTCACATTGTGACTGCACTAGCCAATAGTTCCGGTAATATTTTTCAATGTTTTATGTGAAAAATATGTACTACGAATTTTTAGCTGCCTTCTTATATCCCTTGCAATATAACAGTAATCTTTTCGCATGCAGGACTATTTGTGTTCGTTGTTTGGTAATGTTGTACTGGTTATGATTTAATTTTTGGAACTAAATGCGACGAGTAACCGATAGCCTAAGAAGTAGGAATTGGTGGGCTAGGCAGTGTAGAGTTTCATACAGAATCATTTATAAGAGTGTAGTTCATGGATGAAGAGATATGGGCGCCTTGTCACATGTATATTTGAGAACATCTACTTGGTAGTTCTATTCAAGAAAAAGTATGAAAAAACAAATTTTAACTTCAGAATTATCACTTTAAATCATAATGCTTTCTAGAATCATAATAGTAGAAACTTGTGTACTAGTAATTATATAATAGCGCAACCTTAATATAGGCTCTACCCACAGAAAGCACATGTAAAAATTAAGTTTATAACTTTAATAAATAGACAATTCTAACACTACACAGGACAACATGTCACAACTACCCTTCAATCCTACAATTAAAAAAAATCAAAGAAGGAAGAACTACTATATGTTGTCAGAAAATGAATAAGATGATAATAAGAATATGATAACTTTTAGAAATCAAATTTAGGATGTTCCCTAAATATTACATGATAACTCAATAACGAACACATGAAAATGAATATTAAGCTCGATCAAATGGTCCATGAAACTGCACTCCTACATTTGCCATCGGCCAGCAACTCAGTCTTACAAAACAACGAAAACTCTCGATTGTGTGACCTTGAGCCTCACATAAAATAATATCAGGACTTCTGAGACTAAACCACTTTGATGAATCACTGGTTGGAGAAGTTTGAAACAAAAATTCATTATGCAGATTTGGTCCATGCTTAACTTTAAAGGTAATATACGCCTTACTTGACGTAATGTAGACACAAAGTCATGAAGATCATCTGGTTGCCTTCAAAGTCAAAGGTCCACCAAACCATAAGTTATGAAACTTGGACAGTATCATCGGTCCGACACGTAGATGTAGCCGTCATAAGGGGTGGACGATATTCTCCAGGACTGCAGGACATCCTGTTCATCCACGAATCATTTGGCTCGGCAGGACACTAGTGGCAACAATATACTTATTTCAACAAACTTGTTTTACAGCAGTCTCCATTTCGTGCTCTCTGAATTAATTTTCACTCAAACATTGCAAGCAAATTCAAAAACATCTGCCTGGTTACCTTCACGATATCTGCACTTATCCATGTAGTACAAATGACACAGATTAACTGTAAAATGTATAAATAGTTTTTCAAGTGTTCGTACTGTAGCTTTATCACAATTATTTAACAAAATTAAAAGACATTAAAAATATATATTTAAGCAGGGGATCATATTATTATGTAGTTTAACATGTGAACTATTGTATGATAAAATGAGTATTTAGCGAAATGATAAGTGAGAACCAACTGTAAGGGAACTCCTTACAACAGAACAACCAATAAATTACAAGCTTGGTAAACAGGCAGCTTAATACACTGTCTCACCTTGTACTGGACAGAGTATAGCATGTCACGAGTTCTGTTTCAGGCACAGTCATTAGAAAATCTTCGGAGTTTGAGATGGCATGGACAGTGCCATATTATGTCCATTACAGAATATGGGTTATTGTTGCAGCATAATCAAACAAATATTAATGCATTTCTTTCTGCATTGCATAAAATATTAAGATATTCTCGGTAGCATAATCCATGAAAATTAATTATTAAAAATTTTAAATACATGTGATGTAAATTTAAATCATTTAATAAATGTCATGAGCACCTTTACATCATTTAATGTAGTATGTACTAATGGCCTTAAAATTCTTAGTGACGAAAAGACCCGAAACTGTCCTGCGAACACTGGTCGCAAGTTGGAATTTTGTTAATTTTTTTCTGTTTAACCCGCAGATGGCCTTAGACGGCATCATAGGACAAGATACTGTATATTTTTCAATGTACTAAAGGAAATATCTTAGCAGCAGATATTTTATATAGCTTATTTCCATGGCAAGAATGTACTGCTGGACCTTTCCTTAGCTACTGTGCATTTGCAATTAATACTATAGCTACTGTACATTTGCAATTAATACCATAGCTACTGTACATTTTCAATTAATACCAGTAACTTGGATGCCTTGTACTTGACAATTGTTTTTAAATAAACCTTTATTTCTTTCATTCAGCTACAACATAATTAATGAAATATTAATATTGTTGCCCATTAACTGTAATACATGATTTAATTTTTCATATACATCAGTTGTTGTCACTGGACTAATATCTTATGTCACTGGAACAATCTATTGTTTATCATTTTTACATTGATGAATACTAACCTAAAGGCAATGAGGGGAGAATCATTAAGTTTTTAAATAAAGGAAATGTATCTACACGTGTGTTTCCATAAACAAATACTGAAAAATATTTCTACACTAAAAATTAAAATTGTTAGACCAGTGACTATAATAAATGTACTCACCTGAAAAGAGGAGATCTACCATTCGCTAAAACCACAATAGCTACACTTCACAACCAACAACAGACATTTTGGACAGAAAACAGTATGGCCAATAAAAGAACTTGGTAAACAGAAGCTGTTAAATTTCCCTTCAGCTAGTAATTAATAGATATATACTGTGTTAGATCGGTGACACAACAGCTACAGGACAACATTAAATTAATTTTATAATAATAAACGTACCAAAAATCGTATTAATGTCTTTAAATAAATAACTTAGATGGTTCAATTTACATGTTTCAATTTTCACCTTTATTATATAATGTAAAACTAGGATTACACAAATATTTCAAAATTATATTTCTATGTATGGACAAAATGGCCATCATAGAGAAAATGTGCATGAAAAAAAAATTGTAAATTAATTTTATGCCACATATGCCATTCCTGCTATGCAAATACCACTTGGCACTTTACTTTAAAACACAAAAATTAACATTTTCATTTGTTTGAAATTAATATAGATCATGATAGTTGGTTTAAACAGCTGGGACCGAGAATTCCACCTGCCTATGAAAACTGCCTAGTTACCAATTGTACTGGACGCAATCTACTCAGTGTGCCTGTTAAAACAGAGCAAATTAATTTTTTCCCAAGGTTTATTTCAAAAGCTGTCACTTTGCCGTGAACAGTTTATAGCTGCAATTACATGGTTATAGTCTATTCGCTGTTTATTCAAACGTTTTGAATCAAACCTTTGAAAAATCATCCCAAGTATGGCGTTTTTGTTTGCTTCCTAAATATATCATGTATCACACGCGTGTTATACTCGTGTTGACTTAAAATACCTTTTTTTTTTTTTTTTTAAATTAACCTTTTACTTATATTTATGTACAAAAGGTAATATTTTATTTACAACTAATATGTATAAAAACAGGGAGACAATATGTGTGTTGGTAAAGCCTAGTAAAAAATAGTTCCTATGCAAAATATTATTACACTAAATGCGCACGAATACCGTGCGCTGTCCCTTTGGTGTTATTTTATAGACTCGGTTAAGCTTTGTTTTTATGAGGCGGAGGAATATCCTGGAAGTAGAACTTTTTCTGGGCTTCAAGAAAGTTGGAAGTAGTCGTGAATGGGCTATATACAGGAATAATTCTCAATTAGACCGACAAACTTCGGGAGGTGATTCTTCATGAAAAAGTGAAGGAAAACATATGTGGCACTTCATTCCTAAACCGAATATTAAGGGAGGTATGAACCCTTAATAAACGAGGTTAAAAACCGTATTCGTGCAAAATATTGGTAACGAAATAAAATACAATGACAACTCTCGGAGCATTATTGTATGTTCTCGGGACCTTCAACGTAAGAGCCGATATTTTGCACAAATACGGCTTAAAATATAGTTTTTATAGGCTCATACCTCCCTTAATATTCGTTTGAGGTATGAAGTGTCACAAATGATTTCTTTTCACTTTTTCATGAAGAATCACCTCTCGAAGTTTATCGGTCTAATTGAGAAGTATTCTGTAGATAATGTTTGGTCCTTCGCGTCTGTGATCGGGGGAGTTCCTTGCTCGTGCAAGAGGCCTGCAGCGCACGTGGCGCGGGTCTTGAAGATGCGTGCGTCCGTGCGTGCGGGATGGATAAGGGGGCGGCTTGACCGCCCCCGGGGGTTGATTGCACAGATAATTCACGCGAGATAACGCCCTCCGGCACAGGCAGATGGCGGTCGCCCTCCCCCCGACCTCGTCCTCGTGTAAATCACACACTCACTCTCTCTCTCTCTCTCTCTCTCTCTCTCTCTCTCTCTCTCTCTCTCTCTCTCTCTCTCTCTCTCTCTCTTTCTAGCGTACTCTTGCGGAGCACCTTGCTGTGTACTCATTACTGTGCCACGCCTTGTTCGCTCTAACTTTGCAGCGTGCATATACACTCGATACTTAAGAGTGGGGTGTCCCCCCCCCCCCCCCCGGACTCGCGACGCATTTTTGTGAAATAGTTGTTTGCGCGAATACACGTATCTCGGTAAATAAATGTTTACTTTTGTCATATTAAGGCCGTGTGCGAATTGGCAGATTTTGTAGACAAAATGATCACGTGGCCTGATTTTGTATCCAAAAATTGTGACGTATTTGGAAATTTGGTATTTCGTATTTTGTATCTAGTGGATGTTAGCAAAAAATACAAAATGACAAAATCAGTGCCAGGTTTGTTTTTACTTTAAAAACACATTCTCTAATGCGTAAATAAAATTACTTTTATAACAAATAACTCTACATAAAATACACTAGGCATGTTTTAAAAAGCAAGTAAGTGTTCTGCTTTGTGTACCGCAAAAAAAAATAGTTTTTAAAGTTGTTATTGCATAATTTATTATTTTCTTATTTGTTAACATATTTGTAGTATTCCAGTGATGATTGCAGAACTATTGTGTCTGTGTTAAGCATTAAATTTAGATAAAAATATTTTGCACTGTTAATGTAATAATGTGTTGCCGCGAGTGCTAAACAAGTGACTGTCGACAACGTCCGAATTGATACCTAGCAAATCACGAATTTACAAAATAACGAAATTCGTCAATTCGGACATGGCCTAGGTGATTCTTGGAAAAAAAATTCGTGACAATGGTCAAATATCGCATCTTTAAAGCTTGCCTGTGCAGTTTCCTTGAGCGGCAAGAGAAATGTACAAAGATACGGGCGTAGTTTAATCTGTGAGCTTTCATCGCGGTAATACAACCTCTCTGTTATAGATCTAATTTTCACAGTACATTGTCACGACGGAAACACTTCACGCCTTGCGCGTAGGAGCGACGAGGCTCTAGGCGTGCGTGTTAGTGTCGACCGTATCGCTCCCTCGCTTCTTGACCTTTGGGGGGTGGGGAGGTCCATCCCACTCTTAAACAGCCACGCCCTTCAGCCTGATTGACCGTGAGGAATGTATAAATCTGGTATACTTTTCAACCCCTTAGCGCAATAATTCCCGACCTATATATTCTTACGGCACCCTTGTGGAGGGAATTGCATATAGAATCTTCGACACCCTTGTTACAATTTCAACAATCAGTTGGTTTCACGTGTTTTACTCTGAATTAAGAGTATAATATGTGAAAAAAAATTTATTAATTCAATCTGTTATTCAATCTGTTGCTGATTTCAGTAAAAATAATAGTACACAAATGTTAATAAAATAGTCTTAGATACATGCAATTAGACTGGAATCGGGAGTCAGGTAACTGTCACAACTCAGACAACCAAAAATTGGGATCGCTAAAAATTAATTTTACTATCAGTACGATGCCATTGCGCTACAGGCAACGTCGTGTAAGAAAGAAATTTGTTAGTACTTGTCAGAATAAATGTATTCTCTATTGCAACAGCTGAAACGAGAAGTAGGTGTGTATAATTTAAGGGAGCAATACATGCTTTTTACCAAACATGAAAACTCGGAACTCATTTAACCCTCCGTCCAGAAAAATTTAAACATAATTGTATAATACATTCTGTTTCCATAGAGTTCCGGTGACACGAAAACAAAACATCGGTTAGAGACCTGCTATTTAAAACAAAATTTGTTGTAGGATTAATTATACTTGGCTGTAAGAATGGATTTGATACATTGGCGTATTTTAAATCTTAAAAGAAAGTCCCTACTATAATGTACTGCAGTAAGAGTCAGAGAGTTTTTTATTTTTTTTATTTTTATTTTTATTTCGTTACGTTTGTGCTGCATGTGATTGTTTCTGTTTTCTATTCTTTCGCGCAAATCAAAAACTGAGCGCTGTATCAACACCCAAAGTTTTTTTCAGTGTTTGCGTTATGCACTGTTTTATTAAGCATTGTTATTTCTGTGCTGTTAATATTTTTTTTTCTGTTTCTATCCAGAGCATTGTTTATGAAGCTGGTGTACTCATTACTTTTTATGTTAACATTTGGAAAAATAAATAGTTTTAAAAATAGTGATTTATTAATTCACTGTTATAACGAGTGAACTATTGTTTTGTCACATTTAGTGGGTACAAAAACTGTTTAAGCCAGAATCCACAAATAATTCTTGATGTGGTAGCAACACACGAAGAGAAACTGTACGGAAATAATTTTCGTGCGTTAAATTCGCGCATGGATGCACTCTCAGGCCACGTTCAGTTCTCATCTCTGCTTCAGAAATGCGTTTATTTATTACAGTACTGGTGTTTGTGAGAAATATGACTATAAAATTATTTCACTGTCTGTTCTTTCTGTACTACTATGAGATAATTAGTTTTCAGTAACTTTTCCCTTCGCATCTGTGAAAAATAATCGTGGTGTTATTAAAAGAGCACAGTGTCAAATAGATTGCTAAGATTTTCTGTATCCGTTCCGATTTATATAAATAAAAAAAGCTACGACGCAATATGTATGAAAGAATTAATCTGCAAGATATAAGTAAAAACTAATGCCAATCAGGTTTTTAAATCTCACGCGTCTGTCAATTTGCATGCATTTCGGTGTGCTCATATTCAGATAACACTGTACAAGTTTTCTGTCTTAGAGTTTGTATAGGCCTATATCATTCCTCCAATATATGCAGCGGTGCTACCTTAGTCCAGAATATAATATTGCAGTTTCATTTACCTGCCAAAAATAATTTTTAAATTGTGCTTGGGATTTTTCCGTTGGAGTAGGAACGCTTCCCCATTTCCGGATAGCGCGTAAACATTTGTTGTTGCTGTGGGGGAAAACGAACAAAACTGAAAGAGCGTTTTAATCGAAGGTATGGCGACTTTATCCAGAATGCTCCCGTATCCCCTGAATCTAACCGGTCGCGTCTCTAAAGTTGGTACCTCGATGTTCCTTCACTTGCAACGTGACTCTTTACTAGCGCAATTTTTGGAGATCACTATTGAAAATATTGTCCCGCCTTCCATAGCCTTTTTGTTCGCAACCGCACGACTTAAAAGGAAAACTCGCTCTTTTTCACAACAATGGATGTTCTCCATCCTTCGGGGGTAGAATGGTTCATCCTCTGGTGGGCGTAATGTTCATTAAAAGCGAGGTTTTGCGAGCTGATGAGGATGATTTAAGTGAATATGGAGCAGCGCCAGAATGAAGGAGCGGGGGACACGGGAGATCCCCGAATAAACCAGCCGATCAACGGCATCGTCCGGCACGATGCCCACTTGCGAAATCCGGTGACCCGGCCGTGGATTGAACCCGGTTCGCCTTGGTGGGAGGCGAGCGTGCTAATCGCTCAGCCACCGTGGCCCCCAGGAGAATTAGAGAATGAGTTATGCCTGTTTCACATGCACGCCGATCACGCCGAACAGACAGAGTGGAAAACTGGAACAGCCAATCAGAAGCCGTCCTCGGTATCCGCGTGAGTCGCACAGAAATGTTGAGCTCACGCTCAACCGATATTTTCTGCTCGCGGAAAGAGCGACTTCGCCGATATTTCCAGAAATAAGCTGGTTCACATATTTTATACTACTAATTTCTTG
This sequence comes from Dryococelus australis, assembly GCA_029891345.1. NCBI lineage: Eukaryota > Metazoa > Arthropoda > Insecta > Phasmatodea > Phasmatidae > Dryococelus > Dryococelus australis. Next base: position 75,573,517 of record CM056996.1, read on the forward strand.
GATAATCGACGTGTCTTGATGTAAATGTATAGAATAGTTCAATGTACATTTTTATACGGAAATACGTGAATATAAACTTTAATATTTTTCAACATATAGTGGCCACGGTGGTTGAGCGGTTAGTCTACTCGCCTCCTACCAAGGCGATCCTGGTTCAATCCCCGGCCGGGTCACTCCGGATTTCCGCATGTAAGAATCGAGCTGGATGGGTTTTCTCGGGGATATCCCGTCTCCCCTCCCCCTTCATTCCAGCACTGCGCCATTCTCATTTCAATCACCCTTATCGGCTGTCTAGGCCTCGTTGTTAGCCGTTCAAATCTCTTCACTCACTCACTTTTTCAACATTTGTATTAAATAAACGTAGTTTGAAAATGAAACGATAGGTAGCACTAACGTGTAAAATATGTTTGGATGTAAATAATAAAATTACGATCTCCTGAAAATCATTTAGTAAATAAATCGCACTATAATGGAATTAGTAAACTATAGTAGAAAGACTACAGCATCTAGTTTGTAATCTATGACTTGTTTTAGAATCTTGGCGTTAAAAATCACTAATTCGGCACCAAAATGGCTACGCAGAAAATTTGATTACACATGAACAATCTTATATTCTGTTGCTCTGTCTGTTTGGCATGATTGACGTACATGTGAACCAGGCATTAGCAGTGGGCGGCGTGAAACAGCCGGTGGTTGCGAGGCAACATGAAGCTGTAGCAGCGACAGAAGGCAGCGGTGTGAAAACATGGCGTTCACACCGCTGTGATACCGAGCGAGGTGGCGCAGTCTGGACTCTTATTTGGACGTTGGTCCGAGTCGCGGTCCGGCCATCCTGATTTTGGTTTTTTTACAGTTTCCCGAAATTACTCCAGGCAAATACTGGGTCGTTCTTTACTATAGTCCATTCGCGGTTTCTTCACACTTTTTTAATCAAATCTTTGAAAAATCACCCCATTTATGACGTTTTTTAGTTATTTTCCAAATATACCATGTATTACAAGTGTTTTATACTTGTGTCCATAAAAGTAATATTTTTTTTGGTTAAATTGAAATGTTTATATTCTCTCTATAAATGATAATATTTCATTTATAATTAATATGAATTTATGACGGTGAGAAAACACGTGTGTTGGTAACGCCTAGTAAGAAATAATTCTCATGCAAAATATTATTACAACTGGGTGCGCACGAATGCGGTGCGTTGTCCCCTGGTGTAATTTTCCAGACTTAGTTAAGCTTAGCTTGCACGAGGCGGAGAAATATCCTGGAAGTAGAACTTTAGTAGGTCTTCGGAAAAGTGTGAAGTAGCCGTGAATGGATTATACAGCCCATGACCGATTTCTTCCTCTTTGATGCCTCTTATTGACATTAGCCCAGTAGCCCGCCGGGAGCTGAGTGATCTTACAGCTACACTACCATAGCTTCTGGCGGGCGAGAATGGTCAGCCGGTCTTCCGGCTGCCCGCTGAGTGTAGTGTGAAGTGGAGACTACGAGGTCTTGAGCCGATGAGGGTGTAGCAAGGACAGGAGAAACGGAGATCCCTGAAAAAACTCGCCGACCCCTCGCGAAAATCCGGGAGCGACCCCGCCGGGAATTGAACCGTGCCTTGGTTGGAGACGAGAGCGCTCTAGCCGCCGCGTCACTGCGGCCCCTCTGGCCACTGATAACCCCGGTGACCTCTTGAAGTGGTGGGGTGGTCACAGTTCGCGGGGAAGTGTCCAGATGTTACCGTACCCCGTCAGCCTGCGCTCGCCTCCTCCCTCTCCACTACCTCCTCCACCTCCTCTGCACCCCTGTACCATAGTCCCGAACCACGGCAATATCCCGCCACGGCCTCGACCAGACAGCGGCCAGTCGATATCCGCGGCTGGCTGACTGCTGCGCCTGGCGTCCTGACAGCCGCATCCATTTTCGGAGAGAGTACAGCTACGTAATTTGAGAGTTGCGGTCCGACGTCCGTAGAGGTCATTGTCGAAGTGTCCGCAGGGGCTATGGGACTTGTGGCAAATAATTTGTTGGGCTCCCTTTCCTACATTAATGCGCAACTTTCACAACCCTTTACGCTTATTTATTCAAAAGTAGGCTACTTTAATCACCGAGGGGGCCGGGGTGGTTTAGTGGTTAGACTACTCGCCTTCCAAGTTGGCGAACGATGTTCGATTTCCAGCGTGGCCGCTCACGGATTTTCGCATGTGGGAATCGTGCCAGATGATGCCGCTGCACAGCGGGTTTTCTCCGAGGATCTCCCGTGTCCCCCGCCCCTTGCATTTCGGCGCTGCTCGATATTCACCTCATTTCACCCTCATCGACTCTCAAGGCATCGATAAGATATTTCAGTATTATGTTACGTAAAATTAGTACATAAATTTAACGACGATTTTAAGAAAATTGTTTCATGGGTTTGCCCCCTAGACAAGTTAGATTTCATCTGATTAGGCGCAATAATTTTTTAAAGCTACAACGAACGTTGGACGTACATGCGTTTTGCAACACGGGTTTTAAAGTAAAAGTTAGGAAATGACTTTACATATAATCTCGAAGCCGAGCCAGCCCCCCTTCCTCCTCTCCCCTCCCGTTTTAAAATCGACCTCCGGGAATTTTTAAACTTTTGCATCTTATGTAATACCCTGGATGAGCCGGTGAGTCGGAGAGGTTTTTGGGAGACGGTGGCGCCCTCCTCTCCGTCTGTCATTTAGCTCCGCGCAGTACAACTCTTTTGCTCGGATTTGTTTATTTATTTTGTGATAACAAACATTTTAAAATTGCAGCATGTGAAAACAAGTTACTCACTTCACCAGAATTTGTTCACACTGCTGTGACCTGTCCTGAGGACGAATCAGGCCACGCAAGGAAGGGGGGTATCCGTAACTAGATAATAGAGCACTCATATACAAATCACTATATTTTATTAACTCACAGCCAAATTACAATAATACATATAAATAGCCCCTGGCTCTACTTTACTTTACTTCAATTCAATATCTCTTATCAGCAAGTAACAGGTATAGTTTAGAATTCTAGAAGACTTATAGCATCGATCAATGTCAAAGTGCTTATGACTCAAAGAGAGTTTTAAAGTTGTCACGAGGACCCTAACGCTGCACGACCTGGGGCACCCTACTCGGAGTATATTTATCCTGTAACTGCCACGTCGTCGTCGTCGAGTGAGACCTCCTCGACAGTGGTAGTGTCAGGCGTCGAAGTGGAGACCACGGGCCTGGTGGTCCTCCTTGCAGGAGTCTTGTCGTCCCTCGGAAGCAAGATGGCCGCGAGCCGCCATCGCTCCAGCCTTATATAGTACTCCGCCTAGCCTCTCGACCTTCCTCGGCGGGGGAGTGTTTTAATAACAGCCGGGCTGGCTTGTCGTGGTCGCGCCGTCCTTGGCGCTCGAGCGTCGCCTGCCAGCCCTGGCTACTGGTGACCACAGCAAGGCCCCCGTTTTCCTCGAACGCTATGCGTCCTCGCATGAGTATAATGCATCCTCTGACGATAGGAAGATAGTGAGAGAGGCTAGGCCGGAGAGCAGATGGGCGGCTCAGTGGAGGAGGGTTGAACCAGGCACCCTCTGAATGGGTGGGAAGACGTCACTGGGGGAGGTCTCGTCTGTGTGACAGCTGTGAGGGTTTATTTTAAATTATACAGTGTGCTTCACGCACTTTTATTATTTTCCCCTAAGACGCTGGCAGTCGTGAGGTTAGGATGTTGTTCACATTTGAACAGAAGAGCATTCTTTTAAATATTATTTTGGAAAAATCGTTTAACTTATATACTGGACATTTTAGTACAAAAGAAGATTACATCGAGCAATCTGCACTTGTACTTATTGTCTATACATTTGTACTTTTACTTTTAAAAATTGTAAAAAGTCTTATTCTGCTATGTTTCTGACGTCTCTATTTTAGGTATTAAGCATATTGTATGGCTACCTATACATATATATGTGTATATAATTGTTCTATCACTTAGTGCTAAATGACTTGAGAAGTACTTTTACCTATGATCGAATATTCTTTAAAATGTCTGTTCTATAACATCCTATATCGTGGTAGCTATTAGTTATCTCGATTTAGCATTATTTTTATACTTATACGCGTTTTGGCGTAAGGAAAATTATATATATTCCTCTGATTTTTAAAAGTATAGATTTTAACATATATATATATATATAATATATATATATATATATATATATATATATATATATATATATACACAGTAAAATTAACATTAAAATTAGTGTCTGCCAGCACGGTAATCATTTAGTCACTATGGTTTCATGTAATCATTGGAAGGGAATGAGGTTGTAGTCGGCGCCATAACTATATAAAATTACCCCATAAAATGAAAGTAGAACAATAAATTATCGGTGCCGATCGTTAAGGTTTTTGGGATCTAAAATACATGCACGATTTGAATTATATATTCCGCAATAGTGCTATAAAAGAATTCCAACTTATTCTGTAACAGTGTAAAATGTTCTACATAGTTGAAAGATTTTGACAATTACTGGTACTATCAGTCTTATTTGAAGTGTACATTAACATTACTCTCTAAATCTAACAAGATGAACTATGCTTATTATTGCGGTTGTGTGAATTGAAATGTATATTTACAATTATACAGAGGCCTGATAAAAATCTTAAATACAAAAGCTAAAATTAATGGCATCATCGTAGTGCATTGATTTGCCGTCTGGAATGCACTCTAGCGCTGTAACCTGAACTTATTTACAGCAGTCCGGACTGCTGTCGACACCTAGTGTGCAATATACTAACTCATACATGAGCTGACTATTTAGTAGGTCAGCTAACATAAAGCGCTGTCTGCCCAGCGGTACACATGTAAGCGGCCTAATATTGCGTAGCCCGGGAAATTTCTCACAGCCTGCCTTGCTATGGGAGTCTACTATTACTTGATATGTTGAGGTTTTTTTATGTCACACACGTGCGTGGCTTCGATGATTGTTACTTTTTCTTCGGTTACCCTACAGCTGCAAGAACTTGCAGCTCAATTTATCCGATATCCTTTTTCACAATAGTCTGGCTAAGTGACTTATTGACTTACCTGATGGATTTGTAATTAGAAAATGACGAGGCTGAATAGCCGTAACCTGCATTTTCTAACTAGGTCCACATGAAAATATGCAAAAATTGTATAATTTTTCAAGATTTTGCAAATTGATCGCTGTTTTAAAACAACTTACCTCTGTCGACTCTGTGGCATGTTTGGATAGCAGGTACATACCCTGAAGCTGGTTTCTCTCGTCAGCCACAGCCTTAGTGGTATGCGATACCATGTCGATCGCTATACCTTTTAGCAGTGCAATATTACAAGTTTCATTTTTTTTAAATATTCAGTTTGTACTGCTTTGAAAAATTGCCATTTGTATTGTGAACTCTGCAGAGGTACTTGAACTTTGATCATAATCTTAGTAGGTGAAAAAGTGCATTCAGTGATGGGAACAGTATAGTAATTAATCATATTACTAATAGGAATGCTTAACTTAATTCATTTTACCAACTTTTGACTAATGTGGCCAATTCTCTTGTTAAAAGAGACTTAGATACCGCTTGTATTAGTAAAAGATTATTTTGACAAACCTAAAGTACGTATTTAAACTTATATCTATTATATTATTAATCAGTTCAAATACGATTCCTACCATCATCTGGCTTAGCACTTGTGAACTCTGAATCATATTTTCTTGTGACTTAAAATCATGTGACAAGGATTGAATCAGTGTTGACATTGAATTAATTTTTAACTGAACTTGTTCTTTCATTTCTGCTACTGTGTTCACTGTCAGATTAAGATCCTAAATAGATGCTTTGACATTAGTTGCAATTTCGTTTATCTGAACAGCTAACATTTCTTAATTAGCCAACAAACCTTTAAGGTGGCGTGTGGTCAAAATATGGCATCACCACGTGGCTTCAAAATTGCTTCTTTTAAGCCACTAAAGTTGTGAATTTTAAAATAAAGGAACTAATGGAAACAACTTTTCGTTTTGGCACCCCTGGTAATACCATTATTATCATGGCCACCCCTGGCCTTGGTTGACGTCCACGTGCCTGGACACAAGGGCTGCAACAAAAAAAGGGGGGACACACATTGCACTTAAAAGACACATAAATCACATTTTTTTTAATAATTACAAAATTTCTCATTATTGAATATCGCCATGCGCTTCTGTCTGTACTAGCCGCTGTTCTGTGTTCTCGCAATAGCGGCGGAAATCGTGGCTGTGCCATTGCTGCATACTGATTTGTTGCATCAGCTGAGGGAAAGGGGACACCGTTGTGTATTCTGCAGACACCGTCGTTGCAAGGCTCAGCACTTGTAGCAGGACGCAGTAGGCCGCCTGGTGGATCCTGGAGTTGCAATGTCCTTGGTTCACAATTCCTCAATGCCTTCCCCCTGTAACATAATGACAGGTGTTACTGACAAACATTAGCTAATTTTACATTGCGAGTAATGACTGTTTCTATTTTATTACTCCATCTTCTACGCATTGATACAGCTATTTTAGAAGGGCCTAGTACTTTTACGATTTCACACGGGCCTTGATATTTGAATGAAAATGCTTTCTGCCGGACGTTCGTTTTGACCCAGACGAACTGTCCTACGTTGATATTGTTAGGTCGATGTGTGTTGTCAAAAATATGTTTTTGTTGTTGCTGGGAAGAAATCAGATTAACATGAGCTTGCTTCTGTATCTGTTTAGCCTTTTGCACCAGTCATTGGCGCTGGGGGAATACGTTTGACTAAAAAAGGTGCGATGGCTGTATGGCTTCGACCCTGTGCATAAGTAAAAATGGGGTGAACTTAAAACTATGTTTCACAGTTGTGTTATATAAAAAATTATATATGGGACGTACTCGTCCCAGTGTTTCGGGTCGTCGCTGGTGCAAGATGTTAGGTGTTGTGATATAATCTTGTTAACTTGCTCCGTTAAACCGTTGCAGGCAGGATTGTATGCCATTGTTTATAATTTATTTATTTGCAATTTATGCAACATTTCCACTATAAGCCCATTATTAAACGAGGTTCCTCTGTCCATGAGGATGGATTGCGGGCAACCAAATGCTAAAATTACATATTCTATAAAATTAGCACAAGTGATGCCATCAGTCGCTTTTACAGAGCATGCGACGGCGTATCGAGTGGCAAATTCTGTCATAACTATCATATACTTATTGCAGCGTGCTGACATCTGGAGCACCCCTTTCGCGCCAAGACCCCAGGACTGTCTGAAGGGGGGGGGGGGGGGTATTGAAGTCATTTGGTCTATAGGTTTTTGATTGGGTGCTTTAATTCGCTGACATGTAGGACAGTTCTTTACGTATTCTTTAACGTCTTTGTTCATCATATCCCAATAATAGACAGTTTTGATTTTTTCTAACGTCTTAAACTGTCCTAAGTGCCCTTCGCCTAACAGAGCACCGTGGTGGGCAGTAATTATTTCTGGGACATAATATTTCGGAACAAGTGTCAATTTGCGCTCTCTGGCTGGGGTATGCTGCTTCGTGTAAATCTTGCCTTAGCGTCTGGCGATGCGGCGATATTTTGGAGCAGTCTTGTCCAGTCATTTGCTTATTCTGCTAACAATGGTGATGCCGGCTGGTCAAGGAGCGGTAATAATGAAAGGTGAGTATCATCATCAACTTTGATGTATTCCTGCTCGTGAATATATTCAAGTAAATAAAATACCTTTTTGTTATTATCCGCCTTTATAAGTATGCAACAATTCTATCGCAGGTCTAGACATTTAGTTGTTATCTTTTGTGAATTATTTCCCTGAATGATTTCCATGTTGATTATATGTAGTTGATACGGTTCTGGCAATTGCATGCATCGGATAATATTCCTCATTAATAATAGATTTAGTGACTTGCACTTTGACCATCATGTGAATATCAGCTTTAGTTAATTGTTTAATGTCGGCCAAGTTGTTAGTAATGTATTTTGCTATGGTGATTTTTCTTTCTGTGCCTTTGGCAGGGTCTTGGAATAGTGTTTCAGCTAATGCTGTGTAAAATGATGTACAGTTAGTGAACTTGCATTTTACTTGGTGTATTACAGAATTGACAGTAATGGTTACAGTTTCAGCTGTCCCTACTGTGGGTATATGACTGAGGGCATCTGCAAGGGTATTTAATTTGCCTTAACGAATTGGCATCGAAGTCTTATTCACTTAAGGCAATATCCATTTTCTGTATTCATATGTTTTGTTTGGCCATGGACTTCAAATACCGTAAGCCTGCGTGATCTGTCTCTATAACAAATTTTCGGCCATAAAATAAAGAAACTGTTTGAAGTAAATAATGAAATATTTAATAGCCAATAATTCTCTTTCCGTAGCCGGCCATTTCCGTACATTCAGGGATGGCTTGTTTGAAGTGAAGGCAATTATGTTGCCTTCTTTGGTCGTGGGATTTTCTTGTAATAACAGGGTGGAGATAGGAGATAGTAGAGATACAGACGGATCCGGAAAAGATAGATACAATACAACAAATGGCTACGCCCAAAAATATAAAATGAATCAGAACATTTCTAGTTCTCACATCTTATCCAAGACAATATATATTAAATTATGCGCAAATAGGGGAACCCTTAACAGAACTAAGGAAACGACACCATCAATGAAGTGAAAGTAATAATACCTTTGCCTCAATGCTTGCTAATTCCTGGCTGTATTCTTTATACCCTTCACGATTTTTGTCAGGCAATATAACCCCGTGGGCTGGTGGAATTTATTCCGCGTTTCTAATTATTTTTAAGCTCTAATTCTCCATCTAGATTTTGAGTGCTATCTTCCGCCGATTTCAATATTATTTTTCTTTACTTTATGCTGTGAGTGCACTAAATGGGAGGTTGGAAGCTTCTGCGCCTCCACCATTTGTTGTGGCCTGTCCTGAGGATGAATCAGGCCACGCAAGGAAGGGGGATATCCGTAACTAGATAATAGAGCACTCGTATACAAATCACTATATTTTATTAATTCACATCCAAATTACAATACATACAAATAGCCATTGGCTTTACTTTACTTCAATATCTCTTATCAGCAAGTAGCAGGTATAGTTAAGAAGTCTAGAAGACTTATAGCAACGATCAAAATTAAAGTGCTCACGACTGCGAGAGTTTTTTAAAGTTATCACGAGGACCCTAACGCTGCACGACCTGGGGCGCCCTACTGGGAGTATATTTACCCTCTAGTTGTCGCGTCGTCGTCGTCCCTGGGGCGCAAGATGGCTGCGAGCCGCCATCGTTCCAACCTTATATAGTATTCCGCCTAGCCGCACGACCTTCCTCGGCGGGGGAGTGTTTTAATAACAGCCGGGCTGGCTTGTCGTGGTCGCGCCGTCCTTGGCGCTCGAGCGTCGCCTGCCAGCCCTGGCTACTGGTGACCACAGCAATACCAAGTTCTGCATTATACTGATTACGTTACAAGAAATACTTCATAAGCAAGAGGAAAGCTTTCAAAAGAAAAAGAAGAAATAATAATAAACATTTGACAGCTGTCCAGACTATGGCTACGCAGTTTTTGGAGAAGGGGATGCGGTGATGCTCTCACGCCGTTCCCACGAGAATACTGGAATAAAGCCAATGAACTGTAGGTGCCCGCACGTCCAGGTATCAGAAGTCAAGAACCGTCATTTCGGAGGAGAAAACCAGAAACTTGAAATTATATTCTTTGAATCTGGGAATTCCAAATATGTGTGTTTTATAACTCTCGGGAACAAAACATTAAAAATAAACTGGGCTTGACTCAAAAGTTGGCAATTGAGAAACTTGAAAGGATTGCGACATATCACTCGCAAATGGGAAGAGTGGAAGAATGACCTGACGAACGACTACATCTTGAATACGCGCTGAAATTATCACGACTAAATGCCCTGCAGGTATGTATAGGCTGTTCACGGTAAAGTGAGCACTTTTAAGGTCCTGGTTACTTATTTATTTCAGTGATCTTTTATCCCTTAACAACATTTCTAAATAAATATTTTCTTGTTAGTAATAAACAGTGTGTGTATATTCCACTGCACTCGGAAGTTTACGTCTAAGGCTAAAATAAAACACTTTTTTTTTTTACCATTATTCGAAACGAGAGTACTTTCTCAAGTGCTCACTTTACTGTGAACAGCCTATAACACTGTTCATGCTTTTATAATTTTCTGTGTAAATAAAATAATATGTACACTTCGGCTCATGCGTCTGCCACAAGGGCAAAAACACATCATCTACACGTCGCTGCACATCGTTATATCTCCGGGTGCAAACGCCAAGCCAGAGAAAAGGATCTGCGCGGACAGGGAGGACAAAAGACAGTCGCGTGACAAAGGCCGCCAGGATACGTGGGCAGTACGATTCACACAGCCACGGCTGAACGTTTAGAGTGAATCAACACGTCTACAGAAAGGAAGTTTCGGGCCTTGATCATTTACTTTTCACGTACAAATTTCCAGTGAAACTTGCAGAAGAGCACGTCTGTATGATGCGGGCGGCAGGAGGGTTACTGGCCCTACAAAGGGGCTCTACTCCAGCTCACATCCTGCCTGCTAAGGGAACATCGAAATGTACAATCGACTCACAGACAACGGGGTAAAAAATTAAACGAAAATATTGAGGCAAATAAATTAAAGCCATACATCACAGATCGTCTGTATTCTTGCGAAGATTCAGAAAAAAACGGGTAATTAAAGCTTATTAGTCAATAATGGGAATTTCATTTATTCCAAGGGTCAATTGAGGAATGCTGCGTATAACTGGCTTAAAAGGACCACACTTATTTAACAGAATACATTTTTGAATAACATTGTGTGCAGCTGTTTATATGTTAAAATAAATGTACTTAGACAGTGTACTGAACTTGATAATGATTATTACAAAATACTCGGTTATTAACCAATTTTAATTACGTGGTTTTTGTACTGCATGCATACAATATTGTAATCTAATTTAAAACCTTCAGAGTTGTTTTACAGTATCCCGTGGAAAATTTTTGTGAACTTTTGCCCAAGCTTTTGTTTGTAAAGGCACAAATATATTACTTTCCTAATTTATATCGCGTAACTATTTTCCCTGAATACAACATGTGTACTGTGAGACCTCTATAATCGCGCCATGTCCACTTTCCCTAATACTTCCTGTAAATTGCTCGTCTTCGTCGTTGGTGATATGGCTGGCATACTTGCAGATTTGGAGGTCTCTGGTTCGACAATATGAAGCCTTTTTGTCGACTTAATATAATCGAGCAGTTTCGAAATTCAATGCAGGTACATAGCGTTTTGTATGAATTCATAACACATGCCATAATAATATGAATTAATTATAATTTCTTGATATTAATTAGTCATCTTGAATGATTCTTCCTTAATTCCTTAGCCGAAGTGTATTACAGAGTAACGAGTTATTTATAGCCACACACCTTTTGTGTTTATTTTCACAACGTGAATTCTTAGCTGAAGTATACTTTTATTGTTGCTGTACAACAAAACCACCACACGAAAAACATGTCTTAAGTAGATAATTATTTCCACGCATATTATCAGTCGGTTTGGCGAGTGAAATATTTGTATTAAGTAAGAAGCTGTGACAATTTTTTGGAAAGAACGTCAAGGATATCTCGAGGACAGCTTTGATATGTTCACCACCGACGTGTCCTGTTGGTCGGCGGTGTTACTGTGATGTGGAGCAGTCTTGCGGCCTGTCTAATACCTGCCGCCCGTAGAACTAACCAATACGCGTCCATGCTGTAAAAAATGCATGTATCTGTGCAAAGAATTCTTTGGAAACTGGTTGCCAAATGTATTTTTGTATCACTACAAATAAATTAAACCTTATTGTGGAATGTTTAAAACTAATGTTGAATTTCAACACCGCAACTGTTGCAGACTTCAAGTTTATTATAAACGCCTAGCTACGTAAACAATTTTGTATGTTTTCTAAAACAATGCTTTTTAAATATGCAATATTTCGGCTGTACAGTTACAAGAAAACATTTGGCATCTAGTTTCCAAAGAATTCTTTGTAACTAACAAGTACAGAATTTTTTTACTGTGTACGTCACAACAAAATCTATCTGCTCAAGGGACCCTCCCCCCAACCCCAATCATACATTTTGTCATCCATTTGTTACCTTTTTATTTGTAACTGAAAAATTCTAAAATACAGTAGCTTGTGCCCACAAGATTTCCACCATGAAATTTATATATGTAAAAAATATAGGAGTACTCTGAGAAAATCCACATATTCGTTCACTCCAGAAGAAAACACACAATACTTACATAACAATAGGTTATTTAAATATGCGTGTAGGCATATGTATATATAAATATAGAAAATTAAAATAATTTTAAACTCACATATTCATATGTACAAACATAGTTAATTAAAATAATTCTGATTTACATATTTACATACCTATACATAATGATGTATAAAATTAATTAAAAATAATTTTATATTTCTATATTCATGTATACATAATTATCTGCGTTTTATTCTGGGGCAAACGAGAATGTGGGTTTTCTCAAAGTGCTGCCATATTTTTTACATATAAATTTTATTGTGGAATTCCTTTTCTGGGCCTAAACTAGTCTCCTTAATGTAAAAATAGCCATATTTATATAGAAAAAATTACCGCAGTTCTGACACCGTGAGATGAACATAGATTTGGAAGCGCTCTCTCGTCATACTACGATTATGAATTGCGAGTACGAAGGCCTGCATTTGACCTCAACAATCATGGAGTCGCGACCTGCATCATCGCTAACTGGTTGTCGATAGCGCCGATTCTGAGATTGGGTTTTCACCTATGGTTAAAATGCTTGTCGGCATGAGAGAACGGCCTGTACGAGAAGTCCTTTTCGCGCGATGAAGCATTACGACATTGGTCCCATGCAGTTTGTGCAAAATGATACACTGAAGAACATACCGAGATCTGCAAGGATTCGTCTACTCGAAGTCAGCACGTGTTTCCGGCAATACCTCTTGCTGCATCGATGGATACTGATTTGACATGTGATTATGATGAAACAGTTAATGCTAAAGACGGAATGAGTGCAATAGAGTCGGTTTGTGTGAAATTGTAAACTTGCAAGATTTTCGCGTGAAGTCGGCTAACTTCAAGATAAACGGTCGTCGGCTCTAAATACTGAAGAGCATACTACTCTTGATGCAGAGAAAATCAAATTTAATATAGAATGTAAAGCAGGAGGTGGAGATGACGATGAAGAGAGCATTGATTAAAATGAATATGAAGACAGTTATAGTGCTGAAGACGATGATGGCGATTTTCTCGATGCACTTAAACACCCCTCCAACACATTTGCTGCAACAAGCGACATAAATAAAGCAGAAGACGCCGAGAATACTGACTACCTATTTCCCGAAGACCCTAATGAACTTGTTGATAGTGTCAAATATTTGATTGACATTCCAAAACGCGGGGGTCTCGCGCACATTAACGAGATATATTTAATCATTAGTAAACCGAAGGCTCGCATGATGTTATGAACTGCTTTATTCTGAATTGTAATTACAAAATAACAATACATTATTATAATAAAATAATCATTTGTTATTTTTTTTCTTGTGTGTCGTATCCGTTTTCCCTCACAACTTTAATGTGGTGCTATTAGCACTCGACTATTATCGGAAATATCTGCATGTAGAAAGACAATATAAACTTTAGTATAAAAATGGTCGGATATTTCACTGCATACAAAGCATTAATTCTGAAATGTACAAATTTGGAGGCAGTTGGAGAACGAATGTAATTTCTATACATTCGAGTGGAGGACAAACGGAAGGACCAATAGTAGGATTGGGACTGATCGAAGTATTGGAATTGATCGAAAGATTGACATGTATTGATATGTATTTCGGAGGAGGATTGATTAGAATTGGGACTGATTAAAGGATTGGCTTGGGTCGCTGTGGATCGCGGAGTAGTATTGCGGAGGATTGGTGAGGATTGCTGGGGATTGTAGAGGAGGATTTCTGAGGATTGGTAAGGATTGTGGAGTGGGTTGCGGAGCGTATTGTGGGACATGAGCGGATTTCGGAGCGAATTGTGAAGCATGCGGAACGATTGTGTAACAATTGGGGAGATTGTGGACCGGATTGTGGAGCGGATTGCGAAGAATTGGCGTGATACACGTGGATTGTTGTGGGGATTCATGTGTGGATTGATGTGTTGATTGGTCTGTATTGGTGTGTGAATTGCTGATTGCGGTGCTAAATGTGGTGCTGATTGATGGACAGATTGGTGGAAAATAAGTCTATAATATATTATTTTTAAATATTTTTTTGGGATTTTTTGGATTTTATAAAAGTTTTTAGAATTTCTCTTTTGGTTCGAAGTTATCCAAGGTTGTGTGCATGGGGTCAAGGTCACAGATGTAATGTCAAGGTGAAGGTCACCCAGATCTAACAAATTGGTTGGAGTCATCAGTCCCACCTACGTGTTGAAAAGGTAAACAGATGACAAACGAAATTAAGTGCATTCATTCGACAGAATGACCAAAGGTGAGGAGGGTAGAGGCCTGCTGGCTAATTTATTAAGCAATGAGATATTTTAGAAAGGGGAGGGGAATGTTAATACAATGTGATTGATTAGAGGATGTCGGTTGTCTGTTGGATATGATGCTGTGGGGAACCTCCGGAAATGTAAGTTTTAAAAAATTGTTTTAAAAAATATATCCTAATCATATTTTTTATTAATTTTTTATAAATTGTTAGGAAGATTTTGGGATTTTACATATTTTTTGGGTTAATGTTAAAGGTCAGTGGGTTAAGTTCAAAGGTCAAGGTCACCTGGATCCAAGATGATGGTAGTAGTTAGTAACATAATATGATCGCTGACTTTTGTTAATTTATTCCATTTTTACATTTTTTCTCTTGAGTGTTTTTATTTTCTAGGTCATCTAAAGTCACAGTTATAGGGTCAAGGTCACCTGAGTTCAACATGGTGGTTGGGTGACGTCATAATATGGTGGCTGTTGGGTTCCAGTCCCTCGTCTCCTATAAACCCGAACATTAAAAAATTTAATGTTATAATTTTTTAAAATAAATGTTTAAATAATTTTTTATAAATATTTGGGATTCTTTGTAATTTTTAGGGATTTTTTGGAATTGTTTGGGTTCAAGGTCATTTAAGGTCAGGGGTCAAGGTCACCTGGATATAATATGGCGACTAAGATGGCTGACAGCCAGCTCCTATCCTGGATCTCATTTGTCGACTTGGCATACCCTATGCCTATAAAACCAATATCGCCGCCACTGCTCTGCCATCGAGAAGCGATCCTCCCAAATCCTTCCGATGGATCGAAGTGCCTGTATGAGGCTAATTTTTGCAGCTAGGGGGATCGGCGCAATTTTAATGAAAAAGAGGGACATCTTGAGGGAAAAAATGCCGCCGCCGGGGTACCGTAATGACGGAGCATGAACAGCTCCAAGTTCCGCCACCAGGTGCCGATATCCCCGAATCGGCATAATCGTTCTACTAGTGGTATTTTATTACTCCCGTGTCTCATAAATTATAAAGTTCTGAAGTCGTCTTTTATTTGGGCAAAACATGGCAACCGAAAATAAGTTTCAGTCCATAAAATTATTTGATGTGTATTTATTAATTTAAACCATTGTTTCACAAACATAAAACCACATAATTAAAAGTATCGAAATTGGTAATAGGAAAATATGAAAGGAATCGAATCGCATATAGTGCTCTCAAGCTAGATTGAAATATCTCAAAATCAGCTGTTCCCTTTTTTTGTGCAAGTATTTTCTCACTAGAACACTGCATTTTGAATCGTGAGTGGTGCAGTGCAGTCGTCTTCTGGTGCTGCAGGTGTGTATTGTACGGTAGTTGACAGTTGAAGGGTATATTTCACAACCTTGCTAAGACCATTTTAGCCACTTTTTATGCAGTTTCATTAGCTGAGTGCACTCAGGCAACGAGAGAAAGTGCACCAAGCTAATATCTAGTTTAGCCGTCCCTGAATTGCGTTCCAAAAATTAAAATAAAAAACTAGCTACGGAACAAAATTATAGTAGGGAAACACTTTGAAATGTTTAAAAACCTTTATGTTTTGCCTTGTTTCGGACATTTTTTTTCATTAACTCATTTCCTCCGTCTGAAAGGTAAATGACGTTAGTGTGACTGGTCTCGCTATTGTTTGTACCTAACAAAATGCGTAAACGCAACTCTAAATTGATTCCCGAAAGCTCGACGATGGCCAATTATCGTGGCCCAGTCGATGCTTTCATGTCTAACTACAAGTGTCAGTGACAAATTCCATCGTTGAAAATGGAAATTGTTTTCACGCGCTAGCTTTCACATGTGTTACAGCCGGGAGCAATATTTTAAAACTAATGCTGACTTATGATTAACGGCACTTTTATTTCTCGTCGCATCAGAATTAAAAAGCTCTTTCATTTTTTTTTTAGCCATTGCAGTGACTGCCATCAGTACACCGGGGGCGGTATTACGTAATTAACTCTGCGTGCTAGATCAAACAGGAAGCGCGGAATACGTGTGTGTGTGTGCGCGTGCGCGTAAATTGATCGTCTACGTTACGCTCAGCATCGCTATACGTAGGCAAGAGTTGCCCACATGTTCACCCAAAGAGCCTGCTATCTTGCTCACGTAATTATTAGTGAACTCGCACGCCCCGTAAAAAAATGTAACTCCCGAATTCTGCATTTAAATTTTTTAGTCTTTTCAAACTCCCCCCCCCCACCCCCCACCCCCAACCACCCTCGTTTAAAATCAATGATAGAATTTTCGAAGAAAGAAAATCTTTAATTGGCTGATTAGTGCGTGTGTGCCCGTAAACGAAATTAACTTGGTACAATGCACAGCATCCCGGTTTTCTATTTCATTCTCCGCATTGTTTCCGTTTTCACCTCATTTCCTGTGATTATGTTGCCCATTGTGTCCCCCAGCACTATATGATAAAACCGAAAACAGCATCCTATAAGCCCAAAAGTCGTTGATTGGATGTACAGATGATATCGATTATGTCAAGTAGAGAAAGTAAAATACATAGAGACTAGTTGAGTTATATCTGTGGACTTATTGATAGTGTGTAATTTTCAACTATTTGATCCATCAGGTGCTTATACATATTTGTTATTTGAGTGTATTTCCTATACAAAAGCTAGGATGTAGGCATACACTTGGTCATTACTAAATTTTAGGTTATTTCTACGATATCCCTTCTAATTATTCCGTGATATTTCCAGTGATCGGGTTTTCTGAATATCTCTTGAACTAATTCACATATGACAGTAACTCACATTTCAGAATAAATAAAAATATTCTTAAGAACATTTCGTGTAAAATAAATAAATATTAATGTGCTGATGTCTCGGGTTTGACTGGCTTCTCAAAAGAGAGCCCTTTAATTTAAGATTTTGCAATGAACTCTGGAAGATTATATTCAAATACATTTCATATTCTGGTCACTTGAATGCATATTCCCTCTGCAGTCTTATAATTTTACGTTAACCTGACTGACACGTGACATGTTATTTATGTATGAGGGCGTGCGTATGCGTTAATATAAATTAAAACTTAATTACGGTAAATATATTATTTTCTTAATCGTTTTGAAACACGTTAGTAGTGCTGATATTGATCTGACTCATCGTGCTAATAAAGAAGACCTGTTGAAAATGTGTGGGCATATATCGGGGAAATTAACGCTGTCGCAAATGCGGTGTGTTTCAGTGAGATGGTCGAGGGCTATACAGACAGCTGCCCAATGTTAGTTAATTTGTTAGTGCGTATTCGAGAATCTGTTACTATCCATTGGTATTATGAGGGCAAGTACGCTTAGATAAAGCTTTATGTAGCTGCTTCTGACTGAAATCGCAGTGCTGCTGATATTAGTTTCACCAGCATCACTTTAATCATATCAGTACGAATGTTTAAATTTACCTGACCGTTCCGTAAACAACTGGAAACTAATGGGTTGCTAATTAAATTTTAGCTCATTTTGTTACAATTATATATATACACACAAGTGTATATATACATATAATGTTTAATATTTATAAACTACTGTTCACACCATTCGACATAGCTGCATACCGGTTAACTTTTGCCTGAAATGAAACATGAAAACGATAATAAAGCATTCCAAAAATTACGTGCCAGCACTCTCATTGCCGACCTCCCGTGGTGCCAACGATCTGGGGTGCGGAAGGCTATGGGTTCGAATCCCGGGTAAGATATGGGATTTAATTTAATTTTGGTTATAAGGTAGTCTGTAAGCCGTCCCCTGCTAAGCTTTCAAGCATAAGACCCGGGGAAGTTAAAAAGCCCTATACAATACAAGCATACTCATTAAGTATGTCCTGCTATTAATATTACATTACAGAAATCCAGTTTAAATCAGAAACATTTTTTCAAGAAGAAATATAAATAAAGTGGAAAGGGCAGACAAAAAATGTTTAACTGATTGTTTTTATTCTCAAGCCCACGCATAACTGATGTGTTGTTAGCCAATCAGTGCCCGTCTTCCTTATCGTAATACGTATCTTCTTTGTGGTCGCAGCTATCTTTCACAGAATAAACAGAGCGGATACGTTGTTAAATAAGCCGAGGGCCCGGAGTGGAATTGTCGCCCGTCGCACGCAGTAACGGTCGAGGACTACCGCGGTCGTTACGATTGTCGGGCGAGCGAAGCGACATTGTCACCGGGAACAGTCGCTCTCCCAGGACGGCCGAGGCTCAGGAGTGTGTGTGTGTGTCTGTGTGTGTAGTGGAGTCAGGGGAGGTCCGGCGGGGGTTTGTAATTAATTAGGGGCGGCGGGGGCGCTGGGGTCGCCGTATCTGCGGACAGCCACTAATATGCTTGCGGGGCGCAGGCGTGCCAACAGCGCGGGGCCCGGGCGAGGGTTGCTCATCCAGGGTGGGGGGGGGGGGGTGCAACCCCTTATACTTGTCACGCGCAGCCGCGTGTCGTGAACTGTTGCAAGGTAAGCTGTGTTCAGCTCTGTGCTATACGTAGAGACAGGTGTTTTTCGCGTTAAATATTTCAAGGCCAGATGTACTCCAAAAATTCTTGTTGATATGTACGTTCGTGGTTGAATTATTTCAAATGTCACGTGCCTAAAGTGTGTGTCCACGAATCGTGGACGTTCGGTATCTGAGTACGTTTTTACAATTGGCCCAGTCAAATAAGAACATGTCTTCTCATGTAGACACGCGGCCAATAACCAAAGGAAGTTGTGGATGTGGACGTAAGATATTGAAGTCTAGCATGGTCATAAATATTTTCGCGAAATACACTCGTCACTTTATTCATACGTCGGTAAAGTAAAACTGTGAAGTTATTAGGAAAGTAAATATTTTACAAATGTGCCCATTTTTACACTTAAATTCATTAAAAAAAAAAAAAAAAAAAAAAAAAAATAGAAAGAGAAGAAAATAATTCCAGTTATCACAAATGGTTACCTACACTATTTATCCGACGTTAAGATATGGAACTACTTTCACTCCATCGTTACCAACTTTAATGCACGAATATCACTCAGTGCGCCCGTTAAGATATATGTAGGCAGAGGCAGTGACTTGTTTTCGCAGGTTCATTGTGCTCACTTTATCGTGAATAGCCGTTAATCATTTTGCTCTTATGCTGGATGATGTGTTCTAACGTACTCAGAAACGGTCGACTGCGGTGATAATAAGCCGTCGAGGCAGTCATGCAAGCACAGTCGGTGCGGGTATTATTTTTAACGGTGCAAAGTGAGGGTGTGTGTAAGCGAGGAGACAGTGTGGTCTTGGCAGCTGCGGTATCTCACTTCCTGTCATCTTCCGCCCAACGTGCCGTGCGCCAGTGGGAATACTAGAGAAGGCAGAAACGTGAAGCGCCGTCACGGCGTGCTGTCCGCCCGTCACCGGCAAATGGAAGGGAGTGCGTCGTCCGGAGGGAGGTAGTGTTGCTAACATTTAGACAGAGAATTACACTGGGTCACAAGTGAATATCCTCCACTGTCCGCTAGCTTATTTAAAATGTGTCCATTTGTACATAATACATTTCAGCTTAAAATAATATTTAAACGTGTTTTTAAAACTATTTTTACACAGCAACATTTGCATAAATGCGCATAATATTTATAGCTGCTACGAAAATAATAAGCCTAATGATGAAATATCGCCAAATACAGAAGGAAGGTATAGTTATTTATCGCTTCACCTTTCACACATTTTAATACAATATTTTCGGATACTCGGTAATCCTATTTTTTCCTCTCCAGAAAATTGTTAACCAAACGTCGCAGGCAATTAAAAATAAATGCACTAGATTATCCACACACCACGAGATAACTATTTTGCCCACTAGGTATGGGTTGTTAGTGGTTAAAAAAACACTTTTTAAGTCAACTTTTGAAAAACGTTCCGTGCCTCTACCTGCATATATCACTAGGCGTACACCTATTAAAGTTGGAAACGACAGAGTGAAAGTAGCTTAACTTTGAATTAAAGGTGTTAGATAAAAATATGTGAATACAGAAATCATTTGTTTTACTTTTGGTTTTCTCAATTCATAGAAGCGCTAAAATTAGCAAATCTGTAAAATATTTACTTTTGTAATAATTTCTCTTTATCACTTAGCAGACGCGTGAATAAAGTTATCATGCCCATGGGAATATTTAGTTTACACAAATATGGCGGAAGGGGAGAGAGTGTACATACGAGTCGGTTTTAAGCAGGGTTTTCGAAAGTACTCAACTTACCGTGAATAGCCTATAGGAAGAGACCTGCAAAATTCGCGTTATTATTTGGCATTAGGCTAAACTTCACAGTGCTGTATATATTCGAGCCGGCGTCGGTTCTCCATTGGCTGCTGCATGTATGCGAAGTGTCTTCTTTTTTGACTGGACTGCACGTGATTGGACTGCAAAATGTGAAGTGTTCAGTTACTGCAGAGTTACCCAGGGCGTGTCAGATGAAGTATGGTCCAATGACGAACTTATTGAAAATGTACGTGTGTTTGAAGTTGAACGTGTCCTCGAATAATAACGGGAATTGTGCATGTCTCTACTTACAGGAATTAATATCCACAAAAAACTGGTGGGAAACCCATTGAGTTGGCAACATTGGACTGGTTGGCGGGAGTTGTTGAGGAGGGGCGGGGCGAGAGATTGTGCTGTGACGCGACAGCGACGCACAGTCGCCGACCAGCCAGCCCCCTCCCTACTTGACTCTCCCGGACTGGGGGAAGGGGATGAATGTTATCGCGATACAGGCGACCCGCATGCTGGCGACGTAATCGGCACGCGGCCATCGCGGGGGCTCCAGTTGCCCCATTCACCAGTGGGTCTCTCCTCGCTCTCTCCTGCGGGGGGTGGTCGCGTCACGAGCAGGCCTCCCCGCACGTCTGCCCCCCCCCCCCCGCATTCCTCCATCTAAGGGCGAAACTGCTTGCGTCACTCATCCTCCGCGGCCTCATCGGCACGGTACGTCCCTCCTACACTTCAGGTCCTCCTGCCGTGTCCTATTATCCTTATCATCAACACTTTTAACTGAATGTGTCTCTGACCCGTTCGGTCACGCATTACTTTCCGAGTTCCAATGTTCCAACCACGTAGTTTTTCTGTATTCGCTGTATTCGTGCCCAGCATTTGTCTTCTACCTGGAACTTTTTTCCGCGTTTGAAGCCTCGAAGCGCGGGAGAGATAGGGGCGACACTTCCACGTGCATCAAGTGCGCCATGCCCGATATGCTCAAGGCTTTGAACCGGCGTGCAGAATTCTCGTCGCACTGCGTGTACCTATGGGACTTCCAGCGGTGACCCTACAATTTTATTAGTGGGAAGTCTCTAGGTAGGTTCAGTGCAGCGCCCTTGAGTACAGTGGTACGTATCTGGTGCGTATATTTCGAGATATAGCGCTTTGGAAAAGCCGTTATCAGCTATGTTGGGGTACTCCGAAATGGTGTTTCCAATGTGCGTGATGTCTTGAAAGCACTCATCAGCCCCCGTCTGAAGTGTGTGTTTTTTTCTCATATGAGCACGTGGGATGCGCGTTTAATATTTTCGTAGAAAAACGTGTATTGCAAACACTGCAACGCATTTGGAGCCGTAACAACTTGCTGCGGATTCGGTGATATTGGCATGACCTATTCATGCCAAAGTGGCTGTGACGGAGTTTTCTCGTCACATCTTGTTTTCCCGCCTCTCTCAAAGTTTTCATATTTCACAATGTTTAAGGAGTAGTATTTTTTGGTCTGCGTATTTGTAGAGCATTTTTCTCACATTCGAAGCCAGTGACTGGACTTGCGAGCGGCAAGTCTGGTTCCAGTGCTGTCGGTAGGAGATTTCTCCACAAGATGTAAGTCGCCTGAAAACTCTTCTATTTGCGAAACTGTACTGCTGTGCGGGATGCCGCACGAACCAGCTTAGGCGTTTGATCGTGCACGCCGTGAAATATCCATGTGGCTTTGTGTCTGATTGGTAAATGATTATGTCATATTGGTAGTTGCTTGCGATTTGTTAATGATTGGATTGAATATGTCGTAATTTTATGTAGATCGTTTTGTAGGCTTCTTGACCTACGGCTCTAGGCGAGGGATTCTCGCGGTGGAGAAGTCAGGCGGGTGTATACACGGCAGGGCGAGCTCAGGTGGTGTACTAACGATGGGAACTTCGGTTGCTGGTCTCGTGACAGCACGGCCTTCTGAAGGCATATGAGAGATCGGCGGAGGTGGCGGACTCTGCCGGCGGAGGACGGGATGACTTTACTGAGACTTTCCCCTGCCCTTGGTTGGCGGCGCGGCGTGAGGGACTCTGCGGAACCACGAGAGACTATCCTGGGTTTCGCTCTATATGATGGACGCCAGGCTCGAGACGCTACTAAAGCTGAAGTATGTGTTGGGCCTCTTAACTTTTTCGGAAAGAAGTCGGGACTTCAACTTTTTCGGACAAGAGTGGGAACATACTAACTTTTTCCGAAAAGAGTTTGTCATTAGTTGTGTGATGGGGAGTTGCCTTAAGAGACGGGGCTAAAGAGTTACTGTTGGGAAAACAATCGTGAACTTCTATGAAGGATGGGACTTCGTGGCTCCTTTTGAGATGAGACCAGCCGGGAGAGAAATAATGTTAAGGTGGTCCAGGGATATCAAGGAAGCTGCAAACAATAGTATGCATAGTAGCATAGGATGATTGGTATTTTGAACTTGGAGGTGCGAGAGCAAGTAATCATGCGAGCACTACCAGCATCACAGGGTGTCTTGGTGGGGAGAATATCCCAGGCTCTGCCCTGATCTGCGAGTGTGGTACTGTGGTGAAGCACTACCGACTCTCCCAGTGATCAGGTAAGGGGAACGCCCTTGGCTGCAGGACTGATGCTTTGAACGAGATTGTGTGTGTGAGATGGGAATGGAAGAAGAATAAGAAATTTCAATTCATGTTACTAGTGTGAGCCTCTCATTTATAGTCGGTTTAATGAAAAATATAAATAATATGTACAAGTCTCTGTAATGTTGTTTCTGTTGATTTTGAATCAGATCAACTTTAAAATATTATTAAATGAGATGGCAATTTTTTTTTGTAAACCTAACTTACTGGCATTTTGAAATAAAAGAAGTTTAATTGCCACAATTATACTAGAAACTATAATTTTTTCTTTGTTTTTTTTTTATTTGCACTGCACCCACATGGGAAAACAAACAATTGTGTCAAATGTAATTTTTCTGGTTTTGTGTGATGTTTCGGAATGAATGCTTCCCATCCCTCCCACGTCCCAGTTGCTATTGTGTGCAAGTTTGGCGGATGTTGCGTTGAGAATTTGTGGATGGTGAAGGAGTGGAGAATCTTCTATAAGGTGTAGGAAATTCCACAAATCATATTGTCCACGACATTGGACACTGATGCCATGCTGCGTACTGTATCGATCGTTAAGTATTACTCATATGAAGCGTGTGCACGATCGTGAAAATGCTGACTGAGCGGATTAAGAGTGCGAGTGACGTGAAGTAATGATGAACTCGTTATCTGAGATGTACACATCTTTAAACGCCAATAGTGAAAAGCTAAAACGATTATCATAGATATTAGTTTGTGCAAACGTTGTGAACAAAATATATGTTACCTACGTGATGCATTTTTTTGGCATGACATCTTGCGCTGCTAAGAAGTAGGTACGTTTACGGCGTAAGAAATTTGACAGGAATGTGTCACTCTGCCGAAATATTGGTACATCTATGTCCAGACGAGCGACAACTGTTGTTGCAATTTAAATAAATGCCACTTCTTCAATAAAACATGCAATATTTTTACTAAGCACGGCCACATTAACTGGATAATACTTTACTCGTTGGCCATCATTTTCCATTATGGGTTAGATCTGGGACAAAGGAGTAATACCAGGTTAGGAGTTAATTATAATATATTTGGTTGGTAATTTGAACGATTAGAATTTTTTAAATGTTACAGTTTTTTTCTACGAAAGCTTTTCACGGTTTTGGTAATACAATTTTTTACATATTTACACGAATATCTAAGAATTACTCCAAGTACCGTATGTATCTGCAAAACGGATTAATTCGTGCTCAATCACGCTTGTAATGATTTAATATTAATACCATAACAACTAATTATGACATAAAAATTCTGTAATAACATGTTTTAAAATCTAAATCATGACGAAAAATTTTTTTCCGAATATTTTAAAATACCTAATAAATGCGCAGTGGAGTAGGTGTAAGTTTTTTTTATAATGCGGTAGAGGGATCATTTTGGGGTTGTTATGGGTTTGGGGTGATTTTAGGGGTTTGCTGTATTATCTCCAATAGAATTTCATTCAACGCATAATGGACGAACTTCTAAGTGAGTACTCAGTCCGGTCTCTCTTTTATTTCTTCCGACGCCTTGTTCCTAATTATTGAAGATGGAGACGAAGTAATCAAAAATATGGCAGCTCATCTGTTGCGGTATATTGTCGTTATTGTAAGGATTTTCCGCAGGATGAGTTGTTATTTGAACGCAGTATTTTCAAAAGTGTCTGCATACCCAGAGTTTGTGGTGTGCGCCATTACGTTTCCTTTTTTTCAGAGAAAGTAAGTCAGCCAACCACAGAACACACATTAAGTTGGCAAGGAGATAATTTGGACTGGAAGGGCTTGCCAGGTACATGCGAAACCACTTCAGTCGACATCGATTTTCATTCCATAAACGTTGCCGTCTAAATATAACTATGAGCCGGTTCACTATGAAGCGCTGGAATGTGGGGACTGCATTTTCACATTAGGTATCATCAAAAATATGATATTTTCAGATCACCGGTATATCTCTCAAATTCAGAATATATCTACGTATTACGGCATCACCACAAAGTTTTTTTTCGTTATTATTATGCCCTACCAAAATACGACACCTTCAGTAAAGACTCTTGCTCCTAAATGAGTAATATTTAATTGCATAAGTGTCAGGGGCATAATCTGCATCTACGTAGACCCCTAAATTAATGCAGTAGTCCGCAAAGGCAAAGGGCATCGCGAATTTTGGCTTATTTTAAAATGTGTATAGACCACAGAACTTGATCCACCCCGCAACGAGCAGTTTACATATCGCATTACCCACGTTGTTTTCTGGTTTCTGACTTCCCTGATCCGTTCACGTTTAATGATGGCACAACTAGCTGACGATCTAAAACAATGAACGGATCCCGATCAACGTAAGAAATGACTGAAAGGTCTAACATGACAAAGTGTAACAAATACGACGCAAAATATTTTACTATATATTTGTAAGGAAAATTAGTGTTTAAATTGTTTTATTCTGCTATTTCATTCATGTATTCATTTTAATTTTACTCATTCAGTTTACCCATTTCAGTTGCGTTTAGTAATGGCACGACTTCTTTTGTAAAGGAAGTTTAGTTTTGACACTCGAATAAAATGTGTACAAAAGAATTGATGCAGTCATTATGCAAAAACACTTAAATGTTTTGTGGAAGGAGGGGCAAAATTAATTTTGCTAGTGGTTCAGTATGTTATTTAGAAATTTCGTTAGATTCATTTAATATTAGATAAGTTTATTAGGACTTTCAATGTGCATATTTATGGATTATTTTATTCTGAATTATGAACTTTGGAATTAAATGAGAGTGACTTATAAATGCATTAAATCCAACCAGATGAGTATATTTTTAAACCCTTTTATTAGACGTGTTTTCCAGGATGTACGCTACATGCCTTGTAATTTGCTTATGTCGTGGGGTATATGACCTTCGTGCGTTCCCCGTGATAAGTCACGCACTACATTACAGTTCTGCTGATTTTCCCGCATGGACAGTGCGTGCATTTGGCTGGAGACGATCGAAGGGTTTGACATGGTTACTGTGTGTTACAGCGTGACGTACATTTTCGTACCGCTCATACATCCTAGCTGCAACCGTGTAAGTTTTTTCGATTGTCTTTTGTCCGCCTTGTATGGCACATTTACCTCTGCTATGTCCTTGTAGTCATTACGACATACAGTTTTGACTGTTCTGTCTGTACGCATAAACAGAGAATAAAATTATATTTAATGGATTTGTTTAACTCCAAGATATAGGAATTATAAGGTTCTGTTTTCAGGGTGTAATGCTACAGCTGTAACAATTCCTTCGTCTTCTTACGAGAGTAAGGTGTTGCTAGTCTTCTTTTACTATTTACGTGACTTTCAATTTAATACTTACGTACTTGTAGTGACGGTTTGGGAATCCGGCAGTCCGAATTTCGCTAGTACTGAACTACGGTTCTAGGTTTTTAATGTCCCCAAGTTTCGTTATGGCTTCAGTTTCCTGACCAAAAGGCTTTACAGTTTTTTGCAATTCTTTCCGTCTGCAGTTATCTGGAATTCTTTTCTCTGCTTCTTCTGACTACCGGCAGCTTTGCTGTCTCGAGTATCAACATGTGCTTGATAACAGGACATCTATATCTCCTGATATTTTGCGGAAGTTCTTTTGTGAATTCTTTCATTGGCCATTTGCCAAATTTTTTGGACGTTTACCAGATTTGTGTTAAGAATAATCGTGAAATGAAATCAATTGTGGGATTCCTCTCAAGGTAGTTCTATACTTGCATACGCAAAAGATGAGATCTGGGATCCGAGTAGCAAAGTTCCCCTATTTCGGTGAGTTTGGTGCTATCTCCAGTGCTGAATATAGCGGGCTAAGTATTTGCTTAGATCATAGGGTCTAATACTGATTGGGTTAGAGCAGCCCTCAGACTGGTACCTTGCTGATAGAATTTCAGTTCTTTTTTACTTCATATCATTTATTGAGAAACGGTTCGTTTTGTATTTATGGGAATGAAAAACACGATTTTGGCATTTTTCTACTTTAACTTGCGTCTTGCTAATCATCGCTCCGTTTCATGACCACCAAAACAGTAAACGGACTACTCAAGTCGAAAAAAAGACTGTCCAGTCTCTGTCTTCACTTCAACCGTCCTAGTTCCATTGTTTCGTCTTCCTCCCGGATTTTTTAAAAGCCAGATTAGCCGCCTGGCCGCGTGATCAGGCCGCAAAGAGGCTTTGAATGGTGGTACCAGTGCTCGAGGCTTAAGAGTTGCGAAAGCGTACGTACTGGGGGGGGGGGGGGGAGTACTTCGAAAACTCGCGGGAGATGCATCATTTAATCATGCCTCCGGTGTTCACTCCGCCCCTACCACTTCTCCCCCCCTCCTCTCACTCTTTCTCTCTCCCCCTCTCACGGCAATCCTCTTGCACCCGGTTCTTCGCCGCAATCCCATCTTCTTGTGCCCGCTGCAGCATGCATCCAGACGAGATCTCCCGGAATTTACTCAAACAGCAGCTGCTCCGAACCCTCCCTGTCTCCTCTCGCTTTCCCCATCGCGTCTTGCCTGCCATCTTCAACGGACAATCTCTGGATCCCTGCACCTCACTTCCCAACTCTCCAACCCTCAGAGTCCCTCAGACCCCTCGCACTCACATAGAGACAAAACAACTACCGTTTACTGTTTATGCCTCCTGGCAGGAGGAGGTTTAATCTCGTCGCGCTCCACTTGGCCGACATTTTGTCGACGTAGCTGCCCCAAAAGCGTTTCCCCGTTCCCCCGCCTTTTACGGCGGGCGGTGGCCGGAAAGCATCAGCACATAAGTTTTCTTCCAGGCGCGCGTGAACGACCGGCGCGAATGTGGAAGGACGATGGACCGTATTGTTTTAAACGACTTCGTGCTCCAAATGAACATTTCCTGGAAATTACTCAAGGAATGCAGCTCTTAAACATCCTCGTGAATGTTTCGGCACTCCCAGGATGATGAAGACCTGAGTTCTGTTCTCCTTCTCAGTTGTGTTTTGTTCGTGACATGCACTATTAGGGAAGACTTTGCCCTAGCATCAGTCAAATGTAATAACATCTGATGGCTTTTAACTTATTTCTATAAACGCATTTACATTTATATTTAATGGTTTTAGGTTATTGTTGCAGATTATAATATGTATAAATATTTATAACTGTCATGTTACTAAAATCAAGCAAAGCAGATGTAAATACGAAGTGATAAGTGTAAGAAACGGTATATGAATTGAAGGCGACAAGAAACGCGCAAAATAAACTTACTACGAAAGAAAATGGATCGTGTGTGCGTTACGTGGAATTAGTGGTAACCTCTGAAGTATGAATTCGCTAGTAAAATATTTCTATTGAAATGTATTGCTTCCCCCCTCCCCCCTCTTCAAAGTAAGCACTTAATATATATTAGTGTTAGAAATTTATTTGACTCTCAGTAAGTAAAGTGGCACGTGATAATTTAAAACTCTAAGTAGCTGACAGTACTGCTAACATTAACTACATCTAATGAAGCAGTATATTAATATAAAGTGTTTAATTTTAAAGTCGTTTGCAAATATAATATCGTGTCCAGGATTTCAACATTTTTTAAATTTATTTTCTTCATTAACCTTACAGGCGAATGTGTTACGGTATAATGAGTAAATCGTTTAATGTTTGTACTACTATTAGAATATACGTCTTTAGGTTGTAATTTGTTAGTTACAAGCTTTAATTTATTTAAATCTCTGAGACTTTGTGCATTTATTTATTTTTTGTTTATCTCAAGCAGAATACACGCGATGTTTAATTAGCCTAGCTTCGTCAGAAAAAAATGAGCCACGAAAAGTTCCGCAGATTCTCTTTTGATACTCTTTGCAGTGAAATACTCTAGTGCCCAATACAATGCATCCAGCAGAGCTTCATAATGAAATTCCTGAAGTGTTTCCGCACACATGTACAGCATAAAGCAAGATACCGAGAGCATACCGGCCATTTTAATTTACATTTAATGGGTTCTTGTGGCAATGATTTCCTCCTTTTTGCCCACCATTTTTGTGTCTTTAAGTCAACCAAGAAGTGGTTTGCGTGCACTGTAAAACATGCCCATTCATTCACGGAATTTACTGATGCTATGGAAATATGAAGTACGGAACTTCTCCTTATTCCCAGTATGAGTTTAGGGGACGATCGTTTCCTAGGTGTCCTTCGACACTGCAAACAGAAAGTTATCATATCTGCAGTAGTTAGGAATTTGACATCGCCTGTGCCTAATCATCACGCATCAAAAAGCAGCAAAACTCACATTTAACTCTCCAAAATTATCAGAAAGATAAACGTGGCATAAGTTGCTAATTTATAAATAATTTGTTTAAACTAGTCTCTTAAAACTCAAGCTGGTTGGCGAATGGTTAACATTGTGGGCCGAGACGCTTTTTGATTCGGGTTCAAACCTCGCTTCACGACGGAAAATCTGAACTTTTTGAGTTTCTTGCTTGCACGCAGTAAAACACCCACGTTACGACAATAAAACGTTGGATTTTGTAAATGCTCTTCATGAACCCCACTTACAGAACCACAAACGAATAAGTTTACGGAAATATGTGGAGTGGAGAGATTTGGGTGGTTCTTAACATTGAGGTCTTGAGAGCCGATGAGTTGAGGTATGGAGCAGCGCCGGAATGCAAAGGTCGGGAAAACGGGAGATCCCAGAGAAAACTCGCCTATCAGCGTTATCGTCTGGCACGTTTCCCACATGCGAAAATCTGGGAGTGAACTCGCCAGGAATCGAACTCGATTCGCCTTGGTGGGAATGATACCTTACCACAATATTAAAATGAAACTGCTACCATAATTTACAAAATAAATCACCCAAAAGATAAATTGATTAATGCGTGCTGGAATTTGTGGTAAATACCAAGAATTACTAATTACCTACCAAGAAACTAGCAAGTTCAAAATATCCACACACTTACTTTTTTATGGTGATAAGTAAATAAATAAAAAAGTTCCAGGTCTCGACTGGAGATTGCTCACACCTCTATATTTTCATATCGCAAATACAGTAAATAAATATTATGCCATATCAATATAAACACACTTATTTCGTTTCAACGTAATTAAATATATTTTTAAAAACTCGTGTGTGATAGTAAAATTCAGCTCGGGCCTCTTACAATATTAGTCTGACTAACATGAAAATAAGATTCATTGTTTACTAAATTTGTCAGTGGTTTTCTTCCATAAATAACGGTTTCTACGGACGACAGAGTCGAATAAAATTTACTATTAATTTATTTTTTTAATCATAATAAATTTTGGAAATAATGAGCGTTCATATCTGTCAGCTGGTTAAACATGCGGCTTTGGTCCTCGGCAAAGGTGTACAAAGGCAGTGTGGCTGCTTGCCGTTATTGTCACCGTCCACAGCTAAACTCCGGGGGGAGGGGGAGACTGGAGTCGAGGTTAACGCCCAACAGCACAGTGCTGGCGTACATTGGTTTGAAAGAAGAGGTTTGCCAGAACTCGAAAACTGGTTAAACCTAACAGGCGACACAGACGTTGAATTAGAGGATGAAGTAGAGTTTGCAGTAGAGGTTGCAGTAAAGGTTGCCGTAGAGGTTGCAGTAAAGGTTGCCGTAGAGGTTGCAGTAAAGGTTGCCGTAGAGGTTGCAGTAAAGATTGCCGTAGAGGTTGCAGTAAAGGTTGCCGTAGAGGTTGCAGTACAGTTTGCCGTAGAGGTTGCAGTAAAGGTTGCCGTAGAGGTTGCAGTAGAGATTGCCGTAGAGGTTGCCGTAGAGGTTGCAGTAGAGGTTGCAGTATAGGTTGAAGTAGGGGTTGCTGTAGAGGTTGCAGTAGAGGTTGCCGTAGAGGTTGCACCCTCTATGCTGGAGGGTTGAAACACTTGTAAACAAAGGTGGGTCCTTGCACACGGTAATTTACTTCATAAAAAATAAATAGAGCTAAAATCAATAAACTGAGCTACTCTAGATTACTACAAATTGAACTGCTACATAGTAGTCAGTTCCGCGCACATGTTTGCTCTACGTGTCTACGAAAAACAGCTGCACGAAACTTGCGTGTAGTCGTCTACTCGTCTGCTCGTATGATGTCGAAATGTACGTAGCGAAACGCGTAAGACGCTAAACAGCGCTCGCGAAACGTGCGGTGGAGACAACATGGACAAACATTTTTTTACGAAGGGTTCTGCTGGATCGCACTGAGATGCATGGAGATGCATGAACGACCGTCTGGTCGGCCCAAAGTCTGGCTAGGAAGGTACAAAGCCCTGACTTTTTCTTGTAAAACAGCCAGCCCAGCGAGTCAGCAGGGGCTCTTGCCGAGGTCTTCGACAGATGAAGTAAAACGTTATAAAACATGACAGAAACTACCGCGGCAGCGCCGTGCACATTAAAGTGAGCGATCAGCAAACCACTAAGTTAAACCTGATTTACAATAACAAAGTTCAGTTCCAAATAAAAATTAACTACACATAATTCCAATTACCCGAATATGGACAAAAATATCCAGCTGATGACCCATAAACAATTCCAAATAACTAAATTCACATCAAAAATGAGAATAAACCCTCTAAAAAAAGTTTAATCTTGTTTAACAAAACTTTTTACTGTGTACAATTTTGCAATCTCTTGTCTAGCTAAAAATCGAAATTACACCAGAGATAACCAAACTAAGTTCGAATACTTGCATACAAAACCGAAATATAAGAACTTTCAGAAATCCTAGAATAGCCGTAAATAGGGATAAATAAATATCACCTTTAATCTTACAGTATTAACTATTCAAGATCTCAAAGTATACCCAAATTTGGTGAAGACTGAAAACCCTCGTGCCTCGAAATTTTCGGAAATTTTTTGAAACGATACAGGAGGCTAGCAGAATGACCACTACACCACCACGGCCCTGAAAGATATGTGAAATTTAGGTTAGACCGCTTCTGAAAAAAAAAAAAAACTTAACAGTCGCAGTTTTACGAAGTCGTCGGGATAGTTTGTTCACCAATGTTTTTACCCAATTTCACAAATTTATTCCCCCAATGTACTAAACCAGCCCTAATTAATACTCATATTCGTCTAACTGTTAAATATACCGCATCCGCCTATTTCGCATTTAATTCGAACCTAGATCCTGCGCCTCGTAAACATAGCATGTAAGTGTGTCACAAAGTCGGACATGTAACACAGTGTGCAAAGATCGCTTCGATATCAGGAACCCGCCAAACAGTAAGTTCACTACGGTATAGACCAGATTACGTTGGGAGGGGTGGAATATCAAATGGTGCAGCTAATTGCAAGATAGCATTTTAGTTGCGTTCAGTTAACCTGATAGTTTGGTAGGAAATAAATTATTATGTATATATTATTACCTTCATTCAATGTATATAGCCTATTTGTATATTTCGGAGCAACTTTTATTCTCATAGTGATAAATCGAGTTGTGTCTGTGCAAGTGAGGTTATGGCGCCGTACACTTTCACTGAATTAGCCGACGTAGTGTGTGTTTACGGGGAGGGACGTGGAGCAGTGGCGTGTGGTGTGAACTGTAACAACGTAAGCTGGTGCTTGCTCACTACTGTACATTCTTGATGCACGCAGCAGGCGTCAGTAACCACCGCGCAGCCTTGGGGAAGCTGAGTGCATTCCGACCACTCACAAGCGAGCAGGCAAGGGACCCATTACGCCCGTCCTTATGATGTCACCTGCCGAACTACATTTTAGTGGTGGGCGTGTAAACTAGGAAGCAACAGGGAACAGAACAGAGCTAACGCCAGCTTACCTTGCAACAGTTCACCACACGCCACTGACGCGGAGTTGCAGTTGAGGCTGCACCAAGTTACGCGGAGCGTTATCCCGGCAAGCTGCAGCCGAAAAGGGAAGTGCTCGTACGCTCCTTTCAATGCTTATGTGACACAGGACAGCTTCAACCATAACATCATAATGCTGGAGCGAGGAGACATGTTAGAACACCCAGTTTTGATTAAAAATTTCTCCACCAGGTGGCAGCACAACCCAACACAAGCATCCATGCAGTTGTGCACAACATGGGTGTTGGTAATTCGACAGTTCTGGACGTGTTAAATGAGCAGCAGTGTTACACACATTCCGCCCGCAAAAATGCAGACGCTAGGCCCAGCAAACTCTCCACTTCGTGTGCAATTTTGTGAGTGGTTTTATGCGCAAACTAGCAACAGTGTACACTTTTGTGAGATGTTATAGTGGTGTAATGAGGCTATGTTAACGAGAGATGGGATGTTTAATACCAAAAAGTAACGTGTGGAATGACCGCAGCCCACATGAAATATGGGCGGGGACATATCAACACAAATTTGCGGTGAACGTATGGGCTTGACTTGTCAGTAATTACCACCTCGCCTAAATTGCAACATTTACCTGCGACTCCTAGAAGATGTGCTGCCTGTTTTGACGGAGCACGTTTCCATCGCCGTGCGACAACATGACGCCCGCTTCACACGTGCTGTACGGGAGCACTTGAATTACACCTTCCTCAGACAATGGGCGAGCCGAGGTGGTCCGGTAGCTTGTCCTCGCCCTCTCCCCTCTATAAACACTTCTCAGGTCATCCGACTCAACGTTCGTAGAAATGTTCTATTGGAGTCACGTCAAAAGTATTGTTTACCAAATGCCTATGGAAAGTGAGGAGGACTGCGAGAATTCTTGCCGCCTGCCTTGAAGTTTAAAAAAACACAGTATTTTTTATATAAGCTGTTCACAGTAAAGTGAGCACTTTTTAAGTCCCTGCTAAATTTTTCCTTTCAGTCAGTTTCTATCTTGCCACCACTTTTAAATATGAATATTGGTATGTGGCTAATAAACACAGTGTATACATTTCACCACCTTCAAATGTACTGAACCCGCACCCGCCTCTTTTTTTTTTTTTTTTTTACTAACTATGCGTGCAGCTAATTAACAGGGTGTTTCTTCAAAGATTGATTTTCATAAGTCTGTTCCAGTTGTGAATGTACTATAGCAGTGCTTATCTCTGCTGCCATCTTGGAGTGGAAGGATAAGTGCAGTACTTACCGAAGCGCGTGAATCTCACGTGTACGCTGGGTTGCAACACATGACCGGCGTACCAAGTCCGCTCACTGTTACTTGAAGCCGTGCTGAAATTTTACTTCCAAGATATTCCTCCACGCCATGCAAGCAAAGGTTATCAGAGTCTAGAAAATCACACCATCCGTTCGCACTTATTGTAATGAAATTTTAGTAAGAAGTTCTAACGTTACTAGGCATTACCAACTCACCTAATTTCTCACTTTTTAAATTCATATTAGTTATAAATGGTATATAAGAACAATGTAAATAAAATTTTAATTTAACCAAAAATAAGGTACGCGAATGTTAACACGAATATAAAACACTTGTGATACATGATGTAACGTGGAAACAATCGAAGAAATCATACGTGGGGTCATTTTCCAAAGGTCTGATTCCAAACGTTTGAAGAAACCGCGAATGGGATAGAGTTGTAGGACGCCTGGGGCATGGGCAACTTTTTGGTCTGAGGACCCACCCCGATTTTCGAGGTGGTCCCTGCTTTCAACCCCCTCCCCCTATCGAACGCGTAGGATCGCTACGCAGGGGTGTTATGACGCGAGATTGATGACGCGGCCGAATTATAAATGGCAAAGGCTTCAACTCCCTTCCCCCTTCCCCCACGACTTTCCTGAACCCCCTGACAACCCAAACGCCCTCTGCATGCACCGCTCGTTTGAAATATGTTCGCCGTTGCCTCCTCGTGCCTTTCTAATGGACTTCTGCTGTTCGGATTCCGCAAGCGCGAGCGATTGGTAATTGATAAAACGCATCAGCGAGAACTTTATTATAGGCGCCATCGATCAGGCCACTCCAGATTTCTATCCAGGGCTACATTCTTCACGCCGCCCTCACGTCCCCACTTTTCCCGCACGTTTTATGTTCGCCATGTACGATTTCACATTCCTCATGCAACGGGTTTTTCAACCTTCAAAAAATACGACCTTAATTTGTCAAGGATATAGGGCTGAGATATTTGCCTTCCTGCGTTGAAATATATAATATATATATAATGAATATGTGGGTTCCACAACTACCTGAACGTCGTTTAATTTTCAGCAAACATATGACATTCGCGGCCAAAGTATGCCGGTAAGTTATTTTCGGATCGCGAGATTCTGGATTTAGATAATAGGCAAGCCATGAATACGTGTGTGCCGTTTTAAGATGTAAGATCAGGTTAGTTTACTATGTTTCCCTCCTCTTCCCTGTTATGCTGTTGGGATAAAGCGAAGTGTTAGTAGATCACAATAAAAATAAAAATTATAGTGCTGTATATACTGTCTTCCTGTTGTTACAAACATTTATAATTCCCGTTTTTGAATAAAAATGCGATAAGTAGATTTATTTTTCGTAGTAAAAAACAACACAGTTTCGTTCCCCTACCGTGACTGCTACAGCCAGGAATGTCATAGAATTCTTCTGTGCGTTTCGTCGGCGGTTGAATTTTTTCCCCGACAGTATTTCAATGCGTTTCCTTAAAAACTGTAACATTGTGTTAAATGTGGTCGTTGTTACATGTGTTTTTCACAGTATACTCCCATTTCTACCACCGTTTCATTCTATCGCTCTGCCGTTGTGTGTATCATTTTATTTCGTCCCAGAGAGGGTTAACGCCAACGTATTGAGGTACTAACATACAGGAACCATCCCAGTGGATGAATCCTTGCCCGAGACTTTATCTTGTTATTTGTAAGTTGCTAAGTGCACCTTCCTGGGTAAATTTTAAAACAACTTTGCAAGTCTTTTTTTTTATAATTTTTCACTGATTATCCACGGTGTTTTTTTAATCATTTCATTTTGACCGTTGAAGTTTAAATTATTTTCATGGCTATCAGTGTCACAGCATCCACCAGTTCTATTCGTCGTAAAAAAATAGGGAAGGGGGGCTACTTTGAAGCTTGAAAATCTACTACACGTAAAGCTAAAGGTGAATTTGATTTCTTTTCTTTGTAACTTTATTTTATGTATTGATTGCATTAAAATATTTTCTCGATGATGCGTAAGGTTCGTGCAGTCCCTAAGATCTCAGTAAATTCCTGATGATGCTGCAGTCACCGCAGGAATCGTAATTAAATTTATTTGAAGTTTTCTTCAGTTATAAAGGAGGCAGTCAATCATCCGTAGGTTTAGCCATGCCCTCGTGCCACCCTGGGTGAAGTTTTTGAATCCAAAATCCGAACTGGAATTAATGATCAAACACTGAAGAAGAATACTGTCTGACATCCGGTGTTTTATCTCCAACGTTTGTAACATCGATACGCATATACACTGCCTTTGTACGTGAAATTCGTTTTTAACTGTTATGGTACGGTAATTAGTTGTTTCGGTGCGTTAACTGCGAAAAAGATGACGTTTTCAGTATTTGCCATTTGTGCTGTGAAAAAGAAACATCGCGTTTGGTCTGTTCCATTCATTGTGGCGTTGACAACTGGCCTCGCGAAGATCTTGTGCGAGAATCGCAATTGGTCGCCGCCATTTCCCGGCCGGCGTGAAATGAGGCGAGGTCAATAATGGAGCGTTGATAGAAACAAAATGTAGGATGAAACATAACTTTCCCGCGCCAGCCCCATTCGTCCATGGCGCCAGAACATTCATCCCCACCCCTCGCCGCGCTTAGAAGAAAGGAAAGTTTTGCTTTCATAATGTTTCGCGGCATTTGCACAGCTGTTGGTTTTGTAATGTTTTTTTAAACCGAGAACTGATAATGTAATTTTTTTTCTGATGTATATCGGGAAAGGTTGACTTGCAGCCGTTGAACAGTAGCTTCCTATGTATAAAGAATACAATGTAATGTGTGGTGTGGCGTTACAATTTTTAAAATTAATAATATTACATCAGTTAGGAGATTCGTAGGACAACTAAGAGAATAAATGTCAACAGAAAAGAATTTCTCTTTCTTATTTTGCCACGAGTGTGAATGAATGAGACTATGCTGCTTGTTATCCAACCGTGGGTAAGCCGAGTGCCGAGTCTTTATTTATTCAATTTCTCCTTCATTATTAATTTTATGCAGTTTTAGTGCCCAGCAGTTTTCAAACTAACTCTTGAGTGCTTAGGAAGTGAATGTGCTGTTCGCGAGAAGTAGGCTACCACAAAATTGAATTTCATAAACTTGTCGCCTCTTTTCGTAAAACTCCTCCGTTCATTTTCCTGTTACTAGTTCACGTAATCATTTGAAGATTGCAATGACATCCACGCCTGTCTTACGTTATGCTATAAAAAATTACCTCTTGTAACATTCCTAGGGAGGCCGTTGTGTAATGAGAAATACAAACAGATTGTATGTAATTAAGAAATATAAACTTCGGCTGCGTGTTAGACAAGAAACAAGGGGAAAAAAAAATTCTGTATATGTTTTCACCTTTGTTCGTGAATAACACGCAACCAAAGTTTATAGGTCTTATTTAGAAACAACCTGTATTATTTTCAAGAGAACAGTATATTTTCATACCTTTTGCATTATTGCTTCTAACAATCACAGTCGTTCCGTTAAGAGGGAAACACGTAATGTTATATAATTCTGATAATTAAACAAATTATATTAATTAATACAAAGACGTAGCCTACATAGCATATTTGTTCTTGAAAACTATTGACTCTTACGAGATTTAAGTATTTTCTTTACGACTTTATGTATCAATTTTCTTGTCGATTTGCGTCTTTAAATTTTTCTATTTTTATTTTTTATACTATTCCAGTACTCTGGAAACAGCAAGTTCTAATTTTTGTTGGCAATTACTTGAGGGATTAAGAAAAATATAAGGCCTAATGGTTAGTTATTACGATAACATTTGTATTGTAAAACTTAACTCTAAGCATTTGAAGGCACCAGTATATTAAATCAAATAGCTTCACAAAAATGTTTGAAATGGCCATCGCAAAGTTGCCCCATAACCACATAAATTTGGAGTAAGCACTTAGTCTAAAATACGCATCTTTTTTTCTTACAGCGTACATTTACGCTGTATTTCGAAGTATTTTTAACTATCATGTATATTTCCCACATACCAATTTAACTAATAAAGGTTTTTGATTAACTAGCATTAAAGATATGAAATGTTTTAAAAGCTATAAATACATATTTATTATTTACATTCAGTTTTTAATGAAAAATACTGTCTGCGTATTTAGCGCAAAGTAACTACTACCGCTTTAGTTTCCAAACCACTAAATATAAAACTATAGCTCTTTGAATAGTGGTTGCCGTGGATTTTTAGAAGTTGTTGAGCTGAATATTTATTTTTGAAAAAAATATTTTTTTCGGAATTGGTTCGTTTATCCAAACTTAGTATAAACAATTGCATTCTGTCCTCATATCCTACCCAAATGTCGACTGTATGAGTTCAGCAATCTAAATATTTAATACTGTAGTTCGTTAATAATTTTGAACATTTATCTGTGACATACAATATTGTATTACAGAAATCTATCGTAAAATAATGTTACTACTTTAATATAATTAATGCGTAAAGAGAATTCTTTGACAAAATTGGCCTTTTTAAAACCCCCAATTTTCATGAAAGGAGATAATGACGGTGTAATAACTATCCTTGTATGAAAACGAAGTTCGTTTATCTTAAAAAGTATACGCTTTTTTTTAGTAACAATACATGGTTTTGTCATTTTCCAGGTTTTTTAATGATACTGTTTGAACTGTATAATATGTATATAGAGAAAGGGTGTGAACGGCGGGAGCTTGGGAAGAGAGAAAGCGAGAGAGAGAGAGAGAGAGAGAGAGAGAGAGAGAGAGAGAGAGAGAGAGAGAGAGAGAGAGAGAGAGAGAGAGAGAGAGAGAGAGAGAGAGAGAGAGAGAGGTGGAACCTATATGCGCGCGCAAGAAAATGCGCATTTTGGTCGCCGTTATTGCACGTAGTTTGGTCAGTCTAAGTTGATTTGCGCCGTATTAT
This sequence comes from Dryococelus australis, assembly GCA_029891345.1. Classification (NCBI taxonomy): domain Eukaryota; kingdom Metazoa; phylum Arthropoda; class Insecta; order Phasmatodea; family Phasmatidae; genus Dryococelus; species Dryococelus australis. The sequence goes on from CM056996.1 coordinate 75,612,798, forward strand.
TTCCAGTCTGAAGTAATATGAAATGTGATGTGTAAGCCGTGGGAGTTTCTCTGCAGCCTGGGAGACCTTGGTCCGATAAAGTTCCATCGGTGGTATTAAAACCCATTTTGTCATGGCAAGTTATAACAAATTTAATATCGGCAGTGGCTGCGCTATTGATTGAGCCACCGGTGCGCGACTGCTGGGAGCCTGGAAATGTAATTCTTGGAGCGACTGCCGCCCAGCGAGCTGCCCGGGGTATATTTGATTTCCTGGGTGGCGCGCGAGGATGACTGTTTTTATTGCCATTAGAAATTAAACAACTGGGATGGCTTTTTTGTTATTTCTCGCTGGATATGAAACATACAACGTGTGCTTTTCACTTCGTGTCGGCTACCCATTAGTTTTTATAATTCCGAGCCATCCTTCGTGTACCATGCCTTCCCGTTACCTCGCAACGAGCACGTGGATTTCGGATGTGAGAGGTGGAGGGCACAGTTTTGACGACGCTTTGTAGCAATATAAACAGGAGTTCGGCACGTTTCTCACACTGTTCTTTGTAGATACAGCCATTCTTAAAGCTGCATAAAATCTTACGCTCTTAAAACAAAATATTGTTGTAGGAACCATAATTCTGTAGCCGTTACCTTCCAAGACTGTTAAAATAGGGACAACTGTGTGTTTTATTGCGGCTACCCTACGAATATTGTTAAAGGTTTATGGTAATGCCAACAGAACATACTGTAATATATTAGTGTGTCAGAAATCAGTGACGTCATTACTTTCTACAGAATAGAATGTTGGGATTACAAACGAGTAGGGTTCTGACTACAATAAAGTATGGGGAATGCTGCTCTGATGCCGCTGCGGAGCTAATTGTTAGGGACGGGTGTTTTTCGCAAAAATATTTCAAGATTAATTCTACTCCAAAACACTTTATTTCATATGCACTTTCGTGGTTGGATTATTTTAAATGTCACGTACCTCAAGTGGTCCGAGAATCGTGGACGATCGGTATCGGAGTACTTTATTATGATTGGCCCAGTCAAATAGGAACATGTCTTCTCTAGTAGACACGCGGCCAATAACCAAAAGAAGTCATGGTTGTGGACGTAGGATATTGAAGACTAGCATGGCCATAAATATTTTCGCGAAAAACTCGTGTTCTTACTGATTGTGCACCCAGCAGTAGCATATGGATGTGCTAACGATCTGCTCTGTTGCCTTCACTCAGTGTCATGGTGGCACCAGCAAAAGTGTACGGTTATCCTAACAATTCGTAGTGTTGCCTTTACTGAGCAGTATGGTGGCCCCAGAAAACGTGTAATTATGGCAATTCTAACTGCCTGCGCTGTTGCCTTTACTGAGCGGCATGGCAGCCCTAACCATCGTGTGTGGTCTTATGTAATTCCCTCGTCGGCTCATAGGTTGCGTTGCTATGTGTACTTATTTTTCAGAACCTGAATAATTCCTTGTGAAAGCAGGCAGTCTCGAACTGCCGGACTTTGTGTTGATAGACGAATGCCTTAGACCGTTCGGCTATTATATCAGATATAAGGTTCAGATTTTTATATGTATTTGTTTTACGTTGTTTAATTTTTTTTTAAGCATGTCGTGTAACGCTTATTTGTTTAGTAAAATAATATTTCCTTTATGTTGTATATATTTAAATTATACAACATTTATTGTCATCGGATTTTAAAATGTTTTTTTTTACGTGTGACGTTTGTGTAACCAGGTTTTCCTTCCACATCAGACCATTTGTAGTACCAATATAATATGGCGTTAGTAATTTCATTATATGACCTGTTTGTGTAACTGATGTGTCTTTTAAAAACAAATAGGACAGTCCAGCACCCTTGTTGCTATTATGACATTTAACGCCTAACATTGCGGTGCCTGTCAACAATTTAAAGGGTGCACATTACCCTCACAAATTGTCAATGGCCCCCACTAAATAAATATTACTTCACGATAGCAACATTTTCCTATTTATATTTTGTTTTCTCAATTCTGCTAGTTCTGTAATCTTTAAAATATTTAGAGGTTGCGTTGACAGTCCGCGACACTGTTGTCATTACCATACTTTTTGTGTAAACTCTGAAAAAAAGAGGTGATTTCTACAGAACATTCTGTTGCTGTTACCAAACAGTTGGGTTTAGAGTATCTTGTTCTGTTATTGTAACAATACTGTAAGATTGTGTTCACAACTATCTGTATAGTCCCTGCTACAGAAAATATGGTTCCCACAACAGAATAACTTTTAACAACATTTAGATTGTTCTGCTAACAATTTTAGCTGTAAAGTATTACAGAACATTATGTTGCTGGTACTAAACTTTAGTTGTCGCTGCCATAAAATGCCATTAGATAGCTGTGCTGATTTTTTTTAGTGCGGGTGGGAACAGTAGCAGCCTTATTGCAATGGTATGTGGTCTGTGATAATCAAACCGCTTCTCATCCTATACTCCAATTCGAAGTCGGTACTGTCGCGATTCTTCAAAGGATGTAGCACATAGTGTCGACCGATCACACGTGAGCGTGCGTACATGCCACGTGGAAGGTCAGTCTGTTCTGCACAGTGTTTTCTTTCCTGTACGTTGTGTCGGTTCTGGCGGTTTTGGAACTTGTAAAGGCCCACAAAGAAACTCTAATTATGCTAAACTCATGAGCGTAAATCTCTTGTAGTGTCTGCTTACTTCTTGGAAATTCAAGTTCCTCTGTAGAGCAGGTCCACACACTAAATTCGAATCCGTGGGAAACCACTGATTCGCAGTGAAATTCAACTACTCGAATCAGTGGAAATGTCTCCACTTAGAATCAGTGGAAAACCACTGATTGTTTCAGTGAAAAAATTTCACTGATTGAATAAGTGACTGCCAACTACACTGGCGAATTAAATATTGTTTTTATTGAATGTAGTCAAATAATTACGCGAAGTAAACATATTTACGGTAGTTGATTATTTACATTGCACAATTATCGTAATTAAAAAAAAAGTAAAAATATTCTCGAAAGGTGACCGGGACTGAACTCATACAACTTTCGACTCTAGGCCGTTACCTGACATTTGTGCTACCACGCCTAGTTGAAATCATGAGAGGAAAATATATGCCTTATACTATTGCCGCGAGATCGCAACGATTTAAATTCTATGCTCTTAATTTTCGTTTTTGGTTTAATTGGTACCTTAATGTTTTTAAAACGAATAGTATATATGAGTTCCTTCTATTTATCACATTATATGCAATTTAATCCTCCCAAACAGAGCGCTTTGACGATTACTTGAAAACGAATTGAAAGACGTAAAAATGGAATGAAAGGTTGCGTCATAAAATGGCGGTTTGAAAGATGAAACACGTTTTAGAAAGTATTTTATATTGATTCATTTCGTTGTTATTTCACTTTATACACGTTGTTTTTAACAGCCATTTTTTCACGCTGATTTACTGATCTATCAGTCAAAAATAAACCATTGAGTAAACAGTGAAAAGATTGACTGATGAATCGGTGGAAAATGTCACTGAACCAATAAGTGAAGGAAATCTGGCATTTCTTCACTCATTTATGAGTTAAATTCACTGAAGTGACATTTGAATCAGTCAGATACGTTTGACTGATTGAAATAGTGAAATTCTCTCTGATTCAGATTTAGAGTGCACTATAGCAATCCCTACCGTGATATAGCTTTGTTCGCCACCGCCTTCTACGCATTTTCTTTAGACTATAATGTACGTATATGTGTGCTGCGGCAGTAGTTCGCTTAGGCATCGTGCTTCTTCAGCTCCTAAGACCACGGTTACTATATTTTGTTGGAAAACCAGGTGCGCCACCATTTGCAACATTCGACAGGGTTTGCGTTGAGTTGAGTTGAATTGAGTTGAGAGATTTGGGCGGCTCCTAACAACGAGGTCTTGAGAGCCGATGGGGGCAATATGAAGTGAAAATGGCGTGTGAAACGGAGGTTTCCTCAGATGTAATAGTGCACCGAAGTAAAAAATTATCTGCGATGACACAGTTTTGTGTTGTGTTAACGAACAGATTGTGATTGTTTTAAGGAGAATATTATTATCGTATTGGTATCCGCCGACAATATGCTGAGAAGTGTCATGAAGTTTGTCCTCTCAAGGCATACCACAACAACTTAAAGCATGTTGGTCTGGAGTACTGTAGGGTACTATACACATAACTTGTCACAAATACTAGTTCCTGTGGTGCTAATGACATTCCATGGACAGTAGGGTTTATATTCGTGACATCGATAGCTGTTTTGCAAACGACTTTAACAAAGTTTCTTCGAAAGAGGTCCAGAGATGGGTTGTCTGAAGCAACGTGGCTAAGCCAGGGGATTCAGCCCTGCCGAGCCATCTACATGGAAAATCGATATCGTTGTGTTCGAGTATTGGTATATTTCAGCGAGCTTGAGTTCCCTTGTTTTGCAGGATGGAGTGTGATTGCATGCGCTGAATCTGAGTCACTGCGCACGTCCAAGTAATTATTCATTTTAACTGTCGCTTCGCGTCAGATGGTCGGGCATTGTGGTGCCAAAACATACATTAATCTTTTTGACTGTGTAATACATGCTTCGCAACACGGTGTGCAATTTTTTTTTTTTTTTCACCTTACGGCGCGGTATTGTGCTCGTGGAATTTTTGTCACTGTGACGCGAAACTCAGTCACGTGGGGCGATTCTCAGTCTGGTCAATATACTGAGTGTCTCTCAGTCTCTACATTCTTTACTTTTCGTGTTCAAATAACTTTCATTTTCATGGCGTTACTTATTTACAATATAATGGTAGAACTCATGAGTTAGCGAAAAATTCTTAAGTGATTTTTAGCTTTTTTTTTTGTCAGTTCACTATTATTTGGCTACTTCCGTACGCACCGTTTTTAAGGGGAGAAGTATCCATTCTAGCTTCGCTTTTTCTTACAAACCTTCGTAATGAAATTTTATGGCCAGACATAAAAAATCAAAGCTAGACGTGACATAAAAGACTACTTAACGATTTTAATTAATTTTTATACCGGCATTTTCCCATGTAGGAATGACATTATTAAATAATTAGGTAATATGGTAATATTTTATTACGGTTGCAGATGTGAAACTATTGTAAGAAAAATAAGTTGGGTTTCGAAATTACAGTCAAGATGTTCCCTATGCTTTGACAAGCTTGGTTTTCAAATATTTACTCCAAAAATTAAGTTATAGACGAAAATACATAACTCCAATGCGGTAAAGATACTTCCTCCTTTAGATGAACGTTAAATATACTGGTTTTTAGATAGTGTAGTATGCAATTCCTTTCAATAGTGTGCATACCCGGGTACGCACTGGACCACTTATTACGAAAGTTAAAAACTCTCTGTTTTCCCCTGTGGTTTAGCCTACAACTCCCCAAGCACCTGATAAATATATCGAGACTCGTGGTTATTTTGCGTTTTATTTGTTGGCTTCATTTTAACGACTAAATACAGATATGCTTCAACGTCCTTGAAGGAAAAATGGTAGGCATGGCTTTGGCCACATCGCAGGTTAAATTAATGTTTTGGCTTCCGGGTAGTTTGAATGGAACCAACCATTACCAAAACGCTTGCCAGCTCTGGCCGCGCCAGTGATTACTTCGTCAGTTTTTTTTCGAGGTCTTGTATCAATTTGCGTTTCTCTCTCACATCTCCTTCCAGCTCTCACCAGGCTGTGTGCATGTGTTTGTGTGTGGAAGGGAACTGGATAGGTGTAAACCTCATACAAAAATTGCTAAACCAATATTGTTACCACAATACTACGTACTCCACATTACCACGAAGAGACAAGGGGGAAAGTGAAAACATACACATTTTTCAGTGCATATTAGAGAGATAACGGAAGTTATACCTGTTACAATTTTCTCAAAGTCAGTAGACCAAACCAGGTTCGTTAAGGGATGGAGGGAGGTGTTAATTAAATAAAAGAGTTAATTATAATTTCCTAATTTTATTTACAACTACTATAAACAAAATTCTCTCGACTCAACATCTTACAATTTACTACCTCAAAAATTTTTTGTATAATTTAATTACTAAAAATCATTCTCAATTTACAGTGTTATCAAAACCTATTCCATTATTTTACAAATTATATGTCCATATTTGACAGTTCCAATATTTACAATTAAGTCCGTATCGCACGTTATTCAGTCTCACCTTAGTTTAGTCCAGCTCCCATCAGTCCGCACTGTTCTAGAGTTCTCCGAGTGCACTAACGCACAGTAGCTTTCACTCGTCGGATTTCACGCCCCCTCTTCCATTCACACCGCTATCACCTCGTCTGCCGTCGCCTCGCAATCTCCCGTTGTCGTCCTCTGCACGTTGCTCGATTACCGAACTCAGCTAAAAGTCTTCTACCAAGACTACTCAGTCTAGCTGTGGCTTGTATTTGTAGGGTCGTAAGCCATCGCCAAAAATGTCTCTAAATAGGCCACGTTGCGCCGAGGGTCCTAATTCCCAAAATATTCTTGCCTATCCTCTACACTTGTCGGCTTCTCAGCAGGGGGAGGAGGGGCTGTGACGCCAGCCAGGAGCCGGACGTCGCGACCGGGCAGACCATCTTTAGGGGGAGGGGGTCAGCCCTTCCACGGCACCGCCCTACGCATAACGGGAACTTCTTGCGCGAGGCGAGAGGTCACGCGCTTAACACTGCCCCCTCCTTAAATATATTCGTCCTGAACAGACTCTCCAACACTTGACTTTCGTGCAGCGCCAGTCGGTTGATGTGCACTACTTTTGGCTTCGCCCGAGAGCCTTGTCGACAAATACGGTAGACCGCACCATTTACCTGTTTCCGAATCCTGTACTGGTGTTCCCAACATTTCTGTAGCTTCGGGAAATATACCTTCTTTCTTTGTACAACCACTTTAGCTGTCCTTCTTGAAAAGTCTCGTCAGGCATTCTTCGGTCATATCGTGTTTTCATTCTGTCGCCATTAATTTTAAGTTGCCTCCGGGCAAATTCATAAATGTCGGTTAACTTTTGGCGTAGTTTAATGGCATATTCTGGGGTAGCTGCTTCTTCTTCCACTGGACGTCCGAACAGCAGGTCACCAGGGAGGCGGAGCTCTCTCCCAAACAGCATCCTTGAAGGTGTAACCCCTGTAGACTTGTGGACTACCGGACGATATGCCGGGAAAATAAGAGTATCTTGGAGTTTCAATATTTCTAGTTGTCTTTTACTAAGATCGCCAGATACTGTTCTAGGGTACGATGTAGCCTCTCGAGCATCCCATCCGACTGAGGGTGTAATACTGTGGCACGAGTTTTCTTCATTTCTAGAATCTTTGTTACCTCTTGGAAAAGAATTGCTTTAAAATTTCGTCCTTGATCATAATAGAGCTCTAGTGGCAATTCAAACCTGGAGAAAACATGCTATACAAGTGCATAAGCTAACATGTCAGCCTCTTGGTTTGACACCAGTATGACCTCGGGCCACTTTGTGAAATAATCATGTACTACCAGAAAGTACTGATTCCCCCTTCCCCGTGATTGCTGGTGGTCCAAAATGTCCACTGCCATCCACTAAAATGGGGCCCCAACATTGAACTTCTGAAAGGAACCTTGTTCATTATCCCTTGGACAGTTTATCGCGGTACATGCATCACACAGACTGCGCCACTTCTTAACATTCTCCCGACAATGCAGGCAATATAATCCCATTCGAGCTCTGTCGAGGGTTTTATTTACACCGAAGTGACCACCTGCTGCTATGTTGTGCAGTTCTCTGAGCACTTCTGGGATTCGGCACTCTGGTAGGATCAATTTTATATGACTGTGTTTCCCGTCATTACTTTCCCAGTTCCTGTAATGTACACCAATATTTAGAACAAGGAAATTCCACTGTGCCCAGTATTAATTGACTGCCATGCCTAGTCTGGAAATCTCCTCCCATCTTGGTCGACACCTGCTTCCTTTCGCTCCAATTTTTGACAAAAGGTGAGGCCACCCTCTTATGTCTTTGTCGTTCCGTGTAAGTGACTCATCGCTTTGAATTCTTGTCCTCCTTGCTTTCCACGATACACCACCCTTTTCCTCGTGGCATTCACAATTATGACAGAGTGGTTCGCACGGGCGTCTGGAAAGTGCATCTGCATTACTGTGGAGTCATCCAGACCTATGATATATTTCAAAATCATATTCTTGCAGGTGCTGTATCAACCGTGCTAATTGAACTTCGAGGTATTCGAAATTTAGCAGCCAGCATAATTAAACATGATCAGTTCTTAGGATTAAGTGTCTGCCATAAAGATACGGGTGAAAATGTGCAATTGCCTTCACCACCGTTAAAAGCTCCCTGCATGTCACACAGTTACTCCTCTCGGGCTTGTGTAGCACCTTACTGAAGTATTCTAATCGCCTCTCCTTTCCATCCTGAATCTGAGCTAACACAACCCAGGTACCTACATCACTAGCATCAGTATCCAGAATGAATTCACCCTCACTACTCGGGAAGTCCAGCACTCTGGGAGATATCATGATTTCCTTTAGTCTATTGAAAGCAACTTCGCACTCCGTTGAAAGCAACTTCGCACTCCGGAATCCAATAAAATTTTCTTTTTGGCTCAGTCAGTTCATGTAGAGGCTTGGCGATGGTGACGAACCCAGGCACAAATCGACTGACTACAGCCACTTTCGAAACACAGAATCTAAGCATGCCAGGTGCTCTTCAAATGTTCTTCCTGTGACCACATTGTTGTTCAGGTGCACCTGACAAATGTCTTAAGGGCAGAACTTTCTCCATCAGTCGTTCGAAGGTGGTAGGGACTTTGCATTGCCCAAAGGGCGTAATCTTGAATTGCCAGGTTACTTTCACTTGAACACAAAATGCAGTATTTTCCTTGTTTTTCAGGGCCATCTCGCACTGCAAATATCCGCTCTTCATGTCTAAAGCAGAAATCCACTGTGAACCTGCTAGACTATTCAGTGTGTCGTCTACCTTAGGGAGTGAGTAAGAATCTTTCTTGGTCACGATATTAAGTTGGCGTTAATCAGCACAAAATATAATAGAGCCATCTTTCTTTTTACAAACACAATGGCAAATGACTATGGCCTGACTGATGGCTTTATCACATCTAAATCCCTCATATATTTTAGAATACCATCAACCATCTCGTGTAAAGCTAGCGGCAGTCGCCTTGGTGACTGCTTTAAGGGTCTAACGTCCCATGTGTCAATGTGGTGGCGTACAACATTAGTTCTTCCAAGGTCATTGGCTCATGGAAGAAAGTCCCTCTATTTATCTGTAGCAATTCTGAAACTGCGCTCTCCTATCGCCAGTTGAGGTTTTATCTTGTTTTTCTCAGCGGTTGTCCCAGAGCATCTGGTAGAGGACATTCAGTATTTTGTGGCATTGAAGCTTCTGGAACATTTGGAAGTACTTGTGATACCTGCTTGCAAACCTGTGTTGTGGTCCCCTCCTCAAGACGGATAGCACAGTCAGATAAATTAATCATCTTAAGAGGCAAACTGTCCGATTTTGAAGAAACCAAAGTCCTTACTACAATGACATCATCTGGTAAAATGTCACCTTTCTAGGCTGATTCGATTATGCCCAACCGCCTGGCAAAATTTCCCTGGTATCTGCATGGAATAACAACTTCGCTAGATGCAGGGAGCACAGTCGACTGATTACACGCTACTGGGCTACTCACTTTTTAAATACTGTGGTTACTGTAGCAGTAAAGGAATACTGCACACGAATTCAGCACTATGAGCATAGAGGCGACGATGGCTGGCTGGTTGTAAATATACTGTCCGTCATATGCACCGTCCTCAGTTCTCTAAATAATGCTCTTTATAATTTTCGATCATCGCGCACATGCACGATCACTATTATTTACTTACGAAATTCAGTGCAGAAAGCAGGAAAACTTATTTGTGACGTCGAATATACCCGAAGTATAATTCTCACATGGCGAAACGCGATAACTTAGGCCTATTTAATGACCAGCGCTCAAGTCAGTGGGCATAAAATGTTTACATTTCTAGTAAAACTGTATCCCTACAACTTAAAAACTACAGCTAAATACTAAATCTTTGTGTTTAATATGAAGCGCGTTAACAGGTATGTAGTGGCCTTACAAAAGAATACGCACGCCAAAGTTCCGCTGCACACTGCAGTATAATGCGCTTTGCTGCGTAATTAATGTAAGTCGCTTAAATGATTAGCTGCGAAGTTTCGGCGCGCCGCAAGAATTAATGCAGCGTGTTTGTCTGAACACTATTCAAGGGTTCAAACTTGGTCGGGTTCGCCGTTCTTCACCTATTACCTCTTCCTTCGTCCCTCGTTCCGTCCTGTATCGCGTCTTCCGTCCTCCTTGTCTCTGCTCTGCCCTGCCCTGGTTCTTCTTCCCATGCTCTTTATCCTTCCTCGGGGACTTTTCTCTTCCGTTTGCAAAGGTCGGCTCGAAGTTTGTAAGTACCCTCCGCCGCGGGGGAGCCCTGCGCGGGCGAACTGTCCCAATGTTTGCTGTGGCGCGTGAATCTACTATCTCTCTCCTTCTCTCTGTTGTTCCTCTCAGCTTCTCCCCAGGACCACCTTCCAGATAGCTCTCTGTGCCTTCCTCGACCCATCGAAGACATCCTACACATCCCAGTTCATGTTGCCACTTGTTCAACTCCGTCCGGTCACCTTTTTATTGCCGGATGCGAATTGTCTGTCCCACCTGTGTGAAATTGTGCTGATTTATTCCTTAGGTTTCTTCCGCTCGAATGAAATGTGTTCGGCTCTTCGCCAGTCGTGTTAACCAAGGTGTTATGGCTCGTTGAGGGACTGGTACTTCGAAACTTATCCTTGGCACCGCTCTGCGGATGAGCGCCGAGTCGGTGACAAGTATTCTGCTGTTGTTGATTCGAATCCTCAAAAATATTTCAGGCACACCTACCCTCATTCACACAACGTTGGTTGGATCTGAGAAAGGAAAATATTGTTCGTTTGAATATAATTATTTACCTAAGCATTGGCAGTTTTCTTATTGTTTGAGACGTTGCAGTTTCCAGTGTAAATTATCCGTTTTCAAAACGAATTTCCTACTCCTTTATTTGCGTGAATTAACAGGAAGCATATATTTTCACAAATGGCTAGGTGAAATAAACACGATGTCTCCTTTGGTATTTCTTGCATAATCTGGCTCTTTTTGTAGATTACGGGCTGAGGTTATCGAGATTTATCGTATTTTACTTCAAATTTCTCCATATTTGCCAACAGTTTACTTGAAGGCTTGGCTTCCAGTTAGGAACCAAGTCATCTATAACAGCCGGTAAATTTTACTTTTAAATCTGCGATACGAATCACCGACGTAGACATCCTTCGGTACCATTGTAACAGTCATTCAATCTTAAAGAGCAAGTGTTTGCTGGCTTATTGATTTTCTTAAAAAGTAGAATATTTGCTGCAATTTACACCAGTGAGGGTATTTTTAATCGGGCTTTTCTTTACTCTTGAACTCTTTCCAGCGCACCCGGGGGCGGCTCTCGTAGTCTCATCGGTCTCGGATATGCATGTACTTCACTAACAGAGTGTTCTGAACGGCAACCATGCCTACAAGAAGGCCCTCGGCTCTTACATTTACGCAACGGACTGACTAGCAACTTAGACGTCCCGGTTCAATTTCTGGCTAGATCAAAGATTTCTCATGTGCAAAAAAATTTTCTTTTCGTGTTCATGAGAGTGTGTTGTGTGGTACTGTCCATACTTAAGCTGTGAAAGGCAACGGAAAACAGTCAAATGATGATCCTATTTAGTACGCTGATAGACGTTAGAACAACCTTCGGCCTCTACACTAAGGATGTGCGGTATTTCGATTTATTATTCACGACGAAATGTGTCTGGGATATTGCCGCTAAGATATGGCAAGGAAATTTCTGGCATAGTATGTCGTATATTGCGATATGAACGGCATTCTGATATTGGAGCATTCGCGCTATTGGAACTTTTGTGATATCAGAGGTCGGACAGATTTTTCTGCGTGGCAGTGTTTATGACTTCAATACAAGGTTATACTGAACTGTAATACAAACTTTGTGAGATGATGCGTTGTGGGAGATAACAGAGAAAATATAATACGACCTATGGCTAGAGACCTGCAAAATTCGCGGTATGCGTTTCACTGACTTCAGTCAGCGGTAAGAAATATGTTTGGCGCACCTAGGAGAACTCTCGATAAAGGCTGGTCACGATAAAGTGAGCACTTTTCAAATTCAAATCAACCTTAAAAAAAATGTCACTGCCCCTCCCTGCATATATTATAACGGGCGCACTGAGTGACATGCACCCAGTCAACTTGGTAAGGATGGGTGGGAATTAGTTCTGTAGCTTAACGCCGAATAAAAGTTTTAGGTAACCATTTCTGATAACTGAAATTATTTCTTTCGCTTTCTGTTTTATTTTTTTTTTTTGCGCATCGAAGTGTAAAAATGAGCAGATTTGTACAATATTTACTTTTATAATAATTCCACAGTTTCACTTGACCGGCGCATGAATGAAGGGCTGAGGCTTATGGCAATGTTAATCTTCTAAGGCGGAATAATGTACAACTTGTATACAAGTAGGTCTTAAACAGGGTTTTCAAAAGTGTTCATTTTACTGTGAATAGCCTGTACCACAGCATTGGTTAATTGGTGAAGTAGCCAATCTCTGTAAAGGAGATCAAGCAGATAGGTGACGTTGATTAACGTGCAGCGGCCAATGAAACACTTATTTATTAGTAAGTGGCTTCTATCCTCTCATCGAAAGATAACGCGAATTATGCACGTCTCTACCTATGGCCTAACGTGATTATTGAGTGAATTACACACCCTGGAATAATCGGTGATTAAATCAGTTATTTGCAAACTGTCAGCAACTATGTTAGATGAACACATTTATAGATCGTGATAGCCTTATTTTATATATGCCACACGCAAACATTTCGCGAGTAGTAAAATCGCCGATCACTAGGAAATTAGAAGGCGCCATATTATTAACCATCAAAATTATATTAGACTTGTGTTTTCATCGATTGTTCTGACGTAATAATCATGTGTACAGATAACAAATCAAGCTAACAATATTCGCGTATCCATTGAATATTTCATATAGTTTTGTCGTTTTGCAAATAACTAATTTTAATTCCCATGTTCCTCCCTTAATAATCACGTTATGCTAATAGGTCGTATTACATTTTCTACATTATTTTCCACAACGCATCATCTCACCAAGTGTGTACTGGAGTTCAGGGTAACAGTGTATTATGTAACATCAATATTTATTCAGATTCTCACGATATAGGCATGATATATGTGTGTGATGTTTACTCGGTGTTCACGATAATGTGAGCATTTTTGAGGCCCTAGTTACTCTTTTCCTATCAGCCAATTTCTTATACTTCCACCACTTTTTAAAATAAATATTGTGTGTGTAAGTAATAAACACAGTGTATATATTTCACCAGACTCGAATGTTTACGGCTAACGATACAATAGAATATATTAATTGACCATTATTCCAAATGAGAGGGCTTGGAAAGGTACTCACTTTGCCGTGGATAGCCTATAGTGTCTGGGAACGGTATATTGCAGGGCTATTTAAATAGTTGTTCCCATCGGGTGACTTACAAATACTTAGTGCTTGACGGGCACACTCACTTATCATGACGTCGTGGCTCGCGTAAATGTAGTCAGTTTATTTGCATGAATATGTAAGTGAAATAGTCCTGATTTGATTACAAGTTTTGCGCTGGTGGTGAATAGAGTTGGCGTAGGATTAAATAATTTTATCAAAAGTACGTACAAAAAAAAGAATTGCTGATAAAATATTTTGCTCATGGACCAGTTTGACTAGTCTGACAGTGATGACCCGAGTGTCATAGGCTATGACACGATTAAGAAAATTCAATATGGTGGCCGTGACAAACTAGATGGCGCCACAGGTAAAGCATTTCATTCGCGGGTTATTTTGGAATTATGTGTCATTAATGTTTTACGATAATTCCACTTTAAGATTAATAACATGTAGGTTATACATAATAATTGTCAACCTTTATTTATGTAGTTAGAATTTCAAAGGTACTCAGAAATATATTTCAACAAAATACCACTAGGATGTAAAGCAAACTTTTTTTTTGTTTTAGGCTATTTATTTCGACAAAAATTGCCAATTAAAATAAAGTTATAAAAAACTAAAATCCGACTACTCAAAAGTCAAAAACAAGTCTTGAGTTAAGTGTACGAGTATAATCATAAAACCGTAGTCACACGTCGTGCCATTTAAGACACTTTACATATAAGGAAGGTACAGGGCGGGGGGGGGGGAAAGTTAATTTACAAATTTATGTCACTTTTAAATTCTAAGTCTCGCTCAAGACCGTAAAAAGTGGCAGGCGGAAGTGGAGACCTATGCTCAGTAATGGGATACGATAGGTTAATAATAAAATGATAAGTATGTATAAACACGATTGATTGGGCACATCAGTCCATCTAACCACACACATCACTTTACAGTACTGCGCCTTTTTATGATTCCGTAGTCAACAAGGAGTTTATAAGGACATCAGGTCCATCCTTGGGTGTCACAGCGATGTAGTTTCTACAGCACTGAACTGAAGTGCATGAAACTTATTACATATGTTACGGTGTGGGCAAGCCCTTAATGTGGCGCTTGCCCGAACACACCTGCACACATCAACCAACGAGAGCCGAGGTCATGGAAGCGAAGCGCCGCAGCGACAATGAGGACGCTAGCCGCAGGAGCAGTTTGCAAACAAGCAGAGTAATTTATAAACTAAACAAGTATAAAAGGAAACGAAGAAGTTACAGTCGGGTGTCTTACCACATCAAGCAGACGACGGGACAAGATGGACCAGCAGATGGGGATTTCGTCCTTCGTAGTTGTGATACCAATCAGCCTTCGGCAAAGAAAAGGTAATGGCTTTCAAGCAGGCGACAGGACTCAGATAGACGCGTGGCAGTTGTTTAATTAGATAAAATATATAAATAATTGCAGGAAAAGAGTAACATAACGTAACACACTCCCCGGGCGCAATTTAAGGTATTCGATTTAAAAATGTTTAAGGGTTTTATAATTTCTAATGTAACAGGATAACTCTGAAAGGTTTTAATTAAATGACGGAGTGAATTAATATTGTGTTCTCTATCAGAGTTACGTTTCCCCTCACTAATTTATGTTTAGTCCATAAGGCCCAAGCATAACACAGAGATAAAAGCTGTTCACGATAAAGTGAGCACTTTAGAAATGAACCCTAGAAAAATGTCACTGCCCGTGCATGCGAATATTTTAATGGGCTCACTGAGTGACGTTCGCCCAGTAAAGTTGGCAACGATGGATGGAGAGTAGTTCCGTATCTTAACGTGGAGTAAAAAGTGTTAGGTAACCATTTGTGATAACTTAAAATTAAATCTTCCACTTTCTGTTTTTTTAATGCATCGAAGTGTGAAAATGAGCAGATATGTAAAGTATTTACTTGCTTAATAATTTCGCTGCTAATTTTACATAAGGCGGAATAACTCACAACGTATATACAAGTAGATCTTTAGCAGGACTTTCAAAAGTGCTCACTTTACCGTGAACGGCCTATACCCCACCTTAGTTAGATGTTTTCCCCTGTACCTCCCCTATATGTACAGTGTCAAACGGCACGACGTGTGACTACGGTTTTATGATTATACTCGTACACTTAACTCAAGACTTGTTTTTGACTTTTGAGTAGTCGGGTTTTCGTTTCTTATAATTTTATTTTTTTATTCACGAAGCATGCAATTTTATTTAAAAGTTACCTTTTGGAAGTGCACCTAGCGGCGTAAATTTTCCTTGCGCCAAATCCTCCCATAAGAAATCTGGTTGTGTTCCTAACTTGAGTAGTATAAACCTTAGTCCAGCCTTACACGTAGCGGTCCGTGTTTGGTGACCAGTCTACATCTGCTGTTCCTAGGCGAAGCGAAGTCTGGGAGCCGGTGATCTAGATAGAGCCTCTGTGGTGGTTGTCGTGTGTTACTGGCGCACCCTCTCCGGCCGAAGGTGCTGGCGTTATCCCCGGTCTCCTCGAGTATCGAGGAGGGTGCGAGGGAGTGGTCGGAGGGGAATTGCGAGGTCGTGTTGCACCCATCAAGTTCGCTCCGGCTGACGACGGGGGGGTCGGTCCCCCCCCCCCCCCCCCTCATCCTTCTCCAGCTGCCGCAGCCGCTCCGGGGCTCACGGCTTCCGGGCGCGCTACTTCGCCAACTCCGTTGCGAGCTCTGCGAATGACGACTTGCGAAACGCCGTCGTAGCCCCAACTTCCTCATCAGCCTGAAAGCCCGACAACGGCTCCTGGCGGGCTTCAGTACACATTTCTTGTCCTTCATACTCCCCCCCCCCCGTAATCGGCTAGCCGTTCTGTTCGCTCTCCGTCGATCTGCATCTTCCGTCGCGATCGCGAATTGTTTTCAAATTTCAATGCCCGGTTGCACCCATCGTGGTTCGAAACTCGATCCGAGATCGGTTCTAAGATCGACACAGAAAACTGTTGCACCATTCGAGTTCAGAGATGAGCTGGAGATCGAGATGAAGTTAATTTCGTACCGCCGAAATTGGGTTCCAAATCTCGATCCGAGATCAGCAGCCATCGTCAACAAACGTAGTTTGAAAGTACACCAACAGATATACCTACGTTTGAATGTTTTCTTGGGAAATTTAAACAACATTATACGCACTTGAATATTATTCAGTGAAATTCGTACAACAATAATTCACTTAAAACAGATAAAACATCGCACATATAGTTCTATTTATAGTGAAAAATACGCGTACTTACATGACGTCATATATTACCAATCAATAGCAAAATTTATCTCATGCTTAATATCGCTCTCTCTTTGGAACCATGATCGACGAATCGGAGATCCAGATTCATGAAATTTCGTTGGTGCAACACTTTTACATTGGAACCAATATTAAACTGGATCGTGGTCCTGAACCGGGATCATTTGATCTCGGATCGGGGAGAATGTTGGTCCTAACCGGGCACAAGTCGGTTGGTCTAAACTATGTTTAGCGCTTTTGTGTCTTTGTTCATGCACTTATCGTATTTCCTCTGTGTCGTACAATATAACGGGGACTTGCGAAGCGGACGTGTCGTACCCGTTACCTTCGGAACACAGAATTTGATGGTTCGAATAAGTCTTTGAAATAATTTTTCTGAACCATGCTAGCTCGTACCTTAAAATTACTTGTAGAAGACCTGAGCGAATCGTACTAGGCGAAAATAAGTTTGCGACTCGTGTTTCCTGATATCTGTTCTATAGCATTAAGTAAAATAGAAGTGTCTGTATGTGATTTTCGGATTTTTCACATTTCATATTGTATAATTCATAATTATGCCATACCTGATGTTAATTTTTTTTCGTGTCTGTCTGTCTGTCCGAACAGATTTAACTCAAAAACCACTTAACGTATTGGCATCAAATTTACACAGTATATAGAAATAACCCCAGGACCAACTTAGTCCTTGTTTCATCGAGATATCTCAAACGGTTCCGGAAAAATTATGATCAGGGATGTAAATAGGTACTGGATTAAGATTTTCTTAGGATTACGGCATAACAAAAAAAGGATTGTTAAAAAAAAATGTTCGTCATTTCTCTTTTCTTTTTTGTCTATGGGCTGTAAAACTTTCCTTCCAAAAAGCCGTAGTGGCCCAGAGACTGAGTTATTCCAAGTGGGGCCGTAGTGACCCAGTGGATAGATATATGTCAAGTGGAGCCACAGTAGCTCAGTGATTAGAGCACCCAGTAAGGAGGTTTCAGAAGCTCAGTGGCTAGGAAACCCAATGGTGGGACCGCAGTAGTTCAGTGGGTAGGGGAACCTAAAGTAGGGCCGCAGAAACTCAGTGGGTAGAGAACCCAATAGTGGGGCCGCAGACGCTCAGTGACTACAGAACCCAATAGTGGGGCCGCAGCTGGTCAGGGGCTAGAGCACAAATAGTGGGGCCGCAGTAGCTCAGTGGCTAGAGTACCCAATAAGGGGGCCGCAGTAGCTCAGTGACTAGAGAACCCAATAGTGGGGCCGCAGTAGCTCAGTGGCTAGAGAACCCGATTAAAAAAAGTAGCTAGATCAATTCAAAGTCCTAAATATCATGCTAACATAAAACATGTGCAAAGAGTTGGCAACTTTAGTAATTTGATAACTCCATTGAACCTGTAAGAAGAAATATTAGTTTTTTAAACATAAAACCTTAATGAAACTGTGGTAGGCTTTATTCTAATAACTTTTAAATAAAATCATGCGAACGAGTCGCACGGGTCAGCTAGTTATATATATATATATATATATATATATATATATATATATATATATATATATATATATAGTTTGTTAGTAACATCAGTTAATTTGAAATTTTGACTAGTTGTACCTTTGATAAAATTTTCCAAATATAATATTAGCAATATAAATGCCCATTAAATCATATAGTTGATGTTCGATTTTTCGCTAATATTTGCAGACATGATAAGACATCCTTGAGTTTGTCAGCTTGGGAGCACAAGGGCAGTGGAAATTGGAGTCAATTGCAATTCATCACATCATACACCTTCCAAGTTGGTATTTATCGTGGAAGCAACGAAATTTTTAGAGTAACATTGAGTAAAATTTTTTTTTCCCCTCCTCGACAATTGTTCATCGTGAAATTAATGACTGAAGTTAGCAGACTGGCGGGGGAATTTTTTCTACGCCATGTACTAAATGTCACTTCAAACCAGTTTTTGTTTTCAATGCAGTGTTGAAAGCTTTCGATTTTCGGATGTCGCCCCTCTAAACAAATATATCTCTTTTTTTGTACACGTGTCCATGTTTGCGGGTCGCCCGGGTCCTGGCGCTGGCGGCAGTCGCTTGTTGACACTTTCAGAGCGTCATAAATATTAAACTCGCAGGTGTCCGGAAGCTTCGGGTCCATTGTTCGCGTCCCGGTGTCTGTGCTAGCCGGGTTTTTTAAAATTATTATTTTCGCGCGGAAGACGTGTAGTCAGGGCATTGTTATACCCTCTCCCCCCCCCCCCCTGCTTGCATCATTTTCTTTGTCGTGAGCATCTCTTTCCCGCCCCCCTTTTTTTGTTCGCCCTTTTCGGGTCCCCTTTCGTCGGTCGGTGGTGTCGCTAGCACGGGAAGCGTGATCTTGCCGTCTCTGTTGCACGCCCGAGGTATGTAATTCTCCCTCTCTCTCTTTCACTCTCCGTGTGTAGTCAGCGCTCGCGGGGCTTAGCCGCGACCTATTACCAATTTGCCGTGCATTGTTTTCCGTCGGCTTCCGCGTCGCTAATTGGCTCGGATTTGTCTGATTCCTGGGCGCGCCACCCTTCCTGCCTGCTTCCCGCGAACCCCCCACCCCCTCTTCATTAACACGCCCCTCTCGCCCCTCTACATTAAAAAAAAATTCGTTTGGAGAACAAAAATATTCTCCCTGTTGTGATTCGTGTATTGTATGAACATGTCAATGAGCCTTGCTCTATTGTTCGGCCTTTAACCCTCGATTTTAATTTTAATAGTTGATGTTGGCATACCAGGTTCAGAAAAGAATAGCGGGAATTAATGTATTGTTTTTATTATTTGTCGTTTTCCATTATGCGTGATCGTATTATAATGTACATTTCAGATTCCGACGAATACCTTGTGTACCATTTACTTTTCTAATGACTCTTCGTTTTCCTTGAACTATGTTGTTGAGTGTATGGGTTTAACGATGTGCGTTTGTAAATGCACAGCGGATTCCGAAACCCTGACGGACTTGTTCTTTCATAAAGGAGATTGCCAGCTTCGCATTAATAAGTGTGCCTTACCATTGTTTCTCTGGGTCAATGCAGTACTCTCTATAAACTCGTAATTTGTCTCCGTCAGATGCAAATAATTGCGCTGAAGAATTAAACTCAGTGTTCCTGCATTGCGAGGACTCTTGACATCTGTACCGTAATGTTATTTGTACTGTTTTTAATTTTTAAAACATTTTTAAATTTATAATTGTAGTAAACGTAAAGGGCAAAAACATAAGGAAGGTTGACGGAGGGGGAGAGGGAGGTCGGAGAACTGTTACCATTGATTTATGCAAGTATCAATACATTATTTTCAGTTATATCTTCAGACCGACAAATGTTCTAATCTATGTTTTTCATGTTTTCGTTTAGATGGCAATCATTTTGAGCGCCATATTTCTGCCATATTCATAGGCAAACATTAAAAAGTAACGATTCATCTCGTCTTTCTTAAAAGGAAATTAGTGTCACTACCTTCCTGATTCAAGGCACTGCTTGCTTAATCATGTAAAGAAAATTGTCAGTATTTTACAATACTTCCCAAGCCTTTTTTCAATTTTAAAACTCTTATTGTTCAATTTTCGTATTTTAGTAATGTCTCTTACCCTCATGTCCAAACCACCTTCTAATCGGCGATTCTGTAGTAATCGAACGTGGTATAACAAACTGCGACAGTCTTGGTACGTATGTACTTCCGCACAGTACTCGACCAACCATTGCGGTCTCGCCTTTCAGTGTGAAGTAAAACATTGTTTCTCTTTGTATGTTGTTTTACTGTAAAACAATTTTTTTTTTCCACAATGCCTCAAGAACTAGCCAGTTTACGACGATAGTCAAAATCTGAAAGCCATTTCTATTATACGTCTGAAAAGGTGCTTTCAAAATAATTTTATCTTGCGGAAGTTAACTGATTTTATTTTTGGACACGTTTTAAAACCAACCTGTCGATCTAAATATTTCACACAAAATTAGTAAGCTTGTAGGTAGCATCGTTTTATTTATACGTGCAACATAACCGTAAATATCGCGCAGACTTTATGCCAATCCCTGATGTATAGCTATTTGTCAGCACGGAAAATTTTATGTTCATCCTGATGTAGGTTTTCGGCCGCAGTGGACACAGCCTTGACACGGTATAAAAATTACGTACATTTACTTATCGAGTTTTATCGGTCTATGGATTTGGGTTTTTTTTTTTTTTTTTTTTTTTAATCTGGGAAACTGGCCATATGAAACAATACTAGGAATAAAAACAAAGTGTCAAAAATTATCCTTCGTTAATTTGTAAACTCCTTAAGATAATACGTGGAAACTTAAAACGGCTCCTTGCGTTGTGGCAGCATGAGCTACTGTCGGTGTACACTGTGTTTTTTATCGCAGTAAAATTGTCTTTTTATAGTACATAAATGGTTGTTGTATTAAAAATGCGCTTTGCAAGATAGCCACATAAAAGAAACACCGAAAAGTTGGTAATGGTTGGAATTTTAAGTATATAAATAAAATGGAGAAACGGTATGGAATTTCCCTTGTGTAATGAGAACACTGAAGTATTCGAAATGAAAATAAGCGTAAATTCTAATAAAAAAATACAATACGTTACTAAAAATAACCTACAAAACTCTGGCAGGTTATTTCTTACAAAAATATAAGACAGATATTTATGTGCCACTTACCCTTTAAACCAAAAAGTATAGTTTTGAAATGATTTTCGTTACAATTATGAGCAACTACTTGCGATTAAGAAACAAATCGGTGAATATGGTTTTGTAGAACGGGGATCTTAACACCTGTGAAAAATGCTGTTAATAATATCATCCTTCTTCATGAGGAAAATAGGGGCGCTGATTCGAAACAAAACACAACGTGGCAACCCTTATTTGCCTGATGAAAGGGGATGGTGTTATCAGCCGCATTTTTCACAGGTGTAAGATCTCTGTTCTACAAATCACTGTTCTCCGATTTATTGCTCAATCGCAAGTAGTTACTGATAATCGTAGCGAAAATAATTTTAAACTGGTTTTTTGGGTCATGTAGCTTCCTTAACAATAACTTAGGGAAACGTGGCACATAATTTTCGTCTTATATTTTAGTCAGAAATAACCTGTCGGAGTTTGCCAGGGATTTTTATTAACACTTGTATACTGTTATTGATTCTATAAAACAATTGTTAAGGAAATTGTAGCAAATTATTATACAGTTTTCCAAATGTAATCATTCTTATTACATATGCAACATAAATAGTACTTTCCTAACAATGTTGGTAGTAGGTGTACTCACAATGTATTCTGCGTGGTGTATAGTCGAATGTAATGCCCCATTAGAAGTCACTCTACTGCTACGTCACGTGACAGGCGCTGATATTTTTTGATATGTTCTCATATAGTTAACACTGGGAATTTCTTCTAAATTCTGCAATGCGTGCTGAGTGTTGGCTGTTGGTGGAGGAACACAAGGACACATTTGGCAGATTTTATCGTGTGTGTTTTCAGATGAGTTTTATAATTTGGTCCAGTTTTAGAGCGCGTGAAAAAAAATCCCTGGATTCGATTCCCAACAAAGTCAGTGATTTATCAGGTATGTAAAATGCTTTTCCTATCTTTAAGACCGAGTACTGTGTTTTTATTTCATTCTTGTATTACAGAAGGGAAGAGTAAACCACGTATGAATCATTCGGCTTGGGCTTCCATTTACGCCTTCTGGCTCAACTCCAATCATCACTTTTACAATAGAGCTTCACTATAAAAAAAAATTTTTTTTGTTCTTTTACAAGATAAATCCTTGGAAACCCAGTTGCCAAGAAAATCCTTTGTAAAACTGCAAAGAGTTTTCTTGTAAAGTCTGCAAAATTTTTATTTGTAATATTGCAAATGATAGCCTAAAATTATTCATTTTCTTCTAGAAAATAAATGTTATAAATTAACCACAGAGAACAACTAAAAAAAATACAGAATATAATTTACGAAAAAGAAAATACACTTTGCATGCAAGGGGACTAGAATCCACACCCCTTGTATAATTAATGGGCACTTTTAGCCACAAGACCAACTTGACTTACGACCTTGTACCGTAGTTTTACAGTAAATATAACTGCAGGTACCTACAACATATAAATGAATTTATTTGGTTAAGAAGAGTAGGTACATTTGTTTCATTGTAAGAGTTCTGTTGCTGAGTCAAGAGATTTGGATGTCTCTTAATGACGAGGTATTGAGAGCCAATTTAAGAGTTCCGTGTAGCTAGGAAACATTAATAGTTAATGAATAATACGGTCACGTTTCATTATGATTATTTAAGTTGTTTTAAGTGTTTTACGTTATTCAGACTTGCAATACATTTCTTTTTGCATGCATCTACACTTTACATCACTCATAGTTTTTGCGCAAACAGCTATGAACCGCGGTTTTACGTTTGTGAGTGTCCGCCATTTTGTTGAGTCTCGTGGAAACGGGCCAGTATAGTACAAACATTTCTTGGCGTATATTACAAACACGACCTTTGTTTTACAAAGGAGTAGTTTTACAAGAGAATCTGTGTACTGTTACAAGCATATGTAAAATTACAAAGAATTTCTCAGTAAAAATTACAAAAGTTTTTTACAGTGCTAGAATCGGTTTTAATGCGGTTTATTTTCAAAGAAAGCGTTTTACGCTACTCGCGCATTTTAAATACATGAGTTGTTTTCAGATTACAGCAGGCAGTATGAACTTGTCCAGTGTCGATCGAAAGGGCTTGAAAAGTTCCTGCTCATTTTACTACTTCACGATTCCGATTACCAACTAAGTACATATGTGGCGTGAGCCCATGGATGTATTATTCTATGGAGTGGAAGCCGAGACACGAAAATGAAAGACAAGGACGGGGGTAGTAGAGGAAGAAAGGTGCATGTTTTACATTGCTTACTATGTAACGTTTGTCACTTATAATATGGCGGCTGACGTAAACAATCGGTCTGCACATGCGCAGTTGAAAGAAGTCAGAGAAGGTATGGGCTTCACTTGATTAACGTGGAGAAGATAGGATGTTGCCACTCCATCATCTATTACCTCCGTACGTGAGCCACGTTCTTCAGCACGCCAAAAAAAAAAATGGCAGGTCACGAATTTGTTGAGCAAATTGTTTCGTTGCCCGCGTGCCCTTCCAGATAAAGTGAATGTATGTATACGTTGTCAGCAGTGTGGTCGAGTGGTTTCTGGGGAGTCGTATAAAAGTGATGTCCCGCTCGGTTTTATTTCCCTCATGCCCCCGGATGGTCTTCGCTCCATCTCGTCCCATCTTGTCTTTTCCCTACGTTCCACTTTTTTTCCCCCCTAAGTGAGGCGCATGTTTCTGTGTAAATGTTCCTGTGTTATTTGCCATCGTCGCTCCAAGTACCCAAACATATTAATTTTTAGTAAAATGTTTATTTTCTTTTTTAAAAAGTAGACTGTGTAAATGGACACGACTTTTGTGCATATACGTCACGTTTTTCGCACCTAAGTATATTGTCTTAACTCTAAATAGGCGTTTTATCTTGATAATCGTGTGTATTAACAATACCCTGAGAATCAGTACTTCATTCAATTCACGCCAGAACTCCACTCATTCTGCTGTAGATCCGACAGAATGCGCGCCGCTGGATATCGCTTCGCAACTAGGAAACTGTTTGGAAAATGCAGGCTCACGAACAGATAGTTATACTCACTAACTTGCGAGAGAGGAAATTATATTTGCAACTTTAGTGAAAAACTGTTATTAATAACTATTCATTGATGAAGTCTGCGTAACAGATTTTTGTGCAAGTCTTAGATGATATAGTCTACAAATCCTACCTGTTATGTGTTAAAAGCACTGTTCATTTTGTTTCTCCTGAGACAAAGTATGTTTAATTAGGTAGGTTCTTAAAGATATCGTTAGCGTGTGTAATAACTAGAGACCCGAGCAATTCGCGAGTGCAATTACCTGTAGGCTAGCTTTCACAGTCATATGCTTTCATACAGATATCAACTGTTTATTGGTTGATTGTTGTGGTAGTAAAATGCGATGGTTGGGGGGCACAATTTATTCCATGTTTTTTTATTGGCTCACTTATCTCCAGGAGGAGTCAAACAACACGTCGACCAATTACAAAAGTAACAGGAACGTACAAGTGTGTGAATTCCAACTTGTCTAGAAATTAACTTGCGAAATTCTCGGGTCATCACGTCGCCCGCAATTGAAAAAATAATAAATACAAAACTTACCGTAATTTGACTTCGTGACCCGTCAGATATTGAGAAAGCCATGAGCTTTTATGACGATAATAATAATACCTTTGGGGAAGATGAAATGCGTAAATATCATATAAAATTCAATTTAATGACGCCAGTCTGCTGTAATAAATACCACGTGTAAGAAGTGTGCAGACGAATATTTATCTGTTTAAATTTTATATTTTACACAGCAACGTTTTTAAGTGAGAGAGTTTTGAAAATGTACTGATATCTTCTCTTAACCGTTGTACACATCTGCTTGCCATCTCGTCGAACGCGTTTGATCCCGCAGTTTGCACACCTGGCTTACATTCCAGACATAATTTGTCCGTTTTGAAGAGGCTACTCTGGAGGTGAATTTGCGCACCAATTTTCCCATCCTTATTACAGGTGAATATTTTTGCAGCTCTTTTTGCCTCATCTACCCGTCTGTTTGTTTTGTTTGCTGTCAGGCGGGCGTCGGTCGCTTTTGTTTGCACGAGGTGTCTCTAGCGGTTTCTGTACGTTCCTTGAAAAATAAAAATTCGTACCTACAAATACATGGATATGTGTCTGTATTTCATACATTCGCTAAAAATAAATAAAATAAAATAAAACCCTTGAATTTTTTTGTGAAATTTTATTTAATAATTATTCCAGATGTGTTTATTTCTTAAAAGGAATAATCACTGTAAAACGACTTTACATTTCTGTTTTTGTGTTATTTTCATACCAGTTGTGATACAAGTAATATGAACTCCGGTATTTACAGTAAAATTCTAATAATCGGTGGATGAGAAAGTTATGCGGTACCTTCATCATGACTCAAGATGAGTTAGGCTTTGTCTTCTGTAGTGTCGGCCTTGAGTAATGTTGCATACTTAGACATGGACATTCGTGCAGCTGAGTATAGGCTATTCACGGTAAAGTGAGCACTATTGAAAGCTGTATAATTTTGAATAATAGTAAATAAATATATTTTATTTTAGCCTTAGACGTTAACTTCAGAGTGCGGAGGAATATACTCACTATGTTTATTAGTTACATGGCAATATTTATTTAAAAAGATAGCTAAAATAATATTTAAAAAAATAGCTGAAAGGAAAAATTAACTAGGTCCTCGAAAGTGCTAAAATAATTTAAAAAGTAGCTGAAAGGAAAAATTAACTAGGTCACCGAAAGTGCTTACTTTACGGTGAACAGCCTTAGAATCATTAGGACTTCTCTTAGCGACTGCAGTGCCTAAATTGAATGCAAGAGCTGAAGAGAGCAGATCATTTTATGATCATGTTTTTTCTTGGCTGGTAATTTAACGCCTATCCTTATCGTATAAACTTGATTACTTTTGGTAGGCTAGACGTTTTAATAATTTTAATGAAGAGGGACACATTACACTCTTAAATATTATAACGTAATGATAATTTTTTTAAACTGTTCTCGGAGTATTCACTGAACGTTCGTCTCTGACGAGTAAAACGGTAGTCGCAGATTCTGCTTCTTGGTGTTACAATGCGTGTTGTTTGTCCTAACAGACTAAAAAATTAATTCAAAGTCATTTTTTGAATACTACAGTTTGATTTGTTGATGTATACCGTTTCAGATATTTTGCAATGACAACTAAAGTATTCGTAACAACTTTGCTGACATTACTAAAAAGATTTAGCAGGGTTTATTTTAACAACATATTTTGTAATTGCCGCAGTTTTTTTACACTGCATGTCATGAAAGTTTGGTTACAAACAAAAAAACCAAACTTCAGGTATGAAACTGTGTTCCTTTTCAATTGCGAATGCTGTCACAACTTCGGGAAACCTAAGACTTTTTCCACTTTATTTTTTTTTTGCCGTAGAGTAGCTATGAAACATAGTAACGGAAGATGTTATTAATCGTAAACGAACGTGTCAGTGATATTGTTTTACTATGGTGACGGGAAAAGTTATGATAAAATAAAATTTTGCTTGGTTATGCTGTTCTGTATGGCATGTAAATCGAGACATTCGTACTGAGAATCCTTTTTGACACATCCATGCCAGAAAATTGTGTGTTTAATTCTCCAGAATGAGCTTACCTACTTGCATACGAGGCGACAGATGGACTTCATACTCTTTTTCCCGCTGTTTACTTTTATTTTTCTGCGATTGGTTTAATGCCGTGTAGAAACACCGAAGGGAATTGGTTTTGCCGCTGCAAGTCAGTGCAATTTCCAGAGCCGAGCATGTGCCGCGAGATAACGTGGACACACGCCCTCATTAATGCAGCAGAGAAGCTTATTTGCGACACGTGCTTTTCGTGTATTATGCAGTGGTTGCCGCCACATATTCCCTTGGCTACTTGCAGGTAGCCGCGGTAGGATCAGCCCTGGGGATGCATTCATTTTCCAATAGCGCGATTGAACTCTGCGCTAATTTCATTCCCTGTCCGAAGCCTCGGACCATCGTGTAGTTGAGATCTACATCGAGAAAAAAGTTAATAATAACTCGATATGCTGTTACAGATTATAAAAAAAATTCTGGTACACTTCCTAAATTGTTATTGAAATTTTTAACCCTTATAGTGAATGGCAATAGTACTACGTTGGCTATCAGTAGGGATAGGAAAAATTCGCGACTTCACTTCAGGACAAGATAGATTTCAAACGCGTATACACTGAAGTCACTTTTGCAATTAGATCAGAGTTATTAGACACGCCCTGGACGACTCCGCGCAAATGGCCAACTTGCAAGGGAACAAGAAGCGAATCCTGTACTGTCAAATGTGTACTGTCACTGGGGGGACAGCCAATGAACCAACATATGAGGTTAGAGTATACAAACGATCGTGAAGTTTAGTATACGAATCATTGAACTCGCGAAATTTTCCTATCCCTAGCTATCAGGCTGAAAATGTGGAAATGTTTAGCGTCTCTACTATTCAAAGTTGGGAACTTCCTTACGCATTTGACTCTTTCCTGAGAAACTGTAGGAACGTTACCAAGAATGTAAAGGAAAATATTTTACCATTTGCGCTGTCTCACTGTACGTATACACTGCAATTGTAAATACACAAATAATTAGACTGTACGTTCTTCACGGTACCCTCACACTTCTTGAATGAGACCTTTGAATAATCACCCCATGATTTATTTGATTGTTTCCTAATATGTCCGAAGATGCCGCTGGTCGGCTGGTTTTCTCGGGGATATCCCGGTTCCCCCGCCATTTCATTCCGGCTTTGCTCCTTACTCACTCTCATCGGCTCTGAAGACCTCGCTGTTAAGAGCCGCCCAAATCTCTTCACTCACTCACTTACTCACTCCTAATATGTCATGTAACGTACACGTTTTATACTTATGTTGACATAAAGGCTGTTCACGATAAAGTGAGCACTTTTGAAATGAACCTTACTAAAAAGTCACTCGCCCTGCATCCATGTATTTTAATGGGCTCACTGAGTGACATTCGCCCAGTAAAGTTGGTAACGATGGAGAGAGTTATTCCATATCTTCACGTCGAATAAAAAGTATTAGGTAACCATTTGTGATAACTTATTTATTTTTTTATTTATTTTAATGAAACGAGTTGTAGAAAATGAGCCGATTTGTGAAGTATTTACTTTCTCAATAATTTCACAGTTTCATTTGACCGACGCATGATTAAAGCGATGAGGCCCATGGTGGAGGAATATACAACGTGCATACAAGTAGATCTTTACGAGGGCTTTCAAAAGTGCTCATTTTACCGTGAACATCGTATACACGTATCTTATTTCTTGTTAAATTAAACTTTTACTTATATATTATAATATTTCATTCATAATTATTAATATTATTTAAAACATAAAAAATAGGTGTGTTGGTATAGTTGGTAATGCCTAGTATGAAATAGTTCTTATGAAAAATGCTGTGTGTTGTACCGTCGTTGTAATTTTATATTCTTGGTTAAGCGTAGGCGTAGGACTTGTCTGAAAGTATAACTTACGCGGGCTTCATAAAAGTTGGGAGTAGCCATAAATGGACTTTAGCTAGGGATAAGGAAATTTCGCGAGTTCAGTGACCCGTAGGTTAGACCCCACAATCCTATGTGTACTCGAGCCTCAGATGTATGATCACTGGCTGCTGCCTCAGACAGTAGACAGCGTTACTCCACGCATGACAATACGGGATTCGCAACTTGTTTCCTTACAAGTCCGCTATTTGCTCAGAGTCGTCCAGGGCGTGTCTAATAAACTACGATCCAATTGCAAACTCAACTTCAGTGTACTAGTGTTTAGCGTCTACCTCGTCCTGAAATGAACTCGGGAAATGTTCCTATCCCTAACTATGGCGCAGGTGGAATAAGGTTTGGAAAGCTCGGGAGGAAGGGAGTGTGGGAGCCACTCTCGGTACGAGTTCTTCCGTCAACGGCCGCGGGGGACGTAAAAATACCAGGAGCTCTTGGTCGTCGTGCGAGGGGGAGAGTGGGCGTTAGTTTGTCAAGAGTCACTTACTTCGTCGCCCGGATGTGGCCATGCATAAAACATGGCGGGGATAGCGCGGCAAGATTGTCGTGTAGTGCGGTCGTCGTTTTCGTCGTCGTTCCCCGGTTTGCACGGAGCGTTTTTTTCCGACAGATTGCAGACGTTACGGAAGAGGGTCGCAACACAGCACTCTGCGAAGGCAGCGCCAAGGTAACTACCGGTAGCGCAAGTCTATTAAGTGTACGGGTGACTTCTTGCGTTGCAGAAATCTACAGGAGGTAATGACGTCCGGGTGTTCCAGCATGTTTCCGTTCTCATGAGCAACTACAGTTCGTCACTCGGAACATAATTTCCCTGTTGGTTGGTAGAGACAGGTGTTTTTCGCGAAAAGGTTTCAGGACCAATTGTACTCCGAAACACTTTGGTTCATATGCACATTCGTGGTTGGATGATTTTAAATATCACGTGCTTCAAGTGTCTGCCCGCGAATCACGGACGTTAAGTATCGGAGTATTTTATTACGATTGACCCAGTCAAACAAGAACACCGTCTTCTCAAGTAGACACCTGGCCAATAACCAAAGGAGGTTGTGGTTGTTGACTTAGGATATTGAAGTCTAGCAAAGCCATAAATATTTTCGCGAAAAATTCCCGTCCCTATTGATTAGAAACTTAAACTAAAGAAACGCGTGGCTCAATAACGAGTTAAAGTAGCTTTAGGGTAAGTGGTAACAATTTTCTCCACAAGATGACTTTGCAACTAAGGTATAGGATATTCACGGTAAAGTTAGCACTTTTGAAAGCCTTCTCTTGGAATAATATTAAATAAATATGACCTATTTTAGCCTTAGAAGTTAACTTTTGAGTGCGGTGGAATATGCACGCTGTGTTTATTACAAACATTTCAATATATATTTTAAAAGGTAATCAAATATTTGAAAAAATGGCTGAAAGTAAAAAGTAACTAGGCGCCAAAATAAACAGCCTATATTCATTAATTGTGACGGCAAAAAGTAGTTTTTCACTTTACATGAGTTTCATCAAGATGCACCGAGTTTAGTTGACATAGTTAGTTCTCTTAACCTCTTACGCTGTCATTCCTTTTAATTTTTGCGGTGTTCGAATTGGCGTATCTAGTAAGTAGGGATAGGAAAAATTCGCGACTTCACTTCAGGACAAGATAGATTTCAAACGCGTGTACACTGGTCACCTTTGCAATTAGATCAAGAGTTTATTAAACACGTCCTGGACGACTCCGCGCCAATGGCTGACTTGCAAGGGAACAAGAAGAGAATCCTGTACTGTCATATGTAGGTTAACACTGGGGAACAGCTAATGAACCAACATCTGAGGTTCGACTATACAAAGGATTGTGGAGTCTAGCATAAAAGGTCATTGAACTCGCGAAAATTTTCCTATCCCTAATAATAAGTCGATTGATCACGTTGACATAATAATTATTTTCTTCTCAAAAATGAGTACTATGATTTTAATTTTTAGTGTAGTAATATCCGCATTTTCAGTAATTATATTGCTTTATACAGCTTTTAATGTTTTTCAGGAATTAATTTAATTTTTTTACGAATGCTAACCGACTGACTGCTGTCAAACACATATTTTAGATTTGATCTCTCTACTTGGAATAGACGGTGTTCGCAGCTAAAGTGTACATTCATCCCCTGCTGAGTAACGCAGTTCAGTTAAAATACTTTAAAATTAACATCCAAATACATATCCTTCGAAAATAAATATAAGCAGGCCTATTTCGAGTCTGTATATCCACTTAAATAACCTAATGTATCATAGGTTAAGTTTAAATATTAACTTACCCTACATTTGCCCATTTTCAGAACATTTTATACAGTTTGACGGTGTTCCAAAGCGGGAATCTTCAAGCAAATTTTTATTTACTAAATGAAGCTGCTGAAAATACCAACACTTAATGCGCAGCGGCCTTATATGGTACCCCCCCCCCCCCTCAACCCATAAAGCACACAAATTACTTTTTTACATGTACTTTAGAAAAATTGACCACAGAGCAGTGAACCGCAAACAAATTTCCTTAACGGAGAGAGAGAACGGAACTGTGCGTGGCGGAGAAACACACTCGCGCATTCGGAAATGACGCCGGAGTTTGCAATTCTGCATGTTAATCTACAACGGGTTTACGAGTGCTCGCATCGAACCTCATCCTTTCTTTTTATTCGCAGTCTTTGTTGAGTTA
The DNA here is from genome assembly GCA_029891345.1 of Dryococelus australis. NCBI lineage: Eukaryota > Metazoa > Arthropoda > Insecta > Phasmatodea > Phasmatidae > Dryococelus > Dryococelus australis. The sequence continues at coordinate 75,644,443 of CM056996.1, forward strand.
ACGTTCGCTTCAAATTTTTATTGGAGAAATATCACACGACATCGCAGTCTATTCTATGTAAATTTATTTTTATTAAAAAAAAAACTAATTTCAGTGCGTTTCAAGTTTTTATTTATGTTTACTTTGTTAACCCTGTCAACCGCAATTACAATGGCATTTCCCAGCCCTTCAAGTATTAAAAACATACCTTGGAATTAATTATCCTCCCCGCCGTGTTTTAGAATACATTAAAAAAAATACCGATTGCAATAGCATAACTTGTGACTACCTTACAATGTTTCCATCCAGACCCCCAAAATATATAATGAAATTGATACATTAAAATGGCATATAAAAGTGTCCCGCTTCGGGATTTATCTTCAGTAACTATTTTGATGCAGTTAGTTAATGAGGAACAAGTGCCGGATCTCGTCTGCTAAGAGCAGTCTGTGTTGCAGGATTTTTTTTTAAAACTCTAGGCTTTAACGCTCCCACTTATGCAGAAAGGCCAGTCTGCTCACAGAACTAAATTAATCTATTCTTAAGCTACTGTCTATGACTTATCCGGTATTCGATTCCATAACCCTTCCTGCCGAAAACCGACATACAAATTGGCTACACCACTGAGGATATTAGATATTTATTTTTAAAGTGATATATTGTTCGCGCCACAATTCCTGGCGGGTGAATATACGTGTGGCGTGGTGCGTCCTACTAGGGGATAAGTAGCTGCGTGCGCAGCCTACCGCAACGTGATGCCGTGCTAAAAACTTCAGTCTTCGTATAATCAGCTGCGTATTTGCCGATGCGTGCCAAATATTTTTTGTAACAGTTTGTACGCAGCCGGGCCGTCACTAATATCAGCTGCCGCCGGCAGCCTATGGCAAGCATTTAGGGAGGCGAGCCGCCAGCACGTGTGACGCCTACAATAGATTTTATGGTCTGAAGTCATAAACATACGAATACTATAATTTATGAGACAAGCTGTTCACGGTTAAGTGAGCACTTCTGAGGCCCTAGTTACTTTTTTCCTATCAGCCATTTTTTGACCTCCCGCCACTTTTTAAAATAAATACTGCCATGTAGGTAATAAACATAGTGTATATATTTCACCGGATTCGAATGTCAACTTCTAAGGTAACAATAAACAATATTTATTGAATATTATTCAAATTATGAGATGGCTTCAAAAAGTGCTCACTTTACCGTGAATAGCCTATATAGATATGTACGTATTTTGAAATGTTTACAATAACGTTTTCTCTTCGCAGTATTCTTCAAATTTTTGCAATGATACTAGTGTATTATCCACGCAATTTAATGTCTCCTGTTTTTCGGGCCGTTGAATGGCTCAGGTAGATGTTTGGACTATGACTTGCTCTGATCTCAGTTCAGTGATAAGCACTGCCGGAGTTTCATTATCCAGCGAATTGCTCCTACCCAGAATTCCCGAAAAAAAGTGGGCGTTCGTTGGTACGCACAGAGCGTTCTCGGGTTATGCTTTGATGTCTGTAAACCACGCACGGTATACTGTTTTTAATTTGCAAAGGCCGTTTCACGACAGACAGAACCGCCTATTCCGTAACGGCGTCGCAACAAATTACTCCATTTGCGTTTCTTGCGATCAACTGATTCGTAACGTGTTTGTTAATGTGTTCATGTTGGCAATACCTGCTGAAAATAGTGCATACAAAAGATTCCCGTCAATAGTTGGCAACAATGTTTAGTTTACAGTAACATAATCGGTTCCTACTTTGTACTTTCGACGGTTTGAACTCGTGAATTTTTAACGAGGCCGTTTTCTGGCCCGCCTCGCCCGTCGTGAGCAACGCAAGCCCCGGCAGACGCGGCGCGTGATGGACGCCATGGTGGTTACTACGTTTTCACGAGAGAATATATCCGTGCCGTGTTATTTTTCTTAAGACCTTATTTTTTTACAGCGACTTACTGCAACCAATTACTATACTATCACATTTTAAATAGCGTAAATCGTACGAATTCTAATTCCGATAGTCTCAGGTTAGATGTGCCAACTTCATAAATAGTTTACGTATTTTTTTGTTTATATCCTTTACGTGTACTTACACGAGCTCGAAGTGATTCTATAGGCTTTGCTACTTTTGTGCCTAGCGTAATCTATATTTATTTACGCACACTTATGTCAGGCATTTTTATAAAGATTTATTATTACAAAATATTCCTGTTGCCTAAACATAATATGTTATGTCAGATTGTTTGTGCTAAGGTATCTGGGATTTGCAACTTTCTGTGGAAGGTAATTAAATAATGTTAACTAAAGTGCATGAAAATAAAGCCACGTGTTTTTAAAAATGTTATTCAATTATAGAATGTCAATTTTTATGTCTATTGTAATTTTTTGAACCTGTAGCTTAAATATATCAAGTTATCTATAATCGATTTGTACTAGTAGAGTTATGTTGTACTTTCCTGTGTACTAAACTATGTTTTAAAAATGCAAGGCGTGTTCAGACGTGGTTATAATAGAGTCATTATTTTATTTAGGCCAAGTGTATGCATTCGTAATGATTATGAAGTCAAATATAATATAAACCAGCTATCAATTTTTGGTACTATGACTATTAAAAGGCCAAACTTTAAGCGTTGCTGCCTTTTTAAGCCAATTGTAGCAACACCCAACCTTTAACTCGTTTTCATGTGTCGCAGAGAATAAGCAGGCAAGACACCTAGCATTTGCTTCCAGGATACAAACACGTTTTTATGGTGATTCATACTGGAATAAAATCGAACCATTAAAATTTAACAAAATAATGACAACAGCTCTACTTAAAAGGTGCAACCAAGTTAAAGGATAGATAGAACTGGCAATTGTGTAATCTAAAATTTGCAGTTAATAAGAAAGAATGCTAAGGATAAAAAAAATAAGGATGAAAAAATTAAAGATGAAACAAATAATTATCATGAATAAGCCCACGTACAACCCAGATTACAATCTCTTTCCACGTCTACATGTTTACCAATATATATATATATATATATATATATATATATATATATATATATATATATATATATATATATATATATATATATATATATATATATATATATATATAATTAAATTCTCTATGTGTGCAAATCCCTAAGATACCTCATTCAATTTAATACAGATTTAAGTAATACATTCTCACTCTCATTGCAATCAGTCAGTGGCAGAAAAAAAGTGTTTTATGTGGTAAATTAAAGTCGTTCAAAAATATTGACTGAAATTATTTATGTTGAGCACTTGCGTGAAACACTGCACTAGATACCTTTTACTTTCAAACATTTTAATTTACTGTAAAGATTTATAAATAGTTTTTGCAAATGCACATTATGGATTTTGCAGTTTCTGCTGCTGCGTTAGAACAGTTGAAGCGGAGGGATATATTAGCAGAGCAACAACACTAGTACTAATTTCTTATAACTCTCAAAAAACGGCCTTCGCAAATGAAACAGAGTATAGCAATTACCAGAAGAGCGTGTGTGTAAATTTACAACACGGGAAAAAGGGCGGGTGAACTCACCCTAATTGAGCAAATCTCTATTAACAACGATGCTAAGACTGTCGTCGGGTTGTCTTTTTTTTTTTTTACTCACATTTCATACAATACGGACACATAAAACTATATCGTATCGTGTAACTGCAGTGATAAGAATTTTTTTTGTACAGGAACCATCAAACTTCTTACATGCAAACTGTTATTTCGACAAGTATGTAGTTTAAGGAACGCAAAATTGCACATATAAAATATATAATTATAATTTATAAAATGACATGCAACTTTCTAAAACACGTAGCAGCAGTGATCGTGTTCAGGAGAAGGAAGCCTCGTTATAGAAGATGACTTGCCCTGTACTTTTGTAAGGACTCCGTGTCTACGTACTGTTTATCTAAAATCTGCTTACCGGTGCCACCTGCTGAATTTCGCCCCCACATGCATGCCGTGGTCACAAGCAGATCGCCGGGGTGTGCGTGGCGCCCTTATCTGCGCCACACTGCGTCGTTCGCGCGTGCCTTGCTTTCGGGATGGTGCCCGACCCTTGCGGAAATTGTGTCACGTGCCCGTGGAGCAGTGCAAGTAATAGCCCGGGGAGTATGAAGGGAGGATTCTGTTAAACACGGCAGGGCCACGGTTCTAGCTCTTCCAGTTCTTCTTTAAAGTTCGCAGTTAAACACTGAACAGCATTGTTTTTTTTTTTCGTTGTACGACTGTAGGCGTTAGTTAAATTATCCGGTCAGATAACGATAAAGTGAGCACTTTATAAATGAACCTTAAAAAAAAGTCACAGCCTCTGCATGCGTATATTTTAATGGGCGCACAGAGTGACAATCGCCCAGTAAAGTAGGTAACGATGGATGGAAAGTAGTTCCATATATTAACGTCGAATAAAAAGTGTTAGGTAACCATTAGTATTTTTTTTTTCAGTGCATCGAAGTGTTAAAATGGGCAGATTTGTAAAGTATTTATTTCGTAATAATTTAACAGTTTCATTTGACTGACGCATGAATAAAGTGACGACGCTTATAGCAATGTTGGTTTTACATAAGGCGGAAAAATACACATCGTGTATATCAGTAGATCTTAAGGAGAGCTTTGAAAAGTGCTCATTTTACCGCGAACAGCCTATAACAAAAAGTTTGAAGTGCAAGAAATCGTGGCGTATTGTGGAATATTTATAATCTGAGTGTAGACGATTTTGGTGAGTATTCAAAAGTTAAAATATTACTAAACCTCAGTTGTGAATTGTTTTCCAAATCCCACAGTTCTCTTAAGAAGGTCAGTAAATGGTTTCGTGGCATTATTTAAGAATTATCATTGGCACAAGAAGTTTGCGCATTCTCATTGCACCAACCTAGCAGCCAGTAAAATTAATTCAGAACGAAATTATTTTAGTTTTAAACTGGTTTTACTCGAATATCGCACGATAAAAAGCACTTCGAGAATTGAAGCAAACTCAAAATTAAATGATGTTGCTAGATCTTGCTAATCAGGCCTTAAGACTTGATATTGTGGAGTGGGAAACGTGGCGGACGTTGCCATGGCAGTAGGCTTCCTCTGTGAAAGTGCTTCGTCGACGCTTCGCCTGAGGGTCTCATTAAAAATAAATTCTTACGAAATTATTCAAGGACGGCTTCCCCGTAAGAAGTTCGTCTACTAGGTAGTAACACTCTACACACGACATACATGTAGTTTTCTTGCGTGAAGTTCTGTAGTACTCTAATTTATCGGGGCAAAAAGTCGGATGTTTATTTTTTGTTTTCGGCCTTTTTAACTTGAACTCATTAATTAATTAATACAGACATCTTAAAAACTGTTAAAATGTGCGATTTATGGTGTATATGAAAGACGAATGTATAAATTTTGCAACATTTCAAAATATTTTACTAAAATATACTTTTTAAAATATAAAAATGTAATCTATTAAAATAGTCTCTATTTTTAACCAAATTTAAGCTTGTTTCCATTCTGGGTGCTTCAGAAAGCAGAATGTGTAAGAAAATTTTCGTAATGGAATATCGCCATAATGTTTACTATGATTGTGTGTAAGATTGTAATAATAATGTAGGAAATAGTTGTTATAATTGATTTGATGTTTGTCGATTTGTCGCAAATATTTATGGCTGAAACTGACGCAAATAAAGTTAGTTATAAAATGGATATGATACATTATTACTATGATTTTATTACACATGGTCACAGTAAATATTATGACGATCTTTCTTGAAGAAGATTTTCTTGTAAATTCTGCTGTCCGACACAGCAAAACTGAAATAGGTTAAAATGTTGTTACAAATCCGGACTCTATCGATCAATTAATTTTTTTACATTTAAAAAGTATGTTTTTGTAAAATATTTTATAGTGTTGCAAAATATTTACATTTTCCTTTCATATACAGCACAAATCGCACTTTTCTGTCAATTTTTATGGTGTCTGTACTACTTTTTCGTGAGTTATTCACATTGTACAGTCAGGTGCCGTGCGCCACAGCCAGTTGCTTTACTTCAACCTTAAGCAGATACGTGTACACTCTGGTATATGGTTACATGCTCCTAGACCACAGTTAATGAATATTAAAACGTGTTTACCATTTCGCCGCAATATAAATATTACGCTATACATTTTGACAACTAATTAAAACTGTTGTTATAGAGATTCTCACTCTAGATTGCAGTGTGCGATGTAATGGACATTCACACACTCTTTTCGATCCACAATTTCTGTCGCTAACGCTGTCCTTGTTCCTGCGGGCGCTGTTGCCTGATAGGTTATTTTTTTGCGACTTCGAAATAGAAAACTATCTACGTTGCTTGCGTGCCTTGCAACCACAATGATAGGCTTCAGTTTCAAAGGAGCCGCTTAGCTTTGCGCAGGATTGGACTCCTTTACGAGTTGGCAGGGAGGTAAACAGATCAAAATTATCTTAATCATGCCGTTTCCTTCACCGCCCATTTGATTCTCAGCTTGCCAGAGCGCCATAAGCCCTGTACTGCAATCCAAGCGTGAGGCGGACTATAGTAGAAAACTTCTATAATTACTCTGAATCGAAGTAAATGGCCTATAAAGTCAACATCGGCCCGTTTTGGCACGTGTGCAAACTTGTGAGAGGAGGGTTTCAGCCGACTTCCGGATCGCTCTCCAGTCCATCGCCATGAAGATAGGGCCGTAAAAGTAGTATAGTTCGCGGCAACCAGGACTACTTGTTTTTCTTGGTGGAGTTTGCGTATAAACAAACATCAGAGGATAGTGCACTGGAGAGGCTGGCCAGCTTCCGTTTGCCCGGGCTATCAAAATAAATCATTCTCGTTATAGAACCGCGTGGCGGGGGATATTAAAACAACCCCGGTACGTTTTCTGCATCGCGCCGACAACCGTCCGGGCTGTTCCGGAGTTGGAGGCGTGCGTCCGGTTAGCGCGAGTTAAATATGCAGTGTACTTGTGAATGAGGTTGCTGTGATTCGTCCCGACGCGTCGTATGGACGAACTTGTTTGGATTCGGGAGTTTGCCTCACAGCGCACGCGTGGATCTTGGGCACCAACAGTCGTCCAATAGGCCTTAACAGAATTGTATCAAACCTTAACTGACCCTCGAATTTGATTGAATTTCATTTGCGCTGAGGACTTGCAGTGTCCGTAATAGCTAAGGAGTCACCCTTACGTGAGGTAAGGCGGTCAGTCCGAACCGTTAAAAAAATCTCCGTAGAAGTACAAAAAAGTACTGTTTTTAAAGTCATGGACACTTTTTTTTTTGTAATAAAGGCCTGTCCATGAATCTCATGGAACATCGGAGAATTCGCGGAACCTTTCGCAAATTCGCTGTTTGTATAAATTTTTTCTGTTTATAAAAAATATTGCGGTGGAATTTTTTTTTTTTTTTTTTTTCGTTATGTGGGTGTTCTACGGTGTATAAAAGCCAAATTTAAAACATTTAGTTTTGTAGCGACCTGAATCAATCGTCTAACATATATTTGCAACATTATCTTAATGTTAACGTGGTAAATCATCAGTCAAGTAATGCATATAACCACCTGCGTTTCCAGTAACTTTCAAGTGTTTCTAGTGTCACTGACTTCTACAGGTGGCCTATGCTACTTTTTAATTATTTTAAATAATAAGTTTAAGTGGCGTGATCCTATCTGCTGTCGGAACGATAATTTCTAAGTTGAGATGGCGAAAAACGCTTCGTGTGGAATCGGAATTGTTCGTTCCCGAAAACCGAAGCTGTAGGAAATACGAATAGGTTGCATGTACGGAGCTTATAGGCTGTTCACGGTAAAGTGAGCACTTCTACTTTTTTTCTTTCAGTCATTTTTCACCCCTTGACCACCTTTTTAAAATACAGCCATGTAAGGAATACACACATTGTGTATATTTCAACGCACTTGGAAGTTACCGTCTAAGACTAAAATAAAATATATTTATTGTATTATTCCAAATGAGACTGCTTTCAGAAGTGCTCACTTTACCATGAATGGCCTATAGGTCAGTTTACATTCATAGGACGATTTTTCAAAGGTACCTTTAAAAAAAAAATGTGGAGAAACCGCGAATAGACACTAGTCTGGCATCGCGCATACCACAGCGCCGAACTGGCTGGACCACGGCAAAATATTTATGTACGCTGCATATTTGAAATTCCCCTTCCTGATAGCTGCGAGTGTATCCTCGCCTGCTGTCAGAGTCTCTCCGTGATTGATCGTGCGCCGAGTTGGCAGGGATATTGAGGGTGCGTCTGCAGATCACAATTCTCGCCTGGATTACGGCTTAATGACGCGTGGAAACATGCGCCTGTCTCTAGTCAGAGAGACAACGTGAGCGCTGAATGAAGTGAGAGCGCATCGTTATTGTCACGCCTTGATAGGCGTGAATTATGCCGAATATTGTCGTTGTGTTATGTTTTTGCCTTTTGCTTCCTAAGTTTAGGCGGTAGCGCTTTACATTTTTTTTATGGGGTTGACTAGTGTACGCTTTCTGATTTTTTTTAAAAATATAAATGCGTTTGACCAGTTTAAATGATTTTAACACATGATATTCATATTCAATAACTATGCCGAAATTCGTATGGCATGGGTTGGAATTAAAACCGTCCAGCGCCGCTGGTTGGGATCCAATCTACATCACGAATACGGGTGATATACATATATATTATTTTGCATGACCAAATATGCTTGCTTGACCAAGCATACTTGGTGTTTTTATTCATATACAATTTTCATATTTGGTTATACTTCTACTCCAGCAGTCTGTTGACGGAAAATGTCTTGAATTGCCTAAGAAATATTCACAGTTGTATATAGACTCCCCCCCCCCCCTATTAATTTGAAAACGAAATACAAGAAAAGGAGGACGTGAGTTTCACGCGGATTATTCAAATTATGAGTAATACTTACTGTGTAAAAGTCGATAATACAAATACGCGCTCAGTTCACGTTACTTGGATTGGCGAACTCGAAAAACGTCTTGCATTGATCGAATATAATTTAATTGAGGCAGCTTCTTTACGAACTTGCTGGAAAAATAATGAGGAACATGGTGTTTGTCCACACCAGGGTGGGTGTGGAATCCAGAACTCTCGCCTGATGTACACAGACAATCTTGTTGTTCATCACAGGGGATCTGAAACATGAGTGGTTCTTCAGTTGGTACGCCTTCCGCCCTTCCGCTGTCGCGCATCACGACGATCCATGCTCCATTTCCCGGCGGATACGAGCCTCAACATATATAGGGCATTCGCGGCAAAATGAGCATTTCCGAGAGCCCTCTCATTCGGATAAATAGTCAGTAAATATATTTGTTTTTAGCCTTATACGTTAACTTCAGAGTGCGGTGGAATATACACACTGTGTTTATTACTTACACAACATTGTTGATTTGAAATGGTGGTTAAAGGATAAGAAATAACTGAAAGAAAAAGTAATTAGGGACTCAAAAGTGCTCACTTTACAGTGAACAGCCTATACTCCAGTACAACAGTGGTGCAATTAAAAATATCCATTTTTTATTCAATTGATTTCCCAATAATATGGAGTATTGAAATCTGTGTACCACTTTCACAGCTTCAACACTAATGATTAAACTTTTACGTTGGGATAATTTGGCATGACAGTGTTCTGGAGTAACGTATTTTGATAATATAACACTGTTACACTGTTAAAAATTTCCGTGTATTTACGAAATGTTTTACGGAAATGTACACTGTATACACGGAAAGGCAATCCGTAATGACGAAAAGCTGAGTTAAGTCCGTAAATACAAAATACGGAAAGTCTAATACGGAAAGTCTCCGTATTCCCTTTCACTTCGAGTTACGGTAACGAACAATACCGATTCTACACGAAGCTTTCTTCACCACTGTAACAAGAAAATTATTGTTTCTGCGGCAACTAAGGTTATCCACGCGACTATGGCCCATTCTTTCGAACATTAAGAAATAACATCAGGCGTCTGTAACACTTGGCAACACACTAAATTTAATTGGATCTGAATTTCGCTTTTGTCTTTCCATTAGAAATATATAAGTAATCCCACAGGTTTTAAGTGATAGTTGTAGGAGAACTAGTGATTTTTTGACTCGGGTTCAAACCTAGCTTAAGTACAAAATATTTTAACTTTTTTATTATCATTTTATACACGGTAGAACAGCCACACAACGAAAATTAAAGTCATTTTCATGATATCTTTTTATTTTAAACGGAAAGTACAAAAAACTAACTTGGAAATTAACGGAGAGTTTCCGTGAGATTTACGGAAAGTACGTTTCTGAAAATCAATGTGTCTGTAATTTTACGGAGAGTTTACGGACACTTCTGGATACATTTTTACCAGCACTTATCCGTAAAATGAAGGTAATTTTTTTTTAACAGTGCAGTAAAACCTCGTATTTTGAACTGCAACACTGTTGTACTGACGTATAGAAAATATGTAAGTGGAGAAACGTTAAGGCCGTTGCACTCATAGTTTCGTCCGGGTCCCCCGCCCTTAACAGTGCATTCTGTCTCTGTTTCATCTCTTTGGGCCGTTCCTTGCCACACTTAATGGATGACCGGCGCCTAGGCGGGATTCTCCCCTACTGCTTTTTAAACAAAACTGCCAATTTACTGTTATTTTTGCTACGTTTCTTGATTAGTATTCTTGCCGAACGGGACTTCGTGCGCCCTTCTATAGAGAGTGGTTACAATGAGATAGTGGCAGTAGCAACAGTGTCAGATTGAATTTCAGTATGAAGTGGAAATATCAGAGAAAATCTTCCCGGTTAACGTTGTGTGTACCGCAAACTGTACCGGTAAATTTAATCCAGGCGTAATTAATAGAAACACTAGTATTTATAGCGTATCCATTAGTTATGTACTGAAATTACTTTTCGGGTTATTGTTGAGTACCCACATAAAAATAAGACTCGGTTTCTCTGCATGAGTTATTGATGCAGTATTAAACATGCCTAACGACCATGTGTATGCATACTTTCATTGGTGTTGACGTGTAGTTTTCTTGTAGATAGGATATGTTGTGGAGTACGCGTGCCTTCTAAGCAGTAACTAATTCCCCATGATCCCACATTAACAAATGTGTATAGTATAGGCTGTTCACGGTAAAATGAGCACTTCTGAAAGCCCTGGTTAAGATCTACAGGTATGCACGTTGTGCGTTCTTCCACCTTATGTAAGATTAACATTGTTATGGGCCTCATCACTTTATTCGTGCGTCAGTCAAGTGAAACTGTGCAGGTAGGGGCAGTGACTTTTTTCTAAGGTTGATTTCAAAAGTGCTCACTTTATCGAGAATAGCCTTTAACAAAGTTTATGGAAGTAATTGTTTTGTAACGTTCTTCCGCTTCCTCACGTCTGCTTTTAATGCAACCAAAAGTCACCATGTTTTAATCATAGAAAAGTGCAAGTGTATTGGAAAAACCAAGCGTAAACGAACACGTCTGTTATTGCTATCCGTGTGACTTTGTCACATATCCATTGCCAGCAGAACTGTCAATGTTGGGGAAATGTGCGGAAGACGAAATCCCGTCTACCTCATCTTTATTCTTTAGTTTACTTCCTCATTACTTGTGAAAACTGCGTTAGTTACGTAATGACGCTGTAACCTTTAGAACATCCGGTTAGCTGAGAGGTTACACGCCAGTCGAGCCATGAGCTTTTCCTACCTACTTCGCCCCCAACAGACTCACGAGTCTGATTACCGTAAGCATATGCCCTGGGGCCGCGGTGGCTGAGCGGTTAGACTCCTCGCCTCCCATCATGGCTAACCGGGGTCGATTACCAGAGAGGTCACTCCGAGATTTTCGCACGTGGTAATCGTGCCGGACGTTGCCGCTTGTCGGCAGGTTTTCCCGGGTATCTCCCGTTTACCTCGCCCTTCCATTCCGGCGCCGCTCCATACCAACCTCACCGGCTCTCAAGACCACGGTGTTAGAGCCGGCCAAACGTCCAACAGACCACTCCACGCATGCGCCCTTGCAGCCGGCCTCGGGCAGGAGCGAGACTTGGCAGTTGGCGGACTGCAGCGTTGACGGCGGCTTGTTTGTTTAAGACGACTGTGTACGTAGGAGCGGGAAGCCAGTCCGCCGACCCACATTTCGTCTGCAGATATCGCAGTTCCCCATGGCTGCACCAAGTTTTCCAAATAAACTTGGCGGGAATGAAAGTTTGGCGTGGAGGGGTTTGCAAGTTTGCCCGCGCCGTACCTGCTGTGTACAACTTGATAGCCACCGTCTGTTTGCACACGGTTCCCCATCGCCTCCGTCGCCGCCGCGTCTGCCGGCCGATCTCTCCCCAGCGACCGCCAACTTCCAACTTCCTTACTTTCGCTCTTCGTTCTCGTAGTTTCCTCTTCTTCCTTTCACGAGTCTTCCTCGTCGCTTTCTTCTGCTCTGAAACTCGAATACAACGTTTATTTATGTTTCGCGGGAAATACCCGACTTCGTTCACAGTAGTCATTATTTTAGTAATTAATCGTATTTGAATGTTTTGAATTTGAATGTTTTGCGATCTCTATTAAATATTTCATATAAACTAAACGGGAAACCGTAATATCATGTTGACTTATCTTAAAAAGCAGTTTTTTAAGATGGAAAGGTGAGTCGATTTACTAAAATACGTAGTGTCAATATGTGACGATACTTGATATTGGATACTGTTGACTTTTATGTACTTTTAGAGTAGTATTGGCATAGTAAACATTCTCTTACATTTTAACTTGTCACTTTACTGTTATACCTATTTAACCATATATCAAGGGCCGTCAGTAAAATCTTCAATTATATTACTAACATATACAATTTAACATTCTCTCGTTCTTACAGTAATCACTACTTAAAAATATAATACTATCTTTCGCTAGTGCTCTTCGCCATCATCCTTAATCATTTTAAATATGTTTGCCATATCCAGTCAGTTTTCAACCCTGCCCTACCAATACAAAGTCCCTTCACAAGTGGTTGCTTATTCTCTTGAAAGTTCATCGAATGATATTTTAGCTGATTTCTGTCATTTATTTTGCTATGCCTCTCTGTAGCAATTTATGTAATATTACATAGGAATATCCTTACGATCGTCATATTTTCTTTTCAGCAAGAAGAAAAGCGTCCCCTGAAAGCGAGAAATTACGATCAATTATCATGAGCACGTTTAAAAATTATAAATCAACTTGAATGCAAATATCCGTAGATTCCGCAATCATCATTGTACCGGCCATTGTAAATAACGTACTGTAGGTATCATAGCGGACAAGGAATTGAATTTTTGGTAACATTAAAAATAGTAATTAAAATTAAAATTTACACGTTGCTTTGCCGTTTGTAGAAAAAAGAAATATGTCTATTAGTTGGTTGTACAGAGAATAATCGGTTGGCTGAATCTTAATGTTTGTAATAAAATGCTTATATCGGGACTTCTAAATTCTTATTGCAAGCAGCTTATCGCCAAATGTTCACTCCAGTAGTGATATTGTTAGTCGAGGTTTGAGAGTGTGAAAATTGCTATTCACACGAAGTTATAATGTTGGTTTGGGAACTAATAAACTGTGAATTTATAAGTAATGAAATTATTATACAACTCAAAATATTCTTGTACATGAAAATTTCTAAAAGAAAACTATCGAGAAAATAAATATCCCAGCTATGCTATAATATGTATGCACTTAACAAATGTATTTAAAGTACATAATTTTAGTAATACATTAATATTTAATAATTTTGAACAAATCAGTGTGCTGAATAGTATTTTTTAATTTATGTTTTACTTGGTGTTGACCCCAAAGGTCATCCTTGCCATCATCCTGCTATTTGTTTTAGTGAATTGTTAAGCCACATAGAGTTTCTGAAAATGTAGTAATTGTGCGTTTTCTAAACCAAAACATGCATAGTAAAAATATAATTTCTTCTGTAATTTCATGTTAGCGTCATTTGCTGTTAAAAAATAAAAATAAAACTCAATATAGCATTGTCCGTGTTAAATTCTGTGTAAAATTGTTCACTTAGGTACTATCAAAAGTATAATTAAAAACTGTACGATGTTCTGTGATTGCTATGCGGAAAATAATTATGAACAGATTTAATTCCACATTTTGTTAATGGAAAATATGCACAATTCTGTTCTCGTTCAATTACACTGCCAAGGCTAATTACTAGTTATGATTATCTTTGATACTTATGGTCGTAAATCTGTATTTTTGGTTTAAAAGTGTCGATCTTAATGTAGCGCTCAAAATATCCAATTCAGTGGCAGCTGTCAAGACGTCACTGGACGAAGTCTCATCACATCTTGTACATTGACTATTCGAGTCACGTGATGTTAAGTGCAAAATGTGACATGATAATACGTAAATCTATACCGCTGCAGAGGAATATTTTAACGGAACATATTATTTGTAATAAAAACGCTTATTTGCGTTTTTATTTGTGTACCAAAAAGAGGAAAGGTGAAATTAGAGAACAAAAGCCATCCGAAAAAGTAAATCCCGATTTATTACTGCAGAGTCCGGGATGTAATGCAGGGAAATAGGTTATTTGGCAGAATAATTACTTTTGTTATTACATGTTTTTATAAATACCTCTGCTAATAACTATAAATAGCGAAATGTGTACATATTACATAAGCGGAGAGTAATTTCTTTAAATTATTACTGGACGAATTATGTCTGCTGCAGAATAAAGTTAGAGAGTCGTGATAACCAACAACTAGCCCTAGCCATCATGTGCGACCGCATAGCTTTAACCTTTGTTTTCTCTGAGAAAAAATCACTCGTGTTTTCCGCAGTGCTATAGTGAGATGTGTTGTTGGAATCGTTTAGGCTATGCAGTATAACTTAAATTAGCACGGCGGAATAAATTTGGCAATTTTCGCTGTATTTACAGAGAACCCTAATTCCGGTTTTCTACACATTTTTTATTTTACACGAACGTTAGTTTTACTATGAGAAAGTTTTATTTGTTAGTATTAGTCATTGAATAATATCGAATACTTTGAAACGTAATATTTAAAGTAAAGCGTTCGCTTCGCTTTGAGCGACGTTTTAAATCAATGGTGCACCTTTTTTTTTTTTTTTTTTTTTTTTTTTCTCTCTCATGGAAATCATAATGTTTGCGTTTCGAAACTTAGTTGATTTCAGCGGGGCAATGTATTGATTGTAACATACATGAATTGCTTAGGCGAGCTCATATTATAGTAAACTTACATTAACATGTTTGCATAATTGTGGCAGTATTTCAACCAATGTGTACTGGGAAGTAACTTTATGGTGATTGGAGTAAACTGTGGACTCCACATGACCACACCTTTTTTATGCCCGCCACGCCGTAAGCCAATTTTTAACACAGTGTTTTTCATAAGCTCTACTCACAGGATATGGGAAAGTCAGTATTTTTTTTCGAGTTCCGATCATTTATTTTACAACCAGCGGATCGCAGAGTTTACCTTGACAATTAAAATGTTCCTGATCTCCGTACAACTTTGAAGAGCTTCTGTTCGTTTATTTATAATGCTTTAGGTCAACATTACGTATGTTATCAGGTAATCCTATTAACATACTTGGATAGTGTATTCTGTTCAACACCTTAACTTACACATTAATTTTTTCGTTCCAGGTGTTGCGGCTGAGAAGGTTTTTTTCCGGATACGTACTTACGAATCCCTTATAATAACTTACACATTGGCACCTAATGACACGAATTTTCATTTATCGATGCCACAAGTAGCAACCAATAATATAATGGTTGTATTTTATTCACAAAAAAAAAGCAAAAGAGTTAGTGTTGGAATTGCTTATAAAACAACGGTCATTATTATTATGCTCTGTCCGAGGCTTTCCCCGAAAACAGGTTAGGGACAGAGCTCTGCTCACACCCTGACACTTGAAAGGTATACGCTATTCACCGTAAAGTGAGCACTTTTGAAAACCTTCTCATTTGGGATAATAGTTAATGAGTATACTTTATTTTAGCCTTATATGTTAACTTTCTAGTGCCCTGGAATATACACACTGTGTTTATTACGTAAATGGCAATATTTATTTTAAAAGGTTGTTTAAGGACAAAAAATCGCTGGAAGGAAAAAGTAAGTAGGACCTCAGAAGTGCTCACTTTTCCGTGAACAGCCCATAATTACGAAAAGTACGTGACTTGGCGACAGGTTTGACTTTGCGTCAGGTTCTTACATCCTTTTCGAATACAACCAAACGTCTGTTTTTCGGAAGTTATAAGGTCCGAAAATTAACGGAGAAAAAAAGTCTTGAAACACCCGTAAATGTTAAGCAAAATAAAACTATACTTCCTAAATTTATTCCCACCCCACAATTTAATACAACTAAACGAAACGGTCTTACACATGCAGTAATCTTAACAAGCGCACTTTGCTTATATTTTGCCTTACAAAGAGCTTGTAAAGGTTGGTTAATAATTCGCCAAATAGGCCTAAAATTGTATTTATGTGGTAATTTATCACTTTGTTTTTAAACAAAGTAAATTATGTAAATCCATAAATAACATTTGTAATTTAAAAAAAAAAATGTTTATTTGTTTCAATATAAAAAATTTTAACGTAGAAAAAGTAAATGGCATTATTGCATATCAAAGAAAATATAAAGACTATTTGGTTAGTTCAGGAAGCCCATACGCCATAAGCATTTGTGTGTATAAATGTGTGACTTAAATTATCTTTGCGTCCCTCAGTTTTTCGTGTTGTCTTATTTCAATTTGTTTTCAGAATGTATACTGCTGTTAGAAGTTGATTTTTTTTAGAAGTTTAATTAAATTTGCCATGTTATGTATTATTTTAGGGCAAGGCGCAGCTTATTTTATGTGGAGATGGATTACTGCAGTTTTTGTATAAATTGACTTTATTTTGAAAATAATAATGAAGTTGGAATTGTTATTCATTTTATTCAATATTTATTATTTGAGAAAATTATGAAAAGGTGCATATTGCCCCTCACTGTCAGTTTGAAATAAGCCTTAATTTTGTCCATGTACTGGTAAAGGTGTTTAATATGCCATCATTTCTTTGACATAAAATACCTAATTTTAGTTCAGTAGAATTCAACTCAATGTTTTGACTTCAAATCTAATTCACCGATTTTTATTTAGTTGGTTAAAATTAAATCTGCATTTATTATTTTGATAGTTAAGTTAAATTGACTATTCCATTTACAGTTTATCTAATCTCTAGAAGAATTTTTACATATAATTTGTAAATCTTTTGTCGATGTAAGGGTTTCTCGAATACCTTTCTGCATCCGAGGCAAACCACAGCTCCGGAGTAATCTCGGACTGATAAGAAAGGTTTTTGCTAGTCTCAGTAAAATCATAATTGTTCAGAGTAAACGAAGGTTCGCTGGATGAACTCCCATACACCTGAATTCACTTTTCAACGTAAGGCAGCAGCTGTTGAGTTAAAGCTGATCGAGTGTATCTCTTGACGTTTTTTGAGTTGGTGGAAAATCTTTAAAACCATGACTGTAGTGTGTTTATCTTATTATTTCGTACATAAATTATTACAGTTAAGTTTTGGTAAAGTCTGTTCATGGTAAAGTGAGCACTTTTGACACCCTAGTTGCATTTTTTTCCTTTCAGCCATTTATTATCCTTCACCGGAATCGAAAGTAAACATCTAAGGCTATAATAAAATATATTTATTGACTATTATTTTAATTGAGGGGGCTTCAAAAAGTGATCACTTTACCATGAATAGCTTATAATAGTCTTCTTATAGTCAGGCAAGTATTTATTTCTGTATACGGTTAGAGATTGTCCCGGAAGTAGGAGCAACCGGATGAAACTCAAACTCCGTGGCAGTGACCACAGCTCTCACCAACTGTCGTACCAAGCTCTACATGTTCAGCAGAGTTAAAAAGATGTTTAGCAGAGTCTAAAACCAGAGTTTTTTCAATCCAATTGATACTGTACAGTTGTGAGAAATGAACAAACCACAAATATAGTTTTATTTCCTGTATTGGGCTAAATTCTTTTTCATATAATGCTTCAAAAATATGTTATACAAAATTTATAAAGACTGGTTGAATACTATTAAGTATGCCTGAAAAGGTTCCATATAACTTGTTAAATACCATTATTCCTGAAAACAGGCTCCAAGAATACCAAGGGTGCCAATAGGGGCATGTAAGTATAAATACGTTACAATTTGCCACTTTTCCAAAAAAAGGACTACATATAAAAATTGATAAAATTTGGGCACAAAATCATTACCAAAAATTTTAATATTACTTAACTTTCATATAAATGCCCAAACTTGTGTTTTTCCCCGTATTTAAAATTTAAAGTATGTCCATTAAAAATATCTCAATAAATCATGACAGGAAAATGCCTTCTGCCTGTTTCTCCCCTTTCACATTTTAAATGCGAGTGTGGTATGCGTTTCCTCCTGTCGCGTGTCCAGTGCTGTGTGTCCTGTCAGGGTATCGACATCCATCATATATAGTCCAAACTTAGTGCTGTAGAGTGTGAAGGAACATGGGAGAACGGTATGGAGGTTTTGCCGGAAGTTCACAAATCAGTTAATTTAAATATCTTGATGTATGCCGCGGCGTCGTAGAGTTGCCTAGTGAACTGCGTTGAAGGGTCTGTGTCATCGAGGTTGTGCGGGGAGGGGAGAAGTCAGCTGGCAGCGCCACACAATGCTGAATCCGAAGTCGAGCAGAGCAGGCACGCTGCCCGTCAACTCCTCGCTCGCCGTCGAAGGGGACAGCATACTGGTAACTCTTCATAACCCTGGTAGCTGAGCATTCTCAGGTGGTGGATAGCTGGTTAGGTGGGATAAAATACTGAACTTGGTACGGTCATATTTACAAGATGGCACCGGCGTTGGCGTTGATTGCGGACGAAAAACCGCGTGAGAAAAGCATATCCGGTGTAATCGAACACACGACCTCTAAAACTGTGCTTCGTGACCAAACACTTTTAAGGAAGTTGGTAGAAGTAAGAAGAACTGCTAGGTCATACGGCGTGAACGATGTCATCTTGCCCTAACTGAGACTTTCAAAGATGTGTATTGGGAGCTGTGCAGTGTGATAATGTGACAAGTGTACAGGTATGTTCGCCTCCCCCCCCCCCCATCGTACTATTCCCAAAGAAGATGCATGTCGTTGCACATCTACAACAACCAAATTTGTAGTGATAACAATTTTAGAATGGTTTCGCTTGGGGACAAAGTAATTTCGAAAGTGGTTGCCTGCTGTATAAAATTTTAAATAAATAATATGTTTTTAAATGGCATGATTACTTTTTCTTTAATTTTTTGTTGGTTGAAGCTTTATGCGCTTGAAAAGAGCTTTTATTAGGTATGTAGTTACTACAGAAATCCTTCATTTGTTGTTAACACTGGTGTACTCGCTGAACGTTTCGGGTGGCATTTAGCATTCGAAACGAACACTGAGGCGAACGCTGACCAAACTACTGCCGCAGGTAACGTTTATTGACCCGAGGTCATTTTTGTGTGTTTGACGTGGCGTTCGGCCAACAAGCAGTGTGTACGGACGCCACATGTGAGTTGGTTTCGAGCTGTTGTCTTCTGCTTTGGTTTACTGGGTTCAACCGCAGATTTATATGTAAGTTACAGTTTCTGTTGGGCAACGTATAACCTGGACTGCAACATTTGTTCCTTTTTGCGTGTTCGCCTTCTTGGTTGGATAGAGATTTAATTTCGTAGGTTTTCTTTGGTATGCTATCGTGTAAAAAAAGTGTTAAAATTTCGGAATAAGGATTAAGGCACACCAAATCAGTTCTTTCACTATGTTAAGAATATGCTTCATTCGAAGACTTACTTTAAGTAGATACCTCATGTTAATTGTTTTCGGTTTATTCAAGCTACTTCCAGTTTCGTGATGGTATAATATGAAAGGAAAATCCCAAAAGGCGAAACTACCCGGAAATTAAAATTTTCCAAAAGCGCTGTCGAAATTCGCTATAAGATAACTTCTTTTTAGGTGTAACATTTTGGTAAATGTGTGTAAAAGACTCGGTAAGTGAACTGTATATTGCTTCGATCGAACCGTAGCGCAAAAGACAGTTTACAAAGTCTGTATTGTCTTGATTATTAATGTTTCGTTGTCGGGTGTGACAATTATGTCCTGTTGCCTTGCGTACTGGTGTAATTTCTCGTTTTTGTTTCCCATTCTGCGTCATTGCTCATTCCTAGTTAATGGTTAGCCACCAAATTACTTTGGAGAAGCTTCGCCGTCTATCTAGGCACTGTGTCAGATGTGACATTTAGTATCCACTGTGGTGTTAATGAAACACTGCATACGGCGTATCCTTTCTCCTAGCACACGCGGTATACAAATAATTTTCCTACAGCGGCAGAATCCATTGAGAAATTTCTCTAACCCCTTTTGCATGATGCCAGAAACTTTGAAGCACAAACGTTACATATGCATTTGCTCAGGTTGTTACATAGTAAAGGAGGAAATCTTATATCGATATGTAGTTAGACATAAGTCCTGATAACCTTCACCGAATTTTGCATCCGTTATACGTAAATCAATTTTTCGTCGTGTGATTGAATGCGTGTATACAATATGTACTCAATGTACGAAATCAACATGAAAGAATAGTCACTGGCCAGAGATGCTTATAGTAATCACCGATGAACATATTCACAGTGAAAATGCCAGCGAATTATGGAAGATGAAATAAAATAATTTTTTATATCAAAGTTTAAGCTGCGTTTAAATTCATGCCCAAACAAAGTAAGTTCTTTTTAGACACGTTGATGAAAGTATTTCCTTAGTGATATTGAGGCCACCAAGGTGAACCGGGTTCGACCCCCGGAGAGGTTGCATCTGCATTTTCGCACGTGGGAATTGTGTCTGACGATGCCGCTGTTCGGCGGGGTTTTTTCGGAGTTCTCCGATTGTCACCTCGCTTCACCCTCATCGGTTCTCAAGACGTCGTTGTTGAAGGCTGCCCAAATTTATCCTCCTCACTCCACGCCGTAATGTGTATCTTTCGACTCATGTCAGAGCCTAGTCATCACGACGCGTTACAGAAGAATACGCAAGGAGCAAAAGGAAAAATTATGACGGACTCTTATACCCGGTTGTACCATCGTGGTTCGAAACTCGATCCGAGATTGCATCTAAGATCGACACAGAAAATTGTTGCACCATTCGTGTTCAAGCTGGACTGGAGATCGAGATGAAGTTAATTTCGAACCGCCGAAATTGGCGGTTCGAAATCTCGATCGGAGATCAGCAGCCATAGTCGACAAATGTAGTTTGAAAATACGCCAACAGATAGACCTGCGTTCGATTGTTTCCTTGGGAAATTAAAACAGCATTATATGTACTTGAATATTATTCAATAAAATTCGTACAACAATAATTCACTTAAAACAGATAAAACATCGCACATCTAGTTCTATCTATAATAAGAAATACGCATACTTCCACGACGTCATATATTACCAACCAATAGCAAAATTTGTCTGATACTTAATCTCGATCTCTCACTTGGAACCAAGATCGACGAATCGGAGATCCAGAATCATGAAATTCCATTGGTACAACACTTTTACATTGGAACCAAGATTAAACTGGATCCTGGTTCGGAACTAGGAGCATTCAATCTCGGATCGGGGAATATGTTGTTGCAACGGGGCATTAAAAGTTCGCAGTTAACTGTACACCGTCTTGCACGAAATTGCACTAGTTCGGAAAAAAAAAAACAGTTTTTTTTCCCCGCCCACTTTCGTTTGTGATTCCAACGTAGTGCAATTTTTAAACATTGGACCAGTTTTGTTTGTGACGTCCCTCCCCATAGTATCGCAGCGTCAGTGCTGCTCCCAGAACGACTGCTCGATATCCACTCCGGGAGACGTCATGAGCGACCGCCATTACTGCCGCCCGCGACGACGCCGTTGGGAAAAGGTCGACCCGAGGGTCACTGTGGCAGGGATGTGCGTGGCGTTGGAGGGGTGGCGACCAGAAAAAAAGGGGTGCAAAGTGCGCGTGGGGTTGATCGAAGTGGAATGACGTCACGGCGGCAGGTAGCAGTTGTAATTAAATCCGTCTCGCCTCTTGTCTCCCATCTTTGCCAGCGCTTCTCTCGTGAGCGCTCCCTGCGCAAACATCGATACGCGTTTCGACTGCTATTCCGGCTACGAGGTAGAGATTGCTCAGAAGTTTCGATATATCGATATATCTTTCGCGATACTGTAATATTTATTTGTTGGTGTTGTAATTTGTTAAAGAATATATCTTCTTAAATGCACATTGCTTCCAAGCCTCTTCGAATTTCTGTTCTGTAGTGATCAATCCTGAAAGACGTGTCTATTTCTGATGACCAATTATTACTACGTTCTTCGGTTCTATTTCCACTTAAATGGATAAATACTTAAGGGTTTACGGCTGTCGCTGACATTTTCGGTGCCGTAAGTATATACGAAGTATCACTATTTTTGTGAAGTGCATACCTCACACTTCACTGTGTGGCTTCGTACGTATAGAATGTATACTCGTGATTGGTGGCGAACGGCAACCAATTTTTCTTCTGCTCCGTGGATGTTATGTTCAAGAACACTAACACATAAACAAGTAAGTTCATAATTTGTCCCTTCTTCTCTGACTCGCGCTATTTTTCTTTCCCATAAGATATACATTTATAGCGTATACAGAATGGCGTGGCATAAAACGAGGAAGGTTTAATTAGTTAACAAAAGTGGCTGTAATAAAAAAAAACAAATACAGAACTGGGACTTGTAAGAAAATGCTGAGCATACTTTTATAAGTTACAAATAAATAATTAACATATAAACGTCACAAGATATATATATATTTTTTTTCGTTAGTCATTAATTTATTTTGTAATACTTGGTTGCTGAAAACTTTACTTGCATGACATTTTATGCAAGGAATTTCCAAGTGTGTGAGTGTTTATAGCGTAAAGTTCAGCTGCAGAGATGAAAATCCTTGTTACGGATTTTATATCCTGAACTCTTCTGAAGGGCTAGTCGTATTTAAGCAGTGTTTATTTTTCATCAGAGATCCCTTTAACGTGTCATTTTGCAGGATGTATGGAGGTATGCTTGCAAACCGATGAAAACGAAGAAGGATAATTTTTTCTTATGGTTTAAATCTATATAACGTGGAGTTTTATCCTGGAGGGTCCTCAATAGGTGTTTTGTGTATTCTCGGTCGCTGTAAAGCTTTCCTTAACAGCGGTCGCTCTAATGCTTTCCGTAACAGCTACAGATCACGATCGCGATTAGAATTCGTTTTCCATATAGTAATATTTTTACAGTAGGATTCTTGGGGACTTCTTCTCACATGTCAAATAGAAAAAACGTATTACAGTTGCCTTTTGTACGGAAGCATAATATAGAGGTGTTGTGCATCTTGTACTTAATTATATAATTTGTGAAACAATGAATAACAATTAAAAATATTATTTACTTAATTAGCTGAGTTAATTTTATAAATAAGCAGTTAGTTTCCCTACTTTTCATTGGAGAATAGTTTTAATACATAATGTCTTGCTTACAAGTTCATTTCTAGTTGTCTTTTCCGCAAAGGAAAATAAAACTCTTAGACCGACACAATGTTTTAAGTGTGCGATATGTACACCAAGGAAACCAATTGAGTGGATGCATTTTTCATCCTTATTATCGTAAAGAATACAGGGAGACACTTGCCTTTTTCAAAGTTCTTTTGTATAATTTCTTAATATTTTCTTTAAATGTTTAAAATTGAAATTAGTGTAACATACAAGATAAATTGTAATTTGAAATATTTCATAAAGTATTTACGTGTTGGTGAATAGTCTGTTGTACTGCATGTATGATAATTAAAACTCGTGACATCTCGATAAAGCCATCAAAGGTCAAGGTCGCGTATCAGATAAATGGCGTTACAGCGAACGAAATATCTACGGGTAAAGGTTTTCTTTTTTGTCAGTTATTTCTTTGTTTCGCTGATATAAAGGTTACAAATTCTTATAGAGAAGAGACACTTGCCCCATAAATTGTAATAATTAATGATCTTCGGACTTGTCTCTTTTCAAGCAAATAAATGATTATTTTTCAGAAATAAGTCAATATGTTTGCGAAAAACACAAAATTATGAGTGCAATTGTACTTACTTTAACTCTAAATATGCCACAGTCTTCCTGGAAAGTGAGAGAAAATATCGTACAACGTTACATGTGTTGTTTCTTAGTAAAATTCCCGTCTAATTCGTGCGATATCTTTCACGCAACTAAGAGAAGTGACAGTATTACGTAATATTTTATCCTCCCTTGCCTTTATGGAAAAGTTGCATTAATGCCATCTAGATCGAGCATTTTGAGTTACACGTATGACGATTTTTTTTCCCCCAAAAATGAACCTCACTTATCGAGTTAACAGTCATAACTGAAAACTCGAATGTTTTGCTTGTCACTTTTATGGTGCGGCACCGACATTATTGCTCATCATGCGTAGGTTTTCGTACATCTAGAATTGCATCTGAGGAACGAGCGTTCAAGGAAATATAAACAACGGTGAATATGGTTTCAGAAATATCTTTGTAATATTAAGCATGGGTATTAAGGCATTTGCATATAATGATTGAATATTAAAACACTATTAACGAGTTCAAGAGTTCTACAACTCAAAATACCACACAGTTCCTTTAGCAAAGGTATGCTGCCTACTGCATAGTCTCGACTTCAAATACGAAGAATAGCAATTTTATTTGTTTTCATCTATACGTATATATGTGTAAATACATGTGTATACAATTTATGTATGTGCATGTTAAAATTTTTATGACACCCATTGCCAGTCTCAAATTTTAAGGGATGTAAAACCTATCAAAGTTTGAGGGCGAAAGTGTATTATGTGAGTTGGTATAAAAAGTAATTGAATTAGAACCATGCAATTGTCATCGCCAATGAAGTTAAGGTATTCTACGTGGTACCTACTGCCATAAATTTAATAAATAGGGGTCGGAACCTCTATTTATTGTGTAATACAATGTGGCTCACATACAGTATTGACAGTGTTTGATAGCAGAGTATAAAACACAGGATACAAATTAAGAAAACAAAAATTACTTGCTACAACTCTTAACTACTGTTTTTTTTAAGTAATCGCGCACTTCATGCTGAAAATGGTGGTGGTTGTGTTGTGATAAGGACACTCGGATCGCGCTGATAAATACGAATGTCCACTGTGTTTATGTAGTGAAATGGGCTTTGTAGCAGTCGATGAACTCTGTTTGCAGCATAGCGTTTCCCCCTCTCCGTCTTACGTATTTTCAAGTCACTATCATCCCCAGACTGAGGGTCTGGAATTTTTTCCAGTAGTTATTTTCGTTATGAGAGTTGTAGTTTTCCCAAAGGTATGACTTGTATTTAAAGCAGGTTCCCGCCTACATAGGTAACGGTCTTTCCAAAGCGTTGTATCCCAAAGTATAAGCTTCAGATGCATACAAAACTACTCAGCCATAGACTAAACATTAGGTAGACCGCTTATTCGTCTTCTGCGCATGTAACCAAAATTGACCTACACCAATCATACACGACTGTCAAAAGTCACATGGTCAACAGTGATGAACGTGTTTGTTTACATCTTAATTTTTAAATGGCATGCATTATTATATTAATAAAATACTTTTACCAATTTGAATTTAGTCAAACTGCATTACAAATTGGTTGGAGGAATTATACGTACGTCTCGAAGAACTTGTTTACAAAACAGTTTTCTAACCTAAAATCCAAACGATGCCGTTTCCGCTAGACGTATTGGCAGAAATGAAGTTCAATGTTGGGACACGGAGAGTGTTTGTGCGCAGCCAGCGAGATCGGTCTACCCCATCTTTAGTCTATGCACTGAACCTTCCTTCAGACTTTCCACTAATAAAATAATACATAGGGCCACCGCTGAGGATCCCGTAGGTACACGCAGAGCGACGAGAACGCTGCACGCCGATTCAGAGCCTTGCGCTTAGCGGCGATGGCGCACTTAATCCGCTTGGCAGTGTCGTCCTTATCGCTTCCGCGCTTCTCGACCTCAAACGCGTAGAAAAGCGCTACGTAGGGGGGGGAGAGTTAACTGTTATTTAAAAAGTTTTATTACTGGATCACGGTTCCTCCATGGCGTGTGATCATCGGATCACCAAAGTTGCATAAGGGTGGATTTACGATTAAAGACTGAAGAATTAAGTCTTGTACTTATCATCCGTGTACTTACCGAATTATAAGTTTTACAGTTTATGGTTGAATTAGCAACTGTTAATTCTAGCCATTCAGAATCGTAGGAGACGAAAGCAGCAAACATAACCTGGAAAAATAGACAAGAGTGAAGATCATTTACAAATATTTAAATATTTGTGGTTACTGCTTGTGTAATCGTTTTAAAAAAACTCGTGATATCTTTATAGAAGGAGAAGTCGATGCCAACATTGGGCATCTACATCAATAAATCTGAAAAGGTTAATTAAAGCTAATTAAATAACCTCTTCCAAGAAAGAAAACGTGACAATGAACTTTTCTTTAAATTAAGAGGATACTGTTATTCGATTAAAATATGTAATTACTTTCATACGATTTCACAATACGACATAACCTAAATACAAGCTGTAAATACAGTTTCACGCCAACAACTATTACTGTGCTCTAATTGGCTACTTCGTCTTGACTTGTACTTAAGATATAAATATAACGATCTCTTAAGTAAAGCCAAGAATGCACACGATTCACACACTGCAGCCGTAAACCAATACCTTTTAAAATATTGGTTTATATTTTAAGCACACGTCTTAAGTTTTCTGTTAAGTTAATCGTAAACCCACCTTAACTTTACAAGTCTAAGTAACTTAAAACAAATCGTGAAATTTTCACTAAAGCCTGGCCATGATAAAGTGAGCACTTTTGAAATCGACCTTAGAAAAATGTCACTGGCCCTGCCACATATATTCTAACGGGCGCACTGAGTGACATTCGTCCAGTAAAGTTGGTAACGAAGGATGGAAAGTAGTACCATATCTTAACGTCGAATAAATAGTGTTGGTAACCATTTGTGCTAACTTAAATTGTGTATTTCCCTTTCTGGTTTTTTTATGCATAGAAGTGTAAAAATGAGCAGATTTTTAAAACATTTGCTTTCCTAATAATTATACAGTTTTACTTGGCCGACGCATGAATAAAGTGATGAGGCCCGTGGCAATGTTAATTTTACACAAGGCGGAAGACTACACAACGTGCGTACAAGTAGATCTTAAGCAGGGCTTTCAAAAATCCTCATTTGATCGTGAACAGCCTATACCTCTGTTCATTCCTCCTCCGAACCAATCTCCCCCACCCCAAGTTCTTAAACACACTGCAAAGTGTCGGCCATCAACTTTCTCCCCTTCGCAGCTAGTGACGCTGGTTGGTGTTCAATTTTTTTTGTTGGTAGCGCTGTGCTGGAACTCGATTTGCATATTGTTGGCTTACTTTGTGTGCGTGAAGGTTCGCTGCAATCCGCTACCCGGAAATAGAAGCCGCCGCTCGAGTTCCGACTTTTTCATATGAACGCTACACCCCAAAATAAAAAAAAGCACCCCACCGTAGCCATTTTAATCAGTTTCCACTCCACGGTATGAATGATGCATTTATGTTATTTTTGTTTTATTCTCGCAATTCTTTCGGTTCGGCCCAAAGCATGAATAATTCATTATTTATGCTACTGCGGCTATCTGTCAGGTTTAGAAACTTCAACAAACTGAGTTCCGTTTGGGGCGCTATTTCAAGTGCTGCTTTTATATAGTACGTGTAAATTTTTCTGCAGGGTGCAGTTTAACATGAATTTTTCACCTTCACTGTTGACACATTACGTCTAACCGTTCAGGGCAAAGCAAGTGTCGTCACAGATAAAGAAGTAACCAACGAACCACATATATCATTTCAGGAACGGGAGTACATTAAAATAATCCACAGATGTGGTGCATTCCGCATAAATATGGAGTTTTAAAATGGTTCCGGATGTTTTATATTTTTCTTCCGTAGCTTATTTAAATGTCTAGGCTAATATTTACGCATTCAACACCTTACAATGTGTCATCACGTTGTGAATGCTCAGTGCGTTCTCAAAAATTGAACTTATTTACATATTTTCCAACTAATTATACAAAAAGTTAAATAAGGAAATACAATTTTCTTCATGTCCCGTATAATATTAAAAAAATTACAACGTACTAAATCCAACTCTTCGAAGTGGTTTCAGTAACGAATGGAATCGTAGTTACTACTCCCCCCCCCCCCCCCTTTTTCCGGAATAGTGGAATGGTGAGCACCTTTGTGAACGTAGCTTTATAATCCAGTGTGTGGTTAAAATTCAGAATGGCGCTTTGGGCGACTTCAGTTCATTTCATTTATACGGAAAGAATTTGGGAAACATAACGAGTAACAGAATAGTAGAAATTTGACATAGCTTGTTCACGATTGCACGAACACTTTTGTAGTGGAATTTTGGTTACAAACTTTGCCCGTAAATTAAGAAACCTAAAAGTAAACACTGACTTTAACACCCCACAGTAATGTTGGCAGGAATCACGAGAAGTTTTTCTTTCGTTTATCGAGTGTAGAGTTAAAAATTATGACCACTAGAACAGTTTTTTTTTTTTATTTATTTATTTATTTATTTATTTTTTTTTTTTTACGTGGGAAGAAAGCGTAGAATGGAAAACATATTTATGTTTTAAACTGTCATTCCATTCGCATCGTGTGAACGACGCGTGCGCCCTAGACTTTGGATTTATGAAAATTGTTGGTTTCAATGTTGAGGGATTCCAGGAAGGAACACTTGAAGTTAAATACAATGAAGAAGAAAAAAAAATGCCTTTAATATGATCATTAGAGATCCCGGAAATGTCGCGAATTCATTTGAGGACAAGTTAAAATTGAACAGCATGTACATATGAGTTCCTATATCTAGAGACCTGCAAAATTCTTATTATTATTTGACTTCATGATAAACTTCACAGTGCTGGCTATACTCGAGCCGGCGTCGTTTCACCACTGGCTGCTGCATTAATGTGAAGTCACGCCCTTTCTGAATGGACTGCACTCCATTGGTCTACACTATTGTGAAGTGTTCGTTTATTGTAGTAGAGTTACTCAGGGCGTGTCAAATAAAGTATGGTCCAGTGACAAACCTATTGCTACGGACATGTGTTTGAAGTTTAACGTGTTACCAAATAATAACGCGGATTTTGCTGGTCTCTACCTATCTCTATTGTACCACAGTTTGTTAGGTAGTCCCCGGACCGCTTTCGACCAATAACGAGCTTGCAAAAAGAGTAGAACCGAACACCGTGATACCTGCTCTGGAGTTAAATTGGACGAACATTCAATGAACAATTGAGGCTCAAGTACACAAAGAATTATGGCGTATAGCTTGCTACCGAGTGAATCCGTGAAATTTCTGGGTCTCTAATGATCGTTCCAAAATAAGCATACTCCGTATCATTTAATTAATTTTGCCATATCGGTGGAAATATTCACGGAGGAAAGGTTAAAATAAATAAAGGAACAAGTCCATGGAATGGAACTCAGCCAGGATCTGCCGCCGAGAAGGGGAAAAGGGGGGGGGGGGGGCTGTAGTTAGAGCTAGTGATTTTTCGCGAGAAAAAAAAAAAGAGTACATGGTAGACTTCAGTACTATAAGCACCGAACAGAAGTTGTCTATCGCCAGTGGTTGTTGTCTGCTTGAGAAGACGTTTTCATATTCGACCGGGACACTCAGAATTTGGCAACGTCAGCACGGTTCCTACTTGATTCGTATGCAGACAGTTAACACGCGTCAAAAAGTAATTCAACGTGTCAAGATAGGCAAACGACCTTGCAGTGTCTTGAAATATAACTTATATTTAAATATTTTCGCGAAATTCCACTACCCCTGGCTGGAGGCTTCTATTATGGATCGTCTGGCCGCTGCCCCGGTACCTGGTCGCTCGTCGTTTGCCGATCCTTTGCCTTGGAGCCCAGTCACAGAGTAATTAAGAGCGGGATGGACCACCCCCCCCCCCCCCCCCCCCGTGGGAACCCCGCGTCAAAGGTGAAGAAGCGAGGGAGCGATACGGGCGGCACTAACACGCATGCCTAGTGCCTCATCGCTCCTACGCGCAAGACGTGCAGTATTTCCGTCGTGACGCTGTACTGTGCAAATTAGATCTGTAACAGTGGGACTTTATTACACGCGGTGAAAACCCTCAGATTACACTACTCTCTCGTATCCTTGTACTTTTCTCTTGCCGCTTAATAAAACTGCATAAACAAGCTTTAAATATACGTTTTTTTTTTTCTCACGATTTTTCTCCAAGAATACAAAAGAAAAAAAATAGTGCATAGATTTTTTTTTTTTTTTTTTTTTTTCCCCACCTTTTGTGGCAAAAAGTCGTATTTGCAGAACATTTATTTGCCGAGATAAGCGTATTCGCGCAAACAACTATTTCACAAAAATGCGGGGGTCCATCCCACTCTTAAGTACACGGGGACGGAATGGCGTGCGGGTGTATTTGATGCGGGTGTGCCCACTCTCTGATTGGCTGGGCGAGTATTTGGGGACGGTTTGGCAATGCGAGCCCCGATTGTGGCAACTGCTGTCCTGATTTCTCTGTAAGTGTGATGACGCCTTCAGATGGGGATATTACTTACGGCGCGCTCACGCCATCGTAACAGGCCTGGGTGTCTAATTGGATTCTGCGTGCTGCGAAACATTCCTTATTGGCTGGGCTCCCGGCTGACGAGTAGGTCACCAGGCGCTGATTGGCGCATGGTGTCCCGACACGGTGTTGGCCTGCGCCGCCATTTTGGAAGCGTGTGTAACAGGAGTTCGTGGTATAAACCATTTTTTCACCTCTGTCTTCTTAACGGCCCTGCGTAACAAGCCGGCAGTCCCGAACTTCAAATGAGAAATTAATGTTAAACGTAATTCCTTCTCGTTGTGTCTATTTGAAAGATAACTATTACAAACAAAAAGTATTCTCCGTGAAATTTCTTAAGGAATGTTGCTATTTTAAGATATCTTGCCGATTGTTTTGTTTAATATATTTTTTAATGAAACATAATATTGAGATTTTATTATAATAAAAAAACAGACGAATAAGTAAATTTTTTTTTCGAAAATAATTTTATATACCAATATTCTCGGAGAAAGTTGTATCTAAATGTTTTTTTTTGTTGGAAATAGTTATCTTTGAAATTGGCACAGTGAAGTTCGCGGCTGCTGGCTTGGTAGTCAGGACCGTTAATTTCTCTGTGGTCCAGTTCGCACTTTGCGCTCACTACCTGCATGTTGTTGTAATCCGTTTCTGATTGACTGCCGTTATACACTTGAGACGGGTTCGCGTATAGATTGTTGACATTGTTAAGGAATGCCATGCCTGCTAGCCTCCTGGACTCCGCAGTTCTTTGTTTTATGTGCATTTTGTTGTTTACTTACACGTTAGTCCCGGCCTTTTCAGTTCTGTAAACGCGTCTGTGGCCTCCTTTACATCACAAGTGATCAAATAACATCATCGCAATGTAATTAATAACCTCTAGTTTCAAAAAATTAACGTCCTATCTGAACTTTGGGAAATAAGCCACTGTTCATTTGAAAATGAACACAATTTTTTAACGAGCTTCGTGTGTCGTCTGCTTGTGCGTGTGTGAAAGACTGTACGGAGAAAATTAGGGAAATAACTTGATAATCTTAGGCTATACGAGGAATACGTGTAAAAAAACGTGTTGTGGCATCCATCACCTTCTTTTCCATATGGTTTTTGTTTTTACACGTTCAATTTTTTTTTCAGTCTCCTCAATATCATGTTTTATATGTTCAGCAAACTATTCCAGCTATTTATACTATAATTAAAAAATCATAATTATTTTACTGCCTCAATAAGTTGTATTTTTTATTATGTTGTACACACAGTTATATTTTTTTTTTTTTTTTTCGGACAAAGTTTTTTTTATATAGTATAAGACGTCTAAACTTGCTTTGCTATCGTGCTTACAGGTTTCGCTTAGTTAAAAATACACAGAAATCGCATTTGGCTTTCTGGGTTGGGTTTTTGTTTTCCTTACACGTTTATTTACATTTACTCATGAAAACATGGTAGTAAAATTTTATAGCAGTAACCACTTGTTTTCATACAGAAATGTAGTATACTTACTGAGAACTGTGAAAAAAAAAAATAGTAAACCCACATTTACGTAGTTTACTTAAGCAATAACTAAGCGTTTGATTACTGTGAAAATTGAGGAAATATACATTCATTTGCAAACGTGTTGCATTAAGGAATTAATGGAAATTTCTTCATTGCGTATTTTTACTACAAAATAAAATCATGGTTGAAAAAGTGCAGGAGAAAAAGGGAATATATTTTGAACCATAGTCACACAAAAAAATATATACTTCATTTGCATAAATATGTCAAGGGATATGCAGATAGATTAATTTAGTTGGCGAAATCAACCAACATTGTAATAAAATAAAATAAACAAGTGAAAAACAAAAATAAATACAGCAGGAGACTATCATTTTATTCTACGCATAACACAACATAAGTATGAACAAAGAAAAATCACAAACTATAAACGAAAGAAAAAAACGGACCACATACGTAATACAGAAGAAAAGAAATAAGAATGTGCAAATATAGTATATGATCCAGGCAAACGAACATTCAATGAAATAACGTCAATAACAAATGAGACAAGAAACAGCAATATATTTGATACTTCATAGTTCCGTGTTGTGGTGTAGCCACGAACTACTATTACCATTCAGTCACATTCAGTTCATTTGTACTATTTTGTTTTATTTTCGATCAACGTGTTTCCTGAATGTCGCTAAGTGTTTAAGTTGTTACAACAAAATAGTTTATATATTCCAGTATTGAAGAAAGCCTTATTTTGCACTTCAGAAGATGCATATCAAATGGCTTTGGTTTTTTAGAGCCTCTTAAGAGTGTCTTCGCTGTGAACTTGAAATAATATAAGGTATTTTTACGAGTTTCTCTTGTGCGTGTTTGTGCCTGAAGCTCTTTATGTTTCACTGTATATGTAAAGTTTATGTCAGCCCCGATAAGTATACTTCTTGGACGAAGAACTTAATAATGAAAAAAAACTCCCATCTCTTATAACTAACTATTCATAGTACATAAGAATAAGGCCCCTTCATAAATTATTTTCTAAGTGAATTGGTACAAATTTAATTTTCTTCTCGATTCTGTAAAGGAATCCCCTGGGACAGCAAAAAACGTTTTACTCGACTTCTGTATTAGTTCATTTTCGGAACTTCACAGGGCTGTTCATCGTTTACGCTTTAGGCATATTGTTAATAAACATAAGTGATGGTATTTTTTGGTTTTAATTACTGGATTGCGATCAAAGTTGGCTACGTATTAACAACTCAAGTAAAGTTTGACTTTTTTATTTCCAAACTCTTCCGATTTTCGATTTTATACACTTCCGCTGGTGTGGTTCTCAATACTTGAAACTCTTTCGACATTGTAGTAACCCCGGGCGGAAACCTCTTTCTTAATAAAATATTGCCGAACCAATGTTTTATAATGTTTTATTTAATTACTTTAATTTTATCAGGAAGATGTAAATATTCTCCCATTTGGCAATAGTTTTATTTATCAATGTTTTGATTGTGTTGTGACTCAGTGGCGGTTGCAAGGGGAAAGAAAAATGGAAAATTTTCCCCTCCCAAGAGTTTACCTTGCAAACTGTTTTGTCTTTCCATTGGTATATCTCAGAAATAAAATGTTCGCAAATTCTTAGAAACTCATGCCTGCAAATATCCTTTACTCATGTGAGTTTATCTTAATGCATAGCTACTTTATAATTATACAAGCAGCCCGCCATCGCTATGTTCGGGTGTTACAGAGTTATTAAAATATATACTGCGAATACCCGTGACTACCCGCGATTACCTGCGATTACCCGTGACTATCTGTGATTACCCGTGACTACCTGTGATTACCCGTGACTACCGAGACTACCCTGACTACCCACAACTACCTGTGAATAATGGTTTTGTTAGAGCATGCTTAGAAAGCAGCCAAGTAGCTAATTTTTCTCCGACTTGGTTTACAAATCTTGGAATTTCTAAAGGATTTTTTTTTTTCAACGAAACATAGCCTATGTCCAACTGGAAGAATGAAGGTTTCTAATAGTGGAAGAATTATAAACATGGGCCGTGTAGTTTCCGAGATTACTCGAGACATATAACCAAATAAACAAACTCACATTACCTCTTTAAAATATTAGTATAGATTTGTATTTTTGTGACGAATTGGCAAAGGAGCTGAGTTGCAAGTGGACAAGCTGTATATGGGTGTAAAAATGCACTGTACTGTTCACCACTCAAGGCCATAATCTGAATGAGCCCCTGCCAAGACTTGGAATAACGTGACGCTTTCAGCTTTTCATGTTGCTTACATTTTAGGTAGATTTATTCAGTTGCTCCGGCCACAATCAAATCTGTCTCTGCTATATTGTTTTCCAGCTGTCAATTACTATTTTATGCATAACCTTAAAAGCCCGCGTGATCAAAGTGTCATGCGTACATTTTTTTGTGTTGAATAAATCTATAGTGTTAGTAGAGACCATTTTCTGAATCAACGTGCCTTTTGAAAATCAGCCGTGTCGAAGTGGAAGAGTATTCCCGACATTTCGGTCGATGTTGCAGTCGACATCTTCAGGGTAGAAAAACTGTTACAATCCATTCAACGTTACTTCACACTTTTCTGAAGCCCTGCTAAAATTCTACTTCCAAGATATTCCTCCGCCTCGTGCAAACTAAGCTTAACTAAGTCTAGAAAATTAGATCATAGGACAACGCACAGAATTCGTGCGCACCCAGTTGTAATAATATTTTGCATGAGAACTAATTTTTACTAGGCGCTACCAACAAACGATTTTCCTCACTGTTTGGATCCATATTTTTTTGTAAATGAAATATTAAAATTTATAAATAAAATACAGGTAAAACGTCAACTTAATTAAAAATATAATACGTCTTTGTTAACAGAGGTATAGAACGCTTGTGATAGAGGGCATATTTAGGAAATAACTAAACACGTCATACATGGGGTGATTTTTCAATGGTTTGATTCAAAAAGGGGTGAAGAAACCGCGAATAGTCTATACCTATCTGCTACCCTGATGATGGCGACTGCGACGTCACCTGAAACGTCGGGAAATTCTTCCACTTCGTCGCGACTGAATCTCAAAAGGCAGGATTACTTAAACTCAAACGAGTTAATCCGGTCGAGCAAAATTTAATCCGAACCTCCA
Source organism: Dryococelus australis (assembly GCA_029891345.1). NCBI lineage: Eukaryota > Metazoa > Arthropoda > Insecta > Phasmatodea > Phasmatidae > Dryococelus > Dryococelus australis. Next base: position 75,679,712 of record CM056996.1, read on the forward strand.
CACAATTCATCTATAGTTAACAAGACAATCCTTGCAGTTGGCTTAGTCATCCCATTAGGTTCTAGTTGATTCAAGCAGACAACGGCACGCACAACCTGGCGAGAGGCTCAGATTAACTCACGTAATTAAACTATAATATTGTAAGGCGCTGGAGATTACATACGTGTACTGAATTACATACTGAAACTGCGTGCCCAGTTTACTTCTGTTTAATAGCGTGCGTAGTAAGTATTGCTTCGGAAGTAATTTCTTGTATCACATCATCATCATCATGTGTGTTCTGTCCAGAAGCAGGTTTTCATATGGTATCTCTCCATGCTTTCATGTCTTCTGCCAACCTCTTCAGGTTCATATACTTTCCGCTTCCCTAGATGCCATCTATCAACTTGTATCTTCTCCTTCCTTTCAATCTTTTTCCACAAACTGTTCCTTCCATAGCGACTGTTAGCAAGCACTCCCGTCTCAACGAGTGTCCCATCCAGTTCTTCTTCCTTTCTCCTATGACTTTCAGCAGTTTTCTCCTCTCATCAACCCTTTCCAGCACTTCTTCATTACTCACTTTTTCCACCCAGTGAATTGACACCATGGTCAAGTGCTTACAGGGTTGCATATTTGCCGATATGACGTAATAGATAGTCGTTTAATTCAGTTTTCAGGACTTTGTTCTTCTTAGTTTGCCTTTTCTTAAGTCTTATTTTCAAAATTACTTTTGTTACGGGGCTCACCATGGTTTTGGTGCGTATACCGGGGCTGAGAAAATTTGTCTGAACTGGTACTCGAACCCTCAAATTTTGTCTCGTCATATTATATGTATAATATAGTTTTATTTATGTGTTTTTGTTTTGAATTGTAAAAGTTAATTTGCAGTAAACTTGTGTGTTGATAGTAGCAGGTCTGGGGTATTATTGATTTACTTTCAAATTGGTGGCCATTTTAAAATTTAGGGCGATATGTCACATCTCGGAAACCATTCAACTGATTTTAACGAAATTTTATATGCTGGCAGAACATTCTGTAGGCATTAAATTTTGAGAATTATATTGTTGAACCGCCATTTTGAAAAATAGCACCAATTAAAAAAAATATTTTACATTATATCTCGGAAACTATTGAACCAATTCTTACCCAATTTTGCATGTAAGTAGTACTATGGTAGGCCATGTAAACGTAATTGATTAAACTTCATTAGTAACTTCTTCAAAATGGCGTCCATACACAGGTTTTAAGTATTTAGTATATTTGCAGTGCTATTTAACCAATTTACACCAAATTTTGTATACTGAAAGTATCTGTTACAAGCATCATATACCACCAAGGCGAACCGGGTTCAATCCCCGGCCGGGTCACTCCCGGATTTTCGCGATTGGGAATCGCGCCGGACAATGCCGCTGGTCGCCGGTTTTTCTCGGGATCTCCCGTTTCCCCCGCCCGTGCATTCTGGCGCTCCTCCATTCTCACCTCATTTCAAATTAATCGGCTCTCAAGACCTCGTTGTTAAGAGCCGCCCAAATCTCTGAACTCAACTCAATTCCTATCGTATTTTCGTTCGTGTTCGGGTAGCGTAATTTATGATAAAATTGTCTGAAAAAAATAATTTTTAACACCTGAGTGCGGTACAGATTTACTAGTAGTCAAGACAAACTAGAAGTGAGTATCCTATATTAATGACTGCATCACCATTTTGCTGTTCACTATACTCCCATTTACATCCATCCTATTGATCCATACACAAAATAACTTTCATTACTGGCTGGCTTTTTGCCAGTATAATGCTGTGTTGTAAGTGCCCCAATCAATTCTTCTTCCCTGTGTAAAGTATTGTACAATCCATTCTGTTCATTTCAGCAATTTATACTTTAGTGTTGCTGACGTAATATTGCTTTGTATAGAACCTTATGTGAAGTGTGGGCGAAGTCAGTAATATTTAGGGGCGCCCGTTTTTCGCGAAAAGATTTTCAGGACATGTTGTGTGCCAACACTCTTTAGTTCAGAACCACTTTCGTGATTCGGTAATTTGAACTGTCACTCGTATTATCTACCTGGCCGCGAATCACTGCCGATCAGTATCGAGATACTTAATTCCGATTGTCTCGCTCATGTGAGACACTCTTTTCACACGAAGATAAGTTGCGAATATTCAAAGGATTGCTACAAGTTTGCACGTAGGATATTGAAGTCTAAGCCTTCTGCGTAAATATTTTCGCGAAAAACAGGTGGCCCTAGTAATATTTCCTCACCCTGTCTGTAAAGAATGCGGGTATCGAAGTATCGCAGCAAACTCCATACAATCCAGTTAAGTTCAGACGACGTCATATTACTAAGGGCAGTGAAATTTCGCGTACAGATTTCGCGACAATATGCAGTTCAAAACACTGTGGGCTCGTCTAGCTTTTTGATTGGCTGAAGCATGTTCTGCTTCGTGTTAACTGTTCACTCACGAATCATGAAGGCACAGTGTCGGAATTACGTAATCAGCCAATAGAGTTATAACAACAGCGGAGGTATATATATATTGTATCGAAGTCTACCGTGTACTCCGATTTATTCACGAAAAATCAGTGGCCCTAAATATAACGTCAGCAGAACTCGGAAGTTTTAACAAGGTTGGAGAAGGGGGATGCTTAATAGTAATATTTATAGCGTGCGTGACACCTTAAAAGTGACATTCCTACCTTGTATGATTTATTTTTGTAGGTAAACATAATGGGGGCACGTTCTGATTGTTCCTTGAAAAAAAAACTCATTTTCCCCCGACGTACTGCGACGTAGTTGAAGTGCCAAGTAAACAACGGCCTCAAACTTTAATTTCGTGTTTGTTGTCGAACTGAGTGTACGAGGACGTCGCAGTCACGGACGAAGAGCCCCCCGCGGCGGCGTCGTCACAGCGGAGATTTAATGAGGGATCCATGGCGGGCCGGCAGCGGATTGGCTGCGGAAACCCGCGCCGTCGTCGACTCAAAGGCGTCGTGTCGCTTCCTCCGGTGCTCCACAATAATAATAATAATAATCCCTCTGCAGCTCGTGGTCTTTTTTCTATCTCCTCGCCGCCTGGTCATTGTGCTCAGCCGGTGCCCCTTGCCTTTGGCCCCCGCGGCAGGGGGGGGGGAGTCGGTGGCTCTTTTCTTCTCGGCTTAATGGCCGCCGTGCAGCGCCGCGGTACAGTTCCTTCGCCTGCGCCGGCATTGTCTCTCTCCGGCGCGGCGGCTGGCCGAGCCGACGCCTCGCGTCGCACTTACTTTGCCACGGCTGCTGAGCGCCGTATTCCTGTCTTTGTTGTGTCGCTTAACCCCGTCCCCTTACACACCCCCCTCACTTCCTCAGGGCTCCTTCCATTCCCGCCCTGCATCCGCGACGTGTGCGACTTACCGTTTCCAAGGCCTTGATAACACTCTACCCTGATGGCAGCACTTGCTATAAGATACCGAGTAAATTTGCCACGTTTTTCTTAGAATAATATTGTATGTATATTTTCAATACAGTATTAAACTTCCTGTCTACTATAACCCATTCGGACCCAGTGTACACAGTTATTTTATACATAAAGCTGGTGCTGTACACACGAAGGCTCGGAGACCAAATTATCTTTCATGCGGGTATTTGACTCATAGACCGTGTTTCTGCTTGAGGTTGTGAATGACTCATATTACTACAGTCGATCACAAATTTCACAGCTCATTAGTCGTGATAATAAAACGAGAGCATTATTACAATAAGTACGAGATGGATCAAAAACTCCTCGTTTGCGACACGTGAAATCATAAATTAATGTAGGTAGGTCTGAAAGGGGAAGTGGTCATCCCGGGATAAATCATGTGAAATTAATTTTTCTTCGTGATTCAAATTTGTTTCCGGAAACCTAGCATCATATTAGTTTCAACACAAAACAAAACTAAAAATTCTGCCAACCCAATGATATTTGACAGCCAACCAATAAAAGCTGCTCTAGCGGAATCGCTGAAATCTCTACGATTATTCTAGTGACTGCGATAGAGATAATGTTGATTTTAATTGACTTACTGCGAGTTCCGCTGTTCCTAGTCACTAGTCTCACATTAATTCCACTTGTTCGCTTGTTAGTGGAAACTCAATTGCTGTGTAGTTCTTCTTAAAAAAAAGTATCGAGATTGCTCCACAGAGCCGGTTTTGTGTCGCGCGGATAGTGTGTGTGACCTGCATTCGGAAATGTACTGGGTTCGAATTTGACCAACAGCATGATGGCGGGGGAATTATTTTTAAGTTTTTAATTCCCATCTATACGAGGATTGAGTTTATATCATCCTATAACGAAAAATACTGGATTGATTTACTTTCGGGTAAAGCCAAATTTATTCATGCATCGTACACTAGTTGTATACGAACAGACAAGCGTATATTTCTTGTAGTACCAGACAACCTACGAAACAGCCACGAGTAATCTCTAAGTTCAACTTGAACATTCTTTTGTGAAAATATAGTAGGAACTTGGCCAAGAGTCATTACAGCATTGTGTGCGGATATATCTATATAAAAGCTATTCACGATAAAGTGAGTACTTTATGGAATCAACCTTAGAAAAAAGTCACTGACCCTGCCTGCGTGTACTTTAACGAGCGCACTGAATGACATGCGCCCTGTAAAGTTGGTAACGACGGATGGAAAGTAGTTCCATATCTTAACGTCAAATAAAAAGTGTTAGGTAACCATTTTAGAATAATTTAAACGATTTCTTTCACTTTCTGTTTTATAAATGCATCGAAATGTAAAATGAGCAGATTTGTAAAATATTTACTTTTCTAATAACTACAGTTTCACTTGACCGACGAATGAGTAAAGCGATGAGGCCTATGGCAATGTTAATTTTACATAAGGTGTAAGAATACGCAACGTGCACGCGCAGGGCTTTCAAAAGTGCTCATTTTGCCGTGAACAGTCTATACACTAGCTTGGCCTTTCTTTGCACTACACAGGAAGGCTTTTGCCAGTAAGCTTCGCAGATATTCCATATTCCACTTGAGGTGCCAAGAATCCTCCATCCAGTGCTTGAATTTCTTGCTTGCGGGTATTTTTTGTAAATTGCATTGTACTATAGCGATGAGCTCATATGTCGTTAACTACGTGGGAAACACGTGGCAAATAGTTTGTTTTCATAAATTGAAATAATTTTTTTTTCCCGCGTAGCCATAGTTACATAGTTTACCACTTTCTTGTCTAGCCTATTACATAAATGATTACGAAATATTATAGCTCATAACCTTGATTTGCGAAACTTCTTGTTGTTGATAGAAAGCTACTATGTCCTGTAATTCATCTGATACGACCAATAAAAACAACCAGTGCTACATATAAACGTGGATCTACGCACAGAAAAGTGATGAGATTATTGGCCGCCCAGACACTCGTGGAATTTTTTTGCATACTGGGAACTTTTCGACCAGTGGTGTACGAACATATTTATATTAGTATTCATGATGTCTTTAAACCTAATTCGTATCTTTAAGTATGTTGTCTATCAACTTCGGATTCTGAACAATAAAACAACTTCTTTTTTTTTTTGTAACCGAAAATTCCCTGGTAATGCTGGCGATGCGAACTCTCCAAGTTACCAGCGAGTGCTATTGATTTTCGATTAGAAGTCGCAACACGCGCTATCAATCAGATATTTGGAGTTTCGCTGGGGATGATCTAATGAGTGCAGGTTAATCCGCCAGATATATAAGCAGAATCGTGATAATCCACTTTTTCTTTTTGACCTTTTAACTCTGGATATCCGGACTCAGGATATTACGTAGTAGTTCTTTTCCGTGTTTTCTGGTACACTCTGGTTTATCGTTAGTTCTCGCGTCCCGTTCTCGCCGTCAGCAGGTGGCGTGTCTTAGGGCCGGTTGCACCCATCGTGGTACGAAACTCGATCTGAGATCGTATCTAAGATCGACACTGAAAACTGTTACACCATTCGAGTTCAGAGCTGGACTTGAGATCGAGATTAAGTTCATTTCGAACCGCCAAAATTGGCGGTTTGAAATCTCGATCCGAGATCAGCAGCCATCGACGACAAACGTAGTTTAAAAAGACGCCAACAGATAACTACGTTCGATTGTTTTCTTGGGAAATTAAAACAACATTATACGTACTTGAATATTATTCAGTAAAACTAGTACAGCGATAATTCACTTAAAACAGATAAAACATCGCAAATCTGTTCTATCTATTATGAAAAAATACGCCTACTTCCATGGCGTCATATATTACGAACCAATAGCAAAATTTGTCTCATGCTTAATATCGGAGATTCACATTCACGAAATTTCGTTGGTGCAACACGTTTACACTGGAACAAAGATCAAACTGGATTCTGGTTCGGAACTAGGATCATTCGATCTCGGATCGGGGGTGATGTTAGTGCAACCGGCCCTTAGACGATGACGCGTGACGTGACGAGGAGAAACTCCATGTGGAGGGATTGTTATTGCCGAAGCGATGTCTTCATCAAGGATACATCTGACGTAGTGGGTGGGCGCTAGCCAAGGGCCGTTGTCCCGCGAGATTGTTCCCTGCTGGGGCAGACGCCGCCCTGGGGCAAGCAGACACGACGGCACAGTGACGAACAGTTCGTCAGTCAGTGCCCAGTAAACTTTAGTTCACTTTAGTGGGCCAAGGAGCATAGCCTTTATACCCAGAAATATAGTCATATCGGGGAAAGAATTACACATTAGAAGCAAGTTAAAAACACATCATTGCCGAAGAAATCGAAAATGCCAGAAATCTCAAAGCAGCCATCAGAACTCGCAAAACGTCAAATAGGTAGACCACGAATAACGGTACCTCCGCCGCGTCAGGCTACAGAAGACTGCCCAGCAGTTTGGGCACGCGACGCGAGTTCCCTCTCGCTCGCTAGTCTGTAGCTCGTCACGGACACGTCTGTAGCTGAGCTACAACAGAACGGCCCTGCAGCACATGCGCCATCCCACAAACATCCGGTTATTCTGGTAACAGCAGTACGCGACACTAGAATACTCCATGTTTTTGAGACAGCTGGTAGTAAGACCAACGCTACGGCGCACTTCTTTTTCCTCTTGCGATGTTCACCCCACTCGTCCCCTCTGAGATATGCTCAGATACCTGCCGGCCATAGTATCTATGGGTGTTCTCAAAAACCGAGAACCATGTTTTGATCCAAGGCCATGCGCTAGTCTTTCGTCTTCACAGTTATAAATTCTGTTCTACGCACCTCGCAGGTGGGATATTTCTCCGACAAGTTTCCTTCATATTTCATTGCGTGAGTGTTTTATCATAGAGCTTTCCTCCCAAGCATTTTCGTGCGACTTATTCCCTGTCCTTTTAAATAGCAAAAACAGGCAGATTGTATTTTTTAACAGTCCAGCGTTTATAAGCTTAATGTAACGTAGTTATTGTACAGGTGCCCGTAATAAAAGTAATAATTGTACTGCTTTAACCTCCTACAAATGAGAGACAGACAAGTGCTTTTAATTCACGTCATTTGTAAAAAAGAATCTGATTTAAAAATTGCAAATATTCCGTGGAATTAAACAATGTACATAATATGTGTAAATTTATCTCCGCGTCTTCACACAGTTTGAGGCAATCCTTGTCATTTATTTCAGTACAAATGTTAATATTTTGACTGGTATGTTGGTTTTTATTAGTTATATGTAATGATATGTCTGAAAAATTTTATAAACAGTTTCGTGGTTTCTTAGGTGAATCATCGAAATTTTTACCTTCGGGAACGCTTCATTGGCCTTTCACTATAATTGGCAGGAAATAGTCCTCTGCGTTTGCTTCTCGCCTATACTGCATGAACTGTGGAACTTATTTTGGCGGAAGTACAAAATTGCAGAGTACTTGCTTACATGATTATCGTGAAGAGGATTATAGCTAAAATTCCGAGCGGGGGTAGATTGCCAATGTCGTCGGTACCAATATAACTTGGTAAGTTCGCTCACGGCTATTCTTATTCTGGTTAGGTTAACGTTATCATATGTGTCAGTTTGTACCGCATACATCTGATGGCCTTTCTTATTTATGTGCTGCTTGCTATACAGAGTGCCCGAAAAGTATTTCCCTGAAACCGGTGACGAAATGTTGGCAAACTAACCAGGTATTTTGTTGCAACAGGAGAACGTATAAGCAAGTCACTATGTGAGCGCCCTTGATACCATGTGGCGCATTTTATATTACTCAACATCAGAGGAGGGATCGATGCAATGACTGTGGGTATCGGTTTTCGCAGAGTTACATGATCTGATACATAGTTCTGTAGATATTTTCCTTGACATAACCCTATAGGATAGAAATATACTGGGGTTATGTCAGGAGAGCGTGGAGGCTAAGCTGTCGGGCCATCACGACCGATCCATCGTCCAGGAAAAGTCGTATCAAGATAGACAAGAACCTCCGAACCCTAATGAGGCGGTGCATCTTCTTGTTGAAAAATGGCATCTGGACGATACTCAAGCTGCTGTGGAACAGTAAACAATTGCAACATAACCAGATACACTGGTGCCTTCAGGGAAAAAGAATTGTGCGATAATTTTGTCATGCAAAAGAGCGCACTTTGGGTTGCCTCTGGTACATACTGACACCTCACCAGGGGGCTCCGAACCCCAAATACGCACGTTCTGCCGCTTCACTACACCAGTGACAGAAAAGGTCGCCCCGTAAGAAAAAGCAACACTATTGAAATAGCCTTTATCGCCCTCAATACGTGATAACATTTAGACTGCTATGTTATGCCAATACGTGACGTCGTTGGGCTACAAAGTCTGAACAATTTGCACTTTGTATGCACGGAACAGTAAACGCCTGTGTAAGATATTATGAAGAGAACATTTTGACATTTGTAATTCACGAGATGCTCTACGCACTCATTTCTTGGAACTTCGCACAATAGACTGTTTCCCTGCTTCCACCCTTTCAGCTGAGGTTCATGGTCGGCCAGTTGTCGGTAAGTCAGCAACATACCCTGTGTTCATGAACTGGTCATACCACGGCTTAATGATCTTCACATCGGGCGGCATATTTCCATGCGTTGTCTGTAAGTTCCTCTGCACTGTTATTGGTGACCGGGTCTCGTGGTACCAGAGGACACACGGAGCATTTTCCGGATTTGTGAACATGTCCGGTTTCCTGGACAGTGCAACAGCTACGCTACATCCACGTTACTGAAACCTGCAACAAAATACTTGGTTACTTTTCCAACGTTTTGACATCAGGTTCACATATCTTTCTTACATATAGCTGATATAAATAAAATGCGTAAACAGGGAAACACTTTTCGGACAACTTGTATCTCGTAAGGACAACTTTGCTTTCATGAATCTCAACTTTATCTGCCGACGTTATATATTTTTGAAACATTCTTATTTTGTTCAATGTCGCTATTACCATTATTTTTTTTTTAATTTGTGTTTTATAAATTGTTAGAAGAAATTTTTCACTTTCCAGTCAGTTAGGAAATGTAGAAACAACGTATTTACGAAATCCAAACAAAGTCACGAACACAAACGTAGGCCGACTAACATTTTACATGAACGTAAAAGACATTACGAACACCGTTTTTTTTTTCACCCCATTTTTTTTGTTTGACAACGTTACTGCTTGATTCAGTCAGTGTCCATAAAAAAAGCCAACAATAAAATCAGTTATACGGGTACAATTTTTGTATTCCTAATCTGCTACGCATTGCGGATCAGACTCCGTTTGCCCAGTACCTACTCTTCAGCAAAATAAAGAACGTACCAGAGTTTCCTTTCGTGACTGGTGAACCTGAGACGGCATAGAAGAAAATCGCAGGCATGTGGACGGGAACCATGTAACTGTGCTGTTTGGCTTATGCCACTGAAAAAGCATGCATAGTTTTCTAAACTTAGCACTCCTGCCTTTTGAAGGGTATTATATAGTGGTCGTTGTAACGAATAGAATCACGGCTAGACAGGGTGATGGCCAGCTATGCCTTTATCCTGTGGTTGGAATTGTTGTAGTTTAATAAGTAGGTGTAGTGAGACAAACATAACACTTAAGAGGAGTCCCTTTATTTTTTCTCACTCTACTCTTAAATTAGACGATAAAAACATACCATAACTATAACTACCATTATTTGCAATTTGCTACCAAACAGAAGAACAAGCAGAGACGTTGGGTTGTGGTTTAATAACATGAATAATAGGGCAGTTACTTGAATAAAATCATTACTGTTTGGAGTAATGAGTTAAAAGAAGCCAAGTAGCCTTTGAGGTAATTGTCAGCAAAATATATTAGCCTTAAGTATAACTGTAAAAATTCCATCGTCTTTTTGACTTTGAGTTGAGGGAAATATTGATTGGGAGTTTGTGTCCAGGTAGGAAGTCAACTGAGCTTCTTAACACACCAGGGTGTACGCAGGCATATTAAGAGTGTTGGGTTCGCAAGGTATATTATGTAGTTAATTTAGTTTCTGCCTCGTGGAGAATATACCAACTTATATGCTTACAATTTCTATGGTAGCAGATGTCGATCTCCATAGTAGTATTCATGATGGTCCGGCGCTGGATGACGTGGTAGAGACTCCTCGGCATCTTCCCTGCAGAGACTTGCGAGTCTTCTGCGACATTACTGTCCCGTATAGCGCGTTAAGAATTTACATAATTTAAAGCTATCTCAGAACACGGAAGTCGTCCGAGCAGGCCTTTTTTTATAGGCTTCAAATCTTTGTTGTGTCTTCTTAGAACAAACTCGTTTGATTTACTTCGGCCTGGGATTCCTCAAAATACAAAATACCTAACTAGGCGAGCCGACCAGGCTTCCTGACCCTAAAATTAAAGCTGGCCCCAGAACGAAGAGAAATTAAACTTTCAAATAAAATTTGCAAAGCCAAACAATTCTGGGGGGGGGGGGGGGAAACTTTTGTGCAAATATTATAGCCGTAGGTTAGTGTCGTGTGCGTTCCAATACGTCGCTGATCAGCCAAATCAACAGTCTCAGAACATCGTGCATTTCCACAGAACTAGAACTATCAACAAGCTTTAATTACCACTCCTAAGATTTATAACATCACGTCAAATAAATATACCAAAGTCAAAAATTACTGAGATTAAAAATATATACACGTATGTTAATTTCATGAGCATGAACATTAATAAACACAAAATGAAAATAATATGCACGTGAATAATAAGGAGCATGTCAATAGATATGTGAAAGGAACTATATATGTGACGTAATAGGCTTTCGTTGAATAACAATTTCCTCTACACGTCCAGATAAACGCAGAATTGTATGGCGCTTTCCATTCGGTCATCGCCATGCCACGTGTTTGTTAAAAGCATTAACATAAAATCTCGAATATTTCTTTATTTATATCAGGTTACAGCAAAGGTAAAGTTATGGTCAGTGCGTTTGCACGATCCGAAACCAGCACCAGCACAGCCATAGATTCTCAGCGTGTAAAAATATCATGTGTTACTGGCACATATGTGAATTTTAACCGCGTGTTGCTTGTACAATGAACTATCGGAACTTTTTATTATTGCATCATGCCACATAGATCTTTACTTTACAGACTAGAAATGTAGGTGTTTGATTCTCGGACCAAAGATCTCTTGTGTTGGAAAACTCCAAAATAAAAATGAATGCTCTAATTGTATTATATTCCTTTTCTTAAAGGCTATAATTTTCTTGTACAAACCTATTAAAAATTTTTTTTTTAAATCAAAAATTGTATTTCCGAAGCTGTCCGTACAATTTACGATCTAGGCAGGCGGACGTCATATTAATTCATTAGGTTAATATGCCTGTGGACCGTCGTGGGTAAGTATTATGATTATTTATTATGCCGTAGTGCGCTCACTGAGAGCTAATTTATTGCCGTTCCGCTAGGGGTGAAAATTCTGCTTGCTTCTAATAGTGATAACACCACTAAGTTTATCTTTCCTCTCTCTCTCTCTCTCTCTCTCTCTCTCTCTCTCTCTCTCTCTCTCTCTCTCTCTCTCTCTCTCTCTCTCTCTCTGGACGCCTGCGTCCATTGCCGCGATACCACTGCTCACGCACTTTATTTTTGTTTGTTTGTTTGTTTGTTTGCTAGCCGACGGCGTAAAGGGGTGAGGTTTTAGAGGGTGTAAAGGAAAGGGAGGATGGGAGGCAGTTTGTTACCGTAGGTTGTCCGGGCTCGCCAGACAAAGGTCGCAGTTTGTCGCGCGATGAAATTATTGCAGCTGTTTGTCAGGTGGCGAACAACCGCCGCGATGCTGTTTTGTTTTCGCCGCGGCGGAGAAATAAAAGCATCATATCTTGTTAACCAAATACAAAAAAGTGAAATAATTACTGCGAAACGCGCAAAAAATAATACGCGAGAAGTTTGAGAGTAAATGTTTTTGAAGATTTTTTTTTTACAACATTCCACCTTCCATTACCCTCCCTCGACATTTTTATTAAATTATTGGTAAATGCCGCCGCTTTCTCTGTTTTCATCCTGTGGATGGACGGTATCGATTTAGTTTCAACTGGAATTGCATGTGTGGAATTTAACATGCCCAACGAAACATTTTTTATGAATACTAAATTCCACAGAGAGTTGATCGTTTAGCGTATCGAATAGCACAGTTATCCATACTGCGTGAATGGAAGTACGCGTGTAGGAGTTACGTAACATTTCTGTCAAGATACTGGTTGTGCGTGGGTCACGGTTTGGAAACACTTTCTAAAGCCCTGTTCAGTTCCTTCTTTCAACTCCTTGCGTTATGTTTTCACCGCATGTAAAAAATATCACTAACCTAATGACTCGTATGCACTATATAAGAGCTGTTGACGATAAAGTGAACACTTTTAAAATCAACCTTTGAAGAAAATAAGTCACCGGCCGTTAACTGCACGTACGCTATCGTACACACTGACGGAAGCATTCGGTTCAGTTGGCAGAAAGTTTTATAGAGTAGTTCTAAGTTTTGACGTTCTACTACGAGTGAAATGTTACAATTTATAACAAACCAAGTAGGTTTTTTTTTTTTTGCCGTACGTATATTAGTTTACAAATTGACACCTTATTATCATAAGATACATTTTCTGCGACTTTATTAGACTCGTAGCAGTGTAAATGTCATGCATGGTGATAGGATATAAAAGTGAAGAAATCAATGTCTATAAACAAACTTCACTGACTGATCTTGAAAGATTGACAACTTCAGTTCCGTACTTAATCTAGACCACTATAGCTGGTTGCCATTACCACCTGTTTTATTTTTATTATAAAGAAATTCTATATTAGTTATGATTATATTTATTTTATTCGTGTGCGGGGAACTCTAGTTTATTGTCTTTCGTGAGAAGGGGATGGTTTTGTAGCTCTTCTTATGAGGATAGCAATTATAACTGCCCATTATTTTCATGATACAGTGTAAAATTTTTCCCGTGAAGAAGTAGCATTCAAATCATTATAACTCGAAAGTTGTAACTTCACTGAATGAACAAAACGTGATAAAGGTGTCGCTGTTCTTACCGATGCAAATAATACCACTAAACATTTTCAGAGAAATTAAGCTCGTTAATAAATATCGGTGGGTATTTTTTAACGTAATGATTTAGGCTACGTGCAATTCAAAACCTCCGCTAGAACAAAATGTGATGTATATGTCCCTGTCCATACCGATGTGAGAAATGCACGATGCAAACATTTTGAGCAAATTTAACCCAGCACTAAAAAATCATAAAATGTACTAATGTAAAGTGTTTTTCTAAGGCCATAAAAATATTCCAGCAACAGTTTCGAAAAACTTGATTTACAAAGTACACAAACTTACTGTCGCTTTGTAATTCCTATTCTCAATTCGTGAATACATGGCACACCTTGGATGATTACTTCACTAGAATCACTTTCCGGCTATTGATACAAAATAATTTAATTTTTAACTTAGTCAGTTATCAAAACACTTGAGTTGTTTCTTGAAACCAACAAACTTTTAAACTTCAGAAAGTTAAAACCTTGTCGCTCGCGCTTTATGATGGTTAAGGAAATGGCGGACCAAGGCACACAAGCAACCCTTTTTGTATTTAATTTCACCGAAGAAGACTGTATTTAATGAAGTATGCAAATACAAAATTAATCAACAGCAGATATAATATTCCGACACCACCAGCAAGGAATGCTTGCATGTAGATAAATCATGACGAGAAAAAACTCAATGACATTACCCGAGTAGAGAGGCTTCACATAACCGCAATGTACGAATGCTCTACCATCATTTCTCAAAATGTTTTTAAAGTCAAGCTATATAGCCCAAAACAAATTGTACTTTAGTCATTTAAGAGCGTAATTTTAACCATAAATGCTTTAACTATGGTTAAAGTTGTAAACTGTAATTCGTAAATACAGGATACTAATGTTTTGCATAATCATTGCGAAATTCGCCAGTATAATAAACATGCATCTAGTAACAACCATCAGCTGACACAATACTTTACAAATGAGGCCATTTGCTGTTTACATGCTGTGTATGTTGGTTACAATGGCTGTAAAAAATTACTGAAGTTATATGAAGTGGAGAACATTCTGTTATAATAGTAAATATGCTTCTACTAAACGATTTAATATTGTAATGAGTATAATAAAATGTTATCAATTAACCGATTCCCTGTGGCTACCAATTTACTCAATATACTCTAAAGGCTGTTCACGATAAAGTGAGCACTTTTGAAATGAACCTTAAAAAAATGTCACTTCCCCTGAATGCGTATATTTTTATTGACACAGTGAGTGACATTTTCCCTATAAAGTTGTTAACGATGGATGGAAAATAGTTCATCTTAACGTCGAATAACAAGTTTTAGTAAACCATATGTGATAACTTAAATTATTACGTTCGCTTTGTTTTTCTTTTTTTTTTTATGCATCGAAGTGTAAAATTAGCAGATTTGTATATTATTTACTTTCCTAATAATTTCAAGTTTTCTTTACCGACGCATGAATAGAGTGATGAGGCCGATGGTAATGGTTATTTTATATAAGGCGGAAGGACACACAACGTGCATTCAAGTAGATCTTTTAGCAGGGTTTTCAAAAGTGCTCATTTCACTGTGAACAGCATATACCAGTCTTGCTGCAAGTACTTCTGCTCAAGTGTTTACTTTAAAGTAATTGCTAGTAACCTGAAAAGTTCGCGAGTTCAATGACCTGCAGGCTACACTCTACAGTCTTGCCAATTTGAACTGTGCATTGGTTGTCTGCTGTCACAGCGGAAGGCAGTGATTGGGCCAGTTTTCTCCAGGAGGTGTCAAACACCGCGTGGATAAGTTACTAAAGTTATATGAACACACGTGTGTTGAACTCTAGCTTGTCTCAAAAGGAATCCGTGAATTCTTGAGGTCTCTAGTAATTGCGCGTATCGCCAAGCGAGCACGAGCGCGCGCGCACACACACACACACACACACACAGTTTAATAACAGAATACTGAAACAGCATTGTATAAACTACATTTTAAGTTCCTAATCACCGTAAGGGTCCAGTGAATTCGTGTCGCATAATATAAATTTTGCAAAGAAAAGTTATTTGCAGGAAAATCCATTGATACATTTTTTTTTCTGATCTAGTGTTTCAAATACCAGACGTCATATTTAGCTTTCAAAACGTTTAATTGCCGCAACGCAGATCCCGTATTTTGAATTCATCTCTACGGTCGTTAGGAATTATTTACAAGGTATAATAATTTAACCTCGTCAACGTAAATGTGTAAACAGCATATTGTTTTTTTTTTTAAACAATATTGGTGACATAATACCAACGAGCAACTGTCAATGTTTCGTTCCGCCCTCATTTTTGCATCTGCATGTAGTATTTAGACGTGTTTTCATTTCTTTGGACAATAAATACAAGGTATTAAAGAACACATTAAAAGAGTTGTTTAATTTCCGCTGTGCAGTAACAGCAACCACAGAAATTAATGATTACTGAAAAAAAAAGGTAATAATAGCTTCCGGGAATTTGCTGAGCGTCATGGAAAACTGTGGCTCTACTCGTTCCGGCCTGCCAACCGGGTGGTTGTAGAATATAAACAGGAGAATTGTTGAAAATTGTTAGGCAAACAGTAAAAGTTGTTCCTGTTGATGCGGGGAATTCAGTAAACAAAATACTTTTGGACAGGACTGTGGGCGTCGAGTTTATGCTGAATCCCTGTTATTCACCCAATAAAAATAGGCAGAGACCTGGAAATTGCGCGAGCTTATTTGAAGGATGAATTAAACATTATCCGCACGTACCTTATCGTTTCTGCTTTTATTGAATCGCAATTTGTTGGGCACGCCTCGGGCGGCTTTTGACCAATAACGAACCTCCAGGGCAAATAAGGACCGTATCCCGTGCTACCTGGTCAGTTGTTCAACAGGAGTCTAGCTTGTTACCACATGAATCCGCGTATTTTCCGGCTCTCTATAGGCTATTCACGGTAAAATGAGCACTTTTGAAAGCCCTGCGTAAGATCCATTTGTATGTACGTCATTTGTTCTTCCGCCTTATGTAAAGTTATCATTACCATGGGTCTCATAGCTTTCTTCAGGCGTCGGTCAAGTGAAACTGTAAAATTATTAGAAAAGTAAGTATTTTTAAAAAATCTGCAAATTTTTACACTTCGGTGCATTAAAAACAACAGCAATCGATAGAAATAATTTAAGTTATCACATATGGTTGCCTAACACTTTTTATTCGGCGTTAAGATATGGAACTACTTTCCCCTCCATCGTTACCAACTTTTACTGGGCTCATGTAACTCAGTGCGCTCGTTAACATATATGGAGGTGAGAGCAGTGATCTTTTTCTAAGGTTGATTTCAAAAAGTGCTCACTTTATCGTGAGTAGCCTTTATCATGGGTAAACGAGATTCCTTAGGACAATTTGCGTAGGAAAGATTTACACCGCAAGGTCCGCTTGTGTTCTAAACAGGCCACTTAAGTTTGCGCTTATTTGAAAAATTACGGTTACTTGTGTGTAAACGTTTTTGTTTGGCCGCAATTTCTGTTTAATACTGGCCGAAGCCGAAATATTCAGTTAAATTTACTTTGTACTTATCGTGCATGTCCTCCAGTATTGGTTACAATCGTAAACAGCGAAAATGCAATCGTGTTTACCATTGAGTTTCCATAAACACGCTAGTTTTTAAGTTTAAAAAAAATACTCATTCAAGAGCGAAATAAAAATAACTACCACAAAAAGGAATTTTTTGATTTTGTTGTCTCGTTTAAATAAAGTAGTTGTGTAATCTTAACATTTGATAGATCCAGTTTTACAACGGAATATTTAACGTCGTGTGGAAATATTTCGTGTAGTTTCCTCTTTAGTGCGAAGAACAAAATCTATTACTTACGTTGGTTCTAACTCACTAAATATCGGGAGATTTTACACGACTATATTAATTCTATAAAAATTAATATTATCCCATTTGTTTGCGTACAAAACAGCGAAACTCCTTTACGCATGCAACTGCCGTGCCACATAACTGCGAAAATTATTTTTCAAACTATTAGCATTGAAATCCCCGACCTGAGTAGAATAAATGTCATCTTAGATTTAAGTTGCTTTGTTGTAGTACACCAACAATAAGTTGAGATAGCCTATTTGAAGGGCGCTTAACAACGACGCCTGTATTGTCGACTAGCCTGCAGTGAGGTTGACGTATAGCAGTAATGGTATGCAAGTGGGGGGTAAGGTGGAAGTACGCCGAGAAAACCCGCCGGCTCAACGACAAATTTCGATTTGGTTATTTTATTTACCTGTGTTTGAGGCGTTTGCTTTTTGTCGCTTCAGCTGCGTTGCAAAACGTTTGAATTTTTTTTGACGAAACCATTAAACGTGTCCCCTATATCTTTACATACGGACATAAACTATACCTCAGACTATGAGGAATACTGTAAGAATTATTTTGGAGCCCTCCAACATCGTTTAAAGCTGGTATTTTTTCAGACAGCTGTATCTTAAAACATACCACCAGGACATGAGCGAAACTATGACAGGTGCCTGTATTGAACTTTGCGTCAACGAAATTACAGGGTCTCCACTTCAAGTCCCGTAGGTACACGCAATATGACGAAAAAATTGCATACCAGGATTCAGAGCCTTGCGCCTAGTGGTGATATCACTTGTTGCATGTGTCATTGTAGATGTCCAATACACGCCACAGGAATGAAAATATTTTGTGTCTACGCTATCTTTAAGATACATTTTCTGACTGCTGTATCTGTTATTATATGTTGGATGAGTCTAATGTTAATCAGTCATAATGAGTAATACGTCAAAGAAGATTTAGTTTGTACGAAATAATTGCTTGTTTGAAGGCAATTTCATATTTATTACGCTTGCAAACACCTAGCTTGTTGGATAATTGGCAGTGTATCTCAACAGACATAACTTAAATTTTACTGTTCCAAAAATTTAAGATTTTTATTTATATTTTTCGACTGCTCCTTAAAAACATAACCTCAAAATAAGTTATCAGTGAAGTGTGGTGAACTGCTGCAAGGTAAGTTGTGTCTTTCTCTGTGGTATACCTAATCGTTTGCTAGTTTACACATCGGCCACTTAAACGTGGTAGTGCGCTTGACTTCACAGCATTTGTGTAATTGGTGCCCCGACGCTCTCTCGTGAGTGGCCGCGATACATACAGTTTCTCCCTGCTCCGCTCTGGTTACTGGTTTCTGCTGCGAGCCACGAGTGTGTACAGCACTGAGCAAGCACCAGCTTACCTTGCAACACTTCACCACACGCCACTGGTGCTGCGATTACGATCTATGTTAAGTAGCTATACTAAATATTCGTCGCGAAAATGTGGTGTGAGGCGGCTCGGTACATCGTCTAGAAGGGCGTACATATCGCGGACCGCGGCCGTAGGAATTTCTCAATTCGAAGTGAGTGAGTGAAGAGATTTCGACGGCTCGTAACATCGAGGTCTTGAGAGCCGATGACGGTAAATCAAGGTGAGGCATGGAGCAGCGCCGGAATGCAAGCACGAGGAAAACTGGAGAACCCCGAGAAAACCCATCGACCAGCGACATCGTCCGGCATTATTCCCTCTTGCGAAAATCCGGGTGCGACCCTGCCGGGAATCGCATCCGGTTCACCTTGGCGGTAGAGAAGTGCTCTGGCCGCTGCGTAACCGCGGCCCCGACTGCATAGAGTGATACCGCCGGACAAAATGTAGCCTACAGTTCACCTTGCCCATTTTTATGTAAATTTCTTTATCACAACATAAGATTACCAAAGTGTGAAAATCAGACCCTTACGAATATCCCCTAACCCCTAATCTACAATCATCAGAAATATAGACCTATGCCGGTATAACACTTTCAGTTAGCTTATGCGGAGACCTGTAAAATTCGCGCTATTGTTTGGCTTCAGTGTAAACTTCACAGTGCTATATATACTCGAATTGGAGTCGTTTCTCCATTGACGGTTGTATAGATGTGAAGTTACTCCCTTTTCGACTGAACTGCACGTGATTGGACTGCACAATTGCCACGTGTTCATTTATTGGCGCAGAGTTACACAGGGTGTGTCAAATAGAGTATGGTCCAATGACAAACTTACTACAAAGGTACGTGTGATTGAATTATTTGGGGACACATTAGTGTCCCCAAATAATAACGCGAACGTTGCAGTTCTCTAATCATATAGGAAATTAAAACCACTCGCGTGAAACGAAGGGCCCCCCCCCCTCCCCCGTTTTCCTTCGCTGGCTTATATTGTAATGGAAGAGAGGCAACGGTTAAAAAATAAACAAATAATTAACTGTTAGCTCTCGTGCCGCCGTCATTAACCGGCCTGACGCCATTATGTTGCACGAATGAAAATGGGACCGGCCGGGCGATAATGGTATTAGCGCATGTGCTGCGCAAGCAAGTGTGTAACAGCCGCCCGTCCCCCCCTTTTTTTCTCCACGGTGGCGTGTGTTTAATCGCCCGTCCTAGCGCACCTACACACAACCCCTCCACCCTCCAGTCACACCTGTGACACCCTGGCACAGAGATGACAATGGCCGCTGGCGACAAGCCCCTGACCGCACCCCCTTCCACGGCATTCAACCCTTCGCACGCACTTGCAGCCCCTCGTTAACATTTCGCCGGCCTTGCAAATGTGCGGCGTTATGGGTATACACTGCTGAGCACACGCACGGCCACCCTCCCTCCTCGCACCGCAACCAGGTTACACACTGACACGGGGAGCTTGAGCTCGACCACGCGATGAAGATGTGGCAACATCGATTTCCGTCGCTTGCTCGTGTTTCCGGAACGGAACGGGCGTCGGTTTATTTTTTTCCGGTGGGGATCAGGCGCTACCATCTTGAATTTTTCAATTTTTCCGCCATAACTTATATTTTGGTCGGTTCGCCGGAATTTTTTCGCACGACACAGAATAAATAATAGCTTCTTAAGCTTTACCAAGTCGTTACATTTAAATTTATAACTATTAACAGTTGGGAGGAAGTAAATTATTTTTTTCTTGCGGGCAACTACGACACTTAAACTGAACTCTGTGGTCGACAAACGCCAACTTCAGAAAATGTACAAAGGATTGCCCTGTGTTGTGTCGTTTCGTAAAATTCTATACAAAATATAAAATGCTGGTTTTAGCAAAAATGCTGAAAATCCAAGATGACGGGGACCGATCGCACTTAACCCATTGTAGACTATACTCGAGTGTAGCTCGTGCTAAGCTAATTTGAAAATTTCTTCTTTGCTCAGAACAAAACCTGCTTGGGTGTACAGCCTTTGTTCGGCTAGTGTTTGAAACAACCTCACAAAAGCACGTCAGCGCAGTAACAATGATATTGCTAACGATAGAATTTATTTTTTTATGGCTACTCAAAGGTACATAATTGATTATAAATCGTTTTGTACGATAAAGGATATTTGATTGAGTCAATATCAGCTCGGCTCTCCATTGGTTGATGACCGGCCAATAATGAACGCTGTAAAGTACAGGGTTGTGTTCGGTGTGGTATGGACCAATAGAACGATGGTGAATTCTAACACAGACACCAAACAGAACCGGTTTTCTTGCAGTAGTGAACATAGGTGACTCGCTTCCAATTTGTCTTAAGTGCCAGTAAATATGTGCAGACATCAATGTGTTAAGGCGGTTGCCTACCTGGTGCCTGGACTGTATTGTATTACGTATGAAAATACGCGTGGTATTTTTTTACGAAACAATTAAACGCGCATCCAATCCAATATGTTTACCTTAAAAAAAAAAGGGGGAAAAAAACCCAGACAAGGGCGAAATAGTACTTCGAACATATCCCGCACGCTATAAATATTATTTTGGAGCCCTCTCCAATATATCGTTAAAAACAGCTTTTACAGTCTACTATTTCTTAAAACATACTACCACCAGCACACGAAGAGAGCACTGCACGCCGCCAGTTCAGAGCCTTGTGTATAGCGGCGATGGGGCACTTGGTGTGTGTGTCAGTGTCGCCCTGATTGCTCCCCCGCTTCTGAGCTTGAAAACACGAAAACATATCCTAGTGGGAGAACGCCTTGTTGGGCGCCACCTGGTATTTTACGTGTTCTTGTGCTAGAAGCGAATGTCAGGGGCGGCACGAATGGACGCATTTAATGACAGCCACTGTGTATTTCACCACTTAGAGATTTTCGTGGCTATTTTTTTTAAATTTGAAAACAATGTTTCGTGTTTTTATAACAGCTATTGGCTACCGATTCCCGTAACCTACTGCGCATGTTCAGATATTTAAATATCTTTAATTTGTCAAATAAATCGCGAAACCAAAGCAGCCATCACTGCAGTTCTTGTTCACTAGGTTCAAAAGCTTCTGGTGCATGTTCGAGTAAGACCTATTTAAGACAAGTGAACGTGTGTTCCAGACCTAGCACCTTGGAAAATATGGCCACAAAAGTCGCTTCTACCTGACCTATTTTTTGGTGATTGAAACTTCTTAAAAGTATGCGGGCATGAAAACGCGTGATTTTTCACAATAGGCACACGCCAAGACTCCACACTGACGTACCGGCCACCAATCCGATGGCTGCTACGATAGCTGCTTTCGGGTTCTACCCCTTCTTAAACCGAGCATGAATATTTCCTCGCATTCGGGTAACGTGGCGCACGTCGCGAATTACTGGAGAGTTTTCTTACGGTACTCCCGCTACTTAATCACTTTGAGCATCAGCTCGTCGCGTCGAGCAATAATGACAAATCTTCCGGATGCCTCATTCAGAGGTCGCCGCCATGGCGCGAGTCATCCCCTCATGCACGATATATTTTGAATTTAACGAAACAAGCCAACCTCCCGTGGCGCAGTCGATTGGTGCGCCACCGATCAGGGGGACTATGGGATCTGGGTTCGAATCCTGGGTAAGGCATGGGTGTTAATTTAATATAGGTTATATGCTAGTCCGTAAGCCGTCCCCTGCTGAGCTTTCCAGCATAAACCCGGGGGACTTAAAAAGCCCTATACAATTCACTACAACAATACAATTTAACGAAGCAAGTTACGTTGTGTTGCCTACTGCCTGAATTTTGGGGACCCTGGGAACTTCGCGGGAGTGAAATCTGCGTATAGGTTTCTGAAGATAGGTGGTTCTGCTGTAGTTCGGTATTACCTCCCGCAGTAGAAACGGAAGATGAGAAAAACCAGTCTTGGATCGGGGCAGGAAATAATCCAAAGCTGAATAGATCCTCGACTCAGACGTGAATTGACCCAGGTAAGGTGACCTGCCTGACCACTGATCCCCCAATCGCCCGACTTTAACGACCATGTAGCGGACGCCATAAGGGAAAATGAAGACCATCAAAGATTTATCGCAGTATCCCAAAGTAAACGGCAAAGTACATATAAGAACGAGAATCAGAGGCGATGCGAAACGGAAATATCTTGCACAGGGTGGCAGAGGGGGTTGGTTGGGGGTGGACCGAGGACTGGGGAAATGCGAGGACAGACAAATGACCGCGGGCCGAAATGTTTGGAGCATGAGAGGGGCTAGAAGAAGACAATGAAATGGAAACCAGGAGAATATCAGCCCTCAGTCACGCGTCGCTAGGAGGATATTGCAAGGACCCGAGAGGAGCTGCTGTCCGCCGACGGGCAATATGGGGTCGTGGCAGGCGCATCGCCCCGCCGCGCCGTCTTTATGAAAATATTACGCTGATAAATCTCAAGACGCCGAGGCCCAACCCCACAAGCAGCGGGACGCGGACCGGAAGGAGAATGGTCGACGCGATAACTCGTTATGTGGGCGGGGGGAGAAC
Source organism: Dryococelus australis (assembly GCA_029891345.1). Classification (NCBI taxonomy): domain Eukaryota; kingdom Metazoa; phylum Arthropoda; class Insecta; order Phasmatodea; family Phasmatidae; genus Dryococelus; species Dryococelus australis. The sequence goes on from CM056996.1 coordinate 75,702,931, forward strand.
ATGCGAGGAGAACCAAATAAGGGACGGCTGGTTGGCGGCGCGCACGGAGAGACGTCGTCAATCGCACGCACATAAAGAACACCCGGCCAGCCAAAGAAGAAGTCTGTAACGGCGCCGGACAAAGTAAGAGAGAGAAAGAGCTCGGAGAATACATATTGCAGAAGCCGGGTTGAAAACGGCGTTTGAAGGAAACTGGGACGAAAACCGCAATCTAACGACGCACTGAACAAGCGAAAAAATTTAGCTTGGTCTTGTTTCCTTTCTTCAGCAAACCGAGAAACTAAAATTGAAGTATTTTAAGAGATAATAATTGGTATATTCTCCTATTGTATCTTCATATTTTAATCACTATAAAAATTGAGACCTACTGCAATTCAGAGATGGAGCCAGAGGTTGATATCGGGTAATACCCCTCCCCCTTTTTTTTCCGAAATTAAAATAAAATATTCAAAAATTAAATTTAAAAAATTATTCCAACTTTTATTTTTTTAGATGTAAGTAATGTGTGATCGCCTCTTGAACATGAAGGGCGTTTTTAGCATTTTGTGGTTTCATCTCTTTTATATATATATATATATATATATATATATATATATATATAATGAGGGGTTATAAATTGTGATGTGTAAGATTTAGATTTAGTTCATGCGGAAGCGCTTACATTGTCACCACGAACACTTCTGGGGTACATAACACAATCTAAGTCAGGAAAACAAAACAACCGCCAACAAAACTTCAGGTCATGTGCTATCAAGTTATTAGGCCAGTGATATGAGCCAGTACTGCACAAGACATTTAAGCGTTAGGGGCTTAAACGCGAAAAATTCGGAGCAGTGGTTTTAATGCACGCTCAATGCATGCGTTACGTCAGAGGTGACTCCGTCACACATCCAAGTGATACAACTGCGATGACTTTTATAATTTCAAAACAAATTAACCTCAAGTTCTCCACGTGGACTGAACATGCGAGCGATACCCCACAATCACAATCACATTAACAAAAACGAAAGAAATTGTGTGAATTCAGCGTCTGGAAAAATATCTAGACAAACATGACAAGCAGTGGGACTTTTCAACAGGTAAACAGGGTATCTGTTGCAGCGTATAGTTTTACGGTCCTGAAGACTGATAAAATAGTATTAGTAAGAGTCTTATATGTGTGTGTGTGTGTGTGTGTATATATATATATATATATATATATATATATATATATATATATATATATATATATATATATATATACACACACACACACACACACACATACACACACACACAGGCTGTTCACGACTAAATGAGCACTTTTGAAAGCCCTGCTTAAGATCTACTTGTATACACGTTGTGTGTTCTTCCGCCTTATGTAATATTAACATTGCCTTGGGCCTCATCGCTTTATTCAAGCGTCGGTAAAGTGAAACCGGGAAATTATCAGAAAAGTAAATATTGTACAAATCTGCTAATTTTTACACTTCGATGTGTAAAAAGAAACAGAAAGCGAGAAAAATAATTTAAGTTGTCACAGATGGTTACGTTACGCTTTTTATTCGACGATAATATAGGGAACTACTTTCCCCTCCATCGTTACCAACTTTACTGGGCACATGTAACTAATTGCGCCCGTTAAAATATATGCAGGTAGGAGCAGTGACTTTTCCTAAGGTTGATTTCAGAAGTGTTCACTTTATCGTAAACAGCCTATATCATTGAAGATGTCCCCTCGCGAATAACATGACGTCGGTTTTACAGACTCTTGCTGCGATTTCGTCTATCATGACATAACGAAATAAAATGTTCCTGCTGCACAGTACTTCCCAAGCATATGAGATAAATGATTATGATAAACTTAAATGCTAGCTAATCTGTACGCTTGCACTTTGTTCCTGCCTTTGGTAAGGGCGTAAGAGGAATGCCGCGTAGAGTATGCATGTGAGCTGCGCAGCAACCACTGCCCGTGTTCCAACAGTCGACTGATTTCCTGAAAACAGCACTATCAAAAACAACTTGTATAGTATTTGAGGCTAATACAATTTTTTAATAGGTAGGTGCTTCGGCTTCGAGATGTTTGTACATTTCCTCTAACCGAGTTTTACAGCCAGATTATGTTCAAGCTGGCCTAAGTATTTTATTCATCTAAAAGGACGGGTCTGTTTATAGGCGGTTCACGGTAAAGTGAGCACTTTGTGGCCGTTGTTACTTTTTCTATGAGCCATTTTTCATCCTTTTTAAAATAAATATTGCCATGTAATAAACATAATGCATATAGCCTACTTCATTGGACTCGGAAGTAAACATCTAATGATGCTGCAATAAAATTTATTTATTGACTACTATTACATATGAGAGGGCTTCAAAAAATGCTCACTTTACCGTGAATAGTCTATATCACTGTTAACTACGTGACTTCGACAGTTGGAGAGGCAGAAGACGTAAATCGTTCTACTGCGCAGCTTCAAAGACGTACATGAATGAAAGGATGCTGAAGCGAATTGGAGCCAGTCGCTTACCAGAGGAGCAGACCTCCCGTTCTTACCAGACCGAAGACTATGGTGTAGAGAAGCGGTAGAATGAGGGAAGAGAGGAGACGGGAGAGCCCCGATAAAACTCCCGTACGCCATCACGGAGGTGCCTGCTATACTCGCAACATGCGAGTCTTCGACAGAAAAATTATTCACGCTTGCCGTGTTGGGATAAAACTCGGAGACTTCTGATAGTGGAAACCTAACCCATCGAGCTTACACGGATACACGCCAGTTTAGTGGCTTAGATGTAAAAGTGGTGGGGCACAAGATGAGAGTTCCAGCGTCTCTGCTGGCGTTTCTTTTGCTGTAGTGTCTCAGAGGTGTAAAACATCTCCAGGTAGGCAGGGAAAGAAAGCAAGAAGCAATAAAAGACGAACCAGAAAGACACAGGAGTTCTTCGCAGTTTCTGCGTTGAGACGAGCACGTGACAGGGAGTGGAGTGAAACGAATTGGGCAGCTCTAGAGTGGGGATGGAATCCCGCGTCCAAGGTCAAGAAGCGAGGCAGCGATACGAGCGACCCTAACACGCACTTCTAACGCCTCATCGCTCCTACGCGTAAGGCACGTAGTGTTTCAGTCATGATGCTGTACTGTGGAAATTAGATCTGTTACAGTGGGGTTTTATTACACGCCATGAAAGCCCACAGATTAAACTACGTGCGTATGTTTGTACTTTTCTCTTGACGCTTAAGGAAACTGCATAGGCAAGCTTTAAAAATGCGATATTTGATCATTTTCACGATTTTTTTTCTCCAAGAATATAATTAATATGACAAAAGTAAAAAAATAAATAAATAGGGGGCATCGATAATATTTATTTATCTTTTCTGACAAAAAGTCGACTTTGCAGAACATTTATATACCGAGTTATGCGTATTTCACAAAAACGCCGGCAGCGGCGAACTTCAAATGGAGAATCAATATTAAACGGAATTTCTTCTAATTGCAACAATTTGAAAGCTATTTTTTTTTCAAACAAAAACATTTTGACGTGACCTTCTCAGAGAATATTGCCACATAAAATTATTTTATAAATATATGTTTATAGATATATTTATTCATGTTTGTTATATTGAATATTGCAGTTTGGAAGAAAAATATTTGAAACGAAACAATCGGAAATATGTATTAACGTAGCAACATTCCTTAAATAATTTCACGTTTTGTTTGAAACAGTTATCTTTAAAATTGACGCAATGAGAACGAATTTCGTTAAACATTGATTCCCCATTTGAAGTTCACGGTTGTCGGCTTGGTAGGCGGGGCCGTTAACAACGGGGACTTGACAGTTGACAGCCGACGAGGATCAACGAGGTGAGTATTGAACGGTGATGGAATGCTGCAAGGGGGGGGGGGGGCAAACTGGAGATCCCCGAGAGGACCTGCCGACGAGCGGCAGCGACCGGCACGATCCCCACGCGCGAAGATCCGGGATCGACCCCGCCGGGAATCGAACCCGGCTCGTCCCGGTGTGAGTGCTCTAGCCGCTGCGCCATGCCGCGGCCCTCACGGTGTCAGGGAAAGCCGGTCCATGGCGGAGTGAGCAGGGGAAGTGATTGCAGCGCTTCCCCTCATTAGCTCGCTGGCAGCCCGTGATAAATCTGCAAGGACGCCTTCCAACCAGCAGAAAGGAAAACAAGATCGCGCCCGGCGGGGGTCGGTGCGCGGGGAGGTTGGCACCCCTTGCCTAAGGGATGATAAATGATCCCGTGCCACCCCTCGTGATGTCATGATTGATTGGCCCTCGGGCCTGGTATTAAATTACTGCACACACTTCATTTAACGGAAGGCAAACGTTCTAACTTCGCTTTCGCGGAAGAGTGCAGGGAAAATGGTTCGGTGATTTCAAGTCGTCTGAAAAATACGTGCACTTTTAAAAGAATCCGGTAGGAAGGTAGTTCATATAACTTTTTTTTAATACTGGAAGAAGGATTTTCGCATACATATTTATAATTCAATACTTAAGAAGATATGTGACTTAAGCTAATTTTAAAGTCTGAGACACTGGAATAAGAAAGGACTCGAAAGTGGCATTTTATCCTATCAATATTTTAGGCAATAATTTAGCGTACAATCCGCAGTTGTGTCAGGAGAAAAATGATTTATGCGGCGACGCTATCGACTTAAAAAATATTAAAACACAGTATTAAGACTCATTATTAACAACCCCACTTAACGCCGGGTGGCTGACATCATGGTACTGAGAGGGGCGGGATTTTAGACAGTAAACTCATCGCTACGAAGGGCACGCAAATTCATGTATCATGCAGTAAGGGCCATACTACCGCTTCTGACATTCCTTTTTTGTATGGTAACATGACTTACAAGTTTACAGACGTGACAATGGAAACACTACATAAAGACTGTTCACGATAAAGTAAGCACTTTTGAAATCAACCTTAGAAAGAAGTCACTGGTCTTATCTGCATATATTTTAACGGGTGCACTGAGTGACATGAGCCTATAGGCTGTTCACGGTAAAGTGAACACTTTTTAAGGCCCTTATAAAGTTTTCCTTTCATTCAATTTCCATCTTCCTGCTGTTTTTTAATATAAACATTGCAATGTGACCAATAAACACAGTGTATACTTTTCACCACCATCAAGAATTAATGCCTGTTGGGAGGGCATTAGAAAGTGCTCACTTTATCGTGAACAGCGCATAGTAAAGTTAGTAACGATGGCGAGGAAAGTAGTTCCATATCTTAACGTCGAATAAAAAGTTTTAGGTAACCATTTGTGAAAACTTCAATTATTTCTATCGCTTTCTGGGGGTTTTTTTTTTTTAATGCGTCGAAGTGTAAAAACTAACAGATTTCTAAATATTAACTTTTATAATAATTTTACAGTTTCATTTTACCGATGCACGGAGAAAGCGGTGAGGCCCATGACAATGACAGTTTTAAATAATGCGGAAGAACGCACAACTTGCATACAAGTAGTTCTTAAGCAGGGCTTTCAAAAGTGCTCATTTTACCGTGAACAGCATATAACGATTTTACGTGTAATTTGGTCAAATTTATTTACTGACGTTTAGTATTGGCACTACAGAGATTAAGAAAACAACTTCGAAAGGATACAGTAAACTTGAACAATCTTCTCAGCTCGGAGACTATGTCTGTGCTATAAGAAGAAATTGGGAACGCAGAGTGTGAAATATTTTTCTTCAAGGTCCCGCGTCCAATGCTGTCGAGAGGACGCTGATATGTTTAAGGCAGATTTACACCCGCCATCTTGGATTTATGGAATGTTTCCCATACTCTGGAAATACATATTTGTATCATGTTTTTTGGAACGACAGAGCACAGAGTAATGTCTAGTGCATTGTCTCGGGTCAGTATTTCTTGATTACTGATGATATCGTAGCCTTTGTAACCGTTCGCAAGAAATAATCTCGCGTTTCGCCTCGACAGTTACCAGCTAAAAATTATGAAATGTAGTGAAGTTGTGTCAGTTCGATAAAGTTTGTGAAGCTGTTATTTAGGATATGTCGTGCGGGAAATTTCAGTACACCTTCCGAAATGGAAGCTTTGGCGAAAAATCGATAATTTGAAAATGGCTGTTAGGAATCTGCCTTAACCAGCCTGTGTAATAAACTCGTCATTCCTGCTATTTCAACCAGCCTAGGGACTGTCTCCTTGGAGCGGACGTGGTGACGATGATAGGGTGTTGGAGCGAGGAAGGAGGGGTTCAAAGTTTCAGTTTTAGAAAGTCTTGTATGGCCGCAGGCGGCTACGAAGCCCACTTAGCTTCCTGCCTAATGAGTTACAGGGGGATCTTTTCCCGAGGTCAAAGGTGACCGGAGCGCATAGCTGACCACCCCCCGTCCCTTTAGACCCCACACACTTTGTGGGAAAAGTGGCGAGATTTCCATCTGCAGTAGACTTGCGGACGGGGACTACCATTATTCGCCAATTTGTCGCTGTTTAAGTGATTGAAGCCAGTTTAACACAGCGCAACAGCCTATTTTAACACTAAAGCTGTCGACTATAAAGAAATCCAAAAGAGAAAATAACGCTCAGTAGAGAGAACGCGCCGGGCGAGTCCGGAGAGTCCATTGCTGCTGCACGAAGGCGTGTGTGTTTATAATCCATTCGCGGTTACTTCATACATTTCTGAAGCCCTGCTTAAGTTCTACTTCCAGGATGTTCCTCCGCCTCGTACAGACTAAGCTTAACTATGTCTGGAAAACTATACCAAAGGAGAACGCACCGAATTCGTGCTCGTTAATAGTAACAGTATTTGGTATAAGAACTATTTCCTACTAGGCGTTACCAACACCCATCTTTTCTCACTGTTTTTATTCAAATTATTAACAAATGAAGCATTATAATTTATATATAAAATATGATTAACATTTCAATTTAACAGAAAAAATAGTAACTTTTATAAACACAAGTATAAAACGCTTGTGATACATGGCGTATGTTGGTAGTAACTAAACACGTCATACATGGCGAGAATTTTCAAAGGTTTAGTTCGAAAGGGCGAAGAAACTGCAAATATACTATATGTTGGAATGGACAATAAACTTTTTGTTTGGAAATTCATAATTATTAGTATAATGCTCTGTCATATACTGAATACCGGAACCAATAAATTGATGGCGGTGAAATGTTTTCGTTGGCACTAAAAAATAGAGATCTTGAGCGCCTGTGAAGATGAAAACGATGTGAAGATGGAGCGGCGGCGGAATGCCAGGGCGAGGGAAACGGGAGATCCCCGGGAAAAGCCGCTGGCCTACGGCAACGTCCGCTACGTTCCCGGGTGACTCCGCTGGGAATCTAACCCAGTTCGCCTCGGCAAGGGGCGGGTAATCTGACTATACTACACCTCCACAGTCCCCCCAAAACGTGTCCTTTCTTGATTTTATCGACAACGGCTGTTGATGAGTTATCTGAATATTACAACGAATGATACCTGCCACACGCAAGCCACTTTCCTCATTGGACTGTTTCGTTCTCTGAACAGTTAGAATAAATAAAGACACTTCTTGTTCAAGGACATGTATATTAGGCAACTTTAGTGAAATTGTTTATATCCCCATTTAAGCTCATTGCGCAAAAGGCGAAACGATTATATTATTCTTATGTTTCCTATTAAGGCTGGGTGTTCCTAGCATCCAGGTCATTGAAGTGATATTTGAATGAATAGTGCAATGGGGGTGAATTACTAGTAGATGGAGATTGTTGGACATTCGCCATTACGATACTGATGTCTGTCATGAAAAAACAAGACCGAACATAAAAAAATACTTAAATAATAGAAGTAACTTATGGACGAGAAAATAAATATGTGAATTTATATATTTATTTATATATCTTTTTAAGTATTTTTTGGTGTTCAGTCTTGTTTGTCATGGAAAAACAAGACTGAACACGAAAAAATACTTAAATAAGGTAAATAACCTATGGATGGGAAAATAAACATATTTATTTATAATATATTATTTAAGTATTTTTTTCGTGTTCAGTCTTGTTTTTTCCATGCCAGGCATCTGCATCGCAATGGTGAATGTCCAAAAATTTTCACATAGTCAGGTAATTGTACTTTCCATTTTTTTTTTCAGTCCCTGCAGTAGATAATATTTATGCAGCATTGTCAAGTATTTGAAAATACGAAAAAATAGTAAGTACATCGAGGAGCTTATCATGAACAATTATGATGGTCTCGTTTCATTCCTCTTTCTCTTTGGGTGATGGGGCCGCAGTTGGGGTATTGGTTAGACTACTCGCCTCCCACCAAAGCGAAATGGGTCCAATCGCCGGCGGAGTCGCCCCTGGATCTTCGCATGTGGGAATCGTGCCGGACGATGCCGCTGGTCGGCGGGTTATCTTGGGGATATCCCGTTTCCCCCGCCCTTGCGTTCCGGCGCTGCTCCCTCGCTTCACCCTCATTGGCTCTCAAGACCTCGCTGTTAAGAGCCGCCCAAATCTCTTCACTCACTCTTCGGGTGATGCACAAGTACATCTATTAGCAAGCTCAAATTATTCACTGTGGCGTTTTCGGTGCATTATCAGCAACTTGCATGCCGTTTCTTTATCATAAAACAATACATCAAGTTTAAAAAACTAATAAAATAGCACTGGAAATGTTAGTGTAGAATTATTTTCTCTAATATATGGAAATGTTCTGTGTGTTTAGTCATTGGAATGCCTAGTGGCTCTCGTCCTATAAACATTACATAACAGGTAATTCGCCTAAATGGAGTCATGTGCCAGGGTAAACTGTGAGAGAAAAATCAAAGTGGAGATGTACTGATTAAATCTGCGGGTTTTTGCAGTTTATTTTCAGGAGTAATTATCGATGAATTAGGCTAATATTAATATAATTTGCGTAGTTATGACTAAATGAACTGTTTAGTTTTAATTGCGAGTTGTTTGAACAATTGTGGTTAGTTTCAAAATAATGCGCTTAATTCTGTTTGATTTTTTTCCTTCGTTATACGCATGTTCTAGCCTATCGTCAGCTGAGCTCGTACAAGATGTTAACAAGATTGTTAATTTTCTTTTGTTTAGATACGTTTGTATATGTGTGTGGGAAATAATTTATCCTTGGTATTTTCCTTGTAAATGACGTATTTGTAATGTTGTACGTTACAGAGATTGCAGTTCCAAAGTATGTTAAGTAGCACTAATTTTTTTGAAAATAAATATAAAATTTGTGACTTTATTCCTTGCCTCATGTCTTTATGTGAAATAATGCAAAGTTTTTCTTTCATAACTACAATATTATCCATAGTATAGTGCGTTTATGTGTAAGCCACTCACATTATAATCGCCAACGATTAAGTGAGGAAATGTATAGGCATAAACAACTAACAGATTTATTGTACGGTATATTAAATTGTGTTTTTCATTTACATCATCACACAACATTACCGGATACATACCACAAGTAATTGTTACGTAATTCCTTATCCGCTGAGGAAATTGTTAGTATCGAAAAATAATATATGACTTGTTTTACCGCTTTAAATTCAAGTTCGGTTAGCGAGTTGCAGTTGTTGAACTTCAGTTTCGCAAACCAAAAGACTTCTCATAGAACCTATGAAGCTGCAGTGATAATGTAGCAGTATATTTCAACTTAAAGGCTGTTCACGATAAAGTCAGCACTTTTGAAATCAACCTCAGAAAATAGTCACTGCTCCTGCCTGCATATATTTTAACGGGCGTACTGAGTGACATGCGCCCATTAAAGTTGGTAACGATGGATGGGAAAATAGTTCCGTGACTTAACGTCGTATAAAAAGTGTTAGGTAACCATTTCTGGCAACTTACGTTATTAGATTCGCTTTCTCTTTTTTTTTTCTTTTTTTTTTTTATGTATCGAAGTGTAAAAATGAGCAGATTTGAAAAATATTTACTTGTCTAATAATTCCACAGTTTAACTTGACCGACGCATGAATAAAATGATGAAGCGGAAGAATACGCAACGTGCATACGAGTAGATCTTAAAGCAGAGCTTTCAAAAGTGCTCATTTTACCGTGAATAGCCTATGTTCTTACACATCTTCGAACATAAGCAGTCGGCGTCGTTGCGTATCTTTTATTTCCATTTTGCTAATCTCCCATATCCTTGCTCGAGCGCACTTCAGTGGTATGTTCCCATACTTGGCCGGCGGAAATAAGGCCGAGTTAACAAAAGCGGTGCCACGTGTGTCTTCGCGGGGAGACGCGAGGCAGCAGTTCTGCCTGCGAGTCCTTGATCAAACTCACTTCCTGCCCCAGATGCCCTCTCTGACATTTTATTGGTTTTTTCCCCTCTGACAGCGGGGACGTCCCCGTGGCCGTAAAACACGCCTTATTGGTTGGTCAGGGGGGAGGGGACAGCGTGAGGGAAGAAAAGAGGAGGATTGAATGTGAGAATATAGTTTCACCTCCTGTGAGTTAGCGTGGAAGGGCATTTTCCTGTCTGACCTGAGGCTCCATTTTCCACGCGTCTGCTCTTTGAATAAAATCTATGTGTGAGGACTCCTGCGCTATAACTTCTAATTCTTCCAGAGCTAAAAGTAGTCGTACAAGAGGATTCGAGGAATTGTAGGAAGGCTTCAAATTTCTTACCCTTTCTTTTATTTTTTGGTCGGCTTTGCAAGTATTATAAAAATTATTTTAGATATTTTTTTTAGCTGTAACGTTTATATTACTGTTTTCAATTTTACAGCGTTTTTTTTTGTCTGTGCAACGACACCTCGTTTTATATTTACCTTTACTTTTATTTAGTGTATGTATGCAGAGCCATTAAGCCCATTCGAAAAAATATTTTTTTTTTAGTAGTAAATAAGGAAAATTAAATTTAGTAGTTAATAACTTCATTATCAGTATATCTTGCGAATTATTAAAGCGATTTAAACCCAAGATGGTATCCCGGTAATTGCTTACAAGGTTATTAAATCGTATCCGCCGTTTTGTGAGACAGTTTTGCCGAAACATTTATTTTCCCCAGGAACTTTTCAACTATTTATTTCCAAATTTTGCATGCAGGTAATATTGTGGAAGGTAAATTGTGTATTTTGCGATTTCAATTTATTGTGCAGTTTTTTACTAGTAGGATTAAGAAGTTTTATTTCCATATGTTGTAGTTGTAAAACCAGTTAACCGATTTAATCCTACATTTTCGGCAGTTTTACACACCTGGAACTGGTGAAAGTATTTACCGTCGTCTGAATTATGATATTGTGTTAATGTTTGTGTTTGTTCATTTTTTAGAAGTATACACAGAAAATTTTACATAGTGTCTTTCACAGCTCTATTTTTCGCTGCATTGATACCTCGTCTTTTTTACACCTGTTTTCGTAGAGGTATAGTGTTGCTGTTAATAATTCGAAAACTTAATTTACAAAATCTTAAGTCCAATGTGACGTTTGATATTACTCATTAAACAGCGACACCTTCAAATGGCGGCGGGTCTGATGTTCCTTCACGGATACTTGACGATAAGGCAATTAAATAATGATTGATCGCGCTGGTGTGAACATTTCCTGGCGTTAAGGGACTTCGGAAAGAGAATTTAATTCCGTATCTGGGAATTTGTGCGTTTCTGTTGACGCTAAAATTGACGAAATAAGATTACTTTTTGAGTCAACTACTGTGGACACTGGCCATAGTAAATTTCATTACTATTTCAAGTTGCTTTATGTTATATATCGTAATATTTTTCAGTTGCATTACTCTAAAAATTCTCATATGTGTTACTCTAAAATCGAAACAATTAAAACTGCTCCAAATATCAATGAATTTGATCGCAGATCTTCTGAGACTGCCCCATTTGAACCAGTAAAATAATTCTACTAATCATTATAGTTACAGCTATTCTCCTATCAAACGATGGTTTCGACTGATTCCTAGTGAATTGTACTGGTCTAGCAGTAACACATCTATACACCCTACTGATCTACCAGTAGATGACCGCTTATTAATTGGAGTTTCCGTAAAATTATTCTATCGATTGAAAACACTGATTCAGATTCGGAAGTGGTCACATGTACTCTTTTAAAGAAGTTAATTTGTAAGCGTGCAAAAGAAACTTAAAGTAAAATTACTATTGTATATAAAACGCTCTAAATCAAAAATAGAGATATAGTACCCAAAAACGTTCTAAATTAATTACGTGGTGTCAGAAATTGGCAAGCTCGTTTTTTAACACCAGCGCATTGAAAAATATCTTTGTTTGCTTGCTGTTAGTAGGATGTATCCAGGGCTCCCTATTTAAATAGCTAAGAAAAATTATTTTAGCTTCCCACTTGTTTATCTCGATCGAGGTTTACATGAATCACTGCCTGCGCTGTATATTTGAAATTCAAAACGCCGGAGCCCGCTTCTTACATCATACTTCTACCTAATCCTCTTTCCCTCAAACTACTTCCATCGTTCTCATTTTTATCCATTTTACCTTCTTGCCGTGTATTCGTGTATTCGATTTTCCAACTCCCCTAACTTTAATCATCGTGTAAAACTTGTTGCCGGCGGCGAAACTTTTCTAATTCCCCGGGCGCCCCGTTTGTATGCACACGCTTCAGAAGCGCATGGAATATTAAATTCGGCTGTCAGACATCCGCGTGGAGGGACGGCCGTGTGTTACTGACTTCGATCTGCAACGAAGGAATGCCAACCCTACGACTGAGGCGGAGAACCCTTTCACCTCGAGATATTCTACTTTCCCATGCTCCTTACTGGCAGTAGCTGCAATGCATCGCGACTTGTGCGTTAAGAGGGTGTGCTACGTAAATAAACAGAGAACACACTGACATTTCTATATTTAGACTTGGAAGATATTAAGTATATTTTTATGTTTTGATTAGAGAAGTTTTATGATAGCTAAATATTGAAGTTACATACAAGACTGAAGAGGAACTTGGTTTAATTAGCTTGAGACATACACATAAGGTTTTGTGGCTGGGGGAGGGGGTCAAGATACTGTCGATGAGCCACTCAAATACAGTATACAGAGTGTTCTCAAAAACTCTGTGCCCAAACTCCAGGTATAATTTTTTGAACCAATAATAACACTAAAGTCTTTTACATTTATATCCGGAAATTTATTTCTATATCATTTCATTGTATTCGATGTTGCCGCGTACAAGGCCTGGAGGACAAGACCGTATGAACATGTGTGTAGGACAATTGCGTAGATCTTAGTCGCGTGACACTAAATTATTACATACGAAGCATCGCGCGCCTATTTCCTATGCAACTTGTCGTCAAGCTTCATCGTTTTACGCCGCAGTTTTAAATACAATTACATAATATAAAAGTAAATTTCTGGATATAAGTGTATAAGGCTTATGTGTTACTATTGGTTCAAAGAAAGTATGACTGGAGTTTAGGCACTGCGTTTCCAAATTCACCGTATTATGACTAAAGACCTGAAAATTGCGCGTGTTCAGTGACCTGCAGGCCAAACTCTACAATGTTATGGACAAATATTCCGATGTCAACTGTGCATTGGTTGCCTGCTTTCAGAGTAGAGGGCGACGATTGGGCCACCTTTCTCCAGGAGGTGTCAAATACCGCGTGGGCCAATGGCTAAAGTTATATAAACACACGTGTTTTGAATGCTAGCTTGTCCCAAAATGAATCCGTGAATTCTTAATGTCTCTAATTATGACTAATTAGTAAATACCGTTGCTGTAGGCTGTTATGTCAAATAGACCTCGTTCAAGGTGTTGCGAGGCGTCAAATAGTTTCTTCGTGGCGTTATCGTTCCGAATACTGCGCTGCGGGTAGGGGATATCCGTTGGCGCTTCTGTGCTGTGTTTTACAAACTATAATTTCTGCAACGTGTTTTGGGTTCTTCCCTTGCCCTGGATACCAACGCGTCGCTACCGATTCGTCCGCGTTGACTTTATTCTTGCCAATTCTGATAGAATTCTACAAGTTTTTGGAAGCAAGTATTAAAAAAAAAACTAAGAAACTGCAAACCTAGATAACAATTTTCGTTAACTTTGAGGGCAGATATTGTTCCAGTGTGATGCATTGCTGTCGAGATATTTCTTACGTCGTAAATTGTACGTATTAGTGCCGTCAAAATATTTGCTCACAAAGTAGGTAGAAGTTGTTATTTTGGATTTTTATTTATTTATTTATATTGGCTTCAGATACGTGTTCAGTATTAATTAATGCACCATACCACAGTACAGTTAATGGAGTTGTGTTTAAGATATAACTCTTATGGCGCTTGACAATAATTGATAAATTTTTTGGAGTTCATCTATGGGATAGTTAGTAAACTTATGTGCATAGTAAATATCCCCAAATATTTTAGGTCATGAAAAAAATATATTTTAGAGAGCAACGAATAAATGTGTTTCTAAACGAGCTGCAAAACTAAACGAACATGGGGAAGATAACACATATTATTAATTGGCCGTTAAAAATAACGGCTACTGCGGGAATTTCACAACTCGATTGTCTACCGAAATAAAGCAAAACTACAGTACTCGCCGCATTGCTATTTCCACGGATGCGAGAAAAATACTCAATTCAGGCAAAAAAAAAAAAATTGGCAGGAAATCGTACTCGGTCATCAGTTAGCCAAACGACTTGAACAAAAATTTGCAAACCGGAAAGTAAATGCATGAACCTGTCAACTGATGCCGAACTGAACTCGAGACAAGGAAGATAAGCAAGGTCAACAATACTATAAAATAGTCGTGGAGATAGTGACATTATACAACACGTGACTAACAGCAGTTTTAACTATGCAATTTAAATTTTTCCTGTCCGCAATTTTATTAGTTTTAGCGTATACTTTAACAAGCCCACTCTCAGCAAAGTTAGAGGCGAAATGGGAAAATTCGTTATACGGCGTGCCTTTACGTATTATTAAAAATGTAACGTTTAAATGAATGTTATGCTTATTTTAATTGTAGTTGTATAGTATGATTACTATTAAATATTTTAACTGGCTGTGTCCGTTACCAAACGCAGGTTTAAAAACTTAGGGATCCAACAAGCAAATTACAGCCACAAAAAAGGGCGACAAAGAATTGGGAAGCCTAGAAGTATTTAGAACGTCTACAACAAGCAAGGAACCGTCTGACAGACGGAATGGAAAAATAACTGAACAAAACACAAGTGAATTAGCAACCAACCAGAAAAATTAATAATATACTAGTCAATTATATTAACAAATATTTCAAGTTAAATGTGTAACAACCAGGTTGTTTTTTTTTCTTTTTGTTGTTTTAGTTGGTTATGCGGTTTATTGTTTTTGTTGATGTTGCAATGACCGCTGGAGTCTTCTTCGCTTCGTAGTTCTTTGTTATTCTGTTCTCTGGTTATTTTTTGTCGTTTTTTTTTTTCTATTCAATTTTTTCTTAGATTTAACAACGGGTCCTGGTCATTAAAATTGTCACAGTAGTTTGAAATCGTGGGTCTAGAGATCGAATTTAGCGTCGTAAGAATTTTTCCACCTGATAGTCGGTTACGTAAAAAAGTTGAAAGAGGAAGTGGTTTGCTGATTACGAAGACCTCGCTGCTAGAATTAGTATGAAGATTCTTTCTTCACGATATCTATTTGAAGCTGCCTCAAAAATGTGACGTATCTTGGACTTTAGCGCTACACATGCTATACTGATGTGTGTATATATATAATTCAATTTACCAATACGAATTTTTTCGTTATTTTCGAGTATTGGCCAGTATTGGTTTATTGCATGATTTTCAGTAAAATTGTAACTAATATCTAATTCTTGAAAGTTAAACAAAATTTGGCGAAAAATATTAAATATATACTATTTATTTGTAAGTAAGAGTACAGAAATGAAATTTCGTAACTCTATAAGTTAATACCTCTATTTTCTCCTTTTGTTATTTACTCTATTCAGAAATATAAAAAATTGCCCCTTTTTTGGATAATTATTAGTAGTTACGTTATTTCATAGTTGTCTAGTTCTAGCCATATGGTTTTAGCAAATATCAGTAAATTTTTGGTTTCCGTGTGTATAATGTCGTACTTGGTATCTTAATAGATATTGATGAGGAAACTTGCAGGTATGTATTTCCGGTCTTGCGTGAGGAAAGAAAAATGTGCGTCCTCTTCATTATTATTTTCCTGGAAACACACATAATGTAATAAAACACCATGGATTGGCTGAACTTCAAAATTCGCCCGATTTGTGTAATAATCAGACGAAATACTCCATAAAATTACGCGGAAGACTGACAAAAAAAAATAACTTCACGTGTTGCCAGGACTTGATCTGCAGACTCGTAGCAGCTCATAACTCGAGAGTCGGCGGGTTGAATTTCACGTTTATTGCTTCTCTCCCGCGCATACGTTGGCGGAGAGTTATAAGATCCGTCGTGCTGGCTCCATAACCGTGCGTGGAATTCATAAGAGCGGAATTCTGTCAGAAATGGAAATAAAAGTTCATCACAGTTTTACCGCCGTGTTTGATGTCTAGAGATGTATTTTTGATACGTGCCATTCCTTGGTTTCTGTGAGGGATGAATGGTGTATTCGAGATATTAGGGCAACGGGTTACATACAAAAAATAAAGCATTCTCTGAAGTCTATCTTCAGTAGCGGCTTAACATGGAGCAGGGTTTGATGAACTTCATATATGTGTCGCTTAATTTTTACCTTAACTCGAGACAGGGCCGCGGTGATGAAGTGGTCAGAATACTCGCTTTCCGCCTAGACGAACCGGGTTAGATTCCCGGTGGGGTCGCTCCCGGATTTTTGCATTTGGGAATCGTGCCGGACGATGCCGCTGGTACACGGGTTTTCTCGGAGATCTCACGTTTCCCCCGCTCTTGCATTCCGGCGCTGTTCCATACTCATCTCGTTTCACTCTCATCGGCTCCCGAGACCTCGGTGTTAAGAGCCGCATAAATCTCTCCGCCCCACTAGATTCCAACTGGATATATTCGGGTAAGTTATTCTGCCAGTTGTTTTTGTTCTGCCGCAACGTTGCTGTTGCGTGGAGAATATAATTGGTTGAACTGTGTGTGTTATACCGCGAGCACAGCAATATTGCTGTAGATTTGAAACGTTTTTGCGAAGTGTCCGCAGCCCGCCCAGGATTCGGATCAGAGCTGATGATTGACAACTCTCAGAACCATGGGCGCTGCTATTTCAGAGTAAATCATCTGCCCGCTCAGAGCCCTGCACCTGGATCGTTATCTCGAGTTCTCCAGTCTAGTGTCCTAGCCAAAAATACGGGTTTGATCAGGTATGACTTTAGAGACCTAAAAAATTCGCGAGTTCAGTGACCTGCAGGCTAGACTCTTACAGTCGTTTGTACAGATGTTGTCGATGTCAACTGTGTATTGGTTGTCTGCTGTCACGGTGGAAGGCGACTATTGGACCAGCGTTCTCCAGGAGGCGTCAAACGCCGTGTGTACCAATGGCTAAAGTTATACAAACACACGTGTTTAGAAGTCCAGCTTGTCCCAAAACGAATCTGTTAATTCCTCAGTTCTCAAGGTACGGGTTGCCGCGAACTGTATACACTAGGGTCCACGTTAAGTGAAATTATGACATAGTCATTTATCCTCAAGGTTCACATTATCTTTAAATAAGCCTTTTGTTTGATGTTACTGTACGCGTGAGCGTAGAGAGGAACAAGGAAAATATCATGGCGAGTAAGCTGTTTTGTGCAGCTTCCGTTTCTCTTTGGAACATTCTTGGCCTTAATTAGTTTTCTAAGAAAAGTTTTTCTGAACGCATGTCACTGTGGACGATATGTCATCTATATGGTCATTTTAATCCGCTTTCCAAATGTGGTTCCTTTAAGTCTTTAAGAGTTCCATCTTTCACACCAGAGGCTAACGCGACACTTTCTTGGGATGATTGCCACACAAAAATGTCTCGTCACTCAGAAAAATTACTCGTCTCAACGATAATATTACCATTTTTTTCGGGTTAATCAGCTAGAAACTAAGTTCCATAAATGAAAAAAAAATCTCATTATAAATCAGGCCAAGGGGTTACCTCAAGGCATGCATTTAATTTTGTGTTTTTTTTCCCTCCCAGATATTGAGCGCGTATAAATATTTGCTTATCACCGATTCTCCGATCTTCGAATCTCTTTTTCAAATATAAAATTTGGTAGCCATGCCTCGAAATACATTTGTCTTTGTTATGTTGCCGCAGGAGATTTAATCTGCTTTTACCTTCGTTCATGTTAAACAGCATTGCTTATATCAGTCACCAACCCAGAATAATAAAACGTGACGCCGTATTGAGGTTTTACAGTATTTGGCGGAATAACGAAATAATAAACATTCGTACAACAGATAGTGCAATTGGTTATACATTTTTAATGGGTTTTAGGACTGGCGTTATAACAAAAATAGATAAAATCAAGGAAAGCTCAATAGCGAGAGCCAAAAACAGTTCTCAGATGTTCGTTGAATATTCTGTCTCCAGAGGAAAAACAGTGTATCACTTTACCGGACGCCACGTTGTTCCAAGTAGGTTTTTTACTATGAATAGTTCACGTACAATTATTTTACAAAACAATGCCACTTAGTATTTAGGTAATACGAAAGCAATTTGTTCCCATTTTAAAAAGTGGCTATTAGCTGTAAGAGACACGTAGATAACAGTGCCTAAGAGTATTAATTTTGAATAAGTACAACAATCGACACAAGCACATAGCCACAGACATATTGCCAACTTGCGAGCGTGCAGTTTAATTAACTCGTCATGCACATCTCTTTATTCGCGTGTTAGAATTGTTGCATTGATAAGGTCTGTGGCTTCCTTTTTATAAGAAAACAAATTTTTCGTGGTTAAATTTTTTTTTTGTAAAATATGATTGGTCTCTGTCATTTTGTGTCTGTTGTATGCATAGTTCTCTTAATGGTAACTATTTTTCATTATATAATAACACTTTTAAATTTCTCAACATATTTGCGATTGAAAAACAAAAATGTTTCTCGTGTAAAAAAAAGGTTTGATGGGGACAGACCCTTCATTAATTTTAATGAATTAAGACATATTTGGCGTGTACAGTCATTTGGAGTGAATTTGAGCAAATTAAGGGTAACATAGTACCTCACATTTTGTTTATAACTAACGATTTACAGCCCCCGCCTTAATATATACTTCACTGCTATCTATTTTATACGCAGGGAACATGTAAATGTGAAGGTATTCTTCGAGCCCCCATTTAAAATTAAATTACTCAGGTGGTACGAAATTCATGATGAGACACAAAGTTACTTCAAATGACTGTACTTCACAGCGAAGGTTAGCTATAATCCGTTCAGGGTTACTTCCAAATTTTCTGAAGCTCTGCTAAAGTTCTACTTCCAGGATATTCCTCCGCCTGGTGCAAACGAAACTTAACTAGGTCTACATCAAAGAGACAACACACAGTATTCGTGCGTACTCAGTTTAGTGATATTTTGCATGTGAACTTTTTTTTTTATTACGTATTGCCAACACACATATTTTCTCCGTGTTTTTATTCATGGTAATTATAATATTTAATATTACAATTTATAGTTGGAATATAACTAAAAGTTCAGTTGATCCAAAAATAAAATACTCTTATGATAACAGACGTTAAAAATATGTGACAGGTGAGATATTTAGGGAAAAGTCAAGCACGTCATGCATGGAGTGATTTTTCAAAGTTTGATTAAAAAAAGCGTGAAGTAACCGTGAATGGAGTCTACTGTACGTACACGTGTACACTGAGGAGAACCCCATACAAAATCGAAGGATTTCCGTGACCCAGAACGTGTGTTGGTGTGCCTAGCTGGAGTCACAGTTCTCGGCGCCGAAGTAGGACAGACTGTTGTGCTGGCGTGCCCCGAGCGTGCTCTCGCCGACGCTAGCCGCTCGCCGACGCTAGCCGCACCATTGTTCCGAGGCTCGGAGGAGTCGAGGGACGGCGCTCGGGAGGGTGTATCGATTGCCGATATGAAATGTCGACACTTTTCGTCGCCGTACGCCGGGAAGAGCGAGAGAGAAGGTGGTCTGTGTATGAGGCGAGCATGCCAGGGGGTTGGGGTTGTGGATGTGGGATTGGTGTTGCCTGTCTTCTGATAAACAGTCAAGAGACCCCTTCCCCTACTTCCCAGCCTATCACCCCCCCCCCCTCCAACCACCTTGTATCAGCGAGCTACCTCGCCGATCCCGCTTCCGTAAGCCGCTGTCGGTGGATGCCGAAACCCGCCTCCCTCGCGCGCTCCAGATAAAGGCTGACAGTTGGACGGAGTTTTCCCCGACTGTCGGATGCAGCCGCGGGATTGGGAGCTGTTCGACGTGCCCGTGGTTGGGGGTGGAGGGGGAGCTGGTTGTCGCCCAGCCGGCTTCATTTCGGGCCGGAACTGACGTCTGGTCTGGAGGGAGAGACGGGTTTGTAATACCCAAACGCCACCTGCTCTCCTCTCTAGCACCTGCACGCTTCTCCGTGCGCAGATTCGAGATTCATCTCTGCTCGACTGGAAGGATTTTTTTTGTAAACGTCGATATCAATGTGTATATAGCTGGCTGTCAGTTAATTGATATCGAAATTTAGGGATATAAAAATTACTGCCCCTAAACATTCGCTTGGTTACTCACTCGGTAGTCTTGCCAACGTCAGCTATTTCGTTAGCGACTAAAATCCCTCATTTTTACTAATTGCAAGAATGTGTGATGTAACTTTAATCCACTGAAGCATGTATATGTTTCAGGAAGTAAATTTCTGTTCAACGGAAGGTTACACAATCGAAAAAATAATAAAACTAAGAATTGCTTCCAAGAAAAAACATTAGTAGCTATTAACTAGTGGGTAATTCACACGTTCTCCAAACCATGTTTTTTTTTTTTTCGGCGAATAAATAAGACGATTTCTAGTAATCTCAATGATACAATATGCCTTTGATGTAAATAAGTATCGTTTTGAACTGTGCATATGTTTAATATGATAGTGAGTTATTTATCGCGTAATAACGGATACATCAATCACTGCATGGAATTCTCCCAGTTGGCGTTTTGCACGTGGTGAATTGCAGTACTTTTACGACAAACGCGCGTAAAGTTTTCTTACCAGACATTTGAAACTAGAACAATATTTGAAATCTCTTTTCGTATTTCATGCACGATGCAGCAGTTCTTGTTCCAAAGTGTTTTCTCTCTTGCAAACGACCAGGTGGATTGGTACCCAGTGTGTGGCCTTGTGAACCGGTGAAGTCATATTACCGTTTTTGTGTGCTGTATCAATTACGGCACGCCGCCTATAATTCATAACTCCGTGCGCACACTTTACCGACGGTTGAGTGGGATCCATCACTAACCCCGTGCGATGAAATCGTACCGCAATCCGCACAGCAAACTTGTTGAGACGGTGATCTATACATTAAGGGGTCTGATGACTGCGAAACTGCGCTCGGAGCAATTCTCTCTTCTCAGTTTCTCTCAATAATGATATACGGTTATCCAGGGTAACGATATCAGAGGTTAAATCAATTTTAACTGTCACATATTCACATTGCCTGAAATTTGCACATAAAACACGTCATTGACACGCATAGAACCTACATTTTGTAATCCGTATGACTTAATTATCAAGTTGCTAATATGGCATACATTGTTCATGAGTTTTTAGATTTTTAGTTGGGTTAGTTCTGTGCTGTTCACCCTGCTTTACTTTTCAAAAAAAGTTAATGGATGCCTTTGTGTTTTTCACTTTTTTAATTCTTCGTCATCTTGATTGTTACATCCGTGTAGTGTTGAGTAGATTAAAGGAGTTGATATAAAAATACCTTTAATAAGTGTACAAGTTTTCCGCGCTTGTGCAACAGCCAGCAAAGAACAGATTGCGAAAGTTTGGCGTTTGTGATTTGCGCAATAACAAAGATTCAAATACAATATTTACGTATAAGTATCGCATTTATGTTATTTAATTTAAAATTGGTTGTAATTTTTATGTCCTTATAATTTAGCTTTGGTTTCTAACACATATCTGCAGTTTACCCGGGATTTGAAACCTAAAACGTATGCTCCAAAGGTGCCGTAGCCACCGTGTCCATGGGAGGCATATGTTCCGTTACATTCACAGTCGTCTCGCTGTTTCCTGTGTACGACTCTACGAAGGGCTGGTCGCCTGTTAGTTTAATATTTTCGTATTATATTGCAAAATACACGCGAGTCAAATTATCAAGGCCGGCGCTGATGTTGACGCCAAACGTAATACCTCGTCTATATTTGTCGATTTAAGTAATGAAATCAGAGTATCAATTTCGTTACTTTAATTTAATTCCCGTATCCCAAAGAAAATATAACCCGTTAACGCAGACTTATTCATGTAACAGGACGTGTCCCTGGCAAGGTCATACTAAGATTTATTTTTAAAAAGTATTTTTTGTGAGAGAACTTTAGACGTTTTCGGCCTCTTATGACGCCACGCCAGTGTTGTGATAACTAAACGGAAATATAATTGCGTTGAACTCGTATATAATCACATAAACCTCCGCAATTTAAAATACGTAAACTCTTGTAGTTCTAAATTTGTGATGTATCTAGTCAGAGACGAATCGCCCTCTTACGCTTTGAGCGACGAAAGATTTTAACAAACACCAGCAAAGTACGGCTGTGAAACGAACAGCTGTCAGAGAATAAGTCGATTAAAAAGCCATTAGCGTTCGAATCGCTGTCCCGTTCCACAGGGAATCCTTGCTCCCCCCCCCCAACCCTCCACGTTAACGCCTGGCCGACAAGCCATAATCGCGTGAACAACCGATCGCTCTCCGAACTTGCGCCTGGGCACCGTGCCAGCCCGTCCATCTGCCGTCCACACGCGTTATAGAGCACATTACTAATGTTTGCGGGCACTCGCGCCGAATGTTTAGCAGGGATGTCAAGTTTTGTTCTTTCACTGTTACTTCACACTTGTCTGAAGCTCCGCTAAAGATCTACTTCCAGGGTCTTCCTCCGCCTCGTGCAAACTAAACTTAACAAAACAAAGTCTGGAAAGGACTTGCCAAAGGACAACGCACCGCGTTCGTGCGCACTTAGTTGTAATAATATTTTGCATTTGAACTATTCCTTACTAGGCGCTACCAACACATATTTTCTCGCTATTTTTACTCATATTATTTACAAATTAATCATTATGATTGATATATAAAATACGAATACAATTCTATTTAACAAAAAAATGAGACATTTTATGTTAACACAAGTATAAAACGCTTGTGTCATATTGTGTCATATTTAAGAAATAACTAAACACGTCCTACATGCGATGATTTTTCGATGGTTTGATTTTAAAAGCGTGAATAAACCGCGAATAGACTGTGTGGGGAAAATCACACCTATTCGTGTGTGCGGCAGGTAGTATTTGAAGATAGTGGCGTTTGATTAGGGGGGGGGGGGTTGGCGCTACACGTATTATAAGAAGACTTACCATTAAGATGTATTACAACAAGGCTACATACACAGTTGGCTGTTTTGTAAATATCTAAAATCGCATATTTCGAAAAACGGAAAACTTTGCATGTTTACAGCAAGGCAGGCCTATTTGAAACCAAGTGTCTTATAAAAATATATGATTTTTCGAAGAAAAAATTACATGTCCGTTTACTCGTCCGTCGTAAATGATAGCCTTTCCCAGTACAACTTGGTTTTTTGGTGGCATTTCTTACTTTCTTCCGTGTGTATGTTTTTGCTGTGCTAAATTTAACACACACAGTGTTCGTACTATGTTTGTCGCACCTTTTAACTTTCTACACAGTTGGTCCAGAAAAGACAGGCGAAACGCTCAATTCGTAAATCACCTACCGGGACAATCCAACCACCCTGCGAATCGCAACTATATGAGGTTCTTACTGTGTGACTGCATAGTTTATACATGTGTTGTTTTACAACCGAATTAGCCGACCTCCCGTGGCGCAGTCGGTTAGTTCGTTGCCGGTTTGCGTTGCGGGAGGTTCCGGGTTCGAATCCTAAGAAGGCATGGGATTTAGAGGTTAGTTTATAAGCCGTCCCCTGATAAGCCTCCCGGCATAACGCCGGGGGACGTCAATAAGCTCTCTCCATTCCAATCTATTAAAACAGAACCAACCCTCCCTTACTATACACTACTTTCGGACTTAAGGAAGATTAAATTATAATTAATATCAAACCGTTATTGGCAGATGTCATAATGGGATTTTTGGAATGAAATAAATGTTATTTTTTTTAGAAGGGGGAGACAATCCCTCCTGAAAACAAAATAGACGGGAAATAATCCCCTCCCCCCCTTTTTTTTTTCTCTTTCTCCGGTCAGGCACACCCATGAACCACCGCCGAACATAAAGTGTGGTCGCCTTATTTACAATCTCTTTAGCGTGGTTTCGCTCTTAAACCGACAGGAAACGTATTTTACGGGTAGGTGCGGTAACCGTCAGCTTGCTGTGCCTCTGTGCCAACTTTGCGAAAAGCAGCTCAGTGAAGAGCGAAGGACATAAGAAACATGTACTTGGTTCGCGTTTATGTTAAATACTGAGTTTTTTTTAAATGCCTATTGTGTATCTTGCCGTCGTCTCGTGTAAAGATTAACATCGTTGTAGATGTAATGGCTGGTATTCATGATTCTCGCAAGTAATGCGTTTAAAGGGAAAAAGAAAAGAAAATCCGCCAGTCACCAAACTGAAAATCAACAGCAGTAGTAGACTTCTTGCAATTATTTGTCACTTTGCGTTGAAACATGTGTAGTTACGAGCAGCTTTTTTTTAGAGGGCTGGGTTTAAAAACGTTCAATTATCAGAGAATAAGATGGATCATCAAATAGTGATGTGTACTACAAATTGCGAACCACTTTTTTTTTGCTGATACTTCACAGTGGGAACAAAAATATCACAAAGCCTAATGTCACAAACAACTATCTACTTGCAAATGTTCTTACGCCATCTTCACGTGAACAATTTTATCTCGGAATAACGATTCTGCATTTCTGCGTCCACTGCGCAGAAAAAATTATGGTATTAAAAAACACCCAAAAATAAAAGTTTGTGCTTTGAAAAAAAAAAAATCAGGTTTTGGGAAAATAATATTTACATCGTTAACGCCATAGCAATTATGTCGAAAGTTAAATCTCCATGAATTGTAATTATTTCACAAGTTCGACGATATTCAACTTTAAGTGGCATGGAGGCTATTTTTGTAGCGATGACAAATATTCGCTTTGCCCACTCGCTGCGATTAACGAATATTCTTTATCGTGAGTCAAGTGTAGCGAAATGCATTTCCCGTATTTTCCCTTGTTTGAAAACCATGCTTCTCATTGAAATATATGTCTGTAGATATATGTGGGCCTATGTGAGCGTTTAATACAAATTATTAACTATACAGGTTTCTATGAGTGAACGTTTTCTTCGAGACAGTAAAAAACATAATTATATGTGGTAAAAAGACATGAGTATATTCTTAAAAAATATTTCGTTAGCGAACGTAATATAAAAATTGATTTTGTTCGTCGTGCATAATAGAGCTGGTGAAATCCCATTCGCTAGCTCAGTCAAGTGAAGTGTATAATGGAATCACCGCAAAAAATAACATTTTTGTGTATTTAGAAAGAAGTAGTTTTGTAACTCCAATAAAGTTTTTTTCTTAGTGTAGTCGATTTTAAAGTACCTCCGTTTTGAAATGTACGTGGTTCGCAGTGTTTCGGTAAGACTCTGTAAGCTGTAAGTAAATTGCCTCAGGATGCGAATTTATGGTTGGCACGCGCGCGCATGGCGTTGCTTTTCTGCACAGTTTTCTCGTTCAGACAATGAGCGCATGCGCTGTTCCGACGTCCTCTTCATTTTCGTCCTCCTTCCGGGGCCCGTGTCGATGGCGTGGTTTCGCTCTGCGCGACTGCCTTGTTGACATTGCTTCCCCGCCGCCGTGTTCCGCACGGGATCTTTGTTGTCGCGGCGGTGGCACCACTGAAAGGATTGTTGTGTACGCGGCAATAAAGGCGCGCGCTTCGTGTCGTCCCCGCACGCTGGCCATTGTGCGTGCGATCGCGCGTCCACACGCCGCCGAGCTGAATGGGTGTTTCAGGGCGATAGCAGGACACCGCTATGTTGGACTTACTTGATTGGACTTCCGTGATTGGGTGTCTAGCCTGCCGCGTGTGGGGCGTAGACTAAAGATGAGGTAGGCCGATCTTGCTGGCTGCGCACAACCTGTCTCCGTGTCCCAACATTGAACTGTTTTTCTGCCAACACATTTAGCGAAAACGGCATGGTTTGGATTTTAGGTTAGAAAACCGACTTGTAAATAAATGTTTTGAGGTATATGTATACATACTCTAGCCAATAAAATGCATTTTGATTAGATTATAAATGTTAGAAGTATTTAATTCATATAATAGTGCTTGTCATTTAAAAATTAAGATTCAAACAAACACTTTCATCAGAGTTGACCGTGTGACTTTGACAGCTGTGTTCCTTTGGGGTAGGTCAATGATGGGTACATGCGTACAAGACGAATAAGTGGTCTACCTCATATTTAGTCTATGGTGTGGTGTGCTAGGTTTGATCCTCGTTCACAGGTTAGTCGGTGAGTGAAGAGATATGGGGGACTCTTAACAGCAAGGTCTTGAGAGCCGATGAGGGCGATTGAGGTATGGAGTAGTGCCGGAATGCAAGGTCGGGGGAAACGAGAGATCCCCGAGAAAACCGCCAACCAGCAGCATCGTCCGGCACGATTCCCATTTGCGAAAATACGGGAGTGACCCGGCCGGTGATTGAACCCGGTTTGCCTTACTGGGAGGCGAGCAGGCTAACCGCTCAGCCACCGCGACCTCCTCGCTCACGTGAATTCATCGTAACTGGATTCTCATTTGGGTAGCAACTACACGTACTCGTGTCTTGATTTCAACAGTTGTCCCTTTTATTTATGACGCCATTCGGTTCCAGTTTACCTCATTTTCCGCTACGCTTGAAATCCTATGTAGGCAGTGGTGTCAATGATTTCATTTAAATATTTATTTAAAGATTTATTTTTGCTCTGTTTAGCTAAGAAATTCGGCCGCGGAGGTTTTGTTACGTCTCAAAATACATGTATGCAATTTACGTATGTGTTTTAAATCACGAAAAGCAAGTTTAGATTTCTTATCTTGTGAATTACACCATTTACTGATTATTGTAACATTATGTAGTTACGTCCTCCGAATAATAACAACGATTTTGTAACTGATATGAGTGTTTCTTGTCAGAATTCAGAAGTACAGTACATAAGACAAGTACTTGAGGTTTGCTCTTCCTTATAGACAGCGAAACACACATTTCATAAAAATAAATCGGTAAAGTGTGTCATCAAATGCCACAGCAGGATTTTGAGCATCGTGTAATACAATTATTTTTGTTCTTATAATAAAATAGCCATAATTATATTGTTACCCAGGATCTTACGTTTGTAATATTGTATTATTTCAATAATACTACACTTGGGTGACAAAAAAAAAATCAAATACAACTATAATTGTCTTCTCACACACATTCACAAATTTGGAAAAACGTGGAAAATATCGTGTTCGCTGTGTATAAATTGCGAATTTACTTTCAGAACTATTCATGTTCTACGTCAATTTTCTTTGAGAAGGTACCAATCTCGCATTACGAAAATAAATGATTGCTAGTTGTACAAACATGTACCGTCGTAAAGTACTGCTGCCAACGGTATGTAGGAAACCAATAAATAGGATCAAAATATTTCGCTAACATCACAGCTACGTTGTTCGAACTAAATTAAAATAAAACAAGATACGTAACAGTAAACAGTGTAATAACTTCTTAGTGTTTTCCAGTTACCCCCACCCCCACACCTTTTTAGACAGTACTATATTGAAGGTATGATGCAGTTTAATTTGGCATTATATATTCTGCACACATTCCGAGAGCGAGTAAAATATTTTCTGTTCAACAAATGTATATTGAAACTACAAATAACTTACCCGATTTTTCAGTTTGGCAACTATTCTCCAAAAAGTGGAACCTCATTTTATTTACAATATCGTTCCTATCCTTTATTCAACGATCTCTATTCTACTCTTTAATCTTCAGTATAACATAGGTATAGGCTGTTCACGGTAAAATCAGCACTTTTGAAAACCCTGCTTAAGATATACTGTCGTGTACTATAGTCTATTCGCGGTTTCTTCAACTTTGAAAAATCATCCCATGTCTGACGCGTGTTATTTCCTAAGTATGTCATGTATCACAAGCATTTTATACCTCGATTAACATACGAGTATCTTATTTTTGATTAAATTGAAGTTTTGCTTTTATTTAATTTATTAATTATAGTAATTCATTTGTGATAAATATGAATAAAAACAGTGAGGAAACATATGTGTTGGTAGTGCCTAGTATTAAATAGTTCTGATACAAAATATTATTACAAATGAGTGCGCACGAATTCGGTGCGATGTTATTTGGTGAAATTTTCTAGACTTAGTTAAGCTTAATTTGCACAAGGAGGAAGAATATATTGGAAGCAGAAGTTTAGCAGAAAAGTGTGAAGTAACCGTGAATGTATTAGAACAGAGAGTCGGAGCTGGATGGAGTTAGGTGACGCGCCTTTCTGCGAAGTAACCGTGAATGTATTAGAACAGAGAGTCGGAGCTGGATGGAGTTAAGTGACGCGCCTTTCTGCGAAGTAACCGTGAATGTATTAGAACAGAGAGTCGGAGCTGGATGGAGTTAAGTGACGCGCCTTTCTGCGAAGTAACCGTGAATGTATTAGAACAGAGAGTCGGAGCTGGATGGAGTTAAGTGACGCGCCTTTCTGCGAAGTAACCGTGAATGTATTAGAACAGAGAGTCGGAGCTGGATGGAGTTAAGTGACGCGCCTTGAGAAATGTGAACTATGCAACCCGAGAAAATACATTACTTTCAAGGTCCAGTATGTAACCCAGAATTACTGAGGCTTCTTATCTATTAATCTACTTAGTTACTCTGTTTAAGGACGTTTGATACCAAAATATTAATTATTTGATAATTGTACCAAACATTGTTGAGCTTGTACGAATTGTATGTGATGATTCCGCGAATAGAATTTTTTCACATCTTAAATTTGTTGAATAATTTGATGTCACATCCAAATTTTTTCCTATTTTGCCGCAGCCATTATAATAAATACTAAGCAAGTTGTACAAATGAAGAAATGTAGAACGCAAAATAATGCCATGGGCTACCGCGTGTATAAAATATATATATATATATATATATATATATATATATATATATATATATATATATATATATATATATATATATATATATACACACACACGTGTGTGTGCGTGTGTGCGTGTGTGTGTGAGATCACAAATTAACAGTTCATGCATTTTTTTTTAAATTTTTAGTAAAATATGCAAAAACGTCTTTATATTTAACGTTTTAAAATTTTATTTCGAAATTACACATCTGTGGCATGTTTTCTGAGTTTTTTTTTTATACAACTTTGTTAGTATTTGCTTCTGTGGCTGCAGCGAAACAAGGACATTTTGGATTTGACATCAAATTATTCAAACAATATAATAGTGTAAAAAAAATTATTCTAGGAAAATGGCATCGCATTCAACGTATACAAGTCGGACAATATTTTGAATAAATATGAAATTATTGTTTTGTTTTTTTTTTAGGGGGAGTGGTATCCGGTATTCTCATGCCGGAATCACATAGCCCCGACGAGCACAGCACGCGACACGACAAATACTGCAACTAAGACCATATTCAATGTGCCTGCTCGAATGTAAAGCGCGAAAGTTTACCGACGCGACACAACGAGTAGAATTTTTCGGATCCGTTTAGAAGTTTTATAGCTAATGCATACAAAGGTAAAATTATTATTTATAAGAGTTAAATACAAAATTTTCATAATTTATTTTCTTTTAAGCTACGAATTTCCCATTGTAGGGAAAGCTTATCATACAAACTAATTTTTCATAGTTGTACACTCTGTGCGTCGTGCCGCACGACATGGCGATGAATATAAATAATTTTTAATCCAAAACTGCTGGTCGTACGACAGAATTGTCGGGCTTACATCAGATCTATCTTGTATTTCATTGGTTGTTTAGTTTTAAGTATCGTGTCGCTTGCGAAGTTGTGCTGGTCGGGGTATGTGATTCCGGAATTAAGGTAGAAGAAGAGTGTATTCCGATGTAGAGTACTGCACGCGAATGTATAGCATGCAGAACTCATTTACCCTTTAAACTTAGTGTACATATTGTATACATAACACACAGTAAGGTAGTTTATGGCCAGTGCTCTATAGTGCGATACCAAATGCCCAATGATCTTCCCTATTCAATAAATCGTGGTCTAGACCGTAAATGGTTCGTATTTCTACACGCGAACACGAAGTCTGTACGTTTCGTTGGTTGTGATAACAAAACAAGAACTCTGTTGACTTCAAGTGCAGCGTACCTCGTGAAATTTATTTTTTGCAACTCCTGTAATCGTAAATTATATCTAGTTTTTTAAAGGGTTAAATAGTACACAACACCACCATTTTCATAAAAGTTTTATTTATATTGCATATTGAATAATGACGCATATATTTTATCACTGTAAATTTTTTTGCATGTTCAAAAAATAATTAATAATGGTCTAGATTTAATTAAAATTCAAGCGTATTTTCACTCTGGATGCTTCAGAAAGCGCATTTTGCAAAATAAAGTCATCATCAAGCAATTCCATTAAAATACTTTCTCTTGTTGTGTGTTGTAATAAAATATTAGTTATAATATCTAGATATTTTCTGATAATTGATTTTATGGAACTGAATTTGGAAATTTATTGTATCTCCGTTGTCTACATGACTATATGAACTTCCATTTTAGACACTAATGCTATCATTTGTATAAGTGAAATGAGTGTACATGAAACAGTTAAGCCTGTTAAATATGTTTTTTAACGTAAGTGACGTACAATTATAGTAATTATTATCTCCCTGCTTGACAAATGTATTCTGACACTGTTCTTGAAGTATCCAGAATGGAAATGCGCTTAAATACGCCAGGTACTAACGTAAGACTTTCAACTTTTATTTATTTTTAATGTGTAAGATTATTCCTGTTTTTACTTCATCTATAAAAGTTTTTTTGTAATAAACAAACTTTAATATTGTTTGATACAAAAAATAATAATTTTTTAACTGTACCAAACATTGGTCAACTTGTTCGCATTATATGTAATGGCATTTTCCTATAATAGAACAATTTACACTTTATATATATATTTTAAATAATTTGATGTCAAGTCCAAAATGTTTCTGTTTTGCTGCAGGTATATTAACTAACCAAATTGTCCACGTTGAAAAAAATTACAACGTAAACTAATGCCGTAGATTTCCGCATTACATGTGATCACCAAATAACAGTTCATGAATTTAAAAAAAAATGTTGAAAAAGAGTACTTTTTTTATATTTAACATTTTTTTCATATGTGTGACTTGTTATTTGGTGATTACATATGTGTCACTTGCTATCCTACGACATTAGTTTATATTGTACGTTTTTTAATTTTCACAACTTGGTTAGTATTTGTTGTTATGGCTGCAGTAAAATAGAAACATTTTGGATTTGACATCAAATAATTCAAAAATATATTTTTTTTTATTCGCGGAAAATGGTATCACATACAATGCGTATAAGTTGAACAATGTTTGGTACACACATAAAGTCATTCATTTATTGGTATCCGACATCGTTAATATGGCGTTATATGTGATTATTGTAGATTGTATGCACAATTTTATATAATCTTTTTTTTTTTTTAACTGCCATGGTGAAGTTAGTGTTTCTTCTTTTGTTCCAGGTACGTACGTGACTGAGACTCACAAGTGCTGGTGTCCACTAGTTATGTGAGTACTTCTTAATTTATTCAGCAATGCGAAAGAGAAGAGTGTATCCTTAGTTAAGTTGTCTTCCGTTACATTTATGTTTTAAGTTTGTGCGAGACTTGCGAACCGATTTTCGACTAATACGGAAATTTTGTTATTGTCTTCTCTCCGTTCCTTCGGAGTTACGCTACGTCGCCGAGACATTGCGCTGCGCGCGGATGCAAGCGTTTCTTCCCATATTAAACATTTTTTTTGGGAGACATATTTTTCCTCCCGTTTCACGAACGTTTCCCATGGGTTTTCGGCAAAAGCATGCTTTATATTTACTTGGCAAGCATGGAAATTGAACATATTTTTATGTTCACTGTGTTAAGGAATGTGCGTGGTGAAGCACGCCAAGTAAGGTAAAGGCTGTTCACGATGAAGTGAGCACTTTTGAAATCAACCTTAGAAAAAAGTCACTGCGCCTACCTGCACATATTTTAATGGGCGCACAGAGTGACATGAGTCCAGTAAAGTTGGTCACGATGGAGGGAAAAGTAATTCCATATATTAACGTCGAACAAAGTGTTAGGTGACCACTTGTGATAACTTAAATTATTCCTCTCGCTTTCTGTATTTTGTAATGCATTGAAGAGTAAAAATGAGCGGATGGATACAATATTTACTTTTCTAATAATTTCACTGTTTCACTTGACCGACACATGGATGAAGTGATGAGGCTCATGGCAATGTTAATTTTACATGAGGCGGAAGAACACACAACGTGTATGCAAGTAGATCTTAAGCAGGGCTTTCGAAAGTGCTCATCTTACCGTGATCAGCCTATAATGGGTTTACTCGTAATATTGACGGGATGTATGCAGTATTTGAGCTTATTAAGTGGCCGTCACGAAGCAATCTATACCGCTCCGCTCATGTGTCTTCAACCAGTTTTTTTTTTTTAAATTTAATATGCATTTTAACATTTAGTACTTTGTATGGCTACTTGTGAGGCAAGAGTGATAGGTGGCTGTGTGAGAAGCCACGATCAAAATATTACACCCGCAATTCGCTTGGTAAAGCGTGATAAACCACTCTGGTAAAATCACACGCCTGTGCAGTATAGGTGGGAATCGAAACATTGGCGTCTAAGAGTTCGAATTAAAAGCATGCTGGCTGCACGACCCAGCCTGGCATAGCATGTAATGTTTCTATTGTTTACCTGGCGTGTTTACAGCACTGTGTATTCATAGGGGAAGGTATCACCCAAAACTCTAATGAAAAAAAAAATTATAGACTGGTCACGGTAAAGTGAGTTTTTTTAAGGCCTTTCTGAATCTCTACTTTCAGTCAGTTTCTATCTTCCTGATGCTTTTTACTATAAACATACAATGTGGCCAATAAATACAGTGTATATACTTCGCCACTTTTATTTTACGTCTAAGGCTGCAATAAGATATATTTCTAGTGGTTAATGCCTGTTGGGAGGGGCTTAAAAAATGCTCACTTTACCGTGAATAGCATATAGTTATGTTGCCTATGTGTAATTTTGGTGCAATTAAATGAACATATATTCATTTCGTGACTATCATATAATGTGAAAATCACGTGACATGACGCATCAAATCTAAAAACTATACGTAAAGAAATTTAGCTAAACGTTCCAAACAGCCATTCGAGTGACATTTCAAGTTGAGGGCGTCCAAGTGACCTTGAGGGCGTTCAAATAACCGCATTTTTTTTTTAAATTACTCGAAATTAGTGTATTTTTATAATATATTATACGACAATAACCTGGTAGTGCAAAGCTAGCAAAATAATTTCATGTTTTATTAATTTTTTTAATTTGCCATTGTTACGATGGATGTTTCACACCCGCTGTACACGATTTCTATTCAGAAAGTTTTGCTTCAAGTAGTAAAAACGTTTTAGTCAGAAAATGACATAAACTTTATTTTTAAATTCTGTTTCTGATTAGACTGCGCCTGTTCAATGTTAGCAAAAAGAAAAATATTTAATAACCACTATTAAAAAAACCTAATGGTCAAGTATATTACTTTGCGATGCGTTTGTATCAACAGTTAATTTCTATGCTGAAATAAAATTAAAATCGCGTGTTAAAACCATTTTAAACTTTATTTTGTATAATTTACCAAGATAATGTTACGAAAGTATTTTTCCATCATCAGGGGCCACAGTGGCTGAGCGGTTAGACTGCTCGCCTCCAACCAAGGCGAACCGGGCTCAATGCCCAGCCGGGTAACCGGATTTTCCCATGTGGGAATTTTTCCGGACACCCTTTCATTCAGGCGCTGCTCCATACTAACACCAGTCACTCACATCGGGTCTCAAGACCTCGTTGTTGAGAGCCGCCCAAATCTCTTCACTTTCCACTATCAAGTTATTTGATGGTGTAAAGTACCATACATATATATATAATACACACACTGTTCACGGTAAAATAAGCACTTTTGAAAGCCCTGCTTAAGATCTACTTGTATGCACTTTGTGTATTCTTCCACCTTATATAAACTTAACATTGCCATTGGCCTCGTCACTTCATTCATGTGTAGGGTCAAGTGCAACTGTGAAATTATTACTTAAAAAAATATTTTGCAAATCTACTCATTTTTACACTTCGATACATTAAAAAAAAAAACAGAAAGTGAAAGAAATCATTTCAGTTATCACACATTGTTACCTGACGCTTTTTATTCGACGTCAAGATATGGAACTACTTTCCATTCATCGTTACCAACTTTACTGGGTTAAAATATATGCAGGTTGGTCTAGTGACATTCTTCTAATGTTGATTCCATAAATTACTCACTTTATCGTGAACAGCCTTTATATATATATATATATATATATATATATATAATACTTATAAACGCACTGTAATAGTTTTCATTGTTTGAATACCCTGAAAAAATAACGCAATTTCAATGGCGCGCTAAAAGAAACCTTGTCTCTGGCGTATGTATTTGACGAGTACTTTAATTTCGTAATTCCATTTGCGACCGTCGCTGTGCTCATCTATTTAATGGACTAGTGTGGGTCCGCGGCCTGTAAAAAAATAAACATTGAGTTAGTGGGCGAATGTGTGCTTACACATCGTAAAAATTTGCAAACGTTGAGAGAATCGTTGAATTGTGCGTAAAATTGAAAACTGGCCCAATTTAAAGGGATATGTTTATAAACTTGTACAAAGTTCTCGCTTTGCTTTTAATCTGGTTAGTGGATAAGAATACACGCATCCCCTAGGCTGTGGCCAAGTGTGTGGATGAGGTTTTCTGGAAGATACGGAAAATGTCGCATGTCATGTAAAACCTATTCTCATTTCTTTTATAAAAGTTTACAGTTATAGTTCACAGTTATAGTTCGCGGTTTCTTCGCCATTTTTTAATGAAACCTCTGAAAAATCTCCCCATGTATGACGTGTTTAGTTATTTCCAACATATGTCGTGTATCACAAGCGTTTTATACGTGAATTCATAAAAGTTACTTTTTTTCTGTTAAATGGAAATGTTATTCATTTTTTATCTATAAATTATAATGCTTCATTTATAAATAATTTGAATAAAAAACAGTGAGGAAACACGTGTGTTGGTAGCGCCGAGTGAGAAATAGTTCTTATACAAAATACTGTTACCCCGAGTGCGCACGAATTAATGTGCGTTGTCCTTTGGTGTTATTTTCCAGACTTAGTTAAGCTTAGTTTGTACGAGGAATATCATAGAAGTAGAACCTTAACAGGCCATTAGAAAAGCTTGAAGTAACCGTGGATGGTATATATCCGTTGCAGATTACAGGAACGCCGTCCGATTATAAATACATGTGCACAAGCAAAATAAAATGTATCGTGTGTCCCATTCTTTTTTTGGTTTACTGTCGACTTTGGGAACGCGTCACGCATGTTAAGTCTTGGCTAAAATTTGTTTATGTTGACAGTTACTAACAAAATATTCCGCGTTGATATTTTTGGTATAGGCTGTTTACGGTAAAGGGAGCACTTTTGAAGCCCTAGTTACTTTTTCCTTTGTCATTTATTATCCTATAACCACATTTTAAAATAAATTTAGCCATTAAATAATAAACACTGTGTATATTCCCCCACACAAGGAGGTTAACATCTATGGCTAACATAAAATATATTTATTGGCTATCATTCCAAATAAGGCTTTCAAAAGTACTCACTTTACCGTGAACAGCCTTTATCGTAGTGTATATTTTCTATATTGCCAGCCGCAATGCCAGTTGTAAGTGATCTGTCGTTTCCCCGAGGACGCACGCACTTAACCGACTTACTAATCAGCGAAATACGCTGCGCAGTGTAATTCACTGTTGATCGCTAGAGATCAAAGTGAAAACAGTCATTTGTAACCTCCTGAAGTAACAAGCGGTACTCCCGTAGCAGTATCGGCAGCGTGGCTGTCATTGGTCCATGCAGGCAATAGATGATGGAGTGGCAACATCCTATTTTCTCCACGTTTATCAAGTGAAGCCGATGCCTTGCCTGACTTCTTTCAACTGCGCATGCGCAGACCGATTGTTTACTTCAGCCGCCATATTATGAGTGGAAGAAAGTTACATAGTAAGCAATGTAAAACATGCACCTTTTTGCCAATACTAGCCCTGTCCTTGTCTTTCATTATCGGCTTCACTTTCGTGTCTCGGCTTCCACTCCATTGACAAATGCCTCCATGCATTAGTTCACGGATTTGGAAAAGCGCGTTCGCACGTTCAGACGACGCTCGCTCTCCGGAAAATCATTCTCTGTCCGTCCTCGCCCCTTCTTGGTACAGTCGACCCCCTGACTGAAGGTCACGTGCTCCCAGCTGCAAGATGTTCAACCCCTGCTACATGCTCCCAGCTCCCCGCTGTCCGAACCATCCTTTCTTTCGCTCTGGAGGATCTTCCGAGGCTGCCCTCGCACGCATGCGTAAAGGCTGTTCACGATAAAGTGAGCACTTTCTGAATCAACCTTAGAAAAAAAAGTCACTGCTCCTAACGACACATATTTAAACGGGCGCACTGAGTGGCATGCGCCCAGTAAAGTTGGTAATAATTGGATGGAAAGTAATTCCACATCTTAATGTCGAATAAAAAGTGTTAGGTAACCATTTGTGATAAGTTAAATTATTTCTTTCGCCTACTATTATTTTTAATGCATCGAAGTGTAAAAATGCATAAATTTGTAACATATTTACTTTTCTAATAATTCAATGGCAACGTTAATTTTATATAAGGCGGAAAAATTCACGACGTGCATGCAAGTAGATCTTAGGCAGGACTTTCAAAAGTGCTCATTTTATCGTGAACAGCCTATAACTGTAATTTAGATTTTATTGGCATGGGAAATGGCGACTGTTTTTTAATTTAAAAATGGTAATCGTACACTTTTCTTCCTCTTTATTTTCCCAGGTTTGTTAGTAGACTGCTGCGGAGAAAGGCGTCTTTTATTTTGAATTTTTTTTTTTTATCTTGGAAGGATTAAGTGTTTGTAAATTCTCGGAAGTCCATGTGGTGGCCGGAAGTTCCGCGGTGAAATGTTTTTCGTGCTAGTAGATAGTAACGTTCGAATTACGGAACGCTTCGCTTCGCTTCCCTTTACACGACTTCCTCCCGAGTTTCGAGGCAGTACGTTAGGCGCAGGACGTAAACTTAAGGCCCCCCCACCCCCCTTAACCGCGTGAGTCTACCTTAAACCCCTTCCTCCTCCTGTGTGACACAGCTGGGGTCGCGCGCAGCCCTCCGTGGAGGGTTGATGAAGGGGGTGAAGCTGTCAGTTGCAGGCGTTGCTCGCTTTTCGTTCGCCTCCCCTTTCTTCCGCCCGCTTCCACCCCATCCCCCCCCCCCCCCGCATGCCTTCCATCAGAACTATCATCCTCATTTACGCTCGCGTTTCTAGGGGCTTGTGCTCTCCACTCTCTGACGAACGACCTCTGCCCCCGCCCTCTCCGCAAGTCTGCCTGGCTGACATCCAGACCTACTTTTAACAGTCATGCAAACCTCCACACTGTCAAAGTTTCAGTTACCTCGTGATAACTTTTTCCATGGCGGTTTCTAGCCGGGCTAAGAATCCCACAATTTAAGGAGTGTGTTGTAATTATATTTTGTTTTTCGTGTTATTTGATAAATTACAAATGAGTGAATACGTACTCCCATATTTATCAGAATATTTCATTAATGTACGCGTAAAATTAAGTTGTGTTATTTGGGCGGCTCTTAACAACGAGGTCTTGATAACCGATGAGCGTGAAATGAGGTGAGAATGGAGTGGCGCCGGAATGTAAGAGCGGTAAAAAGGAAGATCCCCGAGGAAACCTCCCCCTCCCCCCCGGTCAGCCAGCGTCATTGTCCGTCACGGTTCCCACTTGCGAAAATCCGGCAGTGATACGACCGGGATTGAAGCCGATTCGTCCGTGGTGGGAGGCGAGCAGGCTAACCGCTCAGCCACCGCGGTGTGTGGAACATACGTCCTGAATAAATTCGAAGTGAATTAAATTACTTTGCGGTGGTATGGTTCCTTAATGCCTACACTTAGGTAAACTTCTATTGTAAAAAAAAAAAAAAAAAAAAAAAAATAGGAACGTTGGAGAAGCTAGGAAACGCTTCGAAGTGCGTTTCCTAGCTTCTCCAACGTTCGTAAATTTTCCGTTATTCAAAATTTTCATCGCTGACTGTTGTGGATTGAGTAAGAGGCGAGTTAGCTGTTGTGTTTTGGAAATGCTTATTTTTTGACCGAAGTAGTATTAGAAAGGTAGGAATAAACATGCGACTTCGCCGTTTTTGAACGGAATTTTTTATATTAAATGCATGCAATGTATACAAACATATAAAACAAAACTTTATTAATATTGTGCACATTCAATTTTTTTCTTTAGTTACTATTTATGAACTCGTGCCATTTTCCTACAATATGACGCTGGATGCCGGTAAGTGCTATTTTTCCATAGACAAAAAAGTATGTTCTATAATTAACATTCGATTAAATAGTAAAAGTAGTTCTTAGAAAATCACCGTGGTTGAAACCTTAGGCAAATGACTTAATTAA
The DNA here is from genome assembly GCA_029891345.1 of Dryococelus australis. Taxonomy (NCBI): domain Eukaryota; kingdom Metazoa; phylum Arthropoda; class Insecta; order Phasmatodea; family Phasmatidae; genus Dryococelus; species Dryococelus australis. Next base: position 75,741,754 of record CM056996.1, read on the forward strand.
TATCCGATAGTTTTCTTAAAGAAATCAGTGAGATTTTTTTTTCATATTTCTTGTTGGTAATGAAGTTGAATAAGTTGATGCGGACTAATATTATAACGCAGCTAAACTGACTTCAGTAGTAAAGATTATGTTCACCGTGTGTTTTACATCTGATGTGGTTAGTCAGATACAAACGTAAAAGGCAGCTACCTTGTCGGACCATTTTTTTCTCGATTTTTTTTGCTATAGATTATCGTAAAAAAGTTATAAACAGATCACACTTAATTGTGAAACTTCATTGGTTGTTTCAAGTTTACTGATATTATTAACACGTATGGTATGGCAGCAGCCATAAACATTAGTCCTATAAACTATGGAAATGAAGAAATCTTTGCGAAGATGATTGCAGAGGGGTTCGTAGTTATACGGCTGGGTAAGTTGGTCTCACCTCTTTGACAGCACTGTATGTTTTGCGCATAGTAAGCATTGTATTTTTCAGTGATGTGTATAACTTAATATGTGTGATGTTTTAAAATATATAATGTCCTAAGTATGTTGCATTCATGTTTATATTATTTTTTTTGTGGCGTTTCAGATGTTCTACAAAGCATTTAACCATGGAAGTTTTTTGCAGGAAGTTTTTCTTAATATTTACCATCATTGTCTTCAAAAAGTCTGAAGCATTGCCGAAAAATTAGGGGATACAGTTTTACTGGAATCCTCCCAGGATTTCTGATTTCTCCAGCTTCTCAGTTTTCTATACATACCAGTGATATCATTTGTTTAGAGTAGCTCCATAAGACACTGACTTCAGCAAATATGATAAATTCACTAGTCGAGGTTCATAGAATGATCGCTCAATAACTTGTAGCTGTAATTCATGTACCGAATTAATCAGTCAGACTTTTTTGAAGTGGTTTGTTTTTAAAATTCTATTATTAAGGAAGTTAAAGTTTTAACTGATGGTGCTTAACGCTTGTAAGGTTTATCATAGGCCTTCTTGTGTTAGCTGGCTATGGGTGGCATACGTATCATAACAAACTTAAAATAGACAGCAACAGTAATGGAATCCTTGGTATTCGCGTACGTAAGATTCGAACCCGAAACCTTGTGGTCCAACGTTAACGCCGTAATGATTCAGAAGTATTATAAGAGGATATTTGTATTGTGCGTAGTTATTGGATACAATTAGTGTGTTCACTTATTGTTAACGTAGTCGTCCTTCGTAGCCTACATCTATAAATTGCCGTAAAAAGAACGCTGTATGTTCAAATCGCGGTTAAGCTGTCGCTGTGTGTGTAGTTTTTAGACGAGGGAATTTAGCCAATGGTAGTGCCGAAGCCGTCCACCTGGTTAGCCTCGCAGAATAATTGCGAGAAATTCGTGTACACTTATATAAAGTGTTCAGTGTAATGAAGACAACTTTCTAATACGACGAGACGAAGTCATTTTTGTCTGTATCATTTTAACCCTTTCATACCCACTACAATTTACGTTTTTGTGTGTTGCAAACAAAAGTTTTATGATTCGTGCTGTGCCTAAGTCGACACACCACTTGTTTCGCTGCCACAGCCAATGAACTATAGGCGATAGGTTCGGCTACAGTAACATGAGCCAATTATTACTTAGACTAGTAAGAAGGCTTTCGAATCATTTACTCACAGATACGATCATTAGTCTTTGAGCTTCGGAGTGTGTGGTACAGACCAAAAATTACCTATCCTTGCGTATTGCGTAATGTACACAATTGTGTACACTGGGTCTGAATGTGTTAATATTTTACCCGCCTTAATGTGTTTGATTGAAGAATAAAAAAAAAAAAAAAATAACACATTTCATTGCTAAACGTGATTGGGTTTTCAGAGCAAATAACCGACCTCGTTTTGAAAGATATTAATATCTCAAAAGCGATCATTCGTGGAAAGCGTTTCGAGCTGAATGTCAGGTGTAGGCTTGAAGCTAGTAAGTTAACACGTGCGGGAAGCAATAACGGTGAACGTGTTCAGTTGTCCGCCGGAAGCGTCGGCGTGTCGCATTTAATTAAATCTGCGCAGGCGCGGGTACACGAACCGATAATTAATTAGCGATTGTCGGGGGTGCGCGCTGGCTGTAGAGGCGATGCCTCCAGCTGGTCGCTGTCGGAAGAGGACCTGAGCTACGGCGGGCGCAGACAACGTCGACGGCGGATCTTCCTCGCCAGACCGTACAACGGATATCCATCAGCTGATTGCCCGCTGCGGGCTCCGCGCTAAGGCCTCGTGAACATCTCCTTTCCCCGCTGTTACATCCAGCTTCCCCCTGAAGGGTGCGGCGGGATAAAACTTGCGTCACAGACCAGTAGGTACAGTGCAGATTTAAGGGCTCACTCCGTGTCTTCGCCTGCAATATGATAGTATAGGAATTTCCATGTAAAAGAAATCCGGCGTGTTTTGATGACTTTGTGTCTTGGAGATTTCAAACAAACACCATTGTAGAGATTTTTCAGAGAATAATTGTGCTGCAGAGCGATATCAAGGCATTTGTAATTATAAATATCTTAAATTCTGAAACGAAACATTTGAATAGTCATAGATTTCAGGCTATTTTTTTGTATCGCTTAAATAACGCAGCCGCACAATTGGCACAAATTAGCTGATTAATAAAGTCACTGGCGCCTATTTCTAGCTCATAAAATAAATTAGCTACGCTGTCATTTGTTAATGAACGCGAATCAGGGCGATTCGTGGTACAACGTGTAGCATAGGCTTACGCAGGCTGGCCCCTGCCGAAGGAGGGAGCCTGCGGCCCCATCCCCATTTTCCCTTCCGTATCCACAAGCTCAGGTACCTGCGCTTCCCAGCCTTACTGCACAGGTGAAGTATGCCACACTAACTTGAGGTATACACAGGCGTCATACATGATAAAACAAAAATAATTTACTAGTCGCTTAACGTAAGTTCCAAAGTAAAAATGTATATAATCATGATAATTTTGTAACCTATCTGTAAGTTACACATCGTTATTCCCAATGCATGATTTTATCTTCTCAACAAAGATGTTGTACATAAAATATTTTTACTGAAATGTACATACATTGAGGCACACTGAGTACAATTTAGGAAAGATTATAATTAGGCACATATATATCGAAGGAAACAAAATTTCGCATCTACATTTCCAGTCAATTTTTTTATGCTCAAAGGCATTATTTGGGCAGTAGTGTCTGACTTCTTGTAACGTTTCGTATTCCGGTTGGTTGTTGTGAGAATCCTTCGCGAGATAAGGAAATGTCTGAGACACATTCCCGTATCCAGAAAATTCATTTTGCGTGTTTAGGGGGAGGGGGTGGGGTACGGGTGGTAGTTTAGACTTTCCTTTTTTTTCGACACATGTTCTATACAATAAATTTAATTGAAATGCAATTTAGTGTAACGTGGAACAGAAAAAATATTTTGACTTGCTCAGTATATAAAAGTCCTGTGTGTTGTCAGAGTTAATGCTGCAATGTTGGTTCAGTGTAGTGTGGTATGGCTGAGGGCAAATTAAGATTAAAACCAATGTGTCCAGGAAGAAAATACTAATACTAGGAGAATGCTGGTATGAAAATACATATACACTCAATAACACGATTATCACAAATGCTACAAATGACAAAAACACAAAAATTACTTTAAAAAAATAATGTGATGAAAAATTCAAATAAATGTGTTATATTTGGAACATCAAAATTGCTATGTAGCACACAAATTATTTAATAAAATATGATTATTCTCACCAAGAAGCAACTGATTATGATAAAAATACTGATTTTAATATTTATCAACTTTACAATATACGAACTTTGATTCTAATAGGTTCAAAGGCCACCTAGTGTTGCCTTGTGTAGTTGCACCAGGTAACAAATTAAAATACTGTTTTACTAATATTGCTGCAAATTCCGTCTCAAATTTACGTTTCAAATCAAGGAAACTGATAAATGCCACAATAAAAAATATGATTTGGTGCAGTTTTTTAAAAATGTAACAATGCAAAATGAGTTCCTAGGTAAAACTATGGCCCTTGCAACATCTCATGGTCGCATTGTCGCCGCACATTATCTCATTGAAATGTAGCCCCTCTGCAAAGAGATTGCGTAAAACACTGGATTACAGTCCAAAACAAACATGTACAATATATGCATACAACCCAATATGAAACACACATAAATACTACAGAAAAACGAGAATTAGGGGACAAAAGTCACATTAAATATGTTATACATGATAAATTACAATATTCAAATAATCAGATCTAAATAAATAAATCACGTCTCTATCACGTGTTAGATACAGTTCGTATCGGGCGTGGCAACGTTACTATGGAAATAAAGAAAAAATGCTTGGAGCAAACATTGCGGCTTTATACTGGCGCTGCGCTCAAATTACTGTAATATTACCGGAACAGTATACTGCTCAAGCAATACAAATAAAATATACCTAACAACAGATATTAAGTTCTGATGTTTACCGTGATAAGTTTTCTATATTTGGAGAGGGGGCGATTAAATATTCATCCTCACTCCCCTATTTTGAATAGGGCACACGGCCATGCAGGGGAACCATAACATTTACAAACGCAGGAGGAAAGTAGGTAGGCAAAATGGTACCTTCCGCGGCGTAGCTGACTGTGGTACCTGTTTCCGGTACAAGGGTCATGTGTTCGAATTTAAAATACATTCAGCACTGCTAATGCGTTTTATAACTTTCTTATAACGGTTCACAAATGCGAGGTGGTTGCAATTGACGAGTGCCATTGGTCACCAAGATGAAAGCTTCTCGAACTGTGAGCAGCAGTGAGTCTTGTTCACACCTTCAAGATTCACTGATGGCTCGTGGTTAGTTTTAGTTTATAAAAATGCATTAATAATAATTTAAATTGTAGCACGTACTTCAAACAAAGCAATTATTCAAACACCATATTTATACATCATAATCATGGTGTAAGTAGTTACATTGATAACATAAAATAAACAAACGTTAGTGACACGTCACTTTATTCTTTATACGTTAGTTTTAGGTAAAATTATCATTCCTGAGAAGTTTTGGACAAAATCATCTAAACTAACAAGTCGGATGTTTCATGTAGCTGGAAGTTGCAATGAAAATCAGCATGTGTCTCACAGTACAAGTAATCCGTGCATGATATTTCAGATGTAGGATTTCTCTGTAAACCGTTTTTAAACTGAAGAATTAAAGAAACCCGAAATAAACACATTCAGAACTGTCTACAACAGTTACACTTTACATGATAGAATAATAAAAGAATTAAAAACAATTTTGTGTGCAAATTATATACAACAATAAACCAATGAGTTTGCATATGTATAACACTAAATAGTCTGAACACATTAATGAAACCTCAAGAAGTAAAACATCAGAACTGCGAAATGATTTCAAATGTACTTATTATGTAAGTTAAGTAAATGGGAAAACCAAGTATGAATTTATTTCTTCTTCAATTCTTTGCCTGCTTCGAGAATATACAGTTTTCCTTGTTAAAAAAAAACAGGCGCTACTTATCTCAGGTAACAAACAATTGATATAGAAACGTTCAAGTTCAGGGAGAATTTTCCTTTTCCCACAGTTCCTCGCCTCTGTGCACCGGCGACCATATTCCATTGCTGCCGTAGGAAAGTTAGGAATGTGTAGCTACCGTTTGACAAGATTCGCACAGGACGTCGTGTCCTTCCGTCTACACACTGCACCGAAATTGCTTGCAGTCAAGTGAGAACGTCATATGTCGTGCCATAACTCGCTATCTGCTTGCTCACAAGTTTCTTTAGCGATTTTGACTCGTTCATCTACAGAAACTTGTAGTGTATTGACAAATTGTTTACACTTCCTTGTCAGCTCCAACTGATCTTCTGGTTGTTCAGCTTCTGGGCCATAGTAAGTGTCTGGTGGGGCAGATACTTTATAACTCTTTGCTGGTCTGTCGGTATCGTCGTAACTTAATCTGCGTCTCTTTCATGCATTTTGACGTTCAATTTTCTTGTTCGATATTTTCTTTTGTGTCTGTCCTGGACCTCGACCAGTTAACTTTTTAAATGGGCTGAGTTCCCATGAATAATGCCGTTTCTGAAATTGTAGTCATTCAACATAGCATCGTCGCTGGAAAGGGCCATTCTGGGTGAAGTTTATTCTTTTGCCAGCATTTTATTTGGCGACAAGACTCATATAAAATTCAGCTGCGTTGTTAGTTTTGGGTTGTATGAGCCTTGGAGCTTTGGCAACTATACGCTGAACAAGACTTGAAAGTTCCAGTAGTCCTGATTTCTTTATTCTTTCTCATTTACCCTTTTCTTCTTCCTCCTTGGTGCAAAAACAGCTTCTACATCGCTCGTGTTGTCCGAACACATGATACGGACCATTTTCCAAGTCACGAACCAGATCTGACACTTGTTCGCCCGCCTACAGAGCCACAGTGCCGAATAGCACCCCTAGCCGCGGCAGTCAGGCGAGGGATAGACGACTTCAGAAGTTTTCTTGCATCCACAGCAAAAGTCTTGTCAGCAGCTAAAGTATGAATATGACTAGTGTAGTTTTTATGCAGTCGTTTGCGCATTCAACTTTGTGTATGGAACAGCCATAGGGCACATTTTGTAATAGCCTCGCATACACACTGAACTTACTGTCCCCATCAAACTGTTTGTATCGCATTCCATGCATCTGTTCACTGCGTCTGAAACCTTCTACAACAATGTCTTGCCCCATAGCAGTTGATGATCTATTATTGTCCCAGTTTTTGTAGCACACGTGTGTCTTCGCCAGCACATTTTGTCTCACTGCTCGTACTTGTTCCTTACTCCCAGAAATAGGAGCTTGCCTGTTAGTTCACCGATGATGACAGCCTAAAATGATATTAATTATCATTATAACGTGTCCATTTTCTCTCATTTTTACATAGGTAATTATACACCTTATGGTAGATTCAAGTCTATTCAATTTATAACCCATTATACATCCTTTAAATTAAACAATGAAAACATAATACCTTGAGAACGAAAACTAAGAAACGAAAAAAGATTGGAGGAAAAAACAGGCACTTCTGGTAAGTCAAAAACAGGTTCGACGCATCATTCAAAACGTTTGCTGCGGAGTATACTTTTTACCCGCACAGTTTGTCGTTTGTGCAACACAGTTAAAAGTAATAATGCGTATAATTTTGGAGTCAGTTCTCGGACAGAAACAATTATGCATATGTACAACAAAGGTTTACACCATATCGTTAAGATGGCAGGAATGCCCATTTAATACAAAATCTGTTGACATTATTCCATTGATTTTATTTTTCTGTATGCTTATCGTAATATAAATTAATTTTTTAACATCATATGAAACCTAAGAGTAAGAATAAAATATTAAATTTTAAAATATGTATTGCTTTTGATCGACTATCGGCGGGGTCGCCTCAATTTTCGCATGTGGGAATCGTGCCGGGATGATGCCGCATGAAGGTGGATTTTCTCGGGGATATCCAATTTCCCCTGTCCTTACATTCCCGGTGCTTCTCCGTACCTACCTCATTCAGTCTCATCGGTTGTGAATAGAGCCGTCGTGACACACGAAAGAAATAAACCAGTACTATTCGTCAATGTTTGCATTTTCTTACAACTTAAAAAAAAAAGAAGGGTTTTAGGCTTAGTACTCTAACATAATTATAACATAATTATGCCGCTGCCGATTTCTAAAGAGCGCTATACCTAATTTTCGTCAAGTTCTCAATGTGAACTACAATTAAGCATATCAGTAAGGTGGTTTTAATCAACTGATCGGTGTGTACTTTGCGCCTCTGAACTTTTCGTGTTTGGGAACTCAGTACAGTATTTTATACGAGATATTACAAACTGCCTCTACTTACGGTAGTCAACTAACACAACCATCTCTCGAAGAATATTTCTTGATATTCAAATGTCTGATTTTTAAAAAGCGAACGAAATATCAGACACAAAGAATGTAAATTTAATAAACACGTGGATGATTTTTTGCCGAACTTTTAGTATTTGCCGTTGCAACTGAGGAATCTTTCATAATCCTACCATTTCACTATTGTTCATTAAATTTCACCATTATTACTGGAAATAATTACGAGATAAAATTCAAGATTGTCATATAACTTGTGCTAGCAATGTCGGGTCCAAACGGAAGGGAAGGATGACGATGGCATGCTTGGAGTTACTCAAGCCCATTAACGTTCCGCCTGTCAAAATGCTTTTCGCTCCTTTGACAGGGCGTTACAGGTAAACGAAGCTCTGCCAATGGTGTGGCTAGAGAACATATTCTGATCCCTGCAGATTGTTTCAAATAAAAAGAATCATCACTATATATCAATAGTCAATTCTGCAAAATATTAGTAAGGACGTCTATTCGAAAGAAATATAACACCACATATCTATAAGATTTTCCATGTGTTAGGCCACTAGCCTTCTACGAGAGAAATCCGGTTTCGGTTCCCGGTGTGGTTACCGCATATTTTGGCGTGTAACAAACGTGGCAAGTGTTGCGCTTCGCCGGCGGGTTTTCTCTAATTACTCTCGTTTCCCTTACCGTCGTATTCCGTCCTTGCTACATTTTCGCCTTGTTTACACGTTATCGATGCTCAAGAGCTCGGCTGTTAGGTGCAGCCTACTTCTCTTAATTGTTATTTTCATAGAAATACCTGCACCCTTGATACGTATTTAATATTTTGAAATGCTACAAACTAGCTTTCGAGACGAACAGTTCGGAAATGATTAAATACTAATTCATGGCTAGGCACTTGTAGAGCCAGCAGGAACCAACCATTCGGAGCCAACTGTTTCGATAGTGCGTTGTACATTTCTGCACGTAACCTTGTGAGCAAATCTAAAGAGCAACTGAATATGTTACTGGTAAAGCACGCACACGCGTACTTATCCCCTTCCAAAAATGTTCATAATGAATATTGAATGTGGCAGTGGTAGTTTTTTTAATTGTGATTTAATTTCGGAGTTGGAGCAGAATATGCTTTATGTGGGCATAGTCCTAATTATTAGATTATCAGCAGTGTACAACTTAAACTTGTATGTCTTATGGAATACCACAGTGGTAACCTCAAAATTTAAATCGTGGGTGTAAATTAAGCACCTTTGTGTTATTGCAGTGTGCTATTTATGAATGACAAAAATACCTGTTTACATTCATTGATACTATTGTACGTGCGTACGTATGATCATTCGTAGATGGTTTTGGACATTTATTTACGTCGTACTACAAATTGAGACAATTTCCGTTACTTTTCCAAATTCATATATACAATTCGCATTGTTAAAATTACCGACTAAGGTATCTGACGGGCGAAATAATTGCTTGTCGATCTGACTTTTCGAAGATGAAAAGAAGTGATGCTGTTATCATTAATTGCATCCGTTTAGTCAAAAATGGTTTAAAGAGACGATAAGTGAGAGCCGATACTTGTTGGCATGTGCTGAACATTCGAATAAGGCCAATGAAGTTTCTAAATCGGTGCAGGATGCGTATGCTTTGTGACGAATGAAAGTTAAATTTACATCAAATATTCTTTCCTTAGCTCAACGCATGCAAAATAACTTTCATTGCCGAATTTGCGCGTAGCATTGTTATCAGTGATAATATTATCGTAAAAGCCGAGCTACACAACACAATTACTTGACATTTCGTATCGCTATAAGGAACAGTCAGTGGTGGAAAAAACCGTATTTATATTTTAACAGAATAGTTGATGCAGAGTAACACGCGCCTTGTTACACAAAAGTTTATGTAGATACACCACAGCATGCGGCGAAGGTATGCAATATACTGTATTGCCTAAACCCTCGGAACACTCTGGCCCCTGCGCACTGTTCGGGGCGATGGTCAGAGCCGGAAGACAAGGGTGTTAAGATGCGACACACCTGTCAACTTCTCCATCCCCTCCTACAGACCAACCACCCGTTTCCCATTAAGCCGCAATTGTGAGTCATTCGAGTGAAAGGCAGGCGAGGCAATGGCACACGAAGCGGGTGCACACTAGCAGAGCCCTCTGGCGGTGCCGAGTCACAAGTGCGACCTTGGAGCCCGCCGTTAAGGGCGCCACCTACCTGGTGATTGAAATGCGCTGCAGTGTTTAAAATCCGCGTTTTTTTTTTTTTTTACGAAACAATTAAACGTGCCCCCGTGATATCTGTTTACGAAAAGAAAACACTGCAGACTATAGGCCGTTCACGGTAAAGTGAGCACTTTTGAAGCCCTAGTTACTTTTTTCTTTCGACCAATTTATATCCTTTCACCACTTGTTAATGCAAACACTGCTATGTGAGTAATAAACACAGTGTACACATTCACCATACCCAAAACCAAAAGTCTGAGGCCGCAATGAAATATATTTATTGATTATTATGTCTGATTAAACAGCTTCAAAACGTGCTCACTTTACCGTGAACGGCCTATAGGTACGTATAATACTCTCAATACATCGTGTACATTATATGCTATTCCTATAAACGGCTTTTTCACACGGCTATATCGCATAATATACAGGTTGGAAACATGCGAAACTATTATAGGGACCTGCATTGAACCTCGCTATAGACTTTTCACTGATAAACTGATAGGGTCACCGCTTAAAGTCCCATAGGTACACACAGTACGACAGAAACACTGCACGCCAATTCAGCGCCTTGCGCGTGTGAGCATTTGGGCATCAGGCGCGCGCGTGTCAGTGTCGCCCTTATCGCTCCCGCGCTTCCCTGCCTCAACCGCGCTAAAAATCTCCAAGTAGGCGGTGCCCTTAAACCGAAATAATTTGTGTGAAATGTGCTTATAGATTCCCGCTGTAAAATTTTTTTTCTGGTGCACTTCCTAAACTGCAAATGGAAGTTTTTAACCTTGCACGGCAATAATACCACATGTCAGACTGCAAATACAGGAATGTTAAGTGTAGTTAACATACAATGTTGGGACTTCCCTACACATTCAACTGTTTCGTGAGCGAATGTAGGAACGGTTCCATGTATGCATAGGAAAATAGTTTACCGTTCGAACTTCCCCACTATTCGTATACTTTGATATGGTAACTGTACGAATAATTTCTTAAGAGTGTGTTCACGGTTAATTGAGCACTTTTGAAAAGTCAAATTTTGGAAAATATCACTGCCCATACCTACACACATTTTAACTGGCATGCGAAACGATGGAGGGAAAGTAGTTCCACGTCCTAACGTTTAATAAAAAATTTCCGGTTAACATTTGTGAATACTGGAATGTTTTATTTTTTCTTTCTGTTTTGATACACATAAATGTATGAATTAGGAACTTAAATAATAGTTACTTCCGCTTGAATAAAGTGATCAGATCCTTGACAATGTGAATTTCACATTTGGTTTAAGAATACACTATATGTACAAGTAGCACGCAGCAAGGTATATTCTCTCTTTATCATCCCAAATTTTATTTTCGCTCTTGAATCGAGTGTTATTTTTATATTACAAACGCACAGACCAACGAACAAGTTTGGAGAATTAGAACTGTCGTAAACATAAAGCTGAAAATAGTACAATTTATGTGCAGAAAGAAATGTAGACTTGCGTTACAAAGAGCACCAATTATTTTTTTAAGACAAAGGTATATCCTGAAGGCTGAACAAGAAGAAATGCTCCCTTTAATAATTCTAGTGAGTATGGCGAAGCTGTCGCTACAATGCGTCTCGCTAGAGCATGGGGAATGAAACGAAGAATATTACACCGGAGTGGTACGTCCTCATGGAACCCATCAACCAGCGGCTACAAACGCCATGGTGAAAATACGTCTTGGTCAGAACTCGGCCACGATATTAGTAACCGGACGTCAGGACGAGCTGTTGTGCATGTTAGAGGTAGGCCTGCTGTGTAGCAACAAGGCAACACTCCCATTAAAATAGCATCAAATTCTAAATTCATTTTGTTTAACGATTACTAAACACGTTTGTATTATTTGGCGTATAATCCGAACAGAATTTCTAGAAAAATATGTTTGATTACACTGCAGTGCCTATAAAAAAGAATAATTTGATACTACGTTCTAAGAAATTATTTGTAAAATTACCACATCAATGTATACGAATAGTGAGCAAGTGCGAATGGTTAACTATTTTCCCATACATCCATGGTAGCGTTCCTACATTCGCTCTCGAAATAGTCAAATGCGTAGGAAAGTCCCCAACCTTGTATAGTAACGGCGCTCAACATTCCCATATTTGCGGTGTGAAATGTATCATGTCCATATAATGTATAGGTTAAAAACTTCTATTACAGTCTAGGAAGTTTACCAGAACATTTTTTAGAGTGTAAGGTTATCAGATTATTCTGAGGACGAAGGGTATTTTGTTCTGACGACGTGTTTGTTATGTGGTAGTGCCAGTGCGGCACCATGGAATCCTTGTAATACGCTGTAGCGTCGACTATCTGTATACCGTCTTGAAGGAAGCCTACCTGCCTGCAAGAATAGGGCAAAAAAGTATTCGGACATGTAGGCTTTCTTCATCATGTATTCTGGTGGGCGTGAAAAATATTTATTTAGTTTAAATATACGAACGAAGTTAATTTGTAAATTTGTAAATGAAGTAGGTTTGTCATCGAATCCAGTAGTACTTCTATTGTTCTCTAATTGAACTTCCTTCTTCTTCAGTATTGCCCGCAAATCACTATGGTGCCGTGACAACATATGCCCTGGTTTTACAAATATTGAACTACATTGATCACGGGCAGTACTAACTCATTGTGCTGATATTGTTTTCGTTACGAAGAGACTACATCATTTTACCAATAACGTAGCTTATATTTCGACAAGCAGTAGCGTGCGGTGAACTGTTGCAAGGTAAGCTGGCGTTAGCTATGTGCTTTACCCTGTTGCTTGCTAGTTTATAATTCCACCAGTAAAACGTAGTTCGGCAGCTGACGCTACAGGACGTGTGTAATGGGTCCCTTGCTGCTCGCTTGTGAGTGGTCGGAATACATTCAGTTTCCCTAGGCTACGCGGTGGTTACTGGCTCCTGCTGCGTGCACCGAGAATGTGCAGCAGTGAACAAGCACCAGCTTATCTTGCAGCACTTCACCACACGTTACTGCCGACAAGTAAAAACAAAACTTCGCGACATTCCCTTCTTTTTTCCCTCGATCGTAGCCCATTTTCGTTGATTTTCAGGTATTTCCTTCACTTTATTTATATTTGTCTTCAGATCCTTAACTGTCGCCATTTCTTTTAATCCAGGGTATATCTGTGATAATCTGTACATTTTACTCTGTATGCTACTAATGTCTAACCCTACTCGCCCTTTGCACCACTTGCAGCCTGAAACCGCCTTTGTATTAGGAGGTTTTGCCAGTCCACAGTAGCGTAAAACGAGAAAATTGGTTCTTTGGCTGAATGTTAAACTTAGAGAAAAAGAAAATGTGCGTGACCGTCAGCTGACTAGGCCGTAAAGATCATACCTTAATTTTTTTTCATGTAACATACGTTTCTGAACAAGCTATTTCGCCAACGAGAACAGTTTAATAACGACGTTGTGTATAGCCCCTCACAACCGTCTTAACCAATTTTTTTTCTGAAGTAATTATGTTAGTAGAGAATTTCGTATATGATTTTCGGCCAAATAGTTTTTACTAGACGTCATTACAAACTCTCTGTGTCGACACCTTTCATTCTTTATGTTCTATTGTAAAACTACATTGCTGTATTTCTTGTTAGTAACTTGGGACTCTTCCAACTTTTTCAGTGTCGTAACATTTTTAGTGTCGTAATTTTTTCAGTGTTATTTCTGTGACGTATAATTAAGTAGCAGAGCTAATGTACAGTAATGTTAAGTTCCTCAACTGTTACCGTAGGGTGTTTGTGGTTGTCTACCTTAATTCATTCGACGTAGTTACGTAAAGGCGACAATTATGACTGCACTTCTGCTAGCACTTGCGTAAAACCTAAGTGGCTAGGCTACTTACTGAGCAAGTGCAGCGCGGAGGTCGTGAAACACGCCATATCGCTGCGCGCTCTAGCACGTCTGGGAATGGTAATCAGCGTAATTTGAATATGGCGGTTGTTTAATGTGCCGCAGCGAATCTTCCGGGGATACTCACTTTGTTTTCATGCTGGATTCGGAATTCACTCGCGCGCAGCGAGATAAGCTATGTTCAAATACAGTGTAACTTCCTCCCTCAACCCCTTCCAGTCTCATAATTTCTCGTCGCATATAATAATCAAAACATAAACCCATTCGTTGGTAATGGTTTCAACCGTTCGTGTTTTTTTTTTTTTTTTACGCAGAATTTCGCTCTATATCTTGTTTACCCCTGACTAGCCTGCAGTAGCCGAGTGTCAACGGACATGTCTGCATCGTGATGAGAAAAATTAATGGTGTGGACATCGATCTACATTACCGCACGCGTAATGTCACTAAATCATCGTGAGATACGGCGTACGTACAGATGTTGTAAGGGCTGGGCCGTAGAATATAAAGGCCACAATCGTTGTAAACAATTACGTGTGTGTGTTAAGATGACAATTGTGTTTCTTGATTGACATATGGAGAATCGCATGTTGTTCTGATTACCACCGTGTGTTTTAATTCCCGAATCGTATATAAGACTCAGACGTAATATAGTATTTCATGTTTTTGCGTACATGCTCCTGTTAACGATTTTCCGCATGTGTGTACAAATTGTTCGAAAAAAAATGCATTTACAGTGTCTACTCTGCGCTGCACATCTACAAACATTTTTATCCACTTTTTTTCTAAATATTCTTTTGTACTATTATATTCTTAAGCATGATTTTAGTGTATTGCTATTTGATGTCCTAGCAGTCTTTAAATCTGACTTCTCACCCTATCCTAACCTTGGTTGTTGGTAGATTGTGACTTCCATCTGCAGGCGACTTGTAAACGGGCTTGCAATGCTGAGCCAGTTCGTCGCTCTAGGTGGCCGAGACAGAATATCGTGCTCATTTGGTAAATCCTTATTGAGACAAATCTGAATCCACGAATTTTTCTTATTTCGGTGGAATAATGTTTCCTCCGGAGGTAGGCGTGTGACACATGGTTGGAGGAGAACTTTGTGATTGGAAAACTTATTTCACATTGCTAGAGGAAGTGTCCCGTGCCATATGAAAAAGTTCGTTCATCCTAAAACTATATTAGAGTTTACAATGAATCAGTTTTTTTATATTGAATCGATTAGGATCCGTCGTGATTTGGCAGAGTCAGTCTTGCGTGCTGCGCCCAGTTCTACTGCAACGCACTCTGAGATAACTAATCTCAGCAAGCCCGTCCACGAGTCGCCTGCAGGTCGAAATGATAAGTCTGGAGCTGTTTAGAGGATTTCACTCGGATGCAAGTTAAAATCCACCAGAACCCACTAAGTTATATAAATACATATAATATTTCGAATAATAGCAGTTCCCATTAATTGGACTCGACTTATTTGTAAACTACGTTTTTGACACAGTTTAGTTTACAGAAAAGTGTGTATTATATAACTGCAGTAGTGATGAAATTAGCAAGAAACTGAAACATGAATGCCAATGTAAGAAGTAACCATAGTGATAGAATGACACCAATTCGTGTATATAACAATTACAGAAGTACGTATGTGCTAAAAGTATTGATTGCTTCTGTCCACCGCACGCTACCAACGATGAAAAAAAATCATACAATTTTGCCCACAAGGTGGGAATCGCATCCCGCCGAATACGGTGTGAAATGCGACAAGAGTTGGCAACCCAGTTCCGGAGGCCAGGTCCTGCCTTGCCGCCAGTAGATGCGGGGATCGCAGCGGCCGAGGCGCAGAGCTGTGCGCGGCGGGTCTTTTGATCAGCTTTGCTGCGTGCGCGCGACCGCAGGACCTTATCGGATTAAACGCTGAGCCACGTACTACCTTCGTTAACGCCAGATCTTCCCCGACAATGAAGACCGCGGTCTTGCAGTCGCTGCCTGGCTTTGTCGAGGCCGTCCGCCACTTAAGAGACCTCCCTGGTTGCCATGCAGGTCTAGTTGTAAGCACTTGAGTGTAGTCTAGTTTAAAAAAAAAACTATGGAATATTTCAATGTAGATCTTCTTTCAGGACAGAAATTAAAGTCCACATTTTGTTTCCGATTTACAAGTTAGGTTTTTTCAAACATAAATGTGGTCACTGAAAAGTTTCATCAAAGTCAGCAAAAATCGCTATAAGTAGCCCTCTGTTCACAGTACTAATTCTTCTGTAAAACAGTTTTTTTTTTTTTTTTTTAACTTAAGTGATAATGCGGTCTTTTCTATCCAGATTGTCGTATTAAAGCCTCATACGGCCGTGTACACGACACAGCCTATACGGCTGTGTCGTGTACACGGCCGTATAGGCTGTTCACGGTAAAGTGAGTACGAAAGCTCCACTTAAGATCTACTTGTATACACGTTGTGTATTCCTCCGTCTTATGTAAAATTTACATTGTCGTAGGCCTTATCACTTTACTCATGCGTCGGTCAAATGAATTTGCGAAATTATTAACGTTGTACTTGTTTTACAAATCTGCTCATTTTTACACTTCGGTGTATTAAAACATAAAGCGAAAGAAACATTTGAAGTTATCACAAATGGTTACCTAATACTTTTTAGTGAACGTTAAGATATGGAACTAGTTTCCATCCATCGTTACCAACTACTGGGTGAATGTCACTCAGTGCGCTCATTAAAATGTATGCGTGCAGAGACAGTGACATTTTTCTAAGGTTCGTTTCTAAAGTGCTCACTTTATCGTGAACAGCCTTAAGGCATTTTTACGCGACAACGTCTATGGGGGTGAGAGGAAACAAAATTATAGACTGTGTGGGTTTGTTTTGTGGTTGCGCTGATTGTGTCATTGTCGTTGAGTCTTAGTCTCGTCACGTGATGAGGCATGTGATGATGACGCAATCGCCATGTCCGCATTTCGCTGCTGCGTAGAATTGTCAACTTCTTCTTCATATAACTCCAGAATGGATGGAGGCAGCTGAATCACCATTTCAGTATTAAATTTGTCTTTTCGAGCACTATTCGTGTTGTTAGTATCATTAGTGTGCTTTTCGCCGAACTAGTCATTTTTAACTTTTTTGGTTTGTAATCTGCAATGAAAATGATTATTGTTTAGAGAGTCACTGTGTGTTTTTATTATGTACGATTCTTGGTTATGTTTTTAGTTGCTATTTTTTTACGCACAACCCGACACCAGAATTTCTCCGATCAGATGAACCGTTCGGTCGCTACAGCGGTCTTAAGCATACTTACTAAACCGCTCGAAATCAGAGGTTCGCAGCGCGGCTCCCACCGCGGCGTGATGACGTCAGAGCGATACGTTTATGTGTGAAGCATGAAGCCACAGGACCGACTTATACTATTGTACATTTACATTTAACGTGCTGCTCATTCTCAACGAGTAATTGCCATGGACCCGAGAGCAACGTTTCGTGACGCTCATTTTCTGAACATAAAGGGCTGAGTTGCAAGACGTCACGTCAAAAACTAACACACGCGCATCTTGTTTATAGGATATTCATGGTAAAAAGAACACTTTTGAATGCCCTGCTTAAGATATACTTGTATACACGTTGTGTATCTGAGTGGCTGAAGCTTTGTAGCCTGTTAAATCTCACTCTATTGTAAGACAACTTATGTATACATACGTGCAAATTTCACTTTATTATTTGATGACAGTCTGTATAGTCCATTCACGGTTACTTCAAACTCCTCTGAAGCCCTGCTATATTTTTACTTCCACGATATCCGTCCGCCTCGTGCAAACAAAGCTTAACCGAATCTACAGAATTACACCAAACGGACAAAGCACCGCATTTGTGCACGCTCAGTTAAATAATATTTTACATGAGAACTATTTCTTGCTAATCATTACCATATACGTTTTTCATATGAAAGTTCTTAGTTCCATATTCTTTACATGAAATATAATATACACATTGTTCCTACTTCATCTTTCACAAACGTAGTAAAAAAATTTTTTATAGAAAAGTTTTGTGTAATATTCACGTTGCTCAGTTTAATTAATATCAAATGCGTTTGGATACTAAAGAGTTGTTTATCGAAAAACGGAGTCATGGCCAATAACATTAATTTTAAATCACTCTAACATAGTCATAAAAATATTTTCCAGGCTAGTGGTAAAGTAAACTTGAGCGATCATTGATGTATTTTTTGTACTTTGCTTTTAATTAAATTTTAAATACATTTAAAAGTTCTGTTCAAAGGGTGGAAGTTTTTTTTGCTACTGAATTCTGTAAACTGTTTTATTTACCTGCCGTAGGAAATACTTTTGTATATAATATTTCTGTAGCTGGTTCTACTACATCAGCCCTCTATCGTGTGCCTAGCTTCAGCCGGAGACATTCGTTGGGGTTGCGTCGATCTTTACTTGGGTCATAAACCCACCCCCGCCCTCTCCCGCCGCAGATTGCTCGACTGCTAATTACGTGAGCCACCCCCTCCCCTCCAGTCCCGCGGCAACGGTTAATTACGTCACGCGCCATTAAAATAACTCGGGGGGGGGGGGTGTAGAGGTGGCTTCTACCGTCTTCTTCCTTTTTAAGGACGTGGCGGAACTTTTCTTCCTCCGTGGCGGGATTGGCGTCGCGGGGCGAGCAGCAAGTCCTGTACACGGCGTTGCTGCCCGAGGATAATTCCTGGTAGACGGCGGGGTTACAGTTTAATGGCGGCCAAATGCGAGGGGTGTGGTGGGAGATGCGCAGCGCGGGGCACGCTGTGAATTATCTAGCTCCGCGGCGCCGCCATCATAAAGACCGGGGACACGAGACTTAACGCCGAGCCAGGATGGAGCCCAGCCAGCTACGGGCGTGGCGGTGTACTCCCTGCGCGGGAAGGGTTGCAACCCCCCCCCCCGGTGTTTTTTTGTTTTATTTTCGCCATTATTTCTCCCTCGAGGTTTACGGGCCAGCGGAACCAACCCCCCGTGTTTGTGCGGGCATTTTCCCCCCTCCCTCTCGTGAATGAGAATGGGGTAGAGAATCTCTACTCGTAAGCGTCCTTGGCAGGTGGCCCAATCCTCCACCCCCCCCCCCCCCCTGGACTGCCAGAATGTCAGGGATGGTTTTTCCGCCCGGGTTGAGTGGGGCTTGGCGATTTACCTACGCGCGGGTAAGATTTTCGATCTTGCGTGCCCCTTTTCCTCATTCCCCTTTCCTCACGTGTACCTTCCTTTTGCTCTCCAGGCTTGGAACTCTGGCAGAAGCTTCACACAACCATTTCATAACTGACCTTCAACGTCGTCACGCCATCAGAGTCCAACGCGCTCTTCGTTTTACTTTATTTTGTGCCCGGACTTTTTTTCGGTGAGATTTCTGCTGAACACTATAAAAGCACAACTTCTAGAACGAAGAAAGATATTGCTACAGAAAACAGCTCTAAAATACAAGCGGCCGCAGCGAAAAGTTTTGGCCTGCTTCTATTTCTTTGGCAATACTCGAGACCATTGTATTCCTTCTTTCAGCGGGAATCTCGGCCGCCTTCGGCGCAGCTGGGTCGGCAATGACTCGAGCGTGATGAGGTTTCCGAACAATTTGGAAGTCACTGCTCGTCACTAAGTAGTTCCGTTTTGTGTGATTTTTATTTCCTGTTCGTAACATCGTTTCTAAAATACCCAAACTTTGTATAAACACTTGTTAATGCGCGCTAAGATATCACGTTAGTTTGTAGAGCGGTTCATCTTATATTGGTTAGTTATAATCGCCGATGGTTCGAAGATCACTATAGTTTCGCAATTCCCGTCTCCTTTAGCCTTTCTACGAACAGACTTGCAATGTGAAAACCCACACTTGCATAACTTTTAAAGGTTCCGTCACAAGAGCTCACGCAAAACACTTTCGAATTTTATTCGCATGCGGATTAACGTCCACGCTAAATTTCTGCTTGTAGCTCCAGTTCGCTCTTTTTCTGAATTTTCTTTCGGCGAAGCTCGTAGTTTCCTTCTACCCCTCTATTCGTGGAGAGTGCGCGCATACCGCGGTCTGTGATCGCTTCCTCTTCGTCGGTCCTTCGCCGCCCTCAGACCTTGCTTCTTTCACATGGGCCGGGCAAAAGGGGGTTGCCTCCACAGAAAGGCCCCCCGATGTTTAATTAAATTAGGCTGCGAGGGGAAGGCTAGGCTGACATCCACCCCATATCTTCCTCTCCCCCTCCAACCCCAGCCCCTATTCCCTTGTCAACGGGTGAACCCCCTTGCCCCCTAGTGCGTCGGACAAAGTTTTTGGGGCCCTGTCTCTCCGGACGCGGCCGCGCGAGTAACTTTTTTTTTTCGCCCACTAAATTATTCACTGTTAGAGTAATATGTTGCACATGTTCTAGGGGAAACCGTCGAGTTCACACACACACAAAAAAAGTAATTATCGTCATATGAACCGTCAAGTAGTATTCACTTCGGCAAGTTCGGGCGTATGGTCGTCGGAGGTTGGGCCTGTGATGATTCGCGAATAAACACGACATGGCTTGGGAGCTAAGCACTTAATAAGGGCACCAAGTGGTTCGGAGTCTGCTGTAACTGGGA
This sequence comes from Dryococelus australis, assembly GCA_029891345.1. NCBI lineage: Eukaryota > Metazoa > Arthropoda > Insecta > Phasmatodea > Phasmatidae > Dryococelus > Dryococelus australis. The sequence goes on from CM056996.1 coordinate 75,762,274, forward strand.
GGTACCTTTGTTCATTTTTTTTGCCATAATTTCGTTACTGCACGGTGATGTTGTCTTAACTAAAATAGTGTATCATTTCAAGGAATGCAATGTTTCGTATAAAGTTTATTTGGTAGGTATTTAATATTCTAATATTTTCCATACGTGCCAGTAAATTTCAATACTAATAGGTAAAGGCCGTTCACGATAAAGTGAACACTTGTGAAATGAACCTTCGAAAAATGTCACTACCCCTGAACGCATATAATGTAATGTGCGCACTGAGTGACATTTGCCCAGTAAAGCTGGTAACAATGGATGGAAAATAGTTCCATATCCTAACATCGAATAAAAAGTGTTAGGTAACCATTTGTGATAACTTAAATTATTTCTTTCGCTTTTGGTTTTTTTAATGCCTCGATGAGCAGATTTGTATAATTTTTACTTTCCTAAAAATTTCAATTTTACTTGACCGACGCATGAATAAAGTGATGAGGCCCATGGCAATGTTAATTTAACATAAGGCGGAAGAATACATAACGTGCATACAAGTAAATCCTAAGCAGGCCTTTCAAAAGTGCTCATTTTACCGTGAACGTCCTATAGTGTGTTTTAAATTTATTATAAACAAATTCATTTAGTATACTTACAGTGAATATTTTCCTAAGAGTATAGCTAATGAGGCAGTAGTTATTTGGCAAACGTAATTTTGTAAGTTTGTTCACGTGCAAAATGCCAAAAATTAATAAAAATCGTATTAATGCTTTACTAACAGTGTGTGTCGGACAAAACAAGAAACCGTTAGGGGTGAACCTGGTAGTACGCCTAATGGCAAGACCGCCTTTCATCACCTCAGTGTACCCGGTTGCAGTTATCGTAGGCGGTGAGCTCCTCAGTGGGGCGTGAGCGGAGCGACCCGGCGTCCTCCACTGTGGTTCGTGTCCAGCTAACTACCGCCCTTTCAGTGGCATAGTTACGGGAGGGGACGTGGGACGTGGTTCCCTCCCACAAGTTGAAGATTTATGTTTCATTTGGTAAAAAACAAATGGTGGTTCTTTTTTTAAAACTGGCTGTATCTGCGTGCAGTTGGCCGCTACAAAAACAAAGTATATTTTGGAAAATATAACGCTATATTATATTCGCGTTTTTTAAATGTATAACAGAGCGAGGAAATCAGCGAATTTAACGAGTTTCTAAATGCGGAACACGTGTACAAAAGTGTGTGTATATATATATATATATATATATATATATATTATATATATATATATATATATATATATATATATATATATAATAGATTCCTCGACTCGTCATATTATTGTGTCCCCCTCCATAATAGAATCTTATGTACGCCACTGGGTGCTGGAAATGCTGGTTCAATAACATTGTGAGGCAGGGATTGCGATTACTTTAAGTGACAATAAGGAAGGTTTACGTTTGGTGTTAAATTCCTGTCATTTGATGTTTAATTAATATCTTGCTTTATACATATTGCTGCACTAAAGGTACTCATTTTGTTTATCACTCACTCTTCATGTCGTAAATGAAATAATTATCCTTTGTGTTTTGCTATCTTTCATGGTTATAAGCATTTTTTTTTCTTTTAAAATCCGACATGACGCTCACAAGTCAGGAGGTTTTTTTTTTAATGGGTTCGTTTTCCTTATACCTATTTTCGCTTTAAAATACAATATCACCTCGATCGCCAAAACGTGGCATATTTTTTTTTTACCAGATTCGAATCATTCACGTATCATAACAGGGCATGCCAGGTGGTCGGTCTGCTCTTAAATACTACTTAAAGTGTTCGAGTAGTGCATTAGAATGAAAGTAGCGCGAACATGCGCGTGTAGTTATTACACGAAATTATTGTAATATCGACATTTCGGGTATTTCTAACCCGATTTCGAATTTCATTAGCATCGTAATGATTTGCTATGGTCATGAGTGTTTCGTTTCAGTAATGATATTGCCCTTCCTCTACCACCACCTAATGGTGTTTCGTGTAGTTTCGGAACAACCTGTGTGTTTGTTCGGGTAGCCGTAGACTCCGACAACCTTGTTCTGTGTGTCCGGGTTCTCTCCCCCAGCCATTCGTGTCTGCGTAGTAGTATGTTGATTAATGACCCTGTCACCGCTATCGAAAATTCTCTTTCGGTCTCGTATCATGGGAATACGCATTTATCAATTGTGCCCCAACTGTTTCAACATGTTTCACCACAAAAATTATAGTCTTTTTTTGACGTATGGAGGAGGGGGGGTGGGGTTAAATTAATATGCCTCCATTTTCGAAAGTTTCAAACTTTTTAAGCGAAAATTAATTTTAGCTAGTTGTTCGTTGCAAAATATTTCGGGATTCCTGATATTTAGTTTTAATCACCACTGCCATGCTCTTTACGCGGTTCGGTATTTATTTTATTAGGTTGACCAAGATATGTTTCTACAAGGTTTATCAGAAAGTATACTTGAGATGATACATTAGTGCTTGCGTTAACTACAAACCAATACATGGACATAAGTGGGATATTAACGAATGTTAGGTGACGATTTTTACCCTACTTTGTGTGCAAGTATTTTGATAGAGATGCATTTCTGTGGAGCTGTCCCTTACGTCGTAAATTTGCACATTTTATTGAGGTTCAAGACATTATGCTGAAGTAATGTATAGGAGCAGACTTTTAGGTATAAGTAGGTATAATAGCTCAAATAAAATTTTTCTTCTTATGCTAATTGCAATTATTTATTCCCCCGCGATCCTTTAAGTGGGATGTTTTATTAAAATATTTCTTTATGGGAGAGATTTAAAAAATCGGACAATTCACCGAAGAGCTACAAAAAGAGAATTGCTAGTAATATGTGCACTCTTTTTGTTTTTACACAATCCGTATTTTGATCGTCAGTTTCGATGCGTGTGCATGTACAGAAGGCGTGAATGCGCGCGTAACACACATACACGATAAAAAACAATTAAGTTCAATGCGTATTTTTAATTTTCTTTATCTTGCACATCTGTATTTAAAGGTTGGCGGTAACACTTTGCCAAGAGGGTTTGTGCTTGAAGATGTAAGCGGAATGAAAGAGACGCATTTGACAGTAAACGTAAAACTGCCAAATAAATGATTGCATCTCGCGGCGTACCACACAGTCCGCTATTATAATATCTCCGAGATTCATTCGAAGGTGATACTTTGCAACGACTTAAGCCGCTTTGCTCAGTAACCAAATGCGAAACCTATCGAAAAGGAAGAAGAGCTACGTCATACAACTTGGCTTGTAGGTAGGTAAGTGGGCTTAACGTCTCGTCGACATCGAGGTCATTAGAGACAGTGCAAGCTGCACAGGGAGGAGGAATTGGGGAAGGATTGGGAACGAATCGGCTATGGCCTTTGTTTGGGACCCATCCCAGCTTTCGCCTGGAGTGATTTCGGGAAACCATGGAAAACTGAAATCAGGATGGCCGGACCGGGAATCGAATCCGGCTCCTCCCAGCTGCGAATCCAGTGTGTTACCACTGCGCTATCTCGCTCGGTAACTTATGTTATTTGTAAGATAGTGGAAGTTCTTAATTATTTGTGTGGACCACTTAAACATTTCCGATTTATTCATTGGATGTCAGTAATTTGGTAAATTTTGGTTATTCTGCCCTTTTTCATCATTTATGTGGTGCTATTCTAAAGCAGACAACTTTTGAATTTATTTTGCAAATAGCGGATTATGTTAAGTCCCACCATCGTTAAAAATATTAGTAGCGGTATATAACCACAATATATTTTGTTGTCAGTTTCTGTTGTAAGCGGAATTCAAGTTTTGTAGCAGTGCCCACTCTTGTTACTGGGAGTGTGGGGTTCACGTTTGATGCTGAAGTGGTATTTATTTCGTCCGCAAACTGCTAATGTTTGTGCCCGTACGCCATTTTTTGCCCGCTTGTCCGTCTTTTTTGTAGCGTGCGTTTAGAGAAAATATTAGTTGCCATTCGTTTCCCTCGAAATACCAGAAATATCTGCAGATATCCGCTCCACCAAGCGACCCTTTTTTTCCCCTCCCCTCCCCTCCTCCATACGCACGGCATCAGGGAGAATGTGTTCGCAGTGTAAAATATTGGTTTTCTATAACGCATGTTTATGGATCCCGCGCACTTTTTTTGTGTGTGTGTGTGTGTGATTTATTCGTCATCGTGTTTCGCGTCCATAAGCGTATGTGTGTATGTGAACTTCGTTCTTTTTTTTATATTCTGTATAGCTTTGAATGTTTTTAAATGTGCGCCGTTATGCACGTGCTGGTTACTCTTCAAACAAATCAAATAATGTTACGTTTACTAACCGCCGAGCTTCGCGTGTCACCTAGTATTGTTTTATGTGCTAACCTTGATCTTCTGCGATTTGCCATGTAATAAGGAATGTATCCAAAACTATATTTCACAAGCGTGTGAAGAGGAAATTTCATTTTACGGGACAGCAATTTTGAACTATGAAGTTCCTTCAACTACCTAGATTTAAATAGTTGAAATTTTCAAATTTTTTGACTCGAAAATGTGTAGTGTTAAATATTTTCACATACATTTTTCAAAAAATTGTGTTGTGCTTGTAAGTCCTGAATCTTCTGCATCTCATCGTTTTGTAATTAGTGGTGGTGTAATATCCTGCCGTTGGATATTAGCCACTGACATGTGGGGATGGGTTGTTACCGATTTAAAAATAGCTCGAGTGAATCTGTTGGGATAAGGATACATTATTTATGGTCATGAAAGGGAGAAGAGGTGACGATGTTAACACGAAGTGAATTAACAGTTATCGAATAAATGGTATCCTCCGTGAGAAGCACAGTTTGTCCTCGTGTGAATTTTAAAATGTCGCTTCACCTAGACGCTGAAGGACTTCGCCGAAAGCGCTTCAACTCCCTGTCGTGTAAAATGCAGTCCTTGCCAAATTAATAATAAAATCCATTTCTTATGTTTACGAATAATCAACTGAGGTGTTGACGTAATAAAGACCGTGTAACGTCGTGTAATAAGGATAGGGAACAGCTTGTGGAATCTACTGGCATCTGGACAGACCGACTTACCGTGCTTGTTCAGCACGCAAAACGCACGGCTGACCAAATCTTGGAAAAGTCCCTACCATATTCACGACAGTTCTTGCTTTACCTCTGTCGCTTCACGCTGTGTTTGACGTCAGCTTTGCTTGCTGTATCATTATTCATGAACGTCCCCTACTTTACCGTGCCGTAACCTGCAAAGTTCGTAAAGTAACTGAACTAGAGCTCTCACGCGAGTACAAGAGCAGGTTTATCCGAGGGAATCCCTGTGTCCTGCAGGATGAATGAGCGCTGCCCTGAAGCGCAGAACATTGCTTGCTCGTGCGAAGTGAAGACAGTTCAACAATTGCGCAAACTATGGAAACTAAAAAACATGTATTTAATTTGTGATATTGTCTCTTATTTAATTGCATTATGCCTCAATACAATATTATTTATAAATAAATTAATGCGACTGTTGCCTCTTATTTAATTGCATTCTGCCTTAATACAATATTATTTATAAATGAATTTAATGCGACTGTTTTTGTAAGCAGCATTTGGAATATTTTTGTGGTCGCTCCAAAAATTTTTGATAAGTAGAAAAGGATGTAATTTTCTTTTGTGAAATTGTTTTATTGAGGACCACCTCTGTGGAGGATCAAAGGCATTGCCTTGGGACTACGAGGCGCTGGTTCGAATCCCGGGCAAGTCACAGATGTGTTCATTTTTTAAGAATTAAGTATATATTAATTCAGTTTGTAGGCTACATTTCGATTTGGGGGAGTTCTACAGTGAGGTTGTGCTCCTGTTGACTTTCGGGCACTTTTACGCTCATCCGGAAATGTGATTGGCTTCAGTTCTTCACGTTCTATCACATGAATATGAGACAAAGACGCGTCTTTGTAAGTTTTACTCAATAATCGAAATTATTTACATTAACCCCAAATTTAGTTTCCTCTCCATCCTTCGAAAGAAATTCTGAAACAAATTATGATACAGTATTGCACAGAATAGATAATAACGCATAATGCATAACAATAAATAATACAACATATTACAGTGTATGCATTGTATAATCACCTGAGGATGTGGGCAGATCGGAACTCCCTAAAGACCGTGACTTTTTTTGTTTGCTTTTTTTCTTTTCTTCTTTGTTGGCTGTTTGTGCTAGAAGTTAACTGGCTTTGCTGTATTAGTGTATATTTTGTTCCATTGGTATTTTTTTACAATTGTCTTAGTACTTTTTTGCCTGTGGTATAAGATTTTACCGCCGTATTGCTATTTTATTTTTATTCAATTTATAAATTATTTTGCCTACGCTTTGTTAATGACTAGTGTACTCATATCGAGATTGTTCCCGTAATATATGTTTGCAAGTATAGGTTTTGTTCACTACATTTGTCTATCGGTGTTTGACTGCTAATATTTCGTTCTCATGTAGTATATAGTTTTTCTTTTGGTTATATTTTCTTGTCACTGTATGCAAGAAGTCGAATTAAATCCCGAATTCAAGAATCTCTGATGTCCACAGTCCGCGGCACTTACGTATTAGGTTGGTTGCCTATGCAGTAGGTGGTTAGGTTGCGTTTTGAATGCCGTCGATTTGTTAGATCTGGTGGTAGCTCTCTACCTCTACTGCAGTACGCAATTGTTTGCATTAAAAGAATTGCTCATTTTACAACCGAATTATGCACAAATAAGTTTCTAATAAGCACTTTTCTACGTACACACAGAACGAATTTAGTTTTTTATTGCAACGAAAAGCGTGTGCTCTGTCCTGTCATTGTTAAAATTATCACAGAAATACGGCTGGAAAAGTGGGATGGTCTTTTTGTAAACATTGCAAGGTTTCCCTCTCAAATTTGGCACATTTGAGCCAATACGCTGCCATAATTTTCTCTTTGTTTAGATACAATATTAATTACATGGTGCTACATCCTAACTGTTTCTGTGTGTTTGTTCTACGAATGAGTAACGATGTGATATCCAGGAAATTCCGACCATAAAATTTAAAGCTAACATACCGTAAGGCAAATTTAATCTCCTTTTAACCCCCACACCATTTCCCCATTTTACACTAATCTCTGAAACATTCATTTATCTTTTTTTTTCAAGGGCTTGAAATAATCCGTTAAAAGCAGTGGTTTAGAATTTCGATGTAAAGCGAAAATAAAGTACCTGACAACACGTTTTTAATGCACTGTAAAAGCATGACGTTAAATAAATTTAGGTGTTTAGATTGCTATGCCAGCAGTTTGTCGAGCGAAATTTTCTTCGGGATTATGCACTTTCAGAGCCAAACATCACGTATCTTCATCAGTTGATGATAGAAATGATTCTAAATGAACACTTCAGTTTATAATATAAATGATCAAAATGTACACGTTATAATAACATCCTTTAAGAAACAGCCTTTAAGTTAATGGTATGTATGTTAAACAAAATCACGTACTGATACTTCTGCAGTTACGTTGGCAGCGAATTACGATAGGTAGTTTTGTATCTTAATGTTGAAATTACAGTTGATTTCATTAGTCACTTCAGCCAACAGTGCACGAGTACCGCAAATACCACAACTGGCTAAATACTACTGCAAAAACATCCGATATTATCACGAATATACTGTTTAAGTTGTATATGAAGAAAGGCGCTTTTTTTGTAATACTGTAAAATAATATTCTGCGGTATGCAACCTTAAAATAAATAAATAAAAGTATTTTTCAAAATAAAATTTTTTATTTATTTTTTATATGCTACAGAAAGCACAGTGTATAAGAAACTTCGCCAAGCTGGGCAATCGGAATACTAACTGCTTTTATGTTTAAAGAAAAGAGTTTTCAAATTTAAATGAATTTATTCAGTAATTATGTAACAGTTATTGTCAACTTCCTTAAGTACTTATTTGTTTATAAATCGTAAAGTACGGCAGTAGAAATGTTTTCTTGAATACAATTAATTATTTCGGTAGTCCTGTATGAGAGTATTTTGTCCAAAACGTTATTGTTGAAGTATCCTAAAAGAAATATAAATTAGTTGTGATGTAAAAATTATTATTTACCAAGCGATTGAAATTTTAAAGATGTAAATGGTAGGTAAATACTATATTTACTTTGATGTAATGGATGTAAGGAAATCGACTATATTTATACCTTAACATCAACGTTACTTTAAAGGTGTAATGTTTGAATTGATTCCCACGGTAAATAGCGTATTATATATGTTTCAAATGAGTACACTGCTTATTGGTTGATATAAACTGTTCACTCTAAAATGAGCACTTCTGAATGACCTACTTCAGATCTACTTAAATGCACGTTGTGTCTTCTTCCGCCTTATATAAAATTAACATTGCCATGGGTCTCATCGTTTATTCATACGTCGGTCAAGTGAAACTGTAAAATTATTAGAAAAGTAAATATTCTAAAAATCTGCTTATTTTTACACTTCGTTGCATTAATTAAACATAAAGTGAAAGAAATAATTTAAGTTATCACAAATGGCTGCCTAGGATTTTTTGTTCGACATTAAGGTATGGAGCTACTTTTCATCCGTCGTTATCAACTTTACTGGGCGCATGTCACTCAGTGCATCAGTTTAAATATATGCAGGCAGGGTCAGTGACTTTTTTATTGATTTCAGAAGTGCTCACTTTATCGTGAACCGCCTTTACATGAATAGCTGATCCGTTATGTCCGTGATACTGTACAGTTATATTTGTTGCTAAACGCGTGTAGAGGGTTGAAAGAAAAAAAAACAAGTAGGTATGTTAAACGTGTGCCATATAATAATACGCACAGCGCACGAGGGTTACTTATGAAGATTGGAAACAATATCGTACTTCCATCTGTGTGGTATTTTCACATATTTTCATGCGTGGTCATGACATGCCTTGTGTGACAATTTATTTCAGGATGAAGATGTGTCGATACACTCTTTTTGTGTTAAGCTAACTGGACATAATGTGGATTGGAAAGAATAATTTTATTCTCAGGAGTCAGACGTGTTAATTTACGATAAAAACATAAATTTGTTGCTGACAATAATCCGTCAACCTAGAACGGGCATCGTGAAACAAATCCGTCATCCCAATATATGGTAATCTACTCTCTATCAATGATGAAATTTTAGCGAAGGTAGTGTACCAGGAGCTAAGAAATCCTTCCGGAGGATGCGAGCCTGATCCTCGATGGATAATTAATTATCCCAACCTCGCTGCAGATTGCTGCGTTCGATAACCGGACTTCTACTCTAGTACGCGTGCTAGTGACACGAGATTTGATCAGCATGACGATTAAAATATTTGCCTGATGATGCTCTGAAAGAATATAAGTATTTTCTACATTAGTTTATACATACCTTTTTGGTTTCATGTTTCATATCGCGTGCATCTAATCCCCTCTTCAAAATTTGACCTTCCCGAGAACTACTGTAAAATTTGATGATTTTTTTTTCACCATTAGGTTTCACAAAATCCAAAATAATCCAATGATTTGTTTCCATTTCAAATAAAGTAATGTTTCCTAAATAATAAAATTGTTTTGTTTTTCACTTAATAAATCTATGTGTATTTCACATAAGGCATTTAATTTTACTAATAATTTATTTTAGGTAGTATATTATAATTCGCATGATTAATTCTTATTTGTATTTTCATGTTTTATAAAAGTGTTATTTTTAAGTTTCAGCGTTTATTAAATTAAAAACACATCATTTTCTCGGTAGGGTGCATTGTCTTTGTTAGGTGAATGGCGGGAGGTTAAATATACCGTGACGCAATCTGGAATAGTTTCAATTCTGATCTCGTGTCCAAGTTATGGTGTGTTGTTAGCCTGTTTGCAGCCAATTTGTGTTCATCTGCGCGATATTCATTCAATACACTGAAAATTCCAGTTTTTTTTTGTTCCTGTTAATTGAACATACAACTACCAACTCGGCAAACATGATGGTTCTACATAAAGTTTCTAACGTTTATCAGTGCATAAATCTTTGCAAACAAATGTAATAAAATGCGGGAGAAGAAATTGTGTATTTATAGATCTGACCACGTTGTTCTAGGGCCGATAGGCACTGCTTTTAGCCCTTCCTTCTTCTACCAACGTATCGAGTATTTATTTAGTGGAGAGCAGTTTTTGCTGATGATGTGACGAAGAATGCATCTAGCGACGTCGATGGAGGGCGCATGAAATCTAAGGACTGCGGAACAGTGCGGTATTGCTATTACTGGTTCGTCGTGATTGTGCAGTTTCCTGTGTGTCTACATTTTGTCAGCAACTTATACGTACAAAAGAATCCCCAGCTGCTTTTTCCACTTGAAATAAAGGGAATTTTCTCCTAAATAATACAATTTTCTTATTTTTTATATCTTAATATATTAAATATTTACTTTTATTCTAGTACATATTTAATTAATAAACTATTATTTTATTTACTAACGTTAGTAATTCGCGTAGCTATTACGTGTTCATGTTTCATTAGTGAATATAAGTTACGGTATGAAATATCTGCATACAATAAATTAAAAACTAGGCCAAATGCGCGTCCTACTAAACGTGTACTGTTTAGTTTTATGGGGTAGCTGAAATCGGTTTCATTTTGTTTTTAAGCATTATTGTTATTGTAAGATAATATCATGCGTAGGAATGTATAGGCTCACCTAGTCGCCGCATAAATATCGGTTGTAAGGTCGGTCGCAGAGTTAGTTGTTACAGTGGGTGGAGGTATGCCCCATCGGCCGGGGATTACACACGGCAGGGGTTTTGAAATAGCGCCCGCATACAGCCGTTAAACTGTTGTAGTTACGGCCGCAGCCTGCCTGAGAGATAGGTCACACCGCCCGTATGTACGATCTGGATGTGTGTTGATATAGTCTATTTGCCGTTTCTTCGCACTTTTCCAACAAAACATTCGAAAAGACACCCCATGTACAGTATGGCGTGTTTGGTTTTTTTTTTTTTTTAACTAAATGTCTTATATCAAAAGCGTTTTATACTTGTGTTAACACAAAATACAATGAGAGAAAATCGAACAAAATATTTGTTTGTATAAGGCCAAATATATATTTAGTTGCCCTAACAAAATATATTGTTCAGCAAACAAAATTTGAAAAGCAACGAAATTACTTATGTTCGTCTAACAAAATATATGTTTGAATAAACAATACCTCTGTGTTGGGCCAAAGAAAATTACTGTCAACTAAATATTTTGTTGAGTCAAGTGTATATATTTGCTTGGTCACTCATTTGACTACCTTCGTTCAAAAATACAGCTCAAGAGTTTGTTTGTATTTTTTACGACAATTAGGATAGTAACCGTGTTTGTTAGTGCATCTGTTGATGCTTAACAATCGTATAAACACATTAATAAAACAATGCAACCGGAAACTGACAAGTAAAGCTGTAAAACTTGAAATATTTGTTTGTACACACTAACCAATACTTGCAGTATATCTATTTACCAGCTTTCCGGTGTCGTTAGTTGTCACATTAGCTGAGATTACTAAGGCTTAGCGCTCGCGCGAAGATAATCTAGGTTCGAAACTCCGTCGAACTTGTTAAATGTTTTTATATCTGCCCAAACTGTTTAATGTACGTGTAGCTAAACAAATCTTTTGTTGCAACAACCAAATCTTACAGCTTATGGCAACCAAATAAGAACAACAAAATAGTTTGGTTTTAGCGACAAAATATTTCATGTCCCCTATACAAATAAATAATTTGGTTGCACCAAAGAAATCTTGTTCGATTCAACAAAACATTTTTCTCAGTGTATCTTATGTTTGGTTTAACAGAAATTCTTACTCACATATTATCTAAAAATTACAATATTTATTTTATAACTAATATGAATAAAGAGAGAGAGAGAGAGAGAGAGAGAGAGAGAGAGAGAGAGAGAGAGAGAGAGAGAGAGAGAGAGAGGAAATAGGCGTGTTGGTAATGCCTAGTAGGAAACAGTTCTCATGCAAAATATTATTACACTGCATGCGCACGAATGCGGTGCGTTGGCCCTCTGGCGTAATTGTCTAAGCTTTGTGTGCTCGAAGTGGAGGAATATTGTAGAAGTAGAACTCTAGCAGGGCTTCAGAAAAGTCGAAAGTAGCCGCGAATGAATTGTAGGGGAGGCAGGCCTATGACTAGATGAAAAAGGGGGGGGGGGGGAGTGTTGTTCCCGCTGAGACATGTCGGCGAAGAGGCGGCGTCCTTGACGCGAAGTGTGCTGGCACCTCGCGGACATACGTGCGTGCGTGTGTGCGTGCTGTGTTCTACTCCTCGTGTCTTGTCCGATCACGGCAGTGGAGCCGCTTCGACTGGCGCGTGGCGCAGTCACGCTCTTTTGTTTCGATTCCTATCGCTCGCCACTTTCACGCCTGGCGCGTATTTTATTTCCACCTCGGGTGTGAGTAATGGGCTCTATCATAATAACTCGTCTTACATTTTATTAAAATCCTAATGTTAAACAGCAGAAGTGATTGCTTTACCTAACTACAGCCGCGCGATTGAACGTTGTGGTAGTGGGAAGGGGCGGTGGGGGGAGGTGATATCTCCCGACTACTTAGGTTCTGAAAACAACTTGTTATTCTACTCGGTTCCTACATTTTTCAGTGAGAAATTGATTTGTTTCGTCGTGGAATGTGTGTCTTCTGTAATAACAAGGAGGATCAAAACTCGACGTGGCAAGTGCGTTGACCTTATCCATAATTGTAGCAAACTCTCAACTTCATAATGTAGCTACTATTCTCCGAAGCAAACACTTGCGTCAGATTGTGGAGCAGCGCATATCAAGGAAACTTTTAAGAGACTTTCTGTATCCAGCTCATGCAAACAGTGACTCCGTAAACTGTTTAAAGTATCTATGTGTATTTTTTAAATATGTGTATTGAAATATAGCTGTTTTGCCGCACGAAAAATAAATAGCTAATAAGGCAGTCTATTTTTTAATTTAAATTGTTAGTAAAGATTTATTTTTACATCATAACAAAAAAAATAGTATTAATCTGATTCAACTGAATATCGTGTCGGTACTAAAGTTAACCTGATTTATTTGAAAACAATTTTTGTGCATTTCACTAATGAGCTTTGAACGTGCACATGTCACCGAATGTCGCTGCTCTACTTAGTTCAAGACTTGAATACATATTCTCTGTAATACAGCCCAAGCATACTCTGCGGTTCTCTTTATGAAAGCTGCCGAACCTTGGTCATCCCCTTGGCTTCATTTTGCCAGTCGTTTCTCGTCCGCCTTGAAACAGTCGTGCCGCAACCCCCGACATAGAGCTAGTGTGCGGGTTTTCTGGTACGCGGGGTTGCGTTTCTCAGAATTAAATTGGTGGACGTTGCGCGTGTATCGAATTCACATTCGCCTTTGTGATGGCAGTGAGGCGTGCACGAGGTTCTTTATCAGTCTATATTTATGAGTGAGATTGTATTCGCGTTGATAAAGAATAATGGTCATCAAAAGTACAATCCTTGTGTATGTCCGACTGCCACTGTGGTGTTAGTTTCGTTACGTTTTCATCGCCCAGTACACTTGATTAAGTGAATTTTGTGCAAGGTGGTGTTTAAAAATCCTTAGTGGTATTTTGATAAACGACATTAAGAGTGGGATGGACCCCCGTGCGAAACCCACGTCCAAGGTCAAGAAGTGAGGGAGCAATACGGGCGACACTAACACGCACGCATAGTGCCTCATCACTCCTACGCGTCGAGCGTACAGTGTTTCCGACGTAACGCTGTACTGTGCAAACTAGATCCGTAACAGTGGGGTTTTATTACACACGATGAAAGACCACAGATTAAACTAAGTTCGTATCTTTGTACTTTTATCTTGCTGCTAAGGAAACTGCATTGGCAAGTTATAAAAATGTGATATTTGATCTTTTTGACAATTTTTTTTTGTAAAGATAAAAAATAGAGGTTTAGGTAATGGTGTTTTTTTAATATTTTCTGACAAAAAGTCGTTTTTGCAGAACATTTATTTACCGAGATACACGTATTCGCTCAAACAACTATTTCATAGAAAATGCGGGGTCCATCCCAATCTTTATACGGATATATGGGACCGTAAGTACGAGTGATTCTCAATAGAAGACTTGCCTACCAACGCTCTACACGTATCTTAGAGAGCTCACTTAAGTGAACTTTTCCTTAAACTTCTTTCCGTCCCTCCTCCCCCCTCCCCTTCAAAACAGTGACATACCAAACATTTTTAAATAAGAGAGATGAGGCATAATGATGTATTTTATGTCATGTTTTTGTGTGCGTATATCTCTGAATAAATATATGCATGTTCAAAATTCTTAGTGATACTGCAAGTAATCTGTATAGTCAATGTTTAATGACCGCCTTATATATTCATCATAGTATTAATTAGTACAATATTGTACCATCCTAAATTAAAACTTACTTCTTTCCCCAAGGGTCTGCTGCTGAGCGCGGAAAACCTTGTATCGCATAGACTTTAACAGACATAACTTACATTCTCGTTTGGTGAAACATCTGTAAATAAACTCATCTTATGTGTGTAATTGTTTTCGCTCTTCTCGCGACTGCAGTTCACAGCTTCCCAAACTCTGAGTGTTTAAACTCTTAGTGTTTGTTTTTCTGCCACTTGCCTTTCGTCTGGCGTACGTTTTGAGTGCAATTTGACGTGTTCGTTTGAGAGAAAGCGAGAGAAGTACGTAAGGAATACGGTGTATTTATTGATTTTTAGTGGATCTCTTCACTGTACGGAGGTGCAGTTCAGTTTGGAAAATTCCTCACAGAATGATCTTAATCATTGTTAATGGTTTTGCCAATACTTACCATTCCTGCTATAATTTACTTTATAAATTGTAAATGAGAGCGGCGAAGCCCGTCTGCAGTAATTTTTTTAATTCAAATTTTTTTTCAGCAACTGTGATGCCCTTGCCAAATACGATCTGCGAGCTGTAGAGTGAGAAAAGGAAGTTGAGAAAAAAAATACCAATGGCCAAACTTTCTTCCCGTTAAGTTCGTCAAGCGCAGACAGAACTGTTGGGTTGGATAAAATCGTAGAGCTGAAGTACAGATTTTTGGTTCAACAGTTGGGGTACGGGTGTTTCCGACGGTCCTACAGTAAAGTTTCCTTTTTCTTTTATGGCGTCTTCGTAACGAAGAGAGTTAGGATTTTTTTTTTTTCCAGAAACTGTAGAAAAGACAGCGATAACAGTGAAGTGTTTGCACAAACGTAGATTAAACTTAAAACAAAATAAATTCCTTACCACTTAACATAATACCGTTTGACGGTAGCGACCGGTTGTCACTTTTGGTAACGTGAGAACAGGATTACAAAGAAGGCTGCAGAACAAATCAGGCATTCATTATCAGTTGAGAGGATGACTACATCTTGGACAAAACGTAGAATTTTCTGTGTTTATTTATTTCTAAGGCAGTGGGGTAGAACTAAAATGATAATTTGAATGGCGAATAATAAAGAACTGCCCCAGACGGATCTCCGCTTATTAGGACTCAAATAATGGCTACGTGTGTCGTCGTTGTTACATAAAGTTTCAATTTTTTATGTCGGTAATAAGGTCACGAATAAAATTATCTTGGATGAATCTGAGAATTGTGTACACGCATTCTCTCACTGTTAAGTAAGAATGTATTTATTGAGATTTGTTTTGGAAATATCGTAAACAGCTATCTATCTTAAAGTTGTAGGTACGGATAGTAAAATATTTTTGTAGGCAGCTAGCAAAACTTGTGCTATCGATTTCCAAAGGGGAAAACAACGTATTTGGATATGTTTCAACAGAGGGAGGAATTGATTAACTCGTCCTCTGGTCATTTTTGATGCGAGACTTTAGTGAAGAGCTACTTGCTTCAGAGGTTGATGTCCTGTTTCACACAAACGTCGCGTGATAGAATGGTACGCAATGGGCAGAAAGGGGACACAATACTCGAAGTTCACTGAAGAGCTGGATAACCAACTGTGCGCGATTATTTTGGTTTATGACCTGGCCCAAATTCACTTCAGCATTCAGCTCCAACTATCGAAGATTTTAATTTTTTACTCGACTAGTGAAACCATTGTATACTGTGAATATTTTTATTAGTTATGTTGTGTATTTGACTTAAAGAATCCAAACGTCTCTAGCAGAGCTCCCGCAATATTATGCTTTCTGGAGTCCGTCTGTATTTTAAGGATGTCATTAGCTTGAAAGCCATTTAAAATAGACTGGAAGAAAAAAGAAGTCTTCCGAGTGAAGTGATATCGATTCTCGGGGGTTAATTTTCCAGTCGGCCTCCCTCGCTGCCGAGGTAAAGGTCACGGCGCTGTGTAATTCTATCGCGTATCGCTTGTGCAGCGGCGTCGGTTTTGTCTAACGCGATGGAGGACGCCACTTCGGCGCCTCGAGTGGATGCCCTCGCTGCCTACCCCCCACCCCGGCACTTGCCGGCTTCCTCAGCTCGTAGGTCAAAGGTCACGTCTCTGATCTCTGTTCTTCGCACTCTTTCGTGGCGAGCGGAGACTTGCGGCTCATCTCCAGGGGCTTGCATGCGCGCTCCATTTGTGTGGCAGGGAACAATCTGTTCGGCGAAATGAGATAAATATAAGAAAAAGGAAATTAGCGAACATTGTTATTTTATAATAAAGTTTTGTGTGTTTGCGACCTGTGTGTTGTGCATGAAACAGGCCTCTTGTAATATACCGCAATGCCTGTACTCGGAACTACTGTTGAAAACATGGGTAAGACGCGTAACTCTGTGGTTTGGGGCGTGAAATTATTTTTTAGATCCAGAGGTGGCTGAGACATCCAGCGATATCTGTGAGGGGTCTTAGAACCTTTGTCGGATCGTATTGTCTCTCCTTAAGTTTCTGAAATGTGGCAGATTGAAGATTCGAGTTTTGAGTGCCCAGGCCGCGCTGAGCTCGGTAATTGTAGAGTGTAACCATTTTCTGTAATTAAAGTGAAAATAAAATTTAATTCGTACTTTTGTAGGACTGAAACATGCGATACTTCCTTTGGTCCCTTCAGTATTTGTTTTTTTTTTTTTTTTTCTTTTAAATACTTAACATTTTTTCATTTTTATGTATAGCAGAGAAACAACTGTCAGGAAGTGGTGCACAAAAACTAAGATCTTAAAGGAAAAGTGTGGAGTACGAAGGAGAACCCAAAAAACTCATATTGAAAACCTTTTATATTATTATGTGATTGTACAAAAAAATTTTATATGACCAACAGGATCATTATAAACACATGTATAAATTCTAAAAATAAAACTCCTAGCAAGCTATCTAAAATAAAACAATAAAACTGTTCAAACACACAATAACAAAGAGTCACATATTGTTACCTCCGTTGGTTCTAATAACCAAATGGGGTACAAAATGAACACACTAAAGGTTTTACTTTAAACTGGGAAACGTAACTCAGTGATAATCTTACCTACCAGATTCATCGCAGGATTAGAAGCCTAAACCGCATTTGCAAATAAAAGGGGACAGTTTAACTTTTATGTAGGACAAGTGGAGTAATAGAAAGAAATATTTGAGGACGCAGGTATTGTCCATGCCATGAATAAGTTTGCGACACCTCGTATTGATAACACACCAAGATGCTCAACTATAACTGGTGCATAAGTGCAACCTCACAACGAGAAAAGCTGTGATCAAGAAAGTTAACGAACAAGATTAAGGTCGTACTTTCGGTGATTGTGACATAGATCCTCGTCGTAGGTAAAAACAATAAAAACAATCACCGCGGAAGCGAATTACAATAAACTCCACGTAGCATGAAGTTTCAAGGCTCAGCTTCAACCCTTTTGAAAAATCCTTTTTCGCGTAATATTTCCGGACTCATAATAATTACCGATAATGTACGATTACGAGAAGTTTACATTTTACGAGCTGTTTAATATGTTTTGCGTAATTTTAACTGTGTGTTATCTGCTTGTTGAAAAAGTCGAGAACTTATTAATAAAATATAAATCTGTTCTCGACTTTTTACAACAAGCAGATAACACACAATTAAAATTACTGACACAAAAATTAATCTACTCGTAAAATGTAAATTTTCTATAATCGTACATTGCTAGTAGTTACTATAAATACGAAATTATGGCGCGAAACGAAGAATTTCTGAAGAGGGGAGGAGCGGAGCCTTAAGGATCGATGCAGGACCACCCACAGCAAGATACAGACTGTTCACGATAAAGTAAGCTTTTTTTAAATCAACCTTAGAAAAAAGTCACTGCTCCTACCTGCATATATTTTACCGGGCGCACTGAGTGACACGTGCCCTGAAAAGTTGGTAACGACGGAGAGAAAGTTTAGTTGCATGCCTTAACGTCGAATTAAAAGTGTAAGGTAACCATTTGTGATAACTTAAATTATTTCTTTCGTTTTCTGTATTTTTAAAGCATCGAAGTGTAAAAATGAGCAAATTGGTAAAATATTTACTTTTCTAATAATTTCACTATTTCACTTCACCAACGCATGAATGAAGTGATGAGGCCCATATCAATGTTAGTTTTATATAAGGCGGGATAATATAAAACGTGCATTAAATAGATCTTAAGGTGATATTTCTCTCTCCTTTTTTTTTTTTTTTTTTCTTCTAAAAGATGTTTCGAAAAATGCCCCCTTAATGGAGTTGTTAATTGTAAAATCATTGTAGTTTTCAAAATATAACACTGGAATTCCGACACGAGAGTGTTATAGGCAGGTTCAAAGTGTTGAATTAGAGTCTAAAACGCAGCATACTGCATTTGTGTTAAAAGCTACAAAGGAACAAAAACAACTTTTCCTCAACAGTTTCGCTTGAATGACCAAAAATAGATTTACGGCAAGTCTGGCCCCTATTTTCAACAAAATTCAGAGTGCCAATACTCTCTCACCTGTTTATAAATCGCACTCATACTGAATCAGTATGTTCTGCACACCATACAGATTGCATTAAAAGCAAATTTTATTAGAAAAAAATATCTAGGATCAAAGCCTAGTATGCTGCAGAATTCAGAAAATTGAGACTTTTAAATGTTATATTTTGAAAACTATAATGATTTGACGACTAATAACTGCATTAAGGGGGCACTTTTCGAAAGCTCTTTCAGATAACCAAATAAACAAAAACGTGGAATATCACCTTAAGGGGCGTGGGACACAAATTAACACCAAATATGTAAATTGATGTATACTGGTTTTTGAAAGCCAATATAGAAAAAAGTAAAAATGGCCATCCTAGATAATAGGTTTTGCCAACTTAACGACCAAGTATTTTGCAGTATTACTGTATCAGTTTCGCATAATGTCTTGAGCCACGAAAACACACAAAAATTGACAGCGTCAAAAATATCTCGGCAGAATAACCTCACTCAAGTCAAATATTTGCTCTCGTAGTTTGAAAAAATTATTTTGTATGGTTGTCCTTTGTATGTTTTCGCTTTCGGCTTCCAAAAAATTTGTAAAATACGATAAACTTCAATAGCATTAATTTGTGTCCCGTGCCCTCTTAAGCCGTGCTTTCAGAAGTGCTCAATTTACCGTGAACAACTTATACCTGAGAGTGAAGAACGCACGTTTCGTGCAGTCTTCACGCAACCATACTTGGGCCTCCTTGCCTTCACACACGCGGCGGATGAATGAGTCAACTTGATCAACTGCACAAGTGAAAAAGCCACCTTGAGGGTTCGCATTATTTTTAACTGCACGACGTAAAAACTGCCAGTCAGTTGAAGGCATTTCGCACAGAGGCGATACCGCGGTGAAATGCGCCCACCATTGTCGCAACTTGACAGCTCATGGATTCTGTACCTCAATCGCTGTTACTTGGTAATTATTGTTTTAATGTTGCTAATTTGGGATTTCGATGTTTCGTAATTTGAACAACATTAAAACCTGACTTTATTTTCCTTGGTAGTGTCTCTACGTCCTACCCCGTGAAAACCTTTGAAATGCCTACCAGTTCGAAATTGAAACTAGCACGTGAATGTTTGTAAGGAACTTGGCGTGAACACTAAAGTGATAATTTTCGAATCGCATTTGTATATTATTCGGTATCGAATATTAATTATGTATTAATTAGGCCCATCACTTTATAAGAATAACTTTTTTTTGGGGTTATATTTGCACGGAAAGCAAGGAGCGAGTAAAGCTTTTGTTCTGGGCCAAGTCTTCAATATGTAGCTGTGCTGTGTGTTCGTCGTAGGGGTAAAACTACTTGACCGAGTTCCCTGTGGAGGGCAGCGAAGTGTGTGTGTGTGTGTGAGGCCGCCCTTGTTCCGGCGGGACACTCATTTGGCAGGGATGTTGACATGGTGGCTGCTGCAAACCCTAGCGGTCACCGCAACCACCCCTATCCCCACCTCCTAGGCACACACCAGTCCCCCCTACCCCCTCCCGCGGCGACCGCCCCTGCGGGACTGCAGGGTCGCGCTATGCGGGTCCCGGCGTGTTATGGTAATTAGGCGGACTGCTGCCAGCAACCCGCGAGCCAGTAATCAATAGACTTTATTACACCGCCAGACAGGGACACCATCACTCCGCGCAACCCCCTTCCCCTTCTTCCACACACCACCTGGTATTCGCGAGTTCTCTCGTCAACCTCCTTCCTGCCTATAGTCCATTCATGGTTACTTCCAACTTTTCTGAATTCCTTCAGAAGTCCTACTTCCAGTACATTCCTCCGCCTTATGCAAACAAAGCTAAACCGAGTGTATAAAATAACACCAAAAGGACTACGCACCTTATTCGTGCGCACTCGGGTTACTAACATTTTACATAAGTACTATTTATTACTAGGTATTACCAACACACCTATTTTCTCTCGGTTTTCATTTATATTAACAGTATTAAGATTTGGTATGTTTCGACATAAGGGCATCGTGCATCCGATCCGGATTCGGGAGAGCCGCCATATTGTTACGTAACCAGACCGCCATCTTGGGTATTATCGATCTTTTACCCCTGACCCGTGTAACACTTGACTTTGACCCGGAGGACTTTTGACCTCATAAAACAATTTTTTTAAAAACCTTTAAAAATTATTATAAAAATTATTTAAAAGATCCACAGAAATTACCCATTTTTTCCAGATATGCTGACAGGAATCAGCGACCCTGGGTCAGATCCAGGTGACCAGGAGACAAGGATCAGTACCTAAGGCCTTTGACCTTGAAAATGAAACAATTCAAAAGAATCTAAAAAAAATCACAAAACATAAAAAAAAATTAAAACATATATTAAAACATTGTAAAAAATTCTTATTAAAATTTATTTAAAAATTGTTAAGAAAATTAAAAATTGTAAAATAATTATTTTTATAAAATGTTATTTAAAAAAATTTTAAATTAAAAATTATTTTATTCCGGTTCACCATTTTCCTCTTTTTCTCTCGGAATTTCCCTTTTTCCCTAAAAATATCCCTTAAAAATTTTATAAATAATATTTAAAAATTTACATTTCTTGAGGGCCTCCCCCTACACCACCAATTACTCACCTCTGTTGGAATCCATCAGACGACTGACTCCCTCGCACCCTAATTTAATTGAATAAAGATATGCCGGTAAATAAAATTGTTTTATTTAATGTTTCCCTACTTTGTCGGAATATAATGAAAAATTGAAATTGTGAAGACATAAATTTTATTAAAAAGTATTGTACTATATTTACAATTATATAATTAAATAAAACAGTTTTTAAAATTAAATAGCTTTAAATTTTAAATACCAAATATATATTTAATAAATTAAGCATGTCATCAAAAGTCTCGCATTATGCTTGTAGGTATATTGCTGATTGGAAACATCTGTTTGAAATAGGGTGGAAATTTTCAAGTATTTTTATGCCTATAAATATAAGGGTCGACAGCTTGCTTGGCATCCAGCATGCTTACTTTTACGAATTTATTCTCAAGCTTTTGTTTTCAAGGTCACTAAAAGTCGTGGTCATTGTCTTTCAATATGGAGGATGGATGATGCCTACCAAGATGGTGGTCGTCTACCAAGATGGGGGTCTCCAGTAACGCATAAACAAATGATGAACGAAAAAAAAAACAATTATGGCGTCCTCCAGAAACATATAAACAAAGATGGCTGTCTCCAGTAGCATGTAAACAAATGACGAACGACAAAATTAAGATGGCCGCCTTCAGCAACATATACACAAATATGGCGGCCTCCAGTAACATATAAACGAAAATGGCTGTTTCCAGTAGCATGTAAACAAATGGCGAACGAAAGAAAACAATATGGCGGAATGAGTATAGGTGAGGGGAGTGAGTTCGAGAAACTCAGTCGTGTGCTGGATTCGAACAGAGGTGAGTAATTTGTGTGGGGGCATACCTCAGGAAATGTAAGTTTTTCAATTAAATTTTTTATAAAATTGTTAAGGGAATTTTTTTTAGGGAAAAAGGGAAGTTCCGGGGGAAAAAAGGGGGAAATGGCCGCCGGAGTTAGTCTTTTTAAGTAGGAAATTTTTTAAATAAAGTGTTTTAAAAATAAAATTTTTAACGTATTTTTAAGTTTTTTAAACATTAAAAAAATATTTTAATAAGAATTTATTAAAAAATTTTAAATCGGATTTCTTAATTTTTTGAGCGTTTTTTTGTGATTTATCATATTTCTTTGGATTTTTGCATTTTCAAGGTCAAGGACCATAGGTACTGATTCCTGTCTTCTGGTCACCTTGGTCTGAGCCTGGGTCGCTGATCCCTGTCAACATTTCTGGAAAAAATGGGTCATTTCTGTAGATCTTTTTAATAACTTTTAAATATTTTTTTAATAATTAGTAATGATAAATTTTTTCGGAATTTTTCTAGAATTTTCGAGGATTTTATTTTTTTGAATTTTTCAATGTTTTTAAAGTGTTTTTTGTGGTCACATGTCCTCGGGGTCAAGGTCAGAGGTCACACGGGTCAGAGGTCGATGACATCCAAAATGGCGGTCGGGTGACGTAACAAGATGACGGCTTCCCCGAATCCGGATCCGATGCCCGATGCCCTTATGCCCAATCATACCAAATCATACTACTATTAACTATAAATAAAATATTATAATTAAGGGATATAATAAACGTGAGAATTCTATTTAACCAAAAGTACGGTATTTTTATGTTAACAAGTATAAAACGCTTTTCATAAATACATATTTATGAAACAGCCGAAGGCGTCATACATTGGGTGAGTATTTAAAGGTAAGTTTTAAAAAAATATGAAGAAACCGTGAATAGACTAATTTCGATTAGTCTTCCTTCACTATTGAACTCATTTTTTTTTAGTCTCTTTATCTTTCGACATCGAGAGCGAAAACTTTTTTTTTTTTTTTCCCCCCCCTCGGAGGAAATTGGCCAGAGGGCCATTTTCCTTCCACTGTCGACTAAGATACAATATCTTTCTTTTTCCATTTACTATTCTGATATTCTGTTCTGTTATCCAATTTCGTTCTTGCGGCGTAGGCTCGTTGCCGTAATTTCCCTGTGGTCGATCGGTAACGTCTCTGCCGGTTCTGAGAAGGTTGTCTCTCTTCTTGCTAAGGCGAGATAACAATTTTCGAAGATTCTTGCCAAGAAATGTTATAGATAGTCTTCGCGCATTTGTATGCTTGCTTCCTGCAGCAAAATGTCTCAGACTTTGTACCACTTTGTCACCTACAAGTAATTGAAACGTTTTAAAGAAAGTAATGTTTTCTGGGCCTTGCGTTACACACTTCTTGTTGCTAAAAGCTATCGACTTTTGCTGGCAGACGAAAGCATTTATAGTATACTCGCGGTTTCTTCACAATTTTTTTAATCAAACCTTTGAAAATCACCCCATGTATGACTTTTATACATCTGTTAACATCAAAGTGGTTTATTTTTCGTTAAATTGAAGCTTTATCTGTATTTCGTTTATAAATTATAATAATTCATTTATAATTAATATGAAGAAAAACAGTGAGAAAACATGTGTTCTGGTAGCGCCTAGTAAGAAATAGTTGTAATGCAGAATTCGTCCGCACTGGGTGCGGACGAATTCGGGACTCTGTCCTTTTCTGTAATTTTATAGACTTAAATAAGCTTTATTTGTATGAGGCGGACGAATATGCAGGAACTAGAACTTCTTTATCAGTTCTTCAGAACAGTGTGACGTAACCGTGAATGGATTATACAATTTTTTTTTTTTTTTTTTTTTTTCTCACGAGAACTGCAAGAAGAAACTCCCTCTTCTTTTTTTCAATGCTTGAGTTAAATTTTTTCACATTAAAGTCCCTGTCTAACAAGCCTGCACTCACAGAGTGTAAACGGGAAATCAATATTAAAGAAATTATTCCTTCTCACTGAATCAATTTTAAAGATAATACTCTGAAAGAAAACGTATTCTTCGTTACATTTCTAAACCAACACTGGCACGTTAAGAAATGTTGCCAATTTCTATGTTTAATATTTTTCTAAAACTTAACAGTGAAATTTACGTTTAACAAAAATAGTTATGAATGAATATTTTATATATTATTTTTTACGTGGCAGTATTGTTTAGAAAGTTGCGTTGTACATTTTTTTTCAGGAACATTTATCTATAAAATTTATGTAGCGAGAGGATAGGGTTTTACATATTAATGATTCTAGGCATGTCTCGTCCACTTTTCACAATATCGCTTCCAAACAAAACAAAGGCGCTGTGTCCTCTGAAGAGACGGGCCGTGTTGCAAGAGAGCAGAAGTTTGTATTTTTACAAGCTGTCATTTAACTTCACTTGTTTGTATGTACGGTAGGTGTCTGTGAGGCGTCTGTCCGGCGTCCGCCTAATCTCTAGCAGTCACGATGTATCTGGTGGACAAGTTGTCGATTACTGGTAGCGGAGAAGTACTCATTTACAGATTGGTTGTGTGGGTAAAAAACCATCCGAAATTTGAAAGTATTCAAATTATCGACTGCGTGTATGTATGTATGTGAAATAACATTTGAAGATTCCGATATGCGTGAGCTCGTATTGAAATGTCACAATACATCGACATACGCATGAATATTGTGCATGCCGGTTCAACTTCCGCGAAAAAAAAAAGTGCACTGAAATTCGCCTGATAGCAAGCGACACCGATGACGGACGAGTCTGTGAATGGATAAATAGTCTACCTATATAATAATTTTTAAAAAGTGGAGACTAAAAAGTGAAAATAAATTAACTGTCCAAAACCTTTTAGAACCAAACTTTTATTTATAAATTAACTAAAAAGAAAAAATAAATATAGGCGTAGTTACAGAATTTGTAGAACTTGTAAGATGTGGTCGAAGAGCCGTAATAAACCTTACTAGAAATTAATATGTTTGTATCAATTAATATTAATTTGTAGTAAAGTTTACTACGGCTGTTCTACCACGTCCTACAAGTTCTACTAATTCAGTAACTTCTCCTATAGTTATTTTTATCTTTTTAGTTCATTTATAAATGAAAGCTTTGTTTTAAAAGGTTTTTACAGTTAATTTTGTTTTGTTTCATCTATAAATTAAAATTTACCTGTAGTTTTCAGGGTATTAGGCATTTTACAAATAAAATAAACTTTATTTAAAAATGTGGTTCGGGCAAAGATGGGCTAATTTTTTTATTGTTTGAAACCGACATCGTGAAAAATGGCAGAGACTCTCCTGAAATAATTTTAACATGTAAAACGCTGTAATTTTCCTCGGCCTTCCGTGCACTAGGCATCCTTAAATGACTAATATATACACATACATAAATGTATAACACTAAAATTACTTTTTGTGCTAGTTAGGTTACCATGTTGCATACTTGGGGAAACACTGCCGTAAGTTGAACTTGCAACTTGATCCGCAATATGTAAATGTGTGGGTTAAAATTCGTTAATACATCAGAATGAATGTTGCAAGAGGCCGTGTGTTCTGATCCTGACAGGTGGCGGTGTGAACGTTCTGTCTCTTTTATTTATTATGGCTCTTGCCAAGTTGAGAAACACCGTGTTAATAATAATAGTGTATGCACATTAAATTCGGATCAGTTGAAAAACACTGATTCGCAGTGAAATTGAACTACTCGAATTAGTGAAACAATTTGACTGATTGAGTAAGTGACGTGAAATGTTTTCACATATTGAATAAGTGACGGCTATATGAGCGCTGCGAATTAAATATTGTTTTTATTTTATTTAGCCAAATCGTTACGAGTAATAAAGATATTTCCGATACTCACCATTTATATTGCGTAATTTACCGTAATTAAAAAAAAAATATATTGTGGTTGGTCAGGATTGAGCCCACACATTTACCTTATCATCTGAGCTACCATGCCAACGTAAAAAACGTAAGGCAAAGTTTATGTACTATATTTCTTTATCAAAAGTATGTCGTTTTCAGTTGTATGTCTTTCTTTTTGTTTTTAGTTTAATTGGTAACGTTAGCATTTTTAAAACAAATAGTACGTATGAATGCGCTTCACCATATATAATACAGTTTAAACCCTCAGGCTGAGCGCTATGTGATTACGTGAAAACGAAATGAAAGACGTATAGACGAAATGAAAGTCTGAATGCTCATGTTACCTTGTAAAATGGAAGATCTAAGAAGAAACATATTAGTATGCATTGTTTATTGTTTTCATTAGTTTATGCGTTATTTCATTTGATACACGTTGTTTAACTGCCATTTGATGCACGTTGTTTAACTGTCACTTGACACACGTTGTTTAACTGATCCGTCAGTCAAAAAACAAAGTATTTAAAAAAAGAGAGTAAAATTGGTTATTAATCAGTGGAAATTGTCACTAAATCAATAAGTGAGGGAGAACTGGTATTTTTTTTCACGAGACTCTTGAATCGGTCAGGCACTGTTAACTGATTGAAACAGTGAAATGCTCACTGATATCAGATTTAGTGTGTGCGCTTAATTTGCTCTTTGGCTTAGTTTCTCAGAAAGCATAAGATCCTCGGATAAATAATCTGCCAGGTAAATTTATTTGTTGCTCTTACTTAGGACATTCGTGAATGAGTGAAGAGATTTGTACGGCTCTTAACAACGATGTTTTGAGAGCCGATGAGGGTGATTGGGGTGTGTATGGAGCAGCGCCGGAGTGAAAGGGCGGGGGAAACGGGAGATCCCTGAGAAGATCCGCCGACCATCGGCATCGTCCGACACGATTCCCACATGCAAAAATCCGGAGTGACCCGGCCGGGTATTTAACCCAGATCGCCTTGGTGGGAGGCGAGCAGGCTAACCGTTCAGCCACCGTGGCCCGTTAGGACATTCGTGTTTAAGAAAAAGTTATCGCCGCCAGCATCGCTATATTTATAAAAATGCATTAAACCATTGTAACTGCCTTGCTTTGCCACAATAGTATATTACTTTGCGACGGTGCAAATTATTTTTCATTGTATCAAAGAAGTACATTTGATTCATCGTTATTCTTGTTTAAATGTGCCTTTTCGAATGAAAGCCATCAAGCAACATCAGTAACTTGCTTATTTATATCTAGTCCTAAGTCAGTAGACCCTATGCGTTACCTTTTATAATCCTTACCTCAAATCACAGTTATATTTAACATTTCCGTAGTAGTTATCATCGATGAGAAGAGTATTAGAAAAACATTAATTATTTCAGTGCGGTGTACTTTGCGCTCTGTACTACAGTGACTGCCTCACTTAGAGAAAGAGAATAAATAAAAGGTTCATATTACACTCTCTTCCTACCACTTTTTTGTTGCATCCTTACGCTCGAGTATGTTCGGATCATTTTCAGACGACTGGGATCTGGCTCGCCTTTTTTATGTATCCGTTTTGTATTGAATCTTACATTCCAGTGAGCACTGCAGCCGCTGTAGTTAAATGTATTTATAATATAATAGCGAAGGATTTTTTCCCCCGTTCACCTGAAGATGATACTGACTGTGTATGTTTATAGGCTGTTCACGGTAAAATGAGCACTTTTGAAAGCCCTGCTTAAGATCTACTTCCTACGCCTTATGTAAAATTAACATTACCGTGGGTCTCGTCACTTTATTCATGCGTCGGTCATGTGAAACTGGAATTACTGGGAAAGAAAATACTTTACTACAAATCTGGTCATTTCTATACTTCGATGCAATAACATAAAACAGAAAGCGAAAGGAATAATTTTAGCTATCACAAATGGTTACCTAACTCTTTTTATTCGACGTTAATATATGGAACAACTTCCCATCCATCGTTACCAACTTTACTGGGCGCATGTCACTCAGTGCGCGCGTTAAAGTATATACAGGTAGGAGCAGTGACTTTTTTCTAAGGTTGGTTTCAAAAGTGCTCACTTTATCGTGAACAGCCTGGGCCGAACTGTATTTAACATTGCTGTAGCCTACGATGGAGGTATATGCTATTATTTTTGTGGTCAAACCTGTCGTTCATTTACGGACCGTGATTTCTGTAGAAGGGAATTTTTGCGATTTTATCCAGCAATTTGAATTAAGCGTTGTGTTGTTATTCTTCCACTTTCTTGGCGATGCTTTTTTTCGTATACGCGTAATTCTCCCACGGGATAATGTTTCATTAGTCATGAAATAACATAATAATAACTGGTCCAGTATAATGGACGGAGATTTCTGTAGTAGACATTGGTTTTTAACAACAGTGAGGTCATAGAACCGCATATAGACATTGAAACCTTCCTCTCACTCCTGTAATTTTTTACATTAAACTACAAATTCTTCATCTGTGACCAAAACTTCTCAAACAGAATGCCAATAGAATAAAATACTGCTGTGCAAAGCTTTCCTTGAAACGTAGCGGTATTCACGTAACGTATGTACGTTAATTTTTTTTCTCGGCGCCATAAACTGCGATCTCGCCCGACCTGTTTCTGTAGAGATTTCGGAGAGCATATTATCGTTAAGAGCTCCGTAATTGGTTGTCCTGGCGCCGAAGATAGGATCTGAAATGGCTCTGCGGGGGGAGAGAAAAATAATTCCTATCGAACATGTGTTTGGCCGCCTCCTTTCTCCCTTTTTTTCTATACCTATTGGCAAAGAGTTAAGAATTGATTACATTTCAACGTTGGAAGAGAAATATGTTCAAGGCGAAGTCAATTGGAATTCACACTTCACTGCTCGTTTATCTGTTCACCTGCTCTTACTGACGGACAAGGTAACTATAGTCTGCTCACAGTAAAGTGAGCACTTTTTAAGGCCATTCTAAATTTTTCCTTTCAGCCAATTTCTATATTTCTGCCTCTTTTTCATGTAAACATTACTATGTGTGTAATAAACACTGTATATACATTTCATCACTCTCAAAATTTAATGTGCGTGGCTGCAATAAAATATATTTATTAGTGGTTAATGTCTGATGGGTGGGCCTTTAAAAATGCTCACTTTACTGTGAATAGCCTATAGCTAAAGAAAGTACTGCAGCGTTCGCATTGACGCAGTGTGTTATAACTGTATTAAGTTTGTTGCTTCGACACTGGGTAAATGGCGCGTGGTTTTTCTGTGGTGTTACCACTTTACACAATACTGTTATTATTTGCTTGGTCTTGTAAGTGATACTACGATATGGTTCTTAATTACATTTTGCTCTCGTTCTGCCGAAACTGAATGTCGGGAACTTAATCCCTTACTGAAAGTTGATTTTTGTTCATTTACTACTATTCTTGGTCACGCTTTTTTTAATTGGGGTTGTTTTGGTAAAAAAAAAAAAAAAAAAAGGAGGTCTGGAGGTGAATGTGGTTTTTGTAGCTAGGATCGCCGAATAGGCTTGTTTTATGTAGCGAGGAGGCTGATTTTGTAGTGGTTGAACTCACAAACGGTATGTCTCAAAATTCATCTCGTTTCATTGCGCAACCAATCGTCGTAAATGCCAGTAATGTTATGTTAAAGTTAATGTATTTAATTATTATTAACGGTTTGCAAGTATAGTGGTGATGTTAAGTTGTTTCTCTACTATTTTTAAAGGTGGAAAAATTTGTGGTCTTCCAAATCACCTCAGTTTTGGCTGAGGAATAAAAATTATCAAACTCCGTCATTGCTTGAGTACAGTTAAAGTGGTTTATGGTAAACATGAGTACGTATCGTTTTAAAGATAAATCAACTTACTGTCGTGTATCGTTACAATTTTAATTTTCAGAAATAACGCTTTTATGCCGCAAAAAAAAAAAAGTGGTTCAAATCACATTTCACGCGGGAAAATATTAACATAATAACTAGTACACTTCTGGGCTCCATAATGGATTCACTCATTAACGCTTAAGTTATGTTACTGTAGAATAATCGCACTGTTCTTGCTCATGGTTTATAAATATGTGTCAGCATTTCATCAGAAGTATAAAATTCCAGAGAAGTGAATGAAGAATAAAGTCCATTAAATTTTCATTCGTAGAGGAAACTGTTGCGTTTCCATCATCGCTATAAAAGCTTTTGTATTTTATCACTCGCCCTTATCTTTCCTTTCGGGGACTAAACGAAAATTTTCACACTTTTGCCAAAATAAGGATCTCTAAAACGTTTCCAGAAATATAAATATTGAAATTCGCAGGCTTTCCCTGTAATGGAATTCATTTAACGGGCTTCATTAAAATGTTACGCCTGCATCTAAGCCTCGGAAGTACGAAACTACGTAATTTTGCTGCAAATTCAAATCTTAAATACACATAATTTGCTAACTAAAAGTTGATATAAAAATAATTTGTTTAAAAATTATTTTACCTCATAAAATGTTAGAATGGCCTGATAAAATTTTTTTAACAAATTATTTTGTTATATTTCGTGGAAAGCAAAAGTATTCATAATTGTCATAATTGCAAAGAAATTGTACATGGTGTGTTATATGCTTCTCTGAAGAGCTTTTAGATAAAATAATCTCAAAATTGTGGCGATTAAGTAACAAGTTGGTGAATAGTAATTTGTATAACTGAGATTTTACACTTCTGAAAATGCTGTTGGTAATATTAACCCCCTTCATTGAAAAGTGGTGGTTGCCATCCTGTATTTGAATGAAACTTTATAACAGTAAGCTGTAAACGAATTTTTAATACAAATTATTAATCAGTACTTGTAATTTAACAGAAAAATCCGGCCGTGTCTGAATACTTTCAAGTCAAGCGTTTTCGAGAAATCCATACGTAAATTTCAAATAGAAGGCGAGTGAGACCGTTGCGTTAATTCTGCGGATAAAGAATTACTTTTCTACAAATTACTATTTTTATTCTTATAATAGTATTTTTTAAAACAAAAACGCAATGATAAAACGTGCCTTGGTGGGACTACCTCAGCCATTGCGTTTACAAGAAAATCAGTCATACAAATATGCGGCATTTGACAGCCTTGAAGCCAGGGAACACTTTTAGGAAATACGCTGAAGTTTAGAATTGAACATGCGTATTAATTTATTGTTGTATTGCTCCAAAGTCGTAATATGATAATAATATGATACTGGATTCGTTTAAAAATCAGAATAGAAAATGGAAAAATTGTACATCGATGAATTAAAAAAAAAAAAGTATAACGGAAATTTCTCTTTCCCAGGTAAATTATATTCACGGAATACCTGTCGTTAAGTTGCATTCTTCTCAAAATAGCCACTTTTTGTGTTTTTGTCATTTTATACTTCTGCCATTATCCAGGGAGGATTTAGGACAAATATAATATTATCAGTCAATATTCCTCATTATTTCGAAAAATCTTATGTGCGTGTTTATTAGCTGGTACCAAAGATAATGTAGTGATACCATGTCAGCATCTATAAGGACATTGGAAGAGTCTTCCATCTCATATGTATGATCGAACGAAAAAAAAAAAATTGAGCGAGCGTAGTAGTGAATTCTGGAAATTTTTGTAGTTGTTAACAAACTAATTCAAGTTGCAGATGACATTTTGTAATTTTTTTCCATAGCATCAAAATAGACTAGTCCAAAAAATCTTACAAAAAGTACAAGATGAAGGCTGAAGTATTGAAAACAGAACAAATCTGTTGCATCGGTAGGATTGTATAGCTTATGCAATGAATACTTAAAGGCTAGTATGAAACCTTTCGAAGGGGGTGAAGTTGGAAATTCTTTCTTGAGAAAATGTCATAGCATTCAAATATTTTGAACAAGGAAGTGGGGTCATTATTGATGTAAAAGCATTTGTTTAGTTTTATAATATAAGATCAGATGTTGAGAATAAAAGTTAGAATAAAAGTTCACGGAAATAATATGCTGGCACATAAAATATGGTCAGATTATTTTTTCTAAAATGTTATTGTGTTGATTTTTGCTTCGAATTCTTGAAGATATAGCAGTTATATTGATATTCTCACAATCTGACTTCCAAGATATCAGCTGTAATTATGTCCACATGTGTATGTAGGCAAACAATTTTCTAGCTATGATTGATCAGGTATGTACAAGATGAAATTCTGATATATATGAGGTAATATTTGTAAATGTGATCCAATTTAAATATGTAATTTATGATTTACCTTAAATTTGTTAATGTTATCTGAAAATAAATGACTCATTTCTTTTAAGTAAGAAGTGTCCTGGTTTTTTAGGTTTCGCGCCTGGTTTTGTCATGGCTTCTCACCTTTGATGTCTCGGGTGCCTTTTGTTGGGGAAAATATTGTGATGCTGTTTATTCGCACGTCGACAGTCAGTGAATAACGTTTCTTCCTACCGCAGTCGTCCCAGGGTGTAGCCCGCCTTCGCGTGGCGGGGTGGCGGTTCGTTCTGCGCGGCTGACGGCGACATAGGTAGTTGGGGAAGGGAAACTGCTATTAATTGGCGTGGAAGAAGAGCCCCTGCTAGCTGGCCATTAGTTACTCACCTCCTCCCGGGTTTGTGCGTGTACACCCGGGTTCTTTCGTTCTTTCTTTTTTTTTTTTTTTTTTTTTTTTTTTTTTTGGAACAACGCTTTTGTCCGGAAATGAACTGTGAGTTCCATTCCTGAGGTGCTGTGAGTTGGTTCCAAGTTTTATTCCACTCTCGCGGTGATTTTTTTTGTCCAGTTTCGCCATTTTGCAGTAAGAAATGCTCACGGAATAGAATAATTGGACCGGAAATGTATTGACTGGTTGTCTCCAAGTACGCAGTAAATGTTGATTTTTAGAAAAATGTAACGAAATATTAATTTTTTGCCTGGATATTTTTACGTGCTAAAATTAATTCATTTAAAGATGATGGCATTTTTGTTAACGTGCAGTAAAATAGTTCGCATATATGTTTCGTAATTTGCGATTCTGAACGTGTACGTACGCGTGTAAGCTGCAGCAAGTATTTTGTAAATTTTTCCTAACTCCCAGACTACCAAATGCAGCCCATTTTGTATTTTCTTGAAAATGGTGTGATTGTATTAAAGATGCGTTTTTCTGTAGTGTGTTTAATAATTTGATATGCGTATATATATATATATATATATATATATATATATATATATATATATAAAACCAGTGTAATAAAAATATTAGCAATTTTTAAAAATATATTTCGGCAACTTTCACAAGGTCGCGACTCCCTTGGGAATAGAAGTCTCGGTATTGGGGCTGCCCTGTGTTTAGCGATATGATAGTTGCTTACCTGCCAAGCCTTGCAAAACTTGCTTTTCAAATTAAAACCCAAATTTCCCGAAAATTTAATGCTAAGTGTAAAACCTTTTTTCGTTTTTTTGTTTTTAGATGTTAGTTAGTAATTGGTTATTAAAAAGTCGTGTTCGTTATATCCAAAATTAATGCGAAAACATGATGTAAAACCCGATTATTTTAGTGAAATAGGCTACTTTTATCATAACGACAGATTTCGAATGGTTATACGCCTTTCTTCACCTGATCATTTGTAGATACTGTAGGTGCCTAACATTTGCAGTGAGAATAGATCAAGCTCCAACTTGTAAGGCGTGAAGTCACTTCGTCATTAGTGGTGTGTATTTTTTTTTTTCGTAGCGTACTTTTATCCGAAATTAGTCGAAATTTTGAAAGTTATAACTTATACGTCATTAATGGTAGCAGGTTTGTATACATACTCAGACACTTAGCACACACATTATATATACTATATATATATATATATATATATATATATATATATATAATAGATCCTGAAAATGTCTCAATGTAGCGTGTTAAGAATGTTCATTCAGGGTTAGTGATCGTATGCGCTTAAGAAATAGAAATAGTTTTTTGATCAGTAATTATTACGAAAACGGCGCCAAGTATGGTGTATCCTTTCAATCTGGTATATTCATATATATACATTCAAACATAATGTTTCGTCACATCGCACAGTTTCCGCGAGAACCGGGAGAAACCTCTCACCCATAGTTGCCTCATGGCAGAGAAAATTCGCATATTGCAGTGAGTGCACGAACCGGTTAGTTTTGCCCCAATTTTACTCGTGCGATTGGCAAGAGACCACTGTGCTCGGAAGGGTAGAAGTGTGTCGGAACCCTGTGGCAGGTGGTGGCGTGGAGGGGTGGGTTGGGGGGGGGGGGGGTTAGTGTGGTTCGTGTTGGGTGCAAGCAAGCACTTACTCAGCCGCGCCATTTCATTACCTGCTGTTCAATGTTTCAGCACGCCCCTTTCAATCAGCTAAACACACTTTACGCCCTCTTTTCAACCCCCACCACCATCACCACCTTCCCTTTACTTTTTTTTTCTGTGCGCTCTGGATCAGCGAAGCGTCAAATAGAACACCAGACACTTTTTTTTTTCCCCCGCTCGCTTTTTTTCCCCAGTTGCGTGGAGTTCGAATCCGTTTTCGCTTCTTTCTTTGTTCGTTACTAGGAAATAAAGGGCTGTCCGCGTGGAATAGTATTAAAAGAAGAAATTACTCAAAGGATTTAAAAGAAAAGATATTTTTTAAGAAATGATTAATTATCTTGTGTTTTCGTAAAATTCTTTAATAAAGATTTGGGCGGAGTTATTGTCTTCCTGCATTAAAACTGACGAAGTAGTTATCTCAGTCTTATATATAACCACCACCCCCCCCCCTCTTCCCGACCCTCACCCAATCGCACACACACACACACACACGTGCGCACACACTTTTCCTTCTGCCTTTTCATGTTCAACGGTATAAGAATTTTGTGACTTTCGGTCATTTGTCAGCCAGTTCTCTGGGTATTTCGTAGTGTTGCGATGTGTTCTCTTCAATTCCTTGTCAAACACAGGTTTGTCATGAACTGCAACGCCTAGTGGTTTGCAAACGCTGGTACAATTCCAGGCGTACTGTTTGTGTTCGTATTAAATTTCCTGTCTATATATATCGTTGAAATTTTTTCAAAAATAAATTATGCGTATTTAAATTTTTGTTCATGGTAGCATTTATATATTTTTTCCTTCCCTTCCGAGATTCGTTTAAGCCAGGGATAATTTGAAAACTGATTATAACTCTGTATTTTTTTTCTTTTTTTGTATATTTCAAAACATGACTCTACATGTTATTGTTTGGAATGAAGTTTGTTGTAAAACTATAGAAACACATACTTTTCGTACCAAGTCTGCTTTATGCAGTAGCATCAATATGAACCCAACAGACGAACTTTTGTTGTACATTTATGACAAAATGAGAATAAAAATGTAAAATAAATGTGATCAAAAAGATTCCTAACACAATTATTTCCGTTTGAAAATAGACCATACTAATTAGTTTATTGCAAATATTACTTGAAGTGCGTAAGATCGGATTTTGTAACGTAGGAACATTTTCCATTAAGTATTACCCATTTTCAAGTTAGTTATATATATATATATATATATATATATATATATATATTACACACACACACACACATTTTTAACAGTGGGATATTGGACCATTTTCACAATTTTTTCTCTCTCCGAGAATACACTTTATATGACAAAAGTAAAAAATAAATAAAATTGGGAGCATATATATGTTTTTATTATTTTATTTTTTTTTATCTTTTCTGACAAAAAATCGTATTTGCAGAACATTTATTTACCGAGATACGTGTATTCGCGCAAACAACTATTTCACAAAAAACGCGGGGGTCCATCGCACTATTATTAGACACGCAGGCAACACGTTCAGCGAAAATATGTGGAACGATTGCCACGTCGCAAGGGCGCATACGGTACACAGAAATGAGGACTACAAAAGAAATTGCAAATGACGATTACAAAATAAATTGCACGTAAAAGGCGGGCATGCACGAACGCAGGTGTCATTCGTATGAATATAGGCTGTTCACGGTCAAGTGAGCATTTTTAAGGCCCTAGCTATTTCTTTACTTTCAGCCATATTTAATCCTTTAACCACCTTTTGAAACAAATATTGCCATGTAAGTGATAAACACAGTGTGTATATTCCACCGCACTCGGAAGCTAACGTCTAAATGTAAAGTAAAATGTATTTATTGATTGTTATTCCAAACGAGAGGGTTTTCAAAAGTGCTCACCATACCGTGAACAGTCTATAACAAACGGCCACGAAGCGTCGATGATTGGTGCCACTGCTCACAGAAACTGTTGATCATACCCAATAAGTCCATAGCGTGTGGCTTGCTCCGGTCTATACGTCGCGTCGGTTGGTTAAACCTACTGTGGCGCGCGCTTTTGATATAGACTGTTCACGGTAAAGTGAGCACTTTTTGAAAGCCCTGCTTACGGTCTGCTTCTCTGATAACATTTTATCCTTCCATCACAAGTAAGCATGGCAGTGACAGGCGAAATCACTTTATTCATGCGTCATGCATGTGAATTCGAGGGATTGTTAAGCATGTATAGTCCATTCAAGGTTACTTCCAACTTTTCTGAAGCCCTGCTAAAGTTATACTTCCAGAACATTCTTCCGCCTCATACACCAAAGTTTAATCAAGTATAGAAAATTACACCAGACGGGCAACGCGCTGCATTCTTGCGTACTCAGTTACATAATATTTTGTATGGGAATTATTTATTACTAGGCATTACCAACACGCCTATTTACATCCTGTTTTTACTCACGATGATTATAAATGAAATATTATAATTTATATACAGGATGCTCGGAAATTCCCCTTACAAATTTCTAGGACTTGAAGATGGGACTGAGTAGACAATCTTTTGAATATGAACCTATGTCCGGAAACCTACCGCTGCTGTGCTACAACCATTTAAAATCAGGTGTTTCACACGTCCACTTCTGCGTGCGTTCTTTAATTAGGTGTGGCTCGGTATATTACATTTCTGGTAATCAAATTCATTAAGTAACAATGCCAAGGGAACAATAAAGAAACGTATTCATTTATCACGATAACACTTTTGTCTACAGTTAAACGCAGCAATCGGTTTCTGTCTTCTGCACAGGATGTGTAGCGTGCGGTACTGATCCACTACAACAGCGGCTCGATGTGGCGACCACCAACGTCGTTGCACACATTGTACCTACGAATCATGTTCCGGTACACTCGCTCCATCACACCTGGTGTCCCGTCAATATGTTGTGCAGCGACCATGACTCGTGCCAGTAGATCTTCCTGTGTGTCTACAGGAGTCTCGTACACCATGCTCTTCATATGACCCCATAAGAAATAGTCCAATGGAGTTAAGTCCGGCCTTTCCCTCAGTGGAAGTGGACGAGTGATACCTACACCTGATTTGAAATTGTTGTAGCGCGGTAACGGCACGTTTCCGGACATGGGTCAATATTCAAAAGATCGTCTATTCAGTCCTCTCTACAAGTCCTAGAAGATTGTAAGGGAAATTTCCGAGCACCCGTATGGAGTATAAGTGAAACTTCAATTTAACAAAAAATGAGGTACTTTAACGTTAACAAAACCTGCGATACTTTGCATATTTAGTATCAACCAAACATGGCACACATGGGGTGATTTTTCGAAGGTTTGTTTCAATAAGTCCGAGAAAACCGTGTATAGGCTGTAGACGTGTTATTCATATCCAACTTCTTACTATAATGTGCACAAAAATAAAACATTACTGGACATAAATTTAAACGTTACGATACGCTTACAATACAATGCCGAGTCTTCCAACAATTTGTATTTCTTCGCTGCTAACTCAGCTTGAGAGTCCGCATGTCAATGTGAACTTTAACAATATGTTCTTACGGGCAGTATTTTTTTTGTATGACTTCAAAAGTGCTCACTTTACCGTGAACCGCCTATATGAGTCATGTATTTGCAGCGCCCGCACACTGAACTTCTTACCGCCGCTGAAACCTTATTATGCCTCATGTCGCTGAGAGTCCATACCCTTCTATGCCTATACCAGGTTGGCTGCCCATGAAATATATCTGTCGCCTTGTACATGGAAAAGGTTCGCCCATACAGGCTGGTAGGAAAATCACCCGAAATATTTATGTGGGTGATTTCTTGTAGAAATTGAGGTAGTCATATGCAACACAAATTGCAGCCTAGTTCAATTCCGAAAATCGAGTTAAGTAATGGTTTTATCGGACAAAACATATCCTGAGAACTGTAGAATTCCACGTCGCTTCTGAAATATTGCGATATTAACTTACCATTAACAGACGTTTACTCAGCTATAAGTCCATTGCATAGGTCCACCTCATTTTCCACTATAAATCATTTCCCGAAATATTTCGGGTGAGTTTCTAAACTACCTGTATGCATAGTAAGTCAGAAAATGTATTGGAGTATTTCGATTTATATGGAGTGGACCAGGCTTCGCGAAAAGTTATTAAATTACTTTATGTTTTAAGTTATGATGATCATTTACATCAAATGTTAGGTATATTATTAGGAAGAACCATGGCATGAGTAAATTAAATCCAAATAAGTTCAGATTTAGAAATACTTAAACCGTTGGTTTAAAGTTTTGCAGTTCGTGAAGTTAATCGACTTAGTTTCTAGGTCCTTAGCTAATGTGCTGGAAAAGAATTTATTCTGTACTTCGATCAATTATAGTTGCAGAAGTAGATCTTACCTCAGAAGAGTGAACACACGAGAACTTTGGGAAGAGAAAGGGTGCTCAAAAATTCTCTAAACAAAGATCGTATAAAGATATGAGATTTGCTGGGTACCAGCAAAAAAATGAAAAGAGAGCTAGTAGTTTAAATACTCAAGTTGCCGTATAATAAAATATTAAAATTGTTTTGCAGTCACTGGTAACTTTTTTCTGCATGTACCTCATAAAATGTGTAATGGTGGTGATAAAATTACAGTGGGATGATTACACTGTTGTTTCCTTTGTCCCTCCTTTTTTGTGAGTTGGCATAAAAAGCAGAGAAAAAGAATCGGCAGACACCACTGCATGATTAAC
Organism: Dryococelus australis; assembly: GCA_029891345.1. NCBI lineage: Eukaryota > Metazoa > Arthropoda > Insecta > Phasmatodea > Phasmatidae > Dryococelus > Dryococelus australis. The sequence goes on from CM056996.1 coordinate 75,801,399, forward strand.
AAATAAACCTGAATGTAGTTGTACATCCCGGGACTACATCTGGAGCATCATAGTTCCTCCTGACTGCATTAGACAACACAAAAAATAAACTGGTAGTTGCCGAACAGAGCAGACGAACCACAGAAACACGACTGACCGCTGAACGCTGAACGAGCACATTTTTGCATTAAATTAACGTTGTTCAGTGCATGATCATAAGGGGGAGGGGAAATCACACTGGGTTGGAGAGAATTCAAAATGGCCGCGCCACTACTGGCCCCTGCGGGATAGGAGGCGATGGGGTAGAAAAGCCATATGCGTGCTAAAAGCGTAATGCGCCACATACCAGCATAGTTTTCGGAATAACTGCTAGATGGCAGAGCGATGAGGTACGCCATCCTTAACAAAAGAGACTACAAGGCCTTACAACATCTATGTGATGTCAGTGGCGGCATTAAATGCAGTCGCTTTTCTTTAATTTCAGTGTTTTGCATTGGTAAACAAGTTAAGAACTAATTAGGCTGTTCACGATAAAATGAGCACTTTTGAAAGCCCCGCTTGATATCTACTTGTATGCACTTTATGTATGTCCCCGCCTTATGTAAAATTAACATTGTCGTGGGCGTCATCACTTTATTCGTGCATCGGTCAGGTGAAACTGTGGAATTACTGGAAAAGTAAATATGTTAAGAAATCTAGTTAATTTTACACTTCGATGCATAAAAAAAAAAAAAAAAAAGAGAAAGCGAAAGATGCTGGGCTAGCTTTCGTCCTGCAGCCAGTCATAGAAACTACGTCCACAAATGCACTGCATATAGAAACCTTTTTCCGCAAGATGCATGAAAAATGGCTTCCGCATGCTAATAAAGCGTTTCTCGATGTGTACGAGAATTCGAGCCCGCATTCTGTTTCCTTTTTGGCTGCAACATGGCATGGCCCCCGGGGCCAAGGGGTTGAGATATACTCAATCCGTGTAGTACACTTGTACACCCAGAGCACCAGTCAAGATAACTAAAGGCTGTTCACGATAAAGTGAGCAGTTTTGAAATCAACCTTAGAAAAAAGTCACTGCCCCTGCCTGCGTATATAATAACGGGCGCCCTGAGTGGCATGCATCTAGTAAAGTTGGGTAACGATAAATGGGAAGTAGTTCCGTATCTTAACGTCGAATGAAAAGTGTTATGTAACCATTTCTGATCATTTAAATTATTTCTTTCGCTTTCTGTTATATTTTTTTATGAATGGAAGTGTAAAAATGAGCCTATTCGTAAAATATTTGTTTTTCTAATCATTTCACAGTTTCACTTGACCGACGTATGAAAAAAGTGCTGAGGCCCATGACAAAGTTAATCTTACATAAGGCGAAAAAATACACAACGTGCATACAAGTCGATCTTAAGCAGGGCTTTCAAAAGTGCTAATTTTACCGTGAATAGCCTATGATTAGAGACCTGCAAAATTCGCGTTATTATTTGGGGACACGTTCAACTTCCAACACATGTACAATTTGCAATACGTTCGTCATTGGACAATACTTCATCTCACACGTCCTGGGTAACTCTGCGCCTTAAATGAACACTTCACAATTGTGTAGTCCAATCACGTGTAATCCCGTCAAAAAAGGAGACACTTCACATATACGCAGCAGTAAATGGAGAACCGACGCCGTCTCAAATGTATACAGCACTGTGAAGTCTTGCCTAACGCCAAATAATGACGCGAATTTTGCAGGTCTCTACCTATAATTAAATAATACCTTTTGGAGCACTGCGCACCTAGTGGCGGAAATTGTCCCTGTACTAAACTCATAAGAAATCTCGTTTCATTCCTAACCTGAGTGGAATAAACCATAGCTCGGTTAAGCTTTGTTTGCATGAGGCGGAGGAATATCCTGGAAGTAGAAGTTTAACAGGACTTGAGAAAAGTTTGAAGTAACCGTGAGTGGACCATCGTGCGCAGAGAAATGCAGGCGGGCGTACGTGTCTGGTACGTGTGGGCGGCCGGACCGGAATGGGCGCCCAATAAATTAAGCCGGCCTGGGCCCGCGCGCCTATCCGGAGCCGCCCGGAGAGCTTGGAGCAAAGGCCCCGCTGGACGCAGCCCTCACAAAGGGAAAGATAACTATTTCAGTATTCCCGACTTTGAACACAGGAAACCGTATAAATACTTGTCGGAACAAAGGGACTTGAAAAAGCAGTTGAAGCGGGCCTAAAAAGCGGCGTAGCACGCCAAACGATAAATTTGCGTGGAGTTTTCATTGAATATTGAACTGGGCTGCGCTCATAGGTGAGAATTTGGCCGCAGTAGTGAACTGATTATCTATCTGTGCGTCTTTGCTGGTTACGTTGAAATAAAGACAACTTCGATTTTACGCCGGTAAGATAAACTCCCGTCTTATTTTTATTCCTACACGGTGAGTTTTTTTTTTTTTTACTACATATTCTGATGAACAGTTCAGTCTGTGGGTGGAATACGCAGATTTAAATTAAAACTAAATTTTGTATGTCAGCTCGTGTTATAATAATATATTTAATTGAATACCAAAAGGAGTGAAAAAATGGGAGGGGGATTATGCGTTGTTGAATTACAAAAGAGTGTGTTTGAATTATGCCTTCTTAAGGACACTGGCCACGAGGAAATTTATAATTTTGCATTTGTACTACATTCTGTTCAGTTTTAGTCGTTATCTGTAATTGCCGTTTCCTCGGAAAAGAAATTTTTGAGTACGTTGGTTTTGCACAAATACAAGTCAAAATCATAATTTTACGGTTTCGGGGATGTACAAGTAATGAAAAGTTACGTACTTAATTCACACCTAAATAAAATGCTAACAGCTTCTTCAAGACGTCAATAAAATCGAACAATGATACGGTTTTGCAATATCAAAAAATTGCTGAAATAAGGAAATTCTTGCATATTTTTTATTTGTGGCTGCTGTGAATTTTTATAAAATAACTTTTGCTAAGCATGCCTTAAAATGAATTAAGACACGTCATCGTTAAATTTTCTTCAAATAGTTTGGTTTATATTTGTATACCGCAAAACCAGTAATATTTTGGCTTTGTCGTGTCATTTTGCAAAATCCTTTTGATCCAAAAAATGCTATCTGAGTGAAAAATAGTTACATATAATGCCTACAAGTTTATCAGGCTCGCCGCATGAGCATCAGTGTTTGGAATCTCCACCCAACTGTGATGCGCGTATTTACTATTCATAGCAGGTAGCCAATTGAATCCTGGACCCGCTAAAAGCACAATATCCGCGAAATAAATATTCAGGACGGCAAAATAATTTCAGAACACTTAAGCCATGATTGTTTACGCTTAACGAAATATTAAGTGGCACGCCAGCGTTTCTTCCCTTTATGTGGCGTGGGATCTGGGACATCATTCTGCCATGAAAACGAGTACGAACTTACGAGATTGTCTCTGGCGCGCCGAACGCCGCGTGCCGAAAAAAAAAATTCTGCCAGCCTTCGGCGTCACGTGATAGGATTGGGCTTTTTTTTTTTATAGCTTCCTTCCTAAGTGTGTCTCATAATTCTAGGCGTAGAGCTCCTCCCACCATCGTAAGTCTTGTTTCAAATAGTTGATATTTAATTATATTTGTACCAGCCTGGTTTTGTTACATGAGAATCCCCTTTGAAGTCTTCTAGTCAGACGTCTTTGTAGCATATTCCGCAATTAAATAACTCTGGTATGTTTTGAAACGCAGCTACATATAAGTGCATTTTTACGTTGTAACAGAGACTTGCAAACTGTCCGAGCAAGACAGGCACGAGGAAACTCTCTCGTCACTGTAATTTGAGGGTAGTGAATGACGACATTACTAACTTACGGCAAATTAAACATTTCTGAAATCAACCCTTGAAATAAATTTATCACGTAATATTATATATTATAAATTATCGAGTTACGAAAAGCAGTTCTGTTTCTAAACGCCGTATTGAAATTGTGATGTTGGTGATCACAGGTATTAGTTTATTCGTATTTTACATACACTACAGTAATAATTATCATATTAACATATTTGTCTTTGGTAACAAATTCACAGTGTCACTTTATTCTATGCGTGAATATTAAGTAGTTATGTGTCAATGCTAATTTTCAGCTTAGGGGAAGTATTCGCAATTAGCAAAATGGTAAACTTAAGTAGGGCTCGCCACTTCCAACTTCCAACTTTTCTGAAAACCTGCCAGTGCATTACTTACTTACGGGTTACCCACAACGTATCCTTCCTCTGCACGTAAACAAAAGTACACAAATCTAGTAATTAAAAAAAAGAGTAAAGGGGAAAACAATGCACCGTCGTGCGCGGGAAACTAATTTTTTTTTTTTTTTCACATAATAAAACCGAGAAATGTATTCCCACCTTTACCTGAAAACGTAAATATGTCGATCGGAATGGTGACTTTAGATTAGCGGACCAAAAGTCAGTTTAACAATATTTTTGTAAGAACGTTTTATTTCTGGATATTAATAACTTACGTTCTGTTTCTCTCGGTTTTTAATGGGTATTGCTATTAAATAAATATTATTAATTTTTACCAGAATTAACGTACTTGAATTTTAACAAACTATTAGAAGCTAGTGATGCCCCGCAGTGTGTATAAACATTTCTGTCTCTCTCCTCGTGGCATTTCTGCACTAACACGACGTAAAAAAAACGATACGATGATAACGGCTAGAATCGCCACTACCAAACTGTATACAGTTTGCAATCCACCGCGATCAGTACATTATTTAAATTTTTTAAGGGGACTAATAAAGCCCATTGCTGGGGCGAAAGTAGCTATTTGGCGCATCTCGGCGTAGAAAGTCATACCGCCTCCTTAGATGAATTAGCAGTAACTAAACTATGCTATCGTACTTCAAGTAACAAAAATTATTATGATAAATAACAAAAGTGGAAACACAGTTCATGCCATTGTCATCCAGGGAATTCAGACCTCTATAGTGAATTAGAACAGAATTCGATAGTTAAAAGAAATCAGCGATTATTGAACATGCTCTCAATATTGGTATGCTGTTTGTTAATGGGAGTATATGATTTGTAGGCGTATAATGTGTGAAGACAAGTCGAAAAAAATGTTTTACTATTATTAAAAAATATTAAAGCGTGAATATGGCAACATTGTTTATATTTATCCTACCTACATTATCGAGTATTTGATAATTTTCCGTTTTATGCACCTGCGTACCCTGCCCGTCCCTAAGTAGGCCTTATCCCCGGCCGTCCATATTTTTCATATTTGCCTGTATATTTCCTTTTAAAGCTCCGTATACTTTATTGCTTGGCAGTTTTCCGCCCAAGACGCTTACATTTACAAAAGTATCCTTTGCTTAATTTCGCATTCACTATCTACATTTTATGTTAAATTCTGAATTTGTAGTATTTCCACTTGAAATGGATAACTTGCGAGGGAAAAGAGGAGTATGTATCCCCACGACTCTAAATCGTCAACTTTTCTTCTCTACGCGGAGTTGTAAAAAAAGAGAGCTCTCTCTTGGCTGGCTTTAAATACAATTCCCTTATATGTCATCCTTGTTCATATTTCGCAGCCCCGCAAATTTGCTATGCAAAGTTCTTCCCTTTTTACCATATCCCATCCGCTCGTGCATATTCATGAGCAGAAACAATACTAATGTGTCGCCCCGGCCAGCACAATGCCAGCAAATTACTTCTTTGCCCCTCGCCGGATTAAACCAGCCCTTCTTCCTTTTCAACTGTCGCGACCCGCTGGGGGTGAAGTGAACTCGTGTGCGTGTGTCTGCTACCAGAGAGAGCTCCTACGTATCCGTTTTCATATCGTTTGTTTCATTGGACAATGATCGCAGCGTAGTCCGCAGATGGTACTGCGTTCATTTCTTCATTAGTAGAGACCTGCAAAATTTGGTTCTCCCTTGGCTGCTGCATAGATGTGAAGTGTCTCCTTTTTTGACTGGGTTGCACGTGATTGGACTGCACAGTTGTGGAAGTGTTCCATTTACTGGCTCAGAGTTACCCAGGGCGTGTCAGATAAAGTATGGTCCAATGGTGAACTTATTGTTTGAAGTTGAACGTGTCCCCAAATAATATCGTGAATTTTGCGGGTCACTATTCGTGTTTTAGGCTCGCTTACGCTAATTCAATTTTCTCTGTCTTAGGCTGCATTTTACGCCACATTTTATTTATTTTATTTTTTATTTTTTTTTATATATTTTTTTTTTTACTTTTAAAACATTCGTTACGAAAGTGCTTGTACAAGTTTACCAATAATAATGCACGGTTCTCAAGATAGCAGTGCCGAAAGCATCCGGCTGGTCGTTGGTAGCCTCAATTTTTTACAGTAGTTTGTCACCATATCGGTAGGAATAGGAAAATTTCACGTATTCACTTCGGGACAAGATAGAAGTTAAACACATAAACAGTGAAGTCACCTTCGCAATTGGATCACAGTTTTTTTAGACCCGCCCTGCACGCCCCTGAGTTGATAGCTGACTTGCAAGGAAACACCTTACGAATCCCATGACTGCCAGGTGTGGGTCAACAGCCAATGAACACACAGCTGAGATTGCAGTATGCAGAGGACTGAGGAATCTAGCCTACAGGTCATTGAACTCGCGAAATTTTCCTATCCCTAGCTATAGGTGTGCGGGAGAAGTTATTCTTAAATAGTAGGTGGAGAAATGGTCCCTTTTAGCTTACACGATAAGTAATCCATCTCAGTGAGCAGCTGCATGACATTTAGCAACATATATTTACTACATCATAACGTCAGATATTTTGAATATATTATAATCTGTTAAGCATATGCCACTAACATATTTAAAAGAAAGTTTAATGTTGCATCATAATTCTCAGTAGATAGATGAGCGTCGGGTAATAAGCAGTTTACTCAGGACTCAGAGCGGGTGTATATATCATTTTGTTTTGTTACGAAATTAGTTGCAGAGTTTTACGATGGTTTCGCAGATATTTACTTTGTATATTAGCAGCTAAATCCATCGGAAAATGCCGTTTTTGTCTATGTTGTAGAGTTTGAGCATATAGTTTTTCGCATTGTGCAAAATGCCTCGTAAATTATATTCAAAAGTAATACAACTGTGATTTATTTTCGTATGACAAGAAATTGCGAACGGGTTCACTAGTTTCTTTCTAAAACTGGTGTTTCGAACAAGCTGCAGCGCAGCTCTCACTCCAGTTGAAGGAGCGGGGCTCTCGGTCATAAAGATACGCAAACCGAGTTAGCAGGCTCCTATATTACGCTGTCTTCACTCTTAACGCTTATGAATCTGATGCCTCGCCTGAGTTCTCTTTCATTACGTACTTCCACGCACCTTTACATGGAAGGTGAGTTGTGCATACATAGTGTTACAATTTCTTGAAGTCAGTGGGATTAAACAGATCCTTTAATGGATTGAGGACTTAATTAAATAAATCATTTAGTAATAATTTCCTAATTTACCTACAAATATTACAAATAAAATACTCTCGACTGATACCTCACAATCAATTGCTATCACTTGGTATTCACAGCTAATATTTACATAATATTCCACCGCCTCACAGTAACTAATGCAATCAAATAACTAATGTCAGTCCCAATTAACAATGTATCAACACCTATTAAATTATTTATGAATTATAATTTTCTTATTTGACTAATATTTATAATAAAGTCCGTATCACACGTTCACACATTCCCACATTAATTCAGTCCATATTCCATCAGCCCGGAATGTTTTACAGCACACCGAGCACCCGCATCCACAGTAGCACTCTACTCGTCGGGTACCACGCCTACTCGTCGGGTACCACGCCCTATCGTTCGTCCACACGACAATCACACACACAGAGAACAGAACATATTAAAATGGCACCGGTACCCAGTCGAAGGCCATAGCTGGTCTCAGTTACTTGAATTTAAAATAATTGTTTAGAAAATAGACAAAACATTAAATGTTTCGCGTTATAACATTTAAAAACAAATTCAATGTTAAAACAGAGGCGTAAAATTATTTCGTTAAAGTTTAAAGAAAAGGTTACGTTATAATTAAAAATGTCAAAATTTAAAATTCCTCTGCCTCCACCCTTGAACCCTCACCCCGCCATCCTCACCGGAGACAGAGGGGTGTAGGTGTTGTATAGTTAAGTGTTGTTTCTTCAGTTTATTTGTTCTTGTGTGTATCTGTATTATTGATGTCTGTGTGGGTAGTTCGACATCGATGTACTGAAAATTATTATTTGTATTAATACGTGATGTATTATTTGTGAGGGCTCAAAGAGAAAATTTAGTAATTTAGTTTCTAAAATTATACTAATAGTAATTATTATTCATACTCGATCTACTATCTGGATTGATAGGTTTTCTTTGATTCGTGATTAGGCCTACAGTTCAATAAGGAAAATATTTCTAGAAACCACTACCAGGTGAACATTACTACAGTAATAGATAGGTTAACAATTTTGAAGGATTACTACGGTGGGCTTGGAAACACACATACACACCTGCCGTCGTCTGTCCTCTCCGCTGATGTACCTTACTGCACCAGACTTCGCCCGAATGTCGACTTCAGCCAGATGGCTACCACAAAAACTGCCAGTTCTCCGACTGCTGTGGTATTTATAGTGTCATCGGTCCTACCATAGAAACTACTTTTCGTGTCGGGTTGTGCCGAGGAAGGAGATTACCTGAAGTTTGATTCAATAGCCCGCCGCCGCTGACATCTCCAGAAGGGTGTAAATTTACTTCTATGTCGCCTCTGTTGAAGCAGACATTTTCGTTAGTTTCATTTGTTATAGTGACTTTAATACTAGTAATTATTTTCCTTAGAAATACAATAGTTCCAATCTTAATTAGAATATGTTTGCTGGTAGTCACTTAAGGCAATTTCATTTACATGCAGATTACAGCTGTAAATTTCATGGCTTAAAAATTTGATTTTTTTTTCTATTAGATTCTAGCTAAAAAAAATTTCTGCCAATGAATGTTTACAACAATATGATCCTCTGGCTAGTCGCTGTTTAAATAGCAAATAAGTATGCGTGTCAGACTTCAAGTAAATATGCATGGGCGAATTAAGTTCGATGAGTGCAATTAAGTACACACGTTCATATATGAGTTCGGACAGGGCCTCCCCGGCCGGGTCACTCCGGATTTTCTCGTGTGGGAATCGTGCCGAACGATGCCGTTGGTCGGCGGGTTTTCTCGGGGATCTCCCGTTCCCTCCGCCCATTCATTCCGGCGCTGCTCCATACTCACCTCAATCGCTCTCATCGGCTGTCAAGACCTCTATGTTGAGAGCCGTCCAAAACTCTACACACTTGGACAGGGCCTAAGTAGCTGTTGTTCAGGTCAAACCGAGCTGCAGTGCCCGTCTTTGGACCCCGTCGTGAAGGAAAGGTACAATTTTTTTGTAAGTAAACTCTTTGCTACAGTCATTGTGAGAAGACTCTGGCGATAAGGATTAGTATATTCACTTATAGGCTGTTCACGGTAAAGTGAGCACTTTTTAAGACCCTCCCAACAGGCATTAACCACTAATAAATATATCTTATTGCAGCCTTAGGCATTAAATTTTGAGGGTGGTGGTTTGTATACACTGTGTTTATTCCTCACACTGAAATGTTTATATTAAAAAGCAGCAGGAAGACGGAAATTTGGTGAAAGGAAAAATTTAGAAGGGCCTTAGAAAGTGCTCACTTCACCGTGACCAGCTTATACTAGGCAAGTAATGTTTACCTTTGAGTAGAATGAAAGTCCAGTCATCTGATACGAGGGAATCACACAGCCAATCAAATGAAAGATGTCGCACGACTAACCTAGTTGTGGATTAAATTTTTTTTTTTTTTTTTTTTTTTTTTTCGTGTTGCGCAGCACTGCAAACAGGACGCACACGTTTTAAAACGAGAAAATTCGACTGGCTTTCCCTAAAGTGAAAATTTGCATCTTGGCGGGGAAAATTTATTTGCCACGCACCGGATTAGTCTCATGAAATCAACATTTATACCTTGTGCTTTAACGTAATGTCTGCAATATTTTGTCGCCATCATGTGTTCCAAATTTTCCTTCTGCCCAACGCCTTCGAAACTAATTTATTCTATGAGCGCTTTGCCGACTTGTAAATTGTGCGGACAAATCCTAACCTGCGTGTGTGTACAAGAGAAGAGAGGGTCGAAAAAAATCGGGTTGCGGCTGCGTGTGTGTCAGAAACACGGCTGTCGATATGACGTGAATACGTCTGCGTAAGCGGGTAATATTTTTTGTACGGACTTTTTGCAATAAACTGAGCACTTTTGAAAGCCCTGCTTAAGATCTACTTGTTACACACTGTGTATTCGTACACCATTGAAACTGTAAAATAATTACAAAAATTAATATTTTACGAATGTGCTTATTTTTACACTTGCATACATAAAAAAAAAACAGAATTCAAAATGAAGTATTTCAGTATTTACAAAGGTTTGCCCAACAATTTTAATTCAAGGCTAAGACATGGGATGACTTTCCTTACATTTTTACCAACTTTACTGGGTGCCTGCCATTTGGTGTGCTCGATACATACAGGTAGGGGCAGTGACATTTTTCAAATGTTGATTTCAGAAGTGCTGAAATAACCGTAAGCGGCCTATATATGCGGGTATTAAATCGAAGTAACGAAACGGATACTTGGTATTTATGACTTAAATAGACAGTGCTATACGATAAATTTCGTTTGCTACCGAAATTAGTGTGTTGGCACAACGGAATCGCGAAATATACTGCCCGGAAATTTTCGCCGACGCCCAAAATTGCCGCCGGTCGAGTCGCGACACCAACCCAAGGTCATGCTCGCATCGTATCTAGTCGTTTATAGCCTGTTCACGGTAAAATGAGCACTTTTGAAAGATCTGCTTAAGATCTAATTGTATGAGGATTGTGCATTATTCCGCCGTACGTGAAACTAACATTGCCGTAGTCCTCATCACTTGATTCATGCGTCGGTCAAGTGAAACTGTTAAATTATTACAAAAGTAAATATTTTTACAAATCTGCTCATTTTTACACTTTGGCACATTAATAATAAACAGAAAGCTAAAGAAATAATTTATCACATATGGCTATCTAACTCTTTTTATTCGACGTTTGGATATGAAACTACTGTCCCCTCCATCGTTACGAACTTTACTGGGTGCATGTCACTTAGAGCGCCGGTTATAATAAATGCTAGTAGGAGTAGTGACTTTTTTCTAAGGTTTATTTCTCAAGTGCTCACTTTATCGTGTACAGCCTTTACCCGGTCGAATGAGACCCTATTTATCTCAATCGCATTGTTAGTCACTTAGTTAAAATACCGGCATGTATAGGCTGTTCACGTTAAGTTGAGCACTTTTTAAGAACTTGCTAAATTTTTTCTACGAGTAAATTTCTCTATTTTTACCATTTTTTAATATACACACTGCTACGTTACTAATAAAAACAAACCCAAAAGTCAACGCTGAAGCAGCCACAAAATATATTTATTAGTGTTTAAAGCAATTCGGAAGGGCCTTAAAAAACGCTCACTTTACCGTGAACAGCCTATGTTAACCCTGCAAACCGTATCCATCCTGGTATCCCATGTGTCGGTGTGATTTTTAGGACGCGTTCACGTCAGAATTCCTTGGCGTGGAGGCCGGGGTCGCCACCGGTTTTTCGCACGTGGGGATAGTGCCGGGCGATGCCGCTAACCGGCGTAGTTTCTCGGGGATCTCCCGTTTACCCCGCCCCTTGCATTCTGGCGCTGCTTCGTACTGACCTCGCTTCACCCTCATCGGCTCTCAATACCTCTTTACTCACTCACAGTGGTAAGTGTGGCCAAGAAATGTATCCACATGTTCGAACCCTGGCGTCGGATGGAAGCATGCGATGTCGCGCCGACGCAGCCCTAGATCCTCGTCCCCTCATCGTGTTGTCTCCACGCGCCGCCGTGTAAGAGGATGAGACTGTGTGTTCGAGGGGAGGCACAGGGGTTGTCGCTAGCCCTCCCTCTCTACGTGTTTTCTCAATGACCTGGGGAAGACAGGCGCCGTGCCCCCTCCCCTGCGTCACGCGATCTATTAGACTTACGCCCCCACTCTGTCTTCTCCTCCACCTTCCCCAGACTCCATCGTCTTTCTCCCGAGTTCCTAACGAGGGGAAGGTGCCCAACTTGGCGGCAGCGACGCGATTCCAGTACTCCTGCGGTGTTGTCAGGCGTCAGCGTCGTTTACATCAATCATTCCATCTTCGCAAGTGTCCACGACATTTTTTAAACATTATGTTTAGGGATAGGAAAATTTCACGTGTTCAATGACCTGTACGTTAGACTCCACAATCCTGTGTGTACTCGAGCCTCAGATGTTCGATCACTGGCTGCTGCCTCGGAGAGTAGACAGCGTTACTCCGCACATGACAGTATGGGATTCGCAACTTGTTTCCTTACAAGTCCGCTATTGGCTCAGAGTAGTCCAGGGCGTGTCTAATAAACTACGATCCAATTGCCAACTCAACTTCAGCGTACTAGTGTTTGGCGTCTACCTTGTCCTGAAATGAACTCGCGAAATGTTCCTATCCCTAGTTATGTTTCTCTCGAGAATTTCATACCACAAAGTTCTTAGCCCGAACTCCGGGTATAGTCTCTCCGCGGTTCCTTCACACTTTTTGAAACAAACTTTTGAAAAAGCACCCATGTATGACATGCATGGTTGTTTCCTAAACATGGCGTGTATCAAGTGTTTTATTCTTGTCAGTATAAAAGTACCTTATGTTTTGTTAAATTGAGGTTTTACTTATATTCAATCTACAGGATGAGTCCTTTAAAAGAGGCCTCGTGGTCTGTATTTCCTCATTCCCTCGCTCCTTTACACACGTGTCCCACGGGGCCTCTTTTTAAGGGACTCGCCATGTAGTAATTATAATATTTCATTTTATCATTAATATTAATAAAGACAGGGAGAAAATAGGTATGTTGGTAATGCCTAGTGATAAATAATTCTCATGCAAAATGCATGTAACTGAGTCCGCAATAATACGGTGCGTTGTCCCTCTGGTGTTATTTTCTAGTAAAGCTTTGTTGCCCGAGGCAGAGGAATGTCCTGGAAGTAGAACTTAACCTGGGCTTCAGAAAATGTGGAAATAATCATGAACGGACTACATGCCATAAATGTGTGTGCTGTTTTCAGGCGTAAATTTTAATTTCTATATAAACGCTCTTTTCTCATTCCTACAGCTCCTAATAAGTCCACTCGCATGTGCACAGCGGGGGTTATAATATATGAAAAAGTTAGAAAAAATTGCATTTTTTTTTTACTTTTGTTATTTCAAAATTCCCTTCCCATATTTTCAAGGTTACGCCGACCTCCCGTGGCGCAGTCTGTTGGTGCGCCGCCGATCTGGGGTGCGGGAGGCTCTGGGTTCGAATCCCGGGTGAGGCATAGGCATTAGTTTAAGTTAGGCTATAAGTTAGTCTGTAAGCCATCCCCTGCTAAGCCTTCAAGCATAAAACTGGAGGATGTTAAGACGTCCTTTCAATTACAATTACAATTTTCAAGGTTACGTCAACTATTGATTTGATATATTATTTATGAGAGGATAACCATATAAAAGTCTTACTGTGTCTCAGTACGTGTCCACAGCCAGTTGCAGCGTAGTTACATTACTGTGTGTTCCTTTAGGAACTGGATAGTGAACATAATTTGAAGATTTGTATGTGAATAATTTTCCATTATTTTACAATGCTTAATGAATGTACCTGGAAAGCTTTGTGATCATAGTGCTGAGGATTTGCTGGGGGGCTTTGATTGGATTCTTAGCTGGGGACAGGCTGTTTCTCAGTTTTTCCAACGGTGGTGTTAATGTTGTTGAGTCCCAGCATTATGGTCCGTGTGGACAGTAATTGAGCGGTCATCGGGGAGAAGGGGAGAAAAAGGAGTGGGAATGGAGAGAAAACGTGAATCGTATTTTGTTGAAGAAGATTTTGAAAGCACTGCGTAGTATACATTTGCTTCGTACTATGGATTCTTCTGTCGCTTTGAAAAGAGACACGTTGCCATGGATGGCTCCAGTGACTCCTAATACTGTAGAAGGAACATGGGGGATAGAGTGCGCATGCGAGCTGTGCAGTTGCCACTCTTCATGCTCCAACTTTGGACCGCTTATCTGCCCAGTTGAGAACTCTGTTTATATAAGTAGGATATTTGAGATGTGTATACACTTTCTCTAACCTATTTTTAATGTAAATACTTTAAGTTAGAGTATTTTATACATGTACTAGCCATCCGCCCCGGCCTCCCTTGGGTGCGATTTACAAATATGGTGTTGTTTAGGTTTACAGCAAGTATATACACTAAATGCTTAAGGTAACTAACATAGTGTTAATACCGTGTTCACAAAGTCTTCGTAAGTGAACTCCTATTTTTATAAAAATTTTAAAAGCTAAAAATGGTTACTGTGGGTTGATCTTTAAAAGATCAACACATGCTGTGAGGGACTTTTTTGTAGACCATTTTTGAGATCTACAATTCTGTAGTACATTAATTTGGTGTGTCTCATGGTTAAGTCAGCGTAAACCATTTAAGCGGCCAAAAAGCGGTTTTTTCAAACCTTGTTATAAAAAGTCTACATTTCTCTACTATCCTTACACTAAATATGAAACCTCCCTCGAGAAATTCTCTAAATGATGGTGGAAACAAATCCATCCAGTAGTTTAGAAGCATTAGCCGAATACGCAGATACACGTGACCGGGCGACTTTGTTTTATACTATGTATAGAGTATAGATCAACTTTTATCACTGTTGACCACGTGACTTTGACGATTGTATTGGCTACGGGTGAGTCAGTGTTGGGTAAGTGCGCGAAGACGAGATTCCGTCTCTTTAATCATTAGTCTATGACTAATGCACACGCGCCCAGCCATGATACTATTAAATTTTTTGAAGCATTAATGTGTTTGTTTTATGCTGGTTTTGACTTCGGTGTGTATAAAAGACAAGAATGTAAGAGTTTCAGTGGCCACTATTTTATATTTGTAATGAGATTTTAATACATAGAAATGCTTTTGTCATTCGCTGGCCGCATTCTGTTTAATGCTCGAGGCAATGTTTGCGTTAAAGTGTATAATCAGTTACAGGCAAGGATTATAAAAATAGATAACTTCAGTAGTGAGTGAATATATTTGGGCTGCTCTTAACAGCATGGTCTTGAGAGCCGATGAGGGTGATTGAGTTGACTATGGAACAGCGCCGAAATGAAAGGGTGGAGGAAACGGAGATCCCCGAGAAAACCAGCCTACTAGTGGCATCGTCCGGCACGATTCCCACATGCGTATATCTGGAGTGACCCCGCCGGGGATAACTTCGGCAGTGTTCGATTACTGGTCACGATAATAATATATTTCCTTTCGCGGCATTCTAAACGAGTTCTACAAAATTTTACTTGGAACTTGCTGAATTTTGTGTTGTTGTTTTGGTCAAAGTGGAGAAGCATCACAAATCATGAGTCGGGGTGCATCGACAGAACATTGTCAATGTCCGAGTTTCAGTTGCAGGTAAGGAAGACGACGTAAAAGGAGTTTTCCGTCCCGTGGTTTTTCCTCGTGTGCTTGTTCATGCGGGTGTTGCTTTCTGCGCGGGGAAATTGTGCTTGGGGTCGAAGGACAGCTTGTTTGACGTGGGTGGTCCCTAGAGGGACGCCCCAGCAGCACCGTGGATGGTTAACAGTGACAGAGGGATTCTATACAATGCCACTTGCACCGCTATCGTCCATGCCCCCTTGCATTCAGTCCTGATTACAAGCGTTTATGCCACCACTTTAGCCCTACGTTGGTAAACCTACGTTTAACATTATATCATTGGCACGTTCTTAGAAAACATTTCCATGATAGAACAAAAAAGTACTGGTACAATTATTGAGAATCCTAATAGAATTACAGACAGTTGTTCTATTTGCTAGAAGGTTTTATGTGTATTTCCGGATAATAAAGAGAAATGGCTTACCCGTATAGGTATATAAAATTCATTTTGAAAGAATTAAAATGTTTGTTCTCGAGAGGGATCCGAACCAAAATTTAAATATTAGTTATCTGCTACTCTTGCCCCTCTAGGGCCACGATGGTTGAGCGGTTAACCTGCTCGCGTCCCACCAAAGCGATCTGGGTTCAATCCCTGACCGGGCCACTCCGGATCTTCGCATGTGGGAATCGTGCCGGACGATGCCGTTGGTCGACGGATATTCTCGGGGATCTCCCGTTTCCGCCGCCCTTTCGTTCCAGCGCCGCTCTATACTCACCTCAATCACCCTCATCGGTTCTCAAGACCTCGTTAAGAGCCGTCCAAATCTCTTCACTCACTCTTACCCCGCTGCTACCATATCCTGGCAGTAGTTGTAACATAGTTAAAAATGAAGCATGAAACTAATTTAACCCGCGTTTACTTTAGTCCTACTTTACATCACTAAACTAAAACTACTTTTCATCGTAGTTGGTGTATTTTGTGGCAGTGATAAAGTGAGAAAATTACAAACTTGTTGAACCCTTACTAGACTGGAGAACCTAATACCTTCGCTACTGACTCGTTAGGTCATGTTAAAGACATTTCACTTAAAATAACTGATGGATTATTAACGCAATTGTTTTACGTATGTTTAACGTTACAGTTAACTTTTCAGATAAGATGAAAAGTATATAAATTTTGGTGCGCATGATTATGCAAACCAGAAACAAGGTACTCTTTTTTGCATTTAAATTCACCCCCGATATATTTGACATTTTCTTGAGGACTCATATCCATTAATAAATAGGTACGAAAAAAGCAGCTCAAATCACATCCTCTCTTAGTGGCATTAAGGAGCCAAGGACAGTTGCTTGACTGCAGAAATGAAAACTATGTTTAGCTTACAGGTCAGTGAACCTGCTAGGAAACCCGGTCTTTAACGTATCCGTTTTAATTAGACCACTGTCGAATCGAGTGTTCCAACGCCTAAAATTCGTTCACGGCAAAGTTATCACTTTTGAAACCAGCCTTTGAAAAATGTCACTGCATCTACTTGCATGTATTTTAACGCGCACACTTACTAGCATGCACTATGTAAAGTTGGTAACGAACGGCGAGAAAGTAGTTCCAGGTCTTCACGTAGAATTAAGAGTGTTGAGGAAACATTTGATAGTACAGAAATTATTTGTTTTCATTTTCGTATTTTTAATTCAAATAAGTGTAAGAATGAGCAGATTTGTAAAATATTTGCTTTTCCAATAATTTCACAGTTTTACTTGAACGACGCAAGAATAAAGTGGCGAGGCCCATGGCAATGTTAATTTTACATATGGCGGAAGTATACGGAATGTGCGTACAAGTGAACTGCACACTTTACCGCGAACAGCCTTAACGTTTGTGATTGGTCCGCAAGTATGCACCGTGCATAAACATGACACCTTTAATCATAACATGAGATTAAAATATTTTTTTATAAGTTACGTATTGTACAAGTATTTTAACAAAAAATTTGAATTATGTGAATGTAATATTGTGCGGTAACGGCCACAGTTAGACGTAGTTACATTTACCCGTGTGCTAAATTTTCAGAAAAATTGCTACGAGTTTAAAACTGCGAGTGGCAATGATTTCAACCTACTTTTGTCTTCATGGTACGATTCATGCATGTGATTTGTATGTTTACTTGATACATCACAAGAACTGAATTCAAATTCTTTTCGAAAGGTACGTTTTAAAGAACCGTTGTTATAATAAGTATCCATAACAGTGGAATGGACGTAGACTTCGCTTCTCTTGAGTATAACTGCAAACTTATTTTTCTTCTTATTTTTCATTCTAGAGTGGCGTTGAAAAATAAGCGGCTCGTGTTTTTGTATTTTGTCGGCATTTATTGCAGAGATCTAGGCTTGTAACAGCGTGTCGCGGGCTTGTACAAAACGGAGGGACATTACGAAGAAAAGGAACCAGGTACGGCTCGGGATAACGCGAAAATAAAGAGGAAAGCTCTTAATAAGAAACGACGCTGTGAATTTATTTCTCTCCTCGCTATAGCGCAATAACTTTTATCCCTGTCTATTTTACGTCTGCCGTGGGTAAAAATAAAAAAAAAAAATCGTAACGAGTGTGTTCGCAGGCTTTCGCTTCCATTTTCCTCTTGTTTCGTCTTCCCTTCGTTCCTTATCCACTTAACTACCTTGTACTCTGCATCCAAGACATTTTTATTTCTTTTATCATTACTTCTCATCCGATGGATTTTTTATTGTGTGTGGAGGAGGGCGCAGGTATCCGCATACCCCCTTCTGGCGTGCTTCCTTTGCATTTCAGCTTTCATTGTCTTGCTTCCTCTCCTGTTTTTTATTCGCCCCACGCTTCCATCCCCGTCTCCGTCTTTTTCCTCTCTTCCCCTCTTTTTTCACCGCCCTTGTTGATGGCCCCTTCTGACATTTGGTGCCTTGGTACAGGCGCGCACGTATATCTAGTGGTTGCGGGTTTGTGGGAGAGGGGGGAGGGTGCAAGGCTTGAAGACTAGGGGTTGAATCACCCCCCGCCCAGAAGACAATGCGCTGCCTTTCTCCCTCCGACAACTTCTCTGACATTACACCCAAGCATTGTTGCGGGGGGAGGGGGTGGTGCAAATGATCCTTACCTCTCACCTCTTCATATATAGCTGCTCCCCTAGTCTTTTTAACGACGTGCCTGCCTGGAATTCAGCGGAGAAGGGTCCCTGCCAGAATTTGTCCTTTTTTTTTTAATACCTCGGTCGGAGTTGAAGCGGGAAATGTCGAGTGGATTCGTGAAATCACGCCCCCCCCCCCCGGGTACTTTTTTTCCCTGCAGTGCTACCCGAAGGATTATATCCCCGCCTTCGTAATTGACAATCCTGTAATGAGGCTGCTCACCGTGTGGCCTGGCAGCTGGCGCCCTCATTAGTTTGTTGTGCCCAAGGTGGGACTGTTGTCGGGGCTACACGTCGCTCGGTGCACACAATTACCGCGCTACGTGCTTGCCCTCTCGGCGCCGATAGCATTCCCTCACGTGCCCCGTCTTTCCCCTGCCTCCTCTTGGGCGCTCGTTCCTCTGCTTTCCTGGGCGCCGCGGTGGCTGAGCGGTCAGCCTGCTCGCCTCGCACCCAGGTTCAATCCCCGGCCGTGTCACTCCCGGATTTTCGCATTTGGGAAAGGTGCCGCTGATCGGCGGGTTTTTCTCTGGGATCCCTCGTTTCCTCCCCCCTTTCATTCAGGCGATGCCCGATTCTCACCTCAGTCGATCTCATCAGCTCTCAAGATCTTGCTGTTAAGAACCCCCCGAATCTATTCACCTAATCACTCGGGAAATGGTAGGTTGTGTGGCATGCGCGAGTCAGTAAGACAAGCCTTCTGCATGCACATTTGTGTATGTGGATCAGAGTGCATATTCTCAACTGAAAGATCGCTGGTTCGTTCACTACTAGGGGCATGGGCGTAGGTGACGTTTAGGCATCAAGTTTTCGAGTAAACCCCGCAATGGTGGGATACTTGTATATCTTTCCTTAGTTACTACGCCTCTATTCTGGAGGTTGTTTAGGAAACCTAAGTTTTCTTACTGCGGAAATTGCTTAGTAGTGTATACGAGATGTTGCCAGTGCTGCAGTATGTTTTGCGTCTTAATTGCCTTTCTGAAAACCTGAACGAGCTATGTTTAAGTCAATTAATGCCTCATAACAAAAAAAAAACTGAATTAAATTTTTTCAGAATTCAAATAAAATAAAGGCGTATTTTTTTACTCGTCCTACGACTTGAAATTTAATTCCATGTGGTTTTGTACAGCGTGAATCTAACATAGGCTGAAAATGAAAATCAACATGTTATTCCCGCTTGAGGCAATTCAACGCATGGGTGAGGCGAATTTGGCGGCTCTACATGAGAAACCAGCCCGAGGAATGAATGAGGTGAGACGAGATCGAAGTGGCGGGGGATACGCTGCGGAATGAGGACGGAAAGAGGAAACGTGATAGCCCCGAGAAAACCCCAACTGCAAGGTAGAGTCTTCTACATTTCCCTTCGTGAGAACCCACCAATTTGCCGCCCACCGGGACCTGTGATCAAACGGAGTACCTCCGAGTTAGTAGGTAAGTTTCTAACCAACTGCGCCAACCGTGGTGCGTCGTAAACCTGCCCGTAAACCATTGCAACTTCCCTTGCTTGAGTGAAGTGGAGGTATTTGGGCGGCTCTTATCATCGAGGTCTTGAGAGCCTGTGAGGGTGAAACGAGGTGAGTATGGAGCAGCGCCGGAATGCTAGGGCGGGGGATGGGAGATCCCCGAGAAAACCCTCCGACCAGCGGCATATCGTCCGGCACGATTCCCACTTGCGAAAATCTTGGCGCGGCATGCCGGGAATGTATCCAGTTTTGCCCAGGTGGGAGGGGAGTAGACTAACCACTACATCACCGCGGCCTCTCCTTGCTTGAGGAGGAGCGCATTGTATGTGCACCGACGTGGTTGCGGGCGCCCGTCATATCCCGACAAACACAATCAGAGCGGTGGCGGTAGATTGATAACGCGTGGAGAAGGGAGTGGTGAGGGGGTGTTTGTGGGTCGCTATCCCGGCGGGATGTTCCTGGCCCTAGGGTCACCGCGAGTCCTTCATCAACCCCGCCGTACGCTGTATTGTAATTGCGGCGCACCTATCCTGCTCTCTCTGAACCCCTTTCCAACCCCCACACGATCCCCGTATCAGTCCTCCCACTCACATTCCCACTGTAACAAAGTGCTTTGAACTTATACAAGTTCGTAAGGGTTAGGAATCTCGATATAAAACTAAGTCAAATGTAAGTGTCTGTCTATGATTTTCGAATTTTCCACTTTTCATTATTTTTTCATATAGTATAATTGATTACTAAGCCATAGCTAATGGTAATTTTTTTCGTGTCTGTCCGTCCGACCGGATTTAACTCAAAAACCACTGAACGTATTGACATCAAATTTACACAGTATATGTACACACGCGCACACACACACACACATACACACACGCACACACACACACACACACACACACACATATATATATATATATCTAATAACCCCAGGACCAACTTAGTCTTTGTTTCATCGCGATATATCAAACGGTTCCGAAAATATGATGTTCAGGGATGTACATAGTTACTGAATTAAGCTTTTCTTGGGATTACTGCAAACAAAATCATCGTTAAAAATAGTTCTGTCATTTCTCCTTTCTTTTTTGTCGATAGGCTGTCCTCCTTTCCTTCCCAAGAGCGATTACAAATCCTAAATGCCATGCATACGAAGTAGCACAGGAAAGCTAATTAGAAATGTAAGAAATATATTTGATTTTATACATTTTGTACAATATTACAAATACGCACACAGCTATTATTTACCAATTACAACTGTCTATCCCTACTAAAAGCTGTTCACGATAAAGTGCGCACTTTTAAAACCAATATTTGAAAATATCACTGCTCCAGCGTGCATATGAATTAACGGTCGTACTTAGGGAGATACACGTAGTAAAGTTGGTCACGACGGAGGGATAATATTTCCATGTTTTAACATTGGATGAAAAGTGTTAGGTAAAAATTTGTGCAAACAGAAATCATTTCTTTTTCTTTCTGTTTTTAACGCAGCTAAGTGTTTAAACTGGCAGATTTGTAAACTATGACAATGGTACAGTTTCATTTTGCCACGGCGGATAACATGTAGCTACAGCTACGCTTTAATATTAACGGCTTGGGTATCGACCTAGCTTGCTCTTCCAGAATGCCAGATAATAAATTTACGTTCATTGAAAGCTAAATTAAAAAAGAAACTGGTGTGGCTCAAAATGGAGTTTAAAACCGTCTGCAGTTGTGTAGCGAAAATCCGACGAAATCATAATATTATGATGTATTTTGAGTTACTCATGTTGCACCTAGCGTTTAAATTCTGGTTATTGTACCCAAGAATGCATCAGGGAAATGGGGCTCCATTTAGCCTATGGAACGCTATTGACACGCGTAAAATAAATACAAAAAGGATAAGACATGTGTTACGAGATTGAAATTTGTGCATGGCATAAATTAAAAAGAGAGCTACGTTATGGAGCTTTAAGCAACTCATTACACCCGCTGGCTTGAAAACAACTCAACTGTGCGGTTTTTATCCATGCTAAAAACAGTTAACCATGCTCAATGAACCATAGACATTTTCACATCCGCAAAATAAAATAGGCAGTTACGAGTTCAAGTCTAAGCAAATTACCATCTATAATTTTTTTCTGGCATTTCTATTATACTTGGTCATGCATCTTTTCGGAATGCTCATGCTCCATGATTACTTTTGAAGCTTAGGACATCTTCAACGCGAAAGTGAATTTGTGATTTAGAATGTGCACTTGTATCGACTCGCACAGAACTTTGCCTTTCGAACTCTAATTACTTTGAAATTTTGAGTTATTCTTTTGCTGATTCTTTTAAATTGTTCCAAATAATTTGGAACATAGTAAATTCGAAACGATCATCTGTCGTTATACACACACAAGTTTCTGCATTGTAATTTATTTGTTGTGTTTTTGCAAGAAAACCCTCAGAAACCATGTTTCCAAAATAATTGAGAATACAAAAAGTTTTATGTTAAAAAATGCATTATCTTCATACGCAGACTTACGATTATTTCAAAGTATATTAAAATTAAAAACGAGAATTGATCAGGCATCTCTGCATTACAATAGTAGGCATTTTATGCTTACACCACACGACCACTTTGTATTCAGAACGTGTCTTCTTTTTATGGTTTTATATTAATATACTGTATAAACTTGAGGTAACTGATGTCACCTCTTGGGGAGAATTGAGGTCAAAGATTTAGAGAATTACTGCCCTTCAAATTTACTCAAAAAATTTTCTAAGCGAATAATTTATTTACACAGGTGCAATTTTAAAAGTGCTTAATATATACCTACAGAATGTCATTAGTATTTTCGGTTGATTATGAAATGTATTCGGGGAGGAGGAACACACATAGCTACATAATCGCATGAGCCTATTTTTCCTCGGACGATTATCTAAATAGGAAAGAAATGTTCTACACTAGATAAAATTTTATAAGCAACATCCCGCCCCCTTCCTCTCTCAGTTCTCTCAGTTATACATATGCGTAGTTGCAATATTAAAATAAAGAACGCCAGTGAAATCGAGGGAACAGAATTCTTAAACATTCGTCGACAGGCTGTATTGAAAATTGTCCCGAAATATTGCCAGTCAAAAAGAAATCAGGGTTGTTTTCTATAATGTATGTGTGCTGAGATTACGGACAGTTTTAAGTATTCACTGTAAACTACACTGCAAAGCCACTGCACTTGAAACTTGGTTGTACTTGATACACCATAATTTACTTGTGGGTGTTAAGCCAGCTTCAAAAATTTTTTTTGGGTCGAGTCGCTTTTCTACCACCGCAGAGGACACTCCCGATACATTACGTAAATTGCGTCGCAGACCGCTAATATAGAAACTGGGAAAGCCGGATGAGACGACTTTTAGCAGGTTCCCTATCGTATTGCAATACTTTGCCATGATGTCTACGCACTTATAGCTTGATCGCTGAGCTATCTTCTATGACCCAAAATAAACCCCGTTTTCGAAGAAAATCAACTGTTAACAACCCGTCGTGTGGTCTGTCCGTTCGGACTGTCGTTCATTGCGATTATTTCACAATCGTGTGGCGAGAAGGTCGGTAAGAAGGGCTTGGCGTCTCATCGACAGCGAGGTCATTAGTAGAGACCTGAAAAATTTGCGAGTTCATTGACCTGCAGGCTAGACTCTACAGTCTTATATACACAGATGCCGATGTCAACTGTGCAGTGGTTATATGCTGTCACACTGGAAGGCAACGATTGGGCTAGCGTTCTTCAGGAGGTGCCAATACCGCGTGGACCAATGACTAAAGTTATATGCACACACGTGTTTTGAACTCTAGCTTGTCCCCAAAAGGAATCCGCGAATTCTTCAGGAGTACTAGAGCAGGTTGCTCAGAGAAGCAGGTAGGGGGAATAAATCGTCCATGGACTGTAGTAAGGATCCATCGCAGCTTTCGCGTCGAGTGATTTCGGGAAACCACAGGAAACCGGAATCATTCAGGATGGCTGGACCGGAAGTTGAACCCGTGTCCTCCCGAATGCGAGTCCAGTGTGTTACCACAGCGCCAGCTGGCTCGTGTGGCGAGAAGGCAACGATGACGGTTCGAGTCCAACTTGCGACACAGTATGATTTGAAATTTCTGCGCCAAAATTGTTCGGGGCTCATGATAATCAGGAACGTGTAGCTTCTTTGGCAGTTATTTTCCCATAACCGTGGCGTGATTTCTTGTATATATATGACAGTAAAAACGCGCAACACGCGGTAAACGCATTGTGTAGCGGAAAGCTACGAAATTGAGGGGGGGGGGGGGGAATATATTAGTGGTCGACCGTAAACCGAGTGATATACTTCGTTTTATCATATGTTTTTATTCGCTTTTTAAATCGGGTATTAGACGCAAGACTTTATTACAGGCTAAATTAGACAGTGTTGGCTCTCGTTTTAGTGCGGTGATAAGTACGATACGCATTATGTTGGCAACTTCATGATCCCTGTGCTCTCCCAGCTTGATGTCACGTGAGTGGTACGGATCTGCTGTGAGGACTAGCGGGATGAAAGCGGGCGAGGTGTACCGACCTGGTGACGGCGGACGGAGTATACGACACTCGGTTGCCGGTAGTCGAATCACGGCGCCTGGGTACTATTCTCTGGAGGGGCAGTGTTCCTTGTGCGTTCATGGCTAGTGACACCCGCCACCCTCACTTTTTTTTCTTCCCGCCCTCTCCGCTTTCACAGGGCTTGCTCAACATCCATTTCTTTAATGAGGCCGGCTCTTTTCTCTTTCACTCTCTTTCCCCGACTCTCCCCAAACCCTGTGGCCTCTTCTACCTTTAACCCCCCCCCCCCCCCTCAACGCACTATTTTCCATTCCTCACTTCGTCTTGTGCCGGCTGCGAGGCGCTGATTTGGCGCCCCGGAAATGAAGCACCCACGCCTAACTCACGTCGCTACTCAACACAACACAAGCTTGCACACGCCTTTTTTTTTCCACCTCTCTCTCTCTCTCTCATTTCACTTCTCTTCGAATTCCTCTACCTAGCGACGTCAGCACTTGCCTGTAATTCGTTTTTCTTCTTGTTTCGGTTTCCCCTCGTCCAGTCCATGATTCTTGTTGTCGGATCCCACGGACTCGCTCGCTTCCTGCCCTCGCCAACACCGCTCGAAAATAAATCCTTCTAAATAAAAGTTCGCGAGTTGAGTCTAATCCCTGATCGCATGAAACACGAGTTTCTGCCGTCTCTCCCCCCCCCCCCCCCGTCCACCTTTACAGCAAAGCGCTCGTCAGCAAATCCTCGAAGTACAACTAAATAGTTCGGCGACGCGGATTTGTGTAGAGCACGTTATTAACGGTATCCGCGCTGCAGTCGTATTTATAGCGGTAGTGGAGAGCTAGTGAAGCAACAAGAAGTCTGCATGTTTGCAGAACATTTTTCTGTTAAAATTATGTGTACGAAATGACGTACCGAAATGTTTCCTGCGCGTATACATGTGCTTTAAAAAAATCGCTGACGTGTGTGATCCAGGCATGTGTACGGACACGTTTATTTGAGGATTTTAAGTAATCTGTGTAAAAAATTAAAGAGGAAATAGCGGCCATGCGAAACAATTTTTACGGTTTTGATAGGTTACTACAGAAGGAAATGCTCAAAAGTAACGTGTGTGAGAAATTAATCATTCCAGTTTAAGTATCTGTAGTTGTCAGTGATCCAAATATTTTATACGTATCTTTTAGGACCAGCTAAGACTTAAATTATTACGTGCGTACATTGCACTTCCTTTCAATGCTGGACGCCGACCTACCGTGGCTCAGTCGGTTGGTGCAGGAGGTTCTGGGTTCGAATCCCAGGTAAGGCATGGGTGTTAGTTCAAGTTAGGCCATAAGCTAGTTTGCAAGCCGTACCCTGATAAGATTTCAGGTATAACAGCGGAGGACGTTAATAAACCCTTTTCCAATAAAAAATTTCTCCGCTGGAGTACAGTTTATTAAGAGTGCATGGCAAATAAATAAACGCGTTAGAGGTCAATTAAATTGTACAGTTTCGCGGCTGCCAATATAGGAAAACGAAGAAAGGGTAATGTTACATAATTGTTTTTACTAGCTCTGTGAGAAAATATTTTATCAGAATAATGTATTTCTACCGAGGTATTTTTTCAACCGTAAATTTTTGCGTCATTGTAGCCCAACATGTTATGCAAAATAAATGTATCAATGTGACAAAATATTCGCTCTCAAATTTGACGAAAGTTATTTTTCAGGATTGCCCTTTCTTACTTTCCCTATGTTGGCTTCCAAAATTGAGTGGGCTCCAACAGACGTAAAATAGTTAATTTATACGCCACGCCGTCTTAATATACACCCCTGGCGTTTGCATTGTTCTGCACAGTGTTAGAAACAATTTTTTTTTTACGAAACCACTGAACGTTTCGCTTTTATACTGATGTGCGAAAAGAAAACATACTTCAGACGATGTACGAATAATACTCTCAATACGCCATCGATTCTCATTGTAAGTGCTGTTTCCGAGCCCCCTCCCCAAACACAGCTAAAAACAGCTTTTCCGTAGTAATGTATCTAATAATATACTATTCGGAAACATGCGAAATTATTGTAAGTACGTACACTGATCTTTGCTACAGACTTACCATCAATAAAATTGCAGGGTCACCACTTAATGTCCCATACGTACTTGCAGCCAGTAATGGGGCACTTGGTACGTATGTCAGGAGTGGAGTGGCGATATTTGAGCCTCTCTTATCATCGAGGTCTTGAGAGTCGATGAGGGTGAAGTGAGTTGACTATTAAGCAGCTCCAGAATGCAAGTGCGGGGGAAACGAGAAATCCCCTGAAAGACACACCGACCAGCGGCATCTTCCGGCACGATTCTCACATGCGAAAATCCGGGAGCAACCCCGCCGGAAATCGAGCTCGGTTTGCACAGGTGGGAGGCGAGTAGTCTAACCATTATACAACCACGCACCTACGTGTGCCAGTGTTGCCCTTATTACTCGCTTGCTTCTGAGCCTTAAACACCTTAGAAAGTTCCAAGTAGGTGGCGCCGTTAATAGCAGACTTGAAACAAAACTGAATCCTTTGCTATCTGGCCTGGAGTGCAACTGACAGCAGCTAGCAGAATAGGCTAGGCTCGAGTATGCACACAAATTTTCTTATACCTACTAAAGGTTCGTAAACTTAAGATACACGAATTATTAAATATATATATATAAACCGCACACATAAAAGACGAACTTAGGACACATTTTTATGGCTATAAGAAAACTCTTAAATACGATGCAGGTTTGTCCGAATAAAATGGATGTAGTGAACTCGCCTTCTAAAGCTAATTTAAAAAAAACACGACTACACACGACACTTTCCGAGCACCGACAACAAACATCTGACATTTTCGAGAAAAAAAAAAAACCAATTAGTTACGAGTTACTCATGAAGCCGCATTTTCGAAAAGCGCTCGCAATGATTGCGTGGATATCGGGTTGTCGAATTCTGAATTTATTTCCATGTGTAAATACACAAAAAAAAAAAACACTCGTCGGCACGTACAAACACGTGCGCCCTTGTACGACGTATCCCATTCAACCGCATAGATTTATGCTAGTAGGATAATCGAGAACGGACGATTGGCATAACCTAAACTTTTCATCCCAAATACATACGATTTCATGGTTTCCCCGGAATTAGAATAGCATCGAAATTCGAAAATTCATCATAATTAATACAAAGCACTCCCAAAACAACACTTTTTACTACTGGCTTGTTTTAAAGTTGTTAAATTCTGACTTGCGTGTACCTAAATTTTGCAACATCACTGTGAAAATATACTTCCTTATTTTACCCCTATGAACCTGGTACGACTTCTCGGCGGCTATTACAAGGATATTTCATACAAATGTCAACCTACTTAAATGTTTACGGCTTCAGAACAACGGATGCTTAGCCTACACGGGATGAGAACCTTGGGTCTATCGCACCTAGTGATTTAAGTAACTCTGCTAACGAAAATCGCAGTGACGTTTAAAAGATCTAAAAAGGGTTCACATGTAGGTTTTACAATCGGTTTTACAATTACAGTAGCCTCAGGGGCGTAATGATAGCCCAATGGATTTGCGATGACAAAGTACTGCGTTAGCTAGAGGCAGTAAGTTATTTTAGACTAATTTTGTTTAAAAGCCTTTCTCCAAGTTCGCCATTTACGTGCGTTAGTGAGAAGCGACATAAAAGAAATGTGATTTTAGCGAGGGTACGAAGCGCAGCTACCGTGTAAATAATACAACAGACAATGTGCCATTTATTTAAAAAAAGGAGTTGTATTTTAATTTATCGATCATACTGGTTTCTCGCAGGGAGGTCCCGTTTCGAGCTGTTGTTTTTGTGCTGTAATTTCTTTACTACAATGCAGAGAACGAACAAGTGTATATCCCATGTTATTAGTTGAACGTGACATGAGGGTAGATACAAAGGATTTCCCCTGGGGTGTATGCACACACAGACTTATTCACCCGCAAGCACATTGCCGAATACGCAGGGAAGAACTGCACAGTATCACATAGTTCTTGGCAGTCGTATGAAGTTTTCTGGGCATTTGAAAACTAACTCCTGTGAATATATTTTTACTATAGAGATAAAGGTTATGGCTTGAAGTAGATTGAAAATGGCAATATCACCCGAATGTTGATGTCATGCCTAAACCTCCTGCTCTGTCATCGCTAGTAAATTGTAGCCATCTTGTTTTCCCTTTTTTACTTCATTCTCTATCATTCCTCTCAATTTCATGCTCTTGCATTCCTCTTCTTCTTTTTTTCCACAATTAAGCATTCGTACGTGCCACCCTCTCCCAAATCCGTCCTCTCGTTCGATCTATCCCTTAGGGTTTTCTCATATTCCTTCTTCCTCCTTTACATTCTCTCTTGTCTCACCCCTTTCCGCCATCTCTTTCTTTACGTGTCCTCCATCACCGTCGACGTCGTCTGCTGTAGGCAGCCATCTGTAATTCCCGTCGCCAGTCGGCTGCTGTAGGCGGCCATCTTTAATTCCTGTGCCCGCCACCAGAATGTGGGAGGTTCGACCGTTCGCAGCTAGGAGCTCTGGCATCGATTTGGCCATTTTGTGTATCGCCGTTTCGGGGGTGTGAACTACGTTCCATCACCGGAAGGATCACGGCAGCCTTTATATTTTTCTCAAGTTGGTCCCTGCTGTCGGTGTCTTTCCGCTCTGTAACGTTGGAGACAGGAAGTGCTGCAGCAGGCCCGTACGTTTCATAAGTCTTATATGTCACGACCGCCAAGGCTAGGTCTCTGCAAGGAACTTTCGCAGTTTCCGCCCGCCAGCCATTGTTCGTGCCATTGTCCGCGCAAGAGTGACTTCGTCGGCCACGCAACGGTTGGCTTGTGTGTGTCGGACCACGCCCGTGACACGGGTCCCCACACCCAACGCAAATAATTCTGTTGTTAAGTTCGGGTCACGCTTTCTCTTTCCTGCTAGTTCAGGCCGCACTTTCCTTTCCTCCGGTTGTACGCATGTACGTAATACCTACCGCCAGTCATTGTGCGGGGCATTGACTAATGAT
This sequence comes from Dryococelus australis, assembly GCA_029891345.1. Classification (NCBI taxonomy): domain Eukaryota; kingdom Metazoa; phylum Arthropoda; class Insecta; order Phasmatodea; family Phasmatidae; genus Dryococelus; species Dryococelus australis. The sequence goes on from CM056996.1 coordinate 75,831,045, forward strand.
GTACCAGACCTACTTTCATCTTCTGCGTATGTCCCCAACAACACTGATTCGCCCGTGCCAGTACAGCTGTCAAAGTCACATTTAGGCTACTCGAGGTAAAATGAGCACTTCTGAAAACCCTGCTTAAGATCTACTTGTATGCACGTTGTGTATTCCTCCGTCTTATGTAAACTTAACATTGCCGTGGGCCTCACCACTTTATTCATACGTCGGTCAAGTAAAACTGCGAAATTATTAGAAAAGTTAATATTTTACAAATCTGCTCATTTCTACTCGTCTATGCATTAAAAAAACAATAGAAACCGAAAGAATTAATTTAAGTTTTCACAAATGGTTACCTAAAACTTTTTATTCGACGCTAAGATATGGAACTACTTTCCATTCCGTCTTACCAACTTTACTTGACGCATGTCACTCAGTACGCCCGTTAAAAGGTATGCAGGCAGGAATAGTGACTTTTTTCTAAGGTTCATTTCAAAAGTGGCCAGTTTTATCGCGAAAAGTCTTTAGTCAACATTAGTGAACGTGTTTGTTTACATGTGAATTTTAATCTCGGACACCTTCATTTGTGTGAACAAAATATTTCGGCCGACTTGAATATTCAAACTAAGTTAAGAGGAAGTGTACAAACGCCTCAAAACACTTGCTCATATAAAGTGTCCTAACCTCAAATCCTAATCACGTTGTTTTTATAGTGCTGTTGGCAAGAAAGAAGTCCAATATTGGAACAAGGAAAGGGTTTACTGCGCTGCTAGTATAAGTACTCTACCCCATCATCCCTTAACGGCAGGAAAGTTGCTGATGCTCATGTGTGTCGACCATAGAGTAAATCTGTTGTATAAAGTGCCCATCCAGGTACGCAGCAACCAATCTCCTTGTTTCGAAAATTAACTCCCTTTATTAATTCAGAAGAGTCGAAACCGTGTGGCTTATAGACTAATGTTAGCGAAAATAAATGCTTTTATATGTTAATACACTACTTTTGACAAAGTTTTAATGTAAATACTATACACCCAAGTTACTTTTTTTATTTAATAGCACAGGTTTGAGGTTAAAGTCAAATGTAAAGAAAACGTTTCATCACTATCAAAACATGTGGATTTGACCGTCCTTTTGACGATTTTTGAGCCAAAGTTGGGGACACGTACGGAAGACGATAACCTGAGTACTTTATCTTGTGTCTGATGTGGTCACTGCTCTTTGGGCCTTGTGCTAATTTACAGTCGAGTGGTCATCGGCCAACAATAGTAGATCGTATGTGGTATTGGGAGCCTCAAGATTCCTGTATCCCACACTCGCTGTACTTCTTGTCGTAGCTGGGCGATGATCTTTGCCAGGAATGAACTAGATATCAGGCGCCGCCACCATGGCATCCCACACGTGCTCGATGGAGCTGATGCCTGGGAATATGTAAAGCAGGACACGGTAGTATGTGTACACCGCGTACAGCACACTGTGTTGTCGTAGTGACACGGGGACGCGCTTTATCGTGCTGGGAAATTGGTTCCTGCAGTGTGTCGAGATATGGTTGGAGGACAGTATTGGCAAAGGATGTACGACGCACTCATCATGTTCCGCTAAATGAGTATCAGAGGCGATCGGGATGTAGCTAATGCCACCGGGGGGGGGGGGCCGTCATCCTAATACCATAATCCCGTGTGGTTTCGGTATGACGAGCGCGAATACACGATGGAACAGGGCCATCACTTTGTCGAAGGCTAAAATTACTCTCATCACTCGACCGTTCGTCTCACCAACAATCTATTGTTTATAGTTCGCGTGGATACATTTCGGGTGGTGGGGACATATTGGCTCTGATTGCACTAGCGTCTGTCTGTCAGGGTGGCTTATCAGTGCAGTGAGGTGGCACTGGAGGGGCTAGGCGGCTGTGGGAACCCGCTGTCAACCATCTTCCCCACCACCGATGGACCACTGACACATCACGCCCAAAGTGAGTTGTATAATTCTTCAGAACGTACAGGAACCGTCTCGGATTCCCACTGTACGGCCACGCTCGAATTCACTTCACTGTTTAGTTGGTGCTCGCCATCGTCTTCCAGGCGTGGCAGACACACACTGTGATACACACGCATTGAAATCGCACAGCTTACTACACTCGTGTTCCCAGACGACCATTTGGTCTAGTAGCGGCAGACTGCCGCAGATGTTTACGGTACCTACCTTCCGCTTAAGATCATATTGTCCTCTATACACGAATAGTTTGTGTTGTAAAACCCATTTGGGGGCCACGGTGGCTGAGCGATTAGCACACTCGCCTCCCACCAAGGCGAACCGGGCTCAATCCCCGGCCGGATCACCGGATTTTCGCAAGTGGGAATCGTGCCGGACGATGCCGTTGGTCGGTGGGTTTTTTTCTGGGATCTCCCGTTTCCCCCTCCCCTTCGTTCCGGCGCCGCGCCGCCCCATATTCACTTCAATCACCCTTATCGGCTCTCAAGACCTCGTTGTCAAGAGCCGCCCAAATCTCTTCACTAAAACCCATTTGGATTAGTCTATGTTTTCGAAGTGTTGTTCAATGCATTTCCACCAATGTACATGCAGTATTTGCAACACTTTAGCGAAGGGGATACGACTTTTGGGCCACCTTTAAATGGACAGTGATCTAAAATTAATTATTATTTTTTATCATGTATCTGTCAGACATTCTTCTTTGTATTTAGTTATATTGTAGTACTATTTTTTCTATTGCCTCACAGTTCTGCAGCACCCAAAAGTACTACCACGCCGATTGAGACATACACTTGTAAAACATGCTGTTAACGGCCGCGTATGGAAGCTGATAATTGTGCGCATTGCAGATGACCACCAATTGAACTGAAATTCGGGTTATATTTATTGTATGACTTATTATAAAATAATGTATAATTAATTCCTAATTTGTTTGCAGTCGTAATAGAACAGGAATGGACAGAGTTTGCTGTTGGTTACCAACGCCTAGGCTTGTGATGTTTTACATTGACTTTTCAGAGTAAATTTCGCAAAAACTAAGAGTGAGTTTCTTTTAGGAAAGTCTGTTAATTTTAGTGTATACAAAAATTTGACACTTTAGTATCAATAATAGAAACATTTCTACTGACGAGTATAAACACGGCGCAATGTTGCTGATCACTGTTCTAGGGTAACTAGGGTTCTACTATAGGCTATTCTCGGTAAAGTGAGTACTTTTGAAAGCCTTCTCATTTGGAATAACAGCCAGTAAATATATTTTATTTTAGCCTTAGGCGTTAACTTCCGAGTGCGGTAGAATATACACATTGTGTTTATTAATTACGGGGTAATATTTATTTAAAAATGTGGTTAAAGTATAAAATCTGAAAGGAAAAAGTAACTAGGGCCTCAAAAGTGCTCACTTTACCGTGGACAGCCTATATAGGTTGGGAATATTAATGTTAAAAGTTTGCCAAAGGGAACACTTTTGCCACTAGGTAAGCGCTAGTGTCGCATGTTTACCAAATTTTCTATATTTTTTACTTTAAAAATAGGACAAGTGAAATAATCATAAAAATTCAAATATAAAATAACTTTGTAACTTAGTCAAATAATTCTTTTTTGTTATTTATGTTGCTTAAAATTTTTATTAAAAGTTAACGTTTGAAAAAATGTTAACCTGTTGGTAGAAATTTGCTCTGTGCCGAACTCTCCCATAAGAAATCACGTTTTGTTCCGAACCTGTAGTATAGAAATAACCTTATCTAGAATGACGCAAGGAAAACTTGTGTTTGGTGAAGAGGATTCAATTGTGGTCGTGAGGGCGTATGTTATTTTCAATCTCTTTTTATTTCGCTTTTGGTTTTTTCGTTGCACCGTATTCGGCGAAGTGTTTAAATATAACGGCGATAGGGTTAAATTCTAAGAGTAAAAATGGGGTGGAATGAGCATGCGAGCTGCTCTAATAGCAACTCTGTCAATAACACTATCAGAAACAAAGTGCATAGGATTTAAAGGTTAGAATACACTAAATGTAAGTAAGTTCTATAAAATGTTAGTAAATTTTCTTATAAAAAAGTTATGAAGCAACGCGAATATATTTAAGTTAGTTAAAGTAATTTATTCAAAAGTGTGGGTGCATAAAAAAATCTAATGTGAACAAACACATCATCACTGTTGACCACGTGACTTTGTAAATTGTGTTGCTTTGGGGTAGGTACATGCGCAGAAGACGAATAAACGGTCTATAGTCCATTCGCGGTTTCTTCACACCTTTTTAAACTAACCTCTGAATAATCACCCCATGCATGAAGTGTTTGTTTATATCCTAAATATGCCACGTATCACAATTGTTTTATACTTCTGTTGATATAAAAGTACCGTATTTTTGATCAATTGAACTTTTATTTATATTTGACCAATAAATTATAATATTTCATTCAAAATCGATAGACCTACAATGCAGTTAGAAAATTGGTGTGTCGGTAATGCCTCGTGATAAAAATTCTTATGCAAAATACAATGAAACTGAGTGCGTACGAATGTGGTTCGCTGTGCATTTGGTATTAATTTCTAGACTCGGTTAAGCTTTGTTAACACGGTGGCGGAGGAATATCCAAGAAGTATAATTTTAGCAGGGCTTCAGAAAATCGGAAGTAACCGTGGATGGAATATACCTCATCTTTAGTCTAATTTGTGACAAGTAGGGATGTGATTGTAGCGGGACCACGCTAAGGTGTGCGAGAGTTTGGCATACGGAAAATTTCTGCCGCTAGGTGCGCAGTGCTCCAAAGAGGTCACTTTTAAATAAAATTTTAATCTACAATGAATAATAATAGAGCAGAATTATACGAAGCTATTTTATATTTGATTTGTGTTTATTGCAATTGTTCTGTTTTCTAACGTAGGAAATAGAGAAAAATCCGTCACACATGCGACACTAGCGCTTACCTAGTGGCGAAAGTTTTTGGTTGCCAAACTTTTAGCATTTATCTTCTCAACGTGAGTAGAAATAACTGTAACCAAGCCATGCCAACAACTCCTAGCAACTGGATAGGCGTAAACAGAACGCTTCATTGATTTCCGATTCGATTTTGTTTAATCGTCCAGTCCAGTATCGGAAATACAGAAACGGAAAATTATTATATACAATGTTTATTGTTTTATGAATATTTTTCAACGCAATTGAAAATAATCATGTAGTAATATTGGTTTAATTTTAGGGACTAAAGTACAATGATTTATATAAATCCACATTTATTTTTACGATGTCGGTGGTGATGTGAGCATTGAATTCTCACGACCTTGCATTCTCGTTGATGTGAGCTAGTTAGTTTTTTCTAACAACAATTTGGCGTTGTGTACCGACACTTGACAGCTCAAAGTGGCCGTTTATTTTTTGATGTAATTCTACATATTTTAGATGTGAATACTCAGCACATATCTATTCAAATGGATGGAATTAGACGATTGAAATGTTATGCTGAAAACTGTTCATGTGTAGTAGTGCCAACCCATGAATACATTTTTTTTTTGTGTTTTGACATTGGCTCATTTTCACTGGGCAAAAAAATTGGGTTTGGGTGTGTTGGGACAAGGCCGTTTGTTTTGCGTGAATACGTCTACGTTGACGCGCTCGGACGCCTTGGTGTTTATTTTACGTTCCCGGCACCGCTTCACTCGATCATATGGGGTTTTATGGGTATCACTGGATTGCTTTTGAGATGCTCTTTCCAACCGTATATGATTTCTGTATTTAGACTTGGCTTTTTGACGAGTATAGGCTGAAATCGTGTTAAGTTTTATTAATTGTCTACATTAAACGCATACAATTTCACCATTACCAAGTCACAGAAATTTTTTTATACACACGCAATCTATAGATCTTGATGAGAGCTGTCGATTTAAACCTAAACGAGCGTCGTAGCTTCTCCTAATCAAAAGTTATAGGCCTACAACGCGGAAGTTATGAGACGCGGCGAAACGAACTCAAAATTGCGCCCCCCCCCCCCTCCTCTACCGATGCTTCGCACTCCACACTCAACGTAACATATTCTTTGATCCTTTGGCAAACGAGTGGTGTAATTGAATTTTGAATGTAGACGATAGATTCGGAGCTGCAATGCCAAACTGTATCCCCCGATTTTGTTAACATCGAATTTTCTGGATTGCCTCCCACTATGGTTGCAAATTTAAAGACGTATTCACGTCATTATAAGCGTTCGGCTGCTTTTCCTTGAGTAACGTGTCTTGCACAGCCTAGATCCTGCGGCGCCGTGCCTTCACAGTTCATGGGAGGGGAAGTGTAAATGGGGGTGGGGTGGGGCGAGCTGGTCTTCCCCTCCTCCCTTCTCTTTTTTTTTTTTGCCCCTACTCGATGACTTGTCAGTCGTCGGCCTCCCCGCGGTCCCCTACGTCAGTGTTTTGTTGTTCTGTGCCACGACCGTCCAATCCTTTTTTTGCCCCCGTCAACCCTGCGCGTTGAATGGGATACGTCGTACACGGGCGCGCGTGTTTGTACGAGCCGGCGAGTGGTTTTTTTTTATTTCTGTGTTTACACCTGGGAATAAGTTCGAAGACCCGATATCCACGCAATCGTTGCGAGTGCTTTTGGGAAATGCTGCTTCATGAGTAACTCGTAGCTAATTATTTTTTTTTCGAAAGTGTCAGATGTTTGTCGTTGGTGTTCAGAAAGTGTTGTGTGTAGTCATGTTGTTTTTATTGGCTTTAGAAGGTGAGTTCACTACATCCATTTTATTCGGACAACGCTGCATCGTATCCAAGAGGTCTTATTTTTTAATACCCATAAAAATGTGTACTAAGTTTGTCTTTTATCCAGTTCAAATACTGCATTTCAATTATCGGCAGAAGCAAACGTGTTGCCACGTAAAACATCGCAAATAAATTAAACAGTCATGTTCTGGTAGTCCATATAAACTTACTGTCCACAGAGCCGTATTATCGGCTACTTTTAAGATTTATCAAAACAAATAAGAAAAATATCCAATCTAAACAAGTGAGAGAATATGTTAATATACCAGAATATAAACACGCGACAAGTTAATTCCAATGTGTTATTGCCATAATGTTTCTCTTTCGTGTGTATATATATATATATATATATATATATATATATATATATATATATATATATATATATATATATATATATTAACCGTGTTAAATTTGCAGTATTCTTATAGCCCTTTCACCAGGACATTAATTGTAAATTGGCCTTTATTTTGCAATCTAACAAGCTGAGTAATCACACAAACATGACTAGCTGTTTGGAGATCACAGCTGTACTTTTTTTTTTTTTTGCTGAAGACTAAATGATATTTACTTGACGTTCAGCGGAGAACTGTTACCTGTATGTAACGAATACGTATCAATTTTGCATTATATTTAAAACATATGAGTTTCCATATTTATTATAGCTGTTGATTTCTATCGCATTGCTTAGTATTTAACAAGGGGAATAAAGCTGCACTTTTCTGACGAATCAAAAGGAAAATAAATTAAGTTTTCCTCCTCTCTGACTTTTCGGGGTGCAATTTTCCGTACTGCTAGTGATTCACTTCAACTCAGCTTTTAGTTAGTGTTCGTTAAACTTAACTTAATATGCCTGGCGTATGACAATAGCCACTTATACTTATAAAATCATTTTAAAAAAACACTGATCTTCAATCTACCTAAATATGAGCGTCATCAAATAAACGTACTGAAAGTTTTGTGATTACGTCTCTCATCGAATGAAAATATTCCACGTTAGTCATCGAAACACGCTATCGTATGCATGTGTTTCCAGTAGGTGAATGCATCACAAACATTTTCTAATAACGGTTCCTTGTACATCATCAAACTGAGCCTTGTCATTTGAAATCTGCAACTTCCTGTTTCCAGTCAGTCATGGTGCAGCTCGGAGAATATTGCTCGGAGGTAATAAAATATGGAGGCGGTGCAAGTCGGCGAAGATAACCTCTTCCTCCCCCGCGGTGCACGGAAATAGAAAGAGTCGCTGTACAGCGGCGTGGTGATGATAGACCAGCAGGGTCTTGCACCCGACGAATAACATTTCCTCCATTTAACTGCCGCTGTGGAGTGCACGCCCACTCCCCCTTGTGTATGTAAACCACCTCCCCTACCTTCCCCTCATCACCTCTTCTTCATTTCTCTTTTATGTTCTCCTTTCTCCTCTTCGACCGCTTTCCCCTTTGATACTTCTCCCCTCTAATCCCTTTTTCTTCTTTACAATCCCTTCTCGCTCGCCAACCACGCTGTCTGTTCCACAAACATTAGCTCCTCCTGCTGCGAATAAAAAAATAAAAAAAGCAGTTTTGAGGACAGTAGATTTTGTCTTGCCCAGTTTAACTTCTTTTCAAGCCTTCCAGGTTGGGAATGGGCTATAGGCTATTCACGGTAAAATGAGCGCTTTTGAAAGCCCTCGTTAAGATCTACTTGTATGCACGTTGTGTACTCTTCCGCCTTATGTAAGATTAACATTGTCATGGCCTCATCACTTTATTCATGCGTCGGTCAAGTTAAACTGTGAAATTGTTAGAAAAGTAAGTATTTTACAAATCTTTCCCCTGTTTTACACTTCGAGGAATTTAAAAAAAAACAGGAAGCGACCAAATAATTTAAATGATCAGAAATGGTCACCTAACACTTTTTATTCGGCGTTAATATATGGAACTACTTTCCACCCATCACTGCCAAACTTTACTGGTCTCATGTCACTTAGGGCGCCCGTTAAAATATATGAAGGTAGGGCCAGCGATATTTTTCTAAGGTTGAATTCAAAAGTGCTCACTTAATCGTGAACAGCCTTTAGTAATAATACTCCTTTCTATCAATATCGGCGAGCTGTAGCTGCTATACCTAGTATGTGCTGCGGGTTTCAAGTGTTGGGTTAATACGTTACGTGACTGTGAGGAGCCTCAGTAATAAAGCTGTTTTGATGTATTTTCGGTATAAAAGCGCCTGTGTGCGTCTACGCGTAGAAAATACCATCCTGAATTAGGAAAATATTTTGGTAGTTTGTTGACATAACTGCAAGAATGTTGACAAAGCAATCATAGGCGTGCGCAAAGGTTGCAGCTGCCACTATGTTGTATCATATAATTAGGGAAATAAAAACAAATATTCCTAATTTCGTATTGTCACTAGACAGTCTTCGTGTTCGAAACAGTTACTAAATTAAAAGTGGGTTTAATGTATTGTTGACCAATATTTGTGATGAATATGCTTAAATATTATTCTTACTTTGTATTTTTAATACCGTAAACTTGAATCTTCAGTTTGCGATTTGTATCCTTAAAAACCTGACCGTGTGCACGCCCATGAAAGCAATGATTATTTTAAAGAATACTGGAACGAAACTTGTAGTTGAAATGATAGACAAAATCATTTCCTTGGGGAAAACAAAATCTGACGTCAAAATTATTTTTTTCTGCGGGTTTCTGTCTACATTGGTTTCCAGCATTCTATCGCTTACCCTGCCCCGTTTCTCACCAGTAAATGAACGAGTATCAATAGAACACGCGGACAGGTTCTGAATTAAATCGGGGCCCTGCGGCGAGGCTACATCCCCTCTAAAATGACATAGGGATGGTGTAGCACGCGAGTGTGTCTCGGCGAGACATAATCGCGTGGTACGCCATCCCTATGTCATTTTAGCCTCACAGGAGGGTCCCGATTTAATCCAGAATCTGTCCGCGTGTTCTACTACTAGTATCAATTGACAACCGTTCTATTATTTCTATTTCTTGATTCGTCTATAATTTGCTTGAATCTTAACCCGTGAGAATTGAGCCTGTGTTTTTTAAGACTACTTTCGTACGTAAGTTCCGGCGCTGTAAGAGTCTGCAGTATATTTTCCGTCATTGTCGTAAAAACTTTGTCATCACGCCTGTAAGAACGTATTTGGCTTGTTTCGAACTTGGAAGCGCATGAGCGCTAAGGACGAACCAGTTACGCCCATCATCAGGCACAACATAGCCCCTACAGTTTACTCTCATTTTTTTAATGTAACAGTGAAAATAAAAACGTGCCGTACTTTCCTGAACTACTTTACATGTCCAGCACCATCATTCCCATATCAAAAAATAATTGTGCCAAAACTTATTTTACCAATTTCGACTTAAAGAACACCGTGTGTCCTAGAGGCGGTATTAAAAATGGAAACCTGTATTCAGGATTTGAATTGCGGGAAGTTTCTTAAATGTAATTCGTAAGCAGGTGTCTTTGAAAAATAGTGATTATTTTTGCAATAAATAATTTTTGCTAAAGATTTGCTCGCCATTTAGCAGTCCTTGTTGATAGCAGCCTCAAGTACGCGGTTTGCCTACCTGCAGAATTGCTTGTCATTTTAGGCTCGTGGTGCTGTATCGGTTAAATGACGCTTGCCTCCGACCAACACGAATTGCTCCCGAATTTTCGCACGTGGGAATCTTGCCGGACGATGCCGCCGGTCACCGTGTTTTCTCGGGGATTTCCCACATCCCGGCGCTGCCCCATTTCTACCTCTCTTAATCCTCATTGGTTCCCAAGCCCTTGTTGTCAACAGGCGCTCGAACTTCCCCACACAAGGTTCAGTACCTTGCTTGGGAGGCCAAGAAGCGTGGTGTTGCACATATCCTTAGTGTCTCAATAGGCTACTACAAATTTGTTGCAAACAGGTGATAGTTTTTTCCCAGTAGCTCACGTTACCGTGATACTAACATACCAATTAGTCTGAATGCACAAAGGGAATAAATATTATTTAAGCTATTAGTAGCGTTTTAGATAATTCTGGATATACTTTTTATAGTACATTCACAAGTACCCAGTTAATAGATGGCGAAGTATGAGTATACCTTACACGTCCAGTGTGGCACACGTCTTGACACATGCTTTAAACGCTCACTGCAGTCGCCTTATCCGTAAACGTTGGTAACAGTTTCCCAGCGTTCGTCTTCCTCGGTCTTAGGCGCATAGGCACCTATAGAATGTTCACGCTAAATTGAGCACTTTTGAGGCCCTAGTTACTTTTTTATTTCAGCCATTTTTTTATAATTTAACCACCCTTATAAAAATTGACATATAAGTACTAAACACAGTGTGTAGATTCCACCGCACTCGGAAGTTCACGATTAAGGCTAAAATAAAATATAATTAGTGACTATTATTCTGAATGAGAGGGCTTTCAAAAGTGCTCATTTTACCGTGAATAGCCTGTACTCAGGTGTGCCTAACCAATCATTTCAAGAGGAAGCTCGGTGTCGTAATAGATAGGCAATATGAGAGTCGTGCACTAACCAATAAGGCGAAAATGTGATAGGCCCTATATTTGACATTAAATCGAATCCAGTGAACCTCCCTTCTCTCCTGCGTTGACTTACGTTACTTGGAACTTGTTAGTGGAATACGGGAACAGCGAAAAATAATGTGCGACCATAGGGTAAGCCTCACTAAAGCGTTGGCCTCGTAAAAAAAAATAAGGAGCCACCAAATATGAAAATAATGTACGGCGGTACTGTGTGAATATTGAGTGACTCGGGACGACGTGGTTTACGCCGTTATGATCACACAAGACGTTATGGACTTGTCTACAAGTGACTTGACTTTTTTTTTTTTGCTTCGATGTCGCGTGTAAAGATGTACAGTACATGAATAATATATTCTTTGCTAAAAACGCATCGTACATAAGTACCCATGTAAAAGTATGTACCTAAGTACCCATGCAAAAGTTTACTGCTGTTTAATATTATGGACGTGGTCTTGGTAACGTTCTGAGCACTCAACGACGCCCGCTAGTCGAACAGAATTACGTTTAAGCGCTCGCTTTCGCTGTTTTAGCTCCACGCACGTCCTTTTAAAGGGTGTTCGTAAACGCCCACCTATTTACCTCAAGAATATGAGCACTGCGCGTGTAGCATACTAAAATCACTGAATTTGCACGTTAGGCCATGTTTTCTTTTGTGACTTCATCCTAAAATCGTGTTTTAATTTCGTTTGTATTCACACTCGAACAGGACTGTCATGGAATGAATTTCCGATTGTTAATTGCTGAGACATTTCATTCAGAGCAAGAGTGCATAAGTAAGTCATAAATAGCTTGTAGTTTTCTTTTCCGCCTCCTCGACTCTCAAATAAGGCGACAGTAGGGTCGTGTTCGCAGTGTTATGAGTTGCCTATATTATTTTGCTGCAGTCGTGTCTTCTCGAGCATTATTAAACATCGTGACCTTTATGTTTGATTAAAGCGGTTATAAAACACTACATTAATTGCAGTGCCGTTGGAGATTATAGTTAATTTTAAATATTGGATGAAAAAACGGTTTGTTTTGGAACGTGTGTTAGGTAAACTGTTGTTCTGAAGGATCATTCAGAATAACGCAGACAGCGATTAATATGTTGTGTGAGACGGCAAGCCAGTCATTTTTGAAGAGGGGAAACCATGTCCGAGAAGATTTTTGTTTGGAGCCTCCACAGTCTCCAGATCTCGCACCTCTGGACTGTTTTGTTTGCGGTACTGTGAAGGGCATTGTGTAGGAGACTCCGATGTCGTCCGTTAGACTATAGGCTGTTCACGGTGAAGTGAGCACTTTTGAAAGTCCTGCTTAACATCTATTTGTATACACGTTGCGTGTTATTCCACCTTACGTAAAATTAACATTGCCATGGCCGTCATCACTTTATTCATGCTTCGTTCAAGTGAAAACGTGAAATTATTATAAAAGTTAATATGTTCAAATCTGCTCATTTTTACACTTCGGTGCATTAAAAATAAACAGAAAGCGAAAGAAAGAAATATAAGTTATCACGAATGGTTACCTTACACTTTTTATCTGACGTTAATATATGGAACTACTTTCCCCTCCATCGTTACCAACTTTACTGGGCACGTGTCACTCATTGCGCCCGTTAAAATATATGCAGGAAGGGGCAGTGACTTTTTTCTTAGGTTGATTTCAAAAGTGCTCACTTTATCGTAAACATCCTGTATTCGCCTCACACGCAGGCGAACTGGGTTCGATTTCCAGCGGCGCCGCTTCCCTTATTTTCCCATGTGGGAATCGTGCGGTAAGTCGCCTCTCGTTGGCGGGTTTTCTCGGGGATCTCCCGTTTACCCCGCCCTTTCATTCTGTCGCTGCTCCATACTCATTTCGCCACACCCTCATCGGTTCTCAAGATCTGGATGTTAAGAGCCACCTAAATCTCCACTCCACTCTTGAGCCATCGAAGGATAAAGTTCTTATCGTGCGAATCCACGCAGCGACTGAACTACTGTTAACCAGCGTCGTGTGGTGAAAGCTGTGTTGTGCTCTTTCCTAGTTTACGCATCGTTGTAGTGCAGTTGACGTTACAGCACGTGTTTAATGGGTGCCTCGCCGCTCTCTCGTGAGTGGCCACAGTACATACAGGTTCTCGCTGTTCCACTATGGTTACTGGTTCCTGCTGCGTACGCCGAGTGTGTACAGAACTGAGCTAGCACCAGCTTACCTTGCAACAAACTCACCACACGTCTCTGCTGTGCACACAACGACACGTGGCTTTGTAATCAAGTATGGGATCGCCAATTCGAACACCTTTTGTAATTTACTGCACGATGTGAGGCTTTTGTTGGGTTGATGGTGGTTTCGTGTGAGACAATGCGGAACGTACACCCCACCATATCCGAAGAGTTGTCAAACTTTGACTTCCGCACAGCGTCCAAATCATGCTTTTCCGGACCTTGGTCCCGTTTTAAAACTGATTGGCTTGCCGTTCCACGCAATAAACTAAGCGTCGTCCGTATATATTTTGAATCATCCGGTAGAACAACGTTATGCGTATTAAAAATGTTAGAAAGACTTTTTTTTTATTTTTTATTTTTTCCCCGTCTGCAGCAATTCGAACTAACATAATTCTTCTGGGCGTCATTTCAAGTCATTTTCAGTACACTGGAATAATTTTTATTTGGTGTTTTTTTTTTTTACGAACTGTGTGACTGAAGATATTTAGGCTGATCTTTTGCAAAGCTTTTGAGTAGTAGATAAACACCGCAATACGTGAGATTCATCTCACATTGTTATTTTTTTGCTTATCGTTCGCGCTTTTGTGATGTCGCATTTGTTATTTATTGTGGGGAGGGGGTGGTGGTGGTTTCGTTTTTACCCATTCCACGTTAACACAAGTGCATTCCCTTGATATTGTCAACACCTTCGTTACTCCACTACTCTTGGCCTCCATTCACTTTTGAAATGGACGGAAACATCCGTTTGAAGGATGATGCATTTTCGTTCTGTTAAATTCAGTTGCAAAAACTAATCACATTTTACCATCTTTTTTTTTTTTTTTTTTTTTTGGCACCAAATGCACACTCCTTCGTATGCCTTGACCCAAAACTTTATTCCGGATAGTAACATAATTCTGCCTCCGGGTAAAATTGTAACTTTCTTTTCATTGTGCCTCGATTTCTAGCCATTTATTTTATACAAACTGTGTTTTTACTGCACGCAAGCTGGTGTGCAGTTTTGCAATGTATCTTCCATTCTTCTGCATCCCCATTTATTTCCGCCTTCAGCCGTGTTCCGTTTCAGCTCTAGTTTCCTCACGTCCTTCCCTGAAGTACTTCCCCACCCCCCACCCCCGCCATAAAACATTTTTACCTCCATTCTTCTATATATCCAGCCGCAATTCTATAAACTTTCTTTGACAGGCCTCTTTCTTCATATTTCATTCTCGCTGCTGGCCAGACCACGTGGCCACACGTTTTATGCGTTGGACGAAATTGAAAATTCCACGTCGTTGGTGTCGTGAAGTACGTGTTCGGATTTATGACTTTAACGGTCGTGTGTGCTCATCGTTTTATTTTATTATTTAAGTTATTTTTACTATCATCCCCGCCACTGTGCCTTTTAACGTATTCTCCACTGTCACTAAGTAGTATTTTTCCAGCTAAAAAAAATTGAGACAGCATGTTATTTTGCATAATGGCATATCTAAATCACAATTTGAGTGTTTTATGGTTACGTACAGATAATAAAATATAACTCGCCGAAATGAGGCAATTCGCACTGTAATAAGGCAATGTGAGTTACTTCAAGAAATATTTAAAATTACGTAATAAAAATTTTCATAATTTTAAAAATTGCTGAAATAATAAAAATAATTTGGCATTTTTTATTTATAGGAGGTTTTTTTTTTTCTTTTTTTTTTTTTTTTTTGTAAAATAAATTTTTCCGAGCATATATTAAAATTAACTCAGACATGACCTATTAGATACCCTTGTTAAATTTTCTGTGAATGTTTCCGGTTATTTTATTTTTACGTCTCAAAAGCTGACTTCTTGATTTTTGCACTTGCACGTGCCGGATGATGCGGCTGGTTGGCGAGTTTTCTAGGGGTTATCCCGTCTGCCCCGCTCTTGCATTCCGGCGGTGCTCCATACTCACCTCGCTTCACCCTCGTCGGTTCTCGAGACCCCGGTATTAAGAGCCTCCAAATCCGTCTCCTCCACTTTTCTTGAACCCCAAAGGCTGTTCACAGTAAAATGAGCGCATTTAACAGCCCTGCTTAAGATCTGCTTGTATGCATGTTGTGCATTCTTCCGCCTTATGTAAAATTAACACTGCCATGGGCCTCATCACTTTATCCATGCGTCAATCAAGTAAAACTTTGAATTTATTAGAAAATTAAATATTTCATAAGTATGTTTTTTTTTACACTTCGATACATTTAAAAACAAGTACAAAGCGAAAAAAATAATCCAAGTTGTTACAAATTGTTACCTATCACTTTTAATTTGGCGTTAAGATACGGAACTATTTTCCATCCACCGTCGCCAACTTACTGGACCTGTGTCACCAAGTGCTCCCGTTATAATATATGCAGGCAGGGGAAGCGACTTTTTTCTAATGTTGATTTCAAAAGTGCTCACTTTATCGTGAACAGCCTTTAATCGATGACACTTGCGCAGTAGGCCGGCGTGCTACAGTAGGATCGCCACGGGGGTGGTGGGGGGGGGGGCTGCTGTTAATCTGTGTGTCGGTTATCTCAGCGTGGTGTCTTTCCAGATGAATGCAGGCCGTGTCTCAACCCGACAGACACTCGTCTTGAGATCCTGACACATGTGGGCCAAGGCGTGTTTGCTCTCCCGACCACGAAACTCGGCCGAGCGATTGCGTAAACGTAGCTCGCTGTCAGGTTACTCCCTGTCCCTGCCCGAAGAACACATTGTGTTCAACGAAGTCATTTTGTAATTTTAAATATAAAGAAACAATATTTTGAACTTTTCTCCGATAAGATAATATGAATGTAAATGACTTTATGAGATAATGTATTTTAACGAGTTGTAGACCCTTTGATCCCTATTGTAGCGTACTGTATAAGCATTGCACTGGAATGTAATATTCGACCGGCAATGTACTCTATGAAGCGCAGTGCGCAATGATTATCCTTAGAATTACTGCTTTGCATTACGACTGGTTCATATCACTGAATACAATACATACACTTTATTGTTTGTGATAAAGAAACAAATTCTTAGGCAACTTAAGTACAGCACGCAACAAAAATGTTCTTATTTGCAACAAATAAATCATAAACTAATGCGGGAATGAAAGGGTTAAATCACAAGTCGTACATTCTGGCGCTTGAATGAAATATGTGTCGACGTAGGAGGCCCGTTCTGCGTTGACATTTTACACCTAGCGGTCCGTACAAAGGAAATTTTGATAGTCTCTGAGCTATGGCAATATAAGTAAGCGCGGTGTAAGCTGTAATCAGTCCTACACACCTGATGTGATAGCTTCTGTCTAAGAAAAAGTTCGCAAACTAACACCACCGTTGTATAGGCGTATTGAGACAGCACGAATGGCAAAGAGCGTGGTTGGAAACGCCTATTCCTTATTGTAACAGTAGCTCGTTGTTGTTGTTTTTTTGTTTGTTTTTTTATATATATATCCCGGTATAAGACTCGGCCACAATTTTTCTTTGGCGCGTATCATATGAAGTTCACAACTAACCTAATGTAACTTGGAAAACTCATATTTTAGTAGCGTGACAGAAGGTCGATAAAACTCTAGCGGTCGGCGAAATGCCGCCACATAACGGCTTTAGTTCATGTGACCGACTCCCCGTATGTCGACACAATGTAATATTCGGGGTCACATCAAATTTCAAACGCTCCTCAAGTATTGAGGGTCCCTTTTTTTTTTTTGGGATAACTTTCGAAAATAGCCGACTCAGGACTGGCCCGGTGGCAGGACGATAGTCGCATGTCTCGCAGGTCCTTGAGTCGATCCGCGACGACGGCGTTTTCGAGGAATTTTCATATGCAGGTTTCACGAATGGACAATATAACGGGCTCTCCTCTGGTGTGATGTATACCTTACTGTACTCTCGCTTACTTATCTGGCGTTTTGTTGCGGCATATACAGATCCATCAATACGCATACCTTTTTCATAGGTGACAAGAACGGCAGGCATGTAGGTTATGTTTTCGTACAAAAAAAATTTTTATCGACATTTTGCGGACATTTGAACAAATGAGTACATATTTTGCATTAAAAATTGTTAAACTAGGCAGTATTTAATTTTTAGTTACAATTTTACTTGACTACATACAGTAATACATATGATTGTTAGTTACCAGTCTTAGGGACTACAATATTATTCCAGAAAAATATCGTTCCTGACACTGAACTTGTCTTATTACGATGAATATACGTTTTTGTTACACGTCCTTGATTTTTACCTACGAATTATGTAAGTTCAGCCTTGGATTTTAGCCCATTAAGACACGGAACCCAATTCTTGAAAATGTCATTTGTTAATAAAGTATTTCACTAGTCGGCATGGGACATTGCAGCTTATACATACATGGTATCACGTGGATAATCATAGTCTTTATTCACCCATATTGACCGTACCTTGTGTCGGGAAAACTATAAATTTTCATTGTTATGTTTACTTCAGCGCATATAAAAAGAGGAATCAGCGTAACGGGTGTGTCATTTTATAGTTTTCGTGTTTTCCAATAACCATAGCGGGAGTTTATTGTGCAGTAATTTGACACAGACTGAGGATTACAAAAGGAATCAACGAGCTTAATCGTAAAAGGAAACTGCAACGAAGCTATAAAGTAGCTTATATTTGGAGGCTATTACAGCGAAAATGTGTATGCGTAAAACAGCAGTACGCCTACAAAATAAGATGGCATAATATAAAAACACGGAAAAGTCTTATAAATTCCTAACGGCTCATAACTAAGACCATACACTCGAAACTCTCAGTTTTTGCATATTTGATGAGAATTTTTTTTTATTTTGTGTAAGAATAACAGTACCAGAGACTTTTAGTATGGGTTATAAATAATACCCAATATTCTGTTACATTTAAGATTCAAATATTACTTAAATTTATCCCTTCCCTAGTGGTTTCGGTAATATCTGTATGCTAATAATTTTCAAAACTATATTTGTTGTTAATTTTTATCGCAAAATTAGTATGTCAACATTACGAAGTGTGTTTACAAAAATTGGCAACTAGAACTTCAGTGCACCGACCGCTGAATATTTGAGTTTCCATTGGGGAAAAATCGGAGAACCTGAATTGTAAATGCGAATGTGTACACAGCGCGGTTTAGATATGGTGGCTTTTATGGGGTTACTTTTAAAGAATCATCACTATTCTAATATCATTAATTAGACGCTTTAAAGGTGTAAAATAAAATCATAATACTTATTTCAGTGTTGTAAAATATTTTATTCAACAAAAAATCACAAACTAAAGCTATTTTGCATTTTTAAATAATATCTGTGGAGTACTTAGATTATAGTCTTTCCCATATGTGGGTGTTCTGTGGTACCGTTCACACCCAGCTTGTGTATAGGATCTATGCTTATGTCTAGTCAACATTAATATTTTAATATACCTGTGTAATTCGTTGCATGTTGGTTGAAATTATTTTTCAAAAACATATTCCTTAGACCACCGTTTCTTATTCAGATTCTGCTGCGCATCAGTGGTAAGCAGTTTGAAGGTTATATATATATAATATGACACAATAACTTTTTACTTTCGCCGGCGACAAAAATGTGGTTACGGCAGCGAGTGATAACGTCAGAAAATTTTCAGTTACTGTTAAAGAACCAGCTATAACAATTTATAACTGTAGCTGGATACGAGCTTTCCTGAGTGTTCATATGTGCATGCAGACGTGCGTGATTGTGTTCGCGTGCAGCGGTGCACAGCTACGTGTTATGTTATCCCAAAGTGTCTCGTCGTTACTCACATCTGTAGCCCGCAGGTTTATATCTCGGTGGCGCGCAGGCGCGGTATCGCTGCAAAGTCGCACCCGAGCGGCAGTAAAAAAAACTACAGTGGCGGCCGTATCTGACGCGTGTTATATGCCGTCCCTGTTTTTAACAGGCCAGCTGCCATTCTCGAGTATTTTTTACAGCGCAGTTAAAAACACCCCGGCGCGCATTCAGCCGCCGGTGTTAACGGATTGGTTATCACTGCACTAACTTCCTGCCGGTCGTCGGGAAGCGCCGGTTTAAACTCTTCCGCTTTATGGGCGATCCCCCCCCCCCCCCCAAACCGCTACCACCACTATACTCCACCCCCTGGTCATTCGCGCGCCACTGCGCGTGTGTCATCGGACAGCATCATTTCCGGCTGTGATGATATTGCACGGTGTGCCGGTCGCTTTGATGACCTCATAAATTCCTCGTTCACTTCCGCACACAACCAGGGATTTTGTTTCGACGTCCTACAATGGCGGTTTTACACAAGAGCAGGGTTCAAGTGTGAACGATGATAACCTTCCTGTTAAAATAATTACATCGCAATGAGACTTAACTAATAGAAAAAAGACAATCGAAGTTCTGAGGTTTTTACATATCTCCCATATAGTGGAATTTGGACGAACTAAATATCTGTCTTGCATTGAGTGAGGATTTCAAATATATATATAATATCAAATTGGGAACGTTATGTGTGTATTTGCAGTTTTCTTTTACTCCATCGTTTGCTCCTCAAAAAATGTTACTCGTTTCCGAACAGCGGTGAAAAATTATTTTGTAAATTATGCCGATGAGTTCATTAACCAGAAAAATCAGCTCGCGCGTTTTAAATAGCCAAAGAGAAACACGTCGTAGGTTCAGTATGTGGATATGTGTAAAGCTGCATTATGTATAAATGATCGTGCGTAACATGTTCTTATACAAGTCATTTATGTTGGAATCGTGTCAGAAAGTTCGTGAAATTAACTGGGAGTAACCCGACTGGGGATTGAACCCGGTTCGCCTCCGTGGGAGGCGAGCAAGCTAACCACTCAGCCACAGCGTCCCCATGGTGGGGGGAGGCGTGTCCGCACTGTACACATACAGGAGAAGGGGGGACTGGAGAGGGAGAGACCGCAGACTCTCGCCGGAGCACGTCCGATCCGGTGTAGCAGCAAGCAGGCCACATACGGCAGGGACGGGTGGACGGATTAGCCGACGCACGTATGTAGGTGTGCGTGTGTGTGTGTGTGTTCGTCTTTGTTGTCCCTTCCAAGGACGTGGTTCGCATGCGGTCGGCCCGGCGCCGCGCGGGCCTTGCGCCCTCTACTTCGACGTGGTCGATCTCGACAACTGGGGCACAGACGCTCCGTGGATGTATTCCATTCACGGTTACTTCGCACTTTTCTGAAGTCCTACTCAAGTTCTACTTCGAGGACATTCCTCCACCTCATGCTAACATATCTTAAATATGGGATGGACCCCTGCGTTTTTTGTGAAATAGTTGTTTACGCGAATACGCGTATCTTGGTAAATAAATGTTCTGCAAATACAACCTTTTGCCAGAATAGATACAAAACAGTTATTTATGCCCACAATTTTTTTACTTTTGCTACATTAAGTGTATTCTTGGAGAAAAAAATTCTTGAATATGATCCAATATCGCATATTTAAAGCTTGCCTATGCAGTCTCCTTAAGCGGCAAGAGAAAAGTACAAAGATACGGGCGTAGTTTAATCTGTGGGCTTTCATCGCGTGTAATAAGGTCCCACTTTTACAGATCTAGTTTACACAGAACAGCGTCACGACGGAAACACTGGACGCCTTGCGCGTAGGAGCTATGAGACACTAAGCGTGCGTGTTAGTGTCGCCCGTATCGCTCCCTCGCTTCTTGACCTTGAACGCGGGGTTCCCACGGGGGTCCATCCCACTCTTAGCCAAGTACAGAAAATTACACCAATGGGACAACACACCGCATTTGTGTTCGCTCAGTGCGATAATATTTTGCAGAAGAACTATTTCTTACTAGGCAGTGCCAACACACACATTTTGTCTCAACCTTGATTCATATTAATTACATATGAAACATCGTAATTTATGTATAAATAAAATACATGTAAAATCACAATTTTACCAAAAAATGAGGTACTTTTATGTTAACACAAGTATAAAATGCTTTTGATATATGACATATTTAGTAAACAATCAAACACGCAATACATGAGGTGTTTTTCCAAAGGTTTGATTCAGAAAGTGTGAAGAAACTGCGAATAGACTATATAAACTCTGTCTCAGATACGGCGACCACTTTTTCACAGCTCTCTGCCAGACAGAACATAATATCCTCTGAATATTACACGGTTCGTCTAGATCATTTTTATAAAATTAACAAAACAGACAGTATGTTGCGTGTCAGAACAGCACAGATGAAAGGATATGTCGTTAAAGCAACAACACTGGCGCCACATTAAAACTGTCAAAATGTGGCCTTCGTATTTGAAAGTATAAACACGGCGCGTCAACTTGTTGTTACAGAGTGACTACGAATACAGAAACGAAATAACCTCTTCAGCTTGGTTCACAACTTAAAACGTAACAGTAACCATAGATCATTGCTCGCGTGCACACCAGAACTGACTGCCATGCTTTCGAACCTATTGATTCACAACTGCAGCTAACAGGCCGTGTGCACGAGAGTTCCTGATGCAGTGCACAGTGGAAATAATTTTATTTCATTTCTTAAGGCGCATGTGGCAACAGCCGTCGCCAATCAGACGCAAGGCCCATTTCCAGAGCCTCGCGCATTCGACAGTCAGAGAATGCGTATGGTTACATCAAAGGAAGCGCCACGCCATTTCATGTCTGCGTACTATTTGTAGGCTGTTCACGGTAAACTGAGCACTTTTGAAAGACCTGCTTAACATCTACTTGAATGCACGTTGTGTATCGTCATGGGTCTCATCACTTTATTCATGCGTCGGTCATGTGAAACTGAAATTGGTAGGAATGTAAATATTTTACAAATCTGCTTCATTTTCACACTTCGATGCATTAAAGAAATACAGAAAGCGAAATAAATAATTTAAGTTATCACAAATGGTTACTTAACACTTTTTGTTCGACGTCATGATATGGAACTACTTTCCCTCCAACGTTATCAACTTCACTGTTCGCGTCACTCGGTGCGCCCGTTAACATATGCGCAGGTAGGAGCAGCGACTTTTTTCTAGGGTTGATTTCAATAGTGATCACTTTATCGTGAACAGCCTTTACTCTGTGTTGTCATTCACTTTGACTTTTCAGCATAAGTTTTATTGACTTTTCTACTGGCTGCGCTGAGGTAACTGGTCAGCAGGAAACCATTTAGGAACGCTAACAGCCAATCATTGCGCGGAATACTCATCAACTGTGCCAACAGTAGAAATGAATTGCGTCTTTTTTTGCCCGACGAGTTTGTTGTCATGTCATTAGCAATGAATGTGCTTTTCGATGACGAGATTATTTTGTAAATATTGTAGTAGGTTTTGACTTTCAATTCCGGTGAAAATTTCACTCCCTCTTCATCCGCTGGAGAAAAAAACGATACAGTGTGCTGGTTAAAATGATCGTTTACCACCGCTATTCGTAGCAGGAAATGTAGCCTCCAACCCAGACACCAATACCTATACCTCTCGCCAGTGGCTCACCAGTAGCATATGCACTTAAAGGAACACTTGTTAGTAATCTGAGCTGCTGACTGCAAATAAAGGGAACGTAGCCATACTCTTTCTGCCATGGTGTCGTTTTCATCTGCACAGCAATACCTTTAAGCTTGTTTTTTTTTTTTTTTTTTTTTTTTTTTGTCGTTTAATTTGACACAGGCATTATTGAACACAAAAACAACTATTACGGTCCCCTACGAAATCGATTACAGCCTTGCATTTTAAAAAAAGTGCACTTAATAATGATGCATGGTGTACATCGTCAACCATAAAATAGTTTTCCCTAATCATCACAGGAACAGCGTTCGGGAGAAAAAAAAAAACTTTACTAGACGGGTGAAATTTGCCGGCAATGCCTTATTGCAATCATCGTCTTGAGTTTTCGAGAAGAGAAAAACTTTCAGTACTAGCGTCGACCTTCAGGACACTCGATTTTACAACAAATCCCGGACGAGTAGAATCATTCCGCGAGAAAAAATATATTTAGGGTAAACGACTTTAGGGCATAACCTTTTAGAAGCAAACGCTTGTTTGGATTAGTAATGCGAGGAAGAAGCTTTTAAAGCAAACCCAGTCACTCCCACTGCTGAGACGTGTCATTTTACTATTTATTTGTAGAGCGATAACCGGGCAAGCAGAATTGAAACCTGACGTAATAGAAAAACTGAAAACTTAGCTGTAAAACTGTGTACAGTTTTCTTATGTCGTTTCAGACAATGACCAAGGCTATTGCTGTTTTGTAGTCGTTTACCGAAGAACTGCCAGTTTATTCTGCATTCCGTAAATACATGTAATGTTGCTGTGTTTGGCAACATTCAATTACGTCGTATGTTTGAAACTAGTTTCCAGCGGTGCAAGCGGTACTTTATTATGAAGTTTATTACGAGAATCATACTGTTACCGATTTATTCATAACAATCTAACTTGTCTCATCTTATAGAAAAAAAAACTATAAACGATTTCAGTGCAACGTCTGTAGCAAAATAGAAAACTGTAAAATTTGGAAACTCATGTTCTGTGAATTTTTATACTTATGCGCCACGTATTTGATGGCACCAGTTGGAGCCGAGCTCGTTAGTAATGTTTGTCTGAAGCATGATATGTGATTGGCGTAAGAGTTTACCATGTGGTGCTAGTGGAGTTTTGGTCTATTTTTATATTATTTTGAGATATACAGGCAAGCTTGCTTACAGTCGCTTATGTGGAATTATCTTGGTGTTCTGGGTCACAGAAGCACGCGAGCTATAAGGGCTACCTACACTGCCACGCACATCAAGTGCGAAGCTCTGAACTGGCGTGCAATGCTCTCGGCGTGTTGCGTGTACTTTTTAGACTTTAAAACGTCAACCTTATCATTTTATGGAGGGAAAGTCCCAAATATGTTGTCGATTGAACAAAACTTGAAAAACAATATATATATATATAGTGGTCCGCCGCATTTATGCATAGAGCTGAATCAATTGAATTCTCAATCCGCGTTCGTCCAAATAATTCTGTTGGAATATTGTTTTATATTGTGTTGGTATTATTCAAACTAAAATTGTTTTTTTGTAAATCTTACCATTGTATAAGATGAAGCTAGGGAAGCTCGTAACAGTAGCGCTGCTGAGACGCCTCTGAATTATTTGTTTTATTTTGAGCCGTTGTTGCGGGTTAAGGTAACTTGTCACACCGGAGTTCAGTGCATTATAGGCTACTCCGAAAAAATATTCCGTTGAACGCTATTAATCGTGTTAGGCCGTCCACAGATAGAGCCGGGTGGTAGTAAACGGCGATTAAGGAGGAGGAATGTGACACGGTTAACTGTAATTACCTAGGGCTGCTTCATCACCGTCTGCTAAGACGAATGATAGCCAGCCGAGGAGCAGACTGTTCTCCCTCAGTGATCAATCATGGTTTGCTTGTGACAGCTCTGCTAATGTTAGTGTGGTGCTCAAAAGATGGCGTGTTGGTAACGAAGGTTACTACAAGCAAGCGACATTCATTTTTGGCGCCGTTGCGGAATATGTCTTTGAAATGTGTATTACAACTTGTTTAAGATTAATTGACCACTTTTTGAAAATACTACACAGTTGCTTCTTTCTGAAGGCGAGTATACATCCGCTTCATGTGAACGCTAACTTTGCCCCAGGCCTCGTGATTTGTTTCTATTAACGGCCCTGCCTACTAAGTCGGCAGCCACGAACATCAAATGGGGTATCAATATTAAACAAAGGTCCTTCTCATTGCGCCAGTTTTAAAGATAACTATTTCAAACAAAAATAATTTTACGTAGAATTTATTAAGGAATGTTACTACATTAGGATATCTAGCCGACTGATTTGTTTAATATATTTTTCTCCACAATTTATTATTGAAATTTAAATATACCAAAAAAAAAAAATGAATGTCATTTTTTTCCAAAAATAATTTTATGTAGCAATATTTCGTGTGAAAGTCACGTCAAAATGTTTTTTTTGTTTGATACAGTTATCTTTACAATTGATACAATGAGAAGGAATTTCGTGTAACATTGATTCCCCATTTGAAGTTCACTAACTGTTCAAGAACAAAATTTTCGAAAGCTGGTTTAATTCAGTTGTTAAAAATCATCTTACCTCCATTAGCGTACTTTTTTTTAGGTCTATAATTTATATTTACACTGAAAAATAATGCTGCTAGGACGTCTTTCCGGTAAATACTTTATATCTCGCAGAAGTGCATTTCGAGGTTTCGAAGCACCACGCGATGCCCATCATATGCTTTCACATACTTTCGTTGTAGCTGAATTCTTTGCAGATTCGTTCTGCAACTGTCGAATCTCGTCACTTGCGATGAAAGCCAACGGATTGAACAGCAGATTCGACTTCGTATTTTTGTCCTGCCCCTCAAGGAAACTGCCCAGCAAGTTCTAAAGCATGCTGTTCTTAGCAATTTACATTGTTTTCTTTTCTAATTCACGTAATAGGACCAAGGTGAAAGGTGGCAACCCTATTTAAATGAGTTCTACCTCTCCCGAGAAAAAAACCTAACTGAGTCATGCGTGTACGCTCGTTAAACACTGATTTTTACTGAAACTATTTTACTAGTACGTCACCTTGCGTTACTTCTTACTCAGGTGTACGTAACAAAATAACGGTTTTAGTGGCCATCAAGATTTGAAAAAACGTACATAAGTTAGGGCACTAAGACCTATAAGTAGAGACCTGTAAAATTCGCGAGTTAAATTACCCGCAGGCTAGAGTCTGCAGTCTTACGTACACATATGCAGATATCAACTGTGTATTAGTTGTCTGTTGTCACAGTGGAAGGTGGCGAGTGGGCCAGCGTTCTCCAGGAGGTGTCAAACACCGCATGGACCAATGACTAAAGTTATTTGAACACCGTGTTTAGAACTCTAGCTTGTCCCAAAAGGAATCCGCGAATTCTTCAGGGCTAAACATATAAATATTGTCTTTAATTACTAGAATCCTGAAAGTTTACCTCTCCGTTGTGTGAATAGTGTAGTGTTGTCTCTCGCCTGGGGATCCAGACTCTATTGCCGCCATCGACCCTAGGAGTTACATTGCTGGTTTGTCTGGCCGCAGAATCAGTCTCAAAGTAGCCGTGGGCGCGGTACGGTCGCCGTTGCCGCGATACCGCCTTGGGCTCCCACAATAGACTATAGATGAGGTAGACCGACCTTCCTTGGCTGCGTGCAACCAATCTGCGTGTCCCAACATTGAACTACTTCTCTGCCAACACGTCTAGCGAGAACGGCGTGGTTTCATTTGAGGTTAGAACACTGATTTGTAAACAAATGCTTTGAGATATCTGTATACTTTCTGTAACCAATTTGTAATGCAGTTTTATTAAATTGAAATTAGCGAAAGTATTTTTTAAATATAATATTGCTTGTCACTTAAAACTTAAAATATAAACAAACACTTTCATCTCTGTTGATCATGTGACTTTGATATGTGTGTTCCTTTAGGGTAGGTTAATGTTGGGTACATGTGCAGAAGACGAATAAGGTGTCCACCTCATCTTCAATCTATGGCTCTTACAAGCCTAACTTATTATCATCACTGAAAGTGTGCCTATATTGTTCATTTTACGCACTCTGATTTAATTGTTTCTTTGTCTCTTTAGCATAATTTTATATTATTTTTTGTTGGATTTCTCGTTCACTATTAAGTACCTAACTGGCAGTGTTTGCGATTTATTTATAACGATGCAGTGATGACAGATTGAAGTTATTTGATGTAAATAATCGTGTAGTGATATGTAAATTGTGTTAGACGGAAGCGGAAAGGCAAATGTGTTCACTTGACATGTGTTAAGGCCCGTGGTTCACGATGACTGATACGTAAAGAAAAATACTCTCCTAAAACGTATCGTATCCTTGGATAAAATGATAGTACTCGTTGCCAAATCACCGAGTGCCAGTCAGCGAAGACTGTGACCTTACTGAATAAGTTTATCAAACAACTTCATGTAGTTGCCAATCTTTTCGCAGGAATATTAACAAATTTTTAAACTTATTTTTTTCTTGTTTGTAGTTGGGCACGTTGTTTTGGCCATCTAAGTGGTCGACGGCCTTATCTCTTTCATACCCATTGTAGACAATCGCCAGCATGTTGCACAGGAAGTTTATACTTGACCGACACTGTAGTCTGAGGCTCAGAGCCTAATCATCTTCCCTGCAGATAACAGATCTCTAAACTGTGCTAATGATCAACGTTATAATTGGTTCATATTACTGTCACCGAACACAAAACGTACACCTGATTGGTTGTGATGGCCAAACGTTCTTTGACAGCTGAAGTGCAGCACGCATAAAATAAATCTCTACTTTGCAACACTAAAAATTAAAAATTAATTTGGAAATTAAAGAGTTAAGTTTAGGTTATCCAAATTGTGTGTAAGGGGCAGGGGTTGACTGTATATTGTAAAAATAATAACATTACTGAGCACCGTTCGCCCAGAAGCGTGCTTTTGTGTGGACGACAGTGCTTCTGTTGGCTGCTGCGCGGCGGGAGAATGGAAAGCCATAGTATCGCGGCGTTCGCTCTCGCCCGGAAAGATACGCCCTCCGGAAATGAATAAGACGTACCGCTGCTACGGAGAGTTTTTGTGACTACGTCGGTGCGGGAGGGAGAGTGGGTTTGAAGTCTGCAAAGTTGGCTCTGCGAAATTTCTCTGCCGAGTATGCCATGGCAGAAGTTCGTCGCGGACATTTTACGCCCGCATCTCAGTTGTGGCGGATTCCATTTAAAAAGTGAGCCATATATATATTTCTGTAGCACATCTTTTTATTGGACTATAGAATGGCTACACTGAAAAAAATATTTTATGGTGGCCGCAAAAATATTTTTTTCAGTTGACTTTTTTTTTTTAACTGGAATAGTTACCAATGGACCTTACTGTTTGTATTGCTGGTAATCACAACATTTGTTTTTATAAATATTTTTCCTATGTTCTAATAAGTGAGAGAAGATATTTGGGCGGCTCTTTAACACCGAGGTCTTGAAATCCGATCTGTGTTCTAGTGTACCTATGTTGCGTGTAGTGAATGTATGCATATAAAAACGCCCACATTTGGGTCGCGTATGCGCTATGCTGTAAGCAAGATTTTTTCCTTTATGAAGCTGGCAGCTAGCGGAGAGCATTTCTCTAGCATGTGGAGATAGAGCTGTCATTCCCGGCCATTATGTAGATGACAGGGTAAGGGGGGAGGGCGTTTTATATTCGGAATGTTGACGGAGCAGGAAATGAAAGTAATTTGAGAAACACGCTCTCCCCATTTCACTCACACACACGCACACATATCCACACATGCCCACTACACGGCAGTGTCCGTCCACATGAAAATCATCTTTGGTAAAATTCCCGGTTCAACGTAGCCTGACATTATACCGAGGACATCAAAAGTGGGAGAAGTAAACAACCACCTCTGAACCAATCGTTGGTTCAGTAACTTAATAAACACTTCCTTAATCCTAAGTGTTAATCAACGCGTAGTTTAGTATGAATTATATAAACATATATACACATGTCCAATGGAGCGTATTCCCTTGTCTCCAGATTATGAGCCATTGTCTGGCCTCCTCGCCACAGGAGTGTGAAATCTCATCGTTAGAGAACCGGAAATTTCGCGATTTCATTTGAGGACAAGTTAAACTTCAGTCACATGTACGTTTCAGTTTCTGTTTCCATTGGACCACAGTGCGTTAGACACGCCCCGGACGACTTTTCGCCAATGACGAACCGGCAAGATAAGCAAGGACCGAATACCGTGACACTCGGTCTCGGGTTCAACAGACAATGGACAGGTGACTAAGCTCGAGTACACAAAGGAGTGTGGAGTCTAGCCTGTTGCCGAATTAGTATGCGAAATTTCCGGGTCTGTACTTATCGTGCACGACTGCCGAGGGGACTTGAAACAATGAACTTCAGCGCGATATTGGCGTTTAGTTTCCTGTGTCCTGCTCAAGGGCGGAAAGTCCGCAAGCCAGGTAAAGCGACTGCCGCAGCTTGGAGGGGGGTGTGTGGTTACCTCAACTGGCACAGCGTAGGTGGCGAAGTTTATCATAGGCCTGTGTTAATGTACTCGAGCTCCAGACACCCTCGTGTAGCTCTAGAGGAAGGGTTGTTGGTGATGTTCGCTGCACTGCTCTTCGGAGGCTTTGCCCGCCACTGGTCCTGCACGTCGGTCGTCTTTCGGGTCGTGTTTCACTCGCCGGTGCAGCGGATGCGAACGGCAATGCACGCGCACACATCCGACAGCGAAACTGCTCGTTACAGGTGCTAATTAATTCTCCGGGACTGGCGCTCGCCTCATAGTCCGCCGAGCCCGTAAACAATGGCGCAGTCAGGGATATGCCTGGACGGGAGAGAGAAATGGAGAGAGAGTGAGCCAGAGGAGGGTTGCTCTCCAGCTCTCAGAACTAACGGAGGGGTTGTCGTGTTCTTCCTTCCTCGCTAGCAGCAGAGGGAGTGGCTGAAGTGAGTTACGGTCGGGTAGGAGGGGAAATTTAACCCCTAGTGCGGGTTTGCGTGCATCCAAGTCCCTTCCTCCTTTCCATTCTCTTCCTTTTTTTTTTTCTCTTGAGTCTAGGCAGGAGGAAACAATCCTGGTAATGTCCGCCATCGTGCGGAGCTCCTTTTGTCTGCTCTGGATGGGAAGGGAACAACTGGAACTTGAAATACAGAACATGGTGGTGTGCGATGCAGGATCTTGTAACAACTCGGATCCGAAACCAGGCGTGAAGAATTTTTTATAATCACAGTGAAGTTAGTGGTACTATTGGATTTGCATGGTTAAGTTTATTTCTACTCAGGTTGGGAAGATCAATGTTAAAAGTTTGACAATCAGAAATTTTCACCACTTGGTATAGACTGTTCACGGTAAAGTGAGCTCTTTTGAAAGCCCTCTCATTTGGAATAATTGTAAAAAAATTGAGTCTTATCTTAGCCTTAGACGTAAACTGACGAGTGCAGTGGAATATACACGCACTGTTTATTACTTACAAGGCAATATTCAATTAGAAATGTGGTTAAGGGATAGAAGATGGCTGACAGAATAAAGTAACTAGGGCCTCAAAAGTGCTCACTTTACCGTAAACAGCCTATAAGCGCTAGTGTCGCAGATTTTTTTTCTCTATTTTATACGTTAAAAAAACAGGATAGTTGCAATAAACATAAATCAAGTATAAACTAACTTACGTATATATTACAATTTGATTTAAAAGTGTTCTCTTTGCAACACTGCGCACCTAGCGGGGGTAATTTTCCCGATTCTGAACTCTCCCACAAGAAAACTTGTTTTATTCCTAACCTGAGTATAATTAATCTTAGTATGGTCCACGATGTCAAGGCGGGATACTCGCGACTTACGATGCGGAAAGAATGAGAGACAGCTTAGATGATTTTAAGATAGGAAATGTATTTCAATAACGCTGTATTCTGAGCCGTTGGATTAATCAATCCTGTTGTAGACCACGCAGTTGCTGCATGAGCACTGGAAACTCGGGTAGGCTGTTCACGATAAAGTGAGCCCTTTAGAAGTGAACCTTAGAAAAAAAATGGCTGTCCCTGCATGCATATATTTTTAATAGACGCACTGAGTGACATTCGCACAGTAAAGTTGGTACCGATGGAATGGAAAGTAGTTCCATATCTGAATGTCGAATAAAAAGTGTTAAGTTACCATTTGTGATCACTTAAAATTAATTCTTTCACTTTCTAGTTTTTTAGTGTATCGAAGTGTAAAAATTAGCAGTTTGGTATATTGTTTACTTTCTTAATAATTTCACAGTTTCATTTGACCGGCGCATGAATAAAGTGACGAGGCCCATAGCTATGTCAATTTTGCATAAGGTGGAGGAAACACATGTGTACAAGTAGATCGTAAACAGGGCTTTCAAAAGTGCTAATTTTGCCGTGAACAGCCTATATCCGTTTTGATGTTTGTTGCGCAATGAAAGTAACTAATTGTATTTTTAGAAAACTTTTTTTATTTTTTCAAAATGCCGTTAAAAAAGTATGGATTGCCGAAATTGGAATTTAGGGAGTTGAAAAATAAGGTACCAGGTGCTCGCTTTTAACGATGTCGTCGAACTGTGAGCAAACCTTCAGAAAAAAAAATTAAAAACTGTTAAACAGATCTGATTCTATGTATGCCTGTGGATATAGAATTTCAATAACATGTTGTGATCCCAAGAATAATTTAATTTTCCTTTTCCATTTGTAATCTATATTTCTTGAAAGTGAAAATGGTTCAAATGGGCGTTTTCACAGTCCTTTTTTGGTCCGAAAACTCTGGGTGTGGAAGGGTGGATGGCGGATCGTTATCTCCAGCGACTTGTACGCTCAATTATAATACGTTTCAGACGGCGGGCCGTTAAATAATTCTGTTGTTCTTATGTAGTACGGCTTCTTCGCCGTAGTTGCCATAAACCATTGGAGTGGTGTTTTTAGTATTAGTGGATTCGTCTGCTTCCGTATTTAGTAGTTTACGCAGCCTAGCTTTCATATCCGATGTAGTTCTCAGGCAAGCCCGATGAGTATTGGAACACGTCAGTTTTAGCCAAGTTTGATGGCGGCCGTGTTGATGACGTCAGGGGCAGCGTGCTTGTGTCCGCCATATTAGTACCTTGTTTACTCCGGTCGTAATGGTTGCGTCCGGTCGTTAAAGTCGGGAAAATAGGGTGTTCGGGATATTGCAAATGCTACATCGATCGAGTGTGGACTACCTTTGACATTTGCGCCAGCTGTTTCGTGCATTGGTGCTGTGAAATCCAATGAACGAGTTTGTGAGAAGACATGCACATCCATCGGGTGTGTAACGACTTGTGAACATCAAGTGAGACAAAATCAGTATACAGCAGTCTATTCGCGATTTATTCACCCTTTTTTTAATCAAACCTTTGAAAAATCACCCTGTGCATATCGTTTTTGGTTATTTACTGAATATGTTATGCATCACAGGCATTTTATACTTCTTTTATTATCTTACTTTTAGTTAAATCGTACTTTTACTTGTGTTTAATTTGTAAATTATAGTCTATCATTTCATTTACATTTAATATAAATACATACGGTACAGGGAGAAAATATGTGTTTGTAATGCCCGGTAAGAAATAGTTCTCGTGCAAATGTTATTAAACTTAGTGCGCACGAATTGGGTGCGTTGTCCTTTAAGTGTGGTTTTCTAGACAATCTTAAGCTTTGTTTGCGTGAGGCGCAGGAGAAGCTTAAAAATTAGAAGTTTAGCAGGGCTTTGGCAAAATTAACAGTGATTGGACTAGTCGATTGTAGGCGGATCCCTTCTTCGCAGGAATCAGTGAATATTTCGTAGTCAGCTGTTGGTTTGCGGGTGATTCGGAAGCTTCGCGCATACGAAAATGCGTCCTACGAGTGTTTCAAATTCGCGAACGGTGATTTTGGACGCTAACACGATAATTTTTACGTTGGCTTGAATTTTGTTTGCTGTGTTTCTCGCGTCCCGTGGCGCATTTTTTTTTTTTTTTTTTTTTTTTTTTGCGCGTGCGTGATGTGATGAGGCCAATGTGCTATCGGGAGTAATCTGAGAGGCCTTAGCATCAGACTGCGCACTCGGAAAAAAAACTCGCAAAATGCCAGCCGTTGAAATGGTTCGCTCTTAAGGCTCAGCGCTTCACCTTTTTATACAGAAATTCTTCGTTTTCTTGTCATAATTTCATTTTCAGAGAAATTATTCAAAATGTTTGGTTATTGAAATTTACATTTTACGAGTAGTTAGATACTTTTGTTATCTAATTTGTATTGTGTGTTACTTGGTGGTTGCAAAAAGGCAGACTCGTAATGATAAAATATAAATGTGTTCTTGACTATTTACAACTAGCAGATAACACAAAGTGAAAATTGAGCATAAAAATATTAAACAACTCGCGAAATGTAAATTTTCTACAAACAAACTACGTCAATGATTGCTCTTTAGCAGGAATTGTGGCACGGAACGTACAATGTCGGCAAAAGAGGCGAAGCTGAGCTTTAAATGTACGTCATTACCAAGTTAATGCCGCTGAGAGAGAGCACTCGCATTCTTCGTGCCGGGTTCGGTAACCCAATATTCGCCCTTCAAGGTCGGCACTTTGCTTGCAAATTGTGTGCATGATTGCGCCTGTAGGGCTAACTGGGGGAGAGGGGAGACCTTGCCCCTCCCCCTTCACCCGTCAGGCTAATGCACACTTCCGGTTCCGCCCTTCCTGCTAGTCGTTCCACAACTCCAGAACACTTCCACCCTCTCCCTCCTAATTGTGGCAACATTATCGGGCCTCAAATGACACCCCTTAGGCATCATAGATGCCTTTGTCTTCGTGAATGGTTTGCTGGAAAGAGGGGTGGAATTGGGGAGGGAAAACTCCATTGGAAGATACCGCACACGTGACTCATGTCACCGATTTGGAATTTTACCCCAACCTCTTACCCACCCCCTCCCCCAGTCTACACGTCGTACTCCTTGTGTCACAATCCGCAATGTCTCTGAAAATATCGTGTTTATGCTTTGCAAACCCGACGGGGAAACTACTGACCTATATTTGTGTCGGCGGTGGAACGTCTTCACAGATCAGTGGTGTCAAAAATTGATATTACACGCCCCCACCCCCTCTTCTTCCTATCTCTGTCAGTACATTACGTCGCTATTACTCAACAGATAACACTGAAAAACTAAACGGATTGAAGTTTTTCCATCCATAGGGTGCGTGATGCGGTAGCTTTCGTAATAAGTTCTCAGAAGTTTTTTCTCTTATGTCAGATATGATATATAGTTAGATATTTGGAACCATTATGATTTTGATCATTCAATGCCTGATCAAGAAGCTTGAAAACTATTTGCGGTGTTAATTTTTAAATTATTTATTTATTTGATATTTTTTTTTTGCAGAAAAATTGTTTGGTGTCGCTTTACTTCGCTCACAAATAGCAGAACACACAATGCAAGCTGCAATGATTCATTTTATGTTAATGTTGCGTTATCATTTTCATTGCATGATTGAAAAGTTATATTTGTTTTCTTGAAACACTAAGAAGTAATTAATTCGAAACACATTAAGGACTCCTGGAATTCTTCTCCTCAGACATTTTAAGCGCGGATGTTTTAAACGAGTTTTTTTTTTTTTTTTTTTTTTTTTTTTTTTTTTTTTTTTTTTTTTTTTTTTTTCTAAAGTAAAGCTGAAGTGTTTGTAGATCTTGCGAAATCTTAGAAGTCCGTCGATGAGTTGTTTGCATCAACCTTCTAGATCAACAGGGGTTCCGGGAACTTTAAAAAAGCAGCCAGATGAAATGATGAGCACTCGAAAGAGCGCTTTCTTAGACAATCTGTTTTAGAGCTTAAACCATGAAGGAACATCTCAATATTTATATAAGACAGAAAATTTTTTAATGAACTTATATTTGTTATCCGTTTAATATTATTATTATTATTATTATTATTATTATTATTATTTGTTGTCTACTTATTTTTCCCCCGTCTTTTGAGATTATTTTATTCTTATCCTTACTCTTTGATTTTATTTTCTCGTACAGATGAGCTGCTCTCTCTTCTGCGTTGCACGACACGCATCGAGCAGTTTAATTTAAAGTCCAATGAGTTTTCGCTTTGTAGGGCAAGTACATTATCCTTAACAATCGGGTTTATTGAATGTTGAAATTTGCGCAGACGATGGTAATAAACGTCCTGTGTTCTATACTTAGCCGATGCACACAGTAACGAGGCTGTTCACATTAAACCATGTTGTTCACGTTATTTATTTTAAGTTAGTGTTTCCGTGCTGATTGGTTTGAGGTATTCCAGTAGAGTGCAGTGCAAATTTTGCTTCGTAAAACGTGATAGTGATCACGGAGGAACAACATACAATGCAGAAATTTATCTGTAAATGCAGACGAGTAGTAGGGGCGGGCCGGTTCAACCTCACCGGGGATAAATTGGGATTAATTAATGGATTATACATTTGATGGAAAGGGTTGATCCTTAATCGGATCTTAATCTGACCACAAATCGAAAGGGTTAATCAAAAATTGAAAGGGTTAAATTTACTGACAGGGTTAATAAAAAATGGGGTTAATTTTTAATCCAATAAAATATTTTTTACAAAATTTTTTCTTGATTTTGTGTGTGTGTATATATATACTTATCAGAGTAATGGGTTGCAATGTGTTATATAGATGTTGAGTTAAGTGCAAGGGTGGGCTAAGTGTAAATTTTTTTATTATTTTCTGAGTTTGGTGTGTTTGTAAGGATATTGGTGGTAGATACGTTTTTTACGCATATACTTAACACATGAGAAATTCAGTCTTTAAACGAGTTCTACATATGAACAAATTACAAGCATCGAATCGGAAATTTCAAACGACTACGTGAATAATAAGTGCTATTACTCCACTATGGAACTAAATGTAATGTGAGTCTCGAGCTTAGAAATATAATTTACACAAGAGAGAAGTATAACACAATTACCTGAGTGAGGAATTATCGATCTACAACAAATTGTCCCTATAAATTAAACGAACAAGATATAAATATAACACCTACCACATATTCCTTACATGTCCATCTGCCTGTGAGACTGGCGAGGAGGAATTTTAGAAACGTAATCCACATGTAAAAATAAATTACGTGGCTCCCCTAAATGAATTAATTAATGAACCAAAAATGATACTATAAATTACATTAACTAAACGACAGTCTTCCTAAACACATTAACAAGTTTACACATACAAATTACATGTACCCTACACGATTCAGCCTGTAGAATATCTTATGGCAAAAAAAACTCTGAATACGATTTAAACCAGACACAATAGTAGTGTCTTTTCTGTTAAGTATAATATGCAACGATATACAAGAGAGTAATTAATGATAGAAAATCTTACCCCAAATGATTTGTTTCCAAATAATCAACTTATGTCGAAGCGTAGAACTCATCTTACATCACTTTATATATAATGGAAAAAATCCAGGAACATCCTCAATGAGAATATTATTTTTAAAATAATGAACGTACTACAAATTTCCATCAAGTGTGGTAAATAGTGGGCACTTATTAACACAAACTATATATTTTTTAACTACTATGAAGTTTCGTCTATTAAACACAGAAACTGGGTTTACACGATGAACACACTATCACACTTACATTTATATTTTCGATAAATTAAAATAATATTTCGCACTATAGTTTACTAATACTGTGAACGAGATCTGAACCCCGGAGGAAATAATATATCTTAACAAAAAAAACCCCGGCTAGCACTAGATATGAAGGCAGGTGGGATGCTCGCCAGTCTGTAGTTGCGGTAACCACGATCGAAACTTCGTTGGCTGCCAAGTTTCGAGAGGTGTGATGTAGACGAGAGAGAGAGCTGGTGAGGTACATATTTGTCTAGTCCAAGCGTTGATGATGGTGGACTGCCTGCCACCCTCTCCCACCTTCACCCCTCGCCAGACTGCTACTCCGGGCTGCTCATCATTGTAATTTTTTTGTCAATGTAGCAAGATGGTGTCAACTGCCTAATTCCATTCAGATTGGGGGACCCTGCCTGCTTGTAGCCACCCCTCCCACTTCCATTCCTCAAAACCGGCCCGAGTCCAGGATGCAAGCCACCCCCTACACCCCTCCCCCTTTAAGCCATGCCAGCAAAGCCCTGGAGGTCGTTCATCCCTCTGTTCACGATTTTAATTTTTGCAACTGACTCAAGATGGCGACGACTGGGCAGATACATTCAGACTGGAGGGCTGTCTGCTTAAAGCCACCCCCTCGCCCTGCTCGCCTGTAGGTATCCCCTACCCTCCACCCTTTGTCCAGAGGGATGTGCCCCTGTCCACACACCCCCCCATCCTAGTACCGAATATGACTTACTTTGAAATTCTACTTTTCTGAAGAGCTCTGCTTTCGATCGAGCCAGGTGTTCAAAAAAACTTGTTTTACACACCCCAGCTTGAGCCCTAAGATAGCTTTTTTGTATTTTTTGTGAGTTGGCACCCCTACAGTGTCTGTTTCTTAGCTATGCAACCCCTCCCCCACCCCACTACAGTATTCAGAACATGTTTTTATAGTGTTGGCTTCCTTGCTTCAACTTGCCAGGCCTGCAGCCCTCTGAATGCGTACCCTGAGGGATTTTCCCTGACTCGCTGCTGTTTCAACCATAAGCAACAGTACACTATATGAACAGCAAAATAAAAAAAATTACAGTCCCTGAAGTCAAGTTCCCAATATAAGCCCCTATGATAATCGCCAGATTTAACATTCCAACAACACCTTTTAATTGCAATCTAGGAAACTTATAAATAAAAAACATACAGAAATACAAGACTTATTTTATTAATTCTTTAAAACAGAAATGTTTTTTTTTTTCAAGTATTCAAACAAGATATTTACTCGCCAAGAATTTTTTTTTTCGCTCTCAAATACGTATATTTATTCGTATAGGAGAGAAAAAATATTTGTAGAGAATTGCCCATATCTTTTAACAACAAGATCTCAAGAGTAGATGAGGGGAAATCGTTCGGAGTTTGAGCAGCACAGGGTCGTGCACGTGAGACTAGGGAAACGAGAGAGATCTCCGATACAACCCTTATATCAATGACCTCTAACACGACATCCACACGTTACCAATATTTTGTTTTTATGGTATGCACCGCCTAGAAAGGCGAGCATGCTAAGCGCTACCAATACGTTCCCTCTATTTTTAGGTCTAACAAAACTATTTCCAACAGCAAAATGTATTCCATGTAATATAAAATGTTTATATTTGAATTTAGTTAATATTGTAACAGTTTCCGAGATGAGGTTAACAAAACAGTACGTAAAAAAGGCGGAAATCATGTTTTTCGGAGTTGGAATATAGCAATTTTCAACATTATTGGTACTTTTTTTACTAAAAGGTCAAAATTTTCGTAAATTTTGGGGAAAATATACTGATTTTTTTACATAACTTGACTTGAATTTTATTTTTTATTTATTAAAGTACTAGTTGAAATATATTATATTGTGTTAGTCTTCTTCTCCAGACATCATCATGTTGTATCTTGAAGAGCTGTAATTTTTTGTGTGTGTATGTAGAATGAAATCTTTAAAATGTTTGCTGGACTCTGTACGGTGCAGTTGTAGATTGAAGCCAAGGAGGGATAGAGGTCTATTTGTACCTGCCTCTGTAAAGTTATTCGGGCTCACTTTCAATATGACCACTTGGCATGTCACAAAAGTTGGCCAGCCGGTCGTTGTGTCTCCTACGCCAACTTCCACCTTGAATAGCCAGAGTGGACAAAGGTTTTAACCTGCTGCCTTGTTTCTTTACTAAACTTATTCATTCATTCATTCTTTCATTTAGACGGTTTGATTTTCTCCATAATTTTTTTTTGTAATTTCCCCTCAGCCCTTCAAAGTTAATTTTTAATTCAAATTTAAAATTAAATGATTGTAAGTTTTTTAAGTCAAGAAGATTGCATCTTCTTCATGAAAGCAAGCCAAAAGTTAATAACTTTCAAGTCTGAATAAATTATACATCTTAGCATCAAACATGGTACGTCACAAACTTTAAATTAAATACAAACATTGTTTACCACTGACTTCTGAAAAGGGGCACATACCTAAATCATTAATATATATTACACCACAAAGTATAAAATAAATAAATACAATAATTTTTTTTGTTCATCATGTTATCATTTACATGTACGCCAAACAGGCCTTTTAACCATAAAAGCTCCCTGTTCGCCATTACACTGTCAAAATGTGTTTAGAGTGAAAAAATTTTACATAATTATATGATTGAAATTAAAAGAAAGTTTATTAAGAAACTTTCCAACATGAATTAATGAATTTTCTTTAATGTCATTCATTACACACAAATGAATTTTCTCTAAAAATTGTTAAACATTTAAACGAGTTTTCTTTAAAAATCATTACAACTGAATGATTTTTCTTTAAAAATTGCTACACCCGAATGAATTTTCTTTAAAAATTGTTAAAACAATGAATTTTCTTTAAAAATTGTTACAACTTTATATTTTCAATCATTGAACTGTAAAAACTATTCGCCCTATTACATGTTAAAGAAATCATTACAATTTTTTAATAATGAAAAATTTCTGAAATTATACTGCAGAAGGAATCGTTCATCACTGAAAATGTGAATTTTCAATACAGTATACATATAGGGTTAAGAATAAACTTAATTTGCGTTTCTTAACTGGAATAAGAACTAGTGGTGAAGGAGGTGATAGAGGTGAAGGAGCTAACTGAATTGCGCTATAAATTATTTCTTGTGGCGAGGGATTGAATATAGGCTGAGGCTGGGAATTTAATTTATGTCACAGTGTTTCAGGTGACAATATTTCAATACCTGTCTGACTTGGAGCAGGTGATACAACAAATTATCATTGGTAAATACAGCTTTTGGAGAGACGTTTAGAGAGGGAGACGTTAAATCTAATGGTTTACAACATGATCAAATCTGGGGTGTTGGCAGTTGTTGCTTACCCATTTTTTCTTCTTAAGTCTAAAGCTCCAAACTCTGTAGGTGGATGCACTGTGGTGGATGGCAGATGGCGCTGCAAACTCGGAAGATGTGGATTCAGTGGCTGACTTTGCTGTGGACACACTCGTAGATATGGGCACCGTGGCAGACTATGCTACAAACTTGGAAGATGTGGATGCCGTGGCTGACGGTGTTGTGAAAGCTTTCTTAGACATGGGCACTGTGGTGAACGGTGCTAGACACTTGGAAGATGAGGATGCAGTGGCCTACGGTGTTGTGGAAGCTCTCTTAGATGGGGATAATGCCGCCATCACTGGTTGCAATGTAAAAGTAAACTCCTCTTCCTCTAAAGAAGTTAAGAAACCACTTACTAAATTATTCGAACCGTTGATTAGTCTATTGAAATACTCCCAAACAAAATCATCAAGCTCTTTGTTAAAATCTTTATAGATAAGCCACAAAAGTAATCTTCATACGAGCACAACATCGCAAAGCGAGTCGAACTGACAAACAACTAGAAAAAGTGGAAGGGGCATCGAGACTAAAGCCCTATTTATAACAATTTCAAATTTCTATGTAAAACGCTCGAGAAGTCCGAATTCTCCCTTCCAACCAGAATTCAGTATTTCAAATACCCATTGCCCTCTCTTCCCGCACCACCGACTTTCATATATCCTCAAGCCAGAATCCCCAACCTTGGAGACAATCCACTCTGCTAAATGTTTTGCTCGAAGAAATGAATGACATTTATTTATCAGTAAAATAACTTCTGGATCATAAAAATAAATTAAGTTTAATTAATAATGTGTTAAATAGATTAGCAATATATTAGGTATCAATGTGTTTAATAAAATGTTATATAATTGATAGAAAATAAGTAATATTATCCATAAAAAACCATGCAATGATCCCTTTCTATGATTCTCTAAGGTTACTTCAATTTTTTAAAGTTTTTTTTTTTTCCTATTCTCAATATATTTTATCTAAATCTAGAGATGTGATACAACCTAATTTTAGTAAATATGTTCCTGTTTTCTTAATTAGTATACTGTTTATCATATTTACGCCAACCATATAGGGAAATTTTCCGTTAATGTATCCTATGGTGATTTCTGTATGGTTGAAATTCTATTTTATAAGATATTTTTCAAACTTTTTGTAAAGCTTGGTGAGTATGGGGAAGTAAAAACTAGTTTCATATTTAATATACTTCTAATGTATGTTTTTTACCTGTGTAATGGAGTTTGCAATGTGAATATTAATTTTATCAATTACAAAACATAATATTTTTGCTTGAGAGTTTTCAATTAGCTAGTAAGACCTTTTGACCTTGCTATTATTAATGGTTAAAATTGTTGACCTGAACTGCCCTCCCCACCAGGGATGGGGATGTACTTGGTCGCTTCCTTCTTGAAAAGATAGGTGCCTGGGTTGTCTCCAGAGTATAATAAAACCAAAATGCATTCTGTGGGGTTTGTTGGATTCAGGCCAGCAACCTCTGAAATCTTGGTTTCTGCAGTAAGTACTAGTACAAAATTTTTTTTAAATTTAACCTTGAAAATTTGAGTCTGGACAGGAAGTGGTCAAATTGCTAAGACCTCTGATCTCTAAATGTAGTGGTTTTTCCACATTTTTAGATATTGGCAAACACTCCAAGTATAAGATTTCGTAGCGAGTATAAATTACAATGTTAATAATGGTTAACTGGAAAAATTTTATGCTATTCATTTAAGTTTAAACATCTATAAAACTGAGCATATCAACCTTTTTCATGTGCATGAACAAATTTATGTGTGTTTAAATAACAGTGTATTGTTTAATGTTTTTTATGTTTATAAGGTTGCAATCATACCTAACTGGGGCTCGAATCCAGTTTCTATCAACCAAACCTCATCTAGGATGGTATATTTATTGTTAGTTATGGAAAAGTAGTTAGAGTGCTTGCTCCCCGGAACTTTTCTCTCAAAAGTGTCTGTGGAGAACATATTTTTCTTACTAAAACAAGTTCACTATTAACAAGGAATAGATTAAATAAATTTTAAGAAACATTTTTATTTGAAAACATTAATTTATTTACAAAATATATACAAACACATATTATTCCAAAAAAATTGCAGATACAGATTTGCAAGTAGCTTCAAAACATACACAAGTAATTACCAGATGATACGAAACATATTAAACAATAATTTCAATATTGTATACAAACACAAGCTGTTTTAAAGAAATGCTAAAACTATTTCATTCTGAAACAAAGTCGAAATTGTTTACTCCAATGTGCTGATAACTTAATGATATTCAATTTACTTTTGTATTTCTGTATACACAGGCATGTGATTTTGTTGTCTTATTAAACCATCTTTATGAAGTAGTGGATTACATACAGCTAAATGTGTTTCATAGTAAATTGCACTCATTACTTCTCTGATCCCAAATAATAGCATATGACTCGACTAATATCCACAGGTGATTCGGGAGGAGAAGAGTCTGTTTCACCCCAGTCGGTCATCATTGCCCAAGTTAGCATTAATTTTGAATTTTCCTCTGCAGAGAAAAAAATAAATTAGATCCAAATATTTTACATAATTGTTTGAACGAGGGGCAATTGTATTCTTTTTGAATATCTATTACTTTCTCATTATACACAGTTTCGAAAATATGTTTTTTCTCAACTCCAATTACATATATTTCACAATTATTTAGGTAATGTTGGCAAATAGCTTCAATATCCTCATACTTTAACATCTACTTTCCCATTTTAAACGATGGTGATGGTTAGTAACCCATCTATTTGTTTTCTTGTATTTGGGAGTTAGATTTTTCCAGTCAAATGGTGATTTGAAGCTGAATACAGTTGTATGGTCTTCCATATTAGTGTTAGCTAATCCTTTAATGATTTTTTTTTCTGCAGACTGAAATCCTTGCACATTGTAAAACATCTTGTTGTATCAGTGGTTCATTGTCCACTGACTCAATTCATTATTTTCACCTGCATATATCTTGCATTTAACCTATTCTGATTTATAAGAGCATAAGCTTGTGTATTTGCAATAATTTAAATTCGTGAATGAATCATGCCATTGGTAATTTTGACATCTTGTTTGCATTCATCAAACACAAATAACGTTCCTCTGGTTTTATATTATTTGGGTTCTAGGGTCAGTGAACTGATTTTGTTGTAATATGTTTCCTGAAACTTTGAATACATATAATATGAAATAAGGAATTCCCGATTGGCAAAGTTCATATCGAAATCCACATAGCAGTAAGCTTGAATGTTTGGATACAGTTTAATTTTTTTCATATGACATTTATGAAATATTGATAGATCTGCTTTTAAATGGTTTTGTTGATGTTTTTGAAAACAAATTACAACATATCTTGGTTTTCCCAACAAAAAACTTGATTTCATATTCCAAATTACTTTTTGTGATGTTGGCAGTCTTGAAAAAACTTCTAAAGCTTACAATCTGGATACAATATCTAGATTCTACCTTTTTTCGATAAATTTTAAAAACTTTACACCACCACGGGTGTTAATTAAACTATACGGCATCAACAGTTCCACATTGCTTAATTCAAATGTTACATCTTTCTTGTTATTTGCTGTATCGAAAATAGCATTCAAATGCGTATTGCCGAATAGAATAACTAATTCTTGTTAAGCATTTAATATTACATGTCTTTAGTCTTCAGAAAACCCCAAGACCATACTTAACGCTATAACAACTTCGGTAAGCCCTGTATAA
Organism: Dryococelus australis; assembly: GCA_029891345.1. NCBI lineage: Eukaryota > Metazoa > Arthropoda > Insecta > Phasmatodea > Phasmatidae > Dryococelus > Dryococelus australis. Next base: position 75,874,679 of record CM056996.1, read on the forward strand.
ACACAGTTTACAGTTCCTGAGAGATATTTCTTTACTGTAAAAGTATGTCCAATATCTCATGTTAGTTCGTTTTCCACTCCATTCAGCAGATATGCAATTCTGTCGATTATATAAAGTATTCCATTTCTTACTATTTTTGTAGTTGCTGGATTACTTGCATCGGCTGTCTTTTTAATTGTTTCTCTAAACTTTAAACTTGATTTCGATGGTAATGTATAAATATCATTATTTTGTATTAAAATCCTAATTTCCGATGGAAACGTGTACGGACCTGCTCGGGATGGTTCATACACATATATTCTGGCATTGGTGATTGCATTTTCATAGCTGATAAGTTCTTCAACATTAAGTAAGTCTTCAATTTCTATTAACAGTACATCCTAATTCTTTTAAATATGATTCGTATGCTCATGTTAATTTCACAGGTATCTTATTTGAAGTGTGCATTTTTGTTGTCGTTTACATCTTTTTATACTTCCTTTCTTGAAAATATGTTCCTCAGTGAGATACTTCTTAAAAGAACTGCCTACTTTACATCCGAATTTAATATTGTATACAATACCCATTATGATTGTAATGCGTGATGGAATGCAACTCTTTATATAGCTTTTTTAAAATATAAACAAATGGTAATTACTTTGTTTCATAAATTAATAAGTTTACTGTCTTGATCAACAATTGTAACAACTATTTCATCAACGTGATTCACGATTACTTGCAGATATATCAATGTATTAGGTTTTTCAATTATTTTATATCCTGGAGCTACAGCACACGTGAATTCATGTATTGTGTTCATTTCTATTTACTGGTTTTCCATTTAAATATGTACTACCTAAAATATCAACATTTATACGACATACATTTACCGACAATATATAACCTGTTTTGATGATTCATGTAATTGATTAGCTGGATATACTCTCCGTTCATATTTGCATATTGAATTTTCTTCTGAGAAATAGATATCAACGTTACAATATCAGGGTGGCTACAGACAGGGAAAACCTAGAAAACAGGGTATTGTCAGGGACTTTTAAACAGCCACGGAAAACAGGGAAATGTCAGGGAAATTTAGTACACACAAAATGGTTCGATTTTACTTTTAATTCTCCTGTTCAAAAAGAAAAATATTCGATGACACTACAATTGGTGGCATTGTGAAAAAGACATTTGCTGAATACCGGCTGGTGAGTTGCAGCATCAGTAATTGTGGTGTACTTCAAACCGAAAACCAGTCTTTGAAAGGCTCCTTATCAGGGGCCACAGAAGTGATCTTTCATAAAGCATGAAAATGTTTGCAGACTTAGTTGGAGTAAATGAGTATGACTCTGGTTGGTTCCAACACATATGTCTTTACACCTAGCTATGGATACTCATTGCATGCACTTCCTTAGCATGCCTGACTTTAGTACCTTCCACTCATAGGAGTGGTGCAAAATGGCGAACTAGGAAGGCAGCTACTGCCTCAGAGTCCAACCTGAGCTCTATCCCAGTGCCAACTGCTCTTTGTAATCTAACCCCCTGGGAACAAGCTCAAGCTGCCCGACAACTGGAGAGGCATCACCTACCAGTCCCTCCATGCTCCCTGTTTCTGCCTGCGTACAAGATCACTAGCGAGCCGCATCCAGCATTGTCGACTTCCGCTAGGGACTCCATGTACCACTGGGTATAGCGAACCCATTGTTTCAGCTCAGCAGAACCAGCAGCCTTCTGCGAGCTCCTACTAGCACCGCCAGCCTCAGCACCACCTTTGCTCGAGGGCTACACATGAATTCAGCCGGCACCAGCAACAGCAGTGGTAAAGTCAGGAGCTACCTCGGGGCTATGCCCACTCCGGCTAAACCAGCGTAGCAGAAAACAGTTAAGCCCACACGAAACTTTGTGCCATGCCATCAAGCCATGTGCCTCAGCTTAGATACCAGCCGGGATCCAATTAGCAACCAATTAAGTCAAACCTTGCCCAACCTTTATATAGTAGTCAGTCACCAGATTTCACACATTAACATATTGTATGACTCTTAAAAAGATCCTCACATTAAATGGATAGCTGCAAGAGTGTAAGTTTGTATACATTTATATTTATTTGTATACAAGACTATGAATAATGTTATTTTATTTCATTGATATAGGTCAGGGGAAAAAAATATGATAGACAGGGAAAACCTGGAAAAGTCAGAGAATTTTGTTTTATGTTTTGTGTAGCCATCCTGAATACATTGCACTAGTTAACGTATTTGGATTTCCATGTAATCGGAAATGTACATCTTCAGATAATGCAGCTTTAATGAATGTTTCAAGGTCACCCAACTAATAAGATCCTACTGGTATCACAATGTTATATGTTTTTCTCACTATTGTTAGCCATAAATAATTGGTTATGCATATCAATGTTCGGTATACTGTTGTAAGTAACTAATTCTATTAGACTTATTTGCCATTCTCCATCTAACTCCAACACAGGGAAATATACTGCACACAATAGTGATGAATTGCCACTTAATATCGACATAATTTATATACTAGTAATATATTTTACTATCACACTTACTTATATACCATATTTATAGCCAAAAAATGTAAACATAAATGTCTGCAATTGATTGTATTTGGTAATTGCTCTATTTTTAATTATAACTTAATTCTGTGTTTTTTTTAAAATAATTACATATTTCTATTGGAGGACGTAAATCGCAGAAACTATCATAATACAATGATTGATTTATGTTTTTATTTAATGCAGCCTAATGTGTTCCTTCATATCTAAATTAACAAGCATACATTCACAAAGATTTGGTTTCTTTGGTAAATCGTATTTCATGTACACTCCTTGGAAATAGGGAATATCCAGTTTCTTTACAAATACATTAATATCTTTGTTTGTTAATGCGTATTTTGGAAGACTATTTTGGACGTTCTGTGTTTTTACCCAACGTTTGGAGTTTATAAAGTTTCAAAAATATTACTTAACCTTTTGATTTGACTGATCTACTAATTACCGGAACTCCTCTGAGGATTGACCCAAGAGCTGTTAATGCTGTAAATAGGAATGAAATGATTCCTCCTTTGTATTTTTGTCTGCTAGACGAATAAATATATATTATGTTTCAATACTTGTAAAAAAATGTGTTTTGTATTTCTGTGAGATATTTCAAATCATAGTTTGCTTGATTCAAATATACACTTTTTGTTGGAATTTTAAATCTGGGGATTATTTGGGGGATTAAAGAAACTATATTTCAAGATATAAAATTTCATTGGCAGAAGTTTTGAAATTTTTTTTTTATTCATTGGGAATACTCCAAGCTCTTGTGTGACCTTGGATCGGCAGCACGGGCAGGGTGTTTGTGCCAAGGAGTTCTCAAACCAGCAGAACATGTTTTGTAGTTTCACGGTGAAGGGGGTGGTCAGGTGCGTAGCCATGGCTTTGGAGAAGAACTTGATTTTTGCACAGACAGCTTCTGGAGTAAGGTTGGGAGGGGTACGTGGATAAGGGCTCGTCCCTCTGGAGAAGGAGTGGAGGGTAGGGGAGGCCTATGGGCGAGCAAGGGGGAGGAAGTGGCTTTAAGCAGACAGACCTCCGATCTGAATTTATATACCCAGTTGTCGCCATCTTGAGTCAGTTGCAAAAACTGACAATCGTGAGCAGATGGTTGATGACCTCTAGGGCCTCACAGACATGGCATGGGGGAGGGGGTGTAGGGGTTGTCTGATGTCCTGTTCTTGGACTGGTTCTGAGGGGTGGCTACAATTTGGCACCTCCTTTCCCTCTCTAAACATAATAAGGTAGTTTACGCCATTTTGCTACATTGCCAAAAAATTGACAATCAAGAGCAACCTGTGGTAGTAGTCTGGCGAGGGGTGAAGATGGAAGGGGGTGGCAAGCAGCCCCCCCCCCCGATCTGAAGCTCTGGACACTTGGTGCCATCTTCAGTTGGTCATCAATGCTTGGACTAGACAGACGTGTACCTCACCAGCTCTCTCATCTCCACCACACCTCTCGAAACTTGGTGGCCAACAAGGTTACCGCAACTACAGACTGGCGACCATCGCATCTACCTTTATCTCTAGTACTAGCCGCGATTTTTGCTAAGCGATATTTTTTCCTCCAGGGTTCAAATCTCGTTCACAGTATTCGTAAACTATAGTGTGAAATATTTTATTAATTTATCGGCAAATATAAATTTTCGTGTGATAGTGCATTTATCGTGTAAACCATGTTTCTGCGTTCAGTAGACGAAACTTCGTAGTAGTTTAAAAATACAGTGTGTGTTAATAACTGCACTCTATTTACCACACTTTATGAGATTTGTAGTACATCCATTATTTTAGAAATAATTTTCTCTTTGAGGATGTTCCTGGATTTTTTCTGTGATATATAAAGTGATGTAGGATTAAGCTCATTATTTTGAAACAAATCATTTGGGGTAAGATTTTCTATCGTTCATTACTTTATTGTATATCGTTGTATATTTTACGTATCAGAATATACATACGCTATTGTGTCGGGAAAAAAACCGTATTCAGAGTTTTTTTGTCATAAGATATCTTTCACCAGGCTGAATCGTGTAAGGTACATGTAATTTGTATGTGTAAACTTGTTAATGTGTTTAGGAATACTTTTGTTTAGTTAATGTAATTTATAGGATAATTTTTGCTTCGTTAATTAATTCATTTGGGGGAGCCACATAATTTCTTTTTACATGTAGATTAAGTTTCTAAAATTCCTTCTTGCCAGTCTCACAGGCAGACAGACATGTAAGGTATGTGTGGTAGGCATTATATTTATATCTTATTCGTTTAATTTATAGGGAAAATTTGTTGTAGATTGATAATTCCCCACTCAGGTAATTGTGTTATACTTCTCTCTTGTGTAAATTATATTTCTAAGCTTGAGACTCACATTATGTTTAATTCCGTACTGGAGTAATTGCACTTATTACTCACGTAGTCATTTGAAATTTCCGATTCGAAGCGTGTAATTTAAAGACTCTGAATTTGTCATGTGTGTTAAGTATATTCGTAAAAATCGCGTATCTACCACTAATATCCCTACAAATATATAAAAATTAGAAAAGAATAAGAAAATTTACACTTAGCCCAATCTTGCACTCAACTCAACACACACACATATATGTATATATATACCCCTATTACTCAGAGTACTTGATCTGTATAGGTTCCTGCCTTATCGTCATGTTTCGTTGCCGATGCGAAGGAATTACGAGCTCTAGGGCTTACCTGGCGTGCTCGCCTCGCAAGCAGGTACAGACTGTTCGCAGTTAATAACTTTTAAAATCTCTGCGTAGTATATACTTTTACGTCTGTTTTGTATCCTTCCAACAAATGTAAAATTAACATTGCCATGGACCAGATGAATTATTCCTGCGTCTGTTGAGTGTAACTGTAAATAGTTAAGAGTTGTCGATATGACGATGATATGCTTAAATCGTAGTGTATTATTCATAAAAATATAGTTAAATAAATCAATTATTTCAGTGTACACGAGTTAAAACGATACATATTTTAAGTACAATAGATACTGTAATCTTATTTGCAAGTATTTAGCGTTTACTGTTGTGGTTTCCCTGTTATGACATGATTTTAAATAGCAAATTTTAAAATGAATCGTACACTTGGAAATAAAATAATGAATAGCGTTTAACCGAAATACTTTAGTTTTTACTTAATCTGAATTATTATTTCATCTTATGAATACTGCAATTATTTTACGACTTTATAGGTTTCTTTTTTATTTTGATCCATTTTTTAACATATTCTGGTTTCACTTTGGTTCTAGCATTTATATTTAGAGTTCAGAATATAATTTTTTGGGAAGAAGGAATTATTTTACTACTCTCGTTTAAGTTAAGTGCTAAGGAGCATTCTAAATCTGAATCAGTGAGAATTTCACTGTTTCAATCTGTCAATCGTATCTGACTGATTCAACAGTCACTTCAGAAAGTGACTGAGGCAGTCGACAGGAGCTACCAGTGGTTTAGTGTGCGTCAGACGAGGATCCAGTCACAACCTGCCGCTTCCACCGCAAGTACCAGCATTTTTCAGATTGGTAGACATGGTCTAAGGGAAAATTATGGAGTAGCTTCTTCTTTTCAAACCATTGATGAAAGGATTAGTCCTTCCGTACGGCACAGACTACCATATAGTTACATGATGAGGACCTGGTATGAGAGTAGAATGTTGGGCGAAGGACAACTGGATATGGCTGTTCAACCCACAGAGACGAAAAGAGTACTCGAATCTACAGAAATATTGGGAAGGCCCCTACAGGATTCTGAAGAAGATCAATGATGTGGTCTTTCGGATTTGTCGTCAATACTCTCGGGCGGAGCCGAAGATTGTCCACATCGACCAACTGCCACTCTATGGTGGTCCGGACGTTGCAGCGTCTGTTCGGGATGAACAGACTTTAGGAGGGGGCGGTGTCGCGTGTCGCTGGTCGGCGCTCCCCTGATGTTGGCTTCTCATCCCGCGCGAGCGAGGAGGACGGAGATGGTGGCGGCGTATCATTTACAGAGAGCGAGCCGACACTGTGATCTCTCTAGCGCCGCATTATGCTGACCCTGGTTGTAATGGTTTCTGCGTTTATCTTAAGAATGTTCTGGTTTACTGACCTAGTTCTCCCAGCGTGACTCGGGGTGCGTTGAACCTTCGAGATGGTCGGGACAACACTATAAATATTTCGACTGGCCTCCGGGCTGGGAGTAGTTGAGTTCAGTTGGAGCTGGTGAGTGAATGAGTGACTGAATTCCGAGCGATATAAGACGAGCAACGGGAGAAGTGACCAGAGTAAGGGAAGTCTCCGACTGCGAGTATCAAGCAGTGAAAGACGCGGCTGGTAGGATGGACTGTTGGACTAAATGCGTAAGTGAAAGACATAAATGATGGCAACAGATAGATTGAACAAGTGTTATTAATGAATATGAGTTAATTGACACTAACTATCAGAGACAATTAAGAAGGACGTTAGTTAGAGTTGAAATAGACATTAAATATTATGCTCACTGTTAACTAAAAAGAGTAAAAGTGGAGAAAGATAAATTAATGCTGGAAATAATATTAGAGTGAGTATATTAGAAACCAATTCATTTATATTTGTTTTATTAAGACCTGCGCCCCTCATGAACTCTGATACGCCCCTCAGGCGTCCTCCAATGTAACGGTGCATTATGCAGGCCTGTCTTATACACTGTAGGTAGCGTATAACTTTACTTTATATACTTCAGTAGTGCCATAACGTCTTTATGAACGGGTGAAATGTGTGTATTTATCTGTAATCTTAAAATTCAACTGTTTCATTGTGGTTTTCGAATTCTAATGAACTGTGTCTCAAATTTTTTAATGGAATATGAAGTAAAGCAATACCATGTTTGAAAGTAGGATGCCGTAATTCAGGTTTAATCTATGGTTAGGACCCTAATTGTAAGGATGCGGGACAGGGAAGTGATAAAGGTCTTGTGGTTTACCATACTTCTATAGAGAACTGTTAAAACTATTCAAGAGCGAATTCTATTTTTCTATATTTTGAAGAAATTTTGTGGTTTCGTGACGTGAGTTCAATGGTAACTTATAAAAAATGCCAAATCATTTAAAAAATTACATTCGTCATGTGTTTTAGCATAAATCTTAACATCTTTATTGGTAAAAATTATAAAAGATAATTTTAACACAGTGTCGATTTCCGCTTAAATGTTTCTTGAAGAAACAGGAGTAACATGTTTTAATTGCTTTGAAATACGACTCTTGGTTGGCCCAATGAGATTGCTGTTGCCCTTACGATGAACGTGTATGGTTCGTCTGCGACAACCTACGAACGAGTCATCTAGTCGTTAATGTATATGGAAAACAAAGAGGTTTGGAGACTACTTTGACACTAAATATTCTCGTGGGAAACCACCATCTACCAGTGGCGTGTGGTGAACCGTTGCTATAGTCTATTTGAGGTTTCTTCACACTTTTTAAATCAAACCTTTAAAAAATCACTCCATGTTTGGTTGTTTCCTAAATATGTCATTATCATGAGCGTTTTACAATTTTGTCGAAATGAAAAAATATTATTTTGATATATGAACTATTGGTTATATTTTATTTACAAATTATAATATGATAAAAACAGGGATAAAATAGGTGTGTTGGTAACACCTAGTACGAAATAGTTCTTACGCAAAATATTATTGCACTGAGCGTGAACGAATGCGGTGCATTGTCCCTTTGGTAATTTTCTAGATTCGTTTCAGCTTTGATTGCATTTGGGGGAGAAGTATTTTGGAAGTAGAACATTAGTAGGGCTTCAGAAAAGTTGGAAGTAACCTTGAATGTACTATTGTACTATAGGTAAGCTGGTGTATGCTCACTGCTGTACATTCTCTACGCACGCAGCAGGAGCCAGTAAACACGGTGCAGCCTAGAGAATGTATTGCGACCACTCACAAGCGTGCAGCAAGGGAGCCATTACACACGTCCTGTGGCGTCGTCTGCTTATCTACGGTTTACTGGTGGAAGTGTAAACTAGCAAGCAACAGGGTACAGTACAGAGCTAACGCCAGCGTACCCTGCAACAGTCCACCACACGCCACTGCCATCTGCAACCATTGATAATACTTCTTTCAGGCTATTATTTGATGTAACGACGGAAAATAAATATAGTCCATTCACAGCTACTTCGCACTTTTCTGAAGCCCTGCGGAAGTTCTACTTTGAGGATATTCCTCCTCATCATGCAAACGAAGGTTAATTAAGTTTGGAAAATGACACCAAGGGGACAACGCACCGCATTCGTGCGCAATCAGTGAAATAATATTTTACATAAGAACTATGTATTACCAACATATTAATTTTCTCATTGTTTTCATTCATAGTTATTAATTATAAGTAAAATATTGAATTTATTAAAAAAAATAATTAAATAAAAAATAAGGTACTATGAGCACAGGTATAAAAACTTGTGAAACATGGCATATCTAGGAAACGACAAAACACGTCATACATGGGGTAATTTTTCATATGTTTGATTCAAAAAGTGTGAAGAAACCGTGAATAGACAATAGTAAGGTAAAAATTTAGGATGTAATTGAGGAATCTTGAAGGCGGTCAATGAAGGAAAGCGTGCGAGATATAATGCAGTACACGTGCGGGTGGGCGATGCGATGTGTGTGACCATGCGGAAGAAAGCTCTTAGGTACGGCGAACATGTTGCAGATCGCGATCTCTCCTTGCTGACACGCTGAGCACTGCGTGGTCCCCCGCTACGTCGTGAGTGCGCGGGTTGAAGGGCCGCCTATTGTCCCCGCCGCGCAGCGTCGCCTGCCGGAAGTAGCTCTCGCCTCGCGCGGCACCTCTATCGTCGCACGAGCAGCATGCACTCGGCAATGCTGGCGTGACCTTGACCTGCCTTATGCTACGCTAGCGCCCTGCTGAGGGTCTACTCGCAATCGCGTCGCTACCCGAACGAGAAACTCTCGCATTGGGTATTGCCAACGTAGCGTTGGATTTTGTTCGCCTCGTGGTTGGCGACATTGGCGCGGTTAGAGCACTAACTCCCGCACGTACAGGGGAAATGGGGTAGAGTACGCGTGTGAGCTGTGCAGTAGCGTTTCACCGTGTTCCAGTATTGGCCTGCTTTTCTATCGAAGGTATTATCAGAACCAATGTGAACGGGATTTAAATTTGGAAATCCGTTCGTGTAAGTTAGTGCTTTGAGATATTTGAAAACTTATGTAGCCTAAGTTTAATGCAACTATAATATGTTTGTGCTAGTCAGAGTGTTTTATTGATGTAAAAGTGCGACTCTGTTGAAAAGTGACTTGCAAATAAAATGGCGGCCGAAAACAAAATGACCGACGGAAACAAGATGACATGGAAAAGCAAAATGGCGGCTGTAAACAGTATGGCGGACGAAAACAATATGGTGGCTGTAACGTCATCCAAGATGGTGGTGGCGCCTCGGTGCCACGGCCCCCAGCCCTTGCCCTCGGACATAGCCACGGAACTTTGACAGCTGTGCTGGCGGTGGGCGAACCACTGTTGGGTACAAAACTCTCGCGTATTATCAGCATAACGTTTGTTTTTGTTTTCCAGTAGGTTGGCAGTAATCGCGGCGCAAGGTTAACGTACCGTCCTCTCGCCTAAGAGGTCTGAGCTCGATCGCCGGTGTTGTCGCATCCATGTAGGGGACGCTGTGGACGTCGCCGTCGGCCGGAGAATTTTTGTGGTGTTCGTCGCCTCCCTCAGCCTGGCATTCCATCGATACTCCGTGTTCATTTCACTTTACCCCCATGAGTGCCAAAGACCTAATTTTTGGAAGCACCAGCTGTGATCTGTACAACTTGCGATGTTTCTTTGGGTTATATTTACTATTGAGAACTTATTGTTTTGGTAATTTTCCCAACTGCACGTATATACCTTGACTGATTCCGGAGCTTTGAAAAAAAAAAAACCGAATACGTGTTTTAGTGGGCGTAGGTTATGAACCTTAGTGAAATGTTTATAACATTCGAATGCAAACCCACTCGTTGAACCACTTCCAGTGCAGTCAGTCAGGATCGAAACCAGTACACTTGGAATGCGAATCGGGCTTGTTGACAGCATGACCAAAAGCGGACAAGTTCGAATTTCTGTAAGAGAAAATTGCCACTATCAGGAAACCGTATCACGAGCGACATTGCCTTCTTGTTGCGAAATTTGTTTCGCAATGGGAGACGATAGAAATGTGTGCTGCAAATGGTCATGATCAGGCCAGCCGAATGAATCCAACAGATAACACCTTGGTGACAAGGGTAGTTGCGATAAACATCGTGCATCCCAATCTCGTGTTTGTGCGATTTTTTCGTTTCACGACAGCGTACAAAATACGCGGTTCGAACATCGCGTTCCGATAAATAATCGTATATATCACAGTGTCGTCTGCAACGGTATCGCTGATATCACACTTGATATAGGCGAAGTTTTTTTTTTTTTTTCAGATGTGGCAATTCCGATGTGAATGTAAATATCACGTTATGGGCGATAGATATCGCGGGTGTATCTGGTATCTCGCGCACGATTTACATTTTGACGATCGGTAAATGAAAAACAAGAATGTTGACCATCAGTGAAACAACGCAAAAATACGGAGAGAGTGGGGACAGGATTCTTTATTAATACCGAATTAGTGACTACAACTACCGAAATATTACTAATGAAAATGCCATAAGGGGAGGTTGGTAGCGAGAGAGCTTACTAGGAGTGCAGTTAACAGTTCTGTAATCCCACTGTTTATATAAACACGTATTTTGAAATGTCAGTATCTTCTTCTGAGCTCAAAAGTTTTAATACGTTGAATATGTATTTCAAGTTAACATGCCTGCGCGCGCGTGTGTAGCTATATAAGGAACTGGCATGTTGGAATACAAAACGTTAACATCGACGACACAGTTTTATCCCGCGGTTTTGACAGTTCTTTTGGTGATTCGTGTCAATAATTTGGGGATTTGCTCATATGACGAACATAAGTCTACCTTCCGTTTATTCTATGGAAAATACAGTCACTGATCTGTAAAAGAATTAATTGGAAATCAGAACCCTGAAGTCGAGATCTCATTTCGGACAGTTAGATTTAGTCATTGATATAAGTAGGATTCCAGAGATTCGACGGTGTAGTTTTCACCGGGTAGGAGTCAGACTGTAATGTGTGGTAATCATGGTAAGGGAAATTAGTTCCTAATTAATTTCTAGAACGAATTAAGCATTTAAATTGTAACTTACCCAGAACATACCTAACAATACACGACACTTCTCTTTATAATGCCACTGTATTCAGTTGGTTACGCTGGAAATAAAGTTTAAACATGATGGGTAATAGATGGTAGAACAAACATATAAAGACAATGCAGAGCAGCTTCGTTTTTAACACGAGATAAATCGACGGTGCTGTCTTGTGTCTCACGCACTGTATTGTATTGTCCTGTGCAGTGAATGTCTTATAGTCCATTCACGCTTTCTTCGGCCTTATGAAATCACCCTAGGCGTAACATGTCAACCTATTGTGTTCAATTACTTGCATTCCACCATTATATAACCCTGTGATTAACGTTTAAGTACCGCGTTCTTGAATAGATTGATAATCTACTTAGTATCTTCTATAACTTGTAATATTATTTTCGTATTAATACGAATTAACAATAGCGGGAGCAGCGACGTGTTGGCAACGGCCTGTAATAAATAGTTCACAGTTACAATATATTTTAACCTCGGTTTTATGTAAACTATTTGTAAATTAAACTTTACCAATTGATATATTCGTATTGTTAGGTAGCACTGGCGGAAACACCTTTCATTGCAGCAGTTAAAAGTATCAGCGGAAATTACCGTGCCTAGGCTCGCTCTAGTGACATGGTGTTTTTTTTTCCTTCCGGAAGAAAAGTTCAATAAGCGAAGCGGATCGAGTCGCTCTCTCTTGTTCTCTCCCCCTCTCTCTCGCTCTCTCTCCTCTCACTCGGGAAGTTCGTACTACCAGTCTAGCAGGAAAGGTATAAATATTATTTCTAATTTCAGCACATTTCATACTAATTACAGCAGCAATAATGATTTTTGAAATTGTAATTTACAACTGAAACGAGATTTTATTGTATAAATACCTATTATATGTTATTTAGATGCGATGGCACAGCGCGTACAAATCCACGACGCTTACAAATCCAGAAGGTTGACAGACGTGTGTGGAAAGGAGAATCTAGAATTTGATCGACTTTCCCCTAGCATCGTGCTTGTCCCAACATGGCGGGCGATTAAACCCAGATTTTATAGTGCCTTACGACTGGCAGTGGTGTGGCGATATATTAATGACACGGCGTGTTTCTGAACGAAGCGTCAAGTTCGTACTAGTGTTTTTGAAACATTCTAGAAAAATTACAATGTTGTGATAAATATATTTCCACGGCAGGGTTAAATGTGTTGTGATCGTTGCGTGTGAAAGGGCGCGGTAACTGCGTTGTGATCGTTACACAGGCTAGGTGTGTGTGGATTTCAAATATGTGTAAAGTTTGTACATTTTAACCATGTGTTACGCCCCTTTAGGGGGTAGCAGGATTAAAGGAAGGCAAGGAGAAGGACGCACACCATTAAAAAAAAAATAAAGAAAGCATGGACAGAAAAATTCCAAAATCAATACAAATATATTGAAGCCCATCTATACATTATCACCTCGAACAACAACTTTGCAACTTGATTTGAAAAATATATATTGCATCTGTAAATTTCTGTTGCTTGCTACCAATCGGTGAACTAGGGGAAGGAGAGAACACACATGCACTGGAACAAACAGAAAAACAGCAATATTAATATATCCTGAGAAATCACCCAACCTGAATAAACACTTGTGAAATCCCATTAAAAAAGATAAAATTACTCCCTGAGTAAAGTAAGCACCATTACAACTTTAAAAGTAAAGTGAGTCTGATGATTCACAAAAAATTACAACATGGAATACTAATTTCAAGAATAACATTGGGAAGGAGCAAAAACCCTCATAACACTTAACCATGAGCATGAAGGCACGCCATAAAATATCCACTAAACTCCTTGGCATTAAAATTCTTTTGACAAATCATAGTCCAGGAGACCATTCCTACAGCACGCAAAAAAAAAAAAAAAAAATCCACCTCTTACAAACATTCCCATAAAATACCATATTGAAAATTCACACAAGCAAAACAGTGAAGAAACACTTCCCTACAAAAAATCCATATACACAAAAATCGCTTTAAAAAACACTACTAAAAGGGAAACTCTATCCCCAGCATAACAACAACTACTACGTTCATTGCAAATACTTAACTTGAGTCGTACTCATATTACGCGAAAACACGTCTAGCATGGTGAAGCCCCGAAGTGTGAAGTGGTGTAGACATGATCTATCGTCAGCCAGCCCGCACAACTCGAAGAGGAACACTGCACATTTGCTCGGGCTGGGGACGAACATTTATACGTCAAAACGCGGCTCGGGAAGTTTAAGGAGACAGCGGGAACAGCGGAGAGGCGTATGGAAGGTGCCAGAGTGTGCGAGGCTGAACTCGTTGCCAGTAGTAGTCACCAGACAGCGCTCGGCCGCGCCAGGAGCGCCGTGCGCCTCTCTTCAGTATAGCACAGCGCTTGGAAGCGTTGAGACGTGTGGCACCTTGGGGGGGGGGGGGGGGGACAAGAAAAACAAAGTACCTTTTTCTGCAGCAAAAATATTGCCTCTTCAAATAGTAACCCCTCTTCAAACAAAATAACAGCTTATTAATCTGAGCTACCAAATACAGACGTGGCAAATAACCAAGCAGACTTGCTAACCAAGTTCATTAACTTCATGTAGTTCTGTAACGCCACCAACCTCATAATAGCAGCATTTAATCGCACTCCAGAAAATTTTAGGCATCATACATTTCACCAGCTGGCGGGACGAAAAAGAAATCGTTCAGGCAGGACAGTTTTCGGCAGTACAGGAGTACTCACATAAAATTTACTTCAGTTTGCTAATTGACACGCGTGTCAGACTTGAAGCAGGGCTTTACAAGAACTGATGTTATGATGAAGTTAATTATGTATATTTACGTCTGTTTATCACAACGTTGTAACTTCGCGCTAGGTGTTTGAAACACAGCTGTGCAACGAGCTTACGGTTCTTTGATATGAACGTCTGCCACAATCCCAATGAAATACTAAGCCCACCCAGATAATATTAAATATATAATAAAATAAACCTACAAACCAGTAAGTACCAATGCGTGTAAATATTAGCGGAATAAATGTTACGGTAGGCCTGTGTGTTTGCATGTTCACCACTATCTTTTACGTTTATCGATGTACAATAAATCGGCGACACGAGTTGCATGCTTGAATGTACTGAGTCGTTTCGTTGGACTCGTTATCCCTTCGTTTTAATTTTTATTCCAAACACAAATTAATAACAACAGGTTAAATATTACTGTTGTTTCCGCCACAGTTGTAACAAAACACCGTCGTGGCAAAATATTAATGTGTATTATGTGTAACGTGCTATATCGTGTGTAACAAATAGTTATAAAGCTGGCCTAAATATTGTTATAGACCTAAATTGTGAACATTCGTAGGGAATGGTCTCTGTCATATGATATAATTCTATTGAACAGCTGTAAACAGCAACCAACGCATTTGACAGTTATAAAAGTAGAAGTCGCATGGCAGTGTTTATAATTACGTGTAGCGTAATAATACGTAATTAGTAACCAAAAGTAGAAATTTAGTAGGGCTTCATAAAAGGCCTAAGCTATCGTGAATCAACTAAATACAGTATTTGGTGGTAGTTGATCGTGTTGTAGGCATCTGCAGTGTATCTCGATATATTATTATATTGTTATCTTCTGTCATATGTAAAATTAACATTGCAAAGGGTCTGACCACTGATTCATGCGCAATACAAGTAAAATCGCGGAAATGTCGGGAATGTATATATGAATATTCATACTGTAATGTGTATAAAACAAGAAGCACGAACTTCAGTGGACATTGGCCATACGTCAACTCTTGAAAACGATTTTTTAGTAAATTCACTACCAACGTAATTGGGAGTCTGCATATAGGCTGTTCATGGTAAAGTCAGTACTTTTGAAACCGTAGTTACTTTTTCCTTTTAACCATTTTTTATCCTTTAACCACATTTTTTAAATAAGAATTTCCATGTAAGTAATAAACACAGTGTGTTTATGCCATCACATTCGGAAGTTAACGTCTTCGGCTACAGTAAAATGTATTTATTGACTACTATTCTTAATGAGAGGGCTTTCAAAACTACTCACTTTACCGTGAATAGCCTATACCAGTGTGCCCAACAACAACAAAGAAATTACAAATTTGATCAGTGCTTGGCCATTCATTTCTCTTATCGGGTAGTAGTCGAAAAGGGGATCGTTGGACATCTTTTTAATCCCCCCTCCACCATTTTTATCCCAATTAAAAGTCGTGAACTCTGTTACATAATCAGTCAACTTAAATTAACATTTTGTTTTATTTGGGAGGAGGGGGTTTAATTTTGAAGGAAGTTATAAAAAATAATTTTTTAAATATATATCACAGAAAATACATTTTTTTATTTAATTAGAATGATTGATAAACCACTGTCAAGAGAACATTACTACAGAGGGTATTGGGATGATGATTGATGGGTTAACATAAATGGGATACTATCGTTTGTATGGGTTTCTATTTTTTTTTTAGAGCACAACAGTATAAGATGGGGTTTATTGAACGTAAGGATTGTGTACACTCGTACATATGTAGTTATGGGAAGTGAATTTTTTTCCAAAGATATTTTTGCAACGTGAATGCGTTTACCAGCTGTTCTGGAAATGGCATCAACGTAACTAATTAGTTTCTACCTTCTTAGTGGTACGCCGTGTCTCGCAAGACATCGTCGTGTCCTGTGAGACGACAAACTGGACAGCATCTTTTACAAGCGCAGGATACAGGATCTCCTGTGTTGTACAACCAGGGGCCCGGGCGTGCCGGACATCACGTCCAGGTAGGCACGTGATGTAGCCCGCACGTACACACTCCCGCACGCTTCCTGGAACCCGCGTCTTGGCTAGGCTCACTTGTCGCGGCAAGTCGTAAAAGTCGTGGCCCTGCAAGTTGTCGAGTAGTCGGCTATTTCTTTTACGGCCCCTGACGTACACATCTCGGCGGTCAGGAACTTCAAGTCACGCTCCTGCATGCGGGGGAAGACTTCCATTTTAAAATAAATGTTGCCTATTAATTATAGAGAATTAGATCGTTGCTACTCTCTCCCGGGAGTGTTTTAACCTACATTCTGCGACAGCTAGTGACAGAGATGAAGAGTATCAAATCGAGGGGCTTAATACCGCGATCTTTGTGGTACAGCACACTGTATTAATTTAAAAAAATTGGAATTCGACTGCAGACAAAGAAAAATTTCTCGTCTACATTTGCTGGGACTTTGTTGATTACTTTAGTCACCGAATATCACTGAGTGAAATGTGACGTCTTCTGGTTGATAATGAGTTGTTGCATTGATTGTCCCGAGTATGGCTGTACGTTGTAGTATACAAATTTACTAGTGGCGTGTGGAATTAATTCTACGTGAGTAGCTTTACATAGATTGATACAAACTGTTCTAACTGACCTCCCCCTTTTTTTCCCACCTCTTCCAGAGAGTTCGAGGACTTTTTTTACATTAGTTCTGATCAATTATACAGGCCTATACAAGGCAACTCAGCGTGGCAACTTCCAAGACGGCCCTGAGGATTTTTTGGGTCTGCGACAAAGCTGCTTTTAAAGCCCCAGATTTTGAGGGCTTGGGTGAAAACAGTTTTCAGGCCCGATAATTGATGTCACGTTACGTAATTTCAGTATTACTTGCATTTCTTTATACGTTACCGGTTGAAAACACGTTACTTCGAAACATGTTAACCGTTTGCTATCAAGCTAATAGTTACAGTCATTTTGGGTAACTTTGTGCCAATTCAGGAAAACTTTGCACCACGCATTTCATTTTAATTGTAGATGTAGATTCCCCACCTTGATGTTTAACTTCCTAGTAAGCAGTTTAATGTATAAGTAACACGGAAAAGGGCACATAATCTTAGGGCCTTCAATTGAAACCATTTTAAGCAGGTGGTTCAAGTTTACCTTACTGGAGCAAAATTACCCAAAATGATTGTACTGGTGTTTTGTAATAAAGATAGTATTCTGCTCACATTAAACTATCCGTAGACCTACAAATATTTCCACTGCTAATAAATTGTTACTACAATTTTGATTAAATTCCAAACTTTTCTGATATGCGCCATTGAAGCTAATTCTGTAGAAAAAAAGACAAATCTCCGCAGTAATTATAAACTATTTAACTGTCACGAGCAGGCGACTGTTGAAAATGTTTTTAATCAAGGGCAGCGCTATGAACACAAATGGCTAGCTTCAAGGCCTGCACTTACATTACTACAGCTAGCCCGTAAACATCCATTGTATCTCGTCCAGTGCCTTTCCTAGCATTATGACGGCACTCTGGTATCGTGCGCGCAGTTTGATAATGAAGTCGGGCTGCTCGGAACGTGCTAGCAAGTGGATGATTTCGAGATGGCCGAGTCTGAATTGGATTGGATTGGAAAGGGCTTATTAACGTCCCGGTTGTTATGCTTGAAGGCTTGGCAGGGGACGGCTTATTAACTAACTTATGACCTAACGTAAACTAACACCCATGCCTTACCTGGGATTCGACCCCAGAACCTCCCGCGATCCAGACTGGCGGCGCACCAACCGACTGCGCCACGGGAGGTCGGCGGCTGAGTGTAAAGAAATGCTTGGAGAAGCCATTTTTAATCGTGAGCATAGGGGACGAATTGGCCCACGAAGGCCAGGCATTACCATGCACGGTAGTATAGGGAATTAAATGTTAAATTCGGACAAGGATCGCACAGTTTTTTTGTGGTAGTATCTTCAACTAAACATTTTTTTTACAGATCGAACGCATCTAGATTTGTAAACTGTTTTAATTTTTATTTTTTCAAATTCTAAATTCACTTTTTTATTATTTATAAAATGCAACAATTTATGAGAACTGAAAAAAAGTGCATTTAAAATATAAAAAATTAAAATTTGGAAGGCTTGCAAATCTAGATGCGTTCATTCTCTAACAAAAAAGCTTTAATTCAAAATACTGCCACAAAAGACGACTGTGAGATCTGTGCCCGGATTTAGAATGTAACTCCCTATACGCAGATGCATGTTGAAGCCTGGCCTTAAGACGCCATCACATGTTATGGGCGACTCTGCAACCGCTTGTCGGAAGTGGTGGTCGCGGGTTGGCGCAAGTGGGCGGCTATCAGTCTATGTTTGTTTCCAGTCGTTCCAGGATGTGCGGCCGTCCTTCTTCTGGACGACGACGCCTGCTCTTCCTCGGCGGTGTCGCTATTTTGAGGCGCGGGGCAGCTATCGCGCGCAACTTCCCAAGTGCACTCCAGATACACGCGCCGCCGTCCTGTTTTTAGTCCGAGTGGCCGTGGCAAGTCCGCCCGTAAACATTTATCTGCTGGGAGTGAGCGCGCCTCGTCGACTTGAGCCAGCGGCTGAGATAGCGTCTCGGCGCTGTGAGGCGCGGGAGACGCTCTTCGAAGCCGGAGTCCTGGACCAGCGTCTCAACGGTCATCGTCGGGCTGGTGCCTCTGAATCTGATCAACACCGTGGTTACTGTCGTGATGTTTGATGACACGTATATTTATTAGCAGGTTGCGGGTTCGGATTCTTGACACGCCATTAATGTTTCTGATAATTGCTCGTTTAGTATACTTTGGCAAGTAAATGCTGCCTTCTACCAAATTAATTTTCGAGTATTTTTAAAAAAGAGGACGTTGAAGCCCAATCAGAACTAATTATTCCATTCTTGCGTTTAACACATTTCCCTTTATGCGCATAGCGTAATAAGGGGGGATGGGAAGGGGGATTGCATACTACCTACACTTATATCCAAAAACTACACACTTGTCCATGATTTACTAGGGATTCGAACCCGGAAACTTGTGGTACTAACGTGCTTTAGCGAATGGTATGTTGCTATCTGACTTCAATGACATTGTCCCAAACTTGCACGGTGATTCAGATAGTACTGTTATGACGAACACAATATTTACACGCAGCCTTGCCTGGGTCTCGACCCCAGAATCCCCTGCGCCGTAAGCAGGCTGCACGCAGCCAACTGCACCACGGAGATCGGCGCCTACCTTGACCATGAAGATGGTTATCATATTTCCTCTCAGTTAATGAGTGGGCCAACACTTTCTACTATGTAACTCAACGCGATACAAATCAAAAAAGCAACATAAACTCTGGAACGGACGTACCGTAAATCTTTCTCGACACAGTCTCGACATAATTGGTCGGCACAAGCCTATAACGTTGTGTGAGTGAAGATATTTGGGCGGCTCTTAACATCGAGGTCTTGAAAGCCGGTGAGGGTGAAGCGAAGTGAGTATGGGGCAGCGCCGGAATGCAAGAGCGGGGAAACGGGAGATCCCCGAGAAAACACGCCGATCAGCGTCATCGTCCGGCACGATTCCCACATGCGAAAATCCGGTGTTGACCCCGCCGGGAATCGGACCCGAGGGAGGCGAGCAGTCTAACCTCTACACCGCCGCGGCCCCCTTGTCACATTAGAACGAGTCAAGAATGCTAGCCGTATGAGTAGAGACATTTCGTCGGTGAAGGTAGTTATAAGCTTGATTTCTCAGGCCATGTAAACAGTTGTGACAAGCAGTGGTGAAATATCTTTTTCGCTACCCTGGCCCCTTTTTTTTCTAAAACGTTCCTAGTTGTTACGCCATTGAACCGACAAGGACATTCCTGCCGTAGTGATGAACTTTTAAACGAGCCCAAAGGGTGGCATTGAGCCATCGACGTTATAAAATGTGACGCCCACAGTTGAGAAACAATGAGTGACCCGAAGAAACTCACTGACGATCGGCAAAATCGTGCGGAAATCCGGACTCTGTATTCGTCCGGAATCAACCACGCTGGCCGTACGATAACCAAGATTCTGTTTCCGATAACGATCACTCCTCTGTTTTGAAATTTACATTTGCGTGTCGGCATCGGGGATTGGAAGTGTGTATTTTGAGCTGTAGCGGTACCAGTGGGAAGTGAGGGCGCGCAAAACCATGAATAATGACCTACTATTTCGTTAAGAGCTGCCCCCTAGCAGATGAACATTTGTCTGGGCCCGTTTGCCCTACTCGTCCTCTGTTAATCCAGCTTTCCCTTTCTCTCCCCTATTTGCTGCGCCGATTGTGCGTTACCAGATAAATTACTTGCCGTAATCCCGGTTAAAGGGGAGCTGCGCGCGCAGCAAGGGGAATGTGATTACGCGCAGCTCCTCACACTTCCAGGGAAACTCTTTTCTCCCGGACGATAAAAAGAAATAACACTGTCGTCCACTGCGCCCTCTGGGGGCTAAGTCCGGTCTTTACCAGAGTTGATAGTCAGCTTTGCTCTGTGCTTTAACACTTAATTAAAGAAAATGGTGGGTAAAAGTAGTCTTTAAAGTCAGGATTACCTAAAGAGCTCCGTGCTAGGGGCTGTTTATATGCAAGTCCATTAAATCACTTAGCTTTGTTCAAAACTAGTTTCTTTTCGAGGCAACCCTTTGTTGGGTCGATTTTTTCGTGCTTTAATTTAGCTGATTTTTACTTCGAAGCACTGTATTTACAATTGTTTAAGTGGTTTATACAGTATTTTAGTTTTACTCCCAGTTCCCCCATTGGAATCGTCACGAAAGTAACGGGAATTTGACAAAGTAAAAAGTTATAAACTGGCCTGAAATCGATGTGGGTGGACACTGTTCGTGTTATAAGTCGGAAGCAAAATTGACAAACTTTTAATATAAAAGAAACTCAGAACGAAG
This sequence comes from Dryococelus australis, assembly GCA_029891345.1. Taxonomy (NCBI): domain Eukaryota; kingdom Metazoa; phylum Arthropoda; class Insecta; order Phasmatodea; family Phasmatidae; genus Dryococelus; species Dryococelus australis. The sequence continues at coordinate 75,896,106 of CM056996.1, forward strand.
ATTGCAACTTGATCCTGGATTTTTCAGAGATTTTTAGGTATGTCTGAGTAAAGTACTTTCTAAAGCCTTTCAAAGTTCTTGTATATGTTTAACTGGTAAATCAAGATGTAGTCCACCAAACGGTCGACAGCGTGTCAGTACATAACGATTAAAAAATTATTTACGTGTCATAGTGAATTATGCTTACGCACAGCTTCTATGAAACATTTGACGTCCGCAGATTAGTTCCCGTGTTGTATTTCGGTCTCTAGTGTGTGTTTTTTGAAAAATGTTTCAAACGGGCACGAGAACTCATGTTCTGGCGGCACAGAAGACTTTTATTCTAAATACTACGCCATTAAATTATAGGACCACCATTGAAAGCCTCGCAGAGGCGATTTGCCGATGCAAAGACTTGGCACTAGTGAGAGTGCCGTGCATAGAGGCGATTAAGCGAGTGATGCGCCTTCCAGGTTCGCCTTTAGCTCTTCCGCGCTTCAACACCTCGAACCCACTGAACATGTTCTTGAAAGCTGCAACCCTTCGAGGGTGTCGAGGCCTAGCAGTTAGCGACCTAGCTACGCACATTGAGTGGTATCAGCTTACTAATAACATTTAATAAGTGGTTCCAGCTTACTAATAACATTTAATAAATGATAAATATCCAAATATAAACTTTCGTTTTCTATTAGTGTCTCTAATGTGTGTATTAAAACAAATTAAAAAAACACCAATACGAGTTAATCACAAAGTTTGAAACTTTCGGGCACGTACTACTTAACATTACGCCATAAAATTATAGGGTGCTACTGAAATTCCTGTAGAGGCGATCTGACATTAATCTAAAACGAAAGTTACGACAAAATAGTGCATAAATCCGAGGCATGTTCCGTTTCTCCGTTTAAGGATGACTGGCAATGAAGTTCAAAAATGGCTCCTATAGGCTATTCACTGTTAAGTGAGCACTTAAGAAATTCATCTCATTTGGGGTAACAGTCAATAAATGTTTTGTTTTAACTTTAGACGTTAACTTCTTAGTGCAGTGAAATATACACACTGTTTATTACTTACATGACAATGTTTATTTTTAAAGGTAATTGAAGAATGAAAATATGGCTGAAAGGAAAAAGTAACTAGGGCCTCAAAAGTGCTCACTTTACCGTAAACAGCTTATAGCACCAGTTAGTTGTGTAAAACTCTTTCAATGGATTTTATCCCCCATCTCAATAACAGATTAATGTTTCCAGCTTGGCAATTTTTTAAACCCAAAATTACGTAGTAACGAAGAATTTGTGGTCAAGGATGGAGGTAGGTAATAGAATAGTAAGATGAGCATGGAGAGTTAGCAACAGCGTTGTAAAAATCGCAGCATGAAAAGTTAAAAATAATAAAGTATTTTCTGCAAAAGAAAAAAGCCAGAGTCGTGCATACTTATTGAGAGATGATAACAGCGCGGAACGGCTCGGAATTAAACCATTTTTGTAACTTGACTGCTCTCGTAAAGCCACGCTAATAAATGAAATTCTTGTCTCTATCACGTCTTTTGCAAGTCGCTCCCCGTCATTTCTGCAAAGCGGCACATGTGTACGCCATAGTTTCTCTTTCGCATTATGTTTCTTTTTATCTTTCCTCCCGTCCGCACAAGTAACGCGGCAATCGCATTGCACTGCGGAATGTGCAGCCCCCCCCCCCCCCCTTTTGACTAACTCCGTCGCCCCGGAATAATTCGCGATATTTTAATTAAAGAGCCGCTTGTGTTATACGGTCGTCGGCCCATTGTTGCCAACCGTCGGGGATATTAAATTTCTTTCCCGGGCGCAGCGACGCGATGAATCGGTGCCGGTCAGGGCAAGACCAACCATTTCGCCCGCCCCGGCCACGACTTGTCAACTTGCTACATTTTCAGTCTCCCCTTGCACCCCCCCCCCTCAATTCACTCTTTCCACCCTCGAGCGGTCTGATTAAAAGCCTCGTCCCAGTTTAATTTCTCCGGGAAAAGGGGAAGTTGGCAGGGGGTTGATTGCCGCTCCGCCGGTCGGGGAAAGGGTCGCCGGCCCCGTTCACGTGGCCTGGTCGGTCCATTGTGGTGCTTCAGCGGCGTCATCCCGTCGGCAGGACGACCTGCCGAGTATCCCCTTGGGGTAGTTGTCCTCTCACCCCCTTTTTCCCCGCCCCTTAATTAGTTTACTGTACGATCTCCGCAAATGGACACGTGTGAGGGACATACCACCCCCTCCCCCCGACCACCTTTTTGTAGGTCACACCTGATAGTTCTGCCATTACAGCGGCGTGTGGTGAACTGTTGCAAGATGAGCTGCGTTTTGCCCTGTGCTGTACCTTATCGTTTGCTAGTTCACACTTCGGCCACTTAAACGTTATAGTTAAGAGACCCGGAAATTCCGCGGTTTCATTCGAGGACAATTTAGGCGTCAAACATACTATGTACATTTGGCTTTCTATCGCAATTGGATGGCAGTTTGTAAGACACGCTCTGGAGGAATTTGAACCAATAACTGGCCTGCAAGTAAACTAGGACCGAATATCATTCTACCTGGTCTGTGATGAAACCGGGGCGTCAGCCAAAGAACAATTAACTGAGGCTCTTGTAAACAAATTATTGTGAAGTCTAGCTTCTTGCCAGATGAATCCGTGAAATTTACGGGTCTCTAGTTACAGTTCAGTGGACGTCACAGCACGTGTGTGATGGGCGCCTCGCCGATCTCTCGTGAGTGGCCGCAGTACATTCTAGTTTCTCCCCGCCCCGCTCTGGTTTACTGGTTCCTGCAGCGAGCGCCGAGTGTGTACAGCATTGAGCAAGAACCAGTTTGCCTTACAACACTTCGTCACACACCACTGGCTGCCAACGTAAACCAGGGGGAGAGGGGAACAATTAGGGTGTGGCTGCATTGGAGACACGCTTGTGGGTTTTACGTGAATGCGTCTGCGTTCATGGGAGATGTGAATTAAAATGACGCAATTGGCTGTTCACAGTAAACTGAGCACTTTTGAAAGCCATGCTTAAGATTTTCTTGTGTCCACATTGTGTATACTTTCGCCTTATGTAAAATTAACATTGCTATGGACCTCATTACTGTATTCATGCGTCGGTCAAGTTAATGTGTAAAATTATTAGAAAAGTTTATATGTAAAAATTAGCGAATTTTTTAAAATATTGACAGATTAAAAAAAAAAAGAAGGTGGAATAAATAATTTAAGTTATTACAAATGGTTATTTAACACTTTTTATTCGACGTTGAGATACGGAACTACTCTCCCTTCATTGTTACCAACTTTACTAGCCGCATGTCACTCAGTGCGCCCGTTTAAATATATGCAGGTAGGAGCAGTGACATTTTTCTAAGATTGATTTCAAAAGTGCTCACTTTTCGTCAACGGCCCTTAAAGAAATATATATTTTGCTTTTATGGTTTAAATTGGCAGATGTAGATGAGAGCTTTTTGTTAGTATCAAAATCAGGGCGCCAGCCCATCGGAGTCGCGAGACATAATGCCCGGAAATCTTCGCCTAGGCCCAAAACTGCCGCTAGTTGCCGCGGCCCCCACCCATGCCTCCTCAAGGTCACGCTCGCATCGTAGTCAGATACCCGATCAAACAAGACTACGTTTATTTCAACCAGTGTCGAAACGGATCGCCCTGTAAACGTTGTATCTACGTTTCTGTTCTGGTAGCCCACGTGTCGTATTTTAACCCTTTCAGACCCAGAGTACACATTTGTGTATATTACGCGCGTGTAGATAATTTTTGCTCTGCACTGCACACGGCGGAACTCGATATAGACCGTTCGCGGTAAAGTGAGCACTTTTTGAAGCTGTTTCTTCAGACATAATAAGCAATAAATACATTTCTTTGTAGCCTCGGACTTTTGGTTTTGGGTATGGAGAATGCATACACTGTGTTTATTACTCACACGGCAGGGTTTACATTAAAAAGTGGTGGAAGGATATAAATTGTGTGAAAGAAAAAAGTAACTAGGGCTTCAAAAGTGCTCACTTTACCGTAAACTGCCTATAGTCAATGATCTCGCCTGTGGGTAAATGATTCGCAAACCGTGCTACTTGGTCTTTAAGTCGTAATTGGTTCATATAATTGTAGCCGAACATATGGCCTACAGCTCATTGGCTGTGACAACGAAGCAAGTGTTGTGTCGACTTAAGTACAGCACACATCATAAACATTTTTGTTTGCAACACCTGAAACTCTAAATTATAGTGGGTCTAAAAGGGCTTATAGACGTATTCATATCAAAACAATTTCAGAGCACCAGTTGAAAGATGACAACATAATCGAACACCACCCGGGTATATACACACAAATTTTCTGTGAAAATTATTACGCACACACGCTAGCGTTAAGTCACTTGAGCGGTTAATTTACGTCGCTTTAATAATATTCTCTACTGACGCTAGACTTAATTATCGTAGGAAGCAGGACATTGTAATGAATCATGTTAGTGATAGTGTTATAAACGCGTGTTTAATAGATTGCGAATAATTTTTACACGTTACGATACAATAAAGCGATGGTATCAATTTCTGAAAATCAGTGTTTTTGTAAGTGATATTCTTGTGAAATTAGTGATGTTTTGTCCGCGAGTATCTTCAGACGCGTTCGCTCTCGGAGCCCGTGATGTTTGTTTTTACACCATGTGCCCATTTGTTTGAACTTTCGGAGAGTTTAATCGCGCACACACAAACCTTGAAAGTAAATGTTTGCCGTGGAAACCTCCGCGTTTATGGAGGGGGCGTAGCGACGCGTGGATGGTGGCGAAATGGAAGCCATCGGCAAACCCTGCGATTGCTGTTGTAAGGTAGTGACAATGTTTCACGTACAAGCAGAGGGTCATCCAATAGATCACTCTATAGGCTATTCACGGTTAAGTGAGCACTTTTGAAAGCCCTCTTATCTTGAATAATAGTCAATAAATATATTTTATTTTATCCTTAGACGTTGGCTTCCTAGTGCGGTGGAACATACACACTGTTTTTATTACTTACATAGCGATATTTATTTTAAAAAGGTGGTTAAAGGATAATAAATGGCTGAAAGGAAAAAGTAAGCAAGGCCTCAAAAGTGCTCACTTTACCTTTAACAGTGTATAACTAGGGCAATCTGAAACTCACACGTCCCGCGAACACTTAACAAGAGAAACCTATTGTTTATAATATTATTATTATTATTATTATTATTATTAAGGTAATTGTAGGACAGGCGAGAGGACAGCCACGGCAGTAACTGTCACCTCCGATACGTGAAGGCAGTTGCCAAGTGTTTTATAGACTCGGTATTTCGGATGAAACTGGACTAAGAGCGGAAGGGAAATTGTTGGTGGGTGATAAAAGGCAGACCGTTCCGATGCGATGCGTCGCGTCGAGTGTGTCTTAAATGAGGCGTTGTCGGGTTCGCAGTGGTGGCGACGAAAGAACCTACAATAATTAAAGGCCGGTTGTACCTCGGTTGTGTTTGTCCATGCAACAGTGGCGGGATGTTCCGACTGTCGCCCTCATTCTCTGTATAATGTACGTAGGTTGTTCATGGTAAACTGAGCACCTTTGAATGTCCTGCTCAAGATATGCTTTTACTCACGGTGTGTATTTTTGCACAGTATGTAAGATTGACATTGGGCCTGATCACTTAATTCGAGCGTCAATAAAATGAAGCTGTAATATTAGTAGAATGAATGAAGAGATTTGGACGGCTCTTAACATCGAGGTCTTGAGAGCCGATGAGAGCGATTGAGGTGAATATAGAGCAGCGCCCGGAATGAAAGTGCGGGGTAAACGGGAGATCCCCGAGAAAACCCGCCGACCAACGGCATCGTCCCGCACGATTCCCACATGCGAAAATCCGGAGTGACCCGACTGGTTATTCAACCCGGATCGCCTTGGTGGGAGGCGAGCACGCTAACCGCTCAGTCACCTTGGCCCCTAATATTAATAGAAAGTGAATATTTTACAAATGTACTAATTATTGCATTGTCGTACAGGGGAAAAAACGGAAAGCAAAATAAATAATTTCACCTAACCAAATTTACTGGGCTCGTGCCGGTGAGGATGTTCGTTTACATGTATGCAGGTGAAGGCAGTGGCAGTTTTTCAAAGGTTGACTTCAGATGTGCTCAATGATGTGTGAACAGCCTATATCATGTTCGCTGAGACTCGTCGTCACATCACCCTCCCTAGCGCGTCACATCGACCATTCGTAACGCTCGTATCGCAGAAGATCCATGCATCCTCTCTCCCTTGCCAAACACTGCGTGCGTGAGATAAACACGCGGCTCTCCGGGGAATGCCAATAGCTTCTTGTCACGGGAGGGAATGTTTCACTTCCACAAATTTGCTGCTGCTACGCTGCCAGTGGCCATCGCGACAGGTTGTTTAATATTTTCAGAAACACGGAATGTTTCACGTATGATGTTTTAACTTGCTGGCAAAGGCTGTTCACAATAAAGTAAGCACTTTTGAAATCAACCATAGAAAAAAGTCACTGCACCTACCTGCATATATTTTAACGGGCACCCTGAGTGACGATGAGTCTAGTAAAGTTGGTCACGATGGAGGGGAAAGAAGTTCCATATATTAACGTCGAACAAAAAGTGTTAGGTGACCATTTGTGATCACTCAAATTATTTCTCTCGCTTTCTATATTTTGTAATGCATTGAAGAGTAAAAATGAGCTGATTTATACTATATTTACTTTTCTAATTATTTCACTGCTTCGCTCGACCGACGCTTGGATAAAGTGATGAGGCCCATGGCAATGTTAATTTTACATGAGGCGGAAGAACATACAACGTGTATGCAAGAAGATCTTAAGCAGGGCTTTCATAAGTGCTCATTTTACCGTGAACATCCTATAGTTGTAAGGCGTAATTACTTTAATATTACATATATTCGTTTTAAGATTATAATAAAGTTTGTCTAATAATGTGCATTATTCTTTTAAGTTGGTTTAGTAATCCACAGTTCGACGTAGTCACAGATGCTTCGTTAATGCTATTAAAATCGAATTCAAGCTAATGCGATGTTATGTTCACGTTATTGCTGTACTCTATACTTTGCGTATTTCTGTGAAATTAATATATTGACTACTTTCAGTCTGAAAATTTCGATGTGAAGTTTAGTGGTTCATAAAAATAAGTGTGATGGGGATTTCTGTATGAAATGTAAGGTATCTAACCGCCTAATTTTTATTTGTATATAACCAACAAATCATTAGTCAACTGTATTTTTGTTCTTATGTAGATCTGCACGACCAGCTATTGCTCTGATGAAATAAAATTATGTGTTATAAGAATTTTAACGTATAAGTAGGCATATATTCCTGTTATGTTTTGCTTTCAGATTATATTTTACGGATTTTTTTTTTTTTTAGCTTTAAAAGCTTTAGCTAGTAGGCCTATATGTAGTTTGAACATACAAAGTTTTCGAAGGAATATCTGCTTCGTGTTTAAAATCTGGAAAAATATTTTCATGTTCTTATTTCGCCCCTACGATTCTACTGTTTTCTTGCGTGATTTGGCTGTTCAGTGCAAAGTGGAGGAAATCTAGGATTGTCTCCGACAGTGACCCAGTTAGCTATAGAATATTGAGCTGTATGTTTTGCATTTCTTTTTCTTCTGCCAGTGTACGTGTCAAAATTGCACGCGACTAGTTTTCCTCCCTTTTGTATTCACGGTCAGCCCTACACTGCGTGGTATTGAGCGACTGCTTCTTATTTTTTTACGCGTAGCTAAGGAAGTGTTATTTTCTTACAAATTTTACGTTTACTTTGGCTGGAGTGTTGGCGTCGCAACAGCTTTTTATCCCAAGCGGCAGCCTAGCAGACGATCATATCAATCGCGCCCGCCACAGTTCTCACAGTGATTGTGGTAAGACGTGACGTGACGCGTCTTGGAACTGCATGTTCCCGATGTGGACAATTTGCTCAGAGCTGTATTATTTCCCGAGTTTCCGTATAATATTATTGTATTCGCAAGGACGTGCTTAAAATTGCACTTGCCAAATTTCAAACGTAACTTTTGTTAAAAAAAAAAATAATGCACATGAATCGTAAGTTTGTATATTTTGTCCCAGATTTTCGTGTGTCCGTTCGCCATTAGCACCGCTGAACCTGTATATGTAGGGCCACCTGTTTTTCGCGAAAAGATTTCAGGACCACATGTACTCCAAAACACTGGAGCTCAGATTCACTTTTGTAATTGGCTGAATTTAACTGTCTGGCGTTGTAGGTGCCTGTCAGCGAATAACGGATACTAAGTGTCGGAGCTACCTAATTCTGATTGGCCACGTCAGGTAAGGACCTGTCTCCCGACAAAGACAAGTGGCCAATGACAAAATGAAAACTGCACGTATGCCATAGGAGTTTATTGTCTAGCCTTCGCGTGAATCTTTTCGCGAAAAACAGATGACCCTATGTATATGTTAAAATCAGCGAAGGTTGTTTATCTTCAGCAAACTTAACCTTACTGCCGCAATATATATTTTTGTTTAGCGTAGTCACAAGTGGTTCGTTGATGTGCTTAAAATCGGGTTTACACCATTGCGAAGTTTTGCTTGCCTTATTAGTTCATCGTTTTTTTCGAGGTCATGGCGAACTAAGGACTTCCCTTCGACCACAAATTTCCGGGTTCGAATCCTTGGTAAGATTGTGGATTTAAGTCGTTTTTAGATATACATAGTCGCGTCCTTTATGCAGTTGGTACTCCCTCAGTGGCGTGTGGCGAACTATTGCAGATTAAGCAGGCGTTAGTTTTGTGATGTACTCTGGTGCTTGCTAGTTTACACTTCCACCAGTAAAACGTAGCTCGGCAGCTGACGCCACAGGGCGTGTGTAATGGCTCCCTTGCTGCTCGCTTGTAAGTGGAACAGAATACATTCAGTTTCCCTTGGCTGAACAGTGGTTACTGGCTCCTGCAGCGTGCACCAAGAAAGTACAGCAGCGAGTAAGAACCAGCTTACCTTGAAGCAGTTCACCACACGCCACTAGTCCGAATCTCAGCCTGTAGAACCCGGAACGCTGATGGTTCGATATTACGTGAGGATGTCATGGTTGCTGTCACGTGAAGTCCTGTCATGTCACTTGGATATCGTCAACTGTAGTGCTGCCATGCACTGACAGCACGGGACAAGTAATTGAGAAATAAATACCAACATCCACTTGCAAGGAAATTTTAGAGGAAAAAACGTATTTCTGGACGCGCCACCAAAATGCAGTGCGTGAGGGTTTTCGACAGGAGTCTACGTTGGAATAATATTTTTGCACCTCGGAAATTTCTATTTTTTATTTCGTGTTCCTCGCGTCTGACACATGCGTCATTGCTATGCGCTGACGTGTTTCCATATCCCGCGTGTACTTAGATCTGTTCATGGTTCGTGAGCTAACGAGCTCAGAAACGTACTATTTTTAGGCAAATCCCAGGTGTTTGTCGTAAATCTAGGATTCACGATGAAACGCAGAGGTTATAGATGTTTCGTCCTCAGCCGAGGAGACGTTTCAACCTTCAGGGACTTGTGAAAGGGGCTGCTATGACCAGGCCAGTTCGTCGTTTCGATGTGAGCAGAACCAGATTAACGCTCAGGGCCGTCAGATATCTCTCAAACCCTTTTATTCAGCTAAAAATGTTAGGTAAATTTTAGTATATCGTAGGTTTTGTAGTAACAACGAGCTCCAAAACAAGGCTGTTAGGCCGAGGTAGTCCAGCGCGAAAGGTTCTGAGGGGCGAAAACATCGTCGCAAGCTAGACGCTCGTGAGTTGTGGTTTGTTTGTCGGGGTGGCGTTGTTGGTTATCTCTCTCCCTCCTCACCCCTTTCTTCCTCGCTAACCACGTCGCCCGACGAGGGAAGGAAACTTTTGGGACGTGTCCATTTCCGGCGGCCGGCCGAACGCCGCCCCATACATCATCCCTTATCGCTGTCACGAGGGACCAGAGGGGATGCGCGCAATGCTGCCGCTGCCCCCGGGGTTGAAGGGCGACTGACGTCAACAGGGTAGAGGGAGGGAAAATCGATATTATTACTGAGGTTGGCGGACACGCGCGACGAAAATCATTTCAGCCACTGCTGTGTTCCCCATTCTAATCAGCCTCCAAGAACAACCTTACCTGAGGTTGTAATTGGGTGCAAGTCGTTTTATCAATAGTTTTGAAGAATTTTTTCTGGCCATAATCAGTAGTTAGGCACCATAGCTACATCGTGAAACTACGTAGGGATGTAAAAAAATTTTTTATGTTTGTGTGTATGTATGCACGTGTTCAGTGTGAAATTATATGTATGTATGAAATTATATGTATGTATGCGTTAATGCAAATAAATATCTTCACATGTATATAATGAATGTTTTCGCCTAATACCTGTCAGGTCTTCAGCGTTCGGTGGACTTGTTTATATACCCAATAATCACGTCTTAACTTTAATGGGTTCTCGGTACTGAAGTGTGCATGTTGCTGTTTTTTGTGTTAATTATCCCATTTATTAATGTTTAGTAAGGACTGCTAATTTTTTTTTCGTAGTGACTGTTAATTCGTAAGCACTAATTTTTTTTTTTCTGAATTGTAATAAGAAAGTGTTGAACAGTGAAGAAATGGGTGGGTGTGAGAGAAGGCAAAAATATCTTAACTGTGCCAAACAATACGATTTATTATTATCATCATTATCAGATTGTTACAAACAAGGAAATGCAATTTCATTCTCTCACCGCCATTTATGTATTTTTCTTTAGAAAACATTTCCGGTGTATGATACATTTTTAACGCATTAATTTGCTCCTTTTTGCTGTGGTCCTGTGGACAGAAATGTGAAACTATACATCTCCACTTCGTCAAATCTCCACAGGTTTCACTTATTTATTAATTAATTTCCTGAGTTACTCGCCACTAGGATTTCCTGTATTTGATTAATGTTCTATCTGAGTAAGCGTGAAATCAGTTGAAATTATTTTTGGTGCAAATTTTCTGTAAAAGATATTTCGCGAGGAAAAAAAAATTATAGGTATAGTTTGAAGCTGCGAGAAGCTATTCTAACGGTAAAAATTTCGTGTTCTCGAAGAGTAATGTACTTTCACGGGTAGAAATTATTTATAAGAACCAATAAACTTCGACTAGCTGTTGAAAGTAACCCCAAATCAAATTAATTTTATGGGTTATTTTGTGGTGGTAATCATTACACGGCAGTGCGTGTATGTGACGAGTAGAAAGTTAAAGATGATTCTAAACTTACCCGTGGCACGACTGAATTTGTGTTTAGAGTCAGAATATAAGTGGTTTTGAATTTTATTATGGTCAGTTTTGCGCATGTTGTAATGCAAACAGATCAGTAAATTTTAGCTGTGAGAGCTGCTTATGTCCTGTTTGTTTCACGAATATGCATCCACCAAATTATAAAGTTACTGTTGCTACGTGCCTAGTGACTATTATAATTGTAATGTTTACGAAATAAAGTTATTTCTGTTCCAACCGATCTCAACATTATTTTAATTTTTTCTTTAAGACATCAATATTTTTTTAAATGTTAGTACCGAATCATTTTGTGCCGTAGAGGGAATATGTGTAGACCTGAAGAATTCGCGATTTCATTTTGGGACACGCCAGAATTCAAAACTCGAACGTTTGTATTGCTTGTGCTATTGGTTCAATCGTTAGTTTACACCTCCTGGACAACTCTGAGCCAATAATAAACACACGATAAAGTGTAGACCCAATTAGTGTCTTCCGCTAATACAACAAGCAAAATATGAACAGTGATACTTGCATGATTTTACATACGACAATTGAGTGTAGCCTACAGGTCATTGAACTCGCGAATTTTTCACGTCTCTAGATATGGGGTATTATAAGCGTGCGAGTTACGCGCTCTTCCGTGCCTCAACATTGGACTGCTTTTCCGCCAGTAACATTGTCAGAAAAAAAAAAGCGTAGAACGGTTCAGAGGTTATACAACTGTTCATGCAAGTACTTTGAGATGTTTGTGTACGGTATCCTGCCTAGTTTTAATGCTGCTAGAGTACATGCAAGTTGATCGAAGAATTTCACTCGTGTAAAACGGCGAGTCTGTTGAACACTGAACAGTAAACAAACGCGTTCATCTGTGTTGACCACGTGACTTCGGCAGCTGTACAGGCGATGGGTAAATCAATGTCGGGGATATCCGTAGAATGCGAAGATCGGTCTTAACTTCATCTGTAGTCTGGGTTGTACCCGTAATATCTACAGCAAGTATTAACTGTACTTAATTGTTACTGAAATGTTGTAAGGAAATTACAGAATTCGCTGTTGTAGAACAGAACGTTTGAACTGTAAAGCGATTAGAAGCGGCGAAGTGCTAAGCTGTGGAAAAGATTTTGTCGAATCAAACGAAGTTTGGCGCAATCAAATTAATTGTTTCTCTTACTGAATGTTTAAAAAACATTTGCAGGCACACAGACCTCTTTCCAACTTTCTGCGTAATACTTAATTCAGAACACTTCGCACTTGGAAGAAGTGGTTCGCTTTGAATGCCATCATAATCATAAAATTTGGATTTTTAATATTTGTTTTCCTTATTTATCCATGTAATACATTCAGTATATTAAAACAGTTCAGCTGATAGTCACCGAATTATATCAAACTCACTGCATTTACAGTTTTTTTATATAATGTTTTGATAAAATTTTTGTTTATTAATGCTTGCCAGACTTGGTATCTAATGAGAGTTCGTGTTTAGTAAAATTTCTATCGTAATTTCTAATATCGCATTTTGATAATTTTTTAAGTAAATTAAATTTTCGTGTTGCTTTTATACTGTTATATTTTTATTTGTGGAGTTGTGCCGGTATGTAGTAACTGTGTGCTCGTAATATTTAATTGATTGCAGTGTAGTTTCCCAGACACTGGATCTTATGTACGTTTATAATAAAAAGAGCGCGCTCAGGTCTCCTTTTTTTCACGTAAAATCAGTTTTGGAAAACAAATGTATCAATAATTATGACTTTGTAGTCACTATAAAACACACTGTTTAATGCGCTACATGCGGAGACTTGCTACTGTCATCGGTGTGTATTTTACCAGCGCAATTAATGTGCCTTTAATGTAACGTGAATTACCGTGCTTATTTCACGCATTTTTACTCGCCAGTATTTGCAGAATGTTTCGGACACAACATTTTGTAATGCGGTTCCGCAATTTACATGTGCGCCGATTGAGGTATTCCGTATACCGCGGTTCGTAAATCCACGGCCCCAGCAGGCGAGTTGAAATAACCGTTAACAAGACTGTTTACGTTTACATCTCGGCGTTTTTACACTCTCGGCTGCAGTTTTGACGCTCGTGCTCGCTTCCGAGAGGCGTTTCTCGTAGCCGTGGGTTACTTTATCGCCGAGGTGCCGGAGTAAAAACGAGAAACTTATGGATTTTTAGGAGGGTATGGGGAAGGAAGTGGCGGGAATATATACATTTTTATGTTGCCTACTCTCTGTCTCTCTCTCTCGTTCGGCGCCCTGCGAACGGGGTAAATGCACACGGATCTCTTCTCCATAGACGTCCTGCGAGGTTTGAATATACAATTCGGCCGGCGCTGGCGGGGCGCCGCAGATACGGCATCGCTGCCGCCCGCGTCAGGAGTTGAGGCCGGTGTTGGTTTTGGACCTGAGTGGGGTAGGGGATGAAATGTTTTCGAGGGAGTGTGTAAGGGATTTATGGGGCTGGGTGAGGAGGTTACGGCGCACCTTTCCTTTCTCGGGCCGTAAACACCGCTGTCGTGTCGTGAGGTGGAATATTTTGTTTGTTCGTAAACTGTACAAACGTTGCCCGCTTATCTTGACGCATTGTCGGGGACGCCGCCTTTGCGTGCGTTGGCGGCGAAAGGGGGGAAAAGTCCGTGTGTGAAAGGCAGTCACGTTTCGTCCACGAATCAGGAACAATTAGCACCGAGGGTGGGATCAAGCATAGACTAAAGATGAGCTAGACCGCTTATTCGTATCCTGCGCATGTACCTATCAGTGGCCTACCCCAAAGGAACACAACGGTCCGAGTCACATGGTCATCAGTAATGAAAGCGTTTGTTTATTCTCAATTTTAAAAGGACAAGCTCTTTATATGAATAAAAATTCCTGTTATCAATTTGAATCTAACCAAACAGCATTACAAATTGGTTAGAAGAAGTATACATACATTTCACACCACTTGTTTTTTAATCAGTGTTCTGATCTCAAATCCAATCCACGCCGTTTTTGCTAGTCGTGTTGGTATAAAAGCAGTTCAATGTTGAGACACGAATGCTGGTTGTGCGCAGCCAGTGAGATAGGTCATATTTAGTCTATGGACTCAAGCGGGAGGAAACAAGTATCAAAGAATGTTGAGATTTTTTGTAGCCAGTTGTATGGGGAGACGTAACGCCCCCGTGAAGTAATTATGTGTTATTTTTAATTGTACCGCACCAATTGTTTATTTGTCCTGGCACATGGCAATACTTTGTATACTGATATTTGTACAGTTAAAGACGAAAAAAAATTGTTCAGTACAACATCTGCTATAACAGATTTATCAGGACCTGAAAGATGCAAGACCGCCTGCCTACCTGGAACTACTTTGAGTTTGAGACACAGAAAACTCTGGAGCAATAAGGGCGACATTGCCACGCTTTTCCAATGCACCATCACAGGTAGGCTTTGAATTGGCATTCTGTGTTCTTGTCGTGCCGCGCATAACTGAAGGATTTCAACCTGCGACCCTAACATTTTATTCGTGGACATTCTGTAACATGGGTCAGTGCAGGTCTCGCGATTAAAGATATAATGTATTTGGCCCGTTTATTTTGAGATAAAGAGCTATGAAGAAGCCGGTTTTTGCTGCATTGGAATGCTACGAAACAGTGTTTGTAATGTTCCTGATATCTTGAAAACACTCGACAGGCATAGTCTGATTTGTGTATTAATTTCGTTAAACAGGAGTTGTGCACATTTTTAATAGTTTCATTTAAAAAATATGTCTTTTAAACAGACTGCAGTGCAAAATAAGCTCCTTGCAGTACTCTGGTCATTGTTTACGTTAAAATTCTTGCGAGAACCGGCAGATTTTTTTCAGGTGAATTATGTTCAGTTAACCGTGAATCTGATGCATTGTTAATTTTTTGTAACGTATTCAAATTATGTCCCTCACTGGGAGCATACAGTAGGAGGAAGAAAGGGAAACAGAAGGGCATAAGTTAATCAAAGACTAATTTAAATAGAAAATGGGAGAGCCCATTTTACTATGGTCTTTAACTCAAGGCATGTTACAATATGAATAATTTTGGCCAATGGATGAGACGGGGATAAGGAAAGTATGAGGCGTTTAGAGTGATTAAGTTAGAGCATATTGACGGGACTTACCGGGTCTCGCACCGTGGGATGCTGCATGGACCATTGGTCTCTCTGTCTGGCTCGCCACCACCGACTGCTCCTTCCCTGGTCCTCGTAGCTCCGTCCACACACTTCTCACCCCACCACGTGTGTTTGTGACGTCAAATATTATGATTGGTCCTCTCCGTGCCCTGTGGGTGGAGTCTTGTCGAGGGGATGTTATGCTTACTGCGGAAATCACTGAGTTAGCCGGACCCACATATTCAGTTGATATCGGCGCATTTTCTTGATGGTTTGCTGATTGCACTTTTGGCTCTGTGTTTTGAGTTCATGTTTTCCAAACTGTGTCCTCGATACTGCCGCTTCACTTAGGCGAAACCTTGCGTGACAAGGGGCTTCCATAACAACGTGCACCTGTAAAGCACTGAAGGCTTTTGGTGGCTGGGTTTCCAACTTAAAATTCCCGTTAACGTAAAAGGAATTGATTCCCATAATTTCAGATGTTTCAATTATTTTTGCTACAACTTCAATTTAGAAGGTTTATCGAAATCTTTAGTAGTGAAGAGCATAATAGCTTCACATATTAAAGTTATTAATTTTCCATTGTAACTGCTGAAGAGAAGTAAAGTTGTCATTCTGCGCCGTCCATTCGCATAGGCCATTATCGATCTGTCAAAAATGACAACTTAAAAATATGCACTATGTAATATGCGCCCTATCGGTCACTTAACGAAGATAGCAAATGTGTGCTACCAGGTCGTAGCGAAAAATAAAGAAAAATACAGAATGGCGGGGTTGAATTTAAATCAATATTATCAGTCTACCCTAACGAGTCGCTCAATTTTAAAATGCCATGGGAGCTGTATTTATAGCGTATCACGTGTTTCGTGTTTACCTTTGCCGCTGTTTACCTTCGTCGCTTCGGAATTTAAAATGACGTCCTTGTTTGTTTCATACGCACATCATAAATATTTTATTAGACACGTCTGTGTGAGCGCAACATTTCCACCCCCTCCCCCTCCCCGGCTATAAGCAAAACTGGCAGATTGTACTTTAAGTCCCAAGACTGTTTAAACATTCAAAGGTGCTGTCAGAAATGTTCAAGGCGCTCGTTTCGTTTAAAATTTCGCAGAGACTAGAAGATATTGAGTTTCCGTATTGAAATAAAAGGGCCTGGAACTAAAGCATTTGAACATGACGACTCCCTTTTAAAGCATTCTCTTTCTTACTCGTATTTTCCTGTACGTTTGTTCAACCTTAGTACATGTAGGTCTTCTGATTTATTTATGGGTGGTTAATACGGCGTGAATACGTGAATAATGAACTGATACAACTTCGGTATGTTGTATGCATATGTAAATAAACTTCACTGCAGTCCAAAGAATTGCATGTTTTTGTGTAAAAATAAGCCGGAGAAAATATTAGTTGATTGTCCGATTAACTCGCCGGTCTTTCACCCATATATGACCGAATTCGAACCCCGGTGGGTCCGAGTTCAGAGTTTTGCACATAGGAAACATGGCAGACGCCTTCTTTGGCCGGTGAATTTTCTCGGGCATCTCCATTTTGCCACCATTACATTCCGTCACTTCTTGCTCATATGATGTTACTTAACGTTCTGTATGCAATATAATAAGTAGTAGTTTCACGTATATTGTCACGTACAGACATTTTGTAGACAATAGGCATACCAGTTTTTCTTTCCTATAGCTGAATTTAAAACTGTTAACTGTTCAGTTAATACTTCGCCATTCTAGTTTGTAACGCACCTTTCAAGTTAGGTTAACCTGAACGCTGCGATGTGTATACAGTGAGGTTATCAGACAGAAAGTATTGGAAGCCATTAAAAGGAGCGTGTCACATTAGTATGTGATTTATTTTTTCCCATTTGCATAGCTATCCCGCGAATTATATGTTCTAATGATTGCATCCAGCTAATATAGGCAACGTAATTTGAAGAACTAAATTTGAGGTGCCACAATTCCTCAGGTGATGCAGTTATTTAGTGACGTTTAATATTTGGTTGGACTGCACAACATTTTCTCACTATTCGAAAGAGGAAATCCTGCTAAAATATACCACTGTAAAAGGGTAACAAACAGGTGTCATGGCGTTACAGCCTGGAAGCCATAGTTAAACCACAACCACAACCTACCCAGCTCACATGAGCAGTTCAATTTGACTTTGTTTCTGTGGGACCTGAGGGCGACGAACATGTTTAATTAACGTAAACCTAGACATGCTACGCACATCGTGCCTTGACCCAAGATTCAAATCATTTTGATCTCACCGTAACGTCGGTTTGCGCTGAGCGACCAATCTTATTATGGTTGTAATTTATGCAAGTAAAATTTTAATATATGCTATCATTTAGATTGAAGAACTATATAAAAACACCTGAATTTTTATTTTGGGTTGGCTTCATCACTTTTAAGTTTCTTATATTGGTAATATTTTCGGGGAAAAAATTGTCCTTCGAAATATTGAGATTAAAAATATGTTTAGAAATAGAATGAGATTAAAAGAATTTTTGTGGAGTTCAATCTTCGACCGTAGTTTCTACGTCGTGTCTCAGCAGAGGTTACCAAATCAAATTCTCAATTTCTTTCTCTCCTGTATTATTTAGTTTGTGACAAGTTACGGCATAACTTTTTAATCACTGGTTCCACAGTCACCACAGCTCCCCCCTCTCCCTCCACGAAATGCCACACGAAGTTTCCTCTCTTACGCCGTCCCTGTACTACCCTTCCCTTCCCTACCTCCCCCCGCCCTTTTTACTCACACACACACACACACACACACTCTCTCTCTCTCTCTCTCTCTCTCTCTCTCTCTCTCTCTCTCTCTCTCTCTCTCTCTCTCTCCCCCCCCCCTCTGCCTATCTTCCTATCTACCAATACGCCGGAAGTCAATACCTGGGACGTTATTATCGGCTCTGCTGCCTGCCGGACTTTCCACGGCATCCACTTTTCCCGACCCGCATTTCAGTTCCGCTCCGACCCGCCGTTGTGTGCACGTATATTGCGGCAGTGGTCATAACCCAGGCGAGTCGATAGCACTTCCATCAGACCCTCCGCGTATATTGTCGCTCTGTCGTCGCTACAACCTCCCCCCCCCCCCCCTTCTCCCTAGTACATCCCACGCCATCCGAGATTTTGATCAACAGTGACCGCAACCAGCCCCTCCCCCCACCAAACCTAACAAACCCCTATCGTCCTAGTCCCCTACCGGTCACCCTGGAGAAATCAGCACATCTGCGTCGTGGGCGGGCAGGGGAGGAAAAACACACACACACTTTTATGAACGTATTGAACTGGTTATTGCTTCCTACAGCTCTGGGAATTTTTCATCCGTGGAAACAGCGGGACGGTGGCCATTTATCGCTTTCGTCAGACGAAAAATTTCAAAATCTACTGACACGTGTAGCAAGACATAATCCACTGCACAACTCTCCGAAGATGTGCTGTCTGAGAACGGTGAAGTTTTTATTTTTATTACTTTTTTAGTTAAAAATCGCATTCTGAATGCTTTCATCTGCTCTGCGTTATCAGTCCTTGTAAGGAGTTCGCTTTGATCGGTCGGTAAGTGGTGTTCTATAGCCATAGTAGCACGGCGTTCGAATGATTTTTTTGCTTGCAGTATTTTTAGAGCTTAGATTTAAGAAACGTTTCACGTTGTCAGAGAGGCTTGAATTGCTGGTTCTTCTCTCAAGCGTGTTTTTTTAAAGGAAGGCGGCTAAACATTAATTAATGATTCCCGGGCATAAAATTTCTGTAAGTACGATGCAGTAAAAAGACTGTTCACGGTAAAGGGAGATTTTCTGAAATCTTTTCCTGTAGTAATGTTCACTTGGGAGTGGTTACTAGAATTATTTTCCTTATTGAAATGTAATCACTAATAAAAGTAATACCTACCAATCTAATAATTGTTATTAGTATAATTTTCGAAACTAAATTATTAAATGTTCCTCTTGAGCCCTCACTTTCAATATATCACATATCATTATAAACATATAAACAATAACATAATCTCGTATATCGATGTCGTCCGACACACAAAGAAATATTACAGATACGCATAAGAACAAATAAACCAAAGGAACAACACCTACACTGTACAAAACCATACACAAACAACATTAGACTGCGACCATCACAACACAGACACAAACATCAAACACACGACGGACACCTCGCCCCCTCTGTCTCCGGAGAGGATGGAGGTGTGAGGCCTCAAGGGTGGAGGCAGATAAATTTTTTCACTTTTGACATTTTAAAATTATAACGTAACCTTTTTCTTTAAGATTATAACTAAATATAATTTTAAGCCTCTATAGTTTTGAAATTTAACTTGTTTTTAATTTTTATAACACGACAAGTTTTATGTTTCGACTATTTTTCAAATTCATTTAAATTCAAATAACTAAGACCAGTTATTATGGCCTTCAGCTGGGTACTAGTACCATTTTAATATGTTCTGTTGTGTTCTGAAATCGGATGTTCCTAAAAATAATATACATTGTCCATGACTAACTATACATACACGCCACAGTACAAGTGGCATGTAAGCTTCAAGTTAAGTTAGTAGTGGTAAGACTTGACGTAGACCCCTACTGCGAATGTAATGTTTGAATTTACGGCAACTCAAGTTATTGTTTCCAGTTTTGACATATTATAGTATGGATTTGCGTTTTAATAACGCATGTACATTTCTAACAATTCCACGGTTCCAGTTAGATGTCGAATGAATAAATCCATCATGCCCAATACACCCTGTTAATTTTAGGCCTACATTTGGTGGAAGGATACCCAATGAGAAGCAAAGTATATCCTAAACAAGGCTTTCAGAAGCGTCCAGTCAATACTGTGAATAGCCTATACGTATAGTGATCTGGAACAAGACTTATTGTCACTGGCTATAAGAAGACAGGATCGCCACTCTCAGATCCATACTGCACGTTGCACGACTGCAAGGTTGGATGGTTTGCACAAAGAGGCGAAAAGGCATCCGATTTGCGTGCCATTGTCGCCTTTATCGCACTCGCATTTGATATCCCCCGAGCACGGAAATTCCTCCAAAGTGGCGCGTCCTCACGTTAAAGTGAGCACTTTGAAATGAACCTTAGAAAAAAGTCACTGCCTCTGCCTGCATATATTTTAACGGGCGCACTGAGTGACATGCACCCGGTAAAGTTGGTAGTTATGGATGGGTAGTAGTTCCATATCTTAACGTCGAATGAAACGTGTTACGTTAGCATTATGATACGTATGACGAATACGGGTTTGTTTCAGAAAGTAGCACGAGCGTACTATTGCATAATAATTTATTAATTAAATCTGAGGTCCTTTACTGGCATATCGTTAGAATCCACGGGAGACCACTGCCTCGCCATAAAGTAGCGTAAATCATTAGTAATTATGTGAGCTCAAGTCACTGAATTAGGCTTCTGGGTGCTTTCAGTAAGCCCGATATGGCCATAAACACTTATTCGATTTCAAAGTTCCCTTTTATGTTTATAATATTTTTCGCAGATTCAGTTCTTGGGTGCAGACCTCGGTAGAATGCAGCCAACAATTTCGAATTCAGTGTAGAAGAAAATGGTATCAATCCTCTATCATAAGGAGTTAAACAATTTCCATGGCCGTTAGAAAAGTCTCTCATTGCCGTAGGCTGATCTTCATCTGCAATAATATTCATGAGTAAAAGATGCGTGTTCTACAGAACGGGACATCCAATGTTTTTCATGAGTTTTCTAAGCATGTGAACGTTTTAAAAAAATTGCGAAATAAACGCAATGATTGAGCCTTTCTGTAAATCAAACTTTTTGCAGTTACCTTAAAGTGGGGTTAAAGTGGTCAGCAGGAGTGAGATTAATCACACGGTCGCATGTTAAAACCAGGTATAGGTAGGGTGGGAATAATTAGCAGGGGTGGCATTGATAACATGAATGTTTCCTTTACATGTTTAGGTCGCGTACCATATCTGACATTGATATTAATAAAACATTTTCTTGTGCAGTCTCACCTCTGCTAATCAGTTGCACGCCATTCTGCGTTAGATAGCAAGACAAGGAAAAGTGTTACGGTTTCACGTCGCTCTGTTATGCGATTAATGACTGAAGACGACGAGGTTTTCATGTTTCTATTGGGTTCCGAAGCACGTGAGACCGACTTTGTGCTCATTAATCTAATGGTGAGAAGTTAGGCGCACCATTACCGGCCAGCATTATATGTATGAGCGTGACGCCTTAGCCTGCACGGCCACTGAAGACACTACCAAAGGAAGCGCGCTACCGCTACGCCTTATGCCTGGTTCACATGTACGCCGATCACGCCGAACACCCAGAGCGGAAATCTAGAATAGCCATTAGAAACCGTCCTCGGGATCTGCACGACTCGCGCGGAAATCGAGGACGGTAGCTGATTGGCTGTTGTATTTTTCCGCTCTGTGTGTTCGGAGTGATCGGCGTGCATGTGAACCAGGCTTTGCAACCAAAACATCGGCAGCCATGATCTTTACCAGACGCTCACACTTGCGTGAAGCGCCAAAGTAGGCGTTAAGAAACTTCTTTTAATGCAAAATCCTGTGATCGAGATATCGAAGACGGCTTACCGAGCGCTTTTCCTTCCAGCTTTATCGCCTGATCGACGGCCACTTCTCCGCGTCCTTGTACGTGCAGGCATCATTATCCAGAGCCGGATCGACTCTCGGCGAACGGACCGGAGATACGTCGATCTCCCTGCGACATCCCCCACTGCTGCAGTGTGGGTCGCGCCAGCACCGACTAGATAGAAGTCCCGCGCGCACTGCTGTGACGTCATCACTTGTGGGCCATCATCCTGCGCAGGCGCGATACCAGACTGCGGGTTATAAGTTGACGACTGGCATACATCTTCGTGGCTTTACGTTGATTGTGTGTCATTTTTGCAAAGTGTTATATGTTTGCCACAGCAGATGTTAATAAAATGAGACGTGTCTTTTAACCACTGCATTAAAAAGGCGATTGTAATTCCATTATTAGGTGCCGATCCCCTGCTCTCCGCTTCAAAAAAGATTTTTTTTTCGAGCATTCCTTTGAAAATAATTTTGTTTACATTCTTGGCACACAAAACTATAGACTACCTGAAATAAAAGCATTGTTTCATGAAACAGTGCCAATTTTTTTAACAAACCCCCATCTATTAATTCCAAAAAAAAAAAAAAAAAAAAAACCTCCACTTTCGTGAAAAGTATTTAATTCTAGAGTGAATGTGTCTGAATTACATTACATTTATTACGGAAACGGTAACCTTGCGAGTGACGTGGCGCAGTGTAAACCACTAATGAGTGACACATTCGGGAGGACCCACGTTCAATTCCCGGTCCGGCCATCCTTGGTTTCGGTTTCCCGAAATCACTCGAGGTAAATGCTGGGGTAATTCCTTACTACAAGCAATGGCCGATTCCTTCCTCGTTCCTTATTCTCTAAGCAGCTTGGGTGGCCGTGGTGGTGTAGTGGTTAGACTACTTGCCTCCCACCGAGGCGGGGTCGCCCCCAGATTTTCGCGTGGGAATCGTGCCGGACGGTGTCACTGGCCGGCGGGTTTCCTCGGGGATCTCCCGTTCCCCCTGCCCTTGCATTCCAGCGCTGCTCCATACTCGCCTCTCTTCACCCTCATCGTCTCTCAAGACCTCGATGCTAAAAGCCTTCCAAATATCTCCACTTCACGTTCCTTGCTGTTTTCCTGCCACTTAGTCAGGACATTATCCCAGCTTTTTAGGCACGTCTGCAACGCACTTTTACGTTGGTTGCCGACTGATAAATTATACACGTGACATACATAACCCGTGCACCGTTAACTCTCTTCTCTAGCCGTAATTGTTATTACTGTAATTTTATTTAAATAGACGATAATACGTCCGAATAATCTTTATGTGTAAAATTTTGTCAATTTTCTACTTAGTCCTGATTTGTAACTTTTAAATGCTATGAAGACTGTTTCGTTAACTTCGCCACTGAACATAACGACGTAAATAACATATGACATCCAAAATTATGTTGTTTCTTTTAAACTGAGCTGTAGGGTTTTAAGTATACTCTATAAAGATTGATACTACAGCTGTACAAAATTTATGGGTAGCCGTTTTTGTTAGCATGTTATTGTACTTAAACAGCTCCTTGAAAATATCTACCATAACTGCAATCCCCATTCTTTCATGAATCGGCTGTGAATAATTTTAAAGGCAAGTTTTTCACTTACTCTGTTCCCCTATTCTGTCAAAATTATATATTACTCTTGAAATCGTGCATGAAATTGTAAGACTGTTGAACGACTAGAGTTCAAGATTCATCAGAAATAAATATCGTATGTTCCGGATCAGTTACTTGAAAACCACGCGCATGTAATCCGGCATTGTTTGGGGCAGGAAGTGGATGGTAGTGGCGTGTGAAGTGTTGCAAGGTAAGCTGGCGTTTGCTCACTGCTGTACATTATCGGTGCACGCAGCAGGAGCCAGTAACTACCGTGCAGCCTAGGGAAACTGAATGCATTCCGACCACTCTCAGCGAACAACAAAGGACTCATTACACGCGTCCTGTAGAGTCAGCTGCCGAGTTACGTTTTAGTGGCGGAAGTGTAAATTAGCAAGCAACAGGGTACAGCATAGAGCTTAAGCCAGCTTACCTTGCAACAGTTTACCATACGCCACTGGTGAGTGAGTGAAGAGATTTGGGCGGTTCTTAACATCGGGGTCTTGAGAACCGATGAGGGTGAAGCGAGGTGAGTATGGAGCAGCGCCGGAATTAACGGGCAGGGGAAACGGGAGATCCCCGAGGAACATCGTCCGGCACGGTTCCCACTTGCGAAAATCTGGATCCGGGACTGAGCCGGCCGGGATTGAACCCTGTTCGCCTTGGTGGGAGGCGAGCAGGCTATACGCTCTGCCACCGCGGCCCCACACGCCACTGGTGAATGGGTGCTTGGTGCGTAGAGCCCCCCCCCCCTCCTCCCGGGTAAGCCGGCTAGCTTGGCGCCGGGGCCGGTACAATGACGCCGGCAGGCGAACAATGGCGGGGCAGAAACTTGCTCCGGATGGGGCCGGGGCCAGAGTGCACGTCCGCAGTCCGGGGGGCGAAACTTTGCTCCGGCCTCCGGGGCTACTGTTTGTGTTTTCGGAGGGGTCGGCGCGGGATGATGGTTAGCGGTGTCTTCTCCTCCGGGAGACGCCTCTTGCCGCGCGGTTGGTGAAAATGCCCAACACGACCGCATCATTGATGAAACACTGACTTCGGATGGCGAGGGCACCCACTTGCTATAGTATATTCGCGGTTTCTTCACACTTATTGAATCAGACATGTGATAAATCACCTCCTGTATAATGTGATTGGTTGTTTCCTAAATATGCCATGTATCACAAACGTTTTATACTTGTGTTAACATAAAAGTACGATTTTTTGTTAAATAAAGCTCTTAATTATAATTTATTTATAAATTGAATTATTTCACTTTTAAATAATATTTAAAAAAATCGGGAAGAAAATAGGTGTGTTGGTATTGCTTGGTAGAAATAGTTCTTATGTAAAGAGTGCTCACGAATGTAGTGCGCTGTCCCTTTGTTGTAATTTTCTAGAACTGGTTAAACTCTTGTTTGCTATGAGGCGGTGGAATATTCTGGAAGTAAAACTTTAGCAGGGCTTCTGAAAAATTGAAAGTAACCGCACATGGGAATTACGACAAATACTTCAAAAAAATTACTTTACAGTATAATAAAAATACGTCGTAGTTTAAAGCAGTCAAATATTTTTGTAGGAATTAAAGGTCAGTGGATAACTTTAACAGTAATTGATGACAAACTTAGTGGGCAAAAGAGGGTGAGTTTTGCAGCCCCAATATCAGCTATCCCATGGCTACGACCCTGACTTGACGCATGCGCAGTACGCTTCATAAGCTACAGTATGTGCCAGAAACCTTCAGACACATGCGATACCCTGCGTCTCCCTTTCCTTTAGTGGAAACAGTTTTGAACATATAAAACATTAGCAGCTGTGTCTAAAACGCTAACAACCTGTCAGGAAGCACAATGAGCATATTTTCCGAAAAGTTTTGTGAAAGTATGGGACACACAGATCTTCTTGTTATATTTCGAGCCCAAAATATATTTTCTCTAAAAACTGCCCTTTAAAATGCTAGTACAAAAGCATATATAAACAAATGTATTACGAACTTGATTAAAATATGAGATCACACAGATCATACAGTCAATTACTGAATCCCCTTTACATTAATATAAACCCGTTAAAAATGCTACTCCCCCCAACCCCCGCAGGCCTCCTTCTATACTCCATCGGAACATAAGTTTCGCAATCCCTGCCGGGTAGTATCCACTCCATCTTCGAATTTTCTTACAAATCTTCGCAATGAAAATGTATGACCAGAAAAAAATAAATAAAAGCTAGACATGACATGGACCACTACTTAACGATTTTTTTTTTTTTTTAATTTGTAGGGTTTCAAATATACATGTATTTTCCCATGTGGGACTGATATTATTAAATAATTAGATTATGTTTGATTACGGTTACAGATGTGACAATAATCATGTAAGAAAAATAAGTGGGATTTAGAAATAACTGTTCAAATGTTCCCTATGTCATGACTAGCTTGGTTTTTAAATATTGACTCCGAAAATTAAGTTAATGAGGAAAATACGTAAATCCAAGATAGCAAGGATACCCCCCTCCCCCATTAAGAGTTTCTCGGTCTGCTCTGCCTGGAAGTAGAAAGACGCCCTTATTTGTTCCAAACACCGTACACAAAAAAAAGTCTCTATAACATTTTCGAAATATTCTTGAACTCCGCTGGTCGGTTAATTCGTGATGTCACAGGCAGCAAGCATGTCCAGCAGAAGCATTCAAGGTGAGGGGAAGGGAAGGAGTAAAATGATGCGATCGTAGGGCGAACACACTTCCAGCTCGACACATGCAGACCAGTTCGTCAGCGGGTCGCACCCAGTCATAAGTGTCTATTCGGAGACCGTCATTCAGGTATGGTCCCTTGCGTAGGTTGAAAACTTATCTTGTAAATTGTAAGTATTCGTGTAGGTCAACGTCAATGGCGTGACAACATTCACAACGATTATGGAAATAAAGAAAATTATTTAATGCAACTTTGCACTTATAAACGGAAAATGTGGCTGGCTGACTACCACAATAGACAGAACCTACAAAAACGTCAAGCATGAAAGTTAATTTTCTCTAATTTGCCCATTTATTTATTTAAAACGTTTTCGGGCATTTTACCAGGATAAATTTTTGTGATAAGGGGGCCAGCGGTAAACATACCTCTTTATTTAGTTAATTGTGTGTATAGCCTATTGACTCTTTTTTTTAATAGGACATTTAAAAAATCACCCCATGTATGATGTTTTTTGGTTGTTCCCTATATATGTCGTTTGTCACGAACGTTTCATATTTGTGTTAATATAAAATTACCTTATTATTGGCTAAATAGAATCGTTACTTATATTTTATTTATAAATGATATTTTATATATAATTTAAATGAAAAAAAAAACAGGGAGAAAATAGACGTGTTGCTAATGTTTAGTAAGAAATAATTCTTATGCAAAATTATATTACACTGAGTACGCACGCACGAATGCAGTGCGCTGTCTCTTTGGTGTAGTTCCCTAGACTTGGTTATGCTTATGCTTTGTTTACACGAGGCGGAAGAATATCCTGGAAGTATAACTTGAGCAGGGCTTCAGAAAAGTGTGAAGTAACCGTGCATGGATTATATGCGTGAAGGTATTTTGACACAAAATTCGCGTGAGTAAACTTTCGTGCCAGCCCTAGCACTAAATGTCCATCAAAGGTTTCAACGTTATGTACGCCGATAAATTTAACTTAACGGTGTGCGCCTGCTGCTACAGCAGAATGAATTTCCTGCCGCTCCATGGACGTAGGCGACCGTTCCGACTGCTGTCAAGACAAACTTCAGCTTGGCTTTGGGAACTTCATATCCAACTCTCGTGCCTGTTTTATAAGGCTTCTATCGGATGGAGTCGGATCTCTCATTAAATTAGTAACCCATTTAGCAGACGGGACCCTAAAAAGGAAATCGCAACTTTGTGCACAAATCCACATATGCTAATATAATACACTCCGTGTAACTTGTTGCTTGTGCTCACGGTTTCATTGTTTCCCGGATGAAATCGCACCGTAATTTTTCTTCCAAACGTACGATCTCTAGAATCCCCGTAAAATATCCTACATTACAAAATCACTTTATTTGCGTCAACACACCTTTTTAGTTGCCGCAAAAATAAATAGGTTTCCCATAATCTAAATATTTGTTCATTGTGTATATTAATGGCAATAACCTTGTATTGTGGTTTCAGTAGTTCAGCAGTATCTTTTGTGATAAATTCGGTTACTGAACTTAGAAGGTTAAACCTTTATGAAAATGAGCTAAGAAATTTGTTATTTTGTTACGTAGCATTTAGAAAGTTACGTTAGGTGCGAAAAACTGCAATGAACGAAAGAAAAAGCTTAATATCACGTAACCAATATTTTTGGTATACATCAACATTTATTTACTGTATAGAAAATCACCTCAAGGAATTGTTTTTTTCTTTCCAAAAAAAATAATATTGCCAAAATGAATTATAAAATTTTTATTAACAAAGGACGTAAGTTTCTTTAGCATTCCCTTTGAATTAAAGTAAGATTGTGTTAGTTTAAACAAAACCATCTTTTGCTCTACATAAATGTTCGAACGCATTTTTTTACGGTGTAAAAAGTTGTAACTATAAATATTGCTACAAAACGGAGGAATTTGTCGCCGAACCAGTAGATTTTGCTTCTCTGGAAACACTAAAATCAAACATATTATCCCAGTGCCGGTATTTCTCCAATTTCGTAATGATTCCTCCTTATTTCCAGTGAATTCAATTTCTCCGAGCACGAATCCGCCTGTCATTAGCAACATAGTACAATTCCTTCAGTTGAAAGTACACATTCAGCTGTAGAGTAAGTGAGAAATGTTGAGTTTAGTTGAGAAATCTGGGTGGCTATTAACATTGAGGTCTTGAGAGCTGATGAGGGTGAAATGATGCGAAAATGGAGCAGCGCCGTAATGAAAGGGATGGGGGGAAACGGGAGATCCTCGAGAAAACCCTCAGACCATCGGCATCGTCCGGCACGATTCCTATTTGCGAAAATCTGGGAGTAGCCAGTGAAAAATGTAATTGGAAATATTAACATCGTAACTTCGGTGGTGATGTGTGTTCATTTTTTGCGTTAATTTCTCTTCATGAGATGTGTTGCAAGCATCGACAGTTTGACGAGGTAGCCGCGTTATCTGTCGCTACGAATTGGACGCACAGAAAAAAAATTCTCTACTGAGTACTAGAGTGTACTTAAAGTCTGGTTATGAAAGAAGTCGGCAATTTCCGGCCCTCCATTGACTCGTGTTTAACAGAAATGTTTTTGGACGAGAAGATAATGACTTTTTATCTATAATGACATTGCACCTCTCCACGCTGCGATCTGAACCGAGGACATTGGAGAGTTGTAAGGTAAAAATCGCACCAGTATTCACCTAGAATGCATCCACGAAGGGATGAAAGAAAACTACTCTAGTGCAACTGACAGCACGCCGAACTGACGACGTGCCAAATGAGAGTCAGATATTCCAAAAGCAAGACCGTAAAAGCGTGGTACGTTTAACGAAATCATGTTGGGGTTGATTTGCGTTTCGCATCTATTTGCCATTCACATGAAGGTTGAAAGGTAACGGGAGCCCTGTGAAGGTAAGAGATCCACGTACAAACTGGGTTGTGATGAGGTGATCTCAAATTGTGAGGCCGGAGTTTGAGTAATCAGTATATAAACTAAACACCTCACAACAAATTTGGAACATACATACAGAATGCAAAAATGTATGGAATATTCATAAAGGAAGCATAGCAATTAGAATTTACCAACGGTACCGATACAAAACGTAAAATTCAAAGTGTTTCTAACAAATAAACATTTTTCCACCATCACAGACAAATAAACACTAAAGAACAACAGGGTGTCTCTGACTAGGGAGGATTTATTTCTTCCCACTGCAGCTTAGTACGGTGTATGGCCTCCGTGTGCATTGAATAGGTCCCTAACACGCCGTGGCATGCTTGTAATCAATGATTTTATTTCATGTTCCGGACGAAGTTCGTATTCCATCTGGCCAGCTCTTATGGGATTTGGGAGTTTTTCTGGCGTTTTGTGTACGATTATAAAGTGCTGTTTTCAGCTTGTCCCAGGCATGTCCAATGCTTTAGTGCCCTCTGTTGATCACAACTGAACTACGTAACGTCTACCACCCAAACTTCCTTATCTCACAATATTCCAAACTTTTTGTGAGGTGTATGTTACGTTTAAACGCTTTGTTTACTAACGTTTTCTTAGTGACAGAACTTCGCTATAAAAATCGCAGTGTACTTGGTTATTCATATTGCTAGGCACCAGCAACGTGCCATACCCAACGGGGTCAGCCAGCTGGCAGAGCTAGAACACAAGTATTGCAACAGGTGGTGCAAAGCGTGTGCAAAACTGAGAGAACTTGTTTCTGCAGGGAACTCTCCAGATGTTGCCGTGGGCGTGGATGGCAATTTGAATATTTCGCCACTCCGTCTGGAGCAGCCGGTTCCCCCCTGGCACCAGCAGGCGGGCAGACTCCCGCACCCCTCTATGAAATATGAACTGCGCGCGCGCGATATTTATTGCCACGAGATCAAAGGATTTGCTCTGGTTTACGGCCGACGCGCGGGGAGAATTATGCCCTGGCAGCAGGGCAGCGGGGGTTTATCGATCATCGATCGGCGCCCGCACAGACGCGGCGCTTCTTAACGATCGCCGGTGGGTAATCTGCGCCACATTTCATCATCGGCGCGAGGCGGGGGAATCTTTAACTCGGGGCGACTGATTTGCGCGTCGCTCGGTGTCTCGGCGAGTGCTACCGTTACCAGTGAATAACACAGAGTAGACAACAGCCTTGTTATGAATAATCACTTGTCATATTCACACAAGATAGGACTAGGGGCGTAGCGGATAGATTAATGAGATGGTAGAGCATAACTGTTACTGAGGAGGTTTAATTATGGTATGATGCACAGACAATACAAGTCACTGTAAAATTAAATGTTGGGCGAGCCATTAGAACTGGTATTAATTTAAGTTACAATTATGTCATCACAAGCCAGTTTAATTATTAAAGACTGTTCACGATAAAGTGAGCACTTTTGAAATTAACCTTAGAAAAAGTCCCTGTTCCTTCCTGTATATATTTTTAACGGGCACACTGAGTGACATGCGCTCAGTAAAGTTGGTAAAGATGGACGGAAAGTAGTTTAATATCTTAACGTCGAATAAAAAGCGTTACGTGACCATTTGTGATAATTATATTATTTCTCTCGCTTTCGAATTTTCTAATGCATCGTAGTTAAATTAAAAAAGATAAGATTTATGGATTATTTACTTGTCTAATAATTTCACAGTTTCACTTGACCGACGCATGAATAAAGTGTTGAGGTCCATTGCAATGTTAATTTTACATAAATTGGAAGAACACATAACGTGCATACAAATATATCTTAAGCAGGGCTTTCAAAAGAGCTCACTTTACCGTGAACAGCCTATATCTACGATGGACAGTCCCCACCTTAAACTTGATACCGTAGGCTGTATCATGTTGTAGCGCGATCAGCGGCGACCGGCCAGACCCATTCTGCAGTCTTCCCCTGAAGCTGGCCGGACGTGGGAAGACGCCGCGCCCTGGCTCGTTATGGCCTATATCGGCGCGTTATTTAGACATGGGTTGTCCCCGATCTCCGACTTATGGAGGGGGATATTTCTGTCGGTCCCCCCTCTTTTGCAATACGCTGTTGTGATTTCTGGCGTCCTGGTTTACTGAAGTTGTGCTGCCTGGTTCATAAGAGGATTTTAAGTTAGGGCTCTTTCATGCAACCATAACATCCTGTTGGTATTTTTCTCCTTTCTCCTTCTATGATATAACATTCTTCATGACTAACGTTCGGATATTGCTCTTCCCTAATGTTACAGCTGCTTTTGATATTTAGCTACTATCTCAGTGTAGTGTCAAAAGTGTGCCGACTGAGGACATTTTTGTTTCACAAATTGGAATAATAATCATAATTAGCACAATAGTATCATACATAGGATGTTTTACTCGCTCTCGGCCCCTGCTTCAAATCATATGCATTAAATTTTTCCATGAACAAAGTGTTGGTAAATTGAAAACAGTATAACAATATGCTACTTATGAATGCCATCAATGTACTTTTTCACTCCCAATAAAACAGGGGAGGGAATTGGGGCAAAGTCTTGCTAGGTATTACAAATTGTACTTTCTCTTAAGATGAATGTCATATTTTAAATCTGGTAGTGGGAAGACATTTAAATATAAAATTAATTAACATAAAAATTGCTGTTGCGAATTTTTTTCATTAAAAATTTTATAGGACTTTGGTTTCAAACGATATTTTGTAAATTAGCTTTTAAGTGCAAGCCTTTTTGTACCCCTAAATAAAGGCAAGGGGGTGGGGAAGCAAAGAAAATAACGTTTTATATGTCAACATTTTCTTTCAAATTGTGCTACTCGACGACTCAAAGAAATAGCTACTTGTAAAAGGGAATTATATTTCCATAGTTTCACAGCCTTCAGAAAACTCATGTTCTCAAGCCGCGAGATGCTAAAATGTACTTTCTTTTCTGTTTCGCTTACAGGTGCGTCTGTTAGTGCGTTAATTAGCGAGGTCCCTACTGCAAGCAACGAACTAGAACCAGATTCGTTCCATCTGCGATTAGCGAAAGTTTCGTTGCGCCCCGCGGGTTTTCTCGCCTTCCCTCCTTTCCTTGCTCCCATCATCTTCTTCGGCGGCGTGGATCCATAGCCAGGTCCTCCCGCACGTCTGTAGTGCATCCCAGTGGTGGCAGACGGCGGCAGTTGAGCGTGAACCTCCCGTAATTACAGCGTGTGCGCCAACTCGCTAAGGACTCGTCACGCCCGGGCGCCGCGCTGCAACAACAGCCCATGTCCTTTCCCGGCTGACGAGGAAACTCGCGTTACGTCCTGCTGCTCTGCGATATATGTAAAGCCTGTTCGCGATAAAGTGGGCACTTTTGAACTCAACCTCAGAAAAAAAGTCACTGGCCCTGCCTGCATATATTTAACGGACGCATTGAGAGACATGCGCCCAGTAAAGTTGGTAATGAAGGATGGAAAGTATCTTATCTTAACCATATCTTAACGGTGAATAAAACATGTTAGGCAACCATTTTTGATAACTTAAATCATTTCTTGCCTTTTATGGTTTTTTTTAATGCACAGAAATTTAAAAATCAGCATATTTTAAAAATGTTTACTTTCCTAATAATGTTACAGTTTCACTTGACCCACCCATGAATAAAGTGCTGAGGCCCGTGGCAATGTTAATTTTACATAAGACGGTAGTAGACGCAACGTGCATACAAGTAGATCTTTAGCTGGGCTTTCAAAAGTGCTCATTTAACCATGAATAGCCTATTACCTATACACTTTTCACTATCGTTTCGAAACATGTCGATATCGTTAAAGGTGCGGTATATGTATTCCTGAAAGTATTGAAAATCGTTGGCGATACATCGTGTATATCGTTTATGTCGATATCGCAGATATTGGAACTGGAAATATTGATAATATTGACATCATAAATACTGTTCGTACCTACATTTCAAATATTGAAATACGGATATCTGTAATGGATTTTCGCTAAATTACAGTAACCACTTATATATTAAATGTGCCATAGTGTAATTACTACTGTAACATTTTAAATTCGCAATTGCAGTTTTTAATACCGTGAAAATAATAATACTGAAAAATTTTCAAATATTGTGATACCGAAACAGTGTAGTATCGTTAATATCACGATATGCGATTTGTTACTCTACACTGGTGGACCATATCGCAGCTGCGATATTTAGAAAATGTTGTTAATTGATCGATATATCGCCGTATCACACAGTCCTACCCGTGCTTACGAGGCTTTGGAAGACCAACGCGTAGACTTGGATTGGAAATTGAATTATGGCGTTGTGATGGATAGCTGAGATGGTGGATGTACCATAGCACTTTTCTATACCAAACAAGGCGTGAAGAAAGAACGCCCTACTTTTCTTTGTGTCCAGTTTCATTGTTTATATATTCCTCCAGTTTAAGTGGATTTTTTTAAACCTTAATAGACTAAACATATATATTTGGAATTTCATCTTGATATTACGGCTGAATTGTCCGTCAAATGTCTGTTTAAATGAAAGCAGTGTTTGTAATAAACGATGTTTTAATTCGGTTATACTGATATCTTCTGCTGATTGAGAAGTAGTTTTACATAAAATAATCATTAAAATAATATGCCTTGCTGTTGTAGTAGCTGATTCTGAATGCGCCCGTGTGCGTCAATTATCAGAGACATAAATTTTAGTTAGTATAAAAACACGTGAAATACTGCTGAATTACTGTAGTAGTTACCATTTCACTACTGTGGGGAAATGCAAGAGTTGAAATGACTAAAGTCTATTTCCGGGAAGGTTTGCAAATGAAAGTACCACAGTCAGTTAGCCTGAAACAACACCCTGTGTGTGTGTATAAAAAAAAAACTAACTTACTAGAGTCCCGCGTCTTGAAGTAAAAAAAAAAAAAAAAATAGATGAAAATCTTTGCCCTTAACCAAACTTAACTAGCTCGGTGCAGGCAATAATATGAATTATAGTGTATATCCCAAATTTATGTTTACACTTTTTCGACATTAATAACAAAGAAACTCTTAAGGCCCTCCTACAATGAAACTGGTGGATTGCTGGTGCCGTGCTGGTGGTTTGCTGGTGCTGGCCGTGTGGTGGTGGATTACTGGTGCAGTGCTGGTACTGTCAGTGTGCTGGTGCTGGCCGTGTGCTGGTGGATTGCGTTCACGCTCTTACAATGAAATGTCGGTGCTTTGCTGGTGAAGCGTAGTTCGTTCGACTTGCAACAGATAGCGCCACGTTCGCCATGTTTTTATTGGTTGTTTTTACATTTGTGTATTGCACGCGATTGCAAATTTATACTAATTCCTTTGGATACAAATTGATCGTAGCTTTACTATTAGTAAGCGTAAAAGTTCGTTAACTCTAAAGTCCGTTTTCCAAATCGATATTCAACATAATTACTCGTTCCAAGTTATTTATTTTCGACTGTATTTGCACTGCCTAAGTTTTCCCGCGATGCCGAATTTCCGAATGTTTAATTTTTTTTCGTCTCAACAACAAAAACAACATATTTCGGCAGTTATCACGTACGAAATTATAACAAATTTTCCATAACGAATTTTATTTGAATTTAGTGACAGTAGGTATCTTCTGTTACAATTATATTAATTTTATTTAATTAGTCAGCAAAATTCCGAATTTAATTGCTCCTGCGCAATAACATTGATTTCATTGGTGCACGATCGTCGTGGCGCGAATAACGGCCAATCACGTGAAGAGTGCTGGTCAGTTTTAGGGCAGTTGCTGGTGAATGTTAAAAGTTGGTCAACTCTGCCGCACCGGACCGGCACCGCACCGGCGCCAGCACTGACGTCACAGCAGGGTAAGCCAATCAGAATTCAGAATTACACCGACCGGCACCGTACCAGCACCGTACCAGCAAACCACCGGATCATTGTAGCAGGGCCTTTAAAGATAATCTGATGCGAACGCGTGTATTTTACGCTATGAGAACAATGGTGAGTGTGTGTGAGCGAGCACGTGTTGCAGTTGTGAAAAGATTTTTTTCAAGCAATGTAAGTGGATTTTAAAGTGCCACTGGAAATGCGAGGAAATGACTGAGGCGCAGCGATGGCGGAGGGCAGAATTCGCTAACTGAGCATTCGCCAGCGTAACAATGACATGATATCGTGACAATTTTGATAGGGACGGAAATGTGTGTGATGTGAGGAAAGGGCTGTGTGCAAGGATGAGAACTACAACGGACGAACAAAGTACGGGGGCTTTTGTTACACCAATTCATACGTTCCTCTAAGAGTTCGAGGTCTTTACGGCAGAAAAGTGTCAGTAAATCAAGTGTTCATCGCATTTTAAGCAAATGAAGTAGAAGCCTTACGTTCTCACTTTACTTCACGCTATGGATGAAGACGGCCCAGACAGGCTTGTACAATTTTGTGAATGGGCTGTGTGTGAACATTCGCAGCGAAAACGAACATTTTACTGACGTGACTGATACGATTAGACAACCTTTAAATTGAATGGAACTGTCAACCACAACAGTTGTTGTGTACTGGGCCGATGAAATTCCTCACAGTCCCATGCAGTATGTCTCCCAGAGGACTTTTGGGGCCATTCTTCTTTGATGGGATGGTGACAGATAACAGTAACCGTAGAATGTTTCAGGAAAATATTGTGCCAGCTATTGATCAGCTCTGCCCAAATGACCAGTGTTTTTCCCAGCAGGATGGTGCACACCATATTACCATCACGATGTATTCTCGCTTGTGGGTGAAACATTTGTGCTGAGATGGATAGGTTGACGAGGAAGTTTTGAGTATGCACTAGGATATCCAGATTTAATGCCAGTGGATTCTTATGTGCGAGGAACTCTGAATGATACTATGTACGCCACAGAGCCGAGAACACTGGATGCCATGAGAATGGTGACCGTATTTGAATCCACTCGTATGGTGACCGTAACTACTGTTTGTCGTTTGTCTTAAATAGTTTATCTGTTATTCCCGTTTAAAGAGTGTAAACATTAATTTAGGATACCAGGAATTGGTTGTCTGTCAAACCAAAATCGAATTGCAGCCGTGTACACCCGTTCGCAAACAAATTTAGGGGATCTTCTCTTATTTCAAGTCGAACTTGAACACCAGTCATCTCTACATACGATCAGCAAAAAAGGCTAGAGGCTTAGCGCTTTGAGAAACTTAAGTTACACAGTGTATTTTGTTTCCACAATGATCAATTGCTATGCAAATAAATCTTGCTAACAATTCTTTGGAGGTGGGATACTTCCAATTGAGAAAATACTCCCTGCATTTCTTAGAATTCGCGTTGGCCTGAAAGTGAGTGTAAATTTATCTTCAGAAAGACGTGACATCGGCGTGTTGTTACATTACTAAACAAACTTTCAGAAGTGACCAATGTACCCGAAACAGCAAGTATAGGCATGTCGTCTGGTCTCTGTATTTCACGAACGTTTTTGCCTCCTCGAACGTACGTACGTATTTACATGTTGTTGTAAACAGCCAACTGGGAAATGTACAGGTTATCCTGAGAGCCTCAGTAACGCTACACTATTTTCATTCTACGGTTGACAGAATATTGCCGCCAAATCTGGCTATACGGCGCATTATGGGACAATGCGGCTTTTACAAGTTTTGTAATCTTACACGCATTTTTTTTTTCCGAATCCTCGTCATCCTCTGCTACGATATATCCGCGTGACTGTCAGGCCCCATTGTGAAAACTGATCACGCCTATATGGTGGGTCTGCACGTAATTAAAATTTTTATCGTGAGGGTGAATGATCACGATCCTGTCAATATTTTTATGATTAAATTAACTGTGGTACATTCGCATGTCGTATAGAAGACAACTACGCAACACTTACACGTGACACATGTGGCATACAAGTTAGCACCCCTGAGTCGAATTTGGACGAACGTGGTTTTGGTTTTAATTTTCCCTTAGTATTTTTCCAGTTTTGTTAAAGGAGAACGCCAGTGAAGTTTCTTGAAATACGCATTTCTACAATCTGTTTCTGGTAATTTCAATCTTTTAATGTCCTGTTAATGTGTAGTTAATACAAAGAAAGAAATACAAGAGAAAGTTTTCATAATTTTCGAAGTCCAGAGAAAGTATTCAGATAATTTTGCTGACAACTTACAATATAATTCGTGTACGTACGCGGTGGTTAATGTTCAGACCCTTAAAAGAAGAAATATACTCTGAATTAACTATGCTTTATCGTTTCTCGTACTTTTGGATATGTTGTCGAGTAGTTTAAATTAAAATATATTACGATTTCATCATGGCGTTGATTATGTAGTTTACTCTTGGTTGCAAGCTGCTGGTACATGTCATTTCTGCAACTTTTCACTTGCAGTAGCAAGTTATATTTAATTTACAGCATAAGCAAAACAGTATTTATTTTTAATGCTATTAAGTTAGTCTCTTGACTTGCTTCCTTTCTTGCTTCCCCCAACGGTTACTAAAACTGGACGCCATTGTTACGTGTCTGGCGAGTTTCTTGAATGGCAGTATCTCATTGTAGACAACGCCCTGAGTAACACAGCTTGATGAGGTTGAAAGTGAAGAGAATGAAGAATTGGAGCCTTCCCGTTGACCAAACGTTGCACGGCCAGTTAGAAATGTGCGTTGCCCTCGAAAAGAAGATAAACAAGTCAGCAGAAAGAAAGACGTTCTGTGCACAATTTTATTACACGTGGTCGTAATTTATTTTGACTGTATCATACCAACATTAACAAATAAATGCTATCTATTTATTCATATCTTTGTTCACCATCTTCAACATTACTTTAGAACGTAGATGTTACGTCTGTCCGGAGGTTCACATACTCGTGTGCTGAATGCCTCTTCCGTGAAGATTCACTAAATTGCAGTATGCTGTACTTGATAAAAGCTCATATATTCCCTAAAAAGGAACAGTGTACTTTTCCTTTTAATAATTCGCAATTAGTTTAAATTTAATGAATACGAGAATCCGGACGAGAATTCTAGGTTTTTTTTTACGTGAAGAGTTTTCGTAGTAGGTATAACTGAAAGGCTGTACAAAGGATACATGGTCTACAGAATAAGCCAGTATATTGGCTTCTTAAATTTATGAGTAATATATTTTTGATTAAAGTTTAGAGCTCAGACTAACTAATTAATACTGTTTTCAGTATCTTCATTCGGTACTTGCAGTAACTTCACTTTTAGTAATATTATTTAAAGGTGTTGCTATATCAACTATCAACGTTGTAAATTGTAATAGTCGGAGATACTAATTATTATATTAATATACAGATTAATGAAACAAATATTGTATAGTAAACACAACACCGCATGCCTTTTTTATACTTATGTATCTTCTCAAAACCTAAAGAAATAAATAGTTGTCTATATTTTTTTTCTTTTCAAGCTGTCAGTATTCTGAGAAAAGGTGCAAGGGCTAAATCCCGTTCACATCTTGTATAGACTAGTCATGGTAAAGTGAGCACTTCTGAAAGACCTCTGATTTGGAATATATTTTATTTTGGCCTTAGACGTCAACTTCCGAGTGCGATGGAATATACACACTGCGTTTATTACCGACATGGTAATATTCATTTAGAAAAGTGGTTAAAAGATAAAAAGTAACAAGTAACTAGCGCCTAAAAAGTGATCACTTTACCGTGAACATCCCATACAAATAATGTTTGTGTAATGTTTATTTCTTCCAGCAGCAATGTTTGGTGAACTCGGCACGTGTTTCGTGGGAACTAGCACGTATTTACAATGTGGCACCCCATTCAAGTCAAACTCAAATTCTATGATCACTAAAGGTATAACTAATATAGATAGCTAACAAGGTTTGTTTTGCTAATCAAAGTTTTAGTAAAATTGAACTAAAAATATCAGCTTCGCTATTGAGAGAGCAAAATTTAGAATAATAAATTGGTAAAGTAATTTTCAAATCTTGATTTTTTTTTTTTTTTTTTTTTGTAAGGTACGTACAAAAAATTAAAAATGGTGGTTGAAATTTATGAAGTTGTTTTTGATACCAGTGTAAACAGTTGCTGAAGCTATTTTCAACACTGTATTGTGCATTCTTGCACGTGTTAACCAAGTATAATTGAATGCCTATATTTATTTCCACTATCTGTATTTAAAAAACGTACGTCGGTTTCATGTTTTTATTTGTATAAATAATTTATACGTAGAGCTCACATTTTGCTTACGAGCGATGATTCTTTGATCACCTTTAGCTAAAAAATATTCATCAGCTGTATTTTGACTAATGTAGTTGTACAGTATAACACCAACAACCATTGACCACCTGCTCTGAATTATACTGCAACTAATTGCTCGGCTACTTGAATCATTTTACACATTTCATCATACTCCGTAACAGTATATTGAGGAATGATGCGGCGGCAGCAAAACGGAAATGCTGTGCGTTAGGGTGATTTTACGTCGAAGTGAATTTTTGTTGTTAGTCGTAGATTTTCGTGAGTGCCGCGATTTTTCGTGATACCTTGCTTCGTCCAGAGCAGTAGCGGAACCCACAAAACCTTTTGAAAACACAGTTTAATGTCATTCCGTATTTTTTTTGTAATATCAAGAACATGGAACTGTCCGCTCCGCTTCATCTTTGTGAACTTCCTTGTAACGGTGTGCATTCGCGAGCGATAGGACCAACTACACATTTTATATCTAAACTAGCGACCAGCCCTGGCCTTGCTTGTGTGCGATTTACTAAAATGGCGTTGTTTAGGTTTACAGCAAGTATATACACTAAATGCTTAAGGTCTCTGACATAGGATTAATACTGTGTTGTTCACAAAGTCTTCGTAAGTGAATCCCTAAAAGACAAAAATGGTTACTGTGGGTCATCCTTAAGCATATGCTGTCGCAGACATTTTGTAGACCTTTTTGAGATCTACAATTCTGAAGTACATTAATTTGGTGTATCTCTTATGGTTTAGTCAGCGTAAGCCATCTAAGTGCCAGAAAAGCGGTTTCTTACAACTTTATTAGAAAATGTCGACATTTCTCTACTATCTTTACATTTAATATTAATGTATTATACAACTAAACCTTCGTCAAAAAATTCCCTAGTGATGGTGAAACCAGAATAAAAATCCATGGGGTAGTTTAGAAGTCTTAACCGAATACACAGGCACACGCGGGCGGGCGACTTTGTTTTATACTATGTCTAGGTGTGAGATTAAATTCTTCGTGTTGATATTTAGTTTCACCGTCCTATTTGTCCTCGGAGTACAGGACCTCGATACCGTACCGAATTCTGTAACCGGTGATGGTTATGCCAAGGAAAAGTAAAATACGTTCTTCACTATCTTTTCTAACAACAATTACACTGTTAGTAGAAATAATCCTGATTGTCTTAAAATGTCCAATACTGGCTAAATGCTTCCAGTATGTCACCAACATAAACTTTTTCGTAATAAAAGTGGGAGTGCCTACATGATTGTTGTGTGACCTTCTCATTCCCCTACATTATTTTACTATGAATTGGCTACATTATTTCCACGTATTCTTTTATTAGAGCCGTCGCTGCTTTTACGAAACTTCCGTACAAGATTGAAAACGATGAACGTACATTCGTAGGTAATAAGTTTACGTGAGTAAGGAAAGGATATTCAGTATAAAACAGCTATATCTTGGGCCAAATTTTAAATGGCCGCCCTTTCCTTTTCCTGCTGCTAGGCAGGAAAGTTGAAGGAAATATGAGCAAGTTATGAGCCTGGAAGTCGAGTGGCTTTTTAAGTTTCCATGGAGCCGAAAAACTTTTTATGTTCCGTTTTGTTAAGCGCTCGAGCTAAGTAATACAGTCGCATCCGGTGCCACTCTTACTCGTCTTGGAGTTCCTCTCTTCGTGGTCTCTTTTCAAACAGCTTTATCTCTTGAAGAGCCCTCTTTCGCCAAGGTTTTCGTGAGCGAACAGTAGCTCGTTGATGCAACTCGGATTCGTCCAAACAATCTCAAGTTCTCAAGTATCTTGACAATTTGTTTCTTTATCGTCAACACAAACATTTCATAGTTACTTGCATAATACTGTTACAGAAAACATTTGATATAAAAGTCAAGTCTTTCTAATCACGTAGCTGAACCATTATCGTAATGCTGTTGACAGCAAAGCACTGTCCTCTTGTGGGTGCTGTCTCTTTGTTTGAAATATGTACGTAATCATTAGAGACCTGCAAAATTCGCGTTATTATTTGGCATTAGGACTTCACAGTGCTGTATATACTCGAAGCGGCGTCGGTTCTCCATTTGTTGCTGCATATATGTGAGTCTATCCTTTTTTGACGGGATTGCACGTGATTGGACTACTTAATTGTGAAGTGTTCATTTAACGGCGCAGAGTTACCCAGGGCGTGTTAGATAGAGTATGGTCCAACGACGAACTAATTGCAAATGTACATGTGTTGGAAGTTGAACGTGTATAATAACGCTATTTTTGCAGGTCTCTAGTAATCAGTTAGGATAGTAAAAAGAGTATCTTGTCTTCAATAATAAAGTACTTACTGGTGTTATATAGACAACTAACAACTCAAAATAATGCATTTATTTCACATATTTATCACGGCAAGCTGATTTTCTACAGCTTTGAAAAAGAGTATTGGTGAAATATATGTGTCTGTTTGTCTTTAAAGCATCGAAAAATTATGTGGGTGGGAGGGGTGGGAGGTAGGTCTCTACTAGTTGTATCCCAATCAGGCGTTGTTTCGACAGTTGGTTTGGAATTTTTATGTAAATTTCTTCTTATTTGAACGTCCATAAGTTCGTTCTTGTTAACAAACTGTCTGAGACATTTACTAGACAAGTTGTTCGATCAGTCATTGCAAATTGTTTGAAGGTTTGCCGGTGAATCAAAGGAAGGGGGTAGGGGGAATACATTATACACCGATGTTTCGAAAGAATCATATTCGTTGTCGCAAGTAATTGGTCATTAAATATTTGTTATAATGACATTTCACTGTGATATTTTCTAAATAAACATTACTAACAAAGCGCTTTAACGAAAAATGTAATTAGGAAATAATATTTTTCCATGTAAATGGTTATATAGTAGTGCCTATAGGTGATAATCCATGTCGTAGGTTTTTAAATTAGCACAATATTTACATTCCTCATAGCAGAATCTCTCTTCCTGCGCTACACATTTTCTCAAATTAGCATGTCCCCGGGTATTAAGGAGGAATTTAAATAATAAACAGTAGATGGTGATGTCCAAGGTTTTTCGTCAGAGCCGAAATAACAATTACACCTCAAGACAAATTGTTATTCGTAGGTCTGTGCTCGTTTATGAGCTATTTTTTAATCTTTCGGTTGACTTCCACCCGAGACCTCTACGGTTGTAGTTTTGAGGCTGGAGTCATTCACGAATTTATGTGCAGCTTTTTAAATGTTGTAAGTGATTAATTTTTGAAATTTCAGTAGGAAGTAACGGAAGGGCTTTATGCGGGGTTAGTTTATCATAAGCCGCAGTGATATCAGTATTAAGTTATGTATAGTCCATGTAAAGTGGCTTTGCGGAGTGATGAGCACCACAAAGGTGCAGTTGTAAGCCAGCGTGATGGACAATAAGGTCGTGCTATAAACCACGGTAACGACGGAGCTCGAAGTCTCGGTAATTAACAGTCCAATGCGCGGGCTTTTGATTTATGCGCGCAGCTCCCCCTCTTCTCCCCTTCCTGCCACTCTTTCGGAAACTTCCCCGGCCCGATGTACGCCGGCGAGTTTGCCGT
This sequence comes from Dryococelus australis, assembly GCA_029891345.1. Classification (NCBI taxonomy): domain Eukaryota; kingdom Metazoa; phylum Arthropoda; class Insecta; order Phasmatodea; family Phasmatidae; genus Dryococelus; species Dryococelus australis. The sequence continues at coordinate 75,938,949 of CM056996.1, forward strand.
ATCGGTTAGCGCCGCGATTTGCATAATGACTAGGATTGTTGGTGCGGGGAGGGCAGTTGTGACCGTGCACACATTAAAAGTTAATTATATTGGCCCGTATTGAAATTTAATCGCCTCTCCCTCCTCCTACGCGTCGAATAAAAACTTCTGGCTTGGTCGTTGATCCGAGAGGGATTTTAGGGGTTAAAATAGTCGGAAAAGATTGGAGCGGTTGGTTTTCGGGTGGCGGGGAGGTTTTCGCGAGGAGTTCGGTACACGAAACAGCCCCGGAACTTGAAGCCCTTGCCGCGCCATGTGTACTCGCCGTAAATATGACATAAACCGTGTTCTTATTGCTAGCAGTGCGTCCATGTTTACAGCGTTCCATGGCGCGCTGCGGGTCGTAACTGCGACCCGTAACGTTTACGAGACGCGATCCAGCGCGGCTGCCGCGTATTAATACCTCCCCCAACCTCTCCCCCGCCGGCGATAAAACAAGTCCCGGACCAACTTGACCGTCAACTACACGGCTATTGTTATGTACACATTGGAATTGAATGAAATATCATCCTTTGTGTGGCGGTATTTATATTATCGTTTCACTGCAAGAATGTGTGGCCGTCAGTGGCAAATAGTTGACAGCGTAACCATTGCAACTTCACTCAGACAACCTGTGTCAGATGTGTATGCATAGTCATTGGTCTTTTGGCTTTCCTTCAATAATTTTAAAACCAATACCCGTATAAAAATTCACGACCCTCCGACAGACAGACAAATACTTGTTTCCAATGGAAACGTGCATTCGCTCACTATCGACGATAGATTTTACCATCGTTAGGTGTCGAATTTATATGATAAACGTAATTATTTAAATTTCCTATGTTTTTTTTTGTAATTTAAATGTTATCGTGTTATTATTTTCTTAGTTATTGCCGCCAGTCAGACCTCCGTTTTTTACGGCGGACCACACACTCCACGTGGCTGTACGTTAGAGAAGCGTTAACCACTGCCGGTAGAAGAACTTCCATTTCATAACCTACTTGTTAACAATCATGAGTGGCTGGCTAATAAAAGAGCATTACTGTCATATTAATCCGCCTGATTTAACACGGGAATGGGTCAATTAACATGGTTTGTGGCCTCATCCATGACGTTTCCGTGCTCTTCAGAATATTGGCGCACGCATGTGGATCGAGTCACGAGGCTAATGTGGGAACAGCCATAATCAGTTTAAAACTCACACTCGATGCTCGCTTCTTGAAGCAATAATCATCGCATCGCTGGCGGATCGCTGAGCGCTTTCTTTATCACCAACCAGCAGCTGGCAGATCGTTGAGAAGTGGAATTAAAAATATTTTTATTATGATGCTATTAAAAAATAAGAGAGTAAAATGGGGAAAAAAAGGTGGGGAATTGGTTCAAATTGTATTTACAAAAAAATGCTTTACCGACACCGTAACTCGAACCTGCATTCTTCACTTTGCAATCACAAGCTCTTTTACCATGCAATCACTTCGTCTTATCAGCATTGGTAATTTTTAGGAGTTCATTAAGGTGGGCAAGATATAATAGTAGTAACTCATATGAAGTATTGAGTCTAGTGATTTAGAAAATTACTGCACTTCAGAGTTACACGAGGTCTGCACGCCGACTTTCAATTAACACCGTTTGACATATCAAATTGCAAAGGTGGCTACCTCCCTTGCGAATTATTCTACGACATAGTACGTATGTAATTTCCATCCCATTTTTCATAGGGAATCGCCTCACAACGTTTGTATGTGTAGTTCAGGGCCACCTTGCATATTGGAAATATACGCTCGTAAGGATCTTCTCCCAAAAAATTTGCGAAGAATAAATTTAGTTTGAAACTCTGATCTTTAACATTAACGCACGGGGGCATTTCCTTAACATGGGATTTTCTATTTAAATTTAACATCTGCCAGGTAGTGCCGTTAAGGGTATATTTAAACTTCTCAACTCAACTCAGTGCTCGTAAATATAATAATATCAAATGCACCCACCTCACTTTGCCGAAGTCTGCGACGGGCCACCGCAGCGCGCCTTTCCGGCTGCATTCCTTAACGCGGTTCGGGTAATTTTGAACCTTGCGCCAGCCTGCGGTTCAGTCCCGACCGCAATCAACCTTCTACCTCTCTCCTCCAGAGGACGCAGCCGATAAAGTATTCCAAGCGCTCCGGAGCAAGTTGTAGCCTCCGCCGGCGATGGCGTGATATGGGGGGGGGGGGGGCGCTATGCGACTGTTATTAGACTGCCTCGCATGCCACCGCCAAGGGATGGATTGGGGGAGGGGACTTGTAAGCCGGACCGGGGAATCCGCTGCCTCGGATCGATTCATCGAGCCGACCACGGCCGGTCGATCGGGGTCCCCCGTCGAGATACGAGACCGCCGCTGATCTACCTCGTGTTCTTGCCAAGGCCGTGTATGGGTTCAGCCCCCTTCGCTTGCCAAGTACGCAGATTTCCATGTTTATCCACTCATGTGACGTCACTATGCATGTATTGAACCCTCCTGAATCCCGAGCAAGGTACGCAGAGGCTTCGACCGTGAGTTAAAAAGATTAACTCCTACCTGCTGAGACTACTTGTTTATTTGTTACGCCCGCCTTATTTTTTTATCGATATTTACTTTATTTAACTTAATTTGACGTTTTGTTGTAAAATAAATTAATGAGTGGTCATTCCTGTTTATCTGTTAGTAACAATAAGGCTACGTGTAATGATTTATGCTTTAATGATTGTGAAACTTCCTATAGGCTGCTCACGGTAAAATGAGCATTTTTGAAAGCCCTCTCATTTGGAATAATAGTTAGGGAATATAGTTTATTGTAGCCTTAGACGTTAAATTCCAAGTGCGGTGGAATATGCCCACTCTGTTTATTACTTACATGGAAGTATTTATTTGAAAATATGGTTAAAGGATAAAAAATGGCTGAAGGAAAAAAAGTAACTAGAGCCTCAAAAGTGCTCACTTTACCGTGAACAGACTGCAGCACATGTTATAGTTGCGTGCTGATGAACTGAGAACCACGCGCCCGTTTTGAGACAAGAATGAACTGAGTATTAGGACACAACCTAAGAGCACCTGTTCCGTGCCCTGCAGAAAAACTAGTGAACATTTTTCACAGAATTCCTCCACAGATTCAATAACTCGACGAGAGAACCTTTAATCGTTTACTACCTCCCAACGAGGAAAAAAGCTTCAGATCTCGTGCTTGTAAAACACTAAGACACTAATGCGATTAAAACAGTTGCAACTAATAGTTCCCGGTAAAAATAAACCATTCCTTCGTCCTCATATCGCTTGCTAAATTGGTGACACCAGGAGGCATAGTGCAACGAACTGCACTGCATCACTGTCGACGCACAGGATTTATATTGCCGCTGTTAATTTTAATTCCCAGCATACAGGAATACATTTCGCTGTATTTTGTGCAGTGAATCTGGATATTTTTAATCGCCTGCCTTCCTTCGAAGCATACTGAAATTGTTAAAAACAAACATATTCATCCAGGTAGCAATGGCGAATATGTTTTATTCATAAAAATGTCAGGCAACAATCTGTTTTATACTTCTTCTTTCACGGTGACGTTATAAATGAAAGCCTAGTTACTGGGACGCGAAATATAATGATTTTAGAAGTTAGCGGATTTGGTCGCAAAATATCTTTTTTCTGGCACCTTAACTCCGTTCTCTTTTTTTTTTTTTTCTAATCTATCAACAGTTACGGCATTAAATCTTTCCCTATTGACAATGTGTATCTTCGTAAAGCAAGCATTTGGGAATATTCATGATTCCAACTTCGGTGCCATAAAGCCCAACCTTACAGATCTTAAATAGTCATACCACGGGCAGGTAGGTTATACCAAAAGTATTTATGATGTCAACTGAAATGTGAGAGTATTTTGAAATATTTCTCTTTAAAAAAAATTTTATTCCCCTTTTGTTTTCAGAGGCTTGCACGTGAAATGCGTTTGCTGTGTTCGCGACGGTCTGGCAGCTCTCAGTTTTGTGCTATATATATATATATATATATATATATATATATATATATATATATATATATATATATATATATATATATATATCTTTCCCGCTGATACGATTTCGTTATGTTGAGCCGGGACAGCTTGCCTTCCATTCTTTTCCTTGATGTGGGCAGTTAGCATGCATGAGCCGGGTTGAAAAATTAAATAAGCCTTGTTGGTGTACGTTGTTTCTGCGTATATTGTGCCTGTTAGAATAGTAAAGGGAAGAGTATAATTCCCTACTTTTTTTTTTTGTAAAATGGCTGGAGGCAAAACCTATCCAAGTGTGTGCAGAAATCAGTAAACTTATGTGCAGCGTTTCATTTTTAGAGCGTAACTCGTACAAACGCCATCCTTTGTTTGGAATTTCTAATAGGTGAGTATTAGATTCGTGAGTTGTATTCGTTTGTATACTTTCAATAATCTGAAATATCTAAATTTGAATTCAAGCTAAATCAATAATATTTTTTTATCGAATCTTCTTTCACGAAAATTAAGATCGTGCCCCTTTTTCGTGGCTGTAGTTTATGTATTATGGCCATATGTCGTGGTTTTGCGCATGCATTTTACGTATCGATGATTGATACATTCTACTATCTTCAGACGCCATGGAACGTATGAAGTTGGTTTCAAAAGTGATCACTTTCTCGTGAACAGGCTTTAAACGGTATATTTTTACTCAATTGTTGTAAAAAAAAATCGAAATTTTAATGTTTTTCTGGATTTTAAAATAATTAAAAAAACTAACTTACATGCCGAAACGAGATAATTCATACTGAAATAAGATACCACGATTTACTCCAGACAGTCTTTAAAATCACTTTATTAAATATTTTCGAAATTAAAAAAAAAATTCCTTTAAATAAAGAAAAATTTGTTCATTTTTATTTGTAGCCTTTTATGATTTTTTTTTTTTTTGTAAAATAATGTTTTCTAAGCGTACCTTAAAATTAATTTAAATTCTGACCTTTCAGCTGCCCTTGTTAAATTTTCTATGAATGATTTCGTATAAATTATCTATACGTTCGGAAAACATTCAAATTGTGATTTTGACATGCCATGATGTAAAAAATAAGGGATCTAATTATTTTTTTACGTGTGAGGTAATGTATAGAAGTTGAACGGAGCGTCGTACAAGTACAAGATAGTGAATATTTTTGGTGACAAGCACTCTTAAGATCTATTCGCAGGGTATAGTTATTACACTTTATAGACTATACGCGGTGTCTTCACACTTTAAACTTATGAAAAATCACCTCATGTAAGACGTGTCTGGTTGTTTCCAGGACACATGTATCACGAGCTTTTTGTACTTATGTTAACATAAAAGTAGCTTATTTTTGCTGGGAATTAACTTTTAACTATATTTTGTCTATAAATGTTAACATTTTGTTTATAATTAATAATAATAAAAACAGAGAGAGAGAGAGTGTGTGTGTGTGTGTGTTTGTGTGTTCGTCTATTCACAATACTTAATAATAAATAGTTCTCGTGCAATACAGGTGCTATCAAACTGAGCGCGGACAAATACGGTGCGTTGTCCCTTTGGTGTAATTTTCTACAGGCTATTCACGGTAAAGTGAGCACTTTTGAGACACTAGTTACGTTTTACTTTCAGCCCTTTATTATCTTGTAACGACCTTTTTAAATAAATATTGCCATGTAAGTAATAAACACAATGTGTATATTCCACTGCACTCGGAAGATAGCTTCTAAGGCTAAACTAAAATATATTTATTGAATATTATTGTAAATGAGAGGGCTTTCAAAAATGCTCACTTTATTGTGAATGGCATATAGACTTAGTTACGATTTGTTTCCACGAGGCGGAGGAATAACCTGCAAGTAGAACTTTAGCAGGGTTCCAGAATAAGTAGGAAGTAACCATGGATGTACTATACGTATACAAACAAGCACAACGAGCGAAACACGAGATTGTAGGGGAAATAATTCTTTGTTGAGGTGTTGTGTGCGCACCAACACGTAGACGTCAAGGTGGGTTTACGATTGACTTAACAGAATAGGTTCGCCGTGTGCTTAAGATATGATTCAAAGTATCCAAGGGTATTAGTTTACGACTGTCGTGTGCGGGTCTTGACGGGTCGTGTGCGTTCTTGGCGTGACTTAATAGATCGCTATATTTTATATCTCAAGTACAAGTCAAGACGAAGTAGCCAATCAGAGCACAGCGACAGTTGTTGTTGGCGGGAAACTGTACTTACAACTTGTATTTAGGTTATGTCGTATTGTGAAATCGTATGAAAGTAATTATTTTAATCCAGGGACTGTTTCCTCTTAATTTAATGAACAGTTCATAGTCATGTTTTCTTTCGTGAAAGATGTTATTGAATTCGCTTTAATAAACTTTTCAGATTTATTGATGTAAATGCCTAATGTTGGCATCGACTTCCCCTACTATTAAGATTTTACGAGTTTTTTTAAAACGATTACACAAGCAGTAACCACAAATAATTAAATATATCTAAGTTGCCAATTTTTCCAGGTTTATTTGGGTTGCTTATGTCTCCTACGATTATGATTGGTTAGACTTAACAGATGCTAATTCAGTCATAAACTGCGCAACTTCTTGTTCATTTTCCATGTACTTATCGATTCACTAAGTGAAATTTTTAATTCTTCAGTCTTTAATCGTAAACCCACCTCCAAAGTACGCATGCGTTTCTGTAGCTTGTCGCTGCAGTCGACAGGGGACAGGGGTTTCGGCGAATGCCCCGTTGGTACACGTGACTACACTCATCACAATTGCTACACCGGGAGGGTTGACGGATGTTCCTTTTTAGTTTCTTTTTCTTTTTCTCCTCCTTCCCCGCTTCCTGGACTGCTCGATTGCCGGCCCGGGTTATCGTGCAGCTTCTGAAATATTGTCCACGATCGCCGATGCGCAGTACGTTCGAGTGCAGAAATAAATTGCATTGAAATGCATCCTTAAATTGCCTACCAGGTAGGGATAAAAAAAAATTGAGCAACGTCGTGGTTTGTAGCTCTTTGCGTGTCTTATATACCATGTTCTCTGAGGAAATTTAAATGGTATTTATCTTCAAGGTGACCTGCCACACTATTTTCATTTTTGTATCGTTGTTCGCGATTTATTTTAAGAATTAATGTAGTCTCTTTGAGATTGTAGTGCGGTATAGAATAGGAACGTGTTTCAGTGTAAACAAACTTACCGTTCAACAAATAAAGATTCTATTTAGTTAACTTCCGTACAACTTTTCTATGTTCTCCCGTTACATATAGGCTGTTCACAGTATAGTGAGCACTATTGCGGCCCTATTTAGTGTTTCGTTTCAGTCATTTTGTTACCATTTAACCACTCTTTTAAATTGTTGCTATGTAAGTAATAAGCACAGTGTGTATATTCCACCACTAGGAAGTTAACGTCTAAGGCTAAAATAAAATATATTTATTGACTATTATTACAAATGAGGTTGTTTTCAAAAGAACTCACTCTACGGCGAATAGCCTAAAGGTCCTTTCATAAATGCCTGTTCACGGTAAAGATAGGCAAATTCGAAACAAACTTTTGAAAAAAATCACTGATCATAACTACGTATAACTATTACTAGCATGCTGGCTTCCTGTTAAGTTGGTAACGAATGAATGAAAATAGCTCGTCACATTTGACATATTTCGACTTTGAAGTTTCAATTTATAGCCATTAGAGTTACTAAACTTATTCTCATTAGAGTATGAATTTGCATATTAGTGACACATTTTTATTTCTAACATCCCCACGGTTTCGCTTGGACGGCGTATGAATAAAGTGATGAGACTCGTGCACTGTTAATATTTACATATGACGGAAGGGTACAAATGGGTAGAAAGTAAATCATAAACATAGCTTTAAAATTTTTTTCAGTTTACCGTAGACAACTTATATCACGACAATGCGTGCGCGAAATGTGTCCGCCACTAACGGACATTCCTCTTGTTGAGATCAAATTTCCTAGATACATTTTACTCAAAATTTAAACGCAGTAGTACAGTTGACGTCACAGCACGTTTGTGGTGGGTGCTTCGCCGCCCTCTCGTGAGTGGCCGCAGTACATCCAGTTTCTCCCGGCTCCACACTCTTGGTTGCTGGTTCGTGCTGCGCCGGGGGGGGGGGGGGGCGTGTAAAGCACTGAGCAAGCACCAGCTCACCTCGCAGCACTTCACAACACGGATTTTGTTGAACTCGTTTGCCGGAGGTCGGGGACAGTAACTGGCCGCCCGCGCGCGCGTCTGGGAATGCACATATTAGGATTTCGCGAGCGCCGGGATTTCAATTAAGAACGTCGTCGGCCTGCGAGAGGAATTCCGGTCTAGCGGTCGTCGTCCGGGGCCGGGGAGGGGGGTGGGAGGTCGCGGCGTCGTTGGCCCGGTGCCAGCGCCGCGGCCCACACCGCGTCGCCGGCCAGGAATTTCATATGAGCGATTTTCGCCGGCGGGGAAGAAACCGCACGTCCAGCCAGCGTCATGCTAGAGGGAGATGTGGTCTTGGTCGTCCTGCCCCCCCCCCCCCCATGTCACCAGCCAACCCTATTCTTGGGCCCTACTTTATCGCCTCGTTCCGGGACGCTGACTCTTTTTAGCGCCACGCGCGCACAGACGCGGCTGTTTTTCGAGATCATCGGAGTGTGCTACGCGGGAAACAAGAATCTTGGTTACCGCCGCACGCTTTCGTTAAACACAAAAAAAAAATAAAGTGAAGCATTTATCTGTAATACGTTTGTTTGCACATTTAGTTTCCGCTTTCTTGTTGCAGGGCGATGGAAAAACTACGCCACACCGAGGACTTAATTATAATTTGTCCAGCTATGTTTAGTGCATACACTCCAAGAAATTATGTGTAGAACTACCATATCAGTGTAAGCGAATATAGTTTGTTCGCGGTAAAGTGAGCACTTTTGAAATCCTTGCTTAAGTTATACTTGTATGCACGTTGTGTATTCTTCCGCCTTATGTAAAATTAACACTGCCATGGGTCTCATAACTTTATTCATGCGTCGGTCAAGTGAAACTGTGAAATTGTTAATAAAGGAATTATTTTACTAATCTGGTCATTTTTACACTTTGGTGCATTTAAAGAAAAATATAAAGTGAAAGAAATAATTTATGTTATCACAAATGGTTACCAAAATTTTTTATTCGAAGTTAAGATATGGAACTACTTTCCATCCTTCGTTATCAACTTTACTGGCCGCATGCCACTCTGCGCGCCCGTTAGAATATATGCAGGCACGGGCATATATATAAGGCTGATTTCAAAAGTGCTCACTATCGCGAACAGTAGCGTTCCTACATTCGCTCACGAAACAGTCAAATGCGTAGGGAAGTCCCGACCTTGTATACTAACGACGCTCAACATTGTTATTTTTGCAGTCTGACATGTGGTTTTATTTCCGTACAATGCATTGGTTGAAATTTTCCATTACACTTTAGGAAGACAACCAGGAATTTTTTTTACAGTGTACGTCATGCTTGTAGGGCGCGTAGCAGTAAATCTCCTCCCTCATGATAGCTCTTTACCAGAATGTAATTACAGACGATAAAAATTGTATAACTTGTTATACGAACCCACATACGGAGTGGCTTGGAAAATTTACTTACGTCACGCTTTAAAAAGGGCTGTAATTCATATTGTTTGGTGTGATCATAGCGTACGCTGATTAGATAAGCAAATTCACTATTAGGAATAAACCATTGTGTCGAAAAGAATTAATGTTCATGAAAAAAAAAGTCACGTATAACTACTCCGACTGTGGGAAAATATCTGCTCTTGTATAGTATTTCAAATAGTGCAGTTGTTTGATCAAAATAGCAGTGTATTTTCGCTTACCTTATAATTTTTTTGTTATGTACAGTTTACAGAACTTCATCCTGACATGTTGGTAAAAACAAGTTTTTAAATCGTTATGCTTATATCCCTGTGATTGATAACACTGAAGAATTGTTTTACTACGTGCCAGTATAATTTTTTTTAAATTATCTCTTGAACTGAATTGCAGAAAGCTTTGGCCAGTTTATCCCGAAAACCTGCATCGTAGCTTCCTAAATATTTCATCTGGAAATTTTTGGCCCGCCTTGTTACATGCTACCGCCTATTTTTGTTCTGTACAACCTTTTGAAAATACTCGCTCTGATACTGATTTTACGGGAGAGTATGGACAGTTTGTCGTATCCTGAGCGTATTTTCTTCATACAGAATGACGAATATAGCAATAAATTTCGTGCATGTAATAAATCTAAAAATTAGGGAAGAAGCTAAATGAAGTTGTGAACTAAATACTGACCATTATTCTTCTTCGGTATCCTTTCGAACGTAATTGAACAAAAAACAAAAAATAAAATAAAATCCGTTTCCCGTTTTTTATTTCAAATGTACGCGCGTTCTTTTCGTTGCACAGATATGAGGAATGTCCAATACTTGACTCAAGCATACTTGAAAGCGAAGACTTCTTGCTTTCCAGCGCCATGCGAAAATATTTAGCATATTAAAAAAAAATCGCTGAATTGTCTGGCGTATATCACATACGGTATATTAAACGTAAAAACGTCGGATCGCAACTTCAAAATTCTGAATTATTCAAAGAAAATTTTTATCCTTCATCGTCCGTCATCGTATTTTATCGGGCATATTGACACTCCAATAAATTATTCGTAAAATTAACATACCAATGTGTATGAACAGTGAAGAAGTGATAGTGGTATACTACTTTCCCATACATCCTTTGTAGCGTTCCTAAATTCGCTCACGATACAGTCAGATGCGTGGGGAAGTCTCAACCTTGTATAATAACGACGCTAAACATTCTTACATTTGCAATCTGACACACTACCGGGATGGGGAGAGAAATTAACGATCTGAAAAGCGAAATATAAAAGCATAAATTGATTTAATGTCACTTCTGGACTTAAATTTTTTTTTTAATGGCAGTGTTTAATTTCTGCAGATGTACGGTGTAGACTTTTGTGTACTTGGTGCGGATCCTCTAGCGATAGTCGAAGTCTACTTCACATTTTCCACTGACTGTTATACCTTTCTCCATCATGTAGATTTTTCCTTCTCATTTTGTGAGCTGAATGACTGTGCCAAAACCTTTTAAAGGCAGTACTTTTTAGCCGAGCTTTTTATAGGGCTACAGTGTTTTTCCATTAACCTGTCTCTTCTGTTAAGCTGTGGTTAGTGAAGCGAAGACGTGACCTTTCGGATAATGTCTGTGTGTGTAATATTTCCCCTCATAGAGACTCTCACAAACACGTATTATTCTGTTGGGAGATGCTGTTTAGAATACAAAACATTAATGGGTTTTCAATAAGTTCATTAACGTCCTTTCGAGCTAATACTAAAATCACCAAGCATGCGACTTTAAAAGAGAACGCTTTCCTTCGTTATCAAACGAGTTCATCCGTTAAATCTAAACAGCATACTTTAAGGAATTATTTTTTCGTTAGCAATGTGATTTTGTATATTTCTTGGTCATATTCGTGTTATACGTGAGGGGAAACACCTATAAATTTCTGTGGTCAGTAGACTTCTAACTACGTATCTTAAACTGAGAGGATAACATGTATCTGCGTTTTAGTTATCCGTTTTTAATTTAATGATTTCAATTTTATTGTTTTGAAGTAATTTACTAATGAGCAACTGCTGTGCACTTTCAAATTTCTCGGTTGTAGCCTACAGCTAGAGATTTGAAAAATTCACGAGTTTAATGACCTACAGGCTAGACTTTACAGTCTTATGTACAAATACGCCGATATTAACTGCACATTGGTTGTCTGCTGTCACAGTGAAAAGCCACAATTGGGTCAGCGTTCTTCATAAGATGTCAAACACCGTGTGGACCAATGATTAAAGTTATATAATACACACACGTGTTTTGTATTCTAGCTTGTCCCAAAATGAATCCGCGAATTCTTCAGGTCTCTACCTATAGCGCCATGAATGTTTTGAGAAGTGGCTGTGGGCGGTGTCTGCATGGATATGGTAAAACAAGCCTATTTATTATCAATTCCGGTACATATTTCTAGTGTTTGGTTAATATTGTGGTCGTGCAGGTACGTGAAATACATTTCTACGGTTGGGAACTCCTATTCTACCTCAGGAAAGTAAGAAGTGAACGAATGAAAGTGCATTTTGCACTCTTAAACTTACATCAGTAACAATTATACAACCCTTCGCTTTTAGTACATATCGAGCTTCGTACTGAACTATAGGCATGCTACGTCTCGACAACTTTAAATACGCTCATTAGTGGTGTTGCGTTCATCAGATTCATGTCTAGTATGGTAGAGAAACTTCATACAAATATCTGTGCTCTTGTAGGTTTGTGGTACCGGAATATTTTCATTATATTATTTTAATACAAACTGTAAGTCAATCTGCAATATTTGTACATTTATTTTGGTCATAGGCTATCTCGTGTAATTTGGCCATAGATTGCCGAGTTCGATAACCGCAGGAAAGTTAATTTTACATAGATACGTAACGAAATATAGTGTTATGAGCAGGACTTGATTGAAAACGTATTTTGCGTTTCGCATCACGGTATTTGTTCCAGTCGCGAGTACCAACAGCAAGCAACACGCTCCAGTATCGTGTAGGCTGGTCGGAAGGGAGTGAGGGTATCTGTACATGGTACACAACGTATAATGCATGTCGGCTTTATGACCACATTACCTTGAATATTTCAAGGCTTCGGGAGATGGCGGGCGCAATGTAAGTTAGATTAGGCCCGTAGCCACGCGTTCGGGGTTTATAGCATGGCCCTCGCCCCCTCCCTCTTACTTTCCTTCCACCCCCAGGGGCTGCAGGACGTTAACCGGCGGAGTGTAGTGGGGGTGGGGGAGGCAAGGGTAAGTCTTCGTGAATTATGCGTCTGGATTGCATGTGGAGGGGCGTGGCGGCGGAGGAAAGATGTGTCCTCTCCGCACTCGCGCCTTCTTGCCGGCAGCGGTGTAGTAGCGGTGTAAACTCTGTTCGTTTCGTGGACTGACACTGTAGGTATCCCAAGCACGGCTGCTTCGGTCGTTCCGAATGCCATCCACCTGGGCGATTGACTGTAAACGGCAGCGAGAGATGCTTTACGTCACTGACGCAAAGAGTATGTATTGTCTCGTGTCATACGCAGGCCAGCTGATACAAAAGAACGTCAACAGTATTATGTTATTTTTTTCGGGCCGGGAAAAAAAAGGGGGAGGGGGGACACCGAACTTTCTGTAACCACAACCACAATTATTTTAAGCTTACGACTCTCTTTCCCTTTTAATGTATGCTGTATATTTGCGCAAGAACTTATGTGTAGGCTGTTCACGGTAAAGTGAGCACTTTTGGGGCCCTAGTTACTTTTTCCTTTCAGCAAATTTTATCCTTTAACCGCCTGTTTAAATAAATATTTCTATGTAAGTATTAAACACGATGTGTATATTCCACCGCACGCGGAAGTTAACATCTAAGGGTAAAATAAGATATATTTATTGACTATTATTTCAAATGAGAGGGCTTTCAAAAGTGCTCACTTTACCGTGATTAGCCTATACGAATGTAACACTTATTTTCATGTATGCCACTGTTTGATAAGAAATACGAATTACATTTATTTATTCAAGAGAACATAGTACTGCAGAGTTGTTTACAAATAATGTAAATTATAAAAGCATCCTAAAAAACTGGACGTTATAAATCAGACATTAGAATTTTTTACAAAAAAACAAATTAAAATACAGCACATTAAAATATTGTATTTGAATACTAATGAGTCTAAAAGTTTACCGTATGTTATAGTTATTACAAACCGAACTAGTAACAGACCACTATTGGGGGGGGGGGGGGGCGACAAACCCCCACCACCCTTATTGCACTCGGCGCCTATGATCAATATTACTATTTTGTAATTTTGATAGAAGTGTTATAAGGTAATGTATGACATCCGATTAACTACTACGATATCGTTATATATAATTGTTCTGATCGCACGAAAGTGTGAAACACTTACCACTCTTCATGCGTTAGTTTCAAAATCGTTTGTATTAGACAATTTTATTTTGCGGTGACTGCACCTTGTTTCGGCGTGTGAATAAACGCGATGCTTTAATTTTATAAACTTGAAATGTTTATAATACAGTTACGGTTTTATGATATAATGTAAGTATTTGCGCTTCTGCGGATCTTGATTCACGTAACTCAGTTACCGTTGTATGACTAGTTTGAAATTGATATCCCAGGGACCTCGGTGGTTGAGCTCGGTAAGACAAATTGCGGACCACCAAGTTCTTGGCTAAGCCATGGAATAGAATTTCTTTTTAAGTTTTAAATAGGCTGTTATGTAAAATGGCTGGCAGTTAGCCGGTTAGTTTACAGGATTGTTTATAAAGCTTAATAAAATAAAAGAAAACCTTTTAAAATAAAGAAATGATTTATGAATTATCCCTGAAATATCATGTGCGTACAACTCCTGAATTATTTTCCGAAATTGAAAATATGTACGATGATCATGGAATGAATTTGCTGTTCCAAATTAAATCGCTCGACAAGTAGGAGTGCTGATATTTTAATACAATCCCTTTTATTATTTATTTTCATGGCGTATGAATGTTTTTCTTATCTGAGTAGAGTGGGTGTGACTCGAGAAAATAATGATACGTCTCGGGTTCGACTCATAGACTAAAGATGAGGTAGACCGAACGCGTGTTTTCAACAACTCATCCCGCCAGTACAACAGTGATGAACGTGTTTTTTTTTTTTTTTTTTTTTTACTTTGGAGTGTTAACTGCCCCACTCATTTATATAAATAAAATACGCTGACTAACTTGCATACAGGATTCTAGTTTCATTAAAACTAAATAAGAGGAAATGTACAAACACTTCAAAGCATAAACTGTCTACAGAGTTTTTTTGCATCAAAATCATAGCGCAGCGAGTTTGACAATTTCATTCTGAAATTGCCGATGGTGAGAAGGCTTGTGTCTTACGGCATTACTTCGGACAAGTGCTTCGAATGACCTGGCTTAGTTCCTGTGGCATTTTTTTGGTGGGTGGCTACGGTGTTGTAGTGGCAAGACCACTGGCGTCCC
This sequence comes from Dryococelus australis, assembly GCA_029891345.1. Taxonomy (NCBI): domain Eukaryota; kingdom Metazoa; phylum Arthropoda; class Insecta; order Phasmatodea; family Phasmatidae; genus Dryococelus; species Dryococelus australis. Next base: position 75,954,056 of record CM056996.1, read on the forward strand.
ACCAAGGCGAACCGGTTTCGATTCCCGGTGGAGTCAGCGAGAAACGTGCAGTTGGCTGGCGGGTTTTCTCGGGGGTGTTCCTGTTCCAACCGCTCAACTCCACTCTACACTTTTATGTAGCACAGGTTTGTGTTATTTAATCGCCCTTTCAAATAACTGAAATTACAGATGAAATTTCAGTAGGATGTAATCAACAAACTTAATGAAAAATAAGTTATTACCAGAAATAAAATTAAATAAAAATATTTTGCTGCAAATAACAGGATAATTGAAAACATGAATAGAATATTGATTTTACATTTCGCATGGCAGCATGTTGATGTGCTGCCAGTCTTTTTGAAAAATAAAATTTTTCGTAAATCGTTTTTCCTCCCCTTGCAAGAAGAGCAGGTTTTCGCTAATTCGGTAAACGCTTTACGTTCGGAAATCGGCCGATGTAGATGGGCGTAATGGCTGGTCGAACTTGCTTGCGTACATTGCGGAGAGGGAGGGGTAGCCCTACCGAAGCGCGCAATATCAGCTAATCCGCAGCACATGTTGCACTTAATCCGCAGCAGTTGCAAGCGCCTATTGATCGACATCCCTCGACTCGCCGCGGGTGGCCCTTCACTTTGTGATCTCTCGTGACGCCGCGCGAGCATTGAGGGCGGATGGGGTGGAACTCCCTTACTAACCATGCCGGTAATGACCGTACACCAAAGATTATTGCCTTCGACACATACCACGAACACTGACTGCTCTCATCCTCAATACAACTGACAGCCGCCACACGGTCAACAGTGATGAACGAGTTTGTTTACATTTGAGTGGGCGAAGCAATGTGAGGTCTTAAGAGCAGATGAAGGTAAAGCGAGGCGAGGTGTGAGTATGGAGCTGCGGTGGAATGCAAGGGGTGGTGTGAAACAGGAGATCCCTGAGAAAACCCGCCCGACTAGCGGCGTCGTCCGGTACGATTCTCACATGCGAAAATCCGGGGGGCGACCCCGCCGAGGAATCGAACTCGGTTAGCCATTCGGGAGGCGAACAGTATAACCACTACACCACCACGGTCACCGATTGTATTTAAATTTTTAACAGATCCACACGTTTACTTGAATAAAATGAATCGACTAACTTCAGTATATTCAAATTTCATTAAAACTAGGTTAGAGAAGTTGTACAAACATATCAAAGCCCGTGCTTGCCTGCACAGAGTTCCAAACTCAAATCCTGTCCACGTTATTTTTGATAGCGCTATTCTCAGAGAAGCAGTCCGATGTTGGAACGCAGAGATTAGCTACTGTGCAGCTGGAACGAGCACTCTACCCCATTTTCCCTCTACTGCCATAGCTAAAGAAGCGTGCTGGCGAAGATGGGTTTGAGGCCGGGAAAGAGGGTTGTGTGGCTCGACGGGTAATTACCAACCGGCTGCTCTAGTTTTCACACTCTCCGACTCTCTCTCTCACTCTCTGCCTCTCGTTCTCCTGGTTTCTTGCGCTTCCTCTCTCCTGCGTCCACGCACACGCTAACGTCCGGCTGCTCCCGCGTCCGCCTTGTTTAAATATGAACAGTGCTGCCTTTTGCGCGTCATTTTAATTAAAGTTTTAGAACAGTTGAAGGGGGGAACGGGCGAGAGGCCTCTGTGGAAGCTGAGAGAAAGATAGAGGGAGAGAGGAGAGGACAGCGAGAGATAAGGGCAAGGAAGAACGATGAGAGAGTGGAGATAAGTGCCACCTAGTTAACACCAGACGCAGTTTTGGGTTTGTCTTTGTATCCGGTCCCCGAGTTCTGATTGCGTTAGTATGCGTGAGAGACCCAATTATCTTCGGAGGGATGCCTATATTTCGTTGTCGGTGTGGTCAACTTTATCGGTGGCTTAGACAACTGTGATTATCAAGAGATCTGAAGAATCTGCAGATTCCTTTTGGGACACGCTAGAGTTCAAAATACGTGTGTCCATGTAACTCTAGTCATTAGTTCATGCTGTGTTTGACACCACCTGGAGAACGCTGGCCCAATCGTTGTCTTCCACTGTGATAGCAGACAACCAATGCACAATTGACATCGGCATATGTGCATATACGACTTTAGAGTTTAGCCTGCTGGTCACTGTACTCACGAATTTTTCACGTTTCTAGTGATTATTGATTCAAATGATTTTATAGGACGTATTTAGGAAAATACTCACGCCCGGAAAGGTTTTTGATAGTTCTTAGTTTATATATCCGAAACATATAAAAAATGTTATCCAATAGATACTTTATCTTAAGCAAAGGAGCTTGCGATGGGAAACAAAGTAGAGTAGATTAGACAAAAGTTAACAACTCACTGCCAATTATTTTAGTGGTAGAAATGTTTACACATAACAATATCTAAACATATTTATCAGCTCTACATCATTGAAAAATTTACCTTATGCGTTAAAAAAAAATTGCTAACCAATCCGTTTAGAAAATCTTTAGTAGCATTTAAATGTTAACGGTATTTCCGCGCGTGTGTGTGTGTATATATATATATATATATATATATATATATATATATATATATATATATATATATATATGAGTGTGTTTGTGTGTGTGGTCAAAATTGGCTCATTCTGTGATTGTGTCATATCGTTGCCCTCTTCGGTACAGTATGTTGCGTGTTATTTATTTTCAGAAAGCAGTTCTCAGGGAAATAGTATCGGCGGGTGCAAAACTATCCGTCGCACAAGGATTCAAAGGATTAAATTTAATGAATAACCACGTACGTTTAGTTGAATAACTGGACAGTTGATTAAAAAAATCATACTTAACTGTGTAAGCCGAGGTGAAGATTTTATCATCATTAGTGCAAGACTTAATTAATCAATTGTATAAATCACTAAAATAACACACACACAATCACACACACACACACACACACACACATATATATATATATATATATATATATATATATATATATATATATATATATATATATATATATATATGTGTGTGTGTGTGTGTGTGTGTGTGTGTATGTATATATATATATATATATATATATATATATATATATATATATATATATATATATATATTCCAATTTTTAAGTGTAGTTTATTTACTGGAAAACTATCAAAGGAAGAACTTCATTTATTATATTATTTTATCGGTGAAGTCACGTCATTTATTTTGTAATATAATGACTTTAGAATTCACACCGCGCCTGAGCTGTGGGATGATCATGTAAAAATAAATATTGGCAGTTTGACAGATTTGATGGTGGTACGCGTTTGAAGCATATTTTGTGGCAAGTGTGGTTATTGTGTGGAAAGTCCCAATAACAGAATTTCATTGACGTATTCAGAACGTAACCTTAGCTTTTTTTTTTTTTTTTTTTTTTTTTATACCCAGTCCTTCCTCGCGCTAGTATATTTTATCGTTAGCGGGCAGCTGCTAGCACCGTACTACTTCCTTTGTGAATATCCATCCGCGCGGAAACGGCCGGATAGCCTGCAAATTCATCCTGTACGTCTGGACTACCAACTATTTCGAGAAGAAAATTCGTCTGCGATTGGAAATTTTTAATTTCGAACGACCGACGTATTACGTACGTTTGAATAGACACAATCCTGCTTTGTATTTTAGTTTGTGGAACGAATGTTCCACGCCAAAACAATTTCTTTAAAGCGAATGCTCTGTAAATAGTGTTGTTGAACATCCCCCCCCCCCCCTCATCCTTCTACCTTTCTACCAAGAGTTTCCACTCGGCGGAATGCTTATTCCGAGTTTTGTAGTTTCTCCATTTTCGTATGTTTGCTGACCGAGATACGGCTCTTGTGTATGTATTTTCACTTGTAACTATTTGTGTGTTTGGAATGGTGGTGCGTAAATATTTGTTCGCCGTTTGAATTTCTTAAGTCTATAGGTCTATATGAATTTATGAAAGGTGTCGCTAGAGTTTTTTTTTATCGTATACATAACAAGAACATATTAAAACATTTTCGAAGTGTTTTTGATAATATTCACTTTTCATTTGTTCGAAATTTCGACAGTTTAAAAAATGGTGCTATACATTCTGTTTGCATATAAATAACAGTAGTTTAAAAGTGTATTTCGCCTAAAAGAAAGTGTATTTAATTATTTGACAAATTATGGGAACTTTTAACTTTGTGTTTTGCTTAGAATAAATTTGCAGAAAATTTAACCAACATGTTTTATATGAATTTAGATGAATTTGGACGTCTTTACAATATTCTAACGTTAGAAATGAAACTGACTAAAGTTGAGACCTAGTTATAGGATAACAAATTGTTGTATTTTTGAGTGAGTTAGAAATACAAATTTTGGCGGCGTTTTACAGTCGGAGGTGGGTAGTAGTGAAGTGAGGTAGAACAACGTAAAGTTTAAGTAAGTGGGAACACACCGAGTAAACCCACGTACAGGCATAATTTTAACGCCACTTTTCCCGCGTATAAAATACCATAGTTCGCCCCGCCGGGAATCGAACCCTGTTCGTCGTTGTGAGTGGCGGGTGGACTAACCATTACCCTACTGCGGCTCTCCATTTCAAAAACATTTCGTTGTGTTTTTCCTCTATTTACTTAAAATTAAGTTTGGTAATAAAAAAAAAATTGCTGCTTCAAAATGTTTTCAAACTTGTTTGGCGTGTGTTATAAAATTAAACTACTCAGGTGTTATTTAATATCGTATGTGCAATACGATATTGTCCTATTTAACTAATTTCTTCCAAGAAAATGCAGCTTCTAAAAAAAATCTCAGCAGTAAGTCACAGTCATGCCCAACTTTGAAGTATTTGGTTTCTACTCATTTGTTATTGCAAAAAATTAGAAAGTAACCTTAAAGTGTATGGGATTTTTTGCTGTACCACAGTAAAAACGAAAAAGTTTCTGTTAATTTGGGTATTTCGGTAATTGTGTCGTAATTAGAATCAAAGGTACGAACATGGCATTATTCATATGCCGTTATTTAATTAGCGAATAGTGCATAGTAAAATTGCGCCTTAAAAAATGCAATAACATTTTGACTTAATTTTCGAGTGGTAAAATTAAATTTCGACAACTACTCTGGGGAAAACATTCCTCTGTAAAGAGCAATTAATATGAGAGGAACATTTCATTGAATTGCATAATATCTACTTATTTCTTTACCAAATAGTGCGTCGTGTCAATAAATAGTGTAGTGTGCACAACTTTAAGCATTGCCGTAGTGTAATTAGAACTTCACACAAGCATGTTAAATATGCAAAACAACACCGAAATAAGGTATTATCGTTGCGAGAAATTATTATCGACAGAGCTTGTAACCAGATCAAGTTAATTGGGATTGAGGTTCGCCCCATGAAATTGTTACTGAAGTATCAGTAAGTGTCATTATCTTGTAACTAAGACCAAGGTGAACACAGCTAGGCATTGTACTCGTTTTATTTCGACTGCGTGATTGTTGGCCGCTTTCATAGCTGTTGAAGGGAATGAATGGTCAAACATGATTCCTTGCTGACAGTGATGAGCAGTGGCTTGTGGTGAATTGTTGCCAGGTAAGCTGGCTTTAGCTGTGTGCTGTACTCTGTTGTTTGCTAGTTTGCACTTCCACCAATTAAACGTGGCTCGGCAGCTGACGCCATAAGATGCGTGTAATGCCCCCCCCCCCCCCCAACTGAAATTCGCTTTTGAGCGTTCGGAATGCATTCAGTTTCCCTTGGCTGCACGGTATTCACTTACTTTTGTTGCATTCACCGAGAATGTACAGCCATGAGAAAGCACCAGCTTACCTTGCAACAGTTCACACGCCACTGGTGGCGAGCAGCACGCAGTAAATTAATCAGCACCTTACTGCGTTGGTAAATAATTAAGGAACTTGTTGCCACCAATGTTCTTACCGCATCAACTCTTCGCGATAAACCTCTTGCTACCAACTTTCTCAATCGTGCACTTTTATTCTCAGATGTGTTTTTAATAGCGATTTGGGGAGAGGTAGGGATTACCGTAAACCCCTTCAGCAGCGAGAGTCGGTGCTTTTTGCTGATAAACCGAAGTCATTCATGCGGAGTGAGGTGAAATACCGTCTGCACGAGTGGGCCAAATAAAATCCCGTACTCTGGCGCCGTACGCGCGTTCAACAGGTTGCGCTCTGCAGTTGGCGTTTTAAGGCCACGATCTCCCATTTCTACAGCTTTTGCGAGAATTAATTTTCTGAACCCAAACGGGAGCCGATATTGTAAAATCTTCTTACTACAATTTTGTTATAAATTGTTTTTATGATGTGGTATCATTTTTCAACACAGAAAATTTTTGATTTTAACTAATTATAAAATAAACAAAATTCTAATTGATTAATTAAGTGGATAAAAGTGTACAGTATTTTTTTGTGTTGAAAAAATCAGCGTACAAAATAAAAAGAATTTGTTACAAAATCGTAAAGGATTTTACGATACCGGTTCCCGTTTGGGTTAAAAAAATTAGTTCTCGCAAAACCTGTAGAAATGGGAGATCGTGGCTTTAATGTGGCACCTTACTCGTGACCAGCTGGTCGGGATGCATGGCGTACAAATTTGGTAACGATTAAGACAATTATTACTTCGTGTGCATCGGTGCCAACTGTGAGATAAATGACATCAACTTTCAAGTGTATACTTATTTTGAGAACGACATAAGCATTTGTGAATGCATAAAACATAGTGATTCGTAGAAAAGAGAGATGATGATAAAAATTAAATTACTCAAAATTAATGGAACGGACGAAATCAAAATAAATTGTAGAATGATTAACCGAGCCAGGTGGTGCGGTGGTAAATCAAAGAATCACATTCGGGAAGTCCCGGATTCGATTCCATGTCCAACTATCCTGCTTGCGGTTTTCCAGGATTTTCACTCCAGGAGAATGCCTGGTCTTTTCCTTCCCAATTCCTGAATATTAAGTGTTACCCTGCTATCGCCTTGTCACCGTTCGAGGTCACTCAAAACACATAAACAATAATTACTTACCCACTGCATACTCTCCACATCAACGCATCTACGAACCCAATAAGTAGAATATTAATTTTGGTTTCCGCGGGAAATGAGGATATAAGTTGCAGAAGTTAACGGGAAATTTGTTTTAGGAAAAATTCTCTAGAAACCATTTCTGCTCCATTTAATGTATGTTTCGTTGCGTCGTAAATACGCTCTAAGAGAATCGTTATCACTTTTCAATTGTCAAGCTATATTCGAGGCGTTTAATATTTTTTTTTGAATTGCCGTCTTGGCCGTTTGTAAAGGCGAAACGGCTGTCTTAGCCCGCACGGACGTTGACTTTTTCGGTCCTCTATGCTCGCTCAAGCTCAGGAGATGTTTTCTCGACCGCAGAGGCAGCTGGAATTACTGTAGTGCCTCACAAAAAAAAAAAGTGGTTGTCAACAGACCGGTGTCCCCCACGATCAATTCCTTCTTCTTCCTCCGTGGTTGTGTGAAAACGTGCACTGCCCTTTTCCCACCAGAGGCATCTTCAGCAGTTGTGGTTTCCACCAATCTGGTGCCACAAAGCCATGTTTTCTTCCTGTGAAACAAAGATTTTACTGGCCGATGCCATCGTTTGCGTTAGATACGACAAATTTTGGGCTTCAGTTTAAAATAAAAACTCTTGTTGCACGAGGTACATACTACATTGATCTTTATAAATAATGTATTTTCTTTCATATCTTAAAAAAAAATAACTGCCTTCAAAATAGACCCCCCCCCCCCCCCCCCAAATGAAACAATTTTTTAATTTAATTTAATTGATTATGTAACAGAGTTCACGACTTTTAATTGGGATCAAGGTGAGGAGCGGAGATTAAAATATGTCCAACGATCCCCTTTTCGGCTACTACCCAATAAGAGAAATAAATAACGTTATATAGGAAGTACATTAATTAATTTTAATTTTAAAAATATAATAGAGTTCAGTTATGGCCAATGGCCGAGCGCTGATCAAATTTGTAATTTCCTTTTTGTTTTTGTTGATCTTTATAAATATAAAGTTCAGCAGATCTTTATAAATACAAAGCTCAGCAATAAAAAATGCATTCACAGGTAGCGGTAGACGACTAGAGTTTGATTTTCAATTTGATCCAATTTTACGAGCTCTGGCGTGGATTTTAGTAAGGACCACTATTGTATGGTTCCGATGATAAATGCCTTGTGTAAAAGCTTACAGCGTCATTCAGCACTACTCGTCATCCAAAATAAATGCAGTCCACGTTTTATTTTGATTTCATCTACATGATCATCCCGTATGAAACCATAAGCATCTAATAAGTAGCAAATCTCGACCATATTAATGTAGTACATTTGTGCACTGAATAGAGAGGTTGGTTTGCTTGTGCCAGCGTGTAAACGTTATCGTAACTGTAGACATGCTGACTATTTTTGGGAGGGGAGGGAATTAAGGGCACGATTTCTATTAACGAGTGTTCATTCCTGGCCGCTATAGGCTGTCCACGACAAACTGAGCACTTTTAAAAGCCCTGCTGAAGATGTACTTGTATGTACGTTGTGTATTGTTCCACCGTATATGAAATTAATATTGCCAGGGGTCTGATAATTATATTCCTGCGTCGGTTAAATCAAGCTGTGGAATAATTAGAAAAGCAAATATTTAAAAAATGTAATAGTTCTTACACTTATATGGATTTAAAAGACAGAAAGCAAAATAAATATTTTTTTTAAGCACATATATTTGAATAATACTTGAAATTCAACGTGAAGACATGGAACTACTTTATCTCCGTCGTTACCAACTTTACAGGGCGCTTGCCAGTCACTGTGCTTGCTAAAATATATAAAGGTAGGGGTCATGACATTTTTCGAAGGTTGATTTCGATAGTGCTCATTTTACCGTGAACAACCTATAGTCACTATTCATTTGAACCGCGGTGCCATCCTGTGTCAAGGACAGACAACCACCACTTTTTACTCGCTGTACGCCCTCGGGGTGAGCGGGTGCCGAGTCCCAGACATGTCCGTGGCTCTCCTCGTCTCCCAACACCACTGGTTGCTCTCTCAGCTCTTCCAGTCTGCCCGCACACTGCCGCGACTCTGGGGCGTGTGCTGTGGAGACCGGAGCGGAAGAACTGCGTGGTGCCGCCCAACTAACCGCCGGAACTGTCGACGCCGTGGTTATATGGGCAGGGGCGGGGGAATCAGCCGGGCGTCACAATGGGCTTCCGCGTCGAGTCGTCTCCTCGGGTGGCGACGATATCCCTTTCCTCAAGGTTGCCCCGTGGTTATTGCCGGGAGCTTCTGCCGGCTCTTCGGCTCCATCTCACAATTTTATTCTTCGTGTTTTCTAAAAGTTGAGTTGAGACTAGAGACGTTTTACTGAAACACTGCGAAATCGTTGTTTGCAGGAATACGCGTATCTCGGCAAATGAATGTTCTGGAAATACGACTTTTTGCCAGAAAAGGCTATATTCAATTTCCTATTCCCTTTTTTTTTTCTTTTGTCGTATCAAGTGTATTCATGGAGAAAGAAATTCGTCAGAATGGTTAAATATCGCACTGCCTACACAGTTTCCTTACCCGGTAAGAGAAAATTACCACTATACGAGCGTAGTTTAATGTGCGTGCTTTCATCGCGTGTAGTCCCGCTGTTACAGATGTAATTCGCACAGTACAGTGTCACGACGGGAAGACTGCATGCCTTGCTCGTAGGGGCGATGAGGAGCTGGGCGCGCGTGTTAGTGTCACCCGTATCACCCCCCTCGCTTCTTGTCCTGGAACGCACAGATACATAGCCCTCTTATGGGGAACCTTTCTTCGCGATGTTGGATCCTTGGTTTTTCTTATATCTAAAAATAGGAAAATTAAGAAAGTATCCACGCTGTTAAAAAATGTCCCGTGCATTTACGGAAATGTACAATGCTATACCCCGCTTTCGTCAGATGGTAACGCATTCCGTTAAAGGGGTAACGTAGTTCAGAGAGACAAGAACAATGATATAAAACACTACATTTTTTGAAGCCAATAATTATACAATCAATCCATCAGAGATGACGTTACGTTAACAGCAATACCTTATTATCAAGATTTAATAGACATTAAATTTAATGAATTGAATACAGTTAATTATAGACTGTTCACGGTAAAGTGAGCACTTTTGAGGCCCTGGTTACATTTTTATTTCAGCCATCTATTATCCTTTAACAACCTTACTAAATAAATATTGTCATGTAAGTAATAAACTGAGTGTGTATATTCCATCACACTCAGAAGTCAATGTTTGATGTTTAAAAATCTCAGTTATTGACTATTATTCCTAATGAGAGGGATTTCAAAAGTGCTCACTTTACCGTGAACAGGCTATAGCAATTAGTTCGCTCTCAGAGCAGTTAGTGTCAGTCTCACTATCCTTCGCCTCACGGTTCTCGGACGCCCTAATGGGAGTGATATTTACCCAATATATCGTCGACGACTACGTTGAGACTCGTCTCGGCGGCAGCTCCTCCTCGATGTCGAGGCCGGACCGCTAGATTGGCTGTCCTCTCGGCGATGACGTTTCTGATGGCCCTCGGGTGTGGTCGGGAACAAATATGGCCGCGAGCTACCTGCGCTCGTGCCATTTATACTCTGGCGCCCGACCTTGTTTAGGTAACCATTTCCCCGACTGTTTCCATAACTCCTGTTGCCAGGCCGACTTTCTTCCATCCTCGAGCTCGGCCTGGCAACCCTTGCTTCTGATGCTCACAGCAACTGCAGATACATGTGAACGCAATCCATAGTGACGAAAAACGGAGTTAAGTCCATAAATAGAAAATACGGAAAGTCTCCGTATTTTCTATAGCTTCAAGTTTTAGGGACGAACAATGCCGAGTCCACACGAAGCTTTCTCTACCAGTAACCAGAAAATATAGTTTCTGTGGCAGATAGGTGATACACGCCATTAACACTTATATTATTGTTTGAAACATTAAAAAGTAGCATCAAGGGTTTGTAACATTTAGCAACACATAAAATACTCTAAATCTAACTTTGATAGATAGTGAACAAGTAGCTTATGTATTTGTGTTAGAAATACCATTGTTATACCATAGACGTCATGTAAGATTTGGAGGTGATAGGTTAGAGTCAGGGATTAGTAATTTTTGACTCGGGGTTCAAATCTTGCTCAAGTATAAAATATTCTCTAATTCACCATAAATTTAATTCCCTACGTACCGAATTTATGTAACTTTGCGACACAGGCAATATGTGACTGCAAGTTCGTCCGAGAAAATAGTTTAAAATATATGTATACAGGATATATGATTGGGGCAAGCATATACAAAATGTGTAATTCAACCAAGCATCTGCGATCAATGCGAAACTTGTTTTTCCGTGCGGTTATTTAACAAAATAATTAATGCTGCAGCCCTTATTGTGCATTGCATTTCGTGACACATAGGCATAATTCGTTTTCTAACAACGGATTATGAATTAGTGTCTCAGAAGTAATGCGAAGGTTGCCATACACTTTTCCTTGACATTGACATTGTAAACTCATTCATGCACAAATTTTAAGATAGGTGGAGCATGTCCGTCTTTGAATCGATTGCATTTTTACGGATTTAATTTTATCTCATGTGAAAAAATTGGGTATGATTACATATGTAACAACCTTAAGCTCGATATGGTAGTACTACATAAGACAGTAAGTTTGGAATTTTAATATTTAATTCAAAAATAAGTAACATGGTGGTGATATGTCGTCGTTAAAGAAGTTGTGGACTGTCCGAAGGAGGACAACATACTTTACTAGAGACCTGGGAAGAGTTCATTTGATGGCTAGGCTAAACTCGACGTTTCTATATACACCCCAGGAACTGTCATTTATTCATTGGCTTTTGCCTTCGTGATGAATACTCTTTGTACTAGGTTGTACGTAATTCGCTTGGTATCTTTCTACATGTGTGTTACTTTCATAATCCCACAGGATGTGTTAGTAAACGAGTGGCCCAATCTAACTAGGATGAACAAGTGTTTTAGAGCTAATCATAACACCGCGTGGATCCACAGAATTCCCGGGTACTTACTTATTACATGTGTGTGTAAATCACGCCCTCAAAGAACTCCAAGGGTAGGGAAAATTAGTACCTCAATTTGTTTGTGTTTGATGAGTACTATTAACGTTTTTCGGACTTCAATTTTAACCATCCTTTGTTTGTGGCGATGAAAGTTTGCTAACCGCTGTAGGTGTGTATAAATTGCCTTTATTTTGAAGCGTATACGAATCTGGTACAAGAGGTGCCCCCCCCCCCCTCGGCTGGGTACGAGGTGGAATCCGTTTGGAGATGCCAATTGTGATGGAATCTCAAGTGTGTCTCACTAATTGGCCTGTGGATGTTTCAGTTTAGTTCTTCGCCATCCGCAGAGTACAGAGTTAGTGGAGCTATGTGGGACGCCTGCCGAGCAGATAGCACAGTCGTTATTAAACTGTATGAAATCCAGGTTGAGGGATTCCATTGTCGGAGAGACGAGTCCATAATCTGGGGCTCGACTTTTCTTCCTTGCCGTTCGAAACCATCTGCAACCGAGTTCCGACCAAGTTGAGCCTTCGAGACTTGAATAACCTCTCACTGCGGCGGTATTTAACTTGGAGGCTCCCTCACTTGCACTCTAAGCGAGTTGTTGAACTTCCTCCTAATTACCGTAATTAGTCGTGATCAATCATCGTCCTCCACTTCCAGGCATCCGTCACTACAAGCGACTGTCGCGACGCGGAGTTTCGCCTCTGCGATGTTAAGTAGGCCATCTCCGGCAGACATGCTCTGCTGGAGTCCTCCATATTGTAACGAAACGCTTTGCTTATAGAGTCATATAGAAAATAAGAGCATTGACGATTTACGATCACTGCCAAATATTTCCGAAATTAATTGGCCCAAGAACGGCACTAACAGATATCACTAGCTGGCTTGTCTTCTACCACAATAGTAGTATAAAATGTATGTTCTGATCCACCTGGCATCTGGCGGTGGAGCTGTGGAGCCTAATTAGCATATTATTGTGGTGGCATCAGTCGGAAATTGAGAAATTTCTGCCAAATTGAGAAGTGATTCCCGACGACCATCTTGGCATCACTGACCTATGTCTTATGCCTACCCAGGACAATTGGCGACCAGCAGAGAATGTCTACCGATTTGGTCGCCAGCGCCTCGCCGGAGGCGGCTGTGGGCCATCAAAAGTGTCGCGAACGATTGAATCTTGTGGAACACTGCCACCTCCTTAAATCTGTGTGGCTGCATAACACCTATGAACATAGTTGGCTATAATTTCCTAACTGTTTAAGTTATAGCTGTCAAATTCATAACATAGACATCCACCACGACGAGGAGAGGAGTCGCAAGGACAAGTATGCCCATATCAGTGTATAAGCATAGTTGGGTGTAATTCCCGAACCATTTGAGTTATAGTTGGCAAATTCATAACATAGACATACACCACGAGGAGGAGAGGGGTAGCAGGGACAACTATGCACTGTGCCAACTTATAATCATAGTTGGCCATAATTTCCAAACCTTTTGAGTTATCGTCGCCAAGTTCATAACATAGACATCAACCACGACTATGATAGAAGGATGTAAGTTATGAAGTGTTCTCTGCTGGTCGCCAATTGTCCTGGGTAGACATAGGTCGGCGATACCAAGATGGCCTCTGGAAATGTCTTCTCCATTTGGCAGGAATTTCTCAATTTCCGACCGATTCCGATCCAATGTGCAAACCACTGCCACACTTTGCAACCTGCCTGGATTATGCTAAATAGCACAGGCTGCCAAGATGGCAGCTGGCGGCGAGAGGGAAATTAGGGAAATTTTAAGGGAAAAAGGGAAAAAGTGACTTTTATACGTGAAATTAGCCGTTTTGGACGGGAAAAGGGAAAAAGGGAAATTCTCGCTCCTGGGGTCCACAGCCCGATGCCAGGTAATATGCTAATTAGGCTCTACCGCCAGACGCCAAGTGGGTCAGAACATACATTTTTGTACTACTCACAGTACTTCGATGCGGAGCGATGCGATGCGTTGCGATGAGTTGTAGCCAGTCAGGACGAAGCAGCAGTTCGTCGCAGTGCGTCGGCGTAATTCTTGCTTTGCGATTGTCGGCGACAGCCTGCGACGGATGAAAAGTTTTTGTTTACAAGGAAAATAAAACTATAAATTTATTTACATTTTGAAAACGACGATCGTGTTTAGGCCGACGTCTTTGTATTTGTATTCTTATTGTTGTTGAATGAATGTACAAAATATAATACTAGTCTTCTCATACATATGAATATTGCCATAAAAATCGTTTAATAACATCAAAATAATGCTCCTTCGTCTTATTTTGCCTTTCGTTTTCGCTAGTTTTCATCGCACATCGCGTTCACGCCGACAGATCATCGCTCAGTTGTGAAACGTAAGTACCTCTCTAGAAAATTGCGACTGGCGGGACATGTACTGAACTGAGATGGGACTGAATGGAAGTGTAATACTGATTTTATTGTAAATATTCTAGCTGTCAAATATGGACGCATAAATAAAAAAATAATTAAATAGGTTGATACACTGTCTATTGGGACTGATCTTTAATTATTTAATTTCATTGATTTCTTTGTTGTAATTATAAATTTTATTAATTGGTATCAATTGTAAACAGTAAGTGATTTCAATTTATTTTGAGAATTTGAGTTCAGATAATTTTCCTGTGGTTATTGAAAATAAACTAAGGAAATTATAATTAATTCTTTTATTTTATTAAGACCTCCATCCTTTAACAAAGTTGGTATAGCCCACTTAAATTCTAGAGAGAGAAATTGTAACACTGGTGTCAGAAGTGGGCTGGAGGCATTTTATAAAAATATAATAACTTATAGTATTTGTGAATATCAGGATATTTGAGCAATAGGCTGAGAAATTACTAAGACATTTGTGAATGCTAACCAGAAAAATGTCGACAGACATGGAAGCACTTCCTGCCTTGATCGAAGGACTGAGTAGGCAAATAAGTAGTGTCAGAGAATCTGTATATAGTCATATTAGTTGTGGTAATGAAAACGTAAATACTCAAATCAGTGGTGTTAATGAAAATATAAATAGTCAAATTAGTAGTATTAGTGAATCTGTTGATAGCGTAAATGAATATTTAAATAGTAAAATAGATAGTGTTAGTGCATCTGAAAACAGTCAAATTATTTGTATTGGTGAACTAGTAGACAAGAAAATAGACAGTGTTAGCGAGGTAGGAGACAATAAAATAGACAGTGTAAATAGAAAAATAGACAGTGTGAATGAGAATGTGGATAGAACGATAGAAGGTGTGAGCGAGTTGGTGAACAATAAAATAGACTGTGTGGACAAGAAGATCGACAGTGTGAGCGAGAGAATGGACAATGTGAATGATAGGATGGACAGTGTTGAACAAGAAATGAAACATGAAGCGAGCGCCCTTAATATGGAGTAGTAGAAGTTCTTGCAGTAGCAGGAGAGACGATTTGCAGGGGCTGAAGAGGAGCCAAAATTGGTTACCATAGAGACGACGAGTGCGGGCAGCGAGAAGACGTTAGAGGTCGCCGCCAGTACAGCTATCGCAGAAGAGGCGCAGCCATTCTGCAGTGTGGGAATGCCCCAGCCAGGGGTGGATTAAGCTGTCACAATTAAGCCCGTCCCCTACGATGGACAGACATGCCCAACTACGAAGCCGCATCCAGCGACCCAGCGAACCATCACAGCAGCTTTTGCAGGACATTGTGAGACTGACACACCTGTCTCTGGAGGGGTGCTCCGAGTAGCCACGAGACATCTTTGCAGTTGACTATTTGTAGATGGTATTACCGATGCGGAGATGCGCTGAGCTGTACGCCTGGCATCACCACACAGCATGCAGGATGCCCTGGTCCGAGCATTGGAGGTAAAATCAGCAAAGCACGAGTCGACGTTCCGACATGTAGTACAGGCAACTACCCCGTGCAATGAAGAAGATGGAGATGGCATCCTGGACGTCTTGAGAAAGTTGGAGACTACAATGAGGGACATTGCTGCCAGAGTCTGTGCTAGGAAACCCAATTTTTATTCACCTAAGCGTCGAAAATGTTGGGTATGAAAACAGACAGGGCACTTGAGTACCCAATGTCCGCAAAGGAACTGCAGGACCCGGCAACCAGACGTGAGTACGACTGACAGCTTGTTGAGAAGACTAGAGGCGGTAGAGGAACTTTTGAAATCCTTAGATGCAGCGACACTTGTCCCTCGTCAACGGAGGCGCCGAGAATGCTGGAACTGTGGAATTGAGGAACACTTACGAGCCTGCTGTCCAGAGGTCCCAAACGAGACATCGAGGAACTGGTCAAGGGACAGCTGTACGAACAAATGGAACTTACAGTAGCGGTAATAATCATCCAAACCACGGGCCCATCGAAACAACTGGTAACATCCTATCTGAGGAAACGAAGAAAGATCGCCATATGGTGGTAAGAAGAACAAGGATATTGCAGTCGAACCATGAAAGACGTCACCCAGCAGTTAATGGCGAGGAAACGAGAGAGGTCCGGTTTTCAGATGGAGCTGCACATATAGATCTTCAGAAGAAGGAAGACAGCCAGGGGGCAGGGTGCGAACATCGCAGTGTCTAGTGGAATCAAGAGAAATGGTCGATGTTGTCCAAGAGTTGCGGATAATGCATTCGGGGAAGGACGACTAGTGTGGCTGTATGAAATAAAACGCCTTCAGGGGAATACATCTCAATGACAAGGATGTTGGGAAGGCTCTTATCAGATTTTGAAGCAAGTAAGTGACATTTCCGTCCAGATCTGTCACCGGGACTACTGGGAAGAAAATCCTAAGGTTGTGCACACATCGACCGACTGGCACTGTACGGAGGTCCACATTCTGCAGAGTCTGTTCCGGACGAACAGACTTAAGGAGGGGGCACTGTTACGTGCTGCAACTGTCGCCGACTCAGCTGCCCCGCGCCGTAATCGTAAACCCACCTCGCCCTCCCCTCTACTTGGAACAATGCTCCCCGGCCCCCTGACTCCCTCCCCCCTTCTTAGAAACCCTCGAATGCTGACAGCGGCGAGACTTGCTGGCGTCACAGACCTCCTCTCGCTTGCTAGAGTTTCCGATACGTTTAGCGACGACGAAAGACTTTCTGGTGAGACTGGCTGGCACCTCAGCCCTCCGCGACGCATCACGCGAGTTGGGGATGTTTCTAGGTGGCGTCCTAAGACACTATATATACTACTGCAACCCAGCGGCCGGGAGTCTTTGATGGAGGCCGTCTGGCTGAGTTTGCGCGAGCTAAGTGAAATGTGGACGACGACTGGAGATTGCGGGACGACGGCGGGTGAGGAGTTCGTGGCTTGAATGGACGAGAGGGTGTGAAACCGACGAGTGAAGCCTACTGTGCGCGAGGGAGCTTGGAGGACACTAGAACATTGCGACTAGCAGGACATGGACGGAACTGAGGTGGGACTGAATGGAAGTGTAATACTGATTTTATTTCAAATATTCGAACTGTAAAATATGGACGCATAAATAATAAAATAATTGAATAGGTTGATACACTGTCTATTTTGACTGATCTTTAATTATTTAATTTCATAGATTTCTTTGTCGTAATTATAAATTTTATTAATTGGTTTTAATTGTGAACAGTAAGTGATTTCAGTTTATTTTGGGAATTTGAGTTCAGAGAATTTTGCTGTGGTTATTGTAAATAAAATAAGGAAATTATAATTAATTATTTTATTTGATTAAAACCTCCATCCCTTAACGAACTTGGTATAGCCCACTTAGTTTCTAGAGAGAGAAATTGTAACACTATTTAGAAAGTCAACACGAGAATGCTAAGTTTCTTTGGTTAATTGAACGAAGAAAGTGTTGGGTCGAGTGAAAAAAATGTTCATGTTTCGGATTGGTCACGTTCTTTTTAATACACTGTAAAAAATTTGTTGTACTTTTACAAAAAAAAATCGTTGGAAACCCAGTTGCCAAGAAAAGCCTTTGTATAACTAGAAAGAGTTTTCTTAAATAATCTGCAAAACACGTATTTGTAATATTACAAATAATAATCTTGCATTACAACTTACATTATTGAAAAGTTTATATAAAATAATTTTTCTCGTCTAGAAAACAAATATGATGAATTAAAAACAGGGGATACCTAAACACATCTCAAAATATAACTTACGAAAAAAAATTACACTTTGCCAGCACGGGGCCTAAAATCCTCGCCCCTTTTATTATTAGCCGTCACCCTTAACCTCAAGACCAATTTGATTTACGATGTTAACACTATTTCATAGAAAATATACCTGCAAGTACCTACAAAATATAAATGGATTTATTTTGTTAAGAAGACTAGGTACGTTTATTTCATTTTAAGAGTTCTGTTTTTGATTTAAGAGATTTGTACGGCTTTTAACTACGAGGTCTTGAGAGCCGATTTAAGAGTTCTGTGAAGCTAGGATACTTTAACCGTTAATGAATAATACGGTCACGTTTTATTGTAATTGTCGTTTTATTATGATTATTGTTTGAGTTGTTTTAAATGCTTAACGTTTTTCAAACTTGCAATATATTTCTTTTTGTACGCAACTACATTATATCACCCATAGTTTTTGCTTAAACAGCTATATAATATTCTACTCTGTTGAGTGTCCGCCATTTTGCTGATGCTCGTGGATACGGGTCAGTATAGTACAAACATTTCTTGAGGTCTTTTACAAACATGGCCCGTGTAGTTTTATTGACGAGTAGTTTAACAAGAGAAATCGTTGTACTGTTAAAAGCATTTGTATAATTACAAACAATTTCTCAGTAAAAATTACAAGATTTTGTACAGTGTACGCCCTTTTGATAAAAGTATTTTTGCATCGGGCATAGCGAACCAAATTATAGGCGTTATGATCGATCTGCTGTGCCGTCGTGGATGAAAGCACGTTCCCCTCTTGAACGTTGCCCTTATCATTGTGTGTGTGTGTGTGTGTGTGTATATATATATATATAATGTACTGGGTGCTTAGACTATCAAAATACTTTTTTTTTAATATACTGTTTCTATACAAAGTATAATTAATTCTGCACTATTAACAGAATGTGCTCGGCTAATGTTAATAAAGCTGGGTTGTTGACACTGATGATCAAATACAGCTCTTAACATCGTGATCTTGAAAGCCGATGGTTGTAAAACTAGGTGAGTATGGAGTGAAGCCAAAATGCAAGAATGGCGGAAACGGGAAATTCCCGAGAAAACCCGCCGACCAGCGGCATCGTCCGGTACGATTACCCACGTGCGAAAATCCGGGAAGCGACCCCGCCGGGAATTGAACCCGATTCGCGTTGTTGGGGGGGGGGGACTAGTAGTCTTACCACCACACTACCGCGGCATCTTTAAGGTATCAGGCGCCTCTTGTCCTGTTAGCGGCTCATGGTCAGCACCGACTGTATTTGTTCGTTGTGCCGGACAGACGCTGTGAGGTGTGTGTAGAGTGGTAGAAGCGGGTTGTTCTTCGTAGATATTGTTTGTGGAAAGGGGGAGGGAAGCACCTGACGTACAGTCGATTGGTTGTAAAAGGGATGGTGGAGAGGGGATAGTCTGTGTGATGATGGATGAACGGAGCCAAGGGAGTTCGCCGGTGATGGATGCTGACAGATCATCGGTCCGCGCGGACTTCTCTGGCGGATACGTATCGACGGCCGAGGATTACAGCGCCCGTTCCCCGTTAACGGACATCCTCAGGATGTTGGATTGTTTGTGGCTGGGGGGGCGTTTTGCTCCTCCGCGTCGGCTGGCCGGTGAGAATTGTGGATACGAATCCCGCACCACAAAGAAAAAGATCTCTTCGACGCGACAGAACGCTTGTTTGTATAAGGCCAAATATACGGGATGCTGACAGATTGTGCAAGTGAAATTTCGTAGCACGAGATTTTATAACTGTGATTTTTATCTTCATTTTAAAAAAAAAAGTAAGATTCAAGATTGACGTGAGTCTGAGGCTACAATTTGTAGTGACTTTAGAATTATTATGTAGGTCAAAAATATGTTCCAAGTGTAAATATAATTTTTCTTTGCATTAGAGATGATGAAACACCTTGAATGGGTGGACAGAAAATATTCTAAAAATTTTGATTGAATCTGCTGTCGAAATTTTATTGGCAGCATGCATATAAATTTTGCCGAGAATATTCTAAAAATTTTGGCAAGGAGTTTCAGCTCGTATTCCGGGACTTTGACAGATTTCACTGTATAGAGCAACGCCGCCGTATCATGGTGCGCGCAAGTTTGTGTTGATACATATTAACAACAGTGTAACCTGGTGTTTTTTAGTGGATGCATTTCTGTGCAGAGCTGCTGTCGGCTCATAATTATCATCCTCCTGCTGCTGAGGTCTGAGGTTCGATTCCACTTTCCGTCGATCGGGGAATGCGATACGATTAGTGAACTTCCGTTTGTTGCTTTCTTATTTGCCTCATCGCTCTTTCAGCTCCATTTTTTTATGTGTACTTTAACATGAAACCTGGCTGTGTATGGTGAAAACAGTATTTATAGACCTTGCAGTCTTGTGCTAATAAAATGTTTCAGTTGCCCCCCCCCCCCCCTCCACGTCGAATGAGTAAGTGTGGAAGTTATTTTCCTCCTTCCCACTTTTTATCGCCAGGCCAGTCCAGATTTTAATAACTATGCCGACAAATAGGTGTTCGTATATTAGTTTTGTGTGATGGGTCACTTGAAAAAATTTTCTTTGTGTTGATGTATGGAAACGAAATGAACGAACTTACGAGATATTTCGAGATACTTGAGACTCTATACTTATTTTACTGCAATCCATAATTGTACAGTACATTATCGGCTGCTCAGGAATGCCGATATATTGTATCGCATGACGCATGATTTCAGTCTGTAGCAGACTTGTGACGGGGAGATAATCCTTGAAACCATCTCGCGTTTAACTAAACGTCGTGAAGTAGCTGAAACAAGGTTGCCACAGATAATAGGAAATGGTGGATGAATATTACGGTCGATGTAAATCAGATAGTCGATGTGATATAGAGAAGTCGGACAGCAAAGTTGCGGGTCAAGTGCATTGATATAAAAATATTTAATTTCGTGTTTGGTTTCCGTGTAGTTTGAAACGATTTCTATTGAACCTGTTATACAGTTTTAATTATTTTAGCGCATAATTTTAATTGTCCTTTATGTATAAGAAACCCTCGGGTAGGTACAAAACACCAGCATTATTAAACATAATAACGTGTAATTTTCCATGGGTATTTTTTTGCGGATCCATAAAAACAGTGTGTTCGCGCGTGTCAATTCAGCAAGCTATACATCTGTTTCAAACATCCGGGATGTCACAGCTGAAGCAATATTTTATGGAAATTACCACTCGCGAAAGGAAATGAAATAACAGAACATTGCCAATCTGCAAACGACCACGTAATCGGAACAATGCTACCAGATGTAACGCAGTTATACTAAAATTATTTTCGTTGTTCATAAGTACATAAATACATTAGTTATCAAGTGAAAGTCAACTTAAGGCCTGAAATAACTATGATAATTTTTTTTCTGGAGAGACGCGGATTGTTTTGCCCGTTCCTGCCGTTAGCAGCAAAATTGAGGACCCTTTATTTCCTAAATGGTAACATACGCACATCAGGTGATCAATTTTCCCTTGAAAAATAATCGGCATAGTAGCGTTATTTTTATATAAGACGCCGTGTGATCGTTGTATAGCATAAAACAGTATCTTCTCAAAGTGACTGGAAGAAAATCTTTCAGAACACATACTTCCCATCTTCCCTCCACACTTTTTTTTTTTTAGGGAATTTATAGTTGTTCTCTACTGTCCGCCGTTTTACAACGTTCAAGTCAGCCACATTTGTGTTGGTTGGACATTTATTTAATGTCGCAGTAACACAAAATATTTTGTTCTTCGTTTTATTTTTTAGTGTAATACCTTTTGGTTGTGGTAACATTGCATTGTAGTAGTATAACAATATTTAAATGACTAACATTTTTAACCTTGTCAGAACATTATTAATTTTACGACACATACGTTTAAAGAAATTCCTCAACGGTAATTTTTTTGTTGCAAGAATATCGGACTTTTCTCTGTAATTTCACCTTTACTGATGCCTTCAAATGATGTCGCCAAATCATCCACGCATTTTCTGGTTATTGTAGAACGCCAAATATATTAACAGTGTGGTTGTAATTATTTCATAATTATTTGACAAAGTTTATAATTTATGTTTGTTCCATAGCGTTATAAATATTGCCAGAGAAGAATATAGGCCTAGCTTTAAAATAATTTTTCCTATATCACCAAGATAAGCTACATAGAGTAACTTAACATGCGTGTGAGGCCAAGCTTCAAATAAGCAGTAACGACTTAGAATGTTGCAGTATATTCGCCTTTTTTCACGCCCTCAGTCTCCTCTACTCTTTCCAGAAACGAGAGGTTATTTTACTTCCGATGATGTATAGGTATAGCATTCTGCTGCACTTGACACCACCTCCATCTTATTTACATTTGCCCTACGTCATGTGGGACATATAACTGGTCATGTATTTTTTACTTTGGTCGCAAGGAAAAATGGAAGCCATTATAAAGCACCAGCACCAGTATTCCCTCCCATGCCCAGTGTAGCCAACTGTCTACGTGTTGCACAGGAACGTAATATTTGACCGGCACTGTACTTCACGAAGCTCAGTGCCCAGTGATTTTCCCTGGGAGTAACCGATTCGTAAACCATGTTACTGGTCTACGTTACGATCGGGCTATATCACTAACCACTCAATACAACGCCTACAGCTTATTGGTTGTGATAACGAAATAAGGTTTGTATTGTAAAGGGCTTTTTAAACATCCCCCGGTTTTATGCTTGAAAGCTTAGCAGGGGACGGCCTACATACTAACCAATAACCTAACTTAAATTAACAACCATGCTTTGCCCGGGATTCGGGCCCAGAGCCTCCCGCACCCTCAGGTCGGTGGCGCATCAACCGACTGCGCCACGGGAGGTCGGCACAAAACAAGTTCTTAACCAACTTAAATACAGCATGCATCAAACATTTTCTTATTTGCAACACCAGAAACCATAAATTAATATGGGATGAACATGTTAAAAATCTCCAAACTTCCATGCCTCAGAAGTGGGGTTCCTCTTTCAATGTTCATGTACACTATATTCACGATCGGGGCGGATCCGACGGGGTGCTACGGGGGTTTTCAGCCCCTCTATAGGAATTATATTTTACATTCGATAAAATGCGATTATTTTTTAAATCTAGTACAGTGTTTAAAATATGCAACATTTATACATGGGCGTAATATAGTAAAAGCAAATATAAAAAAAAAAAAAAGCATTTCGCTAGCGTATTTACTAAGTAGTGGCATTTATACGCAGCATTGAAACTTAAACATAATGTTTACTGGTATAGGCTGTTCATGGTAAACTGAACAATCTTTAAAGCCTTGCTTAAGGCATACTTGTATGAATATTGTGTATTCTTACACCATATGTAGATTTAACGTTACCCTGGGCCTGATCACACGTTTCGTGCGTCGGTTAGGTGAAACTGTGAAATTTCAATATTTTACAAATTCGTGATATATACACACGTATATCATTAACACTTTCAAATGCAACGTTTAAACGTGGAACTACTTCCCTTCGTCGCTAGGCGTAGGACAGTCAGTTTGCCCGTTAAACTACACGCAGGTAGGGGCGGTGACATTTTTCAAAGGTTGTTATTAGAAGTGCTCACTTAACCGTGAACGGCTTTTAATCGTGCAATCTGAAAATAATGCACAGCAACCCATTCTTCAAATAGCTCCCTCTTTATGGGTCTCTAGATGCGTTATGGGTCTCTAGATACGTTATGGGTCTCTAGATGCGTTATGGGTCTCTAGATGCGTTATGGGTCTCTAGATGCGTTATGTGTCTAGATGCATTATGGGTCTCTAGATGCGTTGTGTTTCATTCAGCAGTAAGCGAGTGTTTGGATGATATGACCGTGCGTGTAGGGTGTTGTGGCCGACGTTGCGAGTCCGAAAGGTGAATATTTGAAAAACGGCGGTTGGTCCGCGGGCGCTAGAGCCGCAAACTGCGGGCACGTGTCGTACGAAGTGAAGAATGGTTTTGCCGATTGGCTTATAAACCGGATATTGCATGAGAAATGTGTGTGTTCGTAGTAATTACATGGCGTGCGCGATGTTGCGCGGAAGAAGCGACGAACAGACGGGACGGTGAAGCAAGTATTTCACCGTCGAGTCCCGTCTGCGGGAACAAATCAACGCACGAGCACGTGCATGCGCGAAATGCGTTGGCACGTGCGTGGAAGTGTACATGTGGCAGCGCTCTTACGGTACAGGCTGGTTTCGGCACACTTAACAGGTAATTTATTCATTGAGACGGGGCGTTGCGAACTTGAGCAAACTGAAATTGTAATTAGAGAATTGATCATTAAACGTTGCTCCGAGGTAATTTATTGCTGCGCGTTGCTCTGAGAGAGCGAGTGTATAGGCTGCTCACGGTAAAGTGAGCACTTTTGAAGCCCTAGTTACTTTTTCCTCCGACTTCCTTTTTTTAATAAATATTGCCATGTAAGCAATATACACAGTGTGTATATTCCACCACATTATGAAGATAACGTTTAAGGCTAAAATAAAATATATTTATTGATAATTAATCCAAATGAGAAGGTTTTCAAAGGTTCTCACTTTACCGTGAATAGCCTATAGCAGCCCAGTACAACAGTTGTACGCGACTGTGCGGGAGCGACAAGGGCGACACTGCCACGCTCATCAAGTTTGCCGTCGCCGCTGAGCGCGAGGCTTTGAACCGGCGCTGCGTGCAAGTGTTCTCGTCACACTGCGTGTATCTATTGGACTTTCAACGGCGACCCTGTAATTTTATTGATGGAAAATCTCTAGGAAGGTTCAGTGCAGGGTCCTAGAGTAGATTTGTACGTATCTGATGTGTATGTTTTGAAATACAGCGATTTGAAAAAGTCGGTTTTTTTTTTTATCACTCGACAGCCCTCATCTGAAGTGTGTGTTCTTTCCGTTGATGAGTAGATGGGACGCGCGTTTAATACTTTTGGGAATAAAACGTGTATTTCAAACTCACTACAACGCAATTCAAGAGACAGGCAGGCTGGCAGGAGCCTTAAGGCGCCCGCCCGTTTACCTTGCTCGCGAACGTTGCTACAAAGAATTTACCATAAACCTCCTTTTTTTTTTTTTTTTTTTTTTTACTAGAACAGTCTGTTATAGGCTGTTCGCGGTAAAATGAGCACTTTTTAAAGCCCTGCTTAAAATCTACTTGTATACACGTTGTGTATACATGGAAATGTTAATTTCAAATAAGGCGGAAGTATTTTCGCCTTATTTGAAATTAACATTTCCATGGGCCTGATCACTTTATTCATGCGCCGGTCAAATTAAACTGTGAAATTATTAAGAAAGTAAATACTTTACAAATCTGCTCGTTTTTTACACTTAGATGCGTTAAAAAAACAGAGCGAAAGAAATAATTTGAAGTCATTACAAATGGTTACCTAAAACTTTTTATTCGACGTTAAGATATGTAAATACTTCCCATCCATCCTCAGCAACTTTACTGGGCGAATGTCACTCAGTACGCGCATTGAAATACATGCATGCATGGGCAGTGACTATTTTCTAAGGTTCATTTCTAAAGTGCTCACTTTATTGTGAACAGTCTTTACCGCTGGCTGGCTCCCCGCGGATACTGTTTAACTAAATAAGTTAAGAGGCTAATTGTCAGCACTCCCTTTCCTAGGTTATTTTCAAACATGTAATGAAACTATTAAAATTTTAATTTTACTCGATATTATTATAATGTTTTGTTTTGTTTATAGTCTTTTAAATTGACGTTTTTAGAATTTATCGAGTTATGTGTTTTTATCTATATGATATGGTTGTATTTTATTTGGATTTTAAATTGTCCAGTATTATCGTTTTAATGTGTTGAAGTTTAAATTTTAAAAAATTTTCTAACTATATATGATTTTAATCGATAACCTTTCCTTGGAAGTGAAGAAATGTTTTAACGTATTATAGTATAATCAAAGTTAATAATGATAGAAAAATAAATTGTAGACTAAGGATTGTAGCTAGATAGTAAAACCCGGATGGTAATGATGCTAGGAGGGTTCAATAATTGTTACTGTTACCACACCGCAAAAAAAAAAGAACACTTAAGACCAGGACGGAATAAAACTTTCAATATATCACGCTTTGCAAATACTCTTTGAAGCTAATAACGACATATTCAAGCTGTTATAGCTTAAAATATTATCTACGAATACCTACGAAACTAGTATTGAGGCCTGCATTGAACTTTTCTGCGAAGTTCCCACAAACAAATTACAGGGTCAACTTTTAAAAGCTCCAAAGTAAATTGTGAACGACGCATATCCCACCCGCCAGTTCGGAGCATGCGCATAGCTGCGACGGGAAACTTGATGCACGTGCCATTTTCACCTGGATCTTCTCTTTTCTTTTGTGCTTCAAAAGCGTAAAAATAAGTATCCAGGTACACGGGCGTTTGAAAGCCGACATCTGTGATGTAGTAGTCTTGGAACATCAGCACGTATTGCAAAGGATTTCGGGTTAAGGATACGTGCATCGTCTTTAGGTTAAGTTTCTACGTTTTAATGTAGCTGGTAAGTCGGTCCCCGAATCGCCCTCCATTTTCCACTTTCCCCATAGGTTACTCGCCGAAGTAATGCGTGTAAAAGTTTTACTCTGGCGAGATGCTCAGAGCTATTACTCTCCAACGTAGGTACACCGATAAGAGACAATACAACAATTTGCTCTGAGTGTTTTGGGACAGCCAAAGAGTAAATTTTACTCGAAGAGTAACGTTTTGAAACGCCGCCTGAACGCAAGGGGAAACCGAAGCAAGCGCTTCAAAGTATTCAGCCGCGAACAGCTTATAGCATCGACATTCTAAAGGTTTCCCCAGGATTATGAACATTCTGTAGAAGATAAAACATTGTGGGAACTGTACCCCGAAACGCGCCACGGAAACAACTTGTTTCTCCGAGAGAGATTGATAACAGTCGTTTGCAAACCCTTCGTGACCTCGACTATAGGCTGTTCACGGTAAAATGAGCACTTTTGAAAGTCCTGCTTAAGTTCTACTTGTATGCACGTCCTGTATTCTTGAGCCTTATGTAAAATTAACATTGTCATAGGCCTCATCACTTTATTCATGCGTCGGTAAAGTGAAAGTGTGAAATTATTATAAAAGTAAATATTTTACAAATCTGCTCATTTTTACACTTACGTGTATTAAAAGAAACAGAAAGCGAAATAAACAATTTAAGTTATCACAGATGGTTACCTAACGTATTTTGTTCGGCGTTAAGACATGGAACTGCTTTCCCACCATCGTTACCAACTTGACTGGGTGCATGTCACCCGGTGCGCCCGTAAAAAAATATGCCACGTAGGAGTAGCGACATTTTTCTAAGGTTTATTTCTAAAGTGCTCACTTGATCGTGAACAGCCTTTAGTAACTCCCCCGGCATAGAATGGGCGTTTATTGGTCGTTGTTTTCTTAATGTGTGCAGGGCTGGCCACTCGTGTGGGGAGACACTGGTCTAAAAGCTTTGCTTCAAATACAGTGATAACAGTAATGTATA
This sequence comes from Dryococelus australis, assembly GCA_029891345.1. Taxonomy (NCBI): domain Eukaryota; kingdom Metazoa; phylum Arthropoda; class Insecta; order Phasmatodea; family Phasmatidae; genus Dryococelus; species Dryococelus australis. The sequence goes on from CM056996.1 coordinate 75,981,675, forward strand.
TTCCCTGTTATTCACCGTGACTGACCAGGATCTTCGTATAGAGAGTGAGAAATTAGGATGATCCATATTATAGGAGTTGCAATGAACAGATATTTTGTCTGAAAGTGTACATGTGTTGGTATAATGCTCTGTAATATGTACAGTAGGGGTCGACAGAACTGTGTTTATTGCGCTGTAAAAAAAAAAAAAACTACGGAATAAAGTCTTCCCAACGAATGATATCTGAGGACTTCGTTTATCGGATACTGTGTTCTGTTGTACAGCGTGCAGATTATCAAAATCTCGTCTTGTGCTGTATGGACCACTATGGAAAATTGTTTCCTATGCATTCGACCGGAATCGAACCCATGGACACCTCAACCTTAAACCAAATGGTTGTTATACAGTTTTTAGTTATGTAATTATTCTAACTCGTTTATTTTCTTTTATTTCGAGTAGTGATTCACTTTGCTGTGTTGTAGTCAAATTGATGACAACTAAAGGCTGTTCACGATAAAGTGAGCACTTTTGAAATCAACCTTAGAAAAAAGTCACTGCTCCTGCCTGCTTATATTTCAACGGGCGCACTGAGTGAAATGTGCCCAGTAAAGTTGGTAACGATGGCTGGAAAGTAGTTCCATATCTTAACGTCGAATAAAAAGTGACTGTTTGTGGTAAATTAAATTATTCATTCTGGTTTCTGTTTTTTTAATGCACTGGAGTGTAAAAATTACCAAATTTGTAAAATATTTACTTTTCTAATAATTTCAGAGTGTCACCTGACCGAAGCATGAATAAAGTGATGAAAACCAAGGCAATGTTAATTTTACGTAAGGCGGAAGAATACATAACGTGCATACAAGTATATCTTAACCAGGACTTCCAAAAGTGCTTATTTTACCACGCACAGACTATACATAAGATTGCCTTTACATGATCCGAACATAGTAGCTACCAGCAGTGTTGTACGCTTTAAAAAAATATGTCATTAATAGTATGTCAATATTACGAAAAGTTTGCGCGCAGGGGTTATGAATGAGGGCGTTACCAACTTAACAAACTGCTAGGTTGGTGTCCCTGGCTCCGGCTGATAACAGTTGGTGGGGGAGCTGAGAGGGTGGGGGAAAAAAAATTAAAACCCCGCAGGCGTAAATCATTAACCGGGGCACGGTCCTACGCTGCTGGCCAGCGGTGAATAATTCAGGCCACGCTGGGAAGGACTCTTTTTTTCTCGACCGAGTCTTCTCCTTCGCCACCAGGTGTGTCTAGGTTCGAAGCGGCGGTCATGTTTGTTCATCCTTAAGTAACCGCTTCACACCCGCCGTGAAAACTTTAGTATTCGTATAATTTTGTTTTTCCAGAACAAGATTTGTTTTCTTCGTGTACTACGTAACACGTTTCATGGACATATTTTTACTGTGCGACACTCGCGAATTGAAAAGTAAAGCCTGTTCATGTTTCATAGAGCACTTTTGAAATCAACTTTAGAAAAAAGTCACTGGCCGTGCCTGCATATATTTTAACGAGCGCACTGAGTGGCATGCGCCCATTAAATTTATTAACGAAAGATGGAAAGTAGTTCCATATATTAACGTCGAATAAAAAGTGCTAGGTAACTTTTTGTAATAACTTAAATTATTTATTTCCCTGTTTGATTTTAAATTAGTAAAAGTGTAAAAATGAGGAGATTTTAAAATATTTACTTTCCTAATAATTTCACAGTTTCACGACCGACGCATGAATAAAGTGCTGAAGCCCGTGGCAATGTTAATTATACATAAGGCGGAAACAACCTATAGTGAGCGTGTTGGGTCGTGCGTTTCCATACGCAGCTTTTATTCCGAAGGTCGTCAGTTCGATCCCAACCGTTTTATCTGACGGGTGATTTTCTCATGCTGATTTATATTTCCATTCCAGGTAATAACAATGACGCACATTAATTATCTCGATCACAAGAAGGTAAGTTACATGTAAAAGAAAAAAATATTTTGGGAAAAACCAACGCATAACAGTTTTGAACTGACGAAAAATTAGTACAGCGGAAAAACCCGACACAGGTATTTCGCGGTTAACTGAACGCTTTTGAAATCTATCTTTCTAAATAAAAGCCTGGCCGTAACTTTGTTTACTTAAACGTAAGCATTAACTGACGCGTCTGCATCATGTTACCGAATTACCAACAGTAGTTCCATTCTCAAGTCTTAGTCGCTCTGATATTTAAATGAGGGCCAAGGAAATTGATTTATGCATGTTAAAGTTGCAATTTTCGTAACAATAATAAATCCGCATTTCTCACAAATTTACAGTTTCACTCATCAGTTATATGCATACTTGTTATTTGGTTCGTTCCGGTTAAGGCAGAAAAACGTTAAGCAGAACTTTAACTAGCCGAATAGGCTTGTACAGAAACCTTGAAACTTGCTTTCTGAATTATGCAGCAGAGAACGCTTGTTGGGAATGCGTGTTGAACCTTGTCTCTGTCGAAGACTAACATATAATATTAAACCACATTCACGTTTTCATTACAAAACAGAGCTCACGATGAAAATACGTTACGGGGTGCGAAAATGTTTATTTTAGTTGTAATGGGCGTAGATAGGCGTACAGTGTTACACAACAAGTTGTTGTTTATTTTGATTACATAATTAGACAGCGTTATAATCTATTCTCCCAAATGTGTATATACTGACGTATTGCCTCCGCGATGTTACATGGCTTGTGATTACACGCATGTTTGGCTTTGATCATCAAAACTAAATTACGGTGCCCTCGCCTCTCGGCCTAAAGCCGCGTGCTGGGTGTTAACGGGCCTGCCTGACAAGCCGGCAGTCGCAATCTTCAAATGGGGAATCAATGTTAAACGAAATTGCTTCTCATTGCGCCGATTTTAAAGACAACTATTTCAAATAAAAAAACACGTTGACGCGATTTTCTTAGAGAATAATGCTACATAGAATTGTTTTTGAAAAAAAGAAGGTATTTAACCAATTTTTTTTGTTATATGTAATTTCAATATTTACATTTTATAAAAATATATTAAACAAAAAAAATTGGTAAAATATTTTAACGTAGCATAATTCCTTAATAAGTTTCACGTAGAATACTTTTTGTTTTAAATAGTTATCTTTAAGATTGGCGCAATGAGAAGGAATTTCGTTTAAAACTGATTCCCCATTTGAAGTTAGCGGCTGCCGGCTTAGGCAGGCCCGTTAAACCTTTTCAGTCACAGTGTCCTCTATCTGGGATGTTACATATGAAGTGGCTTGAATGGTCTGCGCTGTACACAGTAGAACATGCCATCCAATGAGAAAGGTTCCCTATACGCGTGGGAGACATCGTTCGCTGCTGAGACTATGTTCCGTAGCCTCATAAACTACTGCTTCCAGTAACATAGAGCACAGACAGATTACTATTGGTCCCGATGTAAGACAAAGCGTCGTCTGGATATCAGTACAGTCCCGAAAAAAAGATTTGTTTGTGGCAATGCTTAAAATTATACGTTTATTTTTGACTGGAAGGGTTAACAAGTGGTTTTGCATTCCCCCTACGGTCTATATTATTTACTGTAACCTTGGTCCACATATTAAGTCACATAGGCATCCGTATGGTATATCGTTCTCGACAATCACAAGCCATATCCAATAGTATGGCTGTGCAATTCTTTCCAGTGACATACGTCATAAATGGGACAGATTTCTATTATAGGTTCGCCCAGATTATGGACCGTCCGCGTGGCGGTAGATTTTCTTATTTAAATGTGAAATGAAATGAAGACAATTTCGTCGAGGCGATATATAATTTTGTTGAGGTGCTTCTTGTTATGACTTTACATATTTGAAGATGGAGGTTGAAGTTTTATCAATTTTGACATAGCGAAAACTGAAGTGATGTAACTGTTGTATGCAGGTACAGTCTTCAGGCTTCTAGTCGGTCGTCATTGTCTTGATGCCTGTTTCTGAAATACGGATAGTGGAAGCACGAAGAAATGTATCGGCAGACGATGCATTTTGAATGAATTCCAAAAGACAATGGATTAATTAAAAAAAAAAAAACCAACACTGTTATACGTAGAGTATTTGTAATACGACGCATGTCAGATACAGTCAGTTGTCATGACCGTAGGTTTCGTTTGTTACGCCTCAGTGGAAGCCGAAACTCGTGGTTTTAACTCGTCAGCGTGGGAGAAAATTCCAGTTCCCACTCACGGGACGGGTAACGTGAGATTTTAGTTAGTGTGAACCAAAGCCGTAAAGGCTGTTCATGATAAAATGACAATTTTTGGAATCAACCTTAGAAAAAAGTCACTGCCCCATGCCTGCATATATTTTAACGAGCGTAATAAGTGACATGCGCCCAGTAAAGTTGGTAACAATAGATGGGAAGTAGTTCCGTAACTTAATGTCGAATACAAAGTGTTAGGTAACCATTTGCGATAACTTAAATTATTTCTTTCGCTCTCTGTTTTTTCTAATGCATCGAAGTATTAAAATGAGCAGATTTGTAGAATATCAACTTTTATAATAACATCAGAGTTTCACTTGACTGACTCATGAATAAAGGGATGAGGCCCATGGCAATGTTAATTTTACCTAAGGCTGATAAATACACAACGTGCATACAAGTAGATCTTAAGCAGGGCTTTCAAAAGTGCCCATTTTACCGTTAACAGCCTATAAACGTATATTTTTCCCTTTCCAAATAATTCTTTGTTGAGAATGTCGTCGTGTGCGAGCTGACTTTACGCTTGGAATTAATCGGCCGGAGTTGGAGTGAAAAAAAAAATAAAGCTTTGATTTCTTATTTCCGATCCAATCTGCGGCGTGGCGGATTCCATCACACCTCTTGTGAACTCACCCCTCTGCCTTCCCTTACAGTCGGTGTAAGAAGATTTATCCCCGTCTGGCGGCAGCGGAGGCTGCTTGCATGTGCGTGTGCGAGAATGTGTGTGTGTGTGTGTGTGCGCGTGCGCGCGCGCACCTCTCGCGCTGCTGAGCTGTTTAATTAGCAGGTTAATGAGTGCGGGCTGGCTAACAACGCGCAGTATTGCTGGAGATTGCCTGTGGGACTCGGCTTCCGGGCGACAAGCGACCATGTCTCACTCTTCCGTCCCTCGCAGATACTAACGCTTCACTGGTCTTGTGGGTTTTCACGCACCGTCTCCCTCACTCTCTCCCTCTCTCTCTCACACACAGGGTCGTGCCTGGTTCACATGTACGCCCATCATGCCAAACAGACAGAGCAGGCAGAACCGATGGTTGTTCCCATGTGATGAGATTTTCTGCGTAGCCATTTTGCTGCTGAGCTCGTGATTTTTAACGCCAAGATTTTAAACAAATTATAGATAACAAACTAGATGATGTCGTCCTACTCTAGTTTATTAGTTCCATCATAGCGCGACTTATTTACTGAATGATTTTCGAGATATTGTAATTCTATATTTACATCCAAAAATATTTTACACTTCAGTTTCGCGAATTCATTTCGGGACAAGATAGAAGTTAAACACACAAACAGTGAAGTCACCTTCGCAATTGGATCACAGTTTTTTTTAGACCCGCCCTGCACGCCCCTGAGCCAATAGCTGGCTTGTAAGGTAACACCTTGCGAATCCCATGTCTGCCAGGTGTGGGTCAACAGCCAATGATCACACAGCTGAGATTGCAGTATGCATAGGACTGAGGAATCTAGCATACAAGTCATTGAAGTCGCAAAATTTTCCTGTCCCTATAAATACGTACATTAAACTATTTTATACATTAGCATCAATACACGTCGATTATCCAAGACATTATCAGTATAAAATATGTGAACCAGCTTATTTCTGGAAATATCGGCGACGTCTGCTCTTTCCGCGAGCAGAAAATATCGGCGTGAGCTCAACTTTTCTGCACAACTCGCGCGGATACAGAGAAATAGCATGGCGGTTCCTTCAACATGGGTGCACTCACTCTCTGATTGGCTTCGCAAGGCTCTGGGAACGGGTCTTGCGTCAGATTGGCTGCGTACTGCGAAAATTTGTTTGTTGGCAGCGCTGACGGCTCGTTAGTAGGCTAGCCACCAGGTCGGTCGATGACGTCATTCTACCGGCGTGTGCGATTGGATTTAGTGGAGTAAGTGGTTGTTTTAAATTTATATTTGTAGGCTCTTTGTGATAAAGGCCGTTCACGGTTAAGTGGGCACTTTTGAAATGAACCTTTGAAGAAAGTCACTGCCCCTGCCTGCATTTATTTGAATTGGCGCACTGAGTGACATTCGCCTGGTAAGTTGGTAACGATGGAGGAAAAGTAGTTCCATATCTTAACGTCGGATAGAAAGTGCCAGGTAACTTACATTATTTCTCTCCCTCTGTTTTTTTTTTTTTTTTAATTAATCGAAGTGTAAAAATTAGCAGATTTGTAAAACATTTGCATTCCTAATAATGTCACACTTTTACTTTACCGACGTATGAATAAGATGATGAGGCCCATGGCACTGTTAATTTTACATAAGGTGGAAGATTACACAATGTTCATACAAGTAGATCGTAAGCAGGGTTTTCCAAAGTGTTTATTTTACCGTGAACAGCCGTTAGGTAAACATTTGCGAATACTGAAAAAAAATTAATTTAATTACTGTTTGTTATGCATATAAGTTTAATATAAGCAAATTTGTAAATATTATTTTTCTAACAATTTCGCTATTTCGCTTGACCAACGCATGAATAAAGTGATGAGAACCATGGCAATGTTAATTTTACATAAGGCGGAGAAGCACACAACGTGTGCACAAGTAGATCGTAAACAGAGCTTTGGAAAGTGCTCATTTTACCGTGAATAGTCTATAGTAACGTAAAACATCCAGCCGCCGGCGGCCCGCGCAAAGCGGCCCGGTAATCAGAAATATCGCCTGCTCGAGCGCGCGTCCTCCTGGCAAGCTATTTCCTTAATAAAATGGAAATTCGCGGCTCTAATTAAACTACAGCAACGGGCCATGTCGTAAAATTTGACTGTTGATTAAAAATGGCGGGATCGGCCGCGACACGGCGACATGGCGACGGGCCTGAAATCCCCCGGCTCGCTCTAATGATATTTGATTTTTAATTGGCTCGCTCTAATTCGCCACCCTGTGGTCGGGAAATGTGTATTTATTGATTTGCACGTCACTAAACCCCTACCCCCTTCCCTCCGCCACAAACCTAAATGTAGTTTAAAAAAACATGTTTGCTGTATCGCGTAAAGAGATAACACATTTTCGTTTCGTCCGTCATGTTGACACGTTTGTATCAGAAGCTGAAATAAAATAATAATAATAATATTGGATAGTGCAAAAAAATTAGATACACGAGCTCCCAGTAAATAAATTTCACATTATATTTTCGCCAATTTTTGATAGTTATTTACATGTTTTATTGAATTATCTCAGAGTCCTGTGTAGCGAAATGCCTATTGCGCGACTCCACGTGTTAATTGGTCGCGTAGTTAATTAAATATGAAATTAAATGGTAACTAGAAAAATGTACTAGTTTCATGGGTGACATTGATGGTTTTAACTTTGTACATAACTTTGATAAGAGTAAAAAACTTGTTTGTTTTGCAGCCTGTTTGTCACGTCTGTTTAATTATCTTACGTATTTACTGTACGGGGTACAGTGTGCCGGATATGTAAGAATGGAGACGCAAATCACTTTTTCTAAAGTTGCCATTTTTTTGTAAGGGTTATCTTTTCTCTGCCTCTTTTCGTAGTTCGGCTCAGTGATCATACGCTAGCGCCATCAGTGTTCCAGTTTCGATCTCTGGCTGGTTGTGGGGTCTTCACGGTCGGTCCCCGTTTCCTACCCTGTCTTCATTCCTTTGCTGCTGATCTCATTTCTCCATTTCATAATTTTTTTCTGACTGGCCGGGAATGAAAATTTTACATATGGCGAAAGGATACGAAATTTCGAGGAAAGTAGATCTTAAGCAGGGCCTACAAATAAAACTCTGCTAACTACGAAAAACCTATACATCTGTGTTTAGATGCGTACTCTTAAAATTGAAAATGTTCATTTTTAAGTGAAAATGTCGTTTGAATGGAAGTTTGTGTATATTCGATTCACGGTTACTTCCAACTTTTCTGAAGTCCGGGTAAAGATCTACTTCCAGCATATTCCTTCGCCTCGCAAAAATAAATCATTGCGCGCTCAGAGTAATTATATTTTGCATAAGAACTATTTCTTACTAGGCATTACCAACGTACCTATTTTCTCCCCTTTTTTTGATCTACATTAATTATAAACTAGATATTATAATTTAAGTTTAAGATATACGTAAAAGTTCACTGTAAATAGGATAGTTTTATGTAAACAGAAATTAAAAACGCTTGTGAAGAGTCATATATTTAGGATGATTTGGGGTGATTTTTCAAAGGTTTGATTTTAAAAAGTGTGAACTCTGCATGTTGTACAGTCGAGTGCAGTATACCAGTGGAAGCCACTCTACTTGTGTCTTGAATGTAGCATGTATTTGTGGAAGTTGTATAGAATGGGAACGTCCAAGACTGCCGTGCCTGCAGTATGTAGTACCCCACATTCTGTATACCATACGCGTATGCATGCGCGTCGTTTGTTGGCGCAGACCCGGTTAATGTTTGAGTGATGCGGTGCTAATTGCACCGGAGTCCGTCACTGCTGGGACACAAATAACACACACACTCCCCCCCTTTACACTCTATCTCCCTCTTTCACCATCTCTTCCTTTCTTGCTTTCCTTGTCGGCAGCCGCGCAGGTACTTCGAGTGATTTATCCGCGCGGTGAACACAGCCCTCTCGTCAGTACCTGCTCTGATAATGCACTATAGGCTGTTAGCGGTAAAGTGAGCACTTTTTAAGACCCTTATAAATTTTTTCTTTCATCTAATTTCCATCTTCCTGCTGCTTTTTAATATAAACATTGCAATGTGACCAATAAACACAGTGTATACATTTCACCACCGTCAAAATGTAATGCCTGAGGCTGCAGTAAGATATATTTATTAGTGGTTCATGCATATTGGGAGGGCCTTAATAAGTGCTCACTTTATCGTGAACAGCCTATACTGCCCCACGCAACGAGGACTCGCGTGGAACAACAGGCTGCCTCGTGCAACTTCTCTCTACACCCGCCAGACCCATACACTAAAGATGAGGTAGACCGACCTCGATGGCTGCGCACAACATTGAATAGCTTTTCTTCCGATACGACTGGCGTGGATTGGATTTGAGTTTAAAACACTGTCTTGGAAACAAGTGCTTTGAGATGTACTATATATATATACACACACACACAACTTTCTCTAAGGAATTAGTACTGCAGTCTGATTCAATTTACATTAGTACACGTGTTTTATTTACATGAAAGTGCTTGTCTTTCGAGAATAAGATATAAACAAACACGACCGTCACTGTTGAGCATGTGACTTTGACAGTCGTGTTTCTTTGGGGTAGGTCAATGTTGGGTACATGCACTGTTAAAAAAAATTTCCTTCATTTTACGGGAAAGTGCTGGTAAAAATTTATCCAAAAGTGTCCGTAAACTCTCCGTAAAATTACGGACACATTGATTTCCAGAAACGGACTTTCCATAAATTTCACGGAACACCTCCGTTAATTTACAAGTTGGTTTTCTGTACTTTCCGTTTAAAATAAAAAGAGATAATGAAAATGTCTTTAATTTTCGTTACGTGGGTGTTCTACCGTGTATAACAATGATATTAAAAAAGTTAATATTTTGTACTTAAGCGAGGTTCGAGCACGGTCAAAACATTACCAGCCCCACGACTAGTAACCATTTCACCTACAACTTTCACTTGAAAATTGTGGTATAATTTATATATTTATATTTGAAGGACAGAAGCAAAAGTTCAGTTTTTATCTAATTTAGTGTATTTTTAGTGTTGCCAAATTTTACAGAGGCCTGATGCTATTTTTTAATGTTTGAAAGAATAGGTTATAGTCGCGTGGACAATCTTAACTGCCGCAGAAACGATAATTTTCTTGTTACAGTGGCAAAGAAAGCTTCGTGTAAATTCGGCATCATTCGTCCCCTAACTCGAAGCCAATGGGAATACGGACGCTTTCCGTATTTTGTATGTACGGACTTAACTCCGTTTTTCGTCATTACGGATTGTCCTTCCGTATATACACTGTACATATCCGTAAAAACACTCCGTAAATATACTGCAATTTTTAACAGTGTGCACAGCAGGCATATAATCGGTCTATTTATGTTTATTGTATGCACGAGACGACAAGGTGTGATGTTCATCGCGAGCAGCGCTCGGTAACGAATGCACTGATAGAAACAATGTCCGTAAAATTTCGGAGACGTTTGAGAGACTCTTAATATCAAGCTCCTTGAGAGCCGCTAAGGGTGAAGCGAGGTGAATGTAGATTAGCGCCGGAGTGCAAGGGCGGGTGAAACGGGAAATCCCCGAGAAAACCCGCCTAACAGCGGCATCGTCCGGCACGATTCCCACATGGTGATCCTGCCGGGAAACGTACTCGGTTCGCCTAGGCGTGAGAGTAAAAGGTTATCGAGAAATATTCGTAAAATTACTGACGGAATCTTTGTACATTTTACCAAAACTTTCTGTGATGTCACAGAACCTCTACGTAAATTTGCTTCAAGGCTTTTATAGAATAATAATAATTTTCGCTGTGTGGGTGTTTACTAGTGTGTAATAAAAAATTTAACAATTTTAAACTTTTTTTTTGGAGCGGGATTTGTACTCAAGTCGAAAAGTTTTTGAGTCTGCTACTCATCACTGCAATTACATCCGAGTATAGGTTGTTCACTGTAAAGTGAGCACTTTTTAAGGCCCTCCCAACAGACATTAACCACTAATAAATATATCGTATTGCAGCCTTATGCTTTAAATTTTGAGTGTGGTGAATGTATTCACTGTGTTTATTGCTCACATTGCAATGTTTGTACCAAAAAGTAGCAGGAAGATGGAAATCAGATGAAAGGAAAAATTTATAAGGACCTTAAAAAGTGCTCACTTTGCCGTGAACAGCGTATACGAGAGAGACTAGTGTTGAGAGGAAGATGTACTGAAACATTTTCTGTGAAATAGTTGTTTGCGCGAATACGCGTATCTTGGTAAATAAATGTTCTGCAAATACGAGTTTTTCTCAGAAAAGATAAAAAACAAAACAATTATCTATGCCTCTATCTTTTTACTTTGGTTGTAGTCGGAGAAAAAAAATCATGAAAATGGTCAAATACCGCATTTTTAAAGCTTGCCTATGCAGTTTCTTTAAGCGGCAAGAGAAAAGTACGACTATACGGGCCTAGTTTAATCTGTGGGCTTTCGTCGCATGTAATAAAACCCCACTGTTAAAGATCTAATTTGCACAGTACAGCGTTACTACGGAAACACTTGCACACCTTGCGCGTAGGAGCGATGAGGCGTGTTAGTGTAGCCCGTATCCCGCCCTCGCTTCTTGACCTTGGACGCGCAGCTCCATCCCACTCTTAACACAGGGGAAGTAAATATGAAACATTTTTAATTTCTAGTAATGTCTCGGTGTTTGAAGTGTTGTTACTGCTGGCATGTGATACTTTTTGACGTTTAAAAGATTTATTCAAGTGGCGTTTATATCCTAACTGTTATACGAACGATAATGTTCTAGTTACAGCGCCGAAAAGCGCATCGTGTATCGTAGTATCGTCACTTTTCGTTCCCAAAGCTGTTGGAAATACGGAGCGGTTCCGTTTTCTTTTTGTACTGACGCAGCTCAGTTACGTTTAATGTTATTACAGACCGTGTTTCCGTATATTTAATATACGTTTCCGTAAAATTTTCAGTTACGATATGGAAGTTTTCAACAGTATGGATAACGAAGTTCTTCGGTCCCTTCACTAATCGGGACGTCTTGTCACTTGGTATCACGATGCCATGCTGGATAGAAAGGGGCACATGTTTTCCGCGAAAAGATGCTACTCCAAAAACACATTAGTTGAGACTCACTTTCGTGATTGGATGATTTTAGTTGACGACACAGGTGCCTGCCCGTGGATCACGGACGTTCTATATCGGAGTAACAAAATTCCGATTGGCCCAGTCAAGTAATGCAATGTCTTCTCAAAAAGACACGCGGGCAATAAAATTGCAGTTGTGCGTCTAGGTTATTCAAGTCTAAAATGTGCGTAAATCTTTTGGCGAAAAAAATACAGGTAGTCCTATGTATAGTTAAGTTTTTAGTTATTACAAACTTGAAAGTTTAAACAGTGAAATTTTTTTCAGGTCACTGAAATTCGTACGCGTAAAAATGGAAATTTCTCCGCTGGAATCACTAAAGTGTCATGGTTTTAATGACTGTATTGACCTAATGCCAGTGTGATTTGTAGGAATTCGTAGTGAATTTGACTGCCCCAATGAACTGTTTCCTAGCTAAACTCCATTCATTCCCCAGTAACAGATTACTTGATACAGCTTTGGATTGCTCTACAGTTAGGGATAGTAAAAATTCGCTACTTCACTTCAGGATAAGATATATTTCAAACGCGTGTACACTGAAGTCACCTTTGCAATTAGATCTGAGTTTATTAGACACGCCCTGGACGACTCCGCGCAAATGGCCGACTTGCAAGGTAACAAGAAGCGAATCCTGTACTGTCAAATGTGGGGTAACAAAATAGGTGAACAGCCAATGAAACAACATCTGAGGTTCGACTATACAAAGGATTGTGGAGTCTAGCATACAGGTCATTGAACTCGCGAAATTTTCCTATCCCTATCTATAGTTAACTTGATGCAACCTTAAAGAGGAAAATACGAACAGCAAATCCTCATTCGTTTATATTTAGGCATAAAAAAAAAATGAAAAATCCCACAGCAATAATATGTTTCTTGTAGTCGGCGGAGTTCTTTTTTTTTTCCTGACATTAAGTCCTGACTTATGCACGTTAAGCCACGTTTTAAAAATTTTGTAAAGCTACGTTTACTTTCAGTGAAGTGTGAACCGCAAATTCACCAAGTTGTTAAAAGTTCTGGAACTTTAATTTTTTTTTATCTCCCCTTCCCAAAGGTGCTTTCGAAGCAAACTGCTAACCGGGAGAGCTTTGGACTATTGTGTAAGCAGGCACTTGTTACAAATCCGCACTCGTGTTTCTTCTTTTGGCGTTTATCTTACAACGAAATAAGTGGGTGCTCACTTTCACCTCCCGATTCTAAATTGCGCCCTTTTCTACAACTTGTTTTCATATTGATTCTCAAGTGTTGTAATACCAATGAAAAAAAAAAAAAAAAAAAAAAGGAAGACTGTTTCGGCATCAGTTCACTAAAATAGATTATCTAAGAAAATATTTATCTTATTCGAAACCACAGCCAAATACATCCTTTATTGTGGTCGAAACTCGTAGAAATATTGAGCACAAAGATAACACTTTTAGATATTAAAGTTGTCAGAAAAGGAAAACACTCATAAAATTACATACTCATATATTTTAAGAATATGTTTGGAATAAAGCACTAAGCAAACTGCTGACTACATGATCATAACTCAAATTATCATGGATATTTTGGTTTATAAAGAACTACCTCGGTTAAAATATAAATTTGAACTACTGGAAATTGGACATGTTCGCAACGGAGCAAAAGAAATGGGCGCGTTAAAGGAGTTGTCCTATGTCCAGGAATTGTGACGGCAGCATTGATTTTTGTACTGCGCGGCCATTAAGGAATGCGATGACCGTAAGGAGTGCTTATGAAGTTTCATTTCTCAAACTGGGAAGCAATATCAGGACTGCTAGACCGAATTTTTAAGGAGTTTCAGTTATCGTTTTTAGTGTTTGCAGTACATTACATAATGAAAGGTTATCGTCCTAAGTTTTTGCACCATTATAAATTTCACGTTATTGCACTCTTTACAGAAATATACACTGTTCGAATTTTTTTTATACACATTCTTTTCTTCAGGTATACAATACGGCTAGTTGTGGAAAGCCACTTAACTTACTTGGTTGAGCGGAGTGCATGATGTTGAGACTCTCATACCCCTCGTCACAGTTTTGCCAGTACGAAGCGCTCAAGGAATCTCGAGGCCGTCCTTCGTCCTTGTGGTGTTGTGGCGTGTGCTCGGGTTCGCATATGTCCCCGCGTGATCCGATCCAACGACTCTGCCAGGTGGGGAGTTCGACTGAGGCGGTACATCTGCCAAGTGATAACGCAGGTGTTTGTTCTAAGGCCAGCCCAGCGAGGACAGAAACCTCGCATGGAGTGAAAGGGCCAAGGCTGGTTTGATCCCGACACTCGGAATGTATAGAGTGAGTATGGAGCAGCGTCGGAATGAAGGGGCGGGGGAAACGGGAGATCACGAGAAAACCCGCCGACCAGCGTCATCGTCCGGCACGATTTCCATGTGCGGAAATCCAGAAGTGAACGGGACGGGGATTGAACCCGTTTCGCCTTGGTGGGAGGTGAGCAGGCTAACCGCTCAACCACCGAGGCCCCTAGTATCTTAGTGTGGGCGCACATTGGGACGTAGGATATGCGACATCCAGACCTCAACACTCAACACATATATTTCTTTGATTCGTAAATAAGTGTTTCATTTGACAACATAGTACAAGTTTCTGGGCTTCTGACTGGCTTAATATCGACACACTGCGATTGTAACAAGGAAAGTTGAACAAGTTGAGCTCTTCTTGTTACTATTACTGTTATTAGGTAAGTACTTATCGCTATGCGCGGTTGTAACTAGTCTATAACTGAAAAAAAAAAAAAACACAGTTTAATTCGTGTGTATAGCACTGTTGTGTTATAGTCACAACTTTCTAAATAAAACCTTTTAAAAAAACCACCCTATGTATGACTTGTTCGTTTGCTAAATACTTCATGTATCACAAACGTTTTATACTACGGTTAGCAAAAATTTATTTTATTGGTGCTTAAATTGAACTTTTACGTATATTGTATTTAAATTATAGTAGTTAATTTGTAATTAACACCAAAAAACTGGGACAAAATAGGAGTAAAGCCTAGTAAATATTATTAAACTGAGTTCGTACAAATACAGTGCGTTGTCCCTTTGGTGTAAATTTCAATACTTTGATAAGGTTAGGTTGTATCCCATTTTGAGAAATTCGTTTTCGCGTCGTAATTTCGGATTCATAGTAATTACCGACAATGTACTGTTATAAAAATATTAAATTTTACGAGTTGTTAAATATATTTGTGCTTAATTTTAATTGTGTATTATCCGCTTGTTATAAAAAAGTCGAGAACATATTTATATTTCGTCAATAAGTGCCGGGTTTTTCTTTTGCTAGCATGAAATAATAACACACAGTGAAAATTATAGTGAGTGAAGATATTTTGGGCGGCTCAACCAACTAGTCAATTGTAAACTTCCTGTAGTCAAACATTTCTAATACTAGCTGCGAAACCGAAATGACACGAAAACGACGAATTTCCGCAAAAGAGGTGTAGCTTGTATAAGGCGGAGAAATATCCTGGAAGAACAACTTGGTCAAGGCTTCAGAAGAGGTGGAAGTAACTATAGCCGTGAATTGACTGATAGTTATATGCTATTCACGGTAAAATGATTACTTTTGAAAGCCCTGCTTAGGATCTACTTGTATGCACGTTGTGTATTCTTCCGACATATGTAAAATTATCATTGACATGGGTCTCAGCACTTTATTCATACGTCTCGGTCAAATGAAACTGTGCAGTTATTAGAAAAGCAAATATTTTACAAATCTGCTCTTTTCTACTCTCAGATGTATTAAAAGACAGAAAGCGAAAGAAATTATTTAAGTTCTCGCAAATGATTAGGCCTACCTAAGACTTTTAATTTAACGTTACGACATGGAACTAATTTCCCTCCATCGTTACCACCTTTACTAGATGCAAGTCATTCGGTGTAGCCGTTAAAATATATGCAAATAGGAGCAGTGACTTTTTTCTATCGTTGATATCAAAAGTGCTCGTTTTACCGTGAACAGCCTTTACGTGCTTATATCAACTGTGTGCGGGCCTTCAGCGCCCGTGCTGTGCAGGCAGCACGCGCCGGTCGATAGCTGATGTAGGGGTTGGCGGGAGGCAGCGCCGAAGTAGTAGGGCGAGAATGGCACGCGTTGACGCAAGGGTTGGTCGTTCGCGGGTGTAGAGGGGTGGGGGAGGGGTGTAAAGCGAGGGAATGCCCGTAATGAACATCTGGAATGGTGCAGCCGACTCAACTGGAAATGGTCGACTAGCCCGTCGGCGTCCTCTACCCAGCGTGGCTCTTCGCTACAATCACGAAAACGCCATATTTTGACCTCTCGTATACAGCTTAACGGTTGAAGTTTTCCACTGAAACCCCTGTTTTAGATATCCTTCGTCCCGAAAACATGCTTAGGGAACCGTAAACAACGGATTTTGTCTCTAGATTTTTCTGTCACTAAAATGAAGCTGTAGCCATTTATATCGTACACTACCGTATATTTCAATTACGGCACAATCATCTAAATTATCCTCTTTTCATTAGGCCTAAATTACCAGCGGTGAATTACTGTTACTCCATACGTTTGTTTATTACGTATACCGACAACAATAAAAGAAATCAATTACTCTGAATAAACGTATTACCGAAATTTACTCTAAATGTTTTATCGTGAAGGTGTGGAGTCAGTATATGTCATGATCAGCTTGAATAACGCGCGACGTAGGTTCCGGTAAATAAAACACAGCGAAGAAAGAAGACTCAGAAGGAAATTGAAGCTTTCAGAAATCATCGTAGACACATCCCCCCCCCCCCCTATTTCTTGAATCTTGTTAATGTCCCGTGTAAGACTCGTCCGGAAAATTCCGGACAAGCCTGAACATGGAATCGAACAAGGAGACCTCGAATAATATGTACGGTTACAACTCATCTGCAAGAGTTGTAATGATTTAATGTAGATTGTTGGGATATCAGATATTTATAATATCTTTAAAGTTTGTGTGTGTATATGTGTGTGTGTATATGTGTGTGTGTGAGAGAGAGACGCAACAGTATCCGTTTAGAGAACAGTTCAACAGAAATACAGGATTATTCCTAGTTGCATGCCTCATTGCAACGCATTAAAGGAAGTAAAACTATCAGAATTTCTGCTCGCTCGATCTGGGACCGACGACTCCAAGTGACAATCTGAGGCATCAAGAATTCGACGTGCACGCATATGAGTGACAGACGTCGCAGTTTCCAACTTGCCATACTACATATGTCTAATCCAGATATTCTTAAAACTTCACGGAAACCATGGAGATCGCCAAACGATACCCAGAAGAGTGCCTGAAAGTGAAGACTGAGTGCTGTTGCAGTGATTTTCCTTTCACTTGTGTCGATCGTGGATTGTTGAAATTTGGTTCCGCTGAAGTAATAGTTTATCTCCGTCAGCATTCTTGGAGATAGACTATCAGAACAACTAAGGGCTCGTCACGGTATAGTGAGCGTTTTTGAAATCAACCTTTGAAAAATTTCACTGCTCCTACGTGCGTATATTTTAACGAGCACATTGACTGCCACGCGCCCAGTAAAGTTGGCAACGACGGAGAGAAAGTAGTTCCATGTGTTGTTAAATTACCAGTATTAAGTAAACATTTTTTAATATTAAAATATTTCGTTTTACTTTCGTTATGCATATAAGTATAACAATAAAATAATTGTTAAGATATGTACTTTTCTAATAATTTTACTTTTTCTCTTGCCCGACAGACGCACGAACAAATTATCAGGCCCATGGCAACGTTAATTGTACATATGGTGGTAGAATGCGTAACGTGCATACAAGTAGATCTCAAGCAGGGTTTTCAAAAGTGCTCATTTTACCGTGAACAGCGTATACATAATTATTCTCAACAATAAGAACTGCCTTAAGCAATCAGTTGTAATAAAAAGAAATAAAATATCAGTTTTCTTATTTTGACATTGAACATGCTTACATCATATGCTCCGCATAAATCAACGGCCATGAAGTTACTTGGCAGCTAACTACAGCAGACATTCGGATTTTGACACTTTTCTTTAGATAACGTTGGCGAGCATTGCAATTATTTTGATTCCACGCATATTTGTATCAGAAAAAAATTTCGCAGCAAAGTGACAGTTAAAAAAAAAAAAAAAAATTCGCATTGATAAATTAATGAATTAAATATAACAGATTTATAGTTCGTAGACGTGTGAAAGAAGAGTTAGAGCTCAGTAGCTGCTGTAGCGAGTGGCGCAGTGAGCAGGGTGGCCCAGAGGTGCCAGGCCCCTCCAGATGACAACTAAATAAATTACGAGTATAATTTCCACCCAATACCGAAATATTTTAGAATTTTGTAGACTCTTAGCTTAGAGCAGATGGAAGGCTGCCTAGCTAAGCTGCATTTTTCTATTGTTCAGCCTACTTCCCTTCGTAAGGCAGAGTGGTTTTGTTCCACAAAACAGTCTTCCGTCCCATCTCTCCACAAATAAGAGGTCTCAAGGTCGGTAAAACCCCCAAAAACTGACCCTATGAGTATTTGAGAACTTTGTGTGTATAGGCTGTTCACGGTAAAATGAGCACTTTTGAAACCCTGTTTAAGATCTACTTGTATGCACGGCGTGTATTCCTCCGCCTTATGTAAAATTAACATTGCCATGGGCCTTATCACTTTATTCATGCGTCAGTAAAGTGAAAATGTGAAATTGTTAAGAAAGTAAACACCTTACAATACTGCTCATTTTTCCACTTCGAATAATTTAAGTTATCACAAATCGTTACCTAATACTTTTTATTCGACATTAAGATATGCGAATGTTACTCAGTGCGTCCATTAAAATATACGCAGACAGTGGCAGTGACTTTTTTTCTAAGGTTCGTTTCAAGAGTGTACCTTTTATCGTTAACAGCATTTATTCACAAAATCGCTCACTTTTTTGTTGTCCTAGAAAGGAAAGCCATAGACACTACAACATACAAAGAAAGCCGTAGCAGACACTACAACATACAAATATAGTAATAGCAGACACTACAACATACAAAGAAAGCCATAGCAGACACTAAAACATACAAAGAAAGCCATAGCAGACACTACAAAATACAAAGCAAAGCTAAAAAAAAATATATTTGTGACTAAAAAGTATTTAAATTTTTCAACGTTGATGTCTTAGTGCCTGTGGTTGGGCGAAATACTTTACACTATCTATGAATGGAAGTAAGCAAAACAAATCAAATGATTTTCTGATTGAAATAAATTTGTACGTATTTATTATCTTTATGACAATTCACAGGTTGGACCTTTCCGAACCAAAAACTTGGTTACGCCATTGACAGTAGTATGTACGGGATTGCTATACCAAATTTTTGTGTGTTTTTTTTTTGTCGATGATATTACAGCCCTGGTTATTTTCTGCCCATTGTACATTCTTCCACCGCATTAAAATATTAACTATGCATTGGGCCTAATGACTGGTACTTCTGCTTTGACCGAGTGACTCTGTCAAACTCTTGCAACACTATTTTTATTATTACATCGGTTCTTACTATGATGTGAAAAAAATGAAATACTAGTTTCCGTGGCCACCAGCTTTGAACGCTGCGCCTTACATAAGGCAACATGAAACTAATTTTCGTCATTCGTCAGTAACATTAATACAAATACCAGTCGATGATTAAACACAGTAAACGCTGTTCACGATAAAGTGAGCACTTTTGAAATCAACATTTGGAAAATGTTACTATTCCTACCTGCATATATTTTAACGGGCGCACTGAGTGACATTCGCCCAGTAAAGTTGGTAACGATTGATGTAAAGTAGTTCCATAACTTAACGTACAATAAAAAGTGTTAGGTAACCATTTGTGATAACTTAAAATTATTTCTTTCATTTTCTGTTTTTTCAATGCACCGAAGTGAAAAGTATTTACTTTCTTAATAATTTGACAGTTTCACTACTTGACCTACGCATGAATAAAGTGATGGGGCCTATGGCAATGTTAATTTTACATAACACGGAATAATCCACAACGTGTATACAAGTAGATCTTAAGCAGGGCTTTAAAAAGTGCTCATTTTACCGTGCCGGATATCCCGCCGCGCGTGTCCGACCCACTGAACAGGGCCCATGGAAAATGTCGCCTGTATCTCGGGGGTTAGGGATGGTGAAGGAAGATGAGAAAAGGAGGGGGGGGGGAGATTAAGTGTGGATCAAGAGGCGTGCGGCCTAATGAAACGCGGGAAGTGCGAAGACGCCGTCGTCTGACAGCCAGTCTTCGCACGCCGGAGCGGGCTGCGTGATATACACCGCCCGTTATGAAATATCGCGCAAGTCCCTCGGCAGAGGGGAGTGGAGGCAGACTGGTGAAACATAATTAATCTACTTTACCGTCGCCTCCAGCGGTATTAAGACGCGCGCAAGAAACGTACACGCTTCCATCTCCCTTCTGCACAGTGCTTTTAACGCCAGCGTGATCTGCCGCGGACGAGGGCAATCCACCGACATCCTGTCCGAGCAATCACTAGTACCATACCCACTCTTAAGTTCTATATCGCGACTGCAGTACTGATGAGAAAGCTCTGCTAAAGGCGGTTCACGATAAAGTGAGCACTTTTGAAATCAACCTTAGAAAAAAGTCACAATTTGTGATGATTTTAATTTTTCTTTCTCTTTTTATTTTTTTAATGTATCGAAGTATAAAAATTAGCAGAGTTGTTAAATGTTTACTTTTCTAACAATTCCACAGTTTCACGTGACCGACGCATGATTAGTGATGAGGCATATGGCAATGTTAATGTTACATAATACGGAACAATACACAATATGCTTACAACTATATCTTAAGCAGGGCTTCCAAAAATTCTCATTTTACTGTAAACAGCCTATATACACATTCGTAGGCGTAGAAGAGCCGCGGTGGTGTGGTGGCTAGACTACTCGCCTACCAAGGCTTACAGAGTTAGATTCCCGGTGGAGTCGCTCCCGGAATTTTCGCAGGTGGGAATCGTGCCGGACAATGCCGCAGGTCGACAGATTTTTCTCGGGGATCTCCCTTTCGCCGCGCCCTTTCATTCCGGCGCAGCTCCATACTCACCGCGCCCCACCCTCATCGACTCTCAAGACCTCGATGTTAAGAGCCGCCCATATATTTTCACTCATTCATTCCTAACAGACGTAGACACATCTGTTGTTTTTCCGTGTTTAGCTGTGAACCTGGCTTCGATTCTAGCAAAATTTACCATTATTCCTTAAGCAAAGTAACTAGACACTATTACCAGGTCGTGCGAGGTGGTGCGGTTGTAAACGTTGGAACTCGTATTCGGGAAGACCCGGGTTCGAATCCCGGTCCAGCCATCTTAAATTCTGTTTCCCATTGTTTCCAGAATTCTCTTTAGGCGTATGCTGGGATGGGTTCCCAGCCACAGGTAATGACTGATTCCTTACCCATCTACTGCTTCTCAGAACATTTTGCTCCTTCTCTAATGGACAACTTGCTCCTTCCCTAATGACCTCGCTGTCGAAGAGAACGTTAGTTGCCTACCTACCCTAACTACCGCAATGCCGAACAGCTAAATAAACAACTACGTCCTCGATATCATCATTTTAAACACCGACAGAATCTCCTAACAACTGTGAGTCAAGCTTAAGACAAGTGTCTTCGTGCATTCTTCCGAAGTTGCATTACAAAACGTGAGGCATATGAGAGATCCATGGCCCTGCGCTTCTCTTAAATTTATTTGTGTTTTTTAATACACTCTATCCCAAAAGCATTTTTAAACAATGTTATCAGTGATACTAAATTTAAATTTAAATTGCTGAACGAATTTGTACGTTTTTAGAATCGTCCACACAAATCTAGCGAGAAGTGTTGGTTAAAGGATGCTGTGTTATTTAAACTTCTACACATACACGTACGAGGATATTTACCGTACTCGCTAGAAAAGGAGGGGAAGATCCTTGCAGACTAATAAGTCCTAATCGCTGAATAAACCACATTCTTATGAATGGAATTTAACACTACATTCAACCTTGAAACCGGCCTCACGTCTTCAAAGTAAAACCAGTACGCCAGGGATTGGGCCAAAGCAGTGCGTCAAGGATAACCCCCTCCACCAATCAGGGAAACAGGCCAGCTATGTCAAAACGTTAAACAACGTACCGATATAGGCCGACGCGAGGTTCGGCGCCTCATCTTTCCACGACCGGCCAAGACTACAGGGAAGATAGCAGCCATGGTTGTGTCCGCCGTCCGACGTTATCCGTACTGCTAGATACAGCCTCCGGCATCAAGATTCAGGTGGGGTCTGTCCAACTTAGATATAGAGAGATATGGCGTGAGATAATCATAACTTAAATTATTATAATTATAATAATGTAATATTATAGTAGCTCCCCGTTACAATAACTCTTACTGTATTGCATTATCTGTGCCTCACATCGTGAATAAAACACCTCACCTGAAGTTAAGCTCTACCATTTATAGTTACGACCCCTAAAACCCCTAGTTTGTAAATAAAATTACTTTGTCCACATGTTTATTTATAACAATATTTAGTCACTAGAAAATATTTTGTTGAAATGTATGCTACCAAATGTCTTGAGGTAATGTTGTTAAACGAAACGTTTGTTACCGGTACCTAAACAAGCAATATTTTTCTTTGCAGTCGGTGCTAAAAAGTTATCTAGTTATCTCAAAGTAATTTTATCTCCACCAATTATTTAGCGGGGCGCATTTCAACACATTTCTGTATAGTCTGTTCCACGGTAAAATGAGCACTTTTGAAAGCCCTGCTTAAGATCTACTTGTACACACGTTGTGTGTTCTTCCGCATTATGTAAAGTTAACAATTGCAATGGGCGTCATCGCTTTATTCATATGTCGGTCAAGTAAAACTGTGAAATTAGTAAAAAAGTTAGTATTGTACAAATCTGCCCATGTTTACAATTTGATGCATTAAAAAATACTGAAAGCGAGAGAAATAATTGAAGTTATTACAAATTGTTACCCCTAACACTTTTTGTTCGACGTTTATATATAAACTACTTTCTCCTCCATCATTACCATCTTTACTGGGCACATGTCACTCATCACGCCCATTAAAATACTTGCAGGTAGGGGTAGTGACTTTTTTATAAGGTTGATTTCAAAAGTGCCCACTTTATCGTGAACAGCCTTTAGTGGTCCATACTTCGCGCTGGCGAGAACAGAACGCGCCCTACACCCTGTCTACGAGGGAAAGCCAATTGAAGACGAGACGGCGAACGCGAAATTACCGTCACCTGCGTTGAACGATCGCTAACGCAGTCGCGATTATTAGATTCCTCCGGTAACGACGTTATCCGCGATATCTAGATCCAACCGCCTCGCCTCCCCCTCCCCCTTTCACTATCTTCCCCCGGAGCATTGTCTCCGGCCGAAAATCCTGTCTTCGGAGGGCGGAAAGGGTGGCGGCTCAGATGCAGCCGGCGACGGAAATTGAATTAACCCGAGGCGGAAAATAATGGCCCTGTCAACTTATCGACGAGATTCGATTATCTGCTCTGTAGTCGACGAGAACCTTCTCTTCAGGCGATACTTATATGTATTTATACCTCCTTCACATTTCATCGCGCCCTTGTCACAGCTGAGACAGAAGTAATAGTAAGGTCACAGGTGATTTGCTTATGGGTTGGGATTAGAGAGAGAAAGAAATATGATAGAAGAAAAACCTTGTCGGTAAATTTTTTTTCGGAGGGTGGGGAGAGCTAGTTTTTCCCCAACTTTATTTTCGAGTAGTTCAACTCGTGGTGTTCACATTTTTCACCTATAAGAATCCATATACATGGTGGTAAGCATCAAGAAATACTACATTGTAAATATTCTGAGATGAATAGTTATAACACATTTATACATTTAAAAAAATCATGAGAAAAATTTCATTTTAAGGTGTAAAACGTTAGTTAAAATGTCTGAAGGTTAAAAACTGTTCCATGCTAACCGTCTTGAGACTTTCACTCTTAGCGACATCGTTTGTGATGTGACATTTACTAGTTACCAGTATAAAAAAAAAAACACCTCTATCAACATTTCTCTTTCACTTGGCAGTATGGTCGGAAGGAAGGTGACCCACTATGAATGTAGGCCTATCTCTGGCGTTGTGTTAGAACCATAGAGTAATTATGATTAGGTAATTATACATGTTCCCAACAATGGCTACCGAATTTCCCATAAAACTGTATAAATTAAATATTCAAACTGTGACGTTGCTTGTCTAGGTTGAGTTTTTCATTGTATCCATACTTTTAAATGTGTGTGTATATATATATACACACTTTATTACATCCTAGTTGCATTAAAAAATGATCGATGAAATTTTACAACAAAAGTATATGCAACCCTTTGTTAGAATCACGTGGCTTGCACCATTCTAATCGCAAAAAAAAAAAACGGTGAGTTGTAGTATTCGGAAATAGTTCACAGCGCAGAATTTTTTTCAAGTTGGTTACTTTCATTTTAAATGTTGAATACAGTAGTATACAAACATCGCCTAAATTCCTAAATTTAAATTCCAATTAGGCACTTTTCGTCACATGAGCGTGGCACTTCGTCGTTGTGGGAACGTTGAAGTTTGATTGTCAGTTCATGCGGCATGACTTTGCAATCTCGGCACACAGGACGAGTTCACATCAGACGTGTGGAAAGAAAGAAGAGCGCTCGAACGACTGCTGTGACCGAGTGGTTAACAAGCCAGCCTACAACCAAGGCGGTCTAGGTTCGATTCCAGTTTTCGCGTTTGGAGAACTTGGCGGACGTCGCTCCTGACCGGCGAATTTTCTCGGGGGTATCCCTGCTCGTGTTGCCCTTCGTCGCTTCTCCGCCTCGCTTGAACTACGTGCCCCGACAGCTACTTCTACTTTGGTTTGTCTGCGAACTATCTGATTCGGCTCTCACAAGCACGTGACCTCTTTCGTCAATGAAATATGTCAGGAGTGGTTAGACGTGACTCACCTGCCTGATAGTTTTTGTACACAATAATCTAGGGTAAACAATTTTCTTTTGGCTCCCGAATAAGCGATATGTGAGAGTGCTGTAGCGTAAGTTACATCCGATTATCTTTCCAGCATAGAATGCGATCGTTAGTAAGCAACATTTAATCATATCTTTCATAATGTTATGAAATTTTTAAATATTTTTGATACCCTAGAAAAAGAACGGAAATAATAACATATTTTAAATATTCTAATCGGAACAGCAGGATAATTTACGTGGAGTAGGTCCTTTACGTCTTGGATGTATACAATTTGCGCCAGACATAGTGTTTTAGAAAGTAGATGGAAGGTTTTAACTTAACAGACCATGGAGAGTAGCTTCCGGTATTTGTTTTAACTATACCAACAATGCACATTCCCTTCATTATATTGAAGAGGTAAAATGCGAGAGTAAATAAGTGATTACAGACGTCAGGAATCGTACTAAGCTATAACCTATACCCTGATACCAGATTTTGGAGGGGGAAAAAAACCATTAAAAAAGTTCGTCTCGTTAGTGAAACCAATCCTGTAACGCCTGCCAGACTAACAAACATACAGTTTTATCATCGAACATACACTCCAGATGAATCTGTGGTTGGTATCGGCGAAACACTAACTGTTAATTCAATCAAGTCAGTACCTCGGGTGATATAATTATCTGAAAAAAGAAATAAGAATTGTTTTTAAAATGTTCCACGCTCCATTATAGAGCAGTTTTCACTGGTTCTGCTTTTGATGATTTGCAGAAATTCGGCTTTTTTTTTTTTTAATTAAGGTTTTTAAGTTTTCTTTTTAAAATGCAAATTTAAATTAATTGACAATGCCGAATATCTCGCTAAATTTTGTAATGCGTCGACTCAAAGAATCATTACACCATTGCCTGGAGTGGTTTCCGGAAACCATGTAAAACTGAATACAGGATAGCCGGACCAGGTTTCGACGTAAGATCAAACCATTACCATTGCTCCACTTCGCTCGTTAGTTATAAATTAGACATTTGGGGGAAAGGGTACAACACATAGGAAGTGATTGTATGAGAGAGATAGAGGAGGTAGAGCGGAGAATTAATAGGCATGGGCAATGAGATAAACGAGTGGAAAAAAAGTAGTGACGTGGAATGGATATGTTTAGGCGGCTGTTAACAGCGGGTCTTGAGATCTAACGGGAGTGAAGAGAGGTGAGTATGGAGCAGGACCGGAATACCAGGGCGGAGGAAACCTGGATATCCCCGAGAAAACCTGCCTACCAGCGGCATCGTCCGCAACGATTCTCGCATCGGGATCGACCCTGCCGAGAACTGAATCCGGTTCGCCTTGATGTGTGGCGAGCGCTCTAACCGCTGGAAAGAAAGGGAAAAAGCGAACTCGATAAAGAGAGGATGCTAGGGTAGCGATTCCCAAACTGTGTTCCGCGGAAACTTAGGGTTCCGTCAAAACTTCGCACGGGTTCTGCAAAATTGCTCTACAATAGAATTCAGCAACAATAAAAACAGTCATTCAAAGTCTCATTTTCAGTTATGCCATTTTACCCTACTGCAAGAATGGCGTGAGCTCAGTGCCAAAATAATACTTTTCGGAGATGTTAAAATGCTAATTTATATTTATGTGTAATATTTATGTACTAAAATAAAAGTTTTTGGTTACGTAAAATTTCTGATTGCTGGCTTAGTTTATTATGAAACCATTTTGACATTCTGCATGGGTCCAAAGAATGAAAATGTTGCGAGTTAAAACTGTTCCGTAAAAATCAGAAATAGACTCTGGGTTCCGTGCAGATATGTATAGTCTATTCACGGTAAAGTGAGCATTTTTTAAGGCCATGCTAAATTTTTCCTTTATTCCTGTTTCTATCTTTCCGCCACTTTTTAATATAAACATTGCCATGTGGCCAATAAACATACATTACACCACTTCCAAACGTTAACGTCTAAAGCTGCCATAAAATATATTTATTAGTGTTTAATGCATTTTGGAAGGGTCTTAAAAAGTGCTAAATTAACCGTGAATATCCTATATGCAATCATACTCAAGGTATGGCGACAGGAATAGTTTAGGAACCTCTGTGCTAGAGACAGAGACCCGTGCCCGAGAGCGGCACGATGGTGGGCATGTTTACTTAAAATCCTGAAGGGTCCCGCCCTCCCTGCCAGGCAGCATCGGGCGATAGGAAACTGCGTATCAAGCGTATCAATATGCATGGGCGGCGGTTGTAGGGCGTCGTAAATACGAGCGCGCGGCGCACCTGCGCTATATAAGGTGTGCGGGAAACGATGTCCCCGTCCCGGTTGGCGAGGCAGTGTTGCGGAGCTGTCGTCTTGTGCGAAGCAAGCTGGCAAGGTGGCTAAGCGGGTGGCCTGCTCGCCTCCCACCATTGCGATACGGGTTCAATCCCCGGTCGGGTCATTCCGGTTTTTCGCATGTGGGAATCGTGCCGGGCGATGCCGATGGTCGGCGGGTTTTCTCGGGGATCTACCGTTTCCCCCGCCCTTTCATTCCGGCGCTGTTCCATACTCGTTGCAATCACCCTCATCGGCTCTCAAAGAGCCGTTCAAATCGCTTCACTCATTCTGTGCAGCAGCTACCTCCTCGCAGTTCCTGCAGCTCGATTACGGCTATAGCCTATTCGTTGTTTCTTCACATTTTTGAAATCAAACCTTTGAAAAGTGTCCCTATGTATGACGTGTTTAATTATTTCCTAGATATGCTAGGCATCACAATCGTTTTATACTTATGTCAACTCAAAGTATCTGGTTTCTAATTGAATTGAAGTAGTACCTGTATTTAATTTATAAATTGTAATAAATATGAATAAAAACAGTGAGAAAACACGTGTGTTTGTAGCGCCTAGTCAGAAATATTTCTCACGCAAAATATTATTACAACTGAGTGCGCACAAATTCGGTGCGTGTAATTTTATGTACTTATTTAAGCTTAGTTTGTACGAGGCAGAGGAATAATCTAGAAGTAGAACTTAAGCAAGGCTTGAGAAAAGTGTGAAGTAACCGTGAATGGATTATAACTGCGTACCTAGACGTGTTTCAGGCACAGAATTTAGAAAAGGCGACGCCCGGCGCGGCGCGTCTACATACGATGTTCTGAAATGACGTGCAGTGTTCCCGTTGATCCGCTCGTACTATAACACTTAAAGCTGCAACCCTATCATTCAATTCGTGCAAAGTCTGTACCGAACTCTAGTACATGCCCCTATGCCAGTTCTGATTGTTTCCTATCAATACATTTTGCGATGAGGCAGTGTGAAAAGGCAGTTCTTAGTTATGTTGGTGATCTCGGAGGTAGCGCCTTTACTGTAAGTTGTGTCTTGAAAGTAGTACTCGTGGTTCGTATCAAGTGCATTTTATTGTAGATCAGTACACACGACGCACGTAAAGATATTTCGTAGAAAAACTTGTATAGGCTGTTCACGGTAAAGAGTCCCTAGTTCCTTTTTTTTTATTTCAGTCATTTTTTATCCTTTAACCATCCTTTTAAAATAAATTTTACGATATAAGTAATAAACACAGAGTGTATATCCCACCGCACGCGGAAGTTAACGTCTGAGGCTAAAATTAATTATTTTTGCTTACTATTATTCCAAATGAGAGGGCTTTCAAAAGTGCTCACTTCACTGGAATAGCTTATACTTCAAACACACTGCAAAGCAGTTCAAGCTCCGGATACATGGTCATCGTAATGGACCCTCCTGCCTGGCGCTTGCAGTGTGTTTGAAATACACGTTTTTCCACGAGTATGTTATACGTGCGTCCAGTGTGCTGATCTACGAAAAGAACACGCTCCTCAGATGAAACCTGCTGAGGGAGTGCAAGACGTCACGCACATTATAGGCTGTTCACGGTAAAATGAGCACTTTTGAAAGCCCTGCTTAGTATCTATTTGTGTATGCGCGTTGTGTATTCTACCGCTTTATGTAAGATTAACATTGTTATAGGCTTCATCACTTTATTCATGCAGCGGTCAAGTGAAGTATTTTACAAATCTGCTCATTTTGACAATTTGATGACGTAAAATACAAACAGAAAGCTAGAGATATAATTTAAGTTATAATAAATGGTCACCCAACACTTTTTATTCAATGTTAAGACATGAAACTACTTTCAATGCATCGTTACCAATTTATTGGGTGCATGCCACTCAGTGAGACTCAGGCAGGAGCAGTAACTTTTTTCTAGGGTTGATTTCAATACTGCTCGCTTATCGTGAGCAGCCTTTACAAACAAAAATTTCACAGCAGACCAACATAGCTCAAAACGGCAATTTCAAAGCGCTGTACCTCGAAATGTACGTGTCGGACGCGCATAAAGATACCCAGAGCACCGAGTCGCACTGTTGCCACAGACTTTCCACCAATAAAATGGTAGGGTCGTCGCTTGTTTACGAGTCTTGCGCTTAAAGGCGACGGCGCATTTGATGCGCGCGACAGTGAAGCCCGTACAGCCCCGGTGCTTCTGGGCCTCAGACGCAAGTAGGCGGCCGTGACATCCAACGGTCCACCTCCAGAAACCCCCCCGTCTACTTTTTCCAGAGGACTGCTGAACTATCGGCGGTCGCGGGTCGAGGTGAGGGTCGCCGACGAACTCCCCTGAGGCCGGAATTGATCACAGCGACCGACCTCTTTCTCGCCTGTCCCTACCGCCAGCCCACCCCCGTGACTTGCCCCTACTACCACCACCGCCGTTGCACCTTACGCTGACAGGTAAGGTAACGGGACGGCTGTATCGGAAACCGATTCCTTTAACCGGACATCGGCCACCCATTTCGTGTACCGAGAGAACCAGGGATTGAAAAATGTGTGGGAAGAAACCGGGAACATCTGCAACATGTTTTCAGGGCCGGCGCTTGCGATGCTTTCCCGCAAGCGGTTTACGTGGCGCAACGTTATATACTTACGTTGCAGTGTTATTAAATAAACGGACGTAAACAAAAATATTTCTAAACAACACAACTGCATTACGATGCATGGAAACGTGAACAATGGCAAACATGCAACCTTAACTTATTTTTCTTCGCAATGTTAACTTCAATTTTCTAGACGTTGGCTGCTGCTGTGGAAAAAACACAGACATACGAAGTATGTTCTAAATGATCAACTTAAATTCTTGTCTTACGGATTGACGGCATAAAGCAGAGATAATATTTATACATGGGTCCATCTTATAATTGCTGGAAAAATTTTGAAGTTTACGAAATCAAGATATTTGAAATCACTGTCACCCATAATAGTTGTGGTTGGCATGTTTCCAGGGAAATTTTTAAAATGTCATATGTGAACTTCGCTGGTTAAATAAGTGTGGCACACGAATGTATCCCTACGCATCTTTCTGGAAGCCCGTTGATTGCACTCTTTTACACACAAATTCGGAAGACGACATGTAGGGACAACACATTTGTAAGTCACTATGTCGTGTAAATCATGAAGGAGGTATGTTCTGGAGAGTGTCCAGTTGTGCGGCAAGTTGATCTTCTTGCAAGCCCTGTTTGATTTTGTCTTGGCCATTGACACATGCGTTGGTCAAGTGATACTGTGCTATTGTTACATAATAACTATGTTACTATTACTATTTTTGTACCACAGTGTATGAAATAGACAGATAAATATCAGTTGCTATCTGTAAAACACGCATGCTTGTTATCCGTTAAGAAATATAAATACTGTCCCTAATATGCTGGTAATTTTTTTTTAAATTATTTCATTCAGTGTTAACGCAAAATAATTTGCTGTTAGGCATATTAATGTATCTTCGGAAGTTTAGATTAAATGGTTCTTTAGCAGTAAACTAGCTAAACTATAAATTTGGGAAACGAAAATGTATACAGATGTCTTGCTCAAGATGTCTATAATATTCTTTCTATAGTGTGTTCATAAACATATCCGAATACTACTGAGCGTAGAGACTGGAAACTATCAATATGGGCAACCGTATGCTAAGCTTTCTTATATTGACTATTTTCCCACACCTCGACGTTGTCAAGATCAGTCTCTCTACACCTGGCTGCAAACCGCAAACTCTCCGTCGATGTGGTTGGTATAATCTTACTTGGCACTGTATGCAATAGAGTTGAATATTTTCCCGCGTCCAGGCCAGGGGAACAGGAGATGCATCCGATGCCCAACCACTTCTAATTAGCAATATCGAGCCTTCTTATATTGACAGTAGTATGGGTGAGTGAAGAGATTTGGGCGGCTCTTAGCAGCGAAGTCTTGAGAGCCGATGAGGGCGATTGAGGTGAGTATGGAGCAGCACCGGATTGAAAGGGCAGGGAACGGGAGATACCCGAGAAAACCCACCGACCAGCAGTATCGTCCGGCACGATTCCCACATGCGAAAATCCGGGGGAGTGACCCGGCCAGGGATTGAACCCGAATCGCCTTGGTGGTAGGCGAGCAGGCTAACCGCTCAGTCATCGCGGCCTTCTATTGACAGTAGAGTTTTTATGTAAAACGTGAGTTTCTTCTGTGCATTCATTGTTTGACATATCGATTGCGTAGATGTTATTAAATTGTCAAATCTTATCTGTCGATGTACAGTCATCGATAACATCGCGGGTAGCATAGGCCTATTTCTGAACTTCGTCTTAAAGTTTGTCGTACATCCACACACACTCCAAAAAATGAGTTGTTACATATTGTATGCGGGGCTGAATGACGTAGGCCATTCATCGAGCAAGGTTTGTCGAGTTAGATTAACTTGCGCAGGCGCCTGTGATCGAAAGCAATTCAGTCGTGCAGGCTGGCCACTCGAGATTTAACAATGAGACATGTTTCGTAGGAAAATGGAAAATTATCACTAGGTGAAATGTCTTCTCTACTTACTGGTAACGGTAAATCTTCGGTATCCGTTCTCTCACTCGTGATGCCCCCCCCCCCCCCTTCTTTTCCCCCCCAAACATTCCGTATATTTTGCTTATCGTTCAAACAAGTTATCTTGCAATCCCGTACAGTCCATGCAATAGTACGTTTCTATAGGCTATTCACGGTAAAGTGAGCACTTTCGAAAGCTTTCTTTTCTTAAATAATAGTCAATAAATATATTTCATATTTTAGGTAGGTAGTTAGGTAGTTAGGTAGTTAGTTAGTTGGGCTTAACGTCTCGGCTACAGCGAGGTCATTAGCGATGGTGCAAGTCGCACAGGGAAAAGGGATTAGGGCAAGTAATGGGGAGGAATCGGCCATGGCCTTCGTTAGGGACCCATCCCAACATTCGCCTGAAGAGATTTCGGGAAACCATGGAAAACCGAAATCAGGATGGCCGGACCGGGAATCGAATCCGGGTCCTCCCGAATGCGAGGAGGCCAGTGAGTGCCACTGCGCCACATCGCTCTGTATTTTATTTTAGCCTTAGACATTAACTTCCGAGTGCGTTGGAACATACACACTGTGTTTATTACTCACATGGAAATGTCTATTTAAAAAGGTGGCTAAAGTATAGAGTATGGCTGAAATTAAAACGTAACTAGGGCCTCAAAAGTGCTCACTTGACCGTGAACAGCCTATATGTGTGCGTGAACCAGGAGAAGGCAACGTGTCCCATTCTTACGCGCACTGCTAGTTTTAGTTAACACTGGTTCAGGAACTAGGGATCATGGCAGTTTTTTTATACCGTTATTTCCAGCTCATCATTGTTGCCTCATGCTCTGAATTGCACCTAGAGTTGCAGTCGGAATTTCTTGGTTCGCTTTTCCGTGTCGCTAATGGCCATCCTTGGCAGTGGGAACTGCAAGAAGAGAGGACGGGAAGGAAGAGGCGGGTGCGTGAAGGCGAGATACTCATATTCCTTCCATACCTCAAGACTCCGCCAGCCAAGCGCGCCGTGACCTGCCGTTACCCTAATACGCTGACTTCGCGAAGTATCAGCTTCGCTAACGGGCCTCCGATTCCAACCAGCCCGGTCGCTCGCTCGCTCATCGACACCCTCTCCCTGCAAATGGCAGCGCAAATTGCCGCATTCGCGAGGTTTCCATTACCCTTACCAAGTTTTATTCCCGTTCTGTGCTTGGCTTCTCCCCTATCAACGACTTCCCCTCCTCAACCTCCCCCCCCCCCCCTACTTCTACAGCGAAACCCTTTTTTTCTCTCTCTCTTTTTTTTGTCATTTCGCCGGAAACAATGTGACTTCCCTTAGCGCAACCCGAGACGTGGAGGGCTGATTTTCGATCCTCCAGATGGTCTGTTACGCAAGGTGATGTCGGGCTGTTTTTTTTTTTTTTTTCCTCCTGAGCACTTCTCGAATTGTATCGTTCGTTACGTACTCGTTCTGATCTTCTTGCAGGGAATTTCTGTCGTACGCGTATCTTGAAGTCTCTCCTCCAGCAACACACTTCAACACGGATGGAAGCACTATTAGAATTTTTAAACGGTATGTGGGGTTCCCTTCGTTGGCTATTTTAAGACTTTTCACCACACTCTCGGGTAAGCAAATAACTTTGCAAAAAAAGTCTTATTCTCTCTCATAATAGAGAGCAACTTACAAACTAAACACAACCTCAACTTACGCTTAATATAACACTGCGTGCATACTTACAAGCGTCCGGAATGCGAACCCAGAGGTCGCACTCTTAGCTGGCTTCCCAATCGACTACACCATGTAGCTCGGCAGTTCTCTCCGATAAATAAACATTTCCATATCCACTTCCGATGATGCTTGCCTCCCTCAGGAATCAGTTTTCGCTACAAGTGATTTTTATTTTTATCTTTTCTTAATTTTTCGAACAAGTGTAGCCTCAGTTAGTAACAAGTATGGTTACAGGGTGAGTTTAGGCTAAATATGACCGAATTATTGATCTCAGTGGTTAGTGTTGATTATTAGTGTTTTTTTTTTTGATACCTAGAAGAATTGCGTTGTCTGCTAAGTTAATTAACGTCTTGCTTTGCTCGTTACTATGCACGTGGAAATTAGTTATCTCAGTGCGCTTAATAGGCTTCCCTACTTTACTATTTCCCTCTTGTACACTTCCCCTTCTACTTTCTCGTTTTGTACCCTCCATCACAAGGAAATAATTATCTTTGCTAGCAAGCTGGTCCGTTTTGTCTCGTCACGAACGTGTCTTAAAAATTAGTAAAAGAATTAACTTACTGTCAGTATAATTTCCTTCTAAACTGGGCTATAACATGCCCGACTGTTTTTCATCCTGCTGTTTGTGTTCCCAGACTGGACAATGTTCGATGTCAAAAGTCGTTTCGTAGTAACGAGCACACGTTCCCCTCTTATTTAGATTTTCATTATTCTCTGTTTGTGGAGCCAGAAAATCTCTCTCCCCCCCCCCCCCCCAACCATAGTCATGCGGGTGGTAATCTCCTGGGCGGTATTCGTATGGTGGCTATTCAGTTCCCCTGTCGGGCTGGTATCTTTGAGTCCCTTCTACAAGGCTGATACGCGCCCCCCACCCCTCTTACACTTTGTCCATGCGGGATGATCACCCGCACAACCGACTAGGTGGTTCTTCGATTGGCCTGCACCTCCGCCTTTTTTTTTCCCCTTCGCAAAACCTCAAGAGCCGTCGGGAATGCGTGACTTTCCGACTGACGGTTGATGACGAAGGTTCTGGAGGAGCATCTGGCTGATGGAATGAATTTTTGGGGAGGAGGGGCAGCAAGTAGATGTAAGGTGGGCGGTATTTTCCTCTCCAGGCTACGATAAAGCCTTCGTCCGCCACTCTCCGAACGAATCCTGCTGCAAGTGATAGATGGCGTAACTTCTGGCTCGTTAATTCGTCACACCAGCTGCTACCCCGTCCTGCCATTTGCAACAGAGTTTTTCTGCGTTACGTCTTACTCTCCATGCAATTTTTTTTTATCTTAGTCCTTAGACATTTTCCGCTCCTTTAAAGTTTAGTGGAGAATTCGGCGCTGCCAAATTAAGTTCTAAAACATTTTCTCTGCTCATTTTGCGCTGGTGCAAATTACCGTCTTTTGTAATCGGTGCAGTGCTTCTTAATGTATGTTTTTAAATCTCTATTCGTAAGAAGAGTTCGGGATGGCGGGAACGAATTCTTTTCGGAATCAGTGCGAAGTAGTCATGTGCGGCAATAACTCACTTTCTGGATCCAGCAGTTGCATTCTTGTCGGAAACGATCTTCTGTACCGGATAACTCACAGTCGAGTCAGTCTTATGATTTGTATCTAGGTCGTTTTGTCGGACAACTGTATTAACAAGTTTCCGATTATGCAACATGTAACGTTTTCTATTTCATCCTCTGGACAGTCCGTAGCTCAAAAACTCTTCACGTCTGAGTTATTTAATTCTCATGTATATGGCAGCTGTGGTAAGGATTGTGTAGTGATTAGACCACGCGCCTCTGTACTCTGTTGATTGGGTTAAATTTCCAAAGTGATAAAATCCAAATTTTTGCATGTGAAAAATTTGGCGGACATTGCCTTTGATTGATGGGTTTTCAGTGGTTACTCCTACGCCGTAATAGCAGCATTCCGTTGTTGTTCTGTCACCTCGCTTCAGCCCCATTTCACGCTTAAAGACCTCGGCTATATTAATGCGGATTCACAATCTCTTCGTAACGTATGTTCACACGTATGTACGTAGGTTTTCTGTTCGCAAACATTCAAACAAAAACGTAACTTTGCGAGCGATATTATTATTTTCTGTTTTGCTTTTGCAGGCTTTGTGCAAAACTTGACACAATTTTGAAACATTGGTCAAAGCAAACAGAATTTCGTCTATTGATGACTTTAACTTAACAGTTGTAGTTAAAAGAATAAAAATATTATTAAATCTAGCATTTTGACTTGTGAGTTCAGCCATAAGTACATATTGCATACTTACGTAGAAGTTGAAAGTTCAGGTACTCTCGACTCTCTTTTCAACGTGCGTACGATAAAATGTGAATTTTAATGAATGCGTGTATAAATGCAGTGTTCAATTTTTTTCGTACGTACGTTTCTTGGAGTTTGTGAATCCATATTCAATCGACGCCCCAAACTGTCACATCCTCTCTTTTATCTTTATACCATGAACGTTCTTGCCATTATAACCTTCACACAGGCTCAGCCAGGAAAGGAATATAATTTTATAACACACACTTTTTTGTGTTACTTTTGATTAAGCAAATTTATATTTTGAAGGACATTTTTTCACTACGAAACTTTGTGATAAAACTTAAAGTCGGCATAAACACACATCACCATCACTGTTTATTAATATTTTGTTGAAATGTTGGGACATCTTCGTTATTCCTACAGCTTATGCTATTTATTTCACTGCGTTACGTTCATTGTGTGTGGCTGATAGGGTTTCGAGAACACCTCCAGTAAACGTACGAAGATCTCAACCTTTCTTCCTTTCAATGCGGATATGTAATATTATTATTTTTTATGTTACTGTTGAACTTCCGGCGTTTCCTGCGTGATGCTTTTAACTACTATCAAGCGAACTGTATTATATTTACATAACCTATCTGTATTTTATTGTCCCAAGGTAAAAGAAGTTGGAATTTTTTCTTACCTCATTAATCGAATCCAAGTCGTTAGGTTAACCTTCGAGACGGCGGAGATGTATTGCCAAAGATAAAGTCTTGTTAAACTTGGGAACAATGCTTGAGAGAATCACAGTTAAGAGAAAATATGCCTTGCTATTTTTGCTTTGAACTAAATTGTGAACCCGTTCTAATATAATTTATGAATATTACACTTTAAGATCTGGCATCCTCTAACTGCCTAACATGTGTTATGCGAAGTGTGAGTTGCATTTTTTTTTAATTCCGTGGTAGTAATTTTTGCTGTGGTGCTTTTTTTATTATTATTATTTCATAATCATGCTCTTGCTTTGTATAATTACTTAATCCCGTAAGCCATAATGAATGCATTTAGTACAAATTACCGCGTTGAAATTTTATCGTGCTTTTTGAATTGTTGAAATTAAGACTTCATGTATTGCTACAGGCTGATGGTTCTAGCTTGACGCATGTGGGTTTTCAATTGAGTGAGCTGCACATAAGTTTCGTGCACGCACACTACAGTCGCTGAGACAGGATTCTGAATTCGGGACCTCCACATCGGCTAGCATGGAAGGAGATGTCGCCTCTTGATAGACGTATTTTCTCGGAGTGCTCCGGGATTGAAGGCTGTGAAGCGGCTGCGTATTGAAAGACGAGTCGGCGAAGCGTGTGGGGGTCTGGCACTCTGGTCGGTTGCCCGCTGTCAGGATCTGGAACATCTGGAACATGTATCGGTCGTGGACTAACGGCGAGGTAGACCGATTCATCGTCTTATGCGCATGTCACCAACATCGACTCGCCGATCTCCAATACAGCTGTCAAAGTCACGTGGGCAACAGTGATGAACGTGTTTGTTTACGTTTGAATTTTGCAACAGAAATACCTATTCATACGGATGAAATGCATCTGTCTGACTCCAGAAACGCTGGCAACACTGAAGGCATCCTTCCGAACTCGCCTTCAGTAGTGCATTGTCAGCGAGGGACTCCATTTGGCAGATTTACTTTTCCAAACCATTTTAATTGTAACTTTCAAGTATGCAGTTTTGCACAGCCAGAATAAAATTTTATTACTTTGTACCATTTTATATTAATTAGTTCTTGAAATTTGGGATGGTGTTTTGCCGCATGCTGTATATCCTAGCTGCATTAAAAGTAGGTTAGATGAGGCGTATGTGCTATTCACAGTAAAGTGAGCTCTTTCTGAAGCGTTCTCATTAATAATAACAGTCAATAAATATATTTTAATATAGCTATAGATGTTGACTTTCAAGTTCGGTGAAACACATACACTGTGTTTATTACATTCATGGCAATATTTATTTTCAATAGTGATGGAAGGATTAAAAATTGGCTGATAGTAACAAAGTAACTGGAGTCTCAAAAGTGCTCACTTTACCGTGGACAGTCTGTAGAAACATACCACAAGGGCTTAATTACATAAACAGTGTTATAACCTGAAATACATTCCACGTTGTTGGCAGTGTTGGAACACGAGATAGTCCCCTCTGCGCAGCTCGCTCGCGCACTTTTTCCTCTACGGTGTCGACCTCCCCGGGGGACACTGCAGATCCCTTTTGGAGCACGTCGAGGGAGTGGCAGGTCTTTCGCCCGCCAATACAGGACAAATGACGAGGGTACTGATTGGAGCGAGCGTTGCCGTGGTCAGCACGTGACCGCCACTCGCACGTGACTGGTGCGAGGGTCAAGTGACCTTCGACCTCTTTCAAATAGAACTGGAAGAAGACGCGCTCGCTCGCGTGTATAGGCTATTCACGGTAAAGTGAGTACTTTTTAATGCCCTGCTAAATTGTTCTTTAAAGAAAATTAATGTCTTTACTCCAATTTTTTGTGTAAATATTGTAATTTGACTAATAAACAGAGAGTGTACATTTCACTACACTCAAAAGTTGACCCCTGAGGCTGCAGTAGAATACATTTATTAGGGTTCAATGCCTGTTGGGAGGGCCTTAAAAAGTGCTCACTTTACTGTGAATAGCCCATATGTGCTGCTGCGCCCGCTCCCGCCGACTCCTGCACGCATAGCGGGTGAATTCCGTTCTGGAACTCCCCGCGCGCCCAGTCTAGGTGATGCGGCCAGTGAATGTTCTCCGTTTACTGTACCTGAATAATTCGCGGGTAACATTACAAGACAAGCTAGAATTCAAGGACTCGTACACTTACGCCATATCTCTGTAGTATTTTCCCTGGGTTTGTATTCTTTCTGAGAGTGGTTCCACGCCACATGTTTCTCAGACACCAAAGTGTCAAAATCTAGTTTGGGTTACAGAACAATCGCTGATGATAATTCACTTTCTGAAAAGGAAAAGTGAAAGAGAGCTGGGCCTGGCCTCAGCTACACCAACTCCCACAACCAATCAGTAATGGGGTGTACTGGGAGGATCCTACAGTTTTAATAGGCCAATTGCGCTCTCCGGATGTTTATTTAATCCTCTTTTTGATTGTGCCATAAAGAAAATAATTACTTGGTTTCTACTTTCTAGGTTTTGTTCTCTAAAGTAGCACAACCACATGAACTCATTTTTAAAGTGTATCTGTTTTTATCCATTTAGGTTAAGTATGCCATGTATAACGTAACGAAATACACGAGATCCTTTGCTCTTTTAGTACTTATGATGAAGCTAGTTCTACCTAACAAAATCTCTGCAGGGGCAGAAGTTTTGTTGGAAGAAATAGTAATTTCGTGCATTTTTTTTTTTTTACGTGACATGAAAGCAATATTTTGGAGGAGGAGAAGAATGAAAGAGGTGAAACTAATGCCTGGTCATTTATACGTTACGCAAGATTATTCTTGTGGAATTAAAATTGTTACTGAGGCGGCCTTCGAATGGATGTCCAGTCCGTATTTTGGATTAATGAATAGCAACGGAAAAAGGGCAACTTATAGATAACATCAAGGTAAAATTGAGATTCTGAAGTCTCCAGTTCAATTACTGAAAATTTGTATAGTAATTTTTCTGGTTCTCTCCTGTGATATACTGTGTATTATGGATGTAGTAGGTGAGGAGAGTAAGCCCGTGATGTCTGAAATTCGGGATTCGCAGTACATTTTAAATTATGTACCTTATATTTTACTCTTGTGGTTCGGTCAGCAAGGCAGTTGCCAAGTTAAGGTTTGCTAGTCAGTGCAGTACGTTGTCGACTTGTTTGAATGTACCAATAGTGGTGTTATGAACGGGGAAAAAAAAATTCAAGCTATTCGTTTGGAATGGCATATGTGTAGAGGGCGCAAGCGAAATGAGTGTGTATACCAAGCTTGCGTCAGAAGCGGTTAGTTTAGTAAAATTCGTTTGAATTAAAGGAATTGTCAGTTTCTACATGCTAGCAGGATAATCATGGATGAGAGACGCAACGATATGTGATGACTGATGTATGTTTGTGAGAAACCATTGAGGAGCTTCATCAGTAAGGATTTTATTTCTATTAATGTGATTAAAATTCAGGTGTAATCGAAAATAAGACACTTGAATTTACTTGCTCACCCAAACACAAATCATTTGGTATTTCAGTAGTAGGCCCAACTGTAACTGTCACTATATTTTCTGTGTTTTCGTTCATATTGCCTTCACTCTCCGTTTCTCTGCTTTTGTTTTGTCACCGATGTATTTGTGGTCCCATTCACTCGTCGGTTAGGATGGGTGTTACTTTTACGCTCTTCACGGGAATTCTTTTTTTTTTTTTTTTTTTTTCGTTGTTATTTTGCCACCTTTCCTCGTCGAAAGTCCCAAAGAAATCGAAGGAACAGACAGAGAATCACGTTTCTTTTCTCCCCTCTCCGCTCTTCAATTTCTTGTGGCACAGTCGACTGCTCAAATACAAGTTCAGCACACTGTCCGGGACGTCGATTTTCTTGTTGGGTTCGCTGGCGGAGTTCAGGCATTACCGGGGCCGGGGTTCCAGCTTAAGTGGCTGCTGAGGACGAAGTTGGGGGGGGGGAGGGGGGAGCAGGAGGGAAAAGGAAATTGTCTTTTCGTGATGTAAGTGGCTTTCTTGCGATGAAGAGAATCTAACCGTCCAGTTTGGAAGAGGGATTGGAGAATGTCGGAGCTGACGTGCTTGTCGAGGCCTAAGTGTTCGCGTGACGCTCAGACCGAAACAGCATCTGCCTGATGATTGAAGAAGGGGGACGGGGTGGGTGGAGAAGTCAGTTGTGGGCTCGTAAATCCCCCTTCCCCTGTCGTAATTTAGGGTGATGGCCGAAAACTCATAAATATATCTGTCATCTTTCTCACGTCTATTATTTTATCAAAAGAAGATTGCGTTAATTTTACCGTCTAAAATATATTTTACCCTTAGGCTTGAGGGGCCACGGTGGTGTAGTGATTAGATGGTTCGCCTCCCACTTAGGCGAATCGGGTTAAATTCCCGGCGGGGTCGCTCCCGGATTTTCGCATGTACGAATCGTGCCGGATGATATCGCTGATCGGCGGGTTTTCCCGGAGATCTCCCATTTCTCCCGCCCTTTAATTCCGGTGCTGTTCCATTCTCACCTCACTTCACTCTCATCGGCTCCCAAGACCTCGGATGTTAAGAACCGCCTAAATCTCTTCACTTACTTCATCCTTAGGTTTAACAGCTAGCTGAAAGTGTAATTTTTCTAAACAGAGTAAATAATAGTAGTTGATCGTTTTATAGTTGGCATTTTAAACAAATACATCGCACAATAGTCTTTTTAATGAACTGAAACTTTGAAAAAATTAAAAAATTGCTGACAAAAATTATTTTGTAATCCAGTCTTGTACTTTGTTCTGAAGATAGTTGGTACGTCCCTATATCCGAGATTCCCAGATTGTCCGAAGCTAGGCATAGTGTATGTGTGTGTGTATGTGTGTGTGTGTGTGGTGGGGGGGGGGGGCGCACCCACATCACCAGCATAGCGGGCTTTAAGTCCGGATGAGTATAGTTCAGGTTTAAAGAATTTATATAATTATTACAATTTGAATACTTCAAGATTAGTTCGCGTAAATTAAAAAAAAAAAAAAAAAAAAAAGAAAAGAAATGTATTTCGAATTTTTTCCTCGAGATTTCTTAGCACTGAAATCTCCATTCGTTGAATTCCACGCATAAAACAAATTGAAATACGAGTAATTTATACTAAGCTCGGGAACATTACGAAGTACACTTAAATTACTCCCCTAGTGTAAATAAAATTGATTGCACTCGCGTTTCAAGGCATATGACATTGTCAAAGATTGCGACTAATCGTCAACTGTGGCCGCGGCGCCGCAGCGGCTAAAGTGCTCAACAGCCACTAAGGCGAACCAGGTTCTATTCCCAGCGCTGTCACTCTGGTATTTGCGCATGTGGGAATCATGACGGACGATGCCACTGGTCGGCGGGTTTCTCGCGGATCTCCCGTTTCCCCCACCATTACTTTCCGGCGCTGCTCCATTCACACCTCTTTTTACCCTCATCGGCTCTCAAGACCTCGTTGATAAGAGCCGCCCAAATCTCTCAAATCTACTCCCTTTGCAAGATTAATTTACTTGTAGCCGTTTTCACACTAAGTTTTTGAGTGCTGCATACTCTTCCTCCCTCTTACGCCGAAACCGTTTATTGGCCAGCCTCACGGCTCAGGGCTGGTAACGGCGTAGCGATGCTGTGTGCGCGGCATGCCGGCATTGTCACACTCTGGGAACGGAGATTGCCCTGCGTGCCGGAATCAAGCCCGGCCTTGTCGGAGTCGCGGACGGAACCTTCTCGGGCGGCCATTGCGGTCGCGCTTCCGATTGCGGGTAGCGGGCGCCTCGGCGACGCCGCACAAAGGCCGGGAGGTGTTGCCGACCAGCGGGGGGCAAGCCCGTCCAATTACCTGGCCGCCCCCGGGCATTGTAAGCCGCCGCCCACAATGACGGGCCGCCGCCGCCGCAGTAGCCTACACCGCCAGCTGATAGGGCGGCGTTGCCGCTTAATTAATGGTCGATTGTCCGTCCGAGGGAGGGCCGTGGGGTCTGCCCTCGTTACATCGGCCAATGTCGGTACACCGGCGGCCGTTGTCGGTGAACGTCGTCAGTGGGTCGCGAACTTAGACTAAACATGAAGTAGACCTAATATTCGTCCATCCAGGGTGTTCAAATCTATAATGTGACTACTATAATTTTACAAACAGTATGTAAGTTACATAAATTCGTATTTTTTTTAATGGGAGGGCGGCTGTTGTCTGGGCGCCCGTAATTTAAGCTACAAATTCTATTTATATTCGAAAGCATAATTCACACTTCGTAGGAAGGTGGTGAGCTATTCTGCCACGACCCGAGACAGCTCCCCGGCGGGTATCCTTTCGGCCGCCCCCCGTTTTGCCGACCCCGCCGGAACAGGCCAGGGACCGGTATTCCCACGAATCCACTCGCGCGACCATACGCCGTCGGGCC
This sequence comes from Dryococelus australis, assembly GCA_029891345.1. NCBI lineage: Eukaryota > Metazoa > Arthropoda > Insecta > Phasmatodea > Phasmatidae > Dryococelus > Dryococelus australis. Next base: position 76,024,447 of record CM056996.1, read on the forward strand.
CGCACACAGCTAACTAGCCTTTCGGCCGGTCCTCCATGGCACACAACGGTCGAATGGCGCCGCCTGCTCGCCTCCCACCAAGGCGATCCGGGTTCAATCCCCGGCCGGGTCACTCCGGATTTTCGCGTGTGAGAGTCGTGCCGGACGTTGCCGCTTGTCGGCGGGTTTTCTCGGGGATTTTCCGTTTCCCCCGCCCTGTCGTTCCGGTACTACTCTATTCTCGCCACAATCACCCACATCGTCTCTCAAGACCTCGATGTTAAGAGCCGTCCAAATTTTTTCTCTCGCCTATTATTAGTCCTCTGCCCATGTACCCAACATTGACATACCCCAAACAACACAACTGTCAAAGTTACATTGCCAGCAATGATGAACGTGTTTGTTTATATCTTCATTTTTGAATGACGAGCACTGTTATATTAAAACAAATATTTAACCAATTTGAATGTAATCAGACTGCTTTTAAAATTTGATAGAGGAAGTATAAAAACATCACAAAGCACTTGTTTACCTAACAGTATTCTAACCCCCAAATCCAATTAACGCTGTTTCTGCATGTCGTAGTGGCAGAAAAGCAGTTCAGTGTTGGGACATGAAGATGGGTTGTGGGGCAGCCATTTTTTTTATCCTTTAACCACATTTTTGAATAAATATTTCCATGTAATATTTATTCACAGTGTGTATAGCCCACCGCACTCGGAAGTTACTGTCTAAGGCTAAAATAAGATATATTTATTAACTATTATTCCCGATGAGAGGTCTTTAAAAGTGCTCGCTTTACCGTGAATAGCCTATATAAACGAACACGAAGCCTACAACTCTTTGGTTATGGTCAGTGAAACAAGTGTTGTCTCGATTAAACTATTCATCAGAAAGTTTTTTGTATGGAGCACTTTACACTGAAAGAAATAAGCAGAGCGACAACTAAACTTCAGTACCAGCAGCAAAATGTTATGTAATACTTTACAATCCGAATTGTTACTAGAACAATCAAAATATTATTAAAAATTATTCTGTTGTGGGAACCATCTTTTCTCTAGCAGTAACAGTGGTTTCTGTAATAGGAAGTATATAAATAGTTGTGAACAAAATCTTACAGTATTTTTACGATAACAGAACAAGATATTGTAAATCCAACAGTGCTATTTGGTAACTGCAACATAATGTTCTGTAGAAATCACGTCGTTTTGTTTCGAAACTTTACAGAAAAGGTATGGTAGCTACAACGGTGTTGTGGACTGTTGGAGGTGCCCTCAGATTCTGTCAAGATTACAGAGCTAGTGTTCTAGAGTTAGCAAACAACTATGGTAATTACTACAGTGTAGTGGACTGTTAAATACACCCTCTAATTCTTTTAAAGATTATAGAAATAGTAGAGTTGACAATACAGAAGTTAAATAGGAAAACGTTCCTATTGTGAAGTAATATTTATTTAGTGGATGCGGGTGACAATCTGTGAGGGTAATGTGCACCCTTCAAAGTGTTGATAGACACTGCCTTACGTGTAATAATAGCAACAAAAGTGCTGGAATTTTCTTATTTGGTTTTGAAAGGCATATATCGCTTACGCAAACAGGACATAAAAATGAAATAACTACCGCCATATTTTTATTGGTACTGCAAATCATCTGATGTGAAAGAAAAACTTGTTTACAGAAACGTTACACGTAAAAACATCTTTCTATCAGATGACACCTAATGTTGTATAATATAAACATATATATATTTAACAGAAAGGAAAGATTATTTTATTAAATAAATAAGCTGACTCATATGTGAATTCCAGTCGCGTCGATATTCGCCTTCGAACAACTTAAGTACATGACATGCTTAAAAAAAATTAAACCATTTAAAGCAAATATATATAAAAAAAACCCGAATTTCATAACTGATACAATAGCTGAACGGTCTAAGGCGTCCGTCTATCAACACAGGGTCCGGCAGTTCGACGCTGCCTGCTTCCACAAGGAATTTTTCAAGTTCTGAAAAATAAGTACAGATAGCAGCACATCCTATGAGCTGAGGAAGGAATTACAGTAGATCACACAAGATGGTTAGGTCTACAATGCCGCTCAGTAAAGGTAACAGAGCAAATAGTTGGGATTATTATACACTTTTGCTGGGGCCACCATACTGCTCAGTGAAGACGACAGAACATATTGTTAGCACTACCATATATTACTGCTGAGCGCACAGTCAACCCCTTTAGTGGCGTCGGAGCAGCATTGTAGGGAACACCATATTGGACTGTAGTCAGAACCCTACTCGTTTGTAATCGCAACATTCTGATGTGTAGAAAGTAATGACGTCACTGATTCATAACGCACTGACCTTCTACAGTATGTTCTGTTGGCGTTATCATATACCTTTAACAATATTCGTAGGGAAGCCACAACCGAACAGACTGTTGTCCCTATTTTAACAGTCATAAAGGGTACCGGCTACAGAATTTTGGTTCCTACAACAATATTTTTCTTTCAGTGTAAGCCGTAAATTAAAGTGGGTCTGAAAAATTTAACTGTACGTTTGTTTATAATATTAGTCTTCTTTCCTCTTACAGAAAAAGAGTTGGTAAGAAAAAATAGCTTAAGCGACGCAGAATTGAGCGGACGATCCTTGTATTCTCCAACTGTATTTTGTAGTTCCGCAAAAGATAGATAATTCTATTTGGAGACGCCGCACACGTGATTTTTGACGAGTAAAATTTAATCCTCCAAGATTTTATGAACTTTTACAAACACTTTAGGTAAGAGTAAAGTTGAGAGATTTGAGCGGCTCTTAACAACGAAGTCTTGAGAGCCGATGAGGGTGAAAAGAGTTTAGAATGGAGTAGCACCGGAATGTAAGGGCGGGGGATACGGGAGATCCCCGGGAAAACCCGCCGACCAGCATAGCACGATTCCCACTCGCGAAGATTCGATGGCCCGGCCAAGGATTGAACCCGGTTCGCCTTGGTGGGAGGTGAGCAGACTAACCGCTCATCGCTCAGCCACCGCGGCTGCCTTGAGGTAAGATTTATATCGTGGCGTGGCCGGGGGGGGGGGTGGAGGGAGAGTGGAGTTCAAAATATTTTAGGACGTACGATAAACTCGACGGGTGAACATAATTTATTTCTCAGCACCCATGCGGTATTTGTACTAATGTGCAATGTTTACTTTTTGATAGTATTTGGGGATAATTCTATGTTTAACCCCGCAGAACAAACGTAAAATAATTTACGCCACATGATGAGTATAAATAAACAAAATTGTAGATTGTTGTTTTGTTGCAAATTTATATCGCAATAAATTTAAAACCTGAGAGGCCAATATTACTATTTGTTAGCTTCTTTCAAGCAATAAAAGTGACTGCATAGAATTTTTAGGGAAACGTAAATGTTAAGATTTCTGTCATCCATGTGTAAAGATTGGTTGATCACTTTTCTTTACTTCATTCACACTCTATCCTTTCCAGGATTCGTATACGGCGAAGTTATTCTTCTTGAATAAGAATGAACATGTGTGGAAGTAATGCCGATCAAAAGGTCGATATGTATAACATGCAGTCTTGGGGGTTGCATGTGTTTATAACACTCAGATTTTTCTTGCATGCACTTAATTCTTAAGTAATTTGTCTGTGACAGTACTGTAAATAACTTCCTTCTTTGTACCGAATTACGGGAAATGTTTTAATCATTTCTACGTGTAACACGCTTCTATACACTGACAAAAACTATAACCGCGTGGTATAAATCCAGACGAAGGGAGAACAATTTCGAACACCGTTTCCAACAAATTTGATTCAACTAGGTTATAAGGTTAACTGTACAGTTTAGCGAAGAAGTCGTTAAGGTCATAGAGTTAAGAACACGGTGTTTCAGAAGCTCTAAAAGTTTCCTTGCGTAACTCACGTACATGACTCCAGTTTATGTCGTGTTTCACACTACCTCGAGAAATATAGAAAATAAATTTTTTTTTTCTCGGTGCGCCGTTTTAGCTGATTTACGGTTATTTAAGAATACTGAGAAAGTATAATGTTTCCAAAAAAAAAATATTTCTTTCTCATAACTGCACTGACTGGAATATACTACAGCGATGCTGTCAGCGAAGAAGTTGTATGTCTTATCGTTCTTTCAAAAATGTATTATTCTTTGACCACTCAAGTAGGGTTCTGGTGGTTATTTTTTGTTGTATGTACATTAAAGTGGCCGCCTCTGTGGAGGAGTGGGTAGTGTTCTTGCCTCATACCCGGGTTTTGTGTTCGATTCTCGACGGCACCGACATTTTAATTTTTTCTGTGAAAAATTCGTTTCATTGTCACGCTGTCTTCCATCACAGTCCCTTTCCTGGTGCTTCTAATACCAGCCTTCGGGCACTTAACTCATCGTACGTTAGAATAGAAATTGGATAATGGTAACGCATTACTGATTTCAACCATCTCGGGTCGACACTTGATCGAGGCATTGTCGGTACAAGCAAGTGATGCTGAATATTACATTTGTGGCCATCTCCGTGGCGGATGTCGCTAAAATGCCTTGCAGATTTGAATCCCGGTTAGTTGATTGAATGTGTTGTTGGTTTTAAAGTTAAGATTAGTATACAGCGTGTTCTCGTATGTATGTTACAACGGTTGGGAGGTGATCACCAATGAAAAATCTGGTTGAAAAGATATGTACGACAGATGGCTTGAAGTGATAATTGTGTTATTCGTCCTCGAAAGGGGGTCAGAATAATTTAGTTAAAAACATTAGAAACTGTTATAGATTAAAGAAAAAAATCGTATTATTATAAAGCAAATGAATATTATCTTCCTTTGAAAACATAATTGTATAATTAAGAGCCCCAGTCAGAAACAAATGAAGGGTTACTGGCATCACATTGCAGTAAATTTCGTACCCCTGAGTATTTGCTAAAATACAAGATGGATTATTAACCACCATGTCAAAATATACAAAAAGGGTCTCTGTGTTGTAATTATAATACTGTTTGCGAGAAAATATTACTCTTAAATAAGGGTGACCGTCCAGTACCTTGAAGGTAGGCAAACTAACTAGCTTATGTGGGGAATGTGTTGCGTACGCCCAAGGTATTGGGTTGCTGTCAGTAATTGTGAATACTGTTTTCTCGCAGTTGGAGGGATTAGAATTTTACAACTCGGCAAACTACTTTGTACATTTAGACATATTGATTAATATTCCGCCTTGTAATTTTAGTAAATACTCAGGGCTATAACATTTACAGTGATTTGAGAGTAGCAACCTCTATTTTGTTACTGACCGGGAACGTTATTTTTAGAGGGTGATGATATTCGTTTACTTACACATTGTGAAAATTGGTTTTCTTAACTCTAACAGTTTTCGAAATTTTTTTCAACTAATTGCTGACTACGTTGCCATTTTCTAGTGCGTATAACGCCCTTAATTATCACTTCAGACCTTACACATCAAACTGATTTTTACGTGGAACCACCGTTGAGGCACCCGAGAACATGCTGTGGTGCATAAGTATTTCCCCAATTATCCTCGCGGCATGAAGAGCGTCGGTAAAAACAGTAATTAAAGTGCATGTTGCGGGAGGAGAGACAGTTGGTAGAAAGGTGACATTGTATGTCTACGTAAAATAATTTGTACGTATATTTGTTTTCTGAAACACGTAAATGTTTCTACAGCGAGCGGTTTGCCAGGGAGCGTCGGTCCAACACATTTTCTACTTCTACGTGCTCTGCTATTACAAACCTATGAAATAAGTAGTAGTGTTGAGTTTTCTGTGTCAGAGCTGGTCACCTACGAAAATGATTCAGGTTATTGAAATTATTTCCTGATATAGGCTGTTCACGGCAAAATGAGCACTTCTGGACGCCCTGCTTTAGATCTACTTGTATGGACGTTGCGTATTCTTCCGCCTTATGTAAAATTAACGAAACTGTGGAATTATAAGAAAAGTAAATATTTTACAAACATGCTCAATTTTACACTCGTATGCATTAAAAAAAACCAGAGAAATAATTTAAGTGATTACAAATGGTCACCTAACGCTAAGATATGGATCTACTTTCTATCCATCGTTACCAACTTTACTGTGCTTATGTTACTCAGTGCGCCCGTTATAATATTTGCAGGCAGGAGCAGTGACTATTTTCTAAGGTTGATTTCAAAAGTGCTCACTTTATCGTGAACAGCCTTTAATATAGTGTATCGGCCCGAAAAGGAAGAAGTGCGATCTCTAAACGACAAATTTCCTCCGAAGTTTCTTTCTTCCTGCGCATTCGAGACGTATGTTTTGGTTCCTTGATGCAGCGTGGTTCTGGATTACGTGCCTCGTCTAGGCGAGTACTTTTGGTTCCGGTTTACTTTGTAGATTTTCTTCCCTCCTGTTTCCAAGTCACTGCACGGACTTATTTGATGTGCCTTCGCAATCATGGCGAAACACACAGCGTGGGCCTGTCTCTGTGGTTTGCCTTCGTTATCGTCGCTGCGCTGTAAGCAGTCCGGGGCCTCCTTGTAGCCCGTCCGATCACTAGGCGAGTTACTGTATGTAGCTAACAAGCAGCCGATATCCGCCCGGCTCAGCCCGATAACAGGGTGGCCTCTCCTCGCTATGCGCAGACAAGTCGTCCTCGTGCTATTATATTCCTGCAGCACCCCACACAAGTGCAATAAGTAGAGCCCGAGTATTTCGCGGATTGAGTTGGCAGTAAGCTAGGCTGGACAGCCCTATGTACACTAGAGACATAGTTTGCTTATTGGTTGTAGTGATCAGGCGAGGCCTCTGTACAGTACTGTCAAACACTCATTCACACTACTGCTTCCTGCTTACTACTGGCTCACAGTTGATCGGGGCGTGTCTAAACAACTGTCCTCCAATCACAACAGTAGGAGAAGAGATATTGTGGTTGGAGTCTACCTCGCCTCCGAATGAATTCGCGAAATACTCGTAGTTCTAGCAATAGGTCTTGCTGTGAAGATGTCTTGTGTCGCTGGAAACCACAGCGTTATAGAAAACAGTGTTGTAACGTTAACATTTCCCTATAGTCCTAACTATGATGTCACGGGCTATAGACATTTCCCGTTGTTCGTGAATTTCTGAAACATAAATCCAATAACAGCATTTGAACTACTTAATATTTGTCGCTGGGACATATTTTATTGCTGATACATTTGAATTAACAGAACAGTGACATCCATAAATAGTTTATGCTATGTATAGTTATCGAATATAAATTTATTGACTGTTCTTCAATTATAACGTATAGGACCATAGTCAGTATACGTATGCAAAAATTATTGTTTTAAAATCCATAAAGTTGTGTTATGTAAAAATTTAAAATAACAGAATTTAAAAAAAAATCAGTTCTTAATTTTTAAAAAGAAGCTGTTTATTTTTTTTGTTGAAAACGAAGATTTTTTCTTTACGGTGTATAACATTAAAATATGGTAGAGTTGTAGTTAATATTATTTTGTCTGTCAATTTTAAGACAATTGTTTTGGCATATTTCCTGATTTTATAGTTTATAGCTTTTATTTTTCAGAAAAAGTTGGAGATTTTTAAATCGAAAACGACAGCTATTATCAACAATTGCCGTATGTAATAGTTACTAGTATTGAAATATCTTGTCAATAAAGGCAACCCTATCAAAATGAATTAAGTAATTCAAATTCTGTTTTGTATTTAATGTTTCGGGAATTCGCGCATTGCTGTGGCGTGTGTCCAAGGCCACCCAAAATACGAAGCATTTCGGAAATCACACACTGCTATATAAGAACAATTTGGGACATGACTCCATGCGAATAGTAAACGAAGTGTAGATACTTTTCATTTTAACAATTGTAATTCTAAGGTTTTGATTATTTTTTTTACAGTTGCCAAGCATACGTGGTATATTTGGCCATTGGCCTCTTAGGGGCTTTCTCCGGGTACTCCGTTATCCCAGCAATTTCATTGTGTCGCGGTTCCAGATCCACCTCATTTCACCTTCGTCGTTTTTGAAGACCCTAGGTGTTGAGCCTTGCTGACATCTATCTAATTTTTTTTTTTTTTTTTTTTTTTTTCAGTCAGTGGTTACAATTCTGTGTTGTTATAATCATCTGAGAAGTATTCATCTCAGTCTCTTTGCCGTGATCTGTATTTCCTTATATTATAATTCAGCTAACAGAAAGTATGTAACGCCCAATGTCAGTGTTGCTAACTAGAGAAGGCAAAAGGCCGTAAAAAGCAAGAGGAAACTAGGTCTCCCTTAGTAATCTCTATCCGATATTTAACACGGCGCTTAAACGTGGTGGCGTGAGATACGCTGCTAAAAACTTTTCCCTCTCTTCACACTTTTTAGAAAGAAAAAAAGTTTCTGTCGGTAAAATTTAATTTAGTGCGGGGAGAGAAACTGTTGAATTTCTCGTCGTTAAAATCTGATAACGTTCAATTATGTAGCTGTAATAATACTGCGGGAATCATTGTGCCAAAATCAATGTGATTTTTCTCATTTGGTTGGGGTAATTTTGTGTTATACTGTCGCATTGACTTACATACCACATTACATCTCGCTGTTATGCTGTTCCCTCCCCCTCTTCCACCGTATAAAGAACCTAATCCAAAAGAAAGTTTTGCATTGGCTCTGCGTTTTATGTTATTTGAATAAAGATAGATGTTTACACCTTGTGACATTAGAATTGTATGTTTTTTGTACTCAATACTATAACGTTATAAACTGGAAGTACCAATAAATTACCCCAAGATATGTAATTATCATATGAAATTGCGCACCGTATTTAATGTTCTTCTTGGCCCTACGTAAATAATACACGAACGGAAGTGATGCACATCTCATAATTAACGAATAACTAATTTCAGCCCATACCCAGCTCTGCCTTTCGACCGTTTACAGAGGACATATATAACTATTTCACGTATCGACACGCGAAGTGTTTTTAAAATTGTGATTTTTTTTTTTTTTGCAAAACCAGTTATTTTTTGTATTTGCTTGACAGTAAATTTCATACGTAGAAGAATATAATCCACGGAAATAGGCACATATTCTTCGTAATAGTATTTGTAATATGAAATCACTAAGTGCACATACTTCTTCCTTAGCTGCGTTGAATTCCTCATTAATTATTTTCTAGTAGCATCGCTAGAAATTTTGAATAAACACATCGTACGACGCCGTGACGAAATGTGAAATAAAATCAAACTGTTCAGGTGAATATAATGGGGATGTTTTTTTAAAGTGTGTGCCTTTTTAAGGTTTCTTGACAAAACGCAGAGGGGTCCTTACTAGGCGCGGAGTACGTTTTTCATCATGCAAACAAATTTTGCCCCATTAGTCATCGGCGTTGAGTATGTTTTAAAATGATATTTTAATACCGCCTGTATTAAATACTAAATTTAATCCTTATTCCGTAAACGTTAATTTCATATTATTAATTTTTCTACTACATTTTTGTAATTGTACCTTGTCTGAAAAGGCAGGTTGAGCACGTCGTATCTGTCCGACTGACAAAATTCTGTAAGCTTGCATGGACAGCTTCAGGACACCGTTGGACCTAATTAGTCGCTTGGGAAGACATCGTAATGAAACCACAATGCTTCGAATAAACTTACAAAGTAAACATAATTGTCTGTTGGCACACCAAATCCCGTTATGTTGTTGATTCCACCCAAGTACAGTTTGAAGTGGACATCATTTAGGTTTGAAAATTTTTTCTAAACATGTCGGTATTAAATATTTCCGTCGCGCAGTCTCATATCACTCACAGAAAGGAAAGTAAAATTTTTAATGTAGCAGTTTTGACACGGCCAGTAACACTATAATCTGAGGATTATAACAGCATATCTTAACTGTGTTTGAGAATTCTAAGGATTATCCGCCATATCTATCACTCTTTATATGAAGACAGTTAGTTTGAGTTAAGTTGTATAAATAGTTCCTTCCATATAACGTTTTCATATTTTTGCTACAAAACTAATCCAACTAATCGTTACTTATTAGAGCCTCGGTAGGAGCCTTTTGCTATCTGAGAATCATATCATTTAGCAAGCGCTGCCTGAATTACCATTGAAGATCGCGCGTGTTCAGTATCTCCCGTTTGAAGCATCTCGGCAGTTTCGCCACGGCTTCTTCTTCCTGTTGCCCTTTTCCTTTTATTTCCATTGCAACTTGTAAATTAAAATGATTTTTCTTCAAGGAGCTCTTCGCGGAAGAAATTCTCCTGTCTTGAACAGTTTTAGACTGCAATTTTCCGTCGCTGGAATAAAGTCAATTTGCCTGGGTTATGCTTTCCTTACTTTGTTTCCTACTATTGCATTTACGTTGCGGAAAGTTCTATCAGCAGAGGACGGAGCGCAGAAACAAAATAGTCATAATTTAGCGACCTGGCGTTATTAAACCCTGGCTTTCCTTGCAGCCAGGGTTTTTCGTACGCAGGATCGAAATAGTAAGTGCTGCAAGAGGATTCGTGTCCGAGTTTTGGAGTCCAGTCATTTTGATCTTCTTGTCCTTTGTGCTTCGTCTCTCTCTCTCTCTCTCTCTCTCTCTCTCTCTCTCTTCCTTCCTCTCTCTCCCGTTTTCTCTCTCGTCGTCAGACGCAGTGTTCGCCCCTGTAATTTTACACGTCACTGCTTCCCGACCGGCTGCTGGTTCACTAGCTTAACCCCGTGTTCGCTCTCACTCGTTCCCATCGCCCAACCCTGCGCCTCTAATCTCTACAGGCTTTCTCTCTCTCTCCCTCCTCTTTCCCACCCTGAACTGTTTCAAATTGCTCTCTCGTTGCATAATTGCTGTGTAATTATTTTCCAGCCAATTGGGGAAATGCACAAATTGAGTAATTCTCGAGCCGCAGTATCCAGTTTGTCGATATTTTCCCGCCGAATACCTGCAGGCAGGTCGTCTTGCTGGGCGCTACAACTTTCTACAACCAACATTTTCGTTTTAAAGTGTCTTATTTATATCATCATTTGCTAAAAGTTTGATTTATTTAAATTGCGTTTTATTTTGTATTACACGGTAGTGTGTAATAAACATTTTCAATTTCCCGGTGTTAAAACGAAAACGGAAAATATTTTTTGGACATCTACGTAGCTGATTCACTTTTAGGTTTGCTAGACGTACGCAGTTAGTTAGGCCTATTTTATTTGAACGGATTTTTGTAGTTTTAAGTTTATCGTGCCATTTATTGTAATCTTTTCCGTATTTAAAACCTTTTGGAGTACATCTCCGATGTAGGTGTACGTATTTGCACGCCAGACTGCAGGCAGAGCTTAAATCCCGTAACAGTTTAATTATTAAGGTAATTAAATAATTGTATAATATTCCATAATGAACTTTCAATTAAATAAGTTTGGGATATTAAAAAGAATTTGCATTTTTATTTGTTTAGCTGAAAAAATGGTTCGATCTTATAAGAAAGGTTGCTTTATGTAGATTGTAAAATGAGAAAAAAAATTTCCTTAAATGTAAAGTAAGCAAATTACAGCAAAAGGATATACTCTTGTTTGAGAAAGAAAAATGTTATCCTTGATACTTTTTATTTAACAGTCGTGTGAGTAACGTTTTAATTCTGCAATTTGATTGTGCCGTATAGAGATAATATAAAACATATTTGCCCTACTACCTAATTAGTGTATGTTTATGCAATTATCGGACGAAACTCCGCACAATTTCACAATCTCGACTTATTTTACATTACCACCCAGTTTCTTACTTTCCATTTATCTCGTTTGTTTTCTAGTCGCAGTAGTGAGGAACGAAATAGCGAGTATAACCACTGTAGGAATTCAGAACTTCTGTACTATAACAATCAGTCTCAGATTAAATTTATTTGTTCGTGCAAACGAAAAAACAGGTGCGCGGCACTTTTTTTTGTACGTCTACGTTATATAAAAAAGTTCCTGAACAAACTTTGGGTTTAAATATATCCTTTTATTGTTGTGGTTGATAAATCGAATAATAAAAAAATGTTAACCAATCTTTTTTGATATTTTGTGTTTATTATTCCTGCATGTTGGGCTGGGTAGTAGGATCAGTAAGTTAATTTTTAAAGCCCGTATGTCATGGTGGAAGATTTATTTCACGATTCCATACAAATCTGCACGTGCGCTTGTATGGATGGTTCTATGGAACATTTGGCCATCTGCTGGCCGTTATTATGTACGTTTTCATAACTAGTCGTGTGTAATTTTCGATGGAAGATTTCCTACAAGGTTGAAATTTTAACGAATCATAGAGAGGGTGATAGTCATATTGTTTATTTTGTTTTTAGAAACAGTGTAAGACTGTTAAACATGAATAAATAGTACATGAAAACACGAAAATGTTCACTAACTCTATAACAGCACTGTGTGAAGATTATCTTTGTATATCATATCTATGACAATAATAGAATGTGCTAATGTATAAACTTTTGCCGTCCATTTATGAAGATCGTTACATTATCAATGGAGGTTTTATACCATATCTCGAGGACAAATCAACTGTTATGCATACAGTGATCCTCCTTTGCCGAAGTTTTCGCAAAGTAGTGTCAGGTGAGTAAACAGATAGTTTTGTCATATTTGCGGAATAATAGGACTAATCTACATAAAATTTTGCACACCTACAGAAGACTATGTAAAGTTACATGATTTAAATGGGGTCAGACAATGATTTAAAAAATGGCGTCTATATAAGTATTTTCATATGTTTGGCATATCTATTTAACGATTTAACAATTTCAATCAAACTTTTTATGTTGACATTATCTATTACAAACATCCCGTACAGAGCATTTTTTTAAGCAATTTTGTAAGATATCCCCATTAAAGAAAATAAGGTTTTTGTGCCATATGTCGGAGACCAATCAACCGATTTCCATCGAATTTTTCACAGAATTAGCGTTATGGGAGGCCATGTAAACTAATGTGTTTTAGTGGCTCAAGATAGTTATTTTGAAAATGATGGCCGAGTAAATATTTCAGGTTAGTGAACCCTATCAGTCAAAACATAACACTGATTACATCCGAAGTTGAATCTCCGAATCCTACCTCCGTGATGCAGTTAATTGCAAGGTAGCTCAATTTTTTTTTTCTTCCTGAATTCGAACCCCGGGTAAGTTACTCGTGTATTTAAATCGTCTTTTTACTGTTTCACATGTTTCTGATTTCATCTCCAATGATATTGCTGTCAACGAGACGTCAACGCCTACCTACCATCTAAAATTTCGAGAACTTCACTAAAATATATTTGCAACTATGTAGAGGAAAGTAGGCTCATTAGTTACCAGTTGTTATTAACATTATTGACAAACAATACCGGCAGGTGTGAAACTAAAACGAGATTGTTTGTCGTAAAAGCTCTATCGGGCATTCGAACATTTGTAAGTCCATGGTCTGTGAGGGGGGGGGGGGATGTAAAACTTGTTTACTGTTCAGCATTTAAGAGAGTGTATATACGGAAAGGCAATCAGTAATGACGAAAAACGTAGTTAAATCCGTAAATACAAAACACGTAAAGTCTCCGTATTCCCTTTAGCTTCGAGTTACGGGTACGAAGATTGCCGATTCTACACGAAGCTTTCTTCTCCGCTGTAGCAAGAAAATTATCGTTTCTGAGAAAAGTTACTTGGAAATTAATGGAGAGGTTCCGTGTAATTTTCAGAAAGTCCGTTTCTGAAAATCAATGTGTCCGTAATTTTACGTTGAGTTTACGGACACTTATGGATAAATTTTTACCAGCACTTTCCCGTAAAATGAAGGAATTTTTTTTAAACAGTGTAGACAAAACAGAATGCGAACGGTTTCTCAAAAATCAGCTTCCGTGGACAGAATGAAGAGCCGTTGTGAACATGCGATATTATTTTATTTATAATCATATTTATTTGTAGTATAAATTACAATCTCAACCTACAAAACAGACAAACGTTTTATGTTGCTGAGGGCGTCTGACTGGCGGATTAAAAGTCTTTGTTTCATGTTTCATCCGACTTAGGGATTTTCCTAGCGTGGAAAAGATTATGGGTGTCGTGCTAATCCCATCACCTTCATATAGCCAATATACCATCGAGCTTATAATTCAAAACAGGGGATATTATTATTGTTTTGCCATTTTTTACACAGCTGCCTAATTTAAAACAAAAATAATAAATTACTCCTTGTGCTTTAGACGCCGCCCCCCCCCCCCCCCATTCACAAAATAATTTTGCAGTCCAGTATTTTGTTAAATTTGGGTGCTCAGAATAACTATGTATGTAATAAGTATAATCAGAAATCTCATCAGCCAATTTTCGTACATTTTGGGGGTATTTTATGGTTTCGTGACATCGATGATAATTTCATTAATAAGTAGATAACGAACATTCTTTAATTTTCGTTATGCGGGCGTTTTACTGTGTGTAAATATATATGTTAGAAGGTGATAATATTTTATTTTGGAGCGAGTTTTGAACACAAATGAAAAATTTTTGTGTGCGGGGCTCTTTACCACTCATCTACGAACTTCTTGTGGCAGTGTGTCAATTAACCCCTTCAGTCCCCGTATCCATGATCGACATGTTGCGCGTGATAGGTATTTATGACCGTTACTGTACACAACACAGGATCAGTAGCCGGTGTTTCCAGCGTCTTCATTGTGAGAAATGTGATTTGTTTCACGTTTCTGCAACTCTCATTTATGAATGGTTAATGTTGACCACCGAACACGCAGCACTTTGTTCTCAGGTTGCAAGAAGCACGTTCGACACAAGTACAGTGCTTGTCATAATATTAAACTATAGCAACACTTGTACTCGAGTATTAAATTGTGACCGGAAGGGTCAAACATGTTTGTATAAATGTGTCATACGTCATAAGTAACTTTTTCAGTTCTTAGTAATGTCTGAGGGTTTTAAATGCTGCTAACTGTTACAAGTGCTCAATAAAGGCAGTTCATGATAAAGTGAGCACTTTTGAAATCAACCTCAGAAAATAATTACTGCCCCTGACTGCACATATTTTAAGAGGCGCGCTGAGTGGCATGCGCCCAGCAAAGTTGGTTTCGATGGATGGAACGTAGTTCTGTAAGTTAACGTCGAATAAAAAATGTTTGGTAACCATTTGCGTCGACAAACTATTTCTTTCTCTTTCAGTTTTTTTTTAATGCGTTGAAGTGTAAAATTAAGTATATTTGCAAAATATTTCCTTTATAATAATTGTACATTTTCTCTTGCCCGACGTATGAATAAAGTGACGAGACTCATGCAAATGTTAATTTTGCATAAAGTGGCAACATACACAACGTGCATACAAGTATATTTTAAGCAGGGCGTTCAAAAGTGATCATTTTACCGTGAACATTATATACTAATGTTTTATGTTTGAAAGAATAGGACTTAGTGACTTGGGTGAACTGCCGCAGAAACGGTAATTTTCTTGGTCGCCAGAGCCGAGGTAAGCTTCGTGTAGGTTCGGCTATAGGAAAAACGGAGACGTTCGGCATTTTGTATTAACATTCCGATGGTCACGCCCCTCAGACTAACACCAATGATGGCGCTTAGTCAAATAAGCAATCTTGTAAACCCCACTGAAGATAATCAGGTAATGAAGCAACGGGTAAAGAAAACATAATGAACGAAAAATACAACATGAATGGTCGCACGGGATCTATGGGATCCAATGCCCATATTATACTAGAAAACTTCCACACAACGAAAGCGACTGAACGGAAGTCATAAGGCAGTAAAACTAATAACAACGTAGCCAAATGAACAACATTGAAAACTTCACAAATACTTACACGTTTAGTCGCGTGGTATCTCACAGATCCACCCGCTTCCCAACGTACCATACATCACTCGACCAAGGTCGCGCTACTACTGACAGTTGACACTCCCCAAGACAGGAAGATAGCGAGGGTGACTGTGCAACCCCCCCCCCCCCCCGGCCAAGTCACGCCAAGCAATCAGAAAAAAAGTAAGACGTGGATTTCTCAGATACAGTGCGACTTACGTTCGGCATTTTGTATGAAAGGAGCTCAGCTCAAATTGCCTAAGGATAGCGTGCTGTATACGTAACAGTCCTGTTCTGAGAATGTGATATCAGCAGTTCCTTTGTGACACGGATTGGCGTCGGTGAAGGGATTTTTTTATATTCTCAGAGCGCCGGGGTCTTCCTTGGTCGGGTGCTGGCGGCCATGGGCGAGAAAGGAAGGAAATGAAGCGGAAGGAAGAAGAGGGTGACCTACCCCCATTCGGCAGGTCTGCATCTCCTCCGGCCGGTCGGTAGAGAATGGCGCTCGCCCTCGTTATGTAGAACAAATGGGTCGGAAGGCATGGGCGCAAGGAACGCGGACATGTCGCCGAAGTTATTGGACCACTTCCCCCTCCCCCCCCCCTTCTCTTCGCACACGTGCGCGTCCATGGTCATCATCATCAGCGCCGGCGCGTTGGTGGGGTTCGGGGGCGGCTTATCGCGAGTACACCCCTCCGTGGCGACTGTAGATCCGCTAACAGGTCCTGCGTGTTGAGCAGCCCGGAAAAGGGGGGGGGGGGGTATATCGTTAGCCGCCTCCGTGTGTGTGCGTGTGCGCGAGCGTGAGTGTGTGCCGACAACGGTTATTAGTGGGTCTCGACGCGTCGGCAGCCCGTACGACGATCCACGCCCGCCACAAATTATCTCCCGAATTCCCCTTAATTTCAAACCCTGTTTTTTTTTTGGCGGGAACTTATCGCTAGAACCTGTTCTTGTACTAACTGGATTTCTAATTATCTTCCATTAAATTTCCTCAAGATGCTACGTTGTCCACCGTGGTAGAATCCAGGCAGAACACATGTAAAGTGTTTAGTGAATACGCACTGGAAACCACGAATATAGGATTCTGCAATAGTCTGTTCGTTGTTGAACCTCTGTACAAAATTGTGTACACAACGCGCGCGAAGTTTATTTTTGGCCAATTCTCTACACTGTGTGGTTCAGTACCCGACGATATTTCTTGTAACTGATTTGTAAACAGTGTTAAAGGCTATTCGTGGTGAAATGAGCACTTTTGAAAGCCCTGCGTAAGATCTACTTGTATGCACGTTGTGTATTCTTCCACTTTATGTAAGGTTAAGATTGTCATTGGCCTTACAACTTTATGCATACGTCGGTCAAGTGAAACCGTGAAATTATTAGAAAAGTAAATAGTTTACAATTCTGCTCATTTTTTTTCTTCGATTTATTAAAAAAACAGAGAGCGAAAGAATCAATTTAAATGATCATAAATGGTTACCTAACACTTTTTATTCGACGTTAAGATACGGAACTACTTCCCATCCATCGTTACCAACTTTACTGGGCGCATAGTAGTCAGTGTGTCTGTAAACAATATATGCAGATAGAGGCAGGGACTTTTATTCTAAGGTTGATTTCAAAAGTTATCACTTTATTGTGACTAGCCATTACTCATGTTTGACATACAACCTATTTACATAGTCATGAATATACAGCGACATTTTAAAAGTCATGGGACAACAGTATATAAAGATAAGAATTTGTAGAACCATCGCACCGTTACGTCTTGGTATTGCCCAGACCTGTATCAGTTGTGCGCTGACATTGCACGAGTGTGTACTGTCATGGCATTTCACTGCAGCCCTTATGAACTTCGTGATGCCGCGGTGGTGTAGTAGTCAGACAACTCGCCGTCCACCTAGACCAGGGGTTCCCAAACTTTAGTTTATCACGCCCCCTTCTGCAAAAAAAAAAAATAACTACGCCCCCCGTGTCGCAACTTAATTATTGTAAAGGTAAAGCAAAAACTAATAAAAGTCTCAAAGGTTTTATTTAATCAATAAATTTTAATGCTTATTGAACACAAATGGTGGTGAATAAATCAATCAATGAGACGGATAGCTTGCATATTTTTAACAATATTCCCAATTCTTGATTGAATAGAAGAAATTGCACAACGTAAATAACTGACAATATCGAGTTTGCTTCTATACTTGGCGCCCGCGCCCCCCTTAGCATATCAACACGCCTCCCTTGGGGGGCTCTACCCCTCCCCTCTTTGAAAATCAATGACCTAGGCGAATCGGGTACGATTCTCAGGCGGGGTCGCTCCCGGATATTCGCGCACGTGGGAATTTTGCCGGACGATGCCGCTGGTTGGCGGGGTAATCTCGGGGATCTGCAGTTTGTTCTGCCGTTGCATTCCTGTGCTGCTTCTGCTCGATCTCACCTCACTTCGCCCTCATCGGCTCTCAAGACCTCGATGTCAAGAGCCGCCCAAATCTCCCCACTCCACGTATGGATTTCACGTGCCCGGCACAACAAAGAGGTAGTCCAGTAGGATAGGGCACCGTGTCATCGGCCAAAGTTATCCAGAATTCGTTCGAGAACCGTTCTGGGAGAGCTTCCACGTCTGCTGCGGCCAACTGTTGGCCCGATATGGGCCTCATCAAGGGACGTGGTGGGGAGTTTCATTCGCAACCATGATCCTGCACCTAAAAATAGCAGGGCACTGTGGATATAATCCATTCACTGTTACTTCACACTTTTCCGAAGTCTTGCCAAGGCTATACTTCCAGGATATTCCTCCGCCTCATACAAACAAAGCTTATTTAAGTCTAGAAAATTACACCAGAGGACAGTGCACCTATTTCGTGGGCACTCAGTTGTAATTATATTAGCATGACAATTATTTCTTACTAGGCGCTACCAACACACATCTTTTCCAGCTGTTTTTATTCGTATTTATTATAAATGAATTGTTATAATTTATAAGTAAAATACATATTAAATTTCAATATAACGAAAAATAAGAGACTTTCATGTTAAAAGCTGTATAAAACGTTTGTGATTTACATTAAATATTTAAGATATAACTAAACACGTCATACTTGGGGTGATTTTTCAAAAGTTTGATTCAGAAAGTGCGAAGAAACCGCAAATAGACTATAGCTATCCAGATGGCATGGGTCAATATCTCCCCACAGGTGTTTTGTTCATTTGTGGAATCACTGCCACTACGAATTACTGCACTTCGCCGAGAGTTAGAGGGGGGCCTGCACGATACTAGACCCGCATACCATGACTGTTGGCATGTCAGTGTAAATAGGTTATATGTAGAAAAAAATACGAGCGCGCCCGCACACACATACACACATATGTGTATATATATATATGTGTGTGTGCGTGTGTGTGTATGTATGTGTTTATGTATGCTGTTCGCGATAAAGTGAGCATTTTAGAAATGAACCGTAGAAAAAAGTCACTGCCCCTGCATGCATGTATTTTAACTGACGCACCATATATTAACGTCGAATAAAAAGTGTTAGGGAACCCATTTGTGATAGCTTAAAATTATTTCTTTCGCTTTCTATATTTTTAATGCATAGAAGTGTAAAAATGAGCACACTTTTAAAGTATTTACTTTCTTCATAATTTCACAGTTTAATTTGACCGGCGCATGAATAAAGTGATTAGGCCCATGGAAATGTTAATTTTAAATAATGCGAAAGTATACACAAAGTGTATACAAGTAGATCTTAAGCAGGGCTTTCAAAAGTGCTCATTTTACCGCGAACTGCATATACTCATCATTGAGTACCTGGTATTTTTTATGTCAATCGTGCGTCGTTCATATACATTATATTTGTCTACGTGTGTGACTATTCTTATGAAATTAGAATCAATTTTAATAACGGATCCGCTTGAAAGATATTGTGAGACCAAACTTCGATAGGCATTTTTATGAACCAAAACTGTGCAGAGTGGTATGGGTTTATTTGTGAAATCGGGTAGTAAGATCTGTCATCCTTCCGCATCGCAACGTGATTTGGGTATACAAACAAATTTTTAGATGTAAATGTGTTTTATTGAGAGTTTGCAAGAGCCAGGATGTATTTCATCGTTGAATTAATTTAATTTTCAAGTAAAATAAAGTTTTTTGATATTTTAAAATTTGGATCTATATCTATAAAAAATTTCATTGTTGTGGAAACAAATGGCAAAATATCGGTCTTCAAAATCCATTAGCGACGCTTTCCTTATTCACTGTACTAATGTAAACGCATGTCGTTGCTTTTCAGTAACATTTTTGTTTATGTGGAACTTAGGCGTCGTGTTAATGAAAATCGGCTAGGCGCTAACATGCAATGATACTGGTATTGAAATGCTAACGATGTGTTGCTTTATTCTGTTGTTAAATAAGCCGTTACAGATCTCACAGATATGCGGTACACCTCAAACGTTTCGGCCATTGTTCTGTGACCAAGGCGTGTCTTATCTCGAAAGCTGTCGCGGGGTAGTTCGTTTCGAGGGGGTTGTTTGCTGTCCGCTCGTGAGCAGTGTCTGTGTTGTGACGAGGCTGGTCTTCATTTGATAGTTATTTTGCAATGAGATACCAGGTTTGTGTGATCAAGACTTCTGGCACAGGAGGAGATTGTTGAATATGTTTGCGCTTAAAACCTGTTGTGTATCTTGGAGATGAGCCCCATTAAAATTGCCTCTTATTTAGAAGTAGTATTTTGTTTTGTAATCACAGTAGTAATAAAACACAATAAAATACCTTAATTTGACGTTCGCTGTACAGTTTACCGAAGATCATTAGAGAAATGTAACATAAGCAAATGCAGTCACTTTCATATACGCTTAACGTGTTGTTAAGTAAGAAAACTTTCAAATATTCGTGTGGAAAGGTGCAAATGTTAATTTTTTAAAATATTTAATATTAGATAAAATATGTATCCCAAACATATCAAAACAACATCTAGGCCTTGTTTCGCCTATAGTTTCTCAAATTTCCGAATAGGCCTAAGGAACGAATAGTGTCAACATTTTATTTCACATTTTTATTATTGTTATTCAGAGAAGGAAGGAACTTTGTGTGACAAAATGGTCTGGAAGTCTTTCACTTCTCTCTCCACACTCCTCCTCCCCCTCCTCATCATCAGCAATCTTTTTGCTGCAGATAAGTAACTCTGATGTATGTACCATTTTATTTTATTTGTTATTCATTCAGAAATTTGATCTTTAGAAAATGACTCCGAATCGCTGACAGATCATTACACGCCGGCTGAATTTCACTTATTCACTGCGATTTACAGTTTTTCCCTATGGTTCGGTAGACTTATCGACTGTCGCTGACTGAAACGACTCGAATCAGACTCTCCCAACTACAGTTTTTTAATGCAAGTGACTCCACCTGACAGCCTATCAGAGTGCCGTATATTTTCTGTTACTTTCAGTCTGTGTTCCTTACATCATCTGCGTGCTAGGGAATGTAAGATTAATTCAAGGCAGCGGGACGCGCCTGTCGTGTAGACGACGTGTTTGCTAGAGTCTATTCGCACCATCATCACACTTTTTCAATAAGATGTTTTTAAAAAATCGTTCCACGAATGACGTATTTCTTAACGATGACAATCACAAGTATTTTATCCTTATTTCAACAAAAAAAGTGACGCAGGATTTACAATATCCCGTCTCGTTCGACCGTCATACATTCGTCCGTCTCCCAACCGAGCGATTTATAATCAAACCTCATACATCCATCGTAAGTTCATTGCTGCAAACTAATAAAAACAAAACTGTTTACAAATAGAGAAAAAAATTCTCCATAAAAAGTAAAAAATTTTGGCGTTGTTGTGTTTATAAGTACCTAAAATGCACATGCTCGTACATAACGGAGATTAATAACAGAATTATAAATAGCATATAAAGCGTGATTTTATTACTTGTACTATTGTACAAAAGGAGCTGGTGTTTTCAAACGTAATTATCAATCAATCCTCAGGAAAATTACAGTTATATAAATATACATGTGAAAACAAAAGACAACCAAAACAAAACACTGCACACACTACAGAGCTTTGTAAAGGACTCGGGATGAATACGTAACAAAACGTTCAAGTTTAGAAGGCTGTAATTTCATCCGTTCGTGTGTCTAAAGGTAACGCTTGGCAAGGTTTTGACGGACGGACAGAATTAATGGCCACCTATGATTGGCTGTTGGTCACATCATTGACGGACGGACGCGAAGGGTGGTTGTAAATCCTGCCTAACTTAAATGTTGGTTAAATAAATTTCACTGATACGTTATCCATAAATAATAATATTTAATTTATAGTTTATATGAATAAAACCAGAGATATAATAGGTGTGTTAGTAATGTCTAGTAAGAAATAGCTCGCATGCAAAATAGCATTTAAGTGAGTGCGCACGAAATGCGGTACGGTGTCCCTTTGGTATAATTTTCTAGACTCGATTAAGCTTGTTTGGCATGAGCGGAGGAATATTCTGGAAGTAGAACTTTAGCAGGGCTCCAAGTTAGAAGTAAACCACGAACGGACTAAATCGGACTTCGTCAAGCGCGTTGCGGATCGACGGTCAGAAACCTTCTAACGGCTCGAGGTATTTGCCGGGCGCATTGGTCTCCAGCCGGAGATAAGCTGTTCGGCCGCGGCGAGCGTCATGAACTCCCCCACGTTGCCGTCAGGAGAGATGACCGACTGGAAAGGGGGGGGGGGGTGGATAGTGTTCTCGGGCTATGACGCGGGGCCGGCCCACGTGACACGCATCTGGGGGCTGTGTGGTGGGCCGTGACGAGGGTCTGCCAAACGGCGACACCGGGGTGAGAGGTCGCCGGAGTGGCGAACAATGTCGCAGTCAGCCACCGTGAGTTCAGCCCCAACCCTAACCCCAACCCCTGCCCCATCTCTCATTCGCACCCCCGTCACGCACACCGTCTACAACACACCTCCTTCTTCGCTGCACCTGGGTCGTGGCTCATTGGACACTTCGAAACTTATTTATGGACGATTCCACCGGGTAGGGGATGTATAAGTGATCGCCCCTCCCCCCTCTCACTCTCTCACTGTACCACACAAACAGCCTAGCATCAAATTACCTGCAAAAATATATTGTACCGAAGATCAGCAAACTTTCCACTACTAACAAACAATTTTGAATATATTGGGAAGTTTTAAGCATTGTGAGAACTGTAAGGTTGCTGTATCTACCACCAAATTTCATGGTTCACCTCCCACTTATAATGCTCAGATTTCTATCTTGGTGGGTTGATTATAAAATCGGATGCTTCACAGATACATATAATATATTGCATCATATTGATAGCGTGTTTTTCGAATAGACTGGTAGATGAAGAATTGTAGGTAGGTATGGTAGGTCTCGTCTCGCCGATAGTAAGGTTATTACAGAAGGAGCAAGTTGCTTAGAGAAGCCAGAGCAGGGCAGGAATCAACAAGGCTTATGATATCACTTTACTGTCTATGTGCCTGTGTGTGTGTATATGCGTGTGTTCGTGTATGTCTGCGCGCGTGTGTGCCCCCCCCTTTTTTTTTTTTCACCTTTTCCATTCTCATTTCCCAATTGTTTAACTCGCGAACCGAATTTCACCAAAATAGGCACACATATAGTACTTAATAATGACACCTGACGTTTATAGTTTTCGACCACGTCGATCACTTACTTTCAAAATGGTGGCCTCGTTAACATTTTGGGTGATATGTCATCTCGGGAACCATTCGACCGATTTAAACCAAATTTTGTATGGTAGCAGAGCATCATGTAAGGATTAAATTTTGCGATGTATATTGATGTTGGTCCACCATTTTGGAAAATAACACCAATTAAAGAAATTAGATTTTTCATTATATCTCGAAACCTATTAAGACGATTCTCACCCAATTTGGCAGGTAAGTAATACTAAGATTGGCCAAGTAAAAGTAAGTGATTGGACTTGATTAGGTACTTACTTCCAAAAGGTTGGCCATACAATCTGTTAGGTTTATTTGGTATATCTGCTATACGATTTAAACAATTTCGATCAAATATTGCATACTGGAAGTATATGTTTGGGGCATCATATATATCAACACATATCTACGTTTGTCCTTCATTTTGGAAGATAGTCATAAGAATAAATAAAGTTATGTCATCTCGGTAAAAAAGTAACAGATTCCTACCAAATTCCGCAAACAAGTAGTACTGATGCAGATTATGTCAAGTGGTATGTTTTATGCATGCCAGACACTTATTTACAAAATGGCAGCCATATAGAAATGTAAGCTTAGAATGCTATATTGTCGAAATTATGCAATCAATTCCGACATAACATTGTATTTTTTCAATAGATATTACAACTATCAACTGTATCTTCCCCGAGCATCTTTTGTCTGCAATTTTGTAAGATAGCACATGCGAATAAATAAAGTTTTTATGTCATATCTCAGGAAACCATTGGCGAATTACCAACTCAGCTTTTCAGAATTTATTAAAAAATCAATTGCACCCATGTTGAGGAAAGCAGGCTTATTAGTTATATTAGCAACGTGTTGTGTTTTGTATGGAACCATCCCAGCATTCACCTGGAGTTATTTCGGGAAACCACCGTAGAAATGAGGATAGCCGTACAGGGATTCGAACCCAGGTCCTCCCGAATGCGAGCCGGAAAATTAACCACCGTGCCACCTCGCTCGGTAGATGACGAATTTGCTTTTCCTCTCTGAAAATTAACCCAACCATGATGTTCGACGAGTTATCATTAGCACTAACAAAAGAAAATGAATCCTAACATGTCTTAGCATGGATGATATTGTGTCTAAAAATCATAATATACTTAATTTTTAGTAATATTTATTGAATAATATTACTCATTTTTTACAGTCTACAAATGAAAATGATATATTATTTGTTCGTGTTAGGGAGTTTCTCTTCCCCCCCCCCCCCCATAACCTTCACCCACCCTCTCATTGATTTTCAGACAAGGGAAATGTTCGCCCCCGCCCCTACCTATTACTTCCAAACGCTCGGTGTGGATTCTTACGTGTAAGTATTGCGTAGGACGTAGATTAACTTATACTCTTCTCTTGAAGTAGTTTTCTTGGAAGACAATGTACTAGGCAATGGTTTTTGCCAACTTTGTGGGCAATTATTTTATCCGAGTGATGCATTTTTTCCAAGTTGTTTTTTGCATCGTAAATTTGACCATTGTCATTGCATTGCAAGTTACTATACTTGAGGAGTAGCTCTAAGGAGACGCCCATCTGCGCACACAAAAGTATGTGCAAGGAAGAATTCTTCCCGTAGCTCGCAATTAAACACGTCGTATGAACTCTTAACCCTTGAAAGAATTTAATTTTTCGTGCGTGTGTATATTTTAACGTAGCACTAACTGACAAGCGCATATTAGAATATTGGATAGATACAGTAACGAAAAATATTTTTTGTGTTTAAAGTTCTGTCAGAAGTATAAATACTTAAAATTGATAGGCAATGGAATCAGTTACTTTCATTTTAATAAGTTGGACAGTAAAAATTGGCAGCACGGTGACATATCTATATTCTTAACAATTCCACGAATTTCTTCCTACCAAGGAGGACAGTGTTCGATACTCGGCATGGTCGCTCCTGGATTATCGCGTACGTGGGAATCGTGCCGGACAATGCCGCTGGTCGGCGGGTTTTCTCCGGGATCTCCTATTTCTCCCGCCCTTGCATTCCAGCGCTGCGCCATACCTCCTCACTTCATCCTCATCGGCTCTCAAGATCTCGATGGCAAGAGTCGCCCAAACCTCTTTAATCTCCACTCCATGTATTTTCCAGCGCTTGGAAAACATTCTGTTAGTCTTTAGAAGCGTTAATTTTTTTAAGATACGGGAGTATTCACAACGGGAAGAAAGGAAAACTACATTATTTGGCTTCCTATTTCCTCAGTTAATGCTTGCAGTGCTTCTAGTTTTGCAGTCATTTTTATAGTTAACTTTCGCTGCGATGGTATTCCTTGAACTTTTAATTTATGTATTCCTACATATAACAAATTTACAATTAATTAATTTGTTTGAATGTCACTAATTACTTGCCTATAGCCTAAAATTATTTACGATTCAATGCCTCCATCCCAGTTCTGATACCAGTGCTACAAGACGCCTGAGGGGCATATCAAAGTTCGTGAGGGATGGAGATCCTAATAAAAATAGCAGATCTAAATCTCATTTTTATTTATTCACACTGTTAATATTTACATCATGAAGCTATATATCTTCACTATTACTCTTTTTATTTCTCAGTGAGCGCAATATTTAATGTTTTTATCAACGTCTGTGTTTGACTATAGTCAATTAACTCATACTCACCATTAACACACGTTCAGTCTGTCTGTTGTCATCATTTGTAATGCCTTTCACTCACGCATACAGTCCAATACTCCAGCCTGCCAGTCGCACCCTTCACTGCAATGACGCTCGCAGTCGTAGATTTTCCTCCAGCTGGTCACTCCCTGCGCTACTCGTTGCTTTTTGGTTAGTCGTCTATCACATAACGTCGCACAATCGCCCAGACTCCCGACTTTCATAAACTCTCGCTGGAAGGCCCGCTGCGCTGATATTATTTTAGTCACCCGAGTCACACTAAGAGAAACTAGGACATTCACCAAAAAAATTCTTCAGATTAAAACGGCCCTGCCTGTCAAGCCGGCAGCCGCGAACTTCAAATGGGAAATCAATGTTAAACGAAATTCCTTCTCATTGCGCCAATTTTAAAGGTAACTATTTCAAACATAAGAAATTCTACGTGAAATTTCTTAAGAAATTATGCTACGTTAAAATCTATTGCCAATTTTTTGTTTAATATATGTTTATATAAAATGAAAATATTGAAATTTACATATAACCAAAAAATTGACAAATATTTTTTTTTTTCCGAAAAGGATTTTATGTAGCAATATTTTTTGAGAAAATCACGTGGAATATATATATATATTTTAAAATAGTTATCGTGAAAATTGACGCATTGAGAAGAAATTTCGTTTAACAGTGATTCTCCATTTGAAGTTCGCGACTACCGGCTTGGTAGGCAGGCCCGTTAACGCAGAAGATCAATAGAGCCAAGGTCAGGAGCGCACATGTGATAGCGTTATAGCGGAGGCTTACCTTGGTGACTCGCCGACCGTATCATGTCACTACTGCCCTTTTCCGCTCGCTCACGCTATAAAAAGCACCGACACGTAACAATACTCAAAAACCAAAAATTCCGAGGCCGCAATGAAATGTATTTATTAGTTATTACGTCTAATGAGACTGCCTCAAAAAGTGCTCGCATAACTGTGGCCAGCCTATAGAACTTTAGCAGGCCTTCAGACAGTTGTAGGTAAAGGCTGTTCACGATAAAGTGAATACTTTTGGAATCAACATAAGAAAAAAGACATTGCCCCTACCTGCATATATTTTAACGCCCGCACTGAGTGACTTGCGCCCAGTAAAGTTGGTAACGATGGATGGAAAGTAGTTCCATATATTAACGTTGAATAAAAAGTGTTAGGTAACCATTAGTGGTAAATTTAATTATTTTTTTCACTTTCTGTTTTTTTTTTATTTCATCGTAATGTAAAAATGTCCATATTTGTAAAATAATTACTTTTATAATAATTCCACAGTTTCGTCTGACCGACGCATGAATAAAGGGATGAGGCCCATGACAATGTAGTTCTACATAAGGCGGAAGAATACAAAACGTCGATACAAGCAGATTTTAAGCAGAGCTTTCAGAAGTACTCATTTTACAGTGAATAGCATATACCAACATTCGTGTTGTCACATGTATTATTTTAAAAAATATACATTAACTACATCGTATTATACCATTCTTCGTCACTTCCTAGCTTTATTAAAAATATTTTCTTTTGCTCTTTAGTCTCTTTATAAATTACATTTCAATATTGTTTCCTTATAAAGCCACCCGTATGTGTCGGGTAGCTTATCGCGGAATCGGGGTAGTTATATGCCAGAGTAACCTAAAGTTAACCTGCCACACACATCCACGCCCTCCGCGAAATTATGGCCCGAGGCCTTGTAGTCCGTGAACAGCCTATAACCGTGAATGTACTGTAGATCAAGTTTAGTGCGCGCGTAGGCGGGTCGCCAGGATTGCGGAGACGGACTGTACCGTCAGCGGCTCACGGCCAGGTTGACACGGAAGTTGCATTTGTGCCGGAGCGCGGCGCGGCGCGATCATCGACCGCAGTTGCACAACGGAACTGGAGTTGGCGATGCTATTGCTGGAAAAAAGGGGGGGTGGGGTGGGGGATCCCGCCGGAGTTAAACGAGATTAAAGCCGCCACGCGAATTCACTTTTAGCGCCGGCTCGCGTGTCCGCTGCCACGGCGGTGTCGGTTGCACGATCGGAATTTCGTTAACATCCAGCCACAGACCAGCCCCCCTTTCCCCCTTTTAAATTAAATTTTTAAATTAAAAGCGAATTTATTTTTACACGCTAATTCCATCGCGATGCCTCCCGTAGTGGAATCTAGATATTTATTTTCTTTCGCGACATAACCCCCTGGAGAATTTCGCGACCATTTCCCGAAACCGGGTACAAAATATGCCTCGCGAATATCTCGGCAAATTTCGTTATCCACAAAAGCTGCATAGTTTCAAAATGGCGTGTTTAAAGTTGGGTAAAAATCGTGCCTTGCACGCAGATGGTCGTGTGAAGTAAAATCTGTTTTCGTATTTTCTTTTAACGTCAAAACAAGGCCAAAGTTATTTTGCCATTCATTTATTATAGCATCGAAAATTCTCTGCAGCCTCTGCTATAAAATAAATGTGTAACGATGATTTACAGAAATATTTTACATTGAGCTAAATACTTGACGTTGGGTAACACATTTGAAAAGCCCATTCAAGGACATGTAACAACTATAATGATTTGACGGAAAGGAAATTTGACATTTTTGTAGGCAAGAAAGGTACATAACAGAGAAGTGAGAGTACTTTTTGCTACCGAAGAGAAAGAATACAATTCGTGCGCGACTTAAAAATAAAACAAATCCTTTCACGGCCTCCTCCTCCTCCCCCACCCCGCCTTAATAGTCATCGACCTTAGGCTTTTTCAAGAGTCAATTTTTTCTTCATTTTGAGGGTATTGTATTTGTTTTGTGACTTTGTATCGCTGGTAACTAGATAACAATATTAACCCTTTCATAATTAAGTACATTGAGCAATGCAGTCAATTATTTTTCCCCTTTGGGTAATGATTTGTGGTCATTTATACAACTCTGCTTTGTGAGTGGCTTATCAAGTGTCTCTTAAACACCATTCATGTTTCATTGTTTGTGTGAATGAAGCAAGTGTTGAATCAGTAAGCGCGAACCGAAATATTAGTTGATTGCTCACTTCAAACCGTAATTTTAAAGGGACTGAAAGTTGTAAACCATTTTATATGTAACATTCATAATAGTTTTCAGCATAAGTATGACCATTTTAACTTAACGTCTCGATTCGTACAAATTTAAAAAAATTTATTTCAACCCAAAGTTTAGCTCCAGCTGAGATGTTTATTCAAGTTGCAGGCGCGGTATTTTGCAATTTCTTTTAAATTCTACATTTGTTTCATCTTCGGTAAATGTTTAACTTTGGAATATTATGACTAAGTTTTTATGTCAAGAGATAAATTGAAATACGGGCGAATCTCACTACTGATTTTCAGTAAGTACCTTCCCATCAACCCATCAAGACAGTCTAATAACTTTTTTTACTGTATAATAGCCTTCCATATTGAGATTTGTACGAAAAAAAGGTAGAGCCTTCATTTGAAATGCCCACAGATCGTTTCATTTGTTTTTAAAGTCACTTTCCTCCATTCTCATACTTATTTCACAGAACTGTTTCACATCACACTGAATAAGTATATCACTTGCTAAAAATGCAACAAAAAACCAGCTTGCTGATTTTTCTAATATATAATGCTTTCGTGGTGTTGAAGTTAAATATATACAACACAAACACATACACATATTATATATATATATATATGGCTTATAATATCCTTTAGTATCATCAGACAAGGAAGAGCCTTTAGAAATTTGAAAAATTGCAGTAAGAAAAAACTAGCTACGTGCGACTTTGCAGCACATGAAATTTAAATTCTAGTAATTTTTACTAAGGCTATTAGGTTTCTTTGTGGGCTGCCTTAGTAGCAGGTGTAATGTCCATACCATTCGAGCTCTTGCCATGTTGTGTGGATCATGTCCACTGGAAGAGTCAAGGATCACTTTCCTGATTTGTGTCTTCATGTCATGGAGTTTGTTATACGAGTCCGTAGCACACTGCTCGTTACCAATAATATAACCATACAAGGAAACATATCCAATGGCTTAATAACAGGTGAATGTGTAGGCTACAACTCGAGATTTTTGCCTAGTAGGTAACCATATTTGACTAAATATTTAAAAAAGGAACTTAAAAAAACATGTTGTCACATCGATTATTGCTTCTCTGGGTAGAGATACTCGGTGTAGAGTATACACCGGAAACGGCGTAAATAAACCGGAAGCAGTGAGTTTGGAGAGGGGGAGGGGTAGGGGGGTCAGGCCTGCTAGTGGCACTGTGGACGTATGCTAAGTAAGGTTCCGTGGAGACGACCATGTTTCTGATAGCGTCGCAGCCCCCCCCCCCCCCCAGTGACACATAATCCTCAGACGTAATGAATGGTATACCATGCCGTCGGCGCAGGCGGCTGGGAGGAAGAGGGTGTGGGGTTGATGAATGAAATGCGAGCGGGGATGGATCCAGCGCGCGAATAGTGTGTGGGGGGGGGGGTGAATATTCCATGAATTGTCGCCCCGGCCGCGTGCAGCATCCACACTGCACACAATGGATTCCATCCCGCCACTGTGCGCGGGAGACGGATCGAAACGGGTGTACGGAGGATGATGCAGCGGCAGATCATTTTTCGCGTAAGCATTCGGAGGAAGGGGGTACGGTTCTGGATCAAAGGGGGTTGTGCGGAAGAGATAGTAGGTAGGGGTGCGCCTACCCCAGTTGGAATGAAGTCGCCCGGCTGGCAGTATGCCCACACGGGTACCGTGAGGGGTGTTAATGTTTCATTATTTATTGGCGAGACTGTACTCTCCCGCGACCGATAAGAACACCGACGGACTCGCCTATCACCTTCTCGCTACCATGGTTAACCCTCCCACTCACACAAAAAAAAACATAGGGTGCGCGCTGGGCCGTAAAGCGTGTTAAATATTGTGCGCGCTCTCTGGCCTGCGATATAACCTCCGCCAGCTGATATGTACTGCTGTCGTATTTCACGGCGCAGCTTTCAACACCACTCGGCGTCTCGAGTTCAGTCCTTGCATTTTTACCCACTCTATTACGTGTCAACCTTATGAACTTTTACACTCCATTTCGTATGCCAGATTACGTTGGTTGCCTAACTAATTCGAAAAACAAGCAATAGCAACTGTAGCGAAACTGCAACGACAAAAGCTCTGTCAAGGGCAAAATATTGGATCTGTGTAACACTTTAATATTATACGGGATCGTTGGATATACACTGTAAAATAGGTGTCGAACGGGGGGAAAAAATATGCAGTATATTTATAGCAGAACAATAACATTTTTTTTTTTTTAGCTTTCATTAGTTAATCTACAGGTTAACTACAGGATTAGGGTAATAATTCTTTACCACAGATACAAACGCTAAAGTGAGCACTTTTGAGACCCTAGTTACTTTTTTCGTATCAGCCATTTTTCATCCTTCCGCCACTTTTAAATGTAAATATTGCCATGCAAATAATAAACACAGTGTGTATATTTCACTGGACTCAAAAGTTATCGTCTAAGGCTACAATAAAATATATATTTTTGACCATTATTCCGAATGAGAGGGCTTCAAAAAGTGCTCACTTGGAATAGCCTATACTTTTATGTAAGTAGCTAGTGTGAGATATCAGTAACTACTCTAAATATCACGTTTCCGTTTCCCATGCAGTTTTGTCGATTTAATGACAGTGATAATAATTTATTTAACTAAAAGTATAATTTTTATTGTGATCTGAAGTTTCAAATCAATTTTTTTTTCCTTAATATTTGAAATTAATTTGATTACTTTAAGTCTACGATCACATTTTTAGCCAGAAATTTTAAACCAACTGTTAACTTAGATCTTAATACTGCATGTAGACCCTACTATTTGGCATTGTTTTGCATTTCAGTTTACTTTCTTTAGCTCTTAATACATGTTTCTTTCTGTGTTTTTGTATTATGCAATTAGTAACCACATCGATAGGGATTGAAGCATATTACATGTCGCTGTCGAATGTGTATTTTTTTGGGTTCGAAATTTTGTTGGGTATTTTGTGTAATTAAACTGTATTTGAGTTTTTTTTTTTTTTTTTTTTTTTTTTTTTTTTTTTTTTTTTTTTTTTTTTTTTTTTGCGCTTAAAGTTTCTGGAATGCCTTCTCGTAATTGATCCGCATCAGATTGTATCAAATTACGAAGTTTATGATTTCAGTAGTAATACATATTTGTAGCGTATAGTGGAATTTTGTGTGTTCGTGGATCTCATTCTTCGTATTAAAGCTTGCTGTGGATCATCGTTGTCGTGCATGGCGTCTGTATAAATACATAAATGCAGAATATGAAAAGCAATTAGCTTATTGCATGTAGCGCCTGGTCTTTATATATACGAATGTTACTCTCCTGTGTGGGAATTGCATAACTAGGATTCGTTCAGGAGACTACGTAAAAACTTCTCGAGTCCACTGAAGTTTTAAATAAATAGTTCATTTTAATTTAAAGTAGAGCCGTTCATTACCGTATTTTGTTCAGGTTACATAAAAATGTGATTATCCTTGAACTTTTTTTTTGTGGGGAACGGATAAAAGGTCTTCAAGTATCAAGAGATCTTTTTTTTTTTGTCAGTTCCGTCTTAATTGTTAGCTCGCAGTGGAAATAACACACACACACTGAAACAAATTCTTCTTTATTTCATATCGAAGCATTCCGATTTTTTAAATTTTTATCAGTAGTGTCATACTGTATAGATTTATCAGACAATATTCATACTGAAATTCTACTTTGCCTGGAAGTTGTACGGATGCTTCATTTAATAGGCACCTATTTGAAATATTCACGAGATTTTTCAGTAAAAGTATTTAAACTTAGAATAAACTTATTTTGGACGAGAATCAATTATTTGAGACTGGATGGACATTCAGTACAGCTATATCACGGTGAAATTGTATTTTCGAGTGTAAAAGCATTCATTTTCAGTTGTATTTTTATTTGTTCTATTTCAGTCGTTTACAGATAATCAGTAAAAGAGTTCAAATATTAAATCGCGTACCATTTTTAACGTCTTTTAACTTTAGAAATTCGCAGCTGTTACGCTTACTGCGTAGAAAAATGATCCTAACTTGTGATCTGGCGAGGTATTTGAAATTTAAGTATTATGCACAGTGCCATTATCTTCGATAAAATGTTCGCGAAATATAATCTGTGTTAATGAAAATAAAATCACTTATTTTAATGTATTAAATTGTACTGGGCCTGTGTGTGACCTACACTAGTATGAAACAAATAAAAGTGCGTAGGTTTTAAGAAGTATAGTGTACCTCTGTGGCATGAGCATTACGTCTTTCGTCATACGGCTATCGTTAACAAACGCTAATGGTGTAAGCTACGTGTTAACAGACGTGTTCTGGCGATTGACATCCGTGTGAAAATGAGTCACGGCTGCTGGAAGCGCGGCGTGTCATCACATGTAAAGGCTGTTCGCGATAAAATGAGCACTTTTAAAATCAACATTAGAAAAAAAGTCACTGCTCCTACCTTCATTTTTAACGGGCGCACTGAGTTACAAGCGCCCAGTAAAGTTGGTAACGATGGGGAGGGAAAAGTAGTTCCATATCTTAACGTCGAATAAAAAGTATTAGGTAACCATTTGTGATAACTTAAATTATTTGTATCTCTTTCTGTTTTTTTAATGCGCCGATGTGTAAAAATTTGCAGATTTTTAAAATACTTTCTTTTCTAATAATTTTAGAGCTTCACTTGGCCGACATATGAAGAAAGCGAAATGGCCCATGGCAATGAAAATTTTACATAAAGCGGAAGAACACACTACGTGCATACAAACAGATCTTAAGAAGGGCTTAGAAAATTGCTCAGTTTACAGTGAACAGTCTGTAGTGTTCGTAGTCGCCTTGTTACCGACGAGTGTGAAGTAGGAGGGAGGGAGGGAGGGAAATTTCCCCTCCACGGTTGTGTCCAGCTTGTGGCCAGTTACGTCGTACAAGCAGCCAGCGGAACGTACCTCGCCAAACAGTGCAGCGTTCGACTGCCCGTAGTTCGGTCACTATTAATTGAACGCTGTTGAAAGCCTTGCTTAGTTTCTTGTTACTGCTCACGTAGCACTCCGCCACGTACAAAAGCTAACATTCCTATTTTACATATCGACTAGTGTTCATCCACTTATCAAGCAACGTTTCCAAATTGTGTGATTCTATAGCCATGCTTGAATCCTCAGTTGAGGTTACTAAATCGATCTCGTGGCCATGTTAGGAACACAAATGGGTGTGGAATTAGGAAGCAAATTTGTTGAGCTATAGAAGCGTGTTAAATCTTCACTTAGCTCCGCAGAAGAGTTAGCTATGTTTTATTTCTTATTTTACGCCTGTTTCCATGCAATTTATGCGAATTAAAACTAACAGAGGAAAACTTAACGTTGAATCGTACATGCTTAATTTTGTTCTTCACACGTTTTCGTTGCCTCGAGATGGCTTATGTTTAATAACATTTCTTTTAAAATAATCATAATTTCACAAAGAAATTGAAGTTTTCTTCATGTAAGTGAGAAAATAAACTGACTAAATTTTCCGAATGAAACTGTTTACTTTTTTTCTTTCTTTCACGTAGCAAACATCGCATACTGTTTCTAAAGTGAACACTACAAATGCTGCTGAGTGTCCCTAAATTTCCAGTATTCTAAATTACCAAGTGGTTGACTCCGATCACGGTTTTCGTCTTCAGGTCTGACACATGCGTAAAAATGAAATGTAGTGGCCTCTAGTTCAACATGACATATCGGAATAAAACTGCTTCTCCTGTGATGCAGTTTCGGCCGGGGGGGGGGGGGTATTTTTTTATTTAAGCTAAATTGCGTACGTTTTCAGTTGATCGTGATACAGCTACAGAAGAATATCATAAACTCTTCTACAAGGGTGACCGACGTTAATGTAATTGGACACGCGCCAGAACACAAATGCGATAGTTAAGCGGGCCCTCTCTCATGTCTCATTCGTTTATACGGGGTCACAGAGGTCCCGGTTGTTCGGATATGTCGATACCGTATGTAAACACGGGTTAGATGTCAAATGTGAGATGATATTGTGGGATTGGAAGTAATTTGTCATCGATAGAACCATATAGCGTTCGTTATCACATGGCGAAGTATCTTCGTCACACGTGCGAGGCAAATATCCTATTTAGACAACGAATAATCATACCAACGTTGGTGTCGCCACATGTGATAATAAAAAAAAATACTATAACTACAGCGTGTTATACCATTCTTCGTCACTTCCTAGCTTTGTTAAAAATATTTTCTTCTGCTCTTTAGTCTCCTTATAAATAATATTTCTAAATTGTTTACTTATAAAGTCACCCGTATGTGTCGGGTAGCTTATCTTAGAAGCGGGTGCGCGTCCATGGTCAAGAAGCGAGGGAGCGATACGGGCGACAGACACGCATGCCTAGTGCCTCGTCGCTCCTACGGGCAAGGCTTACAGTGTTTTCGCCGTAACGCTGTACTGTGCAAATTAGATCTGAAGCAGTGGGGGTTTATTACACGCGAAGAAAGCCCACAGATTTAACTATTTCTGTATATTTGTACTTTTCTCTTCCCGCTTAAGGAAACTGCATAGGCAAGTTTTAAAAATGCGATATTTGATCATTTTCGCGAATTTTTTTTCTCCAAGAATACACTTAATATGACAAAAGTAAAAAAAAAAAAAAATAAGGCTATAGGTAATTAGTTTTTACCTTTTCTGACAAAAAGTCATATTTCCAGAACTTTTATTTGCCCAGATACGCGTTTACGCGCAAACAACGATTTCACAGAAAACGTTTCAGTACATAGGACTCTAAACGTTCCACGCACAGCTACTCCCTACGCGGAATTATGACCCGAGGCCCCGTAGTTCGAAGGTTCATCCGTACTGACCTCGGTAAAAGAAGTCGCTGTCTAGTTCTTCGTGAGAATTTTTTTTTCGAGTAGGCTTATCAACTTCTGTTGTACTGCTCAAAATATTTAATTTCAGCCATCTGTACTCTTCAGTTACTCTCGTCTTGTAAACCCCATTTTTCACTTCATAGAGATATATTAGTTTCAGTGGTTTTACATGAAAAACATTGGTCCTTTTATAAAGGGTTTGTGAATGATTTTACTTATGTTTTTGGATAATATTTTGTTTGATGTTTTCTGATTCCTAGGGCTCCTTAATTGCATTTTTTATTTTTTCTATAAAATGCTTTTAAATGTACCAGACGCACAACTTCTTGACCCCTGAGTATCAGCCTATCAGCGAGCATTACCAAGTCCTGTTGCCACATTAGTCAAGCACCCATAACGTCATAAAACGGGTGTCATAGAATCTCAGTTGTAGTAATATAAATTACAATTCTATATGCAAAGAGGAACAATTGAATATAGTAAAAACACAAGTTGGCAAAGCACAACTCGGTATGTTTGGTAGTTTAGATATATATTAGGAAACTGCCCGAGGAGACAAACTGCATAATTTTTACGTTCGCAGTAAGAACATTCTTGACACTTAAATTTACACATTATCAACTTCTATTAAATGTATATGAAATAATTTTTACGTAATTACAGCATAGAAAAAGTAGTTCATCTTTATGCTGTAACTTGTAATGACAACACACGCTGCTCTTCCCTGTCTGAGCAGTTTTACGTCATTCCTTTCCATTACAAAATTCCTCCCGCCATTCTATTTCTTATTACAAAAACCGACACTTAAAAAAATTTTGCTATGGAACTTGTTGAAACCGTATAACCAATTTTCACACGCATAGTTGAATTTTTTTTTTGCCGAAATGTCCTCTCTTGTCGTGAAATTCTAAAACTGATCTCCGAAGACGATCTCTGTTAAAGTAATCACAATTCAACTCTTTCCCTCGCAATTTTTTTATTCTAGATGACAAATATTTCTGCTGGCGTATAAGCAATGTTTCTCTCTTCCTTCTTCGCATATCCGTCGTACTGTACGTTCACTGGCATCACGCGTTTTTGCTGTCAAACTGTTAACTTATTTGAAATTTATACTTTCGAGAAATTATTTGTTCGGCAATTTAGTAATCACAGAATGTACACTAAAGATTATAGATTGACCTTGATCGTGAACGACTTTCGTTTTGTAACTACGCAAGGTTTACTTAGCGCCGTGATTACAACGGAAACTTAACACGCACGCTAATATGAAAAACAGCCAAAATCGTTCAAAGTCCCTCGCGGGACTAGCCGCTGCGGATACCTGCTGTAATCCATTCACGGTTACTTCACACGTTTCTGAAGCCCTGCTAAAGTTCTACTTCCAGGATATCCCTCCGCCTCGTGTAAACAAAGCTTAACTAAGTGTAAAAAAAATTACACCAAAGGACAACGCACCGAATTCGTGCGCAGCCAATTGCAATAATATTTAGCATGAGAACTTTTTCTTACTAGGCGCTACCAACACATAAGTTTTCTCACTGTTTTCATTCATATTTATTATAAATGAAATATAATTTATAGATAAAATGTGAGTAAAAATTTAATTTAACGAAAAATAATATACCTTTATGTTAACAATGGTATAAAATGTCTGTGATGCATGGCATATTTAGGAAATAACTAAATACTTCATACTTGGAGTGATTTTTCAAAGGTTTGATTTATAAAAGTTTCAAGAAACCGAGGATAGACTATAGAGCATACACCAACACACGGTGTGGACTGTGAAGCAGCTGTTGCGCTGCGCATTATCTCGCGTAGACTAAGCACAAGCCAAGACTTTGCTATCGTCTGCTCATAAAGCATGGTGTAAACATTCAGTATATGTACGAATTATGGTTTCCGCTCAGTAGAAGAACGAATAACATCCTCTTTTCTGCGAAATAAATGGTTCGTGCCAACTGACGTAAAACACAAACAGATAAAATAGAGACTTGGGATTTTCACCTACTTGTTCAGCAAAACGAGCGTGTGTGCAAAAGTAGCTGAATTTTTATGGAACCTTTTACGATTTTATGTTCGTATCTGAGAAATATTTTGCTGCACTCGGTGTGGTCACTGTAGCACTGCGAACTACGGAACAGCGTGCCGCCGTGATAGGCTACTGGCACGCCGCCGTGATAGGCTACTGGCACGCCGCCGTGATAGGCTACTGGAACCAGCTCAGTGGGAGGAGCAGTGCTCATCGACTGACTTCGAGCGGCCAAGAAGTTCTGTGCATTGTTAAGCTACCAGTCACAATATTTCGTATTTTACAATAGCTAGATACGTTTCAATTAATCCACTCGTAGATAATAAACGTGACCCGCTAATAATTAATGCCGTGGGTTACTGTACTTGAAACCAATTATAAAGATTTCCACTTATAAAGATTTTAATTTTACAATCAGTTAAATTTGTGGATTTTTTTATTTTATTTCTTTCGATTCACAGGTTTTCGCAACAAAGGAAATTTATTCAGATTGTATGTCAGAAATAAAACATTGGGGCTTATTCTGTTGCAGCAATATACTTTTTTTTTTTTTGTGATTGAGTTCCACAAAGATTGAAAAATAATAACTTGACAGCAAAACCCGCAGAACAGGAGATGCTTAATTATAAGTAAGTAATTCTGCTTATTGTTCTTGAGTACAAACCAGAGTTTAAAATTGAAATCTACCCAATACTACTACAGTAAACAATTTACCTGGGTATAAGATATTCCGAAAGTCATTTGTCAGTTATATATAAACAATGTATTCACAAAAAAAAAAGTATTTTATTTTTTAAAGTTACGTTTTAAAAGTTTTCAGCCATCAAATAAAAATTTTCAGAACGAACGAAGACATCCCTAATTATTTATTGCCATTTCATCATTTTTGTTTTGAGAAAGTCCACCTTGCACATCCATTGTTTACGTTAATAGTGAAGTCTTCTTCTTTTCCATTAGCTTAGGACACAACTTCGGACAAACGTTCAGTTTTCCGAATGCTTCAACTTGGGACAGAGATTGACTTGGGACACGGCAGCTTGGGACAGCGCCATGACGTCAGAGGGTCACGTGCACCAATCAGCGCATCCTTGTCCTAAGAGACAGGTTTGGATAGCCCAAATGTAGACAGGCCCTTTATCATGCACCCTCGCAATGGCTTGCGTGACTCATGATATCGCAAATACCATCTAAAACAAGTGTTTTACATCCATGTACTACTTGCCATAAAATGTATTAGGCTTACAAAATAATATTTTTAATTATGAACACATTGCATTTTAAGTAAAGAAAACAAGCAATTGTGATAAATTACTGATTAATGACATGATCGATGTATTTACTCTGGGTGCAATGGAAGATGTGTGTATGTGTATATACATAAGGCATACTTATACACATGCATACATATATAATATACATATTACCATAAAGTATTCTGATGCACACTCATGTTACATCCCTCTAATACAACGAAGATCTTGTGTTTTTATCACTATCACAAACATGTCCGTTTTCCCCCAACATATGTCACGCAACACTTAGTTCTCCCAAATCCCAACAGATCGCATCAGCATTCACTTTGGCAGACAAGAGAGACGCCAAAATTAGCGGGAACCGTGCCGTGTCGCAGCAGAACATCTCGCGCCCATAATATAAGTGTAAATCCTTATTTTAGAAAGGTTTTTTAATTACTATACGCTAATGCTGACTAATAATTTTCTTACCTGTCGTCAAGTTTAAAGCTGTGTTGAAGTTTTACTTCCAAACTCGTGGCTTCTGTGTAAACACATAAAACATGCACACTTGAGCGGTACTCCCACGGTAGCCAGATCAGTATTACCAATTCTAGGCACTGGAATTTACTCTAATTTCTTACGACGTGTCCGTTTGCCCCCATGTCCATTTACCCCACCTTTACCATGCAAAAAATCCCTTTACATCCTTACGATAGACGTAATCTTCAAAAGCACACAACTTGCGATTTTACCTTAGCGGATGCAATTTTAGGCGTAAACTGGCAACAGCGCTCCAGCGATGACCGAGAGTAAGCGAGAAAATTCTGGTGATAATTTGAACTCCTGTAGCACGCAGGAGGACCCTCAGGTTCGGAGAAACACCATCGACCAACACCGAACTCAAGGCGTTTCAATGTAGACATCACGTGGTGCTGTGAATCCCAACATGAAACTTTAACGCTTTGGCAATTGAGTGTATGGCGTGCTAGGAATAAGCAGAACGTAAGCAATACCTATTCCAAAAGTTTTTTTTTGTGCGCGTAGACGTCTTTTACAAAAAAATATTTTGCAGTTAAGAGATACGTACAAAAATTTGTATTTCAGAAGTTTAAATTTTGTTTTCACTCTTGGTGGAACAACGTCTGATAAAACCGGATCACTCACTTGCAAATGTAACTGTGAAAAAAAAAAAAAAAACTGGTATAGTCTATTCGCGGTTTAATCACACTTTTTGAATATAACCTTAGAACAATCACCCTGCTATGAGGTGTTAGGTTTATTTCGTAAATATGCTATGCATCTCAAGCGTTCTATACTTCAGTTAAAGCAAAAATTCGTTATTTTTGGTTAAATTAAGCATTTACTTATATTTAAAAAATAAAATTTAATGTTTCATTTAGAATTCATATGAATGAAAACCAGTGAGAAAAATCAGGTGTGTTGGTAATGCCTAGTATAGGCTATTCACTGTAAAGTGAGCACTTTTTAAGGCCCTGCTAAATTTTTCCTTTCAATTTAATTTCTACCTTTCCGCCACTTTTAATGTAAACATTTCAATATGACTACTAAACACAGTGTATACATTTCATCACTCTTAAAAGTTAACGTCTGAGACTGCAATAAAATACATTTATTAGGGGTTAATGCCTTTTGGGAGGGCCTTAAAAAGTGCTCACTTTACCGTGAACAGCCTATAAGAAATCATTCTTATGTAAAGTATCATTATACTGAGTGCGCACGAATGCGGTGTGTAGTCCCTGGGGTGTAATTTTGTAGACTTAGTTAATCTTTGTTTGCATGAGGCGGAGGAATATCCTGGAAGTAGAACTTTAGCAGGGCTTCAGGAAAATTGGAAGTAACAGTGAATGAACTATAAAAA
This sequence comes from Dryococelus australis, assembly GCA_029891345.1. Classification (NCBI taxonomy): domain Eukaryota; kingdom Metazoa; phylum Arthropoda; class Insecta; order Phasmatodea; family Phasmatidae; genus Dryococelus; species Dryococelus australis. Next base: position 76,065,533 of record CM056996.1, read on the forward strand.
TGTTGTGGCCGCTGAACTCATGGGGGAGGCAGCGGCCCGGTCTCATCAGCGGATTGTTGCACTCTTAACTTTGTAACGGCCGCACGGACAGGTCCAACCCACTCCGACTGGCTCCCGTGTAATCAATCGCGAACGTCGCCGTTCTCGTTCGGGTGGCACATGGAGCGTGTGAGGCTGTGGAAGGGCCGGGGGGGGGGGGGGGGGCGTTGATGGAAAGGGACCCTGTTGCGGATTTGCCGCCAGACACTTGACAAATTAACAGCCACACGTAGGTATGTTGATTGATTTTCGACTACTTCTGTTAGGAACGCCGGTGGTGTAGTGGCATTCGATATAAAGTGGCAGAAACGGAGTTTGCGCCAGATTTCGTCCGCGGTTTTTGGGGCCAGTTTCTCTGCAGGACACATGGTAGCTGCACAGTGTCTCCCGCTGGTCCCGAGGCGCCATCGAACGGTTGGCAAAAGAACAACCCTATAATATACTCAAGGTAACTTCACACTTCTTGAATCAGACCTTTCAAAAATAACTCTTTTGTATGGATTATTTGGTTACTTTTTAACTAAAATGTATTTCTCAAGCGTTTCATACTTAACGTTAATATCGAGGTACAGAATCGTTTTGTTAAGAACCTCTCACTTATAGAAGATTGGGAGGTTTCGAAGCTATTGTCAGGCTGGAACCAAGACCTGCAACTCGAGACGGAATTTAAGACAACCAACCTTTCACTTATAGTTTGTCTATAAATTACTATTCTTATCACACAGTAGATAAGAGGCATATCGGCAATTACTTGAACGATAATTTTATTATTTAGAATACATTATTATGTTGATTGTAAAAGTAGAACCAAGTGTCTATTACTGGAGTAGTTATGTTTTTGAGAACAAATTTCTTTGGCGTATAAAATAAATGCAAGCTATGATTGTCTGTCCAGCGCATGAATACGTTGCGTTATTTTCGTGTCGCCTCCTCCCCTCCCACACATCCACACGTGCACGTACTCCCGTTTTGTTCATATGTGTGTTTCTTATTTTTTATCCATTAGGAGTATGAATCTACACGTTTGTAAAAATATTTGTGTTCCTAACAACTTGACAGTTTTATTTGTGTGGCTCACGAACTAAGTGACTGACAAAGTTTAAGGTCAATGTTAACCATACATATGGCAGAAGTATATGTAATAATAAGTAAAACAAAATCCTAAGCATGGCTTTCAAAAGTGCCCAGTTATTTGTGAACAATGATCGCGAAGAGACTGCAGCTATCGTTCCTTCTCGCAAGAGAGTCAAATGTGCGCACTTTGGTTTTCCAGGGGGTAAGAGAAGGAGCGGTGGTTATTGAAAATTACTTGGTTCACTGCATGATGGCGCCACGAGCTAACAGAAGCGATGATAGAGCTACCTCGTGTCAAGCCAGGAAACAAGCTCCGAAAATGCTCAGATAATCTCTCACGGCTTTGCGTCTTCTGTAATATTGTTCATATCGAATGGTAGTCGTCATACCACTCGCTTCCCACCACGGCGAATGTGGGGAAACTAGGCGGATGTTGTCTACGGCCTCTGAGTTTTCTCGGGTTACTACCGTTTCTCTTGCCATCGAATCCCGTCGCAGCTCTGTCCACGCTTCGCTTCATCCCCATCAGTGCCAAAGACCTCAGCATTAACACTTACCTTTTTCTACTTCTACCAAGCCTTGCATGGGTCATTGGAAATTTAGCCAATTCAATAGTTCAAAAGGTTCTTGGCGGGATGTTAGATATTTGTTACGTCATTAGTTCTGCCTGTAGACGTTATGTGTGCATATTGGGTAGTACTACAAATTATGTTAAAATAAGTTATGTCGCCGACTATAATTTGCGTCTTTTTATATCCTGTCTGGTCTGTAGTTTTGACGGGGTTGTTTGAAAGATTCTTGTAAGGGAGGAGGGGGTTAAATATTTTGAACATACTTCACTGCTACACTATGTCGTCACAGAAAACCAAGTGTGAGACAAGAAACAAACATGAAAAACGGGCCAAGAGTGGCTGTCTAAAATATATATAAAGAAAACGTATAATTCAACCTGTAAAAGGAATTTTGTCAGATAAATAGCAAAATAGAAAAACAAAAAATAAAATTACAGAACGAATTATCAACCGAAAAAAACTGAAACCAAGTACAACACAACGACGACGACACAGGCGAGTAGTTAGTTTCAATCAAACTGGGGGGGGGGGGGGGGGAGGAAGGACAATATAAGTAAGACAGCACAGACGAACACTGAGACGAATTTTTTTAAATTTATTTCTCTCATATTGTTTCATTCTTGTTGTTGGTGATTTCGTTGGTTTTAACCCAATCGGTTATTTGTGGTTGTAACTTTCTTTTCTCGTGATATTTTTATCGCTATTATAGGTGAATGCCTTCTTCCTTTTTCTGCCGGTTGTGTTAAGACTGTGGGTAGGTTATGCGTATAAAAGGTAGTAAATGACCGTGTTCACGCGAGCTTGTTATTACTTAACAAGACGAGTGCGTCTTCCCCTTGTACCCTGTGAACGTGGCTGGTCGTGGCGGACCGTGGTTGGCTGCGGACGGAGCCTTTGTGAACTAGCTCCCGCGACACTTGTCGGTTCCGTCTCGGTAATCTCCTGCGGTGTCTCCGGGACCACGTCACGGGCTATGACCCGCCCCGGATTATTTACTCTCATTTCACGATGCACTCAAAGGAATAAAAAATTGCGGAAGGGAGAAGGAAGACGGTTATTTTCTCTGCGCTGTATATCTCGCTTTTTCCGAAACAACGAGGAAATGACGCAGCATTTTCGAATTCCCGCTTTAACACGAGAAGCCTAGTGCGATTTCGGGTGCTCTATTTCCTGCGACATCTTTTTTTTTTTGTGATTGTGTGGGGACTTGGGAGGTAATGTATTGGTTCTCATTTCCCATGGAGTTGAGACAGAAGGTATTTTCAATTTTAAAAATGCTTAAAGCGAACTTCTGGGATGTACTTTTCGTGTTTCCATTTATTTTCAATTTTAAAAATGTTGGAGGCGAATTTCGGCGAGAATTAATGATTGTTTTGAATTTCCGCTTTACGCCGACTGGTTTATCACGTACAGCGCAAGAGTTATTTTTTAACATCTGAAAATGATCCCTTTAGCCTTTGGTTTTGGCTTTTAAACTCGGCGTGAGCGAAGTAAGCCTTTCGTAAAGGATCAATGTGGCTATTATTTTTCGCATGTCGGCGGTTGTCAGTAAATCTATTCATCTAGGTGAGACGATATTTAACAAAGCCGACTGCTCAACTGTTTAAATTTATCTTCTGGCTGTAATGTTAACTCAGTGCATAAACGTCATTTTCCAGTGTGATTTACTTTTCCTAATTTGTCCCCACGTTGGTGCATTGCAAGTAAAACTTGTAAGTAGTTGAACAGTTAATGTTATTTTATCTATTATCGTACAATGAATTAAGTTGGCACTTTTTTCAGTTAGTTTTAATGTGTAGGCCTAAATATAGGCCATATTATTATACGGTAATTTTTTCAAGTCTCTTTGAAAATTCTTGGGTTTAACCACAAATATAAAATTAGTTTTTTTTTTTTTTTTTAAATAAAACTCTTCAGTTACAAAAAATTGCACTGCTAAATATTCGCCGTGTACCGTACGTACACCTCAAACTGGGTAATTTATGTAGTAGTGCCGAAAAAAAAAACATCAGGTTTCTAAGCTATCTGTCAAACAAAAAAATGTGTGATTTTGATTAATTAATAATATGACTGGTAAATGTGTACTATTGCTGGGAGGCCTTCGTCGAGTGTGTGAAATCCTACCCTGGCACTAGTCGAGTCTTGGCCAGTCTAACTGTGCTTCGCCATTTCTTAACGGCCACGTTCTCTCCGTGTTTCCAGATCAGCGAACGTTTTGTAGGGGCTAGCGATTGCCGGGACTGTGTTCCGAATTGGCGTCATTTTTCTCTGGCTTCAGGGAAGCAACTTGCTACCCCGGGAGAGATTGATGACGGTCGTTTGCAAACACTGCGTGACCTCAACCAGCAGCTTCCTCGCCTCACAAGCCAGGGGCGGCACTTTATTTGGCGATGGTTTCTCCTTTTGACGTAAATGCGTCTTTAAATTTGCAACCATAGTGTGAGGCAATCCACAAAATCCGATGATAACAAAATCGGGGGATACACTTTGGCATTGCAGCTCCGAATCTATCGTCTACAATCAAAATTCAATTACATCACTCAATTGCCAAAGGATCAAGAATATGTTACGTTAAGTGAGTACTGCGAAGCATCGCAAGAGGAGCGAAAAAAAAAAAGGGGGGGGGGGGGAGGAATTTTGAGTTCGTTTCGCCGCGTCTCATAACTTCCGCGTAGTATAACTTTTGACTAGGAGAAGCTACGGCGCTCGTTTAGGTTTCAATGGACAGCTCTCGTCAACATCGATCGATTGCGTGTATAAAAACAATTGTGTGACGTGGTTATGGTTAAATTGTAGGAGTTTAATGTAAAAAATTTAAAAAAAATTAACACAATGTTGGCCTATACTCGTAAAAAAGCCAAGTAGAAATACAGGAATCGTAAAGGGTTGGAAAGACCATCTTAAAAGCAGTCCAGTGATACCCATAAAACCCAATGATCCAGTGAAGCGGTGCCAGAAACTAAATAAAAAAAAATTTAAAAAAAAACATCATCAAGGCTTCCAAGCGCGTCAACGTAGACGTATTCACGCAAAAATAAACGGCCGTGTCCCCAACACAGCCATACCCATTTTTTTTTTCCCCAAGCGTATATTTATTCTTCGCCCGTGGTCTCAGTGTGCGACAAGACACCGAGATAAGAATCAGCGTTACGAAAAACAGCAGCCTCTTGACTTCGTTCTGTGAGGACTGTCGCGACTCCTAGGCTTCTAAGGCGCCGCGGTGGTGTAGTGGTCACACTACTCGCCTCCCACCAAGGCGAACCAGGTTCGATTCCTAGGATTTTCGCACGAGGGAATCGTGCCGGACGATGCAGCTGGTCGGCGGGTTTTCACGAGGATCTCTCGTTACCCCTGCCCTTGCGTTTCGGCGCTGCTTTATGCTCACCTCACTTCACCATAATCGGCTCTCAAGACCTCGATGTCAAGAGCCGCCCAGATCCCTTCACTCACTCATGGACTTTTAACTGGGTTATGTTTCATGTTGACGCGTCAGCTGCGTGGAGGTTATTGGCAACATCGAGAAAGTTTCTGCCCCATGTACGATTTTATGCTGTATTTTAACTCGCGAAATTGGCTACATTTATTATTTTTCGAGGCAAAAACATACGTCTCTAATTTTTTACCCCTTCTAATTTAGTATGATGTGTTTATTTCTTTTAGATGTCAACTTGCCCGATTTTTTAAATGCGGTATGACGTTTTGCGAGTTTTTAAGCCCTTTTCGGTGATCTTTGAATGATTTTAGCAAAAAAAAAAAAAAAAAAACAATTAAGAGAATGGAAATATTTTTCGCGTCACCTTTCGTAGAATTATATTTTACAGAACACTCTCGAATGGCAGTGAAGTGGAGAGATTTGGGCGACTCTTAACATCGGGATTTTGAGAGCTGATGAGGTTGAAGCGTGGAATGGAGCGGCGCCGGAATGAAAGGGCTGGAGAAACGGAAGATCCCCGAGAAAACCACCGACCAGCGGCGTCGTCCGGCACGAAGAACACTCCACTCTTGACTAAAGCACAAAAGCCACACCGAAAATAATACGAAATTAGTTGGATCTTCTGTGATATACAAAACTATGTAATTATACATACACATATATACATATATACACACATATACATATATATATACACATATATACATGTGTGTGTGTATGCGCACACACACATGTATATCGAAAACTATTTTCTCATTGAAGCTTTTTCCTTCCAGTACACTCTCATCCGCATAAAAATATAAATAATATAATTATCTATAGTTACTCTGCAGAACTTAATGATTTTACAGTGGAAAATTTAGCCTGTCTTGCTTCCTAATTAGGTAAATGGGAGGCAGTGGAAATTCCCGCGATGGTATTACAGAAATCTTATTGGTTACTTCGATCAATGTTGGGATTTTATTTTACCTGTTACATAGATGATTAACTGTAAGACGATAAATTTTCTCTCTGCAGTGTCTCTCGGAGCAAAACTGATGTGTTCTCGTATGACGTTATCGCCATTTACGTAAGCTTCCCCACCTTCCTCTCTTTTCAAATACTCCTAGGTAGGGCTAGAGGACTGAAACAGTTATGTTATTCGAAGACTGCTGTTGTTGATACGTAGTGTCTTTGCTTTTTTCCCCAAATGTTAAAAGATGAGATAGCCCGATGTAGTCTTCTGTACATGCAGCCATCATTGACTTGCCCATCATTGGTCAACAGTAATAAACGTATCAGTTCAAATTAGAATTTTCAACAGACCCACCTTTTGACGTGAATAAAATGCTTTGACTATAGTCCATTCACGCTTTCTTCGGCCTTTTGGAATCGAACATTTGAAAAATCACCCTAGCCTCAACCAGTTTATCCAATAACTTGTGTTCCACAAATATTTAACACTTTGATTAACTTTAGGGTACTATATTATTGAATTAATTAAACTTTACCTTAGTATCTTATATAACTTCTAATATTTATTTCGTATTAAATACGAATTAACAACAGCGAGAGCAGCGACGTGTTGGCAATGGCCGGTAAGAAATAGTTCACAGTTACAATATTTTTTAACCTCGACTTTATGTATACTATTTGTAGGTTAAACGTTGTCAATTGATATATTTGTATAGTTAGGTAGCACTGACGGAAACACATTTCATTGTTGTAGTTAAAAATATCCGCGCAAATTCCCGTGCGTAGGCTGGTGTTTTTTTTCCCGTCCGGAATAAAGGTTCAATACGCGAAGCAGAGCGTGTCACTCGCTCTCGTTGTCTCTCTCCTCTCTCCCGAAGATTATACCACCTGTGTTACAGGAAAAGTATATATTTTGTTATTTCTAATTTCAGCATATTTCATACTAATTACAGCAACAATAATGATATTTGAGATTTTAATTTACAACTGAAACAAGATTTTATTGTTTAAATACATATTATATGTTATGTAAATGCAACGACATGCTTTAATTGCGATGGCGCGACACAGCTTGTTGCGCGACACGTACAAATTCAGCAGGTTAGCAGACGAGGTGTGGAAAGGAGAATCTAGACCTTGATAAACTTTCCCCTAGCCCATGCCTTAGCCATGCGCTTGTCCCAATTTTGCGGGCGGGCCATTTTTATAGTGCCTTACGATTGGCAGTGGTGTGGCGACATGTCAATGAAACGGCGTGTTTCTGAACGAAGCGTCAAGTTCGTAGTCGTGCTTTTGAAACATCCTAGGGAAGTTACAATGTTGTGATAAATATGTGTTTCCACGGCAGGGATAATTAATATACTGTAACGAGTGTTGTGATCACCATGTGTGTAAATGCGTAGCCGCCATTTCCGTCTATGGTGGCTGTGTTGTAATTGTTGTGCAGGCCAGATGTATGTGGATTTCAAATATGTGCAAAGTTTATACGTTTTAACCATGAACTGATGTTATGACGAAGTTAATTATCTATATTCATGTATGTTTATCACAACGTTGTACCTGCGCGCTAGGTGTTTGAAAAACAGCTTTTTAACGAGCTTACATTTCTGTGATTTTAATGTTTACCGCAATCCCAAAAAAAAAAAATACTTAGCCCAACCAGATAAATTTAAATAAAAAATAAAATAAACCTACAAACCAGTAAGTACCAATGCATGTAAATATTAGCGGGATAAATGTTACCGTAGGCCTTTGTGTTTGCATGTTCACCACTATCTTTTCAATTTGTCGATGCTATGTACAATAAATAAGCGACACTAGTTGCATGCTTGAATTTACTGTGTCGTTTCGTTGGACTGGTTGTCCCTTCGTTTTAATTTCTATTCCAAATACATATTAACAACAGCAGGTTAAAAACTACTGTTGTTTCCGCCACAGTTGTAACAAACACCGTCGTGGTTAAATATTAATGTGTATTATGTGTAACGTGCTATATAGTGTGTAACAAATAGTTATAAAGCTGACCTAAATATTGTTATAGGCCTAAATTGCGAACATTCGTAGGAAATATAACATCATTCTTTGAACAATTGTAAACACCAACCAACATATTTGACAGTTATAAAAGTAAAAGTCACATGGCAGTGTTTATGTTTACGTGTAGTGGAAGGATACGTAATACATAGAAATTTGGCAGGACTTCAGAAAAGGTCGAAGTTATCGTGAATCAACTTTACACTGTAAATCTGAATCAGTGAGAATTTCACTGTTTCAATCAGTTAAGAGTAACTGACTAATTCAACAGACACGTTAGTGAATTTAACTGATGAATCAGTGAGGAAAAGTCAGTTTTCCTTCACTTATTGATTCAGTGACATTTTCCACTCATTCATCAGTATTTTTTTCCACTGGAATTTAGTGGTTTGTTTTTTGACTAATGGATCAGTTAAAACAGCGTGGAAAATGGCCGTCAAACATGTATCAAGTGAAATAAGCTGATAAAACCATTAGAGAGTACTTTCTAAAATGTGTTCTGCTTTAATAACACAATTTTACGAGGTAATATAAACATTCAGCATTTCATTCCGTTTTTACGTATTTCATTTAGTTTTCATATAATCATCACAGCACTCTGTTTGAAGGTTTAAACTGCATATAATGTGGTGAAGAGAGTGCACTCATTTATACTATTCGTCGTAACAATCCTAACGATACCAATCAAACCAAAAACGAAAAGTAAGGGCATACGATTTAAAACTACATGCTTTCGATACAAAAAACGTAAGACATATTATTTTCCTCTCATTTCTTAATGTGACTCCGTAGCGCAGATGTTAAGGTAACGTCCTAAAAGCGAATGGGAAAGGATGCGCGATTTTAATTCCTGGCACCTCCGAAAATTTTTCTACTTATTTAAATTACGGTAAATTGCGCGATATAAATAGCAAATTGTCGTAAATTTGTTTATTTCTCGTAATTATTTGGATAAATTCAATAAAAAAATAGGTGGCCGTCATTTATTCAATTAGTGAAATTGTTTCGTGTCACTAATTCAATCAGTGAAAATTTTTCACTGAGACAATCAGTGATTATAAGTGGAGCCATTACTGATTCAAGTAATTGAATTTCACTGCGAGTCAGTGGTTTTCTGCTGATTCGAATTTAGAGTATAGCCTGAGTATATTCTAGTTGCATTAAAACTAGGTTAGGTGAAGTATACAAACTTCTCAAAGTACTTAACGTGTATAATATTTGAGGTTATAAAGACTGTTCACGATAAAGTGAGCACTTTTGAAATCAACCGTAGAAAAAAGTCACTAGACCTACCTGCATATATTTTAACGGGCGCACTTAGTGGCATGCGTCCAGTAAAGTTGGTAGCGATGAATGGAAAGTAGGTCCATATCTTAACGTCGAATAAAAAGCGTCAGGTAATCATGTGTGATAACTTAAATTATTTCTTTCACTTTCTGTTTTTTTAATGCATCGAAGTGTAAAAATTAGTATAAGTGCAAAGTATTGTCTTTTGTAATAATTTCACAGTTGCACTTGACCGACGCATGAATAAAGTGATGAGGCCCATGGTAATGTTAATTTTACATAAGGTGGAAGAATACACAATGTGCATACAAGTAGGTCTTAAGCAAGGCTTTCAAAAGTGCACATTTGACCGTGAACAGGCTATAACAGAGTTTACTTGTTTCTGGTAGTGCTGTTGGCAGAAAATAAGTCCAGTTTTGGAACGCGGAGTGTGGCTACGGGACAGCACGCATGCACACTCTACTCCATTTCCCACCTCTACGCTTTTACCCGGCCCATACTCGAGTCACCTGTCGGTAAGGCACACGCATGCGCGTTTGAAAGTTTTATCATCGGGAGGCAGCAGGCGCCCTTGCTCTCTGCCCGTTACCCCGTTACCGCACACTTCCCTGCCGGCTGGCGTGAAGCGCCCGCCTAAATAATTGACGACGCCACTGGTTTCTGCGCACCTGTCGCAACTGCCCGGTACAGCCGGCTTCAACACGCTCTGCACCAAGTTTCAGCTCCCCTACCTCATGTTAGTTCACCGTGGAATAAATCCTGAATGGAGGGAAGGGGGGGGGGGGGACCCCCGCCGGGAATCTAACCCTGTTCGCCTGATTGGAGGTTATCGCTGCTTATAGTTTTTACAGGATGTTTTCGTAATGATAAGTCAAACTTTGAAGGATGATGGAGGACAAAAGAAGCAAAATGAGATGGGAATGGTGGGCCGAAAATATCTTATGCCCGGTTGTACCATCGTGGTTCGAAACTCGATCCGAGATCGGATCTAAGATCGACACAGAAAACTGTTGCCCCATTCGAATTCAGAGTTGGACTGGAGATCGAGATGAAGTTCCTTTCGATCCGCCGAAATTGGCAGTTCGAAATCTCGTCCGAGATCAGCAGCCATCGTCGATAAATGTAGTTTCAAAATACGCCAACAGATAGAACTACGTTCGATCGTTTTCTTGGGAAATTAAAATAACATTATACACACATGATTATTTTTCAGTAAAATTCGTAAAACAGTAATTAATTTAAAACAGATCAAACCTCGCACATCTAGTTCTATCTATTGTGAAAAATACGCATACTTCCATGACGTCATATTTACGAACCAATAGGAAACTTTATCTCTTTCTTAATCTCGATCTCTCACTTTGAAACCAAAATCGCGACGAATCGGAGATTCAGTCATGAAATTTCGTTGGTGCAACACTTTTATATTGGAAACAAGTTCAAACTTGGTCTTGGTTCGGAGCTAGGATCATTCTATCTCGGGTCAGGGAAGATGATGGTGCAACCGGGCATTTGTCAAAAGTTATAGGCGAAGAACGTGCCGAAGCAAAAGTGTATCATCGTGTACTGTTTTTATTTACATCATACATACCACGATAATCTGAATAAGTTTTATAGGAGATGTTCGAAATGGCGGCCCCCAGCATCGATGCAGGCATGATAGCGCCGCAAGAGGTTCTGACGCATTCGCTGTAACATCGCTGGCGACGTTCTGATGATATCACAAGTTGCAAAGATTCTTGCCAGCGGGTCTTCTTCACTAAGTACCAGTGTCTCGTAGATAAGATTTTTTACATGACCCTACCGGAAAAACTATCGGGATGAGATCAAGTGAACGCGCTGGCCCTACTCTTCCTGTCCACGTTTGCGGGTACATCTCGATGCAATGGCTTCCCTGCTGTTTCCATTTGCTTGCTCGTACACAAACACGATATTGGCAAGTTCCTCAACCGTGTACTACATTTATGTGTTCAGTGTTCAGTGACGAAACTCACACATAAGTATGCAAGTAGGTAACATGCCCCTTGCTTCTTCCATACCGCCTACACCGCCTGATATCACCCCGATAAGTACAGTAAGTTCCAATTTCGCTTCGCCACGTTTTAATGTTACAATTTCGCTTTGTCTCGTTTTTAGTCTATAACTTTTGACTAAGACATTACTAGCCAAACATTCCCTATCTCATTTGTAGAGACAGGTGTTTTTCGCGAAAAGATTTCAGGACCAGTTGTACGCCAAAACACCTTTAGTTCATATGCGCTTTCGTGGTTGGACGATTTTAAATGTCACGTGCCTCAAGTCTCTGTCCACGAATCATGGGCATTCACTATCGTAGTACCTTATTACGATTGGCCCAGGCAATTAAAAACATATCTTCTCACGTAGACACCTAGCCAATAACCAACGGAAGTGGTGGTTGTGAACGTAGACAATTGAAGTGTAGCATGACTGTAAACATTTTCGCAAAAAACACGTGTCCTTACACGTTTGACTTCTTTTGTTGCTCTCCATCATCCCTCAAAGTTTGACTTATCATCGCGAAAACATCCTGTATACACACTTTGTAGCAGGTGTTGTTGGGAAGGCTCTGTCCGGAGGTGCTCGCCAGACGACGTTGTCGACGTGTTGGTATTCATGAGCCGTGCGAACGAGGCCGTCATCAGTGAGGGCAGGCCGAGCCGTGAGTGGGCGTCGCCCGCTACCGGCGCGGCGCCATCAGAGGCGCGGCCCCATCTGCCCGCCGGAGAATGGGACCTTATTCCGCGCCACTCCCAGCCCGCTCCGGCTGCTCCCTCCCTGCCTCACCGCTACACACCTTCATTAAAGGCTGCTCACGATCAAGTGAGCACTTCTGAAGTCAACCTTAGAAAAAAAAAGTCACTGCTCTTACCTGCATATATTTCAATGGGCGCACTGAGTGACATGCGCTCAATAAAGTTAGTAACGATGAAGGAAAAGTAGTTCCACATGTTAACGTCGAATAAAAAGTTTCAGGTAACCTTTGTGAAAACTTAATTTATTTTGTTCGCTCTTTTTTTTATGCATCGTGGTGTAAAAGTGAGCAGGTTTGTAAGATTTTTTTATATGTAATTTCACAATTTCACTTGACCGACGCATGAATAAAGTGATGAGTCTCATTGCAATGCTAATTTTACGTAAGGCGGGAAAATACGCAGCGTGCATACAAGTAGATCTTAAGCAGGGCTTTCAAAAGTGCTCAGTTTACCGTGAACAGCCTATAACTCTTACTGTCTTCGTCTAAAGCTGCTTTTACAAGACGCAAAGTGCATTTTTGTTTATGAGACTGCGCATGAAGAATCTCATGCCCATGCGGTAATATCAGAAAAATCCCTTGAGATAAGAGTCCGCAGATAAAACTTGCAAACTTGCAGGAAAATACATCCTTGTGTGAGGGGGGAAGTTTATTGCCTCGGAATAGCCATAAATTTTTAAATCCCATAAACACGCGCTGTTTTAACCCATTCAGACCCAGCGTACATAATTCTGTACATTGCGCACGTGTAGGTAATTTTTGGTCTGTACTGAACACTGTGAAACTCAATGACCAAAGATTATCCCTGTGGGTTAAGAATCGCAACCCGTCTTACTGGTCTAGGTCATAATTGGTTCATATTACTGTAGCCGAACGTATAGCTTACAGCTTATTGGATCTGACAACGAAACAAGTGATGTGTCAACTTAAGTACAGTATGCATCATAAAGTACAACATGCATCATAAAATTATTTGTTTGCAACACCTGAAACTGTAAATTAAAGTGGGTCTGAAAATATTAAAGTAGTGGCTGTTAAACAGAACAGAGTACTCCTTATACTCGCCCAACAATTTCACAGTATGATCTGGAATACACTCCATTTCCATAGCAAAATCATCAAAAGTTCTTCAAGGTGGCCACGTGACTAGCAGATAACGTTCAAGTAGAATCACTCGTTTCGTGCAAAACTTTCCTGTAAAAAGGATATGCTGTATCTAAGGATTTCGTAGGTGGTCTTCCTGTCACGAGATATTCTCACAAGAGAGTTAGTACGAGAGCAGTGGCGTGTGGTGAAGTGTTGCAAGGTAAGCTGGTGGTTGATCACTGCTGTACATTCTCGGTGCACGCAGCAGGAGCCAGTCACCACCGTGCAGCCTAGGGGAACTGAATGTATTCCGACCACACTCAAGCGAGCAGAAATAGATCCATTACACGCGTCCTGTGGCGTCAATTGCCAACCCTACGATTTACTGGTGGGAGTGTAAACTTGCAAGCAACAAGACACAGCACTGAGCTAATGCCAGCTTACCTTGCAACAGTTCACCACACATCGCTTCATGAGAGTGTCATTTTGCGCGAGTTTTGCATGTAGTGGTGACTCGTACTTTAAGGCGGCCGACTACCTCGCTCACGAACTGGGTTGCAGTATGTTTGTGATGTACGTTTTTCGAACAAACCATTTCACGTTCGTACATTGTGCATTTTTCCAAACCGGCGAATTTGACTTCAGATATGTTGGATCTACTCTACTTTAATCAGCAAAATCCTACTGATCATTTTAATTACTGTCAATCACTTACTAAACGGCGATTTCTAATGATTTGTAGCTAATTGTACTGGCCTGGCGATAAAGCCTCGTAGCATTCCACCGATTTGGCAGTAAATAACCTCTCATTGACTGAAGACCCAGTAAAATAATTAGACTGATTGAAATCACTTATTAATTTTTACAGTGTATTTGCGCACGTAAGAAATAATATTTTAGACTAGGGTGGGATACACGTTTTTTGCAAACGCTATTTTGAAGCTCTTCGATATGGCTTAAAACATTTTTTACGCGTACAGCTTGAATTATTCTGGGTGAATTCATGCGCAACTATCATAGAGCCATGCATTGAACTTTGCTATTCAGACTTTACACCAATAAAATATGTGTCGCCGTCACCACCTGAAGTCCCTTAGTTACAACACGAGAACACTGCACGCTAGCAGTTCTGAGCCTTGCGTGTAGCGGCGATGGCGCACTTGATTCGCGTGACAGTATCGTCCTAATAGCTCCCGCACTTCTCAGCTTCGAGTGTGGAAAAAAGCTCGAGGTAGACGGACCCCTTGAGGTAAAATCAGAGTAGCTTTAAGTGGAGCACTCTGTTCGAATGTACAACACGCATCACTCATTTTAAAGTAGTACACGAATTGCCGAATTTGTGAGAAAATTACGATCTACGTTGCATGTGAACGCAGAATGCACATATTGTGTAACACTATAAACATTTTTGCTAGAATTTTTTTATTCAAACGTTTGAAAAATCAGTGTAAGCGTATTTACATTTCAGATGCTTCATAAATTATATTAAATAATAACATCGTTCTGGTCCTATATATTAATAAAAATTAGTTATCATGCCGTGTTTATTCGTATAATTGTTTTTATGCACATGCATTTCAGCCATGAAAATGGTTATTATTATGTTAAAAATAAATGTGCATAAAATTAAGTACTATATATATATATATATATATATATATATATATATATATATATATATATATATATATATATATATAATTTTTTCATACGTGCGATCACAGTTATTATTGCGATTATCTCACTTGAGTTCCCGAAGCAAGAGTACAAGTTTTAAACTTTGATAGTTATAAAGGCTCAGTAAAGGCCCGTGTTTTTCCTTGGCTGTCGCTTTGATCACAAACATCACAATTTTCATCGAAAAATACTGAAATTAAGTAAACTCGGGGAGTCCAAAAAAATTAATAAAAATCTTAATTTCCCTTTGAACAGAGTTAAACCCAAACAAGAATAAATACCAGTAGTGGCAGACGAGAGCTTGCAAAATATCAAGTTTTTTCATAGCGTTATCAATGATAAAATTATATAAAAGTCAGAAGTAAAAACTAATATTTTTGTCTGATTCCCAAATCACAACATAACGAATTTTGCTTCTAATATTACGTAAATTGATAGCAGGAAGATTTAGCATTGTTTATTGTTGATGACTGTGTGCTCCAGGGGTCATGACGACCTTCTGTATTATTTTCTTTTGTATAGACATGACGAATTTCGAGATATTTCTTGACATCATGCGCTATAATTAGAACTAGTTTTCTTTCGTTTCAGTTTTGTCTCTGATTCTCATTTTATTCCACGCACACTGTGTGGCTCTTAGATTACTGGTTTAGGTCGACGTCTGACAGCAAAATAGCTGTGTATTGTGCAGGCTTGTAGCCGGGAATAAAACGGGGTAGGGAGTGTGTGAGTGAAGAGATTTGGGTGGCTCTTGACAGCGAGGTCTTGAGAGCCGATGAGGGTGATTGAAGTGAATATGGAGCAGCGCTGATTTGAAGGGGCGGGGGAAACAGGAGCTCCATTGTAAAACCCGCCGACCAACGGCATCGTCCGGCACGATTCCCACTTGCGAAAATCCGGTGCCCCGGTCGCGTACCGGGGGGGGGGGGGGGGGGAGTTTGTAACCCTCCCTCTTCGCCCCTTAAGTAGCCAAAAATTAGCATTAATTTATTTATAAGTCTTTAATTATGATAAAGTATGCGATTGCGGTTAACTATGTGTTACATTTTATTATACTGTGAGGTAAGTTTTCTCCTAGAATCTGTTTTAACTAACAGTTGTGTCAACACCTCTAATGATGGTGTAACGTTTCTCCCTTCTCTTCAGTCAGCGTAACCCCCCCCCCCCCCTTTTTTTTTTCAACCCCTATTGAGAAAATTTTTGGCTACGCCACTGTATGTAACCCGTCGGATAAAAATTAATATACCGTCTGACAAAGGAAAATTCTCATCAGTAATTACTCTCCGAACATTAAGAATAAAAGTGTGTGTTAATAACTCGTACACTGTTAATACAAGACTTGTGTAAACAGCTTTTCAAGCATAAACCTGTCCGTAATTGCGCCATCCCAGCATTCGTCTGGAGTGATCTCGGTAAACAATGGAAAAACGAAATCAGGACAGTCGGATTCGAACTCAAGTCCTCCCGAATGCGGATTCAAATGTTTACTACTGCGCCACCGCGCTGTGGGTAACGGTTATAGGAGCACTTGCAGTAATGTTGCCAGCAAAATTCTACAAAGAATTATCAAAATTGTGAATTAAAGTTGATGGAAATTGAAGCAGAAGTTCAAAGTAAGAATTGCCGTAAATTTTTTACATATATATGTTTTTAACAATGTCTCTGCGTCACTTTATCGATGCGTGGATACAGTCGTTAGATGCGGGGCCGTATTTATTTGTTTGGAAGGATAAAGGATAAGCAGATGAGAAAATTGAGCCGGTTTTAGAAGTGTGGAATTGACCGAGTACGAGCCACATCCCGTTGTCACAAAACGACGCGAATTGTGCAGGTCTATTATTGCAGAGAGCTCTCTCTCCCTCTCTCTCTCTATCTCTATCTCACTCTCTACGCTCCTTGCTCGCTAGTGGAGCGGAGTGCTTTTAGTCACAATACCTGTCAGCACTCGTCGGCTCAGTGGGCCAGAAAGAACAGCGCACAGTTCTATACACACAGCTCCTAGCGCACGATCCAAGCCGCCCGGGTGGGCGTTAACGCTCTGTCAAGGCTTATCGTGTTGATCCGGGATGTTGGGCTGTATGGCAATCAAACTCAGAACAAAAAAATACTTGGGTGTAACGCCGGGTCGCCGTACATCGTCGTCTCGTCCTTCGATGCCGTCTTTTTACTTTAATAGAAAATACCTCCGGTCGAGCTAGTATTTTTTTTTTAGATTAAATAATTGTGTTAAATTTATAACAGAACATGCAAATCTTTTAAAAGTGAACCTAGAAATTCACAACTGGCTCGCTGGATGTCACGCTAGTACAAATGTTAACACGATCGCTCATACTGATACACAATCAGCGTTGACAATAGGTCGATATCAGACCCGAAGCCCTTGACGTGTGGCGTCATCTCGAACTAAAATCTACATATACTTCAACGTGATATCGTGTTGCGTGCCTTTAATGTAGCTTTTTTTGATGATTTGTTATGCTTACATTGCGGATTGGATATTCCAAAATAAAAATATAAGTTTATTGATAAAACTTATTTAAAAAATAAAGTTGTTATCGAAAGGGACGTGAAGAATTTGAGGTGGAATGTGTATCTGAAGTATCCATTTCTGTGTTGCAATTAAGAAAAAAGAGTCCATAGAGTTTGCAGCCCACGTGGAAACTTCGGAACACCTAAATTTATTGATGTAATTTTAATGAAAAAGTTCTGTTTCGCTTCTTAAATTGACGATCCGTAGGCGCAGACTGTGGTTTATTATTTGTATACAATCGTTCTATTATATTATCACCAGCTCTTTGTTCAGCTCAGTGTTTCCCATGGGATTCTCGCAGTAGAAGATTGTCACTTGATGTTCTTAATGTATTTTACACAGTCAAGAGGGAAAAATGTTTCTATACCCACAAAGGATGGCTTTTGAGTTTTGTGGTTCCTCATGGCGTAGGGTGTCACCTGACACATTTCTTGAGTTGGTACTGCGTGTCTGCTGTTGTTACCAAATGCGTAGTCGCCCACACATAGGTAAAGGCTGTGTGAGCACTTTTGAAATCAACTTTAGAAAAAAGTCACTGCTCCTAAGTTCATATATTTCTAACGGGAGCACTGAGTGACATGTGCCCAGTAAAGTTGGTAACAATGGATGGAAAGTAATTCCAGATCTTTACGTCGAATAAAAAGTGTTAGATAACTTAAAATATTTTTATTCGCTTTCTGTTTTTTTATGCATCGGAGTATACAAATTACCAGATGTGTAAAATATTTACTTTTCCAATAATTCCACAGTTTCTGCTGACCGGTGCATGAATAAAGTGACCAGGCCCATAGGGGGAAAATACACTACGTGCATGTAAGTAGTTCTTTAGCAGGGCTATCAAAAGTGCTCATTTCAACGTGAAGGGTTTATAGGTATTTGGGCTTAAGGCCACGATCTCCCATTTCTACAGCTTTTGCCCGAATGAATTTTCAACACCAAAAATTGAATAATTTTACCCAGTTAATTAATTTAAAAGAATTTTGTTTATTTAATAATTAGTTAAAATTACACCGTTTTTTTGTGTAACGAAAATTAGACTACATAATAAATTTGTAAGATGATTTTACAATATCGGCTCCTGTTTGGGTTAAGAAAATTAATCCTCGCAAAAGCTGTAGCAATGGGAGATCATGGCCTTAACGCCTCGTCGACAGCGAGGTCATTAGAGGTGAAGCAGGGACGGGGCAGGAAGGAATCAACTCTGGCCTGTATGAAGGACCCGTCCCAGCATTCGCTTGGAGTGATTTCGTAAAACCATGGGAAACCGAAATCAGCATGGCCGGACCGGGAACGGAAGCCGGGTCCTCCCGAATTTCATTCCAGTCGTTTACCACATGCACCATCTCACTCTCTACCCATACGAAGGTGTAACTTATTTATTTTCTGCAGAATATAGTTACAAAATAATAAACGGTTCATCACGCGGAAGTTTGTAACGTGTGTTAGGGCTTTGCATATCGATATTTATAACAACCATACTACAACATCGTATCTAACATTTAAAAAAAATGGGACGTAAAATAACGCATTGTGTAAAATAAACTAAAGGCTTTTCACGGTAAACTGAGCACTTTTGAAAGCACTGCTTAAGATCTACGTGTATGCACATTTTGTATCCTTCCGCCATATATAAAATTAATATTGGCATCGGCCTGATTACTCTATACATGCATCGGTCAAGCGAAATCGAAGAAATTTTTAGAATAGGAAATATTTTACAAATTTGCTCATTCTTATGTTTATGTTTAGATTACAGAAAGCAAAATAATTCATTGTGGTATTCAAAAATGTTTATGTTAACACTTTTAATCCAATCTAATTAACACTTTTAATCCAATCTAATGTTACGGAACTACTTTTTTCCGTCGCTACCAATTTTACAGGGCGTATGTCACTCAGTATGTCCGTTGAAATGTATGAAGGTATAGGGGCAGTGGCATTTTTCAAAGGCTGAATTCAATTCAAAAGTCTCACTTTACTATGAACAGTTCATACTGTAAAATATTGTTATTGTTTTTGTTACTTGTCCTCTCGAGTACTTCTGCGGACACAACAGCCTGCTTGCACTTTTGCCAAGTTGTGCTTCTAATGATATTTTTCCTTCCTAAAGTCACTTGGGAAAATAATCGGTCGTTCGAAATATTTTAATAACGAAATCCCAAAATACGAGCGTGCATTCATTCATCCACGCAGCTAATTTTATGTTGTCCTCCAGAACGCTACTGAAGAGTCATTAACGACGCTCCACCTGAGCGTTTTGTAGCTTTATGGCTCCAGCTGGTCCGGCGTTATTCCCGTGAGTGTTAATGACTGAAGGTAAACGTAGGCCGAAGAATCCCACGTGGGTTACTGGTATAGTCTTCGGGAGAAAATTGTTGCACCCAGAACCGGTGTGTGGCTACAGCGAGTTTGGGAAACATGTTGCCAAGTTTTTGGGGTTGGGTTCCTCCCATCACGATATGAAGTAAAGGCTGTTGTGAGTCGTGTGAAGAATCAAAGTTTTATAGAGGCGAAATATGAAACTTTGATGATTTTTCGCCAATTACTTAAGTGCTGCATCTCTGATCTCGTTATGTGAAACAAGTACCTTTGCAAATATGGGACCAGTAATAGCCTCTAGATTCACTTAAATATTGTACTTGCATTTTTAAGCACTTTTAATGCTATTAGTACATTTTTGTGCCATCTTTTTAACTTTTCACGGAATACAGTACCCGCCTTCTAAGGTTTGTCGAAACGTGTCATTATTATTATTACTATTTCCCCTCCTATATTTTCTTACCACAGCAAATTGGGCACTGTTTATGTATATGATGTATCTTAATCGCCCCCATTTTCGGGAACATCGTCCCTCAATCCTGCTGTAAAACCTCGCATAGCATAAATACGTTGGAATGTCTGCATACAACATTTGGCTCCTCTCGCTCTCTAGTATCGGGAAGACTGTAATATCTTCGTATGAATTGAAGTTTACTTCATACCTGAACTAGGTTTGCTACCCTGAGAAATCGCTTAGATAATCTTGAATATTAATGAAAACTTGTTTTGGAAAACATTTTTAATTCTGGACAAACTTTACCATTAACTTTGCTGATGCTACTAAAATAGTCTTTTAGATTAAATCACTTACTTATTTAAGTCGTTTTTCTTCGGGGGGGGGGGGGAGCTCTCCACCCACACCCTCACCCTCGAACGTGTAAATGTTATTCGTAATCGCCGAGTTCGCCCATTGCCAGACATTTTACCCACAACGCGGCGTGGGTAATGTAAACTTCCACAACGCATTCTCGGCAATTATTTCCGCCACCGAGCATTTGAAAATATCCGCTATGCGTTGTGGCAATTGCACTTTGCCTAATAGCGGAGACAATATTGCCTTTCGTTCCGTGGTTGCTACAAATTACCCACAACCCGCGATGCGAGTATTCTGGTTGTACTCACAACGCATTTTGCTTGTTGGAATTTCCTAAACGAAGTGAATTATAAAGCGGGCTTTCCACTGGCGCGTGTCCGCACGCACAAGGTGACGTCACGTGTTCGTGGGTCCCACGAGACGACGTGAGCCTGCTCACGATCAAGCCTTTTCCACTGTAGGTCAGACTACGGACGACCTGCTTGCTCGCGATGGTCCGCTCATGCGCGTGGTGGAGTAGAATTGGCATTTCCACTGTGCGTGTCTCCCAGCCGAGCAGATACTACAGTGCAGGTGTGTATCCCTGTCAGTACTGTTGGGGGGAAGGCCAGGCCCTTCTTGGAAACGTCCCACACTGTGCGGGCGCTATTTCCACTGTGCGTGTCTCCCAACCTAGCAGATACTACAGTGCAGGTGTGTATCCTAGTCAGTACTGTTGGGGGGAAGGCCAGGCCCTTCTTGGAAACGTCCCACACTGTGCGGGCGCTATTTCCACTGTGTGTGCCTCCCAGCCGAGCAGATACTACAGTGCAGGTGTGTATCCTAGTCAGTACTGTTGGGGGGAAGGCCAGGCCCTTCTTGGAAACGTCCCACACTGTGCGGGCGCTATTTCCACTGTGTGTGCCTCCCAGCCGAGCAGATAGTACAGTGCAGGTGTGTATCCTAGTCAGTACTGTTGGGGGGAAGGCCAGGCCCTTCTTGGAAACGTCCCACACTGTGCGGGCGCTATTTCCACTGTGTGTGCCTCCCAACCGAGCAGATACTACAGTGCAGGTGTGTATACTAGTCAGTACTGTTTGGGGGAAGGCCAGGCCCTTCTTGGAAACGTCCCACACTGTGCGGGCGCTATTTCCACTGCGCGTGTCTTCCAGCCGAGCAGACACCACAGTGCAGGTGTTTATTCTAGTCAGTAGACATGTATCGGGAGGTAGAAGTATATGCCGGCGGTACAGCAACTTATGTTGTTTTAGTAGCTGAAACTTGACGTAAGTGTCTTAAAAGTACCGTCAAATTAAAACTCCTAAAACATGTTCAATGTAAATGTACGTTGCATAAGTTGGTTTACAGTTGTTTGTTGCTACAACTCAGAAGTTCGTTCAAATAGCTCCAACTTTGACAATCAAGTTAGTTTGTAACACTCAATATACATTTTGTGAATATGCACCCACACAAATAATCCGTATAAGCTACGGCATTACTATTTCCGCCTACGGTTTTTTTTAGGAGAACAAACTTTTCTCTATAACATTCCAAAGCTTGTACCAACACGCGTGTAACTTCAAAATATTTCCATTTTATTAAGTTACCTAACTGTTGACAACTTATATCATTAAATGTGTTTAAGTAAAGTTAAATTTATTATCTCTAGGCTATTTAACGGAAGCCAAGGAATCTGTATTTTTCAACAGCTGTTCGTGTAGAATAAAATTAACGAAAAAAAAAATCATGAAACTTTTTTGTATTAATAACACCCTAAATGTCATTGAACACTATCAAGTGTTCTGTTAAATTCAATCAGTTGAGTTCAAATTATTGAATACTCTTGCAGTTCAATTTATTGAATAGAATACTTCAGAGTTTTGAAAAGCTTTTCAGATATGCTGTTGTATTCAATAAATATTAAAGTTAAAAGCTATGTTCTCAGAATTTTTTCTAACCACTCCAAACCATGCACTACACGAAAATAACTTGTCGAAATCGATACAAAAGTTTTTATTCTAACATGATGTATTTACTTCGAACGAAAAAATTATTTGCAAATTTTTTTATTGCTCTAATGCTCATTAAATACTGTATTATGGTACAACTCTTTATATTTGTACATTTAAATGATTCGGAGTGCTAGTTGAAAAATTTGATTCAAGGAAACGTAGAACATGTTATTAAAGAAAAACTTTGGAGGAATTGGAGATATTCATTGGCTTGAAAGCCAAAATGGCCGTGAGAGTGACGTCCAAGTAAAGTCATACAGGATTCAATAAATAAAATTAAATGATTTTGGAGAAGATTTGAAGTGAACTTTGATAATGTGATAGGGCCTAAAGATTGTTTAAGTAACTACCAGGCAGTTTATGAAGTTGTTGTTGAAAATGAGTGATTTACAATATTCAGGATTATCCTCGCTGAATTCGTTAGTTTGGGAAACAACAGCAATAGGAGAAAATAGTTTTGCCATATTTTATATAAAATTTTGGGCCCGGCCCGTGTTGGAAACGACCCGCACGGTACGAGCACTGTTTCCACTGTGCGTCTCTTCCTACTACGAACAAGGGTTTTTCCGTCGGCATCTTTCATGTACAAGCACAGTTACCTGGAGGATCGCCTCTAGACGGCTCCCCTCGCACACGCCCGACGCACAGCAAATAAGGCTTTTCCACAGCCCTCATCCTACCCGTGACGTTAAGTTCGCCGAACACGAGTCAGTGGAAAGGCCCCTTTAAACTAAAGTAGGCGAACCTAACCTAACTTAAGCTAACCTTACCCAACGTAAAGCCCCGGCTCCAATCACCGTAAGAAATAATAAAACATTGAACCCACACTTGTATATGGGACCAGCGACAACACAACATAACGACGTAAGATGGCGGCCTGCTCGCGGTAGCGGCGTTAAGAGGATTGAATATTTTCAATTCTCTTACGTTGATTTCTATGCCGACCAATTACGAGACAACATTTCCAACTACGAGAGTCAGTGCAGTGCAAGCTTGTAACAAGAACATAGTTATTAAATTAACTTTGCGGTACAGTTTCGATTTCCGTTTATTTAAATAGTGAACGTAATTATTAAAATTTATACCGCAATTTAAATATTTCGAAACACGATTTCTGCTCATTTTTTTTCATCACAAGTAGATGAACGAAAATAAATATCAGGTTAGCCAACACACTGTTTGTAAATATCCGCGATACCTGTACAGCCCGTCTCTCTTATTCGTGCTCGTTTGTCATTAGCCGCGTAACAGGTTTCTTACTGCGATTGTAGCCAGTACATTTTCATACTTCCACGGCAACACAACGTAACGTAAACTAAATGGATAAACACGTAGGGTGCGCAACAAGAATAAGTACTCGCATCACGTTGTGGGTAATAGTGGCCACAAAGCGAGAAGCCATATTGTTCTTGCTATTGAGCAAATTGCAATTGTTAAAACATGTAGTGGATATTTTCAAATTCTCAGTGGCAGAAATAATTGCACAGAATGCGTTGTGCAAGTTTATCACTACCCGCGCGGCGTTGTGAATGAACATTTCGACCAATGGACTAATTCGGCCATTTGCGAGTAGCATAAACATGACTTGGCCACAGCCATTATTTCTGTGTGAAATTCCAAAGGGAATATTGCGTGAGAAATGAGAGTGGTTGGTAGGCGTGGCAATATTCGTCGCTCAACTGTGCATCACCAACCCCCCCCCCCCCCTCCGTCCCACCAATCTATCATTTACCAACCCTTTCAACCAAATTCATCGCCGCTGCTCACGTGCCACTCACCGCTGGCTTTCTATCAGCAAATGAGAATCAGCAAATGAGACCCAGCGTAACTGGGTGTTTTTACTCCCGTTGATTTTTCCCGCTAGGATAACGGCGCTCTAGGGAACTGTTTACTCACTTGGCAAGAGGTGGCGAAACATCCTTCCCGGAAGACCAACAGGAAAAATGTAGGCTTCCTACACCAACAAAAAATTTAGAGGCAGGTAGTAAAACAATTGTGCGTCCATTACTCGCAAGTGTTTAATTTGTAATTCCTCAAAAAACGATCTTCGTATTTGTAACGCAGAGGGCGTCTTTTAGAAACAGTAAAATCAAGGAAAATTTTCTACCAGGCATTTCCTGTCCACATAGTATTATCCTTCCGTTAACGAATAATGGCGTTATGTTGTTGTATACGGAAGAGAATGTATGCTAGCAATTTGTTGTCATCCCTTTTCCTGCTTGGTAAAAATGCCTCGGGGTAAAAAATCTACGTCCTCAGTCAGCAGGACAGCCTTGGTCCAGGATAAAAGTATGCCAAAGATTCTTGACAGTGTCCTTATGATGTCCGTTTTGTCCCCCTTTTCCCTTCTTTCACGTTTTACTTCTGCCCATCTGGTATCTGTGCACCTCTCCAACGTATTGCATGTGTCTGGAATAATGGGAGGAGGCCGAAATTTTTTTCCTGTTTTCTGTGGCGACGTTATAGAATTTCCTAGCGGTGGCAAACCACTGGAAAAATAGTTGGTGACACCAATCAATTGTCAAAATTTTGTTGGTTTCAAAATACTCAACCAAATACATTGTTTTACACATTTAGTATTTCCAGTTGAAGTTTTCTCTGTGTTTATAACATTTTTTGTTGATGAACTAAACAGTCGTTCTTCAAAATTTGTTTTGGCTTACGTCATATTTCGTGTGTGAAGATGTGTGTATGAATTATGTATGTATCTTTTCCAACAATGCAGTGCACATGAAAAAGTACTAGCGTTCCCTTCGTTTAGTGTTAATATTTAAATACCAAGGCCTCCAAGCCTAAGTTCTGTAGTGCGTGACCTGTTATTTCTGCAATAAATATGCCAGCATTTCTTTGAAACTGGCATGATTTCAGTGTGTGTGACTCTAGACTCGACAATTTTTATTAATAAGAAAAAAACTTCATCTGTATTTTAAGTTACTTGGTGGTTTTAACACCTCCAGTAACAGTCTAAATACGTTTGGACTGAGGATGGTAGTCACAGTGTTTCCTGGCTTCCTAGTGAAAAGGGCAGTTGTGTTTGTGATAAAGCATTGTCGTTACGTGACGAGTTTCGTATTGTCTGGACGTTCAGGGCTTTTTTTTTTCTCGATACTCCAATCGGTGAAAGCAGATCCTGTGTGCTTACCCAAGATTATTGGTGGTTCATCCTATTGAGGATTCATGGGTCATGAAGGACTTTTGAAATCCACTGTAAAAAAATCCCCGCACCTATCCCCTTGTATATTTTAATGCGAACATTGATTAAAGTGCGTGTATTGGCAGGAAATTAGGAAATGTAGTTCCGTGATTTAAAGTACTGTTTAAATTTCTTGTTTAAATTTGTTGCCACTGAAACCGACTTCGTGTTTTGTTCATTTTAGAGAAAGAATATGCTTTATGGTACTATTTATGTATTTAGAATGGCTAGAGCCCCGAGTATTTCGGAGATTGAGTTGACAGCAAGGTAGGCTGGACAGTCGTCTATACACCAGAGACATTATCGTTTGCTTATTGGTTGCTGTGATCAAATGAGTCCTCTGTACAGGACTGTTAAACACTCATTTACACTACTACTTCCAGCTTATCACTGGCTCACTGTTAAACGGGCGTGTCTAAAGAACTGTCGTCCAATCAGAGCCGTAGGAGTAAAGAACAAGTGTTTGGAATCTACCTCGTCTCCTAATGAATTCGCGAAATACTCGTGGCTCTACTAATGACATTACAGTGTCACATTCTCTACGGATGAACACCTGTAATCAGGTTCTTAACAGTGTCAATTTTCACCTGTGGCGGAAGGATATGTAATAGGCAGAAAGAAATGAACTAAAAATAGCTTTGAAAGTATCCACTTAAATGCGAAGCGACTATACACGTGCTCTGTTCGAGAGAAGACAGTTGGAGCGTAGGAGCTTCATAGAGCGGCTATTCAAACTTGTGTATCTTAACGTGGTGTGATTGGTTCTGAAACATGATTTAGACCCATTTTGTAAACATCCATGTGTCGTTCATTATCATATTAATCTGTTTGAACTTGTTTGAGATTTACATATCCAGCTTCTGATTCTCTTATGTGATATACGTTGTTGCTTACATTTCTAATTTTCTAGGTGTTCTTTGGCTAGAATTTATTACGCAGTCCATTTTGCAGCTTACAGAAATGGCACAACTAAATATTCTTGGAGTAGATTCCTCTCAAGTTCTTTCCAAAATGATTGGTAATGTTAATTTAGTAGACAGAAGGTTCTTCTTGGTACATGTAGGGCCTACTGTGTTGACGGTTAACCTAGCGCGTTGGAAGATCGTGCTCATTATTTTTCTTTCTGTCTATTCCGTTAGGTGGATAATTATTATTTTCATACGCAGGTCAAGTTACAGTCTTATAAACACTAGAATGCTACTGTGGGACTAATTTTTGCTTTGTTGTGTATGAAACAAAAGGTAAGTAATTTTAAGGGTCGTAACTTGGAAAACCACACTTTTAATTAGATGTCAAGACAATCAACTACGTTTTTCCTACTTTATTATTTCAACGTTACGATAGCTGTGTGTGTGGTGTGTGTCCGTTTTTACTTTAATATACACGCAGTTAGACTGGAATTTTTTTAATGATACATGTTTTAATGTACAGTTGAGTCAACTTTATCTTCTTTTAACATCAGAGCTAGAAATTAAACATACGTCGTCTTCTATTACTTGTACTGTAGCTCATGCTAGCCATCTGCAGGATAATCATTTACGTTCCGTAGACGTGTCGACAGATACCGCCTCATTCCAAGTTATTCCCCCGAGAGATAAGTTTGAGGGGGCGGGTATCAGGGTCAAGATCTCGGCAAGTCAAGAAGCTCGCGTGCTTCTCTCTCTCTCTCTCTCTCTCTCTCTCTCTCTCTCTCTCTCTCTCTCTCTCTCTCTCTCTCTCTCTCTCTCTCTCCCCTCTTTCCTCGAGTGGCCGTCAATGTATGTTAATTGGATAGCTGAGCCGCCGAGAGCTTCGCCCCCCTTATTACCGAGTGGAGGGGAGACCTGCTCGCCTTGGTAAATTACCTCCAAGCCTTCCACTTCTTCGCCCCTGGACGTGTGTGTCTCCCCTCCTAAGTGGGAGAGAGACAGTGAGACGTTGCGCGTAGCCGGGCTTGTTAAACCGTTTTCATTTGTGAGACAGGGGAGGAGGCGTCCCTCTTCGACTCCTATTACGTACCCAGAGCGGCTTCATTTCACCCCTCTACCTCCTCCTGGAGCGTAGTGTCGACCATGCATTCCAGTTCATCATCGTCACCATCGATTAAGTGGGACGACAGGTCCTGATATTCGTAATGAATCCTTGCGTACAACCTGGATTAGTTTCGTAATTCCACTTGCACGTTGGTTTGGATCTTCTAAATGTTCTCCTCGGTAGTGACCTTTGGCTGCAGCGTGACGCGGATATAGGTTTATTTCGTGGCCAACAAAAGACCTGACACCCTTTCTCATCATCCCCACACCTTTGACCTTTTCTGGGTAATGCCGGGTTATAAGAGTATTCATTTCCTTTTATTATTCTAACACATTTACTTCAAGGTAGTCTGTAGTAGTGGTGTGGCGCTGGTAACCTGCAGTCCACCTCCCGGAGTATATTCTACTGTATATCTCTGCAATTATATAGCGGCACTAACTACTTGATTAATTAACTGATATTATACTTCCGACTCATCCCCTCTATATTGACATTCAGGGGTGAGGGGGGCCTCCGGGCTAAGACGACTGGACAGTTTGTGAAGCGGGCGCCCCTACCTACATTCCTGACCCAGAGGGGACGGACGCGCGAAGCCCCCTTGCTGGTAGCCGCCGAGGCGAAGAGACGGCACCGGGCCCCGACGCCGCCCCCTCGCGGATGCTGCTCTGCTGCCGCCGGAGGGGCGCCAGAGACGCGGCGTCGCCGCCGCCGCCGGCGCGATGAGCTGACGCCGCCCCCTGCCGGCCGGGACGCGACGCCGAGGACGACGCCGCTGCCGCCCCCGCCGCCATCCGGACGGGCGGCGAGAGGACGCGGCAGGGGCGCCGGCCCCCTCGGGGCGCAGGGGGCGGGGCGTCGCGACGCCGCTTCCTCGAGGACGCCCGCTTCCTGCACCTCAACTTCCACCTCCGCCTGCACCTGCTCGTCTTCGAGGAGGTAAAGCCGCACTGACCTCGTCCACGGGGGTTGTGTGATCAGTCAGTTATCACGAAGAGCTGACATTTGAGTCCCCAACATTTATTTTGAAAGAATATTTTAAGAACGTTCAATAGTCTAAAAATATTTTTTACTTTTCTATTATATTACGCCCTTTTCCGTTGTAATATCAAGTAATAATCCCAAAAAAGTATGATAACTAAGAAAAATTTACTTAAGAAAATGACTGAAAAAATATATATATTTTTAAATTGGTCTCTTTTTGTACAAATCTCAGTATCAAACAAAATTAATAAGTTAGGACTGAACTCTAACTATTGATAATGTTATTAGAAAGTCATGAATAAGATTTTTTGAAAATTTTTCTTGCCGCTCGTCCGCCCTTCCTATTTTAAACGTTCCAGTCAAATTTTAAGTTCGATTGGTAGATCGGTTGGTTGGTAGGGTTTCAGGTCTCGTCAGCAGCAAAGTCATAAGAGACGGATAAAATTGTAAGTTTGAATAGCCAGTAGTTCAACCCTCACAGCAGGTGCACAAAGTATTGGATTTCAAAGAAATTATGACAAAGAATTTCCGTAACTTCGAAAAACAGTTGATCACTTTGTGTTTAAATAACTTTTTGACGTTAACCGTAATTTCGTAAAATGGCAACAGTATTACATTTTAATCAATCGGTTTTCGTAAAAAAATAGTATTATTTTCTTCCCTTTTTGGAGTAATCTTCTCCAGTTACTGGTACCCGAACAATTTGAGTTATGTGTACTACTTTTTACTCACATTATTTGATTCTGAGATGTTGCGCTGTGATGTCGTCCTTCAAAAGTTATTTTTTCGTGCGCTTGCTAAGCAGGTTATGCTGAATCCTATTGCACGCCGTCTTAAAAATAACCTGTATGTTTAGCTCATTATTTACTAAAGTACCTTAAAAATGGAAATAATTGTTCCTTAGTCTTGCCTGTTGTTATAATTTGTAGTTAAATGTTCTTCTCATTAGAAGTATCGACATTTCAGGGAAGTTCCCTATTTTGAACAAACTTATATGTTGGTTAGAATTTCGATCCGTGTGATACTTAAACATTCAGTACAATTGAAGAAAAAAAACTATTTAAGAAAAAATGCCGTTCACCTTTTAATAATTTTGACATTTCTCTGCAATGATATTTAGTACAAAAAACTATTATAACACTCGTACACAGCAATACTGTAGTGCGGTATGCAATGGTTCTTACATTGTTTCAAACGCGCAATTATAAAGTTTAATGTGGGTTCATACCAAATTTCAGCTCTCTGTGATTATTTTGGACATTATAGAATATTTGGGGTAAAAAAAATGTCCCGTCCTGTATAATATAAGATAAATATTTGTTACTTTTTATTGTTGAAGAATGTTTATGTCCTGCTTGTGTTCTTAATACATGTTGACATAAAATACAGTAACTGGAAGTTAAATTGTGTGCACTTTGTAGGTAGCGTCGTCCTTCAACTTCTTATTATTTTGTTCATCAGTGATTTATTTTGTGAGTAATGCTCTTTTCTGTAAACTTCATCACTTTGTCTCTGAGTGACTCACCTTATCAAAAATTGACTTACTGCTCATTATTTCTGCTCTACTGGTCGACACCAGTTAAATATATACTAATCAGACATGCCAACCAACCATCCATTACAACCCAAGTTATACCAGACCACCCAAAACCCATCTCCTATAACCGAAGAAAAATTAAATTCAACCGCACCACCCAATACACCAAGCACAATATCCATCATAACTCAAGTGTACCAAGCAACTATACAGCTGAGGCCAGCCCATAACCTAACACCCATTCTATTTGTTCTACCTACCAACATCACTTAGACCTACCAACCATACCACCCACTATAACTCTAGCATACCTCACCAATCGTCCTCACATACGCAAACATACAGCCCATACCAGTGACACAATCAACTTCTTCTCGTATCATCCACCATGCCGACTGACACCAGTCAAAATACACTAACCACCCATACCAAACACTTAAACTCAAGCATGCCTTGGCATTACAGGACTCACCGAAACACATATTCTGTCCACGCCATTTGACATACTCCAACAATCGCAAGACAAATATACTGGAAAAACACATATAACCCATCCAACATCACCAACCATACCATCCGTGTTAACCCAAGTGTACCAAGCAAATTCATAGTCTAGACCAACCCGCATCACAAACATTATTACCTTCTGTCAGACTAACATAACTTCACTTACTAAAGCCCGTATAAACCTAACCTACCTTAACCAGTCAAAGGCCAGAAAAAAAATTCAGAAATAACCTACCATAGTTTAGATAAAAATTATACTTATCCTAAGCACACATATGTCCTACATGTCTAGCATTTTTTCAGCCACTTAAGATAATTTTACATGTCCAAACTTCAGAAACGCACTTTAACAGACTGCGATCAATCAGCACTACGAGTAACGTTCACCTTACACTCACATATGAAGAGTCGGATCAAGCCGGAGAGCCGGCTCCTGACGTTTGTGGTAACCAATAATTTCAGTGTGTTTGTAGGCAATAATGTGTTCGTTAGTCGCAGCGAAAATGTTACGATCCTAGCAGCAATACTGGTTAGTGAGGTTCGCAAAAGTGTTTGCGGGTTTATGTAGGTAGGTATGGTCTAACAACAATTAAACACTAAATTCAAAGTTGCGACGAGGACATCTCAACTGTGAGCTCAGCATGTTACCATTACGCTACCTTGCTCTAAGTTAAAGTGTTGTATACAGCATGTATGTATAGGCTGTTCACGGTAAAGTGAGCACTTTTTAAGGCCCTTCTAAATTTTTCCTTTCAACCTATTTTAATCTTCATGCTGCTTTTTAATATAAACATTGCTTTGTGACGAATAAACACAGTGTATACATTTCACCACCCTCAAAATGTAATACCTGATGCTGCAATAAGATATATTGGGAGGGTCTTAAAAAGTGCTCACTTTACCATGAACAGCCTATAGCAGAAATCTAATAAATGGCACACAAGACAAGGCTTGCACATTTCACTTCAAGGAAAGTTAATTTTCTATCATCATTTATATGTAGCATTTACTTTCTTGAAATACATGAATTATATAATCCGTTCATAGGTACGTAAGAATATCCCTCATAAATTAGTTCTTTGATGCAAAGAACCGAACACAGGCAAATATGGCGTCCTGGCCAAACAGAAAGTGGCCACTTCGAATATGGCAGAACACGTGCGCTGAATATTAACGGATGTAGTTTTGCAGTCGCAGGAAAATGTTTTACTATGGATAACACGAATGCTGTTGCTGCCAACTAAATATTTCGTGGCAGGCAATTAACTTATTTTTCTAAATAAACATATATGTTGGTGAGCTCTAAATAGCTTTGGCACTAGTCAATGTACGTGTTATTTGGCACTACAATTTGTTCTTTTTATCAACAACAAAATTTCAACCAAACAGTTTTTGTAGCCACTAACAAATATAGTTATTCCTTTTTATAAGTGTTGTGTTTCATTCTAAGTACATATAACATATTTGTTTTAGACAAATTTTTCAGTCGCTTCTGTTCAAGTAAGATTAGTTTGTATTATTAACATTTTGGAGGGTTATTACGAAGGTCAGTTCACACAAAGAAATATGTCTTCGTACATGTTGTCTACGACCAAGCAGGTTAAACAGTATGTAATGCAGCAAGGGATATACAAGCCAAGCTTGGCCCCACGACGTTGGGATAGCCAATCTGTTAATTTTAAACTAACACATACTAAGCTGACTTGAATAATAATACATGGAGATGAAATAATTTTATACTTAAACTTGCGTGTAATAACAGGCCCGGTCAGTGGGATGGCTGGCAGAGACAGAACTTACCGTGAACCACCATACATCCAGCTATAAGATAACTACGTACACGATTTGTGTACCAACACTTTTAGGAAACATATGACCAGCTACTAATAATAATAATAGAACCCTTCGAAAACATTGGAAGACATATGAACAACTGTAACAAATGATGTAGGCGACCACTGGGAAAAATGCTTTTCACGTCCAGATTTATTGATAAAATATTTCAACCTCCTTATTTTAATTGTCTGAAATTACTGGACTGTCAGAAAATAAAAAAACCTTCGTGGCAATTAGCAAATATCTAAAGTGACACAAAACAAAGACGTAGGAGTGGCCGTACCTATGTTGTCCCTATGTTACGTAACGTAGGCTCACTTTCTTACATACGTAGAAACAGTTATTGTTGATATCTCTTTAAAAAAATGAAAAATATTCAGAAAATAAAATAATCACTTACATTTTGTTTGCCTAGCTCAAGTGAACACGTACTCTTCTCTGGTTATTCATGGGCAAATTTGCCACAAAAAAAATAAAAAATAAAAAATAAAAACTGGTTCGTTAGCACATCAAGATTCAACATGGCATCGCTTGGAAAATTCGTAAGCTTCTAGAACACTTTAAAGCTGACGCCCTGTACCACACGTAAAATATATTGCAATGAAAACTTGTTTTGCAGAAATTTTAATGCTCTCGCTGTTCCGTAGTGACATAGAACAACCTCTCAAAATAAATAATGTCGTCAGGACAGGTAGATTTAGGGTTACATAAATCTGGGCCTCGACGTCGTGGAGAAATACGCACGCTCTTACACAGACGCGGGCGAGCTTCTAAACTCCTAAATCAACCCAGCAAGGGGCTTAAATTGCACTCACACTTGCTGGAACAACACTTAAAATATATAATAAAATGGGAGGAAGCTAATACACTCTACATTCTAACTTAAAACATAACTCGTCTCCTACATTCAGGTGCGAGACCTATTGTTACGTCTGACGGAAGCTGAGGTTCGTTGAAGAGAGAGTTAAGCTCTTGGCTGGACACGGTTTAAGGGACCTAACGTTCCAGCCAATAGGGGATGAAGATTCTAACCTGGGACCAATAGGAGAATACTAAATACCTACACTCCCCTTACGTGCCAATTTCCATGTCCTAACTGCTAAGAAAACACATAGAACACTGGGTCTCGTACGTAAGCATACAAAATGAACAAACATGAAATACTTAAAAATGAAGTCTAAATGATTAACTTATTTCTAAACATAGTTGACTTGCCACGTTACTTCTAAGAGAAAATATCCTTACAAAAATATGTGTAATAAAGAAAACAGGGGAAAAATAAATATTCAATCAATTACATATACCAATTATATGAACAAATACCACATGTGACGAGTGTAGAAAATGCATGTTTACATTAAGACAAATAACACGTTGCATGTAAATAAAACAGATTTAAATTAAATATGAAATGGTATCTTGTCATTATTAGTATCAATACAGCGTTAACGCACACAAAGTTTAGTTATAAATCATATTGGTATTTCATTCACGAAACTATATATGGAATATAGTTCGCACCTGCTACAGCTTGTCTTTCTTAGAATTCTTGGTCAAGTAGTCGCTCGATTAAAAAGGCTGTCAAAGGCCAAAGAGATAAGTATACTTAGGACCATTAAAAAAATCTATTTCATCTTGGAGAGCAATTATTTTTTATTTACATAATTTAGACTTTTTGCGGTATCAAAATATAATAGTTACTTCTTCCTTCTTAAACGGCTCTCTCCCGACAGCTAATTTTTTTTCCCTCAATTCGTCTCGACAGTTTCAAACACTTTTCACCGCTCCTTGTGACTGTTTCGTAGAAATGCAATTATCTTGGCGGAGAATATATTGTGGAGAATGTCATTTCATTTTGGGACTTGTCGACATTTCTGACGTTTTCGTTATCAATTTGCCTCAGTAGTGAATAATTAAGTCGAAGCAGTAAAATCAAGACTGCTTGTATTTTCTCACGAGTGTTGTTTTTATAATTTTGTTGTTGTCCAATTTACATTAATTTGGATTTTGATTGCTGTACTCATTTTAGAGAATTTTTGTTTGTAGTTTACAATTAATTTATCGTAGAGATGAATATAAAGTTGACATCGTTCGTAGAATTATTCAGTGATTCGTAGTGAGTTTCATAGTGATTTTTACGTGGTGCAGAATGAATTTTGTATAAAATATAAATATATTTAATGAAAAAATTCGCTGGAATTAATTACTTCAAGTGGGCATTAGATGCACAAAAATTATGTTTACGTTTTAAAATGTTTTTTCTAATGAACTAGTCTCATTACTTTTGGCGTGGCTGTATCACAATAAAAATATATATTGCAAATTTAAAAAAAAATTATTTTTTGTGTTTATTTTTGTTACTTATTTCTACGTGTTATTATTTGCCACACATAAGAATTAAATTTTGGCGACACACGTCTTTTTAGGAGTTCCAAATGTAATGCGAAATGAGTATTTAATTATATCAGTGGCTACATCTGCTGTAAAGTTTAGTTTTCATCAAATTTGCCAGGGAAACTTCCCGAAAGGATTTTTTTTTTTCTGCGCTGGTCTGCCGGTAACAAAGTACGAAGGATTAACTTTTTTGGTATTAACTTTAGCACATTGTGCATGAGGGATTTCATCTAGGGTGTTTTTTTTTTAAGTCGGCTCTTTGCATGTGAAGCGTTTTTGCACAGTCAACCTCTCCTTGCTCACATTTATAATGCAGAGGAGCTTTGTGGTTATGTTCACGATGTTCTTTTTTTTTTATTATTCTAGTTTCTCTGGTGTGACGTTATTTAAATCCCCTATCTTATAATTGAACATGCATCAGGAATATCTAAAAACGTGTTTACTAAAATTGTTCCGAAATATCCATACGCCAATTACAATTTTTTTTAAATTTAGTATGGGATGTGATAATATGTATTCGTCTTTAAAAATGCTCGTAGAGGCTGTATTTTATACACGCTTTTTAACTCGAGTATTTAAACGTATTAGCTTGACATACACTATAATGTGGTCAAAAGTAACCGCATCCATTGCCGTTGGTTACATCAAAGCATTCTCACGGATTACTAAAAATGAAAGTAAACAAAGTGCGGAAAACTGTGTTTGCTGGAGAAGACATGGAACTTTTTTCATTGTCATCGTTGGCTTAAAATTATGCCACTTATACAGTTTTCCTGTGAAAGCTTGTGATCAATTAAAGTTATTTTCAAAATTCTGTTGCTCTGCTGAATTTCACATCCATGTTTATTCGGTAGTTTATGTGAGTAAAGCAGTTTTCCTTTGCAATCGCGATTATTGTGTTTATAACAAATAATTTTTCAGTTAATTTTTTTTTTTTTTCCCCCTGTATTATCATGGGAAGGATTTCGTGCAGAATTCTGAATGAAAATGTGCTATTGAATGTCGAGAGGATTTTCGAATTGGGATTGTCTTACTAGGTGGATATTTGAGGACATTCGCCGTTGCGATGCAGATGCATGTCATGGAAAAATAAGACTGAACACGAAAAAATATTTTAAAACGAAGATTATACAACACTGGAAAATTACGCACGCACGCACACACGCACACACGCACACACACAAAACCAACTGATCGTCTTGTCGGCAAAGCAGCCGTTTACAGCGCCACGCATTTTGTACCGACCCAAGAGTAATGTAAGAACGACGCGTAGGTGGTCTTGATGCATTTTTTTTTTTTATAAAAAGGAAACGACATTCCTACACAAAATTACGTTTTGTATGGTTGTATACAAGTTTGTATTTATTAGTGTAATTGAAATGCTTGGGGAATTTTTCCCCGTTTCCGTGTATATTTACCGCGCAAGCAGGCCAGGAGCTCCCGTAGCTTTAAAAGATGTCCCAGCATTCGCTTCCGCGAGATCGTCTTCTCGTTATTGCATTCCGGGCCGACTTTACCCGCCGTCCCTTTGAGCGTTTCACCATTATTTACATGCGAAATGCGGCCCGCCCCCTAATCTCGGGGAATTCGGCGAACATTTGTCATTCGCCGTATCGGTCGCTAGCAGCTTTATTCCGGAGTCCTCGCGAATTCATGCATCTCGTAAGGATACGCGGCCTGGCTTAACCCTTCCATTTCTCTTTTATTACATCGCAAGCATAAACTTCGAAATTGAACTCTTGCGCGTCCAGCGCCTTGCGAAAACTCTCGTCGTATGTTTTGCTTCTCCGGAATTCCTCTTTTCAGTTCACTTTCGTAAATTTCGCCTGCGGAAGCTTTTCACCGGATTTTGGCTCAAATGAAACTGACCTCAGCGTGGAGCTTCTTTTGTGGCTACCATGTTTTAATTCCAACTCAATACATACTGTTCACCTTAAAGTTGATAGTGCATTTGGTAACAGCACTACGACAAAAAATGTAATGAGATCGCATCCACGAAAACGGTATAATTATTCTTATTGTCTCAGTTCACTTTTTTTTTTTTGCTCAAATGTCGCATATTTAAAAGAAATTTTGAAATGTTACTGTGTGTTACTAATTTATTAACGAGAGTTCTTTATATGGCCTTTTTTATAACATGTCATCGCTGACTTCCGTAGGCTACAGAAAATAATATATGATCTCTTTTTAAAAGTCTTTCAGTTACAATTTACTTTTGAAGGCCTCTTTTAATAATTCTTATCAGTCATGTAAAGAAAAAATGATTTTGTAATATTTCGTATGTTATATGACGGTATTTCTGCTTTATTTTGTCGAAGTCTGTTTATATAATTTATGCATGGTATTACCAGTGCATTTAGCTCACGTAACTGATTTTAATTTACTACAGTATTATTTTGCAGCACTTCCCACTTCGGTTTTAATGTGCTTTGAGATAGTGAATTAAACATTTATGTTATGTATAGTGAATTATTATTTTAGCTATTCGGTGACTGCGATGATGTGAACATAATAAACGGGTCTTTTATTTCGAAACGTGTGCAAACATTAAAAAGGAGCAAATTCTTTTTACAACTCATCCTACAAAAAAGACATGTCGGAAACCGACAACTTCATGAATGTTTTATATATTACAAAACTGGGGCACTACCCCTTATAAGTACGAGTTTAAGTGATCCAAACTATTTGGCACGTTCTTGAAACCACACTCAAAGCTGTTTACTCATTTCTGCTGTTATATTTTCCAAATTTATTCAGAGGGAAGAACCCTGTTGAGTTTACGTTTCTTTACCAAAGTCTTAAGATACGTTAAGCGTCACTGAATATAGGCGTGAAGCAACGCAACTGCTACCCTTAATTTAGATTTAAAATCTTGATATTTTAGGAAATTAACCGTCACACTGTTATTAGCGTCCCGTAGCGTACTCAGTTTGTAACTTTGTAACTTAGCTGCCGTAATGTTCCAAGCGAACCAGCAGAATTTACAGAAATTTGGCGCATTCATGTTAAAAGAAGAACTTCAAACAGGTTTCAACATCTTGTTCAACAGGTTAAAAGTTCGTACACTCCAGTGTACAGAACGTCCGTGCTTGAACTTTGGAACGTGGTTTTGAAGAAACTTGCGAACGTGCTACTGTGTTAGAAGTGCGTGGCACCTATACTTCGAAACAGGATTGTATACAGTAACTTGAGGAATACGCGTTACTAGAGCGATACAGTTCTCCGAAATACATCGTGACAATATTCAAAATATTATTGCAACTTCGACATAATCCTCGAGAATACTTAAACATTTTTCCAGTTACGTCGAGCCTGCTTATGTCTACGATTTTATTAATTTGTTTTTATTTGTGTTTATGGTTATTTTACATGTTGTATAACATATATATATAATATATGTGATATTTGTTTACTTATTTCTCTTTTTGGCAGTGTACTGCAAAAATGTATTTAAAAAAATTCTAGGAAATCATTTTGGTTTCACTCCATCACATTACTAGAAACTCAATAAATATATGCATTTTGTTAGCGTCACAACTGCGGTCGAACTTACGGAGAGTGGGGTGCGTGGGGAGTGTACCTGAGCGCGCTGGCCGCCGCAGCCTGATGCTGTGCTGAAAACATTAGTCTCCGTATCATCAGTAACGTGTTTGTCAACGCCCGGCAAATTTTTTTGTAACAGTTGGTACGCAGCCGGGCCGTCACTGGTATCAGCTCACGCCGGCCGGGCCGTGCCGGCGGCCCGTGCTGGCTTCTAAGTAGACGATCCGCCAGCACTTGTGGCGCTTACAGTAAGTTAATGGCTGGCGAATTAGTAGAAATAGTTTTAAACCTACACGTTTTATTGAGAGTATAATAGTAAATTTAGGCTGGTTAAGTAAGGGTTTCTTGCTGTACACACGTAAAAAGCACGAATTTACATACTTTATAAATATACACTTTTCAAAAAATTCCACGGCCTCACTTGAATGATCGCACGAATTAAGTGACACGGTTGATAATAGTGTTAATCTTACATATAGCGTTAAGGATACAAAATCGGGTCAAAAGTAGACCCTAAGAGGGCTTTAAAAATGTTCAGTTTATCTTGAACAGCCTATAGTAGATTCCACGACGATAACAATGTACTCCTTCATGCTTTGGGTATGAAATTTAATTTGTTGGTACTAAATATTTCTGGAATATAATCTTGTGATGTCGGAGTGTTAATTGTAGCCTGCTCGTGATAGATCAGAGAAACTGATTTCAGACTCTAAGATCGTAAGCAGCTGCTTCCAGAAATAAACTAACCAGTAACATAACAACATGATCAGAAGTATGAACATTTTCTATAATATAATCATTTTATTGTGAAGATTTCAAGTGTATATGGAATATCAGACAATGCCTTCACGATTTTTTTTTTTTTTTTTTCAGAATGCGCTCTCTTGTCAAGGTTTCACACTGTTAAATATACTTCACGCAAGGCAGTGTCAGTTATTTTTATTATAAAAAAAAAGTCACACTAAGCTACTTCGACAAACGGGCGGGCAATATTATATCTTAGCGTGCAAAATGAAGAAGTATTTAATTACAATTGCTTTCGAGCCGGTATAAACGGGTGGTGGAATTACGCTGAGAACGCTAATAAAAAAAAATGAAATTTCACGGGATAGTCTAGAGATAAAAGAGTTTTTCAAGAATACCAAAGTGAAAAGTCGGAAATAATCGCCGGAGAATATAGGGAAACAGTATAAATGTATAACTCGAGTGTTTTAAAATGTTGATCTTTTCAGAAAATGTAGGTGTTTTTTTTTTTTTTTTTTTTTTGTAGGAAAGTGCATTATTACGTTATAATTCATTTAGTCGACTAAGTATTTCAAAATAAAGAATTCTCAAAACATTGCTTTATGGTTCACTTTGCTACAGTGATAGTGTAAACCATTACATTGGTATAAATTTACATAATCCTCTCTTTACTGTTGCGTACGTCTAACATACATATACACGTAAAATCCTTTTCATAATAATTACCGGCGTTCGCATCGAAGCAATTTTGTTAATAGCACAGGCGCCTTCAAGATGGCGTGAGACATGTCACGACGCATCCATCATGCTGAAATAGACTACCGCCAAAGAAAGAGATCTTAAATATACCACCGAGACAAGCATTCTACAGGGATAGTCTTATTACGTAAATTTGTCTTTTTTGCGCTCGTATAAATAAAATTTGAACCGCGCGAAAACCGTTGTGTGCTCCGTCACTGAAATTCATTCCATCATAAATATTCTGTTATTCACTGCCATCAGAGATATTCATTCCATCATAAATATTCTGTTATTCACTGCCATCAGAGATATTCGTTTACTAAGCCATGTAGAGAAGTCATGTGGGTGTGTTTTAGGTCTTGTGTTTTATCCATATTGTTTTACACACGTCTGTCAGTTACAGTGCATGAGCATGACATTCATTTGCCCGCACCACAGGGAGCTTATTAGACTACGTAAATTGAAAGTACATATCGAGGGCACCACAGCCGTTTGACGCGAACACTGTGAAATGAAAGACGCTTCTGCATATGATTGCGGAAGTGACTTGGGAACAACTCGGCATATGTCAGATGTCTGCTGCGAGTTTTTAAGGTAGTATTTTATTTACTTTGTGAAGTTAAACCACAACAGTTGAGTGGCTTATTCGGGTGTTTTTTTTTAAGTTGACGCCCTGAAACATCTAAATTTGTAGTTATAAATTTTTTTTTATGTAAATCTCGAGATTTTAACGTATAAAATGACTAATCGCTTGTACTGGCATCTCACAGATTGCTTTAGCGAGTCAATTAAGTTTGTTTACTAGTGATTTTATTCATCTGAGAGCAATGACATCCATTAAACTATTATGACCCAACATATTGCTTCGGAGTGCCAGAAATTTCTGTATGCACAATAAAAAAAAGGAATTTATATAGATTACAGATACTCTGTTAAATTTTTATGTGGCGACAAAATTACTGTGTTGTTTTTGATACTCCCCAATTTTGTAATCAGCGACAAACATTTCTGTAGTAACTTACAGAATAATTTCATAAATATAAGAAATGTGTACGGTCTGTTAGTTATTATTTCTTCATAACCTTAACCAAAACTTATCGAAGTTTCTGCGTAACATCTTGGCTTAGTTATACGGCCACACACGAACTCGTGTGAAAAACATAACTCTCTTCCGAATAGTGTGCATCAAATAGAAGAAGCCTACAGGGACATCGTGGAGAGGAGCTTTGATGTCCGAAGCCCGTTAAACGTTGTACCTGCCTCCAAAACTCGTCATGAAAGAGAAAAAGCTTGACTAAGACACACAACAGTTCTCAAATATAATACCGCTCCTTGAGTATTCTCTCTCCCGTTTATAAACTTCAGTAAAAAGATGGCTCGCTGTACTCTTATCGCTGAAAGAAATCTGAACATGCCCGTCTCTTTCTTTACATTTCGTGTTTCTGCGTTTGCAAGTATTGGCCGCCTACCGAGTGTTAGGTGATAGCTAGAGAACTACAAAATTCGCGTTATTATTTGGTATTAGGCTAAACTTCACAGTGCTGTATATAGGCTACTCGAGCCGGCGTCTGTTCTCCATTGGCTGCTACATAGATGTGAAGTCTCTCCTTTTTTGACTGGACTGCACGTGATTGGATTACACAATTGTGAAGTCTTCATTTACTGGCGCAGAGTTACCCAGGATGTGTCGGATGAAGTATGGTGCAATGACAAACTTATTGCAAATGTACAGGAAGCAACCTACAAGCACGTTATATTGTGAAAGCCCGAGCCAGTCATTTGGGGAGCGGGATTTCGTGTGTTCGTGTTATTCGTTAACATTGTTTTAAAACAAATACTTAATAAAATAAAATCATCTTCCAGCTCCTTTCCCAAAAGTTAGCCAGGTATATGTATTTTGCCCAATCCTGATGCTGAGATAGGTCGACGCCCCTGGACCAGACTTACAATGAATAAATGACCAATTGTGTAAACTGATAACAGTGTAATGTTACGTCACCAGAACTTTCTCCCCCGGCGTGAGTTTATAATATGCGAATATAGTCTATTCGCGGTTTATTTATTTTTTAAAAATCAAACCTTTGAAAAATCACCCCATGTACGACGTATTTGGTTATTTCCTAAATATGCCATGTGTAATAAGCATTTTATGCTTATGTTAATATAAAAGTACTTTACTTTTGGTTAAATTACACATTTATTTAAATCTACTTTATGCACATATTTTCATATTTTATTTGTAGTAAATGAATAAAAACAGGGGGGAAAAATGCATGTTGGTATTGCCTAGTAAGAAATAGTTCTTATGCAAAATAGTATTACACTGAGCGCGCACGAATGCGATGCGATGCTCAGTTGGTGTAATTTTTCAGACTCGTTTAACCTTTGTTTGCACTAGGCGGAGGAATATTCAGGAAGTAGGACATTAGCAGGGCTTCAGAAAAGTTGGAAGTGATTTTTAATGACCGTACCAAGTTTACTGTTTGAGGCATTTGAAGTGGTGACACCTTAGACTTAAGATGTGGCGTTACTGATTTCCGTATAACGCTGATTCACGAATTGTCTACACAGCTGTCACTATCACGTGTTCAAACATTTAACGTGTGTGTGTGTATATATATATATACACACACACACACACACACACATTATTTAGCGTATAGTCTGTTCACGGTCAATTGATCCCTTTTGAAATCAACCTTCGAAAAATATCACTGTCCTTACCAGCATACTACTATACATATTGTACGGGTATATTGACTAGTGTTAACCCAGTAAGTCTGTAGCAATGCAAGGAAAGTAGATTCGTGCATAAACGTTGAATTAAAAGTTTTATGTTAACCTTTGTGAATTCTGAAATAATTATTTTTTCTGTTTTGTATTATGCAAGTAAGTTTAGGAGTTAGCAGATTTGTAAAATACATATTTCTTTTTCTAATAATTCCGTTGTTCCAGTTGACGGACTCATGAATAAAGTGATCAGGCCCATGACAATGTTAATACTACTTATGGCGGAACATTGCACTATGTGCATACAAGTGGATGTTAAGCAGAGCTTTCAAAATTGATCATTGTCCCGTGAACAGCTTATAACTGGAATTATATCCTTGTCGCTTAAAAATTTAGTCAGGGAATGTGTGCTAATGTTTCAAAACACACGTGTGTGTGACCAATGTGTACAGACCTGCAAAAATCGCGTTATTTTCTGGCAACAGACTAGAATTCACCGTCCTGTACATATTCGAGTCAAGGCCATTTGTTTATTGGCTTCTGCAATAGTGAGGACACGGATTTCCTTTTGACTTGATTGGGCGTGATTGGGCCATCCTCTTGTTAGTTGTTTGCTATTGGTCCAAATGGGTTCAGGGCGTATCCAAACAAACAGTAATCCAAAGACAAACGAGACACGAAAGCACAAGTGTTTTAAGTCTAGTCTGTCTTTAAATAATAACGCGAATTTCACAGGTCTCTACCAATGGGACAATTTTACGAGTTCAATGACGTGTAGGTTAGACTCCACAATCCTGTGTGTACTCGAGCCTCAGATGTTCGATCACTGGCTGCTGCCTCGGAGAGTAGACAGCGTTACTCCACACATGACAGTATGGGATTCGCAACTTGTTTCCTTACAAGTCCGCTATTTGCTCAGAGTCGTCCAGGGCGTGTCTAATAAACTACGATCCAATTGCCAACTCAACTTCAGCGTACTAGTGTTTGGCGTCTACAGTGTCCTGAAATGAACTCGGGAAATGTTCCTATTCCTACCAATGGGCTAATCTTAATCGGAGCCACGTGGTTTCTTGACACTTCAGTGCTGCCTGGGGCTGTGATGATGTCCGACGTGCAGGTGGAGTACGTGCGTGTCTGAGCGCCCCCTGGGCCGTG
Organism: Dryococelus australis; assembly: GCA_029891345.1. Lineage (NCBI taxonomy): Eukaryota > Metazoa > Arthropoda > Insecta > Phasmatodea > Phasmatidae > Dryococelus > Dryococelus australis. The sequence continues at coordinate 76,109,490 of CM056996.1, forward strand.
CTTGTTACAGGACCTGCAGTCGGAGATCGAGACGCACCGCGATGTGTTCGCGTCGCTCAATGGCACGGGCCGCAAGCTGCTCAGCAGCCTGGCGTCCCAGGACGACGCCGTCATGCTGCAGCGCCGCCTCGACGAGATGAACCAGCGCTGGCACCACCTCAAGGCCAAGAGCATGGCCATCAGGTCAGTCAGCCTCTCTTACAATTAATACCACACATCGACACTATGTCTCATGTCATACAGTAACTCACTCATTTTTTATTATTCTTTCGTAACTATGTGCAGTTTAAAATGTCACTGAATGCCCAAGTGTTTTGCAAAATTAAGTATGCTTTGAAATGTTATTTTACTCTTTATTCCACGAGATCAGAGCTGTTCAAATGCAATGAAACCGAGGGCCGCGAATGTGTTAACCAGTCGAGTGGAGGGCCGCGCTCAGACGAAAGAGCTCAACTTGGCTGGTTAATGATTAAAAAAAACACTTATTACTGGTCTGTTAATGACAAACTGAAAGTAGCCATAATTTACAAAAAAAAAAAAAAATTACAAATCGGTAGAATTTTTGTAACTATAATAAAACTATCTTGTTATTTGGGGCACAACTCAAATTTTACCGAGTCTTGCATTGCAGCATGAGGTAGAAAATATGTGTGTTTTTTTAAGGAAGTTATAGACTCCCTCGAAAATTAGTGAGTAAAACGCTTTAACTCAAATATATTAGAAACTAGGAAGGATGAAAGGAATCGAATGTGGATAGTATATCACTGACATTAATAAAAGTGACTTCTGTAACTGTAAAATCAAACAACATCCCCCATTAGTAACAAAATGTGCAAGGGTTTCAATTATCACATCGCATTGATGTTGTATCCCTTAGCATTTATTGTAATTTCATTACAGATTATCAATCACCATTTCCACTTTAATCCTGTACGTTTCCGAAAATTCACGAAATGCTCAGGGTTACAACATTTAATGCGCTGCGATAATTGCAACCCTTACGTGTTGTGTTACTGGTGGGGGATGTTATTTGCACTTGCAGATTCAAAGGCTGCTCATCTTATGTCGATAATACACTGTCCACATTTGTCTTCTTTCATACCTAGTAATGCCTGATATTTCTTATTTAAAGCGTTTCATTTTCCCATTTTCGGATGTTCATAATTCCCCTAATAATAAATTTAGTCACTGAGCCGTACATACCTTTTCTACGTCATTTCTCACAAGGAATAATCTCCCAAACGTCATGCCGAAATTTAAAGAAACAAGCTATATATCTCATTCTTTCCCTAGCAGATCTATCACTTTTAATACTCATGAAAAAATAACATTTCATTTTGTAAAATTGTTATTACATGATGTCCCGAGTAGGCTGACACAATTCACAAGCAGTAACAGTGATCTCTTAACTTGATTCTTATTCTTTTTGAAAGTCATGCATAAATTTCAGATCTAGTCTATGGAATTAAAGTGATAGTTCCTATTTGTTTTCTTTCTATTTTTGCAGCATACTTTTACCTCGTATATTTTATTAACTCTTTACACTTATATTTCAGACCTTTGTTACTTCCTGATGAAGTTCTGAATATCCGTGAACATTTTTTTGCCTATCAGATGTACTATCATAATTTTCCGGGGTTTTTCTTTGAAATGGTGGGATTCAAGTGAAAACGTTTCCACAAAAATAGTTGGTTTAAATAGATACTGACTTTAAGACTTTTTTAAAACGTATAAGTGACTATACCAGCGTTGCCACTTATTTTTCATTTCGAAATTCCCTGACATTTCCCTGATTTCCTGACAAAAATAAATATTTTCCCTGACCTTTCGCTTAACAATTTTTATTGTCGCTTTGAATGTCGACTTAGGCTAGATATACGGCAAAGAATTTGCTATGAATATAGAAATACCCGACCGCCTGGTCTAAGTAATAAACAAATATTTGCAAGTGTGTAGTGAAATTTAAAACGTATAACTGGAGAATGGGGAGGCCTTTAAACACTACTACCTGAGCAGTCATCCGAAGAAATTTTCTGTAGTATCATACACCGCAAGCTGAAACACACTCACTTGCAACAAAAATTGATCACCGTGAATGAATCGCGGCAATACAACAACGGTTGCAACGCAGTATTGTCATATCCCGACATGCGCCCGATTTGCGTTTAAAGAGGCTTGCTTGCGCCGACGTACCACTAGAGGGCATACATGTCCCTACATAACTCATGGATGCAAGACAAGGAACGAGGCCTTAGTAGCAGTGTAAGCCATAAAACCAAGTCCAGTGAACATGCAGCATTCCCCGACAACGCATTCGACAAGCTTTAGCCGAGATGGATGAATTTGAGAGGCCGCATCGTCGTCCTCCGAGAGGCAGGTTGGATGTTTCGGCGCATTGCTCGCGACTTGAACGGCTTTTGCCTATACTGTGAGTAGGTATTTGACTTAAGGGGAAGAGGAAGGTACACACACTCGCCGAGAAGGCTCGGGTCGACGCTGGCAGACCACCAGCAGGGAGGATCGTTTCATCTTGCGACGTACCATCCAGGGACATGTCACGGCATCTGGGGATACGCCTGTGTCCAGCAGTGCCATATCCAGGCGGCTAGCAGAGCGGGATCGATACGATGGGAGCCTGTATTGAATTTTGGTACAGACTTCCCATCGGTAAAATTATAGGGCCACCTCTGAAAGTCCCTGAGGTACACGCAGCACTACGAGAACACTGCACGCCAGTTCAGAGGATAAACGATGCAGGCAGGTGGGACCGTTAATCACTCGGAACACTGATCCTGTCGGCGCACTCTCCACACGCATGCTGTCTCTCTCCGGGGAAAAAAAAAATTACGGCGAGTTAAATACTGTTCACGATAAAGTGAGTAATTTTTAAGGCCCTTCTAAGCTTTTCCTTTCATCCAATTTCCATCTTCCTGCTGCTTTTTAATATGAAAATTGCAATGTGACCAATAAACACAGTGTGTACATTTCACTACCATAAAAAATTAATGCCTGAGGCTGAAATAAGATATATTTATTAGTGGTAATGCCTGTTGGGAAGGCCTTAAAAAGTGCTGACTTTATCGTGAACATCCTATAGTAAAATTGGTAACGATGGATGGGAAGTAGTTCCGTATCTTAAGTCCAATCAAAAGTATGTAACCATTTGTGATAACTTAAATTATTACTTTCTTTTCCTGTTTTTTTAAATGCACGGAAGCGTAAAAATCAGCAGATTTGTTCAATGTTTACTTTTCTAATAATTTCACAGTTTCACTTGCACGACGCATTAATATAGTGATGAGGCCCATGACAATGTTAATCTTACATAAGGCGGAAGAATACATAACGTGCATACAAGTAGATCTTAAGCAGGGCTTTTAAAAGTTCTCATTTTATCGTGAATAACATGTACGTGGGAATGCCACTCGCAAGAAGGCCCAGATGTCACGAACAGGTTGGTTGTACTCCTGTAACGAGTCCCACGCCAGGTTACCTCGTTAGGAAAAGACGGGTAGCATAGTTTTTCCATAGTGGAAATGCTTGAGTGCGCACGTAGCAAGAAACGAAGGGTAGGAGGTGTTTTTCTTTAGTTCAAATACGTTCTTGTTGTAACATGCGCAAGAAAACAACGTAGGAGTCGCGCCTTAACTGCTCCGGCTAATTTTCGACTCGGTATTCAGGGTTACCAAGTTTGCGTTGGGTAAACGTAGGGTGGGGAGGCAGTCAAATGTTTACCACGTCTCGCAGAAGCTGTACAAGGCCTGGAATCTACAATGAGTCGTCCACAGCTGGAGAAATTTCTGGACCCCCGGACGAGGAAGGGGGTGCGGCGGCAGTGTGGAAACGAGAATGGTGAGGAGGGAGTAATCAGGATTGCGGAGCGGCAAAGGAAGGGAGAGGGCGTAGTAGGATCCGAGGAGCAAATATTTGGCCAGATGCCTGCATGCATGAGGCTTAAACACGGGACTGGAGTTAGTGTTACATCGTGTTCGGGGTTTCATTAGCCCCTTCTCCGTCGCACGCGCGGGGAAGGGGTGTCTTCGCGTCGTCTCTGTCTACTACACCAGCCTCGTGCCACCGTGGCAGACTTGTGGACGAGTGGTGGTGTTGGTTAGGGGGGAGGGGGGTTGGTTAGCAGTCTGCGAACGGCGCCACCAAATGCCTGGTGTTGGAAACCACCCTCCGCGCATCCCACCACCCCCTCCTACATCCGCAAATATGACACCCCCTGAACTTGGAGATCAGCGTGCAGGCATGCGGTCTATTTGCTCCTGCTTACTAAACTCACGGCATTACCGTGTTCCAGCACGAGAAATCGCAGTCACGGATGGTTTCTTAGGACACAGCAAATAGATGTGTTTTTGAAGTGTTATTTATTAAATCATACCGAGGTTTAAGCAGGAAATTTTCCTTTGCATTTGCATGCCACAAAATAAGGTGGCAACATCCTTGGACAAAATATACAACCAAAAATAAAAAGTTCTCATAAAATCTCTTTGTGGAAGTTGCAAATTTTTCTTCGTGTTCATATGCTATAGAAAATCGTAGGAGTCACGAATGTAATCGGGTATATGTATTCGTTTGAATTTAGTATTTCACCTATTCAGACAAGATGTACGTATTTATTACTCGTAGAAGAAATCATTTACACGGAATAAAAACTGATCCTTTTTTTTTTTTTTTTGTTTGAAAATACTGTGTACATGTCTGACAATATTTTAGTTACTAGCTGTCGTCTTTGTGTGAGGCTGTTTTACATTTGGCTGGGCCAGTGTAGATTCTGCTGCCAAACACAAAAGTCTCTGATTCGTTTGCAGTTAGTTAAGCCGTATCAAAAACAACCCCATCCTGTCACGCAAGCTATAAGAAACTACACCATTTTGAAACAGTCTAATTTTGTACATGATATATTATTGCGTTGTGTGACATTTTATGCCTACGTACGTTATTTTTGTAACTGGCGTGTTAAAAACGTTTGACGCCATTTATCTAATAATAACTTTGATGCGTTTTTTATAGTTATCTTAACAATTTAATGCTGGTAATAGAAGGTATAATGAACAAAATTAAAAACTTTATTGCAGGTGATCCACAAGTTGCATTTCAAAGAATCTTTTCGTGGCATTCTTATAATCGCAAACAAATTTTTTTCTTGAAAAATTTTGGGGGTATTCATGAAGTAATTGCATATATATATATATATATATATATATATATATATATATATATATATATATATATATATATATATATATATATATATACACATATATGTGTGTGTGTGTGTGTGTGTGCGTGTGTGTAGAGAGAGAGAGAGAGAGAGAGAGAGAGAGAGAGAGAGAGAGAGAGAGAGAGAGAGAGAGAGAGAGAGAGAGAGAGAAGAGAGAGAGAAATAGGGACACGACTGCTTGGGTCTGAGAAGGTGTGTGAATTGGCGGTCTTAAGTAAAGCAGCCAAATGTCGCAGTAAAAAGGCGGTGGCTCAGTTCCACAGTAAACAATTAATTGATCAAATTATGAAACGCGTCATAGTAAAGAATATCACAGACTTCAAAACTCTGTATCAGCCAGAGTGCACTGTCTCGCGAACACTTTCCACTTATTCTCAGTCTTGTAGGTGAAAATCAGACACTACAGCACCCCGATCATCCCCCCTCCCCTCCCAGCAACTGTCGCCAAGAAATTGCTTTTTACCACACACTCCAAAACTATATTCTTTGCGGTAGAATTCTATAGACCTATTTATACCTGCTCATCATTTCCACACTTACGTACATCCAAAGATGACCATATTCAACATATCGATAGAGGTTTCTTATATGTACAAAAATATATGTACATTGCAAACATGTGCATGCACATAGGTAAAGGCTGTTCACGATAAAGTGAGTGCTTTTGAAATCAATCTTAGAAAAATGTTACTGTCGCTACCTGTATATATTTTAACGGGTGAACTGAGCATGCGTCCAGTAAAGATGGTGACGAAAAATGGAAAGTAGTTCCATACCTTAACGTCGAATAAAAAGCGTCAGGTTACCATTTGTGATAACTTAAATTATTTCTTTCACTTCTTTTAACGCATTGAAGTGTAAAAAATGAGCAGATTCTTATTTTGTAATAATTTCACAGTTTCACTTGACCGACGCTTGACTAAAGTGACGAGGCCCAGGGCAGTGTTAATTTTTTAATAAAGTGGAAGAATACACAATGTGCTACAAGTAGATCTTAAGCAGGGCTTTCAAAATTGCTCATTTTACCGTGTACAATTAGAATGTGCATTTCTTAAACAAAGTTTTTATTTCAAATGGAACAGTGCCTATTCACATCAAGAAATCAAATTAGAATGTCAATGGTGTTCTTTGCAGGAGTCTAGTGCAAGTACTTTACTTGCTATCGTAATATGACAATGTTAAATACCAATATTTGTCTGCTCCATTTAACTGCTTGATTACTAGGCTATGATGTTTGTATGTTTACGTTTCTGTTTTAGTGTGTGTGCCATTTATTTTCACATCCCCTGTACAAACCGGAAAGGAAATTTGACGGATGATGGGTTTTCGGTGCAGTCCCCTTAAGGCCATATTACACGGTACCAGATTTCGTAAAGGCTTGTGCAAGGTCTGCCATAGCTGCCGTTATACCGGCCTGTACGGCACCCGCCATGGCATTTTTCTCCTGGCGCTGCCAGATTTCATTACAGGTTTGGTAATTGGACCTGTCCTATTTTCCGTGGTAGGTTCCATACCTGTTCTCGTACCTGGCCAATCACATTGCAGTTTCAGAGTGCAGGGCTCTCCCCGTGGCTACTACTTGAAACGAGTTGATGAAGAAACCGAAAAAATGAAGCCTCGATCTTAATTTTATATCCGTGAGGTTGAAACTCTTTCAAATAGATTTGAAATACGACGACGAATAATATTGTTTATGACAACTTTCAATTACTGCTTAAAACTGTTCTAAATACTTCAAAGATTACCTACTGTATGAAAAAATTAATTCAAACGCTTAAGATATCTATGGTATATAAATAATCGGAGCTATGAGTGAGCTAATAATACAGTGGTAACGTCGTGGGGTACGCTATGGACATGTAACTTTTGGGTGTGAGTTCGAAACCCCGCCGGACCCCAACTTTTTTTATCATTAATTTTTACATGCGGATATTATCCCGCTACGTAAACAAAAAACTATATTTTGAAACCAGTCAGTAATTTTCGTTAATATTAAAAATAACACACTCCTAAGTGAATTAACAACATTTTTCAAGAAAATGAATGAAACTATACTAGTAAACAATCAATTTATGTAAAAGGCGAACAGTAATACAGCAATATTAAGATGTGCTAGCTAGTATTTTTATGGACCTACGCAAGTTACTAACTGGTAGCAGTTCTACGAATGAGGTTTATATTTACTAAAAACCACACACTGCTCACCCACCGAGTGTGCTAAATGCTAGTACGCGAACGGCTGTCGTGTGATATTAATCTTCCATGGCGGCTTATATAGCAGCTGGTATGTCGGCTCATACACCAGGGCTTGTAGTAGCTTGTACAAGAACCAAATACTGCTGCAGGTATCGTGTAATATCCGCTTTAGAAGTAGCACAGGAAACCTGGTAATTACCAACGCATAATATAGTTACCACGCTTGAAATTATATGAAATAATTGAGCACTCAGTTGATGGAAGCATAACCTTGCATGTAGATATCGCCGTCCGAAAGAAATTTGGACATAACCTGACGCGAGGGAATTTTAACTAAGTTACGCGAATTGGTATAGGCCGGTTTAATTTGGCTGATTGTGGAATGCAGTGAATCTCCCTCGCAAATGCATTGCGCCCAGAAATATTAAGCAAATGTTGTCCAGTTTGTAGAATTAATTTTCTATTTACGATTTATATCTCTGTTGAACTTCAAGCTGTGTATTTGAAGCAGGCCTACACTGCTTATTTAAGATTATTTGAATGCAATTTCAAAGCACAGGATCAAACCACTGACAATTTTTTCTTTAATGTGTGGCTACAATTGCGGCCATGGCACCATATAACCCTGCTATAGCCGCGATGCATGCGCTCATCTTGATAATTAAACCCGACCTAAGGCGTAAAGGGCTTTGCCCTGAGCCGCATCTCATTCTCCAACCGTCTTAGCTACTAACAAGCATGCAGAAGGGCACACAGAACTGTCAAGGTGCTCACGTTGGCGTAGCGGGATTTAGGGGCTAGTCAAGAAAAAAAAATTGCGTTAGCCAACAGCATAGTTTCGGGTAGAAAATATTGTTATAGGCAATTCAGGGTAAAGTGAGCACTTTTGAAAGGCCTCTCATTTGGAATAATAGTCAATAAATGTATTTTATTTTAGCTTTAGACGTTAACTTCCGAGTGCGGTGGAATATACGCACTGTGTGTATTACTTGCACGACAATATTTATTTAAAAAGACGGTTGAATGATGAAAACGGTTGAAAGGAAAACGTAACTAGGACCTCAAAAGTGTTCACTTTACCGGGAACAACCTATACGTGCTCGCTTTTCTTGACCTGCCCCGCGCGAGCGAGTGGGAGAGGACAGCGAGTCACTAAGGGATGTTTGAAACACAGGCGAGCGATAACACTATCAGGGTTTTAGATTATAAAGAGTGCCGCCGCTCATTCTTCCGCCTGGCGCCGTGATAAGCCTTTCGCGGCTCGCTTGCTCCTGTTCTTTAGCAGACTGAATTTCTGTGTACTTATCTTAAGAATGTTCTGGTTTTGATCATCCTTGCCTCTCTCAGCGTGACTTGGGGTTCGGGGAATATTCCAGATCTTGGCTGCTTCTACTATAATAGCGCGTCGGGTCTCCGAGCCGGGAATTTATGAGAGTCGGGAGTCTGGGCGATTGTGCGACGTTAAGCAATAGACGACTAACCAGAAGAGCAACGAGTAGCGCCGGAAGTGACTAGCGGGAGGAAAATCTGCGACTGCGAGCATCAGTGCAGTGAAGGGTGCGATTGACAGGCTGGACTATTGGCTGGATGCGTGAGTGAAAGGCATTTAAAATGAAGGTAACATACAGACTCAACATGTGTTAATGACGAGTGTGAGTTAATTGCGCCGGTGAGAGCAAAGCTCCATCCCCCTCCGCAATGGGAAGGGGAAGCTGCGGATTCTGAAGCGGTATTGTCCTGGAAGTCTTTGTAGCTGGTCTGGAAGGGAGTGGAAGGGAAGAACACGGAAATAGTTTTAGACGAAGTAAGGAAGGGACAATGCGGTCCTCTGGGTTGCGTGTGTAGCTGCCGTCGCGGTCGGTGCCCTTGCTCTGGCTAGTTTGCTGGTGGGCCGGCTGGCTGAGGCGGTGGCGGCGGGGATGGCTCGGGGGAAATAACTGCTGATCCCTGGCCATGGTCATTCGTCATGGTGGACTGGTAAGACGTCCGGATGCCGGATATCTCCCAGAAAGCCATGGCGAAGGGCTGATGAGGAAGGCTCGCCAATCTCTGTTTACATAGATTCGGTAGAGACATTTGCTAGTAGTTTCGAAAATAGTTAAAACAAAAACCACCGGTGCCTGGACGAACAGCCGCCTTCCTGAACTCACGACATCAGAGTTCAGGACCCATTAGATTTGCTTTCATATCTCTTAAAAAATTATTTTCATAAAACGTAGATAGGTTTAAACTAGCAATAAATTATTAAATAACTTCCTTCAAAATTAACCCCCCCCCCAAATAAAACAAAATTTTAATTTAATTTAACTGATTATGTAGAGTTCACGACTTTTAATTGGGATCCATGTGGGGAGGGGGGATTAAAAAGATGTCCAACGATCCCCTTTTCGGTTACTACCCGATAAGAGAAATGAATATTGTTATATATAGGAAGTACATTAATTAACTTTAATTTTTAAAAATATAATAAGTGTTCAGTTATGGCCAATGGCCGAGCACTGATCCAATTTGTAATTTCTTTGTTGTTGTTATGAGTTAATTGGCTATAAACTAACACAGACATTGAGAAGGACTTTAATTAGAGTTGAGATAGACATTACATGCTGCGCTCATTGAGAAATTAAAATTTACAGTGGAGATAGTGCAAATAATAGCTGTGTGAATAAATTAAAATCAAATTTAGTCCTTTTATTTTTATTAAGACATCCATTTCTCACAAACACTTCATATAACAATATGGTATTTCCTCTTGGCTTGACTTAGAACTAAACCATCGCAGTAGTCTTCATACTTCCTGCAGACAGTCACCTTGTACGGAGTTCATTTAAGCAATTGTGTAGTAAATTGGGGATGATGTTTACTGGGCTTAACGCTTGACTTGTGTTGTACTATCGTGTAGTTGCTTATCAGTACGCATTGTAGAAATTACCCGTGTGTTTCTCTACCCGACTGATCCCTCCGATTCCCTACAGAAAGAATTTAATTTTACCCGAGACGCGCGCGCGTTCCTGCGGGAGTCTCGTGCATCATCTAGGGTTATCTGGACGTTAATTAAATTTTGTGTGCCACGGGCGAGGGGAAGAATCGTTATTTCCACGTCTGGACCGCTGGAGACAAAGAAACTGTGGTTTGGTGTAATGAGGCTTGTACAAGATAACGGTGAATGTATATCCGAAACCTTGAGTTTGAGAGAGTTCTCGAACTATGTACCACCAGGGGACGGGCCCGCGGAATCCGCGGGCAAGGCGACGACGGACAACTCAGGTAATTGTGATAATTACCGGATGTACTTTTATCGTACCTCAAATATGTACCATAATAGTAAAAGTTGGAATAAATATTTTTTTTTGTGGTATGTAATGTATGGGTTGGTAAAAAACACTTCGAGGTGCTCGCTCGCATCTCTCGACACTTGAAGCTGTGTGAATATTATGTTAACAATAAAATATGGTATATTATGTTACACCTGTATCTTTAAACCTTAGTAACTTTATAACCGTACGTCCGATGTCGACCCACGAAGGTTTTTCATAATATTGGCATGAAACTTCGGATTGCTCGCAGGTAGTAGAGATAATTATGGTACGCATTAAAAAGTTGATGTTAATATATCGGCGGCCATGGGACCCAGGGGAAATTTCATAGGTACGTTAGAATGCTCAAAGCATGCAGATACAACTATGGTATGTTTTTTTTTAAATTTAGTCTACAAACTTCGAAAGTTAAAAAATTATGGCACGCCATGCCGTAACTATGGTACGTGATGACATGGAATATAAACTAGTGTACGATAATTATGATATATCCTAACCCACCTTTTATGGTAAACACGAACCTTGGGGAGTCGGCAACCATAACTCGCCCCTTTCCACATGGGTTACTATCAAATCCCCCCCCCCCTAGGCCCGTTACACCCCTTCCCCCCCGTTTGGGCGTAAAGTGCTAGACAAGGCAAACTTTCGTTCTTCGTTAGTACCATGAACTTATTGGTTGAGGATCGGTGAGGTGTTCGACGGTTTTTCATTAAACCAGCCATAGGCATACTAGTATCCTATACGTAAAAAGGGTCTAACTTGCAAGCAGTTCGGACACCACAAATGGGAAGTATTGTTGGTGGGTACATTCAAGTGGCCAAGCGTATTAAAACTAGTACCCTATCCCGAATGGAGCGGGTTAGAGTACATGCAGTGGGGCCGCGGTGATTTAGTGGTTAGCCTACTCGCCTCCCACCATGGTGAACCGGGTTCGATTCCCAGAGGAGTCGTTTTCGGATTTTCGCATCTCGGAATCATGCTCGACGATGCTGCTGGTCGGCTAGTTTTCTCAGGGATCTCCCGTTTACATTGCTCTTTCATTCGGGCGCTGCTCCATACTCACCTCGCCTCGTGCGCATCGGCTCTAAAGACCTCGAATTCAAGAGCCGCCCAAATCTCTTCCACTCATTCTAGTACATACAGAGATAGATGTAACTCGGTCTTTCGTTTAATTAAGTTACGATGTGTGTAAAATAACAACACAATTGTAAACAATTACTTTATATTTCGGAATATTTAAATTTTCCCATTTCCATACGTAAAGTGGGCCTATGACCTTCATTACAGAATTTCGTCACCAAATTATTATTACAAACTGAAGCCGTCTTTGCTGTTTTAAGTTGTTGGAGAGTAAACACCGCTTGGTTACAGGAATTCTCACAGTCATTTATTTGTGTTGTAAAATGTAGTTTATATAATTTGATAGTGAACCGACTATATTTTACCCCAAATAAAACGTGGCATTTCAGTTGTTTCTCTTTTATTCTTGTTCATTCACTACAAAATAAAAAAAAATGGAAACGGAATTGTCACGAAAACGTTTTTATAATAAATAGAGGATATTCGCCGCTTGAGGACTGTCAATAAAAACGCGTAGTGCGTTTTAGCGACTGCTTGTCTGTAATAATTACTGTGTGCGGCTTTATATATATATATATATATATATATATATATATATATATATATATATATATATAAATAAACTTTTACAGCCCATGAAAAATAAGATACACTTTGACCTAATTTTGAGTGGTATTCTTAGTGAAGTCGGGCGTGAAAAAAGTAACTAATGAATAATGCGTAATTCTGACTGGGGAAATGCTTGAAATATAATAGTTTTTGTAAAAATATCTGTATGTAATTTACATTTCGAAAACAGTTTAAAGTTATTGCAACAGACCTGTACGTTAATCGTGGACAGAGTTTCAAATATTTTACTATTGTAACAGGTCTAAGTTTAATTTCCGATTAATTTGTTTTCTTTTGTTTTACCTCTTAAAATCTAACATTAAATTTTAATTTTACTGTTTTCTTTTAACTGTAAAGGTTTGTGCCAGTATGGATGTAAATTAATTATTGTTGTTATTGTAGTTATTCACGGTTATTCGTATATTTACTCACACCTACAAACGTAAAATTGTATTACTCTCATATTTGTTGAATCTTAAGTAACTTCATATTTATTGAACACTTAACAATTTAAGTAGTAATAGCCACAGTGGTCTGGCGTATATAAAGCGTGGTGGTTCACTACCCCCAAGGTTTTGTTGACAGTGTCTTTCTAGTGCTTTGCATGGACGAAAGGCGCATGAGACTTGCTGGTTCAACCACTGCGTATGTATGTGGACGTCTGGTCAGCAACGGGGTAGAAAACTACTCTAGCTTTAGGTAAAACAGACCCACTTGTGGCCGTGGAGTGCCGTAATTGTCATCATCATCTTCCTCATTACAGGTCGGCATAGCACTTTAATTTCTGGCTGCTTAACAGCAAGTTATTTTTGCCAGACAGTGCGTACACTCTTTCGACTTGTAGTTTGCGACCGTGATGTGTTGTATCTGAAGAGTGTAGTTATATAGGTGCTTATTGCTTATTATTGAGGTGTCGCCACATCAAGTGCGACAATGTAATCCGTCACCGATGGTTCTCTAGAGAAACTCTTGATAGCGATTGCCCACGTAATACTCTACTTTCGCGGCCCCCGCGCCCCTCGCAATTTTCTCTGCGGAGTGCTTAGCATCAGCATTAAAAAAAAAAAAAAAAAAGTAGACGAACGGTCGTGGCGGAAGAAGTTCAAGTGAAAGCGTCTCGAGGAAGAAATGAAAAGTAAAGAAAAATAAAAGAAGGCGTGTACTTTAATTCAGACCAGAAGACGTAGCTTCATGAAGCGTACACCCTTACACACACACACACTCTCTCACTGAAATTCGCGGCCCCCAAGAGCCTGAAGTTAAAGAATTCATCAAGGTGAGGCTTCTCCAGTCCAGATACGCGTGCATACCCAAGGCGCGGTGGGTTTAAGTGGAGGAGCGTAGGACGAAACGGGCCGAGGAGGAGGGGAGGTGGCAACCAGTACTAGGAAGTATCAAAGGGGACAAATTAAAATCCAATTTTCTCGAAGAAGCAGCGCGATAAAATGCAAATTCTCCACGGGAAGTGTTAACTCGACCTTATCTCCTTCCGGAGATGACAAAGAAATTTTTTTACTTTTCCTGCACGGTCCCTTGGAGATGAGAAAGTCGAAAAGGGAATTGCAGAATCTACGTTCCGTTCCAGCAGCATTTCGCCCGAAAGGATATGGCTGGAACTGTAAGTAAAAGGAAGAGGAGCGAAACCTTTGGGATTAATGTCATGGTTTTAATTAACGTTCATAAGCAAGTATGTGATAAAATAGACCGAATTGGTATGCAAAACAAGATATCTTACGAAACATTATAATAACGACTGCCAAGGTGCAGTGAAACTGCATTTAATCAGCTAACGTAACGTCTATACCACGAAGTAGAATACACTCGCTGGAACGGAAATTTACACTACTGAAATTAAAAAATTTGAAGCGTAAACTGTTTAAGTGGTATACATTTAGCTCTTCGGTAAGAATTTCTGCATACTAAATTTTGAATTATAGCTATAATGAAATAGGGAATTTCTTCCGTTAAGTTAATATAGCACTGGAATCTCTCTTGTGGGGGAACCCAGAAAAATCACTGATACGTATTCGCCGATCTTGTACTTGAAACCGTAAATTAAATTTTCATTCCAAACAACAGTACATTTATTCATATCTGTAGAATTTTATCTACCTTTAGCTCCTCAAAAATATTTCGGTCAGTTATATAATTTTTGTTAAAAATGTACATCATAATTGCCATAGACGAGTTCTTCAACCAACAAATACATGGTCATTTTCTCTCTCTCTCTCTCTCTCACACACACACACATACAGATAGAGAGGGAGATGGAGAGGGAGGGAGAGGGGCGGAGAGGGATGGATATATATATATATATATACTGTCGAGAACAATATATATATATATATATATATATATATATATATATATATATATATATATATATATATATATATTGTTCTCGACAGTAAGCTTTAGTACTTCTGATTTATTAATCAACATCCTTATAATTGTTTACTTGATTGCTGTAATAAATAATATTTTGTATTCAGCATATTCTAAGACATTATCATTCCCATAACATATGTAAAGCCTTTTTTTTTTTAATTAGGGGCGATTTACGTCGCTGTCATGAGAAAGAGTAAATTTCCTTGTCGCTTTAGATGGTGCGATATATTTGTGTGTGTGTGTGTACACGCACATTTATGAATTTGTATATATGTGTTGAGAGAGAGAAAGAAAGAGAGAAAAGAAAAAGAAAATAATAGAAAGGGAATGAGAGAGAGAGGTCAAGTAAGATACAAAGTTTAAAGTTTAAAACAATATTTTATAGTTTTCGTACTTTAGTGAACTGTAAATGTCGATATTGGTTATTTATAGCTAACGAATTATTCATGAAGTACGAGATCGTCTAATAGTGGATGCTCTCTGTAGCTCATGTTCCAATATTTCTTGTGACATTAATACATAAAAATTAAATTAACACTAATATAAACCGCGAAATGTGAATAAAACGTAAGTCTATTTTAATGTGACAAGAACACAGATTTACATACGTAGTCGTGGTTTGCTGACATTTACTGAACTCTAATGGGACCCAATTAGTACCAATATAAGATGCAAAGAAATTTTGTTTGGAAATCTGTATGCGGGTCGTAATTTATTAAACAAATCCTCTGGGAGTTTACTCGCAATTATTTAAGCACTCTCCTCCATTTTCATATTCCCGTATTTGCTGAAATATTTATCTATAATGTTTAAACACACGCCAAGATAAATGAAATAATATTGTAACCGACATTCACATGCAGTTTATAGCTTACACTTTCAGCATTATCAAGTATGATGCTTCGGCTGCCAGGAGTGAGATGACGTGGTCGAATGGTCGAAGATAAAAATAATCATTGAAAATGTTATTTTTTTAACCCACTAAAAATATAATTGTATGAAAAACGCAGTGTTTTTTTTTTTACAACAGCGTGGAACTTTTATTAATCTCTTGTGAGATATGTGACCTGAGGCGGCTCATGCATGCTTGCTGTTGTTGGTTGTTTCCGAGCCTGACTAGCAGCAAAAATTCACGTCGGATTTGTCAAGTTTGCATGTAGTAGCCAGCTTGCAGCTGTAACGCTTCAATTAAATGGTTGGTTTCAATAAAAATTGCAGTAAATCTTGCAATTCGAAATCCTATATGAAATTGTTTGTTTCAATCTAACTACTGATCAGTGTGTCGACTTTTTCTGTCTGACATTTACAAGTTGAGCTAAGATACTGTTTGTATCATATTTGCTGCCATTTCTATTTTCCACCAATAAATATGTTTTACTGCAGCCTCAGACACAAACTTTTGAGAGTGGTGAAAGTACGCGCCGTATGTATTAGTCGGTGACAATGCTGATATTAAAAAATGGCTTAAATATAAAAACTGGCTTGAATGAAAAATTTGGAAGGGCCTAAAAAAAGTGCTCACTTTACCGTGAACGGCCTATATGTAGATTGCAGGTGGACCGCGTCGAGTGGACGGGTATTGGGCGGTTGTGCTTCAGCAATGTGCCATGCACTTTTGCCCTGCAGATACGTTTTATGTGAAGAAAAAAAGTATGTAGAACTTTCCAGTCGCGTATAAAATTATCCTTTTAGGTTTTGCAATATACTTTTTTTTTCTCGGGGCTGTACTGATATCGGTATGCAGGTAATTTACCGAGAATAGTAAACTTTATTTACGAGACCACGGAATATAGACTGTTCGCGGTTTCTTCACACTTTTTCAATTAAACCTTTGAAAAATCACCCCATGTATGATGTGTTTGGTTGTTTCCTAAATGTGTTATGTATCGTATGCGTTTTACTTCTGTTGACATAAATGTATGTTATTTTTGCTAAACTTGAACTTTTACTTATATTTTATTTATAAATTATAATATTTTATTTTAAATTCAGATGAATAAAAACAGTGAGAAAATAAATATGTTGGTAATGCCTAGTAATAAATAGTTCTCATGCAAAATGACAGTGTGCGTGCGAATGCGGTGCGTTTTTCCTTTGGTATAATTTTCCAGACTTAGTTAAGCTTAGTTTGCAGGAGGCGGATGAATATCCTGGAAGTAGAACTTTAGCAGGGCTTCAGAAAAGTTTGGCGTTACCTTGGATGGACTGTAGCGTCAACGGCGCGTGATCACACAAGTAATGGATTTGCCTCATTTCAAGCAGTTTTCTGTCGCGTACTGTGCAGACCATGTAACACCCATGCAGATAGGGTTTTTATGCGTATAATTAACTTATATTATTTTTCCTGTTCTTATTGCTACACATACTCTCATGCAAGAGTTAATGTGATATTTTTAACACATGTCACTTATATGATTTTAACTGCCTACGTAAATTTTATTTATTTTTATTAATGTTATTTCTCATAACACGTAAGATTTAAAAAAAAAAAATTAGATGTATGGTGGCAATAATATTTATGTGTAATTTTGATAGGCTAGTTCATTTTTCATTGTGTATTTATTTTTATACGTTTAATATTTATTTTTGGCGTGATCTCAATTTTGTAAGTCTTTCTACATTTTATTGTATTATATCTCAGTTTCTAGAACACGTATTCTTTGGTTTTTCTTCATTTAGATCGTTAGAAGTGGGTAACGTGGGTGGTTTAAATAGTTTTGATACCCATTGGCCCGCAGGTTTAAATTCTGATTGTTGATTGGCTGGCGCTATAGGCCCCCTTAAGCTAGCGTCAGCCTGCAGAGACTAACGTTCTCTTCGCTAGCAACCTCGGACGCGGACGACTTCAGACGTAGGGCAGGACCTCCCGTCTGAAGTGGACGGAGAGGTAGGATTTTTAAATTAGTTTTAGAGTGTGTAGACGTGTCCCTGGCCCAACTTTTAAGTAAATTTGTAACCAGCAATGGAGTTTGTGTCAATGGTCACCCATTCACGAGGTTAGGTGGTCAGGAGCTAGATAGTTTTTAACACGCCGTCTACGTACGTGTAGAGTGGAGCTCCACGTATCTCCACCTTAATCCTGCTACGCCGAATCCTGCAAGAGCATACTACCTTCAATCCGCTTGATGATTAACAGATAAGTCCTACAAAAAGATCTGACATTTTCATCTGGACCTAATTTTATTTACAGTTTGATTCAGCTCTATGTCCGTTAGCATCAGTACACAAGTGACGCCATCTTGACTTTTATAAGTACGTATATTTCCAGCACACATACGCACACTGCAAAACCTGTGATAAGAGTAATTTCTACCTGAGCTAGGCTGTTTAGTGAGAGCACAATTCATTTTAACGTAATAATTACTACAGAGAACAGTTTAATTGATTCGATTTTGAAACCAGTATATTCGGACTCTGGCAAGCTATATCACGTAACTGTAAAAGGGTTCAAGTAGGCTAGACATGGCCACTTTTAGCGTTGGTGGAATAGTATGTCGTCTTTATAGCTTTTCTCATATTACCATCAGGGTTTTTAATTATTTATGTTTTAAACAATTACAATTAAAAAAAAAGGAAATGAAAAGTAAAATAAAAGAAATTTATCCATAGGGCGTATCTGTTTTGTCGTTTTCTGTACTGTAGTGTCAAGTTAACCTATTTCTTACCCAGGGTCTTACATATGTGTTTACTAGAGTTTTCAATTGTCTGCCTTATTTTTACGTACGTACATAAATGGTGTACGTGTCAAATGCTAGTTTCTAGAGGGTGCTAATGGTAATAAATTTGTTCCTCCCTCTTCCGGCCCAGGACTGCACCGGGAAATTATACAGAGGCAGCCTAGGTAAGATCACATCCTTTCCCACTGATTTATTGCAAGTCAGCTGTGTAGCCTGGTCACTCAAGTGTTATATGTGTTGTCCCATTGTTGCGTATGCTAATTCTACACCATACACAGCATATACCTATTTGAATATAAGATGATTATATCTCATATTGGCTATCGCAACGAGGAGGCCTTGTGTGTGTTCTTCACAGCTCCCTACACACTATATTACATGTTTATATGAAATATAAGCTATATTTCAACCATTAAAGTCGTTTCCTGTGCAGCATACCATACATAAGACACTGAGGCTAAGAGTTGAGTGAAGAATGAACACTTATAGTAGTGCTTTCACTTGAAACACTGGCTTTTCAGACAAGGCCGTCGAAAAATATAATCACTCAATCTTTAATTCGTATAGTTTAACAACTATACTATAATCCATTCACGGTCACTTCCAACTTTCCTGACGCCGTGCTAAAGTTCTACTTCCAGGATATTCCTCCGCCTTATTTAAAGAGCGCTTAACCGAGAAAATTAAAACCAAAGAGACAGAGCACAGTATCTGTGAACACTCATTGTAATAATATAGTGCATAAGAACTATTTATTACTAGGTACTACCCACACTCCTATTTTCTCCCTCGATTTTTCATAATAATTATAAATAAAATTCTGTAATGTACAGATAAAGTATAAGTAATTAAAAATAAGGTACGTTTATTGTCAACACAAGGATTATGTTACATTATATATTTAGTAATCATCCTAGCACGTCATACATGGGGTGATTTTTCAGAGGTGTGATTCAAAAAGTGTGAAGAAACTGTGAGTAACATATAGGAACAAATTCCGTTTAGTTATTCCACTCTCACTAATTGCAACAAAAACATGGCTTTTATTGACCACGCTCGTGGCGGCAGATGACATGTGTTAACTCCCACCTCCTGCTCGTTTTGTCTCGTCATTCCTCGTATGTCAGTGTGGCGTCGTCTGCGACACGATACGGAGTTTTATCAGCAGCGCTTCAGGCGTTTCTAAACGTTCTGCGAGGGACTTCGATGCCCGAAACATCTGAGAGAACCTTCTGAGTCGAAACTGTGGAGTAGCAAAGTTGTAGAGAGCATTTTGGGGACTTAAAAAAGACGAACTGAGCATCATATTTAGCTGTGTTCTAAACTTGGTGTCCTTGGTGTCGTGCGTGACTTGTGCGCGCGGGTGTACGACTTACATGGCAGTATTTAACCCTTTTCTGGCACACTTTAATATACAGGTTCAGGTGTAGTAAACAAAAAAAATTTATGATGTGTGTTGTACTTAAGTTGACACAACACTTTTTCCGTTGTCACAGCCAATGAGCTGTTGTCCATATGTTTGGCTACAATTATATGAACCAATTACGACCAAGACCGAGTAACACGGTTTGCGAATCATTTACCCACAGGTGAGATCATTGCCAATCAAGTTTCGCAGTGTGCAGTACAGACCAAAAATTATATACATGCGCGTAATGTACACAAATGTGTACTCTGGGTCTGAAAGGGTTAAGGTGGTTACAGGGCGTCCGTATGAAAATACGAATAAAGGCAGTTTGAGTGATGAATAAGCAACCTATTATTAGCCTACATTCCTAAGAAAAGATTATCTTACAAGTTCACTTCTTAACGTGCTTACTTGCATATTTGTGTGTGTACGTGTGAATGTGTGGCCTTTTAAATCTTTTGAAACTGTTCACCGGATATGATCAAACTAGCACATCTACAATACTTATAGTAAGGACTCCTGACTCCCATACTTTTCTACCATTACGGATGCTTATTTTCGAAATGGTCGCATTTAAAATTTTGGGTGCCGTGTCTTAACTCAGGAACCGCTCAACCGATTTGAACAAAATTTGGTATGTTAACAGTTGACATAATCAAATTTTAAATCCAGGGACAGGTATCTTCTTTAGTCGATCGTTTTTCGAAATAGCACCACGTAAAAGGGTAAAGCTCTTGTGTCATACCTTGAGAACCGCTCAACAGGCTACCTCAAATTTGTCATTCTCATTAGAGCTACGATAAGTCACCTTAAACATATTATGTTTTTGGTATATCAGACCCTTAATCTCGAAATGGTAGCCACCGAAGTATTTATGTTAGTAGGCCTTTTGTACAAAGTGATTACACATGTTTCAAACAATTGCATATGTTAGTAGTCCCCATGTAGGCATTAAATTAATTTATTCCTAGATTTTGCCCCTGCTATTTCGTAATACAGAGCCATCTGGAATATTTTTTTTTTGTTATGAATTTCAAAACTAGCGAAACGAATACAAACAAATTTGACGTACAAGTTATGCATTCACAGATATCTTCAAAACATAGCGTAAAATGGAGGCGTCAATTATTTTCGAAATGTATGTCTTATTACAATTTGTGCAGCATATAATATGTCTTTTACAAGTAAGCCGAATTGAACCCATCTCAGCGTGTTAGTAGCTTTCATTTTGTGCATAAAATTCACCAACTGATAACTTTATTTTTGGTGTTTTGTTAAATTATGTCACGTGAAATGTAAATTTAAGTACTTTAAGTTACTTCTAAACGAACCCCCATCACAATTTGCAAGAAAACAATTCTATGAAAGGCTACGTAAAAATGTTTATGAAGTAGTCTATTATTTTCAAAGCAGCTGTGTTATTCTTGCATAGTTAAATGCCATGTCTTAGGTACCATTAAACCAGTTAATCTTAGAGTTGTAAACTACCCACTTTGTGCACTAATGACACTAAGTATTTCGCCTTTTTGCGAAGTATTAGTACCAAAAAAAGTTTTGTTTTACGTAATTTTACACCGTGTCCCAGGAACTACTTGACCTATAACCGTCAAATTTCGTGGAAAATTATTTTTGCTCAAAGATTTTTAACCTACTGAGAGTACTTCATCAGGGTTCCTTGTATTCTTCTGTAGAGAAAGGAGGCTATTTAATTAAATAAAAAATGTCTCATTTTGCTATCGAATCGAGATAATTTTTTCATAGCAATGCGCTATTAAAAGTGACGTACTGTGGCATTGTCACCGACATCTGTTGATTGGTGTTAAAGTAAACTAGGTATTTTAATTGAACTCTTTTGCATAATTAAAATTACATGCTACTTCATATTAAGAATACACTCGCAGCTGTCCATGCCACTAAACTATATACACAAACTGAATATAAAAATACGGTAAGTTTAGAGGCAGTTTTCATATACACCCAAAATACAAATTTTATACCGTTGTACTTTTTTTATGATGCCGATTTTCTGTTGTTGTTTTCTCCCCTTCTAGCTGTGCGTGGATTACGGAGCGGCCCGTATTTACCCAACATGTATTCAAAACTTAACGATTACGGCATGCAAAAATCTTGCTTCAGAGCAGCAAAATAAATGTGGTTACGGGTACAATTTATTTTTCAAAATTGGTTACAGATATGGCTATGTATGGAATCAACGGATACTCTCTTGCAGTTAGCTTCCCGACTCATCAGGCCGGTCTCTATACTAAAGGTTGTTCACGATCAAGTGATCACTTTTGAAATCCGCCTTAGAAAAATGTCACTGCCTCTACCTGCATATATTTTAACGGGTGCCCTGAGTGACATACGCCCAGTAAAGTTGGTAACGATGGGTGGGAAGTAGTTCCCTACTTTAACGTCGAAGAAAAAGTATTAAGTAAAAATTTCGGATAATTTAAATGATTTCTTTCGCATCTATATATATATATATATAAACTGTAAAATTATATATATATATATATATATATATATATATATATATATATATATATATATATATATATATATATATATATATAATTTTACAGTTTCACTTGACCGACGCATGAATAAAGTGACGAGGCCCTTTAACTCCAGCGACAGACATCAGACCTAAAGTCGTTTAGCCTACAGTCACTTCACCTGAACGGCATCATTACTTACTGCCACTAGACCTAAACTCATTTTGCCGATAGTTAGGACAACCGACTTAGGTCTACTGCCTGCTACCCGCTCGGTTTCAGCCGGCAGCTGAAGCAATCCTTAGCTGCTTCCCATGCGAGCCCATGCCTCACGGGCACGCACCCATGTGAGTTAGAAGGGAGGAGGGGGGGAGTTGCGTCGCGACCGCCGGGGTTTCATACCAACTGCGCGGAGGCGCCTCGCGATGCGAGCAGTTTGTAACCGGTGATGTATCGCCGTTATTATTCCCAGCGCGTCGCTGTGCTCGCCCCCGTAAAAAAAAAAAAAAAAAAAAAGAAGCAGGGTGTGTTGCGCGGGCTGGGTCACGATTCAGTTCTGTTTTTACCCCCGCTGCTACCCTTCTACCGCCCTTACAACCACGTGCATCACTCCGCCGCCGGAGTGATGGATCTGGGTTGTCTCACGTCTCGCTAATAGCTCTTTCTCACAGGCGTCTTGTAGGTCTCCTTGGAGCGTGTCCTCAAAAGCCTCGGTATTTCTTATTTCCTCGGGGAGTCGGTATTTGCGCACGAACGAGAATTTTTTTACTGTCTTTTTATTCTTCCATTATTTTCTCCTCCTTGGTGCGGTCGGTTAAGTCCCCTGCGCGTTGGAGGACTTGTTGGTTTTATATGCCCCTTCGTGCACTGACTTACAGCCCCATTATTACGAGTTAACGAAAAAAATGAGTGTCTACCTTCGTTTTATATACAGTAACTTGTGCGTTGGCTCTGACGTCATTTTTCACTTTAAACGAAAGCCTTATTTGTGAGTCCAGCAAGGCGAACTGGGTACATTTCCCTAATAAGTAATAGTTCCTAACATAATAGCTTTAAACTATGTCGAATGCCATTTTTCGCAGTTGCGCCATTACAAGTTTTATGGTATTTTGAAGTACCTCAGGAACAACCACTGGACCGATTTGAAGTCAATTGGATGTGATTACAGTTACGTATGAGTGCATTGAGTTTGTTAATTAACAGCATCTTCTTTTCATTGTTTGGAAAGGTAGTGCCTGAAAAAAAAAAATTCAGCTTTAATTGTACCTTTTCCGTTTAATATTGAAATTTACGTAAAATACAATCAACATTAAAGGAATTTAAAAAATGGTCCGTATTCAAGATTGAAGAATTATAAATATTTCGTGCGAGCGCCCTTTGTATAGAACCGTTGACTGGATTTCAACCAAACTTTAAATGTTGCCAATAAACCTAGAGTGAGATTATTACACTTTATTAATTCCAAATCGAGAATGTTTTCAGGTGTTTAACTATCATTAAGTAGAAGAGTAAAATAAAAGCGATTGACAGTCAAGGGAAAAGTTTGTGAGGTTAATTTTTATATAATTTTATGTGGAGGAGTTAGGTCTTAAACAAAGGTTTTTTTCTATCACATTTAATTGTCAAATTATTGAAATACATATATTTACGTGAAATAAGTCGTAAAACCTGAGGTAACAGACAAATTCAAAACTATGAAGCTCTGGACTAAGCTGTGGGGCAAACAATCGGCCTATCCATATAAAGATATTATAAATAACACGTGCACGCACAATATTCGCAACTCACGCATTAAAAAAATTGTTCATGTACTTTTTTCTTACAAGCTTATTGTTATTTTGAATTAATATAATTCCAGACTGAGTGTGTCCGGCCGTGTTGCAGCATGCCTGGCACGCGTTCGGGAGCCCATGTGTTTAATCTTTGCCAGTATGTCGGAGCAGTTCATGGAATGAGTCCAACCGTGCGAAATGGGTTGTGGTGTTGACCGAACGGACGTGCAGTGCAGTTCATCAGTCTTTTCTCATCACAATCCTCCCCCCCCCCCCCCAACTGCCATTATCCGTTTTGTGCTTCAGACAAGGCTCTTTTAACATCGACTGCCCCTACCCCTTTATCCCGTCTTCTCTCCCTCCGTTCTTCACAGGCTTGATGAAGTTTAGTTCGAACAAGCACTACGCGAAACCGTGTACCTGATTATAGACGGGCCCACAATATGGCGCACAGTTAACGTTTATTGTGCTCAGGTTGGCAAGCTCAATTCTTTAGTTTCGAAACTGGTAGAAGTTTTCGCCACCATGTTTCACGGATGTCGCATGTGTGCAGGATTTTTAGTTTTGTATGTAAGTAAATGGGATGATTTCAATATTCTTCAAATAAATATTATTGTTTATACAGTTTATTCGCGGTTTCTTCGCCCTTTTTAAATCAAACCTTTGAAAAATAACCCCATGCATGCCGTATTTAGTTATTTTCTCAATATGCCATGAATCGCAAGCGTTTTATACCTCTGTTAGTATAAAACTATCTTATTTTTGGTAAGATTGAAGTTTCGCGTTTATTTTATTTATAAATTACAATGTTTCAATTATAAATAATTTGAATAAAAACAGTTAGAAAACATATGTATTGATAACGCCTAGTGAAAAATAGTTCTTATACGATATACTGTTACTCTGAGTGCGCACGAATTCGGTGCGTTGTCTTTTGGTGTAGTTTGCTAGACTTCGTTAGGATTAGTTTGTACGAGGCGGAGGAATAATCTGGAAGAAGAACTTTAGCAAGGCTTCACAAAAGGTAGAAATAACCCCGGACGGATTATATATACCCTTCTTATTTCTATTGTGTTAGAACCCATGTAAAGAATGCAGTTTGTCCGCGTTAGAATGGAAATACAACGAAGTATACCCACATGTTTAATATTCTGTCGTAAAACTGGGTTTAGCAAACCATTGGCCTACACGATTATTTATTCAAATATAACAATTGAATATAATCTCTAGAGCTTTCCGGCAAGGTTTTTTATTGAGGGAAAAGAGGAAAGTACAAAGTTCCTTTGAATGACAGCTATATTTATTTCGCGCATAAATACGTAATTTTTTCCATATAAATAAGCTTGTTTATGAATGCCCACTGCCAAACACAGGTGAATTTTTTATTGTTTGCTCTCGTAAACACAATTGGAAGGCGTGAATAATAGGTACGAAGTCAAGTCGATACCTAAGATTTTTGCTGGGGCATCACTGTTTGAGCCAAACACGAATTTCACACACAAATATAGGCTGTTTACGGTGAAATGAGCACTTTTGAATGCTCTGCTTAAGATCGACTTGTATACACGTTGCGTATTTTTCCGCCATATGTAAAATTAACATTGCCACATGCCTCATCACTTTATTCATGTGTCGGTGAAATGAAACTGTGAAATTATTAAGAATGTAAATACTTTACAAATATGCTCATTTTTACACTTTGATGCTTTAAAAAAACAGAAAGCGAAAGAAATAATTTTAAGTTATCACAGCTGGTTACCCGACACTTTATATTCAACGTTAAGGTATAGAACTACTTTCCATGCATCGTTACCAGCTTTACTGGGCGAATGTCACTCAGTGCGCCCGTTAAAATATATGTATGCAGTGGCAGTGAATTTTTTTATAAGGTTCATTTCTAAAGTGCTCGCTTTATCGTGAACGGCATTTAAATATAATTTCTCCATATATCGCCAGATTAAAAGCGACTCTTTGGAACACCAGCGCACCTAGCAGCGGAAATTTTCCAAGCTCTCGCATAAGAGAACTCGTTTTGTTCCTAACCTGAGTGGAACGAACCTTAGCAGATGAAAGCCTCTGGATTCGCATTCGATTCCCCGTGTCTCCCGGAAATCACTCCAGGGGAACTAACATAGTGATGGGATGACTCCGTCCCCGTGGCTGCTTCTCCAAGTAACTTGGTCCGGCTCTAATGACCTCGCTGTCGACGAGATGTTTGTGCTCGGCTTCACCTATCATACACGCAGGAACTCTTAGTTTTCGTGTCGTAATTCCAGTTTCCGAGGTATTATTGCAAATGTTTGATTGTAAAACATTTACGATTTACTAGTTGTTGAATACTTTTGTAAAGATTTTTCACGATAAAGTGAGCACTTTAAAAATTAACCTTAGAAGAAAAAAAGTCACTGCCCCTGCCTGCATAATTTTAACGGGCGCACTGAGTGACATACGCCCAGTAAAGTTGGTAACGATGGCTGGAAAGTAGTTCCATATTTTAACGTCGAATAATAAGTGTTAGGTAATCATTTGTGATAGCATAAAGTTATTTCTTGCGCTTTCTGTTTTTTTAATGCATCGAAGTGTAACAATAAGCAGTTCTGTAAAGTAATTACTTTCTCAATAATTTCACAGTTTCACTTGGCCGATGCATGAATAAAATGATGAGGCCCATAGCAATATTACATTTACATAAAGCGGAGAAATACACAACGTGCTCACAAATAGATAATAAACAGGGTTTTCTCATTTTACCGTTAACGGCCTATATCTAATTTTCACTGTGTGCTATTCCTTGCTTGCAAAAAGGCAGGAATTTATTAATAAAATACAAATATATTCCTGATTTTTACAACTAGCAGATAACACACAATTAAAACCAAGCAAAAAAATACTAAACTCGTTAAATATAAATTTTGTATACTCGTACATTGCCAGTAATTAGGCTATTCTGAGTCCGAAATTACGACGCGAAAACGAATAAATTCTGCAAAATATTTTAGTAAAGTCGACCCTTAAGACCTACATAATGTGTATTGCCGCTACAGAAAAAACGGCGTTCGCGAGCTTAAATGGAGTTCTTTTTTCGCTGCTTCCTCCCTCCCCCCCCCGGCTTCTTTAAGGGCCACGGTGGTTGAGCGGTTAGCCTGCTCGCCTCCCACCACGACGAACCGGGTTCGATCCCCGGACGGGTCACTCCCGGATCTTCGCATGTGGAAATCGTGTCCGACGATGCCGCTGGTCGGCGGGTTTTCTCTGCGATCTCCCGTTTCCCACGTCTCTTCATTCCAGCGCTGCTCCACACTCACGTCACTTCACCCTCATCGGCTCTCAAGACCTCGCTGTTAAGTGCCGCCCACATCTCATCACTCACTCACTCACTCATTCCTCCCCCAAACCCTTCTGAAATCCTTCTCCCTGGCTCCTCCAAAACTTTGGGAAGGAACAGGATATCCTCGGCGAGAAGTGGCGAAGTATGTATATGCGTGTGTGTGTGTGTGTGTACGTGAGATGGAAGGGTGTAAGAGGTGGTGGTGAAGGAAGAAATCTTCCTCTCCTCGTATGGCCACGTCAGAAATCTCCATCACAAATGTGGTCGTCCCGGTTCTCTCAGCGAAACATTTAGAATGAACTGGGTTTTCGGGGGGTATTTCCGGCTGCTGCACGAAGAGAAAACTTGGCTCAAATGTTCCTTCAACTTTCTTCCGCAGCTGAACACCGGGGAAATTTTCTCTCGGCGTTGTGCACCCGTGACTGGGGTTTCAAACCCTCGAGATAACGAAAGCTCTTAGGGTTCGTCTTGAGTGACCTATTTTCTGTCATGTTCCTACATTTACTTGCAATAATATGTGGGGTAATGTGAAATCTGTGGGTTAATGTAGTTTTTTATGTAATTGATGTTTACAGTTCCCATCAAAGATTGAAATTCCTATGGCCCTACATCACTGCTATCAGAAACATATGCAGTTTCTCTTGACGTATTATATTCAATATTATTAATTAATGAATTAAGGGAGTATTTTTATGCTTGTTTCTTGATGTTTGCAATAATGTTGTATTTTGTACCGCTTCTCGTATATAAATCCTAAGTCTATTTTTACTTAATTTTCTATAATTTATTCGTAGAAATATATCGAACTTGCTATGAAGTTTTCTTCTGCATTAAACAATAGCCTGACGTGATCGAAAATGTCTTTGCTTCTTTGCAGCAGCTTGGTGGATCGGAAAAGAATATGTAGGGTGTTAAAGGCGCTAACAGTTAGATTGGGCTATAATGATGATTGGTTTACCGGATCATTGGTATCCGATTTGGCGAGTGCAATAATTGAATAATGGAGGGGAAAAGATGCCTGTAAAAAAAAAAAGAAGCAGTCGCTGGCAGAGAGCACAAAATAAAGTGCGTGTGCGTGAGAGAAAGATAGAGGCAGTTTATCAATGCAGGCTTTCTGTACGCTTGTGCAGTTGTCTTCTTTTAAAAGGGCGAGATGTTCGGAGCAATATTATTTATGCACTGTATACTAATGTAGATCTTTCATAAAACAGTGGATTTAACGGGTACAGTAATCCCTTAAGGCTGTTCAAGAGGCTCAATTTTGTAGGAATATTTATGGTTTCGTGATGTTATATAGCTAATAGGTCTATAATACTAATGCATAAAAAAATTACCTATAATTTTTTTTGCACAAGTGTGAGAATGTTAACTAAAAAACTCGATTCATACAAATTTTATAAAGTTTTTTTTTACACAAACTTTGGTTTTAGCGAAAGTATTTATTGAACACACATGTGGTATATTACAGTTTGTTTGAAATCCGACAGTTGGTCCACCTGCAACAAGGATTTAACTTCCGGCTATTTTTATTTTAAATTTTATATCGAAGATTACAACTGAAATACGGGTGAACCGAACAACAAATTTCCAAGAAACATTTTTTACCACGTTCTAATAACAAGACCAATTATTTTGAGCTGTAGCATAGCGTAGTGACAAACCCCCCCCCCCCCCATTTTGAAATTTGTTCGAATATATATATAAATTTAAAACCCCTATAACTCATTTAATTATTTTTTGAAATTTAATTTTCCTCCGCTGCCATTATTTTTCAGACTATCATTTCATACCACAACGAAAAGGATATAATATGCTTAATATGAAAAAATAGTAATGTGAATGCTCTTAAACCTCTGTTGTCTCTATGTGTAGGTATATCGAGGTCACCGGCGTGTGGTGAACTGTCGCAAGGTGAGCTGTGTTTTGCTCTGTGCTGTACCTAATTGCTTGCTAGTTTGTCACATCGGCCTTTTAAACGTAGTAGTGCAGTTGACGCCACCGCTCTCTCGTGAGTGGCCGCAATACATTCTGTTTCTCCCGGCCCCGCTCTGGTTACTGGTTCCTGCTGCGTATGCCGAGAGGGTACAGCTCTGAGCAAGCACCAGCTTACCTTGCAACACTTCACCACACGCCACTGATCCAGGTTTAAACGTTTGAACATCTTTGCCTTCACTTTATTTGATTTTGGGGTTATAAAGACACTTCAATAAAGAAAAATATATTATTTTAACCCAAGAATTGTGGACTACTGAGTAAAATTTCATGCGTGTTAAAAATAAATTATTACTCTGTTCATAAGGTGAGGCTACTGTAACGAGCTGTATCGTGTCTAGAAGGAGGAGCTGCAATCGTCTAGGGCCTAGGCAGAAGTAACTCTTGTTCACTCACTTGTATACACTATACTCTGTACGCTTTAGAGTTAAAAGAATTGTGTAAGGATTTTTTATTACAGGCCAGACGTAGTCCCACTTAGGGGCTTCACTGAAATCAAACAGGCGGCTTTCATGGCCAAATCGCTTATGCGTTAGTTTCCTTCGTAGCATATGTTCTTGGTTCGAATCCCAGACAAGTCGTGGATGTGAGTTGAGATGAGAGGCTTTCGTCGGCGCTCAGCTATATATTGAGCGCCGATGAGAGTGGAATGAGGGGGAAGCGGGAGCGGCCCGAGAAAACACGCCTGCGAAGGGCAATGGCAGCCATGTTTCCCACATGCGGAAATCTGGATACCCGCGCCGGGATTCGAAGTGTAAGGATCGGTGGAAGGCGAGTAGCACTACTACACGACCGCGGCGGAATAAAAGAAATACGATACTATATAATGCGGAAGTTTTGTCCAGAGTCGTTGCAGATTATGTTCCAAATCACAAACACATCAACAAGGTGGTCAGACAAACATCCGATGGGCGATAAGCAAGCAAACAAGGCGATGAAACATGATTGTAAACACTCCTGGCAAACCAGAACTGCAAGTGGGCGTCCATCATATTAAGGGGAACTGGCTCCTAGGCACTGGGCCATGATTTATTCAATATACCTATCTTGTAGGGACCTGCAAAATTCGCGGTATTATTAGGCATTGGGATAAATTTCACAGTACTGTATATACTGAAGCCGGCATTGTTTCTCCATTGGCTGCTGCATAGTTGTGAAGTCACTTCCTTTACTGAATTGCACGTGTTTGGGGCGCACAATTGTGAAGTGTTCCTTTATTGGCGCAGAGTTGGCCAGGAAGTGTCAAATAAAGTATGGTCCAATGACAAACTTTTGCAGAGGTAAAAGTGTTTAAAGTTTAACGTGTCCTCAAATAATATCTCGAAATTTACAGGTCTCTGCCTATCTGTATTTAATGACCCTCCTATCATTACCACTGGTGAACGATGATGGTATCGATGACTACGTATAACATCACGCCAATAGTAGGGGATCAGTGCCGCTTAAAGTAAGGCAGGGATCGTAGCACTCGGCTGCGGCCTCCGCTATTGCGATCACACGACGTACCCCTGGCTGGATGCAACCAGTTTCCCGTAAATTCTCCCGTTAAAAGTTGTTGCACTAAAAGTAGATATTTTCTTACTAAGTGACTGGATTACATCAATTAGTAGTGCTATCCCGAAATAACATGGGTATAGTTAGGGGTAGGAAAATTTCGCGAGTTCAATGACCTGTACGCTAGACTCCACAATCCTTTGTATAGTCGAACCTCAGATTTTGGTTCATTGGCTGTTCACCTATTTTGTTACCCCACATTTGACAGTACAGGATTCGCTTCTTGTTCCCATGCAAGTCGGCTATTGGTGCGGAGTCGTCCAGGGCGTGTCTAATAAACTCTGATCTAATTGCAAAGGTGACTTCAGTGTACACGCGTTTGAAATCTTTCTTGTCCTGAAGTGAAGTAGCGAATTTTTCCTATCCCTAGGTATAGTATCTGCTTCTGAAATTTCTATATTTTCGCAACTGCACGTTATAAGTATTCATTTTTTTTTTTA
Organism: Dryococelus australis; assembly: GCA_029891345.1. NCBI lineage: Eukaryota > Metazoa > Arthropoda > Insecta > Phasmatodea > Phasmatidae > Dryococelus > Dryococelus australis. Next base: position 76,140,976 of record CM056996.1, read on the forward strand.
CGTTAGTCATGAAGTGATTTGTGTCACAAAATCTCAATTTTAGTGTGTGATAAAACTTGAGAACCATTATGGTGGCATATACTAGTGCAGTGGTTTATGTTCTCTTATTTTATTTGAAATAATTCTCAGTGAACGAACTGCCCTTGAAACCATGCCCCCTCTTCAAATTTTTGTGTTTACTGAATTTTGTGCAGCAGTGCCATTAGTTGTGGTTTTAACAAACAGCGGCTTCTTTTCAGCGTTAGTTTGTTCTTACTAAGTGTCTGCTCTTGCTCGATAAACATCGGTATTTCTCCACTAGTTTTGGCTTTACCTCAAAAAAATCAAGAGTTGTGTGTTTATTTGAGTCTGGGTATAATGTGTTCTGCGCGAAAAAAATAAGTTGATAATTCTTTAAATAGCGCCCTTCTCTTTTCAGACATCGGCATTCCCTAACTCTGCCAATGTATTTGTGTAACATTACTTCCCTCAGGAGCACGATTTGCATGAGTTTTATTTTTGGTAATGTCAAATTGCGTAATTGAAGGACTTGTATCGAAACGGATATGTCATGTCAAAATAATGTATTTAAGATAGATTTTATATTTCATTATATTCCTGTAGTCATTTTTTTCTCCTTTTAAAGCTTTCTTTGGGGCAGTAATTATTATCTTAAAAATTAAAATTTTCCAGTAATTTACCATTGCCTTTTTTTTGTGTATGATTTCCGAGATATGTAGACTTTAGTCACCATGTTTAGCGTTAATTTATGCGTTTTTAATTGCTGGCATGATTTCAAAACTTTGGTGCCAGATCGAGTAATGGAACATTTTGCTCTTGCCAGTGGCACGGAGCTTAATCTGACCAGCGGAAACGAATCCTTTAAGTAAATTGAGTATATAACTTTCTTAACTTACGGTACATTGGTGCAACTTATACGAGAGAAAGATTGTATTTTTTAAATGTAGGCTGTTCGCGGTTAACTGAGAACTTTTAAAAGCCCTGCTTATGAGCTACTTGTATGCAGGGTGTGCATTCTTTCGCCTTATGTAAAATTAACATTGCCATGGACCTCGTCACGGTTTCCATGCGTTGGTTAGGCGAAACTCAGAAACTTTTAGAAAAGTAAATATTTTACAAATCTGCTTTCCTTTACACTTTGATGCATTAATAAAACAGTGAGTGATAGAAACAATTTAAGTTATCACAAATGGTTACCGAACACTTTTTATTCGACGTTAATATATAAAACTAATTTCCCCTCAATCGTTACCAACATGACTGAGTCTATGTCACCCAGTGTGCCCGTTAAACATGTATTCAGGTATAGGCTGTTCACAGTAAAATGAGCACTTTCGAAAGGCCTGCTTAAAATATACTTGTCCGCACATTGTGTATTCTTCCGCCATGCGTAAAATTAACATTGCTACGGGCTTCAGCACTCTATTCATCCGTAGGTCAAGTGAAACCGTGAAATTATAAGAAAAGTAAATAATTTAGAAATGTATTCATTTATACACTTCGACGCATTAAGAAAAAAAAAACAGAAAGCAAAAAATTAATTTAATTTATCACACATGGTTACACAACACTTTTTATTCGACGTTAAGATATGGAACTACTTTCCGTCCATCATTACCAACTTAACTGGGCGCATGTCACTCAGTACGCCCGTTAAAATATATGTAGGCAGGGGCAGTGACTTTTTCTAAGGCTAATTTTAAAAGTGCACACTTTATCGTGAACAGCATTTAGAAGCAGTGACTTTTTTTTAGGGTTGATTTCAAAAGTGCTCACTTTATCGTGAACAGCCTCAAATGTCAGTCCTTCCGTGTGCCTGTTTCTTATTGCGCGAGTGGTTTGCGTCTGGGGACGCGGTTGGCGAGCGGAGTTCGGTTTTTCCCGAGACACATCACCGGTCGTGTTTACTGACGTTGGGGCAGGCGGAAGGAACCCGAGAGCAACTGCCTTGCCGAGCAGCCACCTTCTTCCACGAGAGGTTTATGTTTTTTTTCTTTTGCACAATGAAATAGCGCAAGAAGTCCTGCCTTTTTTTGCTCGCCGTCGGAAGTCCGCCAATCGCGAGCCCGCAGACGATCCCCCGCCCCCTGTACACAAACCTTTCCATCCGCCCTCCTCCATCACAATTCGCCATCGGCCCCGCGCCAAACGACCGCGCGCCGCGTCGTTAAAAAGAGGGTAAACGACGCTACAGATCATTTATTTTGGCCGCGCGAGACCGCGGGACGCATGCGTGGGAGCCGGGCCGTAACTCGTCGCGCCACCGTCATGTGGCGCTGATAGATATGGCCAATAAAGCTCGCCCTCGCGTCTCGTCGTTCCTTTCGGCTGCGCAACATTGCCAACCGTACGATTCTAATCGAACAAGTACTGACATTTCGTGTGGTGTACCATATACGATCCAAACTTTGGATCGTACGCCAATTGTACGATCGTCAGCCCTGTTCATTTTTGCGTGAGCCATCACTGCATTTATCTCATAGACTAAAGACGAGGTAGACCGATATCGCTGGCTCCGCGCAACCAATCTCCGTGTCGCAACATTGAACTGCCTTTCTCCCTGCACGTCTATCAAAAATGGCGTGGGATGGGTTTTGAGGTTAGAACACTATTTAGTAAACAAGTGCTTTTGAGGTGTTTTTATACTTCCTCTAATCAATTTGTAATGCTTTTTGATTAAATTCAAACTGGGAAAAGTATTTTAGTAATACACTAGTGCTTGTCATTTAAAAATTGAGATGTAAGCAAACTCGTTCACCACTGCTGACCATGTGACTTTGGCAGTTGTGTATGATAGGGGTAGGTCAATGTTGGGTACATGCGCAGAAGACGAATAAGCGGTCTACCTCATCTTTAGTCTATGGTTTATCTAAGGGTTCGTTGAACCTGCAGTAACCACATTGCTGACTCGGTTTTCCTTCCACTTTTAAAATCTCCCACAAGGGAAAAAAAATGTAGGTACTTGTGTGTATGTGTGTGTGTGTATATATATTGAAATACTTTATTTATTTATTTATATTTTTCTACGTAAATTACATCGGTATACGTTGGTATTGCCTGACAGTTTTGATTTGACCTTATTTAAAAGCCATCATAAAATACTTATCTTATAAATGTACGATCCTGGAAGTAGTTTAGTGCGACATTTCCGAGAAAAACTGCACGATCGTGGCATTGCGCAAGGTTGGCAACGCTGCTGCCGCTGCGATTTCTTCGCCCCCAGTGCGGCGTATCCCATCCTCTGTGCCGTAGCTCACTCCCCGTGATAGATCGTGGCAGCCGAGTCGTCCGGAATGGGAAGTGGAGTTGGCCACTTCGAACCAAAACGAGGGGGGGGGGGAGGGTGAGGAGGTGAATAGTTTCCCCGAAAGCAGTTTCGTGCGGTACAGCGTATTTCCGGATGTGACAGATTGCGTCATCCCGTGTAGTTTCCTCCTAAATTGTCAGATCACACACATTTGTAAAGAGTGAACAAGTAGGGACGACTCAAGTGATTTGTTTTAGTTTAAATTTGCGTGTAATTGTACATGTTTGGCCTTGAAGACTCAACAACGTGACTAAAGTTCTTAAAATATTTTACATTGCAAATCCGAGCATAGCCTCTACAGTGAACGGTAACCTGTTTCGTATATGGTTTTTTTTTTTGTGTGAAAAGCATACTAAGTAGTTTTTGTATGCTGGGAAGTGATAACTGTCGACCGTTATTCACGGATTAAATGCAGATTCGGCTTTATGAACCCCGAAAGATGGATTTCCAGGAAGTACGTTTTCCCTCAGGATATGTAGCGGTGACCGCACTTTGTTGTGTTGAGAAAGTACGTACGAGGTTTCTATTTCATATTTAATTGCTATGGTTGATCCGTTTTACGAAAGAAGCGCTCCTTAATCATCCTTCTTGATGTTTTCTTCAGTGAATAAATAATTCAGCGAATATTGTATGCATGTCGGGCAGGAGCAGATCTAAATCATGTGCATGTTTTTTCTCGCCTGAAGCAAGGTCGTAGTGGACGAGAGGAAAATGATGCTAAATCGTCTTCCACTCCCCAGCCAGCATTCAAAGAGCAGACCTGTTGTTCCTGCGCACTGCCAGCGTAGAGAATGAAGGTGATGAAGTGCATTGCGTGTGAAACGTAGGCAGCGGAAGACATGAAGTACCACGATCCACCGTGGTTAAGTCGTCCCTACACGATACCCAATTTCTGCTACTTTCTGTTATGCCCATGGACACAATAGAAGGAATAAAGGTTTCTATACCAGAAGATAAGAAAGAATGCATCAGTTCATACCCACACGTTACCTAAGTGCCAACAGAAAATTGTAAATGGCAGGCAAAAACAACTTGCAAATTGCAGACATTCCACAGTTGACAGGGCTACAAATGCAATAAAATATTATATGTAGGAGCTTTGTGGTCCATCGAAAAAGTACGAAGATTATTTTTTTTCCTGAAGGCTATATTTATTTAAGTTTCTGAGTACAAGTACTAGGCTATTAAAGTATGGAAAATAATGTTAGTAACGGCACTGCTTATGTATAAAAAAACAAGGTACTGTTTTCACATTTACGTACAACGGACGTTTACGCGACTAATTAAAACATTAAATTATTTAACAATTTATCTTTAACAAGCATTATAATCAATATTGTGCTTTCTTTAATTAAATAAGTTACGTTAGGAAACTAAAATAAGGGGAAAATATCACAATACTAATAATAAAGCTTTTGTGTATGTGTGTGTGGGGGGGGGGGTCATCACTCTTGCTACATGCTTAAAATACGCATTTACACTGTCCATTTTCAAGTTGTGTTTGTAGCACAATGGGTTAGTGCGCGGGTTTGTACCATAAAGCTTTTGGTTTTAGAGTTTAAATCTCCGTCATGTAACGAAATATTTAGTTATCTTATGTGATACATTATTGTCGTTTATAAGTTATGCTATTGTGAGAAAACCTTTATCTAGAATTTATTTGCATAATAACAATAATACGCAAGTAACTGCACAGTGTAATCTGCTTCCTGTGTTTTTTATATAGTTTTGGTTTGTATTATTTCTTTTAGACGAAGATTTTGCAGAAATAAACGATTTCTGGCAATAGCCTAAATGATAAACAGCTATAATGTATCACATAAAAAAAAAAAAAAAAAGTTGCCAACACGAAGATTTGAACTCTAAATACTAAAATTTTGCGGCGCAAACCCGCGCACCAACCCACTTTTTTTTTTTAATGTCACAAACAATATACAGAGGTATTCGCCCTTAACTCATTGTACAGTACACATTCAAACATACAATAAAAACAATAATAAAATACTCTATAAAATATCTACACAATTCTTACACGGGGGCACAAAAGATATGAACATTTGGTGAACTGGTTTTACTGACAAAGATGAAAAACTAAACTTCAGTGTTCTGACAATAATGGAATATTATTGTTTTCGTATTCTATAGTGGTGAAAACTGCCCCAGTTTTGCAGGCAGCTCACAATCCACTACATTGCACAACCGAGGACCTTGAGCATGTGAGACGGACGTGTTAGCCACATTTTTTCGTGTGTTAAATTTTTCTTTTGTATGCTATATATATATATATACACACACACACACCGATATGGGACACTGACCTATAACACTACCACGTATCAACTATTACTACTGGAACATTAAGGTGTACATTTGTAAGTACCGAGGGATGGGCAGCGCACGGCGTACACCCAACCTCGGTAATATGCTTGCACTTCCTGTAGGCATAAACGTCAACATGAAAATAAAAAAATTGCCGTACCACTGACGCAATGTGCCACGCCGCGCCATGTTCCACCTATCGTGTCGAAGAAGCTGTGCAAAGCCTTGAACTCTCACCGGTGTCGAACTGTGAGCTACGGACACAACTATCAGTTAGTTGTGTAAAAGGTTATATACACGATAATAGTCAATAGTTATCACGCATTTTCAAACTCGTGTTTATTGTTTTACTATGACCGTGGGAAGTTTCCCGTTACTTACGCGGACATTAAGTTTCATTTTGTACATAAACACGTTTTACAAAACCCGTAATTTTTTCCGTAAACCGATATATACGCCTCGAAGTTGCTATCGGGCGTCCCGCCATCTAGTCTGTCGCAGCTCCGTGGGTATAGCAGAAAATTAGAACACGTTCTATTACCATTTTGGCGATGTCCATGGGTACGAAAACTGCTATACCCGGAGCCAGACCCCTCCGGAGGGGGCTACACGGGAACAAAAACACTAGCAGAAAATGGGTATGAAAACTGCTACGGAATTGAGTATCGTGTAGGGGCGGCTTTACCGGGTGCCTGAGTTTCCGTTCTCTATCCCACTCGGACAATTTACACCCCGCCGATGTATTGGCATTTAACCAGGTGCCTCGGGAGTGGATCTTTTGAGTAATCACAAAGGTAACCATGCGTGATGAAGAAAATTGCGCACTTTTTGATGTGGATATGTCTTTAAATCTTCGCCCATAGTGGGAGGCAATCCATAAAATCCGATGATAACAAAATCGGTGGGGATGCAGTTTGACAATGCAGCTCCGAATCTGTCATCTACATTCAAAATTTAACTACACCACTCGCTTACCAAAGGATCAAAGAATATGTTACGTTGAGTGAGGACTGTGAAACATCGCGAGTGATTTGGTGAGGGGGGGGGGGGGGTCAATTTTGAGTTCGTTTCGCCGCGTCTCATAACTTCCGCGTAGTATAACTTTTGACTAGGAGAAGCAACGACGCTCGTTTTAAGTTGAAATCGATTGCGTGTATAAAAAACATTTGTGTAGCGTGATTATGGTGAAATTGTACGAGTTTAATGTAAAAAATTAAGAAAACTTAACGCAGTGACGGCCTATACTCGTCAAAAAGCCAAGTCAAAATACAGAAATCTTACACGGTTTTGAAAGAGCATCTCAAAAGCAATCCATTGATTCCCATAAAACCCCTATGATCTGAGTGAAGTGTTGCCGGTAACATTAAAAAAACATCAGGGCGTCGGAGCGCGTCGACGTAGACGTATTCGCGCAAAACAAACGGCCGTGTCTCCAACAAAGCCACACCACATTCTTTTTTTACTTATGTTAATGAGAAAAACCATCGAACATCATCAACACGAATTATCTACTACAAGCTTGGTGGCGAGAGCTGTGCACGCTTTTCGGGCCTGCCAACGCCTATATTACACTGTACCATATTTCATACAACTTTATATGCCAGCTATAGCAGTAATCATTATCTTTTATGTTCGTATTGTATGCCAAATTTTGATCACTGGTTCGATTGTTTTCCTACCATGCGTTTCGGATGCTTGGTTCTTCAGTTAATTATTATGGCAAGTTTAACACTTTGAATGTTCCTCGTAGTGATTAAGCGAAACGAATACACAATGCAAGACTCTTTTTTATGATGCAGGTTCACATGGTTCAAAAATAAAGTGACGTGCAATAACAGAATTTGCATTAAAATATGTTTTCTTTTTCTGCCTAGCGAACAAGTGTAACGCCCGTCATCTTCGAATACAGATTTATTCCTGTCTTGCGTGCTGTGTGAAGGCTCATTTTGTGCCCGTCCTTTGTTTCTTGATCGCGAGTTCAAAAATCGTCTAGTATGTTTTTTTTTTTTTGTATAATTTGATGTTCATCATACTTTCGTCTACGAAATTAGTACACTCTGTTAGTAAAAAATTATCACTCAAGTGTTTTAATATAATCTTTCAAATTCATTGTCACGGCCTGTTTGATAGGTTTTCACATTCCGCTCATTCAGCTTACGAATTAAACAGTCCTAAGTTTTGATCGAAAATGGTGGTTTATTCTGAAATTCGGGCGAATATTGTTTGGATTATTAGGGAGTGGCAAGTATTTCCACTTTGCGAACTTGTCGGTGACGCCACGTGACGTCAAAGGAGCGGAGTGTGCACCTGTGAGGTTGGCAGCTTATCGAACTTCAGCACGTTACTTGTGCAGTGTTATGTAAATGCAGCAGGCGTAACATTGCGCGACAACTGGTACCCTGTGGTAACATATATCATCATATTCGGGACTACGAGCCCGTTACGCAACAGCATAATCAAAATTAGTCAGATAGAGTTGATTATTGTGAAAAAAAAAAAAAAAAAAAAAATGTTACCTCGTATGAAAAGTTGTATGTGTCTCGAATTCTTTCAAGGAATGGATTATTTTACTCGTGTGACCAGAGATACCAGTTTTTTTTTTTTTGTTAAATTTTTGGTGCAAGTGTATATTTGTTTACATGGTTTTGGTGTACTTCTTTACAAGTTTTTCTTCAGTTGTCAGCTTCATCGTATACTTTCACAGTTATAAGAAATGGCGCTATTGAAATAATATTTTGTTTAATACCCAAACGAGAGAAGCATATATCTGTATGGTTTAAGGGTTGGCTACACCGATTAGCTCGTTTAACATCATGTATACACTGTACACACAGATTGTTAAAAAAAATAAAAAATAAAACATAGGATGCTGTTTACAGGTTGTTTTGTATATAATAAATGAAAGGGAAAAACAACCAAATGCATGACCAATTCAGTTTCGCGTCTGAGCAATTGCCTTCCAAACCTAGGGGACATTCCTATCGCAAACAGTGGCGTGTGGTGGAGTGTTTCAAGGCAAGTTGGTGCTTGCTCACTGCTGCACATTCTCGGTGCACGCAGCAGGAGCCAGTTACCGTGCAGCCTAGGGAAACTGAATGCATTCCGACCACTCACAAGTGAGCAGCAAGGGGACCATTACACACTTCCTGTGTCGTCACCTGCCGAGCTACGTTTTACTGGTGGAAGTTTAAACTAGCGCGCAAAAGAGTACAGCACAGAGCTAACGCCTGCTTACCTTGCAACAGTTCACCACACGCCAGTGATTGCAAACTAAGTATATTGGATGCCTATCCTGAGTCCCATCGATTTCTACTTATGGGGACATGTAAAAGCGTCACTTTACGGCACTCCTATTGCCAGTGTTGACATTCTTAGGCAGCGCATTGTGGATTCATTTCAACACTTTCACGTCAACCACGACGTATTAGAGTGTGAGATCGTCCATTGAAAGACGTTTGCAAGGATGTGTCGATGCAAGTGGTGCTCATTTCGAGCATTACCTGCAGCACGACTTACACTTTGGGTAGTGTCATACCTAACATCCTGGCATGTACAATTTTCCCCCGTAGGAAGGCCCCCAGTTTTAGAAGACAATTACTCAGAGGGGAAGTTTAATTGACCATAATGTCTTCCCCCCTCCCACTTTTATAGATTACGTACAACACAATCTGTTAGCAACGATCATGTTTTTTGAAACAAGCTGTTTATGAGAAAAAGGCTAGTATCCCTGAAGGTATGGGAAAACTGGAAAACCTAGAACGGGACTTTGGCAGTGGGGGAGGAAAGTCTGAAAACATCACTTAAACTGCAGAACTGTTTAACGTAATATATTTCCTTTACAACAAAATATTCTCAATAACTGCATGAGTAATATTATTTTTTTAATACATGGATATCGAGAAATCATTTTTGTTACGAGGAAATTAGCCGTAAAGTTAAAGAATGGCGCCCGCTCTGATGCAGGCTTTCCAGGAACAATGCGTTTTGCCAGTTTCGTATTAATTACAGCGTATTTATTAATTGGGACCGTTTTCACTAATTTATTTTATTCCCTGCAACGTGGAAAGAATCGGAAAAACTGGCAACCCTGGAAAAGCTGATTTTTTTTCTCGCCATTGTCTGGTCAACATACTCTGTGAAAACTGTTCCGTAAATCGGGTCCTTTACGGCGCCACGATTTTTATGTGCAGTTCCGAGTTATTTAGTGTATGAAAATAAATCCCCAAAGTGTTTTTGGAGATACAAAAACTGATGCTGGTAACGAAAATGGCCTCAGCGTTGCAAAGCCTCTTACGTGTTCGTGCGAAGCGTAGGAAATAAATACAACAGCAGTTTTAAAACTTGGAACGTTCATTTTGCGAACGAGGTTCTGTTCGCAGAACTGATTAATTGTGAGCGTTATTAGCCAGGGGGCGGTCAACTGTTATCCACTTTCAATAGTTTATGAATACTCAGTGTGCTATATCGCGCACGCGTTTTGCTATGAATTTTTGAATTCCAAACGGTATATCGCTGTTCAGATTAATCTTTAAATATCCGGTGGTCTTCATGGCAAACAATATTTGCAGTATTACAAAAACTTACATTTTAATATCTTATCGTGTGAATTGCTGGAATAAATGCACCCGGTCACGAACAAGTGTATTTTTTTAATCATATGGCTTTTTTTTTCACGTGAATGTATGTCACGGATAAATGTAAAGTATTGTGTTGCGGCAAAATATCGATATTTTGTTTTTGTCAGCTGCAGATGGGTTTATTATACGTAAATATCGCTATACATAATCTCACAAACTTGGTGAAGCTATGCTGTAAAACGTTTAAATTCAAAACGCGTCTATTAATACTGGGGCAGGCTAATTAATCTCACACATATGGAAATCTAAAATATCACTAAGTTCGGCGTAAATCATTCGTTGGGTCTGGGTGCGTGGAGTTGTGATGTAAAAGGGTGAGTGGGGGAAATTGTTCATAACGTATATATAATAATCCTCGTAAGTTATTTTGACAGACATCATCAAATGTGGCGGTTTGCAGAAACGTGTAGTGCCTTGTGGGCTACCTACAGGAAGGTTTTAAGAAATTGCAGAGGAAATCTTTTTTTCTAACCGCATATTTAAATTTACACTAAGCTGTAGTCAGTATGTTTAAGGACGAGTCAACTTTCGAAATAAAATTACCGTAGATATTTTGAGCGTGTTGGCTGAGTTTTTGCAGTTTTCGGCAAGTACCTATTTCGCTAGCTAAATAATATTATTCTGACAAAGTGAAATTTATTTTAAATATTTCGATTCCTAAACGTTTGAAAGTGTAGTAGAACAACACATGATATCCATATGAAGGAGTAGCAATCCAATAGACTGTAGGTCTGTAGCTTAAAAAAAAGAATAACATCTGTAAATAAAAAAATTAATTAAACATTGGCTAGACAAGATATGAGCAGTGCAACGTGGTTCACATATATTGGTTTACGTGCTTTTTAAGCTGGCCTATAAGGACAATGCAACCCACTGTTCTACGGATGCATGGCCCTATATAAAGACGTGCTGGACTGAAAGGCAAAATTCCGTAAGGCTGTTCTCTGATTTAAAAGCAGTGTGAATTTGGTATTGGGAAATACGTGTTAATGAAGTTCGGTTTTTTGAAGCCAATTTTGAAGATCTAATCTTGAAACAAAAACGCAAGTGTGAGAAATTATACACTCAAGCTCTGTATCGACGCAAATACAACAATTTGTTTTTCAGTAATTTTATATTTACGTATTAATTTTCCTGATCTTTCCAGGAAACAGGCTATACATTTTTGTCACAAAAGGTTTCGGTACTAAGAAGCGCGTATTTTTCTGCTCAAAAAAGTCCCTCGTGGTATATAGGCCCATCTCCCCCCCCCCCCCCTGTCCTTTTACTCTCCGAGACACAGAAATTTGTGCTCCCAGCATTTTTTTCTTTCTCTTCACATGCGACTTATCGAGTGTCATCGGAGGAGCTACAAATGTACTGAAACAAAGCCATAAAATAAAACTGTTACAGAAATAAACTGTTGTCAAAAGTCGGCGGGTACGCATTTGCTCCCAGTGAACTTGCCAGTTATGACAGTAAACAGGATTATTCAGCTAAAATGTTACTCCAAATATCTTCCGAACCGCTAAAGTTATAGAAATGTATATTTATATTTCTAATCGGCACTACAGGGCTTATAAGACACCATCTATGCGTGTTCCGAAATGTAATTAAGTACTGCCATAACGTTATGAATTTTGTATTTTTTTTAAATTGGAATACACCCATTTCTCCCAATAGCACAACGTGTTGTTAAACGGCGAGTTCAGTGACGTAATTATTTTGAAAATTCGACGACCCCTTTTTTTGAGATAATAGGGGTTTTTCACAGGTGTATGTGTTTGATTGTAGTTGTGGCGAGGTAGACTGCATTTATTTTAGAGTGGTAACTCGTAGATGACGAACTGTACCAACGAGCATACATATCCAGGGTTTACTCTGTATTCGAACCCATGACCTCATTGTATCTAGGTACCACTTTTACCACCTCGGCTACGGAACCCATTGTACGAAAACTAGATAATTTCTGGTGTATTTAACAGGTGTAAAAATTCGTTAAGGCATTCGTTAAAAAAAAAAAATTAATTTTTTTTCCCGAACGGTGTAGCAGTAGTGATATTGAGAACATGCTGTATTTAAATGCATTATAGTTTGTATTGCTTGCTGAAATAAGCGGAACGTCTGAATGAATACTCGCCCTCTTGCTCTGTGTTGTGTTTTAACCCGCATGTTTGCTAACCGCGTAATATTGTAATTAACTAACCCCCTGGGCATCCTGAGCTTGTGTGGTCGCGTAGTGAATAATGTGTTACATAAAGTGCAAAAATAATTATCTGACCCTTACACGCGGGATAATGCGATAGAACCTTTATCCGTGCGCCCAGCTGATGCTAATGCGGCAGCGAACCTGCAGCGAGGACCAGTTTTATGGAAGTATAAATTGGCCGCCGGACGAAGCCCGTATTAGCCAGGGTTAGAGCTTGTATCACCTCCCTGCTCGCCCCGTGTTCAACCCCTCGTTCCCTCCTGCCCCTCTTTTTTCGCACTTCCTCCCCTCCACGCACGAAGCACGGCAAGTTGGTGCGAATAGCTGCACAGTGTTTTCAGCGTGCTGAAGAGCGCCAGGGATATATTACTTACAAATCTCTGCGAGTCATACTACATTCTATTTTAGCTGGTTCAGCGTTTACATGGACACTTTCGAATAATTCCCCTCAAACAGCCGCTTATATTTCCAAGTAAATACGTAATAAAATGTTAGCAGGGAATTAGAAAAAATAATTTCGTAAAGCCTTAATGACAGTTTGTCTACAAACTTCGTGACCACCAAAATATTTTTCTTGTGGGTTTTACACATTATATTAAGAGTTGTCATAACAACATATTCATGTTCCTTACAATTTCATGGTATGGTGTACTCAGCGCTTAGATATATGCTGTTCACGGTAAAGTGAGCACTTTTGAAAGCTCTCTCAATTGGAATAATAGTGCATAAATGTTTTATTTTAGCCTTGGACGTTAACTTCTGAGTTCGGTGGTATATACGCACTGTGTTTATTATTAACATGGCAATATTTATTCAAAAATGATGGTTAAAGGATACGAAATTACTGAAAGGAAAAAGTAACTAGGGCTTCAAAAGTGCTCACTTTACTGTGAACAGCCTTTGCTAATACTCGACCAAAACAAAGTGTGCATCCTGGAAATATGTCACCTACACTAGGTCACACCGTTCTCCACCCCCCTCCGCTTAATTCAAACGCCACCTTCCTTATGAGATAAAGCGCTGGGCTGCATCAGGTGTCGCAGTGATCACGAGTTTTTGGCCAGGGACGCATCCTTGATGAAGGGGGAGGGCGCAAGGCCTCAGAAATATTGCTGCAAAAAATGCTTGTCCATAAACAAATTGATTCTTGGCAAAGCTGTTAACTATTCGCAACAGTTGTTTAGATACATGTGGATATAGTTTGCGAACTATAACCTCTGCACAAAAAAAACTTGTGATTTCAGTAACCTTTATTTCACATCTTGTTATTAGGAAACGAAAAAAGTATTGTAAAAAAAAATTAGAGAGGAAAAAAAGGAAACAATTTATATTTGAAAACTTTCTCTAGTTTGTAACATCTCACTCAATACCTAATTTTAATATCATGGCAAATTCCCTCATGACAGTTTCCAACTGGTGTACTTAAAAAATACTCTACAGTATTAACTACGGTATTAATACTCAGCAATCACTTGGACAAAGTGTATGTTATAGAACATTTTGTAAATATATTTTCACGCATATTACTATTATATACACTAACATGCTATACGCCGTTTAAGATCTTATAATTACTGTGTATTGAATCTAAAGAAGCGATACTGTATATACTGCAGAATAATGTAACATTTTTACAAACTTTAATTACAAAGAAACTAAAAACTGTCATACAGTGTAAATGAAGTAAACTGGTGACTAGATTTAAACATTGCATTTAGTCCCTGCACTTTACTAAATAATATAAAAGGCTCGTAAATACACTTTAGCATTTTTTTCCCTTTGGTAATTGCTGGAAAATTTTAAGGTTATACACTGATTGGCTGATAAGTAATTATTTATATTTTATTTAACCGTAGTTAAATCTTGTGCGCAACATTGTATCGATTTTTTGAGTCTGTGAAATGCTGCTGACGTAAAAAAAGTTGCGAAATTGCTACTGTCGATGTATACGTAGAAGGCATTAGGAGTCAGGGTTCGGGGCAATATAATTCTCTGTAAAACGTCAGACGTCACCATATGATTAGTGAAACGCGTACAGTCTTTGCAACGCAGTTTTCCGCTTTAATTCAATACAAACCACGACCTTCCAGAGCAAATAGTTCCTGAGTTATTGCATTTTAACTGAACAAGTGCTCACGAATACAAAAAAAAAAATTGCTCGCGCAGTAACATAAAAAGGTATTGTAATTTTATTTCCCTCTGGTGGGTACCGATAAAGCTTTATTGTTCATTTTTCTCGTGCACCAGTTACCTATGATTCACTAACTTATTTTGGTTTGAAATTGTTTTAGTGAGGATGAGCGTTCCGGGCTGTATATTTTGTTCATGTGCCAGCTTAAATCTCTTCTGCCTACATTGACTTTTTTTCCTTGCTGGAGGCAGCATCGTAATGGAAAATTTGCAACTCCGTCACTCTGCAGTTAGGTAGTGAAATGCCTACCTTGTCCCGTAGGCTACATTTAACTGCTTCTGTGGACTTGGAGACGCCTTCATTCCGCTAAGTCGGCCATCAGAGTTAAATTGCTGTAATTATTTATTTTTTAAATCGAACTGTATCAGTGGAATATTTACTATAAAATTTAAAGCTTTGAGCTTCGAGTTCAAAATATGGATATCACACATATGGCTGCGAATTGATTTGTTAGGGACATCTAATTGATTGACTTTCAAATTGTATGTTGTTTGTAATTAATGTATTTAGAAAAATCATAGCCGGGGAACCCCTTGTAATAACATTTAGCTGCGAGCAGTAAGTTGGATGTTAATATTATTTGTGCCTGAAGTTTAAGCAATTATGTTATATTTGTGACAAATTTTAGAATTCAATTTTCTTTCGTTACAAACGAACTTTTCATGAACTTTCTGTGGCGTAACTGACGTCTCGGGTTTTAATGATGAATTTCTTCTTATCTTTTGTTTGATGTATTCCTTCTTATCTTTTGTTTGATGTATTCCTTCTTATCTTTTGTTTGATATATCCATTATTAACTTTTGTTGTCAGTTATTCTTACGCAAACATTATTAATTCTGTCATTCAGTTTGTTGAATTTTCGAATTGGAAAGGAGGAAACAATTAAAAAAAGGGGGGGGGGGGAATTTAGTAATGGACAAACACTTTTTTGTGTTATGTACGGGAAAGCAGTAGTTTCTTTCGGCCTATAATTTATTGTTGATTCAAGAAAGTAATGTATATTCTACTTTCTTTATTTTTGTTTCATGTACGACCGCCTAGCATGACTAATTTGATCGTTTCCTATATATGTGTGTGTGTGTGTTTTATTTTGTTTGAAGCGTCCTTTGTTTAAATAAGTTGTTTATTTGTTGTATCACTTGTTAGTGTTGTTTGTGGTCTTTGTTTGTATCTTGTTTATGCCAAAGACTCGCTGCATTTCTTTATTGAATATGAAAAATTATATAATTATGGTATTTTGGTCGTAGATGTATATACTGTATCTCATTGTCATGTTTATTAAGGCCAACATTAACTGATGATTTTCTTGGCATTTCGTTAATTATCTAGCTGTTGGCGTGCACAGAGAAGGGGATTTATCTTATCTGTCTTAAGTTTACACTTGAAAGAGAGAGATTTTTTACATGATGCTAAAGTTCACGCTCGCAAATTTTCATTTCCCTCTTTTCCCCTTCGTCTCTTCCTCACCCGACCTCCGGATTGCAAAATTTCAAGTGTTTATCGGACGTATAAACTCCCATTAGTTGAAGTTCAAGCCTGTTACTAAAAAAAAAAAGTTTTCAGTTACCACTGATGATCGTAAGGGATCTTTTTTTCGTTCGCTTCCTCGTCCTGCCCTCTTTTTTTTTCTTCAGGATCGTGCCTTCTTGGGTGCTTTTTAACTTCCCGCAATTTCTCTCCGGTTTATTTCTCCGGGGAGGTCCATCGCTAGTCGCATTAAGAGCAACGCTGCAGATAAATGTATTTCCGCTCCCTGCCGCCTAGCCCTTCTGGACGCGTACACTTGTACTGCTCCCAGACTCCTGACAGTCTGAAACACCGCCTTGTCACACAGTAGATAACTATAGGCCGTTCACTTTGACTTCCAACTTTGTTGCAGCACTGCTTAAGTTATTCTTCCAGGATAGTCCTCCGTCTCATGCGAACAATGCTTAGCCGAGTGTATAAAATTACACCAAAAGGGACGATGCACCTCATTCGTGCGCACTCAATGTAACATTTTGCATAAGGACTATTTCTTACTAGGCATTAGAAACACACAATTTCTCCCTGTTTTTCTTCATATTAGTTATGAATGAAATATTATAATTCATTGGCAGATTACAAGTGAACAATCAATTTAACAAAAAATAAGGTACATTTACGTTAACACTTATATAAAATGCTTGTGATACAAGCCACATTTTGGAAACTACCAAACATGTCATTAATACGGTGATTTTTCCAAGGTTTGATCAGCGGCGTGTGGTGAACTAATGCAAGGTAAGCTGTGTTTTGCTCTGTACTATACCTAATAGTTTGCTAGTTTACACATCGGCCACTTAAACGCAGTAGTGCATTTGACGTCACAGCACGTGTGTAACTGGTGCCTCGCCGCTCTCTCGTGGTTGGCCGCGATACATCCAGGTTCTCCCTGCCCCACTCTGATTGTAAGCTTTGAGCCAGGACCTCAATTTTCGGCCATTGGTACCACTCGGGGGGGGGGGGGATGGGTACTAATATTAGTTTTTAGCAAGGTATGGATGCTTAGAGATGAGAAATAAGCGATAGCAAGTTATAGTTCTTTGCCTTTGGTGTAATATTAGTGGATTTTCAACTATAGTCCAATATCGATAGGTTTTCATATATATGAAACATACTATAAGAATTTATCATAGTACCACTTGGAAACAATACATATAAATACATCAGGTGGATAAAATTTAATAACAACAAAAATTTATTATTTTTTATATTGTAAAAACAATATTAATAAAATAGCTACTATATTAACAGTAACACTATGCTGTGTCCTTGAGATGATATAATGTTATATGCACAATATTCACTTACCATTTGTAATAAGAACTGTTATAAAATGCGACTTAAATCATCTATGTTATGATTGAACACAAACATGACATCAAAGATATACACATTTTAATAAAATGAATAAACTTGCCCCACAATATGGGTTTTTCTTTGTTGATGTATGGTTTAATAAACTCTCTAAAAGTCATGTCAATAAAATCCCTTTTAATCAGTACAGTCGTCATCTTCTGAACAGGAGTCGACACATACTGCATCTGTGTTATTTTCACAAGAAGGAAGTCTCCTTGTCAGTTCACTTGAGGTTATTTTTACAATAGACACATGTTGAGAGTTTGCAGCTCCTAATGCAATTGCAAGCAAGGAGATCTAACACAGCTTGAGGTACTGACTGACCCTCCATCCAGTCCACTACAAGTTGCTCTACTCCTTGGTGGTTTTCCAACTTCCAGCCTCTCCCGTTTAGACTAGGCCTATGTGGATCATTCTGAAGACATCTATTGCTTATAGCAGCTTGATAATTTGCTTGCTGTGCATGTATCTTGAGACAGTCTCTGCAAGGTGGAAGTTGATGACTGTATAGTGCACCCTTCTTTACACAGAATAAGTGATATCTCAAATTGTTCGCATTATGTACCAAAGATTTTGGTGTATAGAGAAGGCACGTGAATTCCTCCAATTTGTCCATTAGTTCTTCACACAGGTCCCATTCATCTCCGAGTTGCGAAAATGTTTCCTGTGTATGCATGTTTGCAGACAGAGCTTGGCAAATATTTTTACCAAGAGTGGAAGATTTTTGTCAATATCAAGGACTCGCATGTTTATTTTAGTACCACATTAAAAAAAAGCAGCTTGGCCGTGATGCTGTCATGTAATGCTAAACACATAATAAACACATCTGAATCATCTGAATGTATTATAACTGACTCGCAACCTTCATTAGCAGCATGTGTACTTGTAACATTCGACCATCGGCTTCCTCATGTGTACTATTTATATCAGGGACTTCGCTGCACCCTTCAGATGTGATTTTGTAACATTTATCTTCGCAGTTCACGAATACTGTTTTATTGTCAAGTACTTTGGTTTTCTCCATTCGCTAACAAGAAATGTAATGAGAGTTGTTTTATTCCTTATGTAGCTTAGAAATTTTCTCCACTGCCTAACAATCTGGGAAGATGATATGTTCTGTAACTTGTGACCGACATCTTCCCCTCTCATTATCCTCTCGCTATTCTTGATAGACATCTCACTGTACTTCAAACACAATGTTGATTCTCTGAATCCAAATTCCTTCATGCAAAGCAAACGCTAAGACAGACATAGCCAACTCACCAAAATTAGATTATTTTCCTTTTACTCTCTGAACAAGTGCCATTCCATCAAAAACTGTCGCAAAATATGTAGGTATTTCCTCAGCTGGGGTAACATTTGCATGCAGTTATGTTGCTAAAGCAGGTTTGTTTGTCTTTCTCAACATACCTTCTGGATTTGCTTAAGTCCATGGCAAAGTTTCTAAGGGATATGACATACTAAAGCTGCTATTTGAAGACTGTAATTGGGCTGTCACAATTATTCGACCAAATTATGCTTTATCTATTTACATGATTGTCTTACCATTGTTGTTGACTGCCTTCTTCTTAGACATATTGGTGAAGGTTTTTAGTTTGTTCATTTTCATTGGGTCGTGAAACTTCTTGATAGGTGGATTATTCTCAAGTCTCTCAAGTTTGAAGTCTGTATCGCACTGTTCACTTATTTCATCCGCCTTCATTACATCGCGTACTACGTCATCAGATGCCTTTTTTTGTTGTGGAGAGAAATAAGATAATGTGGCCCAACAGATGGGTTTATCCAGTTTTGAATCAGGCTAAGAACTCTTGTAACAGTAACTTTTGTCTTTTTCGATTCGTGTCATATTTAGGTCCACATGAGTAAAACCTGCTCTGTTGTTTTGAACCATTTATCTATTTGACACAAAAAGGCATGTCTGTATTCAGCTGACATATAATATATTTTCACAGTACCTGGCTTGAGGTTGAACATTGCTGTACCGTCCGGAGTCTGTGTGTCTTCGTTGGCTTTTACCTCAACTGCTTGTTCAACTGGAATCTGTCCAAATGGATTAACATCTAAGAGTTGAGCTGAAAAACATTCGTTTATGAAGTTATGGTTTATCTCTGGATGTTTCACTTCCAGCAATGCCATCTCAGGATGATACATGGTAAGATATCTGGCGTAGTTCATCCTGTCATATGCAAAACACCATGGGATCATAGAGTGTATGGCAGTAAGATGTAAATGCCAATTCTCTTCTCGAGCAGCACGCAGCAGTGCTAGTAACACATTTTCAACTACGTCTACATACAAAATCCAAACTGCAGAGAGATCTCCATTGTTATGATGAAGATGATCCAGGAATACATTTATAAACTTTCGTACTTCTACTAATGCTGCATTTTGCAAGAGGTCGTCTAATCTCTGTTGACATTAAGTCGTTCGCAAAATCATTCACATTCTCAATTGAAGTAGTAGACCTGAATTTTGTGATAATTATTATTTTCCACCCAGGGGATGAATTCCAACCAAGCAAGTCTCATCATTGCTTCATACACACACTTGTGTACTCGAACAGCACTATTGTACATACAACCTTCTAGTACTGAAGATATTGATCCTTCTGCTTTAATGTCTGATTAAATGCAAAGGTCGCGAATGACAGCATCTTGAAAACATTTTCCAAGAATATACATGGCATTGCAAATTGTGTGGAAAGTGCCCATTCGAAGAATGATTCTGTCGTACATTGCTTTATAATTCCACACAATCTCAGTTGCTTTTCCATAAAGAGCTTGATCCATGACCACAAAAATTTTTGCCAAATGCAGTGATTTCCTTATCAATTCCAACTGTTTCAAAATTTCAGCAACAGTTGTCAACTCAGCTACAGAGGCATTAATGGTGGGCAAGTAGTCAATGGAATCTTCTGATACACTGGTTAAGTCTCTGGTACTTATGTTAATTAAATACTGTCTAACTTGCTACTATGTGGGTGCAGTTTGCTTCTTCCAGTGTAACAACCCAGATTATATTCTTATTTTGTGCGTTTCACTTGGGCAGCACATTCTGGTAGTACTTTGGTACTCGTCCTCAGTGGCTGTGGCCCAACGCTCCCACCAGAAACATACATGGGCAATCTTTCAGTATTTGTTGTAGGCAGTGATCTTAGTTTTAGTTTCTCAATGCTTGAGAGAGGAACTTGACATAGTTGTGGTCCAAACATATTTGGCTGCACAGCTATACCATTAACTCGATGATTTGTATACTTTTTAATATTTATATACTGAAGTAATTATAATTATTGTAACCGTAATCGTAATCACTTTAAATGCTGTTTATAATTATAAAATGTCACAATATTACCAATTATACGAAAAATTCAATTTTTAAACCTTTATTTTGGAATTGGCTTAGTAAACACACGAAGGCAAAGAGAAATGACATGCTGACACGTATTTTCTATCTCTAGACATCCATAGCTTGACAAAAAAATTTTTATCAGAACCCATCCCTCTAAGTGGTACCGATAACACGGCCGGATCATGGCCTATTGCTTGTTCCTGCTGCGTGCGCCGAGTGTGTACAGCACTGAGGAAGCATCAGTTCACCTTGCAAGCACTTCAGTACACGCCACTGGGGTTGACTCAGAAAGTGTGAAGAATCCGGGAATAGACCATACACAGATACGAACCGGTGTGGCGGTTCCTTTGATGTGATTGACTGCGCGGGTCTCTGGGTACGGGCCTTGCCCTGGCTGCTGCCTGTCAAGTGGGTTACCAAGGCCCTAGATTGACGTTACTGGCCAGCCACGCCATTTTGTTGGCGTGTGCAGCTTGAGTTCGCGACCTGCGAAATTCCCGTTATTATTTGGGGTCACATTCAACTTCAAAGACACGTACATTTGCAATAAGTTAGTCATTGGACCATACTTCATCTGACAGGCCCTGGGTAACTCTGCGCCGGTAACTGAACACTTTACAGCTGTGTAGTCCAATCACGTGCAGTCCAGTCAAAAAAAAGGAAAGACTTCGCATCTATGTAGCAGCCAATGGAGAACTAACGTCGGCTGGAGTATATATAGCACTGTGAACTTTAGCCTAATGTCAAATAATAACGCGAATTTTGTACGTGTCTAAATATGAGCGGCCGTTTCGTACTCTGTATTCTTAAAGGCTCGGCTACACGCCCCTTTCAGAGAAATTCTTCGTTTTTGCGTCATAATTATATATTCATAGTAATTACTGACAATGTACTATTGCAGTACGTTTTACATTTTACGAGTTGTTTAATATTTTTGTGTATAATTTTAATAGTGTGTTACCTGCTTGTTGTAAACTGCCAGGAACATAATTTACTACCATTTTGTACGCAGGAAATAACTAGCAGTGACAATTAGATACTTAAGTGTTAAACATGTAGTAAATTGTAAATATTCTATAATTAGAGACCTGAAGAATTCGCGTATTCCTTTTGGGACAAGCTAGAGTTCAAAACACGTGTGTTCATATTACTTTACTGCTGGAGAACGCCGGCCCAATCGCTGCCTTCCACTGTGACAGCAGACAACCAACGCACAGTCGACATCGGCATATGTTTACATAATACTAGAGTCTAGCCTGCAGGTCACTGAACTCGTGAATTTTTCAGGTCTATATCTATAATCAAACGTTTCCTATAATACCTCTGAAACTAAAATTATGAAAAGGAAACGAAGAATTTCTGCGAAAGGGGTGCGAAGTCGAGCCTAAAGTTTGTCTACTACTGCCTCTTGTTCATGTACACGAAGCTTCCACCTCGCCCCTGGGTCTTGACTTCCCGACGTCTTTATGATCGCCCCACAGCACTTCCTTCGCTCGCGTACTGGTGTAGGTTTCCCGGGGGTGTGGAGGTGGGGGTGGCGGCGGCGGCTGGAGACTTTGCTCCACAGGCGAGGGAGCTGGTGTTGCGGGGAGAAATTGTTCCCGCGCCCGTTGTAAAAGCCTGGCTGGCGCATTAGGACGAGACTGTTTCGTTAAAAGCCGCTCCGAGTAGTGTTTGCGTTCGCGGAGAGTGGCTGGGGCGCTGCCCGCCGGCAGCGGTTGCCAAGTGAGTAAGGATGGATCTGACAGTGGTTGGGTTGGAGGGAGGCGTGGCTTGGCATGATACGTCACTGGACGCGTTAAACATTAAGGTGGCCGCCTGGGTGGGCCGCCGAACGGTGTGCACAGAGCTCCCGCAAGAAACGTTTTTATAAAAAAATAAAAATAAAAAAAAAGTCCAACATGTATGAGTGAGGCCTGCTTACGAATAGCATTAAGAAAAGTTACGCGTCGGCATATTGTACACAGTACGGTAAAGTGAGCACGCTTTAAAGAAATCGAGGTTAAAATTCCCTTACATGTAAGGGAAGCTAATAACCTATATTACTATTCCCTAACAGTTCAGAAAAAGTACCTGATAAAATTGGGGGGGGGGGGGGAGGGATCGCACACAAGTAAGGGGAAATTAACTATTATGTATAATAAAATTATATTTAAAATTATTCCGGGGTATAAATGCTGATAATTATATATATATTCTGGTGAATAGTAACCGAAACCTCAACTTTAAATCTTTGACACTTGGTGGGCGCGAACCATCGCCCTCTATCACGGATGCGCTATCCATTACACCACGACAACAGCGTGATAAAACATTAGTGAATATAAGCGTGTTAGAATATGCTTTATTCCCATACCCCCCCCCCCCCATTCTTTAAAATGTTAAGAATGTATGGGATTTTCGTCTACCATGTACGTGAATTTTACCCCAGAGTGCGGTAATTTTACCTTACCCGTAAGGAAAACTATGTTTCCCCCACAAGTTTGCGAATATTACCTTACACTTGTCAGGTCATTTTCCCATTATTTTTTACAGTGCACTTTTGAGGCCCTAGTTACTTTTTCCTTTCAGCTTCAGCCATTAACAAAGCGTACAACAAAGTTTTGTGGACGCATACGGTGGACCGCAAATTCTGCTGCTATGCTTGTACTGTAGAGCGGCGTGTAGTAATGTGTATTTTCGTTACATGTTCATCACATGTGGGACTTTACAATGCATAATTCACTGCCTTCATCAGAGCTCCACTATGTAACTGTGCGGTGCCCCCCCCCCCCCAGGCACGATCTAACACTAGATTAATGGTGCCGCTGACACCAAACGGTTGGCCATAATACAAAATGACTTGTATATTTCCGTTACAGTTTTCATTTCTCTACGCAATCCCGGTGTTCGAATCCATAAATTTTTTTACGTGGTTTAGAAGTTTTCCGACCGGAATAACTATTGGACAGTATCATACTATTATTTCTGTAAAACTCAAGTCACGTTAAAGAATTTAGCGTATTGATTCGTGTTCAGTTGGCTTGTCATTGACTGAGCACTGTAAACAATTTTCTGGTTAACTTCCTAAACTATAATGGAAGTTTTGAACCTATACGTTGTATGGAAATACTGCCATATGTCAGGCAGCAGATATAGGAATGTTTAGCACCGATACAATACATAATTTGTAACTTCCCTATACATTTGACTGTTCCCTGAGAAAATGTGGGAACGTTACCATGAATGCACGGGAAAAAACTTTACCACCTGCTCTTTCTCACTATATGTATATACTGGTGGGGAATATTTGCTAACAATTTCTTAGAGTGAGGGAACGTAGCCTGCCGGCATTGCTCGCTGAACGCTGTGCATTCTGGGCATCGAGATGTAAACAGTTCGGATCCCGGGTGTTTCAAATAGCGTTTCCCTGCCAGTACGCCTCAAACTGGCGGCGCCATGCACCACTGTAGTAACCATTTGACTGCCTTCTTCCCGTGGAGAATAGACCCCAGTACGCTTGCCGGTGAGATTTCAAGGGGGTAGAGGATTCGTCTCGCCACTGTGTGTTGGCCATATAAAACTATAGCCATTTCTTTGCTAGATAACCTTCTAGATTCGTGTGCATTAGGGAAGAAATTTCAACTTCCGATAAAGAAATTTTTTTAGATATATCATTTGGCTAGTAAAAATATAACTTATCCAGCTCATTAAGGCCAGGCTTCGCCATGCATAGGCGTATATGGAATTAAATGTTAAATTTGAACAAGGATCTCGCAGTCGTTTTTTGTGGTAGTATTTTCAACTAAAGATTTTTTTTAGAGCTTGAACGCATCTACACTTGTAAACAGCTTTAATTGTAATTTTTTAATTTTAAATTCTCTTTTTTATTATTAATAATATGTAACAATTTTATAAAAAAAAGTAAAAGTGCATTTAATATTAAAAAAATTAAAATCTGGAAGGTTTACAAATTAGATGCGTCCATTCTCTAACAATAAATCTTTAGTCGAAAATACTACCACAAAAAACGACAGAGATCTTTGCCCGAATTTAACATTTGATTCCCTATCCGCCGATGCATGGTGAAGCCTGGCCTTAAGCTCTACTGTCAACGTTGACGGTTCGGTTATGTAAAATAATAATGTAATTGTTTAAAATATATATTACTGGCATTTCCAATGTATATTACTGGCAGTGTGAATACCGTTTCTCTGGCGGGCCGAAGGTTAATGTCTCTACCTGCTCCAGTCCTAATAGTAGAGTGAATATGGGGTAGAGAGATTTCACTGGCTGCGCAGAACTAGTCTCCGTGTTCCAACATTGTACTGCTTTTATGCCAACTTACTGAGCGTCGTTGGTAGGACGTGAGGTTAGAACAATCTTCATTTAAACTAATGGTTTTAGATGTCGTTACAATTCTTCTGGCCATTTTTAGTGTAACTGTATTAAATTCAACGTGGTAAAAGTATTTATACATACAAAGGGGCTTGTCTTTAAAAATTAAGATATAAACGAACGTGTTTAAAGGCTGTTCACGATAAAGTGAGCACTTTTGAAATCAACCGTAGAAAAAAGTCACTTTCCTTGCCTGTACTTATTTTAACGGGCACAATGAGTGACATGTGTCCAGTAAAGTTGGTAACGACGAAGGGGAAAGTAGTTCCATATACTAACGTCAAACAAAACATGTTAGGTAACCATTTATGATAGCTTAAATTATTATTTTTTTAATTTATTTTTTTATGAAGCGAAGTGTAAGAATGAGCAGATTTGTACAATATTTACTTTTCTAATAATTTCACAGTTTTACTAGACCAATGCATGAATTAATTGATGAGACCCATAGCAATGTTAGTTTTATATAAGGCGGAATAATATACAACATGTATAAAAGTATATTTTCAGCAGAGCTTTCAAAAATGCTCATTTTACCGTGAACAGCCTATATCACTGCTGACCATGTGACTTTGACAGTTGCGTTGGTGTGGGGTACCTACATCGTCTTTAGTTTATGGTCCTAACCACACATGGGTCACATACTAGTCTGCGTCAGAGTGGACGGAACGACTTCCTCTCCCCATGACACGTCATCGTCTCATGTTAGTAGTGTGACTCCTTGGCCGCCCGGGTAAACACAAATTATGCAGCCCGCACGGCCGAGTAATTGTGTGGCGCTGGCAAATTATAGCAGCCAGGGTGTTGGGCGGGGGGAGGGGGTAAGGGAGTTAGCAAGCCCCGGACTGGCGGCGCGCGGCTAATTCAAATTGATTACATTCCTCTGATACGCCGCTGCGCCAATATGGCTCTCGCCAGCGTACGAAAATGCAGGGAGCGGGTACAGGGTAGCGGGGGATGGGAATTGGCCTTACACGAGGGGTAGTATGCGGGTCCCGCGTAATCATGCACGCGTTTAATTTATGCGAGAATACTACACGAAGCAGCAGGCGAGAGGAGCTGGCGGGGGAGGAAAAAAAAAGCAATCCCGTGCGCTTTTGTTAAATGGCCCTTTTGTATTAAACGTATTTTTTTTTCGCGACAAAAAATCTGCCATAAGCATTTGTCGGATTTTTTTTTTTGTTTTTTGCCTCCTTGCCGTTCCTGGATGATTGTAAGAGAACATAATTTCGACCAACCACTATTTTGTGTGATTCAAATCACGTAACTTTATAGATTTTCCAAGAGGACGGGCAGTTTGATGTGTCCGTGACTAAGCAGTGAACTTAGAAAACCTGTATCTCGTGCTATTAACTAATATACTATACATTGGAGACCTCCTTAGGTGAGCATGATGAGACTTCCTCGTGTCACGAAATTCCGGATTCGAGCCCCGGATGGGGGCGTGTTGGCAGAGCGGTTAGACTGCCCGCCTCCGACCAAGGCGAACCCTGTTCAATACCCGGCAAGGTCACTCCCGGATTTTCGCATGCGGGGGTTGTGCTGGACGATGCCGTCGGTCGGCGGGTTTCCTTGGGGATCCCGTTTCCCCGGCCTTGCATTCCGGCACTGCTCCATTCTCGCCTCATTTCACCCTCGTCGGCTCTCAAAACCTCATTGTTAAGAGTTTCCCAAATCTCTCAACTCAAATGGAACCCCGAGTGAGCTATGGATATGTCGTGTATGTCCCCAGTTAGCTTCTCGACATATATGCAGGATGTTATAAAACTATATTTGATAATTTTTTTACTAATGATATAAACGGCTTGTTCCAAGGTCTAATTGATCATTGGATGTTTCATTGCGTGTTATTGAGTGTGTGCTGATTTGTTGTAGATATGCTATATTATATTCTCGAGAATTTTTTTATGTATACTATGCGACATTCAAAAATAGTGTGATAGCAAACGTACAGTCGCTTATTTTGTTACCTCCTGTAATTACGCATTCCAAACTTGATTTTTAAATGACAAGTCAGTACTCCTACCTGCATATATTTTAACGGGCGCACTGAATGGCATGCGCCCAGTAAAGTTGATAACAGTGGAGGGAAAGTAGTTCTACGTCTTAACGTCGAATTGAAAGTGTTAGGTAACTATTTGTGATAGCATAAATTATTTATTTCGCATCCTGGTTTTTTTTAATGCATCTAAATGTAAAAGTTTACAAATTTGTAAAATGTTTACCTGTCTAATAATTTCGCAGTTTCACTTGACCAACGCATGAATAAAGTGACGAGGCCATTATCAGTGTTAATTTTACATAAGTCGGAAGAATACACTGTGCATACAAGTATATATTTAGCAGGGCACTCCAAAGTGCTCAGTTTACAGTGAAAAGCCTTTAGTCTACATATGTAGGTCGTTGCACTGAGATTAATACTGCCGCGATGAAGCGGTGCGGTTGACGTCGGCTGGCGCATGCAAAGCGATATCGCCTCTACGCGCATTGTGATTTCTTCATCTTCCACTCAGTTCGACGGAGAGCTGCAGCCTGGTTTGTACTTCATGCTATCGGTTTTTTTGTTGGCCCTTTCTACAAGATAGGTGGGACGTGGCGCGGCGTGGCACATTGCGTCAGTGGGACGGCAATTCTCTGTTTTCATTTTGACGTTTATGCCTTCAGGAAGGCATATATATATAATGGTTAGCATACAATATAGAAATTTAACACACAAAAAAAGTGGTTAGCACGTGCGCCTCACACGCTCAAGGTCCTCGGTTGTGCCATGTAGTGGGTTGTGAGCTGCCTGCAAAACTGGGGCAGTTTTCAACACCAGAGGATACCAAAACAATAATATTCCATTTTTCTCAGAAAACACTGAAGTTTTTGTTCTTCGACTTTTGTCAGTAAAACAGTTCACCAAATTTTCATAAAATTTTGTGCCTTCATGTAAGAATTGTGTAGATATTTTATTGAGTATTTTATTATTGTTTCTATTGTGTGTTTAAATGTGTACTGTACAATAGGTTAAAGGTGAATACTTCCGTGCACTGTTTTTGACAATAAATCAATAAATAAATAAAAAACATTACGGTGACGACTTAGATTCGAAAGGTGCGCGAGTTCAATCCCGGCCGCCTGCATTTTTGTTTTGTTAATTTAAATTTCGGTAAATTGCACAATATAAATAGTAAACTACCGTAAATATGTTTATTTCACGTAATTATTTGGCTACATTCAATAAACGCAATATTTAATTCGCCACTGCAGTCGGCCGTCACTTATTCAATTAGTGAAATTGTTTCACGTCACTAATTCAATCAGTTAAATTTTTTCACTGAAATAATCAGTGGTTTTCCACTGATTCTAAGTGGAGCCATTTTCACTGATTAGATTAGTGGTTTCCCACTGATTCGAATTTAGAGTGAAGGGTATTAAAATGATATTACCTGTGTGCGTGAAGTCTTGGGAAGTACCATACACTATATTTGGCTCGCGGTATACTGATCACTTTTGAAATCAACCTATGAAAATTACTACTGTCCCTTGCACCAGTTATTTTATCGGACACGCCGATTGGCGTGTTCCCAGTTAAGTTGGCAACGAAATACGAGAAGTAGTGCCATATCTCAACGTCGTATTCAAAGTGTAACTTTTACATTTGTAGTCATTGAATTTATTAAAAATATTTTCTGTATGTTTATCGCAGGTTATAGTCAAAATGAGGCTATTATTTACGTATTTACACTCTTAACAATGTTACATATTTAACTTGACTTGCGCATGAATAAAGTGATACGAATTTTACATATGAAGGAAGGACACAAAATATGCAAAGAAGTAGATCTTAGGCAGGGCTTTCAAAAGTGCTCGGTTTACTGTGAACAGCCTTTACCAGGGCAATATTAATCATTCATTTAGCGGAATGATACGAAATTAGAGGAAAAGTATAACCTAGGCATTTCTTAACCGTGAACAGCCTATACCCATGATTGTGTGTTGCTCGACCAACATACTGCATGCTTGTTCGGTGCTTTATTGTCCACAAAGACGGTGAGTCATTCAGTATCCATGCCAGAGTCGCCCTCAACACTTCATATCCTTGCTGCAGAATCACAACCTAGCTCCAAGTAGGTAGGCGGACGCCTGAAACCTGCAGTCGGCCTAGTTGTGGAATGGTGAGCTTTTAGGGCCCGTATCCTTTTGCACTATATATGTTATTCACGGTAAAGTGAGCACTTTTTAGGTCTAAGTTACTTTTTCCTTTCAGCTATTTTTTCTCCTTTAACAACCTTTTAAAATAAATATTGCCATGTAAATAATAAACATATTGTGTAGGTATAGTCCAATGAATCTGAAAGTTAACGTATAAGGCCAAAATAAAATGATTTATTGACTATTATTATTCCAAATGACAGGGCTTTCAAGAATGTTCATTTTACCGTGAATAGCGTATACCAAGATGTGTCCTAGGATAGGGATGCGGTGATTGGTGCACGCGACCCTCTGACGTCACGGCGCTGTCCAAGGCCCCGATGTCTTACGACAAGCTGTGTTCTAGGATGATGTGAGATTCCAGTTCTTATATACGTTTTCACGCACCGATATCGCAAACATAGTATAAAAATTGAAAACATACGTCAATGTAATATGACAAAAATTAACCATTTTATTTTACATCAAACCAATTTATTAACTGGAATGTGAATAAAAATTTCATTAGGCAAAAAATGAAATAAAACACATCTTACGTTAATTTGAAAACTTAATGTATGTAATAATAATTTATGTATTACGTTAAGGATAAGGAAATGATTAATAACTAAAGGATAATGGTCAGCTTGCTGTATCAGTCTCTAGCGGCAGAGTGTGAAAGCTCTTCTTCGGACTTCGCAATTGTAGGCCGTGATTCTGAATGCATCAGTGTGACGTCAGTGAAGTTAAGATTTTGATACGGATATGTTCTCGGATGTAGCCAATGTAGATGATCCCGTAAGTCTATGTAACTGCAATCATGTGTTCGCCCGCTAAGGAATTTCCCCCCTTTGTTTGGGCTTGGAAGCGTTGAAATAAACATGAAATAGAGAATTGCTAGCAGAGATAATAATACTCCATAGAAATGTTTCGTTCAGAGCTGCAGCAGCTATGTGGTACTATGCTAAACGTTCAGTATCTGCAATGGTTGTCTTAGATTTCGTAGGACAAGCCGCTTTGGTGTGTTAAATGTTTACAGACTTTTGTCATGCAGTACAGCAGGCTTCTATAGGGTTGAAAATAATTTGAAAACCAATTGTAATCGGCAAGTAGTCTTACTGGCACTACACATAAAGTCTATGCTATACTGTAATCCATGTTTAAAATCATCTTCGTTGTTTCGAAATCTCCTTTTTTTTTTCCCCGCAAGTTACTTCTTTTCCAGTCATGCAGTGGTTCGTTGATATAAATAGTATTTGCTCACTTTACCTTTACGATTCTGTAACTTTAAAAAGGCAGCTTCATTTTTCAGATCGTGTTTGTTATAGCGGTAAGGTAAAAAATTTCCATTCTGCATCTCGTTATGGCCGTGTTGCACGCTACACCTCAGAATGCCGCGGGAAAAAAAAGAAGTGTTTCTTGGCTTTTGTTTGTGGTTACACTTGTCGGTTCGTACCGAAGCACCTTATTATGAGCGTCTATTCATTTCTATTGCCTAATTAGCGTCGAAAGCACGTACCAAAGGGTGCAATAACGGCGGCTGGTTTAAGCTCTATAATTAAACCTGTTATTAACCACGGAGAACGGAGAGGCCATACAAACGTATTTCTTTTATTCTAATTCTGTACAGGTACATTTGACTGTAGTATATTACTTTTTTTTGCAACTTGGTTTTGTAAAGTGTCATAGGAATTATTCAAGAACGGAATGCAACTGACATTGTGTTGGATGATGAAAGACTGCACATCATTACGATGCGTTACAGCGGGACAAACTGAGGATTAGCCCACTTTATACCACGATTTTCCATGAAAAAATATAAGATCGACAAGTCTTGCCATTCTCGGTCCTTCAAACTTATATTGGGAATAGACTGGAATGACGTCATAAATTGCTCCAATACCACATATTGCAATTTAGAAAGTTTAAACTGAAGGAAATACTGTTGTGCTGTTCATGTTCTCATTGCCATATTTTTGTGATAGTTTATCAAACAGGAGACTATTAACGGGTCGAAAAATGGTACAAATTATAGTTACCGTGTATTGAATTCGCGCATTACATTTTTTTAAAATATGGTCACTTCTAATCACATTTACACCACTTGTCAATGCCAGATGATAGTAAATTCTGTAAACTCGACGTATTACAATTTAAATTCGAATCAGGGGCCATTGATTGTTTCAGTGAAAAAAATCTTACTGGTTGAATTTGTGACGTGAAACAATTTTACTATTTGAATAAGTGATGACTAACTGCAGCAGCCATTTAAATATTTTTTTATTGAATTTGGCCAAATAATTACGAGAAATAAATACATTTACCATATATTACTATTTATATTGAGCAATTTACCGTAATTAAAAAAAAAGTAGAAAAAATTTCGCAGATGGCCGGGATTGATTTGATACACATCCTTTTCGTTGTTATACCTTTACTTTATATCTAAGCTACCGAGTCACTATGATAAACATCGAAATTGTTTAGTTAATATATTGTTTTTGGTTTTATAGGTAACGTTAGGATTGTTAAAATGAATGGTACGTATGACTGCATTCTCTTCGCCACATTATATGTAGGTTAAACCTTCAAACAGAGCGCTGTTACGATTTCTTGTAAATGAAATGAAAGACGTAAAAATGGAGTGAAAGACTGAATGTTCATATTACCTCATAAAAATGTGTTTTGAAAGACGAAACACATTTTATAAATTATTTGGTATTGATTTTATTAGTTTATGCGTTATTATTTCACTTGATACGCATTGTTTAACGGCCGTTTTTACATGTTGTTTGACGGTCATTTTTACATGATGTTTAACTGATACTCAGTCAAAAAACCAATCACTGAAACACAGTGAGAAAAATGACTGATTATCAGTGGAAAAGTCACTGAATCAATAAGTGAAGGAAAACGGGAATTTTTTCACTGATTCGACAGTTGAATTCACTGAAGTGACCGTTGAATCAGTCAGATACTGTTAACTGATTGAAATAGGGAGATTCTCTCTGATTCAGATTTAAGAGTGTAGTTATTAATTATGAATTTCCTCACTAACAAACCAAGTTTCAAAACAGTTTACATGTGGTCGAAGTTCAGCTCACTGGCGCTTATGCTCGGCGGAACACGCCAGCCTGGGATATGGGGAATGGCTAGCTCTCAGCTGGCACAACGAGTAGACGCATGGACTTCGTTCAAAATTTCTCCGGATGTGCCCAATTTCTTCATAAGAAAAACGGGGACGACCTGTCGATTTGCCCTTACACAAGCAACTTGTTTGTCGAAACTGCTCGTGCCAACGTCGAATGCTCTGAGCAGTAAGGGGTACAGTGCCGTACTCTCGCCGAAAATCGTACTGCACAGTTGTCACAGACTTCCAATGTTGAACAGGAGACCGCAAAAGACCTTCTATTGCGGGGCGGTCTTCCTGGGGCATACTGAAGGGAGGTCGCCTGCTGTCTACTCACCTTCTACGCACCAGGGATGCACCTAGAGGTAACCAAGAGAAACACTTAAATCCTCTTTTAGCAGTGAACGGAAGTGCTCACTGATGTGTGGGACCCCGGCATGGCTCAACCAGTCGGCATCCAAGGGATTTCGAGCCCATTGGGAGGGATGGGGGGTATCCATACGAAGCATTTGTGATACTTGTAGGCATATCTTTGTCAAGACATGTATTTCACTCCTTGCCGATTCTCTGTTCCTTTGTTTAAAATATGTTAAAAGATGTAATCCTTTGACTTAGGACGAATATTTATGTGTGTGTGTGTGTGTGTGTGTGTGTGTGTATATATATATATATATATATATATATAGAGAGAGAGAGAGAGAGAGAGAGAGAGAGAGAGAGCTTCAGGACTATATACGCTCCACCACCACACCAGAATCTTCTGTCATTGGCTTCAGCTAATATGATAAGCAGTTTCCGCATTTGAACGGGCCAATCACAGTTAGGTAATTTAGGGACTGAACCTACGTAATGTGTGTCCAAACTATTAACACCACCCGAAGATTAATTTAACCAATCAGAAAAGACGAACCGTGCTACAGTGCTGCGAAGTCTCGAAATACTTTCACTATCACAGCCCAGACTTATTGGATGTGAATTTCAAGTTCGGAGATAGTTGCTGTCGTAAATGGCTTTATCCACTTATGTTTTACATAACTTCCATTTCATATTTAAAGGATATTATTGAATGGGTTTTCAGAGGCCGTTAATGTTACACTTTGGAAGTATTTATTTAAAATCATGCAAATGATTATGTACCATGTTTGTTCGAAATTGGAAAGTAGTAAAAGAAATCCACATGTGTTAATTTTAGGAAATAAATGAAGATCTCTGTTCCATAAATCAAAATGTTTTAAGAATAAATTTGAAATACAAAATAAACCGGAAACATATAGATTACTTCTAGTATCCTCATTCACTTCACGTGATAGCTATGTGTTGATTGTGGAACACACTCTAGTCCCCGTAAATCTGACCTGGAAATAATCCAACTTGAAAAAAAATTAAATCATATCTGTTGGTTGTTTAACCCTTTCAGGCCCAGAGTACACATTTGTGTACGTTAAGCGCGTGTAGATGATTGTTGGTCTGTACTGCACACTGCGAAACTTGATAATCAATGATCTCACCCATGGGTAAATTATTCGTAAACCGTGTTACTTAGTCTAGGTCGTAATTAGTTCATATAATTGTAGCCGAACATATGGCCTACAGGTCATTGGTTGTGACAACGAAACAAGTGTTGTGTCGACTTAAGTACAGCACACATAATAACATTTCTTGTTTGCAACACCTGAAACTGAAATTTAAAGTGGGTCTGGAAAGTTAATGCGCATCCTGCCATCGGCAGTAAGACTGCTCCGATCTCCGCGTACATTCTCTCTGCCGTGGGAATGAAAAACCCATGTTGTATTTCAAGCGCTAAATCTTCTTATTGCATCGACCCTTGTTGCCTGGAAGGGTGCTTTTTACAGGCGACTGTGTGTGCTAGAGAAAATGAAAGTGTAATGTCCCGCCGGGTCAAAAAAAGGTGGCGGGGGGGGGGGAGTTTCCTCGTGCGCTCGCAACATGACGGTAATGACGGGCCAGAAAGCGGGAGAGAGAGAGAGAGAGAGAGAGAGAGAGAGAGAGAGAGAGAGAGAGAGAGAGAGAGAGAGAGGGTGGGGAGGTGGTTGTGGGGAGGGGGACAAAATGGCGAGAATGTCCTCTTCGTTCCGCGGAGGAAGACGAAGAAGGTACCCGGGCGAGTATGCGTGGAATGCTGGGCTGCAATCTCGGCTGCTATTGGAAGCAACATTTTCAGCGCCGGCACAGTTCGCTACGATATAAGTCACTGTCTCGCAAGAACGTGAACTGAGACGCTATAGTGGCCGTTACGTGAGCATGCGTACATCCCATCCCCCCTCCCCCTCCACACAAATTTGTTTTGTGATGCAATCTTTTATTCACAAGCTACGAACGTTCTGTGACCTGAATGTTACGCAGTGCGTCTAGCAAAAAAAATGTATTGCTTAAAATTTTTTTTTAAGTCCTTTATTTTCAAAGCCGTTGAAGTAATAAAAAAATAGATTAAAAAGCAACTCATTCAATTTTTTTTCTAGATAAATAACATTTTCATAACTCTCCATCATCTGCATACCGTGACGAAGTTCCAAACTTCATTTGGTCCCGGTGAATGCTACGAAGTGTGGCCTTGAGTGACATATTTGAGTTTAAGAATTTATCGTCATATTAATAAGACGTCAACTTCCAGGAACATCTGCAGATTTAAACTTATGGGATCGAAATCCAGGGATTTACTTTGTCACACTATATCCCCTCCCATACTTGAAAATCGGGCTCCCAGAAGAGATTCTTGTTAACCAACTCATTAGTGTTAATTTCTGTATGGCATGCCGACCTACGCTGTTGCGAAAAGACTTTTCACTATAAAATTAGGGACGTAAAACAATGCCAGCAATGCCGGGAGACGTAAGTGACGTTGTTTTATTCGACGTTGATGAGACAGAATGCAATTTCGTGCCTCTGTGGGCGACTCAGTAAATGATAAGTTCGTTGTTTATCTATTCAGTAGAACAGCCTTTGATCTATACAGGCGGCCAAAAAGAAATACTAAGAAGTTATTTACTTATTGGAATGGATGAGCCTCTTATTGACCATCGTTGAAGTACGCCGAATGGTGAAAATATTTTGTTGAAAACAGCGTAATACTAAAATTGAAACAATAAACAAGTGTTAATGTTACAAACATGCGAACTTCAGTACTGTTATTTGACGATCTGAACTGAACAGGCTTACGGAAACGGTCGAAAATTTCATATAAGTTGGATACAGAAATATATCATGTGACATTCATCTGAAAGTTCCCTTAGCGGAATTGAAAGTTGAATTAACGGTAACATATTTTATAAACTTCTTCTGAATTTTAAAATAGCAGTTAATAAGTAACTTTTTCCCCTCATGGAAAAATCTTACATTAGGGTAAAACGAAGTGTACGAATATCGTATTATATTTGTGTTTTTAGAGAGACCTGAGGCGCTAGACTTCCATAACTTAATTATCACGTCTCTATTTCTCTCACTATTTAATTGTGGGTGTATATGTATATCAATAATATTAATAACATAGAATTGTGTTACATTCTTTTCATATCGCTCTTACCCTCTCCTTCGCTTCCGCTTTATATATATATATATATATATATATATATATATATATATATATATATATATATATATATATACACACACATATATATATACACACACACACACAGACACTACTCTTTGGAAAAATAATTGTTAATGTCGCAATCGTCAAGGACAGTGCTTCTTGTTGAACAGTGAGCTTTTTGTTGAATAGTTTGAAGTTTTTGGACTAACGGTTATCTAGGAGCCGTCTAATGGAACTAAAGGATGTAAATACAATTTTGTCAGCAGTTTATAATCGATCATATGGGATAGAAGTACAATAGCTTTGTCACCAGGTACCAAACAATTAGTTTCGTTAGAAGTATTTAGCTTCTTGGCATTGTAAATTTCTTGGGGAAAGTGATTTTCGTTTGGTAGCTTGGGCGGGGGGGGGGGGGGGAGATTGGTTTGGGTTAAACGCTGGCTAGGTGCCTACATAAATATTTCATCGCTTCTATTTCAGGCATGTATAAGCTGTTCACCGTAAAGTGAGCATTTTTGTAGTCCTAGTTACTTTTTCCTTTCAGTCATTTTTTTTATCCTTAAACTATTTTTTAAAATAAATATTGCTATGTAAGTAATAAACGCAGTGTGTATATTAAACTGCACTCGGAAGTTAAGGTCTAAAGCTACAATAAAATATACTTATTGACCATTATTACAAATGAGATGACTACCAAAAGTGCTCACTTTACCGTGAATAGCTTATAATATTCTTTTACTCTATCGTTTTCTTGGCAAAAGGGTTTGTAGGGAACAATCTAAAACATGTATTAGGATCGATCATTGTAATTCTAGCAAATAAAAACTAATACAACGAAGTTTGCTACTTGAGTTTAATATTGCTATGATAATGTAAAGTTTTTAATTTTCTTGACTAATGTGATTTTGTAAAACGATGTTCTGCCTGGAAATGCTGCTATTTTCTGCGGTTTCGCGATGTTATTTTCGGTGATTACATTTTGCGTTTCATCTCATTTTGTTTTATCAAGTGAGAGTTGAGGTTTTGACATCATTGTCTCGATTCTGTTTGCATATTACGATGTAGGCCTGGATGCAGATATGATTTTACGGCCCATAACATCATACTGTGACATTCCTGGCGCTTCCCTCATTGGCATGCATTGTCAGTTTGTCGGAACTTCGCTGAACACGTCGACGTAGGGCTGCGTCATATCAAATTGTTGACACGCACATCGACCCATCTAGAAGTTTCCTACAGCGTCTGAATACTGGCAGAGATCTCTACCGGCAGCCCTAGCAGACACCGCGTATGTATTCTGTCTGCATATCGTGTTTATGTTATATGAGCGAACTAGAATGAGAGGGAGAGAGAACTATATATCCACGTTATAGTATTATGATGGAAGGATAAAAGTGAGTGTTGTTGCGATTTGTGACTTATGCGCAACACCACACAGAAAATACGTGGGCTATACCAAGCTCATTAAGGGATGGAGATCTTAATCAAACAAAATAATTAATTATAATTTCCTTATCTTATTTACAATAACTACAGCAAAATTCTCTGAACTCAAATTCTCACAATAAATAGAAATCACTTACTGTTCGCAATTGACACCAATTAATAAAATTTATAATTACGACAAAGAAATCAATGAAATTAAATAATTAAATATCAGTCTCAATAGACAGTGTATCAACCTATTCAATTATTTTATTATTTATGCGTCCATATTTGACAGTTCGAATATTTACAATAAAATCAGTATTACACTTTCATTCACTCGTACCTCAGTTCAGTCCACGTCCCGCCAGTCACAATGTTGTAGTGTCCTACAAGCGCCCTCACGCACAGTAGGCTTCACTCGTCGGTTTCACACCCTCTCGTCCATTCAAGCCACGAACACCTCACTCGCCGTCGTCCCGCAATCTCCAGTCATGGTCCACACTTTTCTTCACTCGCGCACACTCGGCCAGACGGCCTCCATCAGAGACTCCCGGCCGCTGAGTTGCGGCAGTATATATAGTGTCTTAGGCCGCCGCCTAGAAACTTCCCCAACTCACCTGATGCGTCGCGGAGGGCTGAGGCGCCAGCCAGTCTCACCAGAAAATCTTGCGTCGTCGCTAAACGTATCGGAAACTAACAGGCGAGAGGAGGTCTGTGACGCCAGCAAGTCTCACCGCTGTCGACCTTCACGGGATTCCCGTTTCCCAGAGGGGTGAGGCAGACAGCCGCGAGCGCATCGTTCCATGAAGAGGGGAGAGCGAGGTGGGTTTCCGATTTTGGCGCGGGGCAGCTGAGTCGGCGCCAGCTACAATACTTGACAATACTATCAGGTGTATCTATAGTTCTCTTTCTA
This sequence comes from Dryococelus australis, assembly GCA_029891345.1. Taxonomy (NCBI): domain Eukaryota; kingdom Metazoa; phylum Arthropoda; class Insecta; order Phasmatodea; family Phasmatidae; genus Dryococelus; species Dryococelus australis. The sequence continues at coordinate 76,179,423 of CM056996.1, forward strand.
CCTCTCATTCTAGTTCGCTCACACAACAGATACTGTGTCCAGAAGAAGTATTTTGCCAGTAGTATACTCAGATACGCATGCGACGTCAAGTTACCAATATGCGGAGCAAATACGAATTTGATCCGCTGAACAGAAACGCCTGTCAACGCATTACAATAATTAATCATCCCAGAATTTACTAATATTTCCAGCAGTTACAGCGATTATCGCAGCAGGGTATTCATCTGAGTTACATGGATTCTCGCACATTAGGTTCTTTAAGTTGCTCCAGAAGTTGACGTGTGTTAGTTAATTCGAGTTTTCTCTGTTTCCAGGGGACTGATCCATCCCGGACTAGTTGTCGGTCTACAAGTGTCAAGCGTTTGTTGAGGAAGCATTTCCGATCAAGTTAGTCATAAGTTCTTCCATTACCACTGGTAGCCTGCTACTTCAGATGCATGTCAACCTTTTCAGCAGTCGTAAAACGTGGTCGATTTGACTACCAACGTGATTACTCCTTCCGGGGAAGGGGGGGGGGGTCACAGTGGTGTAGTAGATCACATCATCTTCACCACGGCGAACCGGGCCTTCTTCCCGGAAGGTCTCATACAGGATTGTTACTTGCGGGAAACGCGGCGCACGTTTGCTATTGTCTGGTGGGTATTCTCGCGGTACTTTATAGTTTCTCCCACTATTGCGTTCCTCCCTGATCCATTTTCACCTTCAGCGCCGCTTCGATACTGATCAAACCCACCTCTCCCTCTCATCCTCCCCTAATTATTTTGAACGTATACTTATATGGGCTGCAGTAAGTTCTTACCACTGCATCCACACACACTACGTCTTCACTCCGTGCCAAATTTTTGCTTGTTAAGTACTGCACACGATCACCCACCATCGGAAGGAATTTTGTTGCCTTGCCTTTTCCGATCTCTTCTATAAATTACTACAGAGAATTTTGCAGCATCCTGTCTCCAATGAGCGAGGTAACTATATATCTGAGGTCGAGTTTATTCGCGAAAGGTTGCTACATGAAGTGGGGAGGTACTCTTACTTCATATGTCCCGATTTGAAAAGGGTGAGAGGTGAAAAATTTGCGAATGCACGCGAGTTGTGTTAATTTGGGCCGATCGTTAAGAACTTATAAACTTCATCCTGACTAAAATTCGTATAAAGGTAGGACGTCAACAGGCAGTAAAAATTTGTACCCTTATCTGAATTTAATTGACATTGTGGATGTAGAGAAATTTTGAGTAGTAATCACGTGTCACCAAATGAATTGCGTCATCATAAAACACGAGTCAAATCTTGGTGGCAGATTTGTTTTTGCGGACGTAGCATGGTATATAAACGGGAACGATTTATGTCATCTGAACGTGTTGTACTTTCCGATAAAACATCTGGACGTTTCATTTGCTGTACGATTGCAATGGTTCGTTTAGTAACACACACCGATTAGTTATTCCGCCAGACGAGCAGAATTGTTGGGCGCAGTTTAAACCGATTTAGCGGGCAGTTGGCTGTCACCTGTTGCTTTCAACGACTCTTAATATAATTTGTCTTCATTTTGCAAATTTGCTCGACACTGTACTGTGTGTGTGTATATATCTCTCTTTCCTTTAACAGAAGCTTTACATTACTTTGTAATTCGTGGCCTAAATTTGTGTTTTTGGTTTGGACACAATTACTTCATTTGATTGTTATGGGGGTGATTATGACACAACCTTGGGTTTGGTTTTTCGTTTAAATACCCGTTTTATATTACGAATTCGAAATATTTAGTTTTTGTGGACACATTTAATGGCACGTCATGTATTCCTTTCAGTTTTCACTTTTTGGCAAGTAGTAGTACAGGGAAATGTTTATGATAACGAGTGAGAAGTCTGTATTTTGTCTTCGTATGAAGAGAGTTCTGCATGGAGATTGGCGTTGAATTGAGTGGAGTGTATAAATTTGGGCGGCTCTATACATCGAGGTCTTGAGAGCCTATGAGGGTAAAGCGAGGTGAGTTTGGAGCAACATCAGAATGCGAGGGGGGGGGGGGGCTGGAGTTCCGAAGAAAACCCGCCGATCAGCGGCATTGTCCGGCACGATTCCCACATCCGAAAATCCGGGAGTGACCCCGCTGGGAATCGAACCCGGATCGCCTATGTGAGAGGAGTGTAGTCTAAATCACTACACCACCGCGGCCCTACTGACTTGAGCTTACCTACCCGAGAGTCAATCATTGTGTCGCTGCCAACCTGAATAATGCGCAAAGTGACTAGGTGTAGGGTGAATAAGCGTTGTCGTGAAGATGGCGAGAAAATGTGACTACACTCTAGAAAACTTCAAAACCAAAAGCGGTATTTGGCAGATAATTCCCCGGCCTGGGGGTCTTCGGATTGGGCTAAGTATGTCAGAGGTTAGGAGGCCAGTTTTACATGGTTAGAGTAATTTTAATTGCAGGGACTTGGGTAGTTAGCGACGCGTAAACGTTACCAACGTGCACATCTCTTAACCTCTGCCTGTGTTAGGCCCTTGACTCTAAACGCGAGGATGACACGAAATAATACGTAACTTTTTCCTTCAGTCCTACACACAAAACACATTCGTGATTGCAGTCACATGAGCCGAGAGTATTCCCCTCGTCAAATACGAATAGTGTTGGCACTGCTCCATAGCATACTCCCACAATCATCCACAAACACAACAAGCCGAGGGTATTCCCCTTCACCGTACACCCGAAGATGCAGGTATTGCTTGTCCACACGCAAGTCAAGGCACAGCTGGTGATACTCTCCCCAACAACACCGCTTGCCCTGACTCACAGCATGCGAAGTTAAATAATCACAATTCACATCATCATTCAACAACACTGGCTCACAACGGTCCTCTTCCTCGCGCCTCCACCTGAACCCTACTTCTTCCTCTGACTAGACCAACTACCAGCATGCCTCCGAGTCCCTCCCCCACAAGGGTAACTTCGGATCACCGCCTTCTATCTTAACCTCTTCTCTGCTAAGTCCACACTCCCGCAACGCAATATTACAATATTCACAGTGAATCTCCGCCACATACTAATTCCACTATTCCAGCGAGTGAAAGCCAAGTCTCAACTCTCTTTTGTCAGAAACGAAGTTCTTTACTTCAGTCGGTCTAATATTTTCCAAGTTCAAACTCATCACTGTCGGAGACTAAGTCCCTCACATCATTCTGCAGAATTATTCCAAGTCCCGACTTTACACTGCCAGAGGAAAAGCCCACCACTTGTGTCTGCAGAAACATTCTTAAGTCCCGCCTCACCAATGAGAAATTAACAGAGTGCTGAATCATACTTGTATGGTGCTTCATTAGGGCGACCATCGCGCAGCGCCTTCTCAGCCGCGGACCGAGTCGGCGACGATCACCTCTTCTTCAGCTCGCCACGCGCCTTATATTCCCGGGCTACACACCCCGCCCGCGTACCCCGCTACTAGTGTCGCAGGTCAGGCCTCCAGAACAATCGGAAACACAGTGCCACATCAACAGCCAATTACGAGCTTTGCTCCGATGACATTGTTCTTCAATAACGATACGACGTGTCTTTGGCGCGCAGGCCAAACGCCTTGTAAGCTGCTGGGCTACAACCCGCCGTACATGAGTGTATAGAACGTAAACGCAACGACAGGCGTTGCTCGTCTTGCAAGGTGGACCTTATTGTGAAGCAGGAGTTTCTTTGCTCGTTGGCTGGAAAACATGACAAGTACTAATGTTAACCCTGTACACTTAAATGATGGTACCATCAGTAGGCGAAATAAATATCTTCGTGTAACAACAGCAATTTAAGCCTGAATTTATTCCATTATTTTTGCATGATTGTATTTAAAGGGTCTGTTAAATGGGATTAGAATATTTTCTTAATACCTTCATGAGTTATAGTCTCTGTGCACTTCCATACAAACACGCACTTACGAATACATATAGCCTGCCGCACAGATATAACGCAGAGGACCTGAATGACTACCGTAATTTTGTGTGTGGTTAGGGTAATAATTAATTTAATCTAATTGTCAATCCTGAACATCTCTTCTGGAAGTATGTAGTTACGTGCTAGTGGTGTGTTGTTAAACCCCGTTCGAAGCACAGGCGTCGAAAATTAGATAAAACTTACGTTTGGTATCTGTATTTACTTAGGATAACAACATACTCCGAAGATAGGTGGGTATGATTGTTTAATACAACGGAGGACGTCAAAAATGGCTTTTCAAGTCAAATTTTCATGGATCCTAACACCCCGTTCTTTCTCGCATTCTAGTATAAAGCTAATACTTACGTTGGAGCTGTCAGTTTGCTGCTCTGTGTTTCCCGACTTCTGGATAACAGTAAGTTGATCAAATCGATTTGGTTGACGTGCATAGTTTGTATGCCATGGGATTGATTATGAGTCTAATTATTTTTCTATTTGCTATTTTAGTTTTCATTGTTCCAGTGATAAACTTCCTGTGATTTTATAATTATTTTTCTCATTGGTAAAGGTTATTCAGGATTATTAAGATTTCCAACAAATTTTTTAATCAGTTTTGGCTGTAATATAAATGTTTAAACGAAAAGTTTAGCTGCATTGTTTTTCACTTAAAACATAACTAAATCTAGTATATACAAACTTAAAAAATTTCCACTCAAGAAACAAACAGCGTGTACTCAAGAAAATCGATTGTATATCGACTGTACGTTAACATTCCCTCGAATAATGTGCCGTCTTTACAATCTATCTGGCAAAAGACGTTTCCAACTTGGATATCGCCAGCAAATTTATTCAGAAGAATCAAGAAACTTCGTTTTAACCATCTCCTCTATGATTTTTGTTGTTAATTAATACGTAAAAGACAAATTTGAGTTACACTATTGTTTGTGAAAATTGCAACACCCAGAAAGAATGGCTCGAATGAATCCAAACTCGGAGGATGTGTACTGGCAATAAGTGATTACGATTGTAGAAAGATAGCGTACACGTAGGCCCAGTAGCGCCCTCTCTTGTGTTACTGGAAAGGTCCGTGTTACTCCAAGCTCGAGTCAGTGAAGAGCTGTCAGACGAAGAGAAAGCAAGTGCCATTATGCCTCGTCGACGTCCAAGGGCCCCATATCAGCATGTGAGTGAGTTCGAACGGGGCAGAATGATCGGTCTCCGGGAAACGGGTTCGTCATAGCGTGATACTTCTGCTACGATAGTGACGAGTGTGTGGAACCAGTGGATAGAAGAGGGTCGTCGTACGCAGCGACGAGTTGGTACTGGACAACGCAGTGTGACCACAGCACGGTATGACCGCCATCTTGACCGCATGGCCGTAACGGACCGTACAGCCTGTCTGCGTCGACGGTTCGACGTCGTTTACAGCGAGCTGGACTGGTGGCACGCATGCCATTGCGTCGGCTTCCAATGTTCAGAAACAACAAACGCCTCAGACTGCAATGGGCACGTGAACGCCGTCGCTGGCATGCTGAGTGGCAAAATGCAGTGTTTTCGGACGAGTCCCGCTTCAACCTGTCCTACAGTGATGGCTCTATACTTGTTAGACGCTAACATGGTGACCGCAATTTGGTTGCCTGCATTGTGGACCGGCATAGCGGATAAACGCCAAGTGTGATTGTGTAACGCGCCATTGAATACAACGTGTGATCTTGGCGAGGGCAATATGAACAGCAGCCACTACATCAGGGAGGTTTTAGAGCCCGAGGTACTGCCCCTCCTTCAGGCGACTTCGCACGCCATGTTTCAACATGTGGTGAGGAATGTGCAAGCCATCTTCAATGAACGACGAGTACCACTGCTTCCCTGGCCTGCACGTTCGCCTGACATGTCGCCCATCGAACATGTCTGGGATATGGTTGGTCGGTAACTTGTTCATCACGGTCCTCCAGCAACCACTGTTGATGCTTCGTGGACTCGCATACAAACCGCGTGGAGGGAGATTCCCCAGGAACATAGCCAGGTCCTCTTTGATTCCATGCCACGGCGTTTAGGAGCTCTGATTGCAGCACGTGGGGGCTTCACAACATATTGAATTCTCAAGTACAGAGATCATGCACAGTTCTGTAATCCTAATCAATTGCGTATTGTCATGTAACTAATCTGTGGTACTTTATTGTGCATTTTGACCCTTGACCCCCTGATGACAAACATCTTCCGCCACCCCTGATAGGTTCGCAAGTACCTTCCTTTCACCGGTGAAAAAAAGGGGGGGGGGAGGAATATTTCGTAAGGCTATGTTCCCTTAGGGAAGTTAGTTTTTAAAAAATTCTCATTTTTGGAATGACAACCAAATTATGTTTTCTAGATTCCATAAATTTGATGTACTGAATCAATGGCATATAGAGTAAGCTTATAACTATCCGGTAGGCTAACATGGAATGGTACTACTAAAATTTGTGTTGAAGTAGGTATTTTTCATCAGTTAAATTGAACTTTATCGTGGGGTGCATAAACCGTCGTGTGTTTGAAATTTCGCGATTTTATCTCTTGGTTGAACTATACCCCACCAACGGTAGAGCGCACCACATTCGTGCACACTCAGTGTAACAATAATTTGCATAATAACAATTTCTTACTTGGCATTACAAACACACCTATTTTCTCCTCTATTTATTCATATTAATTATAAATTAAGTAATATAATTTATAAATAAAATAAGAGTAAATATTTTATTTAATGAACAATGAGTATATTTTATGTTAACACAAGTTAAAGCATTTCTGATGCATCACATATTTAGGACACAACTAAGCACGTCATATATGGAGTGATTTATCAAATGTTTGATTAAAAAATTGTGAAGAAACTGCGAATAGACTACACTCTTATGAAGTTGGTTTTTTTTTTATTTTTTTTTTATTTTTTATTTTTCTTCTTCCAGTCTGCGAGCTGCACCGGATTCGGTTCGGGCACACGAGTTGAAATAACGTAGCGTGTCCGATGCCGTCTCCCTTTTTTTTTTTTTTTTATAGCTCTCGGCGTGATGTATGTAGGAGCTGGCCGGTGATCCGTGCTGCGATCTAGCGGCGGGCGGACGCAGCGTGCGGCCGCCAGTGCTCTCTACCGGTGATAGATGTCCGCCGCAGCTTCTGCAGCTGGCGGGCCAGTAAATCGCAACCGAGAGCTCCTGCGGTGCACGAAAGTCTTTCGCCGAATTTCTTTTCCTTCTGTTTTCCTATGGAGTAATGGTTTCGAAGTTACCTCTTTCTTCTCCTAAGTTGGTGCGATTCGATATTTTTTTTTTTTTTTTTTTTTTTTTTTTTTTCTATTTGTGGTACGTTCTCCGAACACGACGTGCAGCTGCCCGGTACCATCAGAAGTAGTAAAACGCTACACAGATTTTAATAAATTTAGATTTTTATCCACCTTTAAAATACGCGATCTAGCAGAAGACGTATTTCGTGAAGTGAAAGAGTGATAATTTACACTGCAATGCTTCTGAAATTTTCTGTCCACCAAAATGTCTCAAACCCATAATTATAAGACACCACTTGACGCCGCACACACACAAATGTTCCGGAAGTTATCTCAAATATGATGGATATGATCATAGTTGCAATTTGTTTATTGTGTGTGAATACTGTTGGTGGCATTATAGAAGAATATGTTAATTATTTTGTGACTAACTTGGCTATTGTATTCGTATCGTGTGCTACTGTGCTTGATATTAAAACGGACGAAATGTCGTAATTTTGCTAGTGTCACCGCAGTTGCTGAAATATTCATTCAAAATAAAATTTCCGTACTTATGGCGTCATTTTTCGGAACAGTTGTCAAATCCATTATATATATATATATATATATATATATATATATATATATATATATATATATATATATATATATATATATATATATATATATATATATATATATGAACTCGGTGTTACTCACGGTCTGATTGGTCGCACACAGAGTTCTCGCACAGGAATGATATAACATAGCCAAACATTTTGTGTGCATCGTCTTTGACGAGTCTCGTGCTAATGCTTTTACTTTGTTCAAAATTAATTGTAACTCTGCCTTAAAATCATTTCACGACGAATGGAGAATTTATTATTTTATATTAAGTGCATTGCATTGAAGTTTGCATTAAAATAAGCAATATTAAATAAATTTGAACTGAATTCTGCGCATGCTTTGCGCATCTTGTTGCCATTTCTTTTCTAATATTCATTATTGTTTTGTCCTCCGTGTCGGATAGTGGCAACATTTTCGTCACTAGTCGTGTTATAGTCGATCCGGTTAACAATATAAACAATTTCAAGTGAAGGTGTAAAACGTTGCCGGCACACATATAGAGCTTGATATACTTCAGAATGGACGCGCTATCTTTTCCACGACAGGCTGCCTGGAATAGAAATGGCTACTGTCGCTCGTGTCAGTTGGCAAAGCTCCGGGCCGTATTATCATCCTCTCTAGGCCAAGTGAGCTCGAAACTGTTGTGTTCACAGCCACAGAGAACCTAATTTTAGTTGGTGTGTTTGTATTTCATCAGTTCGCTTAAATTTACGAAAACTGATGGGTGGAGAGACCTGATTTTCACACAAAAAAAAAAATTCATGGCCAGTTAGATTATTCGCAAACAGTTTTGTTCATGTAGATTTTTGCAATAGGATGATTTTAACTGATTCCGTATCTGGGGTGTCTGTCCGTGAATCAGATGTCCATTATCGGAGTGAACTAACTTAATTCTGATTGGGCCGTCTATTTAAAAGGTTTCTTACATCTTGATATACGCTATTCACGGTAAAGTGAGCACTTTTGAACGCCCTCTCGTTTGGAACGATAGTCAATAAGTATAGTTTATTTTAGGCGTAGACGTTAACTCCGAGTGCAGTGGAATATATACACTTTGTTTATCACTTACGTGGCAATATTAATTTTAAAAAGACGGTTAAAAGATAAGAAATTACTGGAAGGAAAAAGTAACTAGGGCCTCAAAAGTGTCCACTTTACCGAGAACAGCCTATAGTAACCAGAGGAAAGCGGCAACAGTGAATGCAGGCTACTGAAGTCTAGCCTACGCGTAAATAATTTCACAGAAATCAGAATTCCCTATCGACGGTTCATCAACAGATGACACTGACTTCCTAATACTCGTGTGATCTGTGCGCCGGTAATTCGACTGTCATCCTTAGTGGACCATGTGTAATACAAATTCATTATCAGTTAATTGCATCTGATATATCTTCACGAGCCGGTAGGTGGTCTGTTCTGCTCCCCCCACCCCCCAACCACCGCCCTTCCTCCTTCCATTCGGAAAAGCCAACCAGCGAACGCGTATTATGGCTCATTCGGCGGGAAGTAGAGTCGAGTATGTGTTGACATGATGCGGTGATCGGGCACGTGACGTTGGCATGTGTCTGTGTTTGACAGATCGTGCCTAACTGGTAGTGCTGTGCGATATGGCGATATATCGAAACGAAACAATATATATATATATATATATATAATATATATATATATATATATATATAATATATATATATATATATATTTAAACTTTGGCATGGTAGGATATAACAATGCAGAACAGGATGCTGCATATCGCGATATTAGCAACAGACCTGTGCCATGTTGGCGATGTGCGATTCTTGGCGTTTTAGTGATATTAGTGATGCTGGTATGTTCTGGCATCGCGTTATTGAAACATTTTTGAATGTGTTTGTTTTCACGGTATTACAAACATTTGTGATTTTGATTTTTAAACATTACAAAAATTATATCGTGGCATATTCGCTTTTTGGTGGTTACTGTAAAACCAATAGATACTTGTGTTTCTATGTTTGGAATTCAAGTACGATATTTACGATGCAATTACGACCGATATTTGCAGTGTAGACAACTGCGATATCAATATTACAGTTATTTGAGATATCTCTATGACTAGTTTTTGGCGATGTCAACATCTGTGACACCGATGTAAATGATATTTGCGATGCCGTTATTTGCGGTATCAATACGAGCTATGTTTGCAATATAAGCCATCGATTTTCAATACTTCTGGAAGCGATGTATCACACGGGTAACGAGTTGGTCAGTATGTTTGGAAACCATATTGTAAAGTGGATATCGCGCAGCCTTACTGCCAGGGACTACCACCTTTCACGAGGTCGGGGGATTATCTTCCTAATGAGAAATGTCTCTATGCCATATAAAGTCATTTATAGGCACGCGTAACTATGTAATAATCCACAAAGGACTAGCGCTGGAATAAGCACAACCCTTTATTTCGCCGAGAGAGTTTTTGGAGTGTTATGTGAATGGCAGTGTGTGATGAGTGTTCCTAAGGATTCGGCAATGTATGGCGGTTATTGGCAACGAGGAGAGGAGACAGCGACCTCTGTGCCAAAAGCGACAACTGGGTGTGTGATCGGAGTGCTCCCGGACGATTGCTGTGGTGGCTGTGCTCCAACGTTTCGGAGCAGATATGACAGTTCCACGAGAGACTAATATCATTAGTGCACTCCGAGTGATGAATATTTGTATAACTTTTCTTAATAGGACTGATTTATTTGTTCAATGGTTTCATGTAATAGGATATAGAATGACGGTTTCTTGTGGAAATTATTAATTCCCTTAGCATTGTGGACTATAATATTTCGGGGGTTACTACGCTGTGAAAGGCAGTCGTTTGGATATTTTTGTAGCATTGTATATTAAAATAATTTTATTCAGAACTTGTATATTTAACTAAGACTTCTGTCCCGGGTAGTTGCAAACATATTCGGTAGTACTAAACTCAATTAAATTCATATAATAATGCTCTAATACGCAATAAGTTATACTGTATATAGATTTTTATTTAATAGGTTGTTTGTAAATTTTCATGTATACATGCACTATTTGTGGTTAGCCTGTATGACTGGGTTTGCCATTCCCTGCATTTTGCGTGTGTTTTCTTAGTGCTGGTTTTATGTCTTTTTATTCGCCGCGTGCGTAATGTTTCCAACCACGTTTCGTGCGCTCGCGGAAGTGAAGCCTCTTCTGTTGATAAATGCTCAGCGCCATTCAGTAGCCGGCTTTTTGTTCCTTTATGGATTTTGCCTGAACTATTTATATTTGTACCTTTTTCTCTCGCTCCAACCTCCGGATGGGAATGGAAATTTATCGATACACCGCGGTTGTAAATCATAGTTTTCATTTCCAGATTAGTATTTCAATTACTGGCACCAGTTTGAAACGTCACGTAGCGAACAACCGTGGGGGACGGTACTACCAGAACTGAAAATATCGACCTTATTGAATTTATGGTTGATTGGGTTCTTGTATTACGGCGTTCGGCTGACTTTTTTCCCCATGCTGCGGAAACAGATTTCAAATAATAAAGGCATATATTGATCGCAAATTGTAATCAGTTAAATGGAAGTCCGTAACAGCCATGTGTTTCATTTGAAAGTGTATTCGGTTTTCCAGTGCAGTTATTGATGTTCCATTGTTTTCTCTTCAGGCACCAATATTCATTACGTGCAAATGTCCACGTTTTGTCCTAATGGTCTGTTGGCGTAGCATGCAGCCACGGTTGTGATTTATTGGAGCTTGTTACTTTGTGATTGTAACACTGAATGTGGATTGTTCTGTTTCTCATGTGTTCTGTTGTGTCAGGTGATTTTGGCTTATTTAAACGTCCCCGTAGACTTCGGCTATCTTTAAATTGGTGTTCTGTTGTAACAAGCTCGTTTATATGCATTTCACTCGATTTGGCAGGCAGTTTTTCACTATATGCACTGTACTTGCTTCTGCCCTTGCACGCTAGAGTTAACTCCCCCCCCCCCCCCCCCCCGTTGTTTATGATTGTGTTTGCTTGGGAATTTTGTGGAAGTATTGATCCCAACATAGAATATAATTCGCAGAAAATAAAGGAATACAATTTACAGAGTAATTTGAAACATAATACACAATTTTATAAGCTCCTTCGGGAGGTAGTAGCCTATATCCTTTTGTTAATTCGTAATTGATTTGGTCCATCTGAACGAAATGGTCTACCATAGCTTGGTTCAAACTTGCCTTGCTTTTTGTTTCCGAGGAAAATTGCAACTGAAAACTAGTTTAATTATTAATACCGTGTACATAAACCAATACTCGACACAAAACTCAAGTTACAAACACAGGATTCGCGGAGCAGCGAAACCTCATTTAAGCGTCGGTTATGACGCATGAAATTTAACTCTCCGGAACCGAAGTCTACGGAAACTGAACTTTCGGGTGACGATGCAAACGTACCAAGAGTCACGTTTAAATCGGTAGCCGATGAGAAATGTTTCTATTTGTTTTAAACTCATAATAATAATATATGGCGTTAAGAGCATTCAAAAGGCTAAAATTATTTTTCGCATTTTTAACATATTATATAATGTTTTGTTGTGACCCGTAATAGACCCGAAATAATTATAACAGTAAAGAAAGACGACTTTTCAGAAAAGAATAAAACGATTTATAGGAATTTTAAATTTTGATCTACTTTAGTACAATTGAAAATGGAACAAAATTAAAATGTTACGCTATAGTACAAAATATGTGTTTGCGTTATTAAAACTGAAGAACCCACAGTAGAAATACGCTTAAATGTTGATAAAAATTCTTAATTTAATTTTTTTACATTTAAATAAAAACTTAGCAATATACAGGATCATCGAAAAAGAATGGTATAATTTAATAACTTTATAGCGACAAAACTATTTATAGGCTGTTCACGATAAAATGAGCACTTTTGAAAGCCCTGCTAAAGTTCTACTTTCTTACCCATTATGTATCCTTCCGCCACATGTAAACAAACATTGCCATGTGATTGCCACATGTTAATAAACTCAAATGTTTATATTTCAGGACTGCTAAATGTAATATCTATAATATTATATATAATACATGTAACATATATGATGTACATAACACACGATATATATGTATAGTAAAATATACAATATACGTAAAATATGTAACATATATAATCGTTTGGGTCATGTAAAAAACCTTTACACAACAAACAATGTAAAAATGGACGCCCTAGTAATGAAGTCGTGGAAACCGTGAAATAGCAAACATTAAACATGGGCGGTGAACAAGGGCCAACACGCCACGTCAAAAAAGGACACACATTTGTTAAGCCGAAAAATAATTTGGAAGGGCAGCCAAATCCAGATTTTGAAATAGACTAGCACTGCAATCTCAATGTGCAACACCACTTGTCACACAAATTACCAAACATTTAAAAATTGTAGCGTGACTAGTTAAACATCAGCTCGAAAACATGGTAGCTGTGTTTGGCCTCAGCTGACCGAAGTGAAGTGCAAATAAGCCATCAGGAAAAACCATACATCTTACAGGCATAAGGTAGCGGCGTAACGTAGCAGACGTCTGAAGCGTATAAAGTGGACAGAGCGAGGTCGTGCAAGGCCTTAAATAAACAACCATGACAAATCAAAAAATAATTATGCACGAAGGGGAAAGGGGAAGGCAGGCAGGCAGAACAGCACAGTAAGACTGAGATCTGAGCCGAGCAAAGAGTACACCACTGCACAGAAGCAGATTATGTTGATAAACTTAATGTGATGGCGCTAACGTGGCAGTACATAAAAATATGTAATATATAAAAAAGGAAAATATATAAAATATGTGCATTTATATGTACATTTTAAGGATAGTCATATATGCACCTTTATAAATGGAGATAAATATATTTAAACATAGGCCTATTATGTATATATATAATAAAAATAATTTACTCTAAACATATAAATATATTGTTACAATATCTCTGTCTAGAAATTAAGTGGGCTATACCAAGTTCGTTAAGGGATGGAGGTCTTAATCAAATAAAATAATTAATTATAGTTCCCTTATTTTATTTACAATAACTACAGCAAAATTCTGTGAACTCAAATTCTCACAATAAATAGAAATCACTTACTGTTCGCAATTGACACCAATTAATAAAATTTATAATTACGACAAAGAAATCAATGAAATTAAATAATTAAAGATCAGTCCCTATACACAGTGTATCAACATATTAAATTATTTTATAATTTATGCTCCCATATTTGACAGTTCGAATATTTACATTAAAATTAGTATTACACTTCAATTCAATCCCACCTCAGTTCAGTCCATGTCCCGCCAGTCGCAATGTTCTAGTGTCCTCCAAGCGCCCTATCGCACAGTTGGTTTCACTCGTCGGTCTCACACCCTCTCGTCCATTCAAGCCACGAACACTTCACTCGCCGTCGTCCCGCAATCTCCAGTCGTCGTCCACACTTTACTTAGCTCGCGCACACTCGGCCAGACGGCCTCCATCAAAGACTGCCGGCCGCTGGGTTGTGGCAGTATATATAGTGTCTTAGGCCGCTACCTAGCATCTTCCCCAACTCGCTTGATGCGTCGCGGAGGGCTGAGGCGCTAGCCAGTCTCACCAGAACATTGTTGTGTCGTCGCATAACGTATCGGAAACTCTAGCAGGCGTGACGCCAGTAAGTCTCGCCCTGTCGGCATTCACGGTAATCCCAGAAGGGTGATCAGGAGTCCGCGAGCGCATCGTTCCAGGCACAGGGGAGGGCGAGGTAGGTCTCCGATTACGGCACGGGGCAAGTGAGTCGGTGCCACCTGCAGCATGTAAAATTATCAACAAATTCATTTGCGTATACATACATTTTTATTTTTTTGGCAGCGTTACTCTGTGTTTGTACCCTTCTGAGATCCTCCAAAAAAGAACTGGACATTTATTCTGTGAATTGAAGTGTTAACATAAGGGTATACCAGGCTTGTAACTGACACCACCTTCATTTGTACAAAATAATTCTAAAAATAAAGTATATTATTTATACTTAAGTGAAATGCCGATCTGGTGATGGCCACATTTCCGGTGTCTCTTGTGGCCCAATTGGGTGCGACATTTCCTTTTAGTCAAACACACACAGACCTCAAGAAACCAATTTTACAGGTAAAGTGCATGGACTCATCATTGATGTGGTTCCTTCATTGCAGTGACGGCAGCAAAACTGAAAACTTAAATGAGAAAAGTATTTAAAGAAGATTACTATACTTACAAAAAATGGCTCATGCGTGCACACACAAAGCTGAAAGAAATATGTCTTATTATTAATGTAAAACCAATACATATCCACAGATGACAGCAAAATGATAATGTAAAGGATAAATTATAAAAGTAATACTTACAGGCAGTGTTCGATTTTAGCACCTGTCCGCCTGCCCGAAACAGGTAGAAATCAGCACGGACAGGTGAATGTAATTCGCAAGCAAACAGGAGCGCTGGGAGTCAGGGGTCTTGACTATGCCGTGTAATTTACAGTTACAGTAAATTTCAATAACTACAATATTTTTGCGGCCAAAGTGGCAGATATAACAAAAAATTATGCCTACTCAAGAACGAACACTATCTTCGTTGATATTTCTCAAAAGGTAACAAGTTGTCTGGTCGAACATCCATCTCGAAATTTAAACATGGAGTTATTCTGTAACGGTTGACAATTAATTGTAAATACTTTCTAATTCTTATTACATTTGCTTGCATCAAGAAAGAATGTCGGGAACAAGCACAGCTATAGGTCTATAAATAAATAAAAAATTAATTAATAATTAACAAAACAAGCTTCAAGATTTTATAGTTTATAGGATGTAGCATCGAACTGTGACGTTTATGTTATGTTAACAATAGTAAAACTTAACACTGTAACTTGGGATGAATAACTACATGAACGCAGTTTGAAGTTAGGCCTACATTACAAAATATGACAGTAGAATGACAGAGAGCTATTTGTCATTGGGTTAAAAATTACAGCGAAACCGGTACCGCACAGGAAAAAAAAAAAAAAAAAAAATCACCAGGATGGCCAAGAACGTCCGAACAAAAGGTGGAACAGCTCAGGCTATCTTGGGTGCGCAGCCATGAAAAGTCAATTCCCCACCGCAGTTTGAAACTTGGCATTCCGAAGACACCATGAAAAATTGTTCTTCATGCCTACAAGATTCAATTGAGGCATGAAATTAAGCCGGAAAATCGGCTCAAATAAATGTTTTGTATTCGCCATGCTTTCATGTTAAAAGAAAAGGACACGGAGAGAAGCCCCGATCTTACCCCTCTAGACTTTTTCTTTTGGGGATATATCGAGAACATTGTCTACGCTGTGAAGATTCGAGATTTGCAGCATTTACATCAGAGGATCACTGCGACCATTGTAACAATTACGCCGACAGTGCTCCGGAATATGTGGATGGAGGTCGAATATCGCCTGGACATATACAGAGCTACGAATGGAGCACACATGGTAACATTCTAATGTAATCAAAACTTTGATTCTTTCTGATAATTTTGGTACAATAACCAACCAAATCGGTCAAATAGTTTTGAAGCTGTGATTTTTTGAAATTGTGCCATTCTTTTTCGATGATCCTGTGTATTCTACAGTGTTACAATATGCATGCATTGTACTTACGTATGCAACATGCATCGGTCTTTTGTGACAATTTTGTTAGTGTGTGTAATACTTTTTAATGAGATCTGTAAATCGTACAGTCGGGTGCAACGATCCATTGGAAGTTACTCTTCTGCTACCTTGAATGTAACAACTGATTATTTGCCAATTGCATAATCGAAACAACGTGTATTTCAAGTTAGATATTTCGTCATATAAATTCGTATTGATATTGGTTTATTTACCTGTAAGACGCTTCACAAAGATATACGATAAATCGTATACAGTTGTGTCATGACGTATAGGTTAATATACTTAGCTCTTAGTTTCACAATTAGAACAACTAAAATTCATAGTATAATATATTCACGGTTTCTTCATTCTTTTTTAATCAAACCTTTCATAAATCACCCCATGTATGTCATGTTTAGTTGTTTTCTAAATATTTTTTATGTTGACATACAAAGTAGTATTTTTTGGTTACATTGGAATTTTAGTTATATTTTATCTTTAAATTATAATATTACTTTATTATTAATACGAATATAAACAAGGAGAAAATAGGTATATGCTGTTTTCGGTAAGATGAACGCTTTTGAAAGCCCTGCTTAAGATCCACTTGCATGCACATTGTGTCTTCTTTCGTCCTATTTAAAATTAACAATAACATGGTTGGTTCTCGTCACTTTATTCATGCGTCGGTTAAGTGACACAGTGAAATTATTACAAAAGTAATTATTTTGGAAATCTGCTAATTTTTACACTTCAGTGCATTAAAATTAGAAAATAAATATGAAATAAATAATATGAGTTATCACTAATGGTTACGTGACACTTTTTATACGACGTTTAAGATATGGAACTATTTTCCATTCTTCGTTACCAACTTTACTGGGCGCATGTTACTCAGTTCGCCCGTTAAAATATATGCAGACCGGGCAGTGACTTTTTTCTGAGGTTGATTTCAAAAGTGCTCACTTCATCGTGAACAGCATTCGTATTGCTAATGCCTCGTAATAAATTGTTCTTACGCAAAATATGTCACACTGAGGACGCACGAATGCTGTGCGTTGTCCCTTTGGTGTTAATCTCTGTTTGCGTGAGGTGGAGGAATACCCTGGAAGTATAACTTGATCAGGGCTTCAGTAAAGTTGTAAGAAACTCCTCTCGAGTGGACCATAGTGAGATGTGTTGTGTGTTGTGTGCAGGAACCGGCTGGAGAGCAACGCAGAGCACTGGAATGCGCTGCTGCTGTCGCTGCGGGAGCTCATCGAGTGGGTGATCCGCAAGGACACGGAGCTGACGGGGCTAGCGCCCATCGGCGGCGACGTCGCCTGCCTGCAGAAGCAGCAGGTCAGTTACGCTTACCAGCACTCACTCGCTCACACTCACGCTCCCTCTCCCGTGCATTCATTTCCGATTTTTTAGGCTCAGCGGTGGCGCTGTGGCTAGGGCGCTCGCCTCCCACCACGGCTATCCGGGTTCGATCCCCGGCGGGTTAACTCCATGGAGGAATTAGTCAATGGAGTGGAAGCCTAGATACGAACGTGAAGCCGATAATGAAAGACAAGGACAGGGCTAGTGGTGGCAAAAGGGTGCATGTTTTACATTGCTTACTACGTAACTTTTGCCACTCATAATATGGCGGCTGACGTAAACAATCGGTCTGCGCATGCGCAGTTGAAACAAGTCAGACAAGGCATCGGCTTCACTTGATAAACGTGGAGAAGATAGGATGTTGCCACTCCATTACCTATTACCTCCATGGCTAACTCCCGGATTCTCGCATGTGGGAATCGTGCTGGACGATGCAGCTTCTCGGGGTACTCCCGTTTCCCCCGCCCTTGCATTCTAGCGCCGCTCCATCCTAGGGTCTCATTTCATGTCATGTCCGGGGTTGATGGGCATCTACGGGTCCCTGCTGGAAAGCCCGTTACTTGGGAGTGTGTTGCCTCGTCCTGAGTTTACGCCCCACTAGAGTCTTTTTATTCCGCTTTTTCGGAAATTCGCCAATGAATCCACCGACGTACACCTATAGGCTTGCGCAAGGTTAAGTAATATGTGGTTGTTGGGGGGGGGGGAGTTGGGGAGGGGTGCGAACCGCATAATGGAGACCTACTTTTGAGACATTGAAAATACGATTTAAGAATATTTTTAAACATAGTCATCATAATTAGTCTACATTACGATAAACAAATTTTCATGTATTTTTAAACATTTAAACTATCGACATGCATGTGTATGTGTACACCGGATGGTCGGAAGCTAATGTTTTGATCGAGTTCGGTTGAATCGCTGTATTCACCGGCGGTCAACCAGCCTGAAACGCCGGTGGATCTGGTGCATGTGCATCGGAACATCAACCGGTGCATTTTCGAACACATATGTGAATAAATAAAGCACTCGTGAACGGTGAAGTCAATGAAAGGCACATGTGAAGTCAATGAAAGGCACATGGCCACGTTTAATTGCAACAGAAAATTATTTTTGCTTTGAAACGTGCATAAATATCGCAGGAAGATGCAAGACTTAATTTGTATTTTATAAAGAAAGAGCCTGTTCAATAGAAAATACGTTAGCTCTCTGTTTAAAATGGGTTTCCAGCATTATAAAGTTATTTTGCATATATGAATTTATTCATTTTTATTCGTAACAAAATTTATGTGAACAAACTGATGTTTGGGAATTCTCTCAACCGGTGTACACCGAAACTTCACCATTGGTGGGTCTATTTGTGAATTTCTGAAAACACGATATTGATTTTTTTCTCCCTGATTCATATTTAGAAGGCTTTATTGAAAAATGTGACTATAGAAGCTTAGCTAATTGCTTTACCCATTAACGGACATTATGTGAACTACTAATGCATATGCATGCAACAAATAACCAGATACAAATTTTTATTTAATAATATTTATTTTATATTCTAATGACAGCCAGGGAACTCCTATTAACAATCAGGTACTCAAATTTGCCCAGAACTATGAAATTTATGCTTCTATAATGAAAGATTTTCAATAACGGCCCTGGTTCTTCTGTTACGACACTAAAAATGATGATTTCTGTATAAGGGTTGATACAGCCTCTCAAGCATGTCACATGCATTTGATATGGTCAGTCGGGAACAGGGGCTGATACAAGAGGGGAAGGGGAAAAATTTCCCCACTCCCCCCTCTAAGAGCTCAATCTTGTTTCAGAAATTGTATGCAATTAATTTGTGTAAAGCAGTATAAAATTACTTAGAAAGTTTCTGGAAAAAGGCACTTTACTCCTTTGTTGGTATTTAAGGTATTTTTTTAAGAAAAAATCTCAACAAGTGCGACAGCACTGACAATGCCAAAGTACAGTTGTAGGTTTTGTCTGGATCTTTTACGCTTATACTACCCATATTGAGTATTAACCAAAAAAGTGTCTCGTATACCTAAACACGGACTGCAAAATTCAAAACAAAAGAAAATGTTACAACAGAATTAGTGTTTTTAACACCGCAACAAAAAAAAATTACATGTTAAAAATTAATGTTTATATATATATATAACACATACACACACACACACTCACGCGAGGGCTTATTCAGTAGTCATGGTAACTATAGTCTCCGAGGTTGCCGCGGTTCGTTGGCAGCCATAAGGCAGATGGGAAATATGATGGGCTGCATGAGATCCGTCAATGTGCGCCACCTCTCGTCGAAATGCTGTGACGATGTCTGCCTCATCGCTGGCAACGAACCGTGGACAACCTCGGAGACTACGTTGAAGGATGATAAACAGCTTGTACACGTACGATACGTACCCGTTCACACGAGTGTATATAGTTTGTACGAGAATATATGAATTAAACAGTAATTTCAAGCAACCGTGTTTGTCTTTGTTCTTTGCCAGACATTCCTGCATCCAAGCCTTATGTGGTCTCACCTTTAAAACGTACTTGTCGCGCACTTTCAACTGTTCATAGTACATTTCCTGTGTCGGGTCATTTTCGGGAGATAAACAACAGGTGCCATGACTTCTGAATCAGCCCTCGTGTAATCTCCTTGCTAACACACAGCTCCGTGCTTTGTTTAGTTTTAATTTAGCTTATTTTTAACGTGTTTTTATAAGTGTCATTTACATGCCATTCACATATGGATGTGTTATTTTGGTGTGGGTGTAAATGCAGGCTATATATTCTGCCCCACGAATGAGTGCACTTTTTTTGACAATTTTGAAATTATCCTTGTGTACAGTTCTGTACAGCCGAGGTAAAGGGCACTATGCACATTGTAACAAAACCGAGGTTTTGACGTTGCCTTATTGTATATTATCACTATTTGTGCCGGGACGCAAAGCACTCTCTCCTGCACGGAATAATAATGATTTAGCCAGCAGGAAAGGGCACTGTGTGCCATCAAGGTATCGAAGTGAAGAGCACTCTTATGAAGTTACACATTGTGTCGGTGGCATTTACCTCCGACGCGCAGAGATATTTCAGCGTGCAAAATATTTCCTCTTGACATACTAGGAAGTTTGACAGTCAGGCGAGTGTGTTTATGTAAACATCATCTTGTCTGGAGGAGACGACGCTGTAACCATGGTAACAGCTGTAAACAGGGCTGCATTCAGAACTATAGTCTGTTCGTGGTAATATGCAGTGGAATATGCATACTGTGTTTGTTACTTATATAGGAGTATTTATTTAAAAACGTGTTCAAAGGATGAAAAATTGGCTAAATAGAAAAAGTAACTAGCGCCTTAAAAGTGCTCACTTTACCGTGAACAGCCTATATCAAATAAGTGCACTGGTATGCGAGACAGGCCATAGTTTCATGTACAGCTTTGTTTGGTTCGTTACGGTTCATATGTGAGGGACGCAGGTGTTGGCGTGTAAACTTTCCAAGCATCGTTGTGGGATCTGATAGCGACATCGCTATCAGCGAGTGTGTTGCCACAGTGGACCGCATCGGCCACTTGGTGGGTTGATGGCGAGGAGAGAGTATATATTGGTTTCGGACGCTGGCTTCCGCCGCGCCGCCGTGCGGAGAGCTTGTTGAGGCGCTCCTATCGGGCGGTAATTGTTTCCGTTAACTCGCCGCATTAGTCCCCCCCCCCCCCTGGTGCACGGGAAATCCTCCACTTGTAATGACTGCTGGCTCCCGGGTTGCGAGCCTCGCCTCCACAACCCCGACCCCTCGACCACGAGGTCAAGGGTCGTCGTGGCACAATCTCCCGCTCGCAAATCAGCGTCGCTGCGGCGGTGTTCCGATCGAGGCGCTCCTGACGGGAAAGTGGGTATTCGCCGTTCACTGTTTATTGAACACTTTTTGATTCAATACTTGAGAAATCTCACTGCCCCTACCTGCATACCATGGCTCCAATACAATAATTAGGTGACTACAAAGCTACTGTTTGGAGTTTAGAGCGATTTTAGTTTTCGTGCGTAGTTCACACAATAGTAATGCATCGAATCTATGAAATTTTTATGCAGTCAAGCGTAAGAGGGTACTCGACACTCCAGGTGAAAAACATTATGTCTTCAATTACCTGTTATTAGTATTGAATGTAACCTTGTTTTCTTTCTCGTCTACTTTGGTAACTGGTTAGGAGAGGTCTCTTAATTTAGAGTAAATGTTACCTACGTTTAACATTTGAAAGTTCGTTACTGGAACAGTATGTTGAAGTAGGTAACTCGGATTCCGTAATTTTTGTTATCTACTCATAGTATTTGACCCACGATATATTTTAATACACACACACACAGACTGGAATACATCCGGTGAAATTGGTAATGACGGAGAGAAAAGTAAATATTTGTGATTGCTGAAATTATTTCGTTCGCTGTCTGATTTCTTATAAGTGGAAGTGTAAGACATAAAATTTATTAAATATTTACTTTTCTAACGATTTGACAGGAGCCGTGGTGGCGCAGCGGCTAGAGCGCTCGCTTCCCGCAAAGGCGAACCGAGCTCGATTCCTGGCGGGGTTGCCACTGAGTTTTCCGCACGCGGGAATCGTGCCGGACGATGTCGCTGGCCGGCGGGTTTTCTCGCGGATCTGCTGTTTCTCCTGCCGTCGCATTCCGGCGCTGCTCCACACTCGCCTCGCTTCACACCCTCATTGATTCTCAAGACCTCGATATTGAGCTGCCCAAATCTCAACCCCACTCCTCTAGTGATCTAATAGTTTCACTTGACCGACGCATGAATAAAGCGATCAGGCTCGTGGTAATGTTAATGTTATAGGCTGTTCACGGCAAAGTGAGCACTTTTGAGGCTCTAAGTTACTTTTTCCTTTCAACAATTGTTTATCCTTTAACCGCCTTTTTAAAATAAAAATTGCCATGTAAGTAATAAACACAGTGTGTATATTCCACTGTACTCGGATGTTAACGTCTAAAACTAGAATAAACAATATTTATTGACTATTATTCGAAATGAGAGGGCTTTCAAAAGTGCTCACTTTACCGTGAATAGCCTATTGCTATTGTTATGTGCTGGCTAGTCTGCGTCGCTTCTCTCGCCGTTCCCAGACGTGCGAGCGAAGGAGTGCGCGAGGACAAGATTAATAACCTGAGAGCGCGGGGTGAGTTACAAAGGCATGTCGCCCTACTTACCTAAGTGTGCTGCCGCTATAAGCCTATCGCAACTCGCGCGCACCTGACCTTCAACGGATTGAATTTCTGCGGATATCTTTGAATAGAATGTCCTAGTTCATTGCCTTGGCACCTCTCAGTGGGAGTCGGGGTGCGATAACCTAACAGATCGGGCCACCACCGAGGTTATTAAGTTGCGACGGATCTCCGAGCCGATAGTTTTGAGCGTTGAGAAATTGGATGATTGTGCAACGTTAAGTTTTTTTTTTTTTTTTTTTTTTTTTTCATCGGAGAGATGTTAAAAAAAAAAGCCCCCTTAATGCAGTTGTTAGTTATCAAAGCATTACAGTTTTCAAAATATAATACTCAAATTCCGACACAAGAGTGTTACAGGCAGATTAAAGTTGAAGTACAGTTTTAAGCGCAGCATACTACATGTGTGTTACAAGCTACGAAAGGAACAAAAAGAACTTTTCCTCTACAGTTTATGGTTTAAACTGTTTATTAAATGAATATTAACAGTTTCGCTTGAATGAACAAAAATGTATTTACGACTAGTCTGACCCCTATTTTCAACAAAATTCAGAGTGCCAACACTCGCTCACCTGTTTATAAATCGCACTTATACTGAATCGTAATGTTCTGCGCTCCATACAGATTGCATTAGATGTAATTTGATTGAAAAAAAAAAAAGTACCTAGGAGCAAAGCCTAGTATGCTGCAGAATTCGGGAAACTGAGACTTTTAAGTGTTATATTTTGAAAACTATAATGATTTGACGACTAATAACTGCATTAAGGGGTCATTTTTCGAAAGTTCTTTCAGATAACCAAATAAAAAAACTGTGAAATATGACGTTAAGCGACAGGTGTGCGAAGGCGACAAGCCAGCAGAGCAAGTTGCGGCGAGAGCGACCAGCTGGAGTGAAGTCAACGGACTGCTATTGTCGATACAGTGAAGAGAGACTGGCGGGTGGGACCACTGAACTGCATACGTGGGTGACAGATATTTTGATTGGTGGCAATAGACAGGGTGATCATGTGTAAATTATGAGCTTGAATTAAGCGACTATAAACAATATGTAGACATTTACAAGAACTTTAATGAAGATTTAAATATACATTATATATTGCGTTTGCGGAGGATAACAAGATTAATGGTGGATATAGGCTAGTTTAATTTTGTAAATAATAGTTGTGTGAATAAAAATCAGATTTAGTTCTTTTATTTTTATTAAGTCCTTCATCCCTCACGAGCGCTGATAGTCCCATCTGGCGTCCTGTAACAGTGTGATGGAGTGATACACTGTGTGCATACAAATTGATGCTAAGCAGTGCCTTCAAAGTTGGTCAGGTTACTGTGAACAGCGTATACCAGGGTGCTCCGTGCGGCAGTGGAAACCCGTGTACACTCATTTGGGGCAACTTTTTGCCTGCCAGGGCAGCTTCGTACCACCAGCTTGTTTTAATTTAAAACGAAGGCTTGAATAATACCTGCATATTACTACTAACACAGTCAGTGAGTTCATGGACCGACTGGTACCTTGAGTGTTGACAGCCTCGCACTACGGCGTCTCTACGAACTTACTGATTCTATTAAGTATGTTCTTAATACGTAAAGTTGTTAGCTGTTGAATACAGCATACATTACGGTTGGCAGTTGTATAGCCTCGAGGGCGAAGCGAGGTGTTAGGCGGAGTGGCAACATAATGGCAGGGGTGTGAGGAACCGTAAATTTTTCAAGAAAATCCTACAACGACAAAGTCCGACACGTTTCCTATATACGAAACTCCCGCCTTGACTCCGCCGGGAAACAAACGCGGCTCTCACGTGGTGGGAAGTGATTGTTCTGGCCAGTACGCCACCGCGGCCCCACAAACAGAGGGAAATCCCTGTCTTTTGGCGAACAGCTCGCCTAATCCAACGAACGAATCGAAGCTTCTGACGGATACAGGCTGTTCACAGTAAAGTGAGCACTTTTGAAGCCCTAGATGCTTGTTTTCCTATCAGCAATTTTTTTATCCTTCCATCACTTTTTAAAATAAATATTGCCATGTTAGTAATAAATACAGTATATTTTTGTATTTCACCATACTCAAAAGTTCATGTTTAAGGTTACAATAAAATATATTTATTGGCTATTATTCCAAATGAGAGGGCTTTAAAAAATGCTCGCTTTACGGCGAATAGCCTATATTGAAGACAACCGTACGATATGGACAATGAAGCAGGCCAGTAAGCCAGTTGAAAAATTGATTATGTATCTTATTCCGAAACACTCGTCTGTATGAATGTCGGGATATTAACATATTCTACTCAGGGTATGGTATTATATGTGATGTAATTAAGAGTTCTCTCTTTTATTAACGAGTATTTTTTCTTAAAAATGTGCTCTTCCATCATTTTCCGTTTCTACCCCTTCATCGGTTTTTCATATCTTACCGCTTTTACCATCATGTTATCCACGTACCTGTTCTTAATTAATACTTTTCTCCCGTACTCTTTTTCTTGCTGCATCCTTCCCAATTTGGTCCCAGTGCAAATTCGAGGTTTAATACAGCTCACATGAATCTTGGTACAGTTCATGTGAGCCGGGTGGCTAACCTCATCAGTAAACCCTCCTCTTTTATCCGGTCTGGGAACCGCCAACGGTATCCTATGCGCTACTCAGTCTACACTACTTCATTTACCGCAGAGGCGGAGTTACGATTTTCGTCTGAGTTTAATAATAAAGGGAGGCCGAATCTGTGTGTCTATACCCTTCAAGCCTTCAAGCAATGCGGATAGTAGCATGTTAATTTAATAAGTAGAGAAACCCAATCATCTCGCGTTATATTTTGGTGCCAGAATAGACGGCATACAAAAAAAATATATGTATGTGTTCGTCTCTCGTGTGCAGTTGGACCTCTGCTCATCCGACACGCCCAGCAGTAAATTCCCAGGACTTCGGTGGCTTAATTCCTTGTGGTCAGGTGGAGCAGAGAAAGAGTTCTGCTTCGTTCATAGTTTATAGGACTATTTAATATTATATATTGTTATTTGCTTGTCTGTATTTATATATTTACACACGTATATATGCATATTTGCGTATAAGTATGCATTTTATATACGTATATTTATACAGGATGTATCCAGGATGATGTTAGAATCGTTTAGGGAAGATGAAGAAGGGCACCAGCATTTATTTGAGATAGCGAATCCCGGTCCGGAAATGGCTCCATCGAACTTTACAACCAGAACAGTTCTAGGATGCTTATTGCAGTGGAATACGACAACTTACAAGGCTTGTGAACTAATTTAATGTACTAATGTACTACGTACATCACGGGCAGTCTATACAAATAACGGATTTTCAAAGGTACGACCTACAGCTTCGATGCAGGCATGGTCTGAGTTGAGTTGAGAGATTTGAGCTGCTCTTAACAACGATGTCTTGAAAGCCGATGAGGGTGAAATGAGGTGAGGTGAGAATGGAGCAGCGCCGGAATGCAAGGGCGGGGAAAATGAGGTATCCCCGAGAAAACCCGCCGACCAGCGGCACCGTCCGGCACGATTCCCACTTGCGAAAATCCGGAAGTGACCCAGCAGTCCAACCGCTCAGCCACCGCTGCCCCATGCATTAGTGGAGCGTACGTTCCCCATCCCTTGTGCTCTACTACGTGTACAAGACATGTCGGCTGACTCATGGCATTGGGGTTTGCATGCTTAACTGTTACCTTCCAGGCACAGAGTTCGATTCCCAGCTCGGGCAATGAGGTTTTGCCTGTTTTGCAGGCTTCAAGGTAATGTTAATACTTTATGTTATAGCAGTAAATGTAGTACATTCTCCCATAACGTCCGGGCAGTTCTCGTATTCCACTGTAATAGGCATCCCAACACTGTTTTGGTTGTAACGTTCGACTGTAGGTGTGTGTTCCAACTGTCAGCGTCGATTTTTCTAATCAGGATTTTTGTAGGAGTCAGCCCTGTTCAAATTTATCTTAGTGTTCATTCTCGAACATTCCACTCTTGCATTTTATCCTTCTGTTCTTCGCTTGAACGCTTGTTTCGAATCGTGTTCCTAGCTTTTCGTTCTAGCTTTGTCAATCCACTCTCAAAATACGGTATTGTTTTTTTTTTTTTTTGTGTTTATTTTCACTGTCACACTCTACAATTAATTTTCTCCGTAGTTTTTTTTGCATGCTCATTTCATACCTCATTATTTTTCTCACTTTCTTTCCTTCGGGATAAAGTATTTTAGCCATTATTTTTCATAATATGAAATAAATATTTTACATGGTTGTGATTCCACAAAATACTTACGTGTTGGTGGGCACGTCAAAACCTACATCTAATCGTATCCTCGGTGGCAATGCAATTACAACAGGCTGTAATTATCAAGGTATCCATCTTAATAATCCTGTTGGCGAGGATCCGGGAGGAAAAAAACCATGCCAGACTCGATTACTGTTAATAAATCACCTTAGTCATAATCTGCAGTTAGTGGTAATAATTTCTTTTCATCTCTTTCCTCTCCCCTTTTTTTCCCCTCTCTCTCTCTCTCTCTCTCTCTTTCTCTCTGTCTCTCTCGTAGCGTTTCCTGTTAACTCTTTAATGACCGTTAGTAGCCCTGCGACCCCCTGCAGTCTTGCCAGCTTCACGTCTTTTCCTGTAAAAAAAGGTAATAACTTTTTTTAGGGACGGTAATTAATGCCTGGTGATCAGTTAATTTATTTTGAAAGATGACTTTTGTGTTTCAGCTTAACAACTTCTAAAAATAATCGCATTAACCACGGACTCTCGTTATGAAAACATCAAGTTTGTAAGCGGTTCACCCATAGCTCTTCCTCTTTTTTTTCTCGAATTTCGATATGTGTTGGTCACTTCTTAGTCAGAAGTACGCGAGTTTGGTTACAACCCGTTGAATCCTCCGGTTGCTATTTTATTTTTTAGTTTCCTTTATCTGTCTCATAAAAACGCCGGCGCGTTTCTGTAAGATCAATATAGCTGCTAAAGCTTTACATTATATACTTGCAATTTGCGGAATAGTTTGCATAATACTTTATGCATGACAATTTTCTAATGGCCAATTAATAAAAAAAAATGTTTGAATTAATGATATAGTGAAAAGAATCATGTCAATTTTATGCTTGTATAATTTTTGTTGGTTATCGGAAAAACTATTTTTTTTCGGTCACAATCTGTTACTTTACCTAGAAATTACGGCACGATATTGTTTGAATTTGCTTCTTTAGGAGCACTACTACAATCTTAATAAATACCTCCTTGGCTTTATCCCTCATCGTCGTCGCTGAGATTTGGAAGAACTATTATTACGAAGTCAGTGCACATCTTACAAGAGAGTAATGAATTGTGTATAAAATGTGGGAGTAACATGATGTGTGTGGTACAAGTAGTGAGTGGGGTAGACAACTGCAGTGTCGCTGTCATAGTGACATCCACAGGACGTTGCCAGGACATTTTCTGCGTGTGATGAATCCTATTTATACGGCGCTTCTTAACTCCGAGCCCGAAAATTGCACGTGCGAATAGTGTTTAGCCTTAACATCATCGGCGAGATGGAGACACTTCGAAACCTTGATTCTGTGCAGTCCAGTTTTTTGTTAACCAGATGTTGATTGGTTGAATAGTTACTTTGGCTCAAAATTTCGGGTTTTTTTTTTTTTTTTTTTTTTTTTTTTTCCCGCGGTTTATTGACGTTGCGCACAAGCTGGAATTGAAGTGGTGAATTCAATCTATTGGTAGGGTTGCCCGCGATTGCAATTGCAGACCTTGAATGAGGAGCCCCTGAGGACGGTCTCCAGCCAACGAAGGAACGTCCTGTGGTCAAGGAAACCGAAGTATAGGCTGTTCGCGGTAAATTGAGCACTTTTTAAGACCCTCCCAACAGGCATTAACAGCTAGTAAATATATATTGTATGCACTGTGTTTATTGATCACATTGCAATGCTTATATAAAAAGGCAGCAGGAAGATGAAAATAAAAATTTATAAGTGCCTTAAAAAGTGCTCACTTTACCGTAAACAGATTATAATTGAGAAACCCCATCGCATGTTAGAAGCGTCCGCCGCGCTACCTACGATAGATCTAAGGTGCCCCGACTGGAGTCTAATTACTGCGCATACGCTTATGTACAGTGACAGACTCGAACCTGCAACCTCTCGTTTGGTAGGCATGCCCTTTGTCACCCACACGACGACAAGCCCGGAAAAATGCGTAATTTTTTCTTTTTACTTACTTTTTCAAAAACATGTCAGCAAATTTGTTTCCCAGGCGTTAGTTCACAATTATATCTGGCGAACCGGCTGAAAAAATATTATTTTGCAAAACAAGGATGATAGTTTATAACGTCGAGAGAATTTGCTCTTCGTTTCTAAACTTAGCGTAAGGCTTAAGGCAAAAGAACGTTACATTTTCCCGTTCTCTCCACAGCTGTCATTCTTGAATTGTTTATTCTTCCTTTGAACTACGAGCTTTGAAGCACTCTGGCACACAAACATGTAAATCTCAAATCAAGCCTGTTCGTCTGTTTGACCTTATTGCAGGTTGCGTGATACATCTGAGCACACATTGTTTTTGCCGCTGTAAATAACGGAGCACTGTTGGGAGATGTGCTCCGATTTTGTCGTTCTCGCTTATACTTCTGTTGTAGCGTTTAACTAAGTGGCACGATAGGTATTGATACGAACTGTTACTCTGCATCTTTCTTTCCAAGTCCATGTCAGTAAAAAATAAAATCAACCAGCAAAACCAGTTTCTATTGTCATTTATTAATGTATATTTATTAATATATATTTAATTGTTTATTTAACATAACGTTAACTCTCTTAATTCAAACTATATTTAATTGACTACACGGGTATCCTTATAAAATTATTTTTTAAGGCAGGGTTAAAATGCATTGTCAGGAGGCCGGCTACCCGACCTAAGAGTCAGTTTCTAGACAACCCAAATAATAGATGAGGAGGAAGTGGGTTAGAGGTAATGAAGTCATTCGCAAAGTAGGAGCACTCCGAATAAACCATACTTTGAAAACCACATCTTGGTAGTGGCAGTAAATAAAAATTATTAAAAATAAAAATTATCCGTATTAAAAAAAACACAATCCGATTTGTTGGTTTCCTTCTCGTTGACATCCGGAATTCACAAATTTTACGAATCATTATGGAATTATTGCAGACCCTCTCTTGGCGCTCCCATCTCCCCCCCCCCCCCCCTTCACCGCAGAAAGGAAACTTCGAAAAATGTCAACGTTCGGACAAAGAATTTCGGGACACATTTTCATCCCGGGGTTTCTTTATTCAGTCTTGAATTATTAGTTCACTCGTAGAAGTTTGCTACGTGATTTTGAAAAACAGTGCAACTTGTATTGTTAACGTATAATTAAGTACGACTGGTAATTGGCTATTTAATAATAGCTACTCAAACACATATAACATAATTCTTAGGGGGTGGGGGTTCATATTTCAGATACTGGGAATACCGTTAAATGGAAAACATTATTAATTTTATAAATTATCGAAACATAATGATACTGTAATGTGTTCATAAAAAAATCAAAATATTATTTTTATTTCAGTGATTGTGCAATAAACTATTCATGTCATAAAACATGATTATTCCTGTCAACAGTAGTAACTGGTTTTGTAGGCTGTTCTCGGTAAAGTGAGCACTTTTTAAGGCCCTTCTAAATTTTCCCTTCCATTCAATTTCCCTCTTCTTGCTGCTTTTTAATACAAGTATTGCAATGTGACCAATAACCACAGTGTATATATTTCACCACCCTCAAAATTTAATGCCTGAGGCTGCGATAAGATATATTTATTAGTGGTTAATACCTCCTGTTGGGAGGGCCTTAAAAAGTGCTCACTGTATCGTGAACAGCCTATAGTGACGTGTTTATGTGTCATACTTCAAAGCAATGGTCCACTTGAGCCTGTCCTATGACTATCCCATGAATCAGTCAGTGCTAACACGGACAATTATTGTACGGCAGCACTGCGTAATTGGCGTGTTGCGGTTAGCGTAACACCGAGCCCTAACGACCCTCTGTCAATAACTGACCTGACCGAGCACGTAAACACATCTTGGAACAAGAAACCACAAAACACACGTGTATTGTCGGCTGATTTATTTTATTGGGAACCAACTGTTCAACTAGTAACAAATGATGATTTACTACAAGTTTTAATGTAAATACAGGTGTAGTTAAGCTTTACTGTAAATAAAAATTGAGTTGGTGCAGGAAGAAATATTGAACTAAAGACTGTTCACGGTAAAGTGAGCTCTTATGAAATCAACCTTAGGAAAATATCACTGCCCCTGCCTGCATATATTTTAACGGGCGCACTAAGTGACATGCTCCAGGTGACGTTGGTAATGATGGGTGGAAAGTAGTTCCATGTGTTAACGTCAAATAAAAAGTTTTAGGTAACAATTTGTGATAATTTAAATTATATCTTACTTGTTCAGTTTTTTTTTAACGCCTCAGTGTGTAAAAATTAGCAGATTTATAAAAAATTTTACTTTTCTAATAATTTCATAGTTTCACTTGACCGACGCATGAATAAAGTAATGAGGCCCATGGTAATTTTTAATAAGATGGAAGAATACACAACCTGCATACAAGTATATCTTAAGCAGGGCTTTTAAAAAGTGCTCATTTTACCGTGAAAAGTCGATAGTAAAATTAATCCTCATTTCATTGAAGATGATTGTTTAGCAGAATAGGCAAGTCACGCGGTTTACTCATAAACATCAATTGTAATTATAACGCTACACTGGTAGTTAATGCGCATTTAGTTTTGAAGTAGTAGCCTGTAATTACGGGAAACAGTCTTATCGCCCTCTTAAGGACGTTGACCTCGGAAAATTTTATTTTGATATGTGTACCATATATTGCTCTACTCGCAGACAATATCTGCGACTGCCTTTTCCTCAGATATTTTTTTTGTATCGTATGTTTTCTGCAAAATGACATGTCAGAGTGAAAATTTTACTGTTTTAGTAATGTACAAATAAAATAAACCAAACTATTTGCGGGAAATTAAAAAAAGGCGACTGAAAGATCACGTCTTAGTTCATTTTAAGGCATGTTTGCGTTACTGTCTATAAATTCAGGGACAGCCGCAAATCAAAAAATTCAAGAATTTCCTTGTTTTCAGCATTTTTTTTATTGAAAAAACATTTCCGTGTGCAATATTTTAGACGTCTTGGAGTAGCTGTTGGCTTCTTCTTTCAGCGTTAATTATCTAATTTTTCGTACGTAAGATGGTTTTCATTATTTGTTCATTTCTGAAACAGTAAAATTGTTATTTCGACATGTATCTATGTAAAAACTATGCGCTCAAAAATGTTTTTACGAGGAATAAATACTTATTGATAATGTTTTTAAGTTGGAGTATATATGGCACAAATATAAAGTAACACATTTCCCCGTGGTTAACGGCCTTAATAAATATTCGTATTTCCCTGTATCTTCGGTTGTCGGGGAAGAACAATGCCTAGGTGGCACGAAGTATTCCTCGCATTCTTACTCGAGTATTATAATCTCGGCCACGGTTCGAATATAAATACCTCCGCCTTAAAATATCACAATTTTGTGCAAACCATCTATATCATAACATAGAGCAACGCTCTATAACACTTAAATAATACAGGAGAGAGAATATTTGTGCGTCACTTAAATGTACTTGTCTGTGCGTTGCTGATGTAAAGATAGTAGGTGGTTGGCCACTACTAATTTTTTGTTCGTATTAATATCCCGGTCCAGCACAAAAAAAAATACATGTTTTAATAAGTGGTTATTAATATAAAATGCAATTTAAATTTCGTGAATTCATAGCAAGTCTCGTGAAAATCTAGAATATTGCGATGACATCTAAATAATTTCAACCAGGATTGTTTTTATATAATATCCTGTATTCATCTACTTTTGTTTTGTGTACTCTTAAAACTATCCCAATTATATTCCGCCACAATTCATAATTTATATATATATAAAAAAAAAGAAGGGGTCGATAATGAATGCACGGCTCAGTTATATCTTCATCAAGAAAAACACACAGACATGCAATTGAATACTCTACACGCTTTAACATTTCGTATTTGTGCTAGCGGAATTACATTTCTCCCACAGCTGTACGTCCTTTGAAAGGGAGTGTCGGATGCCATTTTGGATTCTGAAATTTTTTGCCATTCCTTGTGTTTGAAATTAATTTTTGGAGCTATGACTTTGTTAGGGCGTAGAAAGTTATTAATTGTATTTTATAGAGAGAATTATCGTTTGACTTCTTGTATTGCCATATCTTCGTACTCATTCTCAGACGGTAACCAATAATAAATCCCCATTTGTTACATGGTAAATAATTAAAGGTATTTATTTCATATTGCAGGTATTCAGTCATTGGTGTGATTATATATATATATATATAATCAGCAGAAAAATACTTAATTTTACTAGCAACAGTTTAATATGTTTTCCTGCAACAAGTAAACAATACTTTCACTGATGCAAACAATCAAAATGTGTATCTAGGAACACAAAACGAAAGTTGACTTAAGTGTTTTTGCCAAGGCGTATGCTCGACTGTGTAGGCCTTCTTGACTTATTGTTGAATACGATAGAAAACTTTAACTTATGAGCTTTTTCCCGCCGATCCTCTATATTATGCATTGCCAAAGAATAAATTTCAAATAAATACTGAATACATTTGAGGATTCAGAAAGGGATAATTTCACAATTATTTCTCTCTTTTCCCTTAAGAACTGAAGTGATTGAATCATCATCGCGTGTAGCTTGTAATACGTAGGAGACTGAGTATGGATCTTCTTTTTATTCTCTGTTAAATGTGTGCAAATTTCAAACGCAATTACAGGTGGTGCTATGCTTAGGACTCACGGGGACGATTAGTTACTAGCTTCTCACCAATAGGGTGCCTTGTTTTATCGCAGGCCCCAGTTGGCGGGAATTTTTCGGAAGGAAACTTCTAAGTTGAATAAGGTTTACATTTCTGTGGTGTAAGAGTTTTCTCGGAGTATTTCGGTTTCCCCTTTCACTTTCATTCCACCGCTGCTCCATCACCATCTCATCTCATACATTATTCTGCTGAGACGGCAGGTCTCTCTCCCTCGGACAGGGTGGCTGCTGTAGCTGTAACCAACCTTATCTTTTTCACTTTGTTGACCCTGAATGAATACGTGAATAACGTAGGTTTTTCGTTGCCGTCATATCGTCTAAAGTGAAGTAACTACCTTGAAGCAGACTACAAAAAACGCCATAAAGTTAATTTCATATGAGTGTTACAATAACAAAGTTTTGACCTGACCCTACCAACTTAACTTGTGCACAAGTGAGTAGAATGTAATTGAATAATTAAAAGAGCAATCCTTTGAGAGAATGAGGAAAGCCTGCGAGGGGCAAAAAATAATAAAACAGACGACTTAAAACTATACTTACCCACTCCACAGTCTTTATCGTGTCATTGTTTAAATTATACTGTATTTAGGTTAGGGCACGTTCGGCTCGGGTTAACACAAATTTCCGAAACATATATGTTGGTAAAGATTCTCTTTTGCTCCGGTTCAGACTTCCAAAACTTGTAATATTAAGATACTTTCTATATCTTGTACTTCAAAATAGATTTTTCTTGCAATTGTTTTCGTATTCAGCACTAGCTGTACCGCTCGCCTTCACCCACCCGGAATTTGAATTTTTGTGTTTAGTTAATTGAAAGTAAACAAAAGTAAACAATGGCGTCTACCGCTTGGAACTTGTGATCTGTCATTGAAATTTGTGCGTGGCAGATTGAACAAACAAAGTTTTTTTTTTTTTTGCAGTTACGTTCGCCCGAAAATTGAGCGTGACAATGTACACATCGATTCGAATTCAATAAAGCTATGTAAAAAGAGTGTACCGATGTAAGTTATTTCAACCTCGTTGTATAAAAACGATGCAAAATCCAACACGTTAGGTAATACAACAGTGACATTCGCACGACGATAAGCTCAGGATATAGAAATTTCCAAAGAATAATTGTTTACGTACGTTTACGCAGAATCTGAGTTTTCACGTACGAATAGCTAACGTTGCGCGCAGGTTTGAGTCTGATCGAAGATCATAGTTGTACAGTATTTTCGGTGTGAAAGTTCCAAGGACTTTGAGAAGTTGCTATCGAAAACTACAAGATAGTGAAATGGTTGTGATGATATCAGTAGACGAAGGTATGACGTTACAATAACTATTCCAAGATTGTCCTTACTACAGGGGTAAAAATAAACTCCTAGCGCTGAAAAACATAGTTTTTGATGGCTTTTACCCTACGCTACTTCAATGCTTGTCGAGTTCATCGCAGAGTACTAGGTATTGAGAGCGTTGGGACATAAACGCAGTCTAGATCAATTTGTTGTACGTAATGCAAGATTACTACTGTTTTATTTAGTTAACTGGTCGACAGAGGCTTCGCTACAGGTGAAAGTTTAGTGTAACTTACATTTTTATAAGCTTTTATTTTACTTGTTTGTATGTACGGTAGGTGTCTGTGAGGTGTCTGGCCGGCGTCCACCGAATCTCTAGCAATCACGATGTATTTGGTGGACAAGTTGTCGATTACTGGTGGCGTGTACAGTTTCAGTGCCGGGAAGTCCTCATTTGCACATGGTTGTGTGGGTAAAAGACCATCCAAACTTTGAGATACAAGGAGGAATTGAAATTATCGACCGCGCGTGTGTATGGGAAATGCCATTTGAAAATTCCGATCTGCGTGAGTTCGTATTGAAATATTAAATACATCGACATACACACACGTGTGAGATGAATAATGAATATTTAGCATGCCGGTTCAACTTCCCGCTACAAGGGTGCACTGAAACTCGCCTGATCGCAAGCGATACCGATGACGGCGAGTCTGTGAATGTATAAATGGTCTACCTATATATTAAATAATAGGTGAGACTAAAAAGTAAGAATAAATCAACTGTAAAAAACCTTTTATAATCAAACTTTTATTTATAAATGAACTAACATGATAAAAATAATTACAGGAATAGTTACAGAATTTGTAGAACTTGTAAGACGTGGTCGGAACAGCCGTAGTAAACTTTAGTAAAAATTAATATTTTTTATATCAGTTTATATTTAGTATATAAATGCTTGGTGCAATATACAACGTATACCTCATTTGCGTAAGCGTAGCAAGCAATTATCTTGCGCAAGGCTCTTAACTATTCGCACCTAACTTTTATATACTGAATATAAATTGATACAAAAATATTGATTTGTAGTAAAGTTTATTACGGCATTGCGACCACGTCTTACAAGTTCAACACATTCTGTAACTACTATAATTATTTTTATCTTTTTAGTTCATTTATAAATAAAAGCTTAGTTTTAAGAGATTTTATAGTTAATTTATTTAATAATTCTAATTAAAAAATAGGCCTGGTGATGCGGTTGATTACAACAGAATATCAATGGCCTTAAGGATGCTGGTCACCAAAAATGTATTATTATTTTATACTTGTACGAGTTCAACTTGTAGCAATTACTTATACGTATCTACTCTTTCCTCGCATAACATTTTTAGATAGCGTAGTTTTTGCATCGTACCATGTCAAAATCACAATTTTGGTGTTTTTGGGACGTGCAAATAAAATATACGAAATCATTTTCAAAAAATTTAACAATGGCGACTGAAAGGTCATGTCTTAATTCATTTTAAAGTCTGATTATCATAATTTAACTTTAAAAAATCATATGCTACTACAAATTAAAAATATGTGAAATTTTTATTTTAATAGTTTTTAAACATTGCAAAAATATTTCATATAGGCTATTCTCGGTAAAGTGAGCACTTTTGAAAGTATACTCATTTGGAATAACCGTCAATAAGTACACTTTATTTTAGCCTTGGACGTTAACTTCCGAGTGCAGTGAAATACACACACACAGTGGTTATTACTTACATGTTAATATTTATTTTAGAAAGGTGGTTAAAGCATAAAATATGACTGTAAGCAAAAACTAACTAGGGCCTCGAAAGTGCTCACTTTACCGTGGACAACCTATAGCGTGGTTTTAAAGGTTCCTTGAAGTAACTCGTGGTATCTTATTTCAATGCGAATGATATAACTTCGGTAAGTGAGTTAGTTTTTGTGTTTTGTACGTCCAAAATACACTAAAATTGTGATTTTGACAGGTGATTGTGTGAAAAATATAACATTTTAAAATTTGTTGTTCTAGGAAATAGTAATCGTAACTAATGTCTACAAGTTGGACAGCATTTCGTAGAGACATAAAGTAATGAATTTTTCGATGACCCTTAAGGTGCCCCTGAGGCGGTAGCGGAATGAGGACGAGCGATTGTTCATAGACTCCTGTGTCTCACCTGATGAAGGGGACTGATACTAGGTCCCGAAACTTCGAGAAGACTTGTAATTGTTGTTGTGTTAGCATCCTTTCGTCGTTCTGTGCCCTCTCCGTTGGTTTATCTATTCCTTTCTCTTCTTTAGTTTTGTGCTCCTTTGGTGTTCGTGGTGTTGAATTATTTGGGTTCATAATCTGACAGGGAATACTACTTCCGGACTTGTGTTCCATTGTGGTTTTTGTTATAATTGTGTGTGTGTTTTGTTTTTCTTCAGTTTTTATTGTTCAGCTGTGTCCACTGATATTGTTTTTGCACTTTTTGCCAACTTGTGGTGTGTTTTTGTTTTCGTGTCGTATTATCCTTTCTTTTGATTTGGTTGTCTATCCTGTTCTGTAATAACAGGTTGTTCGTATTTTTGTCGTTTTAATTATAATAGTATATTTGTTTTTTATTGACAAGGAAACAGCTTGTCCTAACTATCTATATGTGGTATTGTAAAAGGTTTTTTCGGTTTTTATGTCACCGAGTTCTGTGTGTTTGAAATTTTTATTTAGTCTCATGGTCGGCAACTGACACAGTCCAATCATACTAACATAATAACGTTTTTTTCTTTGCTTTGCCAGCCATGCAGCGTATGCAGTTTTGCATTGTCACCCGAGCTGTTGCCCACAAGCTTCTAAAACAAATGTATTTTATTTTATTTATTTTTTTGTAATTAATTCCTTACTTTATTACTGGCTACTTATGTTTCAGGAATATTTTTTATTCTCAATTTCTGGAAGAAGGACGTAGATAGCATACTGACGTGGTCAGCGACTACACAGCTGCGGTATTGTCTCTTGTACTGGTACTAAGAACGGGATAGACCTCCGACCGAACCATGAGTGTGCTAAGGAAGTATAGATTGTCAGGACGACGTAGAAGGTTCACCAAGTGCACCAGCTCAGGACCTCGACGATTGGTCAAATGTTCAGCTAGCAGGAGGACACTGCGTTGACCCAACCTATGTCGACCTCTCGTCTATGTAAGCACGTGGGTAGTGGCAGAAATATTAAGCTAAAAAGCTGGTATTACTTCTGTACGTCATCTTGCATTAGCTCACCACCTTTGCACAAGTTGCGTGATATGTATGGTCCAGACATACCGGCAGAGCTTGATCGTACCTAGTGTTGATTACAGTCTGGGGAGTATCCATCTTTAAACTAATAGTAAGAGACCTGTAAGATTCGCGTTATTATTTAAAGATAGACTAGACTCGGAACACTTGTGCTTTTGTATTTCGTCTGTCATTGGACTACAGTTTATTCGGACACGCCCTGAGCCCCTTTGGACCAATAGGAAGCAACTAACGAGAAGATGGCCCAATCACTTCCAATCAAGTCAAAAGGAAATTCGTGTCCTCGCTATTGCAGAAGCCAATAACCAAATGGCATCGACTCGAATATGTACAGGACGGTGAATTCTGGTCTGTTGCCAGAAAATAACACCATTTTGCAGGTCTCTACTAATAGTGCAGTAAATCAAGTGTCTCGTTTGTACATCCAAGTATGCCTCTGGAAAAATCTTGCAAAACACGAGAGCTTCATTATTCGCAGTAAATGTCACCCAAATTTATGGCGTGATCAACGTTTCTAGCGTATCGCGAAGTTCAAAATACGGCTCTTTTCGTGATGCCTTTGGAATATTTGTCTCGGAAGTTTATAATTTGTGTCTCTGTTTATGTACACTGAAATAAGTGGAAATTATTAAAGTGCAGTCCTACCTCTTCCGTTTTTGGCGAGCTAGCGTAGAAGACACTGCGACTAATATTTTCAAAGGGATTGTGTCTTGTTTACGTCGTATGTTTGTCCCACGTGCTGCCGGCGTTACGGAAGAAGATTAGTTGGCAATTTATTCAGCCGTGAGCGAGTTTCTTCCTCGACGGCCGAAGCGCGCGACCTCCCGGATTGTTATAAAATTCTTTTTCCCCATATTTCTCTCCGCTCCCCATTCTCCTCTGCTTCCTGGGCGTTATTCTTCCAATTAAGAGACCGCCCGTGACATTATGACTCATAACTCATTTATGAGGGTGGTCGTAGGGAAGAAGGCGCCGCGGAGGGGTATCTAGCATCCTGGAAAACATGGGCAGGTCCAAGTACGTAGGTGGGTACAAGAAGAGGGGTGGTGGTAGAGGAGGTTAAGCCCGACAGTCTTTTTAACTAAGCTCGCACCTCCCTCCTGTGCCCGTGTGTGGCGGCGTGACTCCATTTTATACTTCGCCATTTGTTTAACAAGGTTGCGTATGAAACCATCTTTATTAATGTCCGCGACGGGGGTAGGGCGGAAGGGTGGATGACAGGGGGGGTGTGGACCCCCTTAATCCCGCCTGCTGAGATACAGCGGTCCGAGATACCCTTGCGGTGCCCCACTGCGACGGACAATCACGCCTCTAATAAGTTTGAATTTTGAATTCTAGGGGGATATCACCACCGTCCCTTAATGTTTATTGTGTATAACATTACCGGGGTCACGCCAGTGGCGTGTGGTGAACTGTTGCAAGGTAAGCTGGCGTTGCTCTGTGCTGTACCCTGTTGCTTGCTAGTTTACACTTCCACCATTAGCCCTTAACTGATATGGTTTAGTTGAGTTCCTGAGAGAGTACGTTATTTCTTGCCCGTTCTCCACGTTTCGGGCTATAAATGAGATTATAAAATATACTTCGTATCATATTTACGAGCATAGGGTTGTAAAAATTTTAAATACCCATCAGGGTAGTTCTGACCTATACCATTCCAGTTGTGAAAAATCAACTATACCAGTTGAAGGGTTAAATCGTAGTTCGGCAGGTGACGCCACAGGACGTGTATAATGGGTCATTGTCTGCTCGTTGTGAATGGTCGATGTACATTCAGTCATAACTCATAAAAGCAATTATCCATAGCGTATCGTGATTTTTCGGCAAAATAGTCTTAGATGATAAGTAAGAAACCAGAAAAAGTGCTTATTGTATTATTGTTTACATTTATACGCCTCTGCAATTTGGCTACTGGACAGGCAGATATTAGGGTGACATTATTTGTATCGGGAAATATTACTTCGACCACGCGTCATGTTTGTTAGATAATTACAGCGAAAGCAAATAATCGTGTAATCTCAACTATTCGACTGCCAAAATGTGTTCCAAAGCCAAATAATTATCATAATTTACAGCTCCTAACCATGAGCTGGGTCTATTTGGAACATACACCTCCAGCTTTATATGTACGTTCCCTCACTCCCTTGATCTAACTTTTCTTTGGTCTTCTTGTTGGTCTTCAGTCCTCCACTTGCCATTATATCATCATCATCATCATCATCATCACCGTTCTTATCACTTTGCCACATTACCTTAATAATGAATATTCTGTCCTATCTTGCATAGGCTTTGGAAGGTCCATAATTGGATAGCGATTGTTAGCTTGGAGATATTTTGTTATTAACGGTTAGCTTTAATTTATAATGCAAACCAAAATATGGATTTATCTTGACCCAGTTTCCAACCGTGGCCATCGCTAGGATTACAGTTTGTTTTTATGCTGATCTCCGTCAGACGTACTCCAATATTTTTCACCTTAGTATATTTTACGTTTAGATTATTGTTCATAACTACGATATCGGCCTGTATTTCTGCGGAGGAGTATTATGTGAATAAATTCCCTATTCTACTACCTCGTGGATTATATTATAGTCAGTCTATTTTTTTGTGTATCTTATTTTATTCACCCACGCTCGGCTTTACGGCGGTTGTGGGTTAACTGACGTGTGCGATTTTCAACACACTGCCAGCACATAACGTGGGTTGTAATATTTCTCGTCCGTAGCCGTGCATGGCCTCACCACCTCCCCTCATAGTCCCAACCCCAGAGGGTGTTCTAGATATAATCTATTTGCAGCATTTTAACATTTTTAAAAATCAAACTTTTGAAAAATCACACATATGATTTTTTCTTAAATATGTCGCATAGCACAAGCGTTTTAAGCTCTGTTAACTTAGGAGTATCTTATTTTTTGGTTAAAGTGAACTTTTGCTTATGTTCTACGTATAAATTTTAATACTTCATTTATAATTAATGTGAATAAAAGCAGATAGAAAATAGGTGTGTTGGTAATTCCTAGTAAGGAAAAATTCGCACGCAAATCATGGTTAAACTGAACCCACACGAATATTGTGCACTGTCCCTTTGGTGTAATTTTCTAGATCTGATTATAAGCATTGTATGCACGAAGCAGAGGAAGAGCCTGGAAGTAGAATTTTATCAGCGCTTCGGAGAAGTTGGAAGTAACCATGAAGTGACTATGCATAGTAAATTTACCAATCTGCATGGGCCCACAAGTACTTGAGGAACTGGTATGTTACAGAACAGAACAAATTAAAATGGTACCAGTCCTCGGCTGAAGGCCATCACTGATCTTAGTTATATTTATTAAAATAATTTACATTTGGTCGAAAGTAAAATTTTGTCGCGTTTTTTAAGTTAAAGTTAGAGGCTAAAAGTTATATACAGAGGATTAAAATTATAGATGTTCTATATTAAGATTAATTTATGTTAAAGTTAAAAATTTAGGTTTAAAGTAAAAAAAAAAATTAAATTCATCTGCCTCTTCCCCTTACACCTTACCACGCCAACTCTGTC
Source organism: Dryococelus australis (assembly GCA_029891345.1). NCBI lineage: Eukaryota > Metazoa > Arthropoda > Insecta > Phasmatodea > Phasmatidae > Dryococelus > Dryococelus australis. Next base: position 76,221,406 of record CM056996.1, read on the forward strand.
GGAGGCAGAGGTGCCGACAGCTTTGTGTTGTTATCGTGTGAGGTGCCCGTCGTGCGTTCTTGTTTGTGTAGTGATGTGTCGGTGTCAGCGTATTGTTGTTTGTGCTGTGTCTTGTTGTGTGTTTACTTGTTTTGATGTTTACAATTACACGCTGATATCTTTTTGAATACTGGTGTGTTGCAGGACGACCACCGAGCGTTCCGAAGGCAGTTGGAGGACAAGAGGCCCGTGGTCGAGAACAATCTGCTGAGCGGCCGGCAGTACATCGCCAACGAGCCGCCGCTCTCGGACACGAGCGACAGCGAAGGTCAGTGCTGCAGCCAGCGTCCATCATCTCAACTCACTTCAGTAAACTGAGAGAGTGGCCCTCGGAACGCCCCTCCCCCCCCCCCAAAAAAAAAATTTGGAGTCGCCGTTAGCGTAGCGGCTACAGCGCTAGACTCCCACCGAGACGGACCGGGTTCGATTCCCGGCGGGATCGCTCCCGGATTTTCGCATGTGGGAATCGTGCTGGAGTATTTCGCTCGAGTTTTCTCGGGGATTTACCGTTTCCCCCCGCCTTTGCATTCCAGTGCTGCTCCATACCTACTCTCCTCGCTACGCCCTCATCGGCTCTCAAAACCTCGCTGTTAAGTGCCACCGAAAACTATCCACTCCACTCTACGTCAAAATGGACAAACACCTGCTGCAAATGCCCCTAACAGAAAAACTGCACAAAATAAATCCAAAATTTTCAGAACACTCCAGATGCCTGAGGAAACACAAATATGGCGCCGTATCGGGGATACCGCGCCAAAGAATCCCGAACCGTCCGCGACGGTGTATACTACACGACTAAAGTCTGTTCACGATAAAGTGAACACTTTTGAAATCAACTCTTGAAAAATGTCACTCCCTATCTGTGTGTATTTTTAACGGGCACACGCAGTTTATGCGTCCGATAAGTTAGTGACGGCGAAGGGCAAATAATTCCATGTCTCAGCTTTGAATTAAAAGTGTTCGGTAAACATTTGTCAATTCTATAATTATTTACTTTTCTTTCTTAATTTTGTAGTGCGTAAAGTGTATAGATTAGAAACATTTGTTAAATATTTACTTTTGTAATAATGTTACAGTTTCCCTTTACTGACGCATGAATAAAGTGATCAGACCCACTGCAACGCTGATTTTACACATTGCGGAATAATACACAACGTGCTTACAAGTGCTCATTTCACCGTTAAAAACCTATACCTAACGTGCATCATGTGCCGCAGCTCTGCTTACGAGGATGTATCCAGGATGAGGAGGAGGCTAAGGGGTTCAACCTCGCCCCCTCCCACCTTGTCAAAGACATTACCGTGCTGTATTTTCATTTTTTGCAAGCACTTAAGTTCATTAACATTTTGCAAGTGGTATGCACATACACGTGAATATTTGTGCGATCATCTGTACTGTCTTCAGTAATCGACCTTTTTTAACTTGTGGACAAATAATTTTGATTAAACCACTTTTGTTAATACCAATTCTCAAGTCAGCCCGTCCTCCCCAAAGGCAAACTGGGAAAAGAAAGAAAAAAAGTAGTCTGCGAACGTCCCGCTCTGATTCGCCCCGGCGCTAGTACGCCGATGAGTTACCGTAGCGTGTGTAATATCCAGAAGCGTTTTGTGTGATCAATTAATTTTCACCCAAATGTAATACCAAGAGCTTATATCCCCGTGGCTGTTAATATTGCGCTATCATAAAATTTATGAAAACAATGTCGAGTGATTTTGTAAACCGCAGATTGAACAAAATCAATACAGATGATATTATAACGGAAAATAATTTACTGATTTTAAACGATTTCGTGAGCATAATTTTAGAGAAATTTAGCGTTTCATCTTAAATAGTCACACTACTTAAAGTTTGGCTGACATAATATATGAATCAAGCATGATGCATACTTAATGCAAACGAAAGTTGCGTAATTATCTTAAAACGCCGATTTTGACTCTCTTTGCATGAAAAGTGTTTTGAGCTTCTGTTTATAGGGGTTTTCATGTACCTATTATCATTGGTGAAAACTCCATTGGTACGAGCTAAATGCAGAACATACTAATCCAATAAAGTGAGGTATATGTTTTATCCATGCTGGAACTCTGAACTACAGAATTATTATCAGTAAATCGCTACACCCGAGACAGTCTTCTGAATTGTGCAAAATATTACGCAGTTCATTTAATTTATTTCAAATATTTTTTGTTTTATAAATTATATTGGTAATATTGTTTCGCAGTTTGGCATAATCCTTCTGTCATGGGCCCCGTGAAAAGAAGACACAACACATTTCTAAAGCTCCCATCTTACCCTCCTGCCCGGCGTGCCTGAAAATGTAATTTTTTAAAAAGAATTGGAGACTTTAGTTGATTCAAAATATAAAGTAATATACAAATATTTAAAGTATTTTTAAATATCAGAAAAATTATTTTGACTTAAATTTATGTGTTCCTTTGTTGAGTCCGTAGTATTATTTTTAATTTAAATAATTTCATTGCTCTCGGTTGGTTGATACGTTGTGTTGCTTGGTTACTGTCAAATTGTGAATTTAACAAGTAACTATGCAAATACTGTGCAAACAGAAAATTATTATGTTGATTTTGATTCAGAAAAATTATTTTGACTTAAATTTATGTGTTCCTTTGTTTAGTCCGTAGTATTATTTTTAATTTAAATAATTTCATTGCTCTCGGTTGGTTGATACGTTGTGTTGCTTGGTTACTGTCAAATTGTGAATTTAACAAGTAACTATGCAAATACTGTGCAAACAGAAAATTATTATGTTGATTTTGATTCAGAAAAATTATTTTGACTTAAATTTATGTGTTCCTTTGTTTAGTCCGTAGTATTATTTTTAATTTAAATAATTTCATTGCTCTCGGTTGGTTGATACGTTGTGTTGCTTGGTTACTGTCAAATTGTGAATTTAACAAGTAACTATGCAAATACTGTGCAAACAGAAAATTATTATGTTGATTTTGATTCAGAAAAATTATTTTGACTTAAATTTATGTGTTCCTTTGTTTAGTCCGTAGTATTATTTTTAATTTAAATAATTTCATTGCTCTCGGTTGGTTGATACGTTGTGTTGCTTGGTTACTGTCAAATTGTGAATTTAACAAGTAACTATGCAAATACTGTGCAAACAGAAAATTATTATGTTGATTTTGATTTTATCGCGTTTTATGAATACATTCAGAGTACAATAAGTTAAGTCCAGTTTTTTAAATCACTGGTAAAACTCACAAGGGAAATAATTTGGACATAAATTAAACTGTGACCAGTACTGACTTCAAGCAATTTTGGAAGCCCTGCTTGGGATATATTTGCATGCACGTTGTGTTTTCTTCCGCAATACGTAAAATTAACACTGTCATGCGCCTCATCTCATCACTTTATTTATGCGTCCGTCAAGTAAAACTATGAAATGAGAAGAAAAGTAAATATTTTACAAATCTGCTAATGCTTACACGAATATGAAAAGAAAAGAAAAAAAAAAAAACGAAAGAAATCATTTACGTTATCACAAATGTTTGCCTAACACTTTTAATGCGACGTTAAGAGATGCAATACTTTCCCTCCATCGTTAACTTTAGAGTGCACATGCCACTTTGTGCGCCCTTTTAAATAAAATGCAGATAGGAGCAGTGACTTTTTTTAAAGGTTGATTTCAAGAATGCTCACTTTATCGCGAACAGCCTTTATATAAGATTATACAATGTTTCCTGGAATGCGTTGTTCACAACTAATTTAATGCTCACGTTTATTGTTAAACTAACTTAATGGAATTAATGTAGTTATGCACCGAACCCTGTAATTGAGCGGTGCAAACGGATACAGAAAATAGTGAGTGTTAATTCAATGAAAGTCATGAAATAGGCACTTCGGATTGAATTCTCACACACGTGTTAACGTTTAGCTGTGGGAAACCCTGCACGCGCCCCACTACTCGACAGATGGTTGGTAGGTGTGTATGCATGGGATGATGGGAGAGGGGGAAGGGGGTGTTTCGGGAGCTGAAATGGGCGGCCCGGGTCCCCGGAGTGCTGCCTCTCCCACGAGCTTTATCCACCCCTCCATCGCCCTTCTACCCAATAGCACCACATCATGAGTGACGGCTGGAGATCGGGAGGCTGTGCTGGACCTACTTCCCATCCCTGCGTCGACATTCCCCCGCGCGATACAACGCTCGCCACTCCGCAAGCGGCAGGCGTCACCCGTCGCCTCCCGTGGGCGCCTGCACAATTCCCAACCCTCCTCCTCCACGACAGTCGCTAGGACTACGATACATGGCGATATATCGATCATGAAACAATAGTCATGAAATATCGCAACAGCGATACGGCACAACAGTGCTGGGCATATCGCGATACTAGCGACACGCGAGAAGTTAAGATGCATTCGATATTAGCGATGTGCGAAATTTGCGATATTAATACAAGAGAGATTTCCGATATATCGCCATTGATTTCCAATGCTCTCTGGTAGCGATGTATCGCACCGATATTGATGTGGCCAGCATGTTTCGAGATACAAAGTGTGTATATCGCACAGCCCTAACAGACACCCGCTCTTCAAATCCTCCGTATATACACACACACACACACACACACACTCCGCGTCCCTCACGTGCGTCAATGCCGTCCGTTTGTGCGACTTTCGGATCTTGCCATTCGACCTTGTGTCGCACAGTGCTGTATGGTGAACTGTTGCAAGGTAAGCTGGCGTTAGCGCTGCGCTGTGCCCTGTTGCTCGCTAGTTTACACTTCCACCACTAACGTACGTAACTCGGCAGGTGACGCCACAAGACGCGTGTAATGCATCCCTTGCCTGCTCGTTGTGAATGGTCGATGTACATTCTGTTTCCATAGGCTGCACGGTGATTATTGGTTCGTGCTGCGTACACCGAGAATGTACAGCAGTGAGCAAACGCCAGCTTACCTTGCAGCAGCTCAACACACTCCACGGGTGTCGCAACGCTGTGTAGTGTAATTTCGCGTAAAAACATCTCGTTCCATCGAGGCATCTGCGTCCGTGTTCCGCTACTTTGCATAAATGTAGTTGCTAGAAACGTCATGTGATGTTCTTATTTTACTGAATACATTCTTGATTGCAAAAGGGACCGGAGCAACAACCGTGCGCTTATTTATCCGTGTTGGTTCAAAATAAAATTTTTTACTGAGCAGTATGTAAACAAACTTCGCACACCTTAATCTTACTTTGCCTACCTTAATATTAATGATGGTCTTATACGTAACGTAGCTTAACCGTATTAAAAACTACACAAATATATCTTGCAACTTGCGTAACGTTCGTGCTAGCAGTTCGCACCAACGTAACGTCATCGCATGAAACATTTGTGCTCCAGGCTACACTGTAAAAAATAATGGGAATATTACCTGACAAGTGTAAGGTAATATTCGCAAACTTGTGGGGGAAATATATGTTTTCCTTACAGATAAGATAAAATTACCGCACTCTGGAGTAAACTTCACGTACATGATGGTGGAAAATCCCATGCATGGAGGGAAAATTACCTTACAATGCGTGCATCTCTTCAGCAATCACAACTGCTAAGTGGGGATGGGGGGGGGGCGGGCGGAAGAAACAAACCTTTAACACACTAATATTCACTAATTTTGTCATGCTGTCTTTATGGTGAAATGGATAGTCTATCGTGTTAGAGGACCATGGTCCGCGCCCACCCACCAGCAAGTGTCGAGGGTTCTAGTGTTGAGGTTTCGGTTACTCTTCGTCAGCAGTTATAGGTAACAAAAAAATTAACATTTGCTAATACTCCATGGTATTTTTAAATATAATTTTACTTTGCAATATAGATAATTTTCCCTTACTTGTATATGATATTGCCCCCACTTTTGACAGGTACTATTCCCGTACGATTAGGCAATAGTACATTAATTTATAGATCAATTTACTTTACATTTAAGGGGTAATACATATAAGGGAATTTTACCTCAATTTTTTTTACAGTGTACATGCAGTTAATGCGCCAGATTGGCTGTAAGAAGAATGACGTTGGAAGTACATATATACACCTACAACGAGTCGGAACACCTTTATTGTACATGTTGCGCACTGTATAAGTAGGGGCACCTGTTTTTCGCGAAAAGATTTCGATACAAGTTGTGCTCCAAAACGTTTAAGTTCAGAACCACTTTGGTGACTGTATCATTTGAATTGTTACGTGTCTTATCTGTCGGCCCGCGAATCACTGACTGTCAGGATTGTTGAAACTTAATTCTGATTGGCTTACTCATTTAACAGACATTCTACACACAAAGACAAGCGTCCAGTAACCAAAGGAAGACTGCAAGTGTGCACATAGGATATTGAAGTTTAGCCTCCGCGTAAATATTTTCGCGAACAGCAGGTGGCCCTATGTATAGGTAACGAAATTCGGCCAGACTCTTCTTGAAGTAAGCGCCCAGTCGGATGAAGCATGGTGCATGTGGGGAGGCAGGGAGTTCTCCGATAAAACATGCTGGCCAATGCGACGTCCGTCACGTTTCCCACGTGTGAAAATCCGGGTTTTGGCTCTGCCGGGAATCGAACTCGGACCGCCATGTTGAGAGGCGAGTCGCCGGGCCAGTGCACCACTGTGACTCCTGGCTGTCGTTAGTAATTTGTCATTTTGAAATCGCCAATTGTATGACACTGGAGATGGGTTCGCGTCCATTCCCTGTATTGACCGTTGCGAGGGTATAGATCTGTCATTGTACAGCATATGTCATTGGAGATTTTGGGGCAGATGACTATGATAGTGATGATGATACAACCGCAGTCAACCGATGTTGTTACAGAGTGTAGATGAAAACTGTGGAGGTTTGCACAATATATTATTGCACAATATATTATTTCTCTTAGGTAAGTTGAACTCTTAGCTGTTTTTTATGTATAAAATTAATTAGCCGGAGAGCCTGGTTTCACGTCTGCAAAATCGCAACACAGTAGGACAAGCTACTGAGTCTTTTCAGTGCTTTCCAATTTAAATTATTTAATTTTCTACCCACTTTTAAAATGCAAGTTTTGTGACTCACCGACAGAAAAATTGCGATGTTGACAAATTATTTAGCAAAACCTGCACAACAAAATTTTTTCTTTAAGAAAATTATATTTCTTACAGATTATACGATGAACTGCGGCGAACATGTTCAATGAATGCTTGTTCCGTATGCAGCTTTATTAATTGTGCTTGGGCGGCATATTAGCTCAGACCCCACCGCCACAACTCGCCATCTCAACATCCGCTACTCTTACTATAGAGCAACACGATGAGGAAGGGATGGGAAGCTGACATTTCAAAACTTACACAAAAACCAACAGGATAAAGGAAATCTCACTATAGTTCTGCTTCCAGGGTAGGTGATATGCTACTGCCCAAATAAACAATATCATTTATGTTTTGAAAATATAGTTATGGCCTTTCTAAGCATTTCCATAAACCACCGCCCAAAATGCTTTACAATAAATAAAATATGAAATAATGAATTACAATTCAATTTTCGTAAAAGGTCCTGCTCCTCATGCAATCGTTTTGAACTCTTAAAATCACCACAAAAGGTATAAATCTCACAATAAATTATATTATATGGCTTTAACTGCTCAAATTTACCTTAAAAGTGTGTAATTCCTCTTACAGCAATTACTTCAAACATCAACGAGAGGCTGCCCGAGAGGTAACTGCCATAAAATACGCTTCTTCGCCGTCCATGTCCTCCTCATGCCCACACACAGTCTCCGTCTTCAATAACCAAAGAGCCGATGGTACTCACCACACCAAAACAGCCGAAAGTGTTTGTAGAGCTCATGAAATGTTCACTCGACAGTCAGAAGCCGGGGATATTCCCCTCGCCATATCCCCTAGGGAGTAGGTAGTGCTTCTCCACAGTACCACTCTTAAACCAGAACAGAGTCGGGGATATTCTCCCCACCAAACACCTTTCGATGCCGACAGTGCTTTATCTCATCTCATCTCACTCACGCTTACAGTCATCAACTCAACTCGCACAGGGACGACACCTGCAGCTTCAAGAATCCCCGTTTCTTCATTACTTCCGCGGACACCTATATTCTCAACTCGTGCCTCTGAATTTCTTCCTTTTTCATAAGCACGCAAGTATTTCTTCACAAATATCACTTAGCCCTGTATTACCACGGAGGCGAACCCCAAAAATAGTATGGCTGACTCATAGTCCGGGAAAAGTTACAGCGTGGAACCAACTTCTCTGTGTGATACAAAGTCCCAAAATTACCCCAAGAAAAACGAAGTTCTGACACATACTTTAACTTTTGTGGTCTCACGAAGAGTATCGCCACTGCTGTGAAGCATAACCTCCTCCCCTGGCCATCAACACATCTTTCCTCTCGGCGTAGTCTTCCATCGACGACTCTCGGGCGCTGTACCTCCGGTGCTATCTCAGTCTCCGGCGAAGAACGATCCCCAGGTTTTTTAATTTTTTTTTCTAACCTACTCTAAAACTAAGTGTTAGGCGTGAACCTGCGGTAGGGACGGGAGTTGACATAGTCAGGTCTGCACATATTTACTATAATTGAAGACATGTTAGAAGTGAATCACCTGTATATATATCACTGCAGGAACGTCTATTCTGTTGGTTTCTGTATGCCCACTTCCACTCTTCTATTAGTCCACACCACACTGTGTGTGCTTATTGTGCTCGACAACGTTCATCATTGGCTGGTCGTCAGCCACTGGGGTCGCAGAGCTGACTATGCCCCAATGAAAACGTCTCTTGCCGTGTAAAAGATTTACAGTTAATCGTGCCCTTTTATAAGGGTATAACAAAAATACATATTCTGCAGGAAAACTATAGCTGCCGGGTTGTATTGTGCTTGTAAGAGCAAGGTCCTGTGATGTACTAACGGTACAATGGCTCTACTATAACCATGCGAGTTTTATTTTCAAGGACGAAGAATTTTTTAAACAAGCGTTGCTCGAACTTAGCTCGAGCGTAGTCCATAATGTGTTAAGTGCGTCTCAGGGCTAGGCTCCTTACACCTACAAGGGAAGGAAATCATGCAAGGAGATATGCATCGCGGCAGCAAGGGATTACGTTGCCATGGTCTTGTTTTGTCCATGACAACCTCCCTGAGTATACTTATAACTAAATATTATAACTAAAAAGAGAAAGGGAAAACATGCATAGACACTGTAAAAACGCTTTCGACAGGAAATAATTAAAAATTGTTCCACCCATTAATATAAAATGCTACAGGAGACAGATAGGTAGGGATGCTGTTTATTAGTGGGCAGAGAAAATATTAGTAGAGAGGGGGTGAAACATCTGGAACATCATCTTCTGTGAATTTTTTTTGACGCTGGGTTAACCATAGTGATGCTTGCATATCACTCTGGTGAGGGGAGTGACGATATTGGGCTTCTCCCTCCCCCTGTCCGAATCCCCAGTAGATCCCGAAAACTTAAAGGAAAATAGAATGAGCTGCCAGTGAGTGTCAACACTAGCCGGCGTTTACTAATTCTAAAAAGATGGCAAATAACCTGTAAGGAAAAGAAAATTAATTCATGTCCTAAAGAAGCCTAATACTAAATCTAAGTCCATGGGAATATGTGTATGTGTGTTAATTGCTGTGCTACCTTATAGCAGGCAAGCTTCTGTGGTCATGGGCTGCAACAGAGTATTTTTCCACCTGTATCGCCACAAGTGCACGGAGTTTCGCTGGTGGATCCCACCAGCTGCAGCAGAAGTGTGGTTCGTTAAAATGTGTGTGTATTTGTGTTTCTCTCTTCAGATCTAAACAAAACTTTCCGAACGCTTCCCAACTCTGAAGGACAGTGTCTCCTGAATTTGTAGGACGAGTTCGCCAACTGGCTAGTTCCGCTTACAGGTTTATAAATTGTCCCCTTTCAAATGATAAAAAAGTAGCTCTGTTTCTGTAATGATGTAATTGTCTAAATAACTTTTTTTTTTTAATCCACCTTTTACGGGTCTGAACATGATATGTAGTTACAGTAAAATTGGGAAGGTATAGCTCATAAATACATTGCTTGTAATGGAAGAAGCTGAATAACCGCGGGGGACACGCATGCCGGACATTGATCGTATTAACAGTGGCCGACTACTTAGTTGCGTGTGTCACGTGTAAACCTGGAAGAATCCTGTAATTTATCGCCCTTTTGTTAGCTTCAGATTACTTGTTTTACCTCTTCTGTGCGAGTCACTTCGCCTTCTTCCACAGTTGCTGGGAAAGTGGCGAGGAGGGACGATGTGTCCCATTCGACGACGCCGTCCACTCTTTCCCCACTCAGTCGCCACTCCTTTCAGTACCGGCCGGTTTTTATCCAATTTGCAGCGGTGAATGGCCTCGCTGTGTTTTCCCACTCTAGCCTCCTCCTCTTCCCCTTGGGCGACTCTTCTTCCCGCTGCTTGTTTGGACCGTCGCTCTTCAGACGGTTATCGAGGATACCTTTCCACGACACTATTGTGCCTTGGTGATTGGTTTTTCTTCAACTTCGACCTTATAGGCCTTGTTAGGCCACGTTCACGTCCGAGTTACGGTGCACACCAGCGTGCTTTGTGATGACTTCAGATATGGGTGATTGAAAATGTTTGAAGGGATAATTAAACCACCGATATTTGTTGGTACTTGCCTTACGGGCTTTAGAAGATTAGTTTCTACTGTGCTCTTTACTCAAATTTAAATTTAAATTTATTGTACGTTATCCATAACTACGCTCCTCAAAACCAGTCTTTCATCACCGAGATTTATAAGTTACTATGTATGTTTCTCACGGTCCACTGGAAAGTATGGGATGCAAATACACATGTTCTGTACAGAATATAGTCTATTCGCGGTTTCTTCACACTTTTTTAATCAAACCTTTGAAAAATCATCCCGTATATGACGTGTTTAGTTATTTACTACTTATGTTATTTATCACAAGTGTTTTGTACTTCTGTTAACCTAAAAGTAGCTTATTTTTCGTTAAATTAAAGTTTTACCAATATTTCATTTATAAATTACAATCTCATTTATAATAAATATGAATAAAATCAGTGAGAAAACACGTGTGTTGGTAGCGCCTAGTAAGAAATAGTTCTCATGCAAAATATTATTACAACTGAGTGCCTACGAATTCGGTGCGTTGTCCTTTGGTATAATTTTATAGTATTAGTTAAGCTGTGGTTGCATAAAGCGGAGGAATATTCTGGAAGTAGAACTTTATCAGGGCTTCAAGAAAGTGTGAAGTGACCGTGATTGGATTATACCACGCCAGACTTGGGTGTAATTTTCTAATGCGCCTACTGTCTCCTGAATATGCAACAAATTACAGGTGGTGCAAAATTGTATTTTCGAGGTCTGTAGTTCAGTTTAAGAAGTCATAAAACAGCCTCGCCATCCTTATTGAAGAAGTAGAAATGACGGTGCGAGAAAAAACTGTTTTTTTTTTTAACTACGTTAAAAGTTTTTATTTTACTTTGATATTGATCTATCAGAGTAAATGTAATATTTTGGATCAGAGAATTAATTGCTTGCAGCGGTTAAGTGGTTTTAATCTCGTGATCTGAGAAATTTATAACTATCTGAAATAAGTACGCGCGAAACTAATAGTTAATGATTTTAGAACTGCTGATAATCTAGCCTGTTATTTTACTTATTTAAGCTTGTCTCTACTTCTTGGTGTTTTTCGTTAGATGCTTTTATTTTGTGTAACCATAGTCTTCAAATCCCGTGTAATACCAGTAACGAGTTATTGAATGTAGCCCTCCTTAAAATCATATTGCAAGAGTAATTTTAAAATGAGTGCGAAGTAAAACAGTGTTTTTGTCTTGAACGCAGTACAGTAACAACTGGCGATAACAGTAACATATAAATGTCTTGTCACGTTTTACAATGTAACTGATGGCCGTGTGGTTTCTAGTCTCTACACCCGCGGTAGTATTAATTTTAACCCGTGTCGGATGGAAACACAATGATAAGAAAGGACAAACTGAAGAAGGCCTCCAAAAGTATCAAATTAGTCGCGAACCAACTACAAGGCCTTATGTTTATAGGCCTGTCTTCCCTCAGAGCAATCTGGGTTTTGTCGCAAGCAGATACCACCCGAATTTTCGGACGTGGGAAATAAGGCAGCCTGCTGGTCGCCGAAGGATTTGGTGGCGCGCTTATTAATAATAATAAAGACAGTAATATTGGCAGTAGTAATGGCGATGGTAAACACGACGATGGCGATAATGACAATGGTAGTAATTACGATAACTGTGTCAATAACAACATGGCGATAATGGCTATGACGTTAATTATGACTTGTAATTATACAAGTAATAATAACGATGATAGTCATGAAAATAATTACAGCAGGGGTGAAAATAATATGATTACTCTCTTTTGGTAGTACTAATCGTGCTAAAATCTTTATATGATATGTAATGAGTTGAGAAAGTTCATTTCAAGAAACTAACAAACATATGCTTGAAATAGAGGTGGAAACTTTCACCCACAACGTTCCGAATGCGAGTCGGACATGCTACTGCAAGACTTACCTCACTCGGCGAAAGGAGACCACCACTGTACGTCAAGCAGCGCCTGTCCCCGGGAAGCAACGCAACGAACAACTTTGATTCGTACGTGAACCTTGGTTTACTTTGATCACCACTGTAACACCTCCCCTCCGACCAACTTGCCTCTCAGCTGCATGACACACGGTAGTGACAACATAAATCGCTCATTGGGAAACCATTTTAACCTATTATTTATTTTTATAGACCAGTTCCTTAACACTTTGCAGCCCGAGTCACCTATATAAACCATAGTAGAAACGGCATTTCTGCTAGCAGCTGCTTCCCATTTACCACCTTCCTATTGGTTTCGTAATTTGCATCACATTTGACGCACTTATTCCTCTGAATAACGTTTATTATTGACTGGCTATCAAACAACGAAGCGCCGAGTCTATGTTGCATGTCTCTCAAACAAATAGACTCATGTGTAACGGCTAATATGATCTATATCGTTCATTTGCACTGTCTCAAAATTAATTGTGCTGTAAATTTATAATTTCCCGTCAGACATTAACGAGACAATAATACTATCCCCACGCAAATTTTATTCTCAGGGTTAGAGAAATTTTCTTTTTTGTGTAGCTCGAGTTAGACTCGTGCAGTGCTCTAAATGTCAATTTTAAATATAATCCATAATTTAATATAGTCATCTTTTTTTTGTACGTTCTTGGCATTCCACGGGGCTGGCATCTGTCTAAAATCTGCTCTCTGCGAGGGTAGAATAACTTTCCTTTTGTCCATCTAAGTGGAAAAACAGCTTTATACTCGTAAGACAGCCAGTTACGAAAGAAACTTAAAACATGTGCACAGTTTACTTAATCCAATAGGCTGTTCACGGTTAATCGAGCACTTTTGCATTCGACCTTTAAAAAATGTCGCTGCCCTAACCTGCATGTATTTTAACGGGCACATTGACTGGCAAGCGCCCAGTATAGTTGGTAACGACGGACGGTAAGTAGTTCTATGCCTTAACGGTGATAACTGAAATTATTTCGTTTGCTTTATGTTTTAATACGTATTTTATCAGTAAACAAATGAGCAAAATTTAGTACATTAACTAACAGTTTCACTTGACCGACGCACAAACAAAGTTATCAGACCCATGGTAATGTTAATTTCGCTTATGGCGGAAGAATATACGATGCACATACACGTATAGATCATGATCAGGGCTTTCAAAAGTTCCCATTTTACCGTGAACAGCCTATAACTAGCAGTCAAGTTTTCTCACGATAAGAGTAGTGTGTATTGAAACATTTTTTGTGAAATCGTTATTTGCGCGTATTCGCGTATCTCGGTAAATATATGTTCTGCAAATACGACTTCTTGTTAGAAAAGGTAAAAACAATTATCTATCTCTCTGTGATTTTACTTTCAACATATTAAGTATATTCACGAAGAAAAAAATTCGTGAAAATGGTCAAATATCGCAATTTTAAAGCTTGCCTATGCAGTTTCCTTAAGCGGCAAGAGAACAGTACAAACATACGGGCGTAGTCTAATTCGTGGGCTTTCATTGCATTTAATGAAAACCAACTGTTACAGATCTCATTTGCACAGTACAGCGCCACGATGGAAACACTGCTGCACGCCTTGCGCGTAGGTGCTATGAGGCGCTAGGCGTGCGTGGTCGCGTCGCCCGTATAGCTCCCTCGCTTCTTGACTACGAATGCGCAGGTGCACACTCCTCTTAAGGCCATTGGTGTATGAAAGCAGCATATTTATATAATTTTTGTCATAATTTGTTTCACGGCGGATTTTTCAAAATTTTTCGCTCGACAAGACGTAAAGAACAACTTTTTTATCATCTTCTTACATTGTTACAGATGCACTATTTTCGTTATTCTCGGATCACTGATTGCAGGTAAGAAAACAGAAGATTTTTTCTTTCCTTCCATCAGTGCTGGGAGAATAATGACGGTAGTGAATATTTAACAACGTAAGAAGGTGCTAAAAGTTGTTGTTTACGTCTTGTCGAGCCAAAAATTTCGACAAGGCCATTGGAAAACAATTTATGAAATAAATTATATAAATGTACTGCTCTCATGCAGCATTGGTCTTAAATAACTACCTCCAGTTACTGGCGATTGCACGAGACCCGTGTAACCTACTGCCCGCGACCTGTCACGTGACCACGCCCTCCTCCCTCGACTTTGTCTCAGCGATTGCATCGCTCCTTCGACGTCTAAGCCGCACTTTCGCAAGTTCTTGGGACTCACCTTGCTGGATAAATTGCCCACTTCGGACGTTTAAACGAGGCCCTTACCCACCAATGGCTTCCTGCACTTGGCACTGGGCGAGTATCAGTCTTTCAACTCCTCCTCGCCCCCCCCCCCTTTTTTTTCGTATTACTTCTCTCCTCCTCCTTTGCACAATCCTTTGCGGTTCTCTCTTTTCCGATCGCCCCTGCGGGGATTCATTGACCATAAAATGAAGAACAGTAAAAAGGATAGCGACTCAGTGTTAAATTTTAATATTTTCTTTTTCGTCTTGTGTAAATTCGTTTCGATGTTTAACCAACATGACACTTTAAATTGCTGTGGCATCATTTAGTATGTTTCTTACTTGTGTGATTAACAACACTCGAGACTAATTTTTTGATGGTTATTTAACAATAACAGAATTTTTTAACACATTCGTTAAATCAAGTAGTCCTTTTATAGTTCAAGTATCTTGCTCTTAACTTTTTAAGTGTTAATTTCTTTGCACGGGTAGATTACACTAGAAGTAAATAAAATAAACGTAAATCGACACTAAGATTCGCACATGTATGCGCATAACTCGGGGTTCGAACACATGAGCTTGTAAGTTGGCGTCACCGCCAGATATGTACGTCACGTGCGTAGGTCGACTATTTTAAGTAAGCCATTGGTACATGTACCTAAAAGCTGTGTTGAGAGATATTGCAATGTCTTTAAACATTAATAGGTTTGGTATTATAGGCATCTATTTGTCGAACTCATCAACTTTTTACATGTTCACACTACACTGTAAAGTTTCAGTACGTTGGGAATAACTGTGTGATGTCCGAGTTACATCCCTATTCGGTTAACAAGGGATTGCGTCATTATTTTAAGTAGCCACTAATTGTTTTGCGCATATATGTTCATTAGATATAAAATAATCAACTTGGCGATAATCAGGCTGGTCATTCGTTGCTCTCTTTGAAATCAGAATTTTGAGTCACTGCACGTTGTGCGTTTGCTGGTGTCGTTTTTTTATTCTGGGGGTCACCCCCCCTTTTTTTTTCCACACACGCAAACTTCTTTTTTCTCCCAGCGCCGTGTTCCGGACCGCGATATTTTTTTGCGCGATAAACCGCAGTTCGAGTCGTCGCTCATTGTTTGTTTACGGTATATGTGGTACGATTGATGTGTTTGCGATTTAATGAAATCACTGACACACGCGCGCGCGCACACACGCACAGAGAGAGAGAGAGTGCAAGGCGCTCCAGTTACCCTTGACGTAACAACTCAGGTCAGTTCACGGAAAGAGTCGTTGAAAAAGCCGCCGTCACTCTCGTGTCCGCTTGTTAACACGTTTACTGACTCGCTGTCGCGGATTGTGCGGCCATCCTTTTCCCGGGAAAAAATTAGGCTTTCCCAGGTTTACAAATTTGTCTAGTGGTCTGAAGTGTGTCCCAAACGCGCCGGTGAGAGGGTTTATGTATCTCGAAAGACAAACTATGTCTGATCTTTTATTTCGGCGAATTAGCCACATCGGCTAAATTTATATAACATTTTAAAATATCGTACAGTTTATAAAATAAAATTTTTAATGCTGTTATTCATTGCGACTGGATTTTAATGTCAGTGAAGTCGCTCTTACCATTTTTAACACATTTGTACGAAAGAATGCTAAAAGCAGTATGAATGCAAAGCAGAAAACTTGCTAGAAAATAAATGACTCTTATACTTTGTATGATTAAAAGTGAGTGGAATATCTGCTAGAAACTTCGCAGAGGCAAATGGGGTGCATTTATCACCTATTTTCCTCTCTCGTTATGCTGTAGTCAGTTTGTATTGTGCAGAATTACTATTTATAAAGTTCAAGAACGTAAGTTCTCTCGTTTCCAAACACGACAAACAAAGCTCGATGCCAAACGGGGTCAAACCCGTGGGCTTGTGGGTTTACTCGGAGTGCTGCAGCTTCCCGTACAGTTTCATTCCACGGCTACTCCGTCACTACCTAGCTTTACTTCCATATACGCCGAAGATGTTAAAAGCGCCGCCCAAATCTCTCGCTTCATGAGAATATGAGTAGTGAACTTTCATTAGATCCGCTTCCTGAAGAACCCCGTCGTAAAATGTTTATGCATATCTTGAAATTTTTTCTTGCACTTAAATTCATTGCATATGCCACCGACTTCGTTTCTTGCTATCATTTGTATAAACGTGCCTGAATTATCGCCTATGGCCTACACGTGAATCGTGGATGGAAATTGAAGATAAAAATCTCGGTAACAGCATACATACGTTGTCCGACATTTTTCTTGCCTAATCTGGCAACACTACCGGCGGATTATATGCGAATTCTGCACGTCTAGCAAATTTTTTTTAAAGCGGTATCGTGGCAATCCATTCTACAGTAGTATTATAGTGCAAGTAGAATTTCGGAAGCCGAAATTGCGATTTGTTTTCAAATTTATCTCCAATTTCATCCATAATTCACTCGGTTTATGTGAATTGTGGTGATATTATGTAATAGGTACACTCTTAAGAATATATTACTTCAATGTCAGCACTTGTTAATACCGTGATAAGTATTGACAGGCCTTGTTTGAACTATTAAGACCTCGGGTGAATTACGTTAAATTTAATCCGCTAAAGGCGTATAAAACATGTTTTCAAGTCAATTTATAGGTATTTTGTGTAATAATTACATCTTACAGGGCTTCTAAATATATTTGAAGTGCACTGTAATTTTGTTCATATTTTACTATCAGAGATTATGAAAGTATTAACATCCAGTAACCCATACATAAAATACTAGTCAAACTTTCTCCGTCTTACTATAAACATTTTTTATTAATTAGTACTCTCATTCGGAGAAAAAATTGTGCCCAATGAACGAATCGCGCGAGTACAACCAAGGTTGCCACACAGTATCGTAACAGCCTATCATGTGTCCCATTAGTGTTTAATGCGTTTTGATTGCGCGGATGTGCAACTATGGAGTATACATATCCGTCCATCATTCATAGATGCAAGACACCGAATAAGACATTAGTAGCAGGGTGATCAGTGTGAGCCATAGAGCCAAATTCAGTGAAAACACAGCATGCTCCGACGTTGCATTCAACGAGCCTTTACCCAACTGGACGAGTTTGAGAGAGGCCGCATCGTTGGCCTCCGAGAAGCAGGTTGGACGTTTCAGCGCATTGCTCGCCTTTTGAGCCGTTCTGCCTACACTGTGAGTCGGTGTTGGACGCAGTAGGGACAGAAGGGCACACTCACTCACCCGTCGAGAAGGCTCGGATCGACCGCGGCGGACCACCAGCAGGGAGGATCGTATCATCGTGCGACAGGCTGTAAGCAATCCACGAGCGTCACTGCGTACTATACATGGACATGTCACCGCAACTGGGGGGATACGCCTGTGTCCAGCAGTGCCAGCTAGCAGAGCGGGATGTATCGTGGCGGCGTCCCTTACGACGACTGCCTTTACGACCTGAGTAGCGCCGAACACGTGGGACCTTCTGGCGGGAAAGGGGCAGCGTGGCAGCTTGGGGATTAACGACGAGCGGTGGTCAGCTACGGTTTTGTCTGGATACAAACTACCGCAGAATTTGAGTCCGGAGACGTCCTGGCCAGCGCCGTGATCCACGCGTGCTTCGTTCTACACTGTAAAAAATTCTCTGTTAAACTGTAACAAGTTTTTAACCTATACACTGTACGGAAATAATTCCATACGTCAAGTGGCAAATATATTAATGTTTAGCATCGCTACTATACAACGTTGGCAACATCCCTACGCATTTGACATTTTTCTGAGCAAATGTAGGTACGCTGTACTAAATGTACAGGAGAACACATTACCATTCCCGCTTTCTCAGCAAGCATATACACTGGTATGGTAAATTTCCGAATAATTTCTTAGAGTGTAGAGTGGCACACCGCCCCAACGAGAAGTGTGCGGTGTGCGGCGACGGCGCGACGATACACCCAGGTAATTCTGCGACTATGTGCGCTTCCCTTTATGGTGCAGCTTGTCAACCGCATTTCCCAATAGAATGATGTCCGGCCTCACCCAGCCTCTGTATCTCTAGACTTCCTATGTGATGTCAACATGGTTTCTTGGCCAGGAAGGTCATCTCTCGTTCGTCGAGAACGCCTGCGACCAGATTGGACGGCAACTACAGCGGATTTGGACTGTCAGTTGCGTCAGCTGGGGCAGGATCTTCCTCAGGTGAACATCCGACGTCTGTATGCCTTGTATGCCTGCATACCCGACGTATTACCGCCAGTCTCCGTGTCTTGGGTGGTCCAACTCCATACTAAGTGCATCCTGCAAGTGCCTACAGTAATATAAGGCATTTCCTACAAATCGCATGGAATATTTAGCAGTCGTGATCTGAATTTCTCCGTCTGTCATTAGCCGCGGGAAAGGAAAACATTAATGCTGTATTTATGGTATATTAGATGTATAGATATTGGCATGAATTCTGTAAATTACACTCTAAATCTGAATCAGTGAGAATTTCACTGTTTCAATTAGTCAAACGTGACTGATACAACATTCACTTAAGTGAATTTAACTGATGAACCAATGAAAAAATGCAATATTTCCTTCACTGATTGATTCAGTGATCTTTCCCACTGTTTTCTTTGTGGTATATTTTTTGACTGATGTATCAATGAAACTGCGAGTAAAAATGGCCGTTAAACAACGTGTATCAAGTGAAGTAACAACGAATAAATCTAGTACGAAATACTTTCTAAAATGTGTTTCGTCTTTCAAAACGCCATTTTACAAGGCAATATGAACACACAGCCTTTCATTCCGTTTTTACGTCCTTCATTTCGATTCCATGTAATCGTCACAGCGCTCTGTTTGAAGGTTTAAACTGCATTTAATGTGGTGAAGAGAGTGCACTCATTATATACTATTCGTTTGAACAATCCTAACGGTACCAATCAAACCAAACACGAAAAGTATGAGCATACAACTTCAAACTACACGATTTCGCAGCGTAATCATAACACATATATTTTCCTCTCATAATTCCAATTTGGTGTTTTAACTCAGATGGAGCCACGTCCTCGTAGCTCAGGTGTAGGGTGGCCGACTTGTAATCGGAGGGTTTGCGGGTTCGCGCCCCGGTGTCCCCGACGTGGCGAATCTTCAGTTCGCTTGTCGCACTGGGAATTTGCCAGTAAGTCGGTCTCACTACAGCTTCGTTAACGTCAAATGTCACTACACCGTCAAATGAAAAAAAAAAAAAAAAAAAAAAAAAAAAGATGGCAAGGCAACGGCCTACTAGAGTCGAAGGGCGCGAGAGTTCAATCCGGCCACCCGCGAAACTATTTTTATTTCTTTTTTAATTACGGTAAATTGCACAATGTAAATAGTAAACCATCGTAAATATGTTTATTTCACGTAATTATTTTCCTTCATTCAATAAAAGCAATATTTAATTCGCCACTGCAGTCGGCCGTCTCTTATTCAATCAGTGGAATTTTTTCACTGAAACAATCAGTGATTCACTGATTAGAGTAGTTGAATTTCACTGCACATCAGTTGCTTCCCACTGATTCGAATTTGGAGTGTAGCACGTCCTGCTTGCTATACGAGTTATCTCAAATTGTAACACGTAACATAAGTGTTATTGGCCGTACAATATTAAAAGGTTTACATATTCAGTGCACAGATGGGCTGTACTGTTCGCATACTTTTTCGATTAAAATTAAAAAACATTAGCGAGTCTTCGGTCGTGCGGGTGTGTACGTGATCAGTGTTCGGGAAATCGCGTGTCCAGTCCCGACTGAGGCATGGGAAATGATAACCATAATAAAGATTAACTCCTTATCTATACTTGCTCAGTTTCGGGTGAGAAATATATATACTGAAATTAGTTCATTATGGTTTCAGGAATTCTGTAAAGTAGTTCTGTATGTAGTATTAGGGCTTGAACTTTAATATAAAATCTTAACAGTAAATCAAAAAGAGATGGAAGTAAACACGATGGCAAGGATAGCGCCATCTGAAGAGAGCTTTTATATAAATTAACGTGGGACACTTAATTTTATGCCTACAGGTCTCTGGAAGCCAATATAGAAAACTGAAGGAAGGACAACCCAAGATAACAATATTTCTGCCTACTTTTTGTACAAATATTTAAGCACAATGATACATTCCTTTACCGCGATCTGTTACGCCACACTAAAACGGGCACATTTACGGCATGAGAAATAGCTCGACAGTAATGCATCATGCTGGCACAACGCTTGTCCACAAAGTTAGGGAAACATTTTACCTAGGAATGAGAAATAGCTCGACAGTAATGCATCATGCTGGCACAACGCTTGTCCACAAAGTTAGGGAAACATTTTACCTAGGAATGCCGTTTCGTGCTTTTTATATTTTTACTTCCAAAAACCTGTAGTTTTTTCTCAATGTGTTTAAAGGGTTTTCACGGTAAAGTGAGCACTTTTGAAACCAATGTAAAATATATTGTGTTTATGTGAGGAGGCGAATTATTCATATGGTAGGCAGGGTAATTATTTATGCCCCACGCATGGGAGCCAATGTAAAGGATTGGGGTGTGGTGCGATTCCGCGTTATTGGACTTGCAAGGAAGAGTGTAGATGGAAATGTCAGTATATGTGGACGTTGAGGTGTAGTTGAGTGTATACTTAGACCTTGGGCTAGTAACGTATTCAAACATGTGATGTAAACAATGCAGTGTGAAAATTAATACCATGTAAGCCAGGCTGCTTTCCATACCACAACCACACACTGTAGAGGAGCCTGCTTAAACACCTCTAATGCAACGAGCTGAAAAACTATAGTTTTACCTTCTCTTGCCAACTCGGTGTAACCTGCTACATTACACAGTAAGTTATCCTTGACCAACTGGAACATTACCTTGTGTACTGGTCTCCATGCAATCATATTGCAAATTATATGCCTTAGCCGCAATATAAATTCAAATGTTCAGTAAAATTTAACAGTTCAGCTAGTTTCTTAATAGAAAAATCACACCCATAAGATTAACGCAAGCTTGCATACATTTGAATGTATACATGGCTAGCAAAATATTATTAATTGTAGAGTAGAGTTGTTAGTATACACCCAGGCGGTTTGTGATTACTCAAGTGATAATATGTACGTGCAAATTCTTACTGTAGGTGTTAGACACACTTGGCCTTAGGCCAACAGTCGTTTATAGAAGACTGTAGAATACCTTTATATATATATATATATATATATATATATATATATATATATATATATATATATATATATATATATATATATATATAGGTGTGAGAACAACGAATATATATATATTCGTTGTTCTCACACCTCAAATGCATGTTAATTACCCTACCGTCGGATAAAATACCACAACTGACCATATTTTCAAGGGTCTTATTATTGTTTCACTTTTAATTTAAGCCTGTTTAAGCGGAGTACAGGCTTCGCGAGCTGCTAGCTTGTGGGGCCCTTAAAGAACAAGATGGACGTCAGCTTATTCCATCATTACCAGATTTCTGTAGCAGTTATAGATTCAAATTAACGTTGTTAGCATATAACTTAACTGTAAGATGCATTCCTGGCCGATTGCATGAATAATGACGTCACCACGTGTAACCAACTTAAGCATGTTAACACATTACTCAGAGACTTGACAAAACAAAACAAATAATTAAAATGAAATACATGTGTAGCAATAAAATCTACTGCTGCGTGAATCGTAATAATCAAGTAAAATAGTATAAAATTGCTTAATAATTAATTTAAATATACATAGGCCTACGTAGCAACATATTAACATTATGTTAACAAATGTGTTTGCTAGAGGAAAAAATAGCATGTCATTTAACCTTGATATGTAAAGAATAATAATATGCGCACGGAACCATACGTTGCACCAAATCATTAAAAAAAAAACTCTCTGCCCATAGCTACGCGTATACTACAGTACACACGGGCATGCAGGCTCCCATTTAAGTTGGCAATTAATTAATAAACACAGTTATAATACCTAACTTATAAGGTTTTTTATATTTTGTACACCCAAGATAACGAATTTGTATACTATTAACACAATTATTTTCTTGAACATTCCTTGGTTTCCATTTTTGAAGCATTAATACAATAAGCCGGTTAGTAAGCATGTTAATTTTTCTTATAGTAAAATGGTACAAAATGAGAAGGCAAAGTAGATTCTAAGCCGAGCTTTCAAAAGAGAACCGGGAACATTCTATAGTTAAAGACTGAAAAAAATTCGCGAATTTGTTTTTAGGACACGATAGACTTCAAACACATGCGAATTTAGGTTATATTTACATTTGGGTCACAGTTTATTAGAAACGCCCAAGTGAACTTTGGGCCAATAACAGATACGTATGCAAGGAAACAAGCGCCGAATTCCGTGTCACCTGGTTTGACTTAAAATTGGTTACGCACTGGGGCAGCAGCCAATGCAAAGATACCTGAGTCTCGAAAATACATAGTACAGTGGAGTCTAGCATTCAGGTAGTTTAAAACTTGAAATTCTCCTGTCCCTGTCTACAAGAAAGGCCGGGCGGTGACTTGAGGACCCTGCCTGAAGTCACTGCTGTCGATATTGCTTGTCACTCTTGTCGATATTGCTTTGCGGGTAGTCAGGCTTCCCGCTCAGGAACATGGATGGCAGTCCCACCTCAAGGGCGCATGTGCCTTTAACATGCTGGCCGAAGCCCCGCCAGCTCTCTACTAGATTCTTCACTCCAATATTAAACAGCATGGACTCCACACTTGCTATCTCCTTTAGCATTTTCATTAGTGCTCCCACGAGTTTAACTCCTTTTATGTCGGTATGGGTTATACCGTGTCTATGTGGGTTTTACCATACCCCTTCGTAATGTAGCTTTAACTACACTACACTTAGGGAGGTAGGCATGGACCCAAAGTGATGGCCATGCCTACCCATTCCCTCTCGGCCGTCAATGCCCCCCCCCCCCCCTTCGTTGTATTCAATTCCCTCTCCTTTAGGCGTAAGGTGCTCAGTCCTGAGATACAATTAGAACCCGACCCTACCTGGGGACTTACACTTAACACTTAGAATAATGTAGTTTAGAAAAATAAAAGCAACCCGTTCCAGTTGTGTCCTGGAGAGAGACTAGAGGTATGGAGAGAACCCCAGCCAGACCACGCGCTTAGTGTTGAGTATGAGGGTCTCAGTACTAGTGGAAGGATGTGCCCCCGTTTTGAATCTGGTCAGCTCAGTGCTAATCTCGGACACCTGCGATGATCTCTCTCTCTATCTATCTCTCTCTCTCTATCTATCTCTCTCTCTCTCTATCTATCTCTCTCTCTATCTATCTATCTATCTCTATCTATCTATCTCTCTCTATCTATCTATCTATCTCTCTCTACCTATCTATCTCTCTCTACCTATCTATCTCTCTCTATCTATCTATCTATCTCTCTCTACCTATCTATCTCTCTCTACCTATCTATCTCTCTCTATCTATCTATCTATCTCTATCTATCTATCTATCTCTCTCTACCTCTCTCTACCTATCTCTATCTATCTATCTATCTATCTATCTATATATCTCTATCTATCTCTCTCTATCTCTCTCTATCTCTATCTCTCTATCTCTATCTATCTATCTCTATCTATCTATCTCTCTCTCTCTATCTCTATCTCTCTCTATCTCTCTCTCTCTCTCTGATTGGGAGGTCGCAGCGCGACTTGGCTCACGCTAAGAGCGCTACGTAAAAATATAAAAGCATGGCGACAAGTCAGTCATGTTATATACAGTATATATGTATATATATAATGTCCCTTCCCACAGTGTTTCTTCATGCCATGCGCACTTTAATAATCCATTCACGGTTACTTAATACTTTTCTGAAGCTCTGCTAAAGTTCTACTTCCAGAATATTCCTCCGCCTCATGCAACCAAAGCTTAACTAAGTCTAGAAAAATACACCGGAGGACAACGCACCGAATTCGTGTTCACTCAGTTGTATAGGTTGTTCACGGTAAAACGAGCACTTTTGAAATCCCTGCTTACGATCTACTTGCATACACGGTGTGTATTATTCCGCCTTATAAAAAATTAACATTGCCATGGACCTTATCATTTAATTAATGCGTCAGTCAAGTGAAACTGCAAAATTATTAGGAAAGCGAATATTTTACAATTCTGATCATTTTTCACTTAGATTCGTTGAACAAAAACAGACAGCGAAATGAATAAGTTAAGCTATCACAAATATTTACCAAGTGCTCAATTTATCGTGAACCGCCTTTAGTAATATTTTGCATGAGTACCATATCTTACTTGTCGCTACCAACAATTATATTTTCTCACTGTTTGTATTCATATTTATTATAAATGAAATATAATTTATAAGTAAAGCGTGGATGAAACTTCAATTAAATGAAAAATAATACACTTTGTGTTAACAGAAGTATAAAATGCTTGTGATAGAGGGCATATTTAGGAAATAACTAAACACGCCATGCATGGGGTGCTTTTTCAAAGGTTTGATTCAAAAAGTGTGAAGAGGGCTGTAAGCAGGTGGGTATGTTGTTGCAGCGGGTCGCGAGCTGGACGGCGACTGTCGCGGGTACCGCTCGGCGGAGGAGCAAGCCAGAGAGCTGACCCGCAGCATCCGGCGTGAGGTGAACAAGCTCTCCGAGAAGTGGAACAGCCTCATCGACCGCTCCGACCAGTGGCAGCGCAAGCTCGACGACAGCCTGGCGGTGAGTACCCCGGCCCCGCCACTACCCTCGCACGTGACTTCTTTCGACGACAGACCGCGGTGGTACAGTAGTCGGTTTACCCTTCTCCCTCCCCTCACCGAAGCGAACTGGGTTCGATTCCCGGTGAGACCGCACCTGGATTTTCGCAGGTGAGAAACGTGAATGCGTCTTTAAATTTGCGAACATAGCGGGAGTTGATCCAGAAAATCCGATGACAACAAAATCGCGGGATACAGTTTGGCATTGCAGCTCCGAATATATCGTCTACATTTAAAATTCAATTGCACCACTCGATTGCCAAAGGATCAAAGAATATGTTACGTTGAGTGAGGACTGAGAAGCATCGCGCAATTTTGAGTTCGTTTCGCCGCGTCTCATAACTTCCGCGTAGCATAAATTTCGACTAGGAGAAGCTACGACGCTCTTTTAGGTTCCTCAAAAGCAATCCAGCGATACCCATAAATCCCCATATGACCGAGTGAAGCGGTGCCGGGAACGTAAAATAAACATCAAACGGCCGTGTCCCCAACACAGCCACACCACATTTTTTTTTTCTCGGTCATCTCTCGTTTCTCTTACCCTGGCATTCCTGCGCTGCTCCACACACACCTTGCTTCACCCTCATCGGCTCTAAAAGACTCCATTGATAACAGCTGCTCGAATCTCTACTTTACATGTGTGTCACACGAAGAGCGACTGAAGCGTCCTCTTACGACGTGGGTGCTTACGTCATCGCACGAAACTTTAATAATTTTCATATTATCCTCAGACAAAAAATAATTTCATGATTACCACATTATTTTCATAGAGCGTTTAAAAGTTTTCATGGCAGTGATTATTATTGAAACCGGATTCCCTGCTATCTACTGTGATGCTTTCTTTCGAACTCCACGTCCTCTATGTACCAAAACTATGACATAACTGAGTTAACATGAAGGTTAAATAGGCCTATGTTATCAGGCAACCTTCCGACAGGAGAATGGCATGCCTTTGTTAGCCAACCGATTCTGATTTAAAAATTCAAAGAAAAGTGTTTGCACGTTTTGCAGAATAATTTTTCATCACTTTACATTTCTGTAGTAAAAAAAACGTAATATTTTTCTTTTAAAAAATGCCCTTACATTTTTAAAGCGTTCAAGTGAAACATACTGCCGCGTTAATTGAATCATCAACAATATAATTTTTTTAACCCCTCGGCCGTATAATTGTTCGAAGTGAAACCAGGTAAAGACTGTTCACGATAAAGTGAGCCCTTTTGAAATCAACCATAGAGAAAAGTCACTGTCTTTACCCGCACATATTTTAACGGGTGCACAGAGTGACATGAGTCCAGTAAAGTTGGTAATGATGGAGGGAAAGTAGTCCCGTATCTTAACGTTGATTTAAAAGTGTTAGGTAACCATTTAAGATAACTTAAATGATTTATTTCGCTCTTTTTTTTTTAAATGCATCGAAGTGTGAAAATGAGCAGATTAGTAAAAATTATTTTTTCAAAAATTTCACAGTTTCACTTGACCGACGCGTGAATAAAGTGATGAGGCCCGTGGCAATGTTAATTTTACATAAGGCGGGAGAGTACACAACGTGCATACAAGTAAATCTTAAGCAGGGCTTTCAAAAGTTCTCATTTTACCGTGAACAGCGTATACATGACCTGCATGCACAATTCGGAAGACATCCACGAGATGTAGCGCGTGCGTGATGCTGTACGACGGTAAGTAACGGTAGTTGAAGCAGCCCGCCGTCGAGTCGGATTTCATCGCCGTGGTCATCTGTATTCCGGCGACTGATTTGTTGTCGCCCACCTGTTAATTAGCGGTCCAACGTAGCGCCCCGAGGTTTGTCCAATAATCCCTTACACTGTCCGATAATTAACAGGGGGAGGGGTCGTGATTGCTTACCGCGAAAGCTAATGAACCAGCTGGGAATCGCGTCTCTCGGGTTGACCGCCCCTGGAGTGGCGCCCCTGCATTGGTCGTCCCACGTTGGCGCCGCTTTCTCAGCCGATCTTCCGCTTTGGCGTACTGTAGTCAGCACTTCGAAATTTGATGCTCCGTGTCGTACTTGCACCGCATTGTCGCCAAATGTTTACTTCTGTTCCACAGGCCCGACTCTCCACTGACAGTTCCAAAACTGATGGCTGGAATTGAAATACGTATAATCTAAGTAGTAGTAGTTTAGTGCCACAATATAGGCATAATATAACCATCAATAGAATATCAAGAAATTGACCCCCATGCTGCTAGGGGAGTCAGGGTGGAATGCAGGAAAACCGCGCCACTCTCACCTTCGAGGCAACTTGGTGTAGAGAGTTGTAATATTATATAAAATTGTAATCCATAAAGGCTGTAGTGAGAAAATAAAGTATCAAAATGAAAAGGTAAAAAAAAAAAATTAGGGTCCCATACCCCTGTATTACCCAGAAAGGGCACAGGTACGGGGGTGATAAGAAAATTGCGTGACCCGCCTTGGCTGGCCACGGAGAAAAAGTACTACTGGTGCACACTATCAGTCCACATGAACTTCCAAACGGCTGCGTATCTCAAGTAAGGCCCCCAGCCAATAATGCTTATGAGTAGGATGGACTGAAATTTTTTCTGTGAAATAGTTGTTTTCGCGAATACGCATATCTCGGTCAATAAATGTTCTGCAAATACGACTTTTTGTCAGAAAAGATTTTTTAAAAAACTTTTTTTTTTTTTTCCCCCATAGTAAGTATATTCTTGGTGAAAAAAATTTCGTGGAAATGATCAAATATCTCAGTTTTAAATCTTGTGTGCGCAGTTTCCTTAAGCGGCAAGAGAAAAGTACAAACATGCAGGCGTAGTTTAATCTATGGTTTTTCATCCCGTGTAATAAAACCCCTATGTTATAGATGTAATAATTTGCACAGTACACAGCGTTACAACGGAAACACTGCACGCTTCGCACTCGGGCGCGATGAGGCACTAGTCGTGCATGTTCGTGTCGCCCGTATCGTCGCTCCTTCGCTTCTTGACCTTGAACGCGCCGCTCCACCCCCCACCCCCACCCCCCCTCTTAAGGCGCCAGCATAGCAAAAAAAATTTTTACGCCTCAAGGTTACGTCCGGCGGCGAGGAAACATTGCGACGACGATGTAAAATAGCATAAACAATCAATCTTCGGGTGTATTCGGTTTCCTCAGAGTTTTAAGCGATGTCTATAAGTATTTAATACGGCAATCTGTTCAAAAAAGATACGACATTGTTGCCATAGTTTAAAACACAGTTTTACAGAAGAATAAATATCGGTATAGGCTGTTCACGCTAAAATGAACACGTTTGAAAACCCTGCTTAAGATCTACTTGCATGTACGTCGTGTATTCATCCGCCTTATGCAAGGTTAACATTGCCATGGGCTGCATCACTTGATTCGCGCGTCGGTCAAGTGAAACTGTAAAATTATTAGGAAAGAAAATACTTTACATATCTGCTAATTTTTACACTTCTGTGCATTAAAAAGACAGAAAGCTAAAGAAATAATTTTAAGTTATCACAAGTGGTTACCTAAAACTTTTTAGACGTAGAACTACTTTCCATCCATCGTTACCAACTTTATTGGGTGAATGTCACTCAGTGCGCCTATTAAAGTATATATGCATGCAGGGACAGTGACTTTTTTCTAAGGTTCGTTTCTTAAGTGCTCACTTTATCGTGAACAACCGACTATACAACGTGAAGAATTCATTAAAAAAAGTAGTACAGGCACCATTAAAATTGTCAGAAAAGTGCGATATATGCTGTATATGAAAGAAGAATGTATTGTTTCAATTTCTCTCTCTATAAATTAAGTGGGCTATACCAAGTTCGTTAAGGGATGGAGGTCTTAGTCAAATAAAATAATTAATTATAATTTCCTTATTTTATTTACAATAACAACAGGAAAATTCTCTGAACTCAAGATCTCGTAATAAATTTATATCACTTACTGTTCACAATGGACACCAATTATTAAAATTTATAATTACGTCAAAGAAATCAATGAAATTAAATAATTAAAGATCAGTCCCTATACACAGTGTATCAACATATTAAATTATTTTATAATTTATGCTTCCATATTTGACAGTTCGAATATTTACATTAAAATTAGTATTACACTTCAATTCAAGCCCACCTCAGTTCAGTCCATGTCCCGCCAGTCGCAATGTTCTAGTGTCCTCCAAGCGCCCTATCGCACAGTTGGTTTCACTCGTCGGTCTCACACCCTCTCGTCCATTCAAGCCACGAACACTTCACTCGCCGTCGTCCCGCAATCTCCAGTCGTCGTCCACACTTTACTTGGCTCGCGCACACTCGGCCAGACGGCCTCCATCAAAGACTGCCGGCCGCTGGGTTGTGGCAGTATATATAGTGTCTTAGGCCGCTACCTAGCATCTTCCCCAACTCGCTTGATGCGTCGCGGAGGGCTGAGGCGCTAGCCAGTCTCACCAGAACATTGTTGTGTCGTCGCTAAACGCATAGGAAACTCTAGTAGGCGAGAGGATGTATGTGACGCCAGCAAGTCTCGCCGCTGTCGGCATTCACGGGATTCCCAGAAGGGTGATCAGGAGTCCGCGAGCGCATCGTTCCAGGAAGAGGGGAGGGCGAGGTGGGTCTCCGATCGTCATAATTAATGTGATTGTGTGTAAGAAAACTGTAATAATAATATAGGAAATAATTGTTATAGTGGATTTTATTTTCGTCCATTTGTCACGAACATTTATGGCTGAAACTGACGTAAATAAAGTCAAATATAAAATTTATATATTTCATTATTATTACAATTTTCGTGCGCACAATCACAGAAAATATTATTACGATCTTTCTTGAAGATGATTTTCTTGTCAATTCTGCTTGATGAAGCATCCAGGATGGAAATTTGCGTAAATTTGGTTAAAAATGTATACTTTTTAATAGATTATTTTTTACATTTAAAAAGTGTATTTTATTAAAAGATTTCATATTATTGCAAAATATATACATTCTTCGTTCATATAGAGGATAAACCGCACTTTTCTGACGATTTTCAAAGTGTCTGTACTACTATTCTATGATTCTTCACATTGTACGATCAGGTGCAGTACTCCATAGGCAGTTGTTTTACTTTAACCTTAAAAACAGACGGCTACCTACAGCTCTTTTTGCTGACTGTGAAACTTCTAAACGACCGCGTCTGTGTTTTAATTACCAAATTTGTGAATTGGCAACAAAACGCCGACGTTAATTTCTGTCGTGAAAAAATATTTATATTAAAATATCCTATAGATTTTTAAAAATTGTGTTAGATACAATTACTTACAATGAAACCCATGTGACAGCTAGAGAGGCTCCTTAATTGAAATACCACGCAGAAGGCAGTTTTTCAAACGTTTGTTATTCGAATGGCAATGTGCTAACTTGTGAACTGAAACAAGGTGTCAGTGTTTTGAAAACGTCACTCTCAGTTACTATATGCTAATATTACTTGTATCGGTTGCACACTTTGTCTTTGCGAATCAACTTGCAAAAGTCAAAGTTCGCATTCACAGTAAAAAAAAAACTCTTTGCAGAGGAAAGGTAAAGTTGGCCTGCTTTTTTTAATTCCTTGCATAGTGCCAGGTGTACAATGGCAGTAGTATTTCTGCTGATTTACATGTATGTTAACTTATGAATGAGCACGTGTGTCAGTTGGAACGACAAGTATGTCCTTTGGATAGGGTCTTCATGTCTAGTAAGTGCGTCTGCTCTCGTTTGCGTTGTTGACCCTGTTTAAATGCACAAGTATCTGCAATTTTTCATTTCATTTTTTTGGTGGAAGAGTGCTATTATGTGTACGTCGGATATCTATGTCGATTTGTAAGGATGATTATGTTATTTGTTTTTGCCAAGGCATTGAACGTAAAGCGCTCTAAAAAGCCATTGTGGGGATATCACAAAGCCCCTACACGGAAGGCAGAGCCTTCATGCAGTGTGCAACTATGGGAAATCGAAAGCGGTTTTGAGTTGAGTTGAGAGATTTGGGCAGCTCTAAACGCGTCATTGCCACGATTCTCACTTGCGAAAATGCGGAGTGGCCCGGTCGGAGATTGAACCCGGTTCGCCTGGGTGGGAGGCGGGCAGTCTAACCGCTCACCCTCCGTGGCTCCTCCGAAAGCGGTGATACTACAATTTAATTGCATAAACCTATCAACACACATAATTAAGCGAATAATGCCTTTTGAAGTTTCTTACGTGAAATTCCTGTGCCCGAAATTCATCTTGAAAACTCATGATGTAGGTAATTTATTATTTTGATAAAGAAAAAAAATACTTTTCTGTGCACGCAAAAAGATTATCAACGGCTGTTCGTGAGAAGAACAGTCTCAAATATATATATATATAGTAATTGCTTGGCATCTGACGACCTTGCAGGCTTAATCGCTTGACAACTTTGCGATTTAATGAATACTATAAAAACATTTAATGTGTGCGGTTTTTATGATGAGTAAAAATAAAATTATTTTAGTCATAAACATGACCGAGTATCGTGGACTTTTTGCTACTGTTTTTGCGTATCAGCCATCCACGCCATTGTTTTAGTTTACGTTTCTAAACTAAGTTTTGCCTCATTTCGGTCCTGGAGTTTCCGTCTTTGAATGTTCTCCACGACTTGGTGGACTGCGCTCTCGTCGCGATTTTAATTTAAATTACTTCCTAATTTCCTCTTCGCTTCGATCCCCCATCCCCATTTCCCCTCTCTTTTTCACCCCCCATTCCCTTCCTTTTCCTTTGCCGCCGCCGACTGAGAACTACGACTTTTAAGCGGATTTGTTGGACTAATTTATCCGAACGAGTCGCCACAGGTTGGTAGGAGTGGGGTGGGTGGTGGGGGGTTGAGGAGAAGAGAGGCTCGTCGCACCACCAAACGATGCTATTCCGAAAATGTTGACGGCGACGGAGTCTGTGTGGCGGCGTGGCGGGGAGGATCTTGTTTGTCTTTGCATCTGCTGGGGAATGTCAAGCGTTCACGGCCGATAATCTATACTTCGCAAAGCGTGCCAGCCAGTGGATAGTTTATTTTTTTATTTCCCCACCCTCCACACACGCTGTGTTGTGATGTGTGGAGTGTGTGCGACTCGCAGGCCATAGGTTTAGTTCGGAACAGGAATGCCTTCAGCTGGCGTTTTCCTAGTCTTTATACCGGCTGGAAAAGGGAAGCGGGGGGGAGGGGGGGGTGACTGTAGGTGATGCTGTTTCACGGTTAGTTGAACGCTTTCGAAGCCAGCCGCCGGAAAAATTCCAGCCCGTAATTGTACACGTTTTAACGTTAACAAAGACCGGCATGTCGGCAATGAATTTGCAAAAGTAGATATGTGCCGTAAAAGTAACATTGTAGTGCTTAAATGTATGGGTGCTGAAACTAGTTATTTTTGTCTAGTACATTCCTTTTTTATTGTACATAATACGATAGATATTTAGAAAGTTCGTGGGCTATCACTATTCGGAGTGCGACTCAGAGGACGTTCGGTGTGGGTTTACTTTTCGAAATAACTGCATTGACGCTCTAACTACTCAAACACGCGTTGCAGGCATTTTACTGAGAGTCGGTGTAAAATATTGGATGTGGCATCCTTTTCCTGGTTTGTGATCAACTCCCCCACCCTAACTTTTTAAGTGCTAGAAAAACCCAGAAGCCTCAAGGTGCGCGGTCTGGGGCTTT
Source organism: Dryococelus australis (assembly GCA_029891345.1). Classification (NCBI taxonomy): domain Eukaryota; kingdom Metazoa; phylum Arthropoda; class Insecta; order Phasmatodea; family Phasmatidae; genus Dryococelus; species Dryococelus australis. The sequence continues at coordinate 76,254,592 of CM056996.1, forward strand.
ATGAACGATGGTCTACAAACTTCCCACAATTTTTTTCCTAAGCTTCCATAGACTGTTGTGTCGCTGTGTGCTAACTTCATGCTGAAGGAAAAATAGCATTCTTCACGAAGCTGTTCTCGATATTTGTTTGTGAACTGCACTCCACAAATAAACCTGCAGAACATTAGCATATTAATCTCTGAAACCCAGTGCCGCTGTAATGTGACCGATATGCTCATTGCTTCTTCACGGTACTCTTGTTTGACACGTTCGGACTTTTCCTGGTCACTTTTAGGTGACTTGACACAAAATTCACTAACGATCCTTTGTCCGGGTATTAATGCCATATCCTCATCCGTCATTGAAGTTCAACTTTTATAACGAGGAAAAACGACAACTCTGCGTTGCCTTTACTCACAAACAAAACACGCCGCTGGCTGTCTTTGTGGGCAATAGTCGCAAAGTCGCTTCTGTAGAATCGGCTCAGTGTTGGCAAACCACTAACTGTCGAAACAGCCCTCGTACGCACTACAGTACGAAGTGAAGTTACAGCGACGTATTAAGGCGAATTCCCACCCGCCATCATAGATTTATCTATTTTTCGCCAAAGCTTCTATTTCAGAAGGTGTATTGAAATTTCCCGCACGACATATCATAGATAACAGCTTCCCAAACTTTATCGAACTGCCACAGCTTCGCTACATTTATTAATTTTTAGCTGGTAACTGTTGAGGCGAAACGCGAGATTATTTCTTGCGGGCCATTACAAAGGCAACGGTATCAACAGTAATCGAGAAATACTGACCGCAGACAATGCACTAGGCAATGCTCTGTGCTCTGTCGTTCCAAAAAACATGATACAAAACTGTATTTCCAGAGAACGGCAAAAATTCCATAAAGCTAAGATGGTGGGTGGGAATTTGCCTTAATATATCAAACTATCTCACCATGTAATTTGATCTACTATTATATAGCATCAGTCATTAAGTTAGAGTACTTTTAGTTTTTACATGAGTGGGAAATGCACGGTATAGGCAGAAAGAAAAAAACCAAGCAAAGCTGGCTGAAGTACTCAATAAATAGTCAAATTGTTAACCATGTGGCCATGCTTTCCAGCCGAGATTGGGAGTACCTGACCGTCCTCTCATTAGCCGTGCGATGTTAATGGCCAACAGGTGACTGCACGTCGTTCACCGAGGCTCCGCCAGCCACCTCTTCTCCCACAGCATCTAGTTCATTAGAGTATTCCCCACGCTGGAACTATTGTTCCAGTTTTCCCTGGAGAAAATGATCAAAGTATCATAACTGGGTGCAGCGGCGCAACTTAGATTCAGTTGGCGAGCTGTAATTGTTTTTATATCTCTCCCCTTCCTCCCTTCTCTTGTCTGTGTAATTGCTATGTTGACTGCTAATTAAAAATAAATACTTGAAGGAAAAAGGCTTGGTACCATTTAATGTGAAAATAAAGTATTGCAAATAAATAGTTCGCAATCAAAGTATTATTATTCGTAGTAGATAATCCTGAGTAGCTTATTTTGTCAGATCACGATGTTATTTCTTTTTGCTAATTGATGTAATCATACTTAAATAAACAGTTGGCAATCAGTGATGCTGGACATAGAAATGTTTATATAATTAAAATTTGAATATTTATAAGGGAAGCCTTGCGAAACCAGCACGTTATCCACTGCAACTCTCTAAGAGCAGATCAGCAGTCCAAAATGCATGAAATCGTTTGGACGCTATAAAAGAGATACATGAAGAGGATGACGACAGCATACGTAGGAAGAACACCCTAGCAGAGGTTTCACCGTGAACTTGTAGTTTTCTCCAGGAAATATATACAGAAAATCACAAGGTCTTGCTGCAGGATTTTACTTGATGGAGACGCTTCTTTTACAGAATTTCAAAAAGCAATGAAGGATAAAGAGTTACGATACCTGGCTCATTTAAGATTAATTTTTAATCGTAGGTTTAAAAGAGTTTAATTTTCTGACAAATTCGGTCTTTTAAATTTGTGTGCATTATTATTTTTGAGATATTCAATTAAACCTGTTTACCAGAAATGGCAATAGATAAAACCATCGACACCAGTGCGTTAAGACTAAAACATTTTTTAAAAGTAGATACAGCTGCAGAGTTTTGTATGATGCGTATGTTTATTTGTGTTAATTATTCACACACCGATAGTATGTGCGACAATCGGAAGTTACTTTGAACACTTCACACTATAGGGAGTTCGAACCTCTGATTATCCAAGAGCATCAAAGTCGTGACAAAATTCTGAACACCGGATAGGTGCCCAAAATATTTAAAAAACCAGCTATCTTGAGGTCGTCCTATTAGCAATTTTTTTTTTTTTTTTTTTTTTTTTTGCCATAACTGGGCGACATAAGAAGCCAGTGTGACAAAAAAATCTTCCTATTTTACAGATACCAAGCTCGCTGCTTCCTTTGAGTTTAGCAAAGGAGACTACTGCCAGTAGCTGGGCCGGACGTGTACGGAACCCATCTTTTGTGTCGGCCCACACTCCCTCCTCATGCTGCGTTGTGGTTCCCACGTGCGTTAGTCTCTCTCTCTCTCTCGTCCTGTCCCCCGAGGAAGACGAAGGGATGACGCGAGTATCGAGGGGGGGGAGAGGGTAAAAACCTGAAATAAAAAAGATCCTCTTGGTCGTGCCTTTCATGTGGGCCGTGGTCGTCGTCATCGCACCGGATCAGTCAAGTCCTTCGGGCCGCTCGAGGCGGTCGCCAAAACTTACTGTTAGCGCCCGTTTCGCGAACATCGCCGTTTTTTGGTATAGTTCTCGCTTCCTATTCTCACTCGCGACGTAACGTATGGCTGCGTGAGACTCCTGCGTGTGACGGGCTGACATCACAGCGACCATGTGGGCGCTTATGTATGGATCTGGGATGCTGCAAGATGCGCGGGCTGATATCCGTCCAGTTTTCCGGTGTGAGGAAACAATTATTATTTTTTGTTTACGTGCTGCTATATTATGCCTTTCGGCATCACTTTGCTAAAATTGTGTAGCCACGGCTAAATTATGTAGCAATATTTATTGGTGCTGTAAAATTTCTTCTTTGTTTTCCTCCTACATGTTGTAACGTTGAATTCTTTGAAGTTCGGAATCGAATTTTTGCGTATTTAAAATGTCTAAAGTGTTACATTTTTCTATTGTTTATTAACATTCTCGCTTTAAGCAGCAGGCGGTACTAATTCGAAACAATTAGATAGTTATATACCATACTATAGTCCATTCATGGTTACTTCCAACGTTTCTGAAGCCCTGCTAAAGTTCTACTTTCGGGATATTCCTCCGCCTCATTCAAACAAATCTTAACTAATATAGAAACTTACACTAAAGGTACAGCACACCAAATTCGTGAGCACTCAGTGTACTAACATTTTGCATAAGAACGATTTCTCACTAGGCAGTACTAACACTGTTTTTATCCATAGTAATTATAAATGATATAATATAGTTTAATAAATTAAAAGTAAAATTTCAATTTAACTACAAATAATACACTTTTGTGTTTACACAAGTATAAAACGCTTGTGATACATAATTTATTTAGGAAACAACTAAGCACGTTAGACGTGGGATGATTTTTCGCTTCTATGAGAGCCTCATAGCATAAAGCGACCACGGCCACATTAGTCTACAAGCAACACTATTAAATATTTCCAGTCACTTCTGACTGAGAATTTTCCTCGCAGTGCTCTTCCATGAACCAGCCAACAGGGGGTGTGTTTATGCTGGTTCCAGCTCAGGTTCTGTGACCCCGGCTGTACACCTGGCGAGCTCTTGGAAGTTACGTGCCAACCTCTTCGATTTTCACACGAGCCACGATTTGTCTTCCACAACTACTTACTGAGGTCGGCGGCGAGGCAAGCCTGAGTTGTCAACGTTTTCGTCTCGCGTCGTTTCACCCACAGGTTCCTAGTTCGCGATATTATTTTTGCTCCCCGGAAATGTTTTGGCGCACTATCCGAAAAAGTGCCGTCCTCTGTCCATATGATTCGGTCGTGATCGTAGGTCTTTGCTGAACCCCTTGATTCATTTAGAGTCCTTTGCACATGATTTATCTGCTAATTCTTCGGTTTACCGTAAGGAATTTCCCGTGCAGTCATTCCGTCGTCAATTCGCTTCTATGAGACTTCCAGCGGTGATCTGACACTATTATTTCATAATAGTAAAGGCGTGCTGCGTGTCCATGTATTATTTTAAATAGCATGTACCGAAGTTTTCATGCCACAAACTGATAGTAAAAACGCCCGTCTCATCCCTTTTCACTTAAAAAAATTTAGTGTTAAAAAAAGCGAAAATAGAAAACGGAAGCTATACTTCAGGTGTGATAGTTTTATTATATTCTGTTCGTAAGCAGATGTCGCCCAAAAAGTGTCGAGTAGTTTTTGAATATATTTTTTTAACGCGTTGTAGAGTGTCTGAAAACTAGTTTTTCGACGAAACTATTATGCTAAACGTGCGTCTAATGTGCTTATCTACGAAAAGAACACACACTTCAGACGTGGGCTGTTTCGTGCTTTCAACACATCACTTACTTTAGAAACACCGAAATGGTTAAAAACGGCTTTTTCAAAGTTCTCTACGTATCTCAAAATATACGCTTCAGATACGTACAAATCTAAATGCTGTTCACGATAAAGTGAGCACTTTTGTACTTAACCTCTGAAAAAACTCACTGCCCCTACCTGCGTATATTTTAACGGGCGCACTAAGTGGCATGCACCTAGTAAAGTTGGTAACGATGGATGGGAAGTAGTTCCATATCTCAACGTCGAATAAAAAGTGTTAGGTGACCATTTGCGATAACTTAAATTATTTCTTTCACTTCCTTTTTATTCTAATTCATCGAAGTGTAAAAATGAGCATATTTGTAACATATTTACTTTTCTAATAATTTCTGTTTCACTGGCCCGACGCATGAATAAAGTTATTAGGTTCATGGCAATGATAATGTTACATAAGGCGGAAGAATACACAACGTGTATACAAGTAGATCTTAAGCAGGGCTTTCAAAAGTGTTCATTTTACCGTGAACAGCTTATACTCAAGGGCCCTGCAGTGAACCTTCGTACAGACTTTCTACCAATAAAATAATAGGGTCGCCACTGAAAGTCCCATAGGTACACGCAGTTTGACGAGAAACACTGCACGTCAGTTCAGAGCCTTGCGTTTAGTGGCGATGGCGCACTTGATGCACGTGGCAGTGTCGCCCTTATCGCTCCCGCGCTTCTCCGTCCCAAACGCGGAAAAAAGTACGAGGTAGGCGGGTAGCCTTAAGTAATTTGGCAGTGACTACGTTTTAGCTTTTAAAAGGGCACGGGACATAAATTAATGCTATTGAGGTTTATCACATTTTACAAATTTTATGGAAGCCAATAGAGAAAACAAAGGAAGGGCAACCCCACACAATAACATTTACTAACTACGAGAGCAAATATTTTACCTGAGTGACGTTATTCTGCCGAGATGTTTCTGACGCGAGACATTATTCAAAACTGATACAGTAATACTGCAAAATACTTGGTTGTTTAGTTGGCAAAACCTTTTATCTACGATTGCCATTTTTTACTTTTTTCTATGTTGGCTTTCAAAAACCAGTAAACATCAATTTACGTATTTGGTGTTAATTTATGTCCCAAGCCCACTTAAGGGGGCCGCCTACCCGACGCGACATGGCACAGTAGCGCACGAACGCTAAGGGCGACACTGGCACGCACATCAAGTGCCGCATCGCCACTATGCGCGAAGCACTAAACAAGCGCGCAAGCTTTTCGTCGAACCATTTATTCTATGGGACTTTAAGCAGTGACTATATTATTTTACTGATGGAAAGTCTGATGCAAAGTTCAATGCAGGATTGTACCTGAGTTTCACGCAGATCCAGTCAGCACATTTTGACATACGGCAGTCTGAAAAGGGTGTTTTTAGCTAAGTTGAAGGGCTTGGAAATAGTGGTTCTAATATGCGTGGTGTCATGAAAGCGACATTCCGTCATCGCCCGAAGTTTGTTTTCTTTTCGTAAATTAGTACATTGGGCGCAAGTGGAATAGCTTCGTCAAAAAAAAAAAAACTGATTTCCCGACACACTGCAACACATTTCTAGCGCCTAGTAGACAGCCCACTCAAACACTATTTCTGTTGTGTGAGGATTTTAAACTCTGGCTTGTGTAAATTGCGGGCGTGATCTATCTTTGCGTGTAGTCATGCCTAAAAACTCATCCGTGCATTGCCCTTTTTAAGGGTCGGCGGCACGAAGGTGGTTTTTCTACCTTGCCCTGCCAGCATTGGTCTTCCTTCGCTCTCTTGTAAAGACTGTTCACGATAAAGTGAGCACTACTGAAATCAACGTTAGAAAAAAAGTCCCTGCCTCTGCCTGCATATATTTTAATGGACGCACCGAGTAACATGCGCCCTGATGAATGGAAGGTAGTTCCACATCTTAGATTCGAATAAAAAGTGTTAGGTAACTATTTGGGATATCTTTTTTTTTTTTTGCACGGAAATGTAGAAATCACAAATTTTGTGTAGTAATTACTTTTCTCATAGTTCCATAGTTTCGCTTGACCGAAGCGTGAATAAAGTAGTGAAGCCCATGGCAATGTTAATTTTACATATTACATATTGACTACGCGGATTAACGGACACGGAAGAGTTGGATGATGCCCAACTTTCTTACGTGTATCCGTACTTTATCCGCGCTTGCATTCGTGTCATTGTAGATTGAAACGGAATGTGTTACGCGTCCGCTTTTGTGATCCGTATCCGCGTGCGTGTCATTGTAGAACGCGACTAACTGCGACGTGCCCGTTCCCTGCCAGGGCACACCTATATGTTATGTGTAGACGCCACATCGTCGAGCCGTTCCTGTAAGAATGTTCGTAGCGGGTCAGGTTCCAGTACGTCTTGCCCCACGACCTGGTAGCTAAAGCGCGACGAAATTTCATGCTGTACTTTTCCGGGTGTCCGCAACACTCCGACAGTACCTTCCGCCATACGAGGCTGTTGGAATATTCTAGAACGGCACGTCGCCCGGCCCATACAATATAGGTACAATGTTTACAACATAAAAATCGCCACGAAGAGAATGATTCTTTGCTCTTGAAAGCATTTGAATACACACTGAAAAAGAACCTATTTTAAAACGAACTGAAACAGGTTTTTGGCGCCGACCGACAGTAAGAAAAAATACACGAAATTTTGTTTTTTAATGTTGTAATTACATTCTTTGCGCTCCCTGACGAGACCGACACAATGAAAAGTTAAAATGTAATACTTCTTTCGTGCTGTCGGGGCTGCAATTTTGTTGGGCTGACGTTGCTTCCTTTTGGTTGTTACAAAATTTCCATTGTTTCAGGGACTGTCATGTCATGTATTCCTCTCGTGTCATTGCGATGGTAAGCTGCTGTGCTCAGGATAGCATACTCACTTGTATCCCAGCTGCTCTCGCAACTACAAGCCATATCTGAGTGCAGTGCCCTTGCCAGCAACCGGAAAACCGTACTTTGCCACACCCAAGCTACACTACTTTTTAAAGATCAGATTCTGTTATAATTTATATCAACAGACTTTTCTTTTCTCTGGCACACCATTTCCTAAATATATTTTTGGCTGCAACATTGTGGAAAAGTGATTAACAGCATTTTCATGTGAATTTCCATTATAAGTTCCAGTTGTTTTGAAAGCAACAGGAATACAGCCTCTTGAAATGTAATAGGCAATGCTATTTTAGTTGTGCCCTGAAGGTTGAACGGAACATTCCTCATACAGGAGATGCTTCTGCTGCATCACAAAACCGCAGTGATGTAGTTTGTGCCTAAAGGTAAGAACAAGTGAATTTATGTTCCAATAACATCACTTAAATTACAGGCAGCAGTGTAATGAAAATACATTATATATTCAAGTTTTCAAACCGGTGAAATTGTTCTCCATTGCGGCAAGCCTGTTGTGTGCCAAGGAAATTGTGCTTCAGTTCTCTATTAAGTTATAAAATATTCTGTTAGCTCGCAACTGACCCTGTTCAGCGGAAAGCCTGTTGTAATAAAGCAAAGCTTCCTGCTTCCATTAACATTTTTAATTTACAATGTAAATCATTTTGCCGCTATCTCTAGCCACACTATTGACTTGCAGATGTGATGTACCTACTGCTATTATTTTCATCTGGGAATGATGTGGTGGAAATAAGTTATGTAAATTTCTGATTTTTTTTTATAAAAACTAATTGTTAATGTATGAAATAACCTTGATCCCCCTTCTGTTTTGCTGTAAATGCTATCTCTATCTTCACTGATCCACCTGGTGACTAAGTGAACTACGTCACCATTAACATAATCTGGCAGTGTACATGAGGCAGAACTTACCAACACCTACTTTGTGACAGATAAAAATCAAATGTGACAAGGGTCTGATATACATTCCAGCTTTTACTAAACTTCTGCTGTACAGTTGTCAGAAAACTTTCTGAAGAAATTCCATTTCTAGGAGCTAATTGTGGGATATACTAATTTTGACTAGAAAAAAAGAGGATGTAGTTAACATTGTAAATCAGCTTTGTTAAAGTAAAATTTTGAACTTTTCTTCCCCTCCACCTGCAGGTTTGTTGGGGTTTAAAGCATATCACAAAGTACACAGGCCACAATTTTTCAAACTCAATTTTCTAGAATATATGAATTGAAAGAGAATCTCGATAGTCATATGTTTGATACTAAAGTATTTTCGTATGATTACAAAACTTGTAATTATCAATTATAATGAATCTGTTGTTTATGCTAACATATTATTAGCTTTTCTAACGAAGTTTCTTCATTTGGTGTTGACAGAAAATGAGGCTGTTTCAAAAGAACCTGGAAGATCTGTCGAGTCGTATTTCAGCAGTAGAAGCGATGAAGACCAGCTGGCAATCCCCAACCGATCTTAGCGAAGTTGGAGAGATGTTGGAACATTTGCAGGTGGTTACCAGTTTGCTGGCTGTAATGATGTATCAAAGTTTTTATCTGTCTGTTATAATTTTGTAAAGATGTATCAATATCATAACACTGTGTCAGCCACTTAGTGAGACAACAGAATAGCATATATTAAACTGAAACATTTTAAGGAAAGAGTTCTTTGTCATATAATTTTATTTTATTGTAGTGTGTGGAAAATAAATATTGAAAAGTATTTTAAACAAAGAGCTAATATCCAGTCTATGTATTCACCATGGTAGGAAAATTTCCAGTTTTCTCAAAAGTCATAATTCGTATGTCAGTCATTTTGAGCAACAACAGTCGAACTCTTCACAGTGCTCAGCTATGTCAAATACCACTCTTGCAATCACCAGTTCTATCCTAGTTTGTATTTCCTGTCATTTCTTACTTAGCTAGGACTATGTCCATTTTACAATCTATGTAGCTTCAGATATTTGTTTTAATTCATTGTTTCAACATTTTTTATTTTAGAAACTAGGCGAGCGTCTTGGGCCGATACAGAGGACAGTCGAAGATGTGAATGATCAGGCTGCTGCATTCACTTCTAATAATGTACTTGTGTCACATATCAACCTGAATAAACTGGAAGAACTCAACACTAGGTGAGGTGTGTTTGACAAGGGAATCAACTACAATGTGTTTTATGAGTTAGTACATTTACCTCTGTTTCCTGCATTGGATTCCTAATTGCAAATTAACAAATATGGATACCTGTTGCGTACCATTTCAGTCATAGTTTAGATGTTAGGAGTGCATTGTAGCATATTGTGTAACTAAAAAGTTTACCTTGAATTCCATTATGTGATACCATTCAGTTAACAACATTATTTATTAATCCTTTATGCACATTTTAAACTCACCAGCTGAACAAATACATGGGAAAGTGGGAAGGCACACGGTTATACTGGGTGTACTTGAATAAATTATGATAAAACACAAAAGTGTGGTAAGTAAGTGCAAATGGAGCATATTTCATCCAGGAACAAATTGTCCTATGCCCTTTGTTAACTCACTAATGGCAGTGGCAATGTGTAGGGGTGGGTATGCAAGCACAATAATTAGGCAACAGGCAGTGCTATGAAATTACAATTTATTTACAGACTTGGGGGAAGAAGGCACAAGTCTCACAGAGTCTGTTAAAAATATCTGCCACCGTTGGCCACACAGTCAGTGCAGCGCCGAAGTATGTTATGACTCACATGTGCAAAGGTTTCTGGCATGACATTGATATGTCAACTGCTCTCCATATCCATGTAATAAGCTCATCCCTCGTGTCGAGTGATGTGGCATATACCTCAATTTGATGTGTCCACACTATGAGGCCTGCCCTACCTATCCACTAGTTCGGGAAGAGTACGCCAAAGTGATGATGAACCACAATGGTGAAATGAGGCAGGGCCCCATCCTGCTGAAACCACATGACCTCACGAGTATCTAATGGAACATCCTCCACGTATTCCGGTACCAAGACCTGCAAAAACTGGATATATGTAGCACCAGTGAGACTGAGACAGTGTGTACTGACCGGTGTTATCAGGCACTCAGACCTGTGTACAGGCTGGTTAGTACACCAAGTACACAAAGTTGCACACCCACCCTTTCACATTGCCACTGCAAATAGCTGGTTACTTATCAATGTTAGACAATTTGTTCCTTGATGACTTATCCTCCATTTGTACTTATCTACCCCACTCTGGTATTCATTATCATTTGTTTGAGTATACCTATTACATGATATATAAGGGCAAGCAATTTTCCGGGGGTGGGGTCCAGGTGGTTTGGACTCCTTCCAGAGGTACACATGCTCTCAAGTAAAATATAAGGAAAAATAACAATCAAAAATAAAATTTATGAGTGAAAATTTTTTTATAAAGAACTGTTGTAGTGATCATGAATTGGCAGTTGAGGTACCCTTATAGTGTATCTCTAAGCATCTTTTTACTTCCATCTACGAAGTTTCTATTGTTGTTACTGTAATTTTATACATTTACAATATTTATTTCATTAGTATACAATAAAATCTTATATAATATAATAAATAAAATTATTAAAAAATTAAAATTAATGTAGGGTGTTTTAATGTGTAAACCAATATACTTTCGCAGTAGCTACAGAGTTCGTATGGTAAAAGATTACATTGTATTATAAAAATGACATCTGTGGATGTTGCAAGAATTTGTCAGACAAGGCAGACATTTGTTTCTAAAGAAAATTTGTAAAGTTTACATATTTATTGTTTTATATAATTGGTTTCATTTTCACAGAGGAAACACTTACTATGGTTTGTGTAATGTACCGTGTTTTATATATATACACACACACAGCAAATTACTTTTATTTTGTAATTTTTGTAGTTTTACTATTATTTTTCTGTAGTGGATGGACAAGCACCCCCAATTCCATCCCCCCTCCCTCCTGGTCCGCCCCTGCTATAAGTATGCTGACCCTCCCTAAACAAAATTCCTGGATATGGTCTGCATAAGGGGTCACTGAAACAATGCTCAATTCCTCATAACTGAGTATCCTGCCTGATTTTGTCTGCAATCACAGCATTTAAACAGCTCATTAGTTGTTAAGTCAGTGCTGTAGTTCTGTAGTTGACATTTCTAATACATTCATGTGTATCCATTTTGTCAAGTTTGGGGTTGTGTATACTTGAGAAGGAAGATTTCATAAACTTGATTCGTTATTCGTTATTCCTATGATAAAATGATTAAAACCATAAGTAAGTAGTACTCATAGTGCATGCAATTAGCCAGATGTGTGTATATAAAATGTTTTCAAGATTTCCTTGCTCTATAGCAGTATGCATAACTACACATATTCCAATTAATTTACCTTAATTTTTATGTGATATACACAATGTGTCTAAATTCCCATTACACAATGTAAGGGCTTGACGTGGCAACCAAGACAGTTACTTTTGCATAGGAACTTAGATGCGGAAACGTAGGCTACCATTTTCCCGCGACAAATAAAACACCACCACATCACATGTTGACCTCTCCCACATCTGCAACATACTGTACGTTTTTCTTCAGGATCCACTTACAAGAAGGGCTCTATGTGACGACCAGCGACATTTACACAAACACGGTATCTACGTACCATGTTCTGGTACACATGATTATCAATACCTGGAAGTCCAAGATCTGCTGCAACCATAATCCGCGCCAGCATATCTTCCTCTGATTTCACAGGAGTCTTGTAAATTAAGCCCTTCATGTAGCCCTACAGGAAGTAGTCTAGCGGAGTCAAGTCGGGTGAACGTGCATGCCAAGCGACGGGGGTGGATAGGTCGAGGTGGCTCGATTGCTTGGTCTGCACATTCACCCAACTTGACTCCGCTAGACTACTTCCTGTGGGGCCACATGAAGGGCTTGATTTACAAGACTCCTGTGGAATCGGAGGAAGACCTGCTGGCATGGATTATGGCTGTGGTGGATCTTGGTCTTCCAGTTTAGTGATTGTGTGTAACGGAACATGGTACGTAGGTACCGTGTTTGTGTAAATGTCGCTGGTCGTCACATTGAGCCCTTCTTGTAAGTGGACCCTGAAGAAAAACAACATACAGTATGTTGCAGACGTGGGAGAGGACAACATGTTGAAGCAGGCTAACAGCCGTCAGACTATGACGGCACTCACAACTCACGTAACACGTGGGTAAGCATGTCCGCAAAGAGGCCATAATATGGACTTTCCCGTAGCGGGAAGTGTTATAAAGTGTTAAAAATGTCTTTTCATAAATATTGCACAATGTTCTTTTCAAATTCAAAATGTGCGCCATGCGAAGAAACAGACAGTTATATTTAGGCGTGAATGCCTTCAAAAGACAATTTCTTGATGATATTTCTGATTTAAATTGCTTTAATAATTTCGTTTTGAAAATAATTTATATACCATTTATTTTTACTTATTAACATTTTACTCGGCGTGCATAGCACTTCTGCTTGTGTGAACCCCGTAGGCAGCCATGGTAGGTCCGTGTGACTCCTGCCTCGGGGCAGTCGTCTGATGAGAGCTGGCAAGGTAAGACGCTGTCATGTACCCACTTCATATTTTTGCACTGAGTTAGATTTCCATAGTTCACTTTAGTTTACCAGTTTACCTTTACTTTGCGTACGTTTTTCCAGACATCCCCAGCATAATGCTTCCGCTTAAATAAATTTTTTGTGGCCCTTGTGGCTTTTTGATCTTAAATCAAGGGAAGGAGGAAAGATGTCAGAGAGGCCACACGGCCCACGCAACTTTGAATCAAGCGCCATCGGCCTATGTTAAAGACTTTTGCATTGAAATTTCAGCTTCATTGGGTTAGCAATATTAAGGATAAATTTATATGTATGTATTTTAGAGTTTTGTCATGTTAAATTGTTTTACGGCCACATAATTTGCAACCACGTGGTTAACCGCCGCCAAGTCCGCGTTTGTGCCATCATCACGCTTAAAGTGTTTCTGTTTGTAATTTCTTGTGCGCCATAATTTTCTCAGGGCAATATGTATTTGTTCATAAAAGGGTTCTTGTAATTTTTTTCATGATTGATGTTTTGTATCCGACTACACAGTCGTCACGCATGTTTGATTTCCGCCATCAGGCGAGCAAGCAACGCTTGAATGTTTGAAATGCAATTGGAATAGTTTTCTACAGAACGTCGCAATTTTTGTCAGACAGAATTTCCACGAATTTCACTGAAAATAATGCAATTTCACCTGCACCACGTGGCCCGCTAAGAACTTCATCCAGCGGCATCCCCGTGATGTAAGAATGCTTTCACGAATCTGCATGCTTATTGTGCCTGTTCATATTGTGTCCCATGTTCTCTCACCAATATTTGTGTAATTTGTACGGTGACATTATTTTCGTTCTAGCCTTGTAAGTGTAAAGACTAAGACAGTCACCACACACACCACATGTTGGGAGGCGTGTCCTGACGAGTAAGCGTTAGCGACATCAGTTATCACACGTGTTAGTGTCCATTTTGTAGTTCTCCGTGTCCTGTCCCCAGGAAAAATCTATAGTCCATCCTAGCGGCTGTAGACCCCTTTCCTTATATGGGCTGTATTCTCAAACACCCCAGAGAAAATCATCCGTTTAGGAGTGTGTTAGATTAATTACGAACTGGGGGAATCATCCAACGGAGTTAGCTAGTCACGGCTGAGAGTAATCATTAATTCATAATCCTGGCACTATATGTACTTGGAAATCAATAAGTGCAACCTCAGTGTAAAAATCCATGTGTTTCTGTTTAGCGTCAGACCAGCAAACTCCTGCCTTTTTTAGTATTAAATGTTTAGTATTGCAAAGTGTTCTGTAAAGACGCTCAGGTGAGACGAACACACAGAACCCACAGCATCCCTGAGAACCCTTAGTCTCGAAGTGCAATGTCTGGGAAGCACCACTGGCGCTCACCTGCAGTAAGTAAAAGTGTATTCGTTTGTCTCGTGTCTCACCCGACAGTGGTGTTTTGTTTGTCGCGGGGAAACTGTATGTTTTTGCATCTAAGTTCCTATGCAAGCCCTTACATTGTGTAATGGGAATTTATAGACACAACCTGTATATTATATGAGTTTATGTATGGTCAATGTGATTGCAGTCTTTCTCTCATACACCCTAACTGAGAATATTGTATTATTTCAAATGTGCAGATGAGATGTAAGAAAGAAACTTTAGTTGCATATAAAATATCCATTACTGTATTTTTGTTAACAGTTGCTTATTAATTCCACCACTTTATGCTACATAAACTTTCTTCTTAACAGTATATACATGTTTGTGACTTGCGTGGACTCAAATAAAAAACTGCTATGCCTTAAGGCACACAGGCAGCTAATTTTATGTTACAGATTGTAAAAAATACTAGTACTTGTGGTGATGTAACTCATACAAAAAACCTATTACTTACTGTAAGTTAACAAAGTTGAAATCTCAATGATGGGTAAACTCTGCCAATTGATTGTATTTTCAGGTGGAAACTACTCCAAATTGCGGTGGATGACCGATACAAACAGCTAAACGACTTTGGGAAGGAAGGTGCTCCGCCAAACCAGGGCTTCCTGTCCGTGTCGGTGGACCAACCGTGGGAAAGAGCAATCACTGCAAACAAAGTGCCTTATTATATTAAGTGAGTTGCTGTATTCAAAACATTCAGTAATGACATTAATGTGGCTTGGTTGCTTACCTGGGGTGAGAGATGCTGGATTTGAGAGAAACCTAGATTCATGGCTAAATATCACTGAACAGTTGGAAATTCCAACAGGCCCCCAGCTCATCTATTTCACGGTTGAGCACGTTGACTCTGGTTCTCAGTGCAGCAGTAGGTTTTCACAGCACACATTTGCAGATGAAGTACCACAAAAGTCCCTAATACCTTTACAGTTCATAAATGAGCACATATACTTACTTTCTGGAGTGGGCCAGAAACCAAGGTTAAATTAATATTAAAATGAAATAACATGAGGAACAATGCAACTACGTATATTGACTAAGTGAGATCACACATACAATCACTGATATGAAATCCCTCAAATACTGCGAGAATGGCATATTACATCTGCCATTGGCCGACATGGATGAAAGCTCTGGTTAGTGCATGGAAAATTAAGAGTGGTAAAATCTCTGGGGCTATAAGTTTACGAAGATGAGACTGCAAATGTGAGGGAGAAAAGACAAGTTTTCCGGATTAAAACACACTTACTATGGCAGCTACTTGATCAGGCAAAATGTTGAAGTTCTGCCGCGACACGAATGCGTGCACTCTACTTGGCCCGTCGAACTAGACTGAGGAGGATAGCACGGAGATGCCGTTACCTAGCGGAGATCTCCTGCCAACTCTGCGAGGGAAAACTAAATTTATACATATACATTCAAATGCATGTACAAAACAGAAACAAGCACAGCAAAATGCTCTGAGAAATTAAGGCATTAATTCCGACACATTATTCATATTAAAAGTTCTGTGTCTGTGTTGCTATGCTTGTCGGGGAAATGAGTTTGCTGGAAAAATCCTGAATGAGCTTCGAAAAGAAATAAGAAATCATACCAACTAGACATCAAAATAGTCCTTCAATTACACTTAATTAAATTAAGTTATTAATTGAGTGAATCAAGTAGGAATTCAAGTTTGGGTGCTTGGCATGGCGGCTGCCGGAACTACCAAGGTCAGTTACGTTTTACTTCGCATAAAACTGAAAATAAGAATATGCCCTTTTAGAATTAAAATAAATACAGCATGAACACTTCAAATTTATTTTGTGATTTTAGCAAGTCACCAATTGTAGGTTCATTTCACTACGCAAGCCACATAGTCATGAACTCTTTAATTAATAACACTTCACACAGGGAAAGCAAACGGGAGATAATATTTGCCCGTGTTTACTTTAGACTCCTTTTGGAGGATCATAGCACTTTACTACAATAAACATATATACACTTGTTTACTCTTGGCGAGGCGGGTCATTCGGGTCATGGGACGGATCATTGACTTGTTCTGCACCCATGCTCTTCACGCACGGCCATGTGTGGCTGGTGACCGAGCAAGCAGTATTGGTCTGCCTCCTAGAGAAATATAACAAATTGGCCACTCAGGAATTTTTTAATCATTTTAAGAAGTTCGTTGGACTGAATTCTGGTAAAGCAGTTGTCACACTCTTGAATTATAATTAGCGATGATAATAACATTACAGTCATCACTGCATGGATATGTATTGATGCCATCGGATGAGACACGAGACGAATGATGACACAAATACTTACTGGTAATTTTAGTGCCAGTGGTGTTTCCCGATCACTGCACTATTAAGACTCAGGGTTTTCAAGGATGCTGTGGATTCTGTGTGTCCGTCTCACCCGTGCATACTTAAAAACACGTAGGCAATACTAAACTTTTTACTAATCATCACTGGAAATAAACACTTAATAAAACACATGTGGCTAGGACACTGTCAGTACTGAATAAAAAATATAAGTTTGCTGTAGACTTGTTTTGTTTTTATTGTTATTATGCATACACATCAACGTGCCAATGAAAGTATGATTTTCTCGGTCATGACCAGCCAATTCTGCTTGGGTGCTCCCCAGCCCACAATTACTCTAGCGTATGTCTAGATGAATGATCTCACCGAGGTGCGTGAAAGCACAGCCTTCACAAGGGAAGAGGGCCGACAGCCGCTAGGGTGGACTGACGGTTTTTCCCTGAAGACAGGACACTGTGAATTACAAATGAAACCCTTAATACATATTAACAAGTGTGATTACTCGGCATCACTAATGCAAACTCGTTGGGGCTCGCCCTCCAGCACGTGGGTAGTGTGGTGATTGCCTATACACAGAGCCGGCTAGGATGGGAATAATTGCACCGTACACCAATTACAAAATTACATTAACCCTTGAATGATACATGAATAAGATGGGACAAGATGAATATTCACAATAAACACACACGTGTGAAAACAAGCTTAGATGGCGCGGATGCTGCTGGATGAAGTTCATAGTGGATCACGTGGTGCAGGTGAAATTGCAATATTTCTGCTCAGAAACTGCAAATTGAAGTCAGACAAAAGATTTTTCTTGCTGAGAAAATTATTCTCTTTACGATTGCAGTGGTTACAGGCGTGTAACATGCCTGATGGCGGTAAAATCAAACATTAATGTGACCGCCTGGTCAAGTACAAAACGCATCAATTTACGTGAAAAAAAACATTGAACCCTGAATAAAATTGACATAGAACCCTGAAATAAATTATTGCACATACGATCTTACATAAATAAGCTCTCAAACGCAACAATGGTGGATACAAAGACTTGGCGTCGGTCGGCCACGTAGTTATACGTGATTTTGCCTTAAAATATTCAAACATGAAAAATACCCTCAAATACATATATAAAAATAAAGCCCTTTAAAGTTGTGTGTAACAATAATGCAGAAGTTATGATGAAATGCCATAAACATAGGCGGATGGCGCCTGATTCAAGTTGCGCGGGTTGCATGACCTCTCCGGCATGACATATCTATCCTCCTCCTCGATTAAGTTAAAAATGCCACAAGGGCACAAGAAATTAATAAAGTGGAAGCATAACATTGGGGAAAATATCTGGCGAAAACGTACGCAAACAAAGGTTAACCGGTAAACTAAATTGACTATGGAAACCTAAATCAGTGAACAAAAGTTGTAGTGCGTACGTGACATTGTCTTACCTCGCCAGCTCTTCTCAACAGACTGTTCAGAGACAAGCGTCGCACAGACCTACCAGGGCCGCCTACGGGGTTCACATAAACGGAAGTGCTATGCACGTCGAGCAAAATATTTAATTATTGAAAATAAAATGGCACAAATTAAAGTAAGTATTGTTTTACATTTAGATAATTTTCTAATGAATTTCAACATTATTTTACTGTCTCTTTATGACAGCGTTCATGCCGGAATATTAAGTGTTCTTAATCTCAGTGCGATGGGCACTGCAAATACAATAGGACACATTTTACACTGAAAAATAACATTTATACGAAAGTTCAAAATTATTGGCCTCTTTGCGCACATGCGGGACATGTTACATGTGTATGTTGAGCGCTGTCATGGGCTCTAGCGCCGCTGGCTGTTAGCTGGCATTAGTATGTACACATTTGATAGTCTACATTTTTACGTTTTTTTATTACAAAAAGAAGTTGTCATAGGCTAGAAAAGAAAAGGGAGATATTAGGCTTTTGCATTAACATGTTTTCTTTTATGGTTTATAATTCCCAATTTATTTATCTGATTTGACACAAATATTCATATATATTTTTTTATTGAATTTCATAATTTGTTGTAACTTTTTGTTGCAGTCATCAGTTGGAAACTACCCACTGGGACCACCCAAAAATGATTGAACTGATGAACTCTCTTTCCGATCTCAATGAAGTTAGGTTCTCAGCTTACAGGACTGCAATGAAACTTCGCACAGTTCAGAAAGCACTGTGTTGTAAGTACAGTGTTGCAAGCATGTATCATAAATTGAGTACCTAGTGTACCTGGCTGATATTGTTGTTTTATAATAGTTAAGGATTAAGTATTCTTCCTTATTACCTTAATCTAAATTGGCAAATTGAATATCCAAGGTAAGGTGGGACATAAAGTGCATCTCAGAGTAGTATCCCAAGCTCCTAGGCATGCGGGATACGTACCAACTACAGAACACATGCATTATTGCTTTTCTGGATTTGGCCAATATGGCCATAAATGGGGCCATGGTTACCACCTATGCTTACAGGATAACCTGGCTAAGGAGGGAGAGGGTAAAACTGGTATAGTCACTCTAAAGTTCCCTCGCAGAAAAGAATTTTGAAATTGCATGCAATTTGTGAAGTAGAAAAAGAGTTCTACTTGAAACAGAGGATGAGAAAGGATATTTTTTTATTAAAATGTGGTTACAAATGTTAAGAGACAGCTGGGTAAGGGAGATAGTCTTGCTTTCTTTTGATTGGGTTGGTTTTGTTATTAACTAGGGGTGTGGGAGGTACCATATTCCAGATACAGGGATGGTGAGTGTACAACTGAGTTTTCTCTGTGTCTTCAATAAATAGCTGTAATATAAAAGAGTGATAGTTAGGGTTGCAAGTAGGGTAAAGACAGGAGATGATTAAGGTTCCATAGGTGAGCAGCCAGTGCCAGTGTTTGTTTGTGCACAGAAAACCCTTTTGCATTGCCATGGATGGTTAACTGCAGTCAGCAATACATAGTACACCACACCACTCCAAAGTACCACTGTCCTGTGTAGCAAGATATTGTGATACTTGGTTCACCTTGAAGTATCTTGCTCATATTCCAGTCAGTGGATCCTGAGTCTTGCTTTGTGAGTCCCAGTTTCTTAGGTCAAGTGTTTTTGTGGTGTGACATTACAGTAGTCTGACAGCTTGTTTTATGTTTTTATTGCATAGTTGATAGGTAATGCTTAATTTTGTCAGTTTGTGTTTTTTAAAGTTGCTGTTTAGTGCTTATTAATTTTCAGTTATTAATTTTTAATGATCAAAATGAGGAGAGAATAGATGTAATATTTTGTCTTTGGCAGTTTCAACAATCACTTTTTGGTTTAATGAAATAATTTATTAACTTGTAATATTCACACACAGGTGTATGTTACCATGGCCAGTATGTCTGTGCTTTGAATTTGGTAACCAGTAAGTCATGTCACAATGTGTCCTTAAGATCATTTATCCAGATATGTTTGTTTGGATTCATAATGCTCTGTTTTTAAGAGTTTTGACTGGAGGTATAACTGATGTGCAGGCCACATAAAAAAAAAATGGCATAGGAATATTACAGAAATTACCATTACAAGGAAAAATTTATTACAATGTTGATAAACTTGGACAGAGGAAGTGTGGTTATATGAAACTACATATTTTTGAACATCATAAATCTGTAACTCAAGTTAAAAAATATATTTCAAAGGTAAAAAATTATGGATATCTACAAAATTGTGCAGATATTGAACAATGACGTTATTGGAAAAAATATATAATTCTTTACTGTGACTACACCTGTTCATCATAAACAGCAACTGATCAAGCTAATAACATTGAACTTTTGTTGCAGTGGACCTTCTGAACATGTCTGTTGCTATAGAGTCATTCGACTCGCATGGGTTGAGAGCACAGAATGATAAACTGATAGATGTTCCCGACATGGTCACAGTCTTGGCATCCATGTACGAGTCAGCAGCTGCAGACAACCCTACGCTTGTTAATGTTCCTTTGTGTGTTGATATGGCCATCAACTGGCTTCTTAATGTTTACGACAGGTTTGCATTAATTGTGTTTAATTTAAAAATTTTAAATGCTGTAGTTATAATACACAAATATTAGATTATAATGCAGAGTTAATTACCAAACTGGGATCAGGTCCAGGTTTTCCAAGAATGTGTTGTTCAATTTCCTAATTGGATTACCATAATGTTCCTACAGCATGTACATTTGGAAATTTCAAAATTGCTTAGTGTGCATCTCATATGAGTGAAGCTGCAAATGAATGTTACTCTTTCTTTGTTGCAGTCAACGCACAGGCCAAATCCGGGTGCTATCGTTTAAAGTGGGGCTTGTTTTATTATGTAAAGGACACCTGGATGACAAATATAGATGTGAGTAACTTTTTTTTTTAGTTATTTCTCATTTATGTTATTTATTTCAAGTTTTACAACTTGAAGCAAGCTCGTTATAGGCTATTCACTGAAAAATGAGCACTTTTGAAATCCCTGCTCAATATCTACTGGTAAACATGATGTGTGTTCTTCCGCCTTATGTAAAATTAATATTGCCATGGTCCTCATCATTTCATTCGTGCATCGGTTAAGTGAAACTGTGAAATTATTAGAAAAGTAAATATTGTATGCATCTGCTCATTTTTACACTTAGATGCATTGAAAAAAAAAAACACACACAGATAGCAAGGGAAATTACTTAAGTTATCACAAATGGTTACCTAACACTTTTTGTTCAGCGTTAATATATGTAACTACTTTCCCCAATATCGTTACCAACATAACAAGACACATGTTACTCATTGCGCCCATTAAAATATATTTAGGAAGGGTTGTGACTTTTCTCTAAGGTTAATTTCAAAAGTGCTCACTTTATCATGAACAGCCTTTAATTGAGTTTACATGACTGCTTTTCGTGCAGTTAATGCTCAGAAAATAATTTAAGCCCATTTGAGCTCTCCCCCACTACTCATTCTGATAATATGTACAGCTATCCTGTGGGGAGCCACAGCAGTGACTCCTTGCCTCCCACCGTGGTGAACCAGGCTTGATTCTTGACATGTCACTCAGATTT
Organism: Dryococelus australis; assembly: GCA_029891345.1. Lineage (NCBI taxonomy): Eukaryota > Metazoa > Arthropoda > Insecta > Phasmatodea > Phasmatidae > Dryococelus > Dryococelus australis. The sequence continues at coordinate 76,276,371 of CM056996.1, forward strand.
TTGCAAGTGGGGAATGTGGCAGATGTTGTCGTTGACCAGCAGGTCTTCTTGGGTTCTCCCATTTCCTCCACCTTTGGATTCTGTTACTGGCTTCCCCTCCTTTAATCCTTACTGGTGCTCAAGAATTCACCTTTAAGAGCAGACTAAGTATCTCTCAACTCAACCCTATAGTCATGCCAGTTTTCCACAGTTTAAGTTACCTCTTCATTCGTTGTCTTATTTATTATCACATGTTAAGATTTATAGGGCCGTATACAGAGAAGATCTAGTCACCACTACCACTAGAAAAAAGGGAAATCATCACTAGTTTGTCAGTTTTGTATGCTCAGTCACATAAGTGTTAGTCCTTGTTTTTTTAAGTGTAGAAATCTAGTCACTGAACTACCTCCCTCAATTACCATCTAGTGGAGATTTTCTGCAAAATAGCATTAACATGATCTGTATTAGATTAAGATTTAAAGAATTCAATTTATTTGGGGCTGTGTATATACACATTCCTGTTACGAGAATGTAGCTGGAACACTACATATACAATTATATTGTAATTTTTCATAGTTTCATTTCACAAACATAACGAGTAATTCGTATACAGTAGTAATAGTTATGCTGCAGTTACTAGATAGTGCTAAAGTTAATAAATTGTTTTCATTATGACGTGTACCCAATTAGACTTACTTGGCACGTTGAGGATTTTGTCCGCTAGACCAAAAGTGGGGTAGTTTGGTTTAGATAGTCGGCATGAGGCGGTCTATGTTGTAGCTGAGGTTCCACAGGTGTGCTTCGTTGGACCAGAAGTTGAGGTTATCCCAGCCGAGTCGCACTTCAGTACCGGTCAGGAGCCCTTTTACCGCAGGGTGACACAGGATGTATGCTGAGACAAGGTGGGAAGTCAATTACCACAACCCGAGCAGGCGCAAGTGCTTGACGTCTAATTTTGGCTGCGTGATTTCATTCCACCTGCCTCTCCTGCGTAGGACGGGGTAGTGCGATCCACAGTTTGAGAGCAGAGTGAGCCAGATATTGTTCGCTACGTTTTCTACCACTCCTCTTTTCATGAGGCATAGGGCAAACAGTTCAACAGACTACATGATGCACTTAGACAGGAAGGTTCGACAGTGTAAGCCGATAGTGACTTGCCGGCACGAGCTCGATAAGAGTCCCCACTGATCCCCCGCAGTATGCGGGCTGATCAGGGACGTGGAGCCGTGGGGGCCGCCAAGTCTCTACTGGTTGGGTATTCACACTAGGATAAACAGCAAAACTTCAGGCTATGGTCACCACGCACTGACTTAGTGCAATTGGTGAGAAGCAACCTGAGTCTGTCGTGCCTCCTGGTGTGAAGGTGTTTCTAGTGGTTGTGGCGTCACTGTTTCTCCCCCACGAGCACTGACTTAGTGCTAATGTGTTACTGGGAAGAAACAGGTGGTTGCAGATTTGAAGTGAATTGCGATGCTAGTATTTCGTATGTGAAGACTGATAAAGTAACTAAATTACAGCCTTTTTTCTGGTGGTTATTTGGGTTTAGTTTGCTGGTGGTGATTCAGTTCCTACTAGATGGAATATTTTAAGTGTTATACACACATTGTACATGTGGTAACTATAGCTTTATTTAAATAAGAGTTAATAATAAAATGAACAATATTGCAGTTTATCCCAGTTTGAAGTGGCAGGGTTTTCACTCCCGTCTACTCATTCTGCATAAATTTTTCTTATAAACTTTATTATTATGCAGTGGCAAGTGTAGAAATAATATTTACTTTACAATATCTTTCTGATGCCTGTATAAGTTGCAGATATTAAGAACTGGTATAAAGTGTAAATAAGCTTGTGAAAACAGAAAATTTACATTAAAGTTGATATAGAACAAAACAACTGGATGTTAAATAACAGTACACTGACACCGTCAGCAAGTTTCAGGGCTGGATGTTTCACTAAACAAGCCAGTAAATTCCTTACGTGAGATATTACCAGAAACGTCCTAAGATAATGCGGTACAAAAATTATGATGGTGATGTTCATAAGGGTGCCAGCTAATCAAATTGGCAGCTTGAATTAGCATGAGATTCTTTCAGGGCCTGGTCAATGGCCGAGCAAAACCCTGCCCCTGACAGGAAACGCAGTTGGATGGTGGTCTATTCCGGTTAACCAGACGTCACTGCAGGACAATCTATATACGGGATAACCATGAGAACACTCATAGGGGTGTAAAACCTACTACTCTTAGTTATGTTATGACGCTGCTGTACGGATGTGATGCGCTTGGCTATCATGACGTCCTTGTATGAATTCATTAATAAGCGGGATAACCCTGAGAAAACATTGGCATGTGACAGAATTGGGCCGTCCCGCAAAGTTCGCCATGAAGCGGCTCCAAAGGTGTTCAAGATACTCTGTCTGGAATAATATACACAACACAAATTCACTGTTACTTGCATGTAATCCAGAATGATAATGAATATTATACAACAACTTAAAATCGTAAACGGGTGTGCAGCTCAGGCCCCTACTGGCTGACTTACTGACGAAAATGCCTCTCGGGCGACATACAATCGGTGGGTTGTAGTGGTACCGGCGAGGTGCATGCCCAGGGCACAAAAGCTGTATGGAAAATTCCAGTCAATTACTGTTAAGCTATGCTGACGTAAGGTTGTTCACAAATGATGATGGCACCAGACTGTGATGCGTGTGCAGCCCCTTGTACGTGCTAAGACCAATGGCACATTGATTCACTGATGAGATGGTACCTGGTGCTGTGGTGCACGGTCTCAGGTGTGCAGGCCTGCTACACAAAGAGAATGTCAACAGGAGCTCAAAAGGGATAGGAAGCAATTTTTTTTAGTTAACCCTATTCAGATTAGACAGTTAATAACATTAAAAGTAAATAAACATGCTGAGCAAAATTAATAAGTTAAAAATTAGGAACAGGTCAAAAAAAAATTAATTTTAGTAACTGCATAATGGATACCATAAAATGGGGTGAGTAGAAATGCTAGGATGAAAAGAAACAAAATTTCAAATGAAGTTTGAAGTAATTGTATTGAAAAACAAACCCAAAAAATCTGACAGTATTAGTTATTGTAAAAAAAATACTACTCTCACATTTCTTGATTTGTCTTTCAGTGAAGAATACTGCAAAATTTTTTTTTGAAGTTCTGTTTCTTTTAACCCCACTGTTGTTAATCACTCCATTTTATGGTATACAGATTCCTATACTTTATTGTATTCTCATACAGTAAAATTTATGTTTAAAAAAATGGTTCAAATATTTTATGTACAGCTGTGAGCCATAAAGTGCAAAAGTTCAGATAAGGTACAGTGTTAGTGTTTCACTACAAATGTTGTGGGCTTCACAGATTTGTTCCGTTTGATTGCCGACCCAAACCGCCTGGTGGACCAGAGGAAGCTGGGACTACTTCTTCACGACTGTATTCAGGTGCCTCGACAGCTGGGAGAAGTGGCAGCTTTTGGGGGTTCTAACATTGAGCCTTCTGTTCGAAGTTGCTTTGAAAAGGCTGGGAAAGATAAAGCTTACATCGAGGTAAAGTGGTATATTATGTTAGAACTGACTTGTGTGTGTTTCATTTCATATCGGGTGATTCATTGAAGAACTGTACTTCTTGGACAGTTTTAATATTTGGCTTTCTTAATATAACCTCAAGTAAAAATATATATATATATATATATATATATTTCAATATTTTATTTTACCACAAGTTTTTATGTTACACCTCAAAAATTGTCAGTTTTCAGTTGATAAATTGTTACAAAATAAATATTCTTTTAAGACAGAAATGAAAGGAAGGCTATTGCAAAAATCAGTAAACTTAGGGTACCTACCTACTTATTTTATGAACTTTCATTTTATACATTCACACACGTACTTTTTTTGTAGTTTTTGGTTGCCAATTCTAATATACCTTTGTTCAAAAACAAAAATTATGAAACTCTTAATTAAAATATATTCTTATATATTTTAGCTTTTTTTGTGTAAAATTTAAATTTGGGTCACATTTTTGGTTACTTTTAAGAAACGTTGAAGCCACTGACAAATTCTCTGTGTGAAAAGAAGTTGTAATATTTATTGTAATGTGGTGTGTGTGTGCATGCATGTGCAGGCCATCCACTTCCTGAACTGGCTCCAGCAGGAACCACAGAGCATGGTTTGGCTGCCGGTGTTGCATCGCTTGTCTGCGGCGGAGACTGCGAAGCACCAGGCCAAGTGCAACATCTGCAAGGAATACCCCATTGTGGGCTTCAGGTAGTCATCATCCTGTTTCATGTTTTTCCATCAATGGTGGTGTCCCGTGTACACTGCATTTTTGAGTGAGAAAGTGGTAAACAACACTGCACATGATCTAAGTCCAAAATATGTAACTTTAACTAAGGTTGGAGCTGAGTTACAAGCCTGTCGTATTGGTGAAATGCTGGTTAGGTCATGCAATTATGGCCACGTTAGGACTGCGGTAGAGTATTACGGATGGCTGCTTCGGGGGTCGAACCCGGACTCTTAGTGTTAACGTAAGTTGGTATCATGCTGTAGACTGATGAGTGGTTTGCTTAGAAAAGGAAGTTGTGGACATCGACCATCCAGTGTCGCGATGGACATTTAAAGTAATGTCAAAATTTTACTGTAGGGGCGTATCACGTTAGAGGCTTTGCCTGTATACTAACGAGGACATGTTGATTTACGTGTCGGAACAAAGTCAGGAATAGACAACACAATACTAGGCAGACGACGTTTTACTTTAGTTATTCCTGGGCATGACAGTCTAGCTGCTGGAGTCTGGTGACTGGTTGGCGACGTCAGTCAAACGGCATCTGATGTTGGCTGCGGCAAAGACGTGCCCAGGTAGTACTCCAAGCTGAGGGTAGATATTTGATTTGGAGGATGTGCAGCAAGGATAGGGTTGTAGCCTATCAAGGTGTCTTGGTACTGTGTAATTAATAAATGAATAATATGTGGTAGTTTAGTTGATCATGTTGGTGCCTCAAATAAGGGTGCTGGTGTATCAACGTGTTTCTCAACTAATTGAAGAAGTTCATTAACAAGATTAGTCAATTCTGCATTTAAGTTTCACTCTTCCTTTACAATGATAAAGCATTTGAATGCCGCTAAAACAGAGGTTGAGAAGTAATGAGTGTTACACATTTTCTGCCTTTTAGAACTTTTCACTTTACTTTCCTCAAGCTCACGTGCACAGTCCTTCCAACCCAGCTTTTTAGAGCGGTGGGTGGAAATACAGTACGCAAGTGGTACTTGTCGGGTAGCAGTGAAAGAAGAGGTTTCACTGCGGTTTCAGTGGTTGGAGTGGCCCTCTCTCTTCTCCTCAGTCTTTTACAGCAGTGAGGCGGAGTAGGGACAAACTCAAATCAATGAATTCCGCATGTGAAAAGGTGTTCGTCTACCTTAGTGGTATTTATTATGTGAAGTGCCTGTTATTCCCTTCTGCATAGAATATTAATTATTGGCCAGAAGGACCTGAATAGCAAAGCATAAAATATTAAACTAATGCATTATGGCTGAATGAACCTGGGATACCCTTATTTAAGTAAAAGTCTTGTTTCAAAGGAAATAGGTTTCTTTTTAATTAAAAGCAAAATAGAGAATGGGGCTGCAACTCTATTACACTATTTATGTTATAATTTACCAAAACTAAAAAGAAAAGGGATGAAGCAAAGTCAGGAGAATGCATCCTGAACAAAGTTAAAGTGAAATTAAATAATTATGTTACGTGATGAGTATGAGCCACTCTGATATAAATTAATAAATTAAATTTTATATTAAAATGTGTTGTGAAGGAACATAAGTTATGCAGCACCAGAAGGCCGCTGAAGAAGTGTGGTAGCTGTTAGGGTGTTTGGATGGTATTTACCAGAGGTACATTGTCGATGGTGAGGTTACCAAAAGGAAGGTCCAAGGAATGGTTGACAGCATTGGCAGACTCTCTGGTGCATCGGTGTCAGGAAGGCCTCTGGAGCTGGATGATTGCCGAAAAGGTGGAAGACCCTCTGGAACTGCTGGCGGGATCTCCGGAGCTGCAGTGGACGTCAAAGTCGAGGACTCTCTGGAACTGCTTGACGTTGCAGACGCGGCACAAAGGATTCTAGTGGCTAGCACTCCCTGTGTGACATGTCTCTTGGCCCTTTACAGCAAGAGACAGGGAGCTAGCGCTTACCCTTGCGGGCTGACACCTTCCATTGGCCTTTTACAGCAGTGGTTGGTGCAGCAAACTGCCCTGAGGTCAGATCCTGCTGCCTTTTTTATATTAATCATATCAGCTCTCTAGTGCTCTGAAGGGTTAGGGGGGAGGCAAGCTCTTCCCTCTTGGGGGTTGGCCTAGTCATGTCACATATTGACACCTGGATTCTTATCTTTGCTGTACTGCGCTGCAAGGACTGCGAGGTGATGATGTGATCTGGCCAGCCTGTGTATCTCGGAGGCTGTGAGAGCTCCAGCAGGTGGCGCTAAGCTATCCAGTGGCCAACCTGATCTACAGGGCCGGATTTCCTTTGTAGCCGTCTGTAGGCCCATAAAAATGTGCTGCCCCTCCAGTAAAACTGTTTAATTTTTCATACCTCATATTTATATGTTATTTTAAGATCCACGGAGAGCATACGAGGGGAGTCATTTTAATTTGAACCAACGTGTAAATGTATTGTTAATAAATCACAACATTAAAAAAATGACAACCAGAACTGCAAATATTATGAAAATGATTGCAATGAAAACACTGACGTGGTATCATTCAATAGTCAGGACAACATTTAGAAATTTAATTTGCTTTCCATGAAAGAACAAAAACTTTAACTTAAGATTAGTAAGATAACTCATGTCTTATCCGAAGCTCTTCTTTCTAGCCTTCCTTTGGGAAAAGGAATTGATAATATCCTCAAAGTCCAGATCCTGCAACATCTGTCCCTCAATATTCAGCAATGCCACGGCCTATCTTCGCCCATGGTTGACCTCAGGTAGTTTTTCACACGTCGTAGAGTAGAGAAAGAGCGTTCGCCTGAACAGTTTGTTACTGAAGCACTGAGAATCATTCTGAGTGCTATGTTTACATTGGGATAGACTTCAACAATCCCTTCTTGGTTTAAAAATTTACTTAATTTTGTTGGTTGACATTTCCCTTGTAGTCAGGTGTTTGTGGCTTCACATGCACTCTAAGGTACAATGACTCTTCTAAAGTGGATGCTTCAAGATCACTATTGTAGTAAGAGGCCAATTTACATGCAGCTGAAGAAATATGTGCTAGTTCATACATGGTGAGAAGTTCTAAAAAACCAAACCTCTCTTGAAGCTCATAACGTGCACTTCGCACCTGCAACACTGATGCTGGTGTATCCAGCATTACGTTATATGTACCAACACTAAAATTATCTGACCCAGTCTTAAGAGTTATTTCTCCAGCCCAAGTCTCATCAGGCCTCACAGTGCGCTTCCTTTTCCTTCCCTCGTCAAATTTGTAAATTTATATTCTGCTCAACAACTTCGCAAGGCATTCATAGTGGTCAAACATTTCTGTTTCTCTTAAATTTGTTACGAAGTCAGACAGTGAATTGTACATTTTTACAACTTGCCCCAAATCTCTGTTTACTGACTGCAACTTGGCACTAACAGCATTAAACCTACGAAGGATTGCAGTCCAGAAGACTACCATAAATGCAGTTTCTAGTATATTTAATTTTTGTCTCAATGAAGATGCCTCATTCCTCGTTTCAGGTTTTTCTGAACTATCATTTCATAAAGTCTGCAAGGTCTCAAATAGTCCACATGAACTACACTAGTGCATAGCATGTATCACTTCGAGTAGACCAACAAGTTTTCGACAGACTTTGTAGTGTCCGACCTCCTCCGCCTTTGCAGTTTCGAGCTAGGATAACCCAGCGGTATGTGGAAGCTGAGAAAAAATTGTACAGTTCTAGTAGCAGTCTAAAAAACTGTACTGCTTCAGTGCAAGATTCCGCAGCACATGAACCCACAAGATTAAGAGAGTGTTCTGCACATGGCACATAATCAGCAAAGGAACAAAGTTCCTTCACACTTGCTTGTATGCCTGTATATGCTCCAGACATATTCGAGGCATTATCATATGACTGGTCCCTGCAGTTTTTTTATGTCCAACTCATATTTGCTCAAAACATTGAAAACAGCATTGGCTATTTCATCTGACTTATGTCCTTCATTTGATAAAAAACAAATGAACCATTCAACTGGCTCCCAAACTCCATCCTTCTTAAAATAGCGTATAATAGTTAGTTGATCAGTGTGTGTAATATCTGGAGTGGAATCGACACTTATACCAAAGTATTTAGCTTCTTTCACTTCCTTCACTATTTCATCACTTACTTTTCAGCCATCAAAATAATTACTTCTTCATAAATGGTCTTGGAAAGATAAGATGTATGTCCCGAACCTCTGTCGCTATGTTTTCTTAGATGTTCTGCCATGAATGGATCAAACTCTGCATGAAACTCTAGTGAACCTAGAAAATTGCCATTGCTTTTACTACCTACGTGTTCATCAGTAGCACGAAATGGTAACCCTCTAATAGCCAAATACTTTACTGCTGCGATGATATGTTTCAAAACATTTTTCCAGTAGTTGCATTCTTGCTCATACTGTGCAACGAGCCTGTTATCAATTCGTGCTTTAGTATTTCCTCTCAGTTTGTGTTGCAGTGCTATTTTTATGCTGAGGTGAATTCTCATGGTCTTGTACCCTTTTAGAATCATTTTTCCGATCATTAAACCCTGAAGTAAACCTGCCATTTTCCCCCACCAAATAGCAAGCAAGTCGCACAAAAAACACATCCCTTTGATGGCAAGTATACTAGTCAATGCCTAACTTGTGTTTCCCCATTATGCAGTTTGCGAGAAAAAATATGCCTTGAAATACACCTTTCTTTATCAGGGTATTTACGTTTTGAAGCACTGAAGTGTGCATCTAAGTTTTGTTAGATTCTATGAACAGCCACTTAGTCTCGTAGCTTCTCATTAATTTCCCACTGGGCTGGATCTGTACTGGATTCAAAAACAAGCTTCTTAGTAATGCTAGTTGCATCTGATTCCATGAAATTCGTACAGGTCGCTTCAGCATGGATATGTAGATGGATACTACCACTGTTCAGTGAATTATTGGTACTTGATGTTGGAATTCACTGTTCTTGAGCAGAAAATAATTTTTCTGAGAATGACGAAACACATGCATCGGTAGCCTCTGAGTCATCACTGTCAAAGGATTTATAGAAGCACGGCCGCTTTTGGTAGCATTATCACTTGCAGCCATGGCATCAGCAACATCTTCGTTCTGTCGGTTATCACTGTTGCATACAAAAAAGGATGAAATCTTAGGGATCTGCTTTAAAAGAACACCACTCCTTTCTTCTTTGACTTTTTTTAAATTCAGAGGCAGCTAAATTCGCAACACTTAAACACGTGGATGCACACGTACCTATTTGACACTTATAAGCTTGGGCATGTTCATAGTTTGACTGAGCATAAATAAACAACATTGGCACGAAATGTGAGTATGATGTGGCATGATGTGGCCTGCGCCGCACCGCCCGCATCACATCAGCACGACAACTAGTGCCAACATTTTTAAAACAGAGAACAATGGTAGTGAATCATACTGCCCTTATCACCGTGGTCAATCCTCTCACCACGAAGGCAGTGAAGGTTCAAATTCCCTTCCCCCGCCCAACAATCTATGTGATAAAACTGCGGCAGACACAGGCGGGACAGGAGTTTTGTGAAATTAAATACAATGGATAATTTATCAAGCAAATTCCCTTGTGAACATAAAGGTTGAAAATGGAAACAATGTGTGTCAAATATGCGCTGTGTGCAGCTTATTATCTAGAGAATATCATGTAAGCGAAGATTATCAACACAGACTATTCATGCCTTTGTGTCGCATTTCACGGTAATAGTGAAATAATGCAGCTGTCTTCAGCATCAATGACGACAATTTAAGGCAGACATGTCTTTCTCCATGCCGCCCCTTGGAAAAGTGCTGCTCTAGGCCCGGGTCTAATTGCCTAATGGGAAATTCAGCTCTGCTGATGTAGCAGGCTATTTGAACTGGTGCGGAGGGGTGATGTGATTGACACATTTGAATTGTTGCTTCGCTGAGAGGAGCACGTGTTTGAGACTTAATAAGGGGAGCTAGTTCCCAAGGTGCTAAAGCAGACATGTGTCTTGTCTTCTCTTCTTCTTCCATTGGTGGTTGCGGACTGGCCCATAAGGAGTAAGTGCGTTCCAAGATGGGATGCAGTCACAAGTAGAGTGCGCTACATAAATGCGCAGAACGTGTCACGCGTCAGTGGTATAGTAGTCAAGACTGCTTGACACGATTCTCAGCAGGGGTAACCTGAATTTTTATATGTTGGAAATGTGGTGGACATTGCTGTTGGTTAGTGGGGTATTAAGGTGAAGAATGCTAAGCATAACCTGAGAGAAAGATGTTCAAAATGTGCGATTGTTATGACATTGGCTGCTCCAGCTTCTTCAAGCAGCAAGTGATCGTACACACATGTAATTCTATTAAATAAATTGTTTATGGAGAAGGAATGCTGATACATGACACAGACACACACATATACACACACATTATGTACTTATTACAGCATCAGTTATTATTACCATTCTTGATGGTAAGTGCCAAATGCTGATTGTCATATGTATAGGTTATATTCACAGTAAAGTGAGCACTTTTGAAAGCCTCCTCATTTGTAATAATAATCAATAAATATATTTTGAGTCTTAGAAGTTATGGATGGAGTATACACACTGTGTTTATTACTTATATGGCAATATGTATTTAAAAAGATGGTTAAAGGATAATAGATGGCTGAAAAGAAAACCTATGGCCTCAAAAGCGCTCACTTTGCAGTGAACAGCCTGTACTTGTCTGCAGACATGCTTGCCTTCACCGGCAGTAGGAGTGTACAATACTAATGTAATTAGGGAATATGGTGTTCAGTAAACACCACCTTTTTTTTCTATCTTGTTTTTGTAATGAATGCTCTGATTCATGGTCTGCCAGGTGGCTGACTGGTTTTAATCTATTGTGCTTGATGCCTAGTGGGCTATCAGTGCTGTTAAACCTAAATGCAGTTATGCCAATTTGCTGTTAGCGGGGTGGTCACAGGGTCTCGAACAAGAGTTATAATATCTGGTGGGCACCAGCTAACCAACGATCTTCTCGGATTAGTACAAGACTGTTGAGGTGGGTCGTTGTCAAAAAGACAAGGCTATATGACCCTGTGTCCCCAGGTGTCTGAATACGGAGATGTTACGTGACTTCTGTAGACTTCCATAAATTACAAAAATAAACACTCGAGCTAGGATATTGTGGCTCCCCAACTCGCCTTTCATATACTGCAATACACTTCCAAGAGAAATACACATTGAACACACATAGACTTACACGAGGGTAAACACGTGGCAGGTATTTAATGGAAATAAAGGTCCATCGACCTAAAATCTCCTTTTTCAAGACTAATGATGAGATGGTGCAAGATTGAAAATAGACTGGTATGCGGCACAAAGCTCCGCACGGTACAAGATTGAAAATAGACACGCATGTGGCATGAAGCTCTACACTGGTTGATGCTGCAAAATGGCATAGGCGCAGTGAAAGAAATATTATAAGTATTAGTTATGCCTGAGGGGCCCTGGGTCTGCTCCGGTTGAGAGGCATACTCAGAGGTGCATGAAGTGAAAGAAAAATGTTCCGGTAAAATTAAAGTCTATTGTAGCTAGTTGATCATAGGAAAAGTTGCTTCACTACTGAGCCGCAAAACACGCGACCTGCCTTGAATGCCCGTCAAACCAAGGCCAACTAGGGTGGCATGGTGTCGGTGATGCCTGAGTATGGATGCCATGCCAGATTAACGTGAATGATATGAGACACAACACTGGATGATATATTCTTTCAATTGCACGTTGTGAAATGCCCTTGAAAACAAAATAAACAAAACACACAAAATTTACGTTTACCTGGTTGACATTTATTACAGTTTCGTTTATTGAGCTGATTATCTAGTTTTTAACTAAGGTGGGTTTCTTTTCTGTCTTTTTCACCTTTCAATGTGTATGGCCATTTACACTTAATACACCATAACCATGTGTTAACTGATATATGGACATAAGTGAGAATATGGTGTAATGTGACAATGTAAGCTTAACATCTCATCATAAGCGGAATTATTAGAGATGGAGCAAACTGCTCACAGAAGCAAGAGCGTGGAAGGAATCAGCCATGGCCTATAGTAAAGAACTATCCCAGCATAAACATGGTCATTTTGGGGAAACCATAGAAAACAGAAATCGGGAGGACTCGACCATATATCAAATCCAAGTTATTTTGAATATGAGTCAGAAAGTTTATCAGCATGCCACATCGCTCATTAGAGTACCTACATGTAATTGGCTAATATATATAGTTCTGAATTTTATTTGAAAGAGTTTTTTTATATGTGCAATTAGCTTGAAGAGTGTAAAATAAAGAAAAATACTACAGTATTTAAATTTGGAAACACATTTATTTAGTAAAGGTGGGCCAAATCCAGATTTTGGCACCAAACCAAATTAGAACATAACCTAGAATATTTTTATCGAACTGAACTTGAATCAAATCTTTAAAACTGTCCATGAACCCAACTCTAACTAAACCATGCTATAATTCATTGAACCGGAACAGAACCTTAAAAATGCCTTATCCACATATCCTTCACAGTTCAGTCCTCAATTGTTCAAGGATATAATAAAAAACAAACATGTAGAACCACCTTCACAATTTCATCTCTAATACATCAACATGTAGCATAAAAAGTAGGCCTAAACACAAATGGTAGGCCTATATACATACAACCTTCTCAGCTGAGCCCCTGTATGTTCAAGCATATAACACTAACAAACATGTATAATCACATTCACAATTTCACCTCTAATTGTTTAAACATGTTACATAAACAATAAATACGTACATATACAATATGCGCAGTTTTGCCACTAATAGTTCCAAAAGTAATGGCCAAATTTTTTCCAATTTAAAAAGGTAATTCTTTTAGGTGAAGTAAGTTCGTTTCAAAGTTCCTTAATGATGTTCGTTTCTGGCAAATTTTGAACCAAACATGAACTCAAGTAAATTTTTTTAACCACATGGCAATCAATTTCAAACCAAACCAATCATAACCTTAAAGTTTTGGTTCAGTTCGAAATTCAAACGTTTGACCCATCTCTAATATTTAGTAAATGCAGTCAATGTTTGTTGCTATTTCAGGGCAAATTAAGCAAGTTCAAATTTTGAAAGTAGTATGCTGAATTAAAATATCTGTATCAAGTAACTGACAGTTCTTGAAATTGCAAAACAGAAATATTTTGTGAAGTTATGTGTAATCAAACTTGTGTTTGATTTCTTTCAGGTACCGTTGCCTCAAGTGTTTCAACTTTGACATGTGTCAAAACTGTTTCTTCTCTGGGCGGAAAGCTAAGAACCATAAGCTTACTCATCCCATGCAAGAGTACTGCACAGCAGTAAGTCTTCATCATCCACTCAGTTGCACTTTTTCCAGATGTTAAAATTGCAGCATATTTCTTAATACAGATATTTGGTGCACAATGTTACATTATGAAATACTGTACCTATGAAGTTATCTTCCCCATATAGTCTACTTACTTAGGCAGTTCATATATCGTTCATTTACAGACAACATCTGGGGAAGATGTGCGGGACTTCACACGTGCCCTCCGCAACAAGTTCAAGTCGAAGCGCTACTTCAAGAAGCACCCCCGGGTGGGCTACCTCCCTGTGCAGACGGTGCTGGAAGGCGATGCGTTGGAAAGTCCTGCCCCCTCCCCCCAGCACTCAACCCTCAGTCAGGACATGCACTCGAGACTAGAAATGTACGCATCGCGGCTGGCAGAGGTGGAATTGCGCACCCGGAGTAATTCCACCCCTGACTCGTATGTATTACACGCACGCTTGGTGGTGCTCCCACCTCGCAACCTGAATGTTGACTGCTCTAACATGGCGTAGAAGGCTGTTGAGTTGTTTACTGCTGTAGTGAACTTAGTGACCGCCAGCAATCTTCCCTCTACTTCCAGCAGCAGTAGGCATCAGCCAATAACCGGAATGCTGAACCTTTACTTCCTGGTGTGTCCAGTGGAGCCTCACTTTATCATTGTTCACTGGACAAGATAAAACTTATAAAGGCTGGGAAATTAAAATTTTCCACATACCTAATGGGAACATTGTTTAAAAAAATTATTTAGTTGATGTGTATCTGCAAATTGAAAAATGCATTTTGGAAAAAGAGAATGATAAATCAAGGCTTCTACTGTGCTCATACTTACTGAAGTGACAGTCTGACATTCAGATTTTGCATTGCAACACAACTAATGGCACAGTGGTTTTGCACAGCTTTCTTTTAATTAATATTTTAGTAGTAATGTTTTAAATTTGAAAGAACAGTAACATACCATTCATGTCAGATGTTTATGAGTGTAGCAGATATAACATGTTTTTACAAGTCATATATTATAACACTGTTATTTTTATTAGGCTTTATGTGGCTGTACTTGCATGAAATAGATGTATATAAATCAATAATTTATTTTTCATAATAGTATTTTAACCATTGTTGTTTTCAAAATTTAAACTACTTATAGCTTTACATATAAATTTGATTAAACATGCAGACAGTACCTATTTTCAATTAGTAGTTTAAAGTGTTGTAAACCAAAGTAATATAAACTATATCTATAGGCATTCCTTTTTTATGTAATTATAATTCTGTTCTGTTGTTTTAAGTTGGATGCAAATTTTTCTAATTTTAATAGCATTGATATTAGTATTCTCTTTTGAGGTAATCAAGCAGTAATAGTATTTAACTGTCTGTTATATCTGGTATTGCTGGCTTGTTTACTTAGCTAACAATTTGTAAATATATTTTCATAAATTAACTTCAAAATTTAGTTTGGTGTAGCATATATTCTCTGTATTTAATCAAAATGGCATGATAAACTGAGAAAAAACTAAGTGTGATAAAGGAATATCAAAATCTTTTAGATAAAGTCACTAATACAGTATAAATATCAAACTACTGGTATTACTGTTTTTGTTTAATAATTTTCAGCCTTTAAATTTTCTGCAGTCCCGTACCATACGAGACATATGAGGAAATTTATGGAAGGAGATATTAATGTTCAATATAGCATGTTACATTGCTTGAATTTCCCTGGGGTAGTTTTTTCTTCCCTCAGCCATAAACATTTTCCTAACTACCCTTGCCTGTATTTTGTCATCTTGAAATACTATTGTTACATCAAATCTGATGCACAGATGTGGTAGCATAGATCAGTTTATTTTAGCTTCATCCCATAAACAAACAATACACTGTAGTTTAATTTTTCACATCATGTAGAACAAAGAGTGGATTGTGTGTTTCTTCTTTGTAATGATACTGTTGTGGTTTTTTTGTGATTTGTTTCCATAAACAGCAAACTCGTCATAGTCATCATCGTCTTTGTCAGCACCATCGTCATATCTAAATCCATCCATCAATATAAATATCAATCATTCTATCAAACCCATATGATTTATCATTTCATAACATATGTCATATTATATGATGTATCATCTCATTAAATATCATATCATGGTGTGTTATCCATTGCCGTTTCCAACCTGTGATAAAATTAGCATAGTGTCCATCTCTCTCTTCACTATTCCTCCTCCATTTTGCTCCATCTTTTCCTCTCTCCCTCACTCCTGCCAATTTCTGCTTCTTCTCACCTCCATGATGTTCTTTGAGGTCGTCCCCTGATAAGCCTTCAGGCATAACACCGGGGACGTTAATAAAGCCCTTTGCAACAATTGTTCTTTGTGTCATCTTTCTTAAGAACCATTATTCTTATGGGCAGCCTTTCCCTTCCCCTTCTTTGCACATGGCCATACTGTAACATCCTTGCTTTCTCTCTTATCTCATTCTTTATGCTCATTGTTTCTTGTGCCACATCATTTCTAATCTTGTCTTGCCTTGTCACTGTCAACAGGCTCCTTACAGACATCATGTAGGTATTATTTTCCCATCATCTATCTCTTAATGTGATTAAAACATTTAAAACATCTCTTCCTGTTCATGGCGACACCATTCTTGGAGTTTGTTGCCACTGTATTTAAACCAACCATATTACAATTAGGTAATGCAACTAATTTGCAAAGAATTTTCAGACTATTTATTCAATGTTAGTTAAATTTTTATTATTGTAGGAGAAACTATTTTTTGACACTCAGGATTTTAAGGTAAAAATTATGAATTTGAGCCAATATTTTGTTATGCTTTAAGTATGCTTTTCAATGTAATCATTGATTTATTATTTTCTGTATTGTGTGTTTACATATGTTGAGTGTCTGGATTTTAAGGATATTCCATTAATTGTGTGAAAAATTGTCATCAGTATAGAGTAATGCAGACTGCTTCCAACACTCAGACACTCGGTAGGTGGCAAGTGTGACATAAATGTACATATGTGCAGTGATGATGAGCATCAACTGATAGCCCAGTACTGCCAATCCCTGAATGGAGGGGACAATGTTCCTGTGCCACGCAGTCCAGTGCAGATAATGGTCGCCATTGATGCAGAGCAACGGGAGGAGCTTGAGGCAATGATACGGTCAGTGTTGATTCATTCATTTCAGGAGGTAAAATTTGTACAGTAAATATTGCCATTGTCTGCAATAGCTTTATTGTAACATCCTC
This sequence comes from Dryococelus australis, assembly GCA_029891345.1. NCBI lineage: Eukaryota > Metazoa > Arthropoda > Insecta > Phasmatodea > Phasmatidae > Dryococelus > Dryococelus australis. The sequence continues at coordinate 76,293,143 of CM056996.1, forward strand.
CCTCAGTTTCTTGCTGGGAGCATAACATATTTTGTCTCTTCTAGTTTTCAAACAGTTTTTTCTCTCATGCATATTTTATAACATTGAAGTAATTTGGACCTCATGTAGCCATTTAGGATGGTTGCTGATGGTTAGTACATAGTACATGGCTTAAATAATAAAAATTATAGATAATATAATGGAAAATAAACAAATTTTTTGTTTCTATCTTTATATACAATTATTCATATTGTCAGCACTTTTCTCGACGTTCTCAGCAGTAAAAATCAAGTACGTCTATGTTAAGTATGTGCAGTTAACTTGAACATTGAAATTACATCACAAGAGCAAGATGATTTAGTGGTAAAACAGTGGACTAATATTTGTGAGTACCTGGGTTAAATTCCTGGTCTAGCCATCCTGATTTTGGTTTTTCAGGGTTTTCAAAAATCACCTGAGGGGAATGCTGAGACGGTTCCTTAAAGACTGTACACCCTGTCTGATTCCTTCCCCATGTCCTTAATCTTTAGTGTTCCTCTACCAATGCCTTGTTGCTGCTCGGGGACACTGTAAATGCCTAAAATAAATATGTAACAGTATGTTGCTTTCTACATGTAAAATTCTTTCAATAGCCAAATAACACTGAGTTTCGCTTGACTCTCAGCTGTAAAGTGTGGCCACAATGTAGTATGCTGGTGCTTCGAAGTTTAACCCACATTTTTTTTAACAAAATCTAACATCATTTTTTACTTAAATTTGAATACCAGTAACTTCAAATGTTAACAGATTGTGCTGTTTCACAAATAACTGTACCATCAAACATATTCAAAAATTACAAATCCTTTATTATACAATGTTAAAATTCAAAGGGGTAAGATTGGCGGGAATAGGCCACTAGGTTACTGATTACATTATAAAATGTGGACAGTGATGCACAACATCTTTCCTACTTATACAAAATGACTTCTACTCCATCAGTGCAAACACTCAGCCGCACACCCCAATGGAGTTTGATTGGCAGTACAATCTACCTGACGTCAAGAACTTGTACTGTTTACCCATGATAAAAGAGACACGCTCCACCCCCGAATAAATTGTACTGTTCTCTGGCCGAGTCACCGAGACAATGCATCAAGGTCACCTAGTACTATAGCGTGCCAAAGGATGGCACTACTAGTATGAATTGCAGAGACATGCAGCAGCTTGATGCTCAGCCGGCCAGTGACGTCACATGCCCAGAGGATCTAACGCCACCAGGAAGAGTATAAATACTGGGGCACATCCCTTGGAATACCAGTGTGTCCTGTTTCTTCACCGCACTCCTAGCGCCGAAGGAACCATTGGTTCTGCCTTCTGGTGCTGGAGTCCAGGTATTGAGATCCCCTCTTCACCTCGAAGAGGTGAATTCGATTTCGAATTCACCAGTTTAAGTCATTGAACAATTAAAACATTTTTTGCCCCTTCAGTAATAAAAGTTGGGTTATTTTTATAGCTGCGTTTCCTACTTACGTCGTTAGCTTAGAAACAGGTTGCTTTCACCTGTCTAACATAGCAAGCTTCTGTTAAACTCTCGTTGATGGGAGGTAGTGCAAAACCACATTTATTTGCATACCTAAATAAACAAGATTTACTCCACTTAAGGGTATCGTTCCCGTAGCACTAGAACCGTACCTTGTAGACATCAGTCCTATCAAAGGACAGCAGGTGATCGAGAATTTTATTCTTAACTGCCAAACTCACCAGTAGCCACACACACCTATTTTGGACAGCCACCCTTTCTGTGCACCCCGGTGTACAGAACAGTAGAGTCCCGACACTAGGTACTCATCCCCTCGAGGTTGGACTGTCTGTTTGGGGTTTGCTCTTTCCACTGCACTTCTGGTACCAGAAGGAGTACTTCCTCGGATCCGAGGGGACTGACCTTTCAGAGGAACTCACCCACATTTGGGACCGTCAGCCAGAGTACAACCTGACACAGTGTCCATCGTGCGTTTGGTGCCAGATATTGAGATAGGGGACGGCTTTGGCCTGGCGGTTGAGGTACATGGAATTACACCTGAGTAGGACCAGCGTTATCTGCTCCACCTCCAGAGTCTGGTATTTGTGTGATTCTTTCCTCATGCCCTTCTCCCATCGAAGTGGTATCCATAAGATGTTAAAAAGTGCTGATACTATCGCTTAAGTACCGACGGTAGCTTAGCCACCTCCCAGCCGAACTCGCAAACTTCAGTCCCCGAGAGAGAGTGCAAGCTGTCTACCACCTAGAGAGACAAGCATCACCTGCGCTAGTACTCAATCTCACATTCGATCAAGCTTGAGGGAATTACACACCCTGTATTTGTAGCATACCTAAGTGGTCAAGACATGTTGTACAGGACAGCTAACCAGAGGTTTTGGGGGATCCCGATTACCAAATCCACCTTGGCAACAGCCAACACCAACAAGCACCTGCCTGCCTGCACACCAAGTTCCGAAGCCAATCCCAGCACACTCCTGTTTGAACCACCACAGGCCCCGCGGCCTCAGTAGGTCACCCGTCACCCAGGTATCGCCACGAGAGTGGTCCTGCCAAAGTGCGAGATTGTACTAGCTGTCCTAGACTTCATACCCAGCCAAAAAGCTACACCGCCAGTCCTCTACACTGGCCAGGTTCCAGTTCCGCGCAGGGACTAGAGATCCAAACTCACCACAGATATGTCTACCCTCGCACCCACCAAAAACACTCGTGCAGTAACGTGCCTCTTTTGCTCAAAAGAATGTCACGCATCAAAACATTAAACAACTATATGACAATCTTAAAGGTTAATGATGTCAAAATTTGAACAGGTGAACCAACTTCAAAATCAGCAAGCGCTTTGAAAATTGAAAATATTAAAAGCAATTTTAATTTGGCACCCTAGTAAAAATTTAAAAAATTTAGTCACAAGTATTGTGTCGAAAATCTTAATAATTACTTCCATTGCACACTCAGAAACTATCTTACAGAAAAATGAGTCAGCAATATAAAACATTATTAAAATTCAAACATTCGTGAAACATTTCTGCGATTGGTGCAAAGCGGCTAAGGTTGCTCCAAACTGCAATTTTGACCACCGGACTGAATTGGAATTTTGAAAAGACGCTACACAACAGTACGCTTCATGCAAACTTTAACTATGCCATCCAAACACAAAAGCCCAGAAGATACCTCAGTAAAAGACAGGAAGAAGTAGTAAAGCCCTTAGAGCAGACAAACTGCCCTATTTAAACTCTATAGTGAGGAATCAAGCTAAGTATGTACATGAGCAGGGAGAGGGGGAAGCAAAAGAACTTAAGACAAAGAAAGGAAACAAGTACAGAAAGTTAAACATACACACGAATGTGCCAAACAATGACGTCGCAGATGGCGCCACTAAAGTCTTAAAGTGCCAGCGGCACAGAAAGTCCATAATTGGAAGAAACATTTTGAAAAAAAGAAGGAATTATTATAGTGGCGCATGACATTTTATATGCTTATTAATTATATGTCTGCTACTCATCAGTGCAACTACATTGCTAGCAGTTGTCAACGGAGTTAAGTCATAACCACCACCAATGAGATTGTTGTAGCTCGTGGGTCGGGACAGACGTCCCAATAATGGAATTTATTTTCACCTGATGAGCCACTGGGACCATGCAAGCAGTCCGGGGCTAGTGCAGCAGTGTGCTGCGGGATGCTGCCATAAGTATGATGCCTAGATCCAACAGCTCTTCACTATGCCGCTTGCACCAAGCATCTAGGCGCTGGGCTTGCACCTGCTAACCCTCTCTCCAGACGCCCTATGCCAGTGAAGGAAGGGATGACCGAGGAGTATAAAAGGAAGTGCGCCCCGACCTCCAGGTCATCAGTTCTGCTTCAGTTCTCGATCAAGTTTACTGACTCCTCTCCTGGGCTCTCATCGCACAAGCAGTTGGTGCAGAGGCTCGCAACGCTCCAGTTTACTTCACAGCTTCCGCACGGGGCTGAAGATACTCTCCAACCTGCATTTAAGGAAGAACCAGCTGTATCATCAGAGCAGCACACAGACACGTTCAATCCCTTACAGACACCAGAGAGTAGAGCCCCCCCCCCCCCCCCCCCCCCCCCCGAGGAGTAAACCTGAACACACTTAACACACGCACCAGCAACAGCAACTGCCTACTCCCATAGCTTTGCACAGGGTGCCTTCCCCTGTTTATGCTAGGGTGTTTACCTTCCTCCAAGCCTGTGTGGATAGAAGGTAGCATTTCCATCATTTCTGTTTATGTTTCTTCATGGTAAAATAAACATTGATTTACCCAACTTCTTGAGTATCACTCCGACCTCCTACCTCTTGCCAACATCGGTTCTGACGGAGACGGCAGGAGATCGGGTTCGCCCTTTCCGAATTTACACAGACAACGTACCAAAACATTCTTGGAAGGCCATCCATTCTCTGCCTCTTGCAGTGAACAGTAGAGCCACAACACTAGGATACCGTCCCCTGAAAGGTGGCTTGCCAACTTGAAGTCACTCCCGCCTCACCGCTCATTTCGTGGTGCAGAGGAGGGAAACTTCTTCGGGTCTGCGGATACCAGTGACCTTGGGACACTCACCTCACCAATATTGGAAGGCCACTTGTTCCTTGCACCCAGGTGGGAGGAACGGTAGAGTCACGACACTAGGTAAGCTCCTGGTGGGATTGGCTTTCCTGTTAGGGTGAGCTACTCTCACCACACACCTAGTGGTGCCAAGGGAGTTACACTCTGATGCAGGAGAGACCAACCCCATTGGGACAACACTGTGCAGTTCCTGCAACCAACACTTTGCAGCTCGAGTCTTTCACACCTCCGACGGGAAAGTCAAGAGTGGGGTGCAGTGTTGGCGGTAGCAATTGGCACTTACACTATACTCTTAACATGTCGACTGTAACTCCTGCAGGCCCGATATTAGGATAGAGCCAGATGCCTTACATCCATAGGGGAAGTGTTCAGAAGAAGCTTAAGAAGACAAGTGCTATCTCTAAGAATCCACAAGGGCTTAGCATCTTTCCCAGCTGGTTCGGGCTTCTGAGTTCACTAACAAGCTGCTTTGCTGGGACGACTCGCTGTTCCAGAACTGTCACGCCTACCACTCGTTCAAGCCGCCCACCCGTGTTGTGGAAGGATACCATCCAGTAGTGCAGTAGGTCCTGTTCGGCAAAGGATCCACCTACGCTCCGACTGTACCTAGTAGCTCCACGCCAATAACAAACTCTAGCACCACACACGCACATCTCACCTTCCAGTCAAGTGCTACCAGGGCAGAGTGAACCACACTAGTACAACCACTCGCAGGACAGACACGCTGTCCTGCTAGCATTAACTCTGTCCCACAACCTAAGCCTGCACCACGCAGAGTAAAACACTGTCAGAGCCTGACTTTGTGCCTAGCTGGTGGCCTACTAGGCCAGTACTGTAGTCTGGTTGGGCACCAGTGCCTAGATATGAACAACCACCCAGAGATGCGACTCGCCTAGCATCAAACAAGTTACTAAGAGTGAAGAGATTTTGTTGGCTCTTAACAGCGAGGTCTTGAGAACTGATGAGGGTGATTGAAGTGAATATGGCTTGGCGCTGGAATGAAGGGGCGGGGGAAATGGGAGATCCCGGAGAAAGCCTGCAGGCCAATAGCATGGTCAGGGATTGAACCCGGTTCGCCTTGGTGGGAGGCAAGCGTGATAATCACTCAGCCACCGTGGCTCCTGTTACTTAGAGGCACAGGCAGCCAATGAGCCGGTACTGTCACATGTCAATAGTTCACACGTACTAAAATATTATGATACAGAGTTCTTCAATTGCTTGAAAAAATATTTAATACAACTTCCATTAATTTTTATTACTATGCAATTTTTATTAAACTGAAAAAATATTCCAAAAAATTTATGTTCAGAAAGATAGTATTCTATTATCTCCAGTTTTGAGCTGTACACTTAAAAATGGTGTAATATACTGCTGAAAAAAACGTAGTTTTACCACTCAGTCTGAAATACTCTGGGTGCTGATGTACCAGAGTTTGTACGCTGTGAGATTTTTAAACTAATTCTGCACATAGTTTGACGTATGCAGACGTTCTTACCGTAGGCCTATCCAAATACATTATTACTTTGCTGTACTATAGGGGTTATGCATGTAAAGCCAACAAACTGCATTGCTATTAACATCTTGTAGAGCAGGTGAGCAGCATTTACATATTTACATTAATGTCTCGGTTAAAATGAAGCTAAACTGTTGAGCTGCAATAATAATTTTTAACCTTAATGTAATTAAGGAAGTAATGATGTCTGATTATTGCACATAGTAAAATTGTGTTTGTAAATAACGTAAAAGCATATTGAATATGTGGAAATTCATAATTAAGTAATTTGTTGAGGTACTTGTAATTTATGTAAAATATTTTTTGGGCACTGAAATTTTACTTGCTTAAGTTGAGAGCAGTATCTATTGGCCTTTTGTTTCGGCCATCAGAGGTGTCGCGTACTACCCTTCTACTTGGGTAGCTGCCATTTTGTGATATCAGCCTTCCCCCCCCCCCCCCCAAACTAGGCCGGTGTATAAGGTGGTCGCAGGCAAGTTAGAGCACACAGTACATCAGGGAACTTTCCTCGAGCTGGAACTCCAACAGCCACATGCTGTCTGCACCCACTCACCCTCCCACCAAGCAGGGCCGAAATATGCTCAATGTCGCTACCTCTAATCCATCCTAGCCCGGAGGCCAAAATACGCTCAGTGGTGACAGGGATTCCTACCTTTCCTTACACCTTGTTCTTGCTACCGAGGGGTCGAAATTCGTTTGGACACACCTCAAAACCTCCCGTCATTGGGGCCAGGGCCGAAACTTGCTCAACCAGTGTCAATCTCAGCGTAGACACAGGGGTCGAAATACGCTCAGTTGCCATCCCTCTACTTCCTACCCAAACCACTAGGGTGTGAACCTACATGGCTGTTGGGAACGCACTCCATGTCTTGCCAGAACTAGTGCTCGTCGCACGTGCCACCGCACATTTCAAAGTGTGTAAATTCCATTCAGTTCCATGCGGTCGCGGTATTAGAGTAGGTAGGGTGTATTTCAGTGTTTTCCAGTGTATTGTAAGCAAATGTTCTCAAACGATTGTGTATGTAAAACTGAACTCGTACCAGTGTGGTAAATAAAACCCAGTGGAACAAGTGTGTTTTCGTTATGTCGGCTCAACTCCCCTTCTATGTTCTTGCTCTACTAAAGGAAAGAGCCAGTACAGAGAGACGTGCTGCCTCACAGCCTACGAGTGATCCTCTTAACTTATTCAATCATCGGGGACTGTGTCACACCCCTACCACCACTCTAGAGGAATTCGCCAAGGCCGAAGCCAGTAAGGAAGTCAGCTCGCCTACCACTCCCCCAAAGTCTACATGACACCAATTTAGGTAAGATACAGAGGTACTATGATGTGAGTGACAACTACCTCCCCTAAGATATCACCAATTCCTAGAGGACCACTGCCCCCGCCCAGTACCCTGGCACATAAGGCAATTGATCAGGAGCTATTTAGCTGCAGCCAGTACTCTTCACTTCAGCTTCTGGAGATAAGCCAGAATTTGGTTTCAGCCTAATGCATATAAAAACACTCGCGGGCAGATACAGCCTCCCCCACACTTATTAGTGAACCATTACTATTCTCCGGTCTTCTTACTACTCACATCCACAGATAATGGTTATACTAATTCTCCAACCAGACCTTCCAGTGTTGGTTACACCTAGGCCACCCGCACTAGCCACAAATATATCTCATTTGTGGCTAGTTTATTTATCTGCCTAATATACTGAAATGTTCTTTTTTATGTACAGAATTGTAATTTACATTACTAAAATTTGCATTTCACGACACATGTATAGTGACATGATGTCAGCTTGATAAATGAGGAAGTTTAGAGTTTGTACAGATGGGGGCTTCATACTTTGTTTCAGTTTTTCATTTTTGTAACAAAAGAGTGTTTTCAGAACTGATGTCCTTTCATAAGTGGTTCTTTAGTAGTGACGCAGTGAGTGAGTTGAGCGTAATGTTTGCTAAATGCAGGGAGCTTGAAGAGGAGAATGCCAGCCTACAGGCAGAATATGAGCGGCTGCGCTCAAAGCAGACCCCTGGCTCGACACCCGAGGAGTCGGGTCACAGTCCGCGACCCCAGGACAGCGACATGCTTGCCGAGGCCAAGCTGCTGCGGCAGCACAAGGGGCGGCTGGAAGCTCGCATGCAGATACTGGAGGACCACAACCGCCAGCTGGAGGCCCAGCTACAGAGGCTGCGACAGCTTCTGGATGAGGTACCACACTACACCATGCGGTTTTCTAGCAACTAGGGTTGCCAACTGTTCCTTTTTGTATGAGAGTTTCTGTATACTGGAGTTGAAAAAATTATATTGTATGGATGTAGGACAGGACATCATGTATCCTGTATCAGATTTTTTTTTTTTCAATAAACTGAATTTTAATAAATACAGTTTCAATAACTTACCACTTCTGCACTTACAGGTATGATAAATCTGATACTCTAATCTTATGACCACAGATAGTTACAATGTATGAAGACAGGTGGCATTTATCAACAAGTGTATTTCTAGAAGTAGCACTTGCTGAGATGTGAACAATATCGTTTCTTTCAGTGTGTTGGTAACATCTGTTTTAAAGCAGATTAAACTTGAAATTTGAATTACACTGAATTACGTCTAGTTGTAACTCATATTTTGTGGTTGTGATAGTTTAGAAAAAATGTTGACTGATATGTAATTCTAAATCTTGCACACTGCAGATAATATTTAAAACTGTTGTTTTTAATAACAATTTTCTTTGACCATTTCGTTGGCATCAGATGTTTTGTATCGAGTTGTCAGAAGTATCCCTTACAGCAAATCTGGAAGAAAAAGTTGGTAATCCTGTTAGTGGCCAACACAATACTTCACCAAAGATCAGAAAAGTTTCACATGTTAATCAGTAGTTTTATTAGTCACCATGCTGGTACAATGGTGGAAAGTCACATACTATTATCTTATTTTTCTTAGAGTGAATACATTTTCAACTATAAAATATTCCCCTTGCATGTCTGGTTTATGAAAGAAGTTTGACATTGTCAGAGTGTTGCTGGTGGAGAGAGGGTGACAGAGACCCAGTCTGGTGTTGAAGGAATGAAGAGATGTAGGAGGAGATGTAAGCCCAGTTACCTCAGGGTTCTGCCATTCGTGTGGCTTCACACCCTTTGTGACAGTTTTTAATGATACATACTGTTATATATTGGTTTAGGATGTTGCGTCTGTGGAAGTTGGTAGTTGTGCGAGAGTAGTTGTTGTATGTGTGTAATGGAGGAGTGAAATATACATAATGTGGTTTGCATTTGTGAAGTTGATTATTCCTGCGTATGTAACATTTTGGCGACAAGTATGGGATGTCAAGGAATAACTGGTAGGCGAGTTCCAAGTGAAACCTACTAACGGAATGGTTATCGTTCATGAGGTATGTTACAGATAACGGTGAAATCGTGCACGCTGGAAATTGTGAGGTTATCGTGACACTGTAAATCTGTGGTAGTCTGTGAAATGACTTTCGGAAATAAATCTGAATTGAACATCAGTGAACCTGATACCTGGCGTTATTATAAAACAAGGGTTTCGTTTTTTGTAAGAAATAAAATCACAGAGGCTAAGGAGTTGCGAGCAATGTTTTTGACTAATCGGAGAGCCGGCATTGGCATCTCTAATTACGCCAAAAGAGTTGACTGACTGTACATAAGTGTTAATTTCGGCATTAGATATACATTTTGACCCCAAGAAAAATGAAATTGCTGCATGTTTTGTATTCACCAATAGCAAATAACAACTGACGGAAACTATTTCCGAATTTGTTGCGGAACTGAAACCGACGCCAGCTAACAGCCAGCGAGTGTTAAGACCAAGATGGCGCTCACCACCACGTGACACATGGAAGCACATGCGCAAAGAGGCCTTAAACTGGACTTTCTCATAATGGGAGTATTGTATTTTTTAAGTGTTAAATATGTTTTCTTTTATTCCAAGTTCATAGTGTTTTATTTTTAATATTTGTATGTTCATAAAGTGTTGCACCATACTTGGTTATATATTCAAACTAAGTGCTGCGTATATTAAGAACAGTTATACTCCGGCTAGAATGCCATAGCAAAATACAATAAAAGAAGACAAGAAATTCCAAATTAAAATGTACAATATCAATTCATATTTTAATTTCTAAAGTGCCTTTTACTTTTCAATATAAAATATTTTACTCTGTGTGCATAGCACTTCCGCTTATGTGAACCCGTAGGCACCCATGGTAGGTTCACGCGGCGCTTGCCTCTGGGCAGTCTGTCTAGGAGAACTGGCGAGGTAAGACACTGTCAGGTACACACTACAACTTTTGAGCACTGATTTAGATTACCATAGTTTTATTTTAGTATACCGGTCAATCTTTGCTTTGTGTACATTAGCGTCATTTCCCCAGCATTATGCTTCTGCTTAACTAAATAATTTGTGCCCTTGTGGCTTTTTTAAAATTTAAAACGAGAAAGGGAGAAAAATGTCGGAGAGGCCACGTGGCCCACACAACTTTAATCAGGTGCCATCCGCCCATGCTAAAGGCATTTCACTGTAATTTCTGTATTATTGCTGCATGCAATTTTAAGGGCTTTAATTCTATGTATGTATTTGAGGGTATGGTTAATCATTTTACGGCCACATCACGTATGACCATGTGGTCAGATATCCCCAAGTACGTATCTGCGCCATCAATGAGTTTTCAGGGCTTATTTGTGTAGTATCATGTGTACCATAATTTATTTCAGGGTTCTATGTATTTTTGTTCAGGGTTCCGTGTAATTTTCATGTAAATTGATGCTTTGTATGTATGACCACGGGGTCATTTTCATGTTCGCTTTTTCTGCCATCAGGCATGCTACAAGCCTGTAAATGTTTCACTTGTCAGGGGAATAATTTTCCCAAAGGAAATACCAATTTGTCTGATCATAATTTGCAGTTTTTATGGAAATATTGTAATTTCACCTGCACCACGTGGTCCGCTATGAACTTTATCCAGAGGCATCTGTGCCATCTAAGCTTGCTTTCATTCATGTGCGTGCTAACGACCGGCCTAAGTTGACCCCATGTGTTGTTAATTTAGCCTTGTGGGGTGGCAAATGTGTGTGTGTGTATGTGCATGGACAAGCCTCAGTAACAGTAGGATACAAAGGGAAGCATTGTGTTAAGGACATAGTGGTTCTTGATTCAGCAGGAAGAAGTCTGCTTGGTAGAAATTGGTTTGAGGATTTGGGGATTTCAGTGCAAGGAATAAATGTTGTTATGCTGTGATGCTATTTTCCACGAGTATAAAACCTCTGTTCAACCAAAATTCTTGAAAGCACGACCTGTAGCAATTTTGTTATGCACCCGTGTAATGGAAGCCTTGGACAAATTGGTTGAGGAGGAAGTTTTGAAACCTACTAATTTCTCCAACTGGGCAACACCTGTAGTGCCAGTATTAAAAAAGAATGGTAGCATATGAATCTGTGCCGATTACAGTAACACTGTTAATGCTTGTGTTAAACGGAATACATATCCTCTTCCACTATAAAGGACCTTTTAGTAATTTTAGTGGGGGTAAAGTTTTTTGCAGATTGATGTGAAACAGGCCTATTTCCAGCTGCCAGTAGATTATGCTACCTCGGAAATATTAACATTGATTACTTCCCGAGGATTAATGAGAGTTCTAAGGTTACCTCAAGGCCTATCTGCTGCCCCTGTAATATTCCAGAATTTTATGGAACAATTACTATCAGGCCTCCAAGGGGTTGCAGTGTTCCTTGAAGATGTAATAATTACTGGGTCAAACCATCAGGAGCACGATGAAAGATTGAAGGTTGTGTTAGGTAGAATGACTATAAATAAGGACAAATGTAAATTTGCAGTTTTTGAAGTCAAGTTTCTTGGGTTTATAGTGAATAAAAATGGTATACCACCTAATGGTGAAAAGGTGCATGCCATTCATGATGCCCCAGAACCCAAGAATAAAATTGCCTTAAAAGCTTTTTTTTAGGCCTTCTGAACTTCTATGAGTCTTTCCTCAAGAGCAAGGCTAATGTTGTGGAACCATTACATAAGTTACTCAAAAGTGGTGTACAATGGCAGTTCGGGCCTAAGGAGAAAAGAGCTTTTAATGAATGTAAGCAAGTATTGCAGTCAGATTCATTGTTGGCTCATTACAGTGACGAGAAACCCCTTGTGTTGACTTGTGATGCAAGCCTGTATGGATTGGGTGCTGTGTTAGCAGTTAAGAAGAAGAATGGTCAAGAATCACCTATTGCTTTCGCATCAAGGACTCTTTCATCAGCTAAATGGAATTATGCACAATTTGATAAAGAGGATTTGGCTGTGGCATATGGAGTCAACGAATTTCAGAAGTATTTAGTAGGGCGGAGTTTCACCATATTTTCAGACCATAATCCCCTGTTAGGAATTTTTGACCAAAGTAAGCGGATGCCCAGTTTTTTATTACCTCGAATGTTAAAATGGCAGTTATTTCTTTCTTCATACACATACCATTTGAAGTACAGACCTGGTAGTGAGTCAGCTAACGCAGATGCACTCAGCAGATTACCCTTATCCAACTCCGTGAAAGAACCACCAAATTCAGCAGATGTTTTTTTTTTAGAAGCAGAAGATGTCCCATGTGAGGCTTCTGATATGGCCTTGGCAACAGAAAGAGATGCTGAATTATAAAAAGTTAAGACTTGGCGGTAAGCGGTGCCGGACGAATGAGAAGACTCTTGAGGAAGGCGGACAGCATACATGGATGCAAGAGCTGACGGGCAACCACAGCAGGCAGGAGGGAAGATGCCGTCAGTGCCTGCTGTGATGGGTGAAGATAATGAAGAGGGTCCATTCTATGGTTTCACAACAGGGCAAGGTGGTTCAAATTCACCAGGTACCGTAGGAGGTCATCCTAAGGCACATCAGTCAGGGGAGTCCAACCGTTACATCGTAGAACCCACAAGTGAGGAGTCTTTTACCCAGTCCTCAGCTGCCAAGAGCAGTCCAGTTCCAGGGCCCACAGAGTATCTTCAGAGGTCAGCAGAGCAGCGGCTATCGCAGCGACACCGAACAGTGTTCAACAGGAAGTACAAGGATTTTGTTCAAAACGTTCACATTTTGACACAACTATAACTTGTTATTGTGCTGTTGGTATTTGTGTTATTACTTGTAACTATGTTTGTTGTCAGGTTGGAATGTGCTAGTTTTGTTTTTATATTGTTTTAGCTTACAATAGGTGCCGATGGTCCAACTTGGAGGCTGTTATAATTGGTTTAGGAAGTGCGTTGTGAAGTTGGTAGTTTGCGAAGTATTTTTTTGCATGTGCTTCATGCGTGTGCTGCATGCAGCTACGAGGAGTGGAAATTACATATGATGTAGTATGTATTTAAACATATGGAAGATAATGTTGGTAGGTTGGATCAATGTATGCTAAATTACTCAGATGCAGTAAGCAATGAGTACATTATGCCCTCAGGCATGTAAGTAACCATACATAAACCATTTCCTTAGGCAATAATAATTAACACAATGAAATTTTTGATTGTCAGAGCATTGCTTACCCTGGTTAAGATGAAGCAAACAAGTGTAGTAACCAAGCATGGCAAACATTCCACAATTGTAGTAAATTAAGTGAACACCACTATATGTTCAGGTATGACAAAGAGATAGATTAATGTATGAAATATGAAAAACATTGGAAGTTCCAAACAAGAGTTGGCTGGAGTAAGGTAAATTTAAAGTTTACTTCATCGCAGCTCAGGTTGCAGGAAAGAGTTGTTGTCAATGCATAGAAAGGAAAAAATGTTCTGGAGAAAAGCTTTGTTAAACAGAAACTACTGATGCGGAGGTTACCATGACCAGGATAACTTAGGTGCCGCCTAGGGCAATACCTCGGTGAAGGGAGCCTAAAGATAACTTTGCGGTCTTTCCGAGAATTGACCCTTAAGGTAGTCACGTGTTCATATCCCTCGGGATGCAGTCATGTTTCGAACCCCAAATTGCCAACAGGGAGGGGACGTCACCTTCCAACTCACTGACCTGACCGATATGAGTCCGAGCTAGCTCTGTGCCGTGGGATCCCCGCCACGTTGTTAAAGAGGAAAGAGTGTTTTCTCCTCCTAAGGGCCCTGAAGGTTTGGGAGTTTGGGGAGTTCTACCCAGAGAATGAGCCTTATATTCACTGACCGGTGATGGTGAACACATACCTTATGGCTAGTGGAAACTGTGAATGTCAATAAAAGGTGTGAAGCCAGTGTCGCTGTAAAATCACCAAACAAAATTACTTACCAACGTGTGGGAAGTACGCCGGTGTATAGAGTAGGGCAAGTTGCTTTCCGTGCAGGCACAAAATCAGGAACAATAATTTTAACCATTCGCCGACTCATTACATGTGGTCATGTGGAAGGAGACGCCTTTCTCTTCTCTGGCAGGCAGCTCTGCGGCATAACCAGCGCTGCGACAGCAGCCGTCTCTGATTGCAGTTGACTGGTACTAGGGTTGGTTGTAATTACTGGAGGAAAGTGGTGGGGTATGACTGTGTGAGATTCAGGTAGGTATTCAGGTGCAATTCCTACTATGCGTAAATCAAAATAAACTGCCACCAAATGATCAAAGGGAATACAAGGTGATTTATGTGTGGGAGGTTCAAATAGGGGTTATTCCTCAGTGGTTCTAGGTTATTGTGTATTTACTATCTGTTGTTCCACTTTCTTTAAAGCCTGGAGTAGGCAGAACTTCTTCCCACATCGGTGAGTGCGCGGTATTGAGCCGCTTAAAACACAACACACACACAGGATAAAGCCATTTATAGGTAGGGTCTGACTAGTCCAGTACTACCCTCTGTATAATTAGAATCCGGCTATCTCCAGCCGAGAAAGAATTATCGAGTCCGGGTCTCTTAGACAATCGTGGTCCGTAGGTGTGCATGTCTTCAGTGCAAAACTTAATGGGTGTACCGTCTCCTACCGTATAGCATAACACGTGTATCTGCATTATCCTGAGTGAGTAAGTTTGCTGAATCAATTGAATTCTCAAACTTATAGGCCTACTAAAAGGGCTTATTTGATAAATAATATAATTAAATTCTGAAAAGTATGTTTTAATTTTTATGTACTGATGCACAACTTCTTTTTCAACAATGGAGATTAGACCACTTCCACTCCATCCTCATTTCAGTTTAGCCAGGAGGTGGAAGTATGCATTTTTATTTGTCCCTATATGTGAAATTGTACTGTCTGCCTCGCAGATTGTTTTATTCACCGGCTCACCATAACAATGCTTAAAGGCAACAAGTTCTTTTACTCCCTGCTAGATAACTCTAGTGATAATTATCGTTCATCTTTTGTTTTGCATCCCGTTCCAGCTGGCCGGTGATGTCACAGAGGCAAACCATGCATTTGCTACCTCCTGCTCTGCAACCACCCCCTTAACTTAGTGGCACAGCGTCGGGCAGTGGCCTGAACTAGTATAAAAGGAGAGACAGCCCGCGTCTCCAGAGCAGTCTTCATTTCTAGCGGATGCTGCTTGGATCCTGACCAGATTGAAGCTCCAGTTCATTCCTAGTACTCGTCGCTCAGGAATTGTCCCGTTTACATTAGTCTCCAGCATGCGTTGCTCGGACACTATACTCCTTTTGCATCACTTAAGCTACGCTTGCGATAGGGTTAGGTTACGTTAGTTAGGCTCTCTCCCAGTTATGTACCTCGCAAAACCCGTTTACCTTGTACTATATGGATGTATCTGTAGCGGACCTAACCTTGCAACCCTTCTCATGACTCATGCTGTAATGTCCTTGCTAAGTTTACCCAACTACGTATCAGAGCTATTATGTTACGCCGTTCCACACAATTACTGCATACAACAATGCAAGAGTTGATTGCTTAGACGTTCAGCATCACACCCAGCATTCCCTCGTTTGTATGCCGGTCGCCTCTACCAGTCATTCTAACAGTGTATTCTAGCTTTCCTGCTGATATTCGTGCCGTTGACCAGGAGCTTGGATGCATTCACCACGTGTTTACTTCTTTACGGGAATAAATCGTGGGTCAGCTTTTATCTTGAGTTCTTTCCTGTAGACTTAGCATCTTTCTGTAGTTACCCTCACGTAACAGGACCGCAGATGATCCCGGGAAATTTAACTCAACCAAGTCAAACAATAGTTTCACATCCACACACTAGCTTTGGCTGCCCTTCCCGTTAACCCCTTGGGATTGAAGGAAAGGAGGAGCCACACAGGTACACTGTCCTGGAAACAGCTTCTCAGCTCTGTGTTCGTTGGTCTCTCCACCACAGTCTTTGCCAAGAGAGTCCAACATCCCCTTAGGTGGGAAGACTGGGACAGGGGCGCGCACACACATGTGCGACCTTAGACAGGTGAGGCCTGACTTCCCTCATGAACTGCAGTCTCTGCCAGACTTGGGAATAGAGTGTCCGCCAGTTCGCGGCCCACATGAGGTGCCACATGTAAGTTGCACAAGGAGCCTGCCATCTTGGTATAGTAGCAGTAGAGTAAATCCCACTTCCGATGCCCTACTCAAAGAGGAAGGGCCTCAAGGAAAAAGTGCAACAGATTCTCTTGGCATCTGGAAGAACGCACGAGTATCAGCCCTCCCTGATCTCCAAGATAGCTAACTTAGGCCAAAGCCTCAATTCTCAACCACGTATTACACTGTACCAACACCAGTCTTAACTTGCAGAAACACTGCTCCAGCAAACTGTCGTAGAGGTATAACCAAAGCAGTAGTGGCACCTAAACACCAAATTGTATTGCCCACGCCTGATTTTGTGCCTTGCCGAAAAGCCACCCAGCCAGTTTTGGGTAACAGGAAGGCACCCGCCCCCAGACACAAGTGAGACCCCACACATATAGAAGCACCTGGCTCATCATCTAGCCTAAGAGACTGGGATGTCCTCTGCAGAGAGAGAGACTAGTGAGTATTTATTCCTGGTACGTCATGCATCAGTACAAACTAATTAAAATTACCACATTAATTGAGAACATACTATAAGTTTGAAGTACGTGAATAATTCAACAAGAATCGATGCAATTATATCTAGCAACGTGGATCCCATTCTTAAAATAATTTTGAAACAAAAATCATTATATTTGGAAGCTTCTTCTCGATAAGCAGGTCTATGCAACCTGGAAAATGCGTAAAACGACTATTGATTTTAAGTGAACTGATAGTTCAAAAAAAAATAAAAATATGAAATTTATGGCCCAGGTGTATACTCCTAACTTTATAATTAGAGGATTCCAGAAGGGATCTAGTATGTGTCAGTAAGGGATTATCTCACGCCAGTGCTGAAGCAGTTGGCCGGACTAGGATCTTAAGGGGAGGGCCAGATGGGATGTTGTTGTCGCAACCTCACGATACCTGATAGTAGGCAAGGGGTTAGGGGGGTTTGGAGGATGGGTAGGACAACGATGATGGAACCTCGATGGACGTCTGTCTCTGGAGCTGCTGGGGACACAAGGAAGATGAAGGCCTCTGCGGGTGTCGAACCTCCACGGGATGCGGTAGGTGGCCGAAGAAGTCTAGGGCCTTCTGGGTGCTGGTGTCCTCCAGTGCTGGATGGCTTTGTCAACTGCCACACCATGTTAGCCAGCATGAGTGAGGGCCTCTGCCCTGTGTGGGACCCCTTCGGATTATTCACTCAGAAGGTGCTGCCGGAACCTCATATTTATAGTTATGGCATGGTCGAGGGCCTCTGCCCTGTATGGGCGTCTTAGGCTAACCACAGCCAGAAGGTGCCGTGAAAACATTGACTCAGAGGCCTGCTCTGGCATTTATATTGATTAAGGCAGTTTGCTGGCTCTCAAAGGGGTGCGCGGGGTTAGTT
The DNA here is from genome assembly GCA_029891345.1 of Dryococelus australis. NCBI lineage: Eukaryota > Metazoa > Arthropoda > Insecta > Phasmatodea > Phasmatidae > Dryococelus > Dryococelus australis. The sequence continues at coordinate 76,311,044 of CM056996.1, forward strand.
CCTCCTCTCGGGGGTGGAGCTTGTGTCATCATCTCAGGGCTGCCTGGATCCTTATCGCTGGTGCTGCTCGCCCGAGGTTATGAAATCTAAGGCATCATTTTGCCCTTCGGGTAGGCCGTGACTTCTCTCTGATTGGCTGTTTTCCTAGTTGCGTGCAGTTTGAAACGTGAGGGCTTCTCATGTAGGAGCTGCAGAGTGGAAACCCGTGGTTTTGGCAGGGTTCTCCGGGCTGTTTCGGGAGAGTGATTATGTATCAGCGTATAGCTTCGTTTAAGAGTGCAGTAGAGCAAGGAAATGTGAGAGAAGGATTGTTGAGACTGTCAACGTTAGCAGGGTCACGTGTCCTGCCTTCCTTACTACTGCATTTTTGAGGTTAGGCCTGTCCCAGCATACTTTGCTTTTCAGATGAGGCACAGTCTGCCTGTAATTGGTGCGCTGCTCAGGTGTGTGACACGTCATGCATCACTACATTATCGAGAGAACAAATACTACACATATTCCTTTAGTAATACAACCATTCCAGTTTCTCTTTGCATCTGTATGAAGTTGGAAATTAATTACATCAAAGACCCATTGTTATCAGTTCCAGTAGCTGTCTACAATATCAGTAAAGTTAATTTATTTATTACAGAATTGTTGATGTCTGTCACCCAGAAGGACACCACAGTAAGCCATTGGCAGAACAGCATAGTTTCTTGTTTCCTCTCTTTTGGGTTAATGCCTCCATCTTCCCCTGTCTTTCCTACCACTCTCCCCCACTCACTGTTTACCAGTCTTCACCTCTCCTCCTCACTTCCTAAGCCACTAGCTCCTCCCATCTATTCATCTTCTTTGTGGCCTTTTTCCATTGTACTTCAGTTTCAGCATTCTTCTTGTCAACCGCTCCCTTCCCATACTCTTGATGTGCCCATACCACCTCATGTATTTGTTTTTTGTTGCCAGCCCCAGTATTTGATAAATTTTTGTATATTTTTCAAAATCCCACATCACTGTGGCTGTTTAACTATTCTGACAAATGATTTGTAAAAATTTTATTCTTGTTGGTTAATACTTAATTAAGTTTTTTGTGGACATCTTTTTTCTGATAGATACAATTTCAAAGTCTCTCTCTCTCTCTCTCTCTCTCTCTGTACAAGAATTTAAACACACTTTGGTTAGGTGCCAGCATAAATAATACAGAGAGTGTGTTTATGTAATGGTACAAAGTTTTCTACAGTGGGAAGAATACCAAGTCGACGGGTTACTTCAGAAATCGCAGGCTGTGGAGTGTAGAATAGTCGAGTACTATAAGGGAAGATGACCCGGTGTATGGGACAGTAATTCAAATAATGAAAAGCCTTCTTGAGATTTAGTGAAAATACTGCTTTGTAAATTTATTTCTGATTCTATTTGATGCAGTTCCCATTTAAGACTGTTCTTAACCCCCGAGTTATAATTCTTCGGCATAAGGCCAGCTAATCAAAATTACTTCTGCATCAAAATTAATAAGCCACACAAAAACAAAATACTGCATTTGATGTGAAGCCGGGTATGACGAATGGTCCTACACTGTACATTATGATACACGACTAGTCCAGACATGTCTTGTCGCTTAACCACATCTGGCCAATTCTCTTGCTCGAAGGGTTAGACAACAGAACATGTGAGCAGCCGCAATATCAAGGTGTAGTGTGATCCTAGTGAAGGGCTCCCCGGGAGATTAACCCGTGACATACACTGAGCGACACACTGTGATGTACCACCCAGGGTGATGCCTAAACCCAACTCTGAATGCAGCTCAGTGTTCCTTGTATTTGCCGTCTGGCTATACACGACACCAGCGTTACTTCGCGCACACCAATAAAGAAATATTACTATTAGTCACTTGCAAATCTAAATGAGAAATTACTGTGGCTATTATAACAGTGAAATACAACACACGGGGTTCAAAGATTACTACCAACGCTAACGAGTAAAAGATGAAAAAATTAAATGGGTTTGTGGCTTTTAATATGACCACATAAATAGTTTCAGTAAAACAAAACTATATTAATAAAATATAAATAGCAATGGTTTCTACCATAAAAATTACTTTACCATAAAATAACAATGTTGAACTAATTAACTAGCGGAAGTAAAACTTATAAATTCAATGCAAATCAGGTGAAGGCAACCTGTTACATTTACCTTACGTTTAGACTCTTGACATTTAATTAAATTTGAAGAAATTTAATTAAAAAGTTAACTAGCCATGGAAACTAACTATACGGGATATCTTCAGAAGGGACCTCACAATATGTAACTGGGTTTCTCTACTGAAGCAATAGAGTGGCCTGGCTAGGGCCTTAAAGGGGCTACGTCACCATGACCTTGAGGTTACCTGGATAGAGCAGGGTTAAGGAGAGAGTAGGTCGACGTAGGAGTTGCTTGAGGCCGATGGCGATTGGAGGTGCTGCCGAAGACATCCTTCAGGGGAAGATGGCCTGTCGGAGAGCGTCAATGTCATAGTAGGCACCGCGGACATAGGACTACTGGTTGCAAGTCAGGTGCTCTCGGCCTTCACAACCTAGAGGACAATGCAAGACTATGTTACAGCCGCGGTATCCAACTCCGGCCTTCGCAACCTCATCAGGAGTAGGTAGATATGCGACACTGACGAACCACCTCAAGCAACTGCTCAGGCGTGGGCTGACTCGTCTTTTATAGTGATCTCCGTCAATTATGGGTGCTGCGAGTGGTGTGGAGGGCTTGACCCCTCCTCCAGTGGATGCCGTATCTCGCCTCTTCATTCGACGCTCATGTAAGCTGTGACCCTCTGTGATCGGGCCGCGTTTCCGGCGGCGGCTCCAAATTATAACTGGTGTGCTCTTCTCCTGGCGAGTACACTGAAGTAAATAACTTCGGTGTGGGATGATGATGATGATGATGATGATGATGTGACTTTTCTGCCTACGCAGGGGAGCAGTACAAGCTAGGAGCATGGGGTTGAGTATGTTGAGGCACTGTCAATGTCATGGAGTTCTCAGTGTCCTGCCTCCAGTACTGGGAGTAGATTTGCTCATAAAATCAACCATCTCAGATGGGACAAAGTCGTGATTCTGTAATGCGCTATATGTAGCACCATTTTCATCATGCGTCAAAATATAACAACAGAATACTGCAGTTTTGTAAGAAGCTACTTTTAAGCTATGAAAAAAATTTGACTTACGCAAAATGTGACACACATAAACTGACTTTAAAAAATGTAACTTTTAATGGAGGTCTGCAATTATTTAAAGGAACACAGTTACAATTGTGGCAATAGTAATTAAAATTAATTGCTGCTTGTTTAAAAAATAATTCAGAACAGCCATTTAATGTTGAATTTCCACAATTTCATGGGTTTACAAGATTCTTGCATTTTTGCAATAATGAAGGTAGTATTTTAGTCTTAAATTTAAAAATTTTATTTATTTGATAGAACTGAATCATGTATGAGATTTTCTGTAAGCAATAAATTAAAATTGAAGTGTGTCAATTTCCTTCTCGTCTTTTAAAAAAGTTTTGTGAAATTTAATGTTAAGTTTTTTACTTTTATGCTGGGTAGCATATAATAAATAACTGAGCTGTTTTACTAGAATAATAGTTAAAAAAAAAAAACAAATGATTTCAGGTCTAAATTAGAGCTGTGGTCATATAGCCTACATTGTTATAGTAAAGTTTAGTTTTGTAGTTTTTCATACTATGCAGATCATTAATACGGACAGTATATTTATGATATGTGCTCGGATATGTTTCAGCCAAGTTCTGGCTCCCCTTCAAAGACTGGAACATTACAGACCAGGTCTGTGACAGCTTCTCAGCTCGCAACTGACTCTCCTGCAAAAATAAATGGCCATTACCATGATGGAGGAAGTGAGTAGAGATATTGTGATACAGTAAAAAAATTGCAGAGTTATATTTTATTAACTATTAGTGTTCACTGTTAATTTTTTTAGCACAGCAAGATTTTTTTTTTCATGTTGAATCTTTGCTCGTAAGTGCTGAGGCTTTTTTGACTGTGTATCACTAAGTTAAATTTACTTTATGGTCAAAACTCTCTTTTATATCCAGTATAATTGATCAGAACCTGTAATTCTGAAGTGTCCGGTACTTTGCCCTCTCTTGCATTTTCACCATTTGCAGAGTTCCATGGTGATGTGAAATGTTTCTTCCATGTTTAAGTCATGGTCATTCCAAGTGACCTTTAGTTAGCAAATTAGATAGGAATCCCAATATTCTTCGAGTGAAGATATTTGGATGGCTCTTAACAACAAGGTCATGAGAGCCGATGAGGGAGATTGAGGTGAGTATAGAGCAGTGCCGGAATTAAAAGGGGGGGGGAGGAACTGGGGATCTTGGAGAAAACCCGTTGACCAGCAGAATCGTCTGGCATGATTGCTGCCTGCGAAAATCAGTGAGTGACCTGGGTGGGGATTGAACCCGGTTCGGCTTGATAGGAGGCGAGTAACCTAACCGCTCAGCCACTGCAGCCCCTCATATTCTATAATGTATATATTATATATTTATTTGGCAGCTCCGTTTTAAATTTTGAATGTCCTAGGTTTATGATCATTATCATTCTCTTACTTAGAAATCTATTTCCATCTGATTGTTCACTACATTTGTCATTTTTACACTTTGAATTACATATGGGGGGGTGTTATTTTGTTTGAATGTTGAAGGGATACGTAATGAACAGTAACTGTTATGTCTGGTTGTTTGCGCTTACTTATAATATCATGTAAAACAAATGTTTTTGCTGGTCAATATTTATTTTAGTTGTGTGTGTTCATGGATAATTGAATTCTGAATAACAGTAATGGGATTAAGTTTTCAAATTGTTGGTAATTGCAGGTGTCCAGTATTTATTTTTATTCCAAAAACCACCATCAAAAATTATTCTAGTCAAATTGTTTGCTATGGCTAAGTTTAAAATATGAAAATATAGTTAATAGAATAATGTGTGTCTTCAACATTAGTCTATCCAACATTGCTTCCTTTTCATAAATGCTGAGTGCACACCATTAGATTTTGTGTGCTAGTTACACTATTTAGAATGGCTGGTACTTGAGTTAGGTTGAGTAGTTTTTTGGTTATGTGGTAGCTGTTTGGACCATACAGCTGGTGATGGATGGTGCTTGGTGTAGATGCTCTTAACCTCTTGCACCATGCTTGCTTGTGGTGGTGGTTATCGGCAGCAGGGATTCTGCATGCGGTGCTGTGTTGTTGCCACAGGTGCACGTTGGGTGGACGGTGGTGCCCGGGGCGCTAGCGTCGACCGCTCTGATGGGCGGCCCCCTCCTCCGCCTGTCTCGCACAATATGGCCGCCCCACCTCCCCCTCCTCCATCTTCCGCTGCCACTACGCACAACGTAGGCAACCTGCTGCACATCGCAGGTGGGTTTTCCAACCAGTGCTTCCCCCATCTCCCATCCTGCTCCTGACACTGCATGCTTTTTGATGGGTTATGACAGTTCCACTCTTACTTTTCTCCTGACACATGTGTTGTGATACCTCCATGTCCAGAATTGGCTTACAAGTAATGTGCGTGTGTGAAGTGTTAACAAAAAATATATATGATGATCCTTACACATGTGTTGTCTGTTGTGTTGCTAATGGTGGTGTAAAGGGTTGCAGTTTTATGTATTTGTTGCAGATATTTTTGTGGATATTTTATGCTTTAAGCCCTTCACCATTTGTCCCCTGTATTAATGAAAATTATGAATGCTAAATGAATACATAACTTGATATGAAAGCCAAAAAATAAGAAATTTCTTTGTTTAAATTGGTTTCTAAAAAGTATGAAGAATTAATTTTTCGCTTTCAGAAGGTTTTGTGTTTTAGAGTTTCTAAATGGCCTTGAAACCAGTACTTTATTCAGTTATGAAAATATTGTACGTGGAATTTTTAACAGACTTCAAGTACTCCATTGAATGTTTGATTTAAAGTATAATTTATAATTTGAGAGGTATTGCAGACATCATCCGATGACTTTCTCATAATGTAAAACACATAGTTTCCCATTAAATATCCTGTTTATGGTAACTCCACAGCAGACAAGAGTAATGAGAGAGTTGAGTGTACAACACTAGATGTCTGGAAGAAAGTAAAAGTGCACTGTTGCCCATATGCTTGTGCTTGGTTGTTGCGAAAAGTTAACTAAAAACTTGAGGAGAGTGGATCTCTTCCCTATCTCTGGACAAAGTACATTAGTCTATATTTATCATTCTTCCTCACTTTTTTTTTCTATTTCTTTGCATTTTCTCATTCATACATATGTTCACTGCAGTTTTGTACAATGCATATTGTGAATGGTGTGACCCATACCATCCTAGAGACGGAAGAGATACATCACTGCCCCAGGTGTTTTGGTGGGTGCGAGGGCAGAGACACCCAGGGTGAGATTGGTTCTCTTAGTCGCTGCATGGAACTGGCCGTGTGACTTTCCGGTAGGGCATGAAATCTGGGACAGCTAGTACGACCTTGCATTTAGGTAGAACCACTCTCATGGGGATACGTGGGCTATGGATAACCTGCAGAGGCTGCCGGACATTCGGTGGTTCAGATGAAGTGCTAGGGCGGGTGGTGGAACTTTGAGTGCAGGTGGGCAGGTGCTTATTGGTGTCAGCTGTTGCTGGGTTCGTTTCAGCGATGAGGATCCTCCAAAACAGAGGGTTAGCTATTCTGTATGACTTGTCATGACCACTCAGATATGCAATGAATACGGGGTGAGTTTATCCGTTTAGCTTGCTGGGGGGGTGTGAAGAGTTCTGGTGGGGCTTCAGGCGATGCTGGTGTCTAAGTGACAGATAGCTTGGGCTCTCTCGCAAGGACCGAGGTGCTCGTGTACGACGTGGAAGGTGTTAAACTCCTGCTGGTACTTAGAGAAAGTATCTGTCTTTTTAGTCCTCTTACTGATACCACTTCAATGGGAGAAGGGCATAAGGTAAGAAGATCTAAACCAGACTCGTGGAGGTGGAGCAGGTAATGTGATGGACCTACTCCGGTGTACTTCCACGTACCGTCTCCGCAAACGTGTTGCTGTCTACCATCTCAATACCCGGCACTAGAAGTGCGGTGAACATTGAGTGCGGTGAACATTGAGAGTCAGATATCATTGGCTGACGGCCCCAATACATCAGTGAGTTCTTCAAAAATCAGAAAGTACTCCTCCTGCACCAGAAGCGTGATTGAAAGAGCAAACCCCAGACTGACAAACTAACCCTACGAAAAGGAGCACGTTGCTTAACCTACAGGGAACAGGAAGTTATGAGCAAATTCTCTTCACCTGAAGGACACACAACTCGGCAGGCATGCCTCTCCCCCTACCCCTTGCTGAGAGCCTACAAGCTGTCCATACCTCGAGTAAGGCCGAGTGCTACAGACGAGGCATGAAGCAGAAATTATGACCAGAGTATTCCCATGCCAATCAGGGCAGAAGGATGTCATGCCCTCCCCGCACCAGCAGCCTACAAGCTTCCACTATATAGTCAGGATGCTGCCGAGCTCGGCAGTCATTCTTACGCATCCTCTCTCACACATCCAGCACTGACTCAGTGCTGTGACCTCCGGAGAACTTGAAAACTTCAAGTACGCACCCGCGGCTACTTACTACGTCTCGACAACCAACGAACACTGACATACACATTCAACTTCACTTTGTCTCCTATAGACACCTTTTATTTAGCAGTTTAACTTTAACTAATTTGTGTTATTCTAGAACCAGCTATTCCCCTTTCTAACATTGAACAAGGTTGCCTACACCTGGATCCGCAGTTACCTTCATCCCTCCACGTTTTGATAGCAGGTAGCACAGGTCGCAGGTTTATTGAACATTCAATAAACACTCATTGTTCTCTAGCTTTCTGTTTTTCATTTCCAGGGTATTTGTTTGTATTAATGATTGGAGACAGAATACGCCGTGCACTGCCGACAGGAACAGGGAAGGTTGTTTAAACCTAGCTAGCCTGACTGTGCAACCCTTCAGGTGTTTGCAAGTCAGAAGACATACATATTAGATGGCTACCTGTTTCTTCCCTGTCGCACATTAGCACCAAGTCAGTGCTTGTGGGGGAGAAACAGCGAGGCCACACCACTAGAAACACCTTTTATCAGTCCACATAATGCGGGGGCTCAGTGGGGACTTATCGAGCTCGTGCTGGCAAGTCACTATTGGGTTACACTGTCAAACCATCCTAAGTGCATCACGTATACTGTCGAACTGTTTGCCTCACGAGAAGAGGAGTGGGTGGTAGAAAACGCAGCGAACAATTCCTGGCTCACTATGCTCTCAAACCGTGGATCACACTACCACGTCCTACGCAGGAGAGCCAGGTGGAACAGGACCACGCTGCCGAACTTAGCCGTCAGGCAGTTATGCCTTCTCCAATTCTGGTAATTGACTTCCCACCTTGTATCTGCATACATCCTACGTGTCGCCCTGTGGTAAAAGGTTTTCTGACCGGTACCGAAGTGCGACTAGGCTGGAACAACCTCAACTTTTGGACCAACGAAGCACATCTGTGGAATCTCCGGTCCGGCCTAGACCGAATTTGCCGCGTCTGTGAAACCTCTCCTACTACAATGCCCAAGAAGGAGTGAGTAAGTTCCAACCAACACCCCTTGCCTCATGCTGACTATCTAAACCAAACTATCCCATTTTTGGTCTAGCGGACTAAATCCTCGACGAACGTTCTAAGTCAGTCTAATCGGGCACGCGTCACTAGTGTCGGGCCTCTATCTTTCTATACACCTTGGTTTGTGTGTATTTTACTGGTGTGTTGAGCAGTTTGAATACATTTCCCGGTCACCTACTGTCCATCTGATGGGAGTGATGTCTACAGGAATAGGTTCTATGGCTATGGGAAGATACTCTTAAATGGAATAAAACTTTTTTTATTTCAGTAAGGAATAAACTAGGTGGTGTTGCACTACCTCCTATCAACTAGAGCTTAACGGAAGCTTACTATGCTTGACAGGTTAAGGTGACCTGCTCCTAGGCTAACGGGGGAAGGTAGACAAAGTGCTATGAAAATAACTAACTTTGACTACGCTATGGTGTTTGCCCTGAGGGAACCGGAAGTGTTTAAGTGTGCAATGACTTAACAACGGGATCTTCGTCACCAGGGTATGGTGAAGACCAGGGAGCTGATGGTTCCTTCGGCACCAGGAGTGCAGTGAAGGAACAGAGCAGACTCTCATTCCAAGGGCTGGCTCCCAGTATTTATACTCTTCCTGGCTCGCCCTGGTCTGTTGTGGAGGGGGTGTGGCGCTTGATCCTCTGGACGTGTGATATCATCGGCTGGCTGTGGATCCAGGTGCTGCAAGTCTCGGCAAATCATACTAGTAGAACCATTCTGCAGCGCACTATAGTAAAAGGTGACCTTGATGCGTAGTCTCTGTGGCTAAGCCAGTGAACAGTACAATTCTTCGGGTGGCAGCATACGTATTTTACCATGGGTAGGCAGTACAAGTTATGATGTCTTGTAGAGTGTGGAACCAATCAAACTCTGTTGAAGTGTGCGGCTGAGTGTTTCGCACTGATGAGTAGAAGTCTGTTTAATATTAGTAGGAAAGACATGCATCAGGTGTGTGTTAACTTTACTGTCCCATTAAATTCTCTCAGAGTTAATTCAGAATGTAAATGTACAAATTCCAAATTATACAATACAAGCTTTCAGATATTATAAAAATTTTACGAGGGCATACTATACTGTACACATCAAACAAACAGGACATTAGATGTGGAAATTGACAGTTTTGTCACTTTAATCTGTATAGTTTATGCACTTTGAAAGTATTTATAATTTCTTTTGTTCCGTTTTTTGTTTTATTTATTTAATGACTTATCACCTGTGTGTAAAGTGGCCTTCTTAACCAAATTTCAAGTTGCATGCACTAAATTTTGCTCTTTCACTCTTGTCCACATTGTGTGTTCATAATATCCTAATTTTGTATGTTATGCCAGCATTTTGTGTTTGGAGGAAAGTGAACCAATGCATGGATCTAAATTTTTTAGACACCACTCACAAAATTCATACTGTGCCGTAACTGAATAGTCATTCTATTTTTTGTATGCTGTGTGTATTTTTTTTATCAGCTATTGTTTTTGGTGAAAGTGTTAACTATGAAATAGTTTGCCTCTTCTCATTTACATATATTATTGTCTATCCATTTCCTCCATTCTGTAATATTAATACTTTTATTCTTTATCCATCTTATTTAAATTTGCTGCCATCTTCAGACAATGTAGGTATTCTTTCACATTGTGCTTTACAACACACGTTTTAAAATATAAATTTACTTAGGTGAGTAGTGGATGGATGGAAAATAATATCTCCTGAAAATTGTAAATAAAATTATAATTTGTTTTTTACCAAGATAACAGTTGCTAACTTCTAAAAAAAAATTAGAAACATAATTTTTACAAAATTTTAAAAATGAAGAAATATCTTCAGTATTGATCAAAGAAGCATGTTTACAAACAAAAAAAGCTTCTGATGTGGTGGTATTCGTGATGTGACTTGTGCTGTTTTTGTGCTCAGGCACATGTTAGCAGCTTGTTTGCAATGAGGGGGCAGTAGTGTCGCAACATAGCACGAATGGAGGATGAGCACAACTGCGTGTCCTAAACATTTTTGGTCCTCCGAGCCGGATTATTTACAGGAGATACAGTTTTGTTTACGGAAATGTACGCTAAAAGTGTAATATACACCTTTTAATGGTTCTGTGATGGCAAACGGGAAAGTTTCTGCAGTTATTGTCGGGTTTTGTTTACGGCACGTCGTGCCTTAACTCAATGTCTATAAACGCGCTGCAATAACGATCTCCGCCAGTCAGAGGAATTTTTAATCCATGTTTCTCGCTCACGTACGAGCACGTGATTATTCTGCAGTTTTATACAGTGCTCTTCGTGCATTAGTGCAACTTGTTTGTTGGATATACACTTATTCAAATCTTTAAATAAAATGGTGGCTGCATTTGTAATTTTCAATTATTTACTAGCCCAGGCAGACAAGGTCAGAGAACTGTACGAAGCATCTAGGGAAGATGAATCTAAAGTGGGAGACTTTGAGTTGGTCTTCGAAGAGGTTATGTTGAAGAGATGAACTATTGGCAAATTTTTTGCTATATGCACCCAGCCACCTCAAGAAGATCCGAGTGTGTTAAGTGAGGGCAAGGAACAGTTTGCAACATACGAGACAGTTTTCCATGAACTAAAAAAGTTTTATAGTAAACTGAAGAACACTTGTGGCTACACGACCCACAGTGATTGCTCACAGAGGTTCCCGACAGCAGTGATACCACTTCTACCATTGCCGGTATTCAGTGGCAATAGAGCTGAGTGGATAGGCTTCGCAAAGTTATTCAATTCAATTGTTGATCAAGCCTTACCCAAGTCCAGAAAATTCATTACTTGTTGGGTTGTTTACAAGGGGAGGCCAGAGAATTTGTACACAATATACCGGTTACCGAGAGCAATTACTCAGAAATTTGGAAAGTATTAGAGAAGGTGTTCAAAATTTTGATACTCGCAGCAACACTTCATGTCCAGAAGATCTTGCATCTACAAAAGGTTGACAGTAAGAAAGAAGGTGGGTTAACCAAGTTTGTTACGGTAGTGGAAGAAAATTTGAGTGCATTGGAGGCTCAGAAATTTCCAGTGGCTCAGTGGGATTTCCTGCTGCTAAATATATTGCTCAAGAAGATGGATGCACCACTCAGGCAGGCATTTGAACTCTCCCACAAAGAGGATGTGCCATCGTATTCCAAGCTACTCAAGTTTTTGGAACGGAAGGCTAGAACTGTGGAGCATGTTCAGCTTGCTGCCAACGATCAACCTCCTGCTCGCTACACCTGTAAGAGTCCACCCTCTCAGAGGAAATTTTCCTCCTGGAACAAATTTTGGTGAATGAGCCATGGAAACAAAGCCAGTCAGCAGAATCAAAGACAACTCTTGTTTCAGTTCGGGACAATACAGATAAGTAGATATTGTGCCCAATTTGTGGTGCAGCTCATGCCCTACACTGATGCCAGACATTTCTTTCAAAGCCGACAGATGAGAAAGGGGAGTGCGTGCTAACCCACAAGTTATGCTTTAACTGCCTGCGAACAGGACATGCAGCTGTAAATTGCTATTCAAAGTTTCGCTGTCTGCAATGCCAACGTACACATCACACCTTGATTCACTTGTCACGTGATACAAGTTCTGATGAGACAGATCAAGATGCTACAGACCCTTCTGGTCAAGAGGAAGGTAATAGTAGCACTGTCGCAATGTGTTCATCATGTCTTTCAGAGGAGGATAGTCCTCTAACTACTGTTTTGCTTAAAGACTGCTTGCATCAATGTTAAAGACAGTAGTGGCCAATACCAGGTTGTGCATGCATTATTGTATAGTGCATCCCAGTCATCATTCATAACTGAAGGGTGTGTGAAACGCTTGGTACTTAAACGACATCAGGCAGGGGTGAACATTTCTCGCATAGGGCATACTAGGACAGACTCGAGAGGGGCTGTAGTATGTGAGATTACCTCGCTTCACATGCGAGAGTTGCATCTTACTACTTGAGCATTGATTCTCAATAACATTACTGGTAACTTGTCTTCAGCGGAAATTGATGCACAAAATCTTGTATATCTTAAATATATTCCCTTAGCCGATCCTGAATTTGCTTGACCTGGTTGCATTGACATGTTGCTGGCAGCAGATGTAGTAGCTGATGTGATGACTGGCCGCAAGATCTAAGGAAAACCACATGCATTTCATACAGCATTTGGTTGGGTAGTTGCTGGTAATGCTCCATGTGCAAGTAAAGGTGAGTCAGTTTCCTTATTTGTACGAGTGGATGCATCGATTGATGTGGCCCTTCAGAAGTTTTGGGAGGTAGAAGAAGTTCCATCAGTGAAGTTTGTCAAGAGAGGCCCAACAGTGTGAAAATCACTTCTTAAGTACCCAGAAACGTGGTGAAGATTAGATTTGTCCTGAGACTTCCATTCAGATTATCCACGTGTAATTTGGGTAACTCATCTTCAAAAGCAGTGCGTAAACTTGGTGGACTAGAACGTTGACTTGCAAAGATGCCAGAGCTGAAGCAGCACTACCTAGACTTCATGGAGGAGTATGAAAACTTGGGTCACATGACACGTTTTGGACAGTTAACACCCACTCATGATGGCTATCAAGTATCCCTTACTACAAGTGATTTTGCTCAGCCAGCATACTTTATTCCTCACCAAGCAGTAGTCAAGGAGGAAAGTGTTTCCACAAAAGTGAGGGTGGTTTTCGATGCATCCTGCAAGATCATAAATAGACAATCACTGAATGATCTACTTTCTGGGCCAAAATTACAGAATGATATTTTTTATATAGTTTTGAGCTTCCGAACATTTCCAGTTGCTGTGACTGCGGGTTGTTTGCAAGATGTTTAGACAAATAGTTGTTGATCCCATTGATAGGAAGTACCAGTGTATTCTTTGGAGGAATTCAGTGGACAACCCAGTTAGCATGTACGAGTTGAACACATGTGCAGAGCTGTATCAATAGCAATACCTGGAAGCCACAGAGAACAGACGGCGATGCTCCACAGCAACCGAGGCTGTCAACTGAGCCATTTACGACAGTAGCGATTGACATCATGGGCCCGTACCCACACACCAAAACTGGCAAAAGGTTTCTCATTGTCGCCACAGATTTGTTTACCCGTTGGACCGAGGCATTTCCCAACAACAGTGTTTGTGCGAACACGGTCGCATAGGTAATGGCAAAACGAGTTCTTTCCGAGGTGGGGACATCCCGAGTATTTGCTAACCGATAATAGCACGCAATTTGTAGGGCGAAAGTGGAAAGAATACTGTACCAGGTGGGGAACAGACCACCATACCACCTCAGCCTACCATCCCAGGACGAACCCAACCGAACGACGTAACTAAGGTGTCAAAATTCAGTTACGCGTCCGGTTAGGAGAAGACCATACCAGGTGGGCAGAATTTATTCTGGAGGTAATGTTTTGCCTAAGAAACAGATTAAATGCGGCAACCGGGAAGACACTCGCAGAGATAGTACAAGGTCGTGAACTCCGTTCCTCCTGGAGCATCCCACAAAAACCCACCAATACAACCTGAGCAAGTTGTAGAACACCAGGCACAAATCCACGAGGAAGCGCGAGCCAATCAAGTAAGTTATTGCAATGTATGAGTACCAGAGAGCAAGAGGCTGCCACCCGAACTCGTACCCGGAATGTATGTTTACACGAGGGAGAACCCACTATCGGCCAGGATTAAAAAGTACTGTGCTGGGCTGGCACCTAGATGGGCCGGGTCAGAGTGGTAGAGAAGATGGGGAATTCCATGTATTTAGTGAAGTTGGGACCAAGACATGTCATGAAAGGGCACCGTGACGAGCTGCGTATAGTCCAACCACCTGTAGGGAAGAGAGGCAAGGAGACAGTTACACCCAGCACCTTGGCGAGCGTGGTGCAGTATACCAGGGAGTACACAGGGAAATGTCAACACGTGCACCACTCAACAAAAACACAAAGCATGGGAAATGAAATGTCATTTAGGGGTTTTGTACCAACAGAACACTCCACGCCTAGTAGTGGGGAAGTAGGCGAAGCAAGTGGTAGTGAAACATCATTTCTGGGTTCTTCTGTTAATGCCAACCATAACACAACAGATCAGAGTAATTTCAAGGGATTTCCGTATGTACACGAAGACAGTGGTAACAAAAGTGCACACGTAAATGTAATCACAACCAGTGCCAGTGAAGTAAGTTTTAAGGGGTTTCCCCAAGGCGCAGCTGAATTTGGTTGTAACAATAGTGAAAACGTTAATTTTGAAACCACAAGTGAAGGCAGGACACCTTTCAGAGGCTTTTCAGCTCTCGCAGAGGAGAGTCTAGTAGGGCAAGAGAGTTTTAAAGGGTTTGGGGAGCTTAGTAGGGCAGTGAGTGTGACAAGTGTCAACAAACCACAATGCAGCACTTGCAAGAGGCGAGGCGAGGCTCCACCACGTACCCACAACGTTGTTCCTGCCTACACCCCCACACCCTGCAAACGCCGCAGAAACAGAAGACCTCCAAGGCCATGTTTTCTATTCCCTCGATAGGTGGTCCCGGTTCACAGCCGGGCAGAGCCCGCCAGAGTAATGTTGAGTTGCTAGCACCATCTTGGCCTTCGAGGGAGGGGTTGTTTGATGCCAGCTAACAGCCAGTGGTGCTAGAGCCCATGACGACACTCACCACGCACATGTCACATGTACATGCAGGTGGGCAAAGAGGTTCAAATCTGAACTTTCCTAACTGAATATTATTTTTGCAGTGTAAAATGTGTCTTAATTTATTTTCAGGGTTTGAAATGTCTTGAAATGAGATTAAGAACAGTAATATTTCGGCGTGAACGCAGTCATAAAGATACTAAAATAATACAGAAAATTAACAAGAAAATTCTAAAATGTAAAACAATATTTAAATTATTTCTGTCACTATTTTCAATATATAAAAGTTTTACTCGACATGCATAGCACTTCTGCTTATGTGAACCCCGTAGGCAGCACTGGTAGGTCCGTGCGACGCTTGCCTCTGGGCAGTCTGTCTAGGAGAGCTGGCGAGGTAAGAGGCTGTCATGTATGCACTACAACTTTAGAGCACTGATGTAGATTTCAATAGCATTTTTAGTATACTGGTTAACCTTTGCTTGTGTACGTTTTGCCAGGCATTTCCCCAGCATTATGCTTCCGCTTAACTAATTTATTTCGTCCTTGTGGCATTTTTCAACTTAATAGAGGAGTAGGAGGAGGAAGATGTCTGATAGGTCATGTGACCCGCCAAACTTTAATCAGGTGCCATCCGCTTCTGCTAAAGGTGCTCCATCGTAATTTCAGGGGCTTTGTTTTCATGTATGTAATTTTTTATGGCCATATCACGTACAACCACGTGGTTAACTGCCGGTAAGTCTATATACGTGCCATCCTTGTGCTTTGAGAGCTTATTTGTGTAATATCATGTGTGCAATAATTGATTCCAGGGTTCTATGTATTATCATTCAGTGTTCCATGTAATTTTCACGTAAATTGATGCTTTTGTGTTTGACCATGCCGTCACTTCAATGTTTGCTTTTGCCGCCATCAGGCCTGCTACAAGCCTGTAACTTATTTAATCGTAAAGAGGACAATTTTCTCAACAAGAATATAAATTTGTCAGAGTTCAATTTGCCATTTCCACGAAGAAATATTGCAATTCCACCTTCACCACGTGGTCCGCTACGAACTTTATCCAGCGGCATCCGCGCCATCTAAACTTGTTTTCACGCATGTGCGTGTTTATTGTGAATACTCATCTCATACCCCATCATCTTCTAAGGGTATTTATGTCATTTTGTATTTGTATACGGTGATATTACTTCCGTCCTAGCCGGCTACGTTTATAGGGCGACACCACACTACCTACATGCTGGAGAGTTAGCCCCAAAGAGTTTGCGTTAGTGATGCCAAGTAATCTCGCGTGTGCATCAGTTGGTTCATTGTGTAATTCACCATGTCCTGCCTTCAGGGAAAAATCGTCAGTCTACTCTAGCTGCTGTTTACTCTCTTTCCTTGTGAAGATTGTGTTTTCATACACCATGGTGAGATCATTTATCTAGGCATGTGCTAGAGTAATAATTGTGAGCTGAGGAGCACCCAAGCGGAGTGAGCTAGACACGACCGAGTTGCATCATTAAATTAAATGGCACGTGATTTGTACACACAGTATAAATAAAACAAGTCTCACAGTGACTCATTCTTTTATTTTGTAGTGACAGTGTCCTTGCCACCTGTGTTTTTCAAGGGTTAAAAATAATACTTAGTATTGAAGTTTAGTATTGCAAACATGTATCGTAAGTACGCTCTTGTGAGATGGACACACAGAACCCACAGCATCCCTGAGAACCCTGAGTCTCAACAGTGCGGTGATTGGGAAGCACCGCTGGCGCCCATATCATCAGTAAGTAATTTGTGTCATTGTTCGTCTTGTGTCTCACCTGATGGCGTCAGCATTCTGAAAGAGAAATTCCCCTGCCTTAATTACCTTAGACTCCAGCCGGTTTTTGCGTATAAATCTGTGTAATGTTGTGTAGCACTTTGCAACTTAAAGTTTGGAAATTAAGGCTTGGAAGTGGAAAATGAAATGGTAGGTCTAGAAAATGTGGTAAATGGTGCCGAAGGACAGCCAAACGATGATGATGATGATGGTATTGATGTGCTGGGACAAGAAACATTGAACTATTTTTACAGGCGCTATGAAAACTAAGAATACAATTTTTATTCAATATTTTAATACGTATAAATCCTTTTTTTTTTTTTGTCTATGTTATAAGGCACAGAAAATTTTTTCCTTGCCTTTGCATTCTGCTTAACATATTACCATTGTAACTACTGTACAACAAATCGCTAGAAACTAAATTTTGTAAAAAATGTTTTATGAACTAAAAATATTAGTAAAAATTTAAATAGACTTGGATACATATCAATAGAGTTCCTTGATACTCCCCTCTGTGTTATTATTTATAATGATTTGCCTGTTTATGGTGAAGCCTTTATCTACATAAACAACTTGTTCAATACTTTCGTTGGCAGTAGTTGGTTCAGTGCATTCAATATGGTTGGTTAAATGTGAATGTTTGATTCCAAGAGAATTTTCTCGGTCCCAAACTTCTATTTCCAGTCTTCGGACTTCCAGTTTAAGTTTTTTTTCTTTAAAAGCTCTTGCTGTTTCGTTATATATCCAATGCCTGGACAATTACACATTTCTGTGTTTCTGTGGAAAAATAAATAATGCATTAACTTTGTCATGTGTAAACTGCGTGTTGGAAAACATGAAACAAGGAAGATAAATATGTAACTATGGTGGTTGTAAAGCGTAAAACCGTAAGAACAAGTTTTAACCATATTTGTTACGAATAAGAAATAAAAACTGGGCAAGACTAATTTTTGTTTTTATTTGATTTTATTTGCATTTAGTTAAAAAGTATTCATAAAATTATAGCTCAGCAACAAACTAAGAGCCCAATAATTTATAATGGATTAATTACACTTGTTTAGTAATACAACTTGTAGGCCTACTGACAAATAAAATCTGCCCTATATACATTTTTTTTTACCTGTTCTTGAATAATTTGATGTAGACACTGGTGGGTTCTCTGCATCATTGTTGCTCATGTTCTACACCCACTTCATCTGCTGAGTTATCAGTAATTGAGGCATTTAGGTTTACAACTACTTCTCAACAGTCTTCATGTTGACACAGCCCCATGGAATCAGACATACCAAAGCCTTTAATGACTAGGGGGTCTTTGCCAATGATTATGATAAGCTGGGCGATTTCGTCCAGCTTTTTATGTGGGGCCACCCTTTGCTTGTCAAGCTTTGCCTATAAGTTATAAGAGAGTCACGTTTATGAATAGTCAGGAAAATATGAAACTGTAAGAAAAGATCTTCCACATAATTTATTTTGTTCTAAATTCCCTGCATGTGAGGTTAAATCCAACGATAAATTGATAGATCACAGGAATGGCTAATGTTAAGCGTCAGAAGTTCTAACAGTTTACAAGGAAACAGAGCGAGTGTGAATTGTTTTTGCAAAGCTAATAATAAAACAAAGATGTAGTCGTTTTTATTATTGCATCTGTAAGTTAATTTAACGATTATAAAGCAAATCTCATTTTATTTTTGTTATTTATTTTCCTTATAAATTTAAACACTGTTAAGGGTAACCATTTGTTGATCGGTACTGTAACCTCAAAATATAAACTTTCTGGCATAGGCCTACACAAACACAGGCCTAGATTTTAACATTCCACATTGTAATCAAATTAATTTTTAACATACCATGGTTCTTCCTCTCAGATTCTGCCATATTGTGTCTCCGACATGGGTTGTATCTCTATTGCTGGAGATCAGTCCTATGGATACTGCATAATCTCGTACCTCGCTCCAAGCTATTTTGCGCGTCTCTTTGGTTATATTTGGACCAAATTGCTCAAATAAGTTTGCTTTATTCTCCAAAATGAAACTTAACAACAAGTTTATGTTCTTTATATTTTTTCTTCCCTTTTAGACATGTTGAGTCGGAAGAAACTACTAGCAAGTTACCACTATACAAATGAACAAATGAGCATACACATAACCTCGTCACGGATTCGTGATCATGAACTCGTCAAACACATTGCTCTGTAATACAGGTGCTATTTTACAAGTAGTTTTAGGAGTGTAAAATAATATTTTTGAAACAGACTTTTACAGGGTTCTAATTTTTATTTTACAACTCCTGTAATACACGTCCTGTATTATAAGTCTTATGTAATAGGACCTGACCTCTGGTGGCCTTATGAATCCGTCCACATATATCCTCGGCCCAGTAGACTTCTTGCTTGCCTACGATACGGTATGGTTCATCCCATTCGTCAGCAAAGCCAGTGATGAATTGATTGCTGGCTTTGCTGAGTGGGTACAGATGTGCTTATCCCAATGCTTATGATATTTGCCCACACTGATACGGAAGCACTTCTTAATCTCCTGGTTCCTCTGTTCAGTGGGGTTGACTTGTGGATGGTGGTTTTGCAGTGGGAGAAGGAACCGGGTATGCTTTGCCGCTGCAGCATGTGACACAGTTGCTAACGTACAGCTGAACATTGCTCCTTATTCCGTCCCAATTATAACAGGTTTTAATGTCCAATAGGGTTTCCCTCATACCCGGGTGACCAGCTTGGGGATGGTCATGATGGTGTCTGCATATATCCGCTCGTAGCTGCGGTGGAACCCAGATCTTCCATGCTGTATTGGGTTGTCCACTGCTTGTCCATACGACATCATCCCGTAATGTGTATCATTGGGGCTGTTCCTGTAGTAGGCCTCGGATATCTGAGTACGCGTAGGATATCGGGATCTTCCTGTTGGCTTAGAGTAATTTGTTGACCCTTGATATGTAGTTGAAGGAGCTGGATTTGCTTTTCTGGACTTATTTCGTTCTGAGAGGGAAGGGGGACATTTTATCCTCCTCCTCTTCCTCCTCCTCAGCTTTCTCCTCCAACATCAGGGAACGAGTAAGGCCGTCTGGCAGGTCGTTTAACTTCCCTGAGCAATGTTAGACCTTTAAGTCGAACTCAGTGAGGAACATTTATCACCGGCCGAGCTTGGCCTTCGAATTCCGGGACTCGTGTAGTCATTGGAGGGCTTTAGAGTCTGTTCGCAGAATTAAGTGTTGCCCTTCGAGATAATACCAATATTTCTTCACGGCCCAGAGAACGGCCAGACACTACTCCTCGTTAATGTGGTAGCGTTGCTCTCTCTCATTTAAGCAGGTTGATGCATAATGCTATCGCATGGGGTTGTCCTCCCTTGCTGGTATAATACTGTGCCCAGGCCATTCTGACATGCGTCCTTTTGCAGTATTAAGGGTTTGTCTCCTTGTGGCCGATGGAGTTGGTGGATAATCTTGAAGCTGTTCTTCAAGTCAGAAAACGCTCGTTCCGGGCCCCATCGCCAACAGGTGTCTTTCTCGAGAAGTGAGTACAGTGGAGCCATGTATTCCACTATGTTTGGAACAAAGTCTCATAGCCAATTACACAGACCCAAGTACCGTCATAGTTGCCGCTTATTTGAAGGTTCTTCCACTTCTTTGATTGCTCGTATTGAACTGTGTTGCAGGAAATTCCCTTCGGGTGATATGACGTGTTACAGATAATCAATTGATGTATTGCCTAAGAAAATTTAATAGTTTGCAAGTCATCCCATGTAATTCTAGCCTTTCCAATACTTGTTGCAGATGGCCTAGATGCACCTCCCACCTGTTGGAGTATATTATTACATTGTCGAGATAAGCAACACAGAACTCACAGTGTAACTTGTTGATTCTTC
Organism: Dryococelus australis; assembly: GCA_029891345.1. Lineage (NCBI taxonomy): Eukaryota > Metazoa > Arthropoda > Insecta > Phasmatodea > Phasmatidae > Dryococelus > Dryococelus australis. The sequence continues at coordinate 76,331,936 of CM056996.1, forward strand.
CAATGACATTAATCGTTGGAACGTTGCGAGGGCGTTTTTCATGCTGAAAGGCATGACTTGAAATTGAAGAGTTTTGCCCTCGGGTGTCGTAAAAGCAGTATACTTTTGACTGTCTGGGGGATGGCAATCTGCCAGTATTCAGACCATGTCGAGAGTACTGAATATTTTGGCCTTGCCAATATCTCTTAGGGTATGAGACAAGTTTATAGCTGGGGGAGCAATCGGGTGGGTGACTTCATTTAGCGATTTGTAATTAGTGCAAAATCACATTTTGCCATCCTATTTAGGTACCAGTAAAACGTGCCAGTTATATGGAGGATCTGCGTCACGGCGGTGGGCTGACACACTGTATTGCCGGTTGTAGATTGGTACATCAGTGGTAGGCCATATTTCGTGTTGTATGCACCGTGTTTGTCTTAATAGCCCTCCTTGTCTGAAGGTGCAGGCGTGCTCATCTGGTATGGCTTTTAATTGGCGGAACTCTGGTTCTTCGAGTTCATGATTAATGCTTGTTGGGTCGATGTGCATTGGTTGAATGTCTGGGTTTTGATCCCAATTTACAGTAATACGGTTGGTTTTTCCCAAGTAAGCCCTATGTTGTCCGTGATCGAGAATACATTGATGGTTGATAAGCCAAGAACATCCCAGTATTACGGATTCGGACATGGTTGGTGAAACAATACATTTGGTTGGGGTTTCAATGTTTTGAATTTTTATAGTCCGTGTAATTCTGCTGGTTACTTCAAGGGTAGCATCGGGTTGCGCCAATCTTACCACTGTTTATGGTCTGAGTTTGGCGAGCTGGTTTGTTGTTAGCAAGTTTCATCTAATGAAATTCCCGGTAGCCGCAGAGTCAAGTAAGGTTAGTACTCTGTCGTCGTTCACCTCCACCTCTATGTCTGGGGCTATGGGAAATGGTGCTTCCTTACTTAATCCCTGAAGGATGGGCTATTGTAAACTGGGGGTTGGTGGCCCGCTCCTTACCCCAGTGTTGGCGTTTTCCGGCTTAGTTTTGGGAGTTGGTTTTCCAGCTGGTCGATGTGGGTTGTTCGTCGGCGTGGTGCCAATGCGGTTTGATGGAACAACAGCTCCTCTTCCGGCTTCTGCAGACGGTCCTTGTTCCAACGATTCTCCGGGCAGAACCAGCATTTTGGTACGAAGGCCATGTGAGGGGTTGTGGTGGGTACACCTTTAGGAGCCGCAACAGGTGGCGTTCATATCACGGGTGTCTTAGTGGTGACTTGTTTTTCGAGGCTCGCCTGGGCAGCAAAGTTTTGCTCGGCTTCTCAAGCTCGATCAACTTATTCATCCAAGCTCGTGGGTCTTGCTGCCAGTAGTACGTTCCAAATATTTGGTAATAACATTCGGTCAATTGAGCGAACGGCGGTAGTTTAATTGACTCCTGGGAATACCCATCGAAACATTTTTTCTTTTCTTTGTATGAAGATTTCTGCTTCCTCATAAAGTATCTGGGTTTGGCTATAAAACTGTGTGGTTAGTCTAGCCAACACCTCCCGGGCATAGAGACGCATTCGTCAAGCCACCCTATACATAGGTGGTGATAGGGCTCCCTGCTTGTTGTGCACCTGATGCGGTTTATGGCCCACCCAGGACACACAACTTTGTTACAAAAACTCATTGGCTGTTGGCGGCACTCTTTACAGTGGTATCCTAACCAGTCTGTAACTCTGGTATCTTCGGGCCAGCCTATGTAGGCATAGTGGAAAAGTTTTGTCCAGTAAGTGCATTCTACCCTTAGTGTCCCATAGCCTGGGCAGTCGGCATGGCTACACTGTATATTAAATATGTCGGGTTCGGTGTCCGAGTTCTCGCCGGCGACGGCATGGACCTCGGCATCTTACATGGTTGTGGTTGAGGGCGCCATGGGGTGTTTCAAGGACTCCCTGAAGTCTGCTTGTCCGATTGTGTTTACCCTTAGCTCTCGGGGTATGGTTGGTGTAATTCATGCCTTTCACTGCGCAAAGCTAGTCGTCTGAGAGCCCATGTTGGGCGCTAGAAAATCTCTTGACGCATGTCTGATTAGACTGATTGGACACGTTAGTCAAGGAGTTTATCCGCTAGACCAAAAGCGGTTTAAGTAGCTGGAATGAGACGAGGGATGTTGGCTAGTTATTATACACTCTTACTTCTAGTTGTATATTCTAGGTAGATATATCCATAGGCAGGACGAATTATGTCGATGCCAGAATGGATGTTCCACAGACGAGATTCTTTAGACCAGAAGATGTGATTTTCCCAGACCAGACACACTTCAGTAACCGTCAGAAGTCCGGTGACAATCTGATGACTCTTGGTGTGGACACACGGTGGAAAGTTAATGAACACATCCGGAGCAGACTCAACTGCTCGTCATCCGAGTTCGGTGGCAAGGTCCTGTTCCACGCGTCTATCCTGCGTAGGATGGGTTATGCTATCCTCAGCCTGTGAGTAGGGTGAGCCAGGTGATGCTTCTTGCATTTTATGCCACTCCTCCTCTTGTGAGGCATAGGGTAAGAGCTCTATAGTTCACGCAGCGCACTGAGACAGAAATACCAACAGTGTAAATCAATAGTGTCTTGCTGGCTTGAGCTCGATAAGAGTCCCCACTGATCCCCCACCGTAGGCAGGCTGATTAGTGATGTGGAACTGTGTTGACCGCCAAGCCTCTACTGGTTGTGCATTCGCACTATGATGCCCGGCAACACTGCAGGCCACATTCACAGGGCGCTATCCAGAGCGGATGGTGAGAAGCAACCTGAGTCTGTTGCACCATCGTGGTGTAAAGGTGTTGCTAGTGGTTGTGGCATCACTGTTTCTTCCCCACGAGCACTGACAGTATTGATGTGTAGCTGGGAAGAAACAAGTAGCCGCCTAATATGTATGTCTTAATTCGATTTAGTAAAATTCCCGGTTTCCGTCGATAGTGCATTGCGTACTCTACCTTCAACCGTGGATAATAATAAATAAATACCCTGGAAATAAAAACAGAAAGGTAGAGAGCAACGTGTTTTTATTGAGAGCTCAATAAACATGTGACCTGTGCTACCTCCTACCAAGTCGAGGATAGATGAAGGTAACTGCATGGTTCCAGGTGTAGGTGACCTGATTCTAAGTAAAAGGGAAATACTGCTTTTAGACGAAAAATAAAGAGTTAAAGTTCACCAGTCTCCAGACCACGTTAGAATATTTTGTACACTGACATTGTCTGGGTGCTGGTGAAGGGCGAAGTCGCCAGATTTCAGAAAAATCTGACTCATGATTGCTAAGTTCAAAAAGAGATTTAAAAGTTCCGGAAGGCACCAGCTCATCTATCCACAGGTGAGCACATGGACTCCTATTTGCAGCGCGGCAGCAGGTCGACAGCCACATGACTGTCCCCTTACAAGCTCACGTTTAAGCAAAAATAAGTTAAGTTCAAACATTAAGCGGTTCAGTACACTCAAACACATGGTTGCCTGGAGTTGGCCAGGTCCCGAAGTTACTAGCGTACAAATAATAACACAGACTGTAGGGTCACAAATGACTATATTAGCACAGAGAAGGTGCACTTATGCATAGTACAGCTTCCCTAGCCTTAAGTGAGCCTGCCATAGGCCGAAGCTGCAAAAATGTGGTTAAGTACGTGGTAACATTACGGTAAAGAAATTTCTGGGGCTGCGAGTCTGACTGAGATGAGGATACGCACGTGTTAGGAGCAAACAATTAAAAGGTTCTGGTACACTAAAGATGTACTATTGCAGCTAATATGATGAGATAAAGTAGTTGAAGTGTCTCGAGATGCAGCACGTGTGTATCCCCTAGGCCCGGTAAGAACAGACTGAATGAAGATGGTTGCTAAGACATCCGGCTACCTCACCTGTCATCTGCCGTCAACGTCGAGAGAGAAATTAAGTAAAAATACATTTGACAAAATGTACATAGGAAAACACTGAAAAATACGTAAATAGCACTAGAGGAATTCATACAATAATTCAGAGTTCTTTCATGTAAATTCAATCTGAAGAGAGAATTGGAAAAACAAGCAGTAATGGACAGCAAAGCACATAGAAATTATTAAAAAGAATTAACATAACATTTATACTGACACTCAAAAACATGATATTAAATTATGGAAATAATTTATTACAAAGAAAAAGGATTTTAGTTTCGGACAAGTGGCATGGCGGACGTCGGAACCGCCAGTATCTTTTATGTGATACTGATAATTTATTACATTTCAAGAAAATAATAAAATATGCCCTTTAAAAATAAACAAACCCTGACAGCACTTGACAACTACGCAAATAATTATGAGTGTCAACAGCTCGTGTTCACTATCAAAATGAAACCATGGAACTGGAGCGTGTGGGTGGGAAGAAGGGGGAAGATTTCATAGTCCTATTTTTGGACAAAATACAAAAGTTGTATTGTTACAAATTTATAGTTACATAATTGTTTATAATCAATGGGTTCACATACAGATATGGAACCACCTAATGCTATAAACGTATTTCATGTTCAAGGAGGATCACATATTCCTTGAATTAAAATAGAATAAAACTTGTAGTTTTATTTTCAAATTTTATTTTCATTTCGGTGAAGGATATGTCCTGATATCACCCCCTCCCCCTCCCCAGTCATTCCGGCTATGCCCCTCTTTTTAAATGTGTATCTGTAATGAGCATAATGATCAATCTTGTGCTCTCCGTAATTAAACCAATTTTTACAGTTATGCCAAATGAAGATGAAACTGTTACAATATTAAACTTAAGGCTTTCATGTGTACCTGTTAACATTACTTACACTATACAGCTCAAATTATCTTTTTAGAAATTAATCTATGTGATTAGCAAACAACCACTGCTAGTTGATTGTACTGTGCTGGTACTTGAGTATTATTGTTCTTAGACGAAGGTATTCTAGAAATAAACATTTTCTAACAATAAAATAAGTTATAAACAGCAGTAATGTCACATAAAAAAATTTGTTACCAGTTGGAGATTTTAACTCTTAAAGCCTACAATTGTGTGGTGCAGACCTGTGCGCCAACTCGCTGAGCTACACAAACACCCGTGTGATAAAGAATATATAGAACACAAATCCACAGTTATCGCATATTTTATAAAGTGGTGTTTATTCTTTTATGACCATGTGAGTAATATGCAACATTTCCTGTTACTTATGCATACATTAAGTGAAGTGAAGAGATTTGGCAGGCTCTTAACATTTAGGTCTTGAGAGCCAGTGAGGGTGATTGAGGTGAGTATGTAGCAGTGCCGGAATGAAAGGGCAGGGGAAACGGGAGATCCCTGAGGAAACCCACCGACCAACGGCATCGTTCGGCATGATTCCCACATGCGAAAATCTGGAGTGACCCAGCTGGGGATTGTACCTGCATCACCTTGGTGGGAGGCGAGCAGGCTAACCACTCAGCCACCGTGGCCCCATGCATAAATTAAGTTTCATTTTGTACATACATATGTTTTACATAACTTGTAATCAGTTCGCAGACGGGCATATACGTCTTGAGTTAGGAACTCGGGTGTCCGCCATCTTGTCTGTCCCAGCTTGTGAGTATAGCAGACGAACACGTTCTACTGTTGCAGACTTGGGACTGGGGGGTGACAGATATGGAGTATGAGTGAGAGAGAGGGTAGATGTAATAGTGGCAACATCACCGACATTTTCCTTGTACACACTACGAAAATAGACTAGCACAACGTGGTGTTTATCATACACACCACAGATTCCTATTTGCTGGAGTGCTCAGAAAATTTAACCTGGGGAAGTCCACTCTAGGTATATCTTTACTCAATGGCGTCAGTGGCCGTCAGGAGCTGCTGGAGTGGCTACTGGAGGTAACTGAAGAGATGGAAGGCCCTATGGACGGCGGTGGTCCTCCAAAGCTGCTGGAGACATCGACGGCTACTGGTAAACCACCGTCACTGGTGCGGGATGGAGGTCTAGTGCAGGCACTCTCTTACAGACATTCTCCTAGCCTTCCCAGCGGTGGAGAAAGGGTAGCACAGTACTTGCCCTGGGCTGACACCTCCGGCCTTCACAGCAGAAGAGATGCAGCATACTTCCCTGAGGCCTGCGTGACTACTCTTTTTATACTTAAAATTCTAGCTTGTATGCCTTCAGAAGGGTAAGGGGGAAGCTATCCCCACTTCTAGGTGGTTGGAAGCTCTGATGTCATACATAAGTTCCTGGATCCCTTATCTGCTTGGTGCAAAGGTGATTACATATTTTGAACCTCCACGTGCTCCTGAAGGCTGTGGTGTGCTATTGGAATGTGTGCTGCCCTCCAGCGGCACACTGTGGAACTGGCGCAACCTTCCTGGAGGGTGTCGATGGCTCAGTAGATAGTACATGTTTCTGAGGAGGGGTTTGATGAGACAGCTTCTGGGCGAGTTTCGGTGAACAGTAAAAGCTAGGTGGAAGTGTCTGTAGTATCAAATGGGCTGTACCAAATTACCCTGTAGGCACGTGTCCCACCTCCATTACTGTTTAATTGGCGTGACTGGCCCCATAAGGAGTTAATTGCGTTCCAAGATGGGGCAAAGTCGTTTCTTGGAGTGCGCTTGCTAGAAATGCAGAATGCATCATGCGTCAATTCCCCCTGTTTCGACAAAGAACCATCTTGGAGGGTAGGAAAGTAGAATTTCTGGTTGGGTGATATGGGTCGGGCAAAGGGGACTATGCTGTTTCACTTCTGTCATTGCACCTGCTCTGTGCACCAGTAGTTTCAGAGTGAAGTGTGGGGGGCCAAGAAGTGGACGTCTGGTTAATGTCCATGCCTGGCGGGGTATCTCCATCTCTCTTGGTTCTGCACTGTTCCTTCTCGTCCATGTGTTCCCCTTGCTTCCCCTCATCTGCATCTTGAAGCAGCAGGTGGTGTGTGCGCATCAGCTGACTTGCTGGGTTGTAAGGGACTTGTAAGGGGTTGCGTGCATTTTTTTTCTTTTGAACCTGCCAGTTCACAATGTTTTGCCAAAGGCATGTTTTACTAACAATTAAAGTGACAATTTTTTTTTTAAGAATGGTTTATAATTGACAAGCTGACATGACTGACACTATAGGTATGCAAGGTGACCCCTTGTAAAAAATGGACAGGAAGAAAAGTTAACTTGTGTTTTCCATGAGCAAATTGAAGTCTAAGAAAGGCTTCATCTGAGCCTGTGTGTGGTACACTGTAAACAGACTTGGATGTCCTTTGTTAATGACTGTAGGCATTCCATTGCCTACCATTATTCTAAGCTAACTTACTAATGTGTGTGGTAGACCACAGAATACATAATTTACACTTGATACACGTTTGAAACACACACTCAGTACTTCTGAAATTTAGTATCAAGTAAACTGAAATGCTTCTATATTACTTGGTTAGTTAATTACAAGTACACACTTTATATACTTGAGGTATTGGTGGATTAAAATTTCAAGTAAGCTACAATATTAACATTACTGCTTGAGGTACCTCTGGTTTAATTGACAAGTCATAGTTACTTCACTATGTTATACAATATCTAAGAGTCTACTGGATACAAGCCACTTCTAATCATTGCACATAATACTACATAAATGAAATGTGAACTAATTGTTTATACTTGATGAAAAAAAAAGATCCTTTTTATGGCAAACTAATCCTACTGACTTTCCTACATTAATGCAATGGTCCTAAGCATACGTCCCTATAATCAGTGACAATACCTAATATACCACAGGTGCTCCTTAGAATGAAATTTGCTCTATGGATCGCCAGCTCCTGTGTTGTTACATTCTTCAATTCACAATTTAGCATACTTGGAAACCCTATTTTAACATGTATTCACAAATCTTAACAGTTACTAGTAGATTCTAAATGGATTGAACTGTATATGCATAACTTATGGCACACTGGTAGAGGTCATGGAATTTTTCTCTGGTTGCAAATCTTCCTGCAACCCATTCTGAGACAAAGTCTTATGACGACCTCAAGTTCTACGTTACAATACTTAAAATTAAGAGTAATATTTGCAGTATGAACATGAAAGGAACTCACTCTTGGTGATTGTTAAAATTCTCAATTACTGTTTCTTTGGGGCCTCGTTACGGTACACTTTTAGCAAAATTAATTTTCTAATACCCAACGAGTGTGCCATATGTTCTTACGCGAACCCAAAAATTGCCTTTAACGAGTTCAGCTTAAAAGAAAACAACTCTTGTGGTTTTAAAGCAACTATGTCGGGCCTTAATTAGGATTAATTAGGGTTAACGTGACCCTAACTCTGACTAACACACACATTACTATTTACACCCTAATCAAATGGCTTACTCTATTACCCTATGCTAATGTTTACCTTACTTGCTAACAGGAATATTCTTAAGTGACTAACATTCTATGGATTCATTACTACAATTCCCTCTTTTTATACCATTCAATAGATGTCGAATTTAGTCTTTAGGCATGAGCCCACTGATGTCGAAGGTAGATGGCATGACTCTTGCAATGTCACTGTCATTGGTGCTAGGTAACTGCAATGGGTCGACATTTTGTTTGTTTCCCACACACGTTTTAGAGGGGGGGGGGGTGTGATTTGTACAGAGTTCTTCCCCTCTCTATGCAGCAATAGGTTATTGACAGGCCAGGATTAATTTGCTGGAAAAATCTTAGTGTTTGTAGTATTACTGCATAGGGATACTCATGCAACCTGTTAGTTTGAAGCACAAAAGTTTCTTGAGTACTTATGCACTGGGTCCTTATTGGTTGTGGTGATGCTTTTGTGGCCCCTTTTTGGTGGACGACCTTTCTTCTTGGGTGGCTGATGCTTCGGTACTGGCCACCGATATCCCGGAGAATGGAGACTGCGGCTGGTACGAGCCAGCATTTCTCTTCTCCAGTCACTGAAAACTGCAACTGCTACCCTGGCGAGGACCATGATGAGGTCAGAGCACCAAGAAGCTGCTGTGGATGCCTTCCTCAGGAGGAGGCATCATTGCAACGTCTAGTGTTGGTTCAGTGATTGCGGCCCCTGCCGCATTGACGACATTCACTGGTGGTTGGCCGATCTGTGGTGGGCTGGCTGAGTATGTAGACCTGGTCGTTGAGTGCAGGTCTTCTGCTGAAAGCCTGACCTCAACATTGATCTGATTCGGTTTGATGCTCATGGGCTGTCGAGACCTGGTGTGTGCCCAGATACCTCCAGGTATCAAGGCTGATTTGACCGCAGAAGGGAGCTTCCTAAAGATGTACTAGTCTCCCTCTTTGGCTCGAAGCGTTGAGATTACATCCCCGGGAGGAGACCTGATGGTCGAAGATGAGGGTACGGCATGTACCTCCGCTTGGACGTGCATGGGAGGAGGAGCAGTCTGCGTTGGTCGGAGAGGCCAGTGACTCCGCTGATCTGTGGCAGCAGATAGAACCCCCAGTGGAGCAGTAGTCCTGGCGCCCTGCAATGAAGGTCCTACTGTTGGAGAGGGCAGTGGTAAAACGGCTCGGCCATAGTCGTCCTGGCCCTCGGAAGTTCCAATACCCTCAGGTGGTGGCGTGGGTGAAACCGATACCGCCAGTAACGGTAGGTCGGCCACATCGATATCTGGTTCCTGGAAGAGTTCCTCCTCCTGCTCAGAACGAAGAACAAGCGAGACCATGGCACCGTCCGATGTAGTTTTCTTCCTGTTGGCTGGATCCTTGCGGATTTCTGCGACAGATAAAATGGTAACCAAGGATGAGGGCTTGTGCGTGACCCCCATCTTGGTTGAGTGTCGAGGTTCGTCGACCTGGACAATAGTACTCGGTGGTCAAGGTACCTGGCGGGGAGCTCTACCAAGGGGGCTCCGCTACGAAACCTCTGAAGTTACAGTGCTAACTCTCCTTCCATGCCTTGCTACCGACTCAGACAGGTAGGAGCTAGGTGTGGAGGGGATGGTCCAGGTGGACATTGTGCCTCTATAGATTAGTAGTTCTGGAGAACTCATGGGAGTACGTTCCTCTTGGACTGCAACAGGAGATTCGCACCCCGGGTGTAATTGTTCGATTATCGGTGCAGACCTCAAGATAACTTTCCTTCGTGTTGATATTGAATGTGAAAATGCTGGCTCTGTTCTTAGGTACATGTACCAGTCCCCCCCCCCCCCCCCCCCCCAACTATTTATATGTAACCTAACGAGTTTAAGTCTGCTAAATACCGTGTTTACTGCATTGGAACACTAGAGTGTTCGGCTAGATTTTCTGAAGAATCCCTAGCTTCATCTTGTCTGGGTAGTGCACTTTCAGAGTGTAGAAAAGGCTCAACAATTGCCATCAGGCTCCATCCCCAGGGGATCATCACACCCATGTGAGTTCCAAGATGTAAGACGTTATGCTAATGGTCAAAACAAACATTGCTGTTGTGTCAGCCACAGCTGACCTAAGATGACTTCATCGATATCTGGTGATACTGTGAATTCCATCATGTGGGATAGGTGATGGATCCGATCATGAGATCCAGCTTGCCATCGACCTTTAAGGTTTGGCTGAGCTGCGCCATTCGGACAACTAGAGGCTGTCAGAGCAGATTAGCCTTCTGGTCGGTCGTTAACAAGTCACTCCTAATGAAGTTCCCAGTTGCCGCAGAATCCAGCAAGGCTAACCTTAGACACCCATTAATGTCCACTAGTATGTGGAGTACCTCCGGAGGTAAAGTGTCCTCAGGTGCGGTGTCTAATTTAGTGATTTTGAGGGATAGGGTTTGGTCTGAGGTGGCTGCCCTGCGTGCACCCCAGATCTGGCGTTTCCTACCTGGGCGAAGTACTTAATGTTGGAGCGCAGACGCATGCTCTGCATTTGCGTGTTATTTTCTTTACTGTCGTGGCCATGCCGGGTAGGGCAATCTCGGTTGAGATGTCTCCCTGGGCAGTGCCAGAAACGGGGTGGTAAGAGGATACGAGGAGGAGGCGGACCGCGTGCAGCATGCTGCTCAGGATGAGGGGATGAGGAGATAGCCTTAGGAGAGCGTGCCGGCCTGTCAAGACATACCAGCACTGTTATTCAACCTCTCTCACCTGCTTAACAAAGCCATCCACTGTCCGAGGTTTCGTAGTTATTAAGATATTCCTCAGAAAGTGAAGCAGAGTGCGTGCAATATTGTGAACACAACTCTCCTTGCTCTCTGCCAGATAAATGCGCCGATACATTTGCACCTTCCTGTAGATGTAAATTTCTGCTTCCTTCTCTGAACTCTAGACCCTAGTATGGAAGTCTGAAATGAGTTGAGCCAAAACCTCCTCCCCAGTGAACTGTGAAGTAAGGCTATGGCTCAGCTGTTCCCACTCCGTGAAAAACTCTCCATTCTTAATCCACCATTCCTTTGCCTTACCGTGGAGTTGGCGGTGGGTTTTCTGGGCCCATTATTTACATGGTACATTGTGCTCCCCAAGTTCCCGCTCGCATACCCTGCAAAAATGCAGCCAGGTCCTCATGTGGTATCCCACTGAATTCCAGTAATTTGAACTCGGGGAGTGCCGGATAGGGTTAGGCTAAGTCATGTTCCAGGATTTGTTGGTCTGTGGAGCAGGTTACGTTGGCAGCCATCAACAGCCTATACGTGCCAGATGGTATTGGTGATGCACCTGACTGTAAACGTACCCTGCCCATCACACTGAAACCAGCTGAACCTAGCTGCTTGACAGTCTCTGCAAGATACACAGTGGTATTATAACCCGTCTGTGTATCGGGGGACGTTTTTTCACCTGATGCAGGGGTAGTGGAAGCATTGTGAGCAATGTGCGCTGTGGATCCAATGGGTGCCTGTACCAAGGCACGAATCCACATCACATTTCTCTATTGTGTCAAGAGCACTGTGTTCGAACATTTGAGCTACGGGGACATCATGCACGCTCTGATCAGAGTCCTCCTGCACTCATGGAAGCCGTGACTGTCGGCGGCCCGCTTCCCTACAGCGGCGCAACATTTGAATTTTACACTGTTCTTCTAGCAGGAGCGGCAAAGTTAAACTGATTGCTTCATCGGGGATGGGCGCTGACGTGCCGGCTTCTTGTAGAGTTTAGGCAACTGTAAAAGCAAAGAGCATGTTGTTGGAGGAATTGTTGAGGCTCTGTCAACTTTGAGGAGGATCACGTTTTGCCTCCATTACCGTATTCTCTTGGGGTGACTTGTCCCGTGGTTAATGCAACTTGGAGATGGGGCGAAGTCGTTCATGTAGGCTGCGCTTATTCTAAGCGTGGAATGTGGCATGCATCAGGCTACTCCTGAGCAGTTTATTTGGTTGGCTGCACATGTAAATAGGATGGGGAGAAGAGATAATTTTACTCAATCTGGGATGTAAAATTGCCTCACTATTTAGCTCACACTACATTACAAATATAAAGAAGTAAAATGTGTTCTCAAAGTTGATGTTAGGACTTCACAAAACATACATGCTCATATTATAAACTAGAAATAAAACAATATATTAAACGTGCAACACAACATTTTTAGGATTTTCTACTGTTACTCAGTTGTTCAGTTAGTAGGATGATGGTGTAGGTATTTGAAGTTTATAAGATATTATATGTTTATAGAATAAATGAATGGACATGACTCATTCACTATTTAAAATTTAAGTAGTATGTTTATTTTTGCATTGCACTAATTGTGCTAGATACAAATTAATATATTATTACATTTGAAACAGTATTAATTCAGTGTCATATATTAATGTGGCTTTTTTATAACTGCTAACAGTGGAGAAGTGGTACTGTATTTCGGCGGTTATAGGCCGCACATTTTTACAAAAAGAAATGACTACAAAAAGTGGTGGGGGGGGGGGGGGGGGGGGCTTTTATACAAGATATTTGCATAAAAAAATTTTTGAAAATTTTTTCCCCAAAACATGTTCAGAAATTTGTTAACATTTTAATGTTTTTAATTCTTAAAGGCAGAAAGGAAGGGAAGGAAGGGGGGGGGGGGGGGGGGGGAAATTTATAATAATGATAATAATTATTTATTTATTTATTTAACAGACTTTATGTGCCATCCAACAGTACAGAAACAACCTATTACAGGATGGCACCAAAACTACAAAATAACAAAAAAAAAAAAAACATAACACATAAGACAATGACTAAGTACAGGACGACCACAAACAATGAAGACAAACACAACATAGAAAGACACAAAAATGGAAAAACATTAAATAAATCAAAAAATAAAAATAAATTCTGATAGAAGATTCTGAAGATTATATACAAATTTCTTTACAACATAATCTAAGGAAAACAACTTAGAAATTTTGCTTTAGTAGACAGTTTCTAACTACTGTAATGTTTAAATAGATCCAGAAAGGTGAGTTTCTTACCTGAAAAAGGATCAAATTTAGAAATTTTTTTCTTTAAATTAGTGACATCTGTTAAATAATAATATAGTTATTTTTATTTTTATTTATTTATTTTTTTTAGCAGAAAAAGTTGGTGGAGTTCTATGAATACACATTGGAATTTCTAGGCATACTTTTTTCATAACAGCTATCAAGATATATATGCTAAAAATGCATTGATTAAAAATAATGCGTCGTTAATTTCACGACGTTCTTTTAATGTTTAATACCCAAACTAACTAATGCATTATTGTAATTAAATCCTACACTAGTAGAAAATCTATAAAAAAATAAATTTGGATATCTTTTTTTGTATGTTTTCTAATCTATTGCAGTCTGTCAGTGTGATATAATTCCATATTACTGAACAGTAATCTAATTTGGATCTAATTAGTGAATAATAGACACATAATAGTGAATCAAAAGAAGTAGCAGAAAAAGTAATGAATTTTACTAAACCTAAAGTACAATTTGTGTTGTTAATTATACTATCTACAAGTATAATTTAGAGTCAAGAATAATTCAGAGGTCTCTCACATGTTCTACTCTATTAATTAGCACATTTTTAACATTGTATTTATAGTAAATAGGATTGATTTTTCTTTTAAATAGATGCATATTGTCTTCTCTGTGATGAGTTCCATTGAATTTACTAAACACCAGTCATGAATTGCTACAATATCAGTTTGTAATATCGTACAGTCTCCATCATCTTTAACATTTCTATAAATCTTTAGATTGCTGGCATAAAGAAGTGCCTGCGAGTGCCTTATTACGCAGACAATATCATTTATAAAAATATTAAAAAGTAGCGGAGCCAAAGTACTTCCTTGTGGAACTCCGGAAAAAACATTGAGAGATTTCAAAAAAAGAATTTTTCATTTTTACTTTAAAAGTTCTGTCTGTAAAGTAATTAGCAAACCATTTAATAAATAAAAAATCAAGCCCAATTGCATGTAACTTATTCAAAATTATTTGATGTTGGCATGTCTCAAATGCCTTCTGTAGATCAACAAAATATAACATCCACTTGTTTTAGTGTAGTTACTTCAGAGTATAAATCGTCAACTAGGTTGAACAGATTTGTTGTTGTGGTTTTTCCTGTTTGAAAACCATGTTGGGACTCTCATCTTTTATTACAAAAAATTTAGTATAAGTGTTTGAAAATTACTTTTTCGAAAACTTTAGAAATACTACTTAGTAACTATAGACCTATCTCATTAACTTCATGCTTGTTTCCTTTTTTAAAAATGGGAACTGCTATTGCTTGCTTCCAAATATGGGAAAAGATGTTGGCGCAACCTTTAATTATAAAATTTGTGATTTCATCGCAACCGCCTTACTGCTTTTAAGCTGTTTTATACCCCAGAGAACCTAACCTGGTGTGTTTGCTAGGAAGAGATATATCTACATTATTAATAGAGTTAGGAGGCTTTAAATTGACACAGGAGGTGGATTGTGTGTAACTTATGGCAAAATAATTCGCAAAAATATTGGGTAGAGCATATGGATCCTGTACCATTGTCTTCTGAAATTAAAGTAATTTTTTCTCTGAAACTATTTTTCATGATTTTTACGTATTTCCAAAAACTCGTAGGATTGTTTTTCAAGTTATCATTGGTTTCAGATTGCCAGATTTTCTTATCAATTTTTAATTTAAATTTGACCATTTTTCTAAATTCAGAGAAGCAGGTATAGTTATGCTCCAATTTAGTTTTTTTTTTTTTTAAGCCCGAAGAAGTGCTCTTTCCTTTTTAACAGTTGGATCAAATCTTTAGAGAACCAGACTGGATATTTATTTTTTACATGTTTAGATTTTGGTATAAATTGATTAATTAATAATTGTAAGTTATTTAAGTAATCAACCATAACATTAACATTATCCATTTGATAGATGGGAGACCAATCAAAGTGTTTAATTACTAAGTATAAAGACATGTTATCTCCTTTTTGATAATTTCTGTTATAAAAACCAATCTAATGATTTTAATTCTGAGCGGCTACTAGACCCTGTCAACAAAGTGCTGGATGATAATTATCTTCCTCAACAACTGGATAATAATAATAAAACTTGTGCATTTATTTGTTTACTCGCTTTCATAAACTAACCTTCATCCTGCACGTGTAAAATGTAAACATAATGGAGCTCGCCGATAGACGTCTTACATGAGAAAATCTGTTCCCTACTGTACAAGAGAAAGATATTTTACGTAGTTAGCATCCTCGCCGTGGCTCTACAAGTGCACATTGATAAAATGCCACTTCATGCAACATGTTGCTGTGGTTTTGCTTTCTCAAGTCACGTTACCATCTGTGGAATATGCAACATAAAACAAATTTTCTGTTACAAATGTTTTGTAGGGGCGAAATTAAGTTAGAATTGATTATGCTTGTACGGAATTGACTTAACAATATTTACAGGAATACAAAAATCCAGTGTGGCCTATACTTGAAATATTAATTGTCCCTAATTTTTCATCAAATACTTCTGGTGCTGCCTTATACACGCCAAAATATGGTAATTGATTGTTATGAATAAAAACTGCAAGTATGTTTAGTTTGACAATTGGTCATGTTAACACAAATCTGAGACAGCATCTTTACTTATTGCTAGCCTTTAACATGGTGGTAAATGAGAAAATGTTACTACTAAAATGTGTTTTTTTTTTAGACACTTTTGGTAATTCACCTGTTATTATCCAGCTAGCAGGAAAGTCAGTTTTTGCTTACTTTCACCTTCTTGCACACCTCACCAGACCTGGAGCAACCTTCCATTGCTGATACTCAGTTACCCTAGCTCAAATATTTGCAGGGTCTTTGCTAGACTAGTATCACTCTCTGGCTTAGCATCACCCATGGTAGTGATTGTGGGGTAAATAGCCAGGTCAAGTCTGTGTGGTCTCTTGTAAAGCTGCAGACAATACTGATTTATGTAATCATTGCTTTCATCAGCCACATTGTCCACTGGCTTTTAAGTTCATAGCTTTAAATAGTTCAACCCCACTACACAGAGTGTTGGCTGGAATCATCAGCCATTCCTCACAATCTAATGTACCATAGTCCAAAGGCAACACAAATGTACCAGCCTCTAGCTATGCTACACAATTTGTTGTCAGACACTATCATATGTTGCCCTTTACATAGTTAGGATTTTTTGGTTGTGTCCCACTGGCAGTTAACTGGAGCCTTCAGCACAACCCAACTTGCTGCTATATCAGAGCTTGGAGGAATTTTTCCAACAGAGGGATTCAGGAACTTTGTCCCTCCACCAGTAAGTACAGCAACTGGTCCTACATTGCCCTGTTGAACTTCTCTAACTCACTACAAAATGTTACAGCTTTCTTGCATCAAGACCAGTCACTTAACCAGGAACAAAATAATTTCATAAGACTTAAGTCTTTAAGAAGACTTCATGATCAAAAGTGGTTGTAACTGGCATCCCGCCCCTCATGTTTATACATATATAGACATACACTCGCAATTAGGCTACCGCCCGGTGGCAAGCTCTCTCAACTCTCCTTCACCCAACCAACTCCTTTTCCACTCCCTTCCTGAATTTACCAACCCCTCTCACAGATACCAATTCCTCCCTCAACACATTCCACTCCCTCACAGACCTCACAAGCATGGACTGCCTACCCCGCTCCGTTCTCCTCCACACCCTCTGAAGCTTCTCACTGTTTCCTCTTCCTCTAAACACCCCCTTACTTAGCTTGCAGTGTAGCCCTCCCCATCCTCCCTCTTCATTCACCACCCTGTACATCCTGACTAACCATTCAACTTTCCTCCTGTCCTCATTTCTTTCATCATCACTGATGGCCTATAGTTCCCTTCTTCCTCACCATCTTGCTGCCTTTCTCTGCACCTTTTCCAGTTCTTGCACCTCCACCTCCACATACGGGTCCCATACTGCTGCAGCATACTCTAACATTGGCCGTACCATTGTGCCATATGCCTTCTTCACCTCACAGCTGACTCCATTCAGCACCCTTCCCAGCATACCCAGAGCCCTTCTTCCCTTTGCAGCCACCCTCTCTACCTGTTTTTTCCACCTGAGGTCTCCCTGCAGTACTATCCCTAGATACTTATATTCTGCTGCTTCTTCTATCTCTTGTTCCTCACATCTGTACATGTCCCTGCTTATTATCATCTTCCTTGCGAACCTCACTACCTTAGTTTTTCTTACATTGATTTTCATTTTATTTTTTCTGGTCCACAACCATATCTTATCAATGTCCGCCTGCAAATTTCCGCCCCCCTCTCCACCTCAGCATATACAACACAATCGTCTGCAAACAATCTGATTTTTCCTTTAATCCCCAAACCCATGTCATTTACCATTATAGTAAATAACAAAGGACCCAGCATGCTTCCCTGTGGTACCCCTGACGTAACCTCCTCTTCCTCCGATATTGCCTCCCCCACTTTCACCCTCTGCCTTCGCCCCCTGAGAAAGTCCCCTATCCATTCCACTACCCTCCTGTCTTGTATCAGCGCCGCCACTTTCCTCATCAATGTCCCATGGGGCACCTTATCAAATGCCATCTCAAAATCTACGAAGCAGGCATCCACCTGCTTCCCCTCATCAACTACCTGCACCAGATCCTCTAATAACCCAGCGAGCTGAGTCTCTCATGATTAACCCCTCCTGAAACCATGCTGGAATTCCTCCAACCAATTCCTATTGTTCATAACCCTCACCACATACCGCACCACCAGCCTCTCCATTACTTTTCCTGCACTTGGTGTAAGACTCACAGGTCTGTAGCTGCCAGGCCTCCCCCTATCCTCTCCCTGCTTGTGTATAGGTACCACCATAGCATCCTTCCAATCTTGTGGTAACTTACCCTCTCCTAAGGACTTTTTAAACAGCACTTCTAAATATTTTGCCTACTCCTTGCCACCAAACTTTAGTGCTGCGTTTCCTATCCCATCTGGTCCCCCTGCCTTACTGCTCTCCAAACCCCTAATTACCTTTTCTATCTCCCACTCCCTTATCTTAAACTCCCTAAAACACCCCCCGAACCCTGTTTGCCCCCTATTCCAACCCTCCTTTGCCTCAAACACTGACAAGTACTGTCCTTGCAGCATCTCCGATATTTCATGGTCATTGTCGCATGCCTACCATCCCTTCCTGTTAGCAGAGGGATCCCTTCCTCTCCTCCCCTTAACCTCCTAACATACCTAAACAATTTCCCCCATTCCTTGCCTTTTCCTTCTTCCACCATTTTCCCCAGAAATACATTCTTTGCCTGTTTGATCTTCCTTTCAAGCTCCCTACCCATTTGTTTCATCATTTCTTTAGATATTAACATCCCTTCATTTCTCCACTTGGCATGAAATTTTCTGCACTTCTTCATTTTCAAAATCTCCTGTCCATAATTTGGCAGATCTCCCCCAGTCCGTAAACATTTCATTGGCACAAATTTCTCCGACATAACCTCCATTAATCCTCTAAACTCCCTCCATAACCCCTCTACACCCTCCTCCGTAGACCAGTTTTTAAACCTGTCTCAGAAATATTTCTGCCCCCTTCTTGTCTCCTCTCCCATACTGCCACATCATCCTTTCTGCCATTTGCACATCACTCATCCTGCTAATCTCAATTTCCACAACCGGGATATGATGGTCGCTTATACCATCCAATACTATTGCACCAACTACAGCATTCCTAGGTCTGACCAACACCACATCCAGCACTGACCCAACACCCTCCTCATTCCATCTCGTAGGTGTTTGTACTACCTGGACTAATCTTCTGTTGACTAACTGTGCTGCCATTCTCTGCATCATGCTACCCATTCCTTCTGCTCCCTCTACCCATTTCACCCCTGGCATATTCAAATCCCCTCCTACAATAACCCAATGCCTGTCCTTTAGTATATCGACCCTCTCCTTGATCATCTCAATTGCCTGCCATCTCTGTCCTGGTGGTCTATACGCTGCCAGCAAAGTGATTTTCCTATTACTACCATCATTCAATTTAATTTCCATTACCTCGACATCCTCACTAACCCATTCTATCGCCCCTTTTAGCTCTTTCCTTACACACCATTATTCCTCCTCCTCTCCCATCCCTGTCTCTTCTGAAGATAGTGAACTTATCCTGCCTACACTCAATGTCCAGTTTTTTCTCAGTCAACCAAGTCTTCACAGCTACCACTATATCCACCCCATATCCTTCAACCTTTCCCCAGAAGCCCTCCAGCTTGTACACACTCCTACAGTTCACCACCATTATCTTTATACTAGTACTCCACTTTACCATCCTACATTACTTACCTCCTATCTCCACACCTGCTGCCTCATCAATGCTATCCTCTCCATTTCTCTCCACTTCCGTTTCCTTGCTTCTAACTGATTGCTATTTCAACAACTGCTGCTCTGCCCTGACCCTCTCTATGCAGCCAGCTACTTCTCTACCTAGCAGATCACCTAGATTCCTCTTTCCCTGTTCTGTCAGGTGAACCTGGTCCCTCCCTACACTTTCCGAGCCTACCCATTTCCTACTCTCTATAAATGTAGCCCCCAAATCCCTACACACCCTCTCATATACCTCACTCGCTGCCACTGCCTTCTTATAGGATACTCCTTTCCTAACCAGCATGCCACTGACTGCTGCCCTAGCTCCAGGGAACTTTTCCCGCACTTTCCTCAGCAATCCCCTGAGGTCCCGCTCTACCTCCTGCCCCACCTCCCTATGAGCCAGGTTATTAGCAAATTCTGGGTGAGAGTGCAGATGGAGAGAACCCCGGGGTATTGGAATGCTTCACACAACTGACCCCATGTTTTCTCAGCTTTCCCAAATTCCTTGAGCAGTGCCAGAGAAATAGCTTATGCTCCTTTCATTATGCCATCCCTCATGTTAAGACCTCCACTTCCCAACATGGAGTCTGTGGGCCACTGCTGGGATTGATGTTATGCCCCTACTCCACAAGTTGGATTACCGAGGTCCGAGATCACATGGATGGGCCATTTGCACACAACATACTCATTGTAAACAAAATATTTAGGTATAATACATCTTAACTATAATTTAATATTAACAGCCCATTTTGCTCATGTCTGCCATTACAGAGTAATGTTTAGTACTATGCTACTATAAAAAGATGTTGGAAACAGGCAACGCCCATGTATGTGCATGAGAGTTTTAACTTGTGTTTAATGAGCATTAGATAACCGTGGAAATTGTTTTCATTAGTCTATTGGGTTGTCAATGAAAAATAAATAAATCTGAATTTTCTCTTGAAACCCAAAACAGATAGATATTTATTTTAAGTAGGGTTATATTTAACATGAACTGTATTAGATACAAACTACACAGCAATTAATGTCTCATAATTACTCAGACTTGTTTTGCCTTCTGAATTATTCACTTTTCTCTTATGGAACTTGCGACCATTCTCGTAAATCCTATGCCTCATCACTCATGTTTCTGATACACTTATTTTACATTGTTTTTTTGTTTTCAAGGAGACTTTCCACCGATTTCTAATTTTTTTTTTTTTAAAGTTAACCTACCAAAGCTTGCATCCATTCTTCCCAAGATATAACAGTGTTGTACCCTCTTTCCAAGAACTGGTATGTGAAACTGTGTTTGTTGTTGCATGTGACATGCCCCTCTGAAGTTTGCTACTCATGACATTTCTTTTTCCCTCTACATTTGCAGGAGCTGGAAGGATGTAGGTCAGTCCATTTGCTTGTTCCTATACTGTGTATTTTATTTTACTATGCACTGGTTTGTTTTGTTGACATTTTATGTAGCTCACTTATGTTATCTTCATTTGGACTTTTTAATAGAAATTGTATGCGATGTCTTTTTTTTTTTTTTTTACGGTGCGTGTCCTTTACAGATTACACATATACAGTAGCCAATAGTTATATATCACCAAAAGCTTTTCTGTAATGAGTTTAAATGTGTTGTTTCACTGGTCATAGTTTTTTTGTTAACTTGCAGCTTTATGAAACTGTTAGTTTTATTGTTATAGTTACAAAACTTACTCTACACAGTACCTATACAGAGTCTTAATGAATAAAACCCACTAGTATATACTAAATTAGTTTTAGATTTCTGCATTATATATTACTGGATTAGTAACAAGATTTACTATGTATGTAAATGCTGTAAAAAAAAAATTAAACACAATGTTCACCAGAGTATTAAGTACACCAAATGTGACAAAAATTAGCATACCTACTGTGAAGGTTGAGTTTGAGTAGTTTTATCATATAAAAATAGATTTTCTACAACAGAAAATAACATGAAAACTAATTCTTTTGCTTTCAGCTATCGGACTCTGCAAAAATTCATCATGTTCTATGTAAACCTTGTAGATTACCTCATTATAATGGAAAGTACCATATGTTAAATATAAGGTTCTCATTTATTTTCAGTTTTGTTCAAGTTAATAGTGATGACAGTATACTCCTGAACATACATACTTCTGTAAACTGTAGAGACAATTTATTTTTATAAAAATAATTTGTGTTTTTGGAAATGGGCATGAGTGTTATAATAAAGTAATTCCGTTTCAAACTATAACTCATTGCTTTATCCCTGCAGTAACTTGCCTGTTATAATGGTGTAGTGCAAGTATACTGTAATTACTTTCAGATTAACCAACAGGACCATTGTGAAAATTGTACTTGTAAATGAGGTTCTACTGTAAAATTGAGCTAAATGTTGAAAATGTGGAATGAAAATTTGAACTTCACTGGTCCTCAGTTGAGTTGCGTGCGTGCGTGCACTTGCGTGTGTGATGGCGGGCCTGAGAGGTGTTTTAAGTTGTAAGTCGTTTGAGATTCATGAGAGTTGATAAAAGATTACAAAAACATAACATATTGCAGTTGGCAGTCAGTTCGGCAGTTAATAGATGTTCGCAGCATATTTCCACATATCTTTGTGGTTGCCAGCAATAGTGAGGTTATGGACAGTCAGATGACGGTGCGATTGCAATGATGGAGTAGTTTAAACCACTGTCTGCTGCATTGCTTCTCTATGACTATCTGTGTGAAAACTGTTGGAAGTTCAAACAGAGTTTTGATATCTTCATGCTAGCGACGGGGTA
Organism: Dryococelus australis; assembly: GCA_029891345.1. Taxonomy (NCBI): domain Eukaryota; kingdom Metazoa; phylum Arthropoda; class Insecta; order Phasmatodea; family Phasmatidae; genus Dryococelus; species Dryococelus australis. The sequence continues at coordinate 76,354,320 of CM056996.1, forward strand.
CGACGAAGTCGTTGGCTGTTAAGGTGGCTGTGTGGTTGAACATCATAAGTGAAGAAGCAGTTGAGTTATACAATACCTTTGACCTGTTGGAAGCTGAAAGGCATGGTTTCAATAAGGTAACAAAAGCCTTTAAAGACTATTGTAACCCCATAAAAAACACCGTAGTTGAATGTTATAAGTTTAACTGTCACTCGCAGGAAGAAGGGGAAAACCTTTTGACTCTTTTTTACGAGACTTAAACTTTTTAAAAACTGTGAATTCAAGAACCTGACCGAGGTTTTATGGGACCAAATTGTTCTGGGTTTTCGAGACAAGTTTTTGTAGGAGCATTTGCTGCGAGAACCAGATTTAAGTTTGTCAAAGGCAGTGGAACAGTGTAGGGTTGCAGAGTTGGGCAAGTTGCGTGTAAACGTGGTACAAAGTAAGGTTGTTAATCCAGTTAGGTGGCATGTGGACACCTCGAGTGCTGAACTTCCGTGTGAGGGGCAAGTGGTTGAGGAAGTATGGAAAAGCCGGAAACCAAAACTTACTGAACATAAGTATACAACGAAAGGAAATTTTAAGTGTCGGCGCTGTGGAAGGTACATAGGAAGGGTGTCTACCCAGTTTTTGGGAAAGTATGCTGCAAATGTAAACAGTTGAATCACTTTGCAGCCTTTTGCACCCACCAAGTTGAAGAGGTTAGGTTGGCATAAGAGAACAGGGAACGTACAGCCCAAATACACTTGAACCAGAAGAGTTCTTTGTTAGCACATTAGAAGTTTCAGAAGCAACCTCTGGAGTGGAAAGTGGCAAGCCAGGTCGGATGCAGTGGATCCAGCAAATAAGGACTGAAGGCAAGACTGTGAATTTCAAACTTGATACTGGCTCTGAGGTAAATATTATACTGCAGCACATTGTGAAGCAAGTGGCTGACAAGCCAGTTAAACCAACCTAACATAACCTTGGAAGGGTTTGATGGTAACAGAGTGAGACCGATGAGAGTTATCTAACTTATGTACAGTCTAAACAAAGCTGACATTGGCCACAGGGGTTGCAGCATATACAAGGGTGATATGTAAGAAATTAGGTTTAGAGCATAGTTTTCAGACATGTTTTGAAAAATCGGTCCAGCCAGCTGCTAAACCTTTAAGAAGAGTGCCTCTTGCAATGAGGGACAGACTCTAAAGTAACCTGCATGAGCTGGGTGTTATTGTTAAAGTGGACCAACCGTGCGGATGGGTCAGTAATTTAACAGTAGTAGAGAAGCCAGACGAGTCACTTAAGACTGTGCTTAGACCCAGTGCAACTAAAAAAGCAGTATGCAGGGAGCATCAGATGATACAGACACTAGAGGAACTGAGTTGTCAGCTGAAAAATATGGCGGTTTTCACTGTGTTAGATAAGGATGGTTTTTGTGATGTGGAGCTGGATGAGCCATCAAGTCAGTACTGTATGTTCAATACACCAACCGTACACCATTTGGTTGTTACAAGTTTCTCAAACTCCCCTATGGCCTGGCAAGTGCACCGGAAATCTTTTGAGTGAATACACAGATATTTGGTCACATTCCAGGTGTAATTGTTTACTTTGATGACCTATTGATTGCAACTGAAAGTGAATGTGAACATGATAAAGTTTTGCTTCAAGTGGCACAGAGAGCTAGGGAACCAAATGTTAAGTTCAGTGGAAGCAAAATTCAGTTTAAACAGGATGAAGTCAAGTATTTTGGACATGTATGCTCTAAGAATTTTGATGTGTGGTCATCTGCCAATCAGCTACGCATCACGAAGCCTTTCACCTGCTGAAAAGAGCTATTCACTAGCGGAGAAGGAGATGCTGAGCATTGTGTTTGCAGCCAAAAAGTTTCACCATTACATATGTATATGGGAGGAGTGTCACAGTGTACACAGATTACAAACTGCTGGTCCCAGTGTTCAACGAAAACATGGCAGATGTTTACTCAGTCTGACTACAGCGAATGAAGATAGTCTGCTATGCTCTACATTATCTGTGGAGTACTTGCCTGGAAAACTCCTGAATGTAGCAGACTTACTGTAAAGATTGTGTATGCCAGAGTGGAATTGCAGTGATGAAGAGTTGGTCAATGAAATGGGTCTTCTAGTGAGCGTGTGTGACACTGTTCAGGTGTCAACAACGAGAAAGAATGAGTTGAGGCAGGAAATAGCTAAGGATGCAGTGCTATGTGAAGTCATGCATTACTCTCAGACAGTGTGGCCTGAGCACAAAAAGCAGGTAAGCCAGCAGGCTTTGAGTGTACTTTGGGCAACAACACAGCTTGCACTCATTCAAAAACAGTAAACTCTTGTCAACATGCATAGTAGTACCACTAGAAATGAGGCAGTAAATGCTTGCCTTACTCCATGAGGGCCACTTGGGCATTGAGAGGACCAAGGCACGGGTCAGGCAAGTACTAAGTTGGCTCAGTGTGTCAGTGAACATTGAGTCATTGGTAAATACAACATACCGTTGTATGTCAGAAGTTTAGAAGAAGGAATGTGGCAGAGCCCCATATTCCTCATGCCATACCTGAACTGTGGTTGGAGAAGGTTGGTGTTGATCTGTGAGACTATGTAGGCACCGGCTATATGGTAGTGGACGACTACTATTCCAAGTGGATTGAATTGGTGCTGGTGGAAAATAAGCAGGTTGTTGCAGTCATAATAGGTCTGAAGTCTGTGTTCGCCACTCACGGCGTACCAAAACTTAATGTGTCTGATAATATGCCGTTCAGCTCATACAAGTACAAGCTGTTTGCAAGGCAGTGGGATTTTGATATTGTGACAAGTCCCAGTTACCCAAAGTTGAATGGACATGCAGAACAAGCAGTTCAGTTTGGCAGATCACTACTTGGATCTGTGCACCTCTTCATACATGCTACTGGAGTACAGGAACACTCCTCTGACTGGACTAGGCTTGTCATCTGCAGAGCTTTTAATGAATTGATGGGCGAGGATGAAACTACCCACAGTGGTAAAGTTGTTGGAACCTCATGTGTTCAAAAAGGTAGCCGAGACACTGCAAAGTAAACAAGCAAAGAACAAGCACTGGTACGATCAGAGAGCAAAAGAGAAGAAAGAATTACCCCTGCAGACCAGTGTACTGTTACATCAAGATGGGCAGTGGGAACCAGTAGAGTTTGTCGAGAAAGCATCAAATCCTATATCATACATAGTCTGAGACCAAGATGGCCAACAAATTCGAAGGAATTCCCAATGCTTGAAACCATCCAGCCTAGTTCCTGAAGAGAATGGGAGAAGGACTAGCCTGGACTCGTGATTTCAAGGGGTTTCCAGCTGAGGAGACAGCTGAAAAGTCCAGTCTGAACTTTGACTTCAAGGGTTTTCCAGCTGAAGATGGGGCAAGAGGAGTGTCAGAAGTCACTAGAAATGAGCACACAGGAAACCATCTTACAGGACAAGGACACTCCATCCAAATGGAAGGAACGTGTGAAGTTGTCTGTACGCACGAAGCATGGATGTAAACCTATGGTGCCTGTAGTGTAGGCATAGCCAATCTTTTTTTTTATGTCCTTGTGAGAGGAAGACTTGCTATATTGATGTTTGTTTCTTCAATTGTGTGTGTAGCTGTTAGGTTATGAAATATGTCATTCATTGCTTATAAAAGAGGAAGGTGGTGTGATTGTAAGTTGGCAGAGAGACAGAGACAGAGAGAGAGAGAGACAGAGAGAGAGAGAGAGAGAGAGAGAGAGACAGAGACAGAGACAGAGACAGAGAGACAGAGACAGAGACAGAGAGACAGACAGACAGAGAGAGAGACAGAGAGAGAGAGAGAGACAGACAGACAGACAGACAGACAGACAGACAGACAGAGAGAGACAGAGACAGAGAGACAGAGACAGAGAGACAGAGACAGAGAGAGAGAGAGACAGAGAGACAGAGACAGAGAGAGAGACAGACAGACAGAGAGAGAGAGACAGAGAGAGACACAGAGAGACACACAGAGAGACACACAGAGAGACAGAGAGAGACACAGAGAGAGACAGAGAGAGAGAGAGAGAGAGAGAGAGAGAGAGAGAGAGGACCTGAGCGGTCTTGGTAGATAGACAATCGGTTATTAACGTAATGTTGTAAGTCGTTTGAAATTCACGAGTTAACAAAAATTTACAAAAACATATCAAATAGCATTCTCCAGATTATGCATTTAAAATATATATATATATGGTTCACATTAATCTGCATCTCAAATTGCAATTACTTTTGTTATACAGCTTATAATTATTTACTTCAACATAATTTAGGATGCTCTCAAGTAACGTATCATGTATATAAGTATACTGGTGTGACTCATTGGGGTTTACAGCTTATCGTGATGGACAAGTAGTTACAAATAATGCTTGTTTCTCTTACAGTTCTGTAAAACAGAGCAAGTTTGGTCATGCAGTAGTATGCCTAACTTTCATGTGTGAGATTATGGGTTTGGGCCCAACAAACTATGCTGTATGTGTTCTTCCCCACATATTTTTCCATGTCCCGATCCCCAAGAATATGTTGATGCAGTTCCTTATGAGGCAACTCCTGTATTTCAGGGACACAAATCACAGTATAACCTCTATTTCATTATGGATATAACAGCAAAAGTAAATAATGAAACATTGTCTGCATTTTATTGAATGTGCTTCTGCTTTTGTTTAAAGTGTGTTTTCTGAAATGGGCTAAAAGCAATGGTTTCACCACAATCTTTATAAACATCTCTATTCTTCTATTTTTTGATGAAATCGTGCCCTAATTTTGAAGAACCCATTTCAAGAAAATATGCAAAAGTAATTTCTTACTTTGTATTACATTCATTCCTATAACTGTAAGAAATTAGTCCTGAAGTGAATGGGGTCACTCCAGGTTGTGTAGTGTCTCTAGAATGCAGGAAAATGTAGCTTAATGTGTGCCATATCAATTCTTTGCCCATTAGCGTAGTACTTTTAAGCCTCAATGCATTAAAGAAATAAAGATAGCAATTATGAATATTGTAACATTTTTTTACTGTCAAAGTTAAAAAACAAATTAATTTATTTGTGAAAAAAAAAGTAAAGTGATGTGTGATAAAAATTATTTTAACATGTAAAATGCTTGCCCTATGTTGTAGGAGATTTAGGCCGAGCTGTCAGTGAACTGGTGACAGTGATGACAGATGACCAACGATCGACCAGTCCCAGTGATGAAGAGTTGCCACCTCCACCCACAAGATACAACCCCAAATAAGGCTCAAAGATTTTTTTATATTCCATAACAAGTTCCTTGCCAGTGTAACCTTTGAAAGTGGCAACAGACACAAAATGGCAAATGTTATGAAACAGTATTTAACAGCTATTTACAAGAAAAATAACAGTGCTTTGCATTCCAGAAGAGACTTTTGATAACAGATTATTAGAGGCAAGATTGTATGGTGAACAGCAATAAAACAGAAATAAAACATATATAAAACAGATATAAAACCAGCGTGCAAGTTTGTACACTTTGTAAAATTCAAATGCAAATATAAAATTAAATTTAATTCATCTAGATCACGAAATGTTATCCCCGAGTATGGAAAATTGATTGTATCTACTAAAAATGTAGTTAACATTTGCAAATAATAATGTATGCATATGTAAATATAATGTTTCTTTGAATCATTGGCTTTCCCATGTAATTTTGGACATCAATTTTATGTTAATAGCACAAAAAATACCCTAGTCATAAAGAACTAGAATAATTAGTATTTTGTAAAACATACAGACCGCATTTTATATATATATATATATATATATATATATATATATATATATATATATATATATATATATATATATATATATATATATATGGGTTTTGAATTATTATAATTGAGGATGTCAGGAGTATATTGGTTGAAGAATATTGTATAATTTTTGTTACGACTGAACTCAAAATGATTATGTAGCTAATTTAACAGTGCAGCAGAAAATTTATTGTTAGGAGACATTACAGCAAAAAATGTTAAATATTTGTTATCCTGTAGTAGATAAAGTGCTTATGTGTAATTATATGTAATGTGATTGCACATTAGGTGCCTTATTTTTCATTCACTACAAAAGCAAATGAAAAAGCAGTTTACAATTTTTAAGTTAATATGATCTTAAAACCTGTTAGTTTAAGAGATTTCAGCTCCAGGTAAGCTTGCTTATAAGCAGATTTGGCTAAATGCTTCACTGTAAGTCATGACTAATAAATTTTGCACTAAAACTACTTTATAGTTTGCTTCAAGTATGGATAGGTTGACCTGTTTCATTCAAATTAGAAATATGCTATTGAAATTAATGTCTGAAGGTAAAGTGTGATCATTTGACAATTACTATAATTTTTCAAGTTTGATATATTTTTGATTACTTGCTTTCTTTTACCTGTTTGTAAAAAAATGCTAAGATGAAAATATGTACTGTATTACTTTTGTTTAAGACATTTTTAAAATTATAATGATGCAGATCTTTAGTTTAAAAGCGAGTTTTAGGTTAAACCAAAATCATAAAATCTTGCCTCTACATTTGGTGTACTGAGAAGGTTGCCAAGACCAAACAACTGGGCTTCATATCCTTTAGATGGTAATTTTGTTGCACTTGTCAGGTAGAAATGAATATTATTCTGCTGTCAAATTATTATCATACCGTAGCTGCATATTTGAATTAACTTACTTTGATAAAGTATCAGAACTAAGTGAATTCAGGCCTGAGGACATTTGTGGTTTGAAGAATGAGAAGAATAATTATGGGAGATTTTTGGCACAAGTCATATCACACAAACATATGAAGAACTTGTATGCTTTGGAGCATGCAAATACAAACATATCTGTATGGAGAAATCCAGAAGAAAGTGTAATGTTTTTAGAAATATCGGGTAAAAAGTTATAAATGTTCAAAATGAAATAAATTATGTCTATGACAATGCAAACTTGCATGCTATATCAACATACCATTAATGAAGTAGTTTAAAATGTACAAACATTGTGCATTTGTTTTTAAGTCATATTTTAAAGTATAAAAGAAACACTTTGTGCTACAAGGAGTGTTATGCTTGGTGCTTCAATGTTGAGGAAACCAATTTTGGTTTTACGATGATCAATTCATCAATTATGGGCACACATATCTTTCTCTTTGTACCATGTGAAGCAAAGTATTTGCTGTCATTTTAAGTTAGGTTAAAGGTAATCTAGTATTACTACTTCAATTAGTTATTTTCTTATACTTAAATTATGTATTGAGAGGAGAGAAATTATCATTGTCTTTCATCTTTTTTATTCATAAACTGACTGTAGTAAAACACTTTTCAACTTGTTACAGATGTAATTATCATGGGTAACCTTGTTAGCACATTTATAGTTTCGTACAATAATTACCTAACTTAATGGTGGGGCTGCAACACCAGCAATAGTCGGTGTGTAGAAAATGTTGTTAATAAAATTAATTACAAATAGAGACTCAATTTTTATTTTGTTATCCCATGCTCCCAAAAATTATTTGGCCTTGTATTTCACTTTGGTTCTTGACATTTGTATTTTATCCTATAGCTGGTTGACAGTTAATGGACCACCTTCCAAATAAAAATAATTTCTATAATGGTTTTAATGTAAACATGACGTAATGCTTTCAGCTTGGTTGACAGGAAAATATGAAAATTAGTAAAAGTTTGCTTTATTGTTTTGACATACCATAAGTTTATTCTAATAAAAAAATGGGTTAAATCAATTCATATTTTTAACTATAAAAAACTGAACAAAGATAAGGACAATTTATCACAGGAGTAAAATTAACATATTGAATATACTTAACAATATAAGACATAAATTAGGAATTAGAACTACCAAACATATTAAAGAAATTGCTCAAAAAAATTACATTGAAATACAGTATGCACCCCTTGCTTTGGACATGGGGGGGGGGGGGGGGGGTGGCTTTGTGACAGTGTTTTTCACTGTTATTTACATTTCCTTCCATTTCAAAGAGACAATTTGTAACGTTGAATGGTTAAATTGGCACCACTGAATATCTGAAACATCCCACTGTGAAATAGGGAGATATTTAAATGTGATCTTGTGTGTTACAAAGTCAGTAACAGAGTTTTGTAACAGAGTGAGTAAAAATTTAAAAAAATATATTAACTTACAATTATAATTGAAAAAAAAAATTCTAATATATTCAAAGATAATGTTTAAGATATTAAAGTTCAAAAATCCAAAACCGATTTATTTTAAAATATTTACTTTCAAGTACTATAAAAATGATTGATATTTGCCTTTAATTAGAAAATGCATTATTGGATTTGAAAAATGAATTTCACAAGAGAGTTTGAATAAATCAAGCGAAGATTCTGGTGGGTCATTATTTAATTGTAGTAATCAGTTAGCTATAAAATCAAATAAATATTATGTAACAAAAAGATAACTAATAAGGGAAATATATAAAATAATGAATTAAACAAAGTAAAACATATAAATGATGGGTGATACACCAGAAATAATTAAAATAAAAAAAGCTTGTATAAATTTCATAAACAATATTATCTGTTATTTATTCAATCGAATGTGCTATAAATATTTGCACTAAAAAAAATAGGAAAATCTAAAAAGAACAAAACTAAACATAAAATATTTACGTATTTGTAACAAACTTCTTAAAAATATAAACATTATCTAACAATTTTTACAAATGTTTATGACATTGATTCTGATAGTAAAAATAATAATTAAAAATTTTTGAAAATCCTTACGTCAGATTATATATTAATTATTACATTTTTTAAAATGTGAAAATTCTCATATTTTAATAGTGAATTTAAGTACATCACTTAATTTGAAAAATAAACTTCAGGGGAAAATTTACACTTTTGAAAGTGAACATCTATTTGCTTTAAAAATTACTTTGCATATCTAAACTAACATCATAAAGAGTTAATGTGAGTTTGTTTATAGGTCTCGGGTAATCTCGGAAACTATACTGCTGATTCTTATAATTTGATGCCGATGGGTGTGACAAGACGAACGACGACACAAATACTTACTGGCAATTAGGGCACCAGCGGTGCTTCCCAATCACTGCACTATTGAGACTCAGGTTCTCTGGGATACTGTGGATTCTGTGTGTCCGTCTCACCCGGGCGTACTTACAAACATGTAGGCAATCCTAAACTTTTACTAAACATATTTATCACTTGAAAAACACATGTGGCTGGGACACTGTCACTACAAACGAAAGAGGTAAGTTCACTGTAGACTTATTTTTATTGATACTGTGCTTACAAATCAACGTGCCATGAAATTAATGATACACTCGGTCGTGTTTAGATAACTGTGCTTGGGTGCTCCCCAGCCCGCAATTGAACTGGCGCACGCCTAGATGGATGATCTCACCGTGGTGTATGAAAAAACAATCTTCACAAGGGAAGAGTCGACAACTGCTAGGGTGGACCGATGATTTTTCCCTGAAGATAGGACACGGTGAATTACAAAACGAAACCCTGATACATTAACACGTGTGATTACTCGGCATCACTAACACAAACTTGTCGGGGCTCGCCCTCCAGCACATGGGTAGTGTGGTGACGCCTATACACAGAGCAGGCTAGAATGGGAATAATTGCACTGTATACAAATTACAAAATTACATAAACCCTCAAAAGATACATGAAACAAGATGGGATACGAGATGAGTATTCACAATAAACACGTACATGCGTAAAAACAAGTTTAGATGGTGCGGATGCCACTGGATGAAGTTCGGTAGTGGACCATGTGGTGCAGGGGGAATTGCAATATTTATTTGTGAAAATTGTAAATTAAATTCAGACAAAATATTATTCTGAGTGAGAAAATTGTTCTCGTTACGATTTAAGTTATCACAGGCTTGTAACATGCCTGATGGCGGTAAAATCAAACATTAACATGACCGCGTGGTCAAGTACAAAAAGCATCAATTTACATGAAATTACATGGAGCCCTGAATTGCTCATACAAAATTACATAAATAAGCTCTCAAAATGCAAAAGATGGTGTATACAAATACTTGGCATATGTCAGCCTCGTGGTTACACGTGATGTTGCCATCAAATATTCAGACATGGAAAATACCCTCAAATACATACATAAAAACAAAGCCCTTAACATTGTGCATAGCAATAATGCAGAAATTACAATGAAACGCCATAAACATAGACGGATGTTGCCTGATTCAAGTTATGCAGGTCACGTGACCTCTCCAACATCTTTCTACTCCCTTTTACAAAATTTAGGTAAAAACGTCCAGTAGGGCAAAATAAATTAGTAATGCGGAAACATAATACTGTGGAAATGTTTGCCAAAAACGTATGCAAGCAAAGGTTGACCGGTAAACTAAATTGATTATTGAAATCTACATCGGTGAACAAAAGGTTGTAGTGCATATGTGACAGTGTCTTACCTCACCAGCTTTCCTCAACAGACTGTCCAGAGATAAGCGTCGCATGAACCTACCATGGCCGCCTACGGAGTTCACATAAGCGGAAGTGCTATGCATGCAGAATAAAATATTTTACCATAGAAATAAAATGGCACAAATTAAATAAAATATTGTTTAACATTATTATAATTCTCTTATGAATTTTCCATATTAATTTAGTGTCTCTTTATGACTGCGTTCATGCGGGAATAATAGTGTTCATTATCTCAGTGCCGCGGGTACTTTGAATTTCATAACCAAGCAATTTAAAAATAGCAACAAACACTTTTAACACATTTTAAGACATATTAAACCCTGCAAATACAAAGATAAAACACATTTTACACTGAAAAAAAATCTATATGAAATTTCAAAATTATTGGCCTCTTTGCGCACATGCGGGACATGTGACACGTGCATGGTGAGCGCCGTCATGGGCTCTAGCGCCACTGGCTGTTAGCCGGCGTCAAATTCTTTCACTGTTATAAGATTACATTATTCCAGATGAACATAGGCTATGTGAAAAAAAAAAAAAAAAAAACACCCCAGAAATTCCAAAATTTGTAAACCAAGTCTAAGAAAAATGAGCTACTTGGCTGATTTATAAGCATGCTCTCAAAAACTACGGGGTCGATTTTTATCATTCTTTCTCTGTTAGAAAGCTACATTCTTCCAGATGGACATAGGCACATATTGTCCACTTCATGTAAGGTGGGTAAATTTTGACTGTTCTCTCAAAGTAGTACGGCCACAATGTATCCTTACACCGCAGCTGTTTCGTCACTGAAGGAAATGACGTTTGTAAACAAATGTTTGTAGTCCAATGCACACTTGAAGTTTCTTCCTTCCTCGTGTTCCATGCAATGGCAGGCACTGAAAATCTGACTGTAGCTAACTTCCGTGCAGTAATTAGTGTACGATATTATAGCTAGATTGGCATTCCATTTTGTTTTATTTTTGTAATTACCGAGTTAAATTTGTTAGGGTTCTGTTTATTTATTTTGAGGGGAAAAAGGAAACAAATAGGGTGGAGTGTGAGGGTGGGGGGGGGGGGGGAATAACCTTTAGTTTTACATCTTTTGTGAGACAGCTTATTTTGGTGTTCTTGCGAGTATGTTGCATTTTGAGTTGCATATTTTTTGAATTGAGCAATGGAAAATTTTGCTCGTATAGAAATAACATTTAAATTATTTAAGTTCAAATATTTTAACTTTAATGAAAAAACAAAATGCAATACAATACACACATCACTGTTCGTATTTGTACAGATGCAGCAATATATACATGCACACACTTTGACCAAAGTTAACCTTACACTCGAATTTATGATGTAGACAAATAAACAAATATTATTCATTCGCTACAAAAGTGTGGAAAGTGCTGCTTTTTCAGGCCACGCGCATTTCAATAATTGTCTTGACAATTTACAAATACATTTTAAAAACACGCAAACTTACCGTTTGTAAAATTTGCAACCTCTTGAACAAGTGTTTTTTATAGCAATCCTTGCCAAGTTTACTTCACTAAAATAACGCTTGTTTGTCACTAGCATTAAATAATTTACTTGCAGATTCATTCAGAAAAATCAACACCGCGCACTTTTCCTGATACAAACAAACTTAAACTTAGAAACGTAAATTATATTCGTGTCACTTCATTGTGGAAGGAGATAAGGAAAATGGCGGTAGGGGCGTAGTAAACACATGCCGAAAATGTTAAATTTCACTTAAGAAAACTCAAAACGGTACCTACAACCAACTATGCTGGAAAAAAGCTAATAAACATAATGAGAAAAAAACACATGCACAATGGCCATTCACAGGACCGGAAACTGGAAACACAAACATGGCTAGCCATTGGCTGGAAATGTTTACTGTTCGTACGTGTCGACATATGCTGTCATAATTATTAAACATGTTTTTAAAATCCAGTCACTAATAGCCAAGAAAATGTAATATTACTTTAGAAACATAATTTAATCCATAAATGTTGCAACTATTATCAAGGTATTAAATTACAACTTTTAGTTTTGGGTACTATTTTCTTCCAAAGCCATCATAAAAATAACCAACTTAACAACACGGTGCAATAGTGTACGAACGAGAGCATTTAATGTTTACATAGTGTGTAAGTTGGTCACATTGTCTGTCAGATTTTACCCAACTTATATGAAATGGACAATATCAGGTGGGGCCATAGAGACCCAGTGGGTAGAGTAATGCCAAGGGGAGCAGCAGTGGCCCAGTGGCTAGAGCTATCCCAAGGGGAGCAGCAGTGGCCCAGTGGCTAGAGCTATCCCAAGGGGAGCAGCAGTGGCCCAGTGGCTAGAGCTATCCCAAGGGGAGCAGCAGTGGCCCAGTGGCTAGAGCTATCCCAAGGGGAGCAGCAGTGGCCCAGTGGCTAGAGCTATCCCAAGTTGGGCCGCAATGGCTCAGTGGTTAGAGCGATCCCAGGTGAGGCCGCAGTGGCCCAGTGGCTAGAACGATCCCAGGTTTTTGAAGCATTCAAAGAGGAAATACGCTTAAATGTTAGTTAAAAATAGACTTAGGTATAAATGGCCCGCCTGCCTGGCTCCTGAATTGTTGCATAGTTTTTAAATATACGTTTTTCCACAAAACTATTAAATGTGCATCCAATGTACTGATCTACAAAACGTACGCACACTTCAAACAAGGCTTGCTGAGTTATGTACACTAGAAGAGAAACCATTTCAGAGCACTCCAACGTAGCTCAAAGCAACTTTTTCAAAGCGTTCTCTCTGAAGATCTCTTTAACATCGCTATCTGTTTTTGTTATTTTGTAACCGATTATGTTTGTGTTACAGGTGCTTATCAAGAATGAATTAAGGTGAGCGTATCATGATTGTGACCCTTCGTATTCTAGGACACAAGTGTAATGTCATCACGAAGAGGTTTCAAAGATTTTTCATCAAACCAGGATCTACAGATAAAGCTATTCGTAAGTTGCTTCGGAATTTTATCACAACAGGATCGGTTCTTGATGCAAAAAGAAGTGGACAACCACACCAGACCCAAGTGTTGACCTGATGCACAAACTGTGCGAAGAGGAATAATGCATGTTACTTCGTAGAGCATCCAAGAGACTACAGATTCCCAGATCAGTTCTCTAAGACTAGATTAGAGAAGACAGCAGATCACATTCAAATCCTACATGACCATCCTGAAGAGGATTATCCAACAGCAATGTGTGCAGATTTAGATGAACTGATTGAAAACAAAGGTTTGATTGAACACATCCTCTTAAGTGATGAAGCAATATTCCACGCTTGCAGTAAGGTCAGTTTACACAACTGTTGCATCTGGGCCACTGAAAAGCCCCGAGAACGTGTGTCATGGCAGAGGGAATCGCCTAATGTCAATGTGTGGCTTGGAATGACTTACACAAAGGTGTATGGCCCTTTCTTCTTTGTGGGAAAAACAACAGGGGCTGTGTATCGTGACATGCTCGAACAATATATAGAGCCACAGCTGGTTCAAGATGGTATCATTCGTGTTTCAGCACGATGGAGCACCAAGTCACTATGCAATCATTGTCCACTACTACCTCAATTACCTGTTTCTAAACCGCTGAATTGGGAAGGGTGGTAACAGACCCTGGGCACCGAGATCGCGGGATTAAACTTCTCTGTATTTCTTTGCCTGGGGATTTGTACAAGCCCAAGTGCATCGAACAAAAGTTGACAATTTGAAAGTGTTGAGGCATCCTTTTCAGCAAGCAGTTGTACATGGATATTGCAGAATGCATTCTGTGAAGCAGCTGTGTGATTTGAGCTTCGCAGAGATGCAGATGGTGCACATGTAGACTCCAAGAGTGTATATGAGAATAAATGAGCCATGCTCGTGGATCCAGCCATGTGAAGGTGTAGCTGCTCTTGGAGTAAATTAAACAATCATATTTATGATTAATGTTGTTCTTTTGTTGTATTTACCTACCCAATCCGAAAATGACACCCTGTACACGTCAGAAACAAACAAAAACGCTTGAGTTCTGCCTTGAACTTTGCTACAGACTTTTTAGCAATAAAATTATAGTGGTACAGCTTAAAGTCCCGTAGGTACACACAGCACTATGAGAAAATGCAAAGCACAGAACTGGCATGCGGTGAAGTGACGATGGCACGCCTAATGCGCGTGGCAGTGTTCCTTATCGTGCTTCTCAGTCTAAAACTAGGAAAATTGCACCAGGCTGGCAGACCCCTTAAGGAACCAGCCCAGCGTTCACCTGGAGTGATTTCAGAAAACAATGTTAAACCCAAATTAGGACGGCCAAACTGAGGATAGAGTCTGCACCCTCTGGAATACAAAACGTGTATGTTAATATTGCGCCACCTCGCTCCTGAAGAGAGACCATTTTTAAACGTGTACAAATGTTAGGGAACTTCCCGAAGATTTTCCATTATGTTATGTGGTATACCATGCAGAAAGAAAGTGGGAAAGGTATGAATAATTTCCATGGGCCTTTGTTTTATGAAGAAAAAAACTGAGCTTTCCCTCCACAAATGTTTTGTAAAACGTGTTACGTTGGATACTGGACCGGTAAAAAATTTCCTTTTTTTTACTTTTCTACGCTGATGAAGATTGTAGGCTATTTATTACTTCAATTTTTTGAGATAATTTCCCTAATGTGAAATAATTATACATTTATATCATAACACTGAATAAAAAAGTTGTACATCAACACAAATGTGTGCGTGTGTTGTCGCACAACTTGCATATATACCTCTCTCTTGCTCTCTCTCTTTTGCTGTGTGTGTAGGCCTATGCACAAATAGACATGTATCAAGAACGTAATATCGCTGATATATCAACAGCTTCGAGTCAAATTGAAACTTTAATATTGCAATAAAATTTAAACATATCACACAATTTTCCTGCAAGTGGGCGGCATAGTTATCGGGTGGCAATAGTACAGTGCAGACAAACTTAACTACAACAAATATAATTAATTTAATAGTTTAATGTAATTTTACATCGGTTTAATGACCTGTCGCGCATCTTGAGAAGTAGTATAAAATTGACGATTCTGGGGCACAGGGGATTGGGGTTGGAGAGCTAGTGAGCCACGGCCGCCATTTTGGAAGACAATCTCGCACATATTCGCACAGAAAACGGCCAAATTCGCCAGTGGTGGCCATTTTTGTGGCCAGTAAGTCGGCCATGGCCATGTTGGCAGTCAGTATGTCAACAGCAACCATTTTGTTAGCCAGGCGAGTCAAATCTTCTGGAAGTTTCAATCCTACTGAATGTCTCTTACTTCTCGCTCTAGCATTCTGTAATGCTGCCCCCTCTTCAAGTCTGTTCCCTCAGCCTAAGTCCCAATGACGAATCCCCGTGCCAGAAACCTCTCTCTCTGCTAGCAAAATATGTCGCCCAGGTCTCCACGACGAATCCCCTCTGCCCTACTGACCAGCAGAATGGCGCTCTCACTGGCTGGGTCCCACGACGAATCTTCCCTGCTCTGTCTATCCAGTAGCATTGTCTATCAAGATGGCGGTCAATGTGCTGCCTAGAAAAATGGCTGACAATGTACTGTCTAGTGAAATGGCTAAAAATGTACTGCCTAGCAAAATGGCGACCAATGTATGGTCCTAGCCAAACCACTATCTTGGAAGCCATACTGACTAGCAAGATGGCATTCTCTTCACTGACTAGCAAGATGACATTCTCTTCACTGACTTTCAACATGGCAGTAATGGTGGGCCACGTCAAAGTGTCTGGTGCTGATTAGCAATATGGTGGCGACCAGCACTGACTGGCAAAATTGCAGCCAGCAGCACCACTGACCAGCAAAATGGCAGCACCCAAATAATTGATGTCAATGCACTGTCTAGACAAATGATGGCCAATGAATGGTCCTAGCCAAACCGCCATCTTGGAAGTCTCGCTGACTAGCAAGATGGCATCGTCCA
Organism: Dryococelus australis; assembly: GCA_029891345.1. Taxonomy (NCBI): domain Eukaryota; kingdom Metazoa; phylum Arthropoda; class Insecta; order Phasmatodea; family Phasmatidae; genus Dryococelus; species Dryococelus australis. Next base: position 76,370,690 of record CM056996.1, read on the forward strand.
TGCTAGAAATCCCTATCACAGCCACATGCCAGAAATCCCTTACGCGAAATCACACATGTCAACAGGACCAATGACTAGCAGCGACCCCAGCCATCACATTGACTAGCAATATGGCGACCAATGAAACCTATATCTTCAATGGTTCGGAAATTACAGCCAACTATGCTTATAAGTAGACATAGGTCAAACACTCTGCGAGTCTTCTCGTCATCGGGGTGATGCTTATGTTGTGAATTTGCCAACTACATCTTACATTGTTCGGAAATTAAAGCCAATTATAATTATAAATAGTCATAGGTTATACTTGATCATTCTGTCCTTTTTCTTGTCATGGGTGATTTCTATGATATGAATTTGACAACTATATGTTAAGTGGTTCGGAAATTACAGCCAACTACGTTTATAAGTAGACACAGGTCATACTTACCCTTCTGTCAGTTTTTCCTTGTCGTGGGTGATGCCTATGTTATGATTTTGTTAGTTGTATCTCAAACTGATCGGAAATTATAGCTAACTATGTCGGGAGAGAGACGTTTCAGGTGGGCTATGAACTAACATTCTTCAGGCAAGATGGATGTTACTGGTATGACAGAGCATGACTGGCAGGGTGACCCCACACCCAGAGAGTCAATGGGTCATCGGCGGAATGCAAGAGCATTAAGTCGGGGTACCAATATGGCATTCAGCAATTATTTCTCAATTGGGTGTAATTATTGGGCAATCCAGATATAAATCTCAATTTCTGCACTATTCATCCGGAATGTGCAAACAGCCCGCCGGATTGTGGAAGGGTTCGCCATGTTGCCGGTCAGTGGGGTGCTCGACATCCAAGATGGCGACCCTCGAAATGCGAGATCATGATGCTTGTACTTTGCCTAGGATGGAAAGTTTTTGGGGTTGGCACATGGCTTCTCTGTGTGGACTCGGGCGCCATTTTGGTTATCAGTGGAGGCCGTAATTTTGCTAGACAGTGCCAATATGGCGGCCGGGGTCCTCAGCCAGACGCCACTAAATCAAATAGCATGGGGTGGCTTCGTTGTGGTAACATGGGCGCCATTTTGCTAGTCAGCTAGCAAGATGGTGCCTGTATGGGTAGGAGGGAGCACGACACTTTGACTGGGGGACTCAGCCGCCATTTTGCTGGCTCTGGTAGGGATTTCCGGTACAGGGCTTTGCAATTGGTATTTCTAGCATGTGGCTTTGCGATAGGAATTTCTGGCTCATGGCTTTGTGATAGGGATTTCTAGCATGGAGGATGCCATATTGTTAGTCAGTACGACTTCCAAGATGGAAGTTTGGCTAGGACCATGCATTGGCCACCATTTTGCTAGGCAGTGCATTGACCAATTTTTTGGCACTGCCATTTTGGTGGTTGGTGGTGCTACTGGCCGCCATTTTGCCAGTCAGTGCTGCTCACCACCACTTGCTAGTCAGGGCCAGACACTTTGGCATGGCCCACCATTACTGCCATATTGTCAAGTCAGTATGACTTAAGATGGAGTTTTGGCTACAACCATGCATTTGTCGCTCTTTTGCTAGGCAGTAAATTGGCATCCATTTTACTAGACAGTGCGACCGGATTGACAGAGAAAGGGGTATTCTTCATGGGGACCCAGGCAACATATTTTGCTAGTAGATAGAGATATTTCTGGAATGGGGATTCTTCGTGAGGACTCGGGCTGCAAAAACAGACTTGAAGAGGGGGTAGTGTTACGAAATGCTATAGTGGGAAGTAGAGAAAATTGGTAGGTTGGAAGCGTCCAGAAGTTTTGACTGTCCTGGCTAACAAAATGGCCGCCGTTTTCGTACTGACTGCCAATGGGCTTTCTGGTCGCCACTGGCAAATTTGGCCATTTTCTGTGCGAATTCGTACGAAATGACATCATCTAAGATGGCAACCGCTGCTCCCCGGCTCCCTATCCCCAATCTCCTGTGTCAGAATCGCAATTTTTATACTACTTTGAGGCATGCATAAAAGACGGACAGTGTTCTACCATCTATTTTTTTAGCAGCGGGAGTGTGGCGTCATTGACAGCTGAAAGTTCAATATAGCTATACATATTTATCACAGCAGCAAATGCAGAAGTAGAGTAAGAAGTTCAGTAATGGCGCACATTCTATGAAATACGCGTTTAGGCCATACAACATTTTGGCACTAAAGTTCAATCTGGTAGTTGAGGCTCCAGTGATGAAAAATCGCTGGGTGACATTACATGAAAGGTCAGAATTCTAAATTCTAAATTTAGTTATGGCTAGGTACAGCACATCATCCGTGATTAGCTTCAGTTATGCAGAATGGATGCCACAGCAGCTATGGCAACAAATTAAACAGAAGTATGTAGGCGCCTGTGAAGAAATGGTGCGATGCTTTGGGACAAATTGCAGTGGCTTTCATTGCGAGAATCGTTAATGGAAATGAAAACTGGATCCACCACCACAAACGGAGAGTAGGCAGAGTAGGCAAAAAAAATGGCGCCATTCTCGTCACCAAAATCAAAGCAGTTGCAGACGTACCCCTTTGGAAGGAAGATCATACTGATGCTCTTTTGGGAGCAAGCGAGCAATCTAAATCAATCAAGTTTAAACTAAAATCATGTAAATTTAAGTCAAATCAATAGAATTTATATATTCTATTCAACACAAGTAAAACACTAATAAGACTTTTTAAAGTCTAAAAATAATGAAAAATCGGAAGCATAACCATTACTGATTCCATAATCCCAACCATCACAACAATCCAAATCATAAACATTTTTAAAATTATAACATTTATCTGATATTAAATCATTTTTGTCGATTTCTAAAACAATTTAGAAGTGTGCAATGTCCAATTATTCTTTATAAATGGAAGTTGCTGTTTTTATAATTTCATATCCAATATCCCAAAGTTCTAAAAGTTCTATAAATTGATCCATTTATAGTATTTAAAAATTTATATATGAGAAATTTTTGATTAAAATTATGAAAAGGAATTTTTATTCGATCAAACAACTCAACAATATATCTAAAAACTTGTACAAAAATATCGAAACAGTTGGTTGTTTCTTTAATATCGTTTACTTCCTCCATTTAATAATATTAAAATTTATATATCTTCAGTAATATTTTCTTTCAAATAATGATAAGTTAAATTCCTTTGACTAATTAGAACAACATTGCAAATTATTCCCGCTCCAATAGCCTTATCAAAATCAACACTAATTTTTATATCTGTTTTTCTTTAACTACAGTTGTTTTTATGTATAAACAATCAATATCTAGTTTAGATTTTGAATTTCTAAAATCATTATAAGCAAGAAACATTTAATCACAAAGACAATTTTCAATATCTAGATTCCAATTTTCTTTAGGAAAGATCTCATTTCTTCCAACCTTGAGATAAATATTTCTTACATTACAGTGATCAAACATAGAAGCATATACATACTGTTCAACACGATTTTTTCTATTAGTTTGAAAGCCTACAATTACAAAATCAGGCATATCAAATAGTACGAAAAGCACTGCACTATACATTCAGACACCCACTTTCAGCTACTTTGCCATTTTCCAAGTGTTTACCAGATTTTTAGAATTTTTGCCAAAATCGCTTCTGCTACTTTTCTATTTTATAATTAATTTTTTCTGTTATAAATGGAAGCTGAAGCCAAAATGTCTGCAACTAAATATTCTATTACAGAATTGTTAGGAAAGAAAATTAAACCAACCAATGAAAGATTTGGATTACGGTTCTTAACAGAAAACTTAAATAATAATAATAATCTTATTACAAATATTGGATATATTATTTACACAGATGAAGAAAAATTAAAAGAATTTAAACCAATAACACAACCTTTTTGCAATAACATTATGATTTTTCAAATAACAGATTTTTTATATTATGAAGGAGAAATGATAAAAACATTTTTTTTTGTAAAAAAAAAAAAAAAAAAGCAGCAGCTTGTGGAGGTTTTAAGTGTTTAAGATCTAGATTTTCTAAATTTAATTGGGCTGGACATTGATTTAAAGCAAAAATTCCATACTTATTATATTCCGATGTACAAACAATTAAAAGGTGTTAAATTATAGAAGGAAATATAGAAAATATTAGAAAAATATATAAAAATACAATTGCCATTCCTTATGAAATAGAGTTTGCATCTGCTAAGTTAGAAACATTATGAACAGAGTTACCAGAAATTTTAAAAGAACTTAGAAAATAACATTATTATTTATGGGATTTGGATATAACACAAGATTTCGCTGGAATTTTTAATAAAGAAGGTATGTGTACCTACTTAATAAATAACGTTAATTTCCGCAGGGAAGGAGAATATAAAAAAATAATGTGATGTAATAGTTAATAATAATAATTATCTCGGTAAATATTGTTTAGCATGGATAAATTCTAATTCTAGAGTAGATTTGCAATAAATCTATATGCCAATTAACAAGCCAGGGAGTTAACAAACAATTATATATATTATAAATTTTCTAAATTTTTGAGATAGAAGATTAAAAGAAACATTTGCTTCTACATTAGCTAAAGAAAATGGAATTACAAGATTGGAAGCAACAGTCTATAATTATATTAACACAGATTTCCTAAAAGAACAAGAATTCGACCTATTAACAGATTGTTTGAAATTAATAAAAAATAATGTAAAATGTTTCGAGAAAGCTCCTTTTTATTCTGTTCCCCTATTTAAAATGTGGGAAAAATTAACAGATTCTTTAAAGAATAGTAGTTGTCTTGTTTTTCATAATCTTATACAATATGTTTATTGGGGAAATAAAAATACAAAGAAGTTAACAGGTTTACAAGTTAAATTACCAGAAAAGCTAGAAAACAACAATTCATTATGTTTTATCTGCATTTAGTTTTTTTTACCAATTAACTACATAGAAATTTTATAAGAGACAAAGAATATAATTTCTATAAACCAAAAGTGTTTTATAAAATCTGGAGAATCATATTTTTCCAAAATCCAATAGTTATTTTTTTACCATCCCTAAGGATTTAAATATAGAAGAATTAGGTTTAATATAAACTACAAATATTATTCCGATTGTATCTAGAAAAATAATAAATATTTCCCACAAACTTACTCCATATACAATTAAAGAAATATATTATTTTAATAATGCTTTTCTAAAGTCTACCAAAAAAAGATTACAAGAATTGTAAAATATAAAAATCCAAAACAGAAAACTAGAATATGCAAACAAAACAATTGTTACAAATGAAGAATATAAAATGGTATTAGAGAAAGAACAAAAAATAAGAGAAACAGAAGAAGAATTGATTAATTATTTTAGAAAACAATGGCTAGATTTCTATACAAATGGAGCATATAAAATCTATGCTTTTGTTGTAAATTATAAAGGTAAATTTACAGATGTTGGAGTGTGAACAGAAAAAGATGGAGTTAAATCTGTTTATATTGTTAAGGCTTCTAATAAGAATCAGTTTATAAAAATTAAGGATGCTAGAAATAAAAAAAAAAAAAAATTCAAATTCTATGTATTCCATATAATAGTTTAAGACAAGCATTAGAAATTTTCTGCTATCCAGAAGGAGAACCATTTGTGGAAATAAAAATAAATGGCATAATATGCAATGGGAATTCTTTTCCAAAAATAGACACCATAAAAGAATTAGATATTTTCGAAGACAAAGGAAGTTTATTATACAAAGAAGAGAATAAAGATACAATAGAAAATATAAAAATGCGAGATATAACTGGGAAAGTACAAATAAATTTTGTAAAAGATTAGAAATGGTACAAGACTGATTAGATTTAATTATTTCCAATATTTCCATTAAAACATACAGTGGAAAGGAAATATATATTTTAACATTCGAAAACATACAAGATTGTTTTTGTTCTAATTATTGGCTGGAGAAATAAATATAAGATAAAAATATATATTTAAATTATAAAATCAAAGTAAAGTTAAATTAAAATTAAAACACCAAATAAACAAACAGAGATTAGTATTTGTTGCTCGATTTCTATACATTAAAATTTGTAACTTTGAAGTTTTCTGGTATACTTATATTATTTTCTTTAAAGTAATTTAACATCTCTGTTGGATAGCTGCTATTAATTCCAACTAAACTTTCGATATATATATTTTTATATAGTATTTTCCAAAACATTTATAAGACGAATTAATGTTCCATCTTCTGGCGAGTAAATGTGGCACACCTAAGTAACTATACAACAATAACCAAAATTGTTTATTTAATTTTTACTTATATATACCTCTACATATTTTTTCCAAGGTACAGTACCTTGGGGACTGTTAACTTTTCCATTTAATTGCTAACGAATATTTTAATATAGAGTAACTTTAAAAGATAGAATATTTAAGTAAAATTTTAATATTTAAGTAAACGTTTATGCTTAAAAAATGGATAACCAAAATTATTAACTCCAAGATTTTAGCTTTACTCTACCGCAATAAGAAACATTACCAAGATACCAGAGAAAAATTAAATAGTTTGCTAGAAGAGTACCAAGCAGAATGTTTAGATGTTATTTTACTTAAGAACGGATGTACTAAAATTACAGTTTACGGTAAGGAAAAAAGATTCATTTCTAGAATTAATGGACTTAGATAAGCAAACTAGATCGAAATATATTGGCAGAATTCTGCACGCCCTTAACTGTTTTAAGGGAGAAGAGGATAATGCAGAAGACGAAGAAGAACCTATGGGCATGGACAGTAAAATAGGTAGCGGGTATCCTTATTACTACAACACGAGGAAAATATAATGCACTATTAAGCACTTATAATTATTTTGCCTTCTCTTTACCACTAAATATTACCAAGAACTAAAAGGGTAGGCAATTCGAGGCCACCACAAAAATTCAACTTTTTTTATTCTTCTTAGAATTCTATATAAAATAAAACGTTTTGCTAGAAAAATACAAGTAAGGATAAATTTAATTTATCGATAGTATAATAAAATACTATCAGTTTTAACATATTTTTCTATAGAAATTAAATAAAAATAATGGGGGCATTATTCGTTATGTTCACAAAAATCCAACTTTTTTATTCTTCTTTATTTGGAAATAAGAATATAGAATATTAACGTTAAAAGCAAACGCTAAATGCATTTTATAAATGTTAAAGCACTATGTGATCACAGAACAAGGCGAAGCAGGCTCTGTACAGTCTCCGGCTTGGAGATGGCCCAGTGATTCACATTGCACCACACACACGTGCTACAAAAGTTTCTCTCATCCGACAGCTGTCTGTATGTATGACCCGTCGCCACTGCCGATTCCAAGACAGTCAGTCGCAGCACATACAGCCGTACAAAGGCTCTGGAAGTTAATCAGCAATAACTCCAGAGATTGGCTAGCATTGAGATGGCTTGTGGCGTAGAGTGCTCTCTGCAGTGGTTACTGAGGGTAGACGAGTGGCACGCCAACACTCACTCACACCTCCATTGACACACACTAACACACCCCTACACTCAGCTGCACGCGAGGTCACAGACAAGGCGATAGAAATATTACCCCTAGTTTGAAATTTCTTGTAATTGTCTGTAACACACTAGCACTCTTTCCTGTGTTACAGAGAGATGGCTGGCATCTGTTGGGTGGGTGGCTCAGTTCTGTCCCCCACCATCAGGGCCGCATAGCGCGACCCTGGTTTTCAACCTAGCTACGACCTCCTTTCATTTCACCCATCATCACATTCACAAAGTCTATCTTCGCAATCCAACACCGCCCTACTTTCTCCAACCCTAATCCAATAAAGGAATGACATTTATCCGCCGCGACTGTCGCATAGTTTTCCCTAGGCCCTCTCCGCTTTGCCTGGTTTTCTATGCCCCTTCTTTCGAGGTGTGTCCACGGCTACAATTGCGGCCATGGAGCCAAACAACCCTGCTATAGCCGCGATGCATGCGCCCATTTTGATAACTAAACCTGACCTAAGGCGTAAAGTGCTTGCCCTGAGACGCATCCCATTCTCCAACCGTCTTAGCTACTAGCAAGCATGCCGGAGGGCACACAGAACTGTGAAGGTACTCACGTTGGCGTAGCGGGATTTGGGGGCTCGCAAAAAAAAAAAAAAAAGTTTGTGGAAGTTGCAGCCAATTATTATTTATTTCTTTCTATATTTTGGAAAAACGATTATTTGTATCTTTTATAAACTTCCACAGCTAGATCACTGAATATTTAGGCACAGCAACGAACTGACCACCAAGGCCACAAAAGTACAAAATATAATAAAATAAGTTGTACGGATTTATGTACAAAATCCCCCTCAAATTCAAATAGGAATTTTTATATTAATAATACCAATTTAAATACAATACTAAAATCCCCGTAAAAATGATACCAATCTTTTTTTCTTCAGCCACATTTGGATTTTGGGCAACAATTCCTCGACCTCCCCCCGCCCGCCCCTTTTTTTTTTCTCACTTTCTCGGGGACAAAGTTTCTTCCGTCGCGTTCTCTGCAACAATTTCAAACAGTCAAGAAAGTAGAAAGGCACTCTTCGATGACGTCACATATGGCACGCATGCTCTGTGAAGGTTTCTAAGATAACTTAGTGGAGGGAAAGAGCGTCCCGGAGCAATGCACCCGCCGCACACTAAGGGTTCGCTCAAGCAGGAGTTGTACAACGAGTCGCCTGCCACGCACCCAGATAAGGCACGTTCTACAATGCACGGGAAGCGTAAAGCTGGAGTAACAATAACCCGACGTACACATCACGACAGACGGATATGACGTCAGAACTCGACAGGATTACGTATTAAATTTTATTCAGTGTTCACAATACCCCGACGAAATCTGCGCGACAGGTATGTTAGTTGGCTGTTGGAAAATTCGAAAACGGCATGTTATCCTTATAACGACCAATATTTACTCTTTAAAGCTCGCGATGAAGTGAATACAATATGATCATGTGATTATATATATATATATATAATGTATATATGTGTGTGTGTGTGTGTGTGTGTGTGATGTATTCTATTATCTCTTGTATTTAATATGTGTTCTTTTATGTTCACGATGCAAAGTAGAAATATAATCTACTTTTCTTGGACTATCGGGGCTGCGATACGGTCTGATTGACGTTAGTGACCTTGCTTTTCATTGGCTACTTCTCAGATATCGTCGTGTCGGGGTTATCGTGTCGTGGTCGTCGGAGTATTGTAACTCCTGCAAAAGAGAATGGATACCAAACACGTAAACGGAACGAGCAGACGACTAGAGATGAATTATTAATTCGTCTACATTACGAATAAACATACAGTCATGCAACCTACGAAATCAAAAATACCCTCATGTTGCAAATTACAAATATAAGTAATATAATGTAAACACCTCATTTTGTATATTTTTAGTGTTTGGCACTGCGTAAATACTACTGCCATACTATGTGCACAAGTTTATTAATCAAAAATTGTAATAGCCACGGCAAATCCGTGCTATTGTGGCGGGGTATACTACTACGTCCACGAAAACGAACATCAACAAACGAAATACTCGTATTGGCTAAACGGATTCACGGACACGGAATAGCTGGGAGATCCGTACGTGATCCGTGTCCTCATGTGTCTCGCTGCAGACTGAAACAAAGCGTTTTACGTGCACCGCTTCCGTGACACTGTAGAACAGGAGTTATGTTGACGTCCCCGGCATCGTCAGCACGTACTATAAAATGTTTTACATAGAATCCCACGCCTCCGCCTTGTTTACCTTGTCGATCAACTCTTCGTAAATTATAACCCGGCCAGCCTACAAGCGAAGATGGGAGACTCTAGTTTCCGGCACTAATATTGCATGAAATTGTAGTGGACTAAGGATTGCTCTGAACTCGTCAATGTGGCCAAGTAGTGACTGGCTGTTGACATGTGCCGCGTGGAACGCTCTAGGAATGCGAGCTAGCCTCGGAGAGTACAGCACTAGTGGTTGCTGGGTCAGGCGTGGCCACAAAGTTCACAATTACTAATGCGACTTTTAGGGGGAAGTACGGATGGAGTACCGTTAGCAGCGGGAAGTGTGGCCGGCGAGTCACACTGAATTTTGTCGGGCGGAGGGGCTGTGGAAAAAGGCAGTCTTCACTGATCACAGGTAGAGCGCACAATTGTCGGAAAAACTTTGTAGTGGGGCTCAGTGTTACCAACTTGCCTGTACTATCGTCGATCATGGGTTCAAAAAGTTCACTAATTATTAGAACTAAGTAAGAAAGACATACCATTGTAGTGACACAGGGCAACTGTAGTGATGTGCATACAAAGACTTGAGAACACAAACACATGCACTCAAGCTTGCACACATAATTGAACATAATGGAAATAATTGTAGCACAAAGCTAACAGTGGTATAGGCTTTTCACGGTAAAGTGAGCACTTTTGAAAGCCCTCTCATTTGGAATAACAGTCAATAAATATATTTTATTTAAGTCTTAGATACTGAATTCAGAGTCAAATGAAATATACACACTATGTTTATTACTTTGATGGCAATATTTATTTGGAAAGGTGGTTAAATGATAAAATATGGCTGAAAGGCAAAGTGATCACTTTACTGGGAACATGCAATAACATTTATCTTCCAATTCTAACATTAAGTTCATTGTTCAATAATTGCGACGTTTATGCCATCTGTTTTCTCTAAAATGAACTACGTTTCCTCTTTGAAAGTTGCAGGCAATACTGAACACGTCCTTGCACTCTTCTGGCAGATTGTAGCACTACATACATGGTCTCGCGAATAGTTCCAAAACTGGGCAATAGTATGTGCTAACCTAGCACATACTATAAAATTTTGTAAATGTTAATTTCTGTATAACTTTTCCATTTAGAAACTCTGTCGGTCTTTTAGGCAAAACGATTTACTTCTCCGGTAATAATTTGGCTTAACTGACTGTATTGTAGATTGACGTATTCCTGCATCGCGTTCATCTGACACTCGAATTTGGTCACTAAACGTTCCAATTGTTCCTTTGTCCACGCACTATACGCTCCTCCATTCCACGCAATTGCTGTTCCGATTTTATTTCCTGTTCCGCATTAAATTTACTCAATTGCTGTGATATTATGGCGGCGAACTGATGCAACATTGTATTCTGTTCCACAGCGTTTTGACTAGAAAGTTTCCTGTGTGTTTGAAGGTTCGGTGACCAACTACGTTAGTGTTGTCAACTTAATTTACCGCCTCATTTGTACTATCCTTCGTCAACTCTGTATTGGTATCCATTGTGAACGGTACCTTATATTGTAGTCGGCGATAATCTATGTCAGGAGTGTTCCTTAAATTATACGGGGTCCTATTTTCTCTGAGCATTAACTACACTACTTTCCTCTATGACTTCCTGTACTCAATCCTAAGGTTTTGTAATTCCAATGGACTAATATGTCTATGACCATACCAACTGAGCTAGACAAGAATATGTTATTTATTTCTCACTTTAGTTCCTTTGTGTGGGTACATCCATCTCGTGGCCCTATGTATTTGGTGACACTTTCTGTAATGGAAAAGGGAGAATTTTAGCTTTCACTTCCCAAATGTCGCAAATTTAATTTTACTATATATTTTGGCCATGGCTAGCTTTGGAACCTTTTCATAGTGAGAAAATCAATTCCTCATTCAACTGTAGGTAACACTACCCCGTGTAAACTAGATATAGATATCGTCAATAGGACAAAAGATACTGATATACATCTAACATGCAAAAATAATGACATAATTAGTAACACTTCTTAAAACGAAATTTGTCATAATTGTCGCCTCTTTACATTTCCAAGTTCATAGAGATGAACGCAAACGTTCCTGCATCAACAAATAATATGGGAAGCATAACAGTTTCGCTAGTAGAGACCATCCTGATTATCATATTTACACACCTCGCTATAATAACTTTGAAAGAATAAATAATTTCAATAGATTACTAGCTTATCCTATCTAAAATTAACAAAACAAGTACACAAAAATATTTACAAATTACCAGATGTTACAGTAAGCTGGCTATAGTGAGGGAATTTATTAGATTAAGGCACCATAACTTCGTGCTCACAGGCCCAATCATATAGATATGTTATAATTTTCACAAAATACAAAAAACTAGATCATTGCACATGCACACTCTTAGGAGCCCTAGCGCCTAAGAGTACGCAGCATGTACCCAAAGAGTGCGCATTCAACACTGGTCACATGTAAATATTGAACCTCCTTCAAATGACGAACATTACTCATGCCACCTTTGTTGACATTTGACATACTGTATCCAGTCTTCAAAGATAGGCTCAGTGTATATCTCATTGCATCCTGGGCAGAATATATCACTTTTTACTGTCTTTCATGATGTAATCTTCTTTACTGGGCATTAAGGTTTTCCCCTTTTATATTGCATCCGTGAATCTCGTGCCTTGTTCTCGGCATTTAATCACTTCACTTCGCCTTGGGCTTTCGTCGCGACAGGCAGCCACGCACCGCGCTCCTCGGAGAGCTAGTTTCCTACAACTTTCGCGACAATACATCGGTGTACTCTGGTCGGCCCAGCAATGCAATTCTAGCTTGCTGGGTCATCTTGAGCCTATCCTGTAGAGGTCAGCGGCTAGAGTACAACGCAGCGTTTTAGGCATGCTCTTTTTAATACAAAACAACACCGTGTTTCGTTCCATACCTCACTCCCTCCCCCGTTCCTTGGATAGCCGGGAAGGGGGGGGGGGAGGCGTACGGGTCGTCTGGCTATGCGGGAACAGGTCCCGCCGATCCCGACTTCCTTCTTCAAAACCCTGGCGTCCTCGAAATGCTCCAGGCAAATACAAACAGCCCAGTGTCCTGACAACTCTTTCCACATGGCGTACCCACCCTTGATGAACTGCTCGCACACAAAATATCGGCTCAAACGACACCACTCAGCACCCCAGCCTCCTCCCGCCCTGCAACACCTGCGGATAACTCAAGCATGAACATGGACACAGACTTTCAACAGCCGAAACGAAAGGGGGGCAAAACCACAGGAAATGTACAGCAAAAACCCGCAAAGGGGAACAAGCGTCTCCGCAGGCGTCGTCTGAGGCGCTGAAAAAAACACCATCCCGGTTCACAACCGGTTCTCACTGCTGCAAAAGGTCGGAGACACGACCGCAAGCAATTCAAACCCCGACTCTTCAAGCCAGCCACCCGTCCTCGCACAGCCAGCCGAGCGCTACAAATGTACAGAAACAAAACACAACAGTACCGCACAGTCGTTCCCGACACAGCCAAACACCGCATTCTAACACAGAAACACAGAAACTGCGAGCCATAAGCAAGAACAGCTTCTCCCTTCTGTACACCAGACAAGGCATTCACGTCATCGCCACAAACCCTGAACACCACAAAGCAGCTCAACAAATGCTCTCAGCAAATGATTTTTATTTTTACTCAAACAGCCAGATTTCCGAAGCCCTACAGAAGGTGATTTTTGACCTCCCAGAAACATCCGATATCAATGAAATAAAGCAGGATTACACAAGCGCTGGCTACCAGATGTTACATATTTATCAGTTCAAGAAAAAGATCCCACACCCTAGCAACCCCGAACAGTTCACGCTGGAGCCGCAGCGATTTTTCTGCCTGACAGCCGCGCAGAATACTCATCTACCCCCACTCCACAAGGTCACCAAAATAAATGTGACTACAGTTCACCGCTACAGAAAGAGACCACAGGACGTGGCACAGTGCAAGAACTGCCTGGCCTTGGGGCACACTAGGAATTCTTGTGCCATGCCTATCTTCTGCCCACATTGCGCCCAGTCACATCATGTGGGTGCCTGCGCTCAAACCGCTGCTCCACCCAAATGCAAAAATTGTTCAGGCGATCACCCCGCCCTATCAAAAGCCTGCCCTAAGTTTCAGGACCTAGTCCAGAAACGACAAACTTCCAAGGCCGCAACAACATCAAACAAGCCAATTCCTGTTTCGTCCAAGGGCCAGGCCTCAACATTCACATCAAACAAAGTTCAACCCCAGTTTTCCTACGCGCAGGCACTCGGAAAATCCTTACAAAATACAACACTTACATTTGAAACCTCAGCTCCCGAAACGACAAAAACAAAAATCCCGTCTCGACCACTCCCGCGAGGTTCGCTTGAGGTGATGGGGGAAGCGATGCGGGAACTCCATGAATTCATGGCGTTCATGAAGTATTGTAACTTTCAGTCTCCCCTGGCACACTTCGAACCCTACATGTCCACTGCCAAGCAAATTTACGACCCCCAGGAACTATCAATTCTGCTTCTCGAGGCCTTGTCGATGTATGTCTGCCCCTAGTCGGTCTGCATGGCCTAGAAATTACCTTTCTATTCCCCAGTCGTCATCTGAAACGAACGTGAAATTACACAACAAAATACTAAGCTACGACGAGGGACATAATTCGTTCATTAGACTAACAAACCAACTGACCGCAGCACTTAACTTATAATTAATTGCTTTCAAACAACCTACAAGTAACTAAAATTACATTATCTTTACATTAACAATCACTGGCAATCTAAGTAATATTACAGCATCTCATGACAAAATCTTTTTCACAATTAAAATAGTCAATACACCATTGCAACCTTTAAATTAATTATTTAATACGCTAAACGGCCAGAGATAACTTAAATTAAAACTCTGTTTCACTAGTACAATAATATTTAAAACATCTATCAAGCATAATCAATAAATATAAGAACCTTTTAATTTTTCCGACAGTTTTTTGAATTACATAACAGAATTGTTTATAATGTCAACAGTGCTGCCATCTCTTGGTCGGCGGAGAGAGGCACCGCCTCCGGGAGACTGTCTACCAATTAGAGCCCTTTAGCAAATTCTCTCTGAAAATTCATCCTTCGTGACTTGTTTTCGGCCCTTTACAACATTCTATTGCTGATCCAAATATTAAAATCATACATTATTGAAATAATAACAAGCTATAACTTAAAAATACCAACCATCTACTGTAACAGATAATCTACTCGCCTTGTACGGCAAAATTAAACTCCGTGACCGGCCGGAAATTTTCCGATCAGCCGGGGACAAAAATTCTCTCTCTTTTATATAATTAGTTCGTGCCCAGCATCACTACTTGGGCTTTTGTTGCGACAGGCAACAACGCAGCGCGCTCCTCGGAGAGTTAGCTACCTATAGCTTTCGCGACATCACACCTGTGTACTCTGGTCGGCCCAGCAATGCAATTCTAGCTTGCTGGGTCATCTTGAGCATAGTCCGTAGAGGTCAGCGGCTAGAGCACACTACATCGTTTTAGGCGCAGTTTATAACACAAAACAACACTTTCTCGTGTTTCGTTTCATATCTCCCCCCCCCCCCCACCCCTTTTCCCTTTTTCCCGTGCCGAGGGGATGAACCCGGGGGGGGGGGGGTAGGCGTACGGGTTGACTAGCCATGCGGGAAAAGGTCCCACCGATCCCGACTTCCTCCTTCAAAACCCCGGCGTCCTTGAAATGCTCCAGGCAAGCCCAAACAGCCCAGTTTACCGGCAACTCTTCCCTCAAGGCGTACCAACCTACGAGGACTTTATAGAACTCAGAATATCGGCTCAAATAACACCACTTAGCACCCCAGCCTCCTCCCGCTCTACAAGACCTGCAGAAGAAGTAAGCATGTTTATGGACTCTGAATTCCTACATCCGAAACGAAAGGGAAGCAAAATCACGGGAAATAACCAGACAAAAAACGCACAGGAGAACAGGCGTCGTCTGAGGCGCCAAATCACACCATCCCAGTACAAAACCGGTTTTCACTTTTGCAAGAGGTCGGAGACACGACAAGTAACTTGAACCCCGGCTCTTCAAGCCAGCCACCCGTCCTCACACAGCCGGGCGCTTCAAAAACAAAACATCAAATAAAACAGTACCGCACAGTCGTTCCCGACACTTCAAAACACCACCTTCTTACACAAAAACTAAGAGCCATCAGCAAAGACAGTTTCTCTCGCCTACACACCAGACAAGGAACTCATCATCGCCACAAACCCGGAACACCACAATGCAGCTCAACAAATGCTCTCAGCGAATGGCTTCTACTTCTACTCATACAGTCAGGTCTCCGAAGCCCCACAGAAGGTGGTGTTCGACCTACCAGAAACATTCGACATCACAGAAATAAAACAGGATCTCACAAGCGCCGGCTATCAGATTTAGCATATCTACCAATTAAAAAAAAAAAATTCCACGCCCTAGCAACCCAAAACAGCACACTCTGGAGCCGCGACGTTTTTTCTGCGTGACAACCGCGCAGAACACACATCTACCCCCACTTCACAAGGTCACTAGAATTAATATGACTATAGTCCACACACACATCTACAGAAAGAGACCACAGGACGTGGCACAGTGCAAGAACTGCCTGGTCTTGGGGCACACCAGGAATTTTTGTGCCATGCCTGTCTCCTGCCCACACTGCGCCCAGTCACATCCTGCGGGTGCCTGCGCGCAAACCACTGCTCCACCCAAGTGTAAAAACTGCTCAGGTGATCACTCCACCCTATCAAAAGCCTGCCCTAAATTCCAGGACCTGGTTCTGAAACGACAAGCATCAAAGGCCGCAACAATATCTGCAAGGCCAACTCCACCTCCTGTTTCGTACAGGGATCAGGCCAGAACATTCACATCAACTAAAGTTCAACCCCAGATTTCCTATGCGCAGGCACTCTGAGAATCCAGACAAACCACAACACCCACACTTGATGCCCTAGCTCCAGCAATAACACAAACAAAAATCCCGCCTCGTCCACTCCCGCGAGGCTCGCTCGGGGGAATGGGGCAAGCGATGCGGGAACTCCATGAATTCATGGCGTTCCTCAAGTATTGCAACTTTCAGGCCCTCCTAGCGCACTTCCAAACCCTTTAGGTCCGCTGCTAAGCAAATCTCCGACCCCCAGGAAAGATCAATATTACTTCTCGAGGCTTTGTCGACGTATGTCTGTCCTTAGTCTGTCTTCACGACCCGGGAATATACCTTTCCTTTCCCTAGACCTAAACTGGAACGAACTCGCGAAATTACACAACAAAAATGTACTAAGCTACGACGAGTGACAAAATTCGTTATTTAAAATAATAAACCAACTGATCGCAGCACTTTTACCGCAGTCAACTTACTCTCAAATAAATTCAAGCCACCAATTAACAGTATTTCGCTTTAATAAATAAATAAATAAATAAATAAATAAAAATAAAAAACGGGCATACAGTGTAATAAATATTACAGCCTCTATTAATCTTAGAATCTCTCACAACCAAACTAGTCAAGTACACTACACAACAAACAAATTATTTAAGCCGCCAAATGGCCGGATTACTTAAATCAAAACTCCAACTCACATATATAATTTATTTCAAAGTAACTTTCTAGCAAAATCAATAAATATAAGAAACTTTTAATTTTCCCTATGAATTACAATCAGAATTAGTCATAACAACAACAGTGCTGCCATCTCTTGGTCGGCGAAGAGAGGTCCCGCTCCCAGGAGACTAGCAACCAATCAGAGCGCTCTAGCAACATTTCCTTGAAAATACAAACATTGCGTATTGTTTTCGGCCTTTTACAACATTCTTTTGCAACTGCAAGTTATTAAAAGCATATATTATTAACAAAATAACAGTTTAAAAACTTAAAATACTCACCATTCTCTATTACAGTCAACATAATCGCTTTCTACGACAAAACTAAACCCCGAAGCCGACCGAAAATTTTCCGATCGAACCGGGACAAAAATTATCTCTTTAACAAAACTAGTTCCTGCCCAGCATGTACAAGCCATTTGCCTGCTGTCACGCCCAAGCAACACTCGTGCTAACATACAACAAGCTTAATTAAGTACTTCAACCACTCTCCGAATTTTAACAGAAGTTTCTCTAATTAAGGCCCAATAATTCCAATTATTATCGAGCACCATGCAAATTAATTTTCAAACAGATACAGCTACACTAGTTATATTTACCACTAAGTTAAGTACAAATTTCTTCTCCGTCTCGTTCCTGACATGCCTTGCAATTTAATCGTCTTAATGATAAATTTTTAGCTTCCATTGGCAATCATAACAACAAATTAATTTTAAATTGAATTTTCAACAAGACCCAATTCTATTCAAAATTCTCGCGAAATAAACTTCACCGATCCCTCCCCCCCCCCCCTTTTTTCAAGCAGAGGGCGGGGGGGATTATAGCGAAACCAGGAGAACTCAGCATACGGAAACAGGCTCCAGGCGCTACCCTAGAGCGCTGAACTAATTAAAATTTGCAGCTTGCTGTACAATTTTATCTGTGCCTTTCGAAGACAGCTCCACCCCCTTCTCTTGGCTATCACCACCCTAACCAGGACTTTATTATGATGCCCGCATGGGAGGACAAGGGCCTAGGTCTGTACTTCCCCCCCCTCTTTCCGGTGAGGGAGTAGCGTCCCAATGATAAATCGGCGGCGTGCCTTTTTCTTATAATTCGCAAGCAAAAGAGCATTTTTAATGGAGAGCCTACCATACCTCTGATTCCCTTCATTTTCTTTTTCTCTTGCCAGTAGTGTGTGCTTTGGGAAGAGGAATGATGTCGGCTGGAGAAATTTGTTGCTTCATTATTTTCTGCTATAGTATGCCTGTTATTCTTAGTGCCACTGGGAGAGCTACTTTCATCGTCACTATCCTTACTTGATTCACAAGCACGCACTTCAGCCTCGAGAATTATTTCACCAGCCGATCTGCTAACCTCAGTAGCCCTAGGCCAAATATTCTCACTACGGTCAGAAAAATCGAATACGTCATGACTTCGTCGCTAGTTGAGGGTATTTGGGTCCGTAATTGTATTCACAATTTTACGACATTTCTTTAGTGTCGATTCCTTTGTGTCCAGATACACTGCGACTTTTGTTTGACTTTCCTCATTTTGTATTCTTCGTCTTGCTTCATTTAACAATTAGTTTGTACATATCAACTTCCTGTCCGACTTTCTCTGATGCGACGATGACATTCTGAAACAAATATAAACCAGTTCATAAATACAAAAAAATTTAACTGGTGCCAAAGAGTGCGCACATTGACCCAAAGAGTGCGCGCGCACTCTTGGGGGACGAGCCCGAGATTTCTGAAATAGAGATAGATGGCAGCAAATGTTGGAAAAGTACAACGTGTTAAATCACCATGAACGCTTAGAACCATGGCTGTTACATAATGTACGCACAATGAATGCACCTTCGTTAATTTATGCGCTTAAAATAATACATCAAAGTAACAAAAATTGTTCTCTCGCCTGTCAAATCTGCAAATATCCTTGAGCAACTGCAAGTTTGACACCACACACTTGCCTCAGAGTAACGAACCGACTGAGGACATACTTAGTTTTTTCAGTGTTGCCAACTGCTAGGAAATGGCACTGCGCACTTAGGTGCCTTTCCCATTACTGTTATTTATAACGAAATAAGTGATCATAAACACAGATTTATTCAAAAAATTTGCGTTAACAATGTAGTTTGTAAAACAAATATAGGTAGCGCTAAACTGTAAATAATTCTTGGTGGTTTAAAACCAGCGAGTGAAAATTCATATATTAATATTGATACAATCCACAAGAAACACGACAGCGTCTAGTTTGTTGGCCATCGCTTATTTTACAATCATGGTAATATAAATAATAGAGGAAATTGCTTGTTCGTAAATAACTTGCAACCAAACAGCAAAATGGTCACCGAGAAAAATTTTCTGGCGTGTACCAACCAACGTTCTGTCTGTTTTTTTCTTATCAGTGTACATGCGAGTATTTCAACTCATTGCAAACGAATTAAAGCATAATTATGTGCAATACATCACACGTCCAGTCGAGTTACAATAGTACGATGTAGTCAGCAAATTTGACACACTTGAATTAAATATACCTTTTTCATATAACACATTATGTATTTAATACAAATATTTAAAACACGCAGAAAGCCAACAAAATATTTTAAGCGCTTTATTGCTTTGGTTTATTAACGTTTCCAAGCTTAATTATTCATTATTTACAAACAAAGTCTCAAAACAGTTGAAGTTCATGTTACATAGTGTTGTCATCCTGCATTCGCTAACGAAAACGCGAACATTGCCAAAGTCTCTAAGGGCTGAAACGAATTATGACTTAGAATACCAAATCGCCTTTCTCGAAGATTTTATTCGCTTCGAGAGCTTTCAAAACTTAACGAAAACGAAAGATAACGAATAACTTAGAATAAGCCCCCCGGTATCGTTTTACAACGTGGAGATATTCAGCCTCATACTGCCCATGAAACTTTTGCGACGATCCAAGATATACACTTCGAGTGTATTCACATCCACTAGACCTCCACCTGATTATCCCTTTTTTTTTTTCAAGCCGTTGGAGGTTTTTTATTAAACGGGATGCAGACTGTGTACAAAATTTATACAACTGAGTACTGTTTTAATTCAATAAATTATATCAAAATTTCTTAAGATTTTTTGACTGGCATTAAGCTTATGTTCACATGCACTTTTTTTTTTTTTTACTAGTTTGGTTTATGTAAATGGTACAGTTATCTTAGTATATACAGTACGTCACTTTCGCATTCATACAATTTGTTTTTGTGACAGTATCTTTATGTTTCTAACAGTGGCGGCTCCAGGAAGAATTTCAAATGAGGGGACAAAGTTAGAAACTAGGCTATATAATACTTTCTTGAAGATGCGACGAACTAACAAACCTCTAAACACACCCGGATTTTCGCTTTTAGTAGTTTCATCATGATCAAGTTTCGACTCAAAAACCCACAAAATGTATTGCATTATCTTATTTTAGAAATTATGTATATATTATTTATACTAGTTCATTGTGTTTTTTTAACTGACCTTCTGTATACGCAATCTAACTGATTTCTTATATCTACCTGCCCCAGCATTACCATTTTAATTTCATTTTGCAAATGCAGTTTGTTACCTGAATGTTTTTTTCTATCTTATCAAAATGTTTTAGGCCGATAACACTCTTAGTCGCTCACGTATCACCAGAACCAAAAATAATACAAACAACAAAACGCGGTTTTATCACCATATCCTGCTAACCAAATGGTTTTATGGATTATTTTTACTCAAACTACATTTATAATTTCTCTTTTGGATGTAATAGGTTCCCGTCAGAATAAGTTGTGGTCTCGGAGGGCTAAGATTTTTAATTTAATGCCTGTCGTGATACATTAACTGTTAACTTAAAATATTTAATTCTGGTTTTTTTTTTTTTTTTTTTTTTTTTTTTTATGAATACGGCATGTAACGTGTAAGTTCAGTAAAGACATTTCCACAATATTGCGCTATCGCAACCTATATCTTAGGACAAGGGTGCTCCGATTGGTGCACGTGACCCTCTGACGTAATGGCGCTGTCCCAACCTCCCGTGTCCCAAGTCAAAGCATTCAGAAAACTGAACTTTCGTCTCAAGCTGTGTCATGACATGATAGAAAAAGAAGACTACAGATACTTTCATGCGCATTCGTGGAATGTTCACGGTGTACATGTAAACAACGGACTTGCAAGATGGATTTTCTCAAGACAAATGTGATGAAATGCTAATTAGTGTAATCAGCGTTCGGTCTGAACTATTTAATATCAAGTACGAACATTTAAGAAAATTCTTGGATATCACTTGCCGAGCTTATTTAGAATAAAACAGTTAGAGCGTGTTTCATAAAGATAAATAAATATTCAAATCACATGCCTCACAAACATTAGACCTATATAATCAACAACTCGGCAATATGAAATCAATATTAATACATAACAAATAATGTGACCAATTTACTGCGATTTAATGTCATATTCTCAAAGCTCACTTTCGGACAACGCATTTGTAGACAATGTTCGGACTGCGTGAATGTGATGTCACTTGACGTCAAGATTCGGACACGTCCACGTCCACAGATATGCCCGATTGTAGATACGCCTTACCGCAGCAACAAAACGCTGTGTACAAACATTTAAAACTGAATAATACACAATACTTTAAAAACTACGATATCATGGGCTGTTATTTTCAAAATTTCACAAATTCTCGAGTTTTTAATGTAATATTGTAACAGTAACAGTACATTACGAGTTAAATCAGAAAACACACCGCAGACGACACGCACCTACCATCTATCGAGCTGTTAAAGCACTGCGTGAGCCGTGTAGGCACAGGTAGCGTGTGCCCCGATTCTACCGCACTTCGGCTATTTCCGAGATGTCTCGTGTGTCTTCGGCAAGGAAACAATTTGCAGCAGCGTTGGTACAGACTGTCTGTGCCCCAAAGCTGCGAGGAAAAATACCGCCCGCTTAATGACCAAATACGTTACTTTTACAATTCAATAATGAAATTAAGTTCTATAAAAGAGCATTTATTTGTTGGGTATGTTAAATTTTGTTTGGGAGAACACGTGCCCCTGCTCCCATTGACAAGAGCCGCCTCTAGTTTCTGATAGTTAAATGTATTGTTCTGTGCGTTTCATTTGCCAAAAAAATTCTGGGACTTTATTATATTGTTATAATGAAGTAAATTGTTTAAATAAAAATGTAACGCAAAATACAAAAGAAAACTAAGAAATTTGCATTTTTCTTTGCCACAATGTTATACAGTTTACTCAATGAATGAAAGCCACAAAAATAAGTTTTTATCTTGATGTTATCTTGTGGAGGAGCGTTTGGTTTTGATAACTGCTTGGCATCTGCGCTGCACGAACTTGTCACATACCTGAACTTCAATCACTATTCTTTTCAGCTCCTCCTTGAAATAAATATTTATTGTGTGTACTCGTGTCTAAATAACACCCGGTGAACTATCTCAAAACATACTTTATTTCCGGTAGCAATTTCCAACCAAGTCGGGATTACACAATACCTGCAGCCGTACTTGGTGCACGAGCCGGTATATGAGCCGCCACGGAAGATTCATATTACACAGTTCGCGTACTAGCATTTGGCACCCTCGGTGAAAGCGCAGTGTGTGGTTCGTAGTAAATATGAACCCCATTCGTACAACTGCTACCAGTTAATAACTTACGTAGGCCTATGGCAAAACTAGCTAGCACATCTTATATGGTTATATCACCGTTCGCCTTTTAAATAAATTGATTGGTTACTAGTTTCATTCATTTTCTAAAAAAAAATGACTGTCACTAGAGAGTACGAGTGTGTTATTTTTAATTCTGACGAAGATTACTGACCGGTTACCAAATACAGTTTTTTTTTTCCTTTGTGTACCATGATATTATCCGAATGTAAAATTTAATGATAAAAACTTAGGTCCGGCGGAGTTTTGAACTCCGTCCAAAAGTTACAAGTTAATAGCGGACGCCGTGACTTTACCACTATACTACCAGTTTATATATATATATATATATATATATATATATATATATATATATATATATATAATCACACACGATATACAGAGGCGTTTACCCTTTACCTATTATATACAGTACACATTCAACCCACAATATAAACAATAACAAAATACTCAATAAAATATCTACACAATTCTTACATAGGGGCACAAAACGATATGAACATTTGGTGAATTGGTTTTACTGACAAAGTCGATGAACACATAAAAAATTATTTAACGTGAGGGGCAGCGCACGACGTACACCCCGACACGTGACACTGACTTATAACACTACCACCTATCGACTAATACTACTGGAACATTAAATTGTACACGCACTTCATGTAGGCGTGAACGTCAGAATGAAAATAAAAAATTGCCGTACCACTGACGCAATGTGCCACGCCGCGCCATGTTCCGCCTATCTTGACGAAGAAGCTGGACAAAGTCTTGAACTGTCACCGGTTTCAAATGGTCTACCAAAAAACCGATCGAATGAAATATATACCAGGCCGCAGCTCTTCGTCGAACTGAGGGGAAGGTGAAGAAATCGCAATGAAGCATGTGCGTGTCGCTGACATCTCCACGTTCATCGCGAATTATTTTTCGTACTCGTACGCGACAACTGCCAGATGGGAGCTGCATAAACACAGGAAATTACCCTATGAAGGGCCGTGTCGGTGTTGCCACACAGCGGGCATGTAGGGTCAGCTGTCAGGTGAATGCTGTATTTACGCTGCTGAGTTGCCACGATATTATTGTAGAAGCCGAATGCTGCAGCTCGGAGATCCGAGGAAAGGTTAGGATCGGCAAGTATTTTCCATGGGCGCCTCCAACGGATGGTTGGGGTGCGATTCACAACAGATGGTATGACAGCCGACGTTTTGGAAGCCCGAATGTACAAATATCTCGCTGATGCGACTGTCCCTTCTACTAGAGTTGCGAGTGCTTCATTTGCCTGACGGTATTGAAGTGGCATGCGTCTAACTTCAGACCACATCATTTTCTGTAATGCTGCGTAAATGTCCTCTGGGCGCAAAATTGTTGCAATTGCTGAAGAGTGATATAAGGCCTCACTTCAAAACGTGATTAATTAGACTCAGGCCTCCGTCTTGCAAGGAAAGATAAAGTTGCGGCCTAGATAATTTAAATATATAAGATCTCCACAACATGCGGCCAACAATCTGTAGTATTTGTGCACTTTGTTGACGAGGTAGTGGGAATATATGATACCACAGTTTCGCAAGTAAAAATACATTTATTAAAGTAGCCCTCTGTATAATATTTGTACGGCGATAATTCATTTCTATTTGACGAGCACGGAGTTTATTTATTGTCATGTTCCAATTATAATGCAACATATGAGTGGCGTCTGCGTGGAAGTATATGCCCAATATTTTCACAGTTTCGGCCCTCCGAAAGGGAAAAACGTCGTCAAATGGCTCGCTGGTCGCGCTGAGCTCCAATACGGCAGTTTTGTTACCATTCGCTCGCAGATTAGAGACACTGCGAAAAAAGGTCCAGGCATTCTGCCCTCTCTGTAATTTCCCGCTCTGAACGAACGACACATGTGATGTCATAAGCATTTAATTTAAAGGACAGGTTCGCTACGGGGAATCCTTGCAAGCGGGCACTGAGCATTCTGCACAGAGGTTCAATGGCGATAGTAAATAAAATCATGGATAGCGGCCATCCTTGTCGAACTGAACTCTCGATCTTAATTGGTGGGGTAAGGAATCCGTTAACCAACATACAAATTCCGGTACATATAATCCGTACCCACTATACTGCATTGGCTGGAAAATCGAAATGATGCATAACATGAAGTAAAAATTTATGATCGACTATCGAATGCCTTATCCATATCAATACTCAAGATGGCCATTTTACTGGGTTGTACTGACGAAAGTAATTGAATGTCCCCTAGGGCAAGCACGCCTTGTAAAATGGGACGTCCTGGAACAGTACACGTCTGGCCGGGACCAATAATATCTGACAATCCCTTGGTTAATCTGGTGGCACAAAACAGAGCAATTATTTTATAATAGGCACATAAAAGTGTAATTGGCCTATAATCCGCGGGTTTAAGTGGACGGGATATTTTGGGTATAAGAACAATTATCCCTTATTTATGAGACTTGCATAACTCCCCTCTTTCAAGCACATCGCGAACAACTTCGCAGAAGTTGGTACCAATAATACCCCAATAAGTTTTGTAAAATTCGTATGGAATACCGTCAATACCAGGAGATTTTTTTGATGGCAATTGCTTTATTATTGGCTGTATATGCTGTATTACCTCCCGCAACTAAACATGGCGCCTCCATGCCCGTCTTTGCTGTCGCAGCTAACTTTGTTTTCACAACCCTACAAAACCGACGGAAGCATAGCATCGTCCGTGTCTTGTTTCGAGTATAAATTTGCAAAGTAACTGCAAAGCGTTTGCACTATTTCCGGCCTGTCCCGAACAATATCGCCATCACTGTCAGTAAGCTGGTTGATAACCTTGCGTCGTATTTGCTGCTGTTCCTTAATGATACTAAACATGCTAAATTTCTCTTTTGCGAATAGACTTATCATTTATCATAATATGACTATTTTTAAACTGTTCACTCAATAAGTGCATAAGCTTCTGATTCGTGTCTCTAATACGTGGAGTTACGTGTGCACCATTGTTTGCCTGCAGGTGAAGTTCGTGTAGCATACGTTCGTAGAATGCACGTGTTCCCCTACGTTATTCTGCCAGTCGGTACGCATGCCTTTTAAAAAGCCTCATGACGTTCGGTTTTACACACACATCCCACCACATCGCCACATAGGGGAACTGGTATTTTTTGCAATGCCAACGTTCCCAATTAGCTGGGAAGTCCTCTTTTACTTCTGAGCTGTCTAATAAAGACGTATTTAGACGCCATGTCCCTTTGCCAAAACGTGTTACATTCGTAAACTTTTCGTACGTAAATATCACTGCAGAGTGATCGCTGAACGCTACCGGAAGAACGTCATATCGATGCACCTTATGTATATGCTGTTTTTTCACGTAGAATCGGTCAATCCTAGACAGACTCTGAGAAGTCACATAGGTGTAATGAATTCCTTGGATGTTAGATGCAACATCACTCAAGTCTAAGCGAGATATTAAAGTAGATAGAGTAGCATTAGTACGATAGGTGCCACCCTGATGATCATGGGGGTGAACTATGCAATTGAAATCTCCACCGAGTATGAACTGATTACAGGGTGGATGGAAAAACGGAATCAAATCCACGGAGAAAAACTGATTTCTTTCATATCTCGCTTGGGAGCCGGAGGGAGCATAAACATTGACTAGCGACACATCGTTTATTCTTCCTGGCATCACTCGGCCTGACGGGTGGTAGCGCAGGTCTTCAAGTTCCAGCCCCGCACGTGCAATAATCGCTGTCCCCCGCCCCCGGTCACCATCGTTTGTATACACATTGAAGGTATGAAACCCTATAAAATCTTGAATCGCTACTTCTTGCAAAAATTGCAATGTCAACTGCCTGTGTTCGAAATGTCTCTAGCGCCGCCAATCGCGCACTGGCGGAGACTGCACAAATATTGAAAGTTAAAATTGTCAATAACTCTATCATGTGTGCCTCAAAAATGTAGTGATAGTATCAGAGAGAGGGAAATGGAAAGGTGGACAAAAAGGAAAAGTGGACAAAGAAAAATGGGGGCCGGTAATAGGGCATACAGGTGGGGATGCACAA
This sequence comes from Dryococelus australis, assembly GCA_029891345.1. Lineage (NCBI taxonomy): Eukaryota > Metazoa > Arthropoda > Insecta > Phasmatodea > Phasmatidae > Dryococelus > Dryococelus australis. Next base: position 76,397,765 of record CM056996.1, read on the forward strand.
ATATGCCGGTCGTATTGTTAATTAGTTGGGTTATCAGGACGTTCTTGGCTAGAGGCACCCATTTTATTTATAACGGCCTTTGCTAGTTCCAAAGATTCCTTCCTATCTTGTAGCTGTGATTGTTCACTCTGCGATAACACGTTCGCTTTGCGAACAGGACTGACTCTTGTGGCCCGGGCGTCACGTTCGTAAGGTCGCTTTTCTCTTACGAACATATTTTCATCCGCAGTTGTTACATGCTCCCGTCGTGTGGTTACATTGTTTACGCTCTCCACGTCCATGCTGTCCACCCATGAAGCAGAGGACAGTGGAATGTGTAGCGGCGAGACATCCTGTGTGTGTGCGGTGGTAGTCCTGCGCGAGCAGTAACAGTATTTTGAGCCGCCTCCACGTGTATCTGGCGTGGCGCGGTCACTAAGGTGTTGCAAGGTGTCGAGGTTGACCGCATGCTCAGCAGAGGAGTCACCGACAGGTGTTTGTACTGGACCTTGCTGCTCGCGTCTGCGAAGTGGAGGGTAATCCGCTCGGGGAGTGTGCTGGGCAGGGGTGGACAGTATGTGTGTGTCAGCTCTACGGGATTTTCCGTTGCCCTATTTATCCCCCAGCGGCGTATTGCACGTGCGTACTTTTCTTGCAAACTAGGACACGCAATTCGTTCATGAGTAGGAGACTGGCAGTAACTGCACTTTCTTGGTTGTCCGGGATATATCATTACAGCCCGAAAGCAGTCAACTGACACGTAAGATGGAATGTCTTTTTTTATTTCCATCTTTACCATGCGTACTCCCGTTTTTACTTGGAATTTGTATTTATGATTCCATACTTCATCTTGTAATATAACAAGTCGAACATACTTCACTAACTCCGCCTGAATTCTTTGGTTGTCTATTTCTATAGGTAAATTTAGAATTCTTACCAGTTTTAAGTTATCGAAAGCTTGTTCGATGGTGACGATCCTTTCCTGGTCTGCGGTGACTGAAGTTGACTGGCCGTTGGTGCGACGCAGTATCGCTTCACAGAGGAAACAAGTTTTAAAAACAAACAGTTCTGGTGCCCATCCAGTTGAATAGCTTCAATTTGATCTTCTGTTACAGTTAAAACCGTATCAATCCATTCATGTATTTCCATGGCCGAAGGTCGTTTGGCAAACACGATACGCAAAGTATTCACGCGCACATTAGACATATTGGACAAACTTAGACGTGACTGACACTAATATAGAACTATTACTACTCGCGTCGGAACCGAACTCCGCACACCGGGCGTGATGCTTACTCCGCCGCTGCTCGGCCACGACTACCAGTTCACGTACCAGATCACGAGTTTATATATTCTAAACGGAATAAAGGGTGAATTAACTCATTTCATAGAGCAGGTAATATTTAAAGTATTCAGAACGGGTTTTTTTTACAGCAATTAGAAATTTCCATAGCCAATATCAATCGTCGACGTCGTATGTTAAATCTATTTGAAAGAATTTCAACCTCACGGATGTACAATTAAGTTGGAGGCGTCGTTTTCGGTTTCTTCATCAACTCGTTTCAAGTACTAGCCACGGGGAGTGCCCTACGCTCTGAAACTGCAATGTGATTGGCTAGGTACGACAGCAGGTCGTACCTAGCCACGAAACCTGTCACGAAAAATAGGACGTGTCCAATTACCAAACCTTGTACGAAATCCTGGCCGTACAAGACGGGAAATGCCACGACGGATGCCACACTGGCCCCTATACCAGCCGCTACGGAGGACCTTGCACAAGCTTTTGCGGAATCTGGTATCGTGTAATATCGCCTTTAGGCGCATATATTAGGAGTGCTTGTACGGGGGCTGAACTTTATACAGCGCAAAATTAGTTTTCCTTCGTGAGGTTTAGGTTTTTCTTGGTATGTCCCTAACTGATCCTTGATATTGAAATTTATATGAAATGTAATGAATAGTTGCAAGACTCTTATTCAAGATCGTCCTATTTTTCTTAAGGATAATTTTCCAAGTCCTAAATGTAAAACTGCATTTTTTTTCAGCTTAGAACCAAACTCCTTACCTTTGTCCATTTTATTAAGATACAGCTTATATGGAGAAAAGGAACAACGAACTATACGCATACACTTCCCATAGCTACCTACTTACGCTTGATTCTAGGCCATCAAACGACTAACTGTACAGGGACTCCAAAAAATATTTGCTCACTCATGGATGGGATGAAGACTGTTCGGAAATAAGTACGCAAGTAATAACAAAAATAGTTTATTCCATGACAGAACAAAAGAATGGACATAGTACTAGAGGCGATTTGTCAATGTGCAACCCAAGTCACCTAAAAAAAAAAAAAAAACATATATTCCCGCCAAAAAAAAAAACTAAATGCACAATAGGAGTACCAAAGAGTAGTATATAATAGCCGGTTCTGTGGCAGGATTTCAGGAGAATGAGCCATCCATGGCGTCACAGGCACGGTCGACGGCGACCTGGGATGGCCATGTTATCGACAAAATGGCCTCTTCCACTCCAAAACCCACTTCCAAAATTAATTATTTTGTCCAAAAATAATATTTTTCACCAAAAAATCTCCAAAAAAAATGGGAAAATGAGAAAAGCTGATTTGAAGCTCCTCGGAGCAAGAGCCGAAACATCTTCAGTCGAGCAAGAGGATTAGAGGCTTATCTACGAAGCCTTACACTCTTCTCGCAACCCTCGCCTCACCTGCTTTTCAACCCCTCCCCCCTCAACTCATAAAAAATCGAGAAAAATCGGGGGAAAAAATATAAAATCGAAGAATATGTGATGTTACCCTACCCATCGCTCATATCCACCACCCTCACCTCACACCCTCTCCAACCACAATCATTAAAAAAATCCAGAAAATTTGCAAAAAAAAAAAAAAAAAACGAAGAAATTCTAAAAAATTGAAGAACATGTATACCCTACCCAATCCCTCGCTCACCTCACCACCCTCACCTCGCACACCTCAACCACCTTCTGACAATTGTTATAAAATCGAGAAAATTTGCAAAAAATTGATTCTGTAAATCGAGGAACATATCATGTTAACCCAACACTCGCTGCACCACCCTAACCATACACCCCTCAACAATAATAAAAAATCTAAAAAAGTTACAAAAAATTCGTAAATATCGAGTAACATTTAACATTAGACCCCTTTCCATTGCTCAACCTTCCACCATTGTCACCTCAACCCCCCTCCCCTCAACATACCACACCTACTCGCACCCCTCACACCCCTCAACATCAACCGCCTCACCATGCAGGCCCCTCACCACCTCAACATTATCCGTACCAAACATCACTCATAACCCCATAAACCCAAAGACCATGTACATGACCTTAACTCAAACAATTGACCTTGACTAAAGCATTTGATCCATGACCTTGATCCACGATTTAGATCTTGACCCAATATCATAATTCATGACCAATGATCTTGAACGGAATTTCTACCCTTGACCTTAATCCATGGCCTTGGCCCATGACCTTGATACTGAGCTTGACCCATGACTTGACACATATGACATTGACAAATTACATTGACCCTTGACCTTGAAATATGACCTTGGCACTAATTCTTGGTCAATGACACCCATGACCCTGACCTTGGCCTTTAAATCAACTATATAAAACTTGTGAAAAATCTAAGAACCATAGATGAAAAAATTACATACATAATGTTAGAAACCAATTAGTATGCATATTATCGTAAAAGTTTGATTCTCATAAACCTGGCAGAGCACAACCACTCCTTGGTACAATGATCAACAGCCAACTGAACCCACCTTTATTTCAGTGGCTATATAGTGATCAATCTTACGACCCCCACAGCAAATTACTGACTTAACATAATATGTACATATTCCTCCAACCTGCCCCGCACACACACCTCTCAATGCTTCACTTCATTCGCCATTTACTTACCATACTTCAGCTACCATCAACACCTATACATGCCACATTCCCCTCTTCCTTGCAACCAAGAACTCACCTTAGCTCGCCCCCCTCACAATACATTCTCGCAATCATTCATCCACATGATTCTCCACCTCCATCTAATGCTAACCATTTCCTGAAGAGACTGACTCTGCCCAAGACTGGCACCTGCCAATACCAATTCCTGCAAAAATGACTAGCACAGTGGACAACCGACCATACCACCCACCTATAACAGCAGTCGATGATGGCCATTCTCGAAAAGTTGCCTAATGCAAAGCTCGTTTCTTACCTCTTTGCATTAAAGTATCACAAAACTCCACAAAATATTCGCAAATATTCATTAACACTTCGCAAATCATCTCACCTACAACTGTCAATACACAAGGGGCATACCAGCAATTCATACTGCCCTTCCATCTTAGAAAAACATCCAACTCCACTCGAGAGCTTCTCCTACTAAACTGATTAGAACAATAGGCAAAACGAACCAGCGAAACCAACCGAACATACGAATCATCCATAGCAAACATCCATTCCACCCATCCAGACCAACAGCCCATCAAGACTCATTGGAGATACCAGTGCTGATTGCAGTGCATGTGGTGATGGTTGTAGCATGTGATGTGCTACCAATCCCCAGCAATCTACCTCTGTGTTAGTCTTGGGTTGTGCCAGTCCTTGGCCAGTATGATTGGTCCAGTTGGTTGGATGGTCTCGATTGCTGGTACTGCTGTATGGTGTGGGCTGCTAGTAATATTGAGGCTGTATGGATGGTCTCCTCGCCTGTGCGGTCCTTTGGCACAGTTAGCTGTAGGCGATTTATTTTGCGAAACTTTTGCACGAAGTGGTTACTACGCGATTCGTATTAGTCGACTTTTTTCGAGATTGTCATCGATATCTGTTGGTACAGATGGATGGTCTTGACCATTTTAATAGTCAGTTTGGTAGGAATTGGTCTTGTCAGGATCTGTTCTTGATAGGAGTTAGTCTTGGGTGCAGTCAGTTGTTTGCTAGTAGGGGTTGATGGTCTGGTCAGTTATGTCCAGTTTGTATGACTGATTGGCATTAACAGATGTTGCAGTTGGCTGATCTTGATGGCCATTATGTATGGGGGAATCAAATGGTTTGGTACTGATGGCTCGTATGGTTGTCACATATAGATGGTTCTCATAGATGTCTTGTTTGGTTGTTTGAATGGCTGGCTAGTCCGAGCAGTTAATATAGATCGTATGGTGGGGTGGGAATGGCTAGTATGGATGGTTGGTATGGAGGGTCTTGTCCATTGGTATATCCAGTCAGCCTTGATGGACTGATCGTCTGGTTGCACGGATTTGGTATTTGGTATGGATTATTCCATATGGTATGTTACATATGGTATGTTACATATGGTTCGTATGGCGAGTCTGTATGGATGGTTGGTCTGATTGGGCTGTGTCTTGTCGACTGGTATGCTCTTTTGGTGTCGATAGCTGTAGGTGTGATGTTTTGCGAAATTTAGTGGATATTTGCAAAGATTTTTTGCGAAGAGTTAAGTAATTGATTTTTATTATGTGGCTTTTTCCTTGTAATGGTCAGTTTGTATGTGGTCGACTGGTTATTTAGCTGTTATAGATGGCCGAGCTTGAAGGCCATTTGACTGGATGGACAGAATTGACGTTTGGTATGGACGGTTCGTATCTTTTCGGGGTGTGGTTGACTGCCATGTGTGTGATATTTTAAGCTAGTATTTATTGTTTGTGTCGTTGATTGTATAGTCAGATCTCATGGATGCCTGATATGGATTTTTGTATGGTTGACTAGTATAGGTAGTTCATATGGATGTTTTGTATGGCAGTTTCAAGTGGATGGTAGATAAGGTTGGTCTGTATGGATTGATTGTATGGCTAGTAAGGTTGGTTCGATTGGACTTTCTTGCCTATTAGTATCTCCAGTCAGTCTCTTTAGGCTGTTGGTCTGGATGGGTGGAATGAATGTTTGCTATAGAAGATTCGTATGTTAGGTTGGTTCTGCTGGTTGGTTTTCTCATTGTTCTAGTCAGTTTGGCAGGAGATGGTCTCGAGTGGAGTTGGATGTTTGTCAAGATGGATGGACAGTATGATTTTCTAGTATGGCCCCATGCGTATGGACAGTTGTGGGTGAGCTGATGTGCGAAGTGTTTGCGAATATGTTGTGAAGTTTTATGATACTTTAGTGCGAAGAGGTAAGCAACAAGATTCGTATTAGGCGACTTTTCGAGACTGGCCATCATCAATTGTTGATATAGGTTGGTAGTATGGTCGGTTGTCTTCGTCCACTGTTATGGTCATTTTTGCAGGAATTGGTATTTGAAGGTCCCAGTTTTTGGTAGTCAGTCATTTCAGGAGATATTTGGGCTTTATATGGGGGTGAAGAGTCATGTGGATGGATGATTGCGATGATGGATTATGAGGGGGAGAGCTAAAGCGAGTTATTGGTAGTGATTAAGAGGTGGTGGCAGCATGCATGGGTATTGGTGGTAGCAGAGGTGTGGTAAGTAAATGGCGAAGGAAGTGAAGCGATGACAGGTGTGTGAGGGGGATGCTGGAGGGGGTGTGCATGTTACTTAAAGTCAGTAATTTTCTTTATGGTAGTAAGATTGATTGGCTATATAGTCAATGAAATAAAAATGTTGGTTCAGTTGGCTGTTGATCATCATACCAAGGAGTGACTGTGTACTGCTATGTTTATACGAATCCAACTTTTCGGGTCATGCACGTCCGACTTGGTTTTTACATTAGGCATATAATTTTTTTCCTCAATGATTGTTACATTTTCATAAAATTTCTTGATATTTGACTAAGGTCAAGGTCACGGGTCAAGGTTGGGATAATAGGTCAATGTCAAGATCATGGGTCAAGGTCATGGGTCAATATCTAAGTAATGTCAAGGTCAGGGTCAAGGTAATATATCAACTTCATCAGATGAAGGGATTATTATATTTCTTATCTTCGTTCGCTATGGACGGTTATTCGGGGAATTGCAATTGACAATAGGGGTGTGAAAATACTTTTTGGACCACCGTATATTAGTGTATATATAGCCAAGTGGCCTTCATTTGGAGGTTTTCTTTTTCGTTGCAGTGACTGCGTTTGAACAGAAATATTCTATTTCCCAGGTTTGTACGTTTTCTTCTTATCTATAACATACAAAACTTCCATACAGTAATTGCTGTTAACCTATTGGAATAATAGATTATTTTATAATGGTTGAGACCGTTTATGAATACGAATGTGACGCACGCGCACACACACGCACGCGACAGACGAAAATAAAAATCAATTGAAACCCCAAGTATGAACGTAGTTCGAGCATCTTTCTCAAAACAAAATGCACAGACAAAAGTGATATCATTTGAAGTTTGGATTCTAAGTTTTAGCATGACACCAGACATTTTCCTATCACGCTCAGTGTTAAAATACAGAAAAAGAGAATAAGGTGATTCCATAAAAATTAAATAAGAGTGCAAAAACGAGCATGATATGTAACATCATGAATCAATCAATACGTTTTAATACCCTCCCCCTTTCCCAGCCTGAATAACAGCGCGTAAGACGTACTCCCACTAGCACATACAGTAATGCGTCTTCTTTAGATGTGATACAACAAAGAATATTATATGGTAAAAAGAAATAATACCTAAGTGTAGCTGTTTTTATGAAATACGAAGTAATCTTACCTAATAATAAATGTCGCTTAAAATGCATTAATATACGACAGTGTGTTATTTAAAATTGAACTTTTGCTTGCCAATATATACAAGTGGGCTGGGGGAGTCAAGGAGAATGAGACCAACTGTATCCAGCAGTTAGAATGACTGACTAGCAATTGTCTAAAGTCCCGGATTAGATTCCCGACAACCGATTACGTGTGGAAAATTCTTCCCCGGACTCAGGACCTGGTGTTTGGTTGCCCCTTCATCTACGGAAGGCAACAACAAACCTCTAAAGAATCATCCTGCCAAGTGACGTCTTGAGCGTCCAGACCGGCCTTCGACTTGAACGCCCAACTGTTGAGTTGGTATAAATAAATACGTAAAAAGGTAAACTAATCCGCATTTCAGTTAGAGAAACAGTAAAAGTGGAAGTGGTATATATAGTGAGAGGTGGCGGCGATAAGATAAGCTTTGTCTGCGATCGCACGGGCTGTATAAGTTGACACGATACTGCTGGTATAGATTCAGTTTCACGGATATTCTACGGTGAACAGAGTGCAGAACTTCAACCTGTTCGCCGGGAGTATGGTACAGTACATTTTAACATTTGCTTGCGCGGTGATGGGTGGTTTAGAGATCCCCGCTAACTTGGATTTACGCACATACCTTCTTAAGTTAACTTGCAGATCCAGTGTTTAAAAAACAAGCTAGTTAAGATGCAGGGAACATCATTTCGAAATCCAATTTCTTTTTCTACCGTTATCGTTTCAGATCTATAACCTAATCAAAGGTTCACTCATTATTTAAGTTTTTTTTTGTCCCACGTGGGAAATATGGATAAAACTAACAGTACATACTTAAAAAATTATATTACGTAGTGCCATGCAATGCTTTGATTTTCAATGCACGGTCATAAAGTTTGAAAACGAATATTTGTAAAAATTATTATAAAATGGATGGAATCCCTCCACCTTGAGGCGTCGTTCATTTGAACCTGTTTTGGATTAGTTACAGGAAGTACTAAGACGCGATACATCAGATTTCGTTATTTTCTGTGTATCGTGATACATTCCTAACAAGCGAATTTGTAATAATGCGAGTTTTTTTGCTATATTTTATTGATACATTTACAAGTGATGAGACTGTGTAAATATAACTATTGAAACCGTACTTGAAAAATGTATCAACTAGGTGAAAACTGCATCACTTATCAAAGTAAAACCTAAAACTCTTCAGCGTGGATAATCTTCGCATATTTATTAGAGTGATGCGTATCTACTGCAAATTTCGTCGCTTATATTTTCTTGTCGGTAGCGCATTTAATTATTTTGCTAAACGAAGCATTGCATTTTTAAACAGTTTAATGTCTGTCTTAATTTGATTATACGGGTTCAGACTAATACAGAATTAGGTGTACTTTGCAGCTCGAAAATGCCTGTTGTAGGATTTACGAATTAATAATTTTTAGTACAGTAACGATTAAGCAAATAATGACATGTACATTATAATTATAAAGAAAGACGAAGATCAAGATTGTAGTCATTGACTTCTGTAAATAATTAATTTCTGGGACGGCAAAATCATCGCCCATCAAGTAGATAGGCACCGTACACTACTTTTGAGACACTGGATTATTCAAATTAATTTAGGACATAAAATGTTTCCCAATTACTTATGCACCAACACTAGTATATAACCACTTAGAAGAGTCACGTATGTAGGAACTTAATGATAATCACATTTGCATCTGACAAGAATATGTGATCTTGTTCATTTCATCAAACTCGACTGTCACGTTTTTTTGAAACATGTGCTATATTTAAAAATTAATGGGTGTTTAGTACGAAATAAAAATAATTTAATGAATTTTGCAAGCGTTTTCTCGAAAACATGGTATACGTTTCTTGGTTGAGGTGAGTAGATCTATTTTTAGTATAAAATTTATGTTGTTGCACTTTATTCGATTCTGTACACCAAATTTAGAACCAGGTGTAAGTTGATTTTTCGGTAAAGTGAGCACCTTTGAGGCCCTAGTAACTTTTACTTTCAGACATTTTAAATCCTATCACCGCCTTTTTAAATAGATAACATTACGTAACATAATAAACACAGGTGTATATTTTACCGCACTAGGAAGTTAACGTCTAAAGCTAAAATAAAACATTTACATTGACTATTATTTTTAATTAGAGCGCTTTCAAAATTGCTAACTTTACCGTGAATAGCCTATATGTTTATGTAGGCCTATGATGCAACGAAAGTAGACAATGTTCCCAATTTAGATTTGTAGGTAGTACTATACACAATATAACTGGAGGGGTATGTTAAAAAAAAAAGTGTGTTGCGTATGAAAAATGTTCCATTATAATAACGAGAGACAATCTGAATATCCGTCATTATCAATCACTACATTTCGATGTCGAATGTAATACATTTTTTAAAGTTATTGTTGAAAATATCTTCGTATGTGGTAATAAGCAACATTATGCTCCGACAGTAAATGGTGTAATATCTTGTTCTATGTCTCGCATATCTTGTCTCGCACTTCTTGCAGTGGAGTGCTTTATGTAATTATAGAAATCTAATTGAACATTTTTCGGAAAAACAATGGCGTATACACCAGTCAAAAACTTCACGAAAAATAAAACTTTGTTGTGCAATAATACACGTTTCTTAGTACCAAGATGTAATGATTGTTTTATATTAGAGGGCGTGAGATACAAACCGGAACAAGTAGAAGTTAAAAAAATTGGTTAATTTTTTGTTCAATAAATAGTTTTAGGCAGATTAATAAGAAATTTATTTGCGTGTGCTTGTTCGAGCATCCGAATATATACACCCGCGTATTGGCATAATTTTAATATTTTGTTACGTGTGCGAATGAAAATCTTGCCACTTTAAGTTTATCAGTTGTTCCTTGAAGATAGCTCTATATTGAAATTCCATAAGAAGTCCTCCTGTCCAGGCCATCGAACTGTGTGCAGAAGTTGCACCAGAAGTGTTCTATTGAAAACTCTTCACTGTTTTAGTTATATACTTGCAAATATAAGTTAAGAAATATTACGTGAATGTGCACTTGAATCGATTTTCTTACTGTTCTATCAAATGTATAGATGTTTTTAATATGATACCGGGTAAAACACATGTCTTTTTTTTTTTTTTTGTACACTGTCATTAAAACTTGTAAGGATGTTCTTCACGCTTTATTTTTATGACTCCGCAGTAAAATTATAGGGTCATCATCGTAAATCTCTTAGAAGTCTTTGTTTATTAAAAACATATTCACGTTATTAATAGTGTAGTTTATTGCGCGTAGAGACGAGACTTTTGATGCGTTTATCAGAGTCGACCTTACGTTCATGTGCTTCTAGGCCTCTTAACTAGCTAACTATTGCACAAAGTCAGGCGGCGCCCTTAAGTTTCGAACTGGTATCAGTTGTAAAACTTCATTTAGTCAGGTCAACTTTACAACAGCACCATAAGCGATATCGTCCACAAATGACAGCGCGAAAGAAACATAATATAAAAATTGATTATCTACTGCAGCGTTTCCCAGACTAGACGCGTACGAATGTATTATCAGTGTACCGTAAACGTGTCATATCCACGAGTATGATGTTTTAAACAAACTAAGTTACTGAAATTATTCTGCTACTTTAACGTCATTTTCTGATCACCTCTATGCTCTGGTAGAAAATCTACCTCCTAAATTTACTAACTTTGTCAGATAAAATAACAAATTCAAAATATAAAAAAGAAGTCTGGCATTAGCTGTTACATGACTGTTCTCGTTAATAATAGAATTATTCAAATTATTATTCAAATTTACAATTTTTTTCCCAACGTATAAGTAATGAAATATTATTGTGACAACTTATTAAACTTATTCGTTTATTTGCTGTTTTTAAGTGTTAGGCAACAGACAGTGGTCAGTTATAAGCTGGCACTGTGACACAAAGATGTGTAGCGTGTGCCCCATATGTGAAAGGGAAAAGTAACCATGTACATAAAATACATATAGAAATCACACAACTGTGCTGATGTATCCGTCATTACTGTGAATCATTACCTAGGTAAAGTCAGGCTCTGTGAATTATCGGTGCGCTCAGGTACCCTTCGAATCAGGATAACTCTGCTGTGGGATGCCACTACTGAACCAAAGGCAATTTTTGGCGAATTTTTTATGTCATCTTTTTATTATTTATATACGTTACCTTTTGGGCTGTCTCACAAAATTTTAGGTGGGGTAGGTAAAGGCCGTTCACGATAAAGTCAGCACTTTTGAAATTAACCGTAGAAAAATATCACTGCCCCTATCTGCATATATTTTAACAGGCACACTGAGTGACATCCGCCCGGTAAAGTTGGTAACAATGGATAGAAAGTAGTTCCATATGTTAACGTCGAATAAAAAGTGTTAGGTAACCATTTGTGATAGTTTGAGTAATATATTTCGCATTCTGTTTTTTTTATGCCTCAATATGTAAAAACGAGCAGATATATGGAATGTTTACTTTTCTAATAATTTTACAGTTTCACTTGACCGAGGCATGAATAAAGTGATGAGGCCCATGGTAATGTTAATTTTACATACGGTGGAAGAATACACAACGTGCATACAAGTAGATCTTAAGCAGGACTTTCAAAAGTGCAAATTTTACCGTGAACAGCCTATATGTATATATTCGAGTAACCATAGGCGATATAATATAGGCATAAGTGGCTGTAGACCAACTTGAAAGATCATTCTCTGTGTGAAGCTATAAAATGTTTTAAAACTATAAACTGCAGAAGTTCTTACAGCTTGATTGCGGAGTGCTGAATAAACAAAACTTTCGTCATGATTTATAAGTTCCTTTGAAATTGTGCATGATGGAAGGGTTTACTGTGATATAAGCCTACACGGGAAAGACAATTGGAGAGTTTCGCTTCTGAAATTAAAGCTTGAAAAATACTCTGTTTACTGCACATGTACGTTCACAAAGCGATTGTTATTGCTGTTAATCATACCTGTCTAGTGTGCTGTAAATCTGGTCCATACTGATATATATCTATTATAATCGATACTAAAAATTAAATATCGGCAGATACAGAATTCTGAAAATTACCAATGCATATGTGTCGACGTATTATCAATATTATCGGCAATATCGATATTAACGATGTGATCGTTATGATGGGCAGATGCAATCAGTGTCGCCGACATAGTATCTACTACTGATCGATCATGTTCATAATATAGTTATTAAAAAAAATATTTTTTTTTTACTAATTACAATGGTTTGCGTTCAGTAATGTGTGAAGACCAATATCACTGGCAGTTTAAAGAATATCGATGTTTAAATTTATGTAATTCAAAGATACCAATATTTTCGAACCGTTGACGTTTTCAGAAGTAGATATCAATAAATGTAAAATATAGAGTAGTTCTTAGACTCAAATATTGATGTTAAAAATGTCATAATAAACGAATAGCACAAGTGTACTTTTGGACGGAACTCTAACACTGAGATGTTTTCCATCCCCATTTCAGGTATTGTCCATTTGCGGTTTATTCACACTTTTTGAACCTAACCTTTGAGAAAAACACCCCATGTATTACATGTTCGGTTGTTTCCTAAATATATCATATATTACAAGCGTTTTATTATTGTGTTAACATAAAAGTAATACATTTTTGGTAAAATTGAACTTTTACTTATGATTTATTTATAAATTAGAATATTGCATTTATAACTAATGTGGATAAAGGCAGGGAGAAAATGGGTGTGTTGGTAATGCCTAGTAACAAATAGTTCTCATGCAAAATATAAATGTACTGCGTACGTACGTGTGCGGTGTGTTGTCCCTCCGGTGTGTATGTGCATGAGGCGGAGGAATATCCTGGAAGTAGAACTTTAGCACGGCTTCAGAAAAGTTGGAAGTAACCGTGAACGTACAATGTACTGTAAGAGCAAATGCAGTATGTTTTGGTTAAGTTACTTGACTGACTTTCTGTACGTCAGAGATGTAAAACCAGTCAGTGAATAAAAATACGGAACGTTATTAATCCTTTGAAACATTTAAAACAACGTGCATCGTTATCATTTACCAAACCCAAAGGTAAGGTACGAAAAACTTAAATCATGGCACCTATAAAATCTGACACACTGCCGCCTCTTTTGAGCATAAAAGTTATATATATATATATATATATATATATATATATATATATATATATATATATATATATGGGCGTGACATAAAAATAAAACAATCTGAGACAAGTAACTGAGTACACGAGTATTACAATAGTTATGTTTCCGTTTGGCTAAAATGAAAGAAAATATTAGTATTGTAATGTTTTAATTTATTCCGCGCAGTCATTCACGGAAACATTAAAACGTGACGATACTACATCAGTGGATACAGAATAAGTTGCCAGTGATTTCGATGCTAAAATTCAGAATCACGATTTGCGATTGTCTGGAACCATCTCCGGTTGGGCCTTGAAGTATCTGCTACATGAGCGTAACGACTTAGTGATCACGGTCGCCGAAGGTCTTTTGGTTATCCCCTGGTCATGAAAGAATGGATCTAATAAATTACTGGCGGCGATTCGTTTAGCGAATCTGTGAAGTCACATCATTACTTGGATCATTACTGCGCTTTACTTTACCATTCTTTGCTTTCTTTTTCTTTTTTGAAAGTGTTAATCCGGTCAAATGCGTTAGAGTATTCTCGCGGTATTTCATACTTTCAGAATGAAACCCTTTGAAAAATCGCATCATGTATTACACATATAGGTTTTTTTCGTAAATAAATAATTTACAACAAGCGTTTAACACTCCCTTTAAAAACAAAGTACCTTCTTTTTCGATTAAATAAAGCTGATTTATATTTCGTGTATAATTTTTTGTAAAACAGAGGGGAACGAGGTAAGTTGGCAATGATCAATAAAAATAGTTTTTATGCAGAATATTATTAAATCAATTTTTATAGTAGTTTTAAAGTAAGCTTTTTTACTGGCACATTTAGGTTTTCACGACATCAAAGCTGGGAACGCATAACAGTGATATGCATTAAAATATTTATTTTTTGATTGTCTGCTCAGCGAACAAATGAGATGCGTTAGTTTCACCTTGGGGCATCCATACTTGTTTACGTTCTGTTTACATGTGGCGAAAAGATACGTAGTGAGTATCCCGAAAGTAGAACTTCTTTATTCGTTTACCATTGTTATGAGCTACGAAATATGGCGAATGGATACCACAAAGAAGGCTCATGGGCGTCCTCACCTCCGGTCGATACTCAAAATCGAGGTCTTAAGCACTGGTGAGAGTGAAATGAAGAGAATATGGAGTAGCAGTGGAATGCAAGAGCAGAGGAAACTGGAGTACTCCAAGAAAACCCACGGACCAAAGGCAACGTCCACCACATTTTCCACATGCAAAATCTAGGGTGACCCCTCTGGTAATAGAACCCAATTTGCCTTAGTGGGAGGCGAATATTCTAACCAATATACTACAACCTCGGCCCAAGGTCGTGCTCCAACTGCATGTGACGTATGGTGGTCTTTCGGTCAGCATTCATCGGCTTCGCACCACAGCGACCCGGATCGATCTCAGCGGATCCTATTTCGATTCTCACATACCGGAAACGACACCGGTGCAGAAGTTGCCGATGATCGATGGGTCATCTCTTGGTGATACAGTTTTCAGGGGGATGACGGTCACCTGCAAGTCACATCAAGAGGCCTGTCAACTGGGGCTGTGTTCGATTTCGGTGTAATGTGCTCTTGATCACTTACCCTGATCCCTTCCAGTTTCACGAGCCCTTGTTCCCTTCCATAGATACATTGGTTAGTGAATTCGGACGCTTGTGTTCGTTTCCACATCGAGTTTTATTCTGTAGAATTTCGCTCTATGCGAGTTTCATTTATCTGTGTGACTTTGTAAGTGTTTTCTGCGGGCGTGCAGAGTTGTAAACACAAAACTAAACACAAACAATTGAAACATTTCAAACAATTGCGAATCGAAAATTATCTAGGGCTCGAGAAGGGCAAGTTGCTCGTGCCCTTGGCTGAAGGGGACATTCTAGGGTGCATAATGTACCCTTGTTGTGAATTCTGAAAGCGGCAATGTGACGTCACATCCGGGATGCACTTTTCAAGGGCACTAAGCCAGATAAGGGACATCAGCTGGCGAATTCGAACACAGCCTGGGTTAATGTTCCCTTCGTCCTACGGTGCATATTATAGAAGTTCACAGGCCATTTGATTGGTACGACGCCACAAGCTCAGATACATTTATATGAAAGAAACGCGCATTTCAAAAGCCAATAATGTGATTGTTCCTTATCACAGGCGATGGCCGATTCCTTCCCCATTCCTGCTTATATGAGAATCTTGTTCCGTTTGTAATGACCTCGCTGTCGACGAGACGTTAAAGGCCTGTCTACAAACAGCCGTTCCTGTGGACATGGACAGGTCCGAAACTCTGCGTCAAGCGACGTCACATTGACGCAATCCGAATATGGTCTACAAATGCGTTGCCCGAAGTGAGCTTTCAGAATCTGGCACTAGATCGCAGTAAATTCGGCACGTTACTTGTTACGTAGTGATGTTTAAATTTGCTGAATTATTGATTATTTAATGTTTACGAAATGGGTGATTTGAATACATGTATTTTAATAAACGCCTTAACGATCGTCTTGTTTAAACTTACGTTTTAAAAGTTTTAGCCTTCAAATGAAATTGTTCAGACTGAACGAAGACATAACTAATTATTTATTAGCATTTCATTATATTTGTTTTGACAAAGCCTCGCGAAAGTTTTTGAAGTCGTCGTCTTTTTCTATCAGCTTAGGACAAAACTTGGGACAAAAGTGAAGTTTTCCGAATGCTTGTGACACAGGTTGATTTAGGACACGGCAGCTTGGGACAGCGCCATGACGTCAGAGGGTCACGTGCACCAATCAGCAGCGCATTCTCGTCCTAAGACACAGGTTGGGACAGCGCAACTGTTGACAAGCACTAAGCCCTACGTACTGATCGTGACTGATGGGATCGTCCCTAGGAGGGACCTGGAAGCAACATGCTTCAAACAAGGAACCTATGTCTGAACATGGCGTCGCATACCTCTCGCCGAGAGTTAACAACTGTAGGTCACTCCGGGTTTTCCTGGAACTGTCCTGTCCAACCACGACTTCCTCACCCACGTCCAGGTTTGCTCCCATCTGTCATGGCTTGTACCTGCGTGCCTGAACACTATAGAGAGCAGAAAAAACGACAATACATTTTTCATATAACATTGTTTTATTGGAGTTTAAATTACACTCCAGATGGACTACCCACGACTGTGCACATGGCCCTGCTAGCAGGCGTCCCTTATCAGCCAGCCAGCCAGCTGGTCCCGTTGTCGGACGAGGAGGGTGACGGCGACTGTGACGCGCAAAGTACGCGTCGAAGGTCGCACGCCGTCGACCATGTAGCACAGCCTCACTCGGCGAGGTGACCCCGCTCGTTCCGTCGGTGTTGGCAGTGCCCGGCAACCGACGACGGAGGTGCACGCGCGTCGGCTGCGGACAAGTTGAATCGCCCAGAACCAGACTACATTCCGCGCGATCGTAAGTCCAGCGAGGGCAACTATCGATTGTCGACACGCGTTCTTCCGACAGATTCACCAGTCGAGACACTTACGACTACGCGTGGAGGAACACGGCTGATACCTTATGGGGATGGAATGCACAAAGGTAGTACAACAGCAAACTTTCAGGGCTGTTAAATTAACGTGGAGCGGAGAGATTTGGGCGGCTCTTACTATCGAGGTCTCGAGAGCAGACGAGGGTGAAGAGATGCGAGTATGGAGCAGCGCCGGGGTGCAAAGGAGGGATAAACGAGAGATCCCCGAGAAAACCTGCCGACTGCGGTTTCAATTAGTGGCCCGCGGGCCACACACGGCTCACCAGACTTTCTCGGCTATTTTTTTATGCATACTTTTGAATATAGTAACATAATATAGCATTTACTCTGAGTATCAACTAACGTCAAACTTGTAACCAAATTATATATTATTTAATTTTTTACATCTTCACGTAAATAAACTGTGCATAAGAGGCCCACTACTTAGTAATAGTTCAAAGTAATATGTCAAGCATTTTAATTATTATAAGTGTCCCGATGGGAAAACTAGTTGAACAGCCTTGTACACACGAGCTTTGTTACGTAGGTAAGTAGGCAAATATGCCTTAATGTCTCGTCGACAGCGAGGTCATTCGAGGTAGAGTGAGTTGCTCAGGGAAGCAAGAAGTGAAAAGAATGTGCCGTGGCCGGTAGCAAGGAACCGACATAGCATCATTCGCCTTGAGTGATCCCGGGAAATCACGAAAAACCGAAATAAGAATGAATCGAACTCGGGCTCTCCATAATTTGAGTCTAGTGGTTTACCACTGCTCCACCTAGCCCAGTCGTCAAGTTTTTTTTTTTTTTTCCCCATGATAATGTACGTCATGTAAATAAAACTGAATTGCAGTCATTCCTTTATAACTTACTAGCGACCCGCCCCGGCTTCGCACGGGTGCAATTAAGATAAAAAAAACTGCTTAACCGGCGTTAATTAGGTTGGGTAAACTCTCTTAAAGCATTAAAAAAAGCACATAATTTAATAATTAATTAAATAATTTATAATTTAAAGTTTTTTTGTTATTTTTATTTGGTATTTTTTTACTGTTTTATAATTTTTCATATTAATATACATTATATTACAATGCAATTTATCTGAGATAGGAGTATTTAATATGTTATTGGCTAAGACATTCTCTGTAGACAATGTTTGACGTCCTGTTATTGTTTGGTAGCAAAATGTACTGTTTCTCTTCGTACAACCATACATTGCAAGCGATTGTATGAGCGGATAGATATTAGTATTAAGTTAATACAATAAATGAAATGAGGACGGACAGATTCGGAAAATAAAACGTGCTGTGTGCTGCGTACGGCGTCAACCACGTGACTGCACCGCGCGGGTACCTGCCAGTGCAACCAGATCGTGGGTAAAACGTACCCCCACTTTGTGGGACAGTCTCGTCTAAGCACATTGGAAACGGCACAAAGTGGGGGCATTTTTTACCCACGATCTGGCTGCACTACCTGCCTCGCAGTCGTACGCGTTGAGAACGTTGACCTTGCTCTTCACCGGTAGCTTCAAGGCGTGGCCTTGCTGCGCGGCGTGCTTTATTGATATCGTATTATCTCTTTAACCATACGTCCAGTAAAAAGCAAAAAATCACATGTATTTAGTAATGGTGCCGATAAACGTGCTTATTTTTATAAGGATTAATAAATTGTTGATAATATGACCAGTTAAACATCTAACGATTTTAATTATTTTTATTAAATGATACATTTTTAAACTCATGGCATCTTTTGAATGGAATGTCCGAATTGAATAATTCAAAAAGTAATATACAGGTACTGAACCAGTCTTGAAAGTGAAGTAATTTATTTTGATAAGGATTAATACCAAGGTACAAATAAAGTGCCTTTTCCCTATTGATTTTTAAAATAAAATATAGCCCATGACATTCAGTGATAACGTAGCATTTTACTGGTGAAAGAATTTTTAAACTCGGATGAGTAGTTTCGAAGATTACCTCCTACATCCAAACACACAAAGTTACAAACACTACCTCTTTATAATATTAGTATAGATAAAGTAAGAAGTAAGTAATTTCACATGAAACGTTTAATTTGCATTACGTTATACGCATATGTGTGTAAATTTATGGATACAACTTTTTCAAAAAAACGTTTTGAATTGTAGACCTAGACATAAACGTTGCAGCAACTTTTCTCTCGTTTCAAAAGAGTACACGATGCCACTACGGATACGTACAGTATACTACTTAAAAATGGAAAACCTACACTTAATTTGATTTCTTTTCTTAGTGTATGTACACAAGGCCAATCAAGTTGAAGTCAAATTAGGGGGGGTACCCCTTCCCCGTCAAACTACTCCAGTGCCTGTACGCGCATCCCCCGCGTTCACGCCAGGCCAAAGGACGCAGCAAAGCTGATGCTGCCCTACCCGAGCCCGGGGATGTACGAGACGAGATATAACATGCGGGTGGTGCAGCGTTGGAATGAAGATACGGTGAGGTAGGCAGTGCCCCGAGAAAACCCTTTCTCGTTGAGAACAACGTGGAACCCAGTGGTGGAAAGCTCGTGACCAGTCACTCGGCAAAGGGTTAAATCAAGATGAACTTGTGTTTCATATTAATTAAATTCTGAGTTATCAAGTGGCCGCAGTAGATTAGTGGTTTGAATACTAGCCTCCCACCTAGACGAACCGGGATTTTAGAATGTGGGAATCGTGCTGGATGGTGCCGTTATTCGACGGGTTTTTTTCCCGGTGATCTCTCGTTTACCCTGCCATTTCATTCCACCGCTGGCTCCGTACTAGCCCTCTCTTCACCATCATCGGCTCTCCGCCCGAATCTCTGCACTCCACTTCGCTATGAGTCGTCGGTTTGATCCAGGGCAGGGACTATCACGTGGGAGCTTTCGCAGAACACACACAATTTTCGCCCGAGTCTTCGTTTTGTCGCTGGATAGACAGTCGGCTCTATGAGAGCGTGTCGATCCTGCCACAGAATTATTTATCTTAGCTGGATAGTGGATAACTGAACACGTATTATATCATTCTCTGATATTTTGACGTAAATAGTGACTGCCATTATCTACTGTGACGTTTGCAACGGACTACGTAAAGTAGTTACGTTAAAACTGGTAGTCTTTGAATTCAGTGTTTATTTTTTCTATTCTCTTTATTTCATTTCTAGATGCATTGTGTGCTAGGGAACAGCGCTTGGTCAACGCAGGACAATTTTTTTTTGCAAGGGTAAAGGGAAGTTTCGTACTAAGTAAAGCCAAATAAAAATCTGCATGGGAGAAACAAGATCTATCCCCAACCCTGCCCAGTCACGCTGGCATACGATTAAAACACTAGGTCAAACTATGAGTCGGGTATGAAATGTTCATGTTATGTTTTGAAAGTTTTACACATTGAGGTGATCGACGCATGGAAACTTGGTAGTCATGTCCATGGTGATGTTAAATTTTACGTGAAACGGTACACAGGGCTGAAGGGCGAAACTAAGCAAGGCTTTCAAAAGTTTTCATTTAATAGTTAATTCAAATTATGAGAATTGCATGTGCATTACAAAATGCATCGTCAGTTTCCCTTACCTCATTACCACGGACGTTGAATTAAATTTCTTGTGAGCGCGTATCACATATGCACTTAGCAAGTGCTTATACAATTGTAGTCTTACGCAAAAGTGCATGTTCATTCTAACCAAACACCTCGTCTTAATCGACGCCTTCAACCATGACCTTCGTGAGGCTCAAACACTAGTTTGCGGACAAACACTTCAACCACAACGCCGTCATGGCCGGCATTATCACAGAAAATCTCGAAATATCTTGTGTTTTGTACATGCACATCAGCTTGGGATTTGCGAGGGCGTTATAAATACACGTTTTGCTCAGATTGGCGACAGCGATGAAATTCCACAAATGCATATCACTTTTCTTGTTACTTAACCCTTCTTTAGCTCTATACGTAATTTACAGTTTTAGCCCGACTCAATCGGAATTACGAAATTGTTGATATCACAATCTCTATTTTTTTTTGCGCAACGCTAAGGCTTTGAAAATAATAACGAACATTTTTTGTTAGTGTGGAACAATTATTTTAACTCAACGGTTGAATCTGAATAGGTAAAATTTTCTATTTTAGTTCGCTATTATTTACTGATTAGCTGACCTACCGTGGCGCAGTCGGTTGGTGCGTCACCGATCTGGGGTGCGAGAGGGTTCAAATCCCGGATAAGGCATGGGTACTAATTTAAGTTTGGTTATAAGTTAGTTTGTAAGCCGTCCCCTGCTAAGCTTTCATGCATAAAACCGGGGGAATTTAAAAAGCCATTTACAATACTTATTAACTTGAAGACTTGACGTCACAGATATTATTATTAAAGGGAGGAGGTAGTATTCCCGTTTCAGGAGACGTCACGAGCGAATGTACCGTACACATTAACCATAATGCTAGACTTAATTCCATGATTTAATTTATGCGACTAGTTGAATGCCAACTCCCATGATAGCAATGATAATTCCGTATACTTAACTGGACGTATAGAACCTGCCCTATTTTCCATCGCAATCTATACAATGTACTGTACTTCCGCATGCGCAGTACAATGGAATATCTGACACTACCATAGAACCTTAGGATAAATAAGAAAGAAATAGACTGATTGTCACTTTCTACGCATGTCTCCAACATAGATTCACCCACCGTCATTACAGCTGTCAAAACCTGGCGGATACGCGGATATTTGTTTACATTTAGTTTTCCGACAGATA
The DNA here is from genome assembly GCA_029891345.1 of Dryococelus australis. NCBI lineage: Eukaryota > Metazoa > Arthropoda > Insecta > Phasmatodea > Phasmatidae > Dryococelus > Dryococelus australis. The sequence goes on from CM056996.1 coordinate 76,419,784, forward strand.
AACCTATTTTGCAATACTTACATACACACTAGTTGCATAAAAAAACTCAGATGAAGAGTACCAACCATTACAAAGGACATAGACCTACGCATACTCATTTAAACAGTATTCTAATTCAAACTACAACTCACTTCATTTTAAAAAACGTTACCGTAAATAATAAATGCAGTCCAATGTTAGAACGTAGAGTTTGGTATCCGTGCCGGAAGTTGGCTATCGCGCCGCTTACAAGCGAACTACCACATACTTCCTCTCCACGTATTCGACTTGCTAAACTACACACGTGCCTGGCGCGACAGAACACACACTGTAAGAAGCGCTACTGTTTCGGTTTACAATATTCCGTCAGTTGCTGATTTTTTTTAAATCTTCAGATAATTTACAGGATTAAAACCTGTTCACGGTTAAATGAGACATATTGAAAGCCCTTCTTACGATCTAATTGTATGCGCGTTGTGTATTCCTCCACCTTATGTAAGATTAACATTGCCATGGGCATCATCACTATATTCATGCGTCGTTGAAGTGATATTGTAAAATTATTAGGGAAGTAACTATTTTATAAATCTGCTAATTTTTACACTTCGATGCGTTAAAAAAAAAAAAAAAGAGATCCAAAGAAATAATTTAAGTTATCACAACTGGTTACCTAACACTTTTTGTTCGACGTTAAGATATGGAACTACTTTCCATTCATCGTTACCAACTTTACAGTTAAAACATGCATGTAGTGGCAGTGACATTTTTTGAAGGTTCATTTCAAAAGTGCTCACTTTAACGTGAACAGCCTTTATTAATATTTATTTGCGTCATGATAGACAACGTTGGAAATACATCCCCCCCCCCCCCAACACCGCAAACCAGCCGTTTCAACACAGAAGCTTTGTTTGTTCTAAGTTTTTCCACAAAATTCCGTGATGATAATTCCCTCGTCTTAAATACTAATTTAAGTACTAGCCAGAAGTTGTTTAAAATTGTACAAAAAAATTCTTGTGGGTTTTTCTTGAACGGGAAATTCAAGTTTCGAGCAAAGCCTAAGCAAATGTGTAATATAAATTTTCTAGTCCTAACAATAAAGTTTTTTTATTTATTGACTTATAGAACTCTCAAAATCACGTGGATCGGACCCGTGGTAATCACATCGTTTGCTATATCTTAAATATTTTAATATTTTATTGCAATTTTTCTGGTCGACTTTTTACAAGCAGGGCATTTTCCAGTCACGAAGAATAACTATCTTTATAAAAGTACGGGTTTGTCTAAAACTTAAACGCAACAAACTTCCCAAGTCACTGTTTGACCACAGGGTGATGGTGCGGTTGTGATTTAACTACTTTCCGGGTTCGAGTCCTGACGGAGTGGCCATGAACCTTCACGTGCTTGTTGAATGCTGGGTTTTCCCGCACACCTCACCATTCATTGCTTTCCGACGCTGCTCCATCTCATCGGCGCTGAAGTCCTCAGATTTCAAGCGCCGGTAGAATCTCTCACTCATTCTCCACTGTTTAGTCACGTTAGTTTGACAATTCTGCTGGCAGTTCGTTGCCCATTTTCGGAGTTTTCCGCAAAAAGACGAGAGTCAGTTTATCTTATCCTTAATGTATGGATAAAGATAAGTCCCAGAGAGCAGAGCTCCCCACCGCAGAAAAAGCTAATCATCACGCCGAGCATTTGTAATGCTGTCAACATAAGGGTTTACCCATCGACCAATAAATAATTTGTCGCAGCACTGTTACCTCTTTAACTGTGTCAACAAAAATATACAGTAACAAAAATATACAGTAACGGGATCGAAGTGACTGGTCACGGGTTCGATGCAACCAGGTTCCCATTCCCATCCCAAGCACACGCTGCACAAATGCAGTTCCAGTCACGTAATACATTCCTGGCCGCTTTCCTGCCAGTTAAATTAAACTCCCGCTTAGTCACTGTGAGTATATAGGCTTTTCACGGCAAAGTGAGCAAATTTGACACCTAGTTCCATTTTTCAATAACAATTTTTTATCCTTTAACCACATTTTTTAAATCGATATTGCCATGTAATTAGTAAACACATTTTTTATATTCTACCGCACTCTGAAGTTAAATTCTAATGCTAAACTGAAATATATTTACTGTCTATTATTCCAAATGAGAAGGCTTCCCAAAGTGCTCACTTTACCGTGAATAATCTATACAGGGAAAAGTAATGCTGTACTATTGTTACGTAACTTCTGTAAAGACGGGTACCAGCATGGAAAAGGAGAAGCTGTAATCCGGTGTGCAGGCAAAATACACCTTACATTAGATACAGGATAATCCCGAACTCCAGGTGAAACGCAGTGTGATAATTTACTATGCAAAATGAAATAAACAATTTTTCTTATGATCTGACCTGCAACGGTTATTAGGGGTCATACGGATTATTCGAAATAAAAAATTTTAAAAATATTAAATACACAATATGAAAAAAACAACTTTATGAATAGCGTATACTTAAATTGTGATTTGACGTCATTGATGATTTGGTGGATAAATATAATGCCCCTACTTTAGAAACACAGGGGATTACATATTATGGCATGAAATCATCCAACCCTGGGATAATACCCGTATTGTTATGACGGATATAAATTGTCTCAAGTAAATTAGCAAAATAAATCAAGGTTACCTTCGTGAAACACTATCAGGCGAAAGGTCCCTGAGGAAATTTTGAAAAGGTTTAGCTGTTTACCAGGCAGTATATGTTTGGAGTGAATGACTAAAATCGCCATCAACTGTAGTACACGCGAGATCGCACAGCGCAAGTCAGTCAACCGTGTGGGGAGTTCTGCAGGAACAACTGTTGTACCTGTATTTATCGCCATAGTGTGTAAGCCACGATGCCAGCTGACTTCTAGCCAAAGGTTGTCTTCGCTCGATGGTTTCTGCACGGCTGCTGTGACACGTCTGATTTTCCTTATCCTCTGTAATGTTTTGCGTGCGAATTAAATTTGAATACTCCGGTGCATCTAAAACCAAAGTTAAAATAACCGCACTTGATATAATGATACTCACAAGCATTACTTGAGTGTCATCAGCAGTTATGTTCTGTTTCATTGTCGGTGATCGCATAATTGGACCGTACTGTTGCAAGACGCTAGAGAAGCGTATGCGGGTTTGTTGCTTTTTTGTTTACATGACAGAAAATTTAGTTAGACCCACAACATATTTGTTTGGCTATAAACAAACAAGTATTTTTGTATGGAATAAACCTGAAATGGATTGGGATAGTTTAGGCCCCATGTACGGCGCCGCTGAAATAAATATGTGATGCTGTATATGGTGAAAATGCCCCACGAATGGAACTCCACTGAAATTAATATTAATGCACCACGTGGGTTGCCACTGAAGTGTATATTATTGTGTGTATTGGGGTATGCGTAATTATTCGGGAGAAGTTGTTAACGAACCAAGTTATCATTGTAGTGAAAATACTAGTAAAACTTGTAGTAGAATGACCACATTAGCAAGAGATCAGTAATTATCAACAATATAATTATAATAAAAAACATATATCACTACTGAGAAAACTACCAACCAAAAAAAGCAGCTCAATTGTGGAGGAGCGTTTAATTATTGCATATAAAGGTTCCTGAAGAAACATAAGCAATCAATGTTATTACATGCGGCTCAATTAAAAAACGCTCAACCCAGAATATAATTATCATTACAGTTGACATTTGGCAGCGTAAGTTAGTCTTTTCACACTAGGGAAAATGTTGTTCAATGCCCAATAAAAACAATATCACTTGGTTCTACTCCATTAATCAGCAAATAGCATTTCTTGCCTCGGCTGCTCAGTTATAATATATTAAGATAAAAGCATTAGATCTCTACTTCTGAAGGAAGTGTAGGCAAATTTCGCAAGGAAGGCTGCATAGAGAGGATTGTGCAGAATTCTTGAAGACTAAATTGGAGAAATGATTTTATATCGGGCTGCTGCCATCTGCAACTTATTTCAGTCTTTACTTACCTGGAACTCTGTAGTTATTCTGGATCAAGAAGTTCTCGTAGTCCAGGATAGCAACATTTAATTGCTATCAAACAGGACATGCATCAATGCAGAGAACCCTTTTCTGCAAATTGACTATCTGGGCATTCTTCTTTTACGTCACTCACACACCGGCGGCATAAAATAATGTCCTGAGTAAGTCTTTCCTATAGGACTCGCAATAAATAACAATTTTACGATATTATTTTCGCTGAGCTTCAGGATCCAATATGCCGTCTTAAAAGTTCCAAGAACAAGGATAATTTTTTCAACACAGCCCTGTTTGAATTTACCATAGCACAATAGAAGAACTTCCAAAAATTCCCGTGCTAAATATTACATATTGTACTATGCTGCCAACTTATCGATCAATGTTTATATTTAAATAGATTTTTTTTAGCAATCTGTTTAACACTGCTATCTTAAAAAGTTGCATTGAAACATTACAACTAATTTAACAATTCTAAAAATATTTCAATCTGTGGTCATACTCAACTCTAAAACAACTGCAATTAAAGATGTAAACAATAAAATAAACAAACATTTGCAAAACATTACAAGCTCATAGAGTAACTAAGTAAAGAATTCTGCTAATAGAACTGCCATGCACAATAAATTTGCAGTGGAAATAAAATGAAAATTAATAAGTTGGCAGAAATACCACATTATCATACATTACAAACCTCTCTCTTGATGTATTGCTCAAATTGGGCGCGTAAATAGTGCTATGGTAAACTACTGTATACATTCAGTAGGTATATGATTTCAAAATCACTTATTTTCAAAACGGTGGCCTCGTAAATACTCGAGGTTATAATGCCATATCCACCGAACCAGTTGACATATTTCAATCAAACTCAATACTCTAGTAGTACCTGTTGTGAGCATTAAATAAGCTAGTTCGCTGGCTCTTCTATCACTTTGTTTAAGAACGTCATCTGAATAAATAAGTGATCTTGCTCATACTGGGAACTACGCATCCGATCAGCGCCAAGTGATATATTAGTGGTGCTGTGGTAAACGATCGTAAAATAATTATATTAGTGTATAAGGACATTATTTAAAAATAGCAGCAATATAAGTATTTTATATTAGAATATCACGCGTACAGAAATATTACACACATTTTAATTAAACTTATGTTGGAAGTCTTATTGCAAGCATGAAATATGCTAACATACAGACACTTTTGTCTGCATTTTGTAAGATAATGCCTCCTTATAGTTTTTATTTTAATCCATCTCAATAAGTACTGTACCAATTCCTGAAAAATTTGCCATACAAGTAGTGTTATGTTATCTCACTCTAAAGAAATGAGATTTTAGTACAACAGATAAGGTATTTTTCGAAATGGAGTGAGTAAATGAATGAGTGAAGAAATTTGGACGGCTCTTAACATAGAAGTCTTGAGAGCCGATGAGTGTGAAGTGAGTTGAGTATGGAGTAGTGCCGCAATGAAAGGGCGGGGGAAACGGGAGGTCCCCGAGAAACCCCGCCGACCGTCGTCCGGCAAGATTCCCATGAGCGAAAATCCTGGAGCGACCCATCCGGGAATCTAACCTGGTTCGGCTAGGTGGGAGACGAGTAGTCAAACCACTACACCTCCGCGGCCCCAAGCCATTTATAAATACGACAATGAAATATTTTTAATTCAGAAATGCATCATAATTCGTTTCACATAAGCTTATACTGAACGTGTAATTTTGTTTCTACGTCTTTACTGGATTATTTTTTGTTTGTTAACGCCGTATAAAAACATCAAAATACTAAAGATTATATTAACAATGTGTTTCACTACACTGTTTACTTGATGGTGGAAAACATTGCACGTTTGCTTTTGTGATATGACGTGTGTGCAATAATTATTTACAGTGGACTCCGTGTGTGTCTGGCACCATACTGTGTAGCATAGGGTGTATGTAGTTAGTGTATAGGATGCGATTGGTATGAGCTGGATGGGTTTCCAAGTGAACTGAGAAGTAGTGTGGCATATGATATCAAATAATTGTGTCCCCTCGGAATACTACATTTACCACAAGGACAAAGTCAAGTCAGCTTGAAGACAGCTAAAAACCAAAAACAGAAACCAAATACTCTCTTCCAATGGCTAACACAACAGAGATTTAACACTAGGAATGACACTCTCCATGTAAATTTCAAATAAAAATTATTTATTGCAAATAATTATACTGTAATAGATTATGTTTATCAAATCTTATATTGACTAATATTATTTGCAATAATAACATTTTTTAATAAGAATTACACCCGATATACATGAAGTGGCCGTTATCGAAGTAGTAACGCCCTTTTATATACGCCTTATGAGAATATTATATATTCTTGTATGATTATATATATATATATTAAAACTAATAACTTCTTTCTCCAAGTTAATTAAAGCTCACACCAATCTGATTGGGAGCAGGGCTCTTAGTACTCTGGGATTGTAGGTTGTACTGTTAACGAAATTCACTTGGCTTCGGTTCAGGAACATGGCGTCTGTAGCAGTATGCAATGAAAATCAAATCGGCGGCCATCAAAAAAATTACGTTAGTATACTTGTTGCAGTAGAAATCTTACGAACTCGCACGTTAATATGTGATGCTGGAGTACGTTTAAGTATGGCAGCTAGTGACCCATGGACTTCTCTGTTTTAGGCACACGGGCCTTGGTACACGAACCATACAATCCAGTAAGTACCACATGGTCGTTAGCGGTAGGCGAACTAAATTAAGCTATTCCTTCAGTTTACAGCCCGGACAGACACTCTTCTTTACTTGAAGACCGTCCCGTTGTGCTTCTTGGTAGTCTGTTATATGATTGCGTCACTCACGTCACTTTTTCTAAAACTGCACTGAAAAAACCTACCGGGTTCACGACACGCGTCACGACCCGCCTAGCCCTAGGATAAATCTCAAGATGGCCACGCTAAGCTCCCTAAAGATTAAGGTGACGCTAAAACTTCGGCCAATCACACAATGGCTACTTCTTTCAAATCAACCAACTTTGTTGCCCATGGCGACCGGCCTATAGCTTTCACTGACAAGGCTATCTATAACAGTAAACAACATATATGGTATCGGAAACAGTAATAATCATAAACACAAAATAATTAACTCTGACATGAATAGCAACAGAAATGTCTTGAATATATGCAAATTAGTAAGAACACGATCAAATATTATATATATATATATATATATATATATCAACTAGCAAATAAAATATAATATGCTTGTATCTGAATAAGCTAAATTATCCAGTCTTTAGGTGCATAAATCAGGTGGCAAATCCCCAGCCGTTACACTATATTGAGTATGTGGGCTGTTTAGGGTTATGATTAATTAATTTGCATTGTTGCTTATGCAAGCATTTTCGCAATGTGCATAAACAGATACTAACTTAATATTAGAAGTCGCTCTTTGTTTCAATATTTGGACACTATTACTCAAGTTATTAAATAAACTACAGGTTTATCACGTCTTCTGAAAGTGTCCGAAACAGTTAGAATGTAAATAAAAGCAACGAGTACAGAATGCGACAGTAAAAACAAAAACTTTGGTTTAGGAATTAATATAATGCTTTCTATAACAAATAGTAAACACACAGCATCCTCGTTTCTTAACCCCATGATTGCGACTACAGGGGTGTTCGGTGCCTATAATCTGCCTTCATATTATGGTATTCCTTCTGGGCCGCCTATCTGAGCCAGTAATCTGAAACTAACTGCTTGCCTAGAACACGACTTGAGGATATGTGGTCACTACATCGTGTTCAGGTTATGGTTTGGTCGGACAATCTCAGCATAGTTGCTTAAAAATACTCTTAATAGTATACCTATAACTATAATATCCAATAAGGCACTGTAAGAAGGCACATAGACAACGATTCGGATATTGTATTCTAATTAGTCTCGAAAATGTTCATTTGCTATACTTATGTCTTTAGGTTTTAAAAATGCTATATACAATAAATTTAATACAAAAATACTACTCCATTTTTATTTATATACACGAGAGTACTTACATTGCATTCGAACAAATTGTTGAAATAAGCGTGGTCGTATACAGGATGTGTGTTATACGTAAATTGGTTTAAAAATTAGTAAAAAAATATAAACAATTTACTAAAAAATGTGTTTTTTAATGTGTAAAAAATAATTATTGGTAAGGAGTAAGGAAGGAAGAGAACTATTTGTCAAGCAAAATTAAGGCGAGTTGAGGCTGCTCTACTTTTAAACCGCATTTCAACTTAGTCGTTCATCAATGGCATGCTTAGGAGAGTGGTTAGATTTCCTGTTTTCTAATTGAAGAGTTGCGGATTCGAGTCCACTTGTTTCCATTTGTTTCCCTGACGTTAACGACCGTCGTGGTTGTGTACAAATCTTACATCCTTGAAAAATTATTATTCGAATTTTCCTTCAAAAATGCGAATTCTATACTGTGTAATGCTGTATAATTAATGCCTTTACAATTGTCAAAAATTAAATAAAGTAGATTTAAATAAAACCTATTTCGTATATGTCAAACCAAAACGAAAGTGGTGGATAGTTTCTCGAGTATTTATCCTAACATGTGATACATGTCCAAAATGGGAGGGGTCCCATGGTAATAATGAAGTGATGAGGGTGAAGGGAGGAAAGGGGATGTAAGGGTATGGAGGAGGGGGTGGGGGTGGAGCTTTAAGTGGATGATGAGGGGGAGGGACATACAAATATTTGCAAAATCCCATATATCAGACATGTGATTGGATTACTTATTGGTAATGGCATCATATTCACATTCGCCTTGAAAATAATGGTCTGGTGGTATACAATCTCGTATGTAATACGGTATACTTAAGCCTTTGATTAAAAAAAAAAAAAAACAAATTTAAACAAAAATGAAGAACTGATGTTATAATTATAACCATGAACTATTTGCTCGTTGCTGCTGATATTTCAACAACTTTTGTGGATCTTCAATTCCACTGAGCAACCGCTCATCCACATTTAGCAGCCAACATATTTTTTACACATTTTAAAGAAATTTCTGGAATTTCGGAGCGAACCAGAGAAATGTTGAGGAATTTCGAAGGAAAAACGTGGCGTTGAGGGAAAAAACGGAAAATGTTTAACTGTCGGGTGTCTTGTGACATGATCCAAGGTGGCGGATGGCTCCTAGCTCCTAATCCTGCACGTAGCGGGGAAAAAACGTACACACGCTTTCTTTATTTGCTCATATCTGGCCCACTATCGCGATATGATCACATTTCAAACAACACGCTGAGAGGTAAGAGTTCCCACCAACAAACGTGCCTTGCCAAAACAACGTGGTCCTGCCGCGTTGGAGGTCAATAGCCTAAACATGGAAACATGAACACGTCCGTGCATATCAGCAGGTAGTCACAAAACACGTGCCGATACTGGAACTGGAACTCTCATTAGTGACTAACGAGTCCTCTCTTCGCTGCCCTCGATCGTAGAGGCTCCACGTCACTTTCGTTGGTTACGAGCCCATTACAACCTGTAGCCTTCCCACTTTAGCCTTTTTTCCTGTAGCTGTACGATGCGAAATTCAAAACCACAAAGTGAAGTTCAGTAATACATAAACAGCAACGAATGGGATCTTGTTCCCTGTCTGTCAGTTTTGAGCTTTTTTTTTTTGAAAGAGACGTATGAGATTAATCTCCTCTGTCTGCGCCGAAAAATCTAATTTCAATTGTTTTGAGTTTAATGGAAACACGGTTTACAAACATTTCAATTTTTTGTAGGCCCTAAATGTCATACTTGGCAATTACTCCAAAATATTTATTGGCTAAAAGTATTAAATGTATACTTTAGGAGTGTTTCAATATTTTGTTCCTGGCAGGTGTTAGATAAATCATTTGTTAACTATTTAAACCGTGTGCCTCTTTTCAGCGCAATATTTACCGATTAGTACAAAAAAATTTTTTAAAGAATTTTTATAATTTTCTACTAAAGTAAATTTTTATCAACACTGCTCAACAAACCCTACAATTGTACCAAAGCCTTGAATGATTGAATAATTATGACTTAAATCTATTGGACGACACAACATTTCATGATTTTCGGTATAGCATTTTGGGGAATAATTTTAGTTAGAACTATGAACATTATTTCAACAAAATCTCCTACTTAATCAGATTGTACGATGCTGGATATTCCAGAGTTTTACGATGGCTGTTAATAAAATTAAACTTTAATTAAAATGCTTGACTTTACTTCAATCACGAATCACGACATTCTAAGTGAATTACTAAAAACTAATCACACCAAACATTATTTATTCCAACTTGCATTGTTCTCAATTTGGGTTACTTTATTCATGTTATTAAAAATATTTTATTAAATCATTAAAGCGAATTTGATACATTTGAATATTCGGTGTTTATGTAACTAAGTGCTATGAACTGGAGGGGAGAGGGTAGTGGTTCGCCCACTGCTATACAGAACGTTATGCAGAATTTTTAAACACCTGAAACTTAAAATACTATGGGTAGTTAAAAACTTCCGGATTTGTGGTATAGCATCGCAGTGATAAAAAGGCCAAAAGGACAAAAAGGAAGTATACATATACTTATATTATAAGCCATACTGTACTTTGCTAAAGCTGCTTATTAAAAATGTTTATAATATGTGACAGTAACAAAAGGGTAATCATTCGCTCTGCACCATAAAAAATTACAGAAAAAAACTTCTACGTAAAAAAAAATGTATTCGTATAGTAACTTCAGAATTTAATCTTGGAGAAATAAGAAAATTAATTAATATTTTTGGGGGTCATTTTGTTTCTGTAATTGCCTGTAATCTTCTATTGTCGAATGAAGAAGATAAGCGGTAATTTAAGGGCCTATTTATTCTCAGGCACTCGATAGTGGTGATTAACTATTCTCACAAAAAAAAAACCGATTTCGTAATTTTTTCTCAGATACCGACCATAGATTTTTAACCAGATTTATATCTGACGTGAGTTTAACGGAAGTTAGGTCTATGCATTGTACGGTAGCTATTCAAGGGTCTTACTGGTGTTATGCTCGTGGTTGTTACCTTGTTGGAATAAATAAGTTCCTCTCAATTCCAAGTTTTTGTACACACTGATTAATGAAGTGTTTCGTAAAATGGTTATATAACCAAATGCACAGCATTTTCGTATCCAGTACTTTGCCTTACGCCATACAAACTGCAGGCTGCACCATGCATGTACGTAGAATATATTACTGTTGATTATTTAACGCCTCCTCACGAGACAAATGTGTGTGTAGTCTTCTCTGATGGCGAATCCTGCCCATATTTTTAACCTTCAGCTATACCATGTATCACATTTCTCTACGAAATAGCACGTTCGTAAATAATTTTCTTTTAACATTATAATATTAATTGATAAATCTTTGGCATTTCTAGCCGACATGCAAGGCAGCAATGTTTAATACATTTTTCGTTCTCCCATACTACTCCACATTTCTCAATTTTCCTCTAATGTAATTCTCCCATTTACGTCACAAGATGGCCGAACCGCAGATGGTCCGAGCCTAACCTCCAAGGCTCAGAGTTTTTGAGCACTGAATCTGTACTTAAGTTGTTATCAGACCACGATAATCAGGTTCCGATAGGTACGTGTATCCTTGCGCGCATACACCCATACACACTGATAGCTTCGCCAAACCAAATAGTTTCAAGTTGGCGTGCACACAATAAAAACGCAAACAGGACGCTCGGCTGAACTTGAAATGATCATAGTAAGTTCGAATGATTCGAAAAACGATTGAACGCAACATAGTGCGGTGTACACATTTTCATGAGTATATTAAGGTTAAAGTAAAGCAACTGCCTATGGAGTACTGCACCCGACTATGCAACGTAAAGAACTCATAAAAAAGTAGTACAGACACCGTAAAATTGTCAGAAAAGTGCGATATATACTGTACATGAAATAAGAATGCGTTTAGTTTGCAACATTATAAAATATTTTACTAAAATATACCTTTTAAATGTAAAAAAATTATAGATTAAAAGAGTCCATTTTTTAACCAAATGCAAGCATATTTCCATTCTGGATGCTTCATAAAGCAGAATCTGCAAGAAAATCTTCGTCACTAAATATCGTCTTAATGTCTACTATGATTGCATGTAAGAAAATTGTAGTAATAATGTAGGAAATAATTTTTATAGTTGATTTTATGTGCGTCGATTTCTCACAAACATTTATGACTGAAACTGGCGTAAATACAGTTAATTATAAAATTATATGATATATTATTAGTATGATTTTATAACATATGATCACAGTAAATATTATGACGATCTTTCTTGAAGATTTTTTTTTTTTTTTTGTAAATTCTGCTTTACGAAGCATCCAAAATGGTAATGTGGTTAAATTTTGTTAAAAATGCGGACTATGATCGATTAATTTTTTACATTTAAAAATATATATTTTAGTAACATATTATATAATGTTGCTACACATATATATATACACACACATACATATACACATACGTATACATATATACACACATACATATACACATACGTATACATATATACACACATATACATACACATACGTATACATATATACACACATATACATACACATACGTATACATATATACACACATATACATATATAACTTTGTGTTTCGGGAAAGTCAGAACTCTTATAATAATTGTTTCTGAGAAGTACAAAACATCCTACGATGGAAAGATCTACTCCGTGGATTTATATAGTTGTCCATAAAATATCTTCTACTCTAAATAACCAGTCTTTTATGGACGCAGAAAACTAACATATTTAGATGCTGTTACATGTCACACATGTATTAACGATTTAAACGAGTTACTAATTATATATATGTTTCAAACGAAAATACGGATAGCAGTCTACACAGACTTTAGAAATCCTAAAAATCGCGCTGTACACCACAAAATTTTGGTTCTTAATATTAACGTTAAGACATTCTTTGCGAAGGTATCCAGACAACCATGAAAAGAGAGGCAGGCGGCATGCCCAAATTAAACCTCTATTGGGTTTGAGCCGACTTACGGCCCTATGATGTTACAAGACGAAATACAATCTTCGGAACATCAACACAGAGTAGTGTGGAGCATAATAATTAGATTCTCCGGAGTGTAATCACTTTTAAACTACATGCACGACATGAAGCCAGCCCAACATCTGATATGATGGCTTTACATAAATGTAACAATATCCACACGCGTGCACTAGCTGACTGGTATACATATGTATGTTGGTTTGTCACGTGCGACCGAGAGTCTAAACTGGGTCTACTTTCTGTGATTGCAGGCGGCGACGGGGGCGTGTCTGCTCATCTTTGTATCACTGCTGCCGTCTCCTGCTGTCGTCTCCTCTGCCTGTTTCTGCCGGGTAAGTACGCCGGCTGTGACAACACACAACATAGGCTTTTCACAGTTAAAGGCTGTTCACGATAAAGTGAGCACTTATGAACTCAACCTTAGAAAATAGTCACTGACCCTACCTGCATATATTTTGACGGGGGCACTGAGTGACCTGCACCCAGTGAAATTGGTAATTACTGATGGAAAATAGTTACATAATTTAACGACGAATAAAAAGTATTCGGTAACCATTTGTTAACTGAAATAACTTCTTTCGCTTTCTTTATTATTATTTTATTAATGCATCGAAGTGTAAAACTGACCAGATTTGAAACATACATTCTTTTCGTATAATTACATAGTTTCACCTGACCGGCGCATAAATAAAGTGATGAGGCTCATGACAATGTTAATTTTAAACAAGGCGGAGGAATACATAACGTGCATACGAGTAGATCTTGAGTAGGGTTTTCAAAAGTGCTCATTTTACCGTGAACAGCCTATACTATTTTCTGAAGCTCAGCTTAAGTTCTACTTCCAGTATATTCCTCCGCCTCATGCAAACAAAGCTTAACAATGTCTGGAAAATTACACCAAAGGGACGTGCAGCGCATTCCCGCGGACTCAGTGAAATGTTATTTTCCATAAGAACTATTTCTTACTAGGCATTGCTCGCACACATTTTTTCTCCTGTGTTTAATAATGTTAATTACGGCCGCCATTGACCTCGAGGCAGGTGTGCAGAAGACCCCAAAAGTTGGACATGCCGAGGACATACTGCGGGGTGGCATCGATAGCTGTGATAACGTTGGCCTGGAGTTCTTCGAATGTGTGCGGGTTGTTGCTGTAGAACTGTCCCTTTAGAGCGTCCCACAAGAAGGAATCACAGATGGATAAATCTGGAGAACGGGGTGGGCATAGGTTGGTTTGTTCCACGGCTGATGACACGATCAGGCTGGAACACAGACTCAATGCGCGCGATCGTTGCACGTGCAGTATGCGCCATGGCTCTCCATCCTTCTGAAAGTAAGCATTGTTGGGCTCATCCCCCGTCAGTTGTTCCGCGAAAACATTGAAAATGTGTTCGATGTAACGAGCCGAGTTTACAATCCCATGGAAGAACACGGGGATGATGCGGCGTGATGGCACGGCACACCAGGTACCGAGTTTTTGAGGATGCAGTGGAGCTTCCGTCAACACGTGTGGATTGTCACCTTACCAATGGCGCATATGCTGGGAGTTTATGTGCCCTGCCAGATAGAACCATGCTTAATCAGAAAAGAAAACGTTTTCATTCTGCAACACCTCCGGAGCAATATTGTACAGAAACCACTCGCAGAACGGCACTCGAGCTGCCTTGCCCACATCCAGCAACTGATGCACCATAGTAACCGGAGCAGGTTGCCGCTCACCGTCCGGCCTGTTAAAGGGAGTGGGAATATCTCCAGACCTCCTCCAGCATATGGAGTCAACCACTGCCAGCACGAGTCCAACCCAATGATCGGTCACCACAGAGAACCTCACTATCTGCTCTGCGTTGGCTACCTTTGCCTCAGTGCGGACAGTCTTTCGACGCACCTTTTGCTTATTCAGCATGAATCTGGTTGCGCGCAATTTTGCAACCAATTTCTGCAAGGCTGTTTTGGCAGGGGGCTTCGCTGCAACCCCACCCACTGCAAACTTTCTTGCAGTCTTAAAACATTCTTAAATAACCAGTTTTCTACACATATCTGAAAACGTGATAACCTAAATAAACATATGCTAACTTGTATAGACGATTTCTCAGATTTTACTACATTTGATGCAACCACCTTAAAGTATGCGGGAGCCTGAATAAAATATCATTTCGTGAACCTTATGAGGCAGCATGAAATTGTCTGGGAGGATTTTACTTTAACAAGAATTTAATTGTTTCATTAAGCGGAATTCCTCCGTCGTAGCTGTTCCTCCGATAGTGCCACTAACCAATTCAGACTATGAGCCTCTTTCTGTCACACGCGGTATGTTGTAAGCACTAAAATTGAAGGGGATTAAGGCCTCTATGGGAGCTTACAGGCAAAATTGCAACCCCAATAACAGTAAATGTCTAGGCAACCTACTGTAAATCATTTGATCAGAGTCTGGGCGTTTCTTTCATTACCTACCTGAATTATAATATACTTCATTGGTAAAATTAGCGGGTTAAGAATCTGAGAAATAATATAAATATTTCCAATTGTATTTCTATTGAAATAATACACTTGATTTTCTCTACGTGTGGATTAATCATCCCGTTCAGTATTACACCAGTTAAATCAGATACTTTTCCAACAGTTTGTATATACTAAAGTTCAAATTTGAAGAGTTCTATGGAATTAGCTCTGTATTATTTATAAAAGTACTGAACAGTGGTCGAGACAAAATTATACTTTGTGTGACATATACCGACTGAACTTTTTGAATACTAATTGGAAAACTGTTACTGCGTAAACAAGTAATATATGTAATTCATATTTTATTTAACATACACAGGATGGGCTTCGATTCTCGGCAAGGTCACATCGGGTTCTCGCACGTGGGAAATAAGACTGATGATGTTGAAAAAGTTTTCTGAGGAAACTTTCGCCTTCCTCACGCCTTCTCCACGCCCCCTTTGAATTCTGCCACTGCTTATATTCCCCGTCACTTTTCGGGAACGACGCCGATGGCTGCCTAAGGACCCCGCCTCAAAAACCGGTGGAGACCGCGGTGCCCGAGCAGTCAGACTGCTCACCACCCGCCAAGACGATCCGGGTTCAATCCCCAGTCGGGTTACTCCCGTAATTTTAGCAAGTGGGAATCGTGCTGGAGATTCCACTGGTCGACGGGGTTTCTCGGGATCTCTCATTTTCCCCACTCCTGCATTCCACTCCACTCAAAAACTCGTCAATTGGTGGGTTTTCACCCGCCCTTGTCCCCATCTCCAATGTTACATATTTTTTTTTAGCCTACTTGAAGTAAAGAAAGACTTGCGAGAACACTGTCCTGTCTGTGTGTGTTTGTGTGTTGCCCCCTTTCGATTTTTGAACGCATGAACCGAATTTCACCAAACTTATGTACACATTTATTACTACGTAAGGAAACCTGCCTTTTATAGTTTTTGACCACTTCGGCCACTTACTTTCAAAATGGCGGACATTAAAAATCTGGGGTGATAGGTCATATCTTGGGAACCATTCAACAGATTGGAATAAAATTGTGTATAGTCGCAGAGCGTCGTGTAATAATTATAGTTTGAGATGGATATTGTTGGTCCGCCATTTTGTAAAATAGCACCAAATGAAGAAATAAAGATTTTACATTATATCTCGAAAACTATTAAACCAATGATCACCCAATTTGGCAGGTAAGTAATAATATGATAGGCCAAGTTAACGTAAGTAATTGAATTTGATTAGGCACTTGCTTTCAAAATAGCGACCATACAAATTTTGTAAGGTTTATGTGGTATATCTGCCATACCATTCAAATCATTTCGACCAAATTTTGTATACTGAAAGTATTTGTTAGACGCATCATATATACCAACACAGGACTAATTTTGTCGGCCATTTTGGAAGATAGTGCCATATGAATACACAGTTATTAGGTCATATCTCGGTATAAAAAAAACGTAGCGATTCCTACCAAATTTGACAAACAAGTAGTACTGATGTAGACGGTGTTGATTGATCATTTAAGCATGTCCGACACTTATTTAAAAAATTGTTGCCATATGGCCATTTAAGCTTAGAATGCTATATAGTCGAAATTATGTAATTAATTCAAACATAATTTTGGATTTTGCCAGGAGATAGTAGATCTATTCAACTGTATCTACATGGAGCATCTTTTGTCTTCCATTTTGTAAGACAGCAACATCCGAATAAATAAAGTGTTGTCATATTTCGGGAAACAATTGATCAATTCCTATCAAATTTGGCAAATAAGTAGTACTGCCGCAGATGGTGTAAAATTGAATGTTTTAAGTACGTCAGACATTTATTTTCAAAATGGTGGACCGTTAGTCATTTTAGCTTTAAATGCTACATCGTGGAAACAATGCAGCCATGTTGGCAGTAGATATTACAACTATCAACTGTTGTGGAAACAATGTAATCATTTCCAACTTATATGCTGGCAGTAGATATTACAACTATCAACTTTATATACATGGAGCATCTTTCGTCCTAAATCTTGTTTACGTCATATCTAGGGGAAAAACTGACAGATTCCTACCAAATTTGGCAAACAATCAGTACTGCAGCAGGTGGTGTAAACCGGTGTGTTAAGTATGTAATGCACTTATTTTAAAAATGGCGGCTTTATAATATTTTAGGTCAATTTTTTATCAACGGAATAAATTGAAACTTAAATTTGTATGCTGGCAGTGCCTATTTCAACCATCAATTATGTATGCAGAGCCAAAATTGAAGGGGATTAAGGCCTTTACGGGAGCTTACAGGCAAAATTGCAACCCCAATAACAGTAAATGTCTAGGCAACCTACTCTAAATCATTTGATCAGAGTCTGGGTGTTTCTTTCATTACCTACCTGAATTATAATATACTTCATTGGTAATATTAGCGGGTTAAGAATCTGAGAAATAATATAAATATTTCCAATTATCAGAAAAGTACGATTTATGTTGTATATAAAAGAAGAATGTATACATTTTCCAACATTATAAAATATTTTACTCAAATTATACTTTTTAAAAATAAAAAATAATCGATTAAAACAGTCTGTATTTTTAACAAAATTTAAGCATAGACTATTTCTTAAGAAAATGTTCGTCATGGAATATCGTAATAATGTTTACTATGATTGCTTGTACGAAAATTGTAATAATATTCTAGGAAGTAATATTTATAATTGATTTTATGTGCGTCCATTTGTCAAACATTTATGGCTGAAACTGACGTAAATAAAGTTAATCATAAAAGTAATAAGGTACATTACTAGTATGATTTTATTACATGTGTTCGTAGTAAATGTTATGAATATCTTTCTTGAATATGATCCTCTTGTAAATTCTACTTTCCGAAGCATCCGAAACGGAAATGCGCTTAAATTTAGTTAAAAATGCGAACTCTATCGATCGATTGTTTGCATTTAAAAAGTATATTCTAGTATAATATTTTGCTATATATTACATATATTTTAATTCTTTCATATACAGCATAAATCACACTTTGCGGACTACTTTTATGGTGTGTGTACTATTTTTTTATAAGAGTTCTTCGCGTTGTACAGCCAGGTGCAGTGATCCGCTTTACTTCAAACTTAAGTTCCAAACCATGTCTACGATACTTGGCACAGTCGATTAGACACGATATCACAGTGTGATACCGCTTATAGGACACACATATATGAACAGTAAAATAAATCACGCACGTTAGCCGTCGATTAATGTTCCGTTGCCTAATGCGCATGACCAGGCACGCGGCGATTCACCGCCTGCGCTGTACATCTTGGTATTACCGAAGAGCTTCTGCGCACGCCGAAGCCAATTATCGCTTCATAGAGGAAGTTTGTAATTCATGAATGAAACGTATGTTGACGCGGACCACGGAACAATACGTCACGAAGCGATCCGTGAAGCACGAAGGGGAGAGTAGTCGTGACGGCACGCGAGAGACGCAGAAAGTTGGGAAATTGCTTGCCTGCGCCTGGGTCTTCAGAACACACTTCCTTGCCAAGTGTCAGAGCACACGTCCATGCTGTCACAGGCCAAACACTGGCAGTAACTGCAACGGTGATCAAAACTGATATACGCTGTTCACCGTTAAGTGAGCACTTGAAGAAGACCTACTTACTTTTTCCTATCAGCCATCTTTTATCCTTCAACCGCCTTTTTCAAACAAATATTAGCCATGTAAGTAATAAACACATTAGGTATATTCCACCACACTCTGAAGTTAACGTCTAAGGCTAAAATAAAATATATTTACGGACGATTATTCCACATGAGATTGCTTTCAAAGTGCTCATTGTAGTGTGAATGGCCTATAACCGTCTGTTCGCGGTTTCTTCACACTTTTTGAATCAAACCTTTGAAAAATCACTCTCTGTATGACGTGATTGGCTGTTTCCTAAATATGTCTCGTATCATAAGCGTTTCGTCCATGTGATAACATAACTAACTTATCTTTAGTTAAATTGAACTGTTACTTATATCATAACAATAAATTATAATATTTCATTTAAAATTAATGTGAAAAAAAAAAAACAGATAGAAAATTGATCGGTTGGTAGCTCTAGGTAAGAAATACTGTAAGCGGGGGTAACTTTACACATGGGGGGGGGGGGGGTATTTTTTGACACAGGATTTATCACTGTTATTTATATTTCCTTACATTCCAAAGAGGCTATTTGTAATGTTCAGTGGTTCAATTGGCACCACTGAATATCTGAAACATCCCACTGAACTAGGCGAACATTTAAATGTGTTCTTTGTGTCCCGCTTACTATAGTTCTTAGGGAAAATAATATTTCCTTGAGTGCGCCAGAATGCGGGGCGTTGTCCCTTAGGTGCAATTTTCTATATTTGGTTAAACTTATGTGTGCATGAGGTGGAGGAGTATCCTGGAAGTAGAACTTGAACAAGGCTTCAGAAAAGTTGCAAGTAACCGTGAACAGCCTATAATAAAAATATTAACTGCACTAATTACGGTTTCAAGAGGTTCTCAGGCGTTTCTATTTAAGGCAGTCGCTTACCTGGCGCTTGAGTTGCGTTGCAGTGGGTTTGAAATAGGTTTTTTTTTTTATAGCGAACCAGTAAACGTGCACCCAAAATGCTTATCTACGAAAACATCGCATGGTACTTTGAACACGTTACGCATATTGGAAACATTATTGTAATGCCCACCTATATGGTTCAAAACGGTATTTTCAGACTGCAGTTTCTCAAAATATATGAACCGGATTCGTGCGAAACTATGATATAAGTGTGCATCAACTATACACTACAGTGTCGCGTCCAATAAAATGATAGGTTCTTCGCTTAAAGTCTCATTGTTCCAGCGGTACGGAGGGAAAACTGCACGAAAGGCGCGTTTACACGGCGATAGTAACTCGTGATAGTTCCTATCGTGAGAGCTACTCTCACATTACTATCGCCGTGTAAACAGCACGATAGTTACTGTCGCACCGTCGCGATAGCACTATCGCGATATCAGCTCGAACTAGATAGTTGATAGTAACTGTCGTGACAGAGCATGCACCTATCGTGTAACTATAGCTGTGTAAACCGTGTATTATCACTATCATGATAGTGTGGGCAACGAATTCTTACATATGTTCACTGTGACAGTAACACTGCAGAATTATTTTGATTCTGTTAATATCTCTCGCGGTTCTTACACTATGTGGCAGTATGACAGGACGTATATTATCATGTATGACAGGACGTATATTATCATGTATGACACGACAGTATTGACAGTATATTTGTCATATAATAAACCACGGGAACAATACAAGTTTACATGAGTAGTATAAAAATGAGAGTTCTGACCCACCTAGCATCAGGCGGCGGATCGGAGGATTGCAATAGCATTTCAAGGTCCCTGAGAATTTCCTTTTTTTCTCTTTTCCCCGTCCAAAACGGTTGATTTCGCGTTCAAAAAAGTCATTTTTTCCCGTAGAATTCCCCAGATTTCCCTCCGACCTACGGTAGCCATCTTGGCAGCCAGTGCCAGTCGCAGTTTTTGCCCTAATTAGCATGATCCAGAAGGCGACCCCTCAGGATGGCAAATTACTAATATTTGTGAGGGTCCCCATGAGGATCCTCGCCACCATCTACTACCATTAAGTTATAGTTGCCAAATTCAGTACATGGACATTTCCCCGACAAGAAGATTCGAATGGTGAAGTATGCCCTACGTCGACGTAATAGCATAGTTGGCTGTAATTTCCGAACTGTGTGAAAATAAACAACCAAATGCATAAGGTATCACTCCAGATGATGAGAAGACTCAATGACAAGAAGTGTTTTGCCTATAACTATGTATAAGCATAGATGGTCGGAATCATCCGTAATACAGTAGCCAAATGCACAACATGGGCATCACCCCTGATGACTGACAAGGACCAGTATTTCCTATGTCTACCAGTATGCGAAGATGGCCGTACTTTAAGAACCAGTTGTCAAATTCATAACAGACACCACCCTAGAAGATGAAAAGGGTCAACTAAACCCTATGTCAATGTACACGCATAGTTGGCTGTAAGTTCCAAACCATTTAAGATATATGTAGTCGTTAAAAAGTCATAGCATAGGCAGCCACACACCCCTCAGACAACGAAATGTTAGCAAGGGAAGGGGGGTGGGGTCAAGTATGACATGTCTACGTAGAATTATAGTCTGTAATTTCCGAACCATTTAAGATATATAGTGGATAAAATCATAATATAGGTACCACCACCACTCCAGAAAATTAAAAGGATCGAGGTTTGCGTTTGACCCATGGCTATGCATAAGAATAGTTGGTCTTAATCATCGAACCATTGGAGATACAACTGCCAACAGTCACCGAAAAGGATCGAGGGGTCTAGTATGCCCTAAACACAAATATAAGCACCACAGCTATCACCAATCAGTTTGGTGTTCATACATTGAGTAATGACGATAGTTCCCAATTAATCACCAGGTTCTGAAATACACTAATTGAAGAAAATCTGCTGTCCCTATCATTATGGAAATATTGCTCCCTGCCATATTGGTAAGGAAACAATACTTCCACCAGCTCAAAAGAAAGCATTATAAATGTAACTGTTAAACCGGCACACACACAGAGGGGATGTATTAAATCCACTTTCTTTATTTCCGACACACATTCGTGTACCGAAGCAGGTAATAATAATTACAGATATACCCGAACCTTCAATGCATGGACATACTTCCAGACAGTCAGTTAGTACCACACCACTAGGAGGGGACCGACTTTGCACTTGTGCATCGTGTACCGAGACCTCTATGTATGTATGTATGTAATGAGATGTCACTTGCTACATCGCACATACAACAACACATTCTAGACCGATAAGTTTATTACGAAATGAATTATCCCCTACCTTAACTTTCGTAGTAGTGTATTACCCGTAGGCAGTGAGCAAATCTCGCCATCATTGATGTGACCTTGTTGGTAGCAAAGACTAATGACCAGTCCCATCCTCCGTGCACTGTGGATACTGACAAAGTACTGCGTCCCCAACACCTGCCATTGTCAATGTATGTACTGGTATACTATTAAAAGGAATCTATGCATGTACCCTGAACCATCCACATGGTATCGCAGGTGCGATTCCCATAGAGTGTGGTAATACAAGTTGTCATAAAGCCGACATCGGATGTTCGTTCAAGGATGGGAGGCAAGGGGCCCCACTGCAAAGAAACCAATAATTCGAGACAGTCACCGACCTGTATTTGCATATTAAGCTCTTCACACATTCACAAACACACACAATTAGAGAGAGATAGTCATATGGATTACTCTGTGAGCTTTCTCCCGTCGTCCACTAGAGTGAACGATAGGAAATATACCTACCAACCTATGCATATTGCACAAGCAGACCAGACCAACACCATATGCCATTAGACAAAAAAGCCATGATATTCCATCACTTGTACAATTTGTCAGGTTGACCGAGCACCCTAAGGCATCTGATATAAACACTGGTTACAGTAAACGATACTATGGGTTCGGATCCCCACACCAGACAGTTTTCTTTTTGTCTGTGCCCTAGTTGACTTAATAATTTATAGTAGGTTCGATTCCCATTGAAAGTGCATGTTGAAACTCATTCAGACATTCGTCTGTCCCACTGTCTATGAAGAGACTAGCATGAAGCCATACTCTGGCTTCAAACTGCACTCATGTACCGACCTTTTTGCAATTACAGACAGCCATACTCCGCCTCCGACCTGTACTCATGTACTGACCCTCTGTCTCCGACCTGCACTCCTATACCAACCGAACCTTTGCAATTACATAGTCATACTCTGTCCAAACCTTCAAATCCTGTACCAAGCCATTGAAATTACAAGCAGTAGACCCGAACCATTAATGTATGCAGTTTAGACAGTTTCCTTCCAGCATTACATGTTCAGCTATTCCACTATAATAACCTCGATGTTGTTTACCCATAGAGATAAGTCTCGAACCCAGGTACCTACAAACAGCTGTTTGCTCTCCCCAGTTGCCCGCTAGAGTGTATGAAAGGAAAAAGAATTACATGATACACAATTATAAAAACACTTATGGATGTTTATTCGAAATACTTGCAGCCAGAGGTTCGAAAAAAAAAACCTATACTGGTGATGCCACTCTAACGGACCACTTAGCCAGTAGGAATTAAGAAAAAAAGTATTGTTAATGTGTTTATGTACATGCATAACCAAATCATCACACACACATATCTATTATATCGTTCAATAAAGCCTCTAACTCTGACTTCATCAAAAATTGCATGCATCTCTCCAATGACTCTCCTCTGTGAGGAAACCAACAACCGATGTCTATCAACTAGGTCATTGGGGTCTTCAGAACCATGTGTATGCCTTTACTTGACAAATGTCGGCACTTCGTCATCAGTAGAATATGCGTCATCGCCAGCAATATGTATACACTTTTGCTTTGCAGTTTTCGAAACACAGTAATTAGTACAATACACATCGCCATCACCAACAGACTTTGAGGTCACTCATTATCTGTGTCCTGGGTAGCAGCTTCGATTTTCACTTCACATGTTCGCGATGCTGGTTTAATATCAACAATTCTTGACAGTGTCTGGTTCATACTCTGCAGCACTCATAGTTCCTTTTTCGCACACATAATGCTCTGCAGCACTCATAGTTCCTTCTTCCCACACATCGTGTTCTGCAGCACTCATAGTTCCTTCTTCCCACACATCGTGTTCTGCAGCACTCTTAGTTCCGTCTTCGTACACTGGTTTGGAACATCATGCAGGCTGCAAGTATTTCGACTAAACATCCATACATGTTATTATAATTGTGTATCATGTTGTAATTCTTTTTCCTTTCATACACTAGTAGGCAATTGGGGATAGCAAGCAGCTGTCCGTAGGTACCTGGGTCCGAGACATCTCTATGGGTAAACAATATCGAGATTATCATAGTGGAATGGCTGAACATGTAACGCTGGAAGGAAACTATCTTAATTGCATACATTAATGGTTCAGGTCGACTGCTTGTAATTTCAACGGCTTGATAAAGGTATTGAAGGTTTGGATAGAGTATGACTGCCTGTAATTGCAAATGTTCGGTTGGTACAAGAGTGCAGGTGGTAGACAGAATATGACTTCATGCAAGTTTCTTCATGGGCAGTCGGACCGACGAATGTCTGACTGTGTGTCAACATGCAATTTCAACGGGAATTGAAGCTACGATACATTATTTAGTCAACTAGGGCATAGAAAAAAAGAAAATTGTCAGTTTCGGGGTTTCAAACCCACACTCCCTTTTACTGGAACCGGTGTTTATATCAGTCATCTTAGGGCGCTCGGACATCCTGAGAATGTGTATTAGTGATGGAATAACATGGCTTTTTTTGTCGAATGGCATACGATGTATGGTCTTGTCTGCTTGTGCTATATGTGCAGGTTGGTACGTATATTTCCTTTTGTTCACTCTAGCAGACGACAGGAGAAAGCGCACAGAGCAATGGATATGACTATCTCTCTCTAATTTTGTGTGTGTGTGTGAGATGGGCTTGGCACACGAGTGCAGTTCGGGGGACTATGTGTAATTACCAACACTGCAGTAGACAATGACAGTTACTCTCTTCGTGTGGGTGTTATAGCAGTGGGGCCCCTTGCCTCCCATCCTTGAACGAACATCCGATGTCGACTTTATGACAACTTGTATTACCACACTCTATGGGCATCGCACCTGCGATACCATGTGGATGGTTCAGGGTACATGCATAGATTCCTTTTAATAGTATACCAGTACATACATTGACAATGGCAGGTGTTGGGGACGCAGTACTTTGTCAGTATCCACAGTGCACGGAGGATGGGACTGGTCATTAGTCTTTGCTACCAACAAGGTCACATCAATGATGGCGAGATTTGCTCACTGCCTACGGGTAATACACTACTACGAAAGTTAAGGTAGGGGATAATTCATTTCGTAATAAACTTATCGGTCTAGAATGTGTTGTTGTATGTGCGATGTAGCAAGTGACATCTCATTACATACATACATACATAGAGGTCTCGGTACACGATGCACAAGTGCAAAGTCGGTCCCCTCCTAGTGGTGTGGTACTAACTGACTGTCTGGAAGTATGTCCATGCATTGAAGGTTCGGGTATATCTGTAATTATTATTACCTGCTTCGGTACACGAATGTGTGTCGGAAATAAAGAAAGTGGATTTAATACATCCCCTCTGTGTGTGTGCCGGTTTAACAGTTACATTTATAATGCTTTCTTTTGAGCTGGTGGAAGTATTGTTTCCTTACCAATATGGCAGGGAGCAATATTTCCATAATGATAGGGACAGCAGATTTTCTTCAATTAGTGTATTTCAGAACCTGGTGATTAATTGGGAACTATCGTCATTACTCAATGTATGAACACCAAACTGATTGGTGATAGCTGTGGTGCTTATATTTGTGTTTAGGGCATACTAGACCCCTCGATCCTTTTCGGTGACTGTTGGCAGTTTTATCTCCAATGGTTCGATGATTAAGACCAACTATTCTTATGCATAGCCATTGGTCAAACGCAAACCTCGATCCTTTTAATTTTCTGGAGTGGTGGTGGTACCTATATTATGATTTTATCCACTATATATCTTAAATGGTTCGGAAATTACAGACTATAATTCTACGTAGACATGTCCTACTTGACCCCCCCCCCTACCCTTGCTAACATTTCGTTGTCTGAGGGGTGTGTGGCTGCCTATGCTATGACTTTTTAACGACTACATATATCTTAAATGGTTTGGAACTTACAGCCAACTATGCGTGTACGTTGACATAGGGTTTAGTTGACCCTTTTAATCTTCTAGGGTGGTGTCTTGTGAATTTGACAACTGGTTCGGAAAGTACGGCCATCTTCGCATACTGGTAGACATAGGAAATACTGGTCCTTGTCAGTCATCAGGGGTGATGCCCATGTTGTGCATTTGGCTTCTGTATCATGGATGGTTCAGGCCAACTATGCTTATATGTAGTCATAGGCCAAACACTTGTCAGTGCAAGTCTTCTCGTCATCTGGGGTGATACCTATGCATGCATTTGGAATTTTTATCTCAATCAGTTCGGAAATTATAGCCAACTATGCTTATACATCAACATAAGGCTTACTTGACCACTAATATTCTCATCGAGGACTATATTTACTGAATTTGGCCACTATAATTAAATGGTAACAGTATCTCACAAGGTTCGGATATTACAGCCAACTCTGCTTATATGTCGACGTAGGGCATACTTGTCCACTCTACACTTCTCGGTGTCAGGGGTGAATTCCATGTACTGACTTCATCGACTATAACTTAAAAAGTTTGGAAATTACACCCAACTTTTCTTATAGGTCGACATAGACCATACCTGACCACTCGTCTCTTCTCCACATCTGAGGCGATGTCCATATTATGAATTTGATGAATACAACCTTAATGGTTTGGAAGTTAAAGCCAACTAAGCTTATACATCGACATAGAGCTTACTTGGCCACTTGTATCTTCTCTTCTGGGGTGATGCCCATGTTATGAATTTGATCACAGACTTAAATGGTTTTGAAATTACAATTAACTATGCTTATAAGTTAACATATGTCATACTTGAACTTGCGACCTTTCTTGTAGTCGGGGTCGATGCCTATGTTATGAATTTGACAGCCATTATTGAATTGGTTCAGAAATTACAGCCAACTATTCTTATAAGTCGAGATAGGGCATATTTGACCCCACGACCCTTCTCATATTCGGGGTTGATGCATATGTTATGATATATATATGTATATCCAATGGTTCAGTAATTACAGCCAACTATGCTTATACATTGACATAGGTCATATTTGACCCCGCAACCCTTCTCCTTCCTGTGGTTGATGTTTATGTTATAAATTTGGCAAATTTAACTAAACAGTTCAGAAATTATGGCCAACTATGCTTATAAGTGTTATACAGACACTCAGACTTCAGGAGGGGGCAGTGTTACCCGAGAACCGAAAAAATGTTCGTTCGCAATGTCTTGATGCCTCGCCCTCCCCGCTGGCACTGGCCACAAATATGCTCTACATCGTCAGCTGGTCGCCAATTGTCATGAGTAGACATAGGTCATAGGATTTCTCAATTTCCAACCGATTCAGCCACATTGGGCAAACCGCAGCCACAAAGGGCACACACACTGGCCGCCAAAAAGTTCGACATCCTCCTGCGGCCGCCATATTGTTGGTCAGTGGTGCTCGTGATCCAAGATGGATGCGAGTACCCCCATGGTGACCCTCGCAAAAATGAGTCATTTGCCATCCTGAGGGGTCACCCGCTGGATCTTGCTAATTAGAGCAAAAATGGCAGCCGAGATTCGCGGCCAAGATGGCGGCCGTAGGCGGGAGCGAAATTCGGGAAATTTGGCACTTCTCCCCCTGACGCCAGGTGTGTCAGAACTCCCTTTTTTATACTACTTATATTTCATTAATATCCTGTCACGACATTTCACTACCCCAGTAAATATCAAACGCTTGATAAAAGGATATAAATGTAGGGCCTACCACTGTATTTACACAAGTGTTGTCGGATATGTTCCTTTCGAGCATATTATCACAGCAAGTCTCGATAGTGTGTATTTACAGGACATATCGCGGCATTTACTTTCACACACGTTCGTGATAGCTACTATCACCGTGTAGACGCAACTTTTCGCGTAGAGGCGATATCGTTTTACATTCGCCGGCCGGAGTTGCCCAACTTTCTCGTAGTGCTTCTTCGAATTTTATCCCACACACCAACGTGCCCCTTACTAAGCGGCATATCTATGCACTTTATTAGTCTTTGAAATCTTTAACAATAAATTTGAGAGGAATGTTAAAACAAGAGGAGAGTGGAGACATTTTGCCGGTTCTTAACAACGAGGTCTTGAGAGCCGATGAGGGTGATTGAGGTGAATATGAAGCAGCGCCGGAATAAAATAGCGGGGGACGGGGCATTCCGAGAATAACCGCCGACCAACGGCGTCGTCCGGCACACGATTCTCACATGCAAAAATCAGGAGTGACCCGGCCGGGGATTGAACCCGGACCGCCTTGGGAGGAGGCGAGCAGGCTAACCGCTCTGCCACCGTGGCCCCAACAGTGACGGAGAAGTGGAACTGGCGTTTATTTTTTAAGACGTCAGTGGCTTCAGTGCGTAGCTCTGTGCTGACGTTTTGGTCTCAGAAATGCACCACTGAGGAACAGACAGAAGAGAATAATTCTCTTCTGTCTCCTCCACTAATTTCTATTGTTGTGTAATCATTGGCTGTGTGAATGGTTAGGCCTACTCGGGTTGCGATTCGCTGTGTATGGCCTGCTGACTGTTTTATAAGTTCTATTGAAAATGATTATGTCACTGCACATAGAATGACAAGTAAATGTCCCTCACATTTTATTTATAGTTTTGTTAGTTTTCGTTTACCGAGTTTTGCTAATTACATATGTAGGCAGGAAATAATATAATTTTCTTGCAATTCTCGGGCAAAATGTGGAACTAATACAGATTCCAACACTGGTCAATCAGTCTGTACAGTGGTTTCCAAAATTGCATAGTTTCTGAGATTCAGCTGAATTTAAATCGTTTAGTCATAAAGTTTCATCAAGTATTGTGGATGGAAAATGGGAATACAGGCACTTAAGGAACGGCTGTGGGATGATGAAACACACGTTAAAACCACTTGCAGTGCAGTCAGCCACGATCGAACTCGCAGAAAAGGAATTTGGTATGTAATTTTAACCTAACAAGCTTTTGGCATAAATTTCGTTTATCACGCTCAATTCTCCTCAGCTTGGTCCTCTTCCGTGAGTCCGAACAGTCATTTGGCAGGACAGGCAATTGGCAGGAATAAAGTCGAAACAACTTTCCGGCCAAATGACTGGCGAACCTCCCAAGCCGCTGACACCGACAGAAGGTACGATTTCCACGATAAGGTAAATGTTGCGTCAGCTGGCAGTGCTGCAGTTGCCCGCGACGTTCTTTTCCGCACGTTTCCCGCCCACCTGGGTACGTTCGCCTGCTAATAAGTACGTCATAGCGCGCGGGCGGGTAGGCGGTCCAATCGCCTTGTTCCACGCGCCCCGCCCCTTCCACTACTCTTCTTAGCCTTGCTTTCCACTACGTTATCTGCACGTATCTGTGACGCGCGTAGAGGTGACTCGTCGTATACACAGGTCGTGCCTCGACGTGTTTACAGCAGGGCATTCCGGGTAAATGCCAGAGGATAGTCTTCGCAGCAGACCCCTGCATTTTTTGTGAAATAGTTTGCGCGAATACGCCTATCTCGGTAAATAAATAATCTGCCAATTACGACTTGTCAGAAAAAAAAAAAATATATATATATAACAATTATCTATGCCTTTTTTTTGGTCATATTACGGGTATTCTTGGTGAAACAATCTTGTAAATAGTTAAATATCGCATTTTTAAAGCTTGCCTATACAGTTTCCTTAAACGGCAAGATAAAAGTACAAAGATACGGGCGTAGTTCGTGTTGGCTTTCATTGCGTGAAATAAAACTCTGTTACAGATCTAATTTGCACAGTACAGAGTTACGGCAGAAACACTGTACGCCTTGCGCGTAGGAGCGATGAGGCGCTAGAAGTGCGTACGAGAGCCTGTATTACGACCTCTAGTTACACATCAGGTTAAAAGTTAACCAGTTCGTGCAAAATAGTGTATTACGACCTGTAGTTATTGCTAACTAGAACTGTCATCAAGGTGTTAAACTATCACTTCCAGTGCTAGATAAGCACTTATACCTTTAGATTAGCTTGAAAATGGTGTCTCAAACATCAGGTGGTGGTGTTTTGCTTATATGCATGTTGGTTTTCGAGGTTATGTAAAATATGAAATGAAGTTTTTTGCCATTTTGAATGTCGTGTAGAATAGTACTGCGAAATGCAATAAACCCAGCGCATGTCGATAACGACACAGAATATTAATTTCGGAAATTGTATTATATTTAGTTGCGCAATGACAAAAAATGGGAAATAAAATATTAGCACAATGCATAATGCCATTTTGAGGAATCGGATTCCTTGAAATTTGTGAAATAAAATAATGTCCCCCTTCCAATCTCAAAATAAAAAAAATATAAAAAAAAAAGAATTAAAAAACACAGGCATGAACCTCAATCTGGAATGGTAAGAAACAGAGTCTCATGCACTGTGATAAAGTGTATGGAGATTAAGCTAGCTGCGAGAGGTTTGATATCACCAGCGACAATAATAATTATGAACAAATATGTTGTTTGCCCGGGTTTGGTTCATAATT
Source organism: Dryococelus australis (assembly GCA_029891345.1). Classification (NCBI taxonomy): domain Eukaryota; kingdom Metazoa; phylum Arthropoda; class Insecta; order Phasmatodea; family Phasmatidae; genus Dryococelus; species Dryococelus australis. The sequence goes on from CM056996.1 coordinate 76,450,656, forward strand.
TCTATTTAATTCACTTTTGCTAAAGAAGCATTAACATATAACTTATATATTATGTAAAACACATTTCACACATTACTGACAACTGAACATAAGCCATAGTACCATAAATATAGTGACTTATTGCCAACATACACAGTAACGAACCAAAACCGAGGATTACTTATCTAAAGGATAACATAGCTAAAGGAATTTTCATAATACAGGTTACCATCAAATAGCTTATCTATGGAATAGCTATTCCACACATTTATCTAGAGATCGTAATACAGGCACTTAGTGTCGCCTGTATCGCTCCCTCGCTTCTTGACCTTGGACGCGGGGTTACCACCGGATTCCATCCCACTCTTAAGAATGGGCGAAGAACTAGCAGTATTCAATATATAAGGAAACTTCCTAATAAAGATGTTTCTCTAAAATCAGTGTCTGCGCGTATACACATGAATTTATGACTGACGCTTTTTTTTTGTTTTACTTTTTCTATAAGTAATAGGTGAAAATCGACCAAAGAATCGTCTTGTTTAGAGAGGAGTGCAGAGGTTTGGGCATCTAAAAATGACGACGTTTTGAGAGCCAATGAGGGTGACGCGAGGTAAGGAGCAGCGCCGGAATGCTAGGGCGGGGTAAATAGGAGATCGCCGAGAAAACCCGCCGACCAGTGGCATCGTCCACCATGATTCCCATGCGCGAAAATCCGGGAGCGGATGCGACTTCGCTCTGAATCGAACCCGGTTCGCCTTGGTGGGGGGCGAGCGCTCTGACCGCTGCCCCTCCACGGCCCCTTTCTTGGTTAAGGCTATTCTGCACAGTTTCAGTTTGAGCAAGGAGAAAAATACGAAGTGGTATCTGCAGTTCAGTCCGTTGGCTTCCGTGGTATGTAATAATATTGCTCTGTAGCACATATAATTTGCGATAATTACAGCTCGAGCTTGTGAATGTCGTCGCATGGTTTTACTAACGGCCTGCCGTGACCGTCTGGTTTTAGAAGTTTTATTAGCAAGTTACAGGAGACGCACCGACATTTTCCAGGAGCGGCAATGGCAAACCAGCTGAGGAAAAAATATATTCGTAATGCATTCGGCTGGGATCGAACACGTTACCTTCCTAATTAGAGTCAGACAAGCTACTGAAGTGCCAAACAAGCTCGATCTTATGATACACCGAAGCAAAACTCGAAATATAAACATTCAAAGGCCAAGAATAAAATGTTTACCTCCTCTTAGCGTTTCAAGACAATATTTATTTAATCCCAATTGATTTTACATTCCAATTCCAGGCAAATGCCCTTTAAGTTCTTTAACGTGAACTAGACGAGAGCACTCAAAAATCTGAAATTTTTTTATAGTGTTGCGTGTTCATTGCCGCTGCCCGGTGTTTCCTTCGCGTGGGAAGGCACAGAGAGCTGGAGGTCTAGTTTGTGACGTCAGACTAAGCAAGAGGCCTTTCATAAAGGACGCCGCCGTACACGCCGATAAACTTAACGCATCTCGCACCTCGTTGACCCTGAGCAGCACATATTTCTCAATTTATCATGCAGGAAATACATCACCTCCATCCCTCAGGAACTCGGATACGCCCCTCAGGTGTCCCATATACAGCAATATTTTTTCGTTGTGATATAAAATTATATTTTGAAAAAATAGAATCTACGAAAATTACTTTTCAAAAATAACTAAACGAGCTACAGGAATATTAAATGTATATCTTTTTTTCCCGTAGAAATCACCAAATGGACCAAAACCAATACGATAGGCTACAGACTAAAATAATTGGTCATATTATTAGCATGTCATTGAAGTTTATTTCTTGGAAATCTGTTATGAGGTTCGCCGTAATCCGATTCTAACTGTTCAGATCAAATTTAAAGGTAAACCAAATGTCAGATTGCGAACAAATAGCAGCATGCCCCCCATCCCCCCCCCCCCCCCCGATCAAGGTCAAGGAGCGAAGGAGCGATACGGGCGACACTAACACGCACGACTAGTGCCTCATCGCTCTAACGCGCAAAACGTGCAGTATTTCCGTCGCGACGCTGTACTATGTAAATTAGATCTGTAACAGTGGTGTTTTATTACACGCTATGAAAGCACACAATTTGAACTACGCTCCTATCTTTGTGCTTTTTTCTTGCCGCAGAAACAGCTTAGACAAGCTTTAGAAATGCGATATGTGACCATTTTCACGGATTTTATTGCGGAGCATAGATAATTGTTTTTATTTATTTTTTTTAACTTTTCTGACAAGTATTTGCAGAACATTTATTTAATGAAATATGCATATTCGCGTAAACAATTATTTCACAAAAAAAAACGCGAGGATCCATTCCACTCTTAAGCTTAAACCAACACCGTGATAAAATAATTTTATGAAATTTGTACGAAACAATATGTTAAGTGAAATTAGGCATTTTTACGAAGTTATCATCTATATGTCATGAAACCATAAAATTTCAAAATCTGAAGAAAAGAAAATTGGTTCCTCGCCCATTAGAAGAGAATCCGTTTAGCCTCAGAGTCAGTGAAAAAATTCAAAACGAATTAAATTGTAAAAACTGTTTCAGTGAATCTCATTTAGGTGCAACTTTCACGATATTACTACCCAAGTTTAGATAAGAGCTAGATTTATTTTTTCATTTATCAAGCTTTCAAATAAAAAATATCAATTCTTCCAAAAAAATTGTGGCTTACGACTAAAATTTAAACATTGGTATCTTAAACTGAGCTTTTGTGTGAATATGACTTAGCTGCATTTTTGTAAATATTAATATCATCTTTCTTTCGTTTGTTGCGTTGCACTGACTACAAATATATACAAGTTTAACTTAATGAAAAGAAACAAACGTATTCACATTATTTCACTTTTATCGCCAGAATAATGATTATCTCTACCGTTTATTTGTCACTGCTGAAGTGGAAGATCTATTCCAGCCAGGTTTTTTTTTTTTTTCGTGTGAGTTACTATCTAGAAATCCGTGAAAAAAGGTTTCGATGTTTCTCATATTCGGTCCACTAGAAAAGTCAAACAACTCTAGAAACTTTAGCATGAATCGGCGTCGTCGCTCATAAACGTGGCGTACACGTTAGTATCACCAGGCAGTCGACGTGCTATCATCTTACCTTGCCAACTTTCTATCTAGAGTATCCACCAGTCATGTTTTGCGGTGTAGAAACTCATGTTGCACATTTTCCAATAGTAAAAAAAAAGGTCAAGCGTATTTCAACCGAACTATATAGTCAAGCGCGGAAAGTGATGTGTAACTATTGGCTGGTCACGGTAAACTAAGCAATTTTGGAAGTCCTAATTAAGAGCTACTTACAAGTATTGCGTATCCTTCCACCTTATGTAAAATTAACCCATCTTGGGCCCGATCACTTTATTCATGCATCGGTCAAGTGGACATGTGATATTATTAGAAAATCAATTAGTTTTCAGATCTGCGTAATCTTACAGTTATATGCATTAAAACGAAGCAAAAATACCCATTTCAGTATGTTTACTTAATACTTATATTAATTCAACTATTGAACAAGGAACTACTTTCCCTCAGTCTGTACCAACTTAACCAGGCGCATATCACTTAGTATCCCCGCTACAACATATATATGCAAGTACGGGCAGTGACATTTTTCAAAGGTTTACATTTCACAAGTGCTCGATTAACCGTTAACTTCTTATACCAAGGACGACACGGTGTGATAGTACTTCTGTTATTATTCGTGCAGATGAAGACTGTACACGATAAAGTGGTAACATTCACCCGGCGAAGTTGGTAACGATGTAAGTACGTACAGTAGTTCGATATCTTAATGTCAAATAAAAAGCGTTCGGAAACCATCTGTGATAACTTAAATTTTTTCTTCCGCTTAATTTTAATTTTAGTACATCAGAGTGCAAAAATGAACAAATATGTAAAATATTTACTTTCCTAATAATTTTACAGCTTCTCTTGACCGACGCATGGATAAAGTGATGAGGCCCATGGCAATGTTAATTTTACATAAGGCGGAAGAATACAAACATGCATGCAAGTAGATCTTAAGCAGGGCTTTCAAAAGTGCTCACTTTACCGTGAACAGCATATATCAAGATTGCCAGGTTTGATGGAATCATTGCGTTATCTCGTCGCGGCAGATTTCCAACGAAGATAAACGAATGTCGCTAGCCTATCGCGCCCACGCCATTTCCGGTTTTTCTTTGTTCATCCCCCCCCCCCCCCCACCGCGTGAAAAATAACAACCTTCGCCGGGACAAGACATGGTGTCGTTGGAATCTCGGCTTTTGTGTCGGCAGAGGTTTTGGTACGTCTACGACAGATGTTGCACGATTCGCGGTGAGTGGGTTAGGAAGTCTGCAAAAAAGTTACATGGACAAGATAGTTGGAAGGATGGGTGGTCGGTGCAGTCACGCGGATCGAGGCGACTACATCACGCACGTTCGGCGACGGCTTTGTAGTCTCCTAGTTTCTTCATATCGACGGCATTGCTCCCCGGGGTGCGATAAAGACTGCGTCACGGCCGAGTCGCGGGACAGCTGCCTGCTTGTATCCCTGAATCAGCGTTGCCAACATTACGGAAGTGGTTCCGCACACGTACGGAAATTCCTTCGTTCGAAGAAGTATTAAGATTTTATGAACGTACGTTCCGTACGGTAAATGTACGGAAATATTCACATGTGCATGTTTTGTACGGTCGGTTCAAAACGCTTAAGTTTACATGTTGATCATCTGGGTAATATTTTGAACAACATTGCTTGCCATAACAAAGAGGTACACCGATTCGCATATTTTAATTCAGGAATAAAATATGCCATTGAAATTATATTTGTTGATTTATTTAACATAGTTCTCTATGCATAATAAACTAAAATGGGTTTATATGTAGGCCTATGTAATTTTTCATTATGGCTACATTGCCTTATGTGTTTTTTATTTCGGATACTTTTTTGAGGCATGTACGGAAATTTTGGTGACGATACGGAAATATTATAATCTTAATACGGATATTTTACTGCCACCAGTTGGCAACTCTGCCCAGAACGCCAGCCGCATGAGAGAGAAATGCGGCACGGTGTGTTGGTCCTTTGACGTAAGATTATGATAGTCTTTCAAAATACCCCATGTGCACACGACGCAAGGACGCGACATGCACGCTGCGATCGTTTGTCGTGCTTCTTAGCAGAGCATTGGATCAAATGGAGCAGCGCACACGAGCTGTCGACACGACAGCGACGTGGACGCAACTTGCACGCTGCGATCGCTATGACCACGCCGTAAACCTTCTGGAAGAGAGGCACGTCAAGGACTCTCGCGGTGGCTGAGCGGTTAGCCTGCTCAACTCCCACCAAGGCGAACCGGGTTCAATCCCCGGCCGGGTCACTCCCGGGTGTTCGCATGTGGGAATCGTGCCGGACGATGCCGCTGGTCAGCAATTTTTCTTGAGGATATCCCGTTTCCCCCCCCCCCTCATTCCGCCGCTGCTCCACACACACCTCAATCACCCTCATCGGCTCTCAAGACCCCGCTGTTAAGAGTTGGTGAAACGAGGTGACAATGGAGCAGCGCCGAAATGCAAGGGAGGGGGCAAACGGGAGATCCCCGAGAAAACCCGCCGACCAGTGGCATCGTCCGGTACGATTCCCACTTGTGAAAATCAGAGCGTGACCCGGTCGGGGATTGGACCCAAGTCGCCTTGGTGGAAGGCGAGCAGGCTCGAGCCGCTCAACCACCGCGGCCCCTCTCGCTGTTAAGAGCCTCCCAAACTTCCTCACTCGCTCAAGGACTCCGCCTACCTGGAATCGTTCCCGCGCTTGAGGCAGAGAGGATATCGCGGGAGCGATTAGGACGGCATTGCTACGCACAGGCCTCTGAACTGGCGCGCGATGTTTTCGTAGTGTTGGGACTTGAAGCGGCGTCCCTATAATTTTATTTATGGAATGTGTGTGTGGCAAAGTTAACTTCAGGCTTCTGTCGTAGTTTCACTGGTTACCCGATTTCAAATTTTAAGAAACAGCAGTCTGAAAAAGCCGTTTTTGACGATGCCGGGAACTCCGAAACGGTATTTATAAGAACGTATGCCTGGGGTATGTTTTCATTTCGTAGGTAAACGTAATGGAGAAATGTTTAACATTTTCGTCAAAAAATTCTGTATTTCGAGCATGCTGCGAAGCAGTTCAAGCGCCAGCTAGACAGGACCCTGAGACCGTGAGTCTCACGTACAGCGGATTGTTACCAACTTGACTGCGAGCGGCGCTACAATCCACGTCCCGTGTGCTAGCTTGACCACCTGCCTGCCTTACCTAACACTGCACGAAGTAATATCGACCGAAGTTTATATTTCCTAGAATTAGAAATGCGCAAAATACGTGTGTGCTACGTAGTAAATATACAGAACTTTTACCTTGACTGGAACTGTGATGTACACGATGGACGATATACGTTTCCGTGTTGTTCATCGGAGCCCGAGCCGCGGTAGACCGTCATGCCGTGAGTCGGCTGTTAATCTGAGCGGCCCGGTAAACATGGTTCACTGACTTGCCATCTTGGGTGCTAGTGTAGCGGAAGGGGCGTGTACCAGCGTGCAATGCGCGTTATAGATGGCGCCACAAGGACCTTACTTCTGGGAAATTAACTCCTTCTGGAAGGTACCGATGCTTGCCATTGGTCGAAATTAAAAATTGACTGTTAGTCGTTGTCTTGAAAGGAAGTAACTTTTTAAAGTATAGGAAGTATAAGGAATACTTAGCGTTATACTTAATAGGAGAATAACCTCTTAACACGATTTTAACAAACACTAGTGAGAAAATACTAATGTACCTAAATTAATGGCAAAATGTAAGAATCTTATACGAATTTTAACAAACACTATAGGTAAATACTAATAACCTGAATTTAATGGTAAAAGTAAATTAGCATGCTATACCCTGAGAGCTTTTAAAGGCGTTGCTGTATTTAATACACTCTAAAAGTTGTGATTTTCAGCCTTATGAAAAAGTTTGAATCTTCTTACTGTGTCATGATGTTTTAAGGGCTGTTTTTTATTTTGCTTTGTCGAGCTTGGAAGTGTACTCGCTCTATAAAAGTAACTTTATTGAATAGCCAAAAACATACTCAGTTTTAATCAACAGGGTATGTATGGAGGCGGATAGTTAAATGAATTTTTGTAACAGCATATTTTGCGGAAGTGGTGTTTGTGAATATCGGTGTTTTTGCATGGTTTGTACTGTGTTTATTCGAAAATAGTTTTCAAATACAAAGGCTTTTCCCATACTATGTGCGTGTTTCTAATTTCTAGTTTTGCTTGCTGGTTCCGTATGACTGGTGATTTTCTTGTTTTGTGGCGTTTCTCGTGTCGCCCTGGTTGCAGGATGTAGTGGGCACTACAACCCTTAATCTAAAATTTTGCATTGCAAAAGATAAAAGTTAAACACACTTACCAACAAAAAGAGTTTAAGCGTTCAATAAGACTTCATACGCTGTTCGCGGTAAAGTGAGCACTTTCGAGGCCCTAGGTACTTTTTTCATATCAGCCATTTTTCATTATTCCGCCACTTTTTAAAATAAATATTGCCATGTAAGTAATAAACACAGTGTATATATTTCACCGGACTCGAAAGTTACGTCTAAGGTATCAATGAATTATATTTATTGAGTATTATTAGAGGTATTTATATTTTACCTTAATTTAAAATTTTTTTTTGTAAAAATTTAGATAAAACGCTATATAGTGACGCGTACGGAATTTTGCGTTTGCTAAACCTCAAATTCACGATTTTAAATGTCACACGGGACCTAGCATTGTTTTTTAATGATGATATTCAGTAAAATGGCGCTGGATAAAGTATTTTAAAAAATGGCAATACACAAACATACGTGTTTTATTTTTAAAACCAACGATACATTTCTATAACATTTTACATAACAGTAATAATCTAATCAACAAAAATTTATCGCAGTACTTAACACATTAACAGACGTGGAAGTGGTGTGGACTTTGCACGAGTATTTTTATAGCTTAACTTTACTTGAAAACGTAAATGGGAAGTGTTAAGTCCTATTTCAATAAGAAAATTATCGATAACGTGCATCGTTTTTCCCATCATCTTTGTGTCCAACAATCGTAATAATAAGGGAGACTAGCAGATTTTCTGTTCGCCTATATCAGCATATCATTCGTGATTGTAAATATCCGTTCGTGTGGTTATGTATGACACTATATTTTGTCGTGTAAACGGAAGCACGTAATTGAATATATAAGGTACGCGCTCGCTACTTCGCATCCCGTGCGAGCGAGTGGAAGTGAAGGATATCAGTTATATGATAGCGGCCGGAGCAAGCCAAAGGTTTGTTTTGAATGAAAATATGAGCGATAGGTCGGTGACCATGTATCTATCACAAAAAGCGAGCCGACAAGATAATCCCTTTCTCTGCGCACTCTGCTGACCCTGGTTGTATTTATTTCTACGTTTATCTGAAGAATGCTCTTGATTACCGACCTCGTTCTCTCAGCGTACCTCGGTGTGCGTTGAACCTTCCAGATGGTCACGGCGGAAGGTATAAATATTGCGACAAGCTTACATGCCGCGAGTTGAGTTGTGGTTGATAAGTGAATGAGTGGCTGAGTTCCGAGCGGTAGAAGACGAGCAGCGATAATTGACCAGCGGAAGGAAAATCTGCGACTGCGAGTATCAAGTAGTGAAGGGTGCGACTGGCAGGCTAGACTATTGGACTAGATGCCTGAGTGAAAGACATTACAAATTGTGGCAACGGATAGACTGGACACGTGTTAATAATGAGTATGAGTTAATTGACTGCAACCAAACAGAGGCAATTAAGAAGGACGTTAATTATAGTTGAAATAGACATTAAATATTGCACTCACTGTTAAATTAAATGTATAATAGTGGAGACAGATAATTTAATGCTGTAAATAATAGCCGTATGAATAAATTAGAAATCAATTTTGGTTATTTTATTCTTATTAAGATCTATATCCCTCACGAACTCAGATACGCCCCTCAGGCGTCCCCTGTAACAGTATTTATCGTGAGATATTATTGCACTTATTTAAAATTTAAAAGAAACTGGGGGGGGGGGGGGAGGTATTTTATTCTGAAAATTACGTTACCGTGAATAGATTTACTTACTTGCATATGTCAGAAATATACAATATTGCAACGTAACACAACCTCCTGTAGTTAGCATGGGCTAGTTGCGGTTATATACCCAGGCTTCTTAGAGTCTGCCTAACTATGAAATTATTACCTCTAAAACAGAACTATAATGCACGTGCTCAGGAACCAGCGATCTGTTACACGGCTATGTGGTTCGCCCCCTTAAAAAATTTCCTCCGCCTCTAAATAATTTGAGAAGTTTTCGAGAAGAAAATTGTGTGTTTTTAAGGACGCTTCTGTTAACCTGGCAGATAGAAACACATTTTTGTAGTTTTTTTTTGTATTGTCATAAGAAAATCAATAAACTTCCTAATTTTAAAAAACAAGGATTAAAATCTGTAGCTTATTTTTTCGTAAAAGTTGTACTGCGTTGAAAAAATCAATATACTGTCGAGAACACACCTCTTGTCTAAGGGTTAAAAATCCTCGAACAGCATTTGGCAATCATTCTATTTGTAAAGTACAGATTTTTTTCTGTTCAAATATCTTGTAATAAACAGAGAAATGTGCTCACCTGTAATGCTAATTACAATTAGATTCCAAACTGAGTAAATATATAAAAATAAAAACTCTTCGCCATTTATATAGCTTTATTACGAGTATTCCTAAAACCGTGGCTTCTGTTGCTATAATGATTGCATAAGAGCATGTTTAGTTGGGAAACAGGTGACTGAGTTTTGCATCTCATAGTTAAGCATGGTAAAGCAAGCGAAGACACGATCACTTCGTCTCCTACTCGGTGTTCCTAAATTGAGTTGTGCCAGAAGCTTGACGCGAATAATTACCAGTTTGTCATTAAGCAGCACCTTTGCATCCGTGGCTACAGAAGATTCTGCTCATTCCCCCTCTCCAAAGTGGGACTCTCTATTCCACTTCATAAAAACGAAGGCAGATCTATGGCATTTCTTGGTCATGTGATGGCATATCTGACTCAAAACTGTAGGTTGTGGTTTCGATCCCAAACATCTCCACTGTCGAATGTTTGTAGATAACTTTATTAGCGTGATTTTTCCGTCTATATTTTACGCGAATACGAGTATAGTTCCACGATATGTAGTGACCCAATAAACCAGCAAGTAGATTATGTTCCTGGTTAGTTTCTGTAAATAAATTATCATCGTTAACATTACGTAAGAAAATTTGACAATTTAAACACGAGTAAATGAATATGAAATAGTAAAGATAACTGGGTAGGTAGGTAATTGGGCTTAACGTCTGGTTGACAGCCAGGTCATTAGAGATGGTGCAAGTTGCACAGGGAAGAGGGACTGGGGAAGGAATGGGAAGAAAGTGGCCATGGCCTTTGTTAGGGACCCATCCCAGCATTCGCCTGGAGCGATTTCGTGAAATCATGTAGTAGGACCGTGAATCGAACCCAAGTCCTCCCGAATGCGAGTCCAGTGTGTTACCACTGCGCCACCTCGCTCGGTGAAGTTAACTGAACGGCAGCACATCTAACCTTTCCGTTTCAACTAACCTGTAGTCACAAAATAAAGTTAAAAAGAAAACATGAATGAAGTAATATTTTTAAGAATTAGTTTGGGCTAGTAACAACAGCACCGATATTACTCGACATTGAAAATTCCGTGAGTTAATTGGGTATGTGCGATTTCACGCCCGCTGATCGTACCTATGACTGTTCACAGTTAACTGAGAACTTTTGAAATCCATTTTAGAAAAATGTAATTATCCCTACCTGCAAGGGGCCGCGGTGGTTTAGAGGTTAGCCTGCTCGCCTCTCACCAAGGCGAACCGGTTCAATATCCGGCCGGGCCACACCCGGATTTTCGCAAGTGGGAATCGTGCCGAACGATGCCGCAAGTTTGGCGGAATTTCTCGGGGATCTCCCGTTTTTCCCACTCTTGCATTCCGGCGCTGCTCTATTCTCACCTCATTTCACGCTTATTGGGTCTGAAGACCACGTTGTTACGAGCCGCCCAAATCTCTCAACTCTCAACCCTACCTGTATATATAGGCTGTTCACGGTAAAGTGAACACGTTTTAAGGCCCTTATAAATTTTTCCTTTAATCCAAATTCCACCTTCCTGCTGTTTTTTAATATAAACATTGTAATGTGACCAATAAACATAGTGTATACATTTCACCACAATCAAAATTTAATGCCTGATGCTTTAATAAAATGTATTTGTTAGCGATTAATGCCTATTGGGAGGGCCTTAAAAAGTGCTCACTTTATCGTGAGTAGCCTATATTTATTTTAACCCACATACTGACTGACATGCGCCCACTAAAGTTGGTAACGCCTGAGGGAAACTAGTAGCTTTAAATTTGAATTAAAAGTGTTAGGTAATCATTTGTGAATACTGAAATTATTTATTTGCCTCCTGTTTTACGCATATAATTGTAAGTACTAACATATTTGTAAAAACACTTACTTTCATAATAATTTCACCGTGTTACTCTACGGCGTATGAATAAAGTGGTCACGTCCATGGCAATGTGAGGCCGTGTCTCCACTGGCCCAGAGAGCGCTCTCTCATGCTCTCGCTTTCGCGAACACGTCATTACGTCAGAGAGAACGCTCTCTTGTCTCAATTCGTCGGAGAGAGAGAGCGAAAGAGCGAGAGTACAGGAAGAGCACGTAGTTGTCTACTCGCTGGCGTTCAATCTTGCTCTCTGGCCACGCGCCGAATTCGTTTGCATTATTTTCGTCTTTGAATAAGGTTAGAGTAGCTTTCTAGACCAAAACCACGTCGCATTTTAACTGTAAGTGAATAATTTAAACTCTTCTAGTCAACGAAATAACTTAAGTTACACGTATTTATAAAATATAAATAAGCATTTCTGACAGTCTCGTAACTTTTATTTGTCACTGCTACAACATGACGGTAATAAGTAGGCCTACATATAAAACAAAAATAATATCATTTTTTGCGCCAATAATTAATCTGGTAACGCTATAATTATTTGTGAATTATTTTGAACACACATCAATTATTTACAATCACGATTTTAGCTTAACATAATTTTCCTTTTTTTTTTTTTTTTTTTTTTTGGCTTCAGCTGTCTGCGTGACGTCTGAGAGAAACGAGAGAGTAGTTGTCTCAATTTCACAGAGCGAGAACGCGAGAGAGCGCGAAGCAGCGTTCTCGCCAGGTTGTGCAAAGAGTGCTCTCTCGAAAGAGCATTCTTTAAATTGAGACACGGTCTCAATATGGCGAACACGTCATTACAACGTCACGGAGAACGCTCTCCTCGTCGTCTCAATTCGTTGGGAGAGTGTGCAAAAGAGCAAGAGCGCAGACAGAAAACGAAGCTGTGCTCTAACTGACGACCTCTTGCACACGCTGATCACGCGCCATATTTGTTTTCAAAGTTTCAGCGTTTGAATGAGGTTATTGTAGAGTAAAGGCCGTTCACGATAAAGAGAGCACTTTCGTTATCAATCTTAGACAAAAGTCACTACCACTGCCTGCATACATTTTAACGGGCGCCCTGAGTGACATGCACCCAGTTAAGTTGGTAACGATACATGGGGAAGTAGTTCAGATAGGTTAATGATCTTAAGGTATGTAAATCTTGTTATTTTAAGTTTTATGGCGTAGTTTTCGGTAAAAAAAAACTTTTACGACTATCTAAAGCAAAAAATCAAAATATGTTTAAAAAATATACATATTTTAATGAAAATAAACGTAAGGCCTAACTTATGTTTTATATCGCGTTGATTTAAAATTTTATATAGTCTAAGAGGGAAAGTTAAGGGGTTCTGGGACAAGTAGTTGGCGATTGGGGAGCCATCTGCCATCTTGGATGATATCACCACCGCCATCTTAGATGTCACCACCACCTTCTTGGATGATTTGACCTTTGGTAACTATGTTGTTTCTGGTCGCCATCTTTTTTTTGGTTGCCATCTTGTTTCCAGTTGCCCTCTTGTTTCTAGAATTTTACACTTCATGCTCTATCATTCCACCTTTCTACTTCATGTTCTGTCATTCCATCTTGCTACTTCATGCACTGTCATTCCATCTTGTTTCTTCATGCTCTGTCATTCCACCTTGTCTCTGTCATTCCTTCTTACCTCTCTTCCACTTCTCTCTCTCCCCTGCCTCTTTTCTCTCTTACCTCTCTCTGTCACATTCTTCATTGCCATCATGGATATTCGAAGTTCCCTCGTTTAAATTGATGAACGATACACCAGGGGTGCTGGTGTCGGTTATGTCGTTTGTGACTACCAGAGTGCGCCACCCTATCACTTCTTCTGTCGTCAGCGCATCTATCATGTTCGTTCGACCTCGCCATCTTTGATGTCGTCTGCTGTAGGCAGCCATATTTTTTCGTCTGCTGTAGGCAGCCATCTTGGATACTGTCTGCTGTAGGCTATCATCTGCGTAGTTCCTTCGCCTAAGTCGATTAACAACAGACTTGAGTGCACATCTGCTGCATGTATATCTCTCACCTCTGTTTGACAGCAATATTTGATTTAAGTCATCTAACGATACCCAGGAGCGCTGTGATAGCTCAAAAAATTCTCTCGAGGAGTGTGGGATCGAATTGCCGGACCTTGGATATAATGGAGCAGTCTGGAGAGTAGGGTTTTAAAAGATAGCAAACACCTTCCATTATAATAATTATTTCATTGAAATTTTATTATAAGTATGAACGATGAACTACATGCTAGGCGGATTGATTATGATTTATTTAATATTCATTATATTCAAAAATATATATTTTTAAGGTATGCATGAGGAGGAGGAAGAAGAAAAGGTGGAAATGTGTTTGAGTCTGTATACGTTTATTAGCATCGAATAACTTGCGATGCAATCGTTTGCTGCATGTAAATAAGTATTTTACACATTTAAACACCCATACAGACCATTAAAGATATACAAGTGCAAAATGAAAAAAAAAAAACACGAAGCATATATTGAGTATTTACGAACATGTACCAAACAAATTAAATCATGATTTCCATTATATTTGAAATATTTTCATGTGTCTTTTGTGATGTAGAAAAAAATTATATTTTGTATGTGCATACCCCTACATAGACCATCAGAGGTATACAAGTGCGAAATTAAAAAAGAAAACATTAAGCATATAATGAGCATATACAAACATGAACCAGACAACTTGAATGACCATTGTGGTTTGTACAACGTCAAGTGCATTGCTAAATCCGTACATGTTAACACGACTTTCTTTCATGACAAGAGTTTATCGATAGGTTAGTGACACTTAACTGGCATTTAGTAATACAGCGATAGTGATTATCAAAACGGTCTGACATTCAGATAAATGTGTGTGTTAACAATACCCGCAGAATGAAACTCGAAGTAGTGCACACCCTGGAGTAAAATTTGCTACCGCTAGCTAAAGATTTTTTTAATTTTAATAATTTTGTTCTAACTGCGTGTAAATGCTTTGCACAGTAATCTAAGCACTTCTGAAACTAACATTTGAAAAATAAATCACTGCCCATGACTACATGCTAGAGTACACACTCAGTCTCCCAGTTACGTTGATAGAGAATTATAGCCTGTTCACGGTAAACTGAGTACTTTTGAGGCCCTAGTTACTTATTTCCTATTGCCCATATTTTATCCTTCCAACATTTTTAAATTAAATATTGCCGTGTAAGTAATAAACACAGTGTATATATTTCACCGGACACAAGAGTTAACGTCTAGAGCTACAATGAAAAATATTTATTGACTATTGTCCTAAATAAGAGGGTTGCCAAAAGTGCTCATTTAACCGTGTTGGCCTACAGCCTTTAAGGGTTCTGCCTGCCTCGCACTTGAACTTCGCTGCAGAGTGTTTGAAATCCTGATTTTTTGACGAAACTACTGAAGTTGCCCGCCAGTATGTTTACCTATGAAAATACATAATTCCTCAGATGAGGACGGAATGATACTTTAAAGGTACCACACATGCTATGAATATTATTTTCCAGTCCTCCAATATAGTTAAAAACTGCTTTTTCAGACTGCCGTATCTATACTAACGAGCGATACGATAGGAGCTGTATTAAACGTGCTACGACTTTTCATCAATAAATGACGAGGTCCCTTTGAAAGTCACACAGGTACACGCAAGTACTACGAGAAACACTGCACCCATAGTCAGAGGCCCTGCGCGTAGCGGCGATGGCGCCTTGTAGCGCGTGCCAGTGTGACCCTTATAGCTCCCGCACTCCTCGGACAAAAAAAGGAGAAAAACGATGCAGGCAGGCGGGACCCTTAAGTCAGGTTGTTCTTTTTTAAGCGTAAATTATTATCTCTTCTGTATTGCAGTATTGCAGTTAGGGACCCGAGCAGGGTAATGCCGCGTGAAACGAAAGGAAAAGGAAGATGGCAAGTCGAAGGAAGGAGAGTGGCAATTATCCATGCTGATACCACTTACACGCTGTCACCTGCTTTGGAAATAAGACTTGTCGAGCAGGCTTCTACCTTGATGTTTTTAAAAGGCAATCGAAATTAGCTTATGACACATGCTTGAACAACGCCTAGCAGTAATTTTGCGTAACTTTACACCTGCCACGGTAACACTGCATCACCTGCCCGATTTAATTTCAAATGGTGGTTCTACGAATCCCTGGACATAACCATGTTCTTTGTAAACAAAGTAGTTAACCATGAATCATACATCAACAAGGAGGCTGTACTGTCTTTGCTTTAAAAGAAAAAGCGTGGCACAAAATTAGCCTTAATCCGTAAAAAGCCACCCCAAAATACTGAACTAAAAATTCTTTGAACATCGAATTAAAATCTCTATCGCAGTTTCACTGTCGAATCCAGCTCACGCCATCTTGATCGCAGATAGAACGCCTGTGTTGTTACAAAGATTCAATAAACAGTAAATAACACCATGCGAAACAAGATTTCTTGGAATTTCCCGCGTTCCAAGAACAGTACTTTTTACAGAATGAATTTACAGAGCATAATGATAGCTGTCTATGACGTGACAGGAATGGGTCGAAAGAGGATGTCGAAGATGATTAGCAGAAATTACTCAGTAGTAGAAGCCTACGCCAGTACCCAGAATACGGGGGTACACTTGCACGGCGATGAGAAAATTCAGAATAGTTTATTAAATAACGCACTTCTTTCATAACACGACCGACTAACGATTTTATGAAAGAAACATGAGTTTTCCAGATTTATTTTATGTCATGCTAATAAGCTGCGTATGAAACTAATTATACAAAAGCCTTTTTGGAAAATACCATTTTCTTCCGAATGCCTTCATACGCGGGGTATAGGGCCTATCAATCAAATATAAAGAATACTATAGAAGAGGCAAGGCTTATTACAAATTTTTTCGTGATTTGGAGCTAGTGTCCTGGTTCAATACAAATTAATGGATCAAGCCAACGGTGAAACGACTCCACCGCTGAGAGAAACTTCGGAATAATAGCGAAGGCGTGGCCGCCAACTCTTGTAGGGGTAAAATGAGGCGACACCTACAGTAGAAGTTCAAGAATTTTATTCTGGGAGAATAAACTGTGCCTCTCGGTTGCCCGTCGGTCTTCGACAACGTCCGCCATGTTTTACACACGAGGAAAATTTGAATTTTCTATCTGGCCGTATGCAATTGATCCCTGGGATAACCATGGTCGATATCATTAAAGCGCTACATTCAGCCAATGAACTACTTTTACTATTATGCACTTTAGCTACGGATGATTATCGTCTCTATACAATAATAAAACTATTTAGAACGGACTACGTAGGTTTTGTAAAACCGGATAAAAACCTTGTACTAATTACACAATGAGAAATTTAAGACCCTTAGGTGAAATTTATCGGTTTCATACGTATTATACTGTGTAAATGGCGAAGGTTTTTTTTTTAATGTTTTCCACGTGATATTTAGATGCCCACAGCCTCAGTAGAATTCAGCTCTTAAATGTGCATGTGAAATGTAACAAAAATCTTGCTGCGAAACTACCTTACAATCTTAGGTCTATATTCGTCTGTTAGTTTCTAAACAAAGCAAGTAAATGATAGCTGAGAAATTGATTTCCCTTACAATGACGAACAAAGCTTTCAGAATTACCACACAAGCAATTACTAAATATACATATAAAGTAAAACGCAGTTGTGCATATTAATTTTAAAAAAAATTCTCTGACAGAGCAAACGTGTTTAAAATTAGGTAGACATTAACAATTTAAACTAATACCACTGGCTAGAATTATTTACGTTCAGCATTAGTGTCGAGGTAAATTTTGTTCCGTGTATTATTTGAAATTAGTTCATAATTTGTGTTACATAATCTATCGCTTGAGTGGCAGGATCTGTAAACTGTAAACCATTTTTTGTTCAAACAGAAATGTCTTTTATCGTATTTGTAGGAGCTCTTCTACAGTACTGTGAATGCACAAATATATAAACTGAAATCAAAAACACTACGTGTTATATCGCTGAAATTAAGTACCAAACCGTCCACGAGTATCATTCTAGTTCCTATTCTTTGTAACTATCGTAGGGCCATTCGAACAAGGTCAAGAAAACGATAACTTGGATACTCTATTTCACAATGAAAAAATTCTGGGACGCCTCACACTGCTATCGCTTTTCATTTATTCACTCGCTATTCAGATTTATGTATTTAATATACGCGTAAAAAGGTATTATTAGTTTTAAAAAAACTTTCCGCTAAAAGCAGACATTAATTTCCTTGATCCTTATTGGTAGACTCGGAATCCCGCGGATTCATTTGGCAACAAGCTAGACTCGAGCCTCTGTTAGTTGTTTATTGGCCGATGTTCCAGTTTTACTCCAGATCAGATAGTATGAAATTCGGTCTTCGTTTTACTGCTGGTTGGTACTGGCTGAAATTCGTCCAGGGCGTGGCATACAAATGCCATTCAATTGAAAAAGAAAGTATAATTTACGTGTGTTTGATGTCTAGCTTTTCCTCAAATGAATTTGCAACATTTCCTGGGTATGCGTTTACTATAAATAAAAGTTGCTACATCGAGTTGCTACAGCACAAAAACTCGGGCTTCACTGTCGATCTCATGGCGTGGGGAGTCATCATCTGCGATTCTCGGTCTTCCCTGGCATAATCTGTCCACGTCAGTTGAGCGTTGCCGAAAGCCCTGCATTAGATATACTTTCATAGTCTATTCGCCATTTATTCACACTTTTTGAGTCAAACCTACGGAAAATCACCCTACGTATGACGTGTTTGGTTGTTAAAGGCTGTTCACGATCAAGCGAGCACTTTAGAAATGAACCTTAGCAAAAAGTCACTGCCTCTGCATGCATATATTTTAATGGGCGACTTAGTGAAATTCGCCCAATAGAGTTGGTAACGATGGATGGAAAGTAGTTTAATACCTTAACGTAGAATAAAAAGTTCTCGCAACCATTTTGTGATAACTTAAAATTATTTCTTTCGATTTCTGTTTTTTAATGCATCTCAGTGTGAAAACGAACACATTTGTAAAGTATTTACTTTCTTAATAATTTCACACTTTCATTTGACCGACGCATGAATAAAAATATGAGGCCCATGGCAATGTTAATTTTACATAAGGCGGAGGAATACACAACTTGCATACAAGTAGATCTTAAACAGGGCTTTAAAAAGTGCTCGTTTCACCGTGAACAGCCTATAGCTAAATATGCCATGTATTACGATAGCGTTTTATACTTGTGTTATCATACAATCACATTGTATTTTGTCTATAAATTATAATTTTTCATTTATAATTAATACGAAAAAAATCAGAGACGATAGGTGTGTTGGTAATGCGTAGTATAAAATAGAGTTCTTATGCAAAATATTATTACACAGAATGCGCACGAATATGGTGCGTTGTCCATGTGGTGGTGTAATTTTCTACACTCGGTTAAGATTTGTTTCCATGAGGCGGAGGAATATCCTGGAAGCAGAACTTCAGCAGGATTTCAGAAAAGTTGGAAGTTACCGTGAATGTATTTTTCTGTCATGTGTAAAATCAACATTGCCATGGGCCTGATCACTTTATTCACTCGCAATGCAATGTCACGTGTTAAGAACTGTTTCTATTGATTTGCTGCCAACGTAACTATGGGCAATTCACGCTGAAGCGAGCACTTTGTGAAGCCCTCTCATTTGTAATAATAGTAGTCTATACACATATTTTATTGTAGCCTTGGACGTTAATTTTCGAGTCCGGTGATTTTATATATATATATATATATATATATATATATATATAATATATATATATATATATATATATATATATATATATATATATATATATATATATATATATATATATATATATATATATATATATAGTCTTTATTATTTGCAAGTGGCGGTGGCGGAATGATAAAAAATGACTGATAGGAAAAAAGTAACTAGGGCCTCAAAGTACTTACTTTATCGTGAACAACCTTTAGTTAAAAGCTGTTCACGATAGAGTGAGCACTTTTGAAATCAACCTTAGAAAAAAAGCCACAGATAGGGGCAGTGACCCCTACCTACATAATAAGCGCACTGAGTGATATGCGCCCAGTAGAGTTGATAATGATGGATGGAAAATAATTTTATATTTAACGTCAAATAAACTGTGGTAGGTAACCATTGTGAAGAATTAAATTAATTCTTTCGCTTTTTTTTTATGGAAGTGTATAAAATGACCAGATTTGTAACACATTTACTTTTCTGATGATTCCACAGTTTCACCTGACCGTTGCATGAATAAAGTGATGAGGTCAATGGCAATGTTAATTTTACATAAGGTGGAGGAATACACAACGTGCATAAACAGGGCTTTCAGAAGTGCTCATTTTACTGTGAACAGCCTTTACTAAAGATCCTTTTTTAGCTGTCATTTCAACCGAATATATGGTCTATATGCCTTGATATTGTAAATAGTTATCGCTCCCATTGCCTATACCAAGTTTCATTCCATGTCGACGGCTTCTGGGTTCAGAAGTTTTTATGATAATGAGTGTATTCTGCAACTATTGCGTCAATGATATTATAATGGACATTCATTTTCTGTAGTTAGTTTTATAAATCATGATTTTAATTTTTGCAAAGAAAAAAAAATGGGGAAACGATTTCCTATATTATGTCCCCGTGCAAAAAGTAGTGACACGACTACTCCAATTTCTTCAATCCCCAGGCATTAACTCTTACCCTTTATTTTACTTTGTTGTAGCTGTATAAATAAATGCTTCTCCAAAAACCTCATATATCACTGGCCGCTCGATAGTCGAGTCACGAATTAATCCTCAGATTTTAAGTGATAATAGAAATAGAACAGGGATTTAAACTGATCTTACTGAAATTACTATTACATTCCTGGGAGAGATGGATAGAAAGGACACAGAACGCTCCACCTCAGTGGTCCACCCATGTGTGTCTGGCTCGCAAGTCCGGGTTGAATCGGTAGTAGCTAAACTCTGTGTGCGTGCGCGTGTGCGTGTGTGTGCGTGTGTGTCAAGCCAAATTGGGAATCCGACTTAGCTCGCCAGGGTAGTCAGCGGGACCCGATTCGTCGTGGGCTCACATCTGGCTTGCCACTGGCTTGTACGTTATCGAAAAGAACCTCGCTTGTTTACACTTATAAACACTGTTCATGAGCTCTGAATTTTTCAACGGAAGAGATAAGCCAATTACCGGTTCTGTGGCAGGCTCACGGCCAATATTAGTAAATACGAATATGAGAAAGCTGGCTAACAAGTCGCACTCCTTTCTCATCCATGATACATAATGTCCCAAAATTCTCACGAACTACTTATGTGAAATCTGTACGAAAATGGATATAAAATTTTAGTGCCGAAATTCCGTCTTAATGCACAATCAGGGCAACACAACACATAGTGCAAAGAAAGATTGTTTGCTAAATATTAAATATTTATTATTCTGATAGCACTTTATCGGTCATTCGATGTAGCTCAGACAATAATTAAAGTGTAGCTTTATTACGCAAGTGAGTAGTAGGCATATGCCGATACGGGCACACAAGCTGCAGGCAGCGGCTCGGTGAGTCGACCTTGAATGACCTCGATCTAAAAATTTTCCCGTTTTTTCACTTAAAACCGCTTTTTTCACACAAAATCGTACGATTTAGACCAAAAACCTTGAAGTTTCCCCTTTCCCCTAAAAATTCCTCGTTTTTCCCTCAAATTTTCCCGATTTTCCCAAAGAAATGTAGAAGCTACACCGAAGCCCCATTTCTACAAAAAACGAGCCAATTCAGGTGACTTGTGGGGTTTCCTATTCCTTTTAGATTCAACAGTGCAGTATCTGAGAAATCGATGAAATAAAATTATTGTAAAAATAATTTCTTTTAAATTTAAATATATTTTTATGATTAAAAAATTTAAAGGAATAAGTATTAAGTGTTACATATCACCGGAATTGTATTTTAAAAGTGCGTATGATCATGTTGTCACGCCACCATTATGTCTCGTTTTTTCATGCTCTATCATTCCGTGTTGTCTCACTATTTCTCTCTTGTCTCTCTCATTCCATCTCTTTCTCTCTTTAGTTTCTCTCTCACTCTCTTGTTCCATATCTTTCTCTCTTGCCTCTCTATCATTCCATAGGTTTTCTCCAAGTCCTCCCATTTTTCTCTTGCATTCTTTCTTGTCTTTCTCTCTCCTTCTCTCTCTTGTCTCTCACTTTCGTTTGATTAGTCGTGTTTGCGCCAATAATTACTCAGACTTGTTCGATTAGTCGTATTTACTCCACTCCGCCGTCTACATAGTTCCTTCATCGCCTGCTAGTGTGCGAATAGTCGGTGTGTATATTTATTTATGAATTTACAGAATTAAATTTTCCATACAGGAAACGGCATATAAGAAATTATTGTAAGGCAAGACTTTGTAAAACATATTCGAATTTTATTACTTAAATTTTTTGAAAATCAACATTATTTCTTAGTATTTTACTTTATTCAGTTTGTTTTTACTTTTATACGAAAATTAAGTCTTCTTGCCGTTTAACCATGCATTCACGCATGCACGCGTTGCCAGGTCCGCCAGGCAGGCGTGTCAGCTGTGACATGGTAGCGATGGCGGAGGCAATTCAATGCCGGGTTTTGAATTACAGACGTGCGCCGCTGACCCTGGTTGTATTGCTTTCTGTCTTTATCTGAAGAACTCTCCGGATTACTCACCTCCTTCTCTCAGTGCGACTCGGGGTTTGTTGAACTTTCCAGATGGTCACGGCGGAAGGTAAAATATTGGGACAGACCTTCGGGCCAGGAGTTGAGTTGGAGTGGATGAATGAATGAGTGGTTGAGTTTTTGTAAGACCTCCATCCCTCACGAACGCAGATACGCCCCTTGGGCATCGTCTTGTAACAGTATTTATTTCATATTACACATTATAATACAGCACTAATTTATAATGGTCTGCTTCGAATAAACGACCACCGAAAACAAAATAGGAATAAATAAACAACTGTTTCAAATTCGATCGAACACATCACACAAAAAGATACGTTTCTATTGGTCGAACCTAAGCACTAACATTGCCATTGTGTCAGCTGAATTTTGTAAGCCTACTGCTTAATGCTTACTGCCTAAGATTTGTTATTGTGTAAACCTCTTAATGCCACTGAGATGGCTTAATTTGGTGAGAATGCGAAGTGGAATGAAGAGATTTGGGCGGCTCTTAGCATCTAGCCAATGAGGGTGAAGCGATGTGTGGAGAAGCGCTGGATTGAAGGGGCAAGGGAAAGGGAGATCCCCGAGAAAACCCGCCGACCAGCGGCATCGTCCGGCACGATTCCCACATGCGACCCCGTCGGGAATGGAACCCGGTTCGTCTAGGTGGGAGGCGAGTAGTCAGACCACTAAACCACCACGGCCCCCGTGAAAAAGCGGAAAAGGGAGAGGAAGTGGTAAACCGCGACGAGGACAATGTGCCCGGACGTGTCTCAGGCGCTGACATATGACACGTAGGAGAAAGTGTCTGCCGTTGGCGTTAACTCCCGCAAAACGGGACAGCCAGGCACGCCTCCGTGGCTGGATATTGTTAGTTCAAAGTCTCTACGGGGAAACGAAGACTGCTTGTAGCCATTGCGAGCAATTACCCTCCCCTTCCCCTCCAGCCCCACGATAATATGCCTATCTAAAGTCATTGATGGTAACACATAAGCAGGTTTCATTGAAAAATGGGTCTTTTCCAAAATACCGTGTTCCAGAATTTTTTCTTAATCCCCGAACAAGCTTAGCAAATATATACGGCACCTAAAAAAAAAAAAAAAATCAGTAGAATAATGTAATATCTTTGTTCTCTCAATTTACAAGATTAGAGGTTATATAATTTTTAAACTGTCATTATCGTTATCTACGCAACAGTTTAAGCGATTGCAACCAACTAAATGCTGTTCATGATAAAGTGAGACATTTTAAAATCAACCGTAGAAAAAAATCATTGCCCATGCCTGCATATAACCTACTTCAACGGGTGCACTGAGTGACATGCGCCCGGTAAAGTTGGTAATGATGGCGAGGAAAGTAATTCCATATCTTAACGTCAAATAAAAATTATTAGGTAACTATTTGTGATAATTTAAATTTATTATATTTTCGCTTTTGGTCTTTTAAATGCATCAGTGTGTAAAAATTAGCAGATTAATAAATTGTTTACTTTTCTAATAATTTCAGTTTCACTTGACCGACGAATGAATAAAGTGATGAGGCCAATGACAATGTTAATTTTACTTAAGGCGGAATAATACAAATTGCACACAAGTAGATCATTTTACCATGAACAGTCTGTACCTACAAGTTCATATCACAGTCTCACATCAGCCTCGCTTTCACAATACGGGTAATAAATAGCCTATCTTGAGTAATCCAGCTTTCTTATAGCTAAGCCCATGTACAAAATTAGATTTTGAGTAATCAGGGTCAAGTTTTCCACGCAATGAAACTGATGTGTCGCTAGGCACGTCTGCTTCCTAACGGCTCATTGTCGTGTTGTCTCCTTGCTTATTTTTAAAATTATATGAATCGCAAATTAAAATATAAAACTACTCTTTACACAGGCTGTTGTTGCGCATAAATCAAATGTGTCCGACCGAAAGTCGCGTTTCCTCCAATAAAAAACCGTTGCGTATTTGCGACAATATTTACCGCATTTTCTAAACTACGCGAATGGCTTTTTAAAAATAGAACGGCTTACCTACAGTTTGCAATTCAAGACCCGAAGTTTCTTTGAAATCTTGCTGTGTCACAACCCATAACCGGTTATGTGCAAAGTACAGAGAACTGACGTTTCTCTTCTCTTTGGTTGCTCCTCTTGCCGTTCATTTGGTTTTCCTTTTGTTGCATCATTCGTACAATTCAGTGCAGCTGATGTCAACAACACGAAGCGAAGCGACCTGCGGGCAAAGTGGGTTTGTCGGCCGTGAATAGTGTGCATTTTTTTTTTGTCTCTTTCGTGTTAAACTTTTGAGCAAAATGAGGCTCATACTTACTATGACTTTGTATAATAGTTGCGGCGTGTGGATATTACTATCGTTATTTTGTGCTGTCTTTTCGTTCCTTTCTTCTGAGCCAAAAGTGGCCGATCTCTGTTTTTGTAAGGTAAGTTGAAATGAATAGATATAAAATATGACATGAAATATGACAATGCGCATCTGGAATAGACTTTATTTATGGCATGTGCAATGTCTTAAACGTGGTTTTGACATTTTCTTGTTTATAACCATTTGCCGTATGTTGGGTTTAGGTTAGGTCAGTTATAACTTCATGTGGGCGAGGACGGTATTTGAAATTGCCCACGTGACGAAATTATGCTTTATTTTCTAATTTCTGATAGGCATAAAGAACTGTACTAGGGAAATTGGCAATTTAAAGTGTAAATTATTTTCTTGTATAGGTTAGGTTAACATTAGCTAGAAATGTGCCGCAGGTCTTACGCCTAATATTATTTTGTTTAGGGGAATTTTCTCAAGTTTACTGTAAGAAATTCGAAGTTCGCTTTCACTTGGCAATAGTTTTGATTAAAAATATTTTAACTATGACATTTTGCTGCTAATTTGACTGACAAAATTATTTTACCTTTGGCTTTGGAAGGGTAATAATTTTAAAAGTTGAAGGAATTGGACACCGTTTTGTATGGTTAAGCTACTTACTTCAAAAACTTTAGAATTGATTGTGTAAGGAGCCTTATCAAATAAACAATAAACATTATCTTAACTATATGCTGTTCACGGTAAAGTGAGAACTTTAGAGGCCCTAGTTACTTTTTTCTTTCAACCATATTTTAACCCTTAACCACATTTCTAGATAAATATTGCCTTGTAAGTAATACACACAGTGTGTACATTACGCTGCATTCGGAAGTTTGTGTCTAAGACTAAAATAAAACATATTTTTTAACCATTATTCCAAATGAGAGGACTTTCAAAAGTGCTTAAATTACCGCAAGCAGCCTAGACAAAAGTGATCAGAATGAACTGTAGCTTGCATGCGTAAGAACATGGAATCGGAATGCAGAATTTTTAAAAAATATTTAAGATATACGACGGGGATAATAGTGAAGTTATTAGTACCAACGCAATGTTTGCATGTGCATTTTTTAATATAGTCCATTCACAGTTTCTTCTCTCTTTTTGAATCAAACCTTTGAAAAATCAACCCATATATGAAGTGTGTAGTAATTTCCAACGTATATCATATATCACAAGCGTTCTATACTCATGTTCATAAAAGTTTTTTTTCCTGTTAAGTTGAAATGATGTTCATATTTTATCTATAAATTATAATTCTTCATTTATAATAGGAAATAAAAAACAGGGAGAAAATAGGTATGTTGGTAGTACCCAGTGAAAAATAGTCCTTATACAAAATGCTGTTACGCTTAGTGCACAGTGTGTTGTCCTTTGGTGTAATTTTCCAGACTTAGTTAAGCTTAGTTGTCACGAGGCGGAGGAATATTCTGGAAGTAGAACTTTAGCAGGGCTTGAGAAAAGGTTGAAGTAACCATGAATGGATTATACCTTTGGTTACAGAATGTAAGGATAGGTCAGAGGACACGCTTGGAATGTTTTGACGACCATTCAAAGGTTTTAGACACAGTTGACCATCAACTGGGCCTACTTTTATTACTTTTATATAAGTTGTACAGCCTAGGGTTTAGGGGAAGTGTGCACAATCTATTTAAATCATAATTAATAAACAGAGTGCAGATAACCAGGAAGAACAAAGCAATATTATAGTTTTTGATTCTGAAGTTAAAATTGTAAATATAGGTCTTCCCCAAGGTAGTCTCCTGGGTCCAATGCTCTTTTTGTATTTAAGTTAATGATTGAAATATACAAATTATCAATGTGTCAATAGTTTCTTTTGCTGATGGGCCCTAATACTAATGTTATAATCAAATCAAAGCTACCGAGTTAGATGAAACAGCCAATAAAACCTCGTACACTCTCGACTCATGGTTTATTTTTAACAAACTATTCCGTAATCTGGAAAAAATTCTAATTATGTAGTTTTTTTTCTAAACAAAAACCAGAGGAGTTAGAATATCATATAAGCAATATACAAAACTGAAGTCGGGTAAGGACACCCGTTTGCTTGGCATGACAATGGCACCTCTGTTTAATAAAATTAAAACACAAAATGCTTGATTAAAAAATTGAACAGTATTGACGTAGGCAGCTCTCAAATGTCAAGTCAACTAAACAGTGTCTATGGACAGTCCAATTTGCGTATTTCTATTCTCGCATAAGATACGGAATAATTTTTTGGTAGGAATTTAAAGCTACAATCTGTTTTTCTCATTAAAAAAAATAAATTATAATAATACTTCAAATTGTCATACAGATAGTTGTGAGACATTTAAATCAGCCAAAATTTTAACAGTGCAGTGTATTACAAAACTCTGCTTTGCATGTTTAAAAGTAAAATAAGTTTAGCAAAAATACAGATATTCATAATCACTACTCATGCATAAATAAAAAATTTTATTTTTAACGTGCAAACAAGTAGCTAACCATAGAAATCATTTTAAAAAAAACTGGTTAAAATTTTTTAAATAATTTACCCCAAAACGTGAGAGCAATCAATATACTAGTTTTAAAAAAGAATTATTTTAGTTTCTTTTAAAAAAGCATTTCTACAACCTAGATGATTTTCTATGTATTTTAATTATATGCTGAAAACCTGAAATGGAAATTTTAAGTATTTTATAAAATGTGTGTATTGTGTGACTTAAATACATACTATGTGTTAATTTTATTTCACTGAAAAACCTGAAAATTGTAATTTTAATCATAATTGTGATGTCAGGTGATATTATACGAGATAAACTGTGACACAATAAACTTACTGTAGGTGGGCGCCAGCATTGTTTCCCAGTCACTGCACTGTTGAGACTAGGGTTCTCAGGGATGCTATGGATTCTGTGTGTCTGTCTCACCCAAGCGTGCTTACAAAACACTTTGCATTACTAATCAACTTTACTAAACTTGGATCACCTGCAGAGTTGGGCGAGAGGTTGCTGCCACTACAAAGGAAAGACTTAGAGCACTGTGTATTTACTTTTATTGTGTTAAACATACATCATCATGCCATCATGACTTCTTATGAAAACTTGGACGTGTCTAGCTAACTCAGTTCGGGTGCTCCCTAGCCTGCAATTAATCTAGTGCACTCCTAGATGGATGACTTCTCCGTGGTGTTTCTCCATGTTAGAAAACACAATCTCCACAAGGGAAGGCGTCGACAGCCGCTAGGGTGGACTGACGATTTTTTCTGAAGATAGGGCACAAAGAATTACAAGATGAAACAAATTAACAAATTGAACAAACAAGTGTGATTATTTGGCATCGCTAACGTGGACTTGTCAGGGCTCGTCTTGCTGCACGTAGTTAGTGAGGTGATGGCCTATACACATATCCGACTAGGACGGAAATAATATCACCGTATCCTTTACATAAACAACACAAATACTCTTGAAACATGATGGGAAACGTCATGAGTGGTCACAATAAACACGCAGATGCGTGAAAGCAAACTTAGATGGTGCGGATACCGCTGGATATGCTTTGTAGTGGATCACGTGGTGCAGATGAATTTTCAGTTTTCCTCCTTAAAACAGCAAATTATGTATGTTAAATTATTATTTCTGTTGGGAAAATTATTCTTTTGTAGATTGCATTGGTCTTGAACTTGTAACATGCCAGATGGCAAGAAAATCAAGCATTGAAACGACAGTGTGGTCTAACATACAAATCATCAATTACGTGAAGATTACATGAAACCCTGAATAAAAAGTACATAGAACCCTGAAATTAATTGCGGCGCACATGATTTTACACAAATAAACCCTCAAAGTGCATGGATGGCGCGGACATTGACTTGGCGGCTATGAACCACGTGGTTGCAAGTGATGTGGCCATAAAACAATTAAACATGAAAATTACCCTGAAATATGTACATGAAAATAAAGCCCTTAAAATTGCAAGCAGCAATGATACAGAAATTACAATGAAACTTTAACGTAGGCGGATGGCGCCTGATTCAAGTTGCGTGGGCTGGGTGGCCTCCCCGACATCTTACTCCTCCTTCTCCTCGATTAAGTTCAAAAATCAGCAAGGGCATAAATTAAGTTAAGAGGAAGCATAATGCTGGGGAATGTCTGGCAAAACGTACACAAGCAAAGGTTAATCTGTATACTAAAGTGAAACTATTGTACTCTACTTCAGTGCAAAAAGTTTGTAGTGCATACGTGACAGCGTCTTACCTCACCAGCTCTCCTCAACGGACTGCCCAGAAGCAGGGGTTGTGTGTACCTACCATGGCTGCCTACGGGGTTCACACAAGCGGAAGTGCTATGCATGCCAAGTAAAACTGTTATATATTTTTAAATAAATGGCACATAAGCAATTTAAATATTGATTTACATTTTGGAATTTTCTTATTAATTTTCTGTATTCCTTGGAATGCCTATAAGATGGCGTTCACGCTGCAATAGTAATGTTCTTAATCTTCGTGCAGCGTGCATTTCAAATTCATAACCAAACATTGTGCAATATTATAAAACATACATTTTAATATTTTTGATATTAGAAATATCTGAAAATAAAAGAGACATCATTTTACACTTGAAGTAAATATTCCGTAATAGGAAAGTTCAAACTGGATCCTCTTTGCACACATGCATGCCCACGTGTCATGTGAGTGGTGAGCGCCTTCATGGGGTTAGCGCCGCTGTCTGTTAATCGGCGTCAATTGTTTATGCATTGCCATTTCTGTGTTAGCCTGTTATATGATTTGTTGTACTAATATGTTGTGATGTAATGTATTTGTGATATTATTATTTCAAGTATGGCTTGTGTGTGACTACTACTGTAAGTAGCCTATATCCACTGACGAATTCTGCATCATCCAAATGCTTTATGAACTGCTCATAAATGAATGAATAATTGAACTTGCTATGTCTGAGGTATGTGGATCTGTGTTTGTCATATTTTTGCAGGTGAATACGTGAAATTGATAATCCCTGTTTTCAAATTAGCCTTCCAGGTGCTCTTACCTTGCTTTATCCTTTACAAAAGTGTATTGAAGTTGTGACATCACTGTATTGCTACCCAAATCCAAGCCAAGAGGATTAATGCACCCTCAAAAATCCCCTTAATCTAAGGGAATGAGCAATGCCCCCTATTGTGTGCATCACACTATACTTCTTGTTGCGCAAGTGTTTTACAACAGTTTTGCAATACTGATTGGTTCTGATCACTATGTTCTGGCCACTGTTGTTTGTACACTGATCAAGACAACATAAGAAAATAGGTTTGACTTTTTGTAACAGCTGCAAAATGAAAATGTTTAAATTATACACACTTCTTTGTACGAGGATATGGGAAATTATGGCCACTAAAAGGACCACGGGCAAGTGAACAACTGTACTTAGATGCCCATGAATTTTATCACAGTTAATGCATGGTATCTTTTGGGAATTAGTGTTAATAATTGTAATTTCAGTTGTATCCATACAAGCCCTGAATCATCTCTCCATTGAGTGACAAAATAACAGCTTTATTTGGGAGTGTGGCCAGGAATGAATAAGTTAAGGGGTTCAATTGTAATTTTTAAAAAAATTCCATAATGTGGAAATCTTTAGGCTGGGTTACAATTGATTTAGCGGAGAAAACAGCACAGGCATAAAGTAGAATGCACGTATTGGCGTGACACTCGCTACAATCATGCACAACACACGCACAGAAAAACAGCACAAAGGAAACGCATAAAAAGTAGGGCTATATCCTATAATTTCTGTGTGTGTGCGCCGTGTGTGGCCAATCAGAATTTTAATACCACAGAGTTCATGTGACTATGAAAATGGCTAAAAAAGTTGGGCTTGAAGTGTTTGGTGCCATATAAAGAGAAGTTATTTTTTATTGAAATTGTTATTGTAAAAGCAATGTATGTTAAGAAGAACGGCATAGCCTAACATATTATATTCCTAGAAATTTCGTTATGAGTGCAAAGTAAACAGAGCTGTCAGCAGTAGTTTTTTATTCCAATGTGACCAACGCGCACACGCGCAATTTACAGAGCATCATTTACTTTCATTTTCACGATTGTTTTCTATAAACATCAGTTGTTTTTGTGCATGTCCTTTTTGATTGTAGCTTTTAGATTCGAGCTGTGTGTGTGTTTTGTGCTATCGCACGTGCTGTGCATGTGCTAAATCAATTGTAGCCTGGCCTTTATACAGCATGTGTTTTTCATTCATGTAAGATTTTGTGGGAAATAGGTATTTCTTCTGTGAAATCAACACAATTTGTGGGGTGCCAAGACCCTATTGCTCTTTACCCCATAATACCAGTTCCTATTCATCTTCGTGAAAGTCACATTGCATGTTTCACGAGTCAATTCTTGAAGCTTTTTAATTAAAGTATTTTTATGAGGGTGAGAAAACAACCAATTCAGTCCTGCTACTTTTGAGAGTGGTTAGAAATTACCTCATCTGTATACATAATGTTCAAAGGCTAATTTGGAGGCATGATGAGGAGGGAATGCACCAAATACTTTGCTGTTATCCATTGTGATACCTTGCTCGGACCTCTGGCATTGTGTTTCTCTCAGCTGTCGAAATCATTAGTTATAACAATATTTTGTACTTTACCTGTAAATTAAAAAATTTATTTTTGTATAAGTTATGTATGTGCCGTCTGAGATGTGAAAGGATACTGTTGTCCCTAGTTGTTGTAAAATTGCTTGATTTTTAATTTATTGAATGTAGTTGCTCTTGACAATTGTAATGAAGTTAATGTAAACTATGTTCTTCATGTTTCCACAGACCTACACATTTATGTGATGTATTTCATAAACGAATAGGGGCCACGGTGGTGTAGTGGTCAAACTCCTAGCCTCCCACGAAGGCAAACTGGGTTTGATTCCCAGTGGGGTTACATAGTGTACACGTCCTAACATATACTTTATTTTTGCATAAAATCATAAGATTAATTTAATATACACAAACATATTTTATTTTTTGCACAGTGTTAGTAGGCAGTAATCCTGAAATTTTTGTCCCAATTTGTCTGATGTTTATGTGCAGTATGATTGTGCAGGAATTTTAATACTGTGAGTTAGACCATTATTTTGCAAAACAGAAGGCTAGACGGGGGGGGGGGGGGGGGGGGGGAGAGGGAGAGAACTCATCATTGCTGTATGATTTTATTTAACAACAAACCATTAAAAGTACCATAATATTGTAATATTAACTGGAAATCCAGATTAACAAGGGTTTTAAAAGTTAGGTTCTACTATATGTTAAATTCTCCTACAAAGCAAACATTTTTAATGATTGTAGTGTTTTTGATATTTTTGAGCATTAAAGTATATTATTGATGATTAAAAAAAAAAATTTTTTTTTTGTTTTTATTTTCAGCTGAAAGGGAGAATTGATGACTGTAGCTGCAGTGTGGATACTGTTGACCACTTCAACAACATTAAGGTGTATCCAAGATTACTGAGTCTCCTGAACAAGAACTACTTCAGGTTCTACAAAGTATGTGTGATGTTTTTATTCGACTATCGTGAACACAGACGTCTGAGTGTGGACTCGGTGTGGATTAACTGGTGTGGATTAACTATGGCTAAATGGGTCAGTTTCTGTAAGGCTGAAAGGCCAAGCAGCCTGTGGGCTGTTCTGCTCCTCAGATAAAAGATATTGCCTTTGCAGCTGTAGGTTGTCCTTCGATAGCCCTGCACAGAAATTAGACCATCTATAATTTCATATTATGGTATAAGTTGACTTAACTAAACAACATTAAATAACCATCGTCTATGTTTGATAAAATCAGAAAACCCTTTTAGCCTTCATATTAATTGTGACTTTTCTTTATGACTTTTTTTAGTTTGTGAAAGGTGGAAGGGGGGGGGGGGGTGAACTTCTCTGCAATGGTTCAGATTTGACTGCAGCCAAGCATGAACAAAATTTTATGTTCTCAATTTGAGTTTGTATGAAATGTCTACTAATTATACATAATTATTCCATGGTGTGATGTGACACAATGTTTAAATCATTAGGTTTGGTAAAAGAAATATTGATGTTGCCAAGTAATAATTAAACCTTCTATGGTGAGATACATGGTGCTCTGTTTACCATGTTAACAAAGTTTGCCAACATCAGAGCCACATGTTAACAGAAGGTAGAAGTGCTAAACACTCAGACAAACTACCTTGTTCACTTTCTGACTTGACACTTTCCTGCCCTACTGACATAAATGATTGTTGTTAACTACTGAAATGGAGAATGCTGGTTGCTGATGATGTCCACTTCTGCATGAGACATGTTATAGACAAAGAGGAGACAGGGCGTGCGTTATCATCATCCACTTTCCTCTTTCGCGTATGTATACTGTCATTGATATGCTGCTGTTTACCATCCCAGTAGTTTCACAAGTTGTGCCAGAAGCATTCATGCACTTTGATAAATTTAAATGAGGTTACAAACACCAGAACGTAGTAGTCACTGCCGTTTTTTCTTGTCTTTATTTGCTTCTCATTTTTGTTACCACTGAGAGATTTGAGGTTATACACTGAAAATGTATAATTTTTGTAAAACTTATGGTGTGATACCAAAAAGTTTTAAAACTAGCTTTGTTTACAAGAAAGTATTAATTTATTTGCATTTACACACTGTCACCTTCAAAATAGTTTCTTTGTACATCAATACAGTTCTTATTTTCTGCAGTGTTTCTGTCAAGCGCTTTCTGTGATTTGCACTTATATATACTTATATACGTAGTTGCCAGTCTTGAAGAAAGACCTAACGAAGAAAAAATGTCTCTTACAATCCTAAAAAGTATTATAACATTTGAAATAATAGTTCAATCAATGTGAAATGAGTAGAAACTTAGATAGTGTTTAATAAATGGGAACTAAAATATTTGGCAATTTCACTGTAGACATCAAGTTCGACAGAAGGCAAGACTGCAACAGTTTGCTCTAAGCGTTAAATAAATAATTTTAAACAACCTCTTTTAATATGTATATTTGTATCTATTTTACACACCAGGTAAACATGGTTGAAAGGAAAACATTTTAATGAAGTTTTAGAAACTATCTCTTATGTTTTGATGTGCTAAAAATTCCATTAAATCTTTTGAAATGGTACTTGTGGCAAAGAATTGATGAATCCAAGAAGACTGGAATACGTTGTGATACAGTATGTCATTCCTAATTTTTGGAAACCCACCATTGTGTCAAAACTTGGCTAGACATGTAGAGAGCTTTAATGGAGATACAAAGTGGTTTTTAAGAAAACTTCAAACAACATGCATTAAGTGGGGGCTATAATGGTGCTGGTATTGTAGTAGTAAAATAGAGGTTGTAAATATATGTTATATATATATATACACACACACTCACACACTCTCTCACTTACACACTCACACACTCACACACTCTCTCACACACTCACACACTCACTCACTCACTCACTCACTCACTCACTCACTCACACTCACTCACACTCACACACACTCACACACACTCACTCACACTCACACACACTCACACTCTCACTCACACACCCTCTCTCACACTCTCACACACTCACTCTCACACACTCACTCACACTCTCACTCACACTCTCACTCACACTCTCACACTTTCACTCACTCACTCACTCACTCACTCACTCACACTCACTCACTCTCACTCTCACACACTCACTCTCACTCTCACACACTCACTCACTCTCACTCACACTCTCTCTCACTCACACTCTCTCACACTCACACTCTCTCACACTCACACTCTCTCACACTCACACTCTCTCACACTCACACTCTCTCACACTCACTCTCTCACTCACACTCTCTCACACTCACTCTCTCACTCTCACACTCTCTCACACTCACTCTCTCACTCACACTCTCTCACACTCACTCTCTCACTCTCACACACTATCTCACTCTCTCACTCTCACTCTCACACACTATCTCACTCTCTCACTCTCACTCTCACTCACACTCACACTCTCACACACTCTCTCTCACTCTCTCTCTCTCTCTCTCACTCTCTCACTCTCTCACTCTCACTCTCTCTCTCTCTCTCTCTCTCTCTCTCACTCACTCTCACTCACTCACTCACTCTCACTCACTCACTCACTCTCACTCACTCTCTCTCACTCACTCTCTCTCTCTCACTCTCTCTCTCTCACTCTCTCTCACTCTCTCTCTCTCTCTCTCTCTCTCTCTCTCTCTCTCTCTCTCTCTCTCTCTCTCTCTCTCTCTCCATTGTATTTGCATTGTGTTATTACTTAATCTTTGCACACACTTATGGGCCATTATTCATTTTTATTTGCTAAGGCACAGTTCTCATAATGGTTTGTAGAGTATTCTATTTGGTCATGAAGGTGTCTAACATGTGCATTTGAATTGCTGTTTATATATATATTTTCCCCAAGAAAACATGATATACTGATTTTATGATGTGAAAATCTTGGAGAAACTTAAGTTAAATTGCTATTTACCATGTCCTTTCCGAGGATAAATATGAAGTAAAATACTAGAGTTATTATGTATAACAAATGCTATATAAACAGTTTTGTTGTGCTTAGTAGCATGGTTGTATTGTTGCATTTCAGGTCAACCTGAAACAGGAATGCCCCTTCTGGGCTGATGACAGTCGCTGTGCTATCCGCTACTGCCATGTTGAACCTTGTTTGGAGGTATGTTTTGCACCCTATTTAGATATTGTGTTTGGAAGTGCGAATGCTTTTATGTAGTGAATTTTTTGTACTTGTTTAACCAGTTGCAGGTATCAATTTTTTTCTCCCCCGTTTGTAACTACAAATTTTTCTGAAATTTTCTCAACGTTTTATTTTGGAAAATTTTTTGTCCCTTCATTCTGATATTCAATTAAAATAATAACTAGGCTTGCTTTTTAAACTATTAGTTCTTGTTTATGTCAAGTCAAAACTAATTTTTTATGCTTTCAGTACCTAGTAATATAGACTATTCATTGTAAAGTGAACACCTTTGAAAGCCCCCTCATTTGGAATAATAGTCAATAAATATATTTTATTTCAGCCTTAGACTTTAACTTCAGAGTGCAGTGGAATATACACACCCACTGTGTTTATTACTTATATGACATTATTTATTTAAAATGCTGGTTATGGATAAAACATGGTTGAAAGGAAAAAGTAACTTAGGGCTTCAAAAGTGCTCACTTTGCCATGAACAATTCACAAAGAAAAATTTCAGCAAACATTTTAAGTAAACAACCACCATTTGTAATCTTGGTAAGCAAAGTTAAGAAATCACAACACGTTATCCAGATTTTTGTTAGAGGATCAGCTTATCTTGCAGTCTCTGTAAATAAAAATGGTTTTTATGGTTTTTGAAAATCAAGCCACAATTTTAACAATTTTAACTCAAAAGTTATTATTTGAGGTTTTGGTGGCTGGCCTTTCCAAAGTACACAGTCGTGTATTTCAATACATACAAACATGTTTCTGTTTACTTAGATGTTGATACCAAATTCATAATGTCATTTTAGTATTTTTTAATCTTAAACTTTCAGCATTATTTTTCAAAAGCAGAAAGGATTTTAACATCAGATCTTACATGGAAAAAACATTTCTGACACAATCCACCAGTTCTCTGTTCTGATTACTACTAAAATCTTACAATGTTTTCAGAAACAGGAAATTGTAATACTAAACTAGAAAAGTTATTTTCTCTGTAGGTCTGTTGTAGTACTACTATTTATTGCTTGCGATCGGCACATTGGCATTTCCCTCCCTTTTAGAAATCATAGTCGATCATTTTTCTGCTTGCTGTATGTAAAATAAACTTACATATTTAACACTGAAGAAAATTTGATTTAGTGATAAGGGCTTAGTCTGTCCAACAGTGCTTTGAAGATAGGCTTTTGTAGCTTCACTGTACCATCCACTCCATTGCATGTATTTTCCATGGCTTGAGTCACATATGTACAACTCTGTGTACATCTCACATTTAATAAAACATGGTATGTACTGTTCGTACAGTTTTAGTACATCACTGCATTACAGTCACCAAAGTTATTAGCATGAGTTAAGTTTGTAATCACTGTATTACCTGTATAGGTTTTTGGAAAGTAAAAAATCCAACAGTGTCACATTTGACTCCATATCTAGATAAATTTAATGGGTGACCTTGAAGGATGATGAGTTGTCTCACAAACTTCGGATCTCTGATTTTGGAAGCCTATTTTGCCAGTTATTTCTAGAAGCAGTAATACATTAACCCCATGTATATGTGTGTGGAAAACTTTGCTAGACAGACACACCATAGTATTTGTCTATATATAACTTCCACTTTTGGTAACAATTTTCAATTTTCATTCCAAAATATTGTACTACTTGCATGCATACACATCAATCAAGCAAGCATTTTTAAAAATAGACGTGTGCATTGAATACTAGTCATATTTTGCATAAGAACTCCAACTTGACTCTCTTTTTTGTATTTTATTCAAGTTAGAGACTACACTCGGATATCTAGAATAGAAAAGCATATGTTGTACCTTAAGCACTGTATCATTCGAACCAACACCACTTCAGTTTCATTACTTCAGGTAAAAGAAACTGACACATCTGCTGGTGTAAATACTTGTTTTGATGTCCCGTACAGACATTAAAATCTTGTAAGAGAGCTAGATATATATATATATATATCTTGTGGGAAAAAAATATTGTTTGAATGTTTTAACAATTGTACTTCTGTGCTATTCCCCTCATTTTTCTCCTGGTTGGCAGGTTTTCTTGGGGATCTCATATTTCCGCCACCCTTGCATTCTGGCGCTGCTCCATTTTTACCTCTTTTCACCCTCATCGGCTCTCAAGATCTCGTTAAGAACTCCTCAAATCACTCAACTTGACTAATGTTTCTCCCAAAAACAATTGTAATGGAAATAAAACTTGGTGCTTATAGCAAATGGAATGATGAATGTTTACAGATTGTATCAGTGTTAGCATCACTGGAAATTGACAAAAGATACATACAACCTTCTAGTATCAAGGGCCTTGGTAAAATTATAAGGTGTATTTATAAGCTATATAGTGTTATAAATAGTTTTGGCATTCGTTGCTTATGGTGTTTGTTTTTTCAGGAAGACATTCCTCCTGGTCTTAAAGGTGTTTCTTCAAAGAATGCTGCTTCCATAGAAGAGGATATGTCTTTCAAGGTGATGAGAAAACAAGTGCTTTTCATGTTAACTTGGTATTTACAGCACTGTATTTAGAATCCCGCTAAACCTTTTAAAACGGATCTTATGGCAAGAAAATTGATGAATTTAATATTTACGTTGATACGCACTGGTTTGTGTGTTCGTTGTGGTTAGAGCGTTGATTGCCCTCTTGAGCTCGGTCTATAACCCTTCCGGGGTGTGTTCTTTATTCGCGATGATTGTTTTGGCCCGGTGGGTCATGGTCGGTTCACATGGGTACCGCCTAGGGGAGGGTAATCGAACCCCAAGGTAATTTGAACTGTAATCGACTCCCGCCCAGGGAGTGCAATCTTATTCACAGAGGGGGCTGCCAATAAGAGGGATGTCAGTTGTCCCAGGTCGCTTGCCATGGTAGGGACCGCGGATGATAACTAGGTTACAATAATCAGGGGGTTTTGAGTTCTGGTCTGATGTGTTGGCTCAATCCTACTTAGCCTTGTCGGCCTACGACTCTGAATGAAATTTTACGGGGGCTGAAATTACATGCAGTTTGGGAGTGGTTTTAGGGGGTGCATCGATCTTGACCACCTTTTCTGATGCTGTACGGATTGTACATGTAGTGTGCAGTCTCGTATCCTTATCTTTACTAGGGGTCGGCACAAGTACGGGAAATGAGGGTGTTTCCAGTAACTCACATGGTCGAACTCCGGCCACGGCCAGCAGATCCCCAAGTAGGTGTCGAGCTCTGATTGGTGATTGAGCGGTACAGTAGGCGAGACAAGACTTGGGGTGAATTCTGGAGTTGCAGATGGGGTTGCATCCTCACAGTTAGGACTTACAGCAATCTGTACTCGTGGTTCTCTCTGTATAGCTCGCCGCTCTCTACGCCTATCTCTCCTCTTTTTCTATTCATCTGAAATCTCCAATCGTATAACAGTGCCAATACTCTTCCCTTCCTGCTGATGTGCAGTCCTGGGAGTGTGTCTTCTCCAGACATGCTCAAGACACTGACGGCAGGATGTGCAGGAGAGAGTAGAGCGTCGTTATGTGTAGGCAAGGGAGCACCGACACACAGGAGCTTTGGTTTGTCCTTTTCGGACTATACGCCTTCTTAAGGCCCCATCTCCTGTGGCATTCGCCACTCTCACTCCTAATCCACAGAGGAGTGTTAGGTAACACAACGCTTTCAATTAGCAGTAACGTGAGAGTGTAGTAAGAAATAATGAAGTCAACTAAATTAAGTTTGATGTGAAGTTAATTATTATGCCTTGGAAAATAATGGGGAATCCCATTAATAATTATGTAAGTCACTTAGTTTCTTTACACAGGCAAAGGTGAGCCTGGACGAATCTTAAATTAAATTAATCTATTCTGAGATTTACGCAATTTAGAGCATTCTCTGGAGCGTCTTGCAGGAGCTGCGTTTGAGCTGGTGCAGGAGAAGCCTTTTCAAACTGCAGGTTTAGGTCGAGCCTTTGCAAGCTAGGAGAGGAGGTGGTCTCGGTCAGACCAGGGAGAGCTTACTGACCTATGCAGCTGGAGAGCTGGCGAACTCTGGCTAGAGGCGTTTCTGAGCCTCCTTATATAGTCCAAGATCAGTGCTTCAGGGCTCTGCCGGGGATGCGAGGGATGATGGCCTTTCTCCGCAGGGGCTTTTTTATCTCAGGGTTGTGGGGGCGCCGCACATTCCTTATCACCCTGGATTGAGGCTGGCTACAGGTAAAACACTCTTGTTTTGAGGGGGTGGCGACCGCATGTCGGATTCTGGGCGGGCAGTACAATTTTATAATTAATTGCGATAACTATAAGTGTGTCCGAGGTTGCCCAGCGCGTGGAGTCAACTCTGTCGGCACATAAATGTTAGACTGCCACTGTTGTGACTTGTCCCTGAGATCTTCCTTCCTCGATGGGGCGAAGTCGCCCGTAGTGTGCGCAGGCGTGCTGCGCAGCAGTGTGGCATGTGTCAACGTTATGTTGTGGAAATTATGTGAGTAAACAGAAATGTGTAAATACGTTTTGTCATAAACTAAGAGGACTGATTCAGAAGTCGTGGCAATTATAGTTTACTTCCTGAAAATGATCCAATATTGGAAATATACTCTGTACATTTCAAAGTGTACGACGAATTTTAGAGGTGATCCCACAAGCGGTATGGATATAGAAATGTCCAGCAAGGAACAAAGCAAACATGGCTGCTTGGAATCACTGTTTAAATGATTTGTCCTCGTACATCCTGTATACACTCATTTGAATGAGTACATATTGTACATGTACAAGCTGTTCAACATTCTTCAAAGTAGTCTCAGAGATTGTCCATGGTTCATCAATGTGTGCTACCCCATGTCGAAATGCTGTTGCCATCAGATGGGATATGAGTGCATCCATCTGGCTGTGAGCATGTTCCCAATTGTCAGTTGTTGAATGACAGCATTGTGAAATGGACGCAACCAAAGTCAAATGGTGTGCATACATCAAGATAGCAGCAGCCACAATGCACACGAATGTCATGCAGAACTATGGAAAACATTGGGGTATTGTGCTATACACTATCGTAGAATAGCAAGGTGGGTAGAGGCCTTAAAACAGGGAAGAGAGTCAACAGCAGACCTATCTCGCAGTGGACGTGCTGTGTCAGCTGACCACGACGTACTAGCGGCTATAGTCGATCAGTGCTTAACGGACAACACTCGCTGGACTGTTATGGAATTAGCCCAGCGTATAGGTATTCCTGCATCGTCAGTGCAGTGAATTCTACGGTGGGACTTAGTGTATGGAAGATTTTTGCCAGGTGGGTGCTACGTCACTTAACTGAGGTAGAGAAATGAACCAGATATGAGACATGTCGTATCAATCCGGAATACTTTCACAGTGAAGGTAATGGTGTGCTGAACCACCTCATTGTGATGAAACATGGACACAAGCATACAAACCCGAAACAAAGCAACAGTCCAATAAATGGCATCTTCCTGGATCAACCACGGAGACACAAGGTGCGACAAAATCAGTCACCCACAAAGCTGTTGATCATTTTGGCATATGACTATCAAGGTGTTTTAGTGTGTCATCCAGTTTGTGAGGGCAGTACTGTAAATACACAGTACTACACGTCATTTCTGTGGTACCATCTTTGTCGTGCAGTTCGAGATAAACGTCCTTGACTGTAGGGCAACGCTATAATATTACACAACATTAGACCTTGTACAGCAGGTATTATTAAACTTTGTTTATTGCGTTGGGGATGAGAGGTGTTGTCACACCCTCCATGTTGACCCAATCTTAGTAGTCCATGTGACTAGTCTTATTCCCAAAGTGAAAAGACCATTGTATGGTAAACGCTTTGCCAACAGACAAGACATCATCACAGCATTTCGACGAGAGGTAGTGCACACTGATGGATCTCATGCAGCCCATGGTATTTCCCGTCTTCCTCACTGCTGGCAATGAAATGTGGACAACCTCTGAGACTACTTAGAAGGATACTAAACAGCTTGTACACATACAATACATACTCGTTCAAAAGTGTATACAGGATGTACGGAAATAATCATTTAAACAGTGATTTCAAGCAGTCATGTTGGTCGTTGTTCTTTGCCGGACATTCCTGCATCCATGGCCCATGTGGTGTCACCTTTAAAACGTACTTGTCATACACTTTCAGCTGTTCATAGTACATTTTCTGTGTTGGATCATTTTTGGGATATAAACAATAGTGGCCACAACTTCTGAATCGGCCCTCGTATAATTTTGGTTTTTAAAAATAATTGTTAATTCCTCTTGTACTATGGGCTTAGCATGCCATAGGTAGTGTACGAATAGCACGCATTTGCACGTTCATGTGAATATGAAACAATAGTTTATTTGGAGTAACATTGTACCTTTCAGCCGAAGTAACACTGCTGAGGAACAGCAATTGCAAATCAAGCTGACCAGTAAGTCTCTGAACTTGGATATTGGCTTGGAGATGCTACACATTCTGAGGTGTATTGTAATTTCTCACTAGTATTTTGCCAGTTCAGTGTCGTGCACTTCAAAACAAAACTCTCGCCTACTGTGACAGAGGAAAGTCTTGCCAACTTGTTACACTATGTAGAACAAGATATTACTGTTGCAGTGTCAGTGGAATAGTCTTTGGAAAATTTAAAATTCCACTTGTTCCGGGAGATTGATGATCAATTCTTAATAGTCGTGCATTTGATTAGTGTTTGAAAAATAGTTATTTGAGTTTGTGATTACACTGGCAACATATAGAAATTGACACGTGAGACATTTCCGTATCTTTGTTGTGCACTCTACAAATCGACTCCGCCCCATCTTGGGTGCAGTGCTCAACCCTATTGGCAAGTCATCAACCACAACAGTACTGAAGAGGTGGGACACGTACCTACAGGGTACTACATGGCGCAATGTCAGAAAAGACTACAGACATGTGATCTTAGCTTGTACTGTTCATTCAGAAACTCCAAGAAACTGTCACGTCAACATTCCCTCAAGAAGTTTGTACTTTTGGCTGAACCGCCGCTCCCTCCAACTAGGACAAGCTAGTTCCAGAGTGGGATGAGGGAGGGCATCGCCCAGCCTACTCCAGCAGACACCAGAATATAAGGGATGATAGCACCGCCTCAGCATCCTTGATTTTTCTACCCCTGCGGCCGAGGCTATCACCTCCCAGCACCCCGCATCATCGAGCTCCTATGTGAGATAAGTTTAAAGGTCTGAAATGACCATAAAAACTTCAGTCTCTGCTCCTCCACCGCTTGTAAGGGTCAGAGGTAACTATCAGGGTGCGTGATCACTGGTACATCTGCAATTTCCACCAAGATCTTTACCAGTAGAAGACATCACTGACCAGAAGTCTCAACACTTCTTCAGCAGCTGCTTCTGGGTAACTGGGCCTGCCAGAGGCTCCCGAAAACGTCTCTCCGCCTTCCGTACCATGCCCTGGTGTCGAATCCTGAAGAACCTTTTGGTAATGGGTTACGTCAAGCCAGTCCTTTTAGGACCGCCACCTTGCCCACCGGACGGTGTCGGCAATCATTGACTTTACCCTTCTGGTAGTTAAACCTGCTTCTTCCTTCAGAACAACCACCAAGTAAGTCAGGATGTAGTTGTCAAATACTAGTTCTCCAACACCAATTAACGCCTTTCCCCAATTATATTTATTTACCAGGCTGCCTTCTCTTGGATTTTCTAGGGAACTTCTCTATCAAATCTTCTAGTGTAGGAGGTAGCAAAGTGCCACAGTGTTTTATTACTCGCGTAATAAGATACCCGAAACTTACTTCTTTGTGTGCTGAAGTTCTTTGTGTAAAACGTTGTAGATTTCCCAAGTAGTTCAGATCTCTAAAAGTGAAACCGGCAATGTAACAAGGCAACAAGCCAGATACCCATATGTTAAGAGGCTACCCGAGCTCAGCCAAACTGGTAGAATTCGGCAGAGCCCAAAGAACTAGAAACTCCTCCGCCAGGCGAATCAGTGACTTAGTATGTTCCGTAC
The DNA here is from genome assembly GCA_029891345.1 of Dryococelus australis. Lineage (NCBI taxonomy): Eukaryota > Metazoa > Arthropoda > Insecta > Phasmatodea > Phasmatidae > Dryococelus > Dryococelus australis. The sequence goes on from CM056996.1 coordinate 76,493,933, forward strand.
TCCACCACCGGTCTCATGAAGGGCCGGAAAGGGGCTGGAACCACCGACAAACTGACCTGCGAATACCACACCTGGGTATTCCGGTCACGAAGTAACTTGAACTATCCACATTCTGTCCACACCGCTCTCCTTCAGGGTTGGACAAAAGGAGCACAGGGTGCCGTCTCTCATTACAAGACTGGGTATTTGGAATTACACGCTAGGTAATCACAAGCACCTGCTCTACTTTCATTGGTCTCGGTTGTACGCTCCTTTTAATGCCTTACACCCAGAAGGGAGGTATATGGAGAAGGTTGAAGCGGGCAGCTGCTGCCCTTGAAACTAGACAGCTTTGTGACCCTAAGTCAGAAGTTGCACTGCACTTCCACCTAGGAGCTTCACGCCTCATCCTGCAGGCACTGTTATTTGTACCCCTAATTAAGCTTGAAGGCCCTCCTCATCCCATACTGAACCCTCTCTAAGGGGTGAAGAGCCTCCCATTGGTATTGCCACCCATGGTTGTGCAGTCCCAATCCACCTTCAACAGACGCCTGCAATACAGTACAGATCCAGAGAACGTTACCGTCCAAGAGTCAGCAAGGTGACCACCAACCCACCCCACAACAGGGTGATAAGTCTCCAGCCGGCAGCCGCAGCACCACTACCTAAGAAGAACACCCATCTTCCAGGTAAATGTGTATCCAAGGGTCAGCCAACTTGTAGAGCCATACCAGTGGTTTTTGATTTTGTCCCCTTGAGACATTCCACACACCCTGAACTCTATGCTGGCCATGTGCCAGTCCACCATTAAGGTGCTCAATTTCGTGATTCTGGCATCAAGTAATAAAACTAGGAAATTACTAAGACCTCCACGGTCTCTTTTAAATATTGTGTGAACAAGGTTACAACAACTTTTACCCTCAAAAGATTTTAGATCACTCTGACGCAGCTAGTCCCTCCAAGTAATTGTAGTTACAATTATTCATCCCCTGGGCACGTGTCAAAAAAATGGGCTAGTTGTGGCAGGATAGGCCTCTAGGCTACTGATGACGTTATAAAAGTGGACAGAATGCACAAGTACTCACAGGACAATACACTAGTTAGTTACTTATCACTTAGTTATAGTATTTACAAGAACTATTGGAAATGAAAAATTTACAACTTATTCTAACTTTGACATGTTGGGGGAAATTAGGGATCCTAAAGCTCAAATAAAATGCATCAAATAGACTAATAAAACATCTGTTGGTTTCACAATCTAATTGAGTCCCTTTTAAAATCTACCCAAAACATTTATGCAATCAGTGGATGTGATTTGGTTGATGTTACATGTTTGTTTTATGTTGCAGTACTCTCAAACAGCTCAGAATGTAGGATGTGAACATGATTTTAACAGAGAACTGGGATATCTCAACACCACCATCAGGTAAGTGCTTTCATGTTATGCATATCTATGGTCACATTTCTATCAGTGCATCATTGCTAATCATAATAGCATAATCGGTTCGAGAGTTCTAATAGGTAGGGCCTAGAAATTTCCATAAACCTCAAAATAATGTGAAATTAATGCGAAACATGGACAAATTACATTTATTCGCAAAATGTGGACAAATTACATTTATTTGCGAAATATAGATAACTTATGAAGTTATTCAAAAAATTTGTAATAATTACTGTGTTCACAAAACGGCAATGAAATTGCTCATTAACATGTTTCTAAAACCTTAATGCTGATCTTCTTTTACCATGAAAACTCTTGCTAACAGTTAGTTTTGGGTAAAGGTTAAATGTATCCTGCTAGGCTACCAAAAATATATAAAAGGACAGAAACTCAACTACCCATAGTCTAGTATTTGTTAACAGGCACATACACAAAGAATATTTAAAACATGTTGTCCTTTGTGTGTGTGTCTGTTGACAAGTACTAGACTGTGATTATTTTAGTTGATGCATGACTGCCTTTGGCTGAGTGGGGTCACAATAGTTAATTTACAGTTTTGGTTCATGTCAGTCAGTAACACGAGAGTATACGACGTCAGTCACTAGTAAGATTGGAACGGAGTACTACCAGTGTAGAGAGCAGGGTGCGTGGCCTGTCTACTTGGCACAAAGTCAAGTGCCGCTTTTATGGTCCGGCGGAAAGGCAGGCATGCACGCAACTGGCTGGTGAGCCAGGGTGGCTTCTGACTCAGCTGCAGCTACTGTGGATGGCTGCTGCTGCTGGTGCTGTGATCTGGTGTGGTGGTGGTATTCTGGCTGCTGAAGATGGTCAGGGCCTGGGATGGGCTGGTGGTCTGGTGTCCCCTGTACCAGGGGTTGGCGATGCCAAATGGGAAGTCCACGCCCATGCGGATGACTACGACTATCGGGTGTGGATACCTAGCGTGCTGAAAACAAGTATTGAGAGGGAACTTGGGGGAGGGGGGGGGGGGTGAGGCCTCTTCAACTGGCGGGTGGCTTGAACTCATTCCCATGGGGTTATGCTGCAGAGTGCAGTTGGAGCTGCGTTGCAACTCTGGTTGGCTTTGGAGGTGGTAGTTGCCTTATTGACTTCCGCTGAGCACCACTCCTTCGAGTTTATGGCATATGGAAAGGTACAACTACCGGCCTCGTAAGAGGGAAGCAGGCGACGATGGTCCCTAGCTATGTGTAAATCCAAGGCCGAAGCCGATCAGGCAAGAGGCGTACCATGTGCTCCTTAGTACATCACAGTTCAGTGCTGTGGGTACAGAGCAGTGGGTTAACTCAGACTGCTCGTCAATGACGCTTGGGTGTGGGTCCAAAAGGGGCCAGACCTCCAGGACTAGACTGTTACCAAAACTAGATCCTTACTCTCTCCGGCACAGTTCAGCACTGTGGATGGAGTATAGGCTAGCTTGGCTGACTAGTCGCCTTAGTGATGTCTTAAGAGTGGTGGAGGCTCTACCTTACTGTACACCAGATGCACAGTTCGGGTGGCTGTCTATGGGTGCGTTTTGACATATGTGCTTCCCGGTGAAGTGAGCTTGCATTCTTAACACTATTCATCACACTGGTCGAGTGTGGTCTCTCTGATGGGCGTGGTGTGTATGTAGGACTAACACAGTTACCTTAAGAAATGAGTACTCAGAAATAAGCGAGAATACATATATATTCTATGAAGAATAAATCAGTGGCCCGTACTACCTCCTAACTATCCCAGTGTTGAACGGAAGTTAAGACTACATGTATCCAGGTGAAGGAGACCTTGTCGTAAACGGAACAAGGCGATCTGGCTAGGTAGCTATGAAAATAACTGGCCCTAACTAATTCTAACCATTGTCCAGAAGGGCCTGTTGAGGACCACTATCAGAGGAGGTGGTGGTGCGGTTGCAGTTACCAGCAGGTAAGGCGAGAGTTGCGTGTCCAGAGGAGACCATTGAGGACCACTACCAGAGGGGGTAGTAGTGGTGCTAACACTGCCAGAGGGGGGAGTGTGATTACAGTTACCAGAAGTTAGGGCAAGAGTGTTGAAGGCATTTTCGGGAGCTGCTGCTGCAGTGTTGAAGAATGTCTGGAAGGTCGGTGAAGTGCTTCTGATGTTGTTGACATAGTCACGGTAGAACTTCTGGTAGGTTGTAAATACTTGATTGTCTGCAGAGAGCTCCAGCACGCGAGGTGGTAGAACGAGCTGCTAGTAGACTGGTAGGTCTTGAAGACCCTGGTAAGGTCGTTGAAGACTTCGAGGGCAGCAGAGAGCTCTGGCACCAGGAGTGGTAGCTGTTGGGCTCTTAAGAAAGCCTGCGAAAAACTGATGTTTCTAGGCTGCGCACAGACATATATTATTCTTGCCTGCAGGCCCTCTATGATGCGGAGGTACGAGGGGTGGCGAATGCCACCCCTTGAGCGTAGCTGTCTGCTGGAGTCATTTGCTAGAGCTGCTAGCATCATCCCTTGTTGTCCCGTATAACTATGTGACCTTGGGAGGCGGTCTCGGCTGCTCGGCCGATACTACAATCACACTTCATGGGGATGAGGGGGAGAGCTCTTAGTGATCAAACAGGTGCAGTCTTGATAATAGGCAGTGACACTGGGTGATGCAGGGCACTTGGACTAGACGTTAAATCGTCTGGTAATCTGGAAACAGAATCCTGATGTCATCTTCTGCCACATGAACAATGTGACATAACTTACAGTACACACTTATCATTTATAGGAATCAGTTAATGGAAGCAGAACAGTAGAAAAACTAACCGTGAGCGACCAAGCTATTCTGCATGGTCTATAGTGCAGCACTATTTGACAGTGTGATAAAAAATGTAATTTTACCCTGTTGTAATTTGAAAAGTTTGTAGTAGGACAGTAATTAGATGCTGAGTTAGTTATGTAATTTGGAGAAAAGGAAATGGCTGCTGTCCTTTGGAGAAATCTATAGGTTGCAGTGCAGATAGTATGTACAGAAATATATCATGATTATCAAAGTGTATCACCTTTGATGACACTCTTTTTCCATAAATTGTATATCGTAGGAATTTTCATTAGCTTGTGTTTTGCTAATTTAATGTGGTTTCTGTTGGATGTTTCTAATTTTGCAGTGTTGCTTGTCCTCTAGTTTTATTCTTACCTTGTGGTCATATTTGTTCTTGTGTGCATGTTTTGTGTATTATTAGTGCAGATGCATACCAGGAGTTTGCCCGCTGGAAGGCTCATGATGATGCCCAGGACAACTTCTGCGACGCTGATGACGATGACGAAGTTGCCGAGTATGTCGATCTGTTGCTGAACCCTGAGCGATACACTGGCTACAAGGGCGAGCATGCACACAGGATATGGCACAGCATTTACATGGAGAACTGCTTCCGGCCCAAGAACACTTACGGGTCATATATAGAGTCTTCTAAACTCAGTGGTGAGCTTTGTTGTTAGCAAACAAATATGTATTTGTACAGTTGTATTTTCCTTGTAATGAACCTGTTCTTGGCTTTTATTATCACATTTCCAAATCTCTTTGATGAGTCTAAACTATTTTTGTGTGAAACTTGCATGTAGCATGACTAAAAATTGTATTTTCCCAAATGTTTGACTACATCATAATTGTAGTTTCTAATTGCTTTTAACATGTGTATATAACCATGCAATGTAGAATTCAATTTTATTCTACATTTTGACGCATGCCAACATGCTGCATCATTACACCTCCTGACTACGAAACCCCATTAAAGCACTTACTAGGTTGGTGTAAACCGGACGACGAATCCGACTCTGAGGAAACCCCCATCCAACCAACCCCTATACAGGCACCGAATTCTAATACAGACGCACTGGATCCCTCTAGCCAATCAAGTATCGTAAAATTAAAATCTGGTAGGATTCTGCATGTTCGACACCAGAGAACAGAAGTACTCCCCAACTTCTGCATCATAACGTTGGCTTCCGGAAGGACGATTAGTGTTCAAATCCCTCCCAAAGTAGTTCCCTAAATGCAGCCGGAACAATCCATAGCCAACTTCATCCCCGCTCGACAGCCAACGATGCCACGGCGGATCAACCCTGTCAGTGTAAGCCAGATCATTCACCACTATACTCATTCACCTCTCGTATCCAATTGAGCATTTCACCCTTTTTGGGACAGCTGGTGTCCTGTTTATTGACATCCCTTGTGGTGCAGAAAATAAGACTGCCCGGAAGGGATAGCTTAGCGCTCCGACTCACCCTGGGGTTTGTCTCCCCTCCACCTTGTAAGGGCAGAGGGGGCAGCCAGCGCCCTAACCACTTGTTATCCAAAAGGAGCGCATGCCAAATGGCATCCAACATGGGGCCATAAATTCCATATAGCCAAGACTTGGGAGTTGAACCAAGCCAGGTCCCCCCCTCCCCCTCGCTCTTTAGTCACCGACATTGGTTGTGTTTGACTATGCATCAAATGGCGCCCAACGTGGGGCCAACGCCTTATGTAGCTCAGCCTTGAAGGCGAGAACCAAGCCAGTCCCCTCTCCCCCCTTGTGTTATGCGTGAAGCACATGTCTGTTCTGCAGAGTTCACGACTTCGGGGAGTCGTCGTAAACACCCTGTGGTGCCCAGTTGTGGTATTCCACGATGTCGGACTCCAAAGGAAGTCTGACAGACGCGCGCAGTGTAGTCAGCAATTTGAATACCGAAGGGAAAAGCAACAGGCCTTGCCCCCTCCCTGCATGTGCAGGCATTGGTTTGAATCTCATTATGTGTAACTACTGCCATAATGAATTTCATTATACATGTTTAGGCTGGGATGATACATCCAGATACACAGACAGTCTAGAATACAGCTGCGAATCATACAGGGAAACGGAAACAAGGATCTGTCAGTGGCCCGAATGTACTGGACGGGGAAGATATACTGTCCGCTGCATATTATGCCATAATTTGTTTCACCACAACTGTATTGGCTGGGTAGATGAGCCAGTACAAACACAAGGCAAGTGTATCAATGTGACATTTGCCGCAGGAAGAAAGCCTATAGGCTGCATAACTCTACTCACAGGTTAAGCCCATTGATTCCCAGGGTACCCTGTGAGCTCTTCCTCCCCGACTTTAATGGGAAGGCATACTCAAACCCCGAGAAATTTCTCGCCGAATGCGAACGAGAACTAAGGAAACACGGTATCCACAGTAAACAATGGGTGGCTAAAGTTCACCGCAACCTCATAGGTCCCACCAGACAGTGGTAGGACAAATACGGTGGGTGAGTTTGTCGAGAGCTGGCCTTTGTTTAAGGTACAACTGACAGCCCACTTCGCAGGCGATGAAATTTCAAGCAATCTGATTACAGATTTGCACTCCCACGTGCAAAAGCACGGGGAGAGGTCAAACTATTTATACGACATAAAGAGCACCTGCACAAACATATTTATCCCGAACAATCCGAAGTACAGTGAGTAAGTTGCGTAACCCATACCCTTTTACCCACTTTAAGGAATTTACTTGTTACCTCTCAACCGCACACGTTGGAGGAACTTGTAAAGCGAGTGCGAGAGATAGGTATGAATGAACGCCTTCTCTTCGGAAGGGACCAGCTGGCATGCGTCCGTGTCGGTGGCTCGGCCCCCTCCCTCCCCCAATCGCCTTTTGGGTGAGACACAACCCTGCTGACCCCTGTCACCCCCATGCCTAACTGTTTTCACTGCGCTGGTCGGCATTATCGCAGGGACTGCCCAGCCAGACAGGTTCCAGAAAGAAGAACCTCTCCTCCCCTACGGGCTCCCCTCAGTGTTCCCTTCTCTTGCTGGGACTGTCAAGGCCGGCATGCTGATGGAGCTTGCCCCACCCAGCAGGGGAGGGAGGAAGGGATGCCAGACACACGGCCGCCAAGGGCATCACAGCGTCCCCGCCCTCTAGAAATGCCGGCCCGGCCTAACAAAGCTGCGGCCCGTTTACAAGTTATGAATACCTCCCCTCCGTACACAGACGAGCCCCACTTAAGAGTCCAACTGGATAATACAGCTGTTATGGCGGTATTGGACACCACTGCAGACAGAAACTTTATAAAGAAACTTTATAAACTTTATTAATGGTGAGTTACTCGCGTGGCACCAAAGGGCCAGCGTGACCCCTACCAACCTAACTGCCATAATGGCCCACTATACGGCCCACCTATGTTTGTCTGGGGAAGTTACTGACTTATGGGTATACTGGCATCTTGTAAAGACTCCCTTCCTAGTGGCCCCCTACATGGGAGAACAAATTATATTGGGACGGCCCTGGTTGAGATAGCAATGATGTGTGCTCCACTGTGGATAGCAGCTTACCATCTTAGTAGGCCACAGGGGTATGATAGTAAATTGGAAAGGTGACTTAATTCAGGCTACCTCTCCCCCTACTCCAGTTCGTCTGCTACGCCTTCAAGTCGACCCTGAACCTTTTCCCCAGACAGTGAGGACTAGAACTCCCACACAGGCCCAACGAGTCAGGCGCTTTAGGGCCCGATAATGGGGTAATATTAACCCCGTGCCCTCGGCACCCCTGACCATGATGTCCACCCTCCGGGAGAAGGTAGGTTACTGGGAGAAAGTAGTTAACTCCCCACCAGGGGCGGAGCCCCCTGCAAGACCCCGTTGTACACGCAACCGAATGTAAGCCTTCAGTCTAAATCTTGGTGGCATCAACAAGTGTCCGACCCGAACCCTCATGGCGTGATCCTGTTGATAGTCTCGGACTTGAAAGCCGAACCGATAGGATGGCAACGCGAAAGTATACTCCCCCTTCCACTTCCGTTAAGCCCTCTCGTCCCCCTTCTTGCCCCTCCTCTGGTGGTAGAAAGCCAGAAATTCATTGTGACCACGACCGCACGCATTGCCCGAGTCTCCCCAATCTTCCTTTCTACGACTAAGGAAGTGCCCTCACCGGACGACTAACTGGACGTGGCAGCATTTCCACTCCCGCCAGGATCGGTCCCGGCCATGCCTCCCCCTGAGTCGGCAGAGTATATCCAGGATAGGGACAATAGGACGCAACCCCTGCTCTCCTACCCTTCCTTCCCCGGCAAGAATGGTATGAGTGGACGAGCTAAAGGTCATCTCTTCTTCCACTGTCATAGGGTGTCAGGAAGGGGGAACCGCAGGTGCAAGCTCAGTGCCTAGATCCTCTGAGTGTGGTGGGATCTAGGCATCTTGTGGCACACTGTTGTACTCGTACTTGCCCCGAACCTCTTGCATGGTCTTGGTCTGTGGCTCATCAAGCAAAATAATAAATTATTATTTGGACGTCTGTCCCGGCCCGGTAGGCAAGACAATCTTGCAGGCGGCGGCGACGTGACTTGTGGACAAGCTGTCAGGAATGCAGTTGCGCTGATGAGTAGTAGGCGTTTAGTATTAATGAACAAGACTTCATGCGTCAAAGTAATGCTTTTATTGTAAGAATGTATTTGATGTACATGCACTGAAAAAATCTGATACAATAAAAGAAATGTTGGACACAGAAAGCAGCTACAAAAACATATACATGGCACCATTAGAAATTACTTTATACCAAATTTTATACAAGTATTTTCAACATATTTTTGTGACCAACTTTTAGCTGTGCACTAACAGTGTTTTTCAGAATTGCATTCTCTGAAGTGCATGTTCAGTTAATTCAGTATTTTGTAAGGTCATTTTGTCTCATTGTTTCATTAAAATTAAATTTTTTTTCTGAACCATTACTCTTAGTGCAGAAAATGGGTTCTGTGGTATAAATAACATATTTTATAAAATTGTAGTGTAATTTATTAAAAAACTGTTAATTATTTGTACATGTAGTGAAATTTACTGACAGAAATGTGATTAACATTTGATTGCAGTTCTTGAAGGCCAACCCTGTCTTAGTGTTGTGTTACAGAATGAAAGGTGTATTTTGTTAGTTTGTAAGGTGTTTATTGCTCAGTGAAGCCTTGAAAAACTAAAAGTAATTGGACCTCTTAATCACAATGGGATACCAGTATGTTGGGTATTATTTCTCTCCTATATTTCTGAAGCATGTTGCGAGTGGATGTTGAAAGGCACTGGCTCAGCCTTTACACACAAGCCTTGACAGTTAACGCTACCAAGAATCAAGAAACCATGTGTGTAATTAATATGTGGTAAATTTCAGTTTATTAATTGTAATTTAAAGAATAGTGGTTTTGTTTATGCATATGTAGTACTGAAATTAATTTGTTTCAACATGTCTGTATAAACTCTGGGTTATATTTGCAAGACGTTTTGTGTTCAACTGCTAAATAAATTATGTAATTCTTATTATTGTTCGTTTGTTTATTACAGGTATGTGTCTAGAGAAAAGAGTCTTCTATCGCACAATTTCAGGTCTTCACACCAGCATTACTATTCACTTGGTGTCCAAGTTCCTCTTAGCTGGTAAGTTTCATAGCATAATGTAATTTTATTTCCTTTTTACAGGATGTATATTCTTGTGTTTTCTTTATAAAAGCGTAAAAAAAACATGAGTATCTTTATTACCTAGCTTAGTTTCCCGTAAAGTGAAATGTGGTGGTGTTAACAGAGCCTGATGACATAGTACACTCCTGTAACATTGTATATCAGAATAGTTTAGCCTGAGCTTGGGATCAAGGAGCTATAATATACCCAGAACCACTGTGATGATGAACAGCTCCACAAGTTCATGGTTGGTTTTAATTGACAAGTGTATTGTGCTTTTGTGATCTTGGAAAATATTAATCACTATTGTTTATCTTCGGTGTCTGCAGTAATGGCTGACTCAATGAGGGCCATAATGATCTGGTGTAGGTAGTTTCGCAATGGTTCCCACCACTGTGCCATCCAGTGTTCAGCGAGTTGGCTCCTGATTACTTAGTATTGATGCATCACGGGCATCAATATCGTACAAGCCTCTGCTTTACCCTATAAGCCTCTGCTTCTCTTGCATTCCCCCTCATACTGAGCCACACCACCTCTTAGCCACTGCCATGCTGCCTGTCCATGAAAACAGTCTGCAGAGTTGTAGACTGGGAGTTCAACTGTCTTCACAGCACTGCATTTCAGTGGAGTGTGTGGTGGTTTCCACCCCTTGTGCCTGCTCCGGTAGGGCAGGTCTCACTCCCACTGCGCAAGTGGGATGGTTGGCTATCGCCAGTATGTTGCTTCATCTCACTCGCCCGTGGCTCAGATGGGACTTCCCCTAATTGTCTAATTTTGCTATGGGGGAAGAAATCTTGCACCTTTCGCTTTACACCAACCAAGGCAGGTAGAAGACATTTTCTTTGCTCGGAGCATCCCATATGAAGAAATTGAATTGCAGTTTTTTGTAGTGATGCGTGCTGCTTATACAACTAATCTAATACGATTATGACTCGTCAAGAGTACCTCTTCCACCACTACAGACATCAGGAACTTATGAACGTATTCATTTCACCTGGAGGATACACAACCTGGCAGGCACGCTGCCTTCCCTACCCCGCATGAGAACCTACAATCTGCCCAGACCTCGGGCAAGACCGAGCGCCACCGACGAGGCACGAAGCAGAAACGCAGACACAAGTCTTCCCACGCCAACCAGAGCTGAAGGACGTCACACCTTCCCCGCATCCTGCACCGGCAGCCTACAAGCATCGACTATATAAGTCCGGACGCTGCCGAGCTCGGCAGTCATTCTTACGCATCCTCTCTCGCACATCCAGCACTGACTCAGTGCTGTGACCTCTGGAGATCTTGAAAACTTCAAGTACGCCCCCGCGGCTACTTACTACGTCTCGACAACCAATGAACACGAACATACACATTTAACTTTACTCTGTCTCCTCTAGATACCTTTTCCTTAGCAGTTTAACTTTAATTAATTTGTATTCGTCTAGAACCATTATTCCCCTTTTTAACTTAGAACCAGGTGGCCTACACTTGGATCCGCAGGTACCTTCATTCCTCCACAGTTTGATGGGAGGTAGCATGGGTTACGTGTTTATTGAACATTCAATAAACACTCATTGTTTTCTACCTTTCTGTTTTTCATTTCCAGGGTATTTGTTTATATTAACGGTTGGAGACAGAATACGCCGTGCACTGCCGACAGGAACTGGGAAATTTATTTAAACCGAGTTAGCCTGACTGTGGAACCCTTTCAGGTGTCTGCACATCAGAAGACATACATATTAGACAACTACCCGTTTCTTCTCAGTTACACATTAGCACTAAGTCAGTGCTCGTGGGGGAGAAACAGCGACGCCACAACTACTAGAAACACCTCATCGAGAGGGGTGACAGACTCAGGTTATTTCTCACAGCTCGCACTAAGTCAGTGCGTGGTGACCATAGCCTGAAGTTTTGCCGCTCAACCTAGTGTGAATACCCAACCAGTAGAGACTTGGTGGCCCCCACAGCTCCATGTCCCCAATCAGCCCTCATACTGCGGGGGATCAGTAGGGACTCTTATCGAGTTCGTGCCGGCAAGTCACTATTGGCTTACACTGTCAAATCTTCCTGTCTAAGTGCATCACGTAGGCTGTTGAACTGTTTGCCCTATGCCTCATGAGAAGAGGAGTGGTAGAAAACGTAGGGAACAGTTCCTGACTCACTCTGCTCTTAAACCGTGGATCGCACTATCACGTCCTACGCAGGAGAGGCAGGTGGAATGGGACCACGCCGCCAAACTTAGACGTCAGGCAGTCGCGCCTGCTCCGGTTCTGGTAATTGACTTCCCACCTTATATCCGCATGCATCCTATGTGTCACCCTGTGGTGAAAGGGTTTCTGACTGGAACCGAAGTGAGACGAGGCTGGGACAACCTCAACTTTTGGACCAAGGAAGCACACCTATGGAATTTCCAGTCCGGCTTAAACTGAATTCGCCGCGTCTAGGTGAAACCTACCCCGACCACAACACCCAAGGAGTAAGTACTAACCAACACCCCTCGCCTCACGCTGACTGTCTAAATCAAACTACCCCGCTTTTGGTCTAGCTAACAAAATCCTCGACCAACGTGCCAAGTAAGTCTAATCGGGCACGCGTCAGTATTATCATCTACACGCTTCAACAGCAACAAATATGCCACCAGTCAACATAACTTCTGTTTTCCTTGGCCTTAACTTGAAGTCTACATTGTTGCTACAGAACTTCATCTACACAGTTGTGGAAAAGCATTCATAACATAACATACGGCTTGCCTAGCCTGAACTCTAGTAAGAAGAGGTTGCCCTGGTGTGCAAGGCTTTAAATATTGCTTTTTTCTTTCCGTTTGCCCTACATAATTCATTTTTTACCACGTGCACACAAATTATCATCAATTGTTTGGGCAAATAATGATTTTTTTGTGTTTGCCTCGTGAAGGAACATATGTGTGTGAGGTGTATTTTTGGTGTGAGACTTCTTTCTGTCCCTAATTATCCCAGAGTCTGAAGGTTAGGAATGTCATTCACATACAACAGTCGTGGGACTGTTGCACAGCCTTACACACACTGCATGCATATTAGTTGGAGCAGGATCCATGGTGCACACATCCTTCTCGACAGCATCCCAGATGTATTCAATAGAGGTTGAGGGACCAGGCAAGCAACTTCAAGTCTGTGGAGTGTTCATCCAACCACTTGGTTACAATGCAGGAGCAGTAAGCCATTGTATTGTCTTGTTGTATGTGTAGGTCTCCTTCAGAGTGCTGTAGGCACAAATGGGTGAACGTTATCTGCCAGCAGGTCCTTGTATCATTTGCAATAGAGGGATGATGGCACGTGTACTGGAGGACCCATTTCATCCCATCAAACGTAAACTGTCCTCATACGAGGATACTACCACCACCGGCTGGAAGTGTACCCTACTGACATGAGAGAACAATTGCTTTATGTGCTTGGTGACACACTCGTACCCTACCATCAGAGTATACCTTGACTCATTCATTCAGGTGACCTTGTATTTTTTCTTTCCATTTTTCACTGTCTATTATTAGTGCTGGAAAGTACACATTAATCGTTGAATTCTCTGATGTGCGGTGATTAGAGGTACTCTAGAAGGGCAGCTGCTTCTGTACCTCATAGCAAGGAGATGGTCTGTGGGTAATATTGTCCAGAATTTAACTGGGGAGTGATCTGCTGCAATGTGGCTTGTCTATCCACTTATATCAATCAATTTAGTCAAAGGCTACCTTTGTCATTGATACGTTCTACGCCATTGCAGTTCCTGGCAATGGTGGTTTTATGCAAATCCATGAACTCGTGATACACTCCTAACTCGATGGCCCATGTAAATCCCAGTGCCTGCGCGACGTCAGAATCAGAGTGCTCCATGCGTCTGGTCCCAATGATGTGGCCATGATTAAAATGGCATTCTTTGCTCGGCTGTTACTCAGGTGGTTAGTACAAGGTCTGAAAACAACCCAATCATATATAGTTAGGCACAGTTCCATTCAGTGGTATGTCTACACTGATATTCTGCCAACATGGCAAGTGTGTGTATTTCAACTGTTACTTACATTTATTTATACAACCTTGCTGCATGTTTTTCTGTTATATTTTACATCCAAATGGCAATGTAAATTTTGTATATCTCAGTTGGAGAAAGTTTACACAGTAGTTTGTTTTGAAATAGCAGTACAGTAGTCATGAGATGCCACTGAAGTGTAGCAAAGTTTCTTACATTAATAGCCAAGGTTGGGTTACTGGCTGGATTTCTGATGCAGAATCCTTTTTGATTGTTTGAATCAAAATAAAAATTTTCAAAATTTCACTGCATTAAATTGCTTAGTCTTATTTATGCAATTACTTTGCATGAAATCTGCTACTATAGTAGGGCGTTTGTTGTAACTGTGGAATGATATTGCAGATAAGACATCTCTACTTGGAAGCCCAGGCGGTAAATGGGGTCCCAACCTGGAAGAGTTTCATCACAGGTTTGACCCAGAGCTTACCGAAGGGGAGGGCCCATCGTGGCTTAGGAACCTTTATTTTCTCTACTTGTTGGAGCTGAGAGCTTTGGCAAAGGCTGCGCCATACTTAGAACGAGAAGAGTACTTCACTGGTAATGAGCAAGAGGACAAAGAAGTGCAGCATGCAGTGAAGAACTTCCTCTCTGTTGTTAGGTAAACAGCATTTGATTGTGGAGGTACTTTGCCACTTTTAGCCCATACTTACCTTTAGCATACAGTTAATTGTAATGCATTTATCTACGTTTTTTGTGTTTCTTTGAGAAAGTGTATAATTCATCCTGGGAGTCTAAAGGAATACTTCATTTTACAGTTAAGAATAGTAAATTATAGTAACCATTTTTCTTTTCCAGGTCTTTTCCTGACCACTTCAACGAAAGTTCAATGTTCTCTGGTGGGAAGCAGGCTCGCAAGTTGAAGGAAGAGTTTCGCCAGCACTTCCGAAATATATCCCGTATCATGGGCTGTGTTGGGTGTGAGAAATGCAAACTGTGGGGGAAGCTGCAGGTAAGACAGTTTAGGTTGATAAGTGTACATATTATGTTGTGATGAATTTGATTTGTTTGTATTTGTTCATTTCAGTTATCTTGTCATTCAATATTTTATTTTGGACATTTTATTTATTTAATTTTTTTCTAGTATTTACAGTTTATCCTTGTCTATAATTTTTTATTTTCAAAAAATGCAATAATGAGTGTGCGTTGAAATGTTTGCATTTACAGAGAGTTTCGTCTACTATAATTTAACGTATGGTAAACAAATTATATTACGGAGTCATTGCCATGGTAGCAAAAAATTGCAAACATGTGTAAACATTTTGCATTATGTTAGCAAGTAGCACTGCAACTGCATGCACCAAACTGACATGTGAAACATTTGGGTACTTTCTTTACTGCAACTGTTGTCCACTACTATGTGGTAATCCCATGCTTTTATAACCGCGCTAGCGGTCCGCCGACCACTGGTCTAAAATAATGGAACCTTGAAAGCATTCTTTCTATCCCGGGATAAGGTGTGGCATTCCACTTCGAATGTAATAATCCCGGCCACCTCTGGATCGCCCTGACTGCGGGAGTTCTCTGGAATTCTCCAACAGGCCATTGATGCATTTTATTTGGCATGTGCATAGAAACTACTAACTTCTGGACTTAATGTTTGGAATTTAATTTTTGGCAGTCTACCACTGTTCCTGCTATGTTTTTCTCATGAAGTTTGAAAGCTTTAATTTAATTATTATTAAATTTTTATGGACAGTATTCTATTCGGAAAATCAGTTTAAACAGAAGAAAAAATGTGAACAAAAATTCTTTTGTGTAATAGTTTTTGGTGTCCTTGACACCTTCTAGTCGGCAAGATGGCCACCATTATTTAGAATATCAAGTATAATAAATAATTATGTATATTTCGTGGTATCCCGGTAAAATCACTTTGTTATAAAACATTTAAAAAATTGGGGGGGGGGGGGGGGGGTTCAAAGGACAAGAGGGGTGTTTTAAAAATGTCACTGTCCCTACCTGCATGTATTTTAATGGGTGCACAGAGTGACGTGCGCACAGTAAAGTTGGTAACGAATGATGGAAAGTAGTTCCATATGTTAACATCAAATAAATAGTGTTAGGTAGCCATTTGTGATATATTTTTTTAAATAATAAAAACGTCCCAGTGTGTAAAAATGAGCAGATTTATGAAATGTTTACTTTTCTGGAAATTTCACAGTTTCACTTCACCAATGCATGGAATAAAGTGATGAGGCCTGTGGCAATGTTAATTTTACATAAGGTTGAATAATATACAACGTGCATACAAATAGATCTTAAGCAGGGCTTTCGAAAGTGCTCATTTTTCCATGAACAGCCTATACCATTGATATAATATTTATTTATTGTTAATGTGTGGAAATTATTTTACATCAAAATGGCATTGAGTAAATAAATACATTAAGTCTGTCTGACTTAACTTTTTTTTATTTAAAGGGAAGTAAATAATTCATGTACCCCTTAAAATTGTTTTGCTACCTAATACTTCTGAACAAAAGACAAGTGTTCTGTGTTAAATACTCTTGGTTTTGTTCTGCTGAGCTGAACACACTTTCGGCCTGCCTTTTGCTTTCACTAACCCTAGTACTGCACACATTCTTTTGTTTTTTGTGGTGCTGTTGGGGGTATCATTCACAATAGGGTCTCTACCCTATGGAGGTGATATGCGCCTGGTAGTTGTCACAATGTTGTCTTCAAGGGATGACAGTTCTACATCATGCTGAGAGGATAGAATTTTTTTTATCGCCCAGATTAACCTTGGTTACACTGCGGAGGGGGGGGGGGGGGCGAATTGACACATGACGCTTTACTGACCTATGATCTACGACTTCACTTCATCTTTGCGCAATTTTCCTCTGGCGCACCGCATGGAGTCCGAACTAGTGTAACATCTACCAGTGTGTCTACAGGTTGTGCCCTTGTTGCAGGGAATGTTATAGATGCGTCAGTGTTATTTATACTGTTATCACCTGTGGTCAGTACGCTAGGTCATGCCAACCCCTCAGAAGATGAAATGTGAGTGAGCCAGCGGACTGAGCTGTTGCAGCTAATCCCGAGAGGTCAAGTAGTTCAAGGGCGCGCCGAGGGATAGCGCCACCTGCGTTCCAGCCAGCAATGGAGGCCCAGCAGACAGCCCTTAGTTTTGCCCCCATCATGCCGCCCCAATGAGGGTGAGCCGGCAGGTATATGTACCTGTGCACGTCAGAATATCGTCAGCTCTTCTTAGAACATCAGCCTCGTCAGCTCGCCCCACCGCCTTGTGTGCTGGAGCGCTCTGATCGCTCTTCATCGCCCAGACTACCTAGAAGCTTTCCAGCAACTCCGCCAACCTCTACCAGACTTTCCAGAGGATCTCCCCCAGCAGATTTTCGAGAAGATGTCAACCCTCCCTAGCTGATTGCCCTTGGTAACAGCTACTCCAAAACCCTTCTGGAAGTGTCCTCCTCAAGTCCCTTCAGGACACAGCATATATTAGATAGGGAAAGTTAATAGCTACCTTGTTGAAACTGTCACCCCCTTTACCAGGAATCTGCGTAGTTTACACTTCGGTCACCTTGAGGTAGTTACAAGGTAGTATGGGCCACTGTGTCTATTCCTCCCGGGAATAAAACATGTACCTCACCTACTTTGTCTTCCATTTCCTTAGGTGACTGTGAGACACCCAGTAGACACCATGCCAGCCAGAGTAGAGCAGCAGACAGGGATTTTATACCTCTTTATTTTACCAATTAGTGTAGGACTGTGGGCTCCCCCTCACGGACTCATACATTAGGACACACACACACACACCTTTGACGGCCACCCATTCAGTGCACCTCTGCGTACCGAGTGGCTGAGCCCCAACCACTAGTCATACAACTCCTAGGGAGGCTAGACCACCAGGCCAGTTTACACTCCAACCACTGCATCACTTGAGTTGCCGGAGGGAGTGTTCGACAGGTTCTGGGTTGGGCCTGTCCGCCCCAGGGCTTACACCCGTAGTTGTTGTTGGAACGACTCAGAGAAAACCCGCTCTCCAACCACTGCACAGCTTATGTTGCCGGTTGGGGTAATGGTATAGTTCTGCGTTGGCCGAGCTGCCGCTGCGGCAGAACACTTTAGTCAGGGACCAGACATCGCCCACTCTCCTCTCGTGATGTACATCTTAGCACCCTCCATCCCTTACACCAAAAGGGGTGGTAAAGATCTGTAGGAGAGGAAGGCCACTAAAACTTTCAAAGCTACCTGGCACTGCACCCTGTCTGATACAGCATTCTGTGGAGATAATTCCCGGGACCGAGTTCACGCCGCCCATCAGTTGGTGGGGCATCACCCCCCCCCCCCCCCCCAGCTCCCTCCCCCTCTCTTTTCAACCCCCAAGAAGACGCCAAGGACTACACACCCCGTGGTTGCTGCCTTCCGTCGTGGAGAAGAGGTTCCATTGGGCATAGCCTGCCCGTGGTTGTGCGGGAGCCACAGCACGAGCCCAGTCCAGAGGACCTACGGCTGATCCAGTAACAGCAGCATCTGGGGACCAGCCGGCTCCTCCAGCACTACCAACCATCAACACCAGCACCAGCCTACCAGATCGGCTCCGCAGCCCAGCCTTTTGAATCCTGGCACAGGTAAACAAGTGACCTCAAGTCATGCCACCCGGCACGTAGCTAAGCCCAGGCTTGATTTCATACCCAGCCATCATATGACTAGACCTACGCACTACGCTGGTCAGGCTCCTGCGGGTAAACGAGTTTGAGCCCTGCGTGTGATGGGCCTGCACACTAAAAACTTGCTTTATCCATGACTTAGTTTCAGACTGTCCCGAAAGAGTCACGCTTCAATATATTGCATTATTTATTAATGGTAACATTCTCAAGCATACATATAATAACTGAAATGAAATCTTTACTGGTAGCTATTTGACTTCAAAACTATTAGCATTTTGTTCAAAAAATTTACCATTTGATTAAAAAATATTCGTACATCAATATCCATGGTTCCCACTCCATTAATTCCATTTTACATGGGTCTCGTTCAGGTTTGTTGCAGCATTTATAGTTACATTTTAAATAACAAAATTTAAGCTATTTTATTATATTAAGCTGTTCTCCCCCTTCGCTTCTCCCCACAATGTTCCCTATCTGCACCATGCCTTGCCCACGAAGTAGTCAATTATGAATTGCTTATGGCTGGCTGTGACATTTGTGAATGACACCCATGCTCCGTAAATTTGGTTCAAAATAAACACATCATTCGCAGGTAGTTTGGTTATGAAATATAATTGAAGTTGAGTTTACATGGAGAGTCGTGTGTGTGGCACGAGGCTCAGTATAATCGGTTGACATGTATAAACGTAGGTTTCTGAACTGCATTAAACCACTCTCTGTTATGGGATTTTTGTCTGAGTGTAAAATAATTATTGAAGTAAACATAAACCTCACAGATTTTCACTACTGTCACAGTATATATTATTTGTTGCTTAATAGGCCTAACAAAATATATATGTTAAGTCTAAAACTGTGTAATGTAAACAGAGAGTTTGGAGTGTGAAATTCAAATTGGAAAGAAGGAAGGGATAGTCAATAAATTGAAATAGATTTTAATCAGTTTTTCAAAGTATTTAACTAATTGAAATTATTTTTTTCCTTTATTACTAAAATTCAAAATTAATCCAAACTGCCAGCAGCTCTTCATAATTTAAAATGAATGAATTATCACAGAAATTAAGTTAACTACCTATTACACAATTTCATGTTATGCGGCCGTCAGCTATGTTGACATTTCTGGACAGTTATCAGCCCTCCCAGTGTATTGTGCATGCACAAGAGCAAGAACTGCATTATTTATGAAATTATGTATGAGATTTTTGGTGCTGCAATCGTAGTTGCTGTTCATTTTATTTAGGAATTTAACATAGAATTATGTATTGGTTTTTACCAGGCATTATAATTTATTTTATTTGTGTAGAAGTAACATTTCCATAATATGTTTCACTTAAGTAAAATATAATTTTTTTTTTATGATGGCTGTATTTTCTATGGTGGTGATAAAGCTATAATTTCTTGTTGTGGTGGTGATAATTTCATGCTGCAGAATGGTAAAGCGTTTTCACTTGGTCGAAAGTAAACAATTTTCTGTGAGCCCTTTAACTGCGCATGGGTGTGTAATTTAATAGAAACATATGCTGCCTGTGTGCCGCAATTTTCGTCTGGAGCATCCAGGCAGGTAATGTCAATAAGTTGACGTGTGTCCGGTTAGCTAAGGCTGGATCACTGCTGTGTGGCTTTGGTTGCACTTTGGCTGGTTGTGCTTACTGGTGTTTACGGTTGGATATGGTAGCTGGGCACATAGCCTTACGTGAGGGAACAAAATTGACAAGTCCCTCGAATTGGTCTTCCCTATGGCTGGTGGTGTGACAAGTTACCGTAAATGACTGATGGGAGTTGCTACGGGTAGCAGGCTTAATAACGTTGTGAGTGCGAGGACTAGCTGGATATATAGTTGGTTCAGCTGATCGTTCTCTGCCCGGGTTGCAGCGAGGGCCCGAGGTGTAACAAGGCAAAAACTACAGTTCCATCTGGTAGCTGCTGAGCTCCAAACATTGGCGTTCGAGATGCCAAGGCGTTCCTCGGTCCATTTGATTAACCTACGCACAACTGGGTGGCAGGCAGGATACATGCGAAGAGGTGATGACGAGAAAGTAGCTGAATCCCCTGCTGTAGAAGGTCGTTCAAATGATCTGAGCAAAGTGGCACAATCTTGTTCGGGTCAACGATTAGCTGTAAGGGGGCGGAACCAGCCGGCTGCTTGGCAGTAAGGCATACAACTCTTTGCTCCTCCCTCCTTGCACCATGTCTCACCTTAAGTGGCATAGAGCTGGTTAGCTACTGAGAACTATGAATCGACCACTATGGACATGAGTAGCCCTAGAATAGTGTTGCCCAGTAGTGATTTGGTAGCACGAGCCCGGTGCTTCAGAAGGCCCCACCTTAATGGGTGAATCAGATCCGTTGAAGCCGTGTGGGCCGTGTGCAATCCCAACTAAGGCCAGGCCGTAGCACCTAAGCACATACCCCCACCAGCATGCAGGTGCTCCGGTAGGGATATAACTCAGGCGTACTGTCTCTCCCTGTGTGAAAAGTGTTGCTAGTGGTCGGGTCTCCTGTATTCTACTCCTCAAGTACCTGTATACTTGGCAGAAATAA
The DNA here is from genome assembly GCA_029891345.1 of Dryococelus australis. Lineage (NCBI taxonomy): Eukaryota > Metazoa > Arthropoda > Insecta > Phasmatodea > Phasmatidae > Dryococelus > Dryococelus australis. The sequence continues at coordinate 76,514,961 of CM056996.1, forward strand.
AATAGATGGCCGTCTAATATGTGTATTGCGACTGGAGCCGCCTGAGGGGGAGGTTCTAGTTGTAGCTAGTTCATAGTAATAATTTCCCATTCCCGGTCGGTGGTACTTGACTTGAGGTTCTCCCAGCAGTTGGTTACAAAGTACTCTATGAATGAGACTCAAAGTTAAAAGAAACAAAGCCGTGTTTATTGAGAGCTTAGTAAACACTGTGACGCGTGCTCTCCTACCAAGAAGACCAGTGGCTGGAAGCAAACCTACGGTAGCCAGGTGTAGGTGACCTGGTCCTCGGCTAATGGGGGAAGTGAAATTAAACTGTAGAAAATTGCTTACTACAGATCTAATTCTAATGGGGGTGTCTGTAGAAGACAAAGAAGTTAAGTGTGGTATGTCTGTTAGCTACAGAAAGCTTCTGGTAGCTATTGGCGATTGGTGTTGCTGGAGCATCTGGTTGCAAGTGTTGCAGAGCTCTTGGCGGTGACGTCAATGTAGGCAGCCTCTGGTGGCTGCTCAAGAGTGTTGAGCAGTTGTTGGCAGCCTTTGGAAGGGCTGCTGAAGATCTAACAGTAGTCAGAGGGTCCCAGCACTAGAAGTGGCAGAGTGTGCTCGAAGACTGAATAAGAGCAACTGGTGAGGTCCGCCGCGCACTGTCTTACATAGTCAGGGTAGCACGTGTCGCTGCGGCTGCGGGGAAGGGTGTGTGACGTCCCTCTGCTGCGAGGCCAGAGTGGGGGTAGCACCTTCTGGTTATCTCTTGGTCTTTGCATTATCTCGGTAGCGTTTGGGCATACTCTGAGGTGGCTGATGACTTGGGGGCTCTCAGCACTAGGGGAGGGGGTGTACGTGCCGCTGTCTTGCAAAACCCCTTGTATCCATGTGTCCGGCTGCCCTCCAGGATTGTAGCAGGCCGCAACTTCTGTGTACGGGTTTGCGCAGGATTTGAATCTTACGTGTGTAGAAGTAGTTTTCTAGGTTGCAGTGAGATGAGTCGAAATCGTTGTACATAGTTGGAATAAGCACCACATGTCAAAGTTATGTGAATTTTATAACCACAGTTTTCACATTCATGCATTGATATATTCTTTTCGTGATTATTTGAATCGGGGTAGGTAATTTAGTTAACTGTTTTGGATACAACTAATGTATAGCTCTGTAAAATCTCCAGAATAATTGGGTATTCATATATAAAAATTACAATTTACAAATGTTCATAAAAGGATTTGTGTGCATTTATGGAGATTCATGTACTTACTCATTTGTTGGTATGTTGACCAAAAGTTGTATGAGTTAACAAGTTTTCTTTAATAGTGTTATTAGAGTGGAATTTTGTCATTCTTTGCATTGTTCACACATCTGCTACGGCTTGTTTTACTATAGTATAGTAGAGAGGGACACTTGACAGTTTGTCCATTATAGGATTATGTATCTGACCTTGAAGGGATGGACTCACAATCTATTTTATCAGAAAAATATAAATTCATGTTCCCACCATCATGTGTTTTTGTGTAGCCGACTGTAGGTATAGTTGTGCAATCTAATTGTATGGGCGAGTTTCTTAAGCAACTTACTGTTTTTTAAATTTTTTATATTGTATTACTAGTTACTTATGTATTTGTGTGAAAACATAAAGTTATTGATAGAGAGATGTGTAATGTTATTGGTTGCTGTAATGTGATGTGCAGATACAAGGTTTGGGCACTGCTCTGAAGATTTTGTTTTCTGGCAAGTTTGATGCTGTGGACCCTTTCGGAAATGATCTTAGTGATGTGTCCAAAAGCAAGTTCCAACTCCAGAGAAGCGAAATAGTTGCTCTCTTTAATGCTTTCGGAAGGTGAGTATTTTATTAATTGGCATCTTCTCCTTGATTTTTTTATACGAGTAGTACAGTTAACAGTCGTTTCTAAAACCCCTGAAATAGTGACCCTCTCGAAATAACCTTTATTTTTTTGGGAACCATGAAACAAATGTAATTGAAAAAGTTATTTCAGTAACAACCCCTTCGAAATTATGAGTTCTTCAAATTTACAAGCCTTTCGAAATTGGGTACGAGCCCCTTCCTGGGAACCATGATAGGTCATAATTTAGTGGTTACTGTGTCTTGCAATGTTCTTAGGAATTACTTGGTAAATGTTACATTTATAAATTCAATTATCTGAGTTCTGTGTTATATCACTCAAATTTTTTTTATTAAAATATTGCTTTTCTTGCTGCCTGGATTTTCATGATGTGTACTGAGTGCAATTTTATAACTAATTTAAAGTATCAGGGCCTGAATCAAGTCAAAAACAAATACAGTTGCTTTAAATAAGCATGAAATTGTTTATTTTTTCTTCAAAGCATTATCACCACCATTTTTCCAATTTATTTTATATTTTTGCATTAAAAATACAGTATTTTTATTTTTGTACCAGTTTAGGGTTACTAAAATTTTGATGTATTCTCAGTTAATACACTTGAAAAGTGTTTGCTGTCCATAACAATGTGAACCTTTTAAATTATAAATCTCTCACTTGAAAAAGCATTCTGCTTTGAGACAGACCCGTTAGGTCATTCGATAGACCTTTTGTGCCAAGTTCCTGATGCTTACTACATGCTACTGTGTGATGTTAGTTGAAGTGAACACACATATTTGTGAGGATTTAGCAAACAAACTTTTGTAGTATAGAGCAATGTTATGATAATTGAATTTTTTATTTATTTTATTTGACAAGGCTTAAAGTGCCAGCCAATAGTACAAAAACAAGACAAAATACATTCAGACAAAACAAAACATGTGGGACAAACAAAAAGAAAATAAATAATACACATTAAGAATAAAAAAATTTAATAATTAAACAATAACAAATGTGATGTAAATATAGAAAGATTGATATTACAGGAATATATTATCTAGTATAATGTTTATAGAGATCTCTAAACAAAATTGAAGACTGGCATGTGACGTGTACTGACAGTATTACTAAATACGATTTCACCTCTTCTTTACGTGACTCCACATCACCTTGAGCAGTGTTCAAACCCAGGATGACTTGCTACCAGAGCCCACCAGCATGCCCGTAGACAAGGGGCACCCAAGGAAATAGTAGTCAGGGCCATCTACACCAGTATATAAAACGTCACGTGTCTGTTAATCATTCCCGTGTGCAATAGAAGCCCACCCAAGCTGCCCAGCACTGCCCCTAAGCTCGTGGGAGTGACGCAATCGGCATATAAGGAAAACCGCACTTTTTCTCCCACGAAAAATTGCGGCCTCTGCTGCCAAGGGAGGAGCTCCAGCCGAAGATACCAGACTGGCCGAAGGGCCCACAGTCAGCCGTCCATATAGACAAGCGCAGAGCTCAAAAACAGGAGTTGATACTCACCAGATCACTCCACCACCTCATGTGCTGGAACACTCTACTTATACCACCTTCCTCGTGAAGGACCACTGCTACCTTCAAGACATCTTCCAGACCTTCTAGTAACCCCCGGAGAAGTCTTTAGCCCCCCCCCCCCCCCTTTACACTCGTCACCACTTCGGTGGTGACACCCGAGTCCTTTCCTTGACATCAGCATAGAATTAGTTAGGCTCAGTTGTTATCATAGCTATCCAGCCATAACTGCTCTTGTTTAGATTAGATCCAGGTCCCCTTCACCTGGATTACCGTAGTTTACTTCCATTACAGTACATTGATAGTTAGGAGCTAGTACAGACCACTGTGTGTCTATTCCTTCTTTTGGGAGGAAACACTTAATCTTACCTAACCTCAAGAGTACTTACTTCTAGGGTGACTGTGACTTGTATCCCAGTTGACGTCAATCTACTAGAGAAAAGCAGCTTAATACAGCTTGGAAACTTCTTTGCCGACATTAGTGTAAGACTGCAGGCTACGTTAACAGGTCGCATGTACGTCTTAAAACATATCCATTATACGACCACTCATACTGTTGACCAAGTATGCAAATGTACCTGGTGCACATGTACGGTAGAGCCCCAACCACTAGATAATCCACAAAGTGGCCTAGCTCCCAGATCAGCCAACTCCATCCACTGCATTGTTATTTTCGCCAGTTCGAGTCATATGTCTTATACTGGTGGCCTGACCCCTTCTGGACCTCACACCATGACAAGGCTAGAAATCCTAATCAGCCTACCGCTCCATCCATCGCGTTTGGAGCCATAGGACTGAGTCTGGTTGGACTAGCCCCGATTGGCTACACACACAGTTAAGGCATTCATTGCCGCTCTTTAGTTGGTAGACCATTGTACCTACCCATATGCCCTTCACCAATAGGAGTAGTGCAAAGTGGAGAGCTAAGAGAGCAGCTACTGCCTCTGAACCTAGCCAATTTAACTGCTGCCCAGTGCCCTCTGCAGTCTATCCCTACGGGAGTGAGCTCAAGCTGCCCAACAACTGGAGAGACCTCACCTCCCAGTCCTCCCATGCTCCCTCTTTTAGCCACCCCACAAGACTGCCGGCGAGCCGCACTGGATCGTCATGAACCCGCCTGGGACTCCCAGTGCCTCTGGGTGTTGCCAACCCATACTTCAGAACCATGAGGGTCAGCAGCACACTATGGGCGCCAACCAGCTGTGCCAGCCACAGCACCACCTCTGTCCAGTGACCAGACCTTAGTTCCAGTGAGCAGCAGCAGGGGCTACCCCGGTCCACGGCCCCTGCAGGTAAACAACTGTCTCTGTCTACACCTAGCGGACGACAGCTAAACCCACTTCTAACTTTGTACCGTGCCGCAAGGCCACGCGCCCCAGTCTATTTAACAGCCGGTGTTCAATCAGCAAACAATAAGTAAAACCTTATCACAGTTAGCCCGTGCCTCTTGACTGGCACAATAGATCCTTGTCTGACAGCGACGTCTGTGTCAGTTAAACCAATGTCACGCTTCAAGACATTGATTTGAACTTTTATTTCATAGTAATAGCAGGACCATTACTGATCATGGTAATTGTAATTCGTAGTTTTTACAAATGTTTGACATTTCATGCTGCAGCATATCAATGATCATTAGATCTTAGTGACGTTGGTTATTTGTATGTTATTGAATAACTCATTTAGAAATGTGATAGAAACTAGAATTATAAAGAAAAACATTACACACATTAATTTTAACTGTAGTTTTTATGGAAATATGGCATATTTCTTATTTAATGTTTGCAGCCAAATAAATAGTCATGTAAAGGTTATGTTATCGTGGTTGTGCCCTACCAGAACACAATCATTTTTGACGTTTGGTGCTCTCCAGAATTATGCAACCACAACTTTGATTTATCCGTTCGTAAGTCCTTTGCGCACCATATAGGGTCCGAACCAAGTATACTATTTACCATAGTGGCTACAGGTTACATCCCTTGTCGCAGGGAGTAATACAGACATGTCAGTATTGTACTGTTCATCGCAGTCAGAGAGCATGCTAAACACCTCTCAGAAGTATAAGTGAGCCAGCGGCTGAGCGGTCGAAAACCACCCCGAGTGAGCAAGTAGTTGAAGGACGTGCTGATGGATAGTGCCACTGCGCTCCAGTGAGCAACAGATTCTGCAGCAGACAATCCTTGGCTCTGCTAGTACATCTCGACTCCCACGCTGCAGCCCAGGAGAGGGCGAGTCGGCCGGTATTAATACATGTGCGCGGCTCAGAAACGCCAGTTGTTCGTCAGCTCTTGCAGCTCACTCCATGACCTTGTGTGCTGGAGCTTTCTGACCGATCTTAGTCGTCCAGACAACCCAGAAGCTCTTCAGCTAACACTGACATCTACCAGACCTTCCAGATGATCTTCCCCTGTGGAACTTGAAGTCATCAACCCCTCCCCCCCTCCTCTTGGCACTTACCCTGGTAATGGCAACCCCCACAACCCTTCAGGAAGTGGCACATGGTAGATAAGAAAATTTAATACCTATTATCCATTCCCCATTGGAAGCAACTTTCTTGGAGCCCTGCTAAATATCTACTTGCAGGCCTGTTTCATATCCTTTCACCAAATGTAAACAAACATTGCCATGTGACATCTGTCAAAATCAATGTTTACATTCCATTGTGTGTGTACATATGTTCGTATACTTGTCAAATGTGTTGTTTACAGCTTTTCAAAGAATTCTGTCATATTCCAAAAACCATTCCATATGAATACTCACAGTTTAGGCCTCTAACATTATTTAGGTCAACTTTACGACGTTTTAAAAATGCCTGAATTGGCGATAGTTCTTACGGTTATTTTACATTAACATATTTGTTTTCCACATCGTAGCTCAATACATGTAATGCACGTTAGTATTTTGCCACGACTGTGTCTAACACTGTTACAACTGCGAGGTAAAGAGCTGTACTAACTGTAATTATCCATTTGTTATTGATATGTGTTGGGTCATTTCTCTAAAAGGACGGCCTCAGTTGGAATAAATATTAAAACGAAGGAACAACCAGTGTAAAAGGCACATTAAATTCAAGCACGCAACTCGTGTTGCTCATTTTTGTCATACAAACATTAAAAGATAGCGGTGAACATGCACACAAATAAGCCTGCGATAACTTTTATTCCGCTCATATTTCTATGTATTGCTAATTACTGTTTATTAGGTTTATTTGAATTTATCGGGCTGGGCTTAGTATTTTTCTTCTGGGATTGTGACAAATTACATTACACGACTGTGTTTCAAACCCCTCAGGACAAAGGTACAACATTGTGATAAATAAACAGACGTGGATGTAAATAAATAACTTCGTCATAAAAACAGTTCACATTTAAAATGTATAAATAGTACTAATCAAATATTTTAATTCACGCACACACAGGGCCAGCGTATCGACCATGATGCACAAAAGCACATGATTTCACAGACGCAATGATTAACGAAATACACGTCGTAGTATATTTATTACTACCTTGGAAACACAGATTTATCATAACATCGTAACTTGCCTAGGTAGGTTTAAAAAACACGTCTACAAACATGATGTATTAATTTTTGAAGTATTTTTCGGAGTAAGAATAATTTACGTTTCGTTTGACAAAAAGCAACACGCCATGTCATGGCTTATCACGTCTGCCAACTTCGCTAGGTAACTGCCCCGCTATCATATCTAAATATATTAAAATACGTATTCAAACATTAAAATCTCTTCAGTTGTAAATTACAATTCAAAAATCATTATTTTGCTGTAATAAGTATGAAATATGATACAATTGAAAGATTTGTAATTCCCTTGCTTTCTAGCGATGTGAAAGTTCCCGAGTTTGAAAGAGACGAAGAAAGAGAGAGAAAGAGATAAGCCTCACCCAGCAGACAGTTTTTCAGATGCTTTCTCGCTCTATAAAACAACACCGTACCATTACGGTCTACTCACAATATTGTCCACTGTTACTTTAAACTGTAAAAATGATATATGTTGCCATCGGGGCTACCTAAATATTTCAATAGGCACTGTTTAATTTACAAAGAGTATTCTAAAAGCTAGGTTAAAATAATATTTTTATTGTGAACTATTTCTCACCGGTCATTGCCAACACGTCGCTGCACTCGCTGTTGTTAATTCATATTTAAAAACAGAAATAAATACTACAAGTTATAGAAGTTATTAAGGTAAAGGTTCATTTATTCAATAATACAGTACTCTAAAGCTAACCACAGTGTTATATATTTGTGAAATATAGGTTATTGAAAAAACAGGTGACATGTTATGCCTAGAGTGTTTTTTCAAAATGTTGATTTTCATAAGTCGCTTCCAATCGGGAATGGACTTTACCTAGTCGAATCTGCCATACCCAGTTTAGAACCAGGTCCCCTTCACCTGGATTTGCGTACTTTTAGTTCCTGTCAGCTCAGTAGTCTAGGAGGTAGTATGGGGCCACAGTGTCTTATTCCTCTCGGGAATAAAACACGTTTCTCACCTACTTTGACTTTACTTTCTTGAGGTTATTGCGAGATCCCAATAGGCTGGAGCAGGAGACAGGATTCTGACCACTAGCAAGACAACCCATAAGAAGCCTAGATAGTCAAGCCAGTTTGATTCACCGCACCATTGAGTTATCGGAAGGGGGGTTTGACTGGATCTGGAGGCCTAACCGCCTTTGGACTCACACCCGCAGTCATCAGACAACTCAGAGTCAGAGAAAACTTGCTCTCCAACCACCGCACTGCTTGAATTGTTACTGGAGGTAAAGGTACTGCTCTACGTTGGCCCGGCCACAGTTGCGGCAGAACACTCTTAGTTAAGGACCAAACTGTCACCTGCTCCCCTCTTGCGAGGCTGGTCGTAGCACCCCTCCATGCCTTACACCAAAAGTGGTGATAAGGATCTGCAGGAGAGAAAGGCCAGAGCCACTTACAAGACTATCTGGAGCTGCACCGCATCCGATACGGCACTCAGCCACGAAAAACCCTGGGACCGATCTCATGTCGCCTGCCAACTGGAGAGGCTTTACCTACCAGCTCCCTCCCCTTCTCTATTTTCAGCCCCTACGAAGACAACTGGGACACAGCATCCAGTGGTCGCAGTTTTCCGTCGAGGGGAAGAAGTTCCATTTGGCATTGCTTCCCCTGGTTTAAGGAGCGCAAGAGGAACCAGCCCATCCAAGGCCTACACTTCCAGACAAAGCAGCACCTGTGTAACATCCAGCCTCCCGCAGCATATCCAGTAGCCACTATCAAGCACCGCAGCCCAGCCGCACCAGTGTAAGCAAAGGTTACAGCGTGACCACTAGTCACCACAACGTCCAGCATATTGCACAGTCGGCAGATGACTTTGTGCCCAGCCGCCAGGCCACCCGGCCAACCTTGTATACCGGTCAGGTTCCAGCCTGCCATTTAGATAGCACAGACTATAACCCGTGTGATCATCCTGCACACTAAAACTAGTACCGACTGTGATGCCACCATTGTCTATCACTCGTCATTGTATTCCTTTATTCGCATACCACATGGCCCTGTATGACAAGCATGTTGATTTTCTTTTTGGTGATTCCGGTGCCATTATAGCGTTTTATTTCTGCAAACACTTTCAAAAGTTTACCATTTTAGTATGACGACATGAGACAGCGACATAGTGCACATGAACAACACCAACATGATGTCACATCAAGTTGCGATGGAAGGAACTCGAATGAAAAGTGCTAGTAGTATCGCTAGCTGGTTGCTACCAAATAGCACTGAATCTGGATATTTCGAACCTCAGCATTTGAAGAATATGCTATTCAAAACTTGATGACTGCTGAAAATAAATTTGCAACACCAAGGAATTAGTTTCCTTTCCCAATTAAGCCTTAATTCTTACTTCAAAAATCTTTGAGATATTTTTTATGACCAAAATGTATGTTTTACCCCATACAGCAATAATGCATGCACATTATCATAGTTTTGTTTCAATGTCAGTCTCATACCTTCATCACACTTCACAGACACACACGCACGCACGTGCACACACACACAGATATATATATATATATATATATATATATATATATATATATATATATATATATATATATATATGCTTATATTGAACTTAAAACAAAGTATGCTGCAAAATCTAACCATATAAGATTTTGCAGCTTGCTTACTTTTTTTTTTTAAGTTCAATATACACACAATCTCATCTTATAAAAATGATATACTGCACTTGAAGATGCAAATATTATTTGTGTGGGAGTGGTTTGATGCGTTATAAGTGAAATTATATTTAGTTCTGTTATGTAGAACTGAAATGAAATATTTACTTCAAACAGTAAAATTTTCAAATAACATGTCTATTAGGTTTGAACATCAAAGTCTACTATTAGCACACCCTTACTGATTGCATTATAAAACGTTAACAGAATGCTCAAGTACTTAACAGGGTGGTACTCGTGGATACACACACAAACAGTCGGATGAATACATTTTCTATGCAGATAAATGGTTGTGCTACATTTCATTGGCTAGGCCAGCTTCATCAGGCACCGCCTTGTCCCTGTTGTACAAAGTTACAATAAACGAGCCTGGTTGTTTCACAATTCCTGATTGATGGTTTTTTGGATTGCCACAAATGCCAAAAGAAAGCTGGCTTAAGAACTGACAAAATGACTGAAAAGTGGTTGCCCAACTGACATGTGTCAAAAACCTCTGCTTAGAATAATTCTGCACATTTAGATTGTCCCAGTGACAGGAACTGAGTAGCCAGGACTGCTGTATGGAAATCACAGATTGATATAAGATTACTACAATATTAAAATAAATTATGTAGTACCTCACATACACATTTACCTTTTTCATACAGAATAATAATTTGTGTTGCAAAAGTAGCGAGTATATTGAGTTTTCGTGAATAATGTGTAGTTACCTTTACACTTAAGCGAATGCGTGTTGTTGTTGTTGTTTTTTTTTTTACCAAATGTTATTAGCAAAAAGTAGTTGGATTTTGGCATGAATGAATGGTTTCTTGCAGTATCATAATGGATATTTGAAAAAGTTCATTGTAATACAAGGTTGGATCTATAAATGAACTCATTTTCTGAGTACAGTTTTGAAAGCTACTTACATATGCTTGCAGGGACAATGATGTGATAGGTTGGTAGACACTCATGGTTTAGTACTAAACTTTTGTTAGACTAATTGAGAATTCTTTACTTATTTTGACATATGACCCTCAGCGCATAATTCATGTCCAGTTTGCAGCTTGAATAGTTTATTTTTGTTCCAGGTTGTCTACAAGTATAGTTGAGCTGGAGAAATTCCGTGAAATGATGAGGTAACCTGACGAGCACTATGCCCAACTACCAAGCCAGAAACTATACATCACATTTTAACCAAATACAAATATTATTGTAATACCTACCGTAACTGTGTATGATAGGTGGAGGCAGGGCTGTCTTTGATGAATGGTGGACAGTTCCTATGACACTGAAATCTACATACACGTCAGGCCTATGGAGGTGCTGGTCGCCTAACCCAGTGGTTGTGTAAAAAAAAAAAACTACTGTGGATATTACAGCTTTGATGTGAACTTTACTTTATTGTATATATGTGGACAAACATTTTCTGGTGTCAATAATGACAGAACTCTATTATATTTTTAAAAAGTACATCAATAATAAAAATAATTGATTTTATGGAGTTTAAATTAGCATGAGGATACTTGTGTTAAGGCAGGCTTTGTGAACACACAATTAGTCCTGTAATGTTTTGCCATAGATTGGAGAAGAAATTGCCAAATGTATAAAATTGGAACATTTATTTGGAATAGCGGTTTCAAAATTATTATGGGCGAGAAGTATAATTTAATAATCACGGCATGTCTGCCAGTGCATTCGGTGTAGTCCTGTACTTTGGATCATTATGATAAAACACTTGTAGATGGTAGCTTTGCATGGCAAACACCAGTAATCATTCCTTGTCTCTCCATAGCTGTGATGTATCTTTGCAAGATTTGTATTGAACCTGGCAGTCAACTGTTTTACTCTTATACAAGGCTATGCTTTTGCATATGACTGAATTAAACTTCCATTCCATCTATTGATATTACTGTTTTTCCTTTGTTGCACATTTTGCCTTCTTGGAAGTGGTTTATACCTTGACAGAAAATTGCTGTGTTTGGAGGATAAATTATTATAAAAGCTATTCATGTAGTAATAAACTATGTTGCACTTTGGTTTTATCACACAGGTTCTAGTGTTGAAACAGTCCTTTCAAGTTCTTCAAGCAAACAGAATCATTTAAGTCTGTAGTGTACCTGTGAATGAGCTATTTACTTGAAGGGAAACCAAATTTGGTTTATCAGGAGTTAAACTCACAGCTCAGAACCAGAACAAATTTTATTTGGCTAATTACAATGCAGCATACGGTACCAGATCAGATTATTGGAGGGGCATGCCTTGTGTCTGCTCAGCACAACATGTACGACCTCAATTAACCAAATTTAGCATGCTAGCAAAATTAGCATTTCAACACCGCAGTACTTGTTTTATCATACTAGGTTGCCAAACGGCCCACTTGCATTAAAAGTAACATCTGTAAACATTTTTAGTTCATGAACATTTTCATTGAATCATTACTGTAGGAGATTGATTAATGGTTTTTATGGATTTTAATGCCTTAAATTTCTGCTCATTAACATCTTCAAAACTGTAACTAGCCTTTTATAATATGAATATGTAGAATATGATATCAAAGTTTGTTAAAGAGTTTGACTAAATGTGTTTATTCTTAGTTACCTATTGTTTAAACCTCATTTAGTCATAAATTTTGTAATAGTGTGTACAGCCCATTTTTCAGTTTATCCACAGTGTCATTTCTGATGATCTTGCTTGTGTGTGTCAACTGCATTGTAGAGTACTTTCTCTGGTCATACCTGCCCACTGAGAGTTCAGCAAGAAAATGTTCTATGCCAGCTTTACGCGCTCGTGCTTTCTGGCATTCACCATTGGTTGAGTTGAGTTCAGATAGTGTTTATGACATGCACTAAGAATTTGGCAACACTTAAATTGCTGATGTAAACAGCTGCCTAAAATTTGAAACAAATCATTATGAAATTTCTTTTTTTTGTATTGTCCTTATACCATATTTTTCAGAATATGAAACTTGTTTCATTCCTACAAAATTGAGAGTGGTTTTAGTAGCAAGTGATGGTCAAAGTTTTGAGACTAGGGATGTATTTCATATCTGCAAAAGCCACTTAAGTGAGCAATTTTGAAATATATATATATATATATATATATATATATTATACGGGCATGGACAAAGAAAGTGTCAATTAGGTTTTATACATTTATGGTGTAGCATACACTCTGTATTATTAACTGTAAAGAATTTGGCTATGTAAAAATTTTTAAACCTTTATTTAAGTGCCGATATGAAATAATATTGCTAAATTATGTGTGGAGGAGTACCCTGGAGACTTAAGTAAAAATGTGGGGGATGTCTTATGTTTAAGGTGGTTCTGTTTTTGGGTAAATACAGTATTTATTGATCAATTTGTAATTGTTAAAAATGTTTAGGTTTTTTTGCTAATTTGTTTTCCCAAATTAAGTGTGAGAGAAAACATTGCGAGGTAGGGAAAGAGGTGATTTTGTGCTAATAATGCAAAAGACTGTTATGAGAGTATTTTTTATTCACAGCATAAATTTCTACATGTACACACATTAATTTTGCAGTTATTAAAATGTTTTCAAAGGTTTAAAAAAATTGGTTTCTGTTGTCAATTCATTATGTCTGAAAAATTTTCTACCTGTGCTTTCTTTTTTAGCACTATTTTTTTGTAATTTTACATTCATAATGCATTTGTAAATTGAGTATTGGCAAATTACTTCTCACCTGAGTGGGTTCTACACACAGTTTTGAGTTTGTTTTACTCTTGCTGCATTTTGACTTTCTCAGAAAAGCCACTCAAAAATATTGTTTTTCCTGTCATTGAATGTGAAATCTCCAAAATGCCTCTCACCTTTACTAATCAGTTAAGACTAATGAATGAAGTTTTTTAAAGTTTGTTACCCGCCCTGTTTCCTAAATATTTTTTATTATGCTGGACGTTTAGAAATATTTCTGAGACTTTCAATAGTTTAACAAGTGATCTAAACAGAATATTGTAATCAAGATTGTTTTCCTGATGTGTGTGTGAAGTGATATAGTGATATTCTTAACCCACAAAGTCCCAAGGCATGCACTGTATTTGCTGTCCAGGCTGCCCGTATGCTGATGTGTCTCCTTTACATAAAGGTTATGTATATGTACTTTTTTTTTTATAATTCATGTTAATTTATGGTACTTTTTTTTCCCCCCATAAAATATTTTGCACTGCATCTTTTGCATGTAGTATTCTTTTTCCTCCATTTGTATATATTTTTTTAAATAATTGTTTATATGTATATTATGGTTTCTGATTAAAAGTTTGTATAGTATTATGTTTATATGTTCTAGTTATCATTTTGCAATGCATTAGAAATCTTAGATTTTCCTGACAATAGGCATTGTACCGTCCTGTCACTTCCAGTACTAAAATATTGGCTATAAAAATTAAGATTTTTATCTTGAAGCTAACGTGGTGCCCATGGTGCTGGTGAAATGGTTTGCTACAAATTGTCTTTAGGTTTATTCTTGTTTTTTACTCCAGTATTTTAAACATGTATTTAAGACTTTTATACACCCTTAATAGTTCCCAACTAAAAACATGGTAAGATTTTACTTAGTAACCAGAGGGTTGACCTTGTATTTGTAATTTTTACGTACATTACATATTTCATGGTCAGTATGTTTCCTAGAATATTTCAAGAACATCTCACAATATGATAAGATTCAGTCTTTAAACATTTATTAGAAAATGCTACAATTTCTCACAGTCTTATTAACACTATACGTATGACGCCTGAGGAGTGTGGAGTGGGTAGAGAGGCAGTCGATTGGTATTGGCTTGTGATGGTAGCCTAGCGGAGGTGGCACCTATTTTTAGATATGCATTACATCCAGTACTGCACTCACCAAAAGAAATGCAATGTGCAGTAACAAAGAAAATGCATCAACTTATTTTTCAACACATTTTGATCAAATTTTCAATTTTTTTCACCCATATTTTTCACGGTTCTTCAAAAACCAGTCGTTATAGAAAGACAGGCACAACAAATGGGGTAATTATAAAGAGGTTCTACTGTAATTCATTTTGAGTTGAGTCGCATATGAAATCATTTAAGATATTACACAGTCAAATCACATTATTATGACCACCTGCTAGTATCCACAGTAACCGCCCTTCGCAGTATGGACAGCAGCTAGATGAGCCGGCAGTGACTCAGTCAGATGCTGATAGGTCTCTACGGATATCTGGAATTATGCTGTGTGCAGTATGTCCCATAACTGTTGAAGGATGCGTTTGGTGGGGTAACAGTGAACACTACAATAGAGGTGGTTCAATTGGAATGAGAGTGGGGCTGTTTGGGGGCAAGGAAAGTCTTGATCGTGCTCTTTCAGCCATGTGCGGGCACTTCTAGCCATGTGGCAAGGCACATTATCATGCTGGAAGAAGATCCCATCCTCCCAAGGAAAGACAATCATCATATACAGGTGTACGTGATCGCCAAGGATAGATTCATAATCAAATAGATCAAGAGTGCCTTCTACGTGGATGATGATACCACATAAACATTCCCCAGACTATAACACTGCCCCCACCACCTCATGTTCGTCCAGCATGGGATGCAGGGTGTCAGTTCTCTGACGTTTATCGCCGGACATGCCGATGTCCAACTGTTCTATGTAGCTGAAATCTTGACTTGTCGAAGGTTACCTGTTGCCAATTGGCAGTGGACCAGTCACCATACTTTCAAGCAAATTCCAGTTATTTTTATGGACGCACCTTTGTTAGCATGGGTACAGTCACCCTCCTACTCCGGAGCCCCATTCGCAGAAGGGTTCGCTGAACTGTTGTAGTAGACATGTGTCTGGATGCCCTCTGGTTCATCTGGATGGTGAGCTGTTCCACTGTAGCCTGTTGGTTGGCCTTCACGCACTGTCATAAATGTTGACTTCAGACATATATGGCGCGTGGAGCTCCGCAGTTTCTACAATTGTTATTCTCAGTGGTGCCATTTGTCCACTCACGATAAACCTTTACCACAGGGGCACGTGAACAGTTACAAAAGTCATTGTTTCCGAAATGCTGCCTCCCTTGGCCCAAAAGCCGATGACCATCCTTTTTTGCACTCTGTTAAATTACTTGCCTTACCCATGACAGCATAAAGCGCACTGTGCACAGCCAGCCTTTCGGTTTCATTATATATCCGCTTCAAATGCCCATGTCACAGGCCATAAGTCATGGGCTCTGCGCTGCATATGGCCCTTCTAGCAGGTGGGATTCGACTGTGTATACAACATGTATGTTGGGTTTTAAGGACTATGGAGAGGTTCTTGAAGTATTTGGTCAGCCACTTAGTTAATTATTTCCTAGTAATGTAGTACTATGCTGCATTACAATATCACTTAGCTTGTACTTTAAATATTTCAGGTTGTAACACATGTTAACTGTGCAGGTAAAATTTACACTTTTGGGAAAGTACATAAAATAATTACGATATGAGCGCAGATAAGTGAGAGTACACTGTATCTCCAGTTTATGTTAACAGTATGTACAAAAACCTATGGATAGTTTTAAAGGGATTATGCAATTTTTAAATATTTGTAGCAATCTCTATGTTGTACCTTTCCATTTCTTGTGCAACAAATGTACACATACTGTGTGTACATTTCTTGTGCAATAAATGTACACATACTGTGTGTATAGTTATAGAATCTGTAATCTGGCTGAAAAATGAATATTTAAACATAAGTTATTGTTTTTTGTGCACAAATGATTTTGTATAATAGAGTTGATATATCCATAGTTTTATAATTGTTTATGTGAAAATTTTGTTATTCTAAATGTTAAGTGTCTAGTAGTGACGTTTCCCTAAACTATGTTCTATTTGAGAGTAATTTATTGTAAATTAAATGTTTTGTAATGGAAAATATAGCAAATTTGAATAATAGATTTTATTTGACTAACACAAAATGTTTTTGTTTATTAATAGTAACTAACCGTTACATATATAGAACATAACTGGTGTTAAAATTGACGCGTGCCGCTTATACCTATATATCGTAAATGACTACAGCTCATCCTACGTGCTTCAGTTCTACAGGAAAAAACCACCAAAGATATGTAAGAGGATGTGTTCCCGGGAAGGGACATGGAAGATACTTTGTTTCCCACACTGTACCTTACCTGCCCTTCTCTCTTTCTACTAAGAGTATTTAAACCCAAGGAAGGAGTGAACCAAGCACATCGTTTTACGAATATGCAGAGAGTTGTTTCAACTCGAACTCACCTTGTATACATGTAAAACGCCAGGTATTTGAAGCGGCCATGCAACACGTCAGCCTCTCCGACTCACCCGGCAGACAGTGTCGCCACACCGCCGAAGATGACAGAGCGCCGCTGAGCATCTGAGGCCATATCTTGAAGCTCACAAGAGTAGTTCTCCCACTCTGCGCACTCCAGGCAGACGTCACAGGGGCATGTCCTGCCTCTCACCCTGGTCCGCTGCGCACTCCAAAGTGAGCTGCATATAAGGCAGTGCGCGCCCGAGGTCGGGAGTTATCGTCTCCAGTAACTTGTCTCAACACTTTTTGTGCTGGGGCGCTCTACTGTCTTAGGCCCTTACGGTCCTGTCCAAGAACTTCCAGTTCTCCAGTGACAACGGCCACCAAACTGAGGCTTTAACACTTCCTGGTAATTGCAGTCACCAGAAGCTTCGTCTGCAAGATATCGACCATCGACTTAACACTTCAGTTGTTGACACCTCCTGGGTCAGCTGCCACTACCTGCTGGTTGTGACTCCCCTGTTAAAGTTAGGGCCTCTTCTAGGCAAACCTTGATAGTAGTAGTTGCAACAGTGGCATCTAAGTGGACTTACGAGCAGGTCACCTTCACTTGTAAACTGCGTGTTTAATTACTTCTGCAGTACAGACCTATTGGTAGCATGTACGAGTCACCTAAGTATTTATTTCCATAGTAGTGTAGCCTTATACCACTAATATTCGACTTCAAAGGGCAAGCAAGTGACTAAGTTGTATCGTTGACCTGGAGCGCCTAGCTAAGGTGCTGGCAGAGGTAGCTGCTTGGGATTGGAGGCCCTATGTTTGTGGACCACACCCGAAAGTGGCAGGAAGGCAGTTTATGACCCACAACTCCAGGTGCTTGCACTGTTAAGATCCATGGAGTGCACCGCCAGCCATTGTGGGCCTTACAAGCCTAAGTTAGGGATCATCCATTGCTTGCCACTTGCAGGAAATTGTGAGTTATACGCCTATACTATTCAACAGCCGGCGCGGAGCTCTGAGGACGGAAAAGAAGGCAGAGTTCAGTGCCGCCAAGCAGGTCTGTGCGGCAAACCTCGCGCTGGGAGTCGACACTCCGCGGGGGCAGACCCAAGCCGCCCAGCACACGGGATGATGGGCATCTCTCGTCAGGAGCTACATGTTTCACTCCGCCTCAATTAGAACTGGCTATGAAGTATATCCGGTGGTCTGGGCCCTAGTCAACGGGAGTAACACCAGGCTCGGAAGGGCCAACCCACACGTCGGCAGCTCGGCCGGCACCAAGTGGAACTGCCGCCATCTGGCGGAGAACTACAGCAGCACCACCTCCGCCAAGGACTCCACACAAGAGACTCTTGTATGACCAGGGTTTAAGCAACACTCATCAGAATGATATTTTTTTTGCAATTATCTTTTTCGTGTAATATAAAAAAAGGTTTGAAATTTTAATTTTTTTTTAATCTTGCTAATATATTGGACACTTTCGTAAACATTTCCTTTTAAAGAAACCGCTCTTTTTAAAAACATTTTTTATGCAAAAGTGCCATATAACTGTAAATGTCGCCACTAGAGAACACTGTTACTGTTTGCTGTATGTGCTGCATTAAGTGTTTTAGCTGCCATAGGATAATTTTTTCTTCTGAGGTGGACTCCGTAATTTAGATAGATGCATGGTGGATCCTTCCGCATTGGACATGCGACTACATACACTTTGACTTCACCCCATCTTCGAGTTGCAAGTCACACTGCGACAGTACTGTTGTGAGTATAGTTGGAATGTGTGTATTACTGTGACAAGGTTGACAGTCATGACATGGCATAAACAGTAGTGCTGATGTTAAGATGGGGTCCTTTTACAATGAGTGATAATGAAATTAAGAAGTACAGAGAAACACGACATGGCGCAGTCGGTAGGATTAGTAATTAAGAACGAGTCAAACAAAGATTAATGGTTACAACTGTTTGTGGGTACAAGCAACAAAATAGACGATGGAATCGTTGAAGCCACCGCCGCCATTGATTCTAAATGGGAATCTGTGTGAAAATTAAACAGAACTTAGAGATATTTATGCTAGCGACGGGTTTTGTATCAAAACAGTTTCGGGTAAAAGTGGCCATGCTGTTAAATGTGATAGGTGATGAGGCGGTGGAATTGTATAATACATTTGAATTAACTGCTGAAGACAGATTACGAAAAAGCATTGAAGGCATTTGCGGACTATTGTGATCCTGTAAAGTACATAGTGGTCCAAAGGTTTAAGTTTCATAGTAGAGTGCAGGAGGAGGGCGAGTCGCTCAAATCGTTTGACTGATTTGAAAAAGTTGATGAGCTGTGAGTTTAAGGACCAAGCTGACAATGTCGTGCGGGACAGAATAGTTTTAGGCATACAAGACAAAGGTCTTCAAGAGCATCTGTTGCGAGAACCAGACTTGACATTGACCAAATCCATTGAGCAGTGTCGAGTAGCCAAACTAGGAAGGCAACGAGTGGAAATGGTTCAAAATAGGGCTATGGTAACACCAGTTAAGAGACATAGTGGTTGGGGAAAGTTCGGGATATAATAAACAAACAGACGTTGCTCACAGGTACACAGTTAAAAAAGAAAAGGAAGACAGTGTGGCCAGCGGTACTTATCATTGCAAGTACTGTAGGAAGATACGCAAGAAGAAGGAATGCCCAGCACATGGGAAAGCTTGACATAAATGTAAGAAGATGAATCATATCTGAGTGGTGTGCATGTAAAATGTTGCGGAGGTTAGGGTACAGGATAACCTAGAAGAGTTCTTTGTTGACACAGTGGAATCTGTGCTGGTCAAACCAAAATCTGAACAAAATAGTATGTGGTTACCAGTTCATTCGGAATTATTGTCAAAAGTGAAAGCCTTAGTCAGTACAGCACCTGTATTGGGAATTTTTTAACCTGATAAAGTGATCTCCCTGCAATGTGATGCCTCAAAAGATGGGCTTGGCTGTTGCTTGATGTGTGATGGACAGCTTGTCAGTTTCACAACTCACAGTTTGTCACCAACAGAGCAGAACTATGCACAAGTAGAAAAAGAAATGTTAAGTATTGTTTTTGCAGTCAAAAAAATTCCATCATATTTATGGGAGAGCTGTCACCGTGCTTACAGACCATAAGCCGATGGTGCCAATTTTCAAGAAAAACCCGACTGAGCTTCTCAGCAAGGTTACAGTGAATGAGAATTCGTCTCTTGCAGTATTCATTGAAGGTGGAATATCTTCCGGGAAAATTGATGCACTTGGCAGATTTGCTATTCCGATCATTCTTACCTGAGTGTGACCCGTCAGATGGGGCAGGATAGCAGCACTTTGCCTACAAGGTCACCACAGCGACCAGAACCTCGTGCCGAGGCGATAGATGTGTCTCTATTGTTGGCAGCCTCCAACAGAGGAGATAAGAAAGGGTGGCACGGCTTCCAAGCCTATTTAAACAACCCTGCGGAGAGAGGCTGGACACCCCTGCACCTCTCCGACAGCCGGCAAGTTGAATATTTTGGTATATAAGGTGGTGCCAATTCCTGGCACAAGAGAGGTTCGTCGGTCCTTCAGCCTGAACAAGGCAGAGGGTACCAGTCTGAGTAAGACTAAGGAGCCAATAGTTGTCGGCTCCTTTAGCTTGAGTAAAGCCAAGGGCACCACCAGGGAAAGTGGTAATGACCCTGACCTCGTTCTGTACAAGACCTGAGCTTATCTACTCCAGGGTTGTGACCACTAGGCCACTCGCGCCTGTGTTATCGTAGTAAAAGTCTCCGGGGTAAGCGGTGCTACTGTCACAGCTCCTAGTTTGCAAAGATTGGAGATTGTCTGACGGAGTATCACTGCTTGACCCTTCGTGACAGAGTACATTCTCTGAAGACGCCTCTAGAAACTACATCAGCAACACCTAGAAGACACCACTACGCCAGCGTCCAGAGGTATTAAGAGGTCCTCATCTGTTTCCTTACCCAGTAAATCACTTCCTCCCACAGTAGCAGGTAGTGCCAACGTCCCTTTGGGACTACATATATTGCTGCCCCTCCCTCTCTTCTCTTTTAGTCACCCGAACTCTTGAGTTTTTGCATTAATTATTTATGCAGGTCGCCTTCACCTGCCATAAAACTATTACATGTAATATCCAACTAACAATTAATTTACAGGTGTGCAGCCCAATGTTTTCCTAATGTACAAAATAAATACGTTACAGTGTGATAAAAATATTTAGCGTACCTTATTTATCATTCATTCAATCTTGAATATTCTAATTAAGGTCCTAAATTTATGATTTTGTCTCTCACGGAAAGGTACCGACGGAGTTAATAATCTTAGATTATCCCCAGCCTAAGCAAGGCTGAGATACGAGATTCATTATAGGCCATCCAACCTGGAGGCGGGAAGAACACTCAAAACAGTGACTGATATTCTTGCCCCCATCTCAATCCCAGCCTGAACAAGGCCGGATTCAGAAGATATCGGCTGCTGTCTTGTGTTTTAAGAAGTTCACTTTACATATTTGAGCAAAGGATCACACTAGCGACAGAATCTCACTTTTCATTTGAGCACTCCCACTGAGAGGAACGAGCGGAGCAGAGATCCCTGAATGACTCCCAGCCTTAACAAGGCCGGATTATTCTTGGAACACTCAGTTGCCTGGCCTTCAGGCAGGATTCGGCCCCAGGAACACAGGCCTAACTAATATCCCCTACTTTAATCCCAGCCTGAGCAAGGTTGGACACGAGAAGTGCACCAGATATTGCCTAGTGATTCTGGGGTGTGTGCCAAGTTATATGTGCTATTTTTTAAAAAATTAGAAATGTGTTTTGTAACGAAGATACAATACAGTAACTTTCGAAGGCTGGCACGAGGAGCTTTACAAAGGGAACTAGATGCTTTAAGTGGTAGTGTTATTTCGACGACTGATAACAAAGCTCTCACAACTAATTCTAGTACTGAGCCATTATTCGAACTATGGATAAAACTGGATATCCCAAAACACCTAGGGTTTGAGGCAATTTTACAGGATGGAGATACAATTCTCGGAATAGATTGGCCCTTTCGTGAGATTGATTATTTTAGTTATTCAGTCTCTGGTCCTCCTGTACCTGAACCAAGTATCTCTTTTTGTCCTGCTCGTACAACACAATCCACTGCCAAGCGAGCACGGCAGCCAACAAATCATTACCGCCTGTTCACCCCCTCATGTTTCTAACCGCCGCAAAGTAGTAACCGTGACCACTGAATTTATTTCAACATGCAAACCAACGCGACCAGCTCCGTATAAAGGATGCCGAAAAAACAACTCCGAAAATTCAACTTGGAGTTAGGCTCTCTTCTATTATTACGTTCCTGTATTGTGAAAGCTGGCATCATGTTTTTTGACAACCTTCATGGTAAGCAGGATCAAACTCCCTGGAAGTGAAAACTATTTGATCAAACTTACCCTGGGGGTTGATTCCCCTCTTCCTGCCAAAGTCTCTGTCGGAAGGGTGTAATCCCAAACCTTCCAGCATGGGAAAATCCCTGACCCACCCAGGTAATCACATTACACACCCTTTCGACATCTCAGCTGAGACTCAAGTGGGATCCAGGCATCACGCGGCACACTGCTGTACTCACCACTGGACTCTTGCATGGTCCCGGTGGCTCATAGGGCGAAAATAAATATTATTAGTGGGATGTCTTTTCCGGCCTGGTAGATAAAACAATCTTGCAGGCGGCAGCGGTGGCAACTCAACTCTGTAGACAACTGCCAGGGATGTAGTTGCACTGATGAGTAGCAGTCGTTTTTTAATATTGTGAAAGATGCTGTGTGTGTGTCAAGATCAAACATCGGGCATGGAATCAGCGTTCCGAATTAATTTTGTTTAGGGCAGATTTTATCATTCTTTCATATCACCTTCATAATAGAAGGAAAAATAATTTCAAGCCAGGGAAAAACAAACCGCTCCCTTTTTTCCCCAAACACGTCAAGATATAGCTTCATTATTCATTGTCCCCAGTTTAGTCCCTTGTTAAATTTTCTCCATCTTAATACTGCCCATTTCTTCATTCTTTTTACATTGCCTTGTGCATTCTTGATGTGTCTAGGAACTGGTCTGTCCCTATATGCAAAGCAGCCTGCTTTTGGCAGTGTTACCTTGCCCATCTGATAACATCATTCAGATTACCATTTCTACAAATACTGTAAATTGTATCATTTTTGCCTCTGTAACAGAAGAATTACAGCATTATAAGTATGTAATGATGCACATAAAACTTGTGATGGTGGTTACCCAGCTGCCATTCTCTCTCACACATTAAAATTTTCATGTAGTCTTTCCCGAGATTTGTGCCACTTCCATGAAGAAATAGTAGTTTGTATAAGCTGTTCAGTGTTAATTGAGCATTTTTGAAAGTCCTACTCAAGATATGAATTTTTTTTCTTCTCATTCTGCATCCAATCATTTGTAAAATTACCACCCCAATGGACCTGATCACTTTATTCGTGCCTCATCCAAGTGAAGCTGTGGAGTTGTTAGGAATGTAAATATGTTACTATGACGTGTGATGGCCTGTGGCTACTGAAGGCACGCCACAATGCCTAGTGTTTTTGATTAGAGCTAGGCCAGGCACATCCAGGTTGGATCTGCGACTAGTACTTAGGGAATACTGGAGCATGTCCAGTATATAGAACGGGCCATGTAGCTTTTTTGCAGGGTACGAAATCAAGTGTGGCTAGGACTATTTTGCATTTGGGCGGGATCCTCTTGACTAGTATACCTGGGCGATGCTTGACCAGTTGAGCATGTGAGGTTTCTGACTGTTTTCCGCCGGGGTGAGCTACAGTGTCTGGTTTGTTGCTGCGCAAAGGCTCTTGGGTGCTGTTTGTCACAGGTGTAGACTGAGGATAAGGCGTTCCCCAAAACCATAAGTTATCAAGGCCGAGTGACCTGTCTTGTCTGTCCAAGTAGGCTGCGATTACAGGGTGTGTATCACCGGTAGATTGGATAGGTGGGTGGCTGGAAGAGGCATAACTCGTAGTCGGGTGTGGTCAGTCTCCAGCAAAGGACTGCCACTTGTTACTGGGGACTGAGGTGCTAGAGTCCGGTGGGGATTGGGCTAGGCTCTAGCTGGTATTTACAGATTCTCATCCTGTTTTACCCTCTTATGGTTACCACTGTGGAAGGAGTATGGTCTGTGACGGAGAACACTATTATCAAACCTTGTAGAAGAGGAGCAGGCAACGCCATGGTCCTACTATGGTGTCAAACCATGTACCATCTCCGTTCACCCAATGTGGAATTCCTATCCTCGTATCTGGCACCAGCAGCACAGTGGTTATGGAGAGTCTACTCATGCAGATTGACTGTCTTAATACGTGGGTAAGCCTCACTTGAGGATTAGTCTTCCCAAATCAGGGAACGCCTCTCCGGCACCAGAAGTGTGGTGGAGAGAGCAAGCACCAAGCCGACAAGCTGACCCCGTGAGAGAGAGAGAACCTTATGTCAACTCTCTACTGTTCTGGCACTGTGGTGCGTAAAAAGGGTGGCCGTCCAAGGTGTGTGTGTGTGCGCGTGTGTGTGTGTATATATATACACACACGCGCGCGCACACACACAAAGAGCTAACGTGTGTAGCAGATTGTTGTGTATTGTGTTCACGTAGAATTAGGCTAGGTAATATGTTAATCGTTAGGTTGGCAACAGCAGCCGGGTAGCTGTCATGGCGACATGTACGCGATGTGGAACATAACAGCTGGCCACGAAATTTAAAATATTGCATGTGGTCCGGATCCACAAAAAATGGCACTAATTGCCGCTATAGGCACGTTTGCCTTAGACAAGGAGTCGTGGACATCGTATCGCAAATGTCTACAATTCTATTGCATCGCGAACAACATCAAGAACGACGAAGCTAATCGGACGGTGTTTTATACAGTATGTGGTCCAGAGCTGTATGGTCTGGTGACTTAATTATTGTCACCGAAATCTACCGATGTAGTACCTCTGGCGGAAGTGTTCACAAGATTACTGAATCACATCCACCCGAAGCCCAGTGAAGTAGTTGAATCTTTTAAGTTCCTGAATCGCGATCAAAAATAAGGGGAAACAGTTGCTGTGTATATTGCAGAGTTGCGACGGCTAAGCACACACTGCAATTTTACAAATTTGGATTGCATGTTAAGAGACAGTCTGATTTGTGAGGGTTTGGGACAAAGCTGTACAACAGGCTCTCCTCGTTGGATAAATTGACTTTGTAAGAGGCCGTGGACATCGCGATGGCAACGGAAGCGACAGGAATGAACATGGCGGACTTGCGAGGCAGTACATTAGTGGAAGAAAATGTGAACAATGTGAACAATGCAGTCGGGAGGAACGTGAACGCGGGAGGATCGGTAGAGTCAAACAGTGTATCAGTTGACAGGCAAAGGAAGGGAATAAGTGAAGGGAATCAGCAATGTTGGTGGTGCAATGGTAACCATGCAATCGATAGATGCTGGCACGCAAATACAGTGTGCCGTTTTTGCAACAATAAAGGACACCTAGAGCTGGTATACATAACAAAAAATAAATAAACAGCAGGCAGGTTCGAGTGCGAGGGACTTGAAGCGAACTGGTGCCACACAGGAAGTGCAGTATTTTGAGATGGACGTTGCAGATACTGTAGGTTCAGAATATAATTTATTCAGTATGCAGGAGCAAGCACACAGGAAGTTATGGTGTATCGAAGTGCAGTTGAACGGACAACTGGTGAGCATGGAAGTTGACACTGGGGCGGGCCATTCAATTATCAGCTGGCACACATATAAGTTTCTGTGGCCCAATTAGCCACCTTTTAAAAAGGGGGACATGTATACATGGTCCAGTGAACATTTAGAAGTGTTGGGGTTAAAGTAAGGGGCAGTAAAACTTAAGGGTCGTAAGGCAGTTACGGTGGAGTTAGTTGTGGTGCAAGGACGTGGGCCAAGTTTGTTGGGACGTGACTGGTTCGAGCCACTTGGAATTAAATTGATCGGGGCAAACAAAGTCCGGGAAGACGTGATAGACTGACTTGTTAGCAAGTAACAGTGTTAAAAGCAGGTGAACTTAGAAAATATGTGTCCACAGGTCACCATTAAAGTCCGGCAAGACTGCATTCCTGTGTTTAAAAAGGGCCACCCAGTGCCCTTCGCATTGAGAGACAAGATAAGTCAGGAAATAGAGAGATTAGAACAGCGGGGAGTTTTTGAACCTGTAAATTTTTCAGAATGGGCAACACCTGTAATACCAGTCTGAAAAAAGGATGGCACAATTCGGCTGTGTGGGAATTATAAGGGAACAGCGAACAGTGTATGTGCCACATGTATCTATCCCCTGCCCACTGTTAACGAGGCGTAAGCAGTAATGGAGGGAGGACAACTCTTCACCCAGCTCGATTTGGAGGAAGCATATTTGCAGGTAGCAATAGATGAGGCAACAGCCGAACTGCTTACAGTTAATACTGTGAAAGGGCTTTTCAAGATCAAGAGGTTGCCATTCGGGGTTAGCAGTGGTCCAGCAATATTCCAAAGGTTGATGGATACCCTGCTTGCTGGCATTCCAGGGGCTGTAGCATTGCTTGATGATATATTGATTTCGGGAGGAGAAGATGAAGAACACTGGAGTCGGGTGCGTCGAGTTCTAGAAAGGCTGCAACGGGCAGGACTCCGATTGAAAATAGCCAAGTGTGTGTTTGGAGTTGATTCTGTGGTATTCCTGGGCCACGAAATCGACAAGATAGGTATTGATCCCTTGTCCAGTAACGTGGATGGTCTGCATGATGCACCGGAACCGAAAATCAAAAAGGAACTCCAGGCCTTTCTTGGACTATTAAATTTCTACGAAAGATTCCTTTACAACAAGGCAGGAGTGCTGGAGCCACTTAGCTGGTTATTTGATGAAAATGCCCCATGGCGTTGGACAGAAAAACACAGTAAGGCATTTCCAGTCAGGGTCTTAATGACGTATATTTTGCCTTGTTCTGCGATCACATATTGCTTCGCTTCAATTTAATACATTTGGTAATTAATATAAGTGTGGGAATTATCAGGCATGGCTGATGGCCAACTAGGTTGATTAGGGGAGTTATGGTGGCCTGTGTACCAAAATGCTTTTCGGCCGCTTATATTTTTGAGTTTCCTCGTCATAATCCCCGACGCTGGATATCTTCGCATTTGCGCTGTTTGCCTGTTCACAAGGCTGGGAGCGATACCGTTGCACTCGTGAATAATGTGTTGGGTTTGACTCGTCCTCGGGATACATAGACGTTACATGAATAGTGTGGAAAAGTTGGGTCCGGAACATCAGGAAATACCACGTGTCTGTAATTGTCTCTCCACGGGAAACGATCCTGTAGCCTTCTATTGTAGTGGTTCCTGGTATAATATTAACGTATTAGAATGAGTTGCAGTCGTTTGGTATAACTCATATAAGTGGCACGCGTCTAATTCCTTTGAAGGGTGGCCGTAGCCGGCAGCGCTGACTCGCTCATGAAGCGCTGGGCAGTATAGACATCGCTCTCTCTCGCTGTTTGTTGTATGGTGTGGAGTGTTCGTTCTCTCTCTGCATTGCACAACTGTGCCAGGCTGCGAGTAGACTCAGTGTCTTATTTTTATTGTGTAAAGTTGGTGTCGTTTGGGGTATCCAGTGACTGTGTCTACGGCCTTGGTTTTTAAAGTGTGCCGTCCTACAATATCAGCTAAAGCTTGGGTGTATACAATAAGCAGTTTACATAGTTGGACCTGTGGAAAGAGATGCAAGACATAGGGACAGCACACAGACAAAATTCGACCCTTGGGGAGAATAAAATAATGACTGCAATTAAAATAAAAAGTATTGCCAAAAGCTTCACTCATAAAGGCGTGTATTAGATAGCTATCCTGCTGTGATTGCCTGATGCAGATAATGAAAACTACCACGACCTATAGTATTCATATGTGTCGAACAGCAGAAAACTTTAAGTGTGGCTGAAAGTTAAGGGGTTTAGTCAAACTGAGAGCTTCCATGATCTCAACCGACTGGCTAAGCTTTGCAAAACGAGTGTGTGGCAAGTGAAGTTAACTATAGTCTATTCCCGATTGGAAGCGACTTGTGAAAATCAACCTTTGAAAAAAACACTCTAGGCATAACATGTTAACCTGTTTTTTTCAATAACCTGTATTCCACAAATATATAAAACTGTGATTAACTTTAGAGTACTGTATTACTGAATAAATTAAACTTTACCTTAATATCTTATATAACTTGTAATATTTATTTCTTTTTAAATATGAATTAACAACAGTGAAAGCAGCTATGTGTTGGCAATGGCCGGTAAGAAATTGTTCACAGTTAAAATATTATTTTAGCCTGGCTTTTAAGTATACTATTTGTAATTTAAATGGTGTCTATTGAAATATTTAAATATTTAGGTAGCACCGATGGCAACATATCTCATTTTTACAGTTTAAAATAACAGCGGAAAATATCGCGAATAGGCCGTAGTGTTACCGTGTTGTTTTATCGAGCGAGGAAGCAACTGTCTGCTGAGCGAGGCTTGTCGCTATCTATCTCTCTCTATCTATATCTATCTATCTATCTATCTATCTATCTATCTATCTATCTATCTATCTATATATCTATATCTATCTATATCTATCTATATCTCTCTCTCTCTCTCTCTCTCTCTCTCTCTCTCCCCCCCCCCCCTCTCCCTCTCAGGAAGTTTCACTTCGCTAGTATGGAAAAAAGTTATACATGTTTTCAATTGTAGCATATTTCATACTTATTACAGCCAAATTATCATTTTTGAATTTGTAATTTGCAACTGAAATGTGATTTTAATGTTTGAATATTTAATTTAATATATTTATATATGATGGCAGGCAGAAACAAAGTGAAGTTGGCAGATGTGGCGAACCATGGCATGGTGTGTTGCTTTTTGTCAAACTAAACGTAAATTATTCTCACTCCGAAAAATACTTCAAAAATTAATTCATCACGTTTGTAGACCTACCTAAGCAAGTTACGATGTTGTGATAAATCTGTGTTTCCGCAGCAGTAATAAATATACTATTGCGATGTGTTTCGTTAACCACTGTGTGTGAAATTGTGTGGCATGGCTGCGTGGTGATCGTTATGCTGGATCTGTGTGTGTGCATGCGGGCGTGATTTCAAATATTTGATGTGACCTATTTATGTTTTAAATGTGAACTGTTTCATGACGAAGTTATTTATTTACATCCATGTCTGTTTATTTATCACAAATTGTACCTTTGCCCTTGGTGTTTGTAATGTGATTTACCACCAATCCCAATAAAATAACCAAGCCCAGCCCCAGTATATTTCAATAAACCTAATACACAGTAAGTAGCAATACATATAAATATGAGCGGAATAAAAGTTACAGTAGGCTTATTTGTGTGCATGTTCACTGCTATATTTTAAGTTTGTATGGCAAAAAAGAGCGACACGAGTTGCGTGCTTGATTTTAATGTCGCTTTTTCATGGGACTGGTCATTCCTTTGTTATTCGAACTTAGGCCATCCTTTTAAAGAAATAACCCAACACATATCATTAACAAAAAGTTAAATACTATACTTCATTACCCTGCAGTTGTAAGTGTTAAACACAGTCGCGGCAAAATATTAACGTGCATTACGTGTAATGTGCTATGTCGTGGAAAACAAATATGTTAATGTAACATAACGGTAAGAACTATAGTCCATTCAGGCGTTTTTAAAATGTCATAAAGCTGACCAAAATAATGTTATAGGGCTCAAATATGACTATTCGTACGAAATGGTTTTTGAAATAGACCTAGGACAGTATTCTTTGAAAAGCTGTAAACAGTAAACAACACTTTTGACATGTATATAAGTAGAAGTCACATTTCAATGTTTATGTTTAGGTGTAGATAAAGTATGCGAACACATGTACACACACAATTGCATGTAAACATTAATTTTGACAGATGCTACATGGCAGTCACGTGGCAATGTTTGTTTACATTTGGTGGAAAGATACGAAACGGGCCTGCAAGTAGATATTTAGCAAGGCTCCGAGAAAGTTACTTCCAGTGGGGAATGGACTATAATCAACAATGCGTTCAACACCACTGTACATATATAAAAAAGAGAGAGAGGGGGAGAGCGAGAGAGAGAGATTGCATGGAAGAATACCCTTCAAAACAAGAAGTAACTGGCTATTATAATACAGTTTGAAAAATTTCTATCACAAATGTTCTTTGGTTTAGATTGTCTCTGTTTCATTTGTGATGTCTTGAGTGATTCTACACAATGCAAAGTGTGATCATTGGGTAAAAAGACAGCTCATTATTATTTACAACATTATCAGTAAGTCTTGCTGTTTCTTGAAGTGGTTCTACACAAAACAAGAGACGAGTTATTAAAATATCAAAAAAATATTTATAACATAAATTGAATTTGAGTTGCTTTAAGAAATAGAAAATAGATTTTACACAATGCTAAGAAAATGATTAACGATATTCTCGAGGTGATTCTCTACAAAGCAAACCGAATTATTAGAGTCTTTAAAACGTACTTTCTACAATGGTTAAGAATTTTTAACGAGTTCTGTCCATTTTCTTTCAACAAGAATCTCGCTGGCTTCAAATGTTTTTACACACATGTTATGTGGCACTGGTACTAGAGGGTATCCAAAGTGTCTATGTAAAACTTTATGAATGGTTTGGTTGGCCATTGCTAGCACTGACTACTCATGTAATTTCACTGAGATTAGTTAGAGGGAATCACACAGCTGATACAGCTGTAAGAAAATTAGCAAGTTAGCGTCCAGAATTGATTATAAATATGTAACTGCACTGATCCACGAAAGACTTACGGCGACAGTACTTGTTTACTGGTTTAGCAAAAGAAAGATAGCATACTGATTGCTATCAAAGTTTAAGTCTGTTCATTTGTAGCTCTTCCACTCACTGTTTTCGGCGACCTCTTCTTATTTGGTAGTCGTCTCCGCTTACATAACGCCGCATGATGTGGATACGGCCTGGTGAAACGGACGGTGGGCCTCCAGGGCGCCTCTCGATACCAGCCTGGCACTGAGCTGGCCTGGCAGGTGTGGAGTGGCTGCACTCGACGTGGTGGGTCGGCTTTCCTGGAAGGACCATTCTCGGCAATGTTCACGGGCTGACCTCTAGGTTCGGGGGGGGGGGGGGGGTGTGATATGTGGCCGCACCGTCATGGTGAGCTGTTGCAGGTGCGGCCGACAGAGGTAATGGTTCCTCAGGTGGTGCTACCACCTCCTCAGCTGCAGGTGCCGGGGCCAGAAGTGCAGAGGTGGCCTCTAGCTCGACAGCAGGTTCGCTGTGGATCTCCTTCCCTCGTCCTTGAAGCTGCACTGGCTGATTGGCCCTTGTGTTTAGCGAAACCGGGCTCTTGTCGACCGTCTGGGGCAGACTTGCAGACTGACCATCTTGTGCTGACCCTCCAGCTGGTGGTACCGGAGACAGAGATTGATACAGGACCTCCATTGCATCTGCACTTGTGGATTACTCCTTCCCCCATATGGAAAGCTGCGCTGATGGATCGGTCTCAACATCGGGTGACACAAAGACCACTTTGGTCGTGTGGGGCAGTGTATGGGCCTCTTCACCAGCCCCTCCGACTGAGGGCGCCTGAATCAGAGTCCCGGAAGCAATCTAAGTCTCTACAGTGTCAGGTAGTGGGTCTTCTTCACATCGATGAAATGGGGCTTGGGAGTCGGCCTCGGCATCGGGCGATGCTGGAACCTGGATGCTGGTGGCCTCTGCACTGGGTGGTGCAGCTGGCTGGGTGACCGTGTGGTCTAGGTAGATCGCAGCCGATGGTACCAGCTGAAGTAGGGCCTTGAGAATGGCCTCGTCTTGGCTGGCAATTCTGGTAGATGCCTTGCTCGTGGGAGGCGGCGTCTCGGTGGCGGCTGTGACATCGTTCGGTGCTGCAGTCTCTTCGCTGGGTTGACTCGCTAAAGCCGATGGTGCTGGCATTGCTGGTTGAGGTGACAGCTTCTGGAACTCTGTAGGACCGACGGTACTGGGTGCTTCTCTCTTTTCGGCGAATGGGGCTTGGAGGAGGCCATCTGAGGTGTGGTTATTGGTCCAATGGCCTTTGCTTAGAGATTTCACTGGTACATTGAGTCAATTTCCCAGGTCGGTTGGCGAACTTGCATTTAAACTTCGTGAGAGTTGAGATCAGTGTGGGCAGAGATTCAGCTGCCTTGGGTTTCGGGTGCTCCACTCGTGTGGACAAAGAGTAGGTGGCTACCTGGCTGATTTGATTTTCAAATACTTGCTCGCTTGGTGATGGGGGGGGGGGGGGGGGGCAGTTGTCATACTTGGAGTGGCGATTGTTGCAGGTCGTCCACGTCGTCTGTCGTTTCGGAGGTGATGGATGCGGTGATGTGGACTTCTGGATCGAGGGCATCCATAGGGAAGGGCCTTATTTGTCCCTTTGTGGCTTTTTTTGGTGCAGCTACAGTGATCCTCTGCCCAGTACACATTCTCCTGGCGTCCTATGATTTTGTATGGGACCTCCCACTTCTCGGCCAGGCCTGCACTGAACTGTTGGTCGGTCTTACTCAAGGCTGACTGTGCAGCAGGGCGATTTCTCCCATGCCAAAGGCTCGGATGCCAGTGTGTAGTTGCGGGTATTTTCTATTTATATATGCCCCTTGTGTGTCCCTTGCATTATCCGTAGGGGCCAGGGTGGCTAGTCATATGTCTTCAGGACGAGGCATTTCGGTTGGTGCATTATCCCATTGCCAATCCCCAGGGCGTATAAATGTGTGGCCCAGGAGGAGTTGGCTGGGGCTAAAATAAATTGCCTCGTTCGTGTGTTTGCATAAGACGAACAATATTTTTGGGATATGTCTATCCCATTGCTTGTGTTCGTCCTCCACACTGAGGAGTCTTTCCTATAGCTTCTGGCTCCTCTGCTCAGTGGGGTTGGCTTGTGGGTGGTATGGGGGAGTTATTCAGGTCTCAATTCCTTACTCGTTGCAGGTTGTCAGCCCCTTCCTTCTTGAACATTGGGCCCCATTGTCTGTGAGGATACATTGTGGATAACCACAGCATGGGAAAATTTATGTGTTGAATTTTCCGGTGATGTAGTGTGTTTCTTGGCTTGGCAAGGGAAATGCTTCCACCCATCTCGAGAATAGGTCCATCACGACTAATAGATAGCGGTTTCTCCTCATGGACATATTGACAGACATCCTTGCTCATGCCATCCCATATGTAATGCACATTATTTAATGTTGGCTAGTGTTTCCCGGATACCCAGATGTTCAGTGTTAGGGTGGTCACAATGATGCCTGCAGATGTCGGCGCGAAGATCCTTGGGTATACAAATTCTCCACTTGGCTCTTCCCAAAGTGGCTCTTTGAGAGCTTCATTGTCATGCCATGGAGTTCCAGGTGCTCGAGTATCCTTTGTATATGGTTGAGGTGCTCCTCCCAGGATTTCGAGTATACGATCACGTCATCGAGGTCCACAAAACAGAATTCCCCGATGTACCCAGTCAGTACCTTTTCTGACATGAGTCGATGAAATGTGGCAGGAGTGTTTTTGAGCCTGAAAGGCACAACTCGGAACTGAAGGGTTCTCCTTTGGAAAATGCAGTGTATTTGTGGCTGTTCGGATGTACTACAAATTGCCAGTACCCCGACTGCATGTCTAGGGTACTGAAAATCTTCACTTCCCCTATGTCGTACAAAGTGTGTGCTAGGTTGATAGCAGGTGGAGCAATGATGAAACTGATGCCATTTAATGCCTTGTAGTTAATGCAGAATCGCAGTTGTCCATCCCTTTTAGGAACTAGCACCACACACGAGTTGAGTTGTAAGGGGAATTGGAAGGCTCGATTATCCCTTGTTATTTCATCTCTTACAGCTGCTTCATGATGAAACAATGACGTCTGGCGGACATTCTGTATGATTCTTGTTTGTAGTTGAGTCCCTCCAAATCCGAAAGCACTGGCAAGTTCGTTGAGAACTTTCTTTAATTGTTGAAACTTTTCTTCATTGAGTTCGTGGTTGATCTCTTCTCTAAGAGTCGGTGGAACCATGGCGTTGGGGCAGAGTTCCCAGTTGATGGTGATGCAGTTTTTGTCGCCCACATATACCTTACATTGCCCATGATTCATAACACATTGTTGCTGGCAGAGCCAAGGATGCCCCAGTATTACGGCCTCGTGGTTTTCCGGCGAGACGACGAAATCTGCAGGTCTGATGTTCTTTTGAAGTTCAACAATTAGCATATACCATCTGTTGACTTTGAGCTTGCATTCTGGTTTGGCCATCCTGGTGATTTTCGACTGTGGGCGCAGTGATGCCCTTTGTTCTACGGTCAAAATTACACTGCATACAGAATTGCCGATTACAGCTGAGTCGAGCAGAGCAAGAACTCTCTTCCCATTGATGTTGACTTTGATGTGTGGTGCACCTGGTGCTTCAGCTTCCTCGTCTAGGAACTGGATATTGGGCCCTTCTGGTCCAGTCGGGTCGGCTCGTATCTCCTGCCAGCTGTGTCGTTTCCTGCCTGCGGGGTGGTATTATCAGCTGTGAGCTGGGTGGGATTTGGCGCATAGGTTGCGTCCCCAACTTCCGCTCGGCCCCGTTTCTTTTGTCGCTGAGGGCAATCGTTATTAAAGTGATACTCTGGGCAGTGCCAGTATTGTGACAGACTTGATGCTTGGGATGTGGGTGGCTGTGTTTTTGTTCTTCATTCAGATGGCTTGTCTGACTCAAATGGCTTGTGTATCTGGGGTGGTCAAGGATTGCTTGCACTTAGAAATTGCGCTCCGTATCCCATGCTTGTTTCTCTAATTCATCCCCGTGAGTTGTTTCATAAATTAGTAAGAGTTTTTTCAGCTTAGGTAACAGCATGCGAGTTACTTGCCTTATGGAACTTTCCTCGTCTCATGCTGGAAATATTCCCGGGTACATCTGTACTTTTTGGTGGACGAATATTTCCACCTCTTCATCGGGCATATGTGTTCGGCTGTAAAATTCCATTGTGAAACGCGTCAGTACCTTCTCACTGGTAAATTGTGTGGCGAGATGGTTACTGAGTTGGCTCCACTCGGAAATGAATTCACCGTATTTCTGCTACTATTCGAGGACTTTGCCCTTGAGTTTCGCTTGTGCCCTTGTGACCCATTGCTTTTCAGGAATTTCATTGGCACGATACTCCTTCTCGCATTCAGCTATAAACACTAGTGGGTCCTTGTGGACGCCCTGGGAAATCAGGTAGTCGAGGTTCTCCCATGCACCATGCAGCGCTTGTATGAGAGGCTGGTCCATGATTGTATGGTCTATATTCGGCAGCCTGCCGACATCTAGCATTGGTAAACCAACCCTGGTCAGGTGATTCTTTCGTCTGGCTATCCCATGCATCTGTGGTGGTATGGTAGTATGGAGTGTACTATGTGGGTACCATATCCTAGGCATGTGATCCAGTTACAAAATTCTGTTTGTCGTGTTCGACATTGATCGCATCTGTATTCCAGGCCGTCGGTAAACCTAGCTTCGTCCACCCAGCCTAGGCAAACATAGTGAAATCATTGTTGATAATGGGCACATGTTATGCGGTGTGTCCCCATGCCAGGGAAATTGGGCTTGGTACATCAGTCTGGTTCGGTTTTGGCTGTTACATTGCCAGCTGGCTCGTGCTCAGTCATGTCAGTGTCTGACATTGTTGCAAGATTGTTCAGCGCCACAAGGTGTTTTCAGAATCTTTGAAGTCTGTTTGATATGCGGTTCGGCTCCTATCTAGGTCTGCTAGTTCAGGGTCATGCTGACCTGATTCTGCTTAGTTAATCAACTTAAGGCGCAAGGCCCCATGTTGGGCGCCAAAAAAAAACTACCTAGGTCTTGACGCAGGATGGCCTGTGGCTACTGAAGGTACGTCACGATGCCTACTGTTTGTGATTGGAGCTATGCCAGGCACAGCCGGGGTAGATTTGTGACTGTAGTTCTTACAGGGTACTGGAACGTCCATTATATAGAATAGGTCATGTGGCTTTTCTACAGGGTACAACATTAGGTGTGGTCAGGACTATTTTGCGTTCGGGCGAGATCCCCTTGACTAATATACCTGGGAAATGCTTGACCAGTTGAGCTTGCGAGGTTTCTGACCGCGCTATGCTTGAGTGAGCTTCGGTGTCTGGTGTGTTGCTGTGCAAGGGCTCGTAGGTGCTGTTTGCTGCAGGTGTACATTGAGGGTACAGCGTCCGCCAAAACTACAAGATATCAAGGCCGAGTTACCTGTCTTGTCCGTCCAAGTAGGCTGCGATTACAGGGTGTGTATCACCGGTAGATTGGGTGGGTAACTCGAAGAGGCATAACTCGTAGTCGGGTTTGGTCAGTCTCCGGCGAAGGGCTGCAGCTTGTTCCCGGGGACTGAGGTGGTCGAGTCCGGTAGGGATTGGGCTAGGCTCTGGCTGGTATTTAGAGATTGTCTCAGCCCGTTTTACCATCTTTCGTTTACCACTGTGGAAGGAGTATGGCACGAGGCCTGCGATAGCGAACACTATTATCAAACCTCATAGAAGTGGAGCAGACAACACTATGGTTCTACTCAGATGTCAAACCACATACAACCTCCGTTCACCCAATGTGGAATCCCTATCCCTGTATCCGCCACCAGAAGTGTGGTGGATACGGAGAGTCGAGTCACACCGATGGACTGTCTTAATACGTGGATAAACCTCACTGGATAACAAGTCTTGCCAACTCAGGGAATGCCCCCTTCGGCACCAGAAGCGCAGTGGAGAGAGCAAGCACCAAGTCGACAAGCTGACCTCAAGAGGGAGAGAGTAACTAATGTTGAGGCTCTACCATTCTGGTACTGTGGTGCGCAGAAAGGGTGGCCGTCCAAGGTACGTGTGTGTACTCTACTAATGTGTGTAGCGGATATAGGAAAGTGTCCCGGTCACCTGCTGTCCCTCTGATCGCACTGATGTTTATAGGGAAACGTGCCATTTCTATTTAATGGATGACTTCAAGTGGATAAAACGTTTTTATTCCTATGACGGAAATAAGCAGTTATGGTGATATACTACCTCCTACCAGCTGGAGCTTAGGGAAGCTTAAATCCTACATGAGAAAATTAGGTAGACGAGCGTTGTGAAACTAACTTGAACTGGACTAATCTACTATGTTGCCCTGAAGGGGCCGGCAGTGTCTAGTGCTTGACGACGTTAACATTAACTAGTAAGGATGGTTAGGACAGTCGAAGTCTTCGGCACCAAGAGTGTGGTGAAGAGGTGGGTAGAGGAAAAGACTTCGGCACCAAGAACGCGGTGAAGACCAGGAGAGGAGTCTATTGGTTCTGTTGGGACCTTCGACACTAAAGAGCGATGTGAAGGCCCGTGATAGTCTTGCATTGCAGAACATGTGGCCCACTCTATATATACTCTGGCCGATGCACCCTGGCTGGAGTTGTGGAGGGGGGAAGCGTAACATACATCCTCTAGATGTGATGTCACCGGCCGGCGCTGGATCCAGGTTCATGTCTTGGCGATCGTACTAGTAGGGCCATCTGGCCCTAGTAGAATCTTTCAGAACAGACAAAAATTGGTAAGCCACCTTTATGGAAACTGATAGTTGCAAAAATCTTGAAAATGCGCATAAGTGTCACTGAAGCTACGAAACACAGAAATAAAGCTCATTGCGATGTCTTTCTGGCGAAAGTAGCAATTGAAAGTAACTGCACTGCTTACTGTGGAGGTGGCTTAAAGAGATTGTGTAAATATTGTTAAAATGGTTAGGTTAGCTTATTTTGTGTCTTGAAATGAGAGTGAATGTAATTGTTTGTTGTGAATGGACCGAATCATATATTTGGGGAGCATTATAACGGTGAGCAGTACTTTTACCAGGGAACTAAGGGTAGTAAAAAATATATATAATGATACCAGATTTAAAAGAATCTAGGTTGTATAATGAAATAATGAAGGCAGCCGTGTATCTTTATAAGGAATTCGAGGAGTTTGATGTACGATTTAGACAGCAACCTAGTGAAACAGTTCAACTCAATAATTATTCAATTTGTTGGTGGATAGTTCATAAACTACTCTTTCAAAATGTCATATCAAGGAAGATATGATGTTGCTGTTGTCCACACAATACGAATAAGCCTAACTCAGTGTTACATAGAACCATATGCAATAATATCAGCCCCAACAGGTTAATTAAACGTCTGGAGATAAGGAGAACCTTGATGAGAATAAAAGCTGCTTAAAAATGGAGCTGTAGCAAAGCACTTTCAATCAGCAAGGTAAAAAGTGGTATATCTCAGAATAACGATGAAGATTATGGTCCGAACTGCCAAAAGCCAGACTTGTCTTCTGAGCAATATTTGGAGGCGTAAAATGTATTATTGCAATCATATCCTAATATTAAAGAAGAACTTAATCACGTAGAGAGAGCTACAGTTTTTCAAGCTGGAAGTGAACAATGGTTAAGAAGTAGAAAATGCTCACCGCTCCAAATTTGGGAAAAGTGTGTCGCCGCCATCTTACAAGCTGCAAAAATATCATCAAGACATTGATTTATTCTAAGGATTATCTCAATGCTCCATCGCTGTCTCACGGGAGGAAGTACGAGTCCACTGCAGTTGCACAATTCGAAGCTCAGGAGAAATTGAAAGTTAAAAAGTGCGGTTTGTTTACCGACCAAAATCTTCCATATTTTAGGAGCTATTCGTGATGGACTGCTGGGCGAAGAAGGAATTGTCCAAATTAAATGTCGACTGCCTGCAGCAGGAATGGATCCAGACTTGGCAGTGCCAGAAGGAAAGATTAAGTTTCTCACCTGCAGTGATGCTAAGACTAACACAATTGAAGTGAACAAAAAACATGAATATTTATACCAGATCCAGAGAGCAACTGCACATTACAAAAATAAAGTTCTCTCTTCTTTGTGTATGGACAAGTGTAAGCCAGAAAATAAAAAATTATAAAAATTGAAAAATATTATATATTTTAGGATGAATGTATGCAACCGTATTTAACAAAAACCTTCTTTGACTGTATGCTCGCAGAACTTGGATCCACGTCACACAAGAAATATGGAAATTCGGGATCCAGATTAACTAACATAATCTCAGAAAAAAGCAGTCTCTAAAGTATGGGAAAAAGAAGATTTATATCCCACATATGATCTATTATGATATTTTTTACTGCGACTTAAGTTATGAGTAAGATCCTCCATTCTACCCTTTATTATGTTACCATAATTTTTTTCCGAAGGAAAGAAAATTTCAAGAGTTTATTTACTAAAAATGTGTTTTGCAATGTCGTCTTGTCATGACGAGTGAGATGTCATACTACCCTAAGTGTGATGCAGGTCTAATTTCATTCCTAAAATACTGCTTCATATATATTAATTAGTTTGAAAGTGTACCTT
This sequence comes from Dryococelus australis, assembly GCA_029891345.1. Classification (NCBI taxonomy): domain Eukaryota; kingdom Metazoa; phylum Arthropoda; class Insecta; order Phasmatodea; family Phasmatidae; genus Dryococelus; species Dryococelus australis. Next base: position 76,554,164 of record CM056996.1, read on the forward strand.
GTGACACTACATGGTGTACTTTGCCTCACGATAAAATCTATGTGTTGTTTACCACAGAAGTTGTGAAATTTAGTTACAACTTACCATTGTTTTATAAATTAACAATATGTGGGCTGAGCCGTTAACACCGAGACTAGAAGGCCTTACAAGCTATAGTCCAGCCAGTGACGTCTCGACTAGGCGGCAATCGTTTCTGTTATGTCCAATAAGGCTATCAGTTTAGCTTTTTACAGTGGCATGCGATGGGTTTTACTTTATTTATGTACCTACTAGCAGCCCGGCATCGCTTCGCTCAGGTTTTATGGAAATATTAAAATACATAACTATATATTTGTGACTACCCATGACTACCCGTGCAGGTGATTACCAGTGACTACTTGCAACTACTTGTGACTACTGGTGACTACTGGTGACTACTGGTGACTTCTTGTGACTACCGGTGACTACTGGCGACTTCTTGTGACTACTTGCAACTACTTGTGACTACCTGCGACGACTATTTGCGACTAACTGCGACTACTTGCGAATACCCATGATTGCTTACGACTACCCATGACTACTTACGACTACCCATGACTACTTGCGACTACTTATGACTACCCGTGACTACTTGCGACTACTCGTGACTACTTGCGACTACTCGTGAGTACTTGCGACTACCAGTGATAATTTGCGACTACCTGTGACTACTTGCGACTACCTGTGACTACTTGCGACTACCTGTGACTACTGCGACTACCGGCGACTATTTACGACTACCTGCGAATACCTGCGCATACTTGCGACTACCTGCGACAACTTGCGACTTCTTGCGAATTTATAATATTAAGATCCACTGAGCCAATGCGACCCCATCGGGATCGCTCTAGCCATTGAGCCACTGCGGCCCCACTTGGGATCGCTCTAGCCACTGGCCCACTGTGGCCCCACTTGTGAGTGCTCTACCCACTGAGCCTCTGTGGCCCCACTTGATATATTTCTATCCACTGATCCATTATGGCTCTACTTGGGATCGCTCTAGCCACTGGGCTATGCGTCCCCACTTGATATATTTCTATCCACTGAGCCACCGTGGTCCCAATTGGGATCGCTCTAGCCACTGGACTATTGCGTCCCCACTTGATATATATATATATATATATCCACTGAGCCATTGCAGCCCCAATTGAGAGTGCTCTAGCCATTGAGCCACTAAGTTCCCGCTTGGGATCGCTCTAGCCGCTGGGCCACTGCGTCCCCACTTGATATATTTCTATACACTGTACCTCTTTGGCCCCACTTGATATATGGCGATGTACTTCTGGAAGAATGTAGCTTTCTACTAGTGAAAGAATTATAAGAATCGGCTCTGTAGTTTTGGTAGATAATGCTTAGAAAGCAGCCAAGTAGCTCATTTTTCTCCGAATTGAATAGAGTGCGCGGAAGGGTCCTGAAACACTTGGGCCACCATAAGATTAACCAATGAAGGGGTCTCGGACAGAGGGATACAAACCGGTGTTGCCCATATTTGGTGTGGAGGATACTAACTGGCACTATCCCTTGTGCTGGAGTGGAGGGATACTAGCTGGTGCTATCTCTAGTCCCTGTGCTGTGATTGTTCGTTGATTGTGGCAGAAAATCATTTATGCATTTAAGCCATTTTATAAACGTACTCATAATTTTCGAACCATTGAAGCTATAGTGGTAAAAATCATAACATAGGCATCGTGTCCGATATCCATCACGGTTATACGGTCATTTAGGCCTTAAGCCCTTTCTGACAAGGTCAATTATGCGTTTAAGCCCTTTTATAAACATACTCATAATTTCCGAACCATTGAAGCTATACTGATCAAATTCATAACATAGGCATCGTATCCTATATGCATCACAGTGGTAAGGTCATTTAGGTCTTAAGCCCTTTCTGACCAGATCGATTATTTCTTAAGTTCTCTCATAAGCATAGTAACTCATAATTTCCCATCAAACAAAGCTATAGTCATCAAACTCGAGCTCTGACTGGTAAGCAGATTGCTACTGAACTCGATTCCAATTTAGGATACCTACATTTTGTTCAGTTTTTATTATTTTGTAATTTAAACAGTGAAAAATGAGCGAAACCCATCAAGGTAAATAGATTGATATAATTAGCAATGGATAACTACACAAAATAGTATTTACATATTGGTTCGAGACTCATATCTTACGTTCTGATACAAGGTGCATAACAAGTAATCCTACCTCGTGAACATTGCTCAGGGAACAGCTTCGCTTGTGAGGTAGTTCACACTTACACAAAGGTTACACACGCGTACACTCGCACACACACATACACGTACACATACACACACCTGCACACAAACCTACACACTCATACACCAATGCACACACACACATGCATACACAAAAACTAATATCTCTCCATGTTCCCAACCTTCATCGTTGCTAACAATCTGCTTTACCTATTTACATCTGCCATTTATACCTTTTCATCAAGCCTGTATACAACTGACACTACACACTCGCAAATGCCCTCTCACCACTACAGCCAAACTTCAAATGACAGACAAACTCTTAATATGATAATTTTTATTATCATTAATCCATTACGCAATCACTAGCCCTCCACACAACTCACACAAGTACATTCAACATAACACCCAGTTGTCAACTGAGCAAGACTAGTACAAATTTAGTAATAATTATTATTATTTCATTACACAATCAACAACAACTAAGCACTTACACAACTCACACATAGAGAAACATATCCACCCAACACGACAGCCAGCCTTCAAGGGGAATCCATCAAAGCGAATGAAATATATATTATTATTATTATTTAATAACATAATCACCAAGTTATTACACAACTTACACACATGTCCTCTCAACACGAATTGCAATGAATATGCCATAATAGCTCACTAGTACGTACATGAAGAACTACGCAATCTCCCACTACACACATACAACTATACATAAGTACCGAATTCAATTACCAGACAAATCACTTGATATTTTTAAAAAAATCTGCGAAATGCATTTACTTACGCAAACACGCATGTAAACTTTTCGGAGAGAAAGTGAACTGTTACGCAAACACACACACACAAACTCATACACAATCACACAACTCAGCTACACATACCAGTCAACTCCATACATCTCAAATGAACCAAAACAAAACACGATCATGTTATGAGACCATTTCAGCTTATCAGACAACCAGACTTAGTTTCCAAAACATTCCAACCAGCTAAGCTAGCATTACCTTTATTTCGCATACCGTCTCCATCACATTGTGGAAGTCATTTCATTCGCCTTATACTCAACAACAGATATTATTAAAATATTTACAATAAAACACAGATATTTGTTCCATATAATGTTAGGATATTCGAATAATTTGCGCATATAGAAATAAGCTCAGAAATCAAGTTCACAACATCAGAGAGACATACTTCATTTTCAAAAAGATACGACCTCCTACAGCCTATCTAGTGCCAAAGTGAATGCTACTGGAAGGGGGATAACATTTGAGAATTTACTGAAGCCATACAATTATCTCTATATTCAAAACTTTCACAAATAAGTATGAGGAAAAAACATCTCACATTAAATAATTAATTAACACATGTTTTCCTTTCTTATCTTTATTTACTGAAAAAAAACTTTCATCAAGAAGTCATGTATGTCTCTTCTAATTACCATTTAAATTGCCAGAGAACTCCATCTCAATAGATATACCAGTCTTAGCTTACAATTATTATATATATCATAACATTCTCCACAACCATCAGAAAAAAATGTAAAAAAATTTGATGATAACATCAGTAGGGGAGCATGCCACTTCTGGCTCACTTTTTTGGACCTTGATCTTTGACCAAGAGAAAAAATCTCAGAATGCAAGAACGTGAAGTTGACACATCCAGCAGGATGGAATTAAAGAAAATGAAATAGAATCCATGATGGCCACCGATGTAAAGGAAAGACAGTGTGAAGTTTCGAAGTCGTCATATGACCTTGACCTTTAACCATTTTTGCACTTATGAAAGGGGTAGTGTGCGAGATGGATCGGGAAGCAAGGCTCCAGACTCTCTTCTCCTCCGGCTATTTATTCAGGATTCCTGTCTCGACACCACCAAACCCCCCACTGCTGTACTGTTATTGATCAACCCCCTCCCCCATCCTCCATACACCCCTTCCCAGCGAGACATGCCGTGTTCAGTTATAGACTTGCTAGGTATGCAGCGAGGTCATCATCATCTGCTGCCATCCTAGTTGTACAGTTGGCCACTATAAGCGCTGGTTTCGCTTGGTGTCGTTATCGGTTGCTAGATAGCATGCACGTTCGATCAAGCACTCGCATCACCTGCTAAATGGAGTGTCATTCGCTCGCCCCACCAGAGGCAACACAGTGTCAATACACTGTATTGCTTAATGTCGTCATCTGCTGGTATTTGCGCTGATGTCGATTACATACTCTATGCAATGCTTTAATACACTATAAAAACTGTACATACTGATGGATTTGAACAGCGGAACCCTAGGTCGTCAAACCCACGCCTTTAACCCCTCGAACACGAGAGATTGGATTCCAATAGAACTTTTAATAATCTATAAACAAAGACACACATATATGAACTCGCATTCAAAATGGATTTGTATTATATGAATAAATCGTAATTTTATATAAAAAAAATGTATGTGTTTATTTAATATTTTATTTATCACTTTAAAATCAAGCATAAATTTTACGAACTTGTATTTTCAAGAAGAATTTGTTTATGAGAGCACAAACATCGATTTGGTAAAGCGTAATTTTTTAAAGAAAGATTATGTGTTTGAATTAAATATATATTTATTAAACTTTTACAAACAAATATATCGAGTGAAGTATCGAAAGATTCATATCTTTTTAGACAGATAAGAACGTGTCTTCAGAAAATATGATCATGTGACTATAACTATCGCCATATTGAATTTAGTAAAAATAGAAGCAATCATTTTTTATTTTTTAAATTAATTATGTAACCACTCCGAGCATCAAATACAGCACATCGCCTACCTTACAACAGGTCATTTAGGCCCTAAACCCTTTCTGGCAAGATCACGTGTATAAGACCTTTCGTATATAAGTGTGTAAGTTTCGTGTATAAGTTTCGAACTGTTGAAGATATAGTGATCAAATTCATAACATCGTCACCATACCTGATATCCATCACGGTGGTGAGGTCATTTATGCCTTAAGCCCTTTCTGAGGTCAATTATGCATTATATCCTTTTGTGAGCATAGTTAGCCATAAACTCACCAAGTGCATACACATAAAGTACATATTTATCCACGTAGTATTATTTTATTTTCGATTTTAACGAATTTTTCTTTGTGAGTTGGATAGCTAATAGGTTTACTTAAAGTAACGTTGATTTCAGATTTGGGTTCGATTCTCGCCCAGGGCACGTAATATTATTTAATTTCTGATTTTAATCAGATTTTATTTATAAGTTTGATAGCTACTAGGCTTACTAAAAGTAATGTTAATTTTGGATTTGAGTTCGATTCTTGTGTAGGGCACATAATATTATTTCATTTCAGATTTTAACCAAATTTATCTGTGACTTGGGTACGTACTAGGCTTATTTAAGATAGTGTTAGTTTCAGATTTGGGTTCGAGTCTTGCTCAGGCCACATAATATTATTATTTTATTTTCGAATTTAACCAAATTTTATTTTTGAGTTGGCTGGGTACTAGGCTTACTAATTTTAATGTTAATTTCAGATTATCGAGTTCGAGTCTCGGTCAGAACACCTAATATTATTTTAGATCAGACTTTAACAAAAAATTAGTTTTGAATTATATTCCTGCTTAGAACAATTAACGAAATATTATTTTCCGATTTGGGTTCAATTCTTGGGTAAAACACTTATTATTATTTTAATTTTGAAGTTAACAAAAATTAATTTTTGCTTTATATTCCTGCTTATAGTAATTAATATAATGTTATTTTTGAACTACCGAGATCGATTCCCATGCGACTCATATAATATTTTTAAAAAAATTCAGGGAAATGCATTTTTGCGCATTCACTTAAGCTCGCTGTCTATCGTATTACTTGATTGTTGTCTACTGCTCAACTAATGTGTTACATGTTCGATGTCAACTGTTGAAGATCGAGAATGGTGAAGGGCAATGCAGTTATATAATACACATGAATAATTGACAACTAAACATTCACCAAAGTAATATGTCCTCTCAGCAAAACAGCCAGACTTCAACTGTCATATTCATTTTCATTTGTTTCAGAATTTGTAATCAGAATTATTATTATTATTATTATTATTAGGGGTGGAAGGTATCACAATTACACTATGCTAGCATTCACTATACACATTTATCAAGTATGCACATTATATGTAGAGACATATGTACGCTCCCGATGAACGACAGCTCAAGACTATAGCCTTAACGTAAACATGTCGTCTATAGGATATTTTCAAACGAGAACACTTCATGCTTTATTCCTGTCAGGGCAACGAACCATAACAGGAAAAACAATCGTGTATGCGGCTTCAACATGTACCAGCACCCACAGACAGAATATTTCAATGAATTACTCTGATAAACCATTTCATCATGTAATAGTAACACACACACACACGCGCGCGCGCGCGCATACACACAGACATACACTTTTACGTATACCCGTACACCCTGCACGCTTACCGAAGAACTCAGCTGGCGTGCACCATGGCTCGGAGAGCCGATAGGACGGGAGCTCTAACGAACAGTGAGGAGATTAACACAGAGATCGAGTCCCGGACATAGTATTTGAAATTTTGTTTATTTTTCCTATCCTTCGAACTCTTTATCATCTTATAACCTTTAACATATTCTACACTTAATCCTTTCTACAGTTTAAAGAGTCATACACTTAAATATTTTCTATATCACAAGTGTTTTATACTTATGTTGACATAAAACCTCCCGTATTTTGGTTAAATTGAAATTTTATATATATTTCACCTATAATTTAAAACGTTTCATTAGTAATTTGTATGCATAAAAAGTGAGAAGATAGGTGTATTGGTAATGCCTAGTAATTGGCTGGGATTGGAAAGGGCTTATTCACAGCCTCCAGTGCTGTGCCTGAAGGCTTATCAAGGGACGGCTTACAAACCAACTTATGACCTAACTTATACTAACACCCATGCGTTACCCAGGATTCGAACCCAGAACCTCTCGCATTCCAGACCAGCGGCGCACCAACCGACTGCCCCACGCGAGGTCGGCGTAATGCCTTGTAAGAAATAACTCATATGCAAAGTATTATCAAACTGAACGCGCACGAATGCGCTGCGTTGTCCCTTTGGTGTAATTTTCTAAACTTTGTTAAGCTTTGTTTGCACCATATGGGGGAAGCAGAACTTGAGCAGGGCTTCATAAAAGTTGGAAGTACCCATGAATGGACTATAATAGCAAATGTGTAGGCTATAGTGTTGACTGCCTAATTATAAACGATACTGGTGTGAAATTGATGGCTACGAAATATCACGGATGTGAGTGAAAAAGTGGTCACCACGGTCCATGGGTTATGTCATTCTTTACATGCTGTGGCAGACTAAACGGCTTAGTTAACTAACCCCGACCTTCGTGCACTTCCTAGCAAATTCCAGGAATCGTAAGTGACGTTGTTCAAGCTCATGGGTTATCTGGTGCTCTGTATCCACTGGAAGATGATCGTGCTCTAACTGCACCTAAAGCCTTAAGTATATAAGAGATGCAATGGATTTACATTATAGTAGGTAATATTTAATTATAAAATTTAAAATTAAGTGGTCTAAATAACAAAAACATTAAATAACGATTAGGTGTGTCAAAACAAGGAAGTCTTAAGGTTAATAATACATTGTAGTAGCCTATGTTTGAAATAAAGTACACCGCTGAACAAATTATGCAAAAAAATGCGATTTAAAAAATCCTACAGTGACAAAAATCATGTGGCAGTGAGTTGGACACAGGCCTGCCACATGATTTTGTCTCAGTTCTTGTCTTATAAACTGCATTCATTTAACTAAGGGCTGTTCACGGTAAAGTGTGCACTTTTGAAATTGACCTTTGAAAAATGTAATTGCCCCTATCTGCGTATATTTTAACGGGGTCACTAAATGGCATGCTCCCTGTAAAGTTGGCATCGGCGGAAGAAAGGTCATAGTTTTAAAGTTGAATTAAAAGTGTTAAATATACTGAAATTATTTGTTTCACTTTCGTAATTGTTTAATCCAAATACGTGTAAGAATCAACGAATTCGTAAAACATTTACTTTTATAATAATTTCACAGGTTCACTCGTCTAACGTATAGCTAAAGTGATCAGGCTAATGACTAATGAATGGTATAAATGGTGGAAAAATTCCATTGCGTAGTCAGGAATTTACTTGGGGGGGGGGGGGTAATTAAATTTCGATCATTTTCATATGTGGAAAAATTATAAGATGTCAGTTTACTTACGTGTAGTTAAAAACATTATATACAACGAATTGGCTAATATACAGTGATGGAACCACGTAATGCTGTAACATCCTTCATGTTCAAAGGAAATCACATTTTTCTTATATTAAAAAAATGAAAGTGGTATTTTTTAAAATTTGTTTTCTAGTATTTTATTTTCATTTCATGGGTTGGGGGAGGGGATTGTCTCAATACCCCTCCCCCGCCCTTCCAAAAATGCTCAGTTCACCGTGAACTGCCTATACGTACATGTATTGTCACCCCATTGTCACCCCTGAAAATATCTTTGTCACCCATACATAACCAGTAATAGAGCAATATAATCCATAAAAAGGGACTTATCAAGTGCTTAGCCGACATAGCGGCCCAGGCCATCCCGTGTGGTGGTGGGGGGAGGGGGGTTTATGCTCGAGCTCTTGGTAATAATGGGGAATGTCCTTGCTCCAGGAATAAACAGTCCTAGGACGTGCACTCCGGCAAATTACACATTCATCGTAGAGAAACAGTTTACCACGCTGTGTGAGTGTCGAAAACACATCAAGCAACTTGCGCATGCTGAATGTCGTTTGTTCATGTCAGTATCGCATAGCTCATTGACAGCTGTTGGCCTAAAGGATTTCAATCCAAGATCCTTTTCCTTGTGTCTAAACATCGTGGTTGTTGTGATTGCAAGCCCGGATGCTGGTTTACGCAGTGACTTCCTGGGTGATCAGAGCACAGATGGCCCCACCACCGCACAGGTGTCCTGTCTTCTGTTTGCCTTTAATTGAGCCCTTCAGAAACAGCTTGTGTTCCCAACGCAGTATTGTCCTTTTAGGAGGGCCTTCTTTGTGGAGTCGTCTCGCAAAGTCTCGTCGTGCATCCCCTATGCTCTTTCCAGTATGTGGACGTTCATCGTTCATATGCCCAAACACTACCGACAAGCCGCTCTTCAACACTATAGGAGCTCGCGTCGGCCTTCTAACATAGAGAATTATATGTCATACACAACCTCAAGGAAAAGTATGGGGGGTGACAAGACATTTGGATCATCCTGTACTTGGATCGCCGTCGCGTTGGTCGGCTGCCGCAAACGATAGCTTGCAAAGACCCGCGTGGCGAGCTCACAAATGTTGCTGCCGTTGAAGGACCACCGGAAACGAAGAGATTACTACTCTCTCGGCGAGTGTTCTCTCACTTGCACTCGTGCCAATGTACAGTAGGTGCCACCGCATTTCACTGACGGAAACGACCGTTCATATCTGACGAGGGTGGCGAGTTTCTTGGAAATGGGCCGCGCCCCCTACCTGGACAGGACAAAAAGAATTACGCGCGTAACGGTAGATGTTCAGTTGGCGAAGTTGAACATGTAGCGTTGTCCCTGTGTTGTAAAGTACTGCAGTTATAATTTTTTACTAGTACAGTCCAAACCAATTGCAAATAAAGTGTTACCTATATGTTATAGTTTCTCAACCTTATATTACTGTTAGCGAATTTTACTTCACACAAAATTCGAAATATATAACGTGAGTGTCTTCCATTGCGAGTTTTGGCAAACGTTTTAGTCGCTCGAGTTCAGTTGAGAGATTTGGGCGCGTCTCAACAACGGGTTCTTGAGAGGCGATGAGGGTGAAACGAGCTGGAAATGAAGCAGCGCCGGAGTGCAAATACAGGGGAAACCAGAGATCCCTGGAAGAAAAAAAAAAAAAAACTACCAGCAGCATCGTTCGGCACGATTCCCACTTGTGAAAATCCGAGAGCGACATCTTCGGGATTCGAACCACGTGAACGATATAGCCGCTACACCACCGCGGCCCCGTACAAACTTCGAAAATCTGTAAAAAAAAAAATCCAAAATGGAAAGAATTAGTGGCCACAGAGAGTTGAGTAGTGTATCTCAGATGCGCTCAAAAATCGGGAAATATTTAGTTACAAATCACTCACTTTGCGCGAGAGGTCTACTTTGCTGAATAAGTAGGTACTATGAAAATCCTAAGTCTGTATCTTTAACAGTTCGTGTTTTACATTATTAAGGAGCGGTTATGACAGTTGGCATTACTCACGACAACTTTACAGAATAAAGAACATTATTCGTTATTTCATCCTACAACCCACTCAATCAATTTAATTAGCCTTTTGATAACAATTTAACCCTTTTAATCAACCAAACGTGATGTGGACCCCCCCCCCCCGTCATAGTAGTTCTGTGGTACCGTTGTGGCAGGTGTTCAGGGTGGATTCATTCTGATTGTAATGCCGCAGAAAGTCATAGTAATTTTGTATGTGATTCTTGTTAAGCAAAGCATTAGTTACATTGATAACTTTAAAATTTAAAAACTTGGTGTTATGTATTTCTCATACAATTCATGAAAGTATTTTCATACGTCCTTTGATAGATGCATTATTGTTTTTTTTTTTTTTATTATGATCTGTCATTTCGTATTATCTACATTTACAGTATCAAGAACAAGTAGGTTACATTCTAAAGTAAATAATTTACACCCCACACATGAATGGTTTTGTGTCTATGCAGTTTTATGCCTGTTTTACAGAGAATTAAAGCTTGAAAATGACCGATATCAATAATTAGGTATGTATTTTTAATTTGGTAAGTTATTTCAGTTTTAGACCCCAAGTAGTACATAAAAGAAGAATATTTTGTGATTTAGTCAAATTGTTAAATAAAGAAACCACTTAACCTTTTAAGGGAAAGTTCGGGGAAATATCTGCTTGTCAGACCGGGCATAGATGGATAATTATATCTACTCAATACAAATGCAGTACGTGTAATTACGCTCTCAGTTCAGATAATAGTACGAAATGCATGTTTTTATTATTCAATAAATATAACATAAAAATTTGCATACGACGTATTGTAAATACGTAAATCTTCAAATAGACTAAATGCCGCATAATTATAACCAATTTCATTGTTGTTTATGTCTTACATACAGAAATACAATGTATCAGAATTAAGTGCCTACAGTTACCCTGTCTTCCCCTAAGCCTAATTTTCTCTACACATATAAATATACAAATATTTTTGACAATGTACTGAAAGACTTGGATAGAAAGATAATTTATATTTTGAAAGTTACCCAAGCCTAGGCGAAACGAATATTTCCAGATCTGATAAGAGTAGTTAGGTAAGTTTCCAACATGAAATATTAGGCATATGCCATAACAATAATATTTTGTTGCAGTAGTATCCAAAATGGCGGACGATTATAGTTATTAGCTAATGAATTTTTTAACGCACAGTATGGAATTCAGCTCATAAATATTGAGTTAAATTGGTTAAATGTATGTATGTATGTATGTATGTATGTATGTATGTATGTATGTATGTATGTATGTATATGTGTGTGTATATATATATATATATATATATATATATATATATATATTATATATATATATATATATATATTGAAATGGCTTGGGATATTTTAAGCACAGCGTACTGTGCCACTGAAGTGAATATAAGGTTAGTTGTATGTGGTCCTATTGCTCCACTTTGATGGAGCCACTGAAATAGATATAGTATATGGGTATATTGCACCATTTTGATGGAGCCACTGAAATAGATATAGTGTATGTGATATATTGACACATGTTGATGGTAACTGAAGTAATTAGTATTACAATGTTGGTATTGTGAAGTCTCACTTTGGTGGAGCCACTGAAATGATTTTAACAATCCCACTCTGGTGGAGACTGAAGTGGAGTGGGTTATGTATGTGTCATTATTCAAGGGTAGTTGTTAATAAACCAAGTTGTCATATAGGTAATTTGTATAGGCCTATTATAGTGGAAATAATAGTAAAACTGATAGTACAATGACCAGATTAACAAGAAATCAGTAATTATCAACAATACAATTAAAATATAAAAAAATAACACTAATCAGAAAACTACCAACCAGAAAAACAGCTCAATTATGGAGAAGCGTTCTATTATTGCATTTGAAAGTTTGGTGAAGAAACATAAGCAATCAATGTTCAGATATACGAATACATACAGCTCAATATCAATACGCTCAACTCAGAATATAATTATAATTACAGTTGACATTTGGCAGCGTAAGTTAGTCTTTTCACACTAGGGAAAATATTATTCAATGTCCAATAAACAATAATGTCACTTGGGTCTACTCTATCAATCAACAAATAATTTTTCTTGCCTCGCCTGCTCAGATTTATAAAAATGCCTAGGTGGAAGCATTAGATCTCTTCTTCTGAAGAAAGTGTAGGCAAATTTTACAAAGAAGGCTGTATAGAAAGGAATATGCAGAATTCTTGGAGACTAAGTTTTAAAAAAATCATTTTATATCGGGCTGCTGCCATCTGCAACATATTTCAGTTCTTACTTATCTGGAACTTAGTTATTCTGGATCAAGAAGTTCTCGTAGTTCATGATAGCAATTTAATTGCTATCAAACAGTACATGCATCAACTCAGATAACTTTTTTTTTTTTGTAAATTGACTATCTAGACATTATTTTTACGCCATTCGCATGCTGGCGACATAAAATAGTGTCCTGAGTACATATTACATATAGGATCCACAATAAATAACAATTTTAATATATATTTCGTTGAGGTTCAGAATCAAATATGCCGACTTAAAAGTTCCAAGAACAAAATAATTTTTTCAACACAGTCCTGTTCAATTTGCCATAGCACAATAGGTGAAGCACTTCCAAAAATTCCCTTGCTAAATATTACATATTGTACTATGTTGCTAACTATCGATCGATTTTTACATTTAAATATATTTATTTTAGCAATCTGTTACCTTAAAGAGCTGCACTAAAACATTAAATTAATTTAACAATTCAGAAAGTATTTCAATCTATGGGCATACTCAACTTTAAAACTGCAATTAAAGACGTAAACGATAATATAAAAACAGATATTTGCAAAACATTACAAGCTCATAGAGTAACTAAATACAAAGTTCTGCGGATATAAATGTCATGCAATTTCGAGTGTGATACGGAAAAGAAGGTTGAAATTCGGGGGGGGGGGGGGGGGGGCACCTGATGAGGATGAACGACAACCGGTTGACCAAGAAGATCTGGAATGCGACATACTTAACGGGAACAGCTGGATGAAGGAAGTTAGGAAGGATTGAAGGCAATTGGCATTATGGATAAAAATCCCCAGACAATTGTTCAAGATAGAGTCAGGTACAAGAACATTGTGGAAGGTCGCAAATGGACTGACACCAGGATCAAGATACAGCTTACAGAAACAGAGAGAAACAGGAGGAGTGAAAGAATGAAGAGATATTGGGAAGAGCGAAGGCGCGCTGAACAAGTCTCTCGTGATCCTGATGGGTCATAACGAAGGGGGGGGGGGGGGGGGACAATAAATTTGCTGTGGATATAAAATTAAAATTAATAAGTAGGCTGGAATAACAGATTGTATTCGGGAAAGAGGAAGGGAAAGAAAGAAATGTTTAACTTTGCATTCTAAGCTTATGTATAAAAGTGATACACACATGTCTTATGTGGAAATCCAACCTAAAACTCCATTGCCTCAGCGACTTCGATCACCAGGTTTTCCATCCCAATGTGCAAGAAAATTTTTCAAATAGGCGCGAACAGCCACCGAGGTCCGCGAATTTACTCCGTCTTGAACAAAGCAACGGTGACAAGCATTTTTTCATATTATTTCCAAAACGGTGTACCGCAAAGTATTTTTTAATGCGATTCTTTTATTTTAACGCCTAATTCATTAAAACGGTACATTAGTTTTATAGTGCTCATTGTATTCATCAACGACACAGATTTCATTGATGCCAGATTCTTTTCTGGAGTAAGGTTACGAGCGAGAAATGTACTGAATGCGTATTTGTGAATAGGCTGCTACCAGTAAAGTGAGCACTTTTGAGACCCAATTTTTTTTCTTTCAGCTATTTCTTATCCTTTAACCACCTAATTATATAAATATTGCCATGCAAGTAATAAACACAGTGTGTATATTCCACCGTACTCGGAAGTTAACATCTAAGGTCAAAATAAAATATATTTATCGACTATTATTTCCAGTGAAAGGGCTTTCAAAAGTGCTCACTTTACCGTGTATATCCTAGACGTGATTATACCAATACGCATTTTATATAAGTAGGTGAGTCGTTTCCATTCGAGAAAAATATACTTTTCTGTCGGAGTGTCAGTCTCTAATGTCATCGCTGACGAAGAGACGTTCAGTTCTACATATACTCTACCTCCCTTTATCGTAGAGCCATGCTATGATTTCACTTTTCATGCAGGCAGATGTGAGAAATTCATTAATAACAACAGAACGTTATGGAACATTTCCCATTAGATATAATAATAGAGCTCTCTTCCAAACAGTTTTATAAGTTTATCAAACCAACCCTTAATTGAATGTGCGCATATTTAGTTATGACAATCGCTTGATATTTTAAATTTTGACCTGACTACCCATTTTTATTCGGGAAAAAACCCCGTCTTGGCTAACCCAACGTGATACGCAATCAAACAAACTCCTTACTTTTGTTGGTGTGGTTTTGGTTCGCTCAAGTCTCGTTTGGATTAAAAAAATATACGTCTATTTGTCCTCAGACTGATGGATATCGTGTATTTCCCGTACGAATTTTACCCGCGCAGCTGTGACGTCATTCCTTTCCAATAAAAACTTCCGCCAGTCATTCGCTCTCCTATAATTTTGTCAAGGAACTTGTCGCAGCTGTGTAACTAATTTTCTCAAGCATACCTGCCGTTTTTTTTTTACTTATCGCAAAATTTTAAGAGAACTATGTACTGAAACATTTTCTGTGAAATCGTTGTTTGCGCGAATACTCGTATCTCGGCAAATACATGTTCTGGAAATTCGACTTTTTGCCAGAGAAAGAAAAGAAGCTTGTATACATATTTTTTTACTATTATCATTTTAAGTATATTCATGAAAAAAATAACCGTGAAAATGTTTAAATATACGGGCGTAGTTTAATCTGTGGGCTACAGTCGCGTGTAATAAAGTCCCACTTTTACAAATGTTATTCGCACAGTACAGCATCACGACGGAAACACTACACGTTTTGCGCGCAGAAGTGATGAGGATTCGTGTAGTGTCGCCCTTATCGCTCCCTCGCTTCTTGTCCTTGAACACGCAGTAACATATCCCGCAGTTCTCCGAAAGCCGTTTTCGTTAAATTTATCAAGATCGACTGAAACTTGTTCCCTGACAAACCATTTTTTTCCAGGTGACAAATGTTGCTTTTGACGTAAATTAAATGCAGTTCTCTCTCTTCCCCTCTCCCCCCCCCCCTTGCACATTCATTGCACGGACATCAAACGTCGTTGCCGTCAAATTGCTTATTTTTTTTAAATTTATACTTGCTAAGTATTTTTATTGACACTTTTTCCATTTGTTTTTTAATTAAAGACTTAGCGCAATAATTTTAACGAAATCTTCACACACACACGCAAGCGAAAAACAGTGTTTATCGCTCAAAGCCCGCCGCGGAAGAGGAGTTAGAGCAGATACAAACATTGGCTGGAGAGAGTCAGATGTGCCACACTTTATCTTGTTTTGAAGTTGAAAAGTTTCATCGCTGCAACCAAGCCATTGCTCCCTCGACCACCGAGGTGTTATGTGACACACTCCCTGTACAGAAGGAGGGGGGGGGGGGGAGGGCCATCAACCACACTCCATTCCATGCCTTTGTACTTCTTCTTTGAAGTACAGACTTTGGGCCCCAATGGCCTGGGTGCCAAGTGATTCCAACGCCCCACAAAGTGGGCGAGCCTTGGTACCAGCTATCGGTCTATCATGGCAGATACCGTCGCCAGTCATGAGGACTCTGGCAACCCATAGGGAATGGGTGGCATTGCCCAAATTGTTAAGCGACTAACAGAGGTGGCCTGAGAAGCCTTGGGTCGCCTTCAGTGGAAAGAGGCTATAAGAGATGCATCATCCATCCTGTGTAAAGGTAATGTCTGTTGTTCATTGGGAATCGAGAGCAAGTATTGCAACAAGACATTCACGACTAGGTCTAGTACCAGACAACATGAAGATAGTATATGTCCATTTGCCATTAGCTATAAAACCTACACATATGTTAACTGCAATGCTGTATACGCGAATAAGCGTACCTTAACTGTTCATAATACGATTTGTACTCTATAATTAGAGCAAAGCAAAAGCATAATACTTTTGTTGAAATCAGAATATGATTGAGTGTATGTAAGTATTACTATGTATTTTTTGATAATTGTGTGAAATAAACATAACGTTTATGAAAGACTATTGTTTTTATTCATTTTACCCCTTCCAAATTTTAAGTGATGCTATGATCAATCGCTTATAAAGACTAAGAGAATGATAAAAAAGGACTATAATATAAAAATGTATGGATAGTTGAATGTCTACATAAACATTCATTCTACCGATATGTATAAATTTTTGGAGACATTAGGTGAAACACTTTTCTTATATGTATGGATAGAGAGGTCCTATAAACACTTGGATTAGTAAATATTGTTAAAGATTGGTTGAAAGTTTGTTAAGGATTGATGGAAATGTTGGTAAAGATTGATAAGGATTGGTAAAAATGGTTAAAGATTGGTAAGAATTGATGTAAATATTGGTAAGGATTGATGGAAAGATTGGTAATTATTGGTAAAGATTGATGGAAAGATTGGTATAGATTGATGGCAATATTGGTAAAGATCGATGGAAATATTGGTAAAGATCGATGGAAAGATTGGTAAAGATTAATGGAAAGATTAGTCAAGATTGTTAGAAAGATGGGTAAAAAGGTAAAATATTGTTAAATATTGATGGAAAGATTGGTAAATATTGGTAAGTATTGTTGGAAATATTCGTAAAAATAGGTAGCTTGGTAAGGATTGATGGGAATATTGGTAAAGATAGGGAAATATTGTTTACGATTGGCAAAGATTGGTTAAGATTTGTAAGAATTAATAAAGATTGTTAAAGATTGGTAAGAATTGATGGAAAGCTTGGTAAAGATTGGGAAATATTGTTAAATATTTGTAAAGATTGGTAAAGATCATTAAAGATTGGTATGATTTGATGGAAAGATTGGTACATATTGGTAAAAATAGGTAAGGATTGATGGAAAGATTGTTAAAGATAGGTAAAGATTGGTGGAAAGATTGTTAAATATTTGTAAGGATTGATGGAATGATTGGTAAAGATTGGAAAATATTGTTAAAGATTGGAAAAGAGTGGTGGAAAGATAGGTAAATATTGGTAAAGATTGGTAAGGATTTTTGGAAATATTGGTCAAGATTGGTACGTATTGTTAAAGATTGGTTGTAATATGTTTAAAGATTGGTAAGGATTGATGGTTAGATTGGTAAAGATTGGTAAGGTTTGATTAAAAGGTTGTTAAAAATTGGTAAGGGTTGATGGAGAGATTTGTTAAGATTGGGAAATATTGTTAATGATTAGCAAAGATTGGTAAAGATTGATGGAAAAATTGGTAAGGATTGGTAAATATTGTTAATGATTGGTATGAATTGTTGAAAAGATAGGTAAATATTGGTAAAGATTCGTAAGGATTGATGGAAATATTGGTCGAGATTGGTAAAGAGAGAGGAGAGAGAGGAGAGAGAGAGAGAGAGAGAGAGAGAGAGAGAGAGAGAGAGAGAGAGAGGAGAGAGAGAGAGAGAGAGAGAGAGAGAGAGAGAGAGAGAGAGAGAGAGAGAGTGTGTGTGTGTGTTTGTGTGCGTGTGTGTGTGTAGGTACGGCATGGTATAATGTTCGAACCTATGACCTTTCGAATATGGGGTATTTGTCTTAGCAGGGTAACCGACTAATATATAAAATTTATTTATTTCTTGTATGTGAGCTGTATATGGAAATATTTATTTTAAAGGGTTTTGCATAAATTTTTTAAACAGTAATGAATTATAGCTCTTATTGTTCTGGTTAATTATCCCGGGGTGGTTTTAAATATATTTTCTTGCTTGTATGTTACTATGTTCACGAAAAGTGTTAATGGTTGGTGTATTTAGGTATACCAGAGTGTTAGAAACTGATGTAGGTCTTGGGTATTTACTTAATTCTGTGTGTGTGTTTTGGAGTATATTTTGGTCATTTTGGAACAATTTTGGGTTATTTTGGATCAATTTGGTTCAATTGGAATATTTTAGGTTCTTTGTGAGATAGTTTGTGTTATTCTGTGTGTGTGTTGTAATAGATCTATGCATGTTTTGTTGTACTGCGATAGCTTGTTAGATATGTTCTGTAGCATTAACGATAAAGTTGCTATTTTCATGGTTGTATACTTTCCCTCATGGGATGTTCTATTAGATCTTTGTGATCTGCTTGGGTGTTAGGTAACAAATTTCTTGTCATTAACATGCATTTTCTAGCTGCAATTTTGAAAGTAGATTAATTCTAATCTCCTTGGTTTTAATTAATTTTAACATTAAATTGTCTTTAAAATAAATTTATTTTGTATGTATATGTTAAATATATCTGTTATACAGTTTGTGATTGTGTAGCATTCCTATATAAGTCATTCACCTACATCTTTTCCTCGAGATGGTTCGTCTCCCTTCTAGAGATGATGATAAACTAAGTGGGTATGGATAGCTATTCCTTTGTTGAATTACTATTGCTGTATGGGAGTTGAATATATAGTGGGCCAGTTATGGAAAATACATATTGTTTAGAGGTTTTTTGTGTAGTGCATTACAAGATGGCTTGTATATAAATCATGCTTGATATCATGCATATCTTAATCAGAATTCAGCTTTCGATATGTTGAGATGTGTACTTAGAGTGAAATTAATGATGGTAGATAATCAATACATAAATGCTATTTATAAGTGTTCTTGACTTACAATGAAGAAATGAGTATGTTCTCAATTTTATAGATGTCTTCCATCCTTTTATTTTTTGTTTTTCTTCTGTTGTTGGGTGTTTGGTTTCAGATCAATACATAGACGTTGCATTTGGATATTCATTACGGCAATACTTTGGTTAATTTACTTGATACACGATTAAAAGAAATATCTACTTATCCTGTATTGTTCTTGAATCACTAAGTATATACTACTTATATCTAAATATTCTCGCTGAATACGTATTTTTGTTATGCGGACATACATATTTTACTCTTGATGATTGATAATATGTGTGCTCAACTCTCCTGATGTAAGCCTTACATAACAAGATAGATACAATTTTTTTTTATAGTTTCTCAAAATGTTAAGTTGTACAGACAAAAATTAAACATTGTGTTCTTAGGAAGATTGCGAGAATTAGCTAGCCATTTGCCAAACATTATCCTAAAATAATTTTAAAAAGATTAAAATGTCTTTGGTTATGATAGGGTATGTTAGGTAATTCATCGATTTACATGTATCTACTGGTGATGTTTGTTGTGTAATGAGTAATTAGCATTTGTGTTATTACACTATATTAAATTAATATGTCTTTAACTTTAAGACAGATAAAAAGAGCGATAGTTATAAAGGATTATTTAACATTTAATGTTTAAGATGAGTGGGTTTAAACAAATATCGCACATAGTAATTCAAATATACGTATTTTGCCTCTTTGGGAATTGAAACAAAGCATATGTTAGTATAACTGTATATGTCTGCATTTAGGTTAAAGTTTTAACTAAATCAGTATGCATGCTTAAATTTTTACGCTTTTCAAAGTAGGTAACTATAGTTACATTTAAACAACATTAAATCTTCTTGTGGTATGAAAAAAGGTTTAAATGTGTAAATAATTGCTATGCAGATAAGACCTAAGTATCCTAGAAGGATGGAATCAACTGTTAAAAAGAGCAGATCGTGACAAACATTATTTGATAATGGAGTTTTTTTTAAGGTAATAAACATGTTTTGATTGTTATAAGTAGTATGGGATAGCATGATTTGAGTGCGATGAGTTTTATTTGGATCTTAATATGGTTTTAAATGATGTTATACATATATATGTTATATATAGTAAATTAGAAAAATGCAATCATGGTAAGGCTTTTTTCTTTTTCTATATCATTATACTTTAGTTTAAATATGTGTGATAATGTGATAATGTGTATTGGAAGACATATTATGGAGATTTGTTTATTTGTGTTGTTTGATATGTTGATATATTTATCAAGTATTTAGTTTGTTTCTAAAGTTTGATGTTAGGGGTTTTGTAACTGGGTGTTATATTGCTGGCATTATAGTTTGAAGTGATTTCATAATATGACCATGGCTGTTTTGTATGCTTTGTTCATTTGAGTTGTATGATATGTTGATATAGTTTTCAAGTATTTAGTTTTGCTTGTAAAGTTTGATGGTATGGGGTTTTGCAATTTCTTGGTATGGTATGCGCAAATGAATTTTGAGTGTGTGTTTTAGTGTAGATTTTGGTCATTTTGGGTTAATTTTGGGTGTGATTGATCTTGTAGTCTTGCTTGTTGTTGGGCTTGATGTTTATGTTATGAATTTGATGATCGTAGCTTTGGAATATGGGAAATTATGAGTTAGTATGCTTATAAAAGGGCTTTATGTGTGTTTGACCTTGTAGTCTTGCATGTTGTTGGGGTTGATGTGTGTGCTTTTTTTGCTATTACATGACGAAATGGTTTATCAGAGTAATTCATTGAAATATTCTGTCCGTGGTTGTTGGTAATTGTTGAAACCGCATACACGAATGTCTTTTCCTGGTCGGGCTCGTTGATCTGATAGGAATGAAGCAGGAACTGTTTTCGCCTGAAAATATCCTATGAAAAATATGATTATGGTACAGTTTTAGTTTTGAGCTGAAGTTCCTCGGGAGCAGACATCTCTCTTTCTACATATCACGTGCATACTTGATAAGTGTATATAGTGAATGTTAGCATAGTGTAAGTGTAATACTATCCACAAATAATAATAATGAATAATACTAATAGCAAATTCTGAAACAAATGAAAAGGTATATGATAGCAAGTTTGGCTGTTTTATTGAAAGGATAGATTTCTTTGGTTGATAATTATTCATGTTTGTATGTGCATACCTAGTAAATATTCATTGTGTATTTATGCAAGTATGGATTTTCACAATTATATTAATTACACAAATACATCATATAACTGCATTCTCCACCATTCTCGGCCTTCGACAGTTGACATCGAACATATAACACATGAGTTGAGCAGTATACACCGATCATGTAATATGATAGACAGCTATCGTAAGTGAATGCGTAAAAATGCATTTCCCGGACTTTTAACTATTAAGTGTACCCCCCTGAGAATCTATCTCGGTAATCTAAAATAAATATTACATTAATTACTATAAGCAGGAATATAAAACAAAACTAAATCTTTGTTAAATTCGGAGTGAAAATATTATTAGGTGTTCTGACCGAGACTCAAAGCTCGATAATCCTAAATAACCATATCTTTAAGTCAGCCTAGCACCTACCCAAGTCACAAATAAAATTTGGTTGAAATCAGAAATGAAATAGTATTACATGCCCTGAGCAAAGAATCGAACTCCAATATCCGAAATCAACATTACATTAATTATCCCTACCACCTATCCAAATCACAAATAAAATTTGGTTAAAATCGGAAATTAAATAATATTACCTGCCCTGACTAAGGATCGGACTCCAAAATAAAAATTAACATTACATTAAGTAAGTTTAGCACCTACCCAACTCACAAATAAAATTTGGTTAAAATCGGAAATGAAATCATTTTATGTGCACTGAGCGAGAATAGAACTCCAAAATCCGAAATTAACAGTACGTTACTTACCCCTGCCACCTACCCAACTCACAAATAAAATTTGGTTAAAATCGGAAATGAAATGATTTTATGTATCCTGAGTGAGGATCGGACTCCAAAATCCGAAATAAACGTTACATTAATTATCCCTAGCATCTACCCAAGTCACAAATAGAATTTGATAAAAATCGGAAATGAAATAATATTATGTTGGTAAAGATGTCCTTGATGAGTATGTACTTGGTGAGTTTATGACTAACTAGGTTTATAAAATGGCTTAAATGCATTACTGACCTTGCCAGAAAGGGTTTAGGGCCTAAATGCCCTTATCATTATGTTGGATATTAGGTATGATGTCTTATGAATTTGGTGATCATAGCTTCGATGTTTTGTAAACCATGGTAATATTTACAAAAAGGCTTAACTCCATTTAAATGTTTGCCAGAAAGGGTTTAGGGCCTAAATGACCTTAACATTATGTTGTATGTCGGGTATGGTGTCTATGTTATGAATTTTATGAGCATAGCATCAACAGCTCGGAAATTATGACTACATTATACAAAAGGGTTTAAATGCATAATTGACCTTGTCAAGAAGGTCTTAGGGTTTAAATGACCTTAGCATTTTGATGGATATCGGGTACGATTCCTATGTTATGCATTTGATTACTATATCTTTAATGGTTCGAATATTATGTTTACATTTTACAAAAGGGCTTAAATGCATAATTGAGCTTATAAGAAAGGTCTTAGGGCTTAAATAACGTTAGCACCGTGATGGATATCGGGTACAATGCCTATGCTATAAATTTGATTACTATATCTTCAACGATTCGGAATTTATGAACATATTTTACAATAGGGCTTAACTCAAATTAAACTTTTGCAAGAAAGGGTCTAGGGCCTAAATTACCTTACTATTATGTTGTATGTTGGGTACGGTGTCTATGTTATGCGTGGTGCTAATTGTGGAGCAGGAGGCTTGGTATTCACAGCGATTTGTGGTGCTAAGTTAATCTTATGGGACTATATCACACCTAGAACCGGCACGCCCCTACTACTCAAGTTCATTCTTGACGATAATCTTTTAGTTAATTTTGTCAAAACGATGCAAAATAAAATAACTACAAGAAGATGGTAAAAAGCCTTGAGAAAAAACTTTAAAAACTTTTTGAAAAGTTAAATTTGAACGTTAGAAAACTGTAATAAATATAATAATACAAAGGTAAAAGCCTGAATTATTTTTATTAATTTTTAATAATGCTGCTGGGCAAAAAAACCCCATCTGTAATCTTAAACGTCGACATTTTCATAAATAGGAAAACAAATCTTGAAATTTTGAAATGTGAATATTATTTATTTTGTAGGGGATGCTAGCTAAACTTTCATCTAAAATCTTCTTAAAACCTCTTAATGTGTTACTGTGCTAATGGGACTACACTCACAGTTACAGAAATGAGAAAATTTAATTAACAAAAAAATTGTTTAACTATACATTATTAATTATTACTTGCGTATAATTTAATTGTATTTTAATGTGAAAAAACAACTACCTAGAAAAGAAATAAATTATAATTAACATTGTATATATATATTAATTTTTAATGTTTAAGAATGCATTTTGGACTTTATCTCAGCTTTCTCGCAGATATATAGTAAAACTATGAAGAACAACGTCAAAGACGCGAATGTGATGCTGGAATTAATTTAATTCAAACAAAAAAACAACAGAATGTGACTACCATCATTTTCCTTATGTAATTTAAGGAAAAATAGTTAAGGCGCTTCTGGCCGGTGCCTCCCCATTTCGGCGTTACATGCAGCCGCATGTATCGCATGGGCCTTAATCCATCCCTGATGCTAATCAAAGTGGGCCTAAAAAATAGACTAAAGTTGGGGTAGGCCGATTATTTGCCTTCTGTTTATGTACTCAAAATTGACCTACCCCAAACAAACATAACTGCCAAAGTCTCATGGTCAGTAGTGATGGAAGTGTGTGTTTATATCTTAATTTGCAGAAGACAAGCTCTTTTAGATGAATAACATTATTTTAGCACTTTGAATTTAATCTAATTGCACAAAAAATTGGTTAAGTCTAGGTTACAATCACTGCAGCGTCCCCATAACAAAATACCGCTGGCGTTACCGTGGATGTATGAAAATGTACTGGCTACAACCGCAGAAATAAAACTGCTACGCGGCCAATGGGCTACGAGCACAAAGAAAAAGACAGACTACATGTAACGCGGATATTTACAAACGGTGTATTGGCACACCTGTGATGAAAAAAATTTGGCGAGAATCGTGTTTCGGTATATTTATGTGGTATACATGTTAATAAATGCGTTGATGACTATTTAAATAAACGGAAATCGGAACTGTACCGCAAAGTTAATTTAATAACTATTTTCTTGTGATAAGCTTGTACTGCACTGAATCTCATGGTTGGAAATGTTGTCTCGTAATTGGTCGGCGTAGAACTCGACGTAAGAGAATTAAAAATATTCAATCCTATTTGCGTCGTTACCTCGCCATCTTATGTTGTGTTGTATCTGGTCCCATATACAAGGTTGGGTTCGATTTTTTATTGTTATTTCTTACGGTGATTATAGCTGGGCATTTAGAGGGAGTATACAAAAATCTCAAAGTATGTGTTTACTAAACAGTATTCTAATCTGAAATCCTATCCACGTGGTTAATGACAGTCGGGTTGGCAGAAATGCAGTTCAATTTTGGAACATGGAGATTCGTACTGCGCAGCCAGCGTGATCTTTCTACCTCGAATTCTCACAAAGAGGGCTGAGTCGACGCGCCATTGCTTGCAATTAGCGACGTCACGCCACGTCCTGTATTTTTTCGTCCCTCCCAGCGACCCGCGAAAACACCGAAGGACCCAATGAGGACACGCGCTACCTGTGATTGGCTGGAAGTACCTGCTAGGCGAGAGGGTAGAGCCTTTGCTCCTAGTCAGCGGCTCAGCTCACTGTGCTCAGTTCTGCTGGTTATCGCTGTCCGGAGATCGTTCACCAGGTTACACATGTCGGCTCCTGTCATACGTAAGTAAATGCTGTCCAGGGAAATTTTAATGCAAATTAATTTTTATCATGTGCAAAGATGTGACTGCAAACGCTGCGCATTAAAATTCTTTCATTACATTAAAAATTAATGTCACGGAAAGCTTACGTCTTTAAAATGTATATTTTACCCATGGCTTAAGTTTAGTGTTCGCAGCTTCATGTGATTTTTTCCACACCGACGTAAAAAAATTTGTTTCGGTTTACAAATTCTTATGACTTCTTTATGAGTATTTCTTCCAACGTTTAGGCTACTAGAGAAATGTTTTTTTTCCTGCGACCTTGATCCCAAGAGGTGTTGAAATCCCAGAATGACGTTACTTTACTGACATGCTCTACCTCGTTTATTTAGTCTTTGATTAATTACAGGAAGACTTGCATCTAATTTATACAATTTATCAGATTTGCATCGAAACGTTATGTCCAATAATTTCAATAGCATTTTAAATTTAATTATTTTATTCTGGATTTTACTTGACCCGGTAAGCAATTATATTGCCCAGTCCCTTCCCAAACAGAGTTTATAATTTCCTGATTTATTTACCTGTTTACTAATAAAGTGACATTAATGTCTATTGTCGATTTTCGTTTTGATTATTTAATAAGTGTTTATTTCAAACACCTCGAATTAAGACAAGATATAAATCTTAATTTCGTCAGCTTTATTTTTTCTCTACTAATTATTATTAATTAATTTCTTTTAAGTTTTTTTTGTTGTGATTTTGGGTAAGAAAACATGCTCTAATTTATTTCCTGTGCATCCCTTAAGAGTTTTTTTTTGTGGCAATACGCGAATTTCTGAAACATGAAATCAAGAACAGAATTTAAGCGACTCAGTATATTTTGACGGAGTAAAATTTATTGAATAGATATTTGACTGATGGCAATCCATTCGCGGTTTCTTCAGATTTTTTAAGTCAAACTTGAAAAATCATCTAGTTCTTATGCAAGACATGTATGGTTCTATCCTAAATGTCATACATGCGTTTTATACTTATATAAATATAAAAGTAGGTATTTTATTTGTTATTAGTTAAATGGATTTTTTACGTATATTTTACCCAAAACTGTAATAAGTCACTTATGATAAATATGAATAAAACAGTGAGATAATAAGCGTTTTTGTGATGCCCAGAAATAAATAGTTCTTATGCAAAATATTGTTACAGCGAGTGCGCACGAATGCGGTGCGCTGTCCCATTGGTGTAGTTTTCAAAACTCGGATGAGTGAATACACCTTAACTCGGTTAAACTTTGAGAATGAGGCGGAGAAATATCCTGGAAGTAGAACTTCAGCAGGGTTTCAGAAAAGTAGGAAGTAACTGTGAATGGGCTCTTATACAGAAATAGTTAATACGAACTATAGTGTTTGATCTAAAAATTATCAACCTTTTCGTGAAAAATTAGGAATATAAACCAAAAAATAAGTAATTACACCAAAATGATTGTCTCCAATTAAAATTAATGTTATTACTGCTCTACGATACTGAAATCTACTTATGCCTATTAAAAGCCTTTGAAAAAACTTGCAGAAATTTTTAAGAAAATGGAAGTTCGGTAAAAATTGAGAATTTGTTTATTCAATAAATCTATTTAAAACTAAACCACATTCACGAACATCCTCACATTTTGAATATAATTATTTATACAAATCAATTTAGCGGGCGAGAAAGTCGCGTAAGTCAAATCAATGGTCTCGGCCACAGGAAAAAAAAAGTACGCAACAAGTTCTTATTGCAGCGTATTTTTTAATGTGGCTGTATTTTTCTAGTGATAGTTAACTGTCATTTAGGGCCTCAGTAATTAAGGTTTTTTTAATCAGAGGTCGCCACAATCCTCTTCACTGACAAAAAGTTAAAGAAATCTTTATTTGAAAATGTTACCCAAATTTACATAGAACAAATGGTTAAGTAATATTTAAATGCTGTACAATCTTTGGTTCAGAAAATTAATATTAAAATAGTCGTGTGAATAAACTTGACACTTTAGTATAAGGTATTTTTATTTGTGCATATTTTTGGAGATGTAGTGAACTACGTTTTTTTAAATACTTAAACTGATGACGCAATGTTTTTAAAACTAATATTAAAAATGAAATTTGAATTAATTTATTTTGAGTTAGAGCCAATTATTTTTTAGTTTAATTAATTTGGATAAGAGTGGTTTCTAAATCCTGCGACTTGGGCCGAAGTTTAAATAAATAAGCATCTCCGTGTTATAACTTTGTCATTGTATGTCCGGCTAAGTATATATTAGTCTACTTCACAGCATTGTCAAAAGTACCTGCTTATAGTTCTGCTTGAGATAACCTAAAAACTATTAAAAAATAATTTGAACTGTGATGATTTTGGGATTTAGGTCGATGTCTGGCAGATTACAAATCACACGTACATTTGCTTTAGGTGCAGTTATTGATTCATTTATTAAAGTTCAAGTGATAGAATATGACCCTATAGTGTTACTACTCCATGAACTGATTAGTTCAAAGTGTCCATTATGTCAGTTTACATAAATTTGAAGAAATTTCACGTAACTAAAAAAAATAGCACTCTTTCAGTGACAACACGTGGTCAAATATTTCAACTGAAATATTATTTTTCTAAATAAACACAATATATAACAAATTTGTTTAACATATATTCAGTGTTCATTCAATTAAAAACAAGCATTGACAAATTTCACTGAAACGTAGATTGTATTCTTTCCTTAATCGTGAAACTAGCGAATCAGAATTTTAAAGGGGTATTCTCGTACTCATTAACATAAAAGTCGATATTTCAGAGTGTTTTTGAACGAAATGTATTTCGTTACTTCCTTCGGCATATCAGTTCAATGTAAGATTACGACAAAGATGGCGAAGCAAACGGCTCTTTTGGAAATTGCTGCTAGTAGTATATAGGTTGTTAACGGTAAAATGAGCACTTTTGAAAGCCCTGCTTATGATCTACTTGAATGCACGTCATGTATTCTCCCGTCTTATGCAAAATTAGCTTTGCCATGGTCCTCGTCGCTTTACTCATACGTCGGTCAGTTGAAACTGTAAATTTATTACAAAAGTAATTAGGGAACAGCCTATATTCGCGCTTTCTTCACATTTTAAAATCAAACCTTTGAAATATCACCTCATGCATGTCGTTTTTGGTTGTTTCCTATATATATGTAACATATCACATGCGGTATTTACTTCTGTTAACATAAAAGTCTCTTATTTTTGTTCAAATTTTATATATAATTTATATTTATTAATTATAACATTTCATTTGTAATCCACATGAATAAAAAATAGCGAGAAAATAGGTTTATTGGTAATACCTACCTAGTAATAAATAGTCCTATTGGAAAATATCAAACCGAGTAGGGCCTACCCACGAATGCGGTGCGTTGTCCATATGGTGTAAATTTCTAAACTTGGTTATGCTTTATTTGCATGGGGCGGAGGAATATCCTGAAAGTAGAAATTTAGAAGGGCTTCAGAAAAGTTGGAAGTGCGACTGGACCATAGAAACATGGGCGGTGTTTGACCATAGCAGTCGCTATGATGCCCCGCGAGAGAGACAGTGCCGTAATTCCTTACCCTGCAAGCTGTTATCAACTTTGCCTTGTGGCGGTATGCTAACTGTGGCAGATACGATAAGATTTCACGCGCCGTATCAAAGTCGGCGTCGATCAGCTTCGATGCTTCACCACGGTAAATAATTAAAAAAAAAAAAACGTTTTCATTTCAATGTTAGCTTTTATGTTCTCCGCTGCTATTTATGGCATGCTATTCGTAGTAGAGTTCATTTCGAAATACCTATACACGGAATATTTTCTTTCACGCTACAAAATGATGAAAAAATTTGAAATACGCCGTTGGTTTTCGTTGTTTCTGGGATGGCGCGACGCAGGTGTCATTTATTAGAACATATTACATCGAAATAAAACACCTCACAGTGTTGGTTTTTAAGAAAAAATAGCCTATCATTGAAGAATGTAGCTTTTCTTGGATCGTTAAAATACTTTAGCTGAAGCGTTAATAAGTGTAATAGGCCCTATATTAAATTAGAAATACAACCGAATCCAGTTAACTTTACTTAAAGCTTTCTTTCGAATTTCGTATTTCTTTTTGTTCCATTCCTACAATTCAAGTAATAGTATATGGTGCGTAAATGTTTGTTATTAACTTACTTTTAAATTAATCATTTAAAGATATTCACGACTATATAATACATGATGTAAACTTACACAGATAGTAAAATGAGGACCGCAAGTGTGCACACAGGATATTGAAGTTTAGTCTCCACATAAATATATTCGCGAAAAACAGGTGCATGTTTTCGGTACACTTTCTGAAAAAGCTTGGGTGAGTTTTTTTTTACAATAAAACATACACTTAATTTTTTTTAATATTTTTACATTTTATTATTGAATAGTAATCTTTCCTAAATAATCAACTACACCTTTTTTGATGTCATTAAAATAATTACTGTATATATTTATATCGGCTATTCGCGGTAAAATGAGCACGTTTGAAATCGCTGCTTATGATCTACTTGTATGAACGTTGTCTCTTCTTCCGCCTTATGTAAAATTAACATTGCCATGGGCGTCACCACTATTCATGCGTCGATCAAATGTGAAATTATTAAGAAATTAAATAGTTTACAAATCTTATTTTTACACTTCGATGCATTAAAAAACCAGAAAGAGAAGAAATAATTTTAAGTTATCACACATGGTTACCTAACATTTGTTATTCGACGTTAAGGAATGGTCCTACTTCCCATCCATCGTTACCAACTTAACTGGGCGAATGTCACTCATTGCGCCCGTTAAAATGTATGCAGGCAGGGGCAGTGACATTTTTCTCAGGTTCATTTCTAAAGTGCTCACTTTATCGTGAATAGCCTTTACCAGGAAAAATATTATTCCTGTGTGCACTATAGCGGTCTCGAAATATAACATTTTTGAACTAATTTATAAACAATCAAAACTGTTTTCTATTGACAAACGTGTGTATGACGTAGTTGTACATGTTTTGATTTCGTCATATTAATGCCAGTATGCGGACGTGTTATCAGCCTGTCGCCATGGATTACAGAGAAACGTTGAAATATGAAAGAAATAAAACTTTTTTGGAAAGGTATGTTTCTCGCTAAATTTAACAATAGTTTTTAAATTGTTAATCATTCAATTTTCACCGCCTTCGTTGATATTTGAAATGTCATTGGCATTTAAAAAACACTATTTTAGTACAGCATTAGGCAATGATTTTAAGGCTGTAAATTTTTTATTCGAGAATTGTACTCTAAACATTTTTACTGTGGTGCGCTAGCGTAGACACACATAAAGGTATGGGTGCCAATTAAATAAAATGTTTGATCAGATCTGAGAAGTAGGTCCTATTATCAGCGTGATGAGTTTTAGTGTAGGGTGAGACAATAACCATGTGTAATTAGACGGGATATATTTCACACTTGGACCAATAGAAAATTACCACAGGAACCTGGAGAAATTTTTGTAACACACATGCCATAAAATACTTTAGCACAGCTGAGGATTGCTAGAGAAACAGAACACAAACAACTAAAGACATATTCTTATTCCAACACTATGAAGACCAGAATATTCTATTTGAAATGATACTCTCCATCTAAAATTAAAATTCAAAAATTGTATTGCTAATGATGTAAGTTATGTAGAACTCTGTAGCCTGAAATTCAATATTATCTTTAAGGTTATTCTCAATAATAATTAGAAGATTTTTAACTTTACATCGTACATACCTTAGTGGCCGTAACGGAAGTAGTAAAGGCTGGCCTACAATTCATTTTGCACACGCACAGCACGCGCGATAGCACAGAACACACGCGCAGCTCGAATATGAAAGCCTACAATCAAAATAGCACACGCACGGAACCGACGGATATTTTTAACAAAACAGACGTGAAAAAGAAATAAACGATGCTCGGTAAGTTTCTCGTGCTTGTGTTGGTCACACTGAAATATAAAAAAAAAAAATATTGTCGACAGCTGTGTACTTTGCTGCTCGTGTCTTAATTTGTAGAAATATAATACGTTATACAGTTCATCTTAACATTCATCGCTTATACAATAACAATTTCAATCAAAACAAACCAATGTTTATGTGGCGCCAAACTCGCCAAGTACTAGTCAAATTCGTTACTTTTACAGTCATTTTGATCTTCACATGAACTCGGTGGCATCGACGTTCTGATCGGCCACGCACGGCGCACACGCACAGGAATGATAGAATATTGGTCAACTTTCTGTGCGTGGATTCTATGCTAAATCAATTGTAGGCTGGCCTTTAGACGCCATGTGATTTACGCCTCTTAAAATCATATTGCAATTATGTATAGCCCTTTAAAAATTATAATTATTTATCAGAAATTACAAACGCTCACAACAATAGTTGGGAGCAGGGCTCGGTTCACTCAGTACTCGTGGCTTAAATCAATCACTTAACATTCCTTAGGCGTCAGTTCAGTTAGACAATATTGTGCATGACGCTGGCTTGCATGAAAATTAAATCCGTGGCCATCTTTAAATAAATGATACTTGAGGCTGCTGAAATTATTATAAATCACACGTAGAAATAAATGTAGCAATCTGACGCAGCAACTCAGTAGTGGGGCTGCGAGGCCTCTCATTCACAACTGCAAGCTTCCCTGAATAAGGCTCACCGGCCTGAGTACGCGGTCTACAGTCTTTTAATGATACCACTCGTAATCTCGCGGAAGGCGGAAAACTAACCAAAACACATATTACAGACAGAAACAGGCCTCTTCTATTCTTGCAAACCGTCCCGATATTCCTATTCTCTGGTCTGTGATGCAATTGCGGCACTCGCGTCAAACTTTCCCTAAACTAGTGAAATAATCCTACCGGGCGTGCAACACGCGATACACTCGCCTGGCTCTGCGATCAGACCCAAGACGGCCGGAAAAAAAATCAGCTAAAGCTTAAATGACGCCAGCAAATAGACCAATCACAGGGCGGCTACTTCCTTGAATTATCAACGAAACTAGATTGCCCATGGCAACGGCTTATAGCTTTCAAAACAAACGTGGCTGATCATATATTTCACATACAAGAAAAACTGTAAACATACATAACTAAGCACACTACCAAAAAAAAATGTAAATCTCTGAAAAACACAATATTCTAATCATATGTAAATTAATAAAACACACCAAAACCAATTGTATACCATAAAGAAAATAAACTACCATATACTTAAATATCTGCATTTACTGACAAAATGTTTGTCTTTCTGCAGATAAATAATGTGGCACTTTTCCAGCCGTTACATTCATTACTGATTAGTATTCATGTTATTGTACTTATTCCATATATTTTCCTGCAAACACGTACCTCTCAATTCCCAAAAATATAACGCCTTTCTTGGCACTTTTGACGAACATTCTATTTCCGCATGGATATTACTTAAGCCTAGTCATGTTATTTCTGCATCGCACTATTTTTTTTTTAATAATCCAAAAACTATGGAAAATGACTGATTATATTACATACATTATGTGTATATTAAATTATACTGTATACTGTATACATTAAATTAGCATGCTACATGCTTTATGATTCAAGAATTTTTTAAATTAAAATTTAGCACTCTAAGAACTTATAGCCTCAGAATTGTGTATTAGTTTTCAAAGTAACAATATTAGTATTTCTATATGACAAAGTAAAACGTTTCGTATTTTAATAATAAAGCACAAAAAATATATAGCTGTGTAAACCATATTATAAGTTTATATGAAACTATGTAACAATTTCTCGTCAGCCATACAGGTGCGCCTTTAAACTAAACTTTACCTTGTACTTTTGACGCAAATAGCCTAGGGTTTTACGGCTCTTAATAGATGAGATTGAGCAGATATATTCTCAAATTGAAGCAATTCATCCACTAACAAAAGAAGAAAAAACAATATACAATAAATCTAGAAAACGTACTGTATGCGAATGCGAATATATGAAGCTAAAAAAAAAGTACACCACCATGATCATATAACTGGAAAATTCACTAACCCAGTATGCAATAATTGCAACCTAAAATTGCGATTTCCCAATTTTGTTCCAATTTATTTTCATAACTTAGCTGATTATGATGCTCATTTATTTATTAAGGAGTTAGGGTATGATAAAAAAAGATAGCTTTACTTGCAAACATTAATGAAAAACTTACTAGTTTTGGGAAACAAACAGAAAATTTGAAGATGAGATTTATAGACACATTAAAATTTTTTGCTAGTAGTTGAGATAAATTATCATCTAATTTAAGTAAAGATCAAATAAACATACTCAAAAACATTTCCCAAAAGATAAAGTAGATTTAGTTTCTAGAATAAGAGTTTATCCATACAATTATATGGATAATTATAAGAAATTCAACGAAACTGAACTTCCACTAAAGAGTGAATTTTCCAATAAATTAAGTCAATCTGACACAAGTGACGATGATTATGAACATGCAAAATGTGTATGGAACCAATTTAATGTTAAAAATCTTGGTGAGTATCATGATTTATATTAAAAAAGTGATGTATTATTGTTGACAGACATATTTGAAAACTTTAGAGAAACATGTAAAAATGAATATGGTCTAGATCCTGCATGGCATTTTACAACACCAGGTTTATCATATGATGCGATGTTAAAAATGACTAAACAAACATTAGATTTATTACACGATTATGATATGATCTTAATGGCAGAAAAAATAGCGGTGGAATATCACAATGTTGTAAACGATATGTTAAAGCCAATAACAAATATTTAGAAGATTTTAATCCAAATCAAGAGTCTAATTATTTAGCTCATCTCAATGCAAATAGTCTTTATCGTTCGGCAATGCCACAATATCTACCATATGGAGGTTACGAATGGGTTAATAATCCAGAATTTAACTTAGATTTTTGGAGGGAAATATATTAAATTTGAATGATGATTCTCATCATGGGTATATATTAGAAGTTTATTTATAATATCTTCAAGAACTGCACAATTTACATAAAGATCTTTGATTTTTTCCAGAAAATATAACAGTTCCAGGCACAAATGAATATAAATTAACAACTTTGCATAAATAAGAAAAGTGTGTAATACACTATCGTAATTTAAAACAGTGTCTAAATATTGGATTAAAACTTATTAAAATACATAGAATATTGAAGTTTACTCAATTTGATTGGCTGAAGAAATATATAGATTTAAATACATTGATGAGAACAAATGCTAAAAATTACTTTGAACAAGATTTTTATAAGCTGGTAAATAATTCTGTGTTTGGTAAAACAATGGAAAA
Organism: Dryococelus australis; assembly: GCA_029891345.1. NCBI lineage: Eukaryota > Metazoa > Arthropoda > Insecta > Phasmatodea > Phasmatidae > Dryococelus > Dryococelus australis. The sequence goes on from CM056996.1 coordinate 76,588,763, forward strand.
TATAAGAAGTGACGATCTATGTAACACGCCACAAATAAATAAAGTGTTGTGTAAAATGAAAGATGAATGTAATGGCAAAATATAATAAAAGAATTTGTTGGTTTAAGAAAAAATGTACGAATATAGAGCTGATGATAAAGAAAACCAAAGATCAAAAGGTGTGAAAAAAATGTGTAGTTAACAATATAATTACATTTGATCATAAGAAATGCATGTTGATGAGAAAATACAATATAGAACAATTAATTTAATGAGTGATAAACACAAAATATAGACAGTCGAAGTTAATAAAATAACAATTAAGTTCTTGTGATAAAAGTATTATACTACAGAAGAAAATGGATACTTTACCATATGGATATCAAAATGTATAATTTTATTAATGAGGGATGGGATGAAAAATCCATCCCACCTATTTCTGAAAGAAAAATTTTATAATCTAAACTACTTCAATTTTCAAAACAATATCAATATAGAACCATTAAACGCTTATTAGTTTACGATTTTTATATCTAATTTCTAAAACAATACAATTAATATGCTCATTATAAATTTTATAAAAAATTGGATATGGTTGCTCATGAATAATAAAATCTCTAAATCCAAACATCATTTTTGGTGAAAAATTAGCTATTATATCAGTTTCTAAGTGATTAGATTCATTATACTTTATAAACTTTCCATATGCCAATTTACAATGAACATTTATCTTTCTAAATGGGTCAAAATTAGGTGGTTTAGTGCTTATAACAATTTTTTCTTTTTCAAGTCATATTTCTTTCAAAACCAAGAATATCAGATAGTCGATCATCAAATTCTATATCAAACTTATATTTAAACGATATTCTGCTTTTCACATTGTCTGATGTTAATTCGATTTTATTTGTTGAAAATGGTTCAAATGAATTTGTCGTTTATTTGAAAGAGTCAGAATTGTATTGACCTCTAGGAATAATTATAACTTTATTGTGTTCATTGTCTATATTTGGTGATACAACTTTTACATAAAAACTAATCAATCCAATAGATTTATCTTGATGAATTATATAACAGTTATGTTTCTTCTATAGTAGAGAACTCTTATTTGTTAACTTAAATACATTACTCTCCATTTAATTAAAAATTATCTAATTAAATGAAAAAAGTTTAATGGGGTGTCTGTGTTTTAATTACCGAACAAAATGCTAAGAATAAGAAGAATGGCGAACTTTTGCTTGACAATATAAGAGCAATTATAATAAGAATAAGTAATTGTGAAAAAGCTTATTTGAAGACAAATTTTATTTATAAGACAGGTTGGCTAAATGTTAATAAATTGTATATTTGTTCAAAAAGTTTAAATCAAGCAAACTATATTCTGCTAAAAAATGATTTTGATGCCATAGCCAACAAGTTTAATGAAAAAAAAAGCACACTTTAAAAATAATAATGATGAAATGATTCCTCTAGATCAATGTGAAAATAATTCTCTGGTTGTATTTGACTATGTTATTTTAGACAACCAAAATATAATGTGAATATTTTACTATGGGGAGACCCAAGAACACAGATGAATTTTATTTAGCACAAACTTATTCGAAAATACTAAAGCAATTGGTGAGAGACAATACGAATTTTCTGTGTATGTTTAGACAAGATGACACTAATTTAAGGCACATTTATAATGATTTTGTTGGTGTAGACATGACCAATGAAAAATTTAAAGATATTTGTGCAAACTATTGGAACGAAGAACATGGTTCTATAACATTAGATTTGAATACAAAAATGAAAGAAGTTAAGTCCTGAAACAAGATTAAAGATTTTATATTATAACTCTCTCTGTCTTGTGAAATGTACACTAGAATTCTTTATGTTTTTCCGCAACCGAACCTCGGCGAACTCTCACCGCAACAGGAAGGAGCTTATCACAACTGTGCTATCTAGTATCAGACCGGTGAACACTCTGGTGAACACTCTACGAGGCACCACAAGAAGTTTTAAAGTTATATCCTCATGCGTCTTGCCACATTGGCTCATTGACAAAATGCTCAAGAGAGGATAATTTATAGTGTAAATATGCACGTGTCTCTTTTTTACACAGTTTAATTATGAACGAAGTGCTATATTTATTAATTAATCTGGCCTATATTCGTTAATTTAATTTTTAATTTTTTTATTTCCGTATTAAAAAGAATATATAAACATATTTTCCTACTTATAAGATGGCCGAATCACTAGACAAACAATTAGAGAACTTAAAACTAAAAGATAGTAAAAATATTAATAATAAATTGACTATATTATTTGATTTAAATAATATAAATTTTAATAGTAAGGAGGTTAAAATTGTTAATGGCAAAAATGAGCCCTGATTTTGCGGTAAAGATGTTGCTGAAATATTAGAGTATTCTAATTTTTAAAAAAATAACAAAATTATGTTCTGCCAAAATATAAAGCATTTTTATCACAATTAGGTGGGACCCAAATTGGGTCCCAACTCGATTATCATAGTGGTTAAGCAATCTACATAAATGAACCTGGTTTATATGAACTTATTTTTAGTTGGCATTTAAAATTGCTAAAGTTTTTAAACTGTGGATATTTGAAGAATTTAATCCATGAAAAAGAAAATATGGCTCTTATAAATTACAAAAAATGATTGAGTTAAAATACCAGCAGATAAAAATGAACAGCTTTAGATGCAATAGCTCGCAGAAATGACGAAATCAGAGAAATTACCCCTTATTTTGTGCAACAAACACAAAATCAAAATTTAAATCCAACCTTCAATCTGTTAAAAGTATTTCATAATGATTGTGAATACAATTATTATGTCATTAGAACTCAAAGAAAAAATGTTTGAAGACAATTGTATAGAATTGAAGATAGACATCCAAATTGTGAACAATTATTGAGATTTGATTATATTACAAATTCTATCAATTTATATCAAAAATGAAAGAAACATTGAATGGACACAGTGTGTGTTTTCATAATAATTAATGATGTTAATAATATTCATCGAATTGAGTAAGAAACAAATTTTTATTTTAATATTATTATATTTCCCAGAATTAATACTCAAGTTTACAAATAATGAATCTGGTTTATATGAATTTTTTATTTCCTTATTAAAAATAATATAAATAAAAAACATATTTCTACTTACAAGATGGTCGAATCGCTAGACAAACAATTAGAGAACTTAAATCTTGAAGATAATAATAAATCTATTACATTATTTGATCTAAATAATTTAATTTTAATGATAAAAATATCTGTTGTGTTGGATTATAAAAATCAACCTTGGTTTTTAAAAAAAGTAATTGGTGAAATTTTAGAATATAAAAACACAACAAAAGCCATTATAGACCATGTAAGCACAAACCATAAAAATTTGTATAAAACATAAAGAAAAATAAATATACTGGTAATGAAGATAAAATACCTCTTAAAAACCTTGATAAATATAAAAAATGGTGCTTTATTTTATATCAATAAATAATTATTAACACAAATATTGACAAAATCTAAAATAGCCAAGAAATTATTGGTAAAACAAATTTCCAAGCAGCTTAAATGAATAGAATAGATTTATATTTTCGAAATCTAAAATTGGCTATTGAATGTGACGAGTTTAACCATGAAGATAGAGATGTTATTTATGAAATAGAAAGACAAAAACATATAGAGACCCAATTAAATTGTAAAATTATATGATTTAATCAAGATGAAATAGATTATGATATAGCGGATGTGGTTAATCGTATTGTATTGCATTTAAATAAAATATATTTTGGCAATACAAATTACAGAAAAATATTTAAAATTTACACTAGATCTGTTTTATTAATCGAAGAGTTATGTGAACTATCAAATCCCAACCATTTAACATAAATTTTGTTACCTTTAGTTTTTAAGACTTTTTCAACCAAATATTCATCAGGATAGTTAGTTTTCATAATTTCATGTTCATAAAACTGCCTTTGATGCCTTCTCCAATGGCATAATTTAATTTGTAAGTAGGCATCTCTAAAAAATATTGTAGATAATTCTGTTGTGCAATTAGCAGTACAACCCTTTTAAAAATTTCGTTTATTTTTGCAAACATGGACAACATTGCCAACTTTATATTTTGGTTTAGTAAACATATTCGCAAAATCTTGTCTTCAATATTTAAAATTTTTTTTATTACCTTCAATTGATTTCATAACAGTAGTTCTATGTTTTGTATTTGTGTTTTCTTTTACTAAATCATCTAATATATATACTCATTTATAATTACCATTCAAAGCAAAAGTTATCCACATTTTATTTATTTTATTTTTCATTATACAATTATATCTCTCTACAACACTGGCTTTAAGTTACTAAATGTAGAATAATAATTGATATTATATTTTTATATAAGTTCTTTAAATGTTTTATTATAAAATTCTAAGCCAGCATCGCTTATATTCATTCTAAAGCATTTGATACATTTTTAGCTGTTATATATTTTTTGGTATTGCAAATGCAAATTTGGAAAAACGTCAATAATTGTCGTAATATACTTGTATCCATTATTTATTTGCGATATGTCTTTTAAGTTACCAGTATCCATCTCGACAAGATCAATTTGCCATAAATCATCAATTACATACGAAATTACCTTTCTTCTTGGGAATTTTTTTGCTGGTTTATATAAATAATTTATTATGCCTTATCTTACATAGGGCAATTTTTTTTAATGTTGATTTATTCGAATTATATATCGAACATGTACTTTTCTGAACTAATCATCCATTTTTTTGTATTTTCACTTTTTATGTTATTATTTTTAGTAACTTCGTTGCACCTCAAACACCAAGTATTCTCCATTCAATATATATATATATAAAATTTCACGAATATTGCTATTGTAGTCAACATTCCATCAACAAAATAATTAGATCATTTCTTTTTTAATTTTAAAAGTTAAAAATTCACCTCTGTTAACATCAAATGGCTTACTGTATCTATTTTGGCAGTTCCCTTAATAACAGTCATAGTATCATCAGGTAAATCATCAGTAATTATTTTATAAAAATTGCAATCTATCAAAAAAGAAAAGAAATTTACATCATTGTCTATGCAAAAAAAAATATTTTTATTTCACTTTACACATAAATAAAATATATGAGATTTTTCTTCGTCACATTTTTCAACTTTCGAGTTTTAATTTTGCAATTTAACATCTAATTCTTTAACAGCATCTTCTTTGCTTTTTTTAACTTTTGTGTTAACAAGTGTTTCACAATAATTCAAAACTGATTGGTTTAAATGTTGTAATTTATCAGCTATTTCTTCGTCAAAAAATCTTTTATTAACTGCATCTTTTCCATCTATAGGATCAGCCCTATTATTAATTCTACGATTTTGAATAGAAACATAATCTTTTGTGTAATCAAAAACATTACTAAGTTGATTATGTAAAGCAGAAACAATAATATTGTATTTTGAATCTACATATGTTTCTAATGCATAATCAGGAACAATAGTATTGTATTTTGAATCTACATCTTTTTTAATGCATAATAAACGATATTTTTATCAAAAAATCTATTATTGACTGCATCTTTATCGTTTATAGAGTCAGCTAAACTAGCTCTACGATTTTGAAGACAGGCATAAATTTTTATATAGGTAAAAACATATTTGATTTGTAAAGCAGAAGAAATAGTATTGTATTTCGAATCTACATATTTTTTAAAATCGGAAACAATAGTATTGTATCTCGAATCTACCTATTTTTTAAATGTATAATCAGAAGCAATAGTATCAAATCTTGAATTTAGATTTTTTTTGCATAAACAGCAACTATAGAAGAGGTAATAGATAAATCAGTTGTGTATCTTGAATCTATGTCTGTTTTTAAAGCATAAGCAAAAACAAAACTATTGTAATTTGACTCTAAATATTTTTCGAAATCAGAAACAATAGGTTTGAATCTTGAATCTACATATTTTTTTTAAAAATCAGAAACAATGGTTTTACATTTCGAATCTACGCCATTTTTAAAATCAGATTTTGTATTTTAAATCTACATCTTTCTTTAAAGCATAAGCATTATCGTTAAAAATTTTTATTTAAAAATGTTATTAATGGTTTTCCAAATACACCTGTAATTTAATAATACAGAAATTGTATTATGAAACTTAAAACCTCTCGCTAAAGGTGTAATACTATTAAACATAGATGTCCACAGATAACTGAATTAAAATTCTGAATTCTATTATCATTGTAATAAATATTTCTATTTTTTAAAGTAATCAGTTAAATTTGTAGGAATATTTCCTCCAAATGAATCAAAATAGCAAGCATATTTAATTTCTTTAAAATAAGAATCCCAATGAGTACTTGCATTTGATGAGATGTCGAAATTAACCACACCACACTCTTTTTTGTTCATATTTTGGTACCTCATCAATCATATAAACATTTCTGAAATTTTTAATACTTAATCTTTTTACATATTTTTCAATATCAATATTAGATAATGGTGATATATTGAAGAATTTTTTTGTTCTTCCCTTCTTTTTTTGTAACTAAACTACTTCCTGATTTATTTTCCATTGCTAAATTATGTCACTGTTCTTATAATTCTTTTTTATTTTTTCTAGTTTGATAAACAGAATTGTAAATTGCAGTGCAACGAGCTAAAACTCCAAGTGCACTAAAGCTGCAAATAAAATTGGTAACACTCCTCCATGGTGTAAACCACTTCCTGATTTTTCTTTTAATATTTCTTTGAGTATAGGTGTTGATAAAGTTAGTAAGAAACCTTTACCTTTATTAAATATTTTATTTTTTTCTCTCAAGTTGATCTTTTGTTAAAAATTTATCTATACCCAAATCTCTTAATTGATCAATGGGTATATCGAAAGTTATATTTTCTACCTTTATTCGTAAGTAAAAAAAATTGAATAATAAAAAAAATTTGAATTATTAAAACCATTTTAATGCCCTGTCCTAATTCTCTGTTTGTAAGCATTGTTGAGGCAACAGCCTCAGAAGCAATTTTTTCAATTGGAATATCTTTGTTTAACATAATTTCATTTGCTTCTTTCTGTAAAATTTTGTCAGCTTCAGGTCTGGATTCTAACTCTTTGTGATTGCTATAAGCAATATCATGATATTTACATGCTTCATCTTATTTATTTATTCCTGTGTCACAACTTTCGAGTGTTTCATTTAATTTTGTAAATGGTCCATAATAATTATAACCAGGCAAATGCATTTCGGGTAAATTTAAATTTATGCCTTCTCCACATCTAGGAGTTGTTGGAGAAATTGGTTTAATTATATTTATGTACTTACAACTTCTATTTGTGTTTATGTTTATTAGGATTATATTTTCGGAATGCAGCATTGGTCGGTACAAATAATTTCTGCGTAATTTTTATAGTCATTATCAGTGTATTTTTTTTCAAGATATGATTGGGGTTTTTTTAAAAACAAATCAGAAAATCCTTCTGTTAATTTATATTCTTTATAATTAACGGATATTTTATCATGATCTATCGTTACTTTTGTATCTCCTATGTAATTATTGTGCACCTCTCCTCGTAAACCATACATTGCACCAGTACTTTCGGAGTTTTCTTTTCCAAGTTTTATGTTAGAATCAAGCTGCGTCAAATTTTTTATGGTACAATTCCCACATGCTCTTCTAAATTAGGTGATTTTGAGACTAATTCTCTTTCAAATGATGATTCGTCTGGTGCTGTTGGATTATCTAATTTTTTTACTGCTATAGGAACTAATGTATTTAATCAATTTTTATTTTCTTCACTAACTTGTTCTACTTTTTTTTAACCATTATTTCGTAATTCGTCAATTAATGGAAGTTCTTTTTTCTTATTTTTTTCATATTCTGCCTCATGATTCCTCAATAATTTCTGAATTTTTCAATGAATATTTAACTCGAGAAACGTCCTTTGATAAGTTTTCCATTTATATTTTTGTTTACTTATAAATGAGTTATAAAAAATATTCAGAGTTTTGATAGACAAACTTTCCCCCCAACTTATCAAACTAGGGGGAATATAAATGTTTACAACAGAATTGAATTTGATACTCCTATAGGCGATGGCCTTTCTTTTCCAAATTATGTTTCTATGAGCAATTTCGTTTACTAAAAAGAGATAAAGAAGGAAATGAGGCAAAATATGCAAAATTAGATCATACTGATGTTTGTTCTAACTATTTTCCTTTTGAATTTGCTAGAGTAGAAATCTCAAAACATGGACATATAATTGAAGTGATTGAAATCCAGGAATAACTTCATCAATGATGAATAATTTGTTAAGATCACCAAGTGAACAAAATTATTTAGAATTTACTGGTGCTGATAATAATTATGAGTAAAATCTGTTCATAGTGATAAAACAAATGAATTAATGTATCCACTGAGATATTCGTTAGGTTTTATTCGTGATAACAATGAGATTTATTGGAAATGTAGTTATAAAAATACTTTTGTTTGAAATTCGTCTTATAATAAATGTTTATTTGTTTATCAAATTAAGAAAGCACATGGTTCACTAGATAGAGATCATGCTGATCCAGGTAAAATTGTTATAAAAAAAATTAGAAATTATGTGGCCTATTGTTGAATACGAATCAAACACATCAATTGCAATTAAAGAAAAATATACAAAAACCCTAAAATGACTATTAGTTTTAATTATTGGCAATTTTTATAAAAAAAAAAACAAGTTCCTGTTGGAACAACCATTTTTAACTTTGATATACAATATCAGTTTAATAATTTACAATTTCACATGCCTGAGTTTGTAATGGTAGAATTTCAAACAAATAGAAAAAATTGTTCTGATCAGGAAATGCACGCTTCTATGTTTGATCATTGTAATGTAGGAAATATCTATGTTAAAAATGGAAGAAATGAAATTTTTCGAAAATAAAATTGGAATCTAGATCCTAACCATGCATTAACCTCAGTACAGTATGTATAAATAAGCATCCATTGAATATTTACAGAAGGAATTGCATGAATGAAGACTTAGTTGGCATGTAAGATGAACAAGTGCAAAGATGTTGTGAGGCCAACCTCGCAGGCTAGACAGCGATCGACTTGATAAGGTAACATATTTCAGTCCGGCAATCATGCTGATATTTGCACCAAAAAGTTATCTACTGAGGTCGGAAACGCAAACTAGCATGAAGTATGAACAGTATTTAAGCAACATCATGTAATACAGATGTCAGTTCGCTGGCGAGCGTGGTGGTGGAAAGCTGACTGTTACAACTGTGTACTCTGCTACAATACGAAGATGGAATCAATGGTTGAAGACTTACCATCTATAACACTGTCAGCATCGTCAATAGCAAGGAACCCTGAAGAGTCTCTTCAAGCATTAAAGTATCAGTGTTACTATTGTGGAATTGCCTTCATTAAAAGTTGCCATGCACACCATTATGAAAGTGGACATTGCTTGTTCAGCCCAGCATTTAAGGCATTCCACTGTGATAACTGCAATGTGGTGGTCACGCGAGGCGATAGCATGTATAAACATATCAAGAAGTGCAAAGGAAATGTTCGTCCAACGGGAAGCGAGTGCAAGTATTGTGGCAAGACATTCGCAAAGTGCGATGTCCTGAAAAGTGTCGCTGTCCATTTGCCACCATCTACAAGATCTACCCATGTGTTAACTGTTATGCGGTATATGCAAATTAGAGTGCCTGGAATGCACACATCAGAAAGAGTTCTGCAAAAAAATTCACCATTAATATTTTGCTTGAATAAAGAATAAGTTGAACATGTACCACATATTAGTATGTAGTCTTATGTCATGTCCCTAAAATAAAGATAAAGTCTATGAAGTATGTCTATGATATTCATCCAACACAACTCGTGCTGATACTATGCCCACCATCACTAGAAAAAACTACCAGATTTTGTCCAAGTCTGAAAGGGAATTTAATATTTATGTATAGTGACTTTTTGAACTCAGCTACCTACCAATGGTTGTTTGAGCAATACATACGCACATGCACAGATGCTATCGTCATTTTCGTTTCTCCAGTCGTCCGTTTAGGTGCACAACCATAATCTGCTAGAGTCGCGAAGGTCTTCGATCATCTTTGTTACCCTTGTCAGTAGGGGGATACCAACAACGATTACGTTAGCGATGATGTTCACTATGAGCACTCGTGTCGACGCACATGACCGAAAGTCGACATACACTATGCAAACGCACGAGGTTTCGTATCAGTGTTGCTATTGTGTTGTGAACTTCGGTACAAAAAGGAGGAATGTCCGTCAGTGGGAGCACATGAGTTTACAATCACCAGGACGAAAATTACAAAAAAAAATCTATAATATGTCATGTACAGTACACAATTTCCAAGTGGTGATAATTTGAAGACACGCAAAACACACGGTCTTGTAAAGGTATACATTTATACCGGTGGTAATGTAAGAGAGTCGACGACACTGCTATAAACGCCTACCAAACAATGCGAGTTGCACAAGCAACAAGAAATGTACAACACAGTCGTTGCTATACAAGACCAGACTGATGTGGTAGCCTTGGTTAGTACAGCAGAAGAGCAAACGATTTTCCCACATTCAGCCTCCGACCGAGTTTGGCTAGAGTAGAGAGACACGAATTCCACTACCAAACAACACTAAATGTGCGAGAATCGAGCAATGTACATCTCATTAGACTAAAATAAAAATACTATGACAGAGTAGATAAGCAGTCGGATCGACAAGGTCGTCACTGCTACATACCCTTGCAAACAAATATACAGGAAACAATTTATAAGTGCTTTCCAACCAATGCATATTACACATGCTAATGAAGAACAGACAGTCCTGTCTAGTACAGTAGAATAGTAAATGTTTACCTTACGGACATATCATAATGAAACCGCCAAATTCAGATTACAGCCACCCACTGCACTAGCAGTGGAATGCACCAACCCTGTGCAATCAACTAACTATCAACATGTGAATCTAAGAAGTAGACAGGTGGTCGACCGATGTTGTAGGCATCGAGCAGGTCTCCACGAGTCGAAGGGATGGTACATATACTTGTCGAGATTCGAGGCAGGCTCCAGGGTGGCACACCAACCGAGTCACTCATGCAATTATCTATATGAGAGGATTACATTTATATAAGACAGGGTTTGAAAAAAGGCATTTCGTTTGGTTTACTATATATATATATATATATATATATATATATATATATATATATATATATATATATATATATATATACACACACACACACACACACACACACACACACATACTTATTTTTAAGGATGAAGTCTGACCGGGTCGGTCAGCCTATACTAAAACTTTGAAATTCATCTCTATCAACTTCGTATCTCCACCCATCGAATTGAAAACTCTTCTGTGAGGACATCAGCAACAGCCACCGCTGTCAGGATGGTTCCTACTGTCAGGAGGAGATTTAACCTCTCGAGAGATTTTCTAGAGATGTAAGTGCGATCTCTCTTGTTTTTTTTAAACTATTCTATATGATGACCTGGTATATTCATTGGCTGACTGGTTTGGTGATGTGCTTTGCCTGTATGGCCTATCAGTGCGGTAGTAACGATGTCTGAAATGTGGGGTTGAGACATTTTAGTAGTTTGGGTTGATGGTAGGAGGGAGTTTTTTTGATGGAACTGCTTTGTCTTTGAGTGCGACATGCATGCATGGCTGTTAAACAGGAGGTGTGATGAAAGGTGTGATGGTTAGTATAGAAAGTCGAAATGTATGGCTTGAATATTATGTTGGTCAGTCTGATAATATGAATTGTATATAGACTCATCATTGGTAGAGGTGTTTTGGAATGTTTGTACTGCATGACCTCTCTGCATGGATGTTATGGGTAGCTTGTTTTGGTAGTATAACGACTAGTGTGTTTTTTGGTTGGCATGGTATCTTGGAATAACTGAAACGGATGGAGTAACATGACTGTATTGGCTGCTGGTGTATGCTGCCTGTATGGTTTGGTTTTTTATGACTGATACATCTTGATGGTACAACCTATCGGTTTGACTTGGTTGTACAGTTAGTTTCTTGTATGTTTGGTATAGCTATTACATTGATTGGTATGACTTGATCACATGTTCGGTTGTTTTGGCAATATGCTAAAAGTGTTACTTCGATGGTGTGTGGGGAGAATTGTGTGATTGCGTGATTAGTTTGTAAAGGTGGAATGGTTTGATAAGTTATTATGAGAGGACAGAATGCTTAGCTGGTATGGTTAGTTAGTATGATTGGATGACATCTGGGAATTATGACTAAGGATGTCAAAGATGCTTAAATTATTAGTACTGATCTTAAGATAGCATGGTTGGAGCTTATGATTGGAATATTTTTATTTGCTTGGCTTGTTTATATGTGTAACCGGTGAAGTTAGATGGGTACAAATGGCAGTCAATCTAGTTGATTGTTATGATTGATTAGTAGGTCTGAGGTATGGTGGTTGATATGGTCTGCTTCAATAATAGCATGAATGAGGTATGCTTGGGGTAAGAGTGAATTATATGGTTTGGGGGCTGTAGGTTTTGGTTGGTATGGTTACCTGCTGTGGTGGTTCTATATAATCAGATGGCATAGTATGTAGGTATGCTGGGTTGTATGCCTTTCGACGATGCATGGCTGAGGCAGGCTAATGTCATGTTGAAAAGTATTAATTATATCTGTTTTGGTATTCAGTACCAATAGGTTATCTATATGATTGTTAAGTATGCTGGAGGTATGTTACCTGCATCATATAGTTGGCGGGGGTTAATGGATGGTGTGTGGTGGTATGAAATGGGTAGTTCTTATGTTGCATATACAATCTGATCTGTGTCGCATGACTGACGTATTCTGGGTTATGGTTGCTATGGTGCCCAGTAATCCTGGTCAGCAAGGTTACTCATATTTTGATTTTGTATGCGTGAGGTGTGATGGTTAGCATTTTTATTTGTATGGATGGTTGATAGAATGATTTATATTAATGTCTGGAATGATATTTTGGCTGGTGTCTGATGCTATGACAAACTTTTGGAGTTATGATTTTTGGAAGTGAGTGTGGGCTGAGGTATGCTTGAATACTTGTAAGATGTATGAGTATATTTCGTCTGATGACGATTGGTAGAGCAGATGGTATGGGTGGTATGGTTGAATTGAGTTTTTCTTTGGTTATAGATAATGGTAAGTTGGTTTTGTCTGGTATCAGTCAGTTATGACTGGTGGTTTGGTCTATAAATTTGCTTGGTATGCTTGGGTTATCAAGGATGGTATGTTGGGTGATATGTCTTTCAGTATATCTGTCTTGTGATTAGTGATACACGATGAAGGGTGTGGACATTATGTGTGTGCCGGTGAGTTTTATAAGCTAAGGTATGCTCGAGTTAAATATTGTTTGGTATTGGTGGTCAGTGTATTTTGATTGATGCCAGTCAGCATGGTGGATGGCATAAGAAGAAGTTTATTGTGTCACTGGTATGGGCCTTATGTTTGCTTTATATGGCCTGTGTGGACGAATGATTGATGTACGCTAGAGTTATAGTGGGTGGTATGGTCGGAAGGTATAAGTGGTTTTGGTTGGTAGATTTGTAAAAGGGTGTTACATTGTGGGCTAGTCCCAGCTGTATTGTTGCTTGGGTTATGATGGATATCGAGCTTGGCGTATTTGGTGGCATGGCTGAATTGAGTTTTTCTTCAGTTATAAGAGATGGAGTTTTGGGTGGTCTGGTATGACTTGGGTTATAATGGTTTGTATGGCGGTATAGTTACTAGAAAATATTTTGGCTGGTGTCGAGCAGTAGAGCAGAAATTATAAGCAGTAAATAAGTTTTTGGTAAGCTCAGTGCGGGCTGAGGTGCGTTCGAGTTATAGTATGAGTATATTTAATCTGGTGTTAGTTGGTAGGGCATATGGCAGGGATATTTGTGTTTCAGTTGGTCTGAACTCTATATTTTCTGTAAACTTGAGTTATGATGGATAGTACGATTGATGTGTTGGGTGGTATGGTTGAATTGAGGTTTTTCTTGGTTATAGCTGATGGTATGTTTGGTGGTCTGTTATTTGTAAGTAATGATGGTTTGACAGATTAAGATTGTTTTTGTTGCAGGTTGGTCTGGTCTATAAATTTGCTTTTTATGCTTGGGTTATCATGGATAGTATGTTGTGTGATATGTTTTCTGGCATATATGTCTTATTAATGCTGGTATATATCGAATGGAGTGGACAGTGTGTGTGTGTCGACGAGTCCTATAAGGCTAAGGTGTGCTTGAGTTAAAAAAAATGTGTTTGGTATGGGTGGTCAGTGTATTTTGACAAGTGTGAGTAAGCATGGTGGATGAATGGTTGAGGCATGCTAGAGTTACAATGGGTGGTATGGCTGTTAGATACAGGTGGTGTAGATTGGTAGAACAGGTAGAATGGGTGCTAGGTTATAGGCTGGTCTCAGCTGTAGAGTTGCTCGTGTTATGATAGATACTATAATTGGTGTACTGGATGGTGGGGTAGGAATGAGTTTTTCTTTGGTTATAGGTGATGGTATGTTGGTTGGTCTGGTATCAGTCAGTAATGATGGTTTGACAGATGGTAAGAATGTTTGCCTTGTGAGTTGGCCTGGACTATAGAATTTGCTTGGTATGCTTGGGTTAACAAGGATGGTATGTTGGGTTATATCTTTTCCCGTATATGTGATGGCAATGATAAACATTTAACGTTACGATTTTGGAATATTTTATTGGCGTAGGCTGAGATATGCTTGAATTATAATCTGAATGATGATTTATTTAGTCTGGTAATGGTTGGTAGAGAAGATGGTGTTAATGAGTTACATAGGCTGGTGTGGTACCTATGTAAGCAACCCGGTTCAAGTTAGGAAGCCTAGTTTGACTGTGGCAGTCATGAAACTTCGTTGCAAAGAAGAATATATATGGCCAAGGGTTCTGGTTGGGCACTTGCTAGCATATACTGCCCTGAGCTGTGTATAAGCAGATTATATTCCCTAGGTTAAAAGTGAGCCTGCTGGTGTAAAGACACTATATAAAAGGCATGAGAAAATTTAAGGTTTCTGTTTTTATGTTTGTTGTGTGAAGTATGTGAATATATATATATATATATATATATACACACACACACACACACACACACACACACACACACACCGGTGGCTGACTGTTATTCCTCTATTCGTCGAACGATAGGCATGTGACCCAATGATGTGAAAGATTACTCACTGCTAAAAACAGTGTAAGTTGAAAAAGTTTTGGTGCCTTGCAAACCAAAAGCTAAAATTGGTGATGATGTGCGCATAAGCATACAAAGGGGTGTATTTACCAAGGGATATGCAAGGAACTGGTCTACTGAACTCTTTCGTTTTGTTCACATACGACATTACTATTATCGCACATATTACTTGGAAGATATGGATCACGTGCATATACCTGAATCCTTCTACTCAGAAGAAATAAAGGTCACGAAATTTCCTGAAATGTATTTGGTTGAGGTCTTATGCTAAAAGAAAGGAAAAAAATACTGGCAAGATGGTTGGGGCTACCGAAATCCAAAGACAACTGGGTGGATATGAAAGACATAAGGAACAAGTAGCTTTGTTATCTCTATGTTTGACCTTTGTCTACATATATAAATAGCGGGGGTAGTTATTTCACAACATCATTCTTGTGTTTGTAACAAGATGAGATTTTTGATGGAGAGCTAACTCAGTTCCTATGCCAAGTGGTTCGCAGCAGAGTCACTAGTGACATGATCTTCAATGTTTTTGAAATCAACCTTAGAAAAAAGTCATTGCCTCTGCCTGCATATATTTTAACGAGCGCACTGAATGACAGTAAAGTTGGTATATGTTTTTCACGGTAAAATGAGCACTTTTGAAGCCCTAGTTACTTTTTCCTTTCTGTCATCTTTTATCGTTTAACCACGTTTTTAAAATAAATATTGCCGTGCAAGTAATAAACACATTATGTAAAGACAGAAAGCGAAATAAATGATTTAAGTTATCACAAATGGTTACCTAATGCTTTTTGTTAGACGTAAATATATGGAACTACTTTCCATCCATCGTTACCAACTATGCTGGCCGAATTTCACTCCATGCGCCCATTAAAATATGTACAGGCAGAAGAAGTGACTTTTTTCTAAGGTTCATTTCGAAAGTGCTCACTTTATCGTGAACAGCCTTTGCCTACGGAAACGTTGACGCGTGGCAGTGCCGTCATTATCGCTCCCGCTATTGTATGCCCCAGACGCGGAAGCAGTTCAGGCTGTTTCCGGATGCTCAAGAAATGCATATTTGTGCGTACTTATTCCCGGAAGTAACATCACCATGTATATACCAGCGCTGTTCGAATTTCCAGTATAGTACACACAGAATCTATACTTGACAAGTATTTGAAATCGTATACTTGCTAGGCATACTTGCATACTTACGACAGTCACCATATTGTATTTCAGGTGTGAAAATTAAAGTGTACCTTTTGTGGTTATAAAGCTCGCAAGTTTTAAAAGTTAATAAAGTATTTACAAAATGTTGTTCTGTTGTATGTGTAAATAATTGTCAGTTTAACAAACGTGTATATAATTATGAATAAAATTCTGAGCATTGTATAGATGTCTGCAGCATTTTTTTCAGCTGCATGCTGACAAATAATAGTACATTTGCAATCAGCAGTTCCACGTTATTACAAACCCCATCGAATTGTATTTCTCTTTCTTTTGTTATCATTGTGTATATTTAAAACACACGATAGGTATGTATTGAGGGACGAGGAAAGAATGCCAGTTTCTGAGTCATGCCCCTTTACATACGATAAATAACAGCAACAAATCCCATAACAACTACCCTAATTTGTTTACATTCTTCCACTGACGTGGTAAAGCAATATCCCAAGGCTATTGTGGTATGAATACTTGTGTATTCTAGAGAAGCTGAACAGATAAACATAATCTCAGGATACCGAGGTGCAAGAATTTATATATTCGTGCAGTTATTTATTCTGCAGTACAATTTGTACTCAAAGTGTACATTATATTGCCATATTTGTGTGTATTAGTTTTCGTTCAAAACAACACACACCTGTTGTCTTGCTGCTCTGCCAAGCAACCAGTATACAACAATATTTCTGCGCCGCCTTTTATTTCCCTTCTGTATATAATACGCGTCCACTAATGTTTCTATTAATTCCTCATTCCGGGCTAGAGCCATGCTTCGGCGCTTTAACTCGTAAGATGTCAGTTAACGTACAAAATCATGATACAGAAATAAATAACATATGTTTATAAGGCTATATGTGTATAGGCTGTTCACGGTAAAATGAGTTCTTTTGAAAGCTCTGCTTAAGGTCTACTTGTATGGATGTTGTGTAATCCTCCGCCTTATGTTAAATTAACAATGCCATGGGCCTCATCACTTTATTCATGCGTCGGTCAAGTGACTGTGGAATTGTTAAAAAAAAAAGTAATTCTTTTACTAATCTAATCACTTTTACACTTCGGTGCATTAGAAAAGATAGAACGCTAAAGAAATAATTTAAGATATCACAAATGGTTACCCAACGCTTTTTATTCGAGGTTAAGAAATGGAACTACTTTCCGTCCATCGTTACAAACTTTTCTGGGCGCATATCACTGTGCACCAGTTAAAATATATGCAGACAGGGGCAGTTTTTTTTCTAAGGTTGATTACAAAGTACTCACGTTATCGTGAACAACCCTTATTCTTCATGCATAACCATAGAAGTTGGAACGTATATATAACACCATATTGCACCGGATTTTTCTGTTGTCACATAGTTTCTGATATTTCCGCCAGAATGTGCGACCAGTCTAACATTAAGAGCCGATGAACTGCCAATAATAATTTTAACAAGTACGTTACAAGTACACATCACAGTACACAGTGCGCAAATGTACGTACTTAACACGTACATACTGACAATACGGAAACAGCCTCAGATACGGAGCGTCTCCGGATTTCGTGAGGTTTTAACCGTTCCAGAACGCGCTAAGGGAGCCTAGTGGGAGTGTTTACTGGGCATCTTTGATACGAAATCGCTTGCGGTGCAGGTTGCCACAGAGCATAGCTGATGACCTTGCTCGTCTCTCTCCCTTTCTCGCTCGAACAATTTTATCAACTCCCTGGACCAAGCTAAGGGACCGCACCGCACGTGCGACGGTTCACAGCCACGCTCAGTCGCCGTTATTCTCTCGACCAGGCCGAGGAAGATGCTGCAGACAGACGTACGTCGAGGATATATGTTCGTCGCGGTCCATTCCCGGTAACTAGTCATTTCTGACCACTCTCAACATCCGCTATATTGACTTTCATTTTTGGGCAACTTTACTTGTTAATCTGACGGCAATTCAATATTTCATACTTATGTTTGACACATGTAGAAATTAATTAAGTCTCATGGTATCCTTTGTTATTATATGTGCAGTCATTTTAAAATTCGTGGGAGAGACTGAAATTGCCATGAATGGATTACAACGATATGTGGTACTTTGACGGCGTCGTGAGGGCGTTTCGTCTCCTCGGGAACGGAGTCCGCGTCCGTGCAGGATCTCGGAGAGGTACGTACCTGACTCACGCAATGTGAAGACAACCAGCTGAAATGATGCACGAGGGTGCATGTATCAGTGTTGTATGTAGGTCTAGACGCCGCGCGCCTTTTTGAAGCTTTTTAGGGCGTTTAGGGGAGGGGAGCGCGGGAGCCACAGACAAACAGACACGCGCGCCTGGTGTGCTGGAAATTGCTACCGGGAATAAAGCATGTTTTGGGATAGTTCACCGGGTGTTATTTAGACACTATTATGGTACGATAGCAAGGAAGAGACCCTACGACAGACCAACCGTGCCCTTCACTAAAGAGCGCCTAATTAAGTATAGGCTGTTCACTGTAAAGTGAGCACTTTTGAAAGCCGTCTCATTTGGAATAATGGTCAAAAAATGTGTTTTATTTTAGCTTTAGGCATTAACTTCCGAGTGCAGTGGAATATAACACACACTGCTTATTACTTACAAGGCAAAATTTATTTAGAAATGTGGTTAGAGGATAAAATATTGCTGAAAGAAAAAAGTAACTAGGGCCTCAAAAGTGCTTACTTTACCGTGAACGGCCTATGCTAAGAGTTTTGTAACAATGTCTTGCTTGGATCGTGTCCACAGGATATGGAGGAAAGCTATACTTCTCGCAGATATAGGCTATTCACGGTAAAATGAGCACTTTGGAAAGCCCTGCTGAAGATCTATTTGTATGCACTTTGTGTATTCCTCCAACATATGTAAAATTAGCATTGCCGTGGGCCTCATCACTTTATTCATGCGTCGGTCAAGAGAAGCTGTGAAATTATTGGAAAAGAAAATACTTTACAAATCTGCTCATTTTTACACTTGGGTGCATTAAAAAAAAAAAAACGGAAAGCAAAGAAATAATGTATACCATCGCAAATGGTTACCTAACACTTTGCATTCGTCGTTAAGTTGTGGAACTACATTCGTTCCATCGTTACCAACTTCACTGGGGAATGTCATTCAGTGAGCCCGTTAAAATGTATGCCAATCAGGAGCAGTGACATTCTCCTAAGGCTGATTTCAATAGTGCTCACTTTATCGTGAACAGCCTTTAAACATGGGGGAGGTTGGGAATATTCAATCTGTTGATGGTCCGATGGACAAATTTAAAACAAGCATGCCAAGGAAAGTGCAGACAAGTTAGAAATGTTATCTTCCAATTTTTTTTAACGCAACAACGGTAAAGAATGGTTAAGTTGAAACATACCAAAACAATTGAAAATTCCTCTTTAGTCTCCCTACATCAACCATATTGTACGTCTATGGGAATTTCCGAAGTCTCGAGTACACAGCAATATAGTCCATTCCCGATTGGAAGCGACTTATGAAAATCAACCTTTAAAAAAACACCCTAGGCATAACATGTCACCTGTTTTTTCAGTAACCTGTATTCCACAAATATACAACACTTTGGCTAACTTTAGAGTACTGTATTATTGAATAAATGAACCTTTACCATAATATCTTCTATAACTTGTAATATTTATTTCTTTTTTAAATATGAATTAACAACAGCGAGTGCAGCGACGTGTTGGCAACGATCGGTGGGAAATAGTTCACAGTAAAAATATTATTTTAACCTAGTTTTTTATAATACTATTTGTAAATTAACCGGTGCCTATCAAAATATTTAAATATTTAAGAAGCCCCGATGGCGATATATCTCAGCGGAAAATATCTTGAGTAGGCCGTAATGGTACGGTATTATTCTATCGAGCGAGAAAGCAAATGAAAAACTATATGTTGGCGAGGCTTGTCGCACTCTTTCTCTTCCTCTCTTTCACACTAGGGAAATTTCACTTCGCTAGTAATCAAGGGAATTATACATATTTTCAATTGTAGCATATTTCATACTTATTACAGCAATATAATGATTTTTGAATTTGTAATTTACAACTGAAAAGAGATTTTAATGTTTGAATACGTATTTTAATATATTTAGATATGATGGCGGGGCAGTTACCAAATGAAGTTGGCAGACATGGCGAGCCATGATATGGCGTGTTGCTTTTTTGTCAAACAAAACGTAAATTATTCTTATTCCGAAAAAAACTTCAAATTACCACATCACGTTTGTAGACGTGTTTTTTAAACCTACGTAGGCAAGTTACAATGTTGTGATAAATCTGTGTTTCCACGGCAGTAATAAATATAATGTGACGTGTGTTTCGTTAGTCATTGCGTCTATGAAATGGCGTGCCTTTGGGCATCGTGGTCGATACGCTGGCCCTGTGTGTGCGTGATTTAAAATATTTGATTAGTACTATTTATACGTTTTAAATGTGAACTGTTTATGATGAGGTTATTTATTATTTACATCCACGGCTGTTTATTTATCACAACGTTGTACCTTTGCCCTAAGGTTTTTTGAAACACAGTCGTGTAACGTAACTTGCCACAATCCCAGAAGAAAAATACCAAGTTCAGCCCGATAAATTTCAATAACCCTAATAAACAGTAAGTAGTAATGCATATAAATATGAGCGGAATAAAAGTTATCGTAGGCGTATTTGTGTGCATGTTCACCGCTATCTTTTAATGTTTGTATGACAAAAATGAGCAACACGAGTTGCGTGCTTGAATTTAATGTGCCTTTTACACTGGTTGTTCCTTCGTTTTAATATTTATTCCAACTGAGGCCGTCCTTTTAGAGAAATGACCAAACACATATCAATAACAAATGGATAAATACAGTTAGTACAGCCCTTTACCTCGCAGTTGTAACAGTGTTAGACACAGTCTTTTCAAAATACTAACGTGCATTACATGTATTGAGCTACGATGTGGAAAACAAATATGTTAATGTAAAATAACCGTAAGAACTGTCGTCAATTCAGGCATTTTTAAAACGTCGTAAAGTTGACCTAAATAATGTTAGAGGCCTAAACTGTGAGTATTCATGTGGAATGGTTTTTGGAATATGACAAGAATTCTTTGACAAGCTGTAAACAGTAAACAACACAATTGACAGGTACAAAAGTAGAAGTCACATTTCAAAGTTTATTTTTAGGTGCAGCGAAAGTATACGAACATATGTACACATACAATGGAATGTAAACATTGATTTTGACAGATGTTACATGGCAGTCATATGGCAATGTTTGTTTACATTTGGCGGGAGGATGCGAAACGGGCCAGCAAGTAGATATTTAGCAGGGCTCCGAGAATGTTGCTTCCAATGGGGGATGGACTATAGTCACGTCTACAATCAACTTGACGCAAAACTCTAAATTTCACCAAAATAAAACTGGCATGTGTACAATCGACGTTAACAGGAATTTAAAAAATGTAGATGTATATATGCAATCATCTTTGTTTGTGTTTTGTGTTTAAAATTCAAAAAGAACATTTTGTAAAAAAGAGATTCCGCAGACTAATAGTTACACTCAATTATTTTTTAACTCATTTTGCGTTATTTGTGTATTTATTTTGTATAACATTGACAAATTAAATACGTACGGCCATAGTGATGCGATCTGTTGCCAATTGTCTGTAACATTCGTTTGCACTTGTTTGTGACGTCTTGAATTCTGATTGACTAAACTTAAAGATTTGAATGTTGGCCAACTTCTACCGCGTTGCATTTTACGTTTAGCGCCATGAGAACATTTAACGTCGTTCTTGGCCAGAGCGTATACGATTATCGGATGCATGACTTATTTTAATGCGTTCTTGCAATGTTAACGCGATTGTAGCCAGGTCTTAAAGCAGGAGTCACATAGCCCCGACAAACACCGCACGAAACGACAAAAAAACACAACCACGACAAAATATTTATATTTTCAATGTGTGCGCTCGAATTTACAGCCAGACAGTTTACTGACGCGACACGAAGAGTAGAATTTTTGGAACCCATTTAGAAGGCGCTGATTAACTACGCTAGTTTCAAAGGCGTTGGGCAGACGACAAATTTGGAATACAGGATGGTGTCAATGTGTTATCGCTAATGTATACGAAGGTAAAATTATTATTTTAAGAGTTACATACAGTAATTTTCGACGCTTTTTTTTTAAGCTGTGTGTTTGACGTTGTAGAGAAAGCTTGGCATAGAATTTCATTTTGCTAGGTTGCACACTCTGTGTGTCGCGCCGCACAACACGACGAAAATAGAAATAATTTCTAATCCAAAATCTCTGGTCGGACGAAAGAATTTGAGGGGTTTACGTCAGATCTATCTTGTATTTCAGTGGCTGGATAGTTTTAACTGCTTCTGATGGAGGAGATTTCCATTCTTAAATAACATAACACGTAATTCGATACATATTTAATAGTAAATACCGTTCCTTGGGACGTAACAGTAAACCGCGATTAAGTGTCCCAAAATTAACGCAGACGACGTAACATTACCATCTCTATAGCAGAAAATCAATTTGCCGTAAGACAGCGCGCCAGTGCGGGATGTTTGAATCTCAGCGTGAAGCGAACAGAGCCTCAACCTTACAGCCAAGGGTAAACGACCCGCCAGGTTAGCCCTTTCAGACCTAATTTATGGTTTCAGGTATTGCAAATAATAAGGCTTGATTCTTACTCAAACAAGCAAGCTGTATCGTGCTGTTTAAAACAATTGGCTTGCCTTGTAGCATTGTGCTTGCTTGATGGTAAATGAAAGTAAAAAAAAAAGTATTATGCCCTAGTACAAAACAAGCAGACTAGTGCTGTGACTATTAAAAAAATTCAAGTTGGCTATTTAAGTAGTCGAGTACTTGGACTCGACTTTGAACTCCTTTTAATGTTGAAAGAGACATGTTACATGATCACCAAAAATAAGTCCAATATTACACAATTTTACAAAGTTTACACGAACACGTAGCCCCCACTCTTTAAGTTTCCCACTCACCCCCCCCCCCCCACAACATTCTGTAGCATATTATTTTGACGTCATGTCAACCAACTGCGTTGTTGGGTAGCGATAGCCATGAAGGGATGACTCGTGCGAGCAGTAGAATTGGCAGGACGAAATCGCCGGGGATGTGTAGTACTGCCCTCCATTAAAACTTGCGTATTTTCATTAAATTAAATTTAGACTCCATTCACGCTTACTTACAACTTTACTGAAGCACTGCGAAAGTCCTACTTCTAGCATATTCCTCCGCCTCACATAAACAAAGCTTAGAAAACTACATCAAATGGCCAACGCACCGCATGCGTGCGCACTCAGTGTGATAATATTTTGCGTAATAACTTTATCTTACTCGGCATTGCCAACACACCTCTGTTGTCTCTGTCTATTCATGTTAAGTTATAAATGAAAAAATATATAATTGATAGGTAAAATATTGGGGGAAGTTAAATTTAACTAAAAATGAGTTACTTTTATGTTAACACGAGTATAAAACGCTTGTGATGTTGCATATTAAGGAAACAACCAAACACGTCATACTTGGGATGTTCTTTTTTTAAAGTTAGATTCATTAAGTGTGAAGAAACTGTGAATAGACTATAGTCCAATCACCATTCACGGTTACTCCCAACTTTTCTGAAGCACTGCTGAAGTTGTAATTCCGGGATATTCCTCCGCCCAGTGAAAACAAAGTTTAACTAAGTCTAGAAAATCATGCCAGAGAGACGACACACCGTATTCGTACGCACTCTAATAAAACCTCCCATAAGATCTATTTCTTACTAGGCATTACCAAAACACCTATTTTCTCTCTAGTTTTATTCTCATTAATTATTAAAGAAATATTATAAATTATGTATAAAATCAGTGCAAAAGTTCAGTTAAACAAAAAAAAAAAAAAAAAAAAGTACTTTTATGTTAAAGGTTGTTCACGCTAAAGTGAGCACTTTTAAAATCAACCTCAGAAAAAAATCACTGCCTCTGCCTGCATATATTTTAATGGGCGCACCGAGTGACATGCGGCCAGCAAAGTTGGTAGCGATGAATGGAAAGTAGTTCTATATCTTAACGTCGAATAAAAATTGTTAGGTTAACCATTTGTGTTAACTTAAACTATTTATTTTGCTTTCTGTTTTTAATACATCGAATTGCAAAATTAAGTATATTTGTAAAATATTTACTGTTATAATAATGTTACATTTTCTCTTGACCGACGCGCGAATAAAGTGACGAGAGGCTCGTGCAAATGTTAATTTTACACAAGGTGGAAGATTACACAACGTGCATACAACTAGATCTTAAGCAGTGCTTTCAACAGTGCTCATTTTACCGCGAACAGTCTATAACAGCACCATAAAACGCTTGTGATGCATGCAATATTTAGGAAAGAACCAAACACGTTATACATGGGTAGATTTTCCGAAGGTTCTATTCAAAAAGTTAGGAAGAAACTGTGACTAGACTAGACGTGCAAAACGGCTGGCGTAACAAAATGCCCGAGGAAAGTTTTGCTCGTAATAATACAGAGCATAGCTAGTTGAAACGACGCGCATTCGGGTTTCTATTTCATTGAGCCTAAATGAGTCGTTTTCAACTTGGCATACCTAATAATGTTTATTGCCATTCTTCAGTAATCAGTACAATGTTGTATTTTGGATAAAGTGGGGAAAACTCCACTCTCAGTTGGCACGCGCAGACCTGACGAAAATGATGTCGCGCGGAATTCGCGCTCCACTGGCAAATCGAAATGAACTTCCCTGCAGGTTTCTGAAGCTTCACAGTACACGCATTAATATCTTCGCCTCGCGTTCTATAAGACAGGAATTAAGTTATTGCTAGTGACACCAGAATTTCGCGAAAAAAAAATTCCCGCACATGCTAGATTTCAATGCCCTATGGGGCTTTACCCGCAGTTTTCCTTTGATTATTGACATCTTGAAGTCTTTATGAGAAGACATTTTCTTACTTGACTGTCCTATCCTAATTAGGTAATCACGATACTGCACGTCTGAGATTAGTAGGAAGACACCTAAGACGCGTCACATCTACTGTAGATCCTTCAATCAAGAAGGTGGATATAAGCTAAAGTGTTATGAAGTACAACTGGTCTTGAGAACTCTTTTCGCGAAATTCGGCTGTGCATAGTTATTGCACATGTCCACGTAAAAATTTGCATTAAGGGCGGTTTTTTCACTGTTCCATAGCGCAGATGCCAATTTGATGCGAATGCACGATCTTTGCATCTTTCTTTTCTGTAGGTAACTCAGCCCGACCACCTTATTTATACCAACATCCAAGATGACACTTTTAGATAGTAGAATAAGCTACAAACAATAATGTGTTTCGCACTACATTATTTGTTAAACTTGAGTTGAGAGATTTAGGCGGCTTTTAACCAGGTCTAGAAAGCCGACGTGGATGAAATGAGGTGAGTATGGAGCAGCGCTGGAGTGAAAGGGCGGGGGAAACGCGAGAACTCCAAGAAAAAAACCGCCGACCAGCAACATCGTCAGTCACGATTCCCACATGCAAAAATCCGGGAATCGAGCCCGGTGTAGCAGGCGAATTTTATCCCCTTAATGCCTGATTAGCGGCACGTGTCAAAGCAGCTTGGCGGTCCGCTGACAACCGCGACAACAGTATATAATACTCTACAACCCTCGGCTGACCACAATACATTAGGTTGACACTAATTCCCGACACAGCTTTACCCTAGTCACTTTCTCGCCTGAATGTGTCCCTTGATAGGATAACAATTTACGGAACAAGTGCGTAGCCCCCTCGCAAATAAAATTATATTACAAGCATAGCCAAACATTACGCACCGAACCAGAGTCCTCAGCGCCAGCAGGGGAGTTAATACCAAAAACCGTGATTCAAGGCACGCCGACTTTTTGTAGATAGTGACTGGTGACTGCGAAGCGGTCACGCATCAGCGAAGCTTGTCGTATCTCCAGAAATGATTTTCAAAGGTAGTCATTTCTCTAAATGACGGTGAAAACTACATCAAAATCCATCAAGTAGTTTAGAAGCCTTATCCGAATATACAGACACAGACACACGTGGCCGGGAGACTTTGTTTTATACCATGTATAGATTTTTTCTTGTTGTTTATTATCACGTTTATGAATAAATGGAAACAAAAGAAATGGAAACAAAAAATATAATCTAAAATACTTATATAACATTCACTAAACATACACTGCACAAACACGAACTACTCTCAGGCTGTATAAATGGATATTAAAATACTTTTCCAGTATAGAGGTTCCGATAACTTCGCTTGCTACGGGGTCAAACGGCGTCTTTTATTCACGCAACACAGTCCACGCGATAACTTATGAAGAAACAGTCACCCGCATGTAATACGCATCACTTATACCGGATAAATGAACAATATTGTAGACAGTGCGTTAATTTGATTAAACAAAAACAATTTTGGTCTTCCAACAGTCACCAGATTTGCCACCAGAATTTTCAAAAATCACGAACTTTTCGATTTGTCAGAAATATGAAATTTCGCCACCAGACCCTTGCGAAATTACCGGATCTAGTGAGAAAATCACCAAGTTGGCAACTCTACGGGGCTGATCCAACCGTAGAGTGAAAATGGGGTAGAGCGATCTCGCTGGCTGGCAGAGCCAATATCCATGTTCCACATTCAACTGCTTTTCTGCCTACACGGCTATAGGCTGTTCAAAGTAAGGTGAGCACTTTTGAGGCCCTAGTTACATTTTCCTATTAGCCAATTCTTATCCTTCGATCACTTTTTAAAATAAACATTGTCACATAAGTAATAAACACAGTGTGTTTCATCAAACTCGAAAATCATTGCCAAAGACTACAATAAAAAATATTTATTGACTATTATTCCAAATGAGAGAGCTTCACAAAGTGCTCACTTTACCGCTAATTTGTAATGGTTTGACAAAAGTCAGATTGGAAAATGTTTTTTATTCACATTTCAAGTGCTTGTCTATTGGAACTTGAGATTTACTCCATTCACGGTTACTTCCAAATTTTCTAGAGCCCTTCCAAAGCTCTACTTTCAGGATATTCCTCCACTTCATTCAAACAAAGCTACAAAATTGCATCAAACGGACAACGCGCAGCAATCGTGCGCACTCAGGTTAGAAATATTTTGCACAGGCACTATTTTTATTAGGCATTACAAACACTCATATTTTCCCACTGTTTTTATTAATATTCATTATGAATCAAATATTACAATTTATAAATAAAATATAAGTGAAAGTTCAACATAAAAAATATAGATTTTTTTATGTTAACAAAACTATAAAACGTTTGTGATATAGGGCGTATTTAGGAAACAACCAAACGTCATATATGGGGTGATTTTTCAAAGGTTTGATTCATTGTTGGTTTGAGGTAGGGCAATGTTGGGTACATGTGCAGAAGACGGAAAATCGGTCTAGCTAATCTCTAGTGAGTGAAGATATTTGGGCGGCTCTTAACAGCTAGGTATTGAGAGCCGCTGAGGATGATTGAAGTGAATATGGAGCGGCGCCGAAATGAAGGGGCGGGGGAAACAGGAGATTCCCGAGAAAACCCGCCAACCAATGACATCGTCCAGCACGATTCCCACTTGCGAAAATATGGTGACCCGGCCGGGGATTGAACCCAGCTCACCTTGGCGGGACTAATCTCTAGTGTATGGGTTTAACACCGGCTGGTCTCGCCACATAGTCGCAGTGTGGAAGGGGCTTGTCGTCTCGTCTCTATGGAGCTGAGTCAGCATCCACGCAGTCTCATCTGCGACGCTGATGCGGGGCGCTGGACCGCGTTTGGCGGCACGTGTTACCCCTCTGCCGTGAGCCCGTGCAAGCTTTTCTCCACATGCGCCTATCTTGATGGCGATGCAGCAGCCAGAGCGCCTGCAACCCACCAAGGCGAACCGCGTTCGCAAGTGGGAATCGTGCTGGACGATGTTGTTGGTCGGCGGGTTTTCTCGCGGATCTCCAGTTTCTTCCGCCCTTGCATCCCGGTGTAGTCCATGCCTCTCTTCACCCTCATCGGCTCTCAGTTGTTAAGAGCCACCCAAACCTCTCCGCTCCACTCTTATCGGGATCGATCGAAGTTTACGTAAAGTACACCTTAGGCCTTGCCCACACTAGCTAGGGACATACAATTAGGTGCACGTTCCATCTGTGACCATTCTGACATTTTGCAGTTCCATCGGCACCGTGTCATTGGACCAATTACCACCCACCCCCTAATTGGAAATTTCCGGCCCTCAGACCCCGAATGTCAACTTCACCTGCTCAGGGACATTCTCTAGCCACCTGCGTTTGGCTCTTGTGCACTAGTACATCTACCCATCATAGCGAATATTTAAACCACTACCAGCACGAGTCCATACCTCAATCTGACCTCTGGGCGCCTGAGGGTAAAGGGCTGACCAAGGACCCAGGGACCCTTTCTTTAGGTTGTGGTACTTCCCCCCCCCCCCCAATTAATCTCCGGCTAAGGAAACATTTGCGGGGAAAGTGAGATCAGCCCGTGCCTCTCCTTCCTTTTTATCTTGGGTTCTCCACCTCAGTGGGCTAATGCCCCAACCCGAGATGAGGTGGTCCGTTTCCATATCTTGAATTTATAACACAGCTACATTTTTCAATATATGAATGAAAAATGGGGCCAAGGAACAAAAAGTATCCCAAAATAACTAATTACCAAAGCGGCCACAAAAATACTTTATGACCTTCTCTTTTGAAACTAACATGTAGACTATATCAAATAAGTAATATCAAACAACTGAAATGCAAGATTAGCATATAACTAATAACATCATTCTTTCAGACCTGTCTTTCACTACAATTAAAATTTGTACATGAGTACAACACAAGACAAACAAAGAACTTTCACAGGAAGTCAGTCAAAACAGATAAATATGGGCGTACTAGTGTAGGAGTTTGTCTAAGTAGACTTTATAATAATTTACCTAACAAAATTAATGTAATCGAACAAGAAAATATATTTGCAAAAATGGTTTAAAAGTATTTATGATGCATGTATAATGAAGATGTTCAAATGTGAAAACTTAACAGTAATGTAAAATTACCCTTGGGGAATCGGAAAAGTTTTGTATCACTTTTAAATAAATTTGTATGTAAAATAATTGTTTGCTAAAATATGTCTAACTTGTAGCATTACGGTATGTGGATATGTAAAATAACTATTTGCTGCTATTTGTATGTATAGTCTCTCAGAGCTTTGCTCATTGAGACATTTAATGAATAATTAAAAAAAATAACGGTTAATATAAAAAATCTAAATATGTAACATATTTTTCCTGCGCATAGAATATGGTGTAACAACCAACACTGTAGTGTTGTGACAAAGGCCTGTGACATTCACAGTATTTTCTGAATCAGGGCAGATTTATTTGCTTTGTGTTCTTGTAACAACAATTTTTGGTGTATCTAAGTATACTAAGAACATGTGCTAAACCAAAAACTTGATTTTTTTCTGTATTTGCATCAAAATAATTACACAGTTTAAGAATTTTTTGTAGATATCACTGGAGAATATTAGCCATTCGGAATTTGGATGTACAGTCCCCACGTAAGCTGGCTTAATCACAGAGTACAGAAATAAATGTGTAATTGAAGGGTGTGTCACAGAAGACTAATTTAAAACACAAATAAATGTTTAAAAAATTTCTTTGAGAAGTATTTCGTTGTGTTTTTCACACCACATTAACTAGGTCACCCGATTGTACCTTATGATTATATTTTAAAATATTGAGGTAGTATTTTTGCTTGTCACACTGTAATTTTATTGACTCAGGCTCTGCAAGCATGTAGAATAATTACCGGAGCAAGAAAGTCTTAAATGGCAGGTTTTTTGTGTCCATGCTAGGATTTTGTTTGCAGTACGTTACAAATTGCTAGATGACGATACTCTAGCCGAGTACAGCTTAATGCATACGCATACTGACAGTAGAGTGGTATTCTTATATCAGTACACTTTTTTTAAATAAAAATCTTTGTAAGTGTATCACTTTAATTTAATTACAGTAATTGTTAGAAATAGGACGCCGCAACTCTTTCAGGATGGATTCAATTTGTTTGTATTATTCCACTTATATAAACATATTCATAACAAAATATAATTAAATGCGTAGAATTTAACAGTAAGTACTATGGTCTTAAACATTATTGCCAAACTCGTTATGCATGGATAACATGTAAATGTTGCAACGTACGTCGCAGTGCTTGCAAATCGTAGTTTAAAATTCACATAGCTATGGGTTTCTATGCTAGTAGTTTAAGTTTAGTATGGTTATGTAACATATTTTAACACAACTACCAAAATCAAAACCTGCCACCTTTACATTTGCAGTTCCATTATAGTTCTATTAAAATTTGCATGTTATGATCCGAGTAAAAGTTGTACTCGAGTGTCTGCATAATTAGGGTGAAGTAACACAAATGAAGTAGTTCACATGCATCCATCCGACGAAGTATAAATAACTGACAAGGCAACTATCATACATGCTTGGCCTATCATGTTTGTTGTTCATAAAATCACAGAGTTGTAGGTGTTTCGGTACATATACAGGATGTTTCTTCAATATATGAACAAACTCCGCACGCGTATTCATCACGAGAAAAATAAGACGAAAACATATATACGACTTACTGACTTAAGTCCATCCCGAGGGCGGTACGCCCCTTTGAAGTAGGAGTCAATAAGACCAGGTATTTGCACTTTCTACAAAAAAGTATCTATAATCTGATCGCAAGACTCTGGAAAACAATTAAATGGACAGTTCTATGATCAGCGTGACATTTAATACCATAAAAAAATTTATTCGTGGCGAAATAAGGGGTTGGGACCCTATTTTGCAATAAAATTGTGTGTTACGAGTGGTTCATTACTTTTTTGTGGCATATTATGAAGTAACACGTTAAAATAAGCTAAAAAGGCCTGTATCATCATTGTCCTAATCCCAACCGTTTCCAAGGAATAAATGCATAAAGTACACAACCACGAAATACTGTGGCCAGGTATGTAGGCAACACGCAGCGCACCTGAGATATGTAATAGCGTGGCATACCATGCTAACATAAGATCACAAAATACTGTGATGGGTTAATAAATGGATTAATAGTTTGAGGTGAGCGTGAACGGTATCCAGGTTTCGTCAGTAAACCAGTTTCACCTGGATATCATTCACGCTCACTTCACACGATTAATTCATTTATTAACCCACCGTCATGGTATTTTGTGATCTTATATTAGCATGGTATGCAACGCGACTTCCGATAATCTCAGGTGCAGTGCGTGTTGCCTACATACCCGGCCACGGTATTTCGTGGTTGTGTACTTTTGCATTTATACATCGGAAACTGTTGGGATTAGGGCAGTGATGGTTCAGGTCTTTTTAGCTTACTTTGACGTGTTACAAATGTCACGCAGATCATAGAACTTTGTCCATTGAATCGTTTTTCAGAGTCGTGCGGTTAGATTATACATACTTTTAGTAGAAAGTGTAATTACCTGATCTTACTGCTCCTACTTCATCCCTTGGGATGCACTTAAGTCGGTAAGTCGTGTGTGTATGTATGTGTGTGTGTGTATATATATTATATATATATATATATATACACACACACACACACACACACACACACCGTATTTTTTCGTGAGGAATACGCGTGCAGAGTTTGTCCATGTATTTATGAAACATTCTTTATACATTATTGAATAATTTATTAACCGAAAGTATATACTATGCGTTAAGTAAAATAGTAATTATGCAACGTTATATGTTCTGAATTGTTTGAAAGCTAACTATGAAGTTATTTAATGATTTAATTTTCGGTATTTGTGTAATAAATAATGTTGAAAAGCCTTCGATGGGCCAGGGAAAGGGTAAAATAGTGAGATAAATCTATAGGACTAATAAATAAAATGTTTGGCATGCACATAATTTTGTATATTTTTTGCTCAATACTAAACAATGTGTTTAGCAGATGAAAATATGCATATTGTACTATTCGAATTAAAAAATACAGCCTGAAATGGTCACTAAATTACAGATGGAACATCTGTCGGGAAGATTTCATTCTCGCTGCTTTAGTAGCCTATTTTGTATTTTCGGCGTGGCGGATAATTTGTCAATGTAATTTTAGTTACGCGATACTTTTATTCATAATATTTGGAGACAAGACACATGTTTGTAGATGCGGAGTTCATATACATCCGAAACAGCAGAAATCCCGACGAGGTTATAGTTCCCTTCGGCATGTATAAATAAATACGTTTTCTGAAAGAACAAAGTAAATCACGAAAGTATGTTATTTTTACGCTGAAATGTTCTTTCAGGTCTTAGGCAAGCAATAGTAATAATAAATTAAATTCATTTCATTTCCTGCAGATAATACGTTGTCAAACGCCGTGTATTATATGCAACTGTTCATTAGCTTAATCTTCATATTCGAAGAAAAATAAAATACTTTCTCGTATTAGTAGGTTTGCCTGTATTAATAAGACAACCAACATGAGACACAATTTGTTATTGTAATAACTTTAAGCTGTTTTAATTATTCGACTATCACAAAACTCACGCATACTGTCCATTATGTT
Source organism: Dryococelus australis (assembly GCA_029891345.1). Taxonomy (NCBI): domain Eukaryota; kingdom Metazoa; phylum Arthropoda; class Insecta; order Phasmatodea; family Phasmatidae; genus Dryococelus; species Dryococelus australis. Next base: position 76,621,799 of record CM056996.1, read on the forward strand.
TATACTCTTGTGAGTTCTCGCTGACGTGAGCAAAACGCGACGCCTTGCGAACAGCTGATCAAGCAGGCGTGTATTTTTCTTTCGACCATGCACACATATTTACCATAAACTAAAGATGAGGTATATCGATCTTGCTGGCTGCACACACCCAATCTCTGTGTCCCACACTGAAATGATTTTCTGCCAACACGTCTAGCGAAAATGGCGTGTATTGGGTTTGAGGTTAGAGCACTGTTAGTAAACAAGTGCTGTTGAGATGTTTTTATACTTCCTCTAATCAATTTGTAATGATTTTTTTATTACATTCAAACTGGTAAAAGTATTTTATTAAGATAATAGTGCTTGCCATTTAAAAATTAAGTTGTGAACAAACACGTTCATCACTGTTGACCATGTGACTTAGTTGTGTAGGATTGGGGTAAGCCAATTTTGGGTACATGCGCAGAAGACGAATAAGCAGTCTACCTCATCTTTAGTCTATGATCTTTACCTGTCGCGCACAGTGCTGCCAACCAGCAGAAGGAGAAAATCCGATGCTGAAGCTGAAGATTTTAAACCCCCGCCCCAAAAAAAAACTACGGGCTATAATTAAGAATTTTAGTAACCTTCTTACAGTTTGCACACAATATAATATTACAAGATGGTTGACTGATAATAACGTCAACCACCAGTTTGTTTTCGTCCTCAGCAGGGCGTTCCCGGGGATGCCGGCGCAGGGTACCGTGGGACTTGGTTGGGAATGTAATGCGGCAGGCAGGTCGGCCGTCGATAGGAAGTGAAAGAGAGAGAGAGAGAGAGTGGCGTGTTTTGCGGCATCTCTGTGAGGCCTTATCTGCCGCTATCTGTCCACGTCAGGCTCTGCAAGGAAGGAATACAGCCAGCCGACAGACACCCCTGCGTCGACCGAACTGTGGCAAGGTTACTTGTATACGCTGTTCACGGTAAAATGAGCACTTTTTAATACACCTTGTTTGTTATTCCGACTCATGTAAAAGTTACATTGCCATAGGCCGCTTCACTTTATTCATGCGTCGGTCAAGTGAAACTGCGAAATTATTAGAAAAGTAAGTATTGTACAAATCTGCTCATTTGTACACTTCGATGCGTTAAAAATACAGAACGCGAGAGAAATAATTGTAAATTATCACGAAGTGTTACCTAGCACATTTTTATTCGACGTTAAGATATGGAACTACTTTCCTCTCCATCGTTACCAACTTTACTGGACACATGTCACTCATTGCGCCCGTTAAAATATATGCAGGTAGGGCAGTGACTTTTTCTTAGGTTTATTTCAAAAGTGTTCACTTTATCGTGAACAGCCTTTAATCAGGTTGGGAAGATTAATAATGTTAAAAGTTTGGCAACCAAAAATTTTCGCCACTAGTTAAGCACTAGTGTCGGCAATCTACTAGATTTTCTCTATGTTCTACGTTGAAATCAGGATAGTTGTAATAATTGTAATCACATATAAAATACCTTCGTAACTAAGTAAAATCTTTTTCTTTTATTATTCCCGTACATTGAAGTTTTAATTAATAGTTACCTTTTGGAACACTGCTCAGAAATTTTCCTTATGCTAAACTCTCCCATAAAAAATCTCGATTTGTTTCTAACCTGAGTTGAATAAACCTTTTACCTGCGGCCACTTCGTGCTAAGGCCCAGTGTTGCCATCTTATGGGATTTCACCCATTTTCTGAGGTTTCTGAGCTAGTTAAATACCCCCGTGGTGGTAGACGGTTGTGGAGAAGGTAGAATTTCGTCACAAAAATGTCTCAGAGGTAAAAAGAAGATTGTGAAAATTAGTTTTGAAATGGTGATTTTTTGATGGAGTTCAACACAACTTTAAACCAATAAAAGAATGAATTAAAAGCCAATTAAACTAACCGCACAACTTAAAAAAAAATACAGGAAAAATCATGTATAAAATCTGTAACAAAACTTACTGTAAATGGCACCTGAACAGTGTTACGTTACTGTTTGCGTAATGAATATGTTTGTGTACATATGATATGCAAGTAATTATTTATGTGTGTTTATACACATTGAGTTTTTTCTTTTAATAGGGTAACTGCGCCTAATATGAGACGGTTGCTTAATACGAGACCTCTGGTATATCGCCAAGGAAGTGCTGCAGTCTCTCGGGACTCGGTGGAACTTCTTGCGGAAGCCATTTTTAGGCACCAGTACTCGCGCTGGCCATGGGGGGTGGGGTAAAACTCAATAGGACGAAGCTGAAACCGTGTTGTAGTCGTGCCACCGCCACATAACGCTAGTGTTGCTTTGTTAAAGCTTGTTTCAGCTTTCGGATCGGTAGCCATGTTTGTTTAGATTGTGTTTTGGCGCAAAATGTGGTTATGCCTGGGCGTGCTTATTGTAACGGGAACAGTATAAGAAACAGATTGCCAGTTTATTGACGAATGTTTATTTCGCGAATGTGTGAAGAGAGTGGCGAATGAGAATCCGGATGGATTGGACAGCCTAGAAAGTTATAATAATTTTTTGTTTGCGATAACCACTCGTCCAACGATTGCAGAAGTCTTGGAACGAAGAGGCTTAACAGGTTTTCTTTACCACTACATCTGAAAAGCAAGTGCATTGTAAAGTTTATATACGCTTCGATATTCCATGTATACGACATCTTCCTTTCAGCGCACGCGTATGTATAGGCTATTGTCGGTAAAAGAGCCCTTTTGGGAGCCCTCTCATTTGGAGCAACTGTCAAATAAATACATTTATTTTAGCCTTAGACGTTAACTTCCGAATGCCGTGTAATATAAACTTTGTTTATTACTTATATGGTAATATTTACTTCAAAATGTAGTTAAATACAAAATGGCAGAATGAAAAAAGTAACTAGGTTCTCGTAAAAAGGGCTCATTTTACTGTGAACAGCTCAATTTTAGGTTCAGATTCTTGTGTTAATTTTACCCTGCCCTAGTATGTCAGTCACGACACTGATATGTAACCCAGATTGGTCTTACAAAGAAAATACCTAGATCACACACAACACGTATATATTCTCTTCTGTTCCACCTGTGATATTGCTATAAGTCTAATTCGTTTTTTTATTAAAAAATGGGTTTTACTGCATGATTCTCAAAACATTAATACAGTGGCCAGGGTGTTATAACAAAACTATGTTGGACACACTTAACCTAGGCCCATTGATGGTTCACTGCAAACATAAGCCCAGACATTTTTATTGTTGTTTCATATGAGGAGAGTGTAGAACATTTGAATGACTTTACCTGATAATTATATACTAGGGGAAACAGTATACTGGGTTATGAAAATCAGGGAATACAGAAGGTAATGCTACAAAAAATAATATACAATAATTGGATACCAATGAAAGTAGTTAAATTCTCAAAAAGAGAGCAATTTGAGTACCCAATAGGTAACTATGCTCATTTCAGGTGTGTGTAGTAGAAATCCTGATAGTTAGCCTAATTCATAAATTGAAGGTTCGATAGTAAATCGTAGTGATGCTAGCAACATTTCATTGGGCTGTTACGCCGCACACTATTTAAAAAATTCAAGAAAGAATGGACACAAACATTCCAAAATCAATACAAGTATAATTAAGCACATATATACATTATTACCATGAACAACAACTTTGCAACTTGATTTGAAAAATATAAATTGCATCTGTAAATCTCTGTTGCTAGCTACCAATCGGCGAACTAGGGGAAGGAGAGAACACACATGCACTGGAACAAACAGATAAACAACAACATTAATATATCCTGAGAAATCACCCAACCTGAATAAACACTTGTGAAGTCCCATTAAAAAAGGTAAAATGACTCCCTGAGTAAAGCCAGCACCATTACAACTTTATAAGTAAAAGTACGCCTGATGATCTACTAAAAAGTACAACATGGAATACTAATTTCAAGAATACCATTGGCAAAGAGCAAAAACCTCATTACACTTAACCATGAGCATGAAGGCACGCCATAAAATATCCACTAAACTCCTTGACATTAAAATTCTTTTGGTAAATCGTAGTCCAGGAGACCATTCCTACAGCACGCCAAAAAAAAAAAAAAAAAAAAAAATCCACCTCTTACAAACATTTCCATAAAATACCGTTTTGAAAATTCACATAAGCAAAACAGTGAAGAAACACTTCGCTAACCCCCCCCCCCCCCAGAATAACAACAATTACGTTCATTACAATACTTAACTTGAGCAGTACTCATATTACTCGAAAACATGTCTAGCATGATGAAGCCTTGAAGTACGAAGTGGTGTAGACATGATCTATCGTAGGCCAGACAGCGCAACTCGAAGAACACTGCACATTTGCTCGGGCTGGGGACGAACATTTATACGCGAAAACGCGGCTCGTCGGAAAGGTTAAGGAGACGACGCGAATAGCGGAGAGGCGTATGGAAGGTGCCAGAGTGTGCGACGTTGAACTCGTTAGTAGTAGCCACCAGACAGCGCTCGGCCGCGCCAGGAGCGCCGTGCGCCTCTCTTCAGTATAGCTCAGCGCTTGGAAGCGTTCAGACGTGCGCCACCACCCGGGGGGGGGGGGGGGGGGGGAGAAAAACAACGTAACTTTTTCTGCCGCAAAAATATTACATCTTCAAATGGCAACCCCTCTTCAAAAAAAAATAACAGTTTATTAATCTGGGCTACCAAATAGAGACGTGGCAAATAACCAAGCTTACTTGCTAACCATGTTCATTGAAGTCATGCAGTTCTGTAAACACACCAACCCTATAAAAGTAGCATTTAATCGTACTCCAGAAAATTGTAGGCATCACATATTTCACCAGCTGGCGGGACGAAAAATAAATCGTTCAGGCAGGACAGGAGTACTCACAAAAAAATGACCTGAGTTTGCTGAATGACACGCGTGTCAGAATTGAAGCAGGGCTTCAAGGCCTAACAGGGATTCATTTGTAAACGAGTGTTGTTTTTGCAAGCTGCCTTTGCTCATGGACATCTTGTTATAGCTGTCTATAGTGCATTCCCGATTGGAAGCGACTTATGAAAATCAACCTTTGAAAAAACACTCTAGGCATAACATGTCACCTGTTTTTTCAGTAACCTGTATTCCACAAATATACAACACTTTGGCTAACTTTAGAGTACTGTATTATTGAATAAATGAACCTTTACCTTAATATCTTCTATAACTTGTAATATTTATTTCTTTTTTAAATATGAATTAACAACAGCGAGTGCAGCGACGTGTTGGCAATGATCGGTGGGAAATATTCACAGTAAAAATTTTATTTTAACCTAGTTTTTTATAATACTATTTGTAAATTAACCGGTGCCTATCAAAATATTTAAATATTTAAGAAGCCCCGATGGCGATATATCTCAGCGGAAAATATCATGAGTAGGCCGTAATGGTACGGTATTGTTCTATCGAGCGAGAAAGCAAATGAAAAACTATGTTGGCGAGGCTTGTCGCACTCTTTCTCTTCCTCTCTTTCACACTAGGGAAATTTCACTTCGCTAGTAATCAAGGGAATTATACATATTTTCAATTGTAGCATATTTCATACTTATTACAGCAATATAATGATTTTTGAATTTGTAATTTACAACTGAAAAGAGATTTTAATGTTTGAATACGTATTTTAATATATTTAGATATGATGGCGGGGCAGTTACCAAATGAAATTGGCAGACATGGCGAGCCATGATATGGCGTGTTGCTTTTTTGTCAAACAAAACGTAAATTATTCTTACTCCGAAAAAAACTTCAAATTACCACATCACGTTTGTAGACGTGTTTTTTAAACCTACGTAGGCAAGTTACAATGTTGTGACAAATCTGTGTTTCCACGGCAGTAATAAATATACTGTGACGTGTGTTTCGTTAGTCATTGCGTCTATGAAATGGCATGCCTTTGGACATCGTGGTCGATACGCTGGCCCTGGGTGTGCGTGATTTCAAATATTTGATTAGTGCTATTGATACGTTTTAAATGTGAAATGTTTTTATGACGAGGTTATTTATTATTTACATCCACGGCTGTTTATTTATCACAACGTTGTACCTTTGCCCTAAGGTTTTTTGAAACACAGTCGTGTAACGCAACTTGCCACAATCCCAGAAGAAAAATACCAAGTTCAGCCCGATAAATTTCAATAACCCTAATAAACAGTAAGTAGCAATGGATAGAAATATGAGCGGAATAAAAGTTATCGTAGGCGTATTTGTGTGCATGTTCACCGCTATCTTTTAATGTTTGTATGACAAAAATGAGCAACACGAGTTGCGTGCTTGAATTTAATGTGCCTTTTTCACTGGTTGTTCCTTCGTGTTAATATTTATTCCAATTGAAGCCGTCCTTTTAAAGAAATGACCCAACATATATAAATAACAAAAGGATAATTACAATCAGTACAGCCCTTTACCTCGCAGTTGTAACAGTGTTAGAGACAGTCGCGGCAAAATACTAACGTGCATTACATGTATTGAGCTACGACGTGGAAAACAGATATGTTAATGTAAAATAACCACAAGAACTGTCTTCAATTCAGGCATTTGTAAAACGTCATAAGGTTGACCTAAATAATGTCAGAGGCCTAAACTGTGAGTATTCATATGGAATGGTTTTTTTAATATGACAAGAATTCTTTGACAAGCTGTAAACAGTAAACAACACAATTGACAGGTACAAAAGTAGAAGTCACATTTCAAAGTTTATTTTTAGGTGCAGCTAAAGTATACGAACATACACACAATGGAATGTAAACATTGATTATGACAGATGTTACATGGCAGTCATATGGCAATGTTTGTTTACATTTGGCGGAATGATACGAATCGGGCCAGCAAGTAGATATTTAGCAGGGCTCCGAGAAAAGCGTTAAAGAAAGTTGGCAACGCCTGAGAATATCCTAAGTACTTTCATGTCTTAATGTTGAATTTACAATGCGAAATACTTATTTCGTGAATACTAAATTAATTTCTTTTGCTTTTTGTTTGCATATGCATTTTTAAGTGCAAGAAACAGTATTACATTTTTACAATGTATAAATGTCTAATAATTTCAGTTTTGCTGGACTAACATATGATGAAAGAATCCACAATGTGCAGAAAGTAGATCTTAGCAGGTCTTTCAAACGTGCCGAGTTTACTGTGAATAGCATATAGCGTTGTTTTGTTATGTCCAGTGCTAAGATTATCACAATTTCTTATTTTCTTTAGGAAATAGCATGTTCTTCAAAATTTAACAAAGACTGTGGATCTTCAACACCTATGTAACTTCTGTTTTAGCTAGTTGCTTTGTTTTACTACGGGAGACATGGATGTATTAAAATTGGCAGTAAAATGAGCAACTTTATATATGAAATAGGTTTAGTTTACCACCACCACAGTTCTAACCAATGTGGTTTTTACATTTATTTAAACAAAGATTGTTGAATTAGGCTTATAACAGTATCACAGATGGAACATTAGGAAAGATACACGTGTTGTGTACAATCGGTGTCTTTCTTTACAAGACCACTTGGGCTACATAGGAGGACAGGGTACAATTAATACAAGAATCTGAACATAAAATTGAGCTGTAGTATAAACTATACGTGCGTGTGTGTTTGAGTGTGTATATATATATATATATATATATATATATATATATATATATATATATATATATATATATATATATATATATATATATATATATAAATGATGTATACCTTTCATGAAAGATATTTTGGGCATGCAATCAAAACGTACATAAAATTTACAATGCACTTTTCAGATGTGATGGCAAAGAAAGCCTGTTAAGCCTCTCCGTTCTAAGAATTTTGCAATCTTTGGAAACGTGGTTATCACGTACAAAATAATTATTGTACATTTCTAGACTGTCTAAGCCAACAATTTTCTCATCTACCACACTCTTCACCCGTTTGCAAAATAAAACACTACTCATAAATCTGTGTTTCACTGTTCCAGTCACTTGAACACGCCCAAAAACACTGTATTTCCAATTAGGCATCCTGATTGAATAAAAATTAACATGAAATTACAAACCTCACCAAACCAAGACTATATATCTTCCATTCAATACATTATGTTCCAATATTTCCCATTGAGTTGATTCCCCAAGGTGTATAATACATCATGTATTTTGAAATAATATAAATGATTCATTCCTGCAATTGAAAATTAATTAAACATGTGTATATACATATCTTTAACTACAAGCATTATACCATTAAAATATATTCAGAACACATTTAAGTAGTGTGTTTAACATGTGGGGTCTCATTAGGATACCTGTTAAAAATTTCTTAAGAAAACCATGGTTCTCAAAAAAATTAATTTAACAATGAAAAATACTAATACTTTAAGTTTCAAAGGCATAGTGTGTTATAAAAAGGCTTACAGAATATGTATAATTTTTGTAATCATTTAATCATATAAAATACATGTTTTATAGCATTCAAAATAAAAGTGTCTCATATTTGAACCCATTATCCTATTACATCGCCTGAAAACTGCAAGGAGACTGCTAAAAATGCCAACGCCATGCTTTTTTCTGTATTTTTTCGTGGTGACCGGATTTGCGGTTCCGGGGGGGGGGGGTGGTTGAGGGAAATTCAGTAGTAACATGAATATTTTGAGCTTTAGCATTGCGTTTTACCTTCTACTGATTAGCAACACTACGGGGCAGGTAAAGTTGTGAATAGTGGACTGTTCGAATTTGCGCCTCCGTAAGGGATGTGCACTGCGTTTTAGGCCGTGTCCGAAATGACAAATTCGCTATTTTGTAATTTGTCATTTCGTAAGTTTCAATTCAGACGTAGTCGACAGTCACTTGTTTATCACTCGCAGCCAACACACTTTTACGTTAATAGTGAAAAGTATTTTTATCTAAATTTAATGCTTGAAACATACGTAAAATATCTATAATAATCACTGGAATGCTGCGAATACGTTAATAAGTAAGAAAATAATAAATTAAGCAATGACGACTTTTAAAAATGTTGTTGGAAAATATATAAACAAAGCTCAAAACATACTTGCTTTTTAAAACACGCCTAGTGTATTTTATGAACAGTTATTTGTTTTAAAAAACATTTTATTTACGCATTCGCGCATGAGTTTTGAAGGTAAAAACCAAGGTGACGCTGATTTTGCCATTTTGTATTTTTGCTAACATCCGCCTGATACAAAATACGAATTACCAAATACGTCACCATTTTTGTATGCAAAATCGGGTCACGTGATCATTTTGTCAACAAAATCTGCCATTTCGGACACTGCCTCAGTTTAACTTGCGCTTCCGTATGTACGATTGTGTAAAGTAATGATCAGGAAGGCTCGCAGACGACGAAACCTGCAGATCAAGGGGAGCTCGATTAATTTTTTTATCAACTAGATTCTCAGGTTGGTCTAAGAAAAAAAAGGAGGCTCGATAGAAGTGCATCGTGTCTCAGCCACAGAATATTCGGCAATGCAGAAGCGAAGCTTCTGCTTGTGCTCCGAACGCATCAGAGTCCATTCAAAAAGATTAATTCTCTTGTCCATATGTCCTTCCTTCCATATATCAATATAAACATTTGCCATGTGACAAGTATTTACATAACAGCTGTTTAGAAGTCCGCTTTATTATTTACTAGCAGCTCGGCATCGCTACGCTAAGGTTTTATGGAGCTATTAAAATACATAACTATATATTTGCGACAATTAGAGACTACCGGCGACTACTTGCGAATTTATAATATTCAGACAATATTAAGATCCACTGAGCCACTGCGGCCCCACTTGGAATCGCTCTAGCCACTGTGCCTCTGTGGCCCCACTTGATATATAGGCGAAGACGAGTGTGGCTAGCGACAGCGGTGAAGAGGACGGACGATGATATGAGATTACGAGACGACGGCGGACGAGGTGTTTGTGGTGTGAACTATTGGAACTATTTTATATTGCAAAGGTAATGAGAAATGGCTACTAGGTCAATGGCTCTGAGTTGGTCACTGGCAATATTTATCTCTGCTGCTATTGAAATATTGATGTCGTATTGAAGCATACATTTCTATGTGGCCGATACGTCTTTTGCCACACTGTTCTGCCTATACTAACTGCGAACTGATTAACTATAGTGAAGTCAGAATTCCTAGGGTTTGCAGTGCTGAAAAAAAGTATAGGTATTGCGTTAGCTTATTTTGGTGACGTTTTTTGGTATGCTGGATAAGACGCAAGATATGGCCACGAAAAATATAATTTGTTTGTGAAATAAACTGTATGGTAGCATAGGCATTCCGTAGAAGAATTTGATAAACCTATAACGTAAATTTATATTTTGAAAGAGATGAGCATGACCTCGTTCGTGTTTTTATATGTCAACGGACTACATTGCTAACTTAGAAGCTGTAGTTTGGTTACGATGTAAACAACGAACACGTCTTACTTTTGCTCAATGTTTTTTTAATCGAGATAACGCTATAAACACTAAAGTATTGTACTTAAAAAGTGCCATATTTAAGTTAAATTAATTTATTAGTTTACTTTTCCAATGGCTCCTTTACGTGAAAACCATTCTTAGATAGTTGAGCGTTGCAAGTAAGAAGTAAAATTATAAATTTTCGTGTGTCATGTAGCTGTCCAGAATTTTGTTTACAATTTGACTAATTGCTTTGGATGCGTTATTATTGAAACGGTTTTTTAAACTGTGACGGGGTAAATTCAAACATGGATCATAATAATTAAAAATGCAATTTTATCGAAAAAAATTAATAGCAAAATTTTTCCTTCCATGGCAATGGCACCTTTAAATGGGGCACTTTAATATTGTAGTGTATGTTGCTCTTGCTGCAGCTAAATGTTAATATTTACTTTGTTGTCTTTCTTTATCCACGCGAGAACTGCTTGTTGATTTCTATTAATTTTACATTGCTTGTGAATCTACAAATTATCGTTGTGAAGGATCACGAACGTCAGTGTTAGGCGGAATTTTTTTTTGAGAACAATCACGTGGTTTGTTTCACAACTAAATTTGCGTGCTTGTGTTTTCCTGCAGTCCGTGGGTGCCATTTTTTGGACTATCTAGATATGAACATCGCCGTAAAGAATACACTATAAAAATGCGTAACTTCCTGACGTTTAGTTCGCAGCCTAAGGTTTATCTTTGATCATCGAAGAAAATCAAAGCTAGAAAGTTCATGAAACATCGCTGTAAAGAATATACAAGAAATTTTATAAAAAATACCTATAATTCGTTTGTTGTTTCGGAATTCTTGATGTGAATGTGCAAAATGGTAGCTTTAAAAACCCGTAAAATGCAAAATCGTGTATAATTATGCTCGAAAAATTCAAGGAATTGCCGATAAAGGCTGTTCACAATAACATGAGCACTTTTTAAAGCCCTGCTTAAGATCTACTTGTTTGCACGTGGTGTATTCTTCCGCCTTATGTAAAATTAACACTGCCACGGGCCTCATCCCTTTATTCATGCATCGAGCAAGTGAAACTTTGAATTTATAAAAAAGAAAATTATATTTCATAAATCTGCTATTTTTTTTACAATTCGATACATTAAAAATAGTACAAAACGAAAGAAATAATTTAAGTTGTTACAAATGGTTACATAACACTTCTAATTTAAAGTTGATTTCAAAAGTGCTCACTTTATCTTGAACCTTTACCAAAAAAATCTGTGCCCGATATATCGATTTTTTAAAATCAATACTTACATATTCGCTTGCATTGCGTGTTGCAATTTTATTTTTATATATTTTTAAGTTTTTAGACCTCGTAACGAGGATAACTCGTGAATGTAAAAACCCGATGGCGCAGATACGATGCAAGAGAAAATGGCGCACCCTCCCCTTCCTATTATAATGAACAGGAGTGAACTGAGCGAGAGAGTTCGGTGTATGTATACTAGAAACTACAGTAAGCAGAAACTAAATGTACAGTGTGGGAACCAGGCACGTAACTTTAGCATTTTCAGGTAAAGGCTGTTCACGATAAAGTGAGAACTTTTGAAATCAACCTTAGAAAAAAGTCACTGCTCCTACCTGCGTACATTTTAACGGGCGCACTGAGTGGCATGCTGCTAGTAAAGTTGGTAACGATGGACGGGAAGTAGTTCCATATCTTAACGTCGAATAAAAAGTTTTAGGTAACCATTTGTGATGACTGAAATTATTTCTTTATCTTTATCTTTCTGTTTTTTTAATGCAACGAAGTGTAAAAATAAACATATTTGTAAAATATTCACTTTTCTAATAATTTCACTGTTTCACTTGTCCGGCGCATGAGTAAAGTGATGAAGCACACTGCGATGTTAATATTACATAAGGCGGAAGAATACACAACGCGCATACAAGTAGATCTTAAGCAGGGTTTTCAAAAGTGTTCCCATTACCGTGAACAGCCTACATAAGGAAACAGCAAGGGAGACAAGCTGATATTTACAGCGATAAAAGCCCCTCCCATACCACTCCCAAGGGCGACACAAATCATCACCAGCCGGCGTACAAAATGGGCATAACAGCAACCAGGTATGTATATCGTATATTTCCGGCGAGAAAATCACGTATTTCGGGCCAAGTCCCTCCGACTCTTAATAATGCCTTTTTGACTTCATCCAGAGCTTTTGTAATATGATATTAATTTAAAGTATAAAATTTATTAAACTTTAACAAATTTTGGTTATGTCTATTTTCTCCTTCTCTGAATATATCTTACCCCATAGCCATTAACTTCACCCCTGCAAACTCTCAGCCTTTCCTATAAATTATGCCCTTTATTTAATGCAGGTTTTAAGTGGCCTCTGGCTGTGAGGACCTTGGTAATGTTTCCGACCTCTTATTCCAACATTTTAATAATGAATTTATTATCATATAAAGGATTACCACCAATACTAGGATTTTTACCTAAATGAATAGCAATTGAATCATCCATAAATTCGAATGAATTAATACTTATAGGAATAATAAGAGATCTTTAGTTGGGCGTCCAAATAGACGCGCTAGTACATTGGACTCGCGAGACACACTGCTCGGAAATTTCCGTCCACGCCGGAAATATTTACCTGTGGTTCCCCCCCCCCCTTTTTTTTTCTCTGTTCAAAGTGCACGCGCTGCGCCAATTCAAGGTCGTGACCCCGCGTTGCCAGGATGGGTCTCCCTACAAACGTGTTACATGGCCGTTTCCGTCCTGGTAGCATCGGTCTGATTTCCAAGATGTCACCGCCATTTTACATCACTGGGACGCTACTCCCTCAGCGCGGCGGTAGATCGGTCCCTTGTGAGGGACCTTGGCCACCCAGTTGGTTGTCAGTTAGATTGCGGAGGCGAGGAGAAGCTAACCCCCTCACCCCTCCGCTTCCATCAAACATATTTTATGCTGCAAAGCTAGCATTCTTGTACAGGATTCCCAGGGTAGCGCCTGGGAGCTGTTTCCATAACTGAATTTTACTCTCTTTTTCCATGCCTGTACGGGATAAAAGAGAGTGGTGAAGTTAATTGAATTTATCAGCGCGGAATTTTAAAGTTCAGGACTTGTGAAGTACTGTCACGAGCTCCCTGTGAGAGAGCTAGTGACAGTTTGGTATAAAAAGCGGAGGTTAATAGCCAAATGAAGTTAAATTTTCGATATAAGTAGCTTTCCCATGACTGGAGTGGCAATTTTCAAGATGTATTCACGGTGCCGACAGTCGAACCGGCATCCCCACAGTGAAAGGTAATCGCGCAATCCACCACGCGACCAAGGTAGGTCATTCATACTGTTTCGGTGGTTCACGGTTGGGATTCAGTTTTCCCTTCAGTTTTTGTATCCTTCCAACATATGTAAAATTTGCATTGCAACGGGGGTTGATAACTGTATTCTACGTCATCCGAGTTAAACAGAGCGACTGCCTGTCAGGAAAATCCGTGAAAATGTCAGGAATATATACGTGTGTGTTATATATATACAAACTCATGCTATAACTTGTGTATAACAAGAAGCACAAACTTCAGAAACCACGATATCCGCAATACGTCACGTCTTAAAAACATACACGTCTTATATATTAGGTGCCAACGTAATTACAGGCTGTTCACGGTAAAGTGAGCACTTTTGAGGTCTTACTTACTTTTTCATTTTAGCTATTTTTTATCCTTTAATAGCATTTAAAAATAAATATTGCCGTGCAAGGCATAAACGCAGCGTGGGTAATCAACTGCACGCGGAAGTTAACGTCTAAGGCTAAAATAAAGTAGATTTATGGAATATTATTCCAAATGAGAGGGCTTTCAAAAGTCCTCACTTTACCTTGAATAGCCTATAGGAGCCTGCCTGTCTATATAATGTAACATAAATGTAGTTATGGCCAGTGATTTTTTTTTTTAAAGACTTGAGTTAAAAGTATTCACGTTACTGCGAAAAGCCAATTGGAATTACACTACACAATTTGACTTTCCTAAAAATATGTAGGGAGCTGCTATGAGTGTACACGGGGAAAAATACTTCACCGCTCGTATTTACTTTGCGTATACAACAACGTAGGGAATTTGCAAAAAAAAAAAAAAAAAGGGCTATTCGCTGTAAAGCGAGCAGTTATTAAACCTCTGAATTGAAATAATAGTCGATAAATATATTTTATTTTAGCCTTATTACGAGTGCGTTGGAATATATACGTTTTCATTACTTAAAATGCAATATTTATTTTTAAAAAAAAGTTGTTAAAATGTTAAAAAAAAAAAAAAATGGCTGGAATTAAAATGTAGCTAGGGCTTCAAAAGTGCTCACTTTACTGTGAACGGGGGCTAGCAGTCTGCTGGTGGTGAAAGCTCCGCCATGGGTGTTGGAGAGGGGCGGATAGCCTCCACTAACGTGGGAACACGAGCTATCAGCACAACTCATGAACTGTCTGTTGTGGAAGCCAAGACGGTGCGGCGGCTTATTTTCCTGGGAACCATATTGTTCGAGCCTTTTTCTCACGAGTCAATACAAATGTGTTCCTGTGACAGGAACTCTGTGATTGCATTTCCATTATGTGGATATGAAATACTTAATATATTTAGATGGTATTTGTTTGATATTGACTAGCCTATATGCTATATGTTTGAATGAACAAAACCACCGTATACAGCAATAGATGATATAATGTATAGTTTTAGAATTAATCGATGTTGCCTGTTTTTCGAGTAACGACTTATAGAGACCATTTAATAAGTACGCATAAAATATTTAAACAATTTAATTAGTCAATAACTAAATAAAATAGGAATGCCAATTAAAAATTTCGTTTTCTTGTAGACCCTGTTAAAAAAAATTTTTCTTTCATACACAAATTTTAATACTATAGAGTTGTAGATTGTTTTCCAACTTATTGTTGGCGTATTTAAATTCATTATTTTGACATATTTACTGATTTGAGGTTCACGTCGTTGATTTTGCCCAATAAGTTGGTAATTTGTACATAGTGAACTATGTACAAATGACAGTTACCAGCACTATGATATCATGTTAATAAACCTAACCCTGTCAAAATACACCAAAAAAATAAAAATTCTGTTGCTAATTTTATGTTTTAGTAGTTCACATACTACGGGACCTTTCCATATTCCTTAATTATATGCACTTTCGAATTAAATATTATTTTCAAACATTATTACGTAAAACATGCATTCATTGCTTGAGCAAATAATTTTAACAATTCTCATGGCAACTACAAGGCAATGTTAGAAACACGTACAGACGATGAAAATCAGATTACCCTATAATTTATGGTTCATCGCATGAAAAAATATCATTCCTCTGATCTATCTATACATAGTATAAAACAAAGTCGCCTGGTCGCGTGTGTCTGTGTACTCGGCTTCTAAACTATTTAATGGATTTTGATGTGGTTTTCACAATCATTTAGAGAATTTCTTGAGGATGGATTAGGTGTATAATACATTAATATTTAATGTAAGAATAGTATAGATATGTCAACTTTTATAATAGAGTTGGAAAAATCCACTTTTCGGACGCTTACGTGGCTTACGCTGACTTAATCATGAGATACACCAAATTAATGTATTGAGTCGTAGATCTTGAAAAGTCCTATAGAAAAGTCCGCGACAGCATATGTTTATCTTTTAAGGATGACTTACAGCAACAATTTTTAAACAACACCATATTTGTAAATCGTACCCGCACCTAGCCGGGGCCGGCCGCTAGTTTATTATAATGGAACTCGCGATATGTGGGGTGGGTGATGTGCTTGCAACTTTGTCGCAGCTCCTCCGAGAGCGACAGCGTGCAAGACACGATTGCATGGAGGGATTGCCTATCTTCCGGGGGCACAGCTCGGAGACCATAATCCCTTACAGTTACTTCGCACTTTTCTGAAGCTGTGCTGAAGTTTTACTTCCAGGATATTTTTCCGCTTCATACAAACAAACCTTATTTAAATATATAGAATTTCACTAAGGACAATGTGCTGAATTCGTGTGGAAATTAATTTTGGGGAACAAAACTGTTATTTCAGTTATTTTTATATGTTAATAATTTCAAAACTGATACATGTTTTGAAACTACTGATGTGACCAGGAGAAAAACTGCGAGGTATATGCTGTTCATGGTAAAGTAAGTAGTTTTTAAGACCCTGATAAATTTTTCCTTCTGGTCAATTTATATCTTGCCACCACGTTTTAATATCAATATTGGCATGTGACTAGTAATCACAATGTATACAATAGACCCCCCTCGAATGTAAACGTCTGAGGCTGCAATAAAATATGTTTATTAGTGGTCAATGCCTGTAGGAAGGGCCTTAAAAAGTGCTCACTTTACCGTGAATTGGCGTGTATTGGCGATTGTGTTCTTGGTGCTGGTATGCGCCCTCGTCAATTTCACGCGAGGCGTAATGCAGGCAACTTTATCTACAATACGGCACTGCAGCTTCCTGGCCGCCAGTCACCAAACTGCTGTACCCAACCTCCAAATGGAGTATAATATCAACACGTCGAGAACAAGGATCGAGCAGCGCGAAGATGCATTCAGCTATAGGCTGTTCACGGTAATCTGGGCCAAGCCCTGCTCGAGATCAGCTTGTATGCGCATTGTGTATCTTCCGTCATATGCAAAATTAACATTTCCATGGGCTTTGTCAGTTTATTCATACGCAAGTCTAGTGCAACTGTGAAATTTTAAGAACACTGTATTCATCAGTTTTTATATCTGCATGCGCAATAAAAAAAACGAAAACAAAATAAATAATTTCAGTGTTCACAAATGCTTACCCAACACTTAATTCGACGTCATGGCACGGAACTACTTTCTCTCCGTCGTTGCCAACTTAACTGGGCGAATTCCAGTCAGTGTTCCCGTTAAATTATACGCAGATATTGACAGTGTTATTCTTCAAAGATTGATTTCAAAAGTTCTCGTCGTGAACAGCCTTTAACATTCCAGTTGACCAGCTCCAAGCTCTGAACTAGAGATGGGGAGTATTTTCAATACCTGGATCAGTAACGGGTGTTGAGAAGGAAGATGTATATAGCCTGTTCCTAGCTTCTGGAAATACCTCTTACCATCCCTCCTGCCTGTTACTAATACTTGTATCACGAAGCAGGAACAATCATACGTAGAACTCGCTTGTTATTACTCGACACTCGTGTGATATCATTTCGCACCTGTTCCTACCGTCTGATATTATAATCCAATTAATTATCTTTAAAGTTTTTATATCCCCCCTGACACCCCCCCCCCCCCCGGGCAAACGCGACCGGGAAACTGCTACCTACTGTCACTGTCCGATTAGGAGAACATGAGACCCAAGAAGGTATACGCCTCATACCTAACCTCATGTTTCCCTGGTAGGACAAACATAATTCCCTTCGTTACTTGCTCTGCAGGGACTCCTACACACCTTGCTAATTATTAATTCTCCGATGCGAATGAACACTGGAGCCGTGTTTTCATATATTTTATTTTTGTTTGAATACTGCCGACTTTAAAATAGTTTTTTATATTTTCAGACGGTAGTTGAAAGAATCCGGGAGGGTATGTGCTACATGGAGGTAGAGGAAAATATCAGCCCAGTAGGCCTACATGGCTAATAACAGGTATTCGAGAACAATGTGAGATAGTGGAACAACGTGGCCTAGCATAAAGATTACCCATAACAGGTATCGAATGGAAACAGGTACGGACTGTTCCTGAGAAATACTGGTTTAGCTCATCTTTAACTGATATTGCGATGAGCCGTCCTCAACAGCATAAGCTGTTCACGGTAAAGTGATCACGTCTGAGGCCCTAGTTACTTTTTCCATTCAGCCATCTTTTATCCTTTTACCACCTTTTAAAATAACAATTGCCATTTAAGTCATAAACATAGTGTGTATATTCCACCGCACTCATAATTTAACGTATAAGGCTAAAATAAAATGTATTTATTGACTATTATTTTAATGAGAGGGCTTTCAAAAGTGCTCTCTTTACTTTAAATAGCCTATATCGGAGCTGAGTCGCCGCCTCCCCTTCTCAGGGGAGAGTACCCTCCGGGCCTCCTTCAGCTTACGAAAGACAGTTGGTTTTCTCTTTCACCCCCGTATTGCAATTGCCGTGGACGTTCCCGGGTTTATTACGAACATCTATGAAATTTGACTAGTTCCCACATGTAGGTTCCGCGGTAAAAAATTAATGTGTCCAAAATATTTAATGGCGCAATTACAGTCACATGAATACAACGTTAGGGAGAAATATGTTAATATTTTCGCGACTGAATTTGGTCGTTTGTTATACGTTTTATTCAACTCAAATACCTCTACATAATATATTAGGTCAGCACTACGTTGTTTGTTGAGTTCACGAAACAATATTTTGCATTTTCTGTAGTTATTGGTATACTGTATTGTTACGAAATAAACTTTTATAGTTTCTCAATAACTTTTCTGCAATGTTTAAAAATAAAAACAAAGTTGCTGATTTTATCTTTTTCCGAGACGCGATGTTCCAATTTGAGCTTTTCAGTACCAGTGCTTTGAGTGTCGCGTGTAGTTCGGGGAAAAAAAAAAAGAAGCTTAAAATTATCAGCACTGAGTCCCAGCAAGTGGCGACCTTTCGGAACTATGTATGTACAGTGTATATATATATATATATATATATATATATATATATATATATATATATATATATATATATATATAAAGTGGTACGACGTTCGACTTTCAGCGGAATGTAAGTCCTTTTACTTTGCGATTTTCATAACCTTATGGAGTTAAAAATATACTTTCATGCGAGGCGCAAGATAATTATGTTACGTTACGCGATATGATTACGGAAGCGTTTTCCTATGAGACGATTTGGTAGATCCACGATTCAACAAATACAAGGAAAACCATTTTATGAGAATCAAACTTTCCGACTTTGAAGGGTAACGTACGTTTAGTATTAAAAATCTCACCTTTGTCACTAATTTCGTAAATTGTATTCATATATCAGCAACTAGGCAAATAACATAAATGTTTCAAAGTTTTCATTACAGGTTTTATAAACGCGCGTTATTTCAAGCGCATTTCCACGTTGCAATCAGTTAAGTGAATTACAATTTGAAATGTTATCTCAGATGTAATTACAATCGAGCCAGACGATTGAAGAAGTTTTGTTGTTGGCTACAATGTTATCACGTGGAAATAACTAAACATTACCATCACATCAAACACAGATAACTTATCGGAAGCTCTTGTGTATGATAACTAGCGCATAGACAAGCTTAAGCTTGTATGTACAGCATATATTTTTATGTCCTTATGTATGCTGAACGGCGAGTTTTAAACTTTCCCGCTAGGATAGAGGTCTTCAGCTCCTTGTCTAGTTTGTAATTTGTATATACCGAAAGGCCGATGCGCAATGTAACACCTTAACAATCCGACAAGCCTAAAGGCAATAAGAACCCCTTAAACCACCTTGGGTATATCAGCTGCCCGAGATTTATATTCATGTAAGAATTTGTAGCCAAACAGTCTTCTTGATAAGAGAATCAGTAGTCCGTGTGTTAATTATATGCTAGTGAATTTAAAAACACAAAAATATTAATGGTTAAAACACGAGCAATTACAGAAAATTCGTATAAAGCAATGGCCGTAGATTTAGAAATAACATTTTGGACGTAACTTCTGACACAATTTATTGCTATACAATTTTAATAAGCACAAATAATTATTTTTTCTTTGTTAATAGTCTTTAAGCAATCCAACAAAAAACGAAGCGATTATTCAAGTTCAGTAGATGGTCTGTATGATAAGAGTTGATATATAAGGGGTGTTCTAGTTCACTCTTTATTTTCATCGAAATTTCGAGGTTTTTTGCTCCAAAATCAAGGTTTTTGAGGCTAAATTTAGGCTCTAAAAATTTTAAAACAGGAGCTCTCCAAAACAAGCAATTTTCCTCGAAAATTATGTAAATTTAAGCCAAAATCAATCACAAAGCATGCAAATTTCTCGCTTATCAAGCAATTTTTCACGTTCTTTAAAAATGTCAATTTTGCAAGCGAGCAATCTAAATCAAGCAAATTAAGCTAAATATAAAATAAAATGATACAAATTAAGAGAATTTATAAATTTATTCAACAAAAGTAAAACACCAATAAGACTTTTTAAAGTATAAAAATAAAGAAAAATATGAAGCATAGCCATTACTGATTACATAATCCCAACCATCACAACAATCCAAATCATAAACATCTTTAACATTACAAAATTTATCTGATCTTAAATCATTTTTATTGATTTTTAAAACAATTATGAAATGAACAACGTCCAATTCTTTGTCAATGGGAGACGCTATTTTTATAATTTCATATCCAATATTTCAAAGTTCTAAAAGATCTATAATTTGATCAATTTATAATATTAAAAAATTTATATATGTTTTATAAAAAACGGCGATACTGTGAGAAAATTTTAATTAGAATTACGATTTTTTATTCGATCAAATAATTAATCTATATTTAAAAAATTCGTAAAAGTTTAAAATGTAACCACTCAATTATAAGTCTAAAATATTGTATTAAAATATCGAACCAATTTGTTGGTTACTCCATTTAATAAAATTAAAAAAATTTATGTTTTCAGCAATCCTCTCTTTCAAATAATCATAAGTTAAATTCCGTTGGCTAACTAGAACAACATTACAAATCGTACGTGCTTCAACAGCTTTGTTAAAATCAACACAAATTTTTATGTTTGTTTTATCTTTAACTATAATTGTTTTTCTATGTGAACAATCAATAACATATATTGGTCCAAAATGAATAAAAAAAATTTGTTTTACCATCATTGTTCACATTAGGTTTATAATAAAGTTCATTATTTCTATATATAGCATCTAGTTTTTATTTTAAATTTCTAAGGTCATTATAAGTAAGTAACTTTTTACTGCAAAGATCATATTCAATATCTAGATTCCAATTTTCCTTTGGAATAATCTCATTTCGTCCATTTTTAACATTAATATTTTGTACATTACAATGGCCAAACATAGAAGCATGAACATACTGTTCAGCACCTTTTTTTTTTCTATTAGCTTGAAAGCCTACAATTACAAAATCAGGCATATCAAACTGTAAATTATTGAACTGATATTTTATATCAAAGTTAAAAACAGTTGTTCCAACAGGTACTTCTTTTTATAAAAATTGCCAATAATGAAAACTAATAGGAATTTTAGACTCTTTGTATACTTTTTCCTTAATTGCAATGGCTGTGTTAGATTCGTATTCAGCAATAGGCCACATCATTTCTAATTTTTGAAAATCAATTCTACGTGGATCAGTATAACTTGTCGGAGGTGTGACAATTGTGTGCTGATATAAATATAAACAATTGTTGGAGGTGTGACAATTTTGTCCTGATATAAATATAAACAATTGTTGTCGGAGGTGTGACAATTGTGTCCTGATATAAATATAAACAATTGTTGTCAGATGAATTACCGAAAAAAGTGATTTTTTTAAACCACCTTTCCAGTTAATTTAAGCATTATCTCTGATAAAGCTAAACAGATATCTCAACTGGTAAATTATTTCATTTTTTCTATCAATGTGTACAGATTTTACTCGATATTTATTATCAAAACCAGTAATTTCTAAATAATTTTGCTCACCTGAGGATCTTAACAAAACATTCATCATTGTAGGAGTTAATCCAGGATTATCAACAGCTTCAATAATATTACCGTGTTTTAAGATTTCTACTCTAGAAAATTGAAATAGAAAAAAGTTAGAACAAACATCAACATTGCCTCCTTTTATATATTTTCTATAATCTGTGCCAGCCCCCTCTTTATCTCTCTTTAGTAACTTAAATTGCTCAAAAACGTAAGCATCATTTAGGAAAGGAAAGCCCATCACCTATAGGAATATCAAACTGGATTCTATTATTGTAAAAATTTAAATTTCCCCTAGTTTGATCTGTTGGAGAAAAAGTTTGCCTCTCGAAGCTCTCAATACTTTTATAACTCATTTATAAGTAAAAAATTTATATATAAATGGTAGAATCAAATGGAGTTTCTCGAGTTAAATTACTCATTGAAAGACATAAAAAAATATCAAAAACGCATTGAAAAAGAATATGAAAAAATAAGAAAGAACAACTATTAATTGACGAATGGCGAAATATCGGTTTAAAAAAGTAGAAAACGTAAGTGAAGGAAATAAAAATTTAATAACAACACTAGTTCCTGTTGTAGCAAAAAATTAAGACTATCCACTAACTCCAGAAGAAACATCATTTGAAACAGAATTATTTTCAGAACAAGGATCTCCTAATCTAGATCAGCAAATGTGTACTATTCCATTAAAAGATTTGCCACCTATAGCAGGTGTTTCTACTATAAATCTTGGAAATGTAATTGCAAAAAGAAAGAAAAATGTTATTAATGCAATGTATGTTTTACGAGGAGATGGAGATAATTTTTACATTGGTGATACAAATGTAGAGCTAAAAAATGATACAATAATAGTTAAAGGCAAAGAATCTGAGTTAGCAAAAGGACTTTGTAATTTGTTAACAAAAGAAAATGAAGATCTTAAATGCGAATTCACCAAAAAAGACTAATAATTACACAGATATTGTTTTAGTACCCAATGTTGCATTCCAAAAATTTGATCCTAATAAGAAAATATACTCGAATAAAAGTTGGAAGTACAAGCACATAATTAAACCGATTTATGTTAATTATATAAAACCACAATCAATATCAATGCCAAGCACCCCCGGAAGAGCAATTTATACATATTCTTTTAAATTTGGAGATGGCATGAAAAAATACAATAATCTGTAGAAAGAATATGTTTGGATGGATGATGTTAGAAATTTAATCAATAGATTATTAGTTATACTTGGTGAAGAAAATACGGGAAATACTAGTTATTACAATGAAAAATTAATATGAATATGCTAAACAATAAATGTTCTGATTTTGTTATTAATGATCCAAAAGGAATTCCATATTTTACAAGAGTTTTAAATGTAATATCTCATACATTTTGGAGTTCAGAACATCGTGGTAGAGGCATTATAGTATAATTGGGCATTAAGCGATTTAAATCTACCTGAAATGCATTTGCCTGATTAAAATTATTGTGGACCATTTACAAAATTAAATGAAAGAATAGAAAAAGGTGACAGTGGCAAAAATAAATTAAATGAGGCATGCAAATATCATGATATTGCATATAGAGATCATAAAGATTTAGAATCTAGACATGATGCTGATAGAATTTTACAAAAAGAAGCCAAGGAGATTATGTAAGATAAAAATACCCCGATTGGAGAAAAAAATGGCTTCTGTTGTTGCTTCAACTATGTTTGCAAAAAGAAAATTAGGATGGGGCCTTAAATTTGATTAATTATATACATTTTTTTTTACTTATAAATGACGATAACAAATATGACCTTTGATATCCCTTCCAGGAGTTAAATGTTTTGCGTATATATCAATTTTTAAGAAAAGATCAAATTGAAAAATAAAATAAAGAATTTGAAAGAAATTCAGATTAACTTTATCATTGCCAACAGTTAAAAAGATGGCCAAAGAAAAAACTTGCAGTGGTTTAAATCATGGAGGAATTATACCAGTTATATTGGCTACTTTAGGAACACTCGGGACTCAGCTGCAGGAGCTACTGCAATTTACAATTCTGTTGAACAAACAAGAAAAAATAAAAAGAATTAGAAGAACAGTAAAGGCACAATTTAGGAATCTAATATCGACATTGAAAAATATGTAAAAATATTAAATATTAAAAATTTCAGAATTTTTTATATGATTGATCAATTATCAAATGAATGTGCTGTGGTAAAATTTCAATATTTTAACAAATCCTGGCACTCATGGGGTTTGCTATTTTAAAGAAAATAATGATGTTTACTATTTCGATTCATTTGGAGGTAATATTCCCACTAATTTAACTAATTATTTAAAAAAATAGATATGTTTATTACAATGATAATAGAATTCGGAATTTTAATTTAGTTATCTGTAGACATCTATGTTTAATTATATTACATAATTTTTCTAAAGGGTGCAAGTTTATTGATTTAATTTCTATGTTATTAAATGACATATATTTGGGAAACCATTAATCAAATCTTTAAATAAGATTTTTGACACTAATGCTTATGCTTTAAAATCATCTTTAGATTCATAATGCAATTCCAGTGGTTCTACTTTACAAAGTAAACTAATTGCTTTGATTTTACAAAATCTTATATTTCTTTTTTAGGATGCAGAATTGTTGATGTAGATGGACCTAGAGATAATAAAGATTCTGTCAAGAAAAGATACTTCGAAATATATTTAAAAAAGTATGCATTAAAAAAGGATGTCGATTCGAAATATAAAACTGTTGTTTCTGATTATGCATTAAAAGATATGAATTTACAATTCAGTAACACTATTGCTGATTATATAAAACGAATAAATAATTCAAAGCAGGCACTAAAAAGGAAGTAGATTCACATTGTAAAACTATTATTTCTGACCACGCTTTAAAAACAGTTGAAGATTCAAAATACAATACTAGTGTTTCTGATTTAAAAACATATGCAGATTCAAAATACAATACCATTGTTATTGCTTTACACAATCAACTTAGTAAAGTGTTTGTTTATACAATAGATTGTGTTTCTATTCAAAATCGTAGAATTAATAACATGGCTGGTCCTGTAGATGGAAAAGATGCTATCAAAAAAACAGATATTTCGATAAAGAATTGCAAAATTTAAACCAATCAGTTTTGAATTATTGTAATAAACTTGTTGACTTGAAAGTTGACGATAAATCTCACATATTTTATTTACCTGCAAAGAGGTATACAAAACCTGATAATTTACATTTAGATAATATTATTTTATTTTCTTTTTTTTATAGATTGTACTGTTTCTGAAATAATTTCTGATAATTTACCTGCTGCCTAACACTTGATGTCTGAAGTGCAAAAAGTCACCAAAAATAATAATATAGAAATAGAAAATACAAAAAATGGACGATTAGTTCACATAGGTATGTGCTCGATATGTAATTCTAAAAAATCAACATTAAAAAAAATTGCCAGAAGTAAGAGAAGACATAATTAATTAATTATATAAACCAGCAAGAAGAAATTTCCCCAGAATGAAAGTAATATCCTATGGACTCGATGATATATGGCGAATTGATATTGTTGAAATGGATACTGGCAATTTGAAAGGCACATCACATATGATTAAGGGTATAAATATATGACAATCGTTGATGTATTTTAAAAGTTTGCATTTGCTGTAGCTATTAAAGATAAAACAGTGAAAATGTATTAAATGCTTTAGCATATATATTGAAGCAAAGAAAGCCACATAACTTAAAAGTGATAATGGTTCACATGTTATAATAAAACATTTAAACAGCTTATGCAAAAATATAACATCAATTATTATTCCACATTCAATGAACTAAAAACCAGTGTTGAAGAAAGATTTAATCGAACAATGAAGAATAAAACGTGGTAGAAATTTGCTTTAAATGGCAATCAAAATGAATAAATATATTATATGATCTAGTCACAGAATACAACACAAAGCATTGGTATGAAACCAATTTAAGTTAATGAGACCAATGAAAAAAATTTATTGCAAACAAATAGTATAGACACAATTACTAAACCGAAATACAAAGTTGGTGATTATATCCGTGTCAGCAAACTAAAACGAATGTTTGAAAAAGGATATACTGCTAATTGGACAACATAATTATTTACTATTGTTAACGTGTTGAATTGTGATATTCCAACATACAAGCTGAAAGACACTAAAGGAGAAGAAATAATGGGTAGTTTTTATGAATAAAAAGTTATTAAAACTGACTATCCAAATTAATATTTGGTTGAAAATGTCCTAAAAACTAAAAATTATGAAATTATGTAAAATGGTTGGGTTTCGAAAACTTTCAAAACTCTTGGATTAATAAAAGATATTTTGTAAATTTAAAAATAAAAATTAGCATCTTACACAATTCGATAAAGATGATTAATATCATTAATCAATTGTTGTTGAGTGTAATTATTCATAGCAATATTGAAATAGTTGTAAAAAACACCCAATCTGGCCATTTATTGTTCCTTTCATCCTTTGGTATAAATTTATAAAATTTGGAATATAATCATATCGCAATAATTCTTCAGTATTTGGGTGTCTGCCTTCAATTCTATATAATTTTCTTTGAACATGTTTTCTTTGAGTTCTAATGACATAGTAATAATATTCAAAATCATCATCACACAATCTAAAAGAACAAAAGTTGGATTTAAAATTAGATTTTATGTTTGTGGTACAACATATGGGGTCATTTATCTGATTACCTCATTTCTGCGAACTATTTCATCTAATACCAGATCAACTAACACTCTTAAATTTCTAATATCATCATGATTGTTTTTATTTATAAATTTTAAATGATTTATTTGGCCTTTGTATAGTTGCCTTATGACTTCTTAAATCTTGTATTCGCCACATTTTCTAATTTATGGTAAAACTTTGTGTGCAACCCATTTTTAAATTTTTTAGCTTCATTTTTAGATGATAGAACCAAAAAATAAAACCCTGATTTATTCATATTAACTGTGTTATGCTCATATGATAGGGTGCTACTGCATAGCCCCCCCCCCCCCATTATATATTTTAACATTGCCCGATATTCAAAATCAATGTTATTTTTTACAGCATTGTTGAACATTACTGTATTCTAATATTTCAGCAATACCATTGGTTTTAAATCAAGGATTATTCTTCTTAGCAATATCACAGAAAAATAGTTTACCATTGTAAATAAGTTTGTTGCTGTTTATGTCTAGAATTGACTCCATTTTTTATATGCGAAACAAAGCGCAAGTGAAATTGGTGAGTTGTAATAATAAGTCTTTTTAATATTCTTTTTTATAAAGGAAATGAAAAATTAAAGAAAATAATATTGAAGAAAGTAAACTGAATTCGTAACAATTTTAGCAATAATTTTTATATTCTCAACTAGTGCTGTTTTGGCGCTAGTCAAATCTTCATAACCTTTTAAAATTTAATAAATTGTTAGATTTTATTTTTATACATTCCTCCTTTTATTTTTCTACTCAAATCCATTGTAATAAAGCCATAATCTTTGTTCCAACATTTTGCACAAATTTCTTTAGATTTTTCATACAACATATCTCCACCAACAAAATCATTATAAATGCGTTTTAAATTAGTATCATCTTGTCTAAATATACACAAAAAATTTGTATTACCTCTTATCAATTGTTTAGGAATTTTTGAATATGTTTGAGCTAAATAAAATACATCTGAATTTCTATGTCTTCATCTAATGAAATAGTCGCGAACAATATATTGATAATCTAAAATAACATAGTCAAATATAACTAGAGAATCATTTTCACATTGATCTAAAGGAGTTATGCCATCATTATTATTTTAAAATTATGCCATTTTGTTTTTAATTTTAAGATTTTTGGATAATATATAAAAATCATTTTGTAATTTAATATATTTTAGTTAATTTAAACTTTTTGAACAAATACATATTTTATTAAAATTTATTCATTCTACATTATAAATAAAATTGATTATCATATAATTTTTTTTTAGTATTACTGGGCCCAACAATCAATTAAGCCTATTGTGTTATCAGGCAATAATTCACCATTCTTTTTAATTTCGGAATCATCTTCATGAATTAGAACACCGACACCCCATTGAACTTTCTTCATTTAATAAAATCATTTTTGTAACAAATGGATAATAAAGTATTTAAATTAACAAATAAGAGTTCTATTTTAAAGAAAAATTTTCACTGTGATATAATTCATCAAGACAAATCTATTGCTTTGGTAAGTTTTTTACATAATTTTTATCACCAAATATAAACAATACAATAATGACAATTGAACATGAGTCCTAATGTTAATAATAACAAAGTTACAACTATTCCTAGAGGTCAATAGGATACCCAATTGTTAAAGGGAACTATACATTCGATTGATCCATTTTCAACAAATAACATGGAATTAACAGGAGATAATTTAAAAAATAGAATATCTATCAAGTCTAAGTTTGATACTAAATCTGACGACACATTTTCTGATATTCTTGGTTTTGAAAGAAATATGGCTATTGAAAAAGACAAAGTTGTTATAGGTGATAAATTGACTAATTTCAGCCCATTTAAAACAATAAATGTTCACTGTAACTTAGCATGTGGCATGTTTATCAAAAATGATGAATCAAATCATTTAGATACAGATATAAGACAGTTTTCCACCGGAAACGATGTTTGGTTTTAGAGATTCTATTATTTACGAGCCTGCATATCCGAAGTTTAAAATATGATATAAAAATATAATCTTAAAATGAATTAAAAATAATTCATTTTGATACCCATATGTTAATTCATCTATTTTATTTTCTTGTATAATCCTTCTGTTATCAAATGGGCTTAATGCTATTTTATTAACTTCTACTGTACATATTTAATGTTTATCACTCCTTATTAAATTCATTGTTCTATATTGTATTTTCTCTTTAAGCAAACAGTTCTTATAGTTCTCAAATGTAATTCTCTTAAAACATTTCTTTACACCCTTCGAGCTTTCATTTTCTATTTCATCAACCTTGTAAGCATACATTTTTGCTCATAAACCAACTAATTATTCATTATTTTGACATTACATTCATCTTTCATTTTGCCTGAAATGTTCTTGTTTATTTGAGATATGTTATACATATTGTCATTTGGATAAATTACTTCTATCGAATTTATTTGTCATCCACCGACTTAATATCTCTGTAAAAATATTCTGTTTTTATGTTATAAATGTACAAATCTGTATCTTACTAAAATTAATTTTTATTGCCATATTTTGGTTTCATAACTTTATAATTAATATCATACATTAATTCTTTCGATATGTCTAAAATTCTCTTGCCAATATAAATTGGCTTATTAAATTTTACATTTGATATATTCATATGTAGGGCCACGAGATTCTAATTAAAAATAGTACTTCTTTTGGAATTTTTGTTTTGAAATCAATTTTTCACACTTTTCGTTATCTGTTATCAGTCTTATATTTATCCTGGTTCTAATAATCTCCATCATTTTACCAAACACCAAATTATTCATGAGTTTATAAAAATCTTTTCCAAAGGCATTTTTTGTACCAATTCTCATCTCTGTATTCAGATCTATGCATTTCTTCAGCCAATCAGACTGATTAAACTTTAATATTCTATTTATTTTAGTAATTTTTAATCATTATTTAGACACTGTTTTAAATTACCACAGTGCATTACTTACTTTTAATTTTTATATAATGTTGTTAATAGTTTAGAGTGATTTGTTTTTGAAACTACTGTATTTTCTGGGTAGAATGGTAGATATTTATGTAAATTATGTAGTTCTTGTTGATATTATAAATAAACATCTAAAATGTAACCATGTGTCGAATCATCCTCCAAATTTAATATATGTTCATTGTAAAAATTAAGTGCTACATAATTCTCCCATTCGAAACCACAATATGGTAAATATTGAGACATGGCACAACCATATAAATTATTAGCATCATGATATGCTAAATAGTTTGACTTTTGATTTGGATCAAAATCATCTAAATATTTGTTATTGGCTTTAACATATTGCTTGCAACATTGCGATATTCTACCTTTAATACCCTTTTCTACCATTAAAATCGTATAATTGTGTAATAAATCGTGTGGTTGTTTCGTCATTTTTAACATTGCTTCCCACGATAATCCTGGTGCTGTAAAATACCACACAGGATCTAAATCATAAGCATTTATACATGTTTTTCTATAATTTTCGAATATATCTGCTAAGAATAATACATCACTTTTTAAATTTAAATCATGGTATTCACCAAGATTCTTAATGTTAAATTGATTCCATACAAGTTTTGCATGCTCATATTCATCGTCAGTTATCTCAGATTCATTTAATTTGTTATAAAATTCACTCTTTGGTGGAAGTTCTGTTCCTACACATTTCTTCCAGCTATTCATATAATCATGTGGACAATCACCTTTCCTATTAATCTACTTGATCTTTTGGGAAATGTTTTTGTGTGTGTTTCAGTTGATCTCTACTTAAATTCGATGATAATTTAGCTAAAATATTGGCCACAAATTTATATGTGTCTATAAAGTTCATCTTCAAATTTTCTGTTTATTTCCCAAAAGTTATAATCTTTTCTTCATAATTTGCTATTAAATCTACACTTCTTTCATCATAATCTAACTCTTTAATAAATAAATGTGCATCGTATCTAGCTAAATTATGGAAATATATTGGTAAATAGTTGGGCAATTTTAATTGTAGATTACAATTATCACGCAGGATTAATGAAATTTCCACTTATGTGATCATGATGATGTACTTTTTTATTCTCATCTGTATATCCACATTCAGATACACTACATTTTCTAGATCTATTTTATGTCGCTCTTTCTTCTTTTCATAGAGGATGCATTGGTTCAATTTGTGAATATATTTCACCAATTTCTTATACTGCCATTTTAATTGATTGTAGAAATATTTTGAGCATTTGGGCCTCGATATACAACTGGTGGCTTATAATCACCATAGATACAATATAATAACAAAAACAGGATGCTTCATGTAATTGATATTTCATAATATATGATTCATTCTATTTTAAATCAATGTTATTTATTTGTTGATTAGTAAGATTATATCGTTCTTTAAGTGTCTGCTTATAAAGACCATTATCGATATCATATTCTGTTAAAACTGGATTTTTTTATTAATTTAAACTTAGTTATTTCCTTAGGATTTGGCTTAACTGTTGATATTCTATATATAAAAAAAAGATTGAAATCGGCATATATTTTAAAAGGAACATTAATTGTATGTTTATAATTTTTGAAAAATATTTGCTCTCCTTTCAAGGGTAAAGTGATTTTTACTGCTTAATTTTTAGAGCAGTCTTCTGTATGTTTATTTAATTTTTCTTGCGAATAAAAGAATTGAAGACACATATCACATGTTCACATGTATAAGTTTTACCATGCTTATTATTTTTGCATTGAAAGCAGTCTCGATATCTTTAATCCAACAGTAATATGAGTTATCACCTTCTTTGAAATAAAGTAAATTTATATGCTTATCCTATTTACTTTTTGTAAGTTTTAGTGGATATACCATGAATTTCTTACCTTCATCTTCAATAGAGTATACATTTATAGAAGCATCAATTTGATTTTCTATTTTTCGTATATTATCAATTTTAATAGGGTATTCATAATTATCTATTACTTTATCAATATCAAGCTCCACATTTTTATATTTGGTTACTCTATCTGAAGTTTTGTCTGCTGGAAATAATGCAGATTTTATTGCCCAAAGAAAGCATTTTTGATCATTATTCTTTACATTTATGCAGGCTTTTTTATTCTTAATTAATTCTAGTAGTTCTATATATGTTGCTCCACTTAATGGATTATACTTATTTATTGCTAATTGTATATCAATTATTCTATCTAAAAATCCATCCTGAGCCTCTTCTTTGAAATTCAGATAATTGTGTGAGTCGTTCTTGATTTATGAATTGATAAATCCTTTTAATATCTCCTTATTCGATATTTTATATTTGGGTGATTGAAATGTCAATAATTCTACTTGATTATTTTCTTGTTTGTAACAATTAGCATATAATTCAATGCTGGTTTTCAACCTTCTATATGTTCTAAGGTTCTTACGTATTATCTCAAAAACTAAAGTTTTTATAGAACATAAAAATTGATTAGGCTCTACTAAATTAAAAGAATTTTCAATGTTATATGTTGGTATCCTACTTTTAAAGGCTTTATTAACTAAGTAATTTTTATTGGTTCTACTGCTTCATTTGTTAAGAAATAAATTATTATAAAATGGGAAATATTTCTGTTAATTCTTTTTTGTCTTTGGGATATAATTAACGGATATTTGTGTCAGCCAAAGGTAAATTTGTAAAACTATTATTTTTTATCCCTTCTTTTACCCGCTTGTTTTATTTATAGATTTTACAAATACATTATTAGAAAATGGGAATATTTATTTTAATTCATTTTTCGCTTGTTATTAGAGAATGGAAATTTTTTTTCAATATCTTTCTATCTTTCTTATATAATTCATTGTTACTGGAATAAGAAAATGGCTAATTTGCGACGTTTCTTTTTCTTTGTTCACTAACAATAGCTGTAATTAAATCCGCTTTCGTTAAATTATTTCTATTTGTTATGTTAAAGCTTTTAAATTTAGTTATTAATTCCGCAACTGTTAAATCATTTGGATTTTCTCCTGCTTTGCGAATTTCTGTAATAACGTTTGTAATAAGATCATCTTTATGTAATTTAGATTATTTTTTTTATGTTTGATTCTCTAGCTATAATTCTCAACTCGGTCACTCTCCTTTCGCTCAGATGTGCTACTGAATAATTCATTAGCCATATTCATTTATTTATAAGAAATAAAAATTTATAAATGTTAAAAAAAGAAAAAAAAGAAATGAAGAAATGTAAAAATAATGAAAATACTAGAATGAAGTGCTTAAATTAATGATAATAAGTTTTAAAAATGTTTAACTTTTTCTGTGATATTTCCCACTACAGCATATTTGTCATATTTTTGATTTCTTGTCTTTAGTGTTTATATCAATAAAAAATAATTTTATAGATTTATTCTCATTACAAACTGTGCATGTTTTTGTTCGATAATTATCATTTTGAATTTCATTACATTTTGAATTTCATTAAGTGTGTGTATGTATATATGTGTGTATATATGTGTGTGTGTATATATATATATATATATATATATATATATGTGTGTGTGTGTGTGTGTGTGTGTGTGTGTGTATGTGTGTGTGTATTTGTGATTTAGTTTTTTTGATGCTCTTTGAGGTATATAATACAAACATTTTTTCACATTCACATAATATTTTCTGATTAAAACATTCTTTACATTTTGTTGTATGTTTGTCTATAATCGCTTTATGAGGATAAAATGAATCAATAGATCTATTCTCATTACATACTCCACATGTCTTAGTTGAATAATCATGTCAAATTTAATTGGTATTGTACAATTTACTATATTATACTTTTCGAGATTTAGCTTAGAAACATATTTTCCACATTCACATAGTACGTTCTCTTTTTTTAAAAAACTCATATTGATTTGTGGCATATTCAGCAGAACTTTTTTACAGGCGCTAATATGTTTTCTTTTGTGTGTTTATGTGATGCAAAACTTTCTGTGTCTAATACCTCGCCACATTTTTTACATTGCTTGGATATGGTATTAATTTCCATTTCCAGCATAGTTTCCATTTTATTTATTACAAAAATAAATTTATTAAGAGAATAAAAGAATATTTTTTCTTTAATATTTTTTTCTTTTTCCTTTTAAGTAAACACAAAAATGGAGGCTCTGCCCAACAAGTTAAAAAATTCACATGATTTCACTAAACCAATGCATATAGAAATTGATGGATGGTATGAAGCCACAGATTTTCGAATTTATGAATTTAAATTCGGTAATTGTATTTTTGTGTCATATAAAGGTTTAAAAGAAGTGAAAAATGAAAAATCTATGCATGATATTGTATTCGTGTAATAAAGTGAATTCTATTAATTTGTATCTTTTTATTTGATTTTAGCATAAATTTGCTTGATTTCGATTGCTATCTTGCAAAATTTACATTTCTAAACAAAAAGATGAAAAATTGCTTGAAAAGCGAGAAATTTGCAAGTTTGTTTGCTTAAATTATGATGTTTTTAAGTGGCACAAATTGACACGGTATTTTTTTGGCAAAATTGGAAATCGTGCTTGATTTTGGCTTAAATTTACATGATTTTCGAGGAAAATTTCTCCTTTTGGAGAGCTCGTTTTTTTAAATTTTTAGAGCCTAAATTTAGCCTCAAAAACCTTGTTTTTGAAGCAAAATACCTCGAAATTTAAATGAAAATAAAAAGTGAGCTTGAACTCTCCGTAAATATCTACTGATAAGACTACAGATAAGATAATGTAACCATGACTTCAGCAATGAATCAGGCAAGCTTTAGTAAAAATTATCAGGACCGCCAGGTTTTGCCTACAATATGAAACCTACTGTGGGCACAAATATTCGAAACAGGCAGGATATTTTTAGACGGTGGAAGTTAAAGGAGGAATTCAAGAACAGCGCATTACACGGCTGGAAAACAGACTGTTAGCCTCTAAATGATTGAAGGAATATAGCGCTATTCAGTTAGCGGCTCGCGGGCCACATACGGTCCACCAAACTCGGCAGACTCGCCCGCGAACTATATATTTTATATAAGCAAATCTTTTATAATACGTACTTTGAATACATTTACCTAATTAAGCGTCAACTGTGACCATTATTAAAGGTTGTTTACGATAAAGTGAGCACTTTTGAAATCAACCTTAGAATAGTCACTGCCCTTACCTGCATTATATTTTAACGGGCGCAGAGTGCATGCGCCCAGTAAAGTTGGTAACGATGGATAGGAAGTAGTTCTGTAACTTAAAGTCGAATAAAAAGTGATAGGTAACCATTTCTGATAACTTAAATCATTTATTTCGCTTTCTGTGTTTTTTTAATGCATCTAAGTATAAATATGAGCATATTTGGTATTTACTTTTCTAGTATCGAATATTTACTTTTCTAGTAATTTCACAGTTTCGCTTGACCGACGCATGAATGAAGTGATGAGGCCCATGACAATGTTAATCTTACATAAGGCGGAATAATATACAACGTGCATACAAATAGATCTTAAGAAGGAGGGCTTTCAAAAGTGCTAAATTTAACGTGAATAGCCTATAGGAATAAATGTAATAAAATAAATAATATATTATCACTCGTGTTTTCGCATAAATTAACAAAGTATAATTGAACCACGACTTTGTAATGTGTGGGTGTAGTTCGTCAGGCATTGTAATTATTTATAAGCGGCCAAATGGCACCAATGGGGAAATTAATTGAGTAGTCCAGCAGCCTAGCCCCCCTCCCCCCTCCTACTTCGTGCAATACGTTGGCAATCATTTAACTTGCACAACTTTGCTGCTTGAAATGTTTTTCCTCCCCACTTACTTAGGGCATGCACATTTACAGCCACATTGAAAATGGCAGATTGTGTTGGTGTAAGGTATAAATGGATATAAGTGCCAATACGCATATGTTAAAAAGAGTTTCTTGTGTCACTGACTTAATATATTTGGGCACATCTACTTTGCGTGTGACTATAGACGGTATAGTTTCACGTAACTAGTTATAGGCTAAACTTTCAGGTTGAAACCAGCCGTGTATCTTTAGCGTTTGTTGGGGGGCCGCGGTGGCTGAGCGGTTAGACTGCTCGTCTCCCACCATGGCGAACCGGTTTTAATCCCCGGTCAGGCCACTCCCGGATTTTCGCAAGTGGGCATCGTGCCGGATGATGGCACTGTTCGGCTGATTTTCTCAGGGACTTCCCGTTTTCCCACCCTTGCATTCCGGCGCTGCTCCATTATCACCTCGTTTCACCCGTATCGGCTCTCAAGACCTCGTTAAGAGCCGCCGAAATCTCTCAACTCTCAACAGCTTGGCGTTTCGTGGACAGAAGTTTTTCATCAATTGAGTGGTACTGGATAGCTTCCATCCAATGGCTGGATAGATTTCTATGGACGCGTGTTTATTGGCTTTTTTTGTATGTATTTACACTTAATGAATCAATCAATGTACTGACGACAATTCTAGATGGAGTTTTCCTACAGCCAGGTAGGGGCGTCTCTTAAGAATTGTCATCTTCAAAATAATAAAACGAACTAAACAAAGAAACCTAATCTAACAAGTGGCGATAGTGCGTGTATCTGTCGATGCGTGTGTCGCATCACTTGCCAGTTGTGCTGTATGATGCAGACAGTTAGACAGGGTCACTTTGTATGGCCCTGAGATGCACACGCATCCGGTAGATGGAGGTTTAGAAAGGGTACTTGTTTACTTCACACCGACAACGTCGACAAGATAATATCCCGGCTGTAGCAGAAACACGCCCAGTAACCAAAGTGCCTCTGGCAATTTGTCTTTGTCGGCGCGCGTCAGATCTGTAGGCGCTGATCCCTCGCGACTTCCGGTAGGCGAGATTGCCGGGTGGGGTAGCAGGTAACAAAGCCGCGTCAACGTGTTTACGCCAACCTGCACCTGTGTTGCCATGTCTACTGATTTCGTTATTTATCTACTGACTGCTGACCGATGTACGTAATAATGCGAAATCTACTGATTTCTTAATGCAGCTTACGTATTTTGCAACACGTATGCTAGTATAGACTATTCACTATAGAATGAGCACTTTTGAAAGCCCTGCTAAAGATCTACTTGTATGCACGTTGTGTATTCTTCCGCCTTATGCAAAGTTAACATTTCCGTGGGTGTCTTCACTTTATTCATGCGTCGGTCAAGTGAATCTGTGAAATTATTACAAAAGTAAACATTTTACAAACCTGCTCATTTTTACACTTCGATGCATTAACAAAAAAAAACAGAAAGCGAAACAAATAATCTAAGTTAGCAGAAATGGTTACCTATAGATTTTTATTCGACGTTGAGATACGGAACTACTCTCCCATCCATCGTTACCAACTAATTGGGCGCCCGTCAAAATATATGCAGAGATTTTTTTCCAAGGTTGATTTCGAAAGTGCTCACGCACTTTAAAAATAATATACTGAATGTCTACTAGTATTTGGCTACAATATCTACTTACTTCTGAAAATTCGACCTGGCCACACTGCCTGCGCACCGCAACAAAAAATGCTGTTCGCTCCGCCAGCAGTGGACAACTGTGGCGGTCGTCTTGAAGTACGCTAAGGGACATATGCATGTAGGCATACAACTCAAAAAGTGTTAAGAAATAGCATTGAGAATTATTTTGGTCAGCGAGGTTACAATTAGATGAAGCGTTATTTACAGAACAATTTTAAGCACTAATTACAACTGACGGGTTTGGTAGCAATCCATTATTAATACATACTTTTATCTTTTTTTTTATTACACCAATAACCATGGTAAAGAGGAGAGGTGGTGACATTTCATTTTGTCATGACTGTCCTTTATGGTATCTTTTTTCCATCAGAATAATTCGTAGACAGACGCCTGAATTCAGCGCAGGATACAAAGTTATAACATCTTATTACCGCTGCAAGTGGGGTGGATGTTTTTCGGAAGACTAGTCGCTTCGTGCCTTTTGATACAGCAGATATAATGTATTCTCTGTTTCAACTCTTCTCCTTTATACCAGTTTACATTTGCGTGAAACTTATACAGGAAGCGATTGGCGGGAAAAGTTAACTTGATAGCAATATTTTCTGTTCAGGGAAGAAGCATATAGCACATTTTAAGACTGATATCATTGAGTTATGATGTTAACGTGCCGGGAAGGTAGTTAATGATTTTGAAAATCGAAACCATTACTTAAGTACTCGGGTATATGTTACGCTATAGTTTATTCGAAGTATTTTCACACTTTTTGAATCAAATCTTTGAGAAATTACTATGTACGACGTGCTTCGTTGTTAAAGACGGTTCGCGATAAAGTGAGCACATTTGAAATCCACCTCAGAAAAAGTCACTACCCCTAACTGCGTATGTTTTAACGGGCGCCTGAGCAGATGGTAAATTTTCAGGTGGTGATCTCATGTGGCAGGCACTGCTGTAGTGTGGACCTTTCCTCGAGGTGCTCTCTGTTTCTCACTCTTCATTCTGCTAACGCTCCATCCCGATCACGTCTCATTCATTTTTATAGCTGGGCAGAATGACAGGCGTGTGTCAGGTAGGGTTGTCACTTCTCAGTGACGCCAGTCTTCTATCGTCCATAGCGACAGCCCGATGGTTGAAACAGCCAGAAGGGTAAACGTTTACGTAGCACAAAAACAGTTATTTTCTTGCGGTTTAGTGCTGTCACCAGTGCATATGTCATATTTTTTTCACGGTAAACTGAGCTCTCTAGAGTTTTCTGTTTAAGATCTACTTGTATAAAGGCTGTTCACGATAAAGTGAGCATTTTAGAAATGAACCTTAGAAAAAAGTCACTGCCTCTGAATGCATATATTTTAATGGGTGCACCGAGTGACAATCGCCCAGTAAAGTTGGTAACGATGGGTGGAAAGTAGTTACATATCTTATCATGGAATAAAAATTGTTAGCTAACCATTTGTGATAACCTAAATTATTTGTTTCGCTTGCAGTTTTTTTTAGCGACAGTTAAAAATGTGGCACAGTTTATTAGCAAAGAGGCACAAATTATTTCCTAGATTGGTAACGAAAAAAAAAAATCTAATGTAGACCCTAGGTTTATAAAATAATTTAAAAAATGTTCGCTTAATAGATATTTCTTAGGCCTAGCAGTAAACTTTTTAACATTTAGGTTTTATAACAGCACAAATGTATATATGTCGATTTTTAAGTGAAATTTTTGTTTAAATTATCCCATTGCAGTTAGCTTACATACAAGTACAGCCTGTTATCCTTTATAAAACATTTATTACTTCTGTAAATGTGTTGCTTCAGTAATATAAAAATGTTTTCATTTAACGAGACATTAAGTTTTTCCGATTACTTATACACGAACTTAAGAGCCACATATGACTATACTATACATGGAGATGTCTAATCTTTGACTGTCAGTAAATCATGTTCTCAGTGGAATAACCACCAGCTGTTGGCTGTCTGGGTAGTAGTTAACTCTCAATCATTTGTAACTGTGAACTTGTTAGGAAGGCAAATATACTAATTATGTGCAGTAATACAAACATGAACCAAACTAAATAATTTAAGTGTCTAGAAATTTACACATTACACTTTTAACAAAATGTTGCAACTTGAAGCACATTTTCTACAGTGCTGCCAATTTTACTAGGAGCCTACCAGTCCATTAAAATGCATACAGCTAGAGTAGGAATTTTTTCAAAGTTTGATTTCAAAAGTATTAATTTAACTGCATATTAGTTACATCAATATACAGACATTTCTATAAATACTGTTATTACTAGATCTTACTTCCTGATTGTCTGATGGTTATATCCCCAAATATAAGGGTAGGTTGAATTGATATTATGCTTTCTTTTTAGATGACCAAGTGCACAACAACTTGTTGGAGTTAATGAAAAAAAACTGGCTATACTTTCCAACAGAAGAATGGCCAGAGGATACTGGGACCTCCAAACAACTGGACAGGAAGTCCTCCACAGAGAGGCTGTGAGGTTTTCCTGGCAAAACTTCCTCGCTATGTGTTTGAGAATGAACTCTTCCCGCTCTTCAGTACAGTGGGAAACATATACCAGATGAGACTGATGGTGGATTTTTCTGGCTACAACAGGGGATTTGGTTTCGTCCAGTTCAGCAACCTGGAGGAAGCCCGCGCAGCCGTAGTGATATTGAACAATTACGAAATAAGACCAGGCAAGTTCATTGGAGTCATAAAATCCATCGACAACCGTCGAGTGTACGTTGGAAACTTGCCGAAAGATCTGACAAAAGCTCAGCTCACCAGTTTTTTCCAAGGGGAAGTCGAGGGGATAGCGGACATAATAGTATACCAGTCTGTTGTCAAAAAGCCCTTGAATAGGGGTTTTGTATTCTTGGAGTTTTCAAGCCACACAGATGCAGCTATTGCCCGCAGAAAATTGAAGCATATTAGCATGGAGCCAGGGAAGCAGATAATAGTGGACTGGGCAACTCCCCTGCCTGAGATTCCAGATCACATTATGAAAGAGGTAAAAATTTAATGCATATGTATTGCATAACGTTGCTATGCTGTAATTCAACAAGTTATCAAAGTTCCTTAAACACTTTGGAAATCCCTTCATTTTAAAACTTTAGCAACTGATTTGTCAATCATCTAAGAACTCAAATTTTTTCTTATAGAAACTAATTCATCCAATGTAAAGGTTATAACTTTATTTATTTTTTTTATAAATTTGCCATTGTGACACTTTTCATCAGTGTATGCGCTACGAAAGTTTCGTCGCCAATTTTCCATGGGCATTGCCATAATTCCAGCTAGGACAAAAAGTAATTTTGATGGAAAAATTTACTAATGTAAACAGATTTATTACAATAACTGATTGCATTCACTTTGAAAAATAAACTTAAATTGAGATTATTTGCCGAACATTGAGTATAACATTTGATGGTTTTTCTTTTTTGTTTTTTACAATTTTCGTAAATTTTCTCTCTTGTAAGATGGCAATGAGGCCCTTCCTGCCCCATCCTGACTATGTTTATAACTTTCTCAAATTGTGAATATGAACTGTGTTACACAGAGCTCTACACATTCGCCATTGTTTGAAATTTACAAAATAGTCCTTTTCCTTCCAAAAATTGAAACAATAAGATTTCAGTAGAACAATTAGTACTTAAGTTGTAAACTATAGTTAAACTTAAAAAAGTATGGCTCCTAGTGATATGCAATTTAGATAAACTTACTTTTTGTATTACAGCAGTAGAAATACTTTTATAGGGGAAAGTGTCTACAGCTTTTAATTTTATATTGAATATGTTCAAATATATTCTTGCTTTGTACTTTTTAATCTCATAAAAATATATCTTCATTTTGCAGTTTGCTTCCCTTCTAATTATCTAACGCTATGCACGCCAACGGAATGTTATTGCTGCATCACCGAACACCATTAAGTGTTGCATCATCCCACTGCGAAAAAATACAATGGAATGTAGGTACTCCTGATAAAGATACCTGCAAACAGGACCATATAAAGGCTATTCACGGTAAAGTGAAAGCCCTCTCATTTGGAATAATAGCCAATAAATATATTTAATTTTAATTATAGACGTTAACTTCTGAGTGCAGTGGAACATACACACTGTGTTTATTATATAGATGGCAATATTTATTTTAAAATGTTGCTACTGGATAAAAAAAATGGCGGAAAGCAAAAAATTAAAGGGTCCCAAAAGTGCTCACTCTACAGTGAACAGCATATACAGGGATTTTGTTTGGAGAGGGTCAGCACGGTACAGTAGCAGTGGAAACGCTACAGTTCGTTGCACTGTCGTCGCTGTCTGCATCAGGGCATTTGTCCAGGCCTCGATGACCATGTCACACTGATCCTTTGGCCCGCATGTTCACAGGATCTCTCGCCCGTGAAAAAAAAATGTGATCCATGGTCAGACGACTTGCTTGCCACCCAGTGTTGCCAACTCAATCAGATTCAGTTGTTTTGTTGATGTAAAAAGTCACAAGTCTGTCCTTAAATAAAGAAGTGCTAGAAGTCGTTTGTTTAGTTGCGAAAATAAAATTATGTTGACTGTTTATATTAGTAACCAAAATAAAAAAATAACTGAGCATACCTTTTGTTGCCTGGTCATACATTGTCAGTGTCAACCTCAAATTATGCACTCGTTGAAGCACATTCTTGAAATGAGGTAGCAGGTGTGTATGTTGCAGCTGTTCCAATCAGTTTACAAGTATCTTCTGAGAGGTTCTATGAATGGCAACATTTACCAAACAGTCTTAAAGAGCTTTGTAAGTAATAATGGAATTTAAAGTTTCAAAAGAGGCGATTGCGTAGTTTTGTTTTAACAATGTTCATATCAATAAAACACTCGTTACTAGTAGGATTCGGGGGTTTACCGTGTATCGGCGTTCGTAGCCGGGGGATTGCCATGTTGTTGCGTAACCCGGCCGCCATCTTGGATATCATTGACCTTTCAGGCATTACCTTGACCATGACCCTGAGGACCTTTGCCCCAAAAAACAGCCAAATCCCCCTAAAAAAATTCTACAAAAGTTCCGAAAAAAAATTATTAAAATTATTAAAAATCAATTTTAAATATTAAAAAAATATTAAAAAGGATGCTTAGCAAAGGCAATTTTCTTCCTAGAAAGGCGAAGTAGACTCGTGATTTCCGCAGACTCGAGCGAGGTGGATCAGTCACTCCGAGCCAGAAGAGCAGGACCTATGTACTTGACCTCTGACCCCAAAATCCAAAAAAAAAAGTTGTAAAAAATTTCCAAAAATCCCCAAAAAATTACTATTATTAATTAATTATAAAATTATTTAAAAATTTATAATTATTTTTAAACCCTAAATTTTGGAAGGTACCCCGTACCACGCCCAGCAGACGACTGAACCCTTCACCCACACTACCCTCATCTATACTCATTCTATCTTAATTTTTTTCGTTCGTCATTTGTTTATACATTATTGGAGACCACCATCTTGGTAGGCGAACACTATCTTGGTAGGCGACTACCATTTTGGAAGGCGACCGCCATGTTGGCTGGCGACCATCATCTTGGTATACATTCACTTATCTGTAATCATGGAAGCCAGTGCCCAATAGCAATTGAACTTTAACCTGTGTGTGACCCCCAGACCTCGATCTTGGCCCATGGCCTTAAATGACCTTGAAAACAAAACCCAAGAAAGATACATAAAAGTCAGTAAGCATAATACATTACACACTACCTTCGCCATATTAGATGCAGACTATCTCGACCTTGATTCACCTTGAAAATAAAAACTCGAGAAAAATGCATAAATGTCGACAAACAGAATACATTACAGACTACCATAATATTAGATACTGACTACCTCAATGTTGACCCCATGACCTTGAATAACCTTGAAAACAAACTCGAGAAAAATACATAAAAGTCGACAAGCATAATATATTACATACTACCTCCGCTATATTAGACACAGATTACCTTGACCCCGTGACCTTGAATGACCTTGAAAACAAACTCAAGAAAAATCCATAAAATTTAGTAAGCAAATTACATAAGTGGTGGCACCATATTAGATGCAGACTACCTCAACATTAACCCTGTGACCTTGAAAACAAAAACTCGAGAAAATACATAAAATTCAACAAACATATGACATTACAGACTCCCCCACCATATTAGATGAGGATACCTTAGCCTTGACCCCATGACCTTGAATGATATTGAAAACAAAAACCCAACA
Source organism: Dryococelus australis (assembly GCA_029891345.1). NCBI lineage: Eukaryota > Metazoa > Arthropoda > Insecta > Phasmatodea > Phasmatidae > Dryococelus > Dryococelus australis. The sequence continues at coordinate 76,665,289 of CM056996.1, forward strand.
GAAATACATAAAAGTCAGCAAACATAGTACATCATAGACTACTACTACCACCATATTATATACAGACTACCTTGACCTTCACCCCATGACCTTGATTGACTTTGAAAACAAAAACGCGAGAAAAATACATAAAAGTCAACAAGCATATGACATTACAAACTTCTACCACCACACTAGATACAAACTACCGTAGCCTTGACCCCATGACCTTGAAATAAAAAACTCGAGAAAAAAATATATGCGAAAATGTAGAAGCTAGCCGAGACAATCCATCATTCACATCAGCTGCTGTCAACCTAAACCTCTCAGCTTACATCCCTACTGCGTATAATAAACGAGTATGCAAGCCCTATGGCATCATACTGACTTTGAACCAATCGTCCTGCATCATTGATACATTGTGCAGACACCGACCAGTCGTGCTCCCAAACTGCGAAGATGAATTGTGAATATGAAGGCCTGCCTTTCGACCTTTAAGATCATAGAGCCGCGACCTGCATCATCGCTAACTGGTTGTCGCCAGCGACAATTCTGCGACTGGGTTATGGCCTATGTTTAAATGCCCGTCAGCTTGAGAGGGCGGTCCGTATGAAGAGTCCTTTTCACGCGATGATCAATTGGGAAGCATGGTTGGAGCCTCAATACAGTTTACCCAGAAAGTGATGAAATATACCGAGGGACCTATATATATATATATATATATATATATATATATATATATATATATATATATATATATATATATATATATACACACTTTTTAGAGCGAGATTATTTAATAAAATGTTCGCATTTCAGCTTTTGGAGATATAACTATATCATTTTATTTTTAAATACATGGAATATTTTTCACTTGCGACCCCCCCCCCCCCCCCTTTTCCACCCTCCATCTCCCACACACAACTTATTACCACCGCACATAGCACCACAATCACAATTAGCACCGCAGTTAGCTCCGCACGCTCCACCTGCTCCGCCTCACGTGATTGGTTGGTGTCTGCACAATGTATTAATGGTGCATTACGATTGGTTCAAAGTCAATATGATACCATATAACTTGCATACTCGTATATTATAAGCAGCAGGGAGGTAAGTTGAAAGGTTAAGTTTGACAGAAGCTAACGTGAAAGGTGAATCGAATCGTCTCGGCTAGTGTCTGCCTCTTCGCATGCAATTTTTCTCGAGTTTTTGCTTTCAAGGTCATGTGGTCAATACTAAGGTAGTCTGCATCTAATATGGTGGTAGTAGTATGTGATGTCATAAGCTTGACATTTATGTATTTTTCCCTCGAGTTTTTGTTTTCACGGTCATGGAGTGAAGGTCGTGGTAGTCTGCAACTAATATGGTGGTGGTAGTCTGCAACTAATATGGTGGTGGTAGTCTGCAACTAATATGGTGGTGGTAGTCTGCAACTAATATGGTGGTGGTAGTCTGAAATGTATTATGTTTGCTGACCTTTATGTATTTTCTCGAGTTTTTCTTTTCAAGGTCATGGGGCCAAGGCTAAGGTAGTCTGCATATAATACGGTGTTAGTAGTCTGTAATATCATATGCTTGTTGACTTTTATGTATTTTTGTAGGTTTTTGTTTTAAATATCATTTAAGGTCACAGGGTCATGTCGAGGTAGTCTGCATCTGATATGGCGATGGCAGTCTGTAATGTATTATGCTTGTCGACTTTTTTTCGAGTATTTCTATTCGTGGTCATTCATGGTCATGTGGTCAAGGTCGAGGTAGTTTGTATATAATATGGCGGTGGTAGTCTTTAATGTATTATGCTTGTCGACTTTTATGTATTTTCGAGTTTTGATTTCAGAGTCATTCAAGGTCATGGGGTTGACGTCAGGGATCATGGGTCAAAGTTCAATTGATTGTGGGTAGTGGCTTCCAAGGTGGCAGACAAGTGATGTATACAAATATGGTGGTCGCCTACCAAGATGGTGGCTTCCAGTAATGTTTAAACACATTACAAACGAAAAATCAAGATGGCGGAATGAGTATAGGTGAGGGGAGAGGAGGTGATGGAGTCAGTCGTCTGCTGGGTGTAGTACTGGAGGGGACCTTTAAAAAAACTATAAATTTTAAACAAAATTTTTAATAATACTTTTTCCGGAATTTTTTTCAAATTTTTTGGATTTTTGGGTTAAGTCCTCGGGTCAAGGTCAAGGGTCAAATGTAATGAGTCAGGGATAATAGGTCAATGACATCCAAGATGGCGGCCGGGTGACATACCAACATGGTGATCCCCCGGTTCCGGCTCTGAAAGCAGACGCCAATGCGCATCAAACCCCCTAATCCTACTAATCATGTTCCATTTTAGCATTTGATCATGGCATGCCGTGAAAGCCAGTTCACATATATTAGAACAACATTGTAGTATTGTCTGACCTCAGCCCAAAAAGATACGTATCTTTGGTGTTTTCCCATTTCACCTAACCATTACACCACTGGTGAATGATTTAATGAATTGAACGTCTTGAAAACCGAATTCCTAAGCAAGTTTTGCAGTTTCAAGAGATTTGTTTTGTTGGAAAGTTTCTCGAACACTCATCAGTGGCATTTTTTTTCAAGAACTTTAACGTGTGATGGGAGATGTTTTTGTAATTTCTTAAACAGTTTCACAGTGAAGTTTATACTATACAACTTCTCTTCACAAGTTGCGTGTATTCTGTGTAAGGAATGATTCAGATAATCTTGTTTCGAAAGTTTAGCCAAAGTATGGGAAATGATCAAGATGTTTTTCTATGTGAATAGAAAAATCATCTATTCTTGCATCTTGAAGACAGTTACTAACAGAATTAAGTAGGTACTTTATCAACCTATGGTCATGACTTTAAACAGTGTTTTAATTTAAATCATTATGTCGCTACAGTGTACAAAACTTTTAGTTACGTTTACGGAAATGTAATGTGTGATACAACAAACAAATTAAATTTCATTAACTAAACATATACACACTTTTCAAAAGTGTTTTTTACTGCGGTTGTCTTTTCAAAATTATGTATATCATTGTCCTCCCCCAAGGGTAATGAATAACTATACCTTTGCTTGTTTTTTGCTTCCTTAACCACAAAGAACTACTCATACAATTTTACATATTACGTACATTATACCTGCCAGCCACTGATCCACCACAGCCTACTCTGACTTAGTGCCCTCGTGTCGCTAATCTCTAACACCAAAATCATTTTTTTTTAAATTCAACCTATTAGGGGGGATGAAAAGGGGTTACGTGTGTTTTCACATAATTTTAAATCTCTCCTAAACCCAGCATGAAGTTGTTGTGCTTTTAATTCGCAGTACTACAAATAAAGGTATTTAAAATCAAATTTAGTATATTTTACAATTCACTTCTTGAAGAGAGGAGGTGGAAAGGGGACAGTACCTATGTTTTGATGGCATCCGTAGTATTTCTTATCATAACTGATGAGATATTGTGGTACACTTTCCGTTACACCACCTACAAAAATGCCTAAAAACGAATTCAGTATGTGAGATAAATATCAGTTCCTGTGATGGGAGTTGGAGTCGTCTCAGCCACAGGCAAAAGCTGTGTATTTATCTCTGTGATACACTATTTCTATTATAAATCAAAATAACAGAGGAGACGGATGTAGCTAATGTAAATATGAAATAATTTCAATAATCCGGACACAAAATTTTAATGCAGGCAAAGCTAGGTCACCATTCTTTACTTTAAAGCTGTCAAATGTAAAAATTGAAATGCCGGGCTGGGAAACCCACAAGGCACATATAATTATAGTGACATATTGATAGTTTGCAATGATCACATGTGTTATTTTTTGTTCTCCATTTTGTTTTGTTCTTTTGTTCTCTTTTTCGTGTAGCAATGGAACTGCCAAGTGCAGCAGAAAAACAATCTCTTGTTCTGTTACTACAGGTCAAGATTTTGTATTTGCGAAATCTGTTGCTTTCTACAAGTGAGTCAACAATATTCCAAGCCATGGCATCAGTGGCTGGCAAAGAAGTTGTCAAAGTCAAGAAGATAAACGATTTTGCATTTGTGCATTTCATGACGCGTCAGTCAGCAGAAGCAGCCCTCCTTTTTTGGAACAGTAAGTACAGTATAGGTAATATAAAAAAAAATCTGGAAGTAACAAGATACCATAATTTTAAAAGTATTTTGGAAAAATTCAATAATCAGACTGAATGGTGTGGAGATGGTTTGGACCAGTTGGAGATAGAAGGAAAGTAGCGGTCTACCCTTTCGCAGGCCTGTAGTCTAATTCTAGACTGTTAAGCAAGTTGCCTTAAGTTTATACTTTATTTATTTTAGCCCCTGTTTGCAGAGCTCCCCCTACCCCTCCCAGGTAGATAAGTTGGTTAATGGAGTGCCATTAACTGGTAATTTTGGGTATAGCTGAGCTAACTACACGTAAATTGGTCTATCTCCAAATGGTTAAAATTTTGTGCCTGTTCACTATATTGAGCAGTTGTTAGAATTCATGCATGGAGAGTAAATAGTCTTTTTATGAAAAGGCTTTAGACTGTTCCTTCCTCAAAACAGGAGACCTTTTTTAAAAAATGAACAAAACTGATCTCCAATGTATGAAGTTTGGCCACTGAAGGCCTTTAATGTAAATGTGTTGGTACTTCTTAAAGCAGCATTATCCTTCTATTCCCTTGCCTACCCACATTCTTTTTGCATACCAAATACGTAACATGGACATCAGTCGTCAAAAATACATAGTTATTTTTAATAATTAAAACGTGGTTCCAACACTAGTGAGGGGCGAGATACGCCGGATTCTAGGCAAACCCTGACTCATGGTTGAAAAGTTATGAGATTAGTTCTTAAAATTTTGTCTGAACAGAACACATATCCGGTAGGGTACCAGCTCATCTACACACGGGTGAGCACGTGGACTGTGAAAGCGTCAGTACACACGATATAACGAACCTAGACTGAAGCGGGCATGGCAGTTGAGACTGCCATAGGCCAGAGCGGATAAAAGTACAGTTCAGTACGTAAAATTAAGTTGAAGTAATAAAATCTCCGGGGCTATGAGTATGACTGAGATGAGAGCATTACGGGAGGAGCTGGCAAACTACAAAGGTTCCGGTACACTAAAACTTATACTATTGCAGACAACTGGTGATAAAATAAAATATGAAGGCTCCCGCGACACAACGCGCGTGTACTCCCTACGTGCGCTAATTGAGTGGGGGCTAGGTGGCCAGGGACCACGCCGGCAATCTCCCGCCAACTCTGAGAGAGAAATTTAATTAAGTACAATATAGCAACAAGTACACAGAGAATTGCAACGATACATAAATAAACACTGAAATAATTAACAAAAACCTTCCGACCTGTTAAATCATGTAGTTAAAGTTTCCGAGTCTGTTTGCATGTTAATGGTATGTTCGCATTAATTATGAAAATCAAGCCGGAATGGGCCAGCAAGGCCCATGAAGGCGTATAATGAACAAACATAACACTCTGAAGTTATGTGAAGACATTATGACACTTAAATCAAACTATGAAATCATAGTAACACAAATCAGGAGAAGTTTAGTTTTGGCCAGTGGCATGGCGGAAGACGGAACTGCTAGGATGTTTCATGCTACACTTATATTCACTCACAGAATATAATATTGATCTTTTTAACAACAAAACACATGATTAACACAGGAAAATTATTTTAAAAAATTATCAGTGTCAAGGTTTTGTGTCTGGAAGTGGTTCCATGAACACGTGGGTTTTCACTCGCAAGCTTATTACGACTTACTTAAGGATCCATTCCAGGATTCGCATGGAGTGGTTTCGGGAAACCATGGAAAACAGAAATTAGGATGGCCGGACTGGGAATTGAATCCGGGTCCTCGCGAATACGAGTCCAGTGAGTTATCGCTGCACCACCGCGCTCGGTTAGAGTGATGAGGAATCTGAGCATGAACACATACGTAACACTGGCATGTACATTTCCAAATTGCTTGTTTGTTATCCATAATCCAGAACCATTCATGAATAATTCTTTGAAGTACTTGGAACTCCAGGGTGAAGATTTGCTTCATCCAAGTGTGTAATAAGTAATTCTGTGAAACTGTTAACCCTTGTTAGGATGGCTGGATGTTGTTCTTCAACTAAAATGTTGGTGTTTGAGCGCAGTCCTCCTACTATAATTATTATTCTATTATCAATGCATGGGACTAATTTTTCCAGTCTTGCTGCGACAGGTTGTCCTTTTTTTAGAAGTGCAATTTAACCCACTCAGACTCAGTGTACACAATTGTGTACTTCACACACATGTAGGTAATTTTTGGTCTGTACTGCACACTGCGAATCTTAGTGACAAATGATTTTACCTGCGGGTAAACGATTCGCAAACCGTCGTACTGGTCTAGGTTATAATTGGCTCATATTACTGTAGCTGAACATACAGTCTAAAACTCATTGGCTGTGACAATGGAACAAGTGTTGTGTCGACTTAGGTACAGCACGAATCATATTTTTTTTGTTTGCAACACTTGAAACCGTAAATTAAAGTGGGTCTGAAAGGGCTAGTTCCTGAAAGCACAGTGTTGCACCTGTTTTACCAAAACAAGCATTGGATCTCTCACGTCCATTGCTAAAGGCACCCTAGTCTTGTGGTCAGTAGGATGCCGATAGGTGTGGAGAAAGCACTGAACATATTTAGTTGCTCGTAATGCTTTGCTTAGTTGTCTGCACCTTTCCAGTAAGATCTCAAATGTCTGCAGGACAATAGCATATTCCACAGTCAAAACATGTATGTCTTGAAGGGTTGCTTAAGAAAACAGAGCATCAGTAATTGTAGTCACAGGTCACACATGTGGGGGGTTTCGCAAGCCAACTTGTTTGCAGGGTTGTGTTCACAACACACGTTTTCCCACTGAGTGACTGACGGACAATTGTTCGAGATCCAGGATGTGGCGATAAAAAGGCTTCCTTTTATGAATTTCTTTCAATAGTAGTGGCTAATGAAATTGCACGCTGAAGTCAATTTTCTGCTATTTGTAACCGACACTATTGGCGAAAAGTCATTGTTCAGAGCTAAAGGTTGTTCACGATAAAGTGAGCACTTTTGAAATCAATATTAGAAAAAGTCACTGCTCTTACCTGCATATATTTTAACGGGTGGCAACGAGCGACATGTGTCCAGTAAAGTTAGTAACGATGGAGGGGAAAGTAGTTTCATAAATTAACGCCGAATAAAACGTATATTAGGTAACGATTTGTGATAACTGAAATTATTTCTTTCGCTTTCTGAATTTTTTAAATGCATGAAAGTGTAAAAATTAGCAGATTTGTACAATATTTACTTTTCTAATAATTTCACGGTTTCACTTCACCGACGCATGAACAAAGTGACGAGGCCCATGGCAGTATTAATTTTACACGAGGCGGAAGAACACACATCGTGTATACAAGTAGATCTTCAGCAGGGCTTTCAAAAGTGCTCTTTTTTCCGTGAACAACCTATATTTGTAAGTTAGTAAATGTAAACACATGCTGGATATATTACAGTCTTACAATGATATCCACAAAATCCTTTGAAAACACGCCATGCGATGTCACTAGGGCCGAACCGCCGATTCACACAGAGTTATGTGAACTGCGTAACTAATGAAAACGAAACATAACCAAGACAATGTTCAAAACTGCATCACTGATACCGGCATGACGTCCTAATAATAATGACTGGAATGCTGTGTAGCAAACAAAGAAAGACGAACAGTGCGAACAAAGCACGTGACACACACGATAACCAATTTGATCCAGCTTGAAGGATCGAAATGTTGTGAAAACGAAGCAACTCGAAAGTGAACTAACTTTAGGTCCACATTACTAAACTACACTTTGATAGGTGCCAGAAAATTAATAACGAATGCTGACATAGTGTAGCCATGATGGACGTGCCCACACTAACACAAAGTTAAAACACAAACACAAGCAACTTACTTCGCAGGTTGAGGTGCCAACCTAAAACTAGTAAGACCGAAAGTCACTAAATATAATTAAAAGTCACTTACTAGGTGTCCAAACACCATTCGAGTTCGCACAGTAATAAAAACAAAATTTCTGAAAATTTCTTGAAAAATTAAGGGTTGTCCACCTGTGATCATTTCCTTGTAGTTTTTAACTAACCAAGATGTTAATTCATAGTCTCAGTTTAGTTGGAAGTGACTTTAGTAGTTGCTTTGTCAACATAGAGTTTTAAAAGCTTAATAGTTTAGTCATACTGGATGGTTATTGTTTTAAAAACATTAATTGTGAGACCACTTAATTCATAAATTTAGTAGGTATGTATTTGGTTTAGGAAAACTTACAATCGTCTACAATACTGTGTAGGCTTGGTCCATTTTCTGGTGCAATTTTTTATGAAACAAAGACGTAAAAAATACATGTGCCATCATGCAGAATATACCTTTGAATTATTGTATCTAGCATAGTATTTAAATTGATTGTTGATAAAGTGCAATCTCCAAATTTCATAAATTATCAACGGTGAAAGCGTTTGCCTTAATTAGATAATTTAATCTTTTTTAATATTATTTATAATGCCTCATTTTTTCTGCTCATTAACCACTTTTTTCTCATCATTGCTTATTTGTACCAATGAAAAGTTTAATTTGTTTACAGACAAACCTCTTGATGGTTCTTTCATTGAAGTGACGTGGGCCAAACCACCACAAAAAGCACAAGAGAGAAGGAACCTTACCAGCTACAGTGGTGGTGTTCAGGTATGGCTAGAAAATATTTTTTACTACACTACCAGGCACAGCACACACAAAACAGTGGTGAGGCATGGAATTTTCGGGAGGAGAAGAAACCGGTCAGAACAGAAGTACATAGTACAGCCTACATTATTTTGAAAATTCTGAAAGCATCTACCATTAGTCACACATTTACCTATTTTATTTCAACATACTCCTCTTAAGTTAGTACACAATTTACGGACATTATATACGGCCGATATTCACCACTAAGCAGGTTGAAAATACAGTATGTCATTTAACTTACGAATTTATCGACATTTAATTAAGTTCAACAGAATTTTTTTAAATCAAAATTGCTACACAGTTAAAATTTATCTTGAAAAACTATCCAACAGCACAAAACATAGCATGAAAAACTTGTATAGGCTACATACATTATCTGTTACACTAACCCATGTAAGGCACATATGTCAGTTTACATTCGTAAACTGACATGTGTGACAACTGTAGTTATAAAACAACTAAAGTGTAATACTGTACACTATGCACATTTTCGAAAATCCTGTTCCTGAGAGAGTCATGAGACCCTTATCTAATAATGACACAGACATCCCATAAATTATATAAATAAAAATATTTGTTAGTTCTCGAATATTTTCTTATACTTCAAACTTTTTTTTAAAAGTCAATACTACAGTTAGATCACATAAAATGTATCCTGTATACGTAGCTTGCTAAGAAGTTGTTTTCCGATATGAGTTGATGCAGGACGGCATCCTGCTTCTCAGACCGTTTCGGCATGGGTTTAAATGGTTTTCAAAGACTTGGAAGTGCTTCCTTGTAAAATGAGTCCACAGCCCTTCGCTTTTTCGCCTAAAACGAGAGAAGAATATCAATTTGCTCGTTGTCAGTCTTTTCCGTGTAACCCGATACTGACATGTACCGACCAAAGCATTGTTTCTATTGCTTCCATAGTATTGGCGATGAGAAATCAAACACTGTGGGCGGCTTTAGGTTTGGAAATTCCTTTCGAATGAGTTTCATGAGATATGTTACCAGTCGTGGCCGTCATTCTGAAGATTATAATGTAGACCTACGGTGAACATTAAAAGATCCACTACAACTTCAATCCCACTGCTGCCACCATGTTCTATAAATAAATACTTTATTAGGTCACCACCACCATGATAAAAGTACATATGTACACAATACAGTGTTGCCAAAAAATTACACCTCTGAAAGTACCTAACAGAACACACTATATTTCTGTTGGGTTGACTTTAGTTTCAGTGAGTTGGTATGATTGCACTAAGTAGCAATAAAGAAGTATACTTAACAAATACACAACTACTAACAATGCAGGCATTTTATACCCTTGTGCCATGTGTCGCTTTGACACATATGCTGGCTTGCTGACCAAGGCCACAAGTGAGGCTAGTGGAACAATGCCGTGAGTGAGGTTCATGCCTGATGCTGACATTGTGTGTTTGATACACCCAATACACTTGGGGTTTGCAACTGGGATGCACTGCTCTGCTTTTAGGGGCCACTTTGCACCAACTCACTCTCGGGTAGCACTCTGGTGTCTGTTGTAGCTGTCCTGATCAGGAGTGCTACACTGCCTGGTGATGCCTTCCCACATGTTACGTCCTGACAGCACAGTGTGATGCTGGAGCACACGTGTCTTAACAACTGGCATCCGGGCCACAGGGCTATCAAGTGTGAACCACATGATCTGATCGGATGAGCTGCTGACAGTTATTGTGGGACAGTGCTCGGCCGGTGCTGTTGGTATTGTATGGCACAACGAATGGTCGCGAGAGGGACATGAGGTGCTTAGGTACATCAGAAAAATTCTATTCATCCCATCCATCCAAAATTGCCCTATGTCAACCAAAAATTTTCCTTCAAAATTACCAACTGTATCCTTTCGGCATTTCCTGAACTACCTGATGGCTATCCCAATGACCAGAAATTACAAGTCCCAAAGACATAGCCACATCATCACCAAATTATAGATGCACACATTTTGAGATACTTTTCCACCAATGAAGTTGGGATTTTGGGGGGCTTATGACCCTAGTGACCTCCCATCCTGGACCCACTGAATGCTTGTTAAGTTGGTTTGAATAACTTAAATAGTTTTAGTAGCTTCAGCCTAAACGTTCCGAAGGTTCTTTTATGGTGGGAGGAAACAGCGTTGTATGAAATTAAGAGTTATTCCATTTAAACTATCTGAATGTTTTGAAATTTATTAGTGGTTACATGTACAGTAAAACCTCTGTATAACAAAACTGAAGGGACCAAAGTTTTGAGTGTTTGTTATAGAGGAGTTCTTTATATATAGATAAGTGAATAGCAATGTGTTTCTTTTTTCATCTTTCATCGTGTAGACAATTTTGAACCTAATTGCCACTAGAACTGAGTAGCATTCGTTCTTTTGTATTCAATTATTTAATAAAGAAAAGAATTAAATGGATTTTCATTTGTACACTTATACACTAAAACATGATGGCCACTTTTAATCAATTTCCATTGTCACAGAAAAAAAAAGTTACTAATTTTGTTTGGCGCAACATTATGTACTGTAAACAAAAAATTTGCAAAATTCTTTAATTTTAAATAAGTAATGAAAACTGTTGTGATAAAAAAATACTTAGTACGCACAAAGGGAGACAATACAGATTGTACAGCAGTTTTACAAACGTTATGGCTTTTGTTAATTATATTTTTTGTCTGAAATATGTGACACGTAGTTTTTTTTTTACAGTTCTAAGTAAATTTTTGTAAAAAAAAGATAGATATAAAAGAAAATTTAATATAATCAGACTTTTCAGTCTTCGTTATAAAGAGGTTTTGTGCCGAAGAGAGAAAAATAATTTGTTATAAAGTGTAGAAAATGCATTGTATCATATACAGCTTTGACCGGACCAAACACAGATTTTGTTATGGAGAAGTTTTTGTTATAAAGAGGTTCACTATGTAGAGCTTTTACTGTATATGTACTATAGTTATAAGTTTAATATCTTACACTACTAACTACAGTTAATTTTATATTGTGTGAAATTTTACAGACACCTGTACCAGAACGTGCAATTTTATCACCTGTTGTGGGGAGTTCTGATGGTAAGGATGTTTCTTTGCTATGTTAACTTTTTTGTTACTAATTATTAATTCTGTAGAAAGTTGGTATATTTTTCATGAATATAATTTTTGTTGTGACTTTTCTTTTACTTCTTACGATTTAATTTTTTTTTACAGGTGAATGTTTTGCGTGCAACTATCAGCACGTCTATTCACAGCCGTGTTCCTTCTATGATGGTGCAAACAACCACTATTATAGAAGTTTGGCCACTTCCATCCCGGGAAATCGGTTACAAAATTTCAATGTGCAAATTCCTTGGCCACAGTCCAAGAATGTGACTTTTCCAATTGAAAATTTTGGAAATCTGAGCTGCAAACAAAGTACATTTCTAGGGTACAATATTTAGTTGATAAGAATACTTAATTTAATGAAATTTAAATGATTTTCATTCAAATGTATTTTTACCTCCTCAAGATCTTTGTCTTCTTGCTGTTTTTAATTTGTCATAAGCTAATGAAGAATGACAATTTCTCTCTATAGAGTATATAACAATTTTTATTAATTTTATGTCTGCTAAGCTTGTAACGTTTACTAGCTACCACAGTTTATGCATGCTGGAAAATTTACCTACAGATTATAGGTACCAACTTTGTATATTATTGCAGATAGATGAATTCGACTCATTTCAGTATCAATATTTAATCATTCATTTATGCTTTTATATGAAAGTTATTTTGAAATGATGTTTTATAACTTACGTGTACATATTTTTAATTATATTGCTGATACCAATAATGAACGCTTTTATTACGGCGCTGCCACATTTCTGTGCTACTATATTGCAATGAAATAAGTGTTACTTTAATGTTACAAGATACCTACTTGACAATATATACGGTGTAAACATAGGGAAGTTTCCTCCATACTACTGCAGAGTATTTAATATCTGGTTCATTTATGATGCAAGACCTGCTAAATGGATGTTTGCATATTTGTATTGTGTGTACAATAATTTGTTTTCAAATTTAAATAATGGTTTTATCACAGCTATTTAAAATATCATAAGCCTAAGTTAGGTTAATATGGTCTTTTTGAAAAGTTTGTGTTCTTAATAAGAGGTTTAAAAATAATTTGACCCAAAATATTGATTGTGTAGTTATTAAAATATATACTTAGTAATTTAATCAAATAAAGGTGGCAGCCTTTTTAACCATACTTATTTTAAATTTCATTTCCATGCATTGCTAATTTTTTAACCAACATACATATAATAAATCCCTAAGTAAATTCAAATTGTGCAAGCATAACTGAAGAACTGAAAAATAAAATGCATTGATATATGTTTTATTACCTACAATAAGTTTGCAGTGAAAGATTATTTAAAAAAACATACTATCCTTGTCAATTATGCATGGCTTTTATGCATCATCAGTTTCATGTGGCTGTCCTGCATCATTACAAGTAAAAAATGATATTACAGATACTATCTGAGTACTTGTATACAGTAGGTACTTCATTCATACACAAAAATAACATTTAATTTTACATAAAAGTATGTTGAAAATTTTATAATATCAGCAGGTTAACAATGCAATGTGTTAAGTCATAAATCTTTTATAAAAACGTGAATGGATACACTTATTTATTAAAATTATATCATTTTTGAAAATTATTTTGTATAGCAGATACCAATTTTTTTCACTTATATTTAAGTACTACTGTATATTTTTAAGAACTGATCACTTTGGAAGCTCTTGTAAGACTAAGTTAAAGCTTTCAGGGCATAAAATGTCAAAATGGACATGTTTTGCATCTTGAATGTTTTATCAATTTTATATTTTTGTATCATAAAAAAATAAACAGTATCTATACTATACAGTACCCATGTAGTGACTAAGATGTACATCTTAAAAACTATGAAGAATGTTTTAAATGTATATATATTTTATACTTTTGCATGAAATATATACCTATAAACAGTACAGAATATATTTATTTATAGGATACATGTAATACTTGTAACTTTGTAATGTTGCAGTATATAGTAATTATATATTCGGGAAATATTTAATTTTTCTATATTTCCGTAAAGGTTAGTAATTCATTTAGCATTTAGAATATTGTTATAATAATAAATTGTTCGTGTTTTATATATTTTGCGTTTTTCCTAATTTATTATTTTATTTGAGTAATCCAACAGTAGTAACAGATATCATCGGTTGACATTTCACTTTTTCATTGAGTTAGTAAGCTTGACACGTAGCCACCGTATTGCGCTACATGATGAAATAAGGAAAGTGCAGGTTGTCACATTTGGTGACGTGACATGACATGCCACATGAATGTAATACTGTATTTCCAGAGCCACGTCCGTATTTGTGTGCTATTTTTAGATATTACCACACCACGCGATGCCATTATTGGGCCGTGTTCAGATGATGAAACTTTCGATCGATATGTAGAGTAGGCACGACCTTTCTCATACAGCAGAAGGAACAGTAACCCAATATAACACTAGCACAGAAATCAAGAAGCGATCGTGTAAAGGAGCGAGTTACCATTGTAACTCAGACTGGCAGCGCCCCGTGACTTCGACCTCTTTTAATATTTCGGAAGTTTAAATATTATTACATTTATTTCCGCCATTGTAAGGAGTCATTACCATCATTAGGGTGCCGGGAGAGAAAGTAGTCTCTCTCTCCAGCCTTTTTAATTTAATTATCCTCGAAGTGAGAAGTTTTTTCAAGTGAACTGCAACAGGCTGCTATTCTATCTCTTTTTTTTCCTCGCGAGTGATTTTTTGTATGCCGATATTGTAGAAGAAACTGTGCAACACTGCCACTACTACATATAATAAATATAGTTGGGTACTTTATTGTGTCAGAAGACTTACAAAATATATATTTAACGAAGAAAGTGTATGCCACGTGGCAGGTTACAAGTATTACATACCAACCAAATTGAATAAATATGGTTCAAAATATTTTTGTTTCCCAAAGGAATGTGATTCAAATATAATAAAATTACTATATAGTTAAATAATAAGTGCCAGTGTTACTTGCATCACTAACAGAATGTAAACAACTTGATTAAGGCACCTCCAAGTAAATAAATTTTTAACTTTAATTTGTCAGAGAAATATTAAATGAATAAAACTGTATTGGTGAATTCCCAGTGTATTTTCTATTGAGTAACAAAAATTACTATCACATGGAGAACATACTTTAGATAACATCACCATAAACAAAAAGAAACATTTCCGAACTTTGCTTATATATTTTTTATAATAAGGCAAAAATTAAAACGAGGCATCCCATACAATCGATAGTTAAATTAATACATCAACATTATTTATTATTATTGTTTAAGTTACTGCCTTCGATTATGCCTTGCAAAATAAATCAAAGAAACTGTTGTGCAACTAAAATGTGACACAAGGTATTTAAGGAAAAAAATTAGGCCATAAAGAAAAGTTGCAAAATCATAAATGTGTAATTATACTTGCATTTTCGGTTCCTTTCATCCTGCTCTCGAAAGACTGCCACGGCAGTTGCAGCCATGCACCGCTGCCATGCTCCGCGATGAGTGCAGACACCTACTCGTTGGTTACAGAAGTAGTACAGTCAAGAACGGTAGAACTCACAAGAAGATTGAGAATATCATGGTGGAATTCCAGCAAAACCAAACTGCAAACTAAAACCGTCTGCAACAGACCAGGTCACGAGAAAATTACCACTTGTCCTAGTTCCTGGAGCACACAAAAAAATTAAATATGTGAGTAACTTGCCCAGTTAGAGGGTACAGAACCCACTAGAATATTTACATTGTATTGTGCTTTTTAACGTCCCCTGACTTTATACTTGAAGGCTTGGCAGATAATGGCTTACAGACTAACTTTATAAGAACCTAACTTAAATTAACGCCCATGCCTTGCCCCAGATTCGAGCCCATAGCCTCTCGCACCCCAGATCGGTGGCGCACAAGCCGACTGCGCCACGTGAGGGCAGCTAAAAGTAGATTCATTCTTACACTGCTTGAAGTTGAGATCATCACAAACACAAAATAAATAATTGGAAATTGAAAGACTACTCTATACTACGCTACATCTTCTAGTGCAAAAACTACATTGTAGCTAGATAAATATTCTTGTGGCTGATTACATCCTTCACCGAAAAGTCAAAAAGCAAGTGCTTACATGATGCGTCGTTCTCTCATCAGGTGGAGTTGTCGGAATGTCCGTGTGGAAAACGGCGTCGGATCAACGATGAACTAGACAACTACGGATCCAGTGGCGGGCGGCGATAAAATGAACTAGCCAACTTAGTTTATGGCGCGCAGATAGATGGCACTGGAATGCTCTAAACCTGCTTTCAGACGGTGGATAGGACGCTTTTCAACAGAGATACGATCTACGAAGGGGACACAGCAGAACTTTACAGCGCGGGCAGACGAGAGCTGCAGACGGAGGCGCTATCGAAATACGACAAGGAAATGTGACTGTAACTGTGGATGGCTGCATTCTGTAGTTTGATAACAGCGTAGGACAGCCCAAGCTGTCCGAGCAGCAAACCATCTTGCTAGGCCATCTGCTCTAACTGGGACTGAAACTAACTTGCGAAATGGCAATGCAAAATTTAATATTTGAGTTATTACCTATTAACTGAGTTAACATGACATAAAATTTTCCAAACTACTACTCATTAAGTAACTGCAATTCCAAGTACACATTAATTAAAATAATATTTGAAATAGCCTTTTGTAAATTCTCTTTTCCTTAAACTATAATAAACGAAATTTCCAACATGAGCCTACCAGACAAAATAAAGGCTCTCTTAATTACCAAAAACAAGCTCAAAATCAGAATACAGGGATGTCAACCTAAACTTTACAAAAAATAACGACATTAAAAATTGTACCAAAAATACCAGAATCGGTCGAATAAAGTATTGTGATGCATAATTTTGTAAAAATTCTACAACGGCACAACCGCAATAAATCTTAAGCGAACAGTTTACTGCTTCATCATTGATTTATTTTGGCCCTCTTTTTATCAACTAACCCTTTTTTCAATTAGAGTATCATACTTTCAAACTGAGCTAGTTCTAGCCAACATTAATTGTGAACTCTCTTTGAGTCTCTGCGCAAGAAACATTACAACTTACTTTATTTAAGTTTTTAATTTGCGTTACTTAGCGAACCATATGTCAGTTGTTCCTTGTTTTGAAACTAGCAGCACAACTGACCTAACACAATAACCTAATTGATATACTGAAATTTGTGGTTGAAGTATCTTTAATATAATATATTTGCCGGCATCTGCTCAAAAATGATGAAATGGTAAATTCTCTATAGAGCATTGATGTGGAAAGATAAAAAGTTTTTGGATGTGATAGAACCCAAAGGGCAAATTTCATGGTCCAGAGTTTTATGGTTATTAATGCTAATATTTAAGCTCACCATGTTTCTGCAGATTTTTTAATTATTGAAGGGACATAACATGCATTTGCACAACATCGAATTCAATCAATCATATTCACGAGATTTCCCTTGAACTCAAGATTTTGTTAAGATTCACTCTTACACTAGCAGTTTATTCAGCTGAGAGATTAAGACTTTCATCAGGACAGTGCATAGATTTATCTTGATATTTTCAAATTATCTGCATGTTAACATCTGAGAAACACCAGTACCAAAGGAAATTAACATTTTCTGAACAAGCTGAACACTATGCCCTGGTCAGAGGAGCTTACTTAAAATCGCTGTCTGAAGATGACACAGTTTCCTCAGTACCATGAACTACCATAATATACCATGCAAACAGAACATGTAAATTACTAGTAAAATATTTGAGGATGTCTCATAGTTAGAGGCACCCATTTTTCCCGGAAATATTTCATCACTATTTGTTCTCCAAATCACATCAGTTCAGATCCTCTTTCGTGATTGGATTACTTTTTTGTCACACGTCTTAGATGTCTCCGCAAATCACAGACGTTCGGTGTTGAAGTAACTTAATTCTGATTGGTCCAGTTCAGAAATTCTCAGGTTTTGTCTAAGTAGTAGAAGAGAACCTTGCCCAGTTATTCTGGATAAGGTTAACTGCATTCAGATTAACAAAACATACCTGCTCTGCTGAATTGTTTGTGATGTTCAATGAACCCTTCCTTATCCTGAGTACTTTTATGAAAAGTAGAAAGGGGGGTTGAGTGTGAGGTTGTACACCAGAAGCTGAGCACACAGTTCAGCCACCCTGTAATTACTCCCTCAGTGGCGTAGCGTGGATGTCAGCCACCCGGGGCGGAAGAAAATTTTGCCGCCCTCTTATTTAGGTATTTCAGTTTAAAAGACTATAATATACAGTAATTCTAAAGAACTTTTCGGCAAGAACAGTCATCATTATTGTGTATTGTACAGGTTACAAATAAAAAAGTCATATATATATATATGTTTTACAATATAATAATCACATTTATTACAAAAATTCTTATACGTATGCTACTTACATTGATATAACAGGTATAGAACACTTATGATTATACCTTGACGATCGACAAGATTAAGTTATTAGCGAATTGAATATAAAACGCAAATCGACTTCCAATTAGAAGTAGAACGATACTGTTAATATTTATATTTTTATTGAAAAATAATATACTTGTTAGAATTAAAAACAAAACATCTGTCTTTAACTAAAACTTTATTCGTATACTTTTTTTTAAGAGCAAAGTCTTTTATTGCACTATAAATGTCTATAGCATCACACACCTCTTGCTCAATAGACAAGATAGCCAGATTGGTTAGCCTTAAAGTACTCATTGTTGATCTTAACTCATTTTTGATCAATTTCAATTTTGAAAACTTCTCTCACAGCTGGCATTGCTTATGGCAATCGTGAAGAATATTCGGAGCATTATTATAATATTGGGCAGAGTATCTTCCAGCTTGGATTTCACAATAAATTTTAATAATTCAAGTGAGTCCGCATTAATTAATTTATTTTCGTTGCCTGTGGCAGCAATGAAAGTCCGCAGTCAGAAGTCGTTCCAGCTTGAAGTCCTGCTCGTCAATTTCGGCAGATGCGTAGTCTAGATTACATTTAGTGTCGTCCGAATCTAGTAATATAGCCGGCGTTAGATAAGCAAACATATCCGCCAAATTCTGTAACTGCTGAAAACACTCACGAATTTCTACAATGATTCTATCTAACGAAGAAAACAGCTTCCGTCTCAACTCATTTTCACAAGACAAGTTAGCATCTCTGGTTCCGTCATCAAAAATATTCCTTCTTGTTATGCGCCTCTGAGGTTCCATGGAAATGCCAAGTTCTTCACACATATTTTTTTGCATAACTTACAGCGCTATCTGCCCATTCTTCTCGTTTCTCTATCAGTACCATCTGCAAAGCATTTACTTTCTGAGCGCACAGTCTTATGTCAAGTCCCTTTGTTTGTAAATATTTTTGTGCATCATTCACTTCATGTAGCACCGGTTGCCAGAGGCCCAAGAAACAAAGAAAGGAAAATGACTGCATCGTAACTAGCAAAGTTCCTGCATCTGTTCTTGTGTTTAAGCTTTCACCTGTCTCTGTCAGTTTTTCCAAAGTGACGAGAATGTCTTTGTAATGATGCAATGCCACTTTTACGGCATCGCCTCTTGCACTCCACCGCATGTCTTGAACCCTTTTTAAACTTTTGCCTGTAGCTGCTATCAGAACTTCCCAACGATGTGTGGACATGGAAAAAAATGAATAGCAACGTTCTAATGCGCCGAAAAAAGTTACTGAACTCGCCTCAACTGAGCAGCGTGTAAACAAACCAGGTTTAACGAATGATTTGAGCAAGGTAAGAATTCAACTTTGGGATTTATTTCTTTAATTCTTTGCTGAACTCCTGAATGCCTTCCAGCCATAACAGCAGCATTATAATATGCTTGGCCTCTACAGTTGCTTATATCGAGGCCATCAGCTTCAAGCTTGCTCAAAATCATATTTGAAATTCCTTCAGCAGTTTTATCTTTTGTTTCAATGAAATCTATAAAAGATTCCACTACTTGTACTTCCTGATTCTCAATCATTACGTATCTTAATACCTGGCTTGTTTGATCTTTATGAGAAATGTCTGGAGTGCTGTCGAATATAATCGAATAATACTTAGCCTTTTTTATTTGTCCGATGATATGTTGGCGAACTTTATTTCCCAAAATTGCAATAAATTCGTTTTGGATTTCTGGAATTTTGCCACACATTTTACATCTTACAAGATGTTCACGAAGTACAGGATCGTACTTTGCAATTAAATGCACCAATTCTAAAGTGTTTCCTCTATTAATACTGGTGTCGTTTTCTGTATGGCCACGTAAAGCCAAATTTTGTTTGGCAAGGAATTTTATAATATCAAACATTCTGATAAGAATGTCTTGCCATTTTTTTGTTTCCTTTGCCACTAAGTTTTGCTCTTTCTTGTCAATAGTCTGTCCTTTTTGAAGTCTGCTCTCCAACTTCTTCCATTTGCAATAATGTTGGTTGTGTAGCGCACTTGATTCGTGACTTGAAACCTTAGGATTTAATTTCCACCAAGTATTAAATCCATCAGATGAGCAAAACGTTTATCCATTCGGTGTGTTTACGTAAACGACAGCAAAAGCAAAATAATGATGCTTTGGAAGGATAATAAGCCATCCAAGTACGTAAAACTTTTTCGCTGTTAGTCAATGTGCGGTAAAACTATTCATGGGTAAGTCGTCTTGTCTCTCCTTTTGATGTTAAAAGAGCACGAATCTGAACGTGTTACTGGACGCTTCGGCGAAGTTAGTATTGATATGCTGAACAACTTCCTGGCCTTGCTGAATGAGATGCAATCGCATATTTTCATCTATGTCTTCAGGCCATTTTTCAATATCGTCCAAGTTTTGGTATTGAATAGCAGACAATGTTGATGCTGTATCAGTCTCTGTTTCTAAACTATCGAAATCCATGTCTAGACATACAGATGCAGACTCTAATTGAGTAGATGTTGTTGGAATTTGATCTTCAGGAACAATGTCAACATTTCTAACAGGTACCAGATCAACAGTGTCAAGTTCGTGTATTTTTTTTAGCTTGTTCTGGGTTTGAAGGTCCAGTTGTCTTTGATGAATTTAAGCCCAACGTGGAATCTGACGTCTCAGGAACAGGACTTTTCACGTATTTAAGTAAAGCCCCTTCATTTTTTCTAATATTTTCCAACTTAGCTCTTCTTTTATTACGGTAAGATGCCCCACTTTCTTTTACTCTTTTCATTTTTGATGCTAAAACAAAAAAATAAATAATTATTGACACTTATATATAATAAATAATGAAAGTACAAGTTGGAGTCTTAAACGAAACTATCGTAGAACATTTCAAAATAATTACTAATAAATTTAAAAAATATATAACTTTCTTTACTGAAATTTACTTGTTCTGATTTTTTATTTTAATAAATTAAAGCTTAAACAACATAGCAGATAGTCAAACATACAATTACATAAATAAAAAAACGTAAATAAAATATTTAATACTCACATAGTTGAATGTATGCGTACACGAAAAATACAATTTTTCAACAAAGTTCAATAATTTAACAATCACAACACGTACTTATGAGCACTGAAATCACAGTTTGGAAAGCGTATACATATATACGATACGATTAAGTTAATGTGAATTGGACAACTGACGATCCATCAATCAAACTTTCTTTGAATTGCCAAAGCATCACTCACGGACTTCCCCGAAGGGAGTAACCTAATTTGCAGGTGTTATTATACAATATTGAACACTATTCTTTATATGATAGAAGTCATTCTCGCTGAATATTAGTCATAAACAATCCATGCACAAAATAAAATACGGGGAATCCCTGCAAGTCAGTACAGACGGTGTTGCCAATCGCTGCAATGAGCAGGATGTCATTATTATACATTCATTTAAAGAAAGGGGATTCCCCGATTTCGTCACAGAATCAGCAATGAAAAATTCCGTTCTCATTTCAATCGGTCCGAATCGTAGGTGCGACTAAAATATGAAATGGTTCAAATATTTTCAAGATATTATTTATTGTGAAATTTTGCCGCCCCCTAAAAGTGCCGTCCGGGGCGGACCGCCCCTGCCGCCCCCACTACGCTACGCCACTGTACTCCCTAAAAGATCATGATCTACTAAGGTCTGTTGTGAACCAGTACAGTGAGGAACACAGTTTCGGTTCTTCTCACACATCATAATTCTTAGCTTAAAGCATATTTGTTGATTATGAACCCATTATTACCTGAGACAGTGATCTACTGGGTTTTGTGTCACAATCCTATGCACTACACTCTGTACCACAAGCGCTGTCTCTTAAGACAAGATTTATAAATTTATGTCGACTGGTAACAACTTTAATTCCTACTGTACTGAGCTATTTAAATATTATTTGCATTTTAAGAAACCAAATACTTGATTAAACGTGGGCTAAATAAAAAAAAAGGTTTATGTTAATATATTAGAGTGATCTGGAGGACCTTCTTGTATTGCACTTGTATTAGACGTGTTATACCAGTACTGTATACCACACATGTGTTGAATGGGTAAGTGGATGTTAGGACACCCTCTTCTGATATTTCTCTAGTACCTGAAACAGACGAACAGATTGTTGAACAATAGTTTAAATGTTTGAGTACCCTAGGCAGGCAGGCTACTGCGAGGACCAGTGATAATTCATACACCAGAGAACTTCGTTGCAAGTTGCCATGAATTGATTGTCGGCATTTGGCCATGCATAGTGCACCACATTGTCCTACACCTTAACTGCTTGTAGCTTGATTTCTTGGTGGTTGATCTGATCACCATGAAGTGTCTTGATCATCATCTCACTGGTGAGTCTCGAGTCTTGGGCCTTGAGGTGAAGTCACTTTTGGTTGTGAGTATTTTGCAGTGTGACATCACAATAGCGCAACAATGAGCCAAGGACTGTGTGGCATTTGTTAGAGTGAGATAGGTGGTCTGCCGCAATACAGTCAAACATGTATACTCTTTGGTCATTTTTGTGTAAAAAAAACATAGTACCTTAATCAGGTTGGCTACATAAAACATCAATCTAAATTCCCTGACTTTTCCAGGTTTCCCTGGCCTATAGGACCAGTGAAATAAAATCATATTTTTCATAAGTTTTATCTAATTGAAGCCTTGTACACAAACTAATATAAATGTTTATGAACCCACACTCTTGCAGCTATCTATTTAATGAGAGGAATTTTCAGATTTGTTTTATACGTTGACGCGTGACATCTGGTGACTGATGACGATACAAAACTCGGGCAAGGTTTAGTGTGTCTGTCAGAGACACCGGCGATATGACTGGGGCTGACTTTATTGGCTGTTAACTGGACCTCGGCCAGTATATAAGCTGAGGTGCTTGGCTTGACGGCACGCCACATAACATCGCACAAATTCATGTTTTATGAAATATCTCTTCTGTGCAGTCTATCAAAGACTGGTTTCCGGTTTGAAGTATGCCACAAATACTGATGCTCCAACTCACCAGCTGTCATTCAGTAGATGTCACTTTCACAATGCCACCAATTGTAGGAACATCAAACATTTTTGCACAGGAGAATTTAAAGTAACATTTTGAAGTGTACAAATATTCCCAGACATTTCCCCGTTTTCTCTGGATGTTTGAAATTCTCTGACTTTTCTCAGTTTTGCAGGTTTTCTCTGCCTGTAGTCACCCTGTTAATATATATCCGAAGAAAATATATAGTGGTAGAATGTTAATTGTTGCCTACCTCTTCATGACATGATGATGTTGGAGTTCCAATATATATTTTCCAAAACTTGATGCACGAGGCCCGACCATCCTACCTTCTGTATTTCAACTCAACTGAATGGTTCTACTGGTATTGCAGATCTATGCCTGCGTGTCATGACTGGCTGTGATTGGCCATCGTTGTTGGAAAATAAGCATGATGTTTCAAAAGTATACATGTAAGAGTTTAATAAAGAACTGTGATGTACCAAACTGCTGTGAGCTGGGCAGTGACACTTCATCATTGAACCTCGTTTATAAACTATGCAATCATGCAATGTGCTACCAATGGCAGTCCTAATTTTTTGTTGCAAAGAGCTAAAACTATGTCAATTTTTTATGGCTATTTCACTTTTCCCGTAATATGAAAAGATATAGCCTGTATGGTTTTAATATGGGACAAAATTTTAGCTTTATTATTGTCATGGTTTTGTTCTGGGATATATGCTTATCCATCGCACTTTACAAATGAAACCAAGCACTTGCATACATACTGCACGGATCCTTATTTCATGGCTCTCCACTTCCGTGGTACTAGGGGTACCAGGTGCAATACATGACCATAACAAAGAAAATATGTCCAAACAGAGTATCATAGATGGCAATACATGCAAGTAAACTAAAGTACCTACTACACAGATAAATAAATTAATTTGAGAAAACTCAAATATAGTAATTTATAAGCTGAGCATTTCTGGTGCAAAGGTTTACATGCACTATGTCATGACTTGTGTTTCCTATCCTCATTTGTATCTTTAACAAATTCATTGCACCACTATGAAGAGATATAACATTAGATCAATTTCACTATTGTGCCAGCTGTTCACTAACTACCGTACCCAGATGATGATTGATTTATTCAGCAGGATAGTGCACCGCAACATTATCATCAAGACATTGTCGCTCCTGGATGATTTATTAGATAGGCAGACAAGGACGTGTTTAGTAGCCACCCATATCTGTGAATTTAACGCAGTTATATTTTTATGTGTGGGGAACGCCACAAAGCTTCGGGCACTGGATGTCGTGAGAGATGCTATTATATGACTGCCTGCGAATCCACTCCCATGGAAACCATAGCTTCTACTATTTGTTCTTCTGTTATATAGCCTACCATATAAGGCAGTTTCTTTCCGCTGATGGACATTTTTAACATTGTGACTGTTATTAATATTCACTCGTATACACCCAATGTCCTTAAAGAATCAAATGCAATGAGTCCCATCAGTTTATCTTTAATAGTTCAATGTTTTCCCATTCAGATAGTGTAAACAATTAATTCGAGACATTCAGTATA
This sequence comes from Dryococelus australis, assembly GCA_029891345.1. Classification (NCBI taxonomy): domain Eukaryota; kingdom Metazoa; phylum Arthropoda; class Insecta; order Phasmatodea; family Phasmatidae; genus Dryococelus; species Dryococelus australis. The sequence goes on from CM056996.1 coordinate 76,690,175, forward strand.
CCTTATTTAAATTTAGGTTGACTATTCAAACAGCAGAGCCTAACTAGAGCTTGCTTAAGTAGGGTAATATTCCAGAGTTGTGGTGGCTCATGTAACATGTTTGTATGCCCCTCTATGGAACACAGCATGGCAGCTTGTTATTAGTTTTTTATTTTCCTGTTTTCATATGCTTTCAACATAGTTATTTGTACTTTTGTATTTGTATATTGTATTTCAACATAGTTTTGGTGTAATGCTAATATTTTCTTCGCTGAAAAAAAAGATTTGTTAGTGACACACTGTGTAGATATCTGGCGTAGGATAAAAGGGCTCACAAGAACCAAACGCCCCCAAAATACTGATACAAGAAAAGCACACGTGGACTTAGTTGCGTCCATTATGTATACTCCACATTGGGTTCCAGCATCTTTACAACATATTTCGTATATAAATATTTATTTCTTATCACACTTCGAAGAACAGAATAGTATTCCTGAAGCAAGGTAGTTGGTTTTTTTAATATACTGATAAATTACGAGTAGTTAAATCAAAACTCTGTATCAAAGATTCATCTGACGGTAGGTGAAAGGTTATGAAACACAGCACAAGCTACATCGGGGCATGACACCTTTAACATTTATTTACCTCACCAAAAAGAACAATTTTCTCACATGATTATTACTTGATACAAGGTAACAATCATTAAAATTTCAAAATCTATAACAAAGGTAATGTCATTGGCAGTTATTTTTTTTTGTATTTATTTATTTTTTTTCATTTTACTTCACACAACTTTAAAGATAATTAATTATTGGGGATCCCCTGAGAAAAGATTATATGTGATAATACCTGAAGCTCGGCAAGAGCCGAGTTAAAACTTTTACTAAGCCAACATGTCGACTTTAGTTAGGGTAACATTTCTGAAATAAAATACAGGATCAAAAAAAAAAAATCTTTAAATCATGAAGATGAAAGTGATTGTCCAATTATCTGGCTTGTCTGACAAAAGGGATAGGTTAAATTTCGAGTTCGTTTTCACCAAACAGATCCATGCTCGTGCATAAGCACATGAAAAAAAAAAAAAAAAATTTTTGGTCTGTAGACGAGGCGAGGCTAGAAGTCAGGGCATCACGAGCTGGGGGAAAGCTCAGATATTCGAAACAGGCATCAGGCTGGAAAATGACTCCACGCCAGGACCAAATTGGTCGCTCTCCTGCTCGGGCGACTAGGTGCTCATACTAATGAAAGTGGCGTCGAACCCGGACAACGCCACGAGAACCGCTAAACGAGAAAACAAGACATAAAACATAAGTTACGAGCGAGAAACAGTATGCAAAACATGCGGGAAAAAATAATCTAACTGAAACACTTACTCTCGACGGTCAAGCTTTTATTTTAGCATAAAGGAAGAGAAGTCTTGCTGAGTATCAAAACATAACAGTTGGTCACGCCATTACCAAGGTTGAGAAGAAAGCCACACAGACTTTTCAAGAACGTTGCCAGGCAGAATCGATACTGGACAGACATGCACAATCGATATACATAGTATTGTGATATTTTACCATAGCACACTGGAAACAACATGTGTTTATCAAAATATCGGGCGATACGAAACTCTCAAAAAAGGGGGAAACTGAAGGTCAAAATAGATAAACAAAATCACACAAATTATATGGGATGCACCCGAAACCATTAGCACACACACTAAACCGAATTACACAAGTCCCGATAGGTGTCGCGACAAACAGAATAACTACTAAAAATGACTCGTAACACAAACTAAATTTACCAAAAGGCAAAATGTAAATAAATGATAAAGGTGCGCATACAAAACGGATTTGGAAAAGCAAAGGCAAATGTACGCTTAAAGTGAAACAACTAAACCGCTCAAATCTGCAGCGACAAAAGAAAATTACTCTTCGAAAAATGCAAAATTCTTAGGAACAGATACTTTGCTCAGTAGAGCAAACGAACTGGGTGGTTATGCATTGAGGCGGCACATTACAAAAAATGTTTGATTGGTGCTTTCCAAAGCGAAATTTTGTTGCTTATAAAACAAATATTGTGATGTCCAATAACTCATATATTGATAAGTACAAACGCTATTTAGTGCTCAGTAACATTTGTTTATTAATCATAAATTTAAATTCTGCCACCTGAGCAGTGGTACACACGGTGGCGAATAAAAGTAAATGGTCAAGAATCAATTACCATTTTTTTTTCACCAAAAACAGGAAAGAACCATCTAGGAATCTGACCATTTTCAGTTAGTAATCCCGTATGTAACAACAGCATGATAGGAGTCATACTAGACAAATCCCTCACTTGGGCACCACACATTAAAAGAGTAACAGGTACAGGAACGGGTAAACTGCACCTACTCTACCCAATAATAAAAGTCCCTCGTTTCTCAGAGAGGAAAAAATTACAAATATGCATACAAGTAATCACACCACTACTCTTATATGCATGCGAAATCTGGGGACATGCAGCACAAACACATATAAATAAAATTCATATTGCCCAAAACAAATATCGCAGGACTATCACTGACAGTGCCTGGAATACTATAAATGCTGAAATACACAAATCACAAAAAATGAAGCCTGTCTTCGAAAGGATTATATAACTAAACAAAACACTATAGGAAGATATCCCCCAACACATCGACAACATTAACTGTATACCGCTCTACGACCCGGCCCTCAAACGGAAATATAAGAAACCGCGATTGGAATAGATCACTCCACCACAAACATCCCATAAAATATTGCTTCACATCGTGCGCACCCGCGTGAAAGAAACATGGGATACAGGTTGGCGCACTAGGTTGGGGTATGGCCTGGGTATTGGCTTTAAACACGTACCAGTTTCTAAACCACCTGGTGGCTAAACAGCGACAAGCAAAATTCGGTAGTACGCTCAACTACGTGCGCTCTCGAGTGTCAGCTAGGGCTGTTCGATATCATAAAAATTTAATATCTATATTTTTCCAAACAGTTACTAGGTATTTTCGGTATACCGAAATTATCGATAATATCAAAATAATCTATAATGCAGAAATAATATATAGTATCGATAATACTGAAATAATTGATAATACCAATATAATTGCTAATACCAAAATTATTTAAATTCCAGTTTCGTTGAAAATATTGGTAATTTTTTACTTCTGGTAGTAATGAAACATTTATGTGATTATGTGTCAATACTATCAACAATTGTAAACTACCACTACAATATGTGATGAAAACACATGTATTACAGTACAGCGACAGTCGGCCACACAGAAGCACTAATGATCGCCTCAAAGCAAAGAAGCCACTGTTTGTCAATAAATATCTGCTACCGACTCTCGCGGGCAAAAGTTTTTCCGCGCGGATCTGAAAAACCAGTATGACCAGTGGCGTAGATTTGTTCATAACGTTTTGGGGGGGGGGGGGGGCACAATTATTTACAATAACGTTGTCCTTATACACCCACATATATTTATTACAAAATATTTCCTGTTACCACTGTTTTCAGTTAGGTGACGTAGAATTAAGTGAATATGTATGTTAAATAATGGTACAAAATTCGAGTTTACACACTGTGATAAAAACTGAAGCTTTGCACAAAAATATCTTCACAAACACGTCTTAACCAGCATCTGACTATAAAAATGTAACTTTAACGAAACACTGTATTGTTGGCTATGCAAATGTATGAAAGGAAACATTAGTCTTTCGCTTTCGTTTATCGTTTACCAAATGTGTGACATCTTCTCTCACTCCGATTTTTAAACTGGGATGCAATGGTGTTGACGTCAAGTAAATCCAAGTCCTTTTGATGAGCACCAAGCAATGCCACATGATTAAGTCTCGCCTGTGTCATGGCCGATCTGGAAAACAAATATTAATGTTTGATGACATATAAATGTTTGACATACATACAAATATATAACTGAATATAATCTATCCATATACCGAAATCATATTTGCAAACCAGAACCTGTATATTATTCATTATTTAAAAAAGATCTTCCATTAAAAAAACTAATCAAATGTGTTTAAACCATACCTCGAATACGTCTTAAGCCTTCGTAGAGAGCTGAAACTTCTTTCAGCTGAACAATATGAACTAGGTGCAACCAGTAATAATCGTACTAACACCTTTATGTTTGAAAAATGATTCCGAACTTCTACCGGAGATTCGAAAAGAATACTACAAATATGGTTTATGGATTTCGGTTTATACTTGCTAAAAACAGTTCTACTTCACTTTTTAGTAACTGAGTATCCACTACTGGATAACATGCTATGTCATCACTTATTTCTCCTTCCAACAAACATTTTTCAAGAATCTGCATTTTTTTTTATATAATCTTGGTTGAACCTAGAATCTAGCCCATTAATCGCAGTATCAATCACAGCATAGAACTCTGCGATAATATTCCTCAGCATTTCTTGCTTGAAAAACTTCAGATAGCCCAGAGAATCGTTTTGATGGTTTCCTTGGGATTTGCAAATCTTTTAGGTCATGCTCTTTGGTAAAACTATCTTTCTCAACAACAATATGTTGAAATTACTCCTCTGATCTTAGTGTAGCGATGGAGTCTTTGACTAAGGAAATTACTTCCACCATGCCAGTAAGAGTCTGTTGTGGGCCCTGTAAGGTCTTGTTAAGAATTTATAGTTTTTCAATTATGTGTTTGGCCATTAGAAGACCCAGTACTGTGGTGCTAGATTCAAGTTTTTCCAACAAGCCTTGAGCATGAGAGTTTTTCTCAACTTTCAACTGCTCCAGAATGTCAAGGAGTAAACCATAATTATGTAAAATTCTTGACTTCTTCGGCAAACCCATCGCGTTGTACATAAGGGTTTTATGCTTACAATATTATATACTGGAACACCAGAATACAGTTTAATTTTTCATCTACATATCTCAGACACATACATATCTGTTCCTTCCCTGAAAAATCACGTGTTCCATCACATATGACAGTACATGATTGGATTTCGGGCACGAATCTCTGAAACCAACCTTCCCACCAGCTCATTTGTTAGTAACTGAAGCATCTCATTTTGTATACCTGAATGCCAGTCCTTGTCGAGCAAGAAACTTCACACTGCTCAAAGTTTTTATCAAACATTTGTAAACACATTCTTGATTTTATACCAAGCTCGTTTTCAAATGCGCGTTTATAGGTAAGCCATCTGCTACTTGCTTGCAACTTAGTCCTGCCTGTAGGTGAGAATCCGAACATCATGAGCTTTGAATTTTTCCAGAGCTTTCTTCCAGTTTGTGTACCCTTTAGTCGTGAATGCTGAATCACATCGTTTTGCCAAAGTTTTGTCTGGGCAAGTTTAAATGTAACGATTACAATAGACACATGTTACACAATTTACTCCTGGAATTGAATGCAACCATCGGTATTCGGCATACCATTTCGTTTGAAATGAAAGTGTTTTGTTCTTCAAAACCTGCTTGGGAAAAGCTGTAATATATGTGGGTTGATTTGGTTCCAGATTAAGATATTGGGGTAAAGTTTCTTTATTTTCGCTTGTCTCATTACGTTTCAGGCAGCGTGTTATTAACGTCTATCCTTGTATCCGACGTATTGCACGCAGTCTGCTCCTGAAATCATTATTTTGTATCAGTCGGCAATCTATATGTACAAACCAAAAAGTTACACTTTTCAGAAATATATATAATATTTTTTAAATCCTGAACGTCTAACATATACTAGAAAAGATGCTGTAAGTAGGTCCTACACATTAGCAAGATTGTATGTGAAGAATTCTCAGGACAGGACAGTCTTTATTGATAGGGAATAGAGAATGAAATGAACTGTATCCTACAACCCACGTAGCAAGTGACAGTCGGTCGACTGTTGTTTTACTGATGGGATTGCTGGATTACTACTGGCCTAGAAAACTGATGGGTCTACACAACTGGTCCTGCTGTGGTTAACTGCTGGCACCAGAACATTAGGCATGCCATTTATGGCACACTGATAGAATGTTAATGGAAATGAAACTAATGGTTGAGAGTAGGTATACAACTAATTGCCCATAAATGGCTTACCAACTGTATTCATGCAATGGCCGCACTTAACCAATACTTATTTCTGATGAAAGTATGGGTAGCCGTCTGTAGCTCACTATTTCTTAATGCATTGCGTTCCGTTAAAAGTTGCATACTGACAGCGTAAGATATATCAAATAACTATGTTCTAGAGGGCAAGAAATTTCCTAATGGTTAGCAATGCAGCTGTTAACTGTCCAGAAACAGGTTGGAATTAACATGCAAGGCAACACCATGGCGACAACTGACAAAACTTTAAAATCGCTGACTACACAAGGTGACATGCGATGGTATGTGTTTAATAAATTTTTATAAAATAACTTACCTTTGCTTCACTCGTTCCTTGTTCACCTCTATTTTGTTTGGTTTCAGCAGGAGCTTCTGAAAGTGAATTAATACAATTTTTTTTCGCATTTGAAAAGTATGCCAAAACTGACTTCTGTCTCATTTCAGCTTTAAAAACACTTACATTACACTAATAGATAACACCCAAACTCACGACGTAGCAAATGTCACTAACACGATAACCACAAACATCCGTAACACCGAACCAAAAACACAACTGCACGCCGAATATATCAACACCGCGACCAGGAACAACAGGAATTTGTTCTCAACTGCAGTCACAAAGAAATAACGTGGTCGTTGGAGGGGGGGGGGGGGGGCAGGATTAAGGCACTTGAAATGTGTTGCAGTGTGTTGGGAAATCCGTGTTTTCGACGAAACTATCCCACGTGCGTCCAATGTGCTAATTTACGAAAAGAAAACAAACTGGAGGCGATTACGGAATGTGGCTTTCATGACACCACGCATATTAGAACCACTATTTCGAAACCCTCAAACATAACTAAAAACAGCCTTTTCAGACTCCCGTATGTCAAAATGTGCTGACTAGATCTGCGTGAAACGCAGATACAATCCTGCATTGAACTTTGCAACAGACTTTTCATCAGTAAAATAATATGGTCACCGCTTAAAGTCCCATAGAAAAAAAAACGGTTCGACGAAAAGCTTGCGCGCTAGTTTAGTGCTTCGCGCATAGTGGCGATGCGGCACTTGCTGCACGTGCCAGTGTCGCCCTTAACGTTCGCTCGCTCCTGTACCATTGTCGCGTCAGGTAGGCGGCGCCCTTAAGAACAATAGCCAAAGAAGGGTTATTCTGGAAAGTAAAGAGTAGGAAGCAGGTAGTAAGTTTCCGTGTTTTCACGTTCCTCAAATAGGGAGATGTCGCTCAACACTCCAGGTCATTGCCTAGCTACCATTGGCGATCGAATTCATTTTCAGACGTAGTGCTGGAACGGACTATTACAAACTTAACCTTGGCGAAAGAAATATGGCATTCCGTTTGTGATATAATACATAATTCTAAAACGTCAAAATTATATAATTAGCTTAAAACAACCAAGATTTTTACCTTTACTGTTTATCCACTGTTCTGTGAGATAAGGTTACATCTCATTTTTACAAAACAGATATTCAAGATAAATATTATTTTAACAAAATATAAGCAAGTTAATGCTGCATAGAACAGCACACCTGCCGACAGAGAGTGTCAAAATTGGGGGGGGGGGGCTGTCCCTCCCACACAAATTGTGAGGGGGGCACTGTCCCCCTGTCCCCCCATATTGCATGCCTCCGAGTATGACCACACTTCTCACGAAGTGTCACTGTTGATTCGACGGCGGATGGAGTAGCGAGTGGTGACAAAGATTTCTATCCTTTTATCTTAGTGTGAGAACCGAAACAACCTGCAGTAACATGTAAACTAGCTGGTAAAGTGAGCACTTTTGAAAGCCCTGCGAAGTTTATACTTTCAGCATATCAAAATAAACACTGCCATGTGACTTTCAGCTGGTGTTTACGTCAGCTGGCTCGTTTGTCCACTCCATACTCAATAAGCAATTATATATATATATCCGAAGCTCTTCTTTCTAGCCTTCCTTTGGGAAAAGGAATTGATAATATCCTCGAAGTCCAGATCCCGCAACATCTGTCCCTCGATATTCAGCAATGCTATGGGCGATAACCTGTCTTCTCCCATGGCCGACCTCAGGTAGATTTTCGCACGTCGTAGAGTAGAGAAAGAATGTTCGCCTGAAAAGTTTGTTACTGGAGCACGGAGAATCATTCTGAGTGATATGTTTACATTGGGATAGACTTCAACAAACCCTTCTTGGTTTAAAAACTTACTTAATTCTGTTAGTTTGACAGTTCCCTCGTTAGGTGTCGTTGGCTTCAAGTGCACTCTAAGGTGCAATGACTCCTCTACAATGGATGCTTCAAGATCACTATTGTAGTAAGAGGACAATTTACATGCAGTTGAAGAAATCTGTGCTGTGAGATGTTTTAAAAAGCCAAACCCCTCTTGAAGCTCATTGTAACATGCACTTCGCACTTGCAGTTCTAATCTTAGTGTATCCAGAATTACATGATATGTACCAACACGAAAATTACCTGACCCAGTCTTAAGAGTTATTTCTCCAGCCCTAGTCTCATCAGGTCTCAGAGTGCGCTTCCTTTTACTGCCCTCGTCAAATTTGTAAATTTCTACCCTGCTCAACGACTTCGCAAGGCATTCATATTGCCCAAATATTTATTTTTCACTTAAATTTGTTACGAAGTCAGACAGCTAATTGTACATTTTCACAGCTTGCCCCAAATCTATGTTTACTGGCTGCAGCTTAGCACTGACAGAATTTAACCTACGAAGGATTGCAGTCCAGAAGACTACCATAAATGCAGTTTCTAGTATATTTAATTTTTGTCTCAATGAAGATGCCTCATTCCTCGTTTGATGTTTTCTGAACTATTATTTTATAACTTCTGCAAGGTCTCAAATAGTTCACACCAATTGCTCTCTAGTGAATAGCATGCATCATTTCGAGTAGATCAACGAGTCTTCGACAGACTTGTAGCGTCCGACCAACTTCTCCTTTGCATTTTCGAGCTAGGATAACCCAGTGGTATGTGAAAGCTGAGAAAAAATTGTACAGTTCTTGTAGCAGTCCAAAAAACGATACTGCTTCAGTGCAAGATTCCGTAACTCATGAAACCACAAGATTAAGAGAGTGTGCTGCACTCGGCACATAGTCAGCAAAGGGACAAAGTTCCTTCACCCTTGCTTGTACGCCTGTATATGCTCTAGATATATTCTATATTCGAGGCATTGTCATATGACTAGCCCCCACAGTTTATTTGTCCAACTCATATTTGCTCAAAACAGTAAAAACTTCATTGGCTATTTCTTCTAACTTATGTCCTTCATTTGATAAAAAACCAATTAGCTGGTCAACTGGCTCCCCGACTCCATCTTTCTTAACATAGCAAATAATAAATGTTATTTGATCAGTGTGTGAGATATCTGGAGTGGAATAGACACTTATACCAAAATATTTAGCTTCTTTCACTTCCTTCACTATTTCATCACTTACTTTTCAGCCATCAAAATAATCACTTCTTCATAAATGGTCTCGGAAAGATAAGAGTTATGTCCCGAACCTCTGTCGCTATGTTTTCTTAGATGTTCTACCATGAATGGATCAAACTCTGTATGAAACTCTAGTGACCCTAGAAAATTGCCATTTCATTACTGCCTACGTGTTCATCGATACCACGAAATGGTAACCCTCTAATAGCCAAATACTTTACTGCTGCGATGATATGTTTCAAAACATTTTTCCAGTAGTTGCATTCTTGCTCAAACTGTGCAACGAGCCTGTTATCAATTCGTGCATTAGTATTTCCTCTCAGTTTAAATGTTGCAATGCTATTTTTATGCTGAGATGAATTCTCGTGGTCTTGTGCCCTTTTAGTAGCATTTTGGCAGTCATTAAACCCTGAAGTAAACATACCATTTTCCCCACTAAATAGCAAGCAAGTCGCACACAAAAACACATCCCTTTGATGGCGAGTATACTAGCCAATGCCTAACATGTGTCTCCTCATTATGCAGTTTCCGAGAAAAAATATGCCTTGAAACACGCCTTTCTTTATCAGGGTACCTACATTTTGAAGCACTGAAGTCTGCACTTAAGTTTTGTTCGATTCCATGAACAGCCATATAGTCTCGTAGCTCCTCATTAATTTCCCACTGGCCTGGATCTGTGCTGGGTTCAAAAGCAAGCTTCTTAGGATTGGTAATTGCATCTGGTTCCATCAAATTTGTACAGGTCGCTTCAGCATGGCTATGTAGATGGATACTACCACTGTTCAGTGAATTATTACTACTTGATATTGGAATTCGCTGTTCTTGAGCAGAAATTATTTTTTTCTGGGAATGACGAAACACATGCATCGGTAGCATCTAAGTCATCCCTATCAAAGGAAGGACGATTTATAGAAGCACTGCTGCTGTTGGTAGCATTATCACTTGCAGCGATGACGTCGGCGACATCTTCGTCCTGTCGGTTATCACTGTTAAATACAAAAAAAGAAGAAATATTAGGGATCTGCTTTAAAAGAGCGCCACTCCTTTCTTATTTAACTCTTTTTAATTTTTTGTATACTCATTTTGTTCACGATTCACGGGCAGCTAAATTCGCAACACTTAAACATGAGGATGCACACATACCTATTTTACACTTATAAGCTCGGACATGTTCATAGTTTGACCGAACATAAATAAACAACATTGGTACGAAACACGAGTATGATGTGACATGATGTGGCCCGCGCCGCCCGCATCACATCAGCAGGAATACTAGTGCCAACTGGCAACTATACCATTTCAAAAACAGGTGACAATGGTATTGAATCATACTGCCCTTATCGCAGTGGTCAATCCTCTCACCGCGAGGGCAGTAAATGTTCAAATTCCCTTCCCCCCTCCCTCCACACTGGAACAATCTATGTGATAAAACTGCGGCAGAAATGGGTGAGATAGGAGTTTTGTGAAATTTAATACAAAGGCTAATTCATCAAGCGAATTCCCGTGTGAACATAAAGGTTGAAAATGGAAACAATGTGTATCAAATATGCGCTGTGTGCAGCTTATTATCTAGAGAGTATTGTGTAAACTAAGATTATCAACACAGTGCGATCGCGCCTGTGTGTCGCATTTCACGGTGATAGCGAAGTGACACAGCTGTCTTCAGCATCAATTATGACAATTTAAGGCAGACATGTCTTTCTCCATGCCGCCCTTGGAAAATTGCCGCTAGAGGCCCGGGCCTAGTCGGCCTAATGAGAAATCTGGCCCTGGATTGTATACTCTGCTACAATATGAAGATGGAATAAATGGTTGAAGACTTGCCATCTGTAACACCACCAGCATCGTCAACAGCAAGAGGTCCCGAAGAGTTGCTACAGACATTACGTTATCAATGTTACTACTTTGGAAATACATTTAGTAAAAGTTGTCATGCATTTCGACATGAAAGTAGTCATTGCTTGTTCAGTCCAGCAAACAAGGTGTTCTACTGTGATAACTGCGATGCTGTTTTTACCCGCAGCGATAATCTGTATGGACATATCAAGAAGTGTAAAGGAAATGTTCGTCGTTCATTGGGAAGCAGGTGCAAGTATTACGCCAAGAAATTCGTTAAGCGTACCGGTGCCAGATGTCATGAAGAGAGTCACTGTGAATTTGCCCCCATTTACAAGATCTACCCATGTGTTGACTGCTGTTGTGTATGTGCGAATAAGGGTGCCTGGAATTCCCACAACAGCATTGAGATGAGGGAGGGGAATGTTCAAGTCTATCTTTTCTTCAAAGTCGAAGGTGGCCCCATTTAAGACACTCACTATTCCCAAACTTGAGTTGTATGGAGCACTGTTATTGAGTAAGCTGTGGCAATACATCAACAGGTTGTAATTTAAGAAGATCAGAGAGTTTGAGATTCATACTTGAATACATTCAAGTGCTGTATTGACATTGTTGTATCGGTCACCAAACCATTGAAAGACATTTGTAGATAACAGTGTTGCAGAGATTCAGGCCAAAATACCCCCAGGGATGCTCTTCTTGAGCAGATTCTCAGTTATTCGTGGCGGTTTACAAGCCCACCTTGGCTAAAGCTTTCGCAGGAACACTGGCCATATATAGGCCATTATACCCAATATTCTGAGCCATAATTGAAATCACATGCTGCTGTTGTCTTGGTGGCAAACCAGATTGAGTATAGCTGCACTGAAGATCAATTAAGCTTAATTTACAAGTCATCTTCGCTGGTTAAACTGACATGCATCACATCATGGTTATTGCATTCAAAAGCAGAGTTCAAGAAAATGAGCCATGCGAAGAGTAATTTCCTGAAAACAGAGGAGTTGAGTATTGCTACAGTGGATTTGGTCAAACACGTACAGTTATGTAGCTTCAGGGAATAATTCTCTGCTCTTCAAAAAGGGAGTAGCTGCCCCAAGGTTACACAGTCATTGATGCCATTTATCGACTAAAATTGAGTTATCAGGACTGCAAAACACCCTATTTTGCTGCCAAAGCAAAGCCAGTTGTCCAGACTCATTAATGCCCATTGTAATACCATCAATTTTCACTCAGGGCCATTCAGAACCTTGTATCTAGTCCGCGGGGAGTACTGTATAACGTCTGCATGCTATGTGGTGCGAAATATGATTTCGCAAGTGCATGTGGTGCTTTAAGGCCAGGCCAGTTGCTCACAATCCAGTAATGGCATACTGCTAAAAACACAGTTCGCTCAGGTTCGAGAATTCTGGTCCATTGGGGTGGATTTTGGAGAACCTTTCCATAACACACCTGTATGAACTAGGAAGAAGGTAACCTTCAAGGTATACATGTGCCTGTTCATTTGCATGGTCATCAAGGTGATGCACTTGGAGCTGGTCACAGAAGTGTCTGCTGCAGCTTTTCTGGCTGCAGTCAAGCGATTTGTGTCAATAAGAGGAATCCCCACTGATGCGTACTCCAATAATGGCACCAACTTTGTAGGAGCAAATAAACAACTCAAGAAGGTGTATGCAACATTGTTTTCAGGGGATAATGAGGAAGATATTGTAGCTAAGGTGAACCAGGGAGGGTCGAAGTAACACTTCAACCCTCCAGTAAATCCAAACTTTGGAAGTCTGTGGGGAGAAGCAATCAAGAGTGCTGAGCAGCATCTGTATAGAGTTGTAAGTACTTAGTTGCTGACCTTCGAAGAACTCTCAATGTTGTATGATTTTTTGACACCATGCCGTTTCCTTATGGGTGAGCCATTGGTAGCTTTACCTGACCACAATCTGTGTGATATTCCTTTGAACCATCTTGACTGTTGGAAAATGATCACTCAGTTTCACCAACAAATATGGAATAGATGGAATGTGGAGTACCTACACAATCTCCAGCAAAGGGGAACATTGACACAACCAGTTTCTGACACGTGCATCAAACAGATAGAACTGCTGAAAGACTCCATGCTGCCACCACTAAAGTGGAAGACTGCCAAAGTGTTAGCATTACATCCAAGCCAATATAGTGTAGTTCATGTGGTAACCTTAAGAAAACCTCAATGGTAATTCGTACGACCTGTTAACAAGATTTGTCTACTTATTGTGGATTGACATCACAGTGTGATATTATACTGTTTCACTCACACACTTTAAAATGCCCTTTATTCCAGAAAAAAAGTGTCGAATTTATAAAGATCTGTGTAAATTCACTTATCATCATCATCATCAATTGAAATACCGAAACACGAGGGGCCATGGTGGCTGTGCGGTTAGCCTGCCACCATGGTCAGTCCACGGCAGGCTCACGCCCGGATTTTCGCAAGTGGGAATCGTGCCGTACGATGCCGATGGTCGGTGGGTTTTCTCGGGGATCTCCCGTTTCCCCCGCCCTTGCATTCCGGCGTGGCTCCATTCCCACCTAACTTCCTTCTCATCGGCTCTCAAGACATCGTTGTTAAGAGCCTCTCAAATCTCTCATCTCATCTCCCGAAACACGAGCAGCGAAATGTTAAGAAGTACAACAAATGTAATTGTCAGCGCACGAAACATGTCATGGTTCGCTCACGGCTGAGCGTCTACGCACTTGAATCCTACAAGTTACCTTTCCTCCCTTCAAAATTTACTAATTTCTTTATTCAGTCATTTTCTTTTCTTAGTATTTTTTTAATACATCCTTGCTGAATTTTTTACATCGGGATTGCTAACATTAGAATGTTGTCGGCTTATGTATGTTGTTAGTTAATCTCGTATTTACATAAATATTATTTGGCTATTTTGTGGTTGTTATTTTGGCTTTAACTTAGTTTTTTTTTTTGTAGGATATTTTCGGTTTTAATTTTTGTCCTGTTCTGTAATCGATGTTCGTAATGGAGTTGTTTAACTACGAATGCAATAGTTTTCTAAATCTCTGTAACTCATTTCACGTGTCTCCGTACGGGAATTTTTGCAATTACAAGCAAAATGGCCAGCAAGCAGTGGTTTAAGGGCGCTGCCTACCGGCTGGCAGTTGCGAGATTTAAATGGGAAATCCTATGTTAAGGAAATTTCTGTTCAGTGCGTTAATTTTAAAGATGTGCGTTTCAAATAAAATTTATTCTTTGTGAATTTTTTAGGGGAAGTTCTCTACATCAGATATGTTTCCATAACGTGTATAGGCTGTTTGCAAGGAATTATTAAAAATTTATGTTACACAAAACAGTAACACTGCCTATCTACGTTGAAAATATACGCTCGTAGGGAAGTTCTCCTAAAACATCCGTGAAGAATACTGTTACAAGACGGAAGAGGGGCATATCTGAGTTCGTGAGGAATAGAGCTCTAAAAATAAAAAAAAATATTAGATTTGATTTTAGTTTATTCACAAAGCTATTATTTGCATCATTAATCTATCAATCTCCACTATTCCTCTTTTTATTTCACAATGAGCGCAATATTTCATGTATATTCCAAATCTAATTAACACCCTTCTCAATGTCTCTGTTTTGTTATAGTCAAACTCATACTCATCATTAACATATGCTCAGTCTCTGTTGCCATCATACTTGCAATCACAGACTTCCCTTCCGCTTGTCACCTCTCTCGCCGATCGTCGTCTATCGCTGAAACTCCAGCCACTCATCCATTCAACAACTCCCGACCCGGAGGCCCGTCGCACTATTTATACTCTGCTGGCCTTGACTTGGGAAGTTCGACGCACCCCGAGTCACGCTTAGAGAAACTAAGTTAGCAAAACACTATAAAATTATTCAGATAAGTACAGACACTCAATACAACCAGGGTCAGCAGCGCGCACCGCAAAAGGGATTATCAGGTCGGCTCGCTTGTTTGTAACAGATACGAGGTTTGCTCGCCTGTCATTCAAAACATTCCATCGACTTGCAGCCGCTATCATATAACAGCTCTGTTATTCACTTTCACTCGCTTGCACGGAACAAAGCAGCGAGCGCGTAACAATACATTTTTTTAAAGCGCCATTCTCTTTTCAACAAGCTCTCATCAGAATGGCTTCACTGATGAGGGCTTCCAACCTAGCTCACCACCCCCCCCCCCCCCACCGACGTCCCGGGGCCGGCGGGCGCGGTAAACGTAATTGCTACCGGGCGGCAAGTTTCCCCCAGTACGTCGCTGGTTTACTGCTGCTACCCAAACATCATAACAAGGGGACTGCAGAGACCTAACCCCGGCCTCCGCAGTCCGTCACCCCTGCGCTGTGACGCATCCTCCCCTTAAAATTAATCCCGCAAATAATCCGGGAGGTCCCGTCAAGCAAGCTTACAGGTCGGGTACCACCTTTTACTGCGAGGAGGGCCAGCAAAAAAAAAAAAAAAAGCTCCTATCTCTAAAATTAACTCACCGAGGTGAAATTTTCTTAACGTGGGATTTCCTACTTAAATTTCGCAGCTACCAGCGGGTAGGCAGTGCCCTTAACTTGGTCACATGGGCAGAAAAGGACTGCGTTGTGACGCCGACCTTCTTCCATCTCGTCACTCATGTCTGCGGCAGGGTAGGCGGCACCCTCTCAGCGCGCCTAAGCGGGCCCGACGCGGTACTCCGCCGGTCGCCGGGGGGCGTGGGCCCTAATTGCCGGCTCGTGACGGCTAATTTACCGCAACACTTGTGATTTATCCCGCCGCGATGGCCGCATTAATCACGGATTATGGAGTAAGCGCCGCTTAATTAGGCGCCAGCCCGTCGCGCGCTAGTTTATTGCCCCGCCGCACCGCCCTCGCGGACAGCCTCGGCGGTTCTCGGCCTGGCGCATGCTCCGCTTCCTCCGCCGACAATGGCGTGTGGCGACGGCATTAATGACGTTGCTCCGCGGAGAAAAATGCGACGACGACGACGTATTGTCTAGTGAGCGAAACTCAATCTGCCTTTCTCCAGAACTCGACTCTTCGCTGGGGGGGGGGGGGGGATGCGTACACCCAGGGCTACAGAAGATGGGAGGGCTGGCTCTCAAACCCCGGCTCCCCTTCCCTCTCAAATAGCCACAGCATCACATCACCGGGCAGGGCGTATGGAGGCGCGCTCCTTCACACCAACGTGTACAGGTGACAAAGTTACACAGACGTGAATTTTATTCTGTATCTAAGATGTGAATTACTTTGTTGATGGTCCTATTTAAATCGCATAACAAGAGGTTTATTTAAACCATGAACAATATTCGTACACAGACAAAAATCACCAAAACTCCACAGCAAAAAAAAAAAAAAATCTTCATTAAGTGAGGCACTCTTATAAAAACTAGTTTTGATGTGAATACGTTTTTAAATTTGCAACCATAGTGGGAGACAATCCAGAAAATCCTATGACAACAAAATCGGGGGATAGTGTTTGGCATTGAAGCTCCGAATCTATCGTCTTCATTCAAAGTTCAATTACACCACTCGATTGCCAAAGGATCAAAGAATATGTTACGTTGAGTGAGGACTGCGAAGCTTCGCTCTTGATGTCGCGAGGGGAAAAGGGGGGGGGGGGGCACAAGTTTGAGTTCGTTTCGCCACATCTGGTAACTTCCGCGTAGTATAATTTTCGATTAGGAGAAGCTACGACGCTCGTTTATGTTTCAATCGACAGCTCTCGTCAAGATCACAATCGATTGCGTGTATAAAATAATTTGTGTGGCGTTGCAATGGTGAAATTGTATGCATTTAATGGAAAAATTAAGATAACTTAACACAATGTTGGCCTATACTCGTCTAAAAACCAAGTCGAAATACAGAAATCGTATACGATTGAAAAGAGCATCTCAAAAGCTATCCAGTGATACCCATAAAGCAACATATGATTGAGTGAAGCGGTGCAGGGAACGTAAAAATAATCAAGGCGTCCGAGCGCGTCAACGTAGACGTATTCACGCAAAACAAACAGCCGTGTCCCCAACACAGCCAAACCCAATTTTTTTTAAATGACGGAGGCTATGAGTAACATTACAAAATTTACGTCCATTGGATTTTCAAAACAGGAATCTTAATAACTAACGTTTGCCACTCTGAACTATGCGATAGGGACATCTTAGTAGATATTTTGATACATAATTTCATTATCTCAACCGAATCATCGCACTGACAAATCGGAATAAGTAACTAATACTATAGGCTATTCACGGCAAAGTGAACACTTTTGAAAGCCCTCTAATTGGAATAATAGTCAATAAATATATTATATTTTAGCCTTAGACATTAACTTCCGAGTGCGGTGGAATATATACACTGTTGTTGTTACTTACATGGTAATATTTATTTAAAAAGTTGGTTAAAGGATAAGAAATGGCCAAAAGGAAAAAGTAACTTAGGGCCTCAAAAGTGCTCACTTTACCGTGAACAGCCTATACATAGATTTTATAATTTAACCACTGTCACTTCAGCCACGGCTCATTTTTATTTCTTGCCTACACGTTGCACTTCTTGAAGCTCTGTTAAGCTGCCTCATTCCTATAAACGTTCTTACACGCATATAAGACACAAATCAACTCGTTGCAAACTTTTAGTAGCCATTGAAGTCTTCGGATAAAGTCTCATTCTCTTTATCACAAACACACACACAAAATCCCCCCTTTCTCTTCTCTCTCTCTCTCTCTCTCTCTCTCTCTCTCTCTCTCAATTCTTCTATAGAATTCATGGAAGTGCATTAAAAATTCTTTTTGCAGAATTCAGTAATTTAGTTATAGACACTGACAGTCCCCTATAACATAAATTTTCTACCCAAGTTTCTGCTTTACGTTTTACTGTAGCCGAGTAATCAAAACTGGATCTTTATCTATGATGCGAAAAACAAGACGTTACTGTTATAACTAATGAGCCTACTTTCTTCTACACGGGGGAAAATAATATTTTATAAATTATATGGTGCTATCGTACAAAATTACGTTGAAAAAAGGAGGTTCCGTATCCTATACTTCTAACAGATACTGTCAGCACACAAAGTTTGGTTTCATTTGGTTAAATTGTTTAATTTAGATATTGAGACAAGGGACTCACGCCCGCCTTTGACTGTTCACTCAACGTAACGCTTGACTACTGTGTTCTACGTCCCAACAGAAAATACGTTCTTCACATGAAAGACAGTTTTCATTATTAAAAATTAAAACTACATTACCTACACGCAATAGTAACACCAACCTGATTTGCGTGTTTGATGGACGCTCTGCTGTATTTACCCTTTTTACGACAAGGGACTTCACTTCTGACAACACGTCACTCCACGACGCAACATAGCCTCCGGCTGAAGCAAGAGCCGAAGGTATACATACGGGCGAGTTCGCGGACGTTGGAGCTTCGAGCGGCAGCCACGTGGCGCAGTGGCGCCACTGGTGACGTGTTCGCCGGAAGCGAGCCCACGTGGAAGGAAGTCGGCACCAACCAAGAAGTTTTTGACGTCCCCAAATATTATCGAATGTTCTCTGGGCCATGATTGGCCAGATTAAAAATGCTGTGTGGTGGAGACGGGGCAACTGCCCTATCCTAGAGTATAAAACATTGGGAGGTGGTCGGTAGCAGCAGAGACCGACTTTCCTCCTGGACTTCTTCACAAGTAAAGTAAGCTATAGGCTGTTCACTGTAAAATGAGCACTTTTGAAAGCCCTGCTTAAGATCTACTTGTATACACGTTGTGTGTTCTTCCGCCTTATGTAAAATTAACGTTGCCATGGGCCTCATCACTTTATTCATGCGTCGGTCAAATGAAACTGTGAAATTATTAGAAAAGTAAATATTGTTCAAATCTGCTAACTTTTACATTTCAATGCATTAAAAATAGAGAAAGCGAGATAAATAATTTAAGTTATCACAAATGTTTACCAAACACTTTTTTTTTCACGTTAACATATGGAACTACTTTCCCCTCTATCGTTACCAACTTTACTGAACACATGTCACCCATCGCGCCCGTTAAAATATATGCAAGTTGGGGCAGTGACTATTTTCTAAGGTTGATTTCAAAAGTGCTTACTTTATCGTGAACAGTCTTTTATATAATGTAACTTTTACTATTCAGGTCGGAAAATATGCAATATGGTGGCTATGTCCGTCCAGAAAGATAGGGCGTTTTTAATATAATTAAGGATAGAATTTCTTAGTAAGTGGCTGATAGAATTTTTGTAAAAACTTTTTTATTCTTAAAGTAACAACCATTTTGTGACCGAACGCGACTTATGACAACTCAAACAGATTATTAAGTAAAGTCTTAATGTTTTTAGTAACTCAGCCATTGTGCAGTAAAAGTATGGATTTTAGATGGCTGTTTCAATGCTGAAATGCAGCAACGTCTTTAAAAGATGTAGTAATTTTCTAGTTAAATAATAGGAAAGTTAAGAAAATTAATGAGTCTGAATAATGTTCAAGTAACCCAAAAGAAAGACATATAATAATGAGTAATTGTGGAATACTCGTTTGTAAAATCACTTTTGAGCGAAAATGTTAAAATTGTAGAATCTAACATTGTGAAAATAATTGAAAACTTTCTGAATATTTGTATTGAAACCTCTTTCTTTGCGAGACATTGTATTCATGAAACATAAGTAAGAGTGATAGAAAAAAAGAAAACTTTCGTGTTAT
Organism: Dryococelus australis; assembly: GCA_029891345.1. Taxonomy (NCBI): domain Eukaryota; kingdom Metazoa; phylum Arthropoda; class Insecta; order Phasmatodea; family Phasmatidae; genus Dryococelus; species Dryococelus australis. The sequence goes on from CM056996.1 coordinate 76,710,178, forward strand.
AGTTGGTGTATTTAGCCTAATAGCATAATCACATATAAATAGTGGCGATAGTATATATTATATATTTCATATCTTGGGTGATTTCTTATCCCATTAATTTTGGAATTTTTAAAAAGGAAAAGTTCCATTTTTCTCAATATTGTAATTTATAAAATATAAAATTTAGCCTAGGTAAATCTGTATTTTTACTAGCCCAAAATAATATGAATGGACATTCATATGTTAACGCCTACGAATAATTGTATTTCTCCTGGGTACCATTTTAAAAACAAACAGTTTGATAAAAGTTTGAAGCCCAAGTGAATCAAGTTGTATTTTACATCAAATAAAGTATGCAATGTGTTGAGAGAATTCATGTGTGTTCTTGCCAGAAATCCTTACACTTCGTGGCTCTGTCTTGTACATTTGGAAGTGAAATCATTTCACTTGCATTGCTGGGCTGTGTATAAGCCCCCTGCCACGCCCTTTGAGAAGGGCGTCGCAATACGAGAAACTGATCATAATTATCTGTATGGCGGCCATTTTGAATATCTATTTCCCCCTCCCCTTTTTAAATCATGTAATTACTCATGGACCTCTGTATTACTACTTGCGGTGCAACTATGTGGCTCAGACACTACCACATGTGTGCGTGTGAAAATATAGATAATTAGGCCCCACGTACGGTGCCAGATGTATAGTTCATTTACAGTTGCTTCGGAATCTTACAATGTGTGAAGAGGCCTTAATTCAACGGCCTGCCTGAACACTCCACCACACACGAACTGTAATCAGGACAGTTAGTTGCTGGAATCGGGACTCGCATTGCAAAACCCCGGTACGCAGAAATCCCCTCTAACAGCCAGGGAATCAGGCCATGTTTCGTTATGCGACGCCGATATGATATGAGAGCAATGCAAAGTGGCGGCAGGCGTCTTTCTCCATGTGACGCCGGCCGAGATGGAAGTCCCAAGAAGCCCGCTGTGCCGAGCGCCGTAACTCGGCATACTTCATCAGCCTTCGGGTACTTCTCAAGGTGTGACAGTACAATAGGCTAACGTGGCTCTCCGTAAGGTAGTTGATGAAGTTAACTTAACAATGCTCCCCGACCATATAGCATTCTATGTAATATCCAGATGTTTAATTATCTAACCATACAGTAACATATAGCTCCCTATATTTGATTACCTCAAATGCTCTACCATCATGAGATCCCCCTACCCTAACAGCCAGTGGTGTAGCCAGAATTTGTGTTCGGGGAGCCCACCTTGGAGATTTCATAAAGGAACACTGAGATCCCCAATAAAGCGGGGGGTCCGGGGGTCTTCCCCCGGGAAAATTTGGATTTCAAGGTGCAAAGTGGTGCTATTTGAGCAGTTTCCGTATCTAATCATTCAATATACCGCTGGTAGAAATATTTATATTTTTGAAGATAAAAATTTTTGTTATTAAGGGGTGAAAAGTGGGATGCCGTCTGGCTACGCCCCTGCAACGAGTAAAACAACAAATAGAACATAAGATATTAACATTCCAATTTTTAAAAATTAAAAGCATCAAACACGGCATAAAATGAAGTCCGTAATAAAGAAATTAACCAAGCGCTAGTATTTCTTTAGTCACTCTTTTCCCTAAAACATTTAAATAAGCAGCATTCTTCTGTTCTTCTTTGCGAATTTCTCAAGCAATATTTCTTCATTTAATGGTATGCTGGTGTGTACTGACATTAGTGGTAGCCCATTTAAATAAGCAGCGTTCTTCTGTTCTTCTTTGCGAATTTCTCAAGCAATATTTCTTCATTTAATGGTATGCTGGTGTGTACTGACATTAGTGGTAGCCCATTTAAATAAGCAGCATTGTTCTGTTCTTCTTTGCGAATTTCTCAAGCAATATTTCTTCATCTAATGGTATGCTGGTGTGTACTGACATTAGTGGTAGCCTATTTAAACGGTCTTCACCAGTGCTGTTTCTGAGATACGTTTTCAGTCTCTTCAGTGTCGAAAAGCTTCTCTCTACTGATGCTGTGGTAACAGCAAGGGTGACCAGAATTTTTAGAAGAACATGCAAGTTGGGAAACAAGATTTCTTCGCACTTCTTCAGTGCAGTGATTGCATCCTTGGGCAGCTCGTCTTTGGAGTTTTTCCATTTCATGGTCCACAAATTCCACTCGCCTTCGAGCATAACTATATTAGAGGTTGTAAGGTCATTGGAATAGAAGTTAAAAGCTGGTTCTATATCACTGAAGCTAGATTTTACAACATATGCTGGTATATGAACTTTGCATATTAGATTTGTAACAGTAGGACTTTATTACACGTGTCTCGAAATCCCACAGGTTAAACTACTGCCGCACGGTTGTACTTTTCTCCTACCCCTTACGGAAACTGTGCAATCCATTAGTGAACATGTGATTTTTTGCCGTTTTCACGATTATTTTCCTCTTTAAATGCGCGTAATATGCCAAAAGTGAAACCGTACAATAATAGGTACTTGGTCTATGTTTCTTTTGCCCAAAAGTCGTATTCCTATAACGCTCATTTACCGAAAAAAGCGTAAACGCGTAAACAAGAATTTCACAGAAAATCGGTTGCTGCTGTATCCTCTTAAGCACAAAATAATTCCAGCGTCCATCAGACTAAGCACTGTAGTAAAGGTTGCTTCCTTTTGTCATCGATCATATTATTACAAATGGAAAAATTGAGTGTTTTGCGAAAATTTGTATAATTATGTGATGTATGTTCAAATATATAACATTAAAACAGTATAGGTTTATATTTTCAAAATTGTGGTTTCAACTTTCGGGGGGGGGGGGGGGGGGGGCTGCAGCCCCCTCAGTCACCCCCCCCCCCCGGGATACGCCCCTGCTGATAACAAGTTACGGTTTGAGCACAATATAAATACAAATTAGTACAGAATGCTTTGAAACAATCCTTTGAAAAATATTCATTTTCTATTCAATACGAATTAAAAACAGTGCGAGCAGTGAAGTGTTAGCAACGACTAGTAAGAAAAAGTTCACAATTAAAGTATTGTTTAGCTTAGTTTTTTGGTATGCTAGTTGTAAATTAAACAGCATTGCCTATTGAAATATTTAAGTTTTACGTAACACTGCTGATGGAAACATATTTTACTGTTCCAGTTAAAAATATCAGAGCAAATTACGGTGCATAGGCCCTAAGGATATAGTGGTTTATTTATTTATTTTTTCGTCTGAGGAAGGAACTTGAAGAGGCAGAGCGAAATTTCTCTCTCTCTCTCTCTCTCTCTCTCTCTCTCTCTCTCTCTCTCTCTCTCTCTCTCTCTCTCTCTCTCTCTCGGGAAGTTTCACAGCGTTAGTGGTAGCAGGAAAAGCTTCAGTGTTTTTCAATTTTAGCATATTTCTTACGTATTACAGCTAAATTAATGATTTTTGAAATTGTAAGTTAAAATTGAAACGAGGTATTAATTTTGGAATACGTAATATAATATATTTAAATGGAATGACGGGATTGTTACAAATCCGAAGTTGGCAGAAGTGGCGACTGGCGATGCGTGTTGCTTGCGGCTGAACGAAGTGTTAATTTTTCTTCTTGCGGAAAATATAAAAAATTACCACTTCAAGTTTGTACGCGTTTTTTTAAACCTACCTAGGCGAGTTAGGATGTTGTGATAATTGTGCAAATACTGTACGTGCGAAATTTATACTTTTTAACCATGAACTATTTTTATGACGAAATTAATTTTTTGAAAGTCACGCCTGTTTATTTATAGTGCACAACTTCGTAACTTGGCCCTAGTTGTGTGTTTGAAACACCTTTTGTGTAACGTGCTTAATTACCTCTCTGTGATTTGAACGTTTGCCACAATCCCAACAAATTACTCAGCCCAGACAAAAACTTCTAAATAAATAATTTAATAAATCTAGTAATACTAAGTACCTATGGAAATAAATATAAGCTGAATAAGTGTTACAGTAGGTCTATTTGTGTCAATGCTCACCACTATATTTTAAATTTGTTACTGTTACGTACAATAAATAAGCGACACGAGCTGCGTGCTTGAATTTACTGCCTTTTCGTTGGACTGATTGCTCCTTCGTTTTAATATACATTCCTACTGCGGCCGTCCTTTAAAGTAAATAATCCAACCCATATCAATAACACCAGGATAAATACTACAGTTCTTTTCTCCACAGTTGTAACAGTGTTAAACACAGTAATGGCAAAATATTAACGTGTATTAGGCTACGTGTAGTTTACTGTGCCGTGTGTAAAAATATGTTAACAATTAAAAATAATAACCGTAAGATACTGTTTAAATCTGACCAAAATAAGGTATGTAGGCCTAAATTGTGAACGTTCGTATGAAATTGTTTTTGAAATAAGTTATAACAATTCTTTGAACAGCTGAACACAGTAAACAAGCTATTTGACAGCTAAAACGTAGAAGTCACATGGTAGTTGTAATTTTTGCATGTAGTGGAAGGATAACGTAATCTGTAACCAAAAGTAGAATTTCAGCAGGGCTTCAGAAAAGTGTGCAGTAACCGTGAAACGCATATAATAAAAATAGCGGTAGTGACAGTAAACACACCAGATGTAGGAACTGTAGTGTGTGACAAAAGAACACTCATAAGTAACACAAAAAAAAAATTAAACTGCAAAATGACCTAAATTAATCGCTAGGAAAACATCTACTGCTACCTGAAATTATTACTCAGCAGAGACGTGGCCAGAAATATGCAGAATTTAATTAGGTTTATTTTGATCAGCTGAAGGGGCCACGGTGGCTGAGCGATTAGCACGCTCGCCTCCCACCAAGGCGAACCGGGTTCAATCCCCGGCCGGGTCACCGGACTTTCGCAAGTGGAATCGTGCCGGACGATGCCGTTGGTCGGCGGGTCTTCTCGGGGATCTCCCGTTTCCCCGCCTCTTCATTTGGGTGCCGCTCCATATTCTCTTCAATCACCCTCATCGGCTCTCAAGACCTCGCTGTTAAGAGCCACCCAAATCTCTTCACTTCACTTTAATCAGATGAAACCTAACGGGAAGAATGCAATCAATTAACAGACCAGGCTTTAGGTGTCGCCCCAGCAACACAACCATCTCTCGCGATCGATGTGTTCCATTTTACTTTAAACTTGGCATTGAGAATTTCTGACTTCCAGGAAATTTAATTAATTAGTTTGTTTCTTTCCTCAAGTCTAGCTCAGTGTTTCAAAAGTGATATTCTATGTTTCAAGGTGTCCGCGGTTAAATTAATTTGGAGTTAGTTCAACTTGATAGAAAAATAATTTCCTCTCTGCTTCTTAATAAAAGAGTTCGTAAACTTAGCTGAATATAATTTTAAAAACTAAGAATTCTCTCAGTTCTAGGCGTTCCTCTTGATCTCGTTGTTTGCCGTCGCATCCCCCTGGATGCTGCAGGATCTCTCTCGCGGGCTTCCCTGTCCAGGCTCTCGGGTCTTTAGTGTCTGAAAATCTACGCGGACGGCGACCGATATAGGCCGGTTTCTTCCTTATACTTGCTTCGCGTCTTCGTCTCCTTCTAGATGGCCTGTTTTCAGGTTCGAACTCGGGTCCTTGTAATATAATGTAATTAAAATCCCTGCGTGCTAAACCCACGCGGGCTAGCGTCCTGCCTTCGAACACCAATATGGCTAAAATGTCCTTTCAAACACTTAATTAAATAACGTCGTCTACAACTGACCAATCACGAGAGAGCTAGAGACAGAATTACTCAACACGTTACTTAGTTACTATGGTAACGGATCAATAACCGATTATATACTAGGGCCTTCTAAACACATTACAACATAACAGACTGCAAAGACATATAAATGTGTTAACGATAAAATAAAACTAAAATTTAAGCGAGCAGTGAAATTACATAATTAAAGTGCCAGTGTAAATATTATCTGTGAAATCATATTCCATCTTACCAATACATAAACAAGTCAATCATTAAAATCTGTATTGGCCCAATTGTACGACGTCAGATACTGGTGTGCAAAGCTTGGTGAAAATTAGCTGAACGGTTCCGGAAATACGGCAAAATGTTCGATTTTCTCACCTGGCACTATTTTGCAAAATACCGGGAGAAAAAGATCGCTGTATGAATAATTGATCTTTCTAATGAATACTTTGGTTGAATTTTGTTGAATTGGATTGTTTATTAGATATAATATACTAACATAAATGATTTATTTCAACGCCATTTTAAAAAATGCCTACCACATCTAAAGCATTTAGGTTCACATACCTTACTGTAGGACTATTTCAGTGTAAAATTTGGTGCGAATACTAATAGGTTGATTGATCCTCGAGATATGGTATAAAACCTCAATTTCTCAACTTTACGATCTTCATAATGGAGGACAAAAAAGTTTATGTACTAGCACATCGGTTATTGCCATAGATACTGATAGTATTCACAGTTAAGTTACAATCGGTAAGATAGTTTCTTAGATACAGCACACAAAGTTACAATTATGAATACAACTGTCTGGCCCACTTAAAACATAATATGGCCTGCCATAGTAGGCCTACAACTTCTTCGCCAAATTTGTTAGGAATCGGCTAATTGTTTCCCGAGATATGGCATCAAAACAAATGTTTCCTTGTGAATTGATTATACAGTGACGGAGAAGTGAGGCTCTGTATTTAGAAATTTGATGGTTATAATAGATACTGTCAGTATACAAAGTTAAGTTGAAATGTATTTCGTAGTTTCGTAGATACAATGCTAAAATGTTTATATGACCTCCATTTTGAAAATAAGTCTCTGACTCACTCAAAACTTGTCACTTTACATGACCTGCAGAAATGCTGCTTGTTTGGTAAATTTGTCAGGAATGTGTTGATTTTTTTTCCAGGGATATGACACAAATATTAAATTCTTTTCATGGAATGATATTTTACTAAATGGCTCCCAAAAGAGACTTTGTGCGGACATTTTATTGTTACAATATATATTTCAAACATACAAAGTTAAGCTCGAATTGACTTCATGGTTTTGACGACATAACATACTTAGGCCTAGTAACAATTGCTAAGTAGCGGCCCTTTTGAACGTAACTGCCTGACCCACTTAGAACATACCAGTTTATATCATCCACCGTAGAAATATTTGTTTGCTAAATATGGTATGATTGGCAATTGTTTCCCGAGATATTACATAAAATCTTCATGTATTTATGTGGCATAATTTCATAAAATGGCGGAGAAAATATGTTTCGTGTACACATTTGATAGTTATAATATATACTGCCAAATACACAAAGCTGAATTAAAATTTATTTCATGGTTCCGTCAATACAGCATACAATGTTAAAATTGATATGTGGCCGCCATTTTGAAAATACGTGTCTTAGCCAATTAAAATATACCGTACAGATTACATCGCCTGGTACAGTGCTACTTGTCTGCAAAATCGAGTAGAAATCGATCAATTGTTTCCCGAGATATTATGTAAAAATTTCATTACTTTATATAGCACAATATTACAAAATGGCTGGCAAAATGGCTACTCCTTATATATGATGCTTGTAATATATGCTTTCAGCATATAAAATTTGGCCGTAATTGGTTGACTAGTATGATAGACATACAAAATAAATCCAAAATATTTGTATGGGCACCATTTGGAAAATGAGTGAGTAGTAGGAAATTGTATGTTCGGGGGCAAGGGCATCGGATTCGGATTCGGTGGAGCCGCCATTTTTTTACGTCACCCTACCGTCATCTTGGATGTCGTTAACCTTTCACCTCTGACCCGTGTGACCTTTGACCTTGACATTGACAACACCCAATGGACCTCTGACCTCAAAAACAATAGAAATCCTTTAAAAAATTCCAAAAAAGTCGAAAAAGTCTAAAAAAATCTATTATTAAAATTATTTTAAAAATTATTAAAAGGATCCAGATAAATGACCCAATTTTGTCCAGAAATGCTGACAGGGATCAGCGACCCAGGTGCCAGTGATTAGTGACCCAGGGTCAGACAGGAGACAGGGATTATGACATTTGACATTGAAAATCAAATATATTCAAAAATTCCGAAAAAAAGAACACAAAAAATCTCATAAAATTTACTATTAAAATTATTTTTAAAATATTTTTAAGATATATTAATATTATTAAAAAATTATTTAATTTTTTTAATTACTTACATTTTCGAAGGTCCCCCAGAACAACCAATTACTCATCTCTGTTCGACTCCAGCCACTCCCCTCACCTATACTCAGTCCGCCATCTTGATTTTTTTTTCGTCATTTGTTTACATGCTACTGGAGGCAGCCATATTTGTTTATATGTTACTGTCTCTCTGACCTTCATTCGACTGCCATAATTTGTTTTTTCGTTCGTAATTTATCTATACATTACTGGAGGCTACCATCTCGGCAGTCATCACACATCCGCCATATTGAATGCAGAATACCTCGAACTTAACCCCATGATCTGGAATGACCTTGAAAATAAAAAAATGAGAATATATGCATATTAATCAAGCAAGCACAATACATTACAGACTACTAGCGCAATATTAGATGCAGACTACCTCAACCTTAACCCCGTGACCTTGAGGCCCCAAGAGCATACGACACTCCAAGTAACTTATTTTTCAACCATACTTAAAACCTAAGTATATTTAAAAACAATCATACAAATAGGAAAGAGCATAGATTCGTAAATAATGGTCACTAAAGCAGAATGTATACTGCCTAAACTGTATTAATATGCATGAGGTTATACACTACACTATCAATTGAAAGATTTGAGTAGTGAATAGTATATCTTAATATTTTTAATTATTTTTGTTTTCTCTTTCTTTGCACAAATATTACAAAGACCTCTAGCGGGCCAGAACAACAATCCATTTTACCATCTTAAAACTAACGAGTATTTTACAATAATATTTATAAAATATGCATAGAAAAATATTCTTTCCCAAATTGACTTTTTAATTATTTGCTTTCTCATTACATTTCTTGTCCCACATGAACTCTTAAACGGTTAATTTCCACATGGAATGATAAATCCATTTTTCTCTTTTTTTCTGTCCTCACAATAATCGGTTTAAAACATTTACGAAAGTCACCCAAGTGTTGAGCCAAGAGAATTTCAACATTAAAATTCACAAAAATTATAAAAAATAGGCAAGTGATTACTCATACTGTCGTTCCATCCTTAAATTTTCCTATCCATAACATTTACCGCCATTTGAAATTTTATCTTTGGCTTTGTACAACAAACGCAAAAATTTATATCTCCCAAACCTGGCAACCTAAAATGTTCCATGGCCATTAACAGATATTTTTAAGGTCAAGTTGGTTTACTTCAGTTACACAATTCATTATTCCAAAATGTAAATCCACCACTATTTTCAAATTAAAACAGAGAAAATCTCTGGCTTCTAAGTTCTGGCAGAGGCCATTTAATATCCCCGAACAGCCCGTTTCCAAAACGGAGGACGGAACAAGACCAAGAATGAAGCTATTCGATAAGTCCAAAAATGGCAGAGAGTTGACAACATACAGAGTATCATTTTCGGGAAAATTTAACTTATTTTTGACAAGAAAAATTCAAGGTTCCTCCTCTCATATTTACTAATATATCTTATTAGAAAGTTGGAAGCGATTCCTTAAAAAAAATACTTATCCTGCTCATATTATCCAAAAATATCCTAGCTGTAAATTAAAAATTAGAGCGTCAAAATGACTTTCCTGCAATCCTTAAGGGCTTTACGTTTCTATTTAACCAGTGATCAAACCGTAAAACCTGACCTGTTATCTGGGGAGACTTCCATCACAGCCAAGCGCCTGACCCTGATACCAGGTTTTAGTAACGCTTAAATACAAGCCTCGAGCATTGCCTCACTACGGGGGTAGGTACAATCATCCACCAATAGCGAGCCAGTGTCGAAGAAAACCTCCTCGCAATTATCCCCTAGAGGGGTACCCAAAATTCGTAGAGTGTAAAGAACAGTCCAGTTAATTTTCTATGACGTAAAGTCCGCCGATTCAAGTTCAGCCATTCAAATTGGTGCGGGTCAGGTGCGTGGTTTCCGCCACACGGTGAGCAAGGAACACTGCTGACTTCTGGTGAGCGCCGCGTCATCTCCCGCCGGCACCATGCGGCTGGACAGTTTAACGTTGACATTGCTGCGGTAGGGAGCATTTCCAACAAAATAATGTAATTATCTCCTCTTGACTTAGAAGAAATCATCGCAAAAAATGTTGGTACGTAACATTTTATAAATAAAAATATATTTTTCAAATGTGCCGTATTTAATTTATATATGTATAAAACCCCTTCCACTTTATATGAAAAATTATTTCAAATAAAAAAAAAAATGCATTTAAGAATAAAACAAATACACAATTCAATGTGGCAGTTTACGTGCTTTGCAGGAATGGCCAACGTCACCATTCGGTACAGGTCGATAGAAGTGGCATAATCGATACTACATATGTGTCGAGAATAGAATCTATTATGGAGGGAGTCGAACTAAACTGAGTAATTGTTGGAGCGAATGCGACTAATTAGCACAAACTATACTTAGGGATTCGAAAATTTTGCGAGTTCAATGACCTGTATGCTAGACTCCACAATTCTTTGTATAGTTGAACCTCAGATGTTTGTTCATTGGCTGTTGCCCTAGTGTTACTCCACATTAGGCAGTACGACATTCGCTTCTTGTTCCCTTGAAAGTCGGCTATGGGCGCGGAGTCGTCCAGCGTGTTTCTATTAAACTCTGATCCTATTGCAAAGGTGACTTCTGTGTACACGCATTTGAAACCGATCTTGTCCTGAAAAGAATTCGCGAATTTTTCCTATCTCTACTTATACTTTAAACACATACACAAATATGGTTGTCACCTGGTCATACATAGGTGATGTAAACATATGAAATATAATATGGCTGTTGCACGAAGGTGTAACACAAACTATAAAACAAATTACCATTATAAAACATGGATGACTACAACTATCAAGATGGCTGCCTCATAACATGGCAGCCTCCAGTAACATATATAAACAAATAATGTACGTAAAAAATTAATATGGCCATCTCCAGTAACATATACACAAAAATGGCAGCCTCCAGTAGCATATACACAACGATGGCAGCCTCCAGTAGCATGTAAATAAATCACAAACAAAAACATCAAGATGGTGGAATGAGTATAGGTGGGAGGAGTGGAGGCGAGGGAGTCAGTCGTTTGCTGGGGATGGAACGAATCTGACTCATTGTGCTGCTGGGCTGACCTTCGGAAATGTAAGTTTAATTAAATTAAATTATTATATTTTTGAAAAATACATTTTTATAAACTTTTGGGTTTTAATGGAGTTTTTGGAAATTTTTTGTTTTCAAGGTCATTCAAGGTCATGGGGTTAATGTCGAGGTAGTCTGCATCTAACATGGTGGTAGTAGTTTGTAATGTATTATGCCTGTTGACTTTATGTATTTTTTCTCGAGTTTTTGTTTTCAAGGTCATTCTAGGTCATCGGATTAAGGTTGAGGTAGTCTGCATCCAATACAGCGGATGTGTGATGCCTGCCATGATGGTGGCCTCCAGTAATGTATAAACAAATGACGAACGAAAAAACGAATTATGGTAGTCGAATGAAGGTAAGAGAGACAGTAACATATAAACAAAGATGGCTACCTCCAGTAGCATGTAAACAAATGAACGAAAAAGTCAAGATGGCGGATTGAGTGTAGGTGAGCGGAGTGGGTGTGAAGGAGTCAGTCGTCTGCTGGAGTCTAACAAAGGTGAGTAATTGGTTTTGCTGGGGGGGGGGGGGGACCTTCGAAAATTGAAGTAAAAAAAAAGAAGTTATTTCTTAATAATTTTTATAATACATTTCTTGAGATTTTTGTAATTTTTTCGGAGTTTTTTGAATATTTTTTATTCTCAAGGTCAAAGGTCATGGGTCCTGATACCTGTCTCCTGCCTGACCCAGGATCACTGATCCCTGTTACCCAGGTCGCTGATCCCTGTCAGCATTTCTGGGGGAAATGGGTTATTTCTGTGGATCCTTTTAATAATTTTTAAAATATTTTTTAAAGTAATTTTAATAATTTTATTTTTTATTTTTTAGAATTTTTTGGCCTTCTGAGGATTAAAATTTTTTTTTTTTTAAACGTTTTTCTGTGTTTTTGAGGGTAAATGTCCACGGGGTCAAGCTCAAGGTCAAATGTCACACGGGTCAGAGGTGAAAAGACAATGACATCCAAGATGACGGCCGGGTGACGTAACAAGATGGCGGCTCCACCAAATCCGAATCCGATGCCCGATGCCCTTGCCTCTAAACATACTATTTCCTATTACTTGAGTGCCTAATCAATTCAAATAGCATGTGTTTACGTAGCCTACCATAGTATTACTTATGTGCTAAATGTGGTGAGAATTGGTTTAGAATTTTCCGAGATATAACGTAAAAGCTTTATTTTTTCCCCCTGGTGTCGTCCAAAATGACGGACCAACAACAATAATGAATAGGGACAGACGTTTTTCGCGAAAAGATTTAAAGACCAGTTGTACTCCAAAACACTTTTGTTCATGTGCACTTTTGTGGTTGAGTGATTTTAAATGTTACCTGCCTCAAGTGTCTGTCCGCGAATCATGGACCTTCAGTACCGGAGTACTTTATTACGATTGTCCCAGTCAAATAGAAACATGTCTTCTCACACAGGCGCGCGCCCAATAACCAAAGGATGTTGTGGTTGTGGACGTAGGATATAGAAGTCTAGCATAGCCATAAATATTTTCGCGAAAAACACATGTCCCTAATAATTATCTGTAACTTCAACGTATACATTATGCACCACTGTCAATACACATCATTTGGTTTAAATCGGTTGAATGGTTCCGGAGATATGACATAGCACCCTAAATTTTAAAGTGGTCGCCATTTTGAAAGTAAGCACCTGACGTCTAAAACTATAAAAATCGGATGTCCTTACTGAGTACTCTATGTGAACCTAGTTTGGTGAAATTCGGGAAATGCATGTAATTTTTTTGGTGGGGGGGGGGGGGGGGACACATGCCTACACACAATATGCAAAGACACGCAAACAGAAAAGTTTTCTCATAATCCTTTCTTTCCTTCGGAAAATAGGCTAAAAAAAAAAATAGTAACTAAATCTTAACTGTCATTTAAAAGTTATTATTTTATATTTGTTTCCAGGTTTTATTTATATTTAGGTTGTTTGTATAATTGTGAGTGAAGAGATTTGGACGGCTCTTAACATCGAGGTCTTGAGAGCCGATGAGAGTGATTGAGATGAGTATAGAGCAGCACCAGAATGAAGGGGAGGAAACGGGAGATCCCCGAGAAAACCCGCCGACCGACGGCATCGTCCGGCACAATTCTGTTCGTATAACTGTGTTACAGTCGCGCTCTTTGTTGTTGATGCTAGTAGCTAAGCAGACACCCAACGTGTATATGAAACGTTGTTGTCAAAAAAAACATAGTTTGGCGAGTCGAAGACCAAAGTCGACAGGTTCAAACCAGGTAATAATATTTTATAGTTATTGAAGAATCACTTGACATACTTGAGTTGTTATAATCGCTGCAATCCTAACGGAAGTCCACTTATTTAAAATCACTAACCTTACAAAGTTCCATGACGATGTGTACAACGAGGACTTAATAAATTGGAACATCGGCATTATTTCAGAATACATACATCGTATTCCGTTTCCTCCACCCCATATTTTCCAATAAATATGACGTATATGACAGTGCGTGACGGCACTCATATGTAACAAGCATGCCGGATTGGTAATGGCTCGCGTCTAAGCGATTACTCGGTTTATAAGCCCTGTGTCGGTAACCAAACGGTTCGAAAATTGCTGTAATCACAGAGTCCTGACAGTCTTTATCCTTGCTCAGCATGGCTGCGAGATGTAAAACAAAAAAATTTAAACGTTAAAATTCTTTAGCCCTGAAAATCACAGGGATTACGTACGCTATCTAACGGCATCCGTCAACATTACCTATGGAATTTCAGTCTTCGCAGAAAGTGTTAGTAGGCATGATCCTAGCCGATAAAGGTACTAGCGGGAGCATATTATACAAATGCTATATATGACAGTCGCTTAATCTCTAGTTGGCTTATATGTAATTGCCGAATGCAATTATTGAGTCAGAACTGTAAAATATATATGAGAAGAGGGGATAGGAGAGAGATATGTAAATGCGAGAGTATATCACATCAGATAAGTATAGACTCGTAGGTCGAACTATCATGTGCAAAACCAACACTGAATACGACACTATTAAACATATGCACTACAGGACATGTCACCCTAGAAACACGACTGACGTGTAGAAGAAAATATGCTATTTCACTTACCAAAACTGAATGGCAATCACCCTGCATTGCCAGTAACCACTCATAAAGGAGCTCTCTCCCTTGCTCCAGCTCCAATACTCTTGTGAAGTAGCGAACCGGGTTCAATCCCCGGCCGGGTCACCTGATTTTCGCAAGTGGGAATCGTGCCGGACGGTGCCGTTGGTCGGCGGGTTTTCTTGGCGATCTCCCGTTCCCCGCCCCTTCATTCCGGCGCCGCTCCATATTCACTTCAATCACTCTCATCGGCTCTCAAGACATCGGTGTTAAGAGCCGCCCAAATCTCTTCACTTACTCTTATGAAGCACACAACACTTACAGACACTGGAGGAAACATGAAATGAACCAAACTGCATACGATTCTGTAAATAAAAGGCATCCATTGGTGAAGCGTGATATTTAAATAAATATTGACTCAAGATTCCAAGAATAGACTTTCACCTTAATTTATGTCATAAGTACGCAGCAGCTTAAGATAGTGTTCATCCTTTATGTCCATTACGAAATAGCAATTATGTACTAAACATCTGGTCACTGATAATAGTGTCATTAAAAGTGTCATTAAATGTAATAAGACAAATGTTCTTCAGTGTAATAAACAGTTCAGCTTGTGTCTCAACTCTCACACAAAATTAAAATTGAAAATTTATTAGTAAACTTTGAACTTGAATTTGCTTGGCTGGAAACAAATAATACGTCGGTAGAGTAGAGTTATTTACTCTCAAGTTGACAATAGTCAGAATGTGATGAATATAAAGTTAAAGGGCTTACTAGTACTCAACCACTTAATCGCTGAACCAATATCCACTTACACATAAGCGGTGAAATCACCTTACGTATTTCTGCATATATTACAGTCGGAATGCTCAGTAGCCCTCTTCTGGGAATTTATACTCGCTCCGTCAGCTATTACACACATTTTGTGCATATATTAAAGGGCCGATGCAACAATTTCACACTTAATTACTCCGATTATTGACGGAGCCTCAGCCTCCCTGGCTGGCTACATGAAGCTCCTTACGAAACAAGATGGAGCCGAGGTCCATGCATTGAAATTCCATTATCAGTAACAATTCCAAATTTGAAATATAATGGGAGGTATACGATTACCTGCAAGGTTCATTCCTTAAAACAACCTGAGTTGTGACGTCATAAGGCTTTGCCAACTTAGGGGAACCAATACATTACTATTACAACATAACAACACAAAACAAATAAGTAAAATAAAATAGCTGAATATAAATTATTTAGCTTCTTAGCTTAGCTGCTGTAATAACTCACAAGAAAAATAAAACAAAAATTTGTCCCATAAAAAATGATAAGCACATTCCTCAGTTGAATAAAGAAATGTGTGACAAATTTACATACATTTCGTGTTAATGTAAGCAAATTATATGCGTAAAAATCCAGACGTTGCACAACTGAGACGGGAACCGGTAATGCGTTACGCATTCAGTGAATTTTTGAGTACCATAATATCAATTACATACATAGCAAAATATTCGCTTGACAAAATAAAAAATAAAATTTTAATTACTACATGCCTACTGGCATCACACCTCTATTGGTGCTGGTGAACATATATTTCACTGTATATATTCTGTACTTTTAATTATAGTCCATTCCCCACTGGAAGAAACTTTCTCGGAGCCCTGCTAAATATCTACTTGCAGGCCCGTTTCGTATCCTTCCGCCAAATGTAAACAAACATTTCCATGTGACTGCCATGTAGCATCTGTCAAAATCAATGTTTACATTCCATTGGGTGAGTACATGTGTTCGTATACTTTCGCTACACCTAAACATAAACATGAAATGTGACTACTACTTTTATACCTGACAAATGTGTTGTTTACTGTATAAAGCTTTCCAAAGTATTCTGTCATATTCCAAAAACCATTCCGTACGAATATTCACAGTTTAGGCCTTCGACATTATTCAGTCAGCTTTACGACGTTTTAAAAATGTCTGAATTGACGACAGTTCTTACGGTTATTTTACATTAACATGTTTGTTTTCCACGACATAGCACATTACATGTAATGCACGTTAATATTTTGCCGCGACTGTTTTTAACACTGTTACAACTGCGAGGCAAAGAACTGTTTATTTATCCCTTTGTTATTGATATGTGTTGGGTCATTTCTTTAAAAGGACGCCCTCAGTTGTAATAAATAATAAAACGAAGGAACAACCAGTCAAATGAAAAAGGCACATTAAATTCAAGCACGCAACTCGCGTTGCTTATTTTTTGTCATACAAACTTAAAAAATAGCGGTGAACATGCACACAAAGAAGCCTACGGTAACTTTTATTCCACTCATATTTCTATGTATTGCTACTTACGGTTTATTAGGTTTGTTGGAATTTATCTGGTTCAGCTTAGTATTTTGTTAGGACTATGGCCTATCGCGCTACACGACTGTGTTTCAAACACCAAGGGCAAAGTTACAACATTGTGGTTAATAAACAGGTTTGTATGTAAATAATGAACTTCGTTATAAAAAACAGTTCACAGTTAAAACGTATAAACAGTGCACATCAAATATTTGAAATTACGCGCACACACACAGGGCCAGCTAAACGACCACCACGCAGCAACGCCACGCCATTTCACACACAGCGGTTTACGAAACACATGTAACAGTATCTTTATTACTGCCGTGTAAATACACATGGCATTTCCGATGGTATCCGTTCCGCCATCATATCTAAATATATTATAATAGGTATTCAAGTATTAAAACCTCTTTTCAGTTGTAAATTACAAATAAAAAATCATTGTTTTGCTGTAATAAGTATGAAATATGTTACAATTGTTAATATGTATAATTTTTTTGATTTCTAGCGAAGCGAAACTTCCCGCGCGTGAGCGAGACAAAGAAAGAGAGGGAGCGACAAGCCTGGCCCAGCCGACAGTTCCGTCCTCGCTCGATAAAACCAACAACGTGTCACTACGGCCTAAGCACGATATTTTGCGCTGTTATTTTTAACTGTAAAAATGAAATATGTTGCCATCGGGGTTACCTAAATATTTAAATATTTCGATAGGCAACGTTTAATTTTCAAATAGCATACTAAAAAACTAGGTTAAAATAATATTTTAACTGAGAACTATTTCTTAACGGCCATTGTCAACACGTCGCTGCTCTCGCTGTTTTTAATTCATATTTAATACGAAATAAATATTACAAGTTATAGAAGATACTAAGTTATAGTTTCATTTATTCACGAATACAGTACTTTAAAGTAAATCACAGTGTTATATATTTGTGGAATACAAGTTACTGACAAAACAAGTTGACAAGTTACGCCCGGAGTGTTACTTCAAATGTTCGTTTTCAAAAGTCTCTTCCAGTCGGGAATGGACTATACATCTCTCTCTCGTACAAGTACAGTAGCAGTTGCCATGGCTTCCCAGAAGAACATGATGGTATAACGGTATTGGAACTGTCGACTCCTGTCAATATAACGGCTTAGGTGTAGTGGCCAGGCCAAACGCCTCCCACCACGATAAACTGTGTTCTCGATTCCGAATCACCACATGTGGGAAATGTGGTGGGTGGGTTTTCTCGGGGTACTCCGGTTTCCCCATTACATTCCGTTGTTTCTCCATCTCCAAGTGACCATCCCTATCGGCGCGGAAGACAACAATTGTTAAGGGCCACCTAAATTTCACATATAACTATAGACCAGGCGAGATAAGGGTGAAATCAGCAGTTAGTTCTTGCCGACCTGGCAGCTAGTTTCACTGAACCGTCATGTTCCCTTTCCCATCCCCTCTTCTCTGACAGCTATCGGTTACCATAAATTTCCGAGATTATGTACGTTTTCCTCCTAGCGTCTCTAGCGATTATTATCCGTGATGATCGCTCGGCGTCAAACGCCGGCGTCTGACGCTGTGATGTATTCCTCCCAGCGTCTATATCTGAGCAGCGTTTTGTTACTTGAAATGTGTGCACTAAAAATGATTGGGAGAAATAGGCAATTGCTTGCTCATTTATTGTTGCATTTTTTATCACCAAAAGGTAAAGTCCGTCCAATATTTGTGACTAGAAATGTGAACGGGTGTTATGCTAAACTTGTCGTCAATCGCCTTCGAGAGGATGACAAAAAATTCGCAGAATTTCTAAGATGTTCTCCAGCAGAGTTCTCTTTTGTGCTCTGTTTAATTCAAAATGATATTAGAAAGCTATCCTACAATAGGCATCAATACCAAATCACACCAGAGTAAAAATTTTCAATAACAGTGAGGTGAGTGGAATTAATAAATCTAACTTATCTAATATTTAGTGATAGAGACGGGTGCCGTCTTGGATTTCAAATGTTATTGCTATAATTATAGGTTGTGATACATTTTACAAAATGTGGCAATGTTAGCACAAAAAAAAGTTGTTTAATACTTCAATTTAGATGCCATTAGTGTTTGATATCTTATTTTAAGCCTATCTGTTCGTCATTCGGAGATTGTAATCTAAACCATTCCCATTCTTCACATAAAATAAATAACTGAAAATCCTAAATTAATGAAATTTTCAAGCGATCCTCTAAGTCATGTGCTATGCCCTAACCAATGAAAATTATTAATGAATGTTAATTAGTTAACTCGCCTATTACTGTGTAAAAATCCAGCACAGCATTTTCAATAGTATGCAAAACTGCTTCAATGGTTATTTTTAAGTGCATATTTGCGAAAATAGAAACAAGTTTTAGACTAACTTAGTTTTAATGTGCCACATTGCAATATACAAGCAATGTAAGGTATAAAAATGTTTTACATTTTGTAAAAAACAAGGTGCACTGCATTCAACAATATTTCCAGGCGGAGTGATGCCTTGCTGTTCATGACTAAGAATATACATGTTGGTAGGTTTGTTCATGTTGTCAGCAGTCAAATATTCAGGAGACATAGATAGACTTGTGATCCCACTTAGAGGTGATGCAACTCCTTGGTGTGTGGTAGAAGACTCTCTTTGAGAAGTTGATGATGTTCCAGAGAAAACTTGTACAGCAGTTGTCAGATATCAGTGGCGAAATCCCTTGAGATGACATGAGTGACTGGCTTCCAAGTTCCGAGACGATGGTTATGACACACATTTTAGCTTTATTTCTAAAAATTGGGCTGAACTTCTTCACAGTATCTGAAATGCTTCGAAAAAACAAATATGTTTCATCTTCTTTCTCTGCAAGTAATTTCTTTATCAGCTTATTGCGCTCTTCTAGTCTTTTTTCGATGCCATGTATCACTTTTTCGATGCCATGACTTCTTTTTATTGATGTTGTCAGATCACCTGAAGGAGGGAGACTTTTTTCTTGTGGTGCCCTTCCATTTCAACTGCCCCTCTCTCATAAGATTGCCGTGGACCAGAATTATTGGACGTTTGTGCAGCATTTACTTCTGTATAATCCATCATCAGCCTCGTCAACAAACGTTTCCTCATCTGCATCATCCACTGTTTCACTCATGCAATTATCAGGGGCACTGATTTCTGGCGAGTTCGAATAAATAATGAAACAAAAGAAAATTCAAACATATGGCCAGTCTGGTTATATAAACACTGCATTGTTAAAACCAGTTAATAGATTTGGACGGCTCTTTACATCTGAGGTCTTTAAAGCCGATGAAGGATGAGTGTGGTAGATATGGAGAAGCACGAGGAAATCTATGGTATGGCAAACATGAGATTATTGATAAAACTCAACCTAAGGCATCATCTAGGCAGACTCCTACATGCGAAAATCTTGGAGTAGCTCCGCCAAGGATCGAACCAGGATTGCCTTGGTAGGAGACGGAATTATTTAAATATTTATCTGTTCTTGGAGAGAGAGCGAGAGAGCGAGAGAGCGAGAGAGCGAGAGAGCGAGAGAGCGAGAGAGCGAGAGAGCGAGAGAGCGAGAGCGCGCGAGGGGAGAGAGAGAGAGAGAGAGAGAGAGAGAGAGAGAGAGAGAGAGAGAGAGAGAGAGAGAGAGAGAGAGAGGCAGAACTACATTTGATAGCGAAGAAGAAAAAGAGAGATAAATATATATTTCAGTTAAGATTTTACTTACGATCTTTGTGTGATGTTTTGCAGACTGAAGAAATGATAGGCTGTCTGCAAGCACCCATTTCTTCCCTCGCTTCCCCGGTGGAGCTTCTGAATCAGTAGGCAGTTTCTCTCTCTCTCTCCCTTCGGTCATAAGTGTCTTTTATATTTTTCCACCTTTTTTTGCAGTCAGCATCTGAAAATGAATAACCACATAAGCTAATTAAATTTAGTAATAAATAGTAGAAGTATGTAGTATATGACTTTGTTTCAGATTTTTGGATACTGGCGAGTCATTACACTCACTATAGTCCCAGTTCAGCATAACAACTGGGGAAATAAGCAAGATCGTAAAAATGACTTAACATGCTCTGAAGGAAAAGCTTGTGCCGTGTCAAAAGAAGATTTGAAAAAGAAGGCAAAAGAGTTCCAAGGCAGATGGGATTTCCCGAATTGTGTAGGGGCCATAGACGGTAAGCACGTCCGAATTGTCTGCCCAGATAAAAGTGCGTCTCTTTATTACAATTACAAGAATTTTTTCCCAATGGTAATGCTTGCTGTTGTCGACGCAAATTGCACATTTTTGTTTATTGACGTCGGCTCCTATGGCAAAGAGGGAGATAGCGGAATTTTTGAAAAATCTAGATTAGGTCAACACTTTAGAGCTGGAATGTTATTTCCGCCCCCAGAAAAAACTGCCAAACTGTGATTTTGAGGTGCTTCGTGTATTTGATGTATATGATGCCTTTCGTATTCACACAAACATGATGAAACGTTTCCCCAAGCTGCGGCATCAAATGACTACAAGAAGGCTGTTTTTAATTGCAGACTATGTCGTGCTCGTAGAGTAGCTGAAAATGGGTTTTGTTTACTTGCACAAGTTTTCCGCATATTTTTTACCCCAGTTCGTCTGCTTCCTGCCACTATTGAAAACGTTACTTTTGTTGCCTGCTGTCTTCACAACATGCTTCGGGACGGGGATTTATAGTCTCAAGGGAAAGCAAGTTACGAATATGATCCTCTCCAAGAAGCACCAGCAGCAAACCTTATTAACCTTGGGCGAGGAGGTGGTGGCTTTGCAAACTATGACGGCTATGCGGTGCGGGAAATATTTACAAACTATTTCGAAGGAAATGGCAGTGTTGTATGGCAAGATCGTCATGTAACAATGGTACATGACGATAACTAGATAGGTGCATTCTCCATTCAGACATTATTAGAACGTGACACTTTACGATATCTTTCATCTTTCAGTGTTTTGTTTAGTAAATATATATATATATATATATATATATATATATATATATATATGTTTGTGAAAATGTGAAGAAAACGATACATTTGTACGGTCTTCTATTTTAATATATAATTAACATAAGCAGTAATATAAATTTATAGCACGAAAATGTCAATCTTAGTAGCAATACAAAGGCCGAATAAACTGACTACATCTCAAATATTATGATTGTGTTATCCACTACTTTATACATGCATGTAAAAATCAGATGAATTCTTCGTAATAATAATGCAGTGAATGAAATTGTTATACTTTAATATTTATTATTTTCTTATATTTCCAGCAATAAATATGAAGAAAATAAAACAATAATTCAACAATGCCATGTCAGCATGCACATAAGACTTTTTAAAACTCAAATGTACAATCAGTAGGTCTATTATTTCCTTTCACATCTCCAGCAGTCATTCCTTAAAAACTGGCAAGTTCTTCAATTATTACTGCATATGATGATTACTTATATAATTGTACTCACTTGATCGTCCAATGATACGTGATATTTAATTCCAAAAAAATATCCTTCAGTTTCTGATCACGGCAATCGTTATGTGACAGGTCAAACAAGGCCGGGTAATTCGCTACCTCTTCCACAAGTTTTCCGTCTTCTTCTGGCGAAAAAGACAAATTTTGTTTTTACATACATTTCGGCCGACACGGGACCACACAGACAGAAAACCTTACGTATAAATGAATAGCCGCTGGCGACTGGCATCTTTTTCCGGTTAGGGAGCAGAGATGATCGCTGGCCCTGCGTCGGACGCTAGCGTTTCCAGCAGCCGACGCTCGGAGGAAAACGCAACAACAAAATAATGCATAGCGGTCAGGAGCGATAATCGCGAAGAGTAATCGTTAGAGACGCTCGGAAGAAAACGTACCTTTTGAAATGCACGATCAACGTAGCCGGGTGTGTGGCCTGAAATATAGCCAGCTTCCTTGCAGGGGAAAAAAAAAAAAAAACACCTTGCATGCCACAGAATCGAAATTAAAGATGTGGCGTGCAACAAGAAAACCCGGGTAATATTTGTGAATGTATATTAAGTGATATTTTTTTTAATTGGTATGGTTTACAACTGCGTTAGTTGGAACGGAAACACCACGCGCCAATTCCTTCGACTTCAGCCCAAATTATTGAAAGGAAATATTATTACACCCGTTGTGCACTATATGGCCAACTCTTAGTTCCTGTTAATACTGCCGCGTAAAATATTGCTTTATATATCCGAATACGAGAAAAAATTGTGTGCGAATGGCAGCGCTCTTTAACAGCATTTAATAAAATGTATAGGTTATACGCGCTTTTGTCGGTACACTTTTTCAGCAAGCAAGTTGGTCCAATGGTAAAACGGAGAACTTGCATTCGGAAGGACTCGGGATTGATATCCGGTCTGGCCGTTACGTTTTGTACTTTCTCTGGTTTTCCGTAATCAATCCAGGCGAATGGCAGTGTAGTTACTTGGCACAGGCCATTGCCTAGTCCTTTCGCATACCTGCTTGTCTGCGCATCTTGCTCCGTCGCTAATGACCCCGTCGTCGACGAAATGTTAAGCCATATAGGCCATTTTCATACTTGTATGTAGTCCAGTTTAAGTAAAACTTTATCTTAAATAGTAACTTATTTTAAACAAATTTCTATGACAAAATTTGTACTTACTTTCCAGCTGTGTGTAGAATATCCGATTAAGTCAAAATTATTCTCTGACTTGCATACAAACAGACTACTCACACGGTCTATCTGCCTAAATGTTGATCACGGTAAAATGAGCACTTTTGAAAGCCCTGCTTAAAATCTACTTATGTGCACGTTGTATATTCTTCCGCCTTATGTAACATTCGTATTGCCATGTGCCTCATCACATGCGTAGGTCGAATGATACTGTGACATTATTAGAAAAGTAAATGCTCTACAAATCTGCTCATTTTTACACTTCGGTGTATTTAAAAAATATAATGCCAAAGATATAATTAAATTAACACAAATCGTTACCTAACACTTTTTAATCGACGTTAAGATATGGAACTACTTTCCATTTATCGTTACCAACTTTACTGGGTGCATACCACTCAGTGTGCAAGTTAAAATACATACAGACAGGGGCAGCGACATTTATCTTGGGTTGATTTCAAAAGTGCTCATTTTATCGTGAACAGCCTTTATCAATTATGTAAATTGTAATAAAATGGCAGCTGAGCACAGTCCAATCAGGCCAGTTTAAGTACACACTGACCACAAATCTAGTGCAGTTTGTAACAAAAATCAGACCTATCAGGTTGGTACAGAATACCTCAGTGTAGACCTTTCGTAATGGAGAACATTCCAACTTTGGCATGTATCGAGCATTTTGCCTGCAGTCTTATCAGAACAGTTATTTCATTACAGTTGGCTAGAAGGCTGTATCTTTGCAGTTCTCTGCATACGCTCGCACTCGCTATTCTTAATTAGCTGCCTCTGTGGTTTCAAGAATTTTCTTGTTCGACTCGGGCACACAGAACTGTGACACTTATATGCAAAATATTTACCATCTGCAAGGCATGGTAAATTAAACGGTAATTGAATCACATAAGAGAAGTGTGGGTATATATGAAACTCTATGCCCTCTTATTGCCCTGATCGTCAATGTGAAATTGTAGGGTCCCTGCAGTCATTATCACAACCGTAATGCAGTTCTTCAGGTCATCAATACTGGCCACTGACGGTTAGTAATAATGCTCTTGATATAAATCCACATTAAGAACACCAATGAATCTAAACAGACTGTAAACCCGTCCACAGGGGAACTAGGAGGCCAAAGAACTGAACTAACGTGCCTATCCATCACTCCTGAAATGTCTTAGCCAGTTATACCCATATTATCAGACCCCAAAGAAGGGAACGTCGTCATATTGTAGAATGATGTGTAATTCAAAGTGCTCAAACTTAGATATTACACACACTTGCAGAAAGTTCAGGTAGGTGTTCTTTTTTATGGATGTCCTTTTAAACACGAAAGGATAAATAAATCTGTTATGCATTACACAATGGAAGCCACTCTGACACTGGCGAATATCGTTAAAATTTCTGCTGTGGTTCTCTCGATTATAACACGTAGCCATATGTGGTATGTCAACGCTGATCTCACACTTGAAAGCCTTTGTCATTTTTTATAAGCCCGTTTTAAATACCAGAGTAGTTTTAACATGTTGTGAGAATCATTTTCTGAAAAACTTTTACTAAGGTATATTCCACCATTGAGTTGTAACACTGCCAAATGTTCGTTGTTTTGCATAACTAATTTTCATACTTCATGTTAATATGTTTATTTGCCATGCGTTAAGTATTATGATTTTTCCCTATGTAAATATTTTTTTCTACACTTGTGACCTACACTATTTTTCATGTAATTTGTGTATGCAAGTAATTGAATATTTTATTTTTCTCATATTTTATTTGTTACATTTTTCTTCTATGATGTTAGGATATTTTCTCTTAGATATATCGTGGCAATTAAATTATGTTTAAGTATAGGATAGTTAGCTAGGCTTTATTTGTATTTTTATTGTGTTAATAGTTTTATTTTACTGTCTCATATTGTGAATTTTTTCCTATTTATTTATATACTTTGTATGTTTACGTTTAGAGACCCCAGTGTTCTTGTTTCTTTGACAGTTAGGACGTGGAAATTGGTACGTGGGGAGGGGGAGTGTTAGGTATTTTCTATTTTTCCATTGGTTCCAGGTCCGAATCCTGGCTTCCCATTGGCTGGAACCTTAGGTCCCCTGTTAGCTATATCCAGCCAAGAGAGCTTGGCTCTCTCTCCAACTGACCGTTGCAACATATAGACGTTAGGGTAGGACTCACACCTGGAAGGTGGGTGCCGAATTAGGGTGTTTTTAGCTTCCTCCTTTAAGTTATATTTTTAAGTGTTTTCCTGTAATCGAGAGTGATTGTAAAGCCCCGTTACCAAGATAGATTTAGGAGTTAAAAGCTAGACCGCGTCTGTGTTCGAGACTAGTATTCTCCACGACAACGAGGCCCTGGATATTGAACCCGACACCTACGAGCCCTGACGACGTAGTTAGTTTACTACAGGAAAGTCGTCCCCATGTCCAAAGGAGCGTCTATAGCATCAAAATGTTTGAGAGTTCAGTTTGCATTACACTGCTATTAAGTGTGATACAACGCGCCAGACGTATTTTGTTCTAGAAGGTTTTAACCTTATCGGTGACGCCATCTTGATTCTTAACATAATAAGAAACCAGCTTAGAAACTTTACGTCCACGAATAACTTGAGAGAGAACCAACTACCCCTTAGCTAGGCACACTTAAAACAGAGTAAATGTTTTATTGGATAAACATATTTCTATCTTTTTAAGAGTAACATTTAACTGCAAGTGATTTCTGTAGTGTGAACTTAGGCCTACGTACTACTTAACATAGGGATAAGCTAGGTACGGCCACACCCACGTCATTTAGGATTGTTTTGTGTTAGATCTTTGCCAATTGCCACTAGGATTTTTGTTTTAGTTGTAGTCCAGACAAATAAAGAAATAATAATCAGAAAATCTAAACAATATTTTCAATAAGACTGGACTATAAAAATAATTCAGTATTGTGGTCGTCTACATCATTTCCGGCTGTTTATCCCTGTGTTCCTCTTGGCTAATGGTCCGAAGTCATTATTATTATAATTATCATTAGGAAGCGGAGGACTCGTTGTCTTTAACATACAATCGTAAGAAAGAAAAACTTACTAATTCTCAACTTATGGACCGCCATACATGCATTCGGCTGTCTCCATAGTCTGAATGAAGGCTTCAGGTTTAGTGACCCCTTATAACTAGGATATTAAAAAAAATACAGATTAAAAGCCAGTATATTGAGTGTAACTGGAAATAACCAACCATATGTGCGTATAAAAGAGTGTAATGCCTACAAAACCTTTTCTGTAGACATCTGCATGCGGAAATTGTTCGATTAGCTCAAACTGTTAATATCATATTTACAATACAACCTTCTACGTCCAGTATTCCATGGGTCATCATGGATACAAAGGAACGTTCTTCGCTACAGAATAACGGTACAGTACGGCAATAACAACATACACTTTTTTCTACACTTGGCACCTGAATAATATTTTTAAAATTTCAACAAATTGTGTTATTGTCAGACATTCCTTCTGTTTTCTTATTTTGTCAATAAAACCCAATATTTTAATTATTGAATGTACAAGAAATGTTTTATTTTGCTCCCTTATATCACAAATACTTCCCTGCCTCTGGGCAAGTTTTCGGTCCAAGTGCTCATTGTTTACAAAGCTGCAGTTTGTTTGAATAAGCAGTGTTTTGCAGTGTCCCCCTACGGCTACACTGTTTGGAACCGTGACGCTATTTGTAGTCCGCCGGATGATTCAATCTCTGGCGCGGGAAAACAAGCAACACGTATACAAGATGGGAAATGTCAAGGGCAGACTCAGGCCCCAGCATTGGTGGGAATGCTCCCTTTCGTGCCAAGCATCCAGGGAGTGAAAAAAAATAATACTGTGAACGAGCTGGGAAGTTGAAAGGTGAACAACGATGGAATGCAGTAATGACTACTCTAGCACGTTTTGAATCAGATAACCTTCTCATAAACGTGCGGCTGATAAAGTTAGGTTTAATAAATGAAATTAATGTGTATATCTAACTGCATGTTTCTTAAGTAGACATACTTGAAGAAAAAAAACACTTGAAGGGTTTCACAGTTTACAGAATTCTTTCCAAATAAATATTTGGGAAATAAAATTCCTGCTTATAATTGCGGGAATTTAAAATGAACAATGCGCATATTCTGTATAATTAAATTGGCAACAAATTATGAAACATGTTTCTAAGTCTTATTAAAGTTTTCATTTAAAGGTTGGTATTTAAATTTACACTGATATAAGTAGCTTTTCTTCTTAATCTGCACACATTAGATTACGAATTGATGTACTAGTTACGATTTTTTATTTCTAAATGTTGACAGCATCGCTTAAGGGCAAGTTGGAGGTATTTTGCGTATCCGAAGCCTAGAATCGCGGGAACGCTAAGGGCGATTTAGGTTCGTACATCGAATGTCTGGCCGCCTTTACATGTAAGGCACTGATTGGCTGGGTGCTCTCTGCCTCACAGGCGAACCTATCAGTCGGCTGACAGCGTCGCTAGAACATCAGTACTTCAAGAAACAGCAGGTTGACTACACCTGCATCAAACTGCCCGCTGGCAGCAAGGGGAAGCAGGCTAAAGGAAGACCTCGTCCGCCATCGGTTAACCGCTTCTTAACAAGATTCTTTTACAGTGAGAATATGCCCCCCCCCCCCATATCCTGCTAGTCTTCATCTTTCGCCTACGTACACTTGTTAACAATGCACGCTAAACACTGCATGAATTCTATCTTTTCCTTCCTGACATGGAGAACCCACCGAGCATGTCTAGCTTCATGGGTTTCCTCCGGCGGCCTCGGCAGTTTACCACGACCCTACCATGGGGCTTAGTCCTATTTTAACTGGAAGCGAGGGCCAGGCTATAAACGCATGGCTTGGCACTTCAAAACTTCACTTGGCCGATCGATGCATGTTCCTCCTACTCGCAATTTTTGTTTGTAGAACGTATAGTCCTAGGGCCCGGCACGCACCTAGACCCTGCTCCCTCCTAACCACAGAAGTTGCCCTACTAACATAGGTGCGCAGCCTATGTTGTCCTTCCGGGCCACCAAAAAACAGACACTCACGTCTACACGTTTCTATAGGACTTTCAGAAGTGACCCTATCGTGTTATGGTGCGATAATAAAAGAAAGAGGTGTGCTGCATCGCAACGATACGTTCAGAGGCCTCTACCGGAAATTTCATACCTAAAAATTATAAAGAAACACTCTAATAGTAATACGTTTAAATGTTTAAAAAAAGGTACGCCATAGACAGTAACAGAAAACGAAAATTGATATTCGGACATGAAAAATGTCTGAAATGTTATTCGTAAACAAACGCCAGTTATAAATATTGAAAATTTCTTTAATGACAGCTATGTCACTAGAGTTCCATGCTCCGCTTGGAGCCTGGGCAGAGAGCGCGATGCGGAACCCTTAGTAGACATACATATACAAGAGTCATAAAATCCATGTAAATAATTTTTGTTTTTAATTTTTACATGTTGCTGAAGAGATTGCGACGAGCAGGTCTTTCTGAATTTCTAGAATGTGCGTGAACAAGCTATACTAAACGACAATAAATTTGAGTGCTTTTCGGTATAACATATGAGAATTTTTTTCCAAACAGGTTGCGATGCACATTTTGCTATGTTGTCAGTGGATATAAAACTGTTAAGTGCATTCTAACACACTTAAATGTACTTCTTGCATTAGCAGTTGCACAGGCTCCCAGTCTGGAACTCCATTTCATTTGCGTGCAATTTGTGCAGTGGTAGTTATAGGTTGTGGCAATCTGTTCCTTCCCCTGTCCTGAGTAACTCTTGGGTAGAGCGAGATAACTTAAAGAATCAACGGAAGAATCGAGGTAAACGAAGCACACTGTAAAAGCCGCAGTGCAATTCCATTGCATGCAAATCACAAAGTTTACCGATTAAAAAAATCCTCAGACGTCTCAGTGCTAAGAATAAAATCGAACACCTAAAAGATATAATAGTCAATCTTCAAGTGAATGAGATCGGACAATCCAAGAGTAAAATTTAAATCGGATATGTACATGTTCTCCTTTCAGCGTGATCACGAGGGTTTTGTGTGCATGCAATAAAAGCAACTGGTATTGGCGACAGTCACAGTCGAATAACAAGTGACAGCCCTTGCACATGTGCGCGATCATTCGATATGTAAACTGCCTTATTATGTATTTATTTCGATGGGACGAGGATATAAATCGATGAGAGGAAGACTGTAGTTGGAGCAGTCGTCTATGTTACGTCCTGGGACTCTCTACACTGATGTTTACCATCCAAGATCCGACGGATGGAAATTATGTGTTTGTACACTCCAAGCTCGAATCAGTGAAACAACATTCACTGAAAGTCAGTTGGTACGCTACTGCGGACTAGGAAATCTAGGAAGTGAACTTATGGCATTGGAATTCTCGACATCCAGTGGGAATCACAAGTAAATCTGTGAAAATAAGCCATCATATAAATTTGTTATCAGGCAATGTTAACCAGTCGCTCCATTTCCACTGATTTGGCTCAATTCTCACTGTTTCAGACTTAGGGTGTAATTGCCACAATTCAAAAGTTTTCAGTTGTTATTTGTAACTTACGGGCGTCCACAAACTGTTATTATACTTGCCACTTATCTTATTCAAACATGAATAGCAACGCTACAGGTGGGAATAAAATCCGTATCACCCAATATAATGTAATCTACAGGCACACAAACCTATGAACATATCCGGTATTAACAACTGGCAAAGTTACTGTCCAAACGTGCGGACTGTTTCCACCGTTCTGATGTGGATTTCCTGAGCTCAAAATTCCTATCGCTCCTGTTGTGAAAATATTATGAAATGTTGTGTTTATGAATTTCTTTGGTCTTTGGTTTGAGTCTCGTTGTTTGTAATTTTTCCATAAATCTTAGATTTTCTTTTCGCAAAAAAATTGTTCATCTGACAAGAAGCTTTTTAAAAAAAACTCTTAAAAAATATGTAACTACAAAGGGCTTCGTGCGTTTTATTAGAGTGTTTAATTTTTAAACGCGACAAGCATGTATGTGTTTTAGATTAAGCATTACGTCACCAAATAAAACCACAATGTTTTGAGTTACTGCGTTTTCGAAGTGCTGAAAACAAAATGTTCAAAGTGCTTTTTTTTTGCTACTATTATAGTGGTGTTTGTTTGTATCATAATTTTTTTTATATACAAGTCCTTTTATACATATGAAATACTTTTACAAGTTTTAATTTAATTTAACTGCATTAAAATTGGCTAGAGGGAGTATAAAAACATCTCAAAGTGTACTTGTTTATATAAACAGTAAGTATTCTAACCCCAAATTATACCCACGTTGTTTACGATAGTCGTATTGGCAGAAAAGCAGTTCAATGTTGGAACACGGAGAATGGCTTTGTGCAGCCAGCGTGAGCGCTCTACCCCATGTGAACTCTGCGTTTTTAGTGACGTAAGCCACCGAGATAAGCTGCGAAATATGTGACCAAATTTTTTCTCTCTGGAAACTGAAGTACGCGCATGAGATGACGAGTATTTGTGAGTTTGCGCGAGAGAGTTGCCAAGGCGCCTGCAGCAGTGGGTCGTCGGCCGGTCAGTAGTGGGGAGAGGCCGGTGTTGGTCGTGTGGTCTAGGCGTCAGACGATCAGTCCACTTGGCGCCTCACATTTATAGTGGTGTCGGGGTGCTGGCAGGCACCCGGGAGAGTGCGTGGGCGGGGATGGATGGCCGGGGTGCGAGCCAGGCGCGGGAGATGCCCTGATTGGAGCCGGTGAACGTTGCTGGAAGGGGGTCACCGACGTGCTGCTGATTGGCGTGCCACCCAGGCAGGCGCGGCCTGCTCCGCGATAGCATCGCGAGCGCCTTGTTTACACGCGGCGGCCCCCGGGGGTCAGCCGGCGGGACACCGCATGTGAACGACTCTCACCTGCGACGACAAATACAGACAACGCCCCGGCTACCCCTTCTTCCTACCGCCCCTCCCCCATAGGCGTAGCTCGTCTGACGGCGCGGGAGACGAGCTGTGTTGGCTCGAACAAGTTGCTCGCTTAAAGATTACATTGGTCAAACACGTGTGTTCCGTTTGTAGAGCCGATGAGCCATCCAGTTATCAGAAAGTGTTTACTCATATACTGGATGTTCACAAAAGAAATTGCTTACTCATATACAGCATGTTCACAAAAGAAAGTTTTACTCTTATACGGAATGTTCACAAAAATCACGGACAAACTCCGTCAAGTGGTTCCTCACATATACAGTGCAGTAACCTATATTGCAATAGGTAACTGTTATTTACACACAGTCTAGACTGACATTGATGAGTAAAAGAAACGAATTGTTAAATTTGATGAAGAAAATTACATTTGTTTCCTTAAATTTGTTTAACGAATGAAACCAAACCCTTCCTGAATGGGTTG
Source organism: Dryococelus australis (assembly GCA_029891345.1). Classification (NCBI taxonomy): domain Eukaryota; kingdom Metazoa; phylum Arthropoda; class Insecta; order Phasmatodea; family Phasmatidae; genus Dryococelus; species Dryococelus australis. The sequence continues at coordinate 76,741,890 of CM056996.1, forward strand.
CTTAATTCAAACTATATGGTGGCTGCACTTACATGAAAAATTGTTGCACATTATTTTATAATTTACTTTATCCAAGAAGACCAATTTATTTTTTAAAAGTAAACGCCTTAAACTGCGATCTGTATTTTTTTCGTCATGCTTGAGTAACTGTAGTCTATTTACGGTTTCTTCACACTTTTCAATCAAACCTTTGAAATATCACTCCATGTATGACGTGTTTCGTTGTTTTCTAATATTGTCTGTCTCACAAACGAGTGAGTAAAGAGCTTTTGGTGGCTCTAAACAGCGAGTTCTTGAGAGATGTAGCAAAAGGGTTTTATAATTCTATCAACATAGAAGTACCTTATTTGTAGTTAAATTGAACTTTTAACTTATATTCTTTCAATGAATTATAATATTTAATTTGTAATTAAATTGAATAAAGACAGGAAGAAAATAAGTATGTTGGTAATAGCTAGTAAGAAATAGTTCTTATGCAAAATATTATGTACCTGAGTGCGCACGAACGCGGTGTGTTGTCCCTTTGATGTAATTTTCTAGACCTAGTTAAGCTTTGTTTGCGTGAGGTGGAGAAATATCATGAAAGTAGAACTTCAGCAGGGCTTCAGAAAAGTTGGAAGTAAACTTGAATGTACTAAACTCAGAACAGCAAGAAAAAATTGACAGTGAGCTGCTCTTCAATATTTGCAGATATAGGCTTTGGGTGAAATCTGGTGGACTTTTTTAAACGAGCAGTGAAAAACACAATAAAACACGCTAATTTACATCAATATTTTAAAACAGCCCTAAATTAGGGTTTTTAATATAATCACTTGTGACACATCCTTCAATCATATGTTAACATTGCTTCCTTTGATTAATTCCAGCCGAATTTATTGCTGAACACTTTGTTTCAACGACATTTTTAGACTACTTAGGGATACTTGTGTTAGATCTGCCACTCTAGAAATCCAAAGCATGAAGGGATGTTCTCAAGTAATCGTGCAAAATAAAATTCTAATAATTTTACATTTTTGCTGTAATTATGAAAAACAACTATCAGAAAGTTGTTATATCCTGAGGAGGACTCCGCGAGCATTCACTAACTCGTTCGAATCCTTCTCAGCCTCCCTACCCTACTCTCTTGCAAAGATTCCCGCGTACTCATAATGAGCCATTAGGGAAAAAAGGGATGGGGGATGGGACAATGTTAAAGTCTAATTAAGCTTAATATTTCCGAAACAGTTGTTTCACTCAACAACTGTGCAATTGAAACGAGACTGAGAGGAAACCTACTATGATTTTTTTTTTGTTCATGAGCATTCTTTCTTTCATGCATGATTTGTGATTTTCCAACTTGATTTTCAATATTCAGCCGTTAAAACGTTCATCATTAAAAGTATGTGAATATTATTTTAAAAAATTACAATTACAAGGGAACTCGCATGTGGAAAAGTCGTGTACTAAATAGCAACCTTAATAACCATCTTAAAATATAAAACTATTACTTGCAGAGAGGTCTCACAGTAAGATTGTTTTGAAGTATATTTGACACTGCGAAATTAAATACACGAGATTACTCTCACATGCCGATACGTACCGAGTTTTATCTATGGCTAGAGACCGGAAAATTTCGTGAATAAAACTTAGGACAAACTAAGCTTGAAACACATGTGCATTTAAGTTAAATTTGCTATTGGATCACCGTTTATAAGACACGCCCTCGAGGACTCTCCGAGTCATTGCCAGTACTTCAAGGAAGAGAGCGCCGAAAGCCATGCTACTTGATATGGGGTAGAAATGACCACTCACAGGGGGGCAGCAGCCAATGAACAAAGAGCTTATACCTGAGTATGCATAAAACTATGGAGTATAGCATACGAACCATTGAATTTGCAAAATTCTACTGTCCCTTGTCATGAGGCTTAGAGGATCCTCTTACATCTTACTCCCACTTCAGTTTGACCGTATTTCACTGAAAAAGTCGCGATAAAAAACTTGTTATAGTAGTAGGGGCGTGCCGGTCCTACTGCACTTTTGATTAATCGGATTATCAATTTGATAGAAAATTGATTGATTGGATTAATACGATCTTAATCCAGTGAAAAAATTTAATTCGATAAATTTAATAGTGTGAAAATTTGATTGATTAATCCTATTAATTTAATTTAATTAATCAATCGAAAAAATTAATTTGTTGTTAGTTTATATGTGTATAGTTCGGTGCAAGAGTGTGCTAAGGTACTTTATTTCAATTCTTTAATTTTAATTTTTGGAGAGCATCATGGTACATCCTCACCCTTGGAGTTCTTGCATTGTACTGAAGTATGATGTGTTGGGGAAGGGGTATATATGCGTTGAAGTTGGTGCAAGCGTATGCTAGGGGTCTTAATTTTTTCTTATTTTTTGGTGGTAGGGATGCGGCATGGTAGGTCCTCACCCTCGGAACTCTGTCATACCGATTTGTGATGTGTCGGGGAAGGGGTGCATATAAGTATTGTGTAATATTAGTTTTTTATGTTATTGAGGAGGGATGAGGACTTCCTTCCCTGTTTACCACCTGGCAGGCGACTGAGGTTATGGTGTATTTATGCGAAATGAAATGATTAGTGAATACATAATGAATTAAAGGAAAAGAGCCATTAATACGATTTACATCAGTTTTGTAACCCGTCCTGTATGGTAGTAATCCCAAACAAGAGATACTCATGGACAAACAGAAGATATTAAGAATGGTTGATGGCCAAATACACAATGATTAAAAAATTCAATTAAAATTAACGCAACTACATGACCATCCTGGTGTGATAAAGAAATCAAACCATGAAAAATTCCCCTCGAAAATAAATTACATGAATCGGAAACGAATTATAGAAGTTAATTCCTGGTGTGATAAAGTAACCAGTATTGCCTACAGTAAACTATTTCCCTAAAGAGTCTATCTATCCTGGTGTTATTAAGAATGGAACTAGTTAATACAATTCCATATCAATGTATAAATTACACTACTTGAATTAAACTGTACTAGACACACAAGCAACTCTCCTTCATCGCCTCTGAGTTATATATTGTGTAGAATATACACATCCGTTAAATGAACTTAAAACATGTCTGCTTGGCTGGGAGATCGCTGCAGAAATGAGCCTAGTGTATGACTTACCACGAATTATAAGCTAGGCGAACTTTTTAGCAGAGTGTGGTTGGGCAGAAACTGCTTGACATTTTGTGAATAAAAAATGTCCTGTTTACAAATTCACCGGTTTATATTTTTACTGTAAACTACTAATAATACCATACGCATGTCGCTTCTAATTCAACACAGGAAAATAAGGATTTCCAAACTGAAGAGAAAGTTGCATTCTGAATTATAAATGAAACGAACAATTTCCCTACAGAGTTCAGTTATCCTGATGTTATAAAGAATGCAACGATTTATGTCTACAACGAATACAAAAACATAGTGTACGTCAATATTAAATGTTTCAAAAGATATTTTAAACAACATACAAAGTTGTTTAGGTTTTCTGTGTTTGTATAAAGTGTGTTTGATATAGCAGCAGACATCTTCGTGTTGATTCCCAGCCATGGTGATTTGTAAGTAAAAATTATGAATTTTTATAGAGCGATTTACAATTTATTACCTTTTCATAATATTTTTAGTTTTTTACAAGGCAAAGTTGATGCACGCTGTCACTCAGCGATGTAGGGCGAAGGACAGCCTGGAGCAGCAGTGGTCTGTAGCCATGCTGTACTGACAAGAGCTCGTATACTTGGATGGGTAATGATATAACCCACTTTCCCCTTCCGACAAACTTATCCTGTATCACCATTGTGTCCCAACTTCAGCTGTGTGGACGGGCTTTTCTACAACTCTGTCATTCCTTTTCATATAAATTCGCATGATTTTTCTCAAGCACTTATATATTTCCTCAGTCTGTCAATTTTCAAAGCTCTTGCATATTCGTTGCTTTCTCCTAAATCAAAAATTAAATGTGTGGTTAAAAAAAAAAAAGAACTTTATAAAAATCAAAGTTTTAAAGGTAATATAAAATAATCTCTTTGTAGTACTGAAACTATCACTTCATCATTCACAGTCATACAAAGTTTAATAGTGTAAAAATTATCCAATAAAAATGACATCTCCATTCATCCACAAATACTTCATTTTCAGACACGCTCAATCTCCATTCATACACAAAATATTATATAGTGATGTGAGGAATTAAAAACTATTTAATAACAAGACACATTACTCCTTTTAACATATAGAATTTTCTTTTCTTTTCAAAATCATCCTTAAAGCTATATATTTATAATCTTTATACAAAGTTTACAACAAACATTTGAAAAACTTTTACAAACATTTAAAGAAATTCTTATTGCTATATTTACATTCTTCATACAAATTTACAATAGATTTCATGTTTTGCCAAAACACTTACTTTTAAACATTATTCTTTTCACATTCATATACTAAAACAAAGTTTACGACAAATTTCATATTTTACCAAAAAACAAGTTCATATGTACAACAAAACCAAGAACAAATATATACAAAAACATTCACACACATTATTTAAAAACACTATTCTGATAAAGATATTTTACGAAAATATATACAAAAATATAAAAATTATTTTTACAAAAATTAAGAAGAAACTTGAGCAACTGTTGGTCGTCTCTTTGAAAATGAATTATGTACAAAATTTGCAAACAATCTTGAGCGATGCACAGAGCGACGTTCGTAAAGAAGCACAGAGAGGTGTTCATCTGTCATGTCCGGGAATATATTTGCCAGATAGCTACACACACAAACAAGAGCCTACAACACAGGGACATAGCACTTTGTATTCGTAGAATTCAAATTGTGTTATGTAATCCCATGCTGTGAAGAGGATAATGGGAGGGGAACATAGTTAATTTCTTCCTTGAATAGTGACAAGGGAAGTTGGATCGAAGACACCTTCGATGCAGTTAGGCAGAAATATCCTCTCGAGTGGAGAAAGGGACGTCGATTCGATGTTTATGTAGCAGATGCTGCAAACAGTTTTAGTTGTTGCAGAAAGCTGTTGCAGAGGTTGCATACAGCTGTGGTGCTCTTTATGGTGCTAAATGTGGTGCTGGCAGATTGACATCATTAGCGGTGTGGTGCTGGCAGTTGTGGTGTAGGTGGCAGGGCTGTATTTATTATAGTGTTGAAGCTAATGTTGTGGGGAAAAAAGAAAAATTTACTTAGGGATTTTGTAGTGTCCCCAGGGTAAGGTTGATACTCCATCTGCTTGAATGTAGCACTTATCGCCCAAACCTGACAACACTACCTTGGTCAAGCATTCGGTATAGACTTTGTGACCATGCAAACGAAAGTAATATTGGGTCCCCAAAACCCTGGTGCAATTTTCGAGGCAATCTCGATAATCCTCATATCGGAGCTTCTTTAGGACGTTAGATCTTATACCCTTCGCCTTACATATACATTGTTCTTTCGCAACAACGTATGGGTAAAGCTTGGGACGTAAACCTATAAAATGTGTGGTTATACGGCCAGCACATTCATCTTTCATAGCTCCGGTACGGCCTTTGTTCTCGTGGGAGAATTTTTGCGGGTTATCGAGTGCATAGTTGGATGTATCAAACAGTGTTTTTAAATTTGAGTTAATTACATTATAGACGTCATCGCAAGCAACAGAATAGGGCAATGAATAGGTATCGCAATAAAGGAGGTGCAAGGCTGACAGAGGAAATTTGGTACACATGTACTGATAGTGAAATTCATATAATGTTAGTTTTGAAAGGTCAAGAAAGGCAACACCAATGTACAAAGTTTTGTTAAATGTAACATAACTCTTTGACATCTCGATTAGGACTATATTTTCATAGATGACCTGCCTTGCCTGGAATGTAGGACAACCTATAAGCTCTGCAGCCCCATAGATCGTGTCGTACCTGGAAACGACTATTATGTCCCTTTTCCGGCGGACATTCTGCAAAGTTTTTCCATATACAGAATTATACATCAGCTTAAAAAACAATTTCTCGAATTCGTTCGCAGCCTGACCATGCTTCTCAATGTTAAGTTCGAAGTACTGTTCCATCTATGCCTTCTGCGCAAAGCACAGAATGCGATGAACAGAATCAAGTTTGGCCCAGTACATCAAATAGTGCTTCAGTGTTTCCCAGCGTATAACATATTTCTTCCACAGCGCGAGTGTCAAACGAAGTTTTTCATTCGAACCATTCGGAGGTATACCAGTTACTGGGGCCAAGCTTATCTGATAGAGCATCATAGCATTCGTCTGGAAAAGACAAATCCACTTCCACAAAAAAACATGTGTCACTATCATTCACCGTGTTCGCGAAATCCCATGATGAAAACACGTCAGCCTTAACCCACTCAAAATTGCCAATCGGAAGCTTGGATCACATTGTGTGAATGTACAGCCCGTTCGCATCAAAATAGTATATATATTTCGATGCCACACTGGGATCGTAATCTTCACCCATGTAAATATTATTGGTTTCTGCACGCCTTCTAGAAACTTGGGTAATGCCGCCCCTAACCCCGCATTCTAAAAAAAGATCCATGCCAGGGGTCAGTCAACAACTCTAGCCGCGCAAGTGTCATTGACAATAAAGCATCCCATGAAATATATGGAGTTATGACATACATGGTGGGGTCAAGGCCATAATGAGCCAAACATACAGTCCTGAAATTCTCAAAAATATCTGCCAACAAACAAGTATTCGCACGTAAATAGTGAATGGCATACTGCAAAAAGTTTACACATCGGATTAATATCGGATTAATGCGATCAATCAATTTGATATAAAATTGATAATTCGATCAATCAAAACTTCAGTAGTACCGGCACGCCCTTACTACTCAGTATCCAGCTCTCTTGCACACACTCCTTCACAATTGGTCGACGTTGAGGATATTAATGATGTCTAAAGAGATATTATCATTGACACTACTAATATGTGAGTAGCCCAGCGTCATAACGAAATTTGATTCAGTACAGTCTCTTGAAACAATCAAGACCCTAAGGATATGTTTCCAAAACATACACTTAGAAGTGCGGCCGTCCCAGTCGCCAAGTCACAGTTGGTCGTGAGTAACACTCATAAAATATTGGTGGCTCATGAAGTTCAACACCACTCAAACCACATTCATATAGCCTTAAACTCTCGCTCTCTCTATTTATCTCTCTTTCTCTCCCCCCTCTCTCTCTCTTTCAAAAGATTTTGTTACTACTGTACCGACCAGGGTAACATTTATTGAAACTTAAAGTAAATAATTCATCAAAGTCAACATCTGTACTGAGAATTGAAATCACCTATGTCAGTTTTAATGGTTGCATTAAAGTATCTTAAGTAGCTTTCCTCAATGTGCTTTAAAATATCATAAATGTATTTCTTGACGGCTCATTGAGAACTACTAGGTTATGTTCTCTAGTCTCTTTCAAGTCTCACGCCGAACTACCATAGTCCCAAAGGTTAAGTTCATACTCGAGCATCGAAGTCACTAACTTTCTTACGAAGAATAGCTAGGTCCTCCCCTCTGGTGATAATAAATTGTTGCCAGAATGTAACCATCACATTATTTGGCTGAGTTTCTCACTTGAGCAGGTATTGTAGTCTCCTAGTTCGTCGACACTTGGGACAAAAATGGTTACCACTTACCATACACGGTAAAAAGCTCAGTGGGCAGTATCTCCTCTTTAGATATATTCTGTCATGGGGCCACTCAGGAATCACCACGATACCTCAGGCTTTCCCGAAGCTCTCCCTGACGAAAATTATAGTGTTTATGAGATGGCAAAAACAAGTAGTGTAAACTTATAAATTTAAAATAATCATTTTCACTTCGCAACCATAAACACAGGCAAATACAACATGGACTTTAAATTAATGTAGCATAAAACAAAATCGATCGATTTCCACTACTCAAGTTCCATGTAAAAGAAGAAAGTGTAGAAATATGTATCACGTAATATTTTTAATTAAATGCACAATTTTCGTAAATACTTAAAAAATATAATTTAAAAATTGATTTGAACTCGCTAATTTGCTAAGAAGTTTTCCGATTACTGTCCTTCTGAGCAAAAATCTAGATTAAAATTTGCTTTTGGTGAAAAATAACATTTTTCCTTAGGGTTGTTTATGTCACAGGAAAACACATATAAAAAGTGTTGAAAATTAAATATTTCTTTTGGTCCTATTTTTTTTTTTACAAATTTATATATTTGGTTATGCAATATAAGTTTGCAAACTTCGAATCATTACATTTTTAACTACCTTGGATATTATTGAATATATATTGATATGGCTTTAGTTTTAAGTAGACGCGACTAGTAATTTTTGAATTGTAGTAAAACTAAAGAAAATATCGTTAAGTTTCTTAAGAATGGGATGCTCTTGATTTGAAGCGGCGTATTTTGTAACTACTAGCAGTGGTCACCTGGCATGAACGAAAACTATTAGAAACTTGTCAGTCTCGCAGACAGAGTGGCGCCTAAACACTGTCTGACGCTTGAGAACCTCAATCGACCAGCGAATGATTCATGTTTACACGAACAGTTATGTGTTATGAAATGGTTAAATTTTACTTTAACTATTATTTATTTATAATTAATGTCTAACAACAGGGAGAAAATAAATGTGCTGGTAATGCCTAGCAATAAATAATTTTTATGCAAAATATTATTTCACTGATTGCGCACGAATGCGGTGCATTGTACCTTTAGTGTAATTCTAGACTCAGTCAAGTTGTGTTGAGAGCTTTGGCCGTGTTCCAATTCGTTTCGAGTTCCGTTTTTTTGTTAATTTGTGTTTAGCATTTTGGAAGTTTTAGTTGGAACACCACGGTACTCGACAGCTTAGTGTGCCATGCTGCTATTATTTTGGTGTTATGATGATTCAAAAATCTGAAGTCCACAAAGTCTTAAAATAAATAATCTTTGTTCCCTAAAGTTGTTGTAGGGCCTTTAAAATTAACAAAATAAAACAAATATTATGTGAAATTTTTACCTAGCAAAAGTTGTGCTATGAGAAAATAAATACCTCTTTCAAGAATATTTCAGTGACTTGCTTTGTGGAATAATTGTTATGAGTACAATACATATTTATTTATTCTAATAACATCGCCTATATGTGCATTTAAATATTTCAAACAGGCAAAACTGATTTGTATTTTATAATTTGTCGGCTTCGAAGCTTGAAAAACACAAAACGCTAACTACAAAATTACGTCATAAATTTTGTAGACAAATCGGGTCATGTGACCATTTTAACAAAAAGCGTCAATTGGAATACAGTCTGTTTGCATGAGGCGGAGGAATATCCTGGAAATATAACTTCAGAAGAGCTTCAGAAAAGTTGGAAGTATCCGTAAATGGACTGTAGTAACAATTCTTTGTTACCAATTGAACTAAAGATACTAAAGAAATTGGATAACATGTAGAGTTGCATATTTTCAATACGGGTATTAAACAAATTTTTCTCTTAGTGGTCGGCGTCGGTGTGGTACCACAACTGGTAAGATGGGCTGGAAGCTGTGGGTTCAAAACATTGACAGTGAGAGTCGTTTTGCTTTTTACTTATTTTAATTTCGTCAAATTGCGCATCATCAACAGTGACTATTGGAAGTATGCCTATTTCTCTTAATAATGTAGCTAAATTAAATATAAACAATATTTAATTCACTACATGCAGTTGGCTGTGTCACTTATTCAATCATTGATTTTTTTCCCCCTGAATCAATCAGAGGTTTTCCACAGATTCCAAATGGAGCCAGTTTTACTGATTCCAATAGTAGTTGCATTTGACTGCGAATCAGTGGGTTTTCTCTAATTCGAACTTAGGGTGAACGTTACTGTGACCAGAGTCAAGATTAATATATTTTTATAGTAAAATTTCTGATATTCGAATTTCAGATACTTTTACTTACGTAAAGTTGAACAAACTTGATTCCAGTCAGAAGTCTTAGTCAACTAAGTTGGGCATGAATATAACAGGACCGGAAATGCAGACCGAAACTTAATAAAAAGAGCGTGATTCACCAAAACGACCTCATTTTATCCGAAACTGGAGAATACCTGCATTTTTGCCCACAAGCATATGAAATATCCGAAATTCGGGTGATAGCCTGCACATTAGCAATAATGTTCCCGGCTTGCCCTGGCGGAACGGAGCAGGCTCCCAGAAAAATGAAGATGGCGTCGACTACAAGCAGGAATGCGAGAGAAAAACTCACTTGTCGTGAAAGAAAATGCACTTAGGAGGACGTCGAGTTTAGTTCGAAGCGTGATAGAGACAGCAGGTGACCTTTTGCATTCATTACTCGGCGATTGCCGTACGCATGGAAGAATAATTCAACTCTCACTGTAGAACTGTTCAACCCAATAAGTTCACACGGACATGATCCAACAAGATTTGTTATGCTCAGTACACATAGCTGATACAATCCAGCTATATTTAAAAAAACTGCTACTTGTATGGTTTAAACTACCCGGTTAATATGACGAACCACAAGATAATTTAAACTGGGCCTACTTAGTTGCAGTTGAAAAGTAACACCTGGGGAACAATTTGAAATTAAACATTTAATAAAAAAATTTGAGGTAAAGCATTCCTAAAATTCAATTTTTTGCCAAATCAAGGCTGAAACAAATCATTAGCCAACATGTTTTCCTAATGAAAATGAAATAATGATTTGTTTTGTTTTGATGATTTAGAAAGTATCAAGCATAATTAATTTTCTGTCTTAGTTGTACTATAACTTGCTATCTGCAAACTGCAATTTGTTAACTTTAAATTATATATCATGTTATATATCATCTCTTGATCTGGACTCACCTTGCGCCATGTACCCAGTTTGACGCTTAGTGAGTGAGGAACGTGTTCCTCTTGCCCACCAACCTAAAATAATTTACTCATATTCAATACGGCGTTCACATTTATTACAACGAATTTGCAAGAGCGTAATTACTTGCCATAATTCACTTCCCATTCAATATATATTTCAATGAGTTTCAGAAATCTACACCTAAACAAAAGGAAACAAAATTATTTTACACAAGTAGAAATTAATATTTCATGTCACAGGTAAATAAGAGAGATAAACAGTACGGGGAAATGGCTATTTAAGTGTTGTAAACGTGAAAAAAAAGAACACAATGGAAGCCAATATAAGAAGAAAATGCATTCCGTGACTACGAGTACTGGATTTAGCTTTCGCAAGCAATTTAATGTACGATTGTTCATTATACACTTCTCCTTCAACTAAAAGTTACACACGTGACAACGGTAGAAATAACCCCCTCCGGGCTGGTTTAAACCCGTGGCCATATCGAAACACACGTGTGTCAAGAGGAACGAAAATGTGAAAGATTGCAGCGGCTGACATACTGGCGGGAAGTGCCGCACCTTTACTTTGTGTGCAACACGTAGCGCTGTTATCGCTGCAGGAACTCTTAATGCGAGTTTGTCTCTGCGGTCGGTTGCGAAACTTGCAATGAAGACAGTTAAGAACTACTTCTCTCCCTCTAGCCGGACAGGCCACCTTCTGTCTCGCCACTCGCACAGGAAGTTATCTTGACTTTAGCAGGGCGACTTAACGTCTCCTCGGAACACTCATCAGTCCCAAAGGCGTGCTCTCCCCGTTAGCTTGTATTGCGCGCGCCGCTTAGTCTGTGAATGAAGTAGTGAACATAAGTATTCGCTTCGCTGGTGACTGTTCTTCGCTCGATTCAAGTAGTTAGAAAAAGTTTCACAACTCCCTAACGGAATAAGTGAAGGAAAATAAAGGAACTTATCTATCAAGAAACTCTGTAATGACAAACACTTAATGAGAAAGAAGGCTAGCAAAGACCCATTTTTGTGGAACAGAAAATGCATTTGAGGGCCCCAGCAGTACGCATTCACTTAGAATTAGTTGAACGCTGCTGAGTAAGTCTGATTGGCGACTCTATTATTTGTTTGTGTTGCTGTTCGTGTAAACAATTACATGAAATAATAACCTTTAGCTCCTTTAATGCACGTATGCTAACCAGAATCTTAATGTAAAGGTCGGGGAACTGGAAAGTTCAAAGAAACTGGATTAAGTAACTGCACCTGATGTAACACCGGAAACCCAGTGCAGCTGGTCTGGAACGAAGCCACGACCCGCAAATGTAAGATTAAATAGATGCAAGGGCAGGCAAACGTCCAAGATAAGAGGGCGGGAAATTGAAATCGAAGCAGGCCCAAATACGCGAAGTTACCAGTGGAGAATATCGCGCAATGCAAAACAGTGGTTTAATTGTCACATACGACACGAGTATGTCTGACTGTGCCCTGATGATGAACTTGCTGATTGACCAAGTATCCCCCCCCCCCCCCGAAAAAAAAGAAACAGTACTTGCGAAGAACTATATAGTTCCGCCTGTAGAAGTACTACCTATCCCATATTTAGCATTTCGCTAGCTAGAGTGGAAGCAAAACCGGAAACAAACACAAAAAGAAGCGTTATTAGTTTAGCCGTAATGGTGTTCATCTAAGAATGAAAACGTGCATTCCAGCTGATTCAAGAGGAACTGGAAAGTTCCCTAGATATGTGCAGCAAAAGTTTGCGGTGCAGGATGTAAATGTAGAAAAATGAGTCCATATTCTGAACACAGAGGTTGCCGGCCGTATATTAACAAAGTTGTAGAAGATAATTGTTCGATTCAGGCCAAGGTGAACGGGGAACTAGAGCAATCTTAGCAAATGGGAGGACTGTTTCGACTCGACTACAAGTCGCTAATAAGCGCCGGTACTCGTCTACCAGCACCGTGGTATCAACTACAGATAGGCAAGAGCTAGTGAGTGAAGAGATTTGGGCGGCGCTTAACAGCGAGGTCTGGAGAGCCGATGAGGGTGATTGAGATGAGTATGGAGTGGCGCCGGAATTAAAGGGTGGGGGAAACGGGAGATCCCCTAGAAAACCCGCCAACCAACGGCATCATCCGGCACGATTCTCACCTGTGAAAACACGGTGACTCTTCCGAGCTAGGCAAGAAAGCACATGAAATGCACCCAGGCAAAGTGAGTGCCGGATTTGTGTGACAACCGGAAGTCGTTGGAATAGAGCAGAGGATTTGCGGTAGTAGAGTTTCGAATATGAACAGCCTCATTTTATCAACATCATCGATGTGTTTTTAAAAGCTTTTTCTGTTCTTGAATATTTTTTATTCCTCTTAATAAATTTCTTCCTTTATAAATAAAAATGTAATCACTGCTCAACAAGTTAAACAATTCATAAGAATTAACCAAACTACAAGATCTCGAATATAATAAATGGTATGCCGCTACAGAATTTCACATTTATGAATCTGATAAAAAAAAAAAAATTATATTCTAGATGGTAAGCAAAAAAATTACATTACCCTATCGCTGTGGAAATATATTTGATAAGAATAGTTTGGAATTAATAAATGAAAAACAAGCTTTCATAACATATAAAGGCTTAAAAGAAATTAAGAATATCAATTCTATAAATTGTATGATTTTCATTGAATTTCTTGAATTTTCCATCAAATTTATCGTATTTTTGGTTGATTTATTTTGGCATAAATTTAAGCCAAATCTGCAAGCAATGCAGATTTGGCTTAAATTTGCTTGATTTTATTTTGGTTTAAATTTGCAAATTTGAAAAAAAGCAGAACTGACATTTTTTTTAAAAGGGGTAAATTTGCTTGATTTTAGCTTAAATTTACTTGATTTTGCTTGCAGATTTTGGCTTTAATTTGCTTGATTTTACTTGAAAATTTGGCTTTAATTTTCTTGTTTTTAGTTACTTTCGTGCACTGCGCTAGAACTAAATTTGCACGGTAGCTAGCTACCTTGCACAATTTGACGTTTCTAGAAAACATGAAAAAGTTGCTTGAGAACGAGAAATTTACTTGATATTGGCTTTAGTTTGCTTGATTTTTAGCTTTATAAACAGGGGGGAAAATCACTGAAAATCCGTGGAAAAAAAACTGGAAATCCTTGGAAAAACAATGTTTTTCTTGACTTTTTTTTTGGTTATCCTATACCTATCCATCTAATACTACTACTGCGGGTGCTTTAAGTTTCTAGTTTCTAAGCATACATTTTCATTCATTAAATAATTTTTTTTTTTGAAAAGTTACCAATTTAAACGTGCAGTGTATATGTGCATGTTATATTGATAAAGAAGTACATCAAATGTAACATAAAAGTAATATAATATAAGAACGAACTTAAATATAAGCACAGCGGATTGACTATTTTACCTATTTTACAATATTTTTATTTTGAGACAAGGTTAAAACACGAGTATGTTATAGGTGTGTAAATTACAGTGACGTTGGTTAAAAAATATCTTGTCGCAATATACATTTAGTGTAAAATTAGGTAATTCTTTTTACAGTCTAAGTTATAATCTAAACTCCCTGCAGTTTTTTTTTCGCCTACGAACGGCAAATACTATATAGTTGGAAGAGAAGAATAAACCAATAAGCCCACCAAAGTCGTAATTCTACTACGACCTTTCGTCATCTGACACAGTAACAACGCCAGCAGCTTCTCAGACATTAAGTACCGGGTTTAGAACTCGGGATCGCAATTCGCACCGCCCCTCGCCTCACTGCCGAGGGGCGGTCTGCTTGCAGCCTCTCCACCCACCAAGGGATCAGTTATCATTTCTCTCCAATCAGGAACCATTCTTCCTCTGGGCAAACACGTTCTGTTCGAAGACTTGACCGAATTCGTGGATCGGCCCGCCCGAGTCATCTTCCAGCGGACACGAGTGTAGTGGAGTGATTTAGGTGGCTCTTAGCATCGAGGTCGTGAGAGCCGATGAGGACAAAATGAGATGAGTATGGAGCAGCGTCGGAATGCAAGAGCGGGGGAAAAGGCAGATCCTCGATAAAACTCGCCGACCATTGGCATCGTCCGGCACGATTCCCACGTGCGAAAATCCAGGTGTGACCCCGCGGGAATCCTTATAGGCCTACTTAACTGTATTGGCGGATGGATAGAAGTAGGTATGGATATACGCATAAATATACACAGAATGTAACCAAGCAAAGCCTATGATTTCTCCCCCCCTCACAATATTAGTCACAAAAAATATAGTTGACAAACATACTACATAATCTGGCCGGAAAAAGTTCATAACGGTGGTGCACGCACTTGAATTTGGAGGTTTGGGAAGCGGAATTACTCTAAATTGAGAAGTGGTTAAAAGTACATCTCCAACCACTGCAAAACCAGACGATGCATTGAATTTAGTATCATTGAAGCATGATCAGTTTTATAATGATTAATTCCTAATAATCAGATTTAAAAAATTAACAAGAAAAAATGTGTTATTAACCTGAATACTACTGTCTTTGAGGAAGTCGCGTAAAAGTTCAGGAAGGAACATAACGACTTGTAAGTTGGCAACATTCACTTCAGTCGTTACGATCTGGGTGTCGTTGCACAGAAAGGCATGATACATTTTGTAAGAAAACAAGAGTAATGCTCCAAGTAAGCGGTAGGAATGAATCAATGCATGTTTCATTTATAAATTAGAAACTGCAATATAATGTAGCTATAATTAGGGCCACGGTCCGTGGAATCTTCTCGAACGTCATATCTCCATCCTTAGAAGAGAACACGCATCGTCGCATGCCTATGAATATATGTAATGTATTTATTGTGTGTCAGTTATAAAGGCCAGTGTATTTGAAGCTACGCTCTAAGAGTATTCCGAAGTCTTCGAAGGCAGAGAACAGTTTCCTTTATTTATCGGTACAATAGCAACTTATTGCGTAACAACATTCATGTTACTTCACAGCTAATCTCCAGTTAAAGTGAAGCTAATTTAAGCTCTTTGTGCTGTCCTAGTCAATATTACTGATTTTAGGTTACCTTTGACGAAAAATTTACTCATGACTTGGTCCAGAATACCGCGTCTAGATGACATATCTTAACAATCGGGATGTAAATTGCCCTGTAAAAACCCACAATGTACTGTAATTAATTTCCGCGAGTTTGTCAAAAAACTTTTGTTTTAAGGAAGAGTAAGAATTCGTTTGAGAAACTTTGTTAGATGCCTGTTACAAAAAAAAATTGGACAATATACACAAGACACTTGGACTAACTCGATTTCTAAAGGAAGTGCATCTTTGTGAAAATGCGCAGAACAAATGTGTAATTTGACCTCCATGCGCTATATATAAAAAATTTCTGATGGAATACGCTGTACCCCGTTTTCATGCGTAGAAACACACGGACGCCAAGAAATTTGTAATTGTCATCGTAATCCTCCTCTGGAAACATAATGTCATCACATTAATTTACTTCTCCTGTAAAATTTTTGTTCTAAAAAAATTACAGATAACTGCATGTGAGTAATACTTAATTAGATTTACTAAAGATGTCGTCGTACTGGGGCAGCATTAGCTGAGTTGCTTGCAAGAAGACAGTGCTCTAACATAAAAGGTCTCTTTAGAAAACGGAGAGATAAGCAACACTTGTTGAGCTCGTGCTAAAACAGTTACCTAATGGCCAGGCTTAAAAGACATCCTTTGTGCGATATTGCTGTTTTCTTGCAAATTACGTAGGTTGATGAAGTTTCAACTACGGCATGGAGAGTAAACCCATCAAAAATTAAAAATAATTCTTAAGGATCAACTACGGCATGGAGAGTAAACCCATCAAAAATTAAAAATAATTCTTAAGGATCAACACATTTACCGCGCCGCCCAGAATTATTTAGAAGGCAGACTTCTTTGGAAACACTGCCATTTATCCTAATAATAGAGGGGAGAAAATTTTAACCTGAAAACTCTCTAGTACAGTGACAAATTTCATGCAAATGACGTTGGTGGTACATGACGTTAGCATATTTTATTTTAAATGTGACAGGACAGCGTACATTTGAATCTGACCATTATAATTGCGTCTATTATTCCTCAAATTGTGACACTGTGTTTAGATTTTCTCTGCACTGTGCTGAACGGAGCTTAGCATATTGTTTCATCAATCTTTGTTCCTTCCAGTGGATGTCACAGTTTGCTTATCCCCTAGTGTATGTTCACCTGTATGGTTGTACCAGGAGTCACAATTGTTGAAATGCGTAATGCTTGCGACCAACATGCAAACCATGTTTGATCTTCAGAATCCGGGTCCGGAGTTCCTCACCTGGTAAAAACACCTACCTTTACCAGTGACTGATACGTTTCCTCAGTGTACTTCTAAGAGAACCTAGACTAATTTTCGTAAGTGACTCTCTCATCTTTCACATCGCTATTTAATAAGTTACTAATAGTTAACAAACGTATATCTACGATAGAAAGTCTATAAAATTAGGGGCCGTGGTGGCTGAGCGGTTAGCCTGCTCGCCTCCCACCAAAGCGAACCGGGTTCAATCCCCGTCCGGGTTACTCCCAGATTTTCGCATGTGGGAATCGTGCTGTACGATGCTACTAGTCGGTGGGTTTTCTCGGGGACTTCCCGTTTCCCCCGCCCCTTCATTCCGGCGCTGTTCCATTCTCACCTCAATCACCCTCCTCGGCTCTCAAGACATCGCTGTTACGAGCCGCCCAAATCTCTTCACTCACTCACTCGCAGTTCCAAGTAAAATGTTTTGGGCGTGAAATACGTAAGTGAGATTAAAGGTATAGGCTGTTCACGGTAAAGTGATCACTTCTGAGGCCCTAGTTAATGTTTCCTTTCGGCCATTTTTTTTCGCTTAGACACCTTTTTAAATAAATATTGTCATGAAAGCAATACTGTAAACACAGTTTGAATGCCCACCGCAATTAGAAGTTAACGTCTAAGGCTAGAGTTAAATATATTTATTGACTATTTATCCAAATGAGAGGGCTTTCAAAATTGCTCACTTTACAGTGAATAGCCTTCTATAGGAACAAACGTTTCATGCAAGGGAGACAGATGACCAGGCTCGCTGAGTTCCTACTTACTTTTCTTTCAAATCAATAAATAAATTACATCTGAGTTGAAGGGTTTCGTAAGGGTGGAGCGGTAAAAAGAGGGGAGCCAAGGTTTTTTCTTCTTCGTATTTGCAGCATTTCACTATGCCCCTCGCAATCCTATGCATAATGGAGCCTGTTTAAAACTGCATAACTTTTTTGAGTACATGAAAAGGAAAAACGCTAAAACGGGATCACTCTATATCAAGTGTTCGTTCCACCACACGAGTGCGTAAATTTCAGTATGTTCTGTGCCTAAAATTATATATGCCCTACGCTTTTAGCATATTACATACTTTCTCAATGGCTTGAATAAGTTACGACCATTAAGGAAAATATTTTTTCATAAGAGGATGAAACAAGTTACAGCAATTTTGAAATACATATATCGTTTCGTAAAAATTTCAAAATTGAACAAAATTAATACTTTGGGTTGTACTTCAAAATAATAATTCATATTATTAGAAAAGGCATGAGGAAGATTTTTGGCGGAAATTTGTTATGTGGTTGGTCAGTATTTCATTTTAACTATTGAAATAAAACGTAAAGCTAAAATAACTGAAAGTTAAATAATTACCTCGTGGTTAATCAAGTGTCAGCTTTCAAATAAACTGCAACACGCCACTCCCGTGTGACTTCAATAAAACACTTCATAGAAGCTGAAACCCAACTTTCCTTTGAAAAACTTCTTGGAATTTGTAGAGTAACATCTTTAATTTAAAGTTGTTATATAATCGCTGAAAACATAGTGAAGGTTATTTTCAAGCGAGTAAGTTTTTTTTTAGCAAGTTACCGTTTTGGTAATGTCACGACACCATTAAAAACAATCAAAATCTAGAAAAGAAATGAACTCTTGAACAGACTTAACTTAAAGAGAGAGAGAAGAGACAGTTAGCTGAAGACAGTTATATCATATTCTCTCTCTCTCTCTCTCTCTCTCTCTCTCTCTCTCTCTCTCTCTCTCTCTCTCTCTCTCTCTCTCACACACACACACACACACACTCGCTCACTAAATGGTTTTCAGGGAAAGGTTGGGTGACTTGTAATAAATTGCAAAGAAACTTATAATAACTTCGAACCTTGGTAATGTCACCATCGTATGGCCGTAAGCACGAGTCACGAAGCAAGTACGTTGACCTCTACATCGTGCCTCGCGAGCCCCCTTGCTGCGAAATTATTTTTCGTGGACCCCAGTAAACACACCGTAGTCACTAATTATCCACACTTATTACAAAGTTCCTGGTTTAAAAAAAATAAATAAATCGTTGGCTACAATTGTTCCTCAGTCCTCACGTATATCTTTTTAAGCAAAATTAAACGCGAATACATTTCACGGGAAAGATTACATGCAGTTGATACTTGCATTCTCCTGTCGCCTTTAATCGTTATGGCAAATATCATGTAAGGGCTACTTATTCTTCACTTGCTGTTTCTCCCCGAGTGAGGTGGCGCAGTAATAACACATTAGACTCACATTCGGGAGGACACGGGTTCGATTGCCGGTCCAGCCATCCTGATTTAGGTCATCCGTGGTTAGCCCAAACCAGTCCAGATGAATACTGAGATGATTCTTTGATGCAGGCCATGATCGCTTCCTTCCACGTTCCTGCTTCGCTGAGAAACTTGCTCCGTCTCTGTCTCTAACGACCTAGCTGTGGGTAGGTAGGTAGGTAGGTAGTTGGGCTTAACGTCTCGTCGACAGCGAGGTCATTAGAGACGGTGCAAGTTTCACAGGGAAGAGGGATTGGGGAAGGAATGGGAAGGAATCAGCCATGGCCTTTGTTAGGGACCCATCCCAGCATTCGCCTGGAGCGATTTCGGAAATCCATGGAAAACCGAAATGCGAGTCCAATGAGTTACCACTGCGCCACCTCGTTCGGTACCTAGCTGTCGACGAGACGTTACCTACCTACTTCTTGGTTCTGCGTCACTTCGACTTGGATGTTAAACGAGCTGCTTGTGCCTGTTGTCGCAGTCTGGGGCAGGTTGAATAGATTACTTGGCCGACACAACCTCACCTCTATACCTTACCTATTGACGACCCTTATGGGCCTCCCTAGTGTTTGATGTGCGCCTTCGGGTACGAGGCGTTCTCGGACGGTCTTCCATCCAAGTAATCACCCCGCCATACCCTGTTTTAACCACGGTGGTCTGAAGGCAACCAGGCTACCAGTGCGGCATGGCTGTCCGCTCGACTGGGATGAATTTTTTACGTTTACGCTACTTTAATAGTTCGCTCCCGCCTGCTCGCGGACATTCAAAACGAAGTATTCCATTATTCACTACCAATTAAACACGTGTCTTGACCGCGAGCCATGTCTTCCCTTACTCGATGTCATCACCCCGCCTCTTATAGTGTCTGCTAACTAATGGTGATAACAGTTACCTTTAAAATTCGCAATATTGCTAACCAAACTGTTCCGTTCCCTCGGTTACAGGCGCATCTAGGGAGTCATTTTATACTTCCGTCCAATCTTGCATATCATATGTGTGAGGTTTTGGAGTACAAATACTTCATGCTCTGACTTTACGCCGGCGCAAATAGTCGACGGAAACGTTGACGCCCTTCGTTCAGCCCTTCACTTAGGACTGAACGAAGCATCTTAGCTACAAGAAACCACTACCCCAAGGTCGCACCAAAACGCAGAAAAACCCTTAAGGGAAAAATGGCTGTGATATCGTAAAATTGTAAAATCACCAACACATGAATTTTCTGATCCATAACTTTTTGTATTTTGATCCAATTTTTACATCCAAATTCACACATCTACGTGTACTAACAAGTACCTTATAAAAAGGCAAATTTCACAATGAAATTTCTACTATGCATGCAAAACGCCAAGCAGTAATTTAAGGGCAATTTAAATTGCCTTTAAAACACTGCAATACTGAGGCTTTAATCAAAACACATGCGAGCTTGATATAAAAATATTTACTGCCTCGCTTAAGATCCAACATTTCTTACAGACTGGTAACATTACAATAAACAGCCTTTAAAAATCTCTCTTTGCAAACAATGTCATAATCAAACATGGACTTCGGTATTTTTATTTTATATTTTCTCCATACCATAACGTGCATTTAAAAACGACATATTTCTTTAAAATGCATCGTTCTTAAGGAACCTCGATGTATTACAACGTTTTTGCTCAAATATTCTGGTAGTTAATAATACTAACATTCAAAATGTCAACAGCCCATAAGGCGGACATTTTTACTGTTTGGGCTTAAATAGCAAAATTTTTCTTTCGTGCAATAAATTATGTTACAAATCTACAAGGCGTTAACTTTAAAGAAAACGAAAAGCCGTATTTTATATGTTTGAACATTTTGTTTCAAAATTAAAATTTTTCTAAGTCCAAGACTACCAAGAAATCCAGTCAGCTGCACTACTTTGAAAAACCAGATCTAAAGACTACAAACCCATGCCTACTATTTTTGGTCAGGAGGCCTTATATTCAGTTACCTAACTTATTTCCATCGTCGTATAAGTCTCCAATAGCCGAACGTCTCTGAAGACAGGTCGGCTATCGGGTCCTATTTCAATGAAAACTTTATTGGAGGGGAAAACACCCTACCACATTCTTAAATTGGATGGATTGCTCGAGAAATATGACAACATTGCGGATATCCGGTGCGTACAACGCACTCTTTACGTCTTCAAACGACTGTAGCGCTTCGAAGCGGCGAGGCCTTGAACCACAGGCACTGGCTGCCGCTAGTACGCTGAGTGCCTTCGTACGTGTCGTGCGTCGGAGCTCGCCATTTTGCAACACGCATTCGTAAATCGTTCATCACTGCAAAGTCTGTTGCTTCAAGAAATGTAAGTTCACATTCCACCACTTCATTTAATATTAATTCATATTCTAAAGTTCATTTTCTGCCTTGAATTTGTATTACGTCGTAACACTGTTGACAGACGAGCGAAGCCGGCGGGTAGTCATGTCGATGCGTAGCGGGACGGTCAAGTCGGCAGCTCAGCTGGTAACTTTCCGATGCCAGGTAGCGTACACGACACACAATTGGGTCTCATCGTTCCGACTGTTACGGTAGTGTGTTAAAAGTTAAAAAAAAAATGACCGTAATTAGTTTAGCCCTATATCCGAGTATAAGACATGTAGGTGTCTGTATTGACATTAAATTACGCTCACATACTTTACAGTATGGTATATGGACTTTCATTTATGATAAGGGATAACGCATATTTTAAAGCAACAAAGATTATATAACCTTTTAATACCGGTATTCCATGTTGTGTGTTTTGATTAAAATACCATTGGAAATTAACGTGAGCTTATTTAGAATTTACTTATAGACTTCGGGGGTTAAATTTATATAAAATTTACTGTAGAGTAAATATGAAATTAAGGGTTATGTTTGTCAGACATGTCGAATCCAGCAGACACGGTATTGCAGATTAGAGGCTAATTGTATGATTCTCGAATGTTAAAAAATGCATCGTAAGAAAATTAATTAATCAAATTCACTTGTACTCTCGTAATAAAGAATATTCCGTAACACAAAAAACCTTGTCAATTGTGCAACAAAACGGTTTATTTCTATTTATGGCTGAAAGAAACGAACCTAATGAAGTGTTCAAGGTGTACTAATTTTACCCCTGCAGAAGAAATTTTGTTGGTTTATTAATCAGCAAAAACAAGAAACAATTGAAAACAAGCAAACAAATGGCATGACATGGCGTGAGAAAAGTAAAGCCTGGGACGAAGTAACGGATTTCGAGTTCTAAATAATTTGGCATAAATTTACTATAAAATTCAACCATTCCTCAAAAAAGTTAATGCCTGGCAAATTTTTTGGTGGTGGAAAATTTATAACAGCCAAATGTTAAATCCCCAAAGTGGTCTTCTGCCGAGAACATAGATTAATATTGCCTGTAACCATCGAAGGACTACCTGCTGAATTCGACGGCGATGCTGCAGAAGATAGACACATGTCGCGTTTATTATATAGTTGTAATAAATGGTGCATTTTTTTGGCTTTGTTGGTAGGCAGCACGGTGTAGCTGTTCGAATCGCTGAACAGGTCGTTCGCCAATTTAATTAGGTTATTCAGCTTCTACTGCACACTCCAGAAACTTACTGTACCTAGGCCTAACCCAAGAATCCTAAGTTAGTTTAATATTTTGTTATATTAAGTCAGTCACATTGAAAATACATTGCATTCATGTAGGCTTGAAATTTTTTTTTTGTATTTTGTAATATTTATTATAACTAATTCATTTATTGCAAAAGTTATGTTGGTCTAATAAACATTATTTCCACTCGAAACTTCACTCAAAGTCTTTCGTTAAACTCACTAACAACTTCGGGTGACAATTAGTTGACGAGGACTTTAAAGTGAACATTAATATTAACAGGAACCTGTAAAAGACACTAGCGGATGGATAGCTCTTAAAGTTCTCGTTAAAGTCTAACAGGAAGTTTAACGCAAACCTGTAAAAGTGGCACTAAATAATAACTCGATGCTACTTAGTATACAACAGTCATTATGAATATCAATGTATTATTTGTATTCAGGCGGGGAACAATTTGAAAGGATGCCGCTAAAATGTACAGAATTCCACAATGATAAGGAAATATGCTATGGAGGCTACATTAGACAATATTATTTTAATTACTCAAAGGTGCTCGCAGAAAGATCTTTACATAGCTTCGGTATGGCACTGCATGTTAATTTTAAATTTAATTGAATCTACAGTAAAAATCCATTTTTTTTTTTAAATTCTTATAACATTCCTGTAAAGATAACGCACATAGGACGTGTAGAATATTGTTAACCTCCAACAATATCTAAACAAAAATGTTCACTAAATGATTTCTAACGATAACGAATATGACCAACATAAAACATATTTACGAGCATTTTTATTTTGAAGTTATCGAAAGTGTTACAAGTTTTTCCATAAAAACTCTAAATTTATTTATGACGGAAACAAAAGTTTAGTGGTGACAAGTCAATAATTTAGTGTTCAGCACAAAAATTATTTGACAAAGTGAATACCAACTAAACATTTTGTGCTTACCATAATATAAATTTAAATGTATAATATAATATAACTGTAAAATGTCATATGCTTGAAGTTTAAAACTATGCAACTATATATACAAATATTGTTCACAGAAATTGTATTTATTACGGTCAATAATAACCCCTCTTAATAATAACGCATCGATGTCACAAATTTTCTTTATTGACTACAACAAAATGATGTATGAAAGGTAAGTATATAAAATTTTAGTGAATACCCTTGCATTAATTTCACATCAAAAGGTCTAATTTCCACAAATGTTCAAAAGTTGTAATTGTAAAAAACCAATAATTTTATACTTATGCTTTCAAAGGAAAGTGAATTTTCAATTTTCATTATCCCTTAAAGAAATACAAATAAGTTGAATTAGTTTTAATGGCTTATATTAAAAACAACATAGATCTGTTATTGTACTAGTATGTCCATGGTAAGCAATAAAATATTCACCCACACAAATACGCTGGAGTATTACAAGTGTTCTTTCAGACGAAATTGTGTATTACTATTTTGGCTCCGATTTGTCAATGAGTGTTCGACACTGGAAACCAAGGCTCTTTTCTGTGCAACATAAACTCAACCATCCTAACACAGAGGAAAATATTAAAAGTCTATCTTTATTTATCTTTATTCATCTAAGGCTTTGATCTGTAAATCGTTATTTGCTACGAAAAAAAAAAAAAGGTTTTAGCAAAACAAATACAACACGATGTCGCATGATCGAAACTTTAGACACAGCGTTCAAAGCGCTAACCGTAAATTTAATATTTTCATCTGACTTCATTCTGAACAAGGTTGATTCTTGCAGTAATATTTGTTAGCTTCGCAGATCTAGTAACTACATTTTGCCTCTTGTCGAAACGATCGAAAATTTCGACCATAAGTTGAACACAGATCTCCTTACATGTAACCTGATAACAATCAACTGCACCAAGGAGATAGGTAACCATTTGACCATGAGACCTATGTAAAAAACAAGACCTTATTAACAGCATTTAGGCCTATAAGATGCTATTTAAATTCAACTGATGTACTTCACTTCCCGATAAATGCTCAATTCTTCATTTTCCAGGTAATTTGGCGAACTACCGAATTAATTTGCGAGACTGTGATATTTAGGACTTTTCAAACGTTAACATCGACGATTTAGGTAATAGATAATAAGACCTCTGCAACAGGCATAGCGACATTTAACTACGTATCTCCAAATTTGTTATTTATTCTACGAATTGTTACTGTAGGCCTACATATAGTTCAACTAGGCGTGAAAAAAAAAAAAGTATATTTGTAAAGCTCTGATGGGTCCGTATAACAGCCTATATTTTTGTGAAGTTCAGAGAGCAACATGCTTTAAAGAATATATGTAGTATAACAGCATATTAACTACTCCAATTTTTTATGTATATATATATATATATATATATATATATATATATATATATATATATATATATATATATATATATATATATATATATATATATATATATATATAATAGAACGTAACATAAGTTGTTATTCGAAATAGTATTTTCTAACTACATTATTTTTAAGCGCTAATCGAATTTTGTTTACCATCGTATGTAATCACATGGGTGGAATCCAACAAGTAAACGGAATACGGAATTTCGATCTTCTGAGAAGTGGAATAAAATCATAAATATAATAGAGACGTATACTAAACTCACCACGATTATATGCATTTATTCGCACTGTCTTCATATCTAGATGTACTAGTCAAGTCACATGTGTCAAAAAATATTCCAGATCAGTGTTTGTTACAGTTCAGAATCAGGGGAAAGGAGGAAGGGGGAGGTGGTGTTCAGCGTGAAATTACAATTAAGAAACTTGAGACCTAGGAAGACTCACGAAACCCTGCAATATTTTTAATTTTAATTTGTAATCTGTACGTTAAAGGCGAAATAAATCTCCAGAACAGGTCATCCACTAGACTTATCTGCAGCAATAAATACCATGTAGGAGAGCAGGACACGTCGCCATAGATTTATTCCAGCTCATGCAAAATAAATCCGGTTCATTAATCTTGCATGCGGATGTGCGCTCACACTTAGTTGCATCGCTGAGTTGTGTCGGCTTCTCTCGCTCCGGTAGCCTGACGACGTTTCACGGGCGACCAGGAGGAGCGAGAGAGAGCAGTTGCAGGTTCGGCCGAGAGATGGCTCTGGTGGTGTCGCCAGGTGTAGTACGTTGGCGCGGCAAATACCAACACCACCAACGTTTATCGCATTAGCCAACCGGCCGCCAGATCCCGAACGTAAGCGATGGGAAACGGGAGAAAAAGAAGCGGAGGTTTTTCTCCATCTCATTTTAAGGTTTATTTCGCCGTCGTGGCGTTCTTTTTGGGCCAGCGACGCGATTTCTCGTGAGCGCGGCCCAATGAGCGCGGCGGCGGACGGCGGCGCGGGCCAATGGCGGCGCCGCGGTTGGTACGGTTGGGGGAGGGGGTCATCGGGGGGAGGGGGAGAGGGCCGGGCAACTCGAGGGGGGCCCTCGGCGGCTCAGTGCGACTCCAGGTGAGGGTGGAGAGGGCCCGGATCGGTCGCCGCGGACTCCTCGACGCACGTGTGCGAGCGCCGTGCTGGGCCGCGCGTGTGTGTGCGTGTGCGTGTGTGCCGGTGACGCGGCCTCGAGTGTTGTGCTTCCGGTTCCCGCCCCCTAGGGGTGAGGTGGTGGCGCCAAGTTGGAGGGGCAGGGGGGAAACAACATGTTTGCCCGGTAAGTGTGCTCTTACCCAGAGGTTTTCGTTTAATTTAAATAAAAATATTTATGTTATATGGCCTCCGGGACGTGAAGAGATCGACAAGAGTGAAGCGGTGGTTGTAAGGATGTAGCTGCGAGTGCCGGGGTTAGTGTGGTGGCGGCGCGTTCAAGTCTCCGGCGGGCGGGCGCCGCGGCTGCCGGCCGGCGCGGGGGAGGAGCCCGCGAGACGCGCTGCTCACACGAGGGCATGTCCCTCGCCTCCAGCAGCAGCCCGGGCCTCCTCTATAACCCCCGTAACTAACATCACGTCCCTCCAACAATCACAAAAATAACACGCTACACGGAAAACAAATATCCTAGAGGCCAAATGTTACGCCGTATATTTATTATGTTTACGCGCCTTAGCAACAAACCAACAAAACAGAAAATGATTCGAAATGTGTGTGCCGCAAATTGGTTTTTTTTTTCGTAAATAAAAATAAGATATTACAAATTTCTACTGCTATCGTTTGGAGTTTATCTAAGGTTTCCGTTGAATTTCTTTAAGTAGAATATTTTAAGGATTTTCGTTCAACACATAAATTCTTACTAACGTTGCAAAAAAAATAACCGCAAAGAAATTTTTTGAATAAGATACTCAAGCACCTGCTACCCGGGCTGTAAGTAGAAGCTTTTTAATTACTTTTTAAAATTTATAAATACATTTTTAACACTGAAATGCTTTCTAGTGATAGGCCTACATACTTGCAGTTACTATTAAAATGTTTTTATTGCTGCGACAATAGGTATTTGTTTAATGTATATGTTGGCGTAGGTATATTGGACGTCAGGTAGTGTGGGCGTGAAAGCTAGCAGAAGACGGCGATCTCAACTCCGCTGTTAGCGCGTGGGGCCAAGCGTCTGTCCTTGATACGACGCCTCGCGTCCAATATTTGCTCTGTAAACATTCACCCATAGCCTACATCCGTGGTGGCCGTCATCCGCTCCTCCGGACACCTCCAGCCCGCGGCACTTTCGCACGGCTCGAGTGCAAGTCTCCCACGCCCCAGGAAGTAACCGCGCGCCGCTTGTAGCATGCCATCACGCTTAGCAAAAACTCCCTGTGATTTAACACGTTCGACAGTCCACACAATGCTGCTGTCCATAAACGTTTATCAGACGTCGAAAGAACCACTGAGAAAAAGCATTACACAACTTGGCATCTCATTTTTAAAAATCCATTGTACAGACTACAAATTGTTATTATTCTTATATTCGCTCTCGGCAAATTATTACTTGCAAAAAAAATTCAAAGAACTGGTAATGGGAAATCTAACCTGTTTCGTTATGCTTTTACCGCCAATCTGTTCTCAACTGACAGCCTGAAATGTTTAACTGTTCATTTATATCTATGTTAAAACTCAAACCTGGTTTATGATTTGATTCATTGTGATAATCTCGTTTTGTGGCAGTATACCGTACAAGAATTATGAAAGTCACAAAATCGCTATCGGATTAAAAGTACAGCAGCGTTGGCAAATGCTAAGCATGTCCTGGTGCAATTATATTTTAGCTGTTAATAAAATTAATGACGTGTTTGTACTAAACTTAATGTAGAATCACGCGCACCAATATTCATATAACAATTCTACTGAATATAAAACCTTTTCGTGTGGAGCACTATGGAGATGAATTTTTATGTAAATGTTCATTCGTATGCCATGAATAC
Source organism: Dryococelus australis (assembly GCA_029891345.1). Lineage (NCBI taxonomy): Eukaryota > Metazoa > Arthropoda > Insecta > Phasmatodea > Phasmatidae > Dryococelus > Dryococelus australis. The sequence goes on from CM056996.1 coordinate 76,770,307, forward strand.
ACAGCATTGAACATACGCGTTTCTTTCAAAAAACAGTGATTAAATTTGAGGTTATTATTTCTGAGTTGCTGTTTGAAAAAATATACTTTAGATGAACAATAATTTTGGACATACGCCATTATATTGAGACCACGAAAACAATACATTATGTAGTATTTCAATTTGGAACCTGACTCAACTTCTTCATGATTCAAGTTCCATTTTCATGTAAGCGAGCAGGGGATACAATTAAGTTAATGGAAATTTATATCAACATAAACACATTTTTACTGGATTTTCTCGAGACATGGAATTCCGAAATTGAATCCATTACAAAATGCAACTTAAATTGAATTTTGTTTCAGCTATGTTGATGCAAAATGCAATTACAAAAACAGTGTTAGACACCAAACACACTGGAAGTTGAGTCCGCCTTGTTGCGAGGCGTGTTAAATACAAAATATCGATGGCCGTAGCTCATTATAGCTCTTACTCGTTCTCGTAAATCATGTGCCTTGTAAAAGAACGTGGAAATTGAGTGGCAAATGATTCGACGCTTCTCATTCTTACGAGGCTTTCACGACCTCTTTTTTTCCGTGAATTTACGTTCCATCGCACGAAAGAGCTTGGCTTTTTTTATAAGAATAAAATCCTATTTTTCGTATTTCCTGCAAGCATTATTGCACGTTTAAAGCACAGGCTTAGTATACCTGGTGTTAACGGTCTTAAACGACCCAGACGTGCTGTAATCATACATCAGGATAAATCTTTCAGGGTTAGAAATAATGCATGGCACGACGCGAAAAAACTGTTTGACTTAAAATAAGAAATTACACATCTCTTTTTATTCCAAAATTTACTTTTAGATGGCTTATGCATACCTGGTTAAATTAGAATAAGCAACTGACGAATTTCAATTAATACTTCCGTAACCAGGACCGTAAATTTGACTTCGAAAAAAAGGCAAAAAAGGGCGGTGAGTAACGTTTTATTTCAGTCGGCAAATAGGCATGTGTAGTTTTGTCCCAACCCATTTCCAAGTATAAATTACTGTAAGACACATTCAGGCCATGTGCTGTATAACATCCCATTGTGCAATAATTTTGAAAATAATAATGTCATTGAGTCGTTAAGGGAAGGATTTGAACCCCAGAACCCTCCTCCATCTTGTTTACGGCCTTGTCCTTAACACATTTAAATATTATCATTTTTGCACTACCTTGTTGCAGTGCGTAAAGAAACAGACTAGAGGCTTTACGAGGATACTTCGGGTGTGTTGAATTAACGAATTTCAAACTAACACTCGTAAAATTCATACGTCAGTACGAAATATCCAGACATAGTTATACTAGTTGTTAAATATGACATCCGAAAACTATCAGATGCGAAGCAATTCCATTTCAGTTTTATCTATTCTCACTTGGTTTCGGTAAATGCTATTTTTAGGCCCATATTCTGAGAATAAGTAATATATGACTTCCTCTAAACATTCTAATAACTGACAGTTACACCTGTATTAGTTCTATGATGTATGAACGTATGTGGTGAGCTATTAAATATATTATTAAAACTCAATTCGTTCACTAATAGGATCAACGGAAATACCTGTTAACCGTCAACTACTCTTAAACAGGAGAACTTAATAAAAAGAAACAGGATGTAGCGTACCAAACTATCTCAATCTCATAAAAAGTCTTGGTTTAAGCAGTGCTCCAACCACGAAATTATTTAATTTTTAAACAGCTTTCCGAAACAGGGTACATGATTATATTTTACCTTTTGTGGTATGATTAGCATTTCAAGGTATTGTAACACGTAGGCCTAGTCGTATCTGTTGCTTGAACCAAACAATGAATTTAATGTCATGCCGAACATTTTGCATCAGTCGTGCGTATCATTATTCTCAAAATATTACTTACCTTTGGATGATGCAGTCAGAAGTATATATCTTTTTTGTAATTTCAGAAATTTTCTACGGTAGCACAAAAAATAATAATTTTCTGTCGTGTAAATCGCCATCTTGACCTTGTAGTAGGTGTTAGTTATTTTCTTAGAGTAAACAGCGGGACATACTCAAGTGTTGCTTAGGTTGGTCGCCAGGAATAATTGCGGTTTGCAAGAACAGGTGCATCAATCTTTGTTGGAAAAAATTTATGTGTATTACAAGCACGCATTGCTAGCTTGCTGTCTCTACTAACTTGAGCACTGCGTTGTCATAAAATCTTAGACGTCATGAGCTACGTAGACTGTTTCCATATAAGTCAGTTTCTTTGTATTCCTGAAGTAATTTACTTTCTAAATTGTATTTTCACAAGACCAGTGTTCATTTCACAACGTAAGTGAACAGTTCTAGTTAGAAGAAAGATTTATGCCCGGTTGCACCATCGTGGTTCGAAACTCGATCCGAGATTGGATATTAGATCGACACAGAAAACTGCTGCACCATTCGAGTTCAGAGCTGGGCTGGAGATCGAGATGAAGGTAATTTCGAACCACCGAAATTGGCCGTTCGAAATCTCAATCCGAGATCAGCAGCCATCGTCAATAAATGTATTTTGAAAATACGCCAACAGATAGAACTACGTTCGATTGTTTTCTTGGGAAATTAAAACAACGTTATACGCACTTGAATATTATTCATTAAAATTCGTACGACAGTAATTCACTTAAAATGGATAAAACATCGCACATCTAGTTCTACCTATAGTGAAAAATATGCCTATTTCCATTACGTCATATATTACGAACCACTGGCAAAATTTGTCTCATACTTAATCTCGAACTCTCACTTTGGAACCAAGATCGACGAATGGGAGATCGAGAATCATGAAATTTCGTTGGTGCAACACCTTTACATTGGACCCAAGATCAAACTGGATCCTGGTTCAGAACTAGGATCATTCGATCTCGGATCAGGGGCGATGTTGGTACATCCGGACATTAGAAAAGTCTGAGAACTTACTAGCAGGATTTACTGGGAATTCTTGTCAGCGAGCCACTGCTATTCTTGCTAAATCTTGGAGCCTTGTGAGTCCCGGGGCAGTGTAAATATCCACATAAGGATGAAATCAAAGGGCGGCGTGCAGGATATCTCGCCCCAACTGAAACCTGAGCGAATCTCGAAGCAACTTCGATCGCTTGGAAAATCTCTTCCTGGAGCTAGGACTCCGCCGCATAGTTCTGCGTGCAGGACTTACGTTCTTCCCTCTCCTCTTGCGCGGCGCACGTATGGTATACTTGTGTGGCAATTATTACTCGGCCCAGGCAGAGCGGCAATTCAACTGCAAGTGAGAATGAGGCTAGCTGGGTATCCTGGCTGGACCTCAGGCATGGTATTTCCAGCCACGCACTACATTTGCGATTCGTTCCCGTCGCCTCACGTGTAGCGCGCCTTCTCGCTGCCGCTTATCCAACATCCGCCACGAAGATTGAACATGCTCATTAAAATTGTAATTAATTGTTTGTCAGTACCCGAAGCACTGCGGTTCCTAATGACACACCTTTTATGTCTCACACACTTTCTGTGTGTCCATGCTTATTAACAGTAGCGGGTTTGTTGACAATTAAAAATAATTAAAAAGTTAATGCTTACACATTAGTCCAGACCGTAGAGTTTCATTCTTAAGAGTTGGGTGGACCCCCGCATTTTTCGTGAAATCTCGGTAAATAAATGTTCTGCACATAAGACATTTTGTCAGAAAAAAACAATTAGTCAACAATGACCCTATTTTTTTAATTTTTTAATTTTTTTACTTTTGTCATTTTAAGTGAATTCTTGGAGAAACAATTCGTGAAAATGGTCAGATATCGCATTTTTAAAGCTTGTCTATGCAGTTTCCTTAAGCGACGAGAGAAAAGTACAAAGATAAGGACGTAGTTTAATCTGTGGGCTTTCATCGCGTGTAATAAAACCCCTATGGTACATATCTAATTTGCAGAGTACAGCGTTACGACGGAAACACTGCACGCTTTGCGCGTAGGAGCGATGAGACGCTAGACGTGCGTGTTAGTGTCGCCCGTATCGCTCCCTCGCTTCTTGGACCTTAGACGAGGGAGTCCGTCTCACTCTTAAAGGAGGATTGGAAATGATAGTAAATATGAACAAAACTTCATTTCAAAATGGCACAATGCATTATGATGTTACTTGCAGCCAGCACAGCCGCGCAACGAAACGTGGGCTTAGGTAACTGCAAATTAAATGTAAGGGTTAAGGACTGGCGACTTGCACCTCACCAAACTCAGAGTATTAATTCGTCGGGTTACAGGTTAGCTCGATTTTACGTATATTACAATCTTCAGGACTGTAAGTTCCAGGCGACAATATATCTAATTGTACTTGCGTCGTGCCCGCCATCTGTGTCTGCAAAGAGAAAACTCTGACCGAAAGGGACCACTGATTTATCCTTTTATATAATTATTTTCAAAAACATTTCTTTTCCGGTAATTTTAGTACCGTCACATTTATAACAGGCTGAACCATTCAAAAAGGTAATATGATTAATTCCTGAAATATATCAGGACGGCAACTTAACGTGCGTATCATTTACTTAACTTTATTCATTATTATGGAGAGTAAAGAACTGAACCTAAGAGGCACAGTTACCATACCTGGACATTCAAGCCACCGAGCCTGCCGGGTGGCATAAGACTGAGCCGTATTATAAAATCCATTGCGGCATGATTTCAGAAAACAACCAGCGGTACAGTTATGCCGCCAGACAACGGGGGCCTTAACCTTAATGTGCGAATACCGCTATTAAAATATCAGAGAACGTTATGCGTAAAAGATGGAATGCGGTGGACCGTTGCGTCTGACTGGCACGCTGATAATAAGTAATACAGAGAACTGTATACAAATAATATTTCTTAACATAACCTTGCAGATTCAATTTTGTGTTAGCTCAAGGAAGGCCTTGGTGATATATAGGCATTGAAAACATTTTTTATATTATTTTTTGTATTGTCACGGGGCTAGAACAGTTACCATATTAAAAAATTTGGTTATCATACAAAGACTGAAAAAAATATTGCATAGATATATGAAATTATGTGAAATTAACTCAACATTGAAGCGACTGCGGTTCCATTTAATATTTCGCTATCCACTTGGCCACTGCGGCCCTACTTGTTATAGTCCTTTCCACTGAGCCACTGCGGCCCCACTTGGAATTGATATTTAATTACCTTCATATCTCTATGCAATATTCTCTATGCATTAATACAAAACTTTTGATAAGGAAAAAGTAATTTAAAATGAGTTTTTAGGGTAAAAGTTAATGATTGCGCAATCTGATCTTGCTGAAATTCGAACTTGGCCTGTGTTTCCCCCGAGGATTCGCTCTGCAAAATTTGAAGAACCTCTGTTGAGTTTCACGGGACTTAGAGGTATTAAAGACGGACAGAGATCGTCTACTTATTATATAGGATTATAACCACGTTTCCTATTAAGAAACAAAGTCACAAATATAAAATATTGCAACAGTTGTCTTTAAATACTGTTTCCTTGTCTCGTCGTATCGTAGATAGATAGTAGTGGGTGAAAATCGTGCGATCTGGCCAATATTGTTGGTGGAAACTAAAATAACAAGCAAATAAATAACAGCTCAAATAACACGACCACAAGGGGTGTAACATACCAGTACACTTAGGTACTCGTTGAAAGTATCTGCATAATTTACTCAACACATGGAGACACATGTGCTTGGCGAATACGTAATTTGCGACGACATTGACCACAAATTATGAGGAGGAACAAGTATGTCCCTCGACGGAAAAGGACGTGCCAAGCATACTTTAACCTACACTAAATTCATTAAATACACTAGAAATATTAAATAAATAAAAATAAATAGTTGAATTAATTAGAATCAGCTTCCGTGCGATATAATACTTCTCACTGGACGTTCGTGGTGACGAATACGTGAAATATTCTGCAGGGAACCGCTGTCACAGAGTAGCGTAATTTACAACACACTATTCAAAATCTCCGCAAAAGTTTTTTTCCTCGGACTAGTGCTGCTTGTATACGGAAAAGTTTTTTTTCTCGGACTAGTGCTGCTTGTATACGGAAAAGGATCCCAGATAATAGAACTAATACGTAGACAGAAAATACGCACCCTTCTCCGTCGGCATGAATGATTGTTGCCGTGGTAAAATGAAGCATTCGCCGTTATTGTAATCAGAAAATAAATTTTTCTGTGACGATTGCAGCATTCACGTAACATGCACATAGGAAGTTGAAATGTTAAAAGCTAGCATGAACTTCCTGCAACAAGAGTAACACTTCAAAGCCAGTAAAAATATCGGAAACTGATAGACTACGTTTGGAACACCTTTATAGCGATTTATCACATATTTAAGCACGATGGTCTAACTAATAAAGTGAAGTATTCACCTTGCAGAATTTTTGTTCCCGCGTTCAGCTCTGTGGTGAAAAATAATTATTTTTGCAGTAATTTTTTTGTACGCACTTATTACTTTCTAACCAATTCATGAGAATAAAGAAAAATCAAAATTTTTATCGCATACTGAATGGAAGTTTCGTAGACTTATAAAAGTTGAGTTACCGTCCATATACAAGTGTGGTTATTTCGGTAAACATGCGACATCAATGTTTCCATTATAAACGAAGAGTCTGTGAATTAGCGAAGAGTTCCGAATAATTTTACCAGTACTTTTTCGCTGTCAACTTGAAATGTGCTGTTGGTGTAAAATTATCTCGGAAACTAACCGCATGTGGTTAAATGATCCAGCAAAAATTAATGAAAACCCCTATGAGGCTAAATTATTCTTTTTCTAGAATCGTTTTTCCCCAGATATACTCTCATGATATTCCGACAACACACGCAAATTTTGAGCAAATTCGGAGAAAGAAAATATGCCAATAAACTAACCGATATGTTCACTTTTTCTTGTGCCAAGAAATGTTTATAAGAATGCCGTAATTATTTGCAGTAGTAGTGTTGAATAGTTTTTTACCGTAAATTACATAGGAATTTTTTTTTTCACTTATCGCAATGCGCCACATGTTGTAATGGCGTCATTATCACTTCCTGGACACTCTTTCCGTCTATTTAAAACAGCTATTACTATTTTCTCACATAGTTACACGCATAGCTTCTTTAGAGTACGTGGGGAACGGTTATCTTACGGGATTATCGCCCCCCCCTCCCCGTTATATATTTTTCATTACCTTCATTGCTGTTTACAAGAGTAAACACTAAGAATACCATTTTGTTTGGCAATCAGATTTTGTAAATACGCTTATTTTAGTGGAAAACTTTGCGATTTTAAGAGCAAAGCAAATATAGCTGTCATCAAAAGAAATTCTGGTTCGGTTGTTACATTTTTATTTGATTAATTTTGAAATGTAATGGTTTGCTGAATACATTTTTACGGCAGAATTATTAAACAACATGCGAACCAATGTCGTTAATTTTCCACTCAAGTACGAAGAACGAAGATTATTATTTACGTAACCTCTTAAAATACTACAAATCTAAAGATTTAAAAAACATTGTATTAATTTGTACGAAAATTGCTTTGATTAGTTTACACGTAAAACGTAGAAAATTCCGGTACACAAGCAACATTGGGGCCGCGGTGGCTGAGAGGTTAGCCTGGTCGCCTCCCACCAAGGCGGTTCATTTCCCGGTCGGGTCACTCCCGGATTATCTCATATGGGAATCGTTCCAGACGATGCCACTGGTCGGCGGGTTTTCTCGGGGATCTCCCGTTTTCCCCACCCTTTCATTCCGGCGTTGCCCCATACTTACCTCATTCTCCCTCATCGGCTCTCAAGACCTCACTGTATAGAGCCGCCCAAATCTCTTCACTCACTCACATGCAACATTAATGCTAAGTAGCGGTGAAAATTAGGAGCCAAACTATCAATATTCAGCTTCCCAAAAGTGAGCAGAATAAACCTTACCCTAACCTGTAGGTAGGGATAGGAAAATTTCACTAGTTCAATTACCTGTATACTAGACTCTACAATCCTTTGTATAGTCGAACCTCAGATGTTTGTTCATTGGCTGTTGCCCTAGTATTATCCCACATTTGACAGTACGAGATTCGCTTCTTGTTCCCTTGAAAGTCGGCTATTGGCGCGGAGTCGTCCAGCGTGTTTCTATTAAACTCTGATCCAATTACAAAGGTGATTTCTGTGTACACGCATTTGAAATCGACCTTGTCCTGAAATGAATTCGCGAATTTTTCCTATCTCTAACTACAGGAGATACAGAGACTTTTTAATTTTTTGTGTTTACGAAGCTTCAGGTCCTTTTTCTGTCATTAACGATAGCGGTTCTGTATATTGACCGTACATTTCCACAATAATTCCCGTGAATATACGTAAGTTAGAGAGAGCGTGTGTGTGTGGTCCAAGATGGTCGTCATCTTGAGCGGTGCATCTTCAGCAGCAGCAGCAGCAGCGCTAGGGCGGGAGACGTGCAGGTGCGCTGTAAGTGACGTCGTCTGGCGACCAAGCAGAGACAGCCGACGTGGCCCGGCGCCAAGTTGCTCTCTTCTTCCGCCACCTCTCCGGCCGGCCGGCCGGCGTGCTGCAAGGCCCTTACACAATTAAAAACCTTAACATTTGGCTTTACATTTGCTTTCCGACATGTTTCTTATGGAGCTTGGCACAATTGAACTGTCAAAAGGTAAAGTCAAGCACTCTTGACGTTACGATTTCGAAAAGTTGAAATTTAAAGTCAATGTGAAGCAGCCAAGCCATTTTACCGATCATCTAATCGAGGTTATGTGGAAAGTGCGTTATTTTATTGTAGGGCGATTTTAATCTCGGTATACTAAACAAAGTTAGTCTGAAATTAAATAAATAAATATAATGCGAAGAGGAAATATATAAATTGACATATTTTAATGAAGTAAACAAATTAGTTTTTTGTTTTAAAATTAACTTTTAACATAAACTTTTAGCCTGTTAAAAAAAATGCACGTAAAATGCATTCCTGGATAATATGATTATTTACATAACAAGATACCCGTTTTTACGAATCTCGCAGAATCGATGTTCAATTGTCTATACTCTGACTTTATAATTGTATTGTGTAGCCTATTGGTGGTTTCGTCAGGGGAACGGAAACGTAAAGTCAAATGCTAAAGTTTTGTATTGTGTAAGAAGCTTTATGCGTGCGGCTGCACTGTCCGTCTCCACATGCCGCTCTACAACACTTCGTACTGCTGCACTCGCGCCCGGCAAACTTACCCGCCAAGCCTCAGATAACGTTACTTCTACTAAAGGCCGTTCACGATAAAGTCAAATGCTAAAGTTTTGTATTGTGTAAGAAGCTTTATGCGTGCGGCTGCACTGTCCGTCTCCACATGCCGCTCTACAACACTTCGTACTGCTGCACTCGCGCCCGGCAAACTTACCCGCCAAGCCTCAGATAACGTTACTTCTACTAAAGGCCGTTCACGATAAAGTGAGAACTTCTGAAATAAACCTTTAAAAAAAAGTCACGGTCCTTGCCTGTATATATTTCAGCGGGCGCACTGAGTGACATGCGTCCAGTAAAGTTGATAGCGAAAGATGGAAAGTAGTTCAAATTATTAACGTCGAATAAAAAGTGTTAGGTAACCATTCGTGATAATTTAAATTATTTCTTTAACATTATATATTTTTTAATCCAATGAAGTGTAAAAATGAGTAGATATGTAAAATATTTACTTTTCTTATAATTTCACAGCTTCACTTGACCGACGCGTGAATAAAGTAATGAGACCCATGACAATGTTAATTTTACATAAGGGGGAATAATACACAACGTGCGTACAAGTAGATCTTAAGCAGCGCTTTCAAAAGTGCTTATTTTGCCGTGAACAGCTTATACCCACAGGTTGGCAAATCACTGATATAAGTTAGACAAAGGGAAAATTTTCGCCACTAGGTAAGCGCTAGTGTCGGCAATGTACCAGCTTTTCTACGTTAATAAAACAGGATAATTGCAGTAATCATAAATCAAATGTAAAATAACTTCATAACAAGTAAGATCTTTCTATTTTATTTTTAATGTAGCCTAGAATTTTAATTAAAAATTACCTTCTAGAACACTGCGCACCTAGCAGCGGAAAATTTCCCTATACCAAACTCTCCCATGGTAAAATTCGTTTTGTTCCTAACCTGAGTAGAGTTAACCTTACCACAACGCAGAACCCACTTCAGGTTTGCAAACTTTTTTTTTAGGTTTTCCATAAGGGACACTTCCGACAACTAAAATCGACAAATAAAATACAATTGGGCATTTTCACTCACTTCTGGCTGAAAATAAAGTGTGATTCGCGGATTTTGCTTTGCAAGGTTAAAGATGGCATAAAACAAACCACTGGGAAGCTGTATAGTGTAGGGTTTTGAATGTTGTTTCTGTGAAGAATTGTGTTAATATCAAACCAGCCTGCATGTTTGAGATTGCAGTGTACAAGCCTATATGGGAGCATGTAAGCGATTTATGTATCCTTTTAATTGAGTGCTTGGAAATATTGAAGGTGCAATAGGCTGTGGTGTTGCGGCTCGAAACTGCAATGCAAATAATTTATACACTACAGCAGTCTGGCATCAAACCACAAAGTTGGTGGATTGACCTCGTAATCAAAATCATTATTCTCGTGTATTGAGACCGACGTGGGAATTATATTTTGTGGGTGCTCACGGAAAGCAGGTTCCGGTAAATGTAAACATATCGTCGAGATAGTGTAAAGCAAAAGGGCTTTTTGAAAAAAAAAAAAAAAAAAAAAAAAAAAAAAAAAAAAAAAAAAAAAATGGTATAAATCCACTCTATTATTGATACAGAACACAGGGTTTATGAGGCGCGTCAATATTTTGCCTGATGGGGAGGGCTATGAACTGTGGGAAAATTGAGGGGTAAAAGTTTATAATGAAAATGTACATATTTTGTATTTTTTTACCCCACAATTTCCCTGATCTTCATAGCCCTTCCCACTATCGGTTTGGTAGTTAGTATTGATGAAATATTGATGCCTTTAGTAAATTCGTGTGCTTTATTAATAAAAATAATAATATTTCCAATTTTTTAAACAGTCCCTCTGCTTAACAATTATCCTGAATGATCACCTTCCGTGAATAGTGGAAAACCTTTAGCAATTTAAAGGTCATCAGGAAAAATGCCACCTTTAAAGGCTTCGTTGATTATATGAACAAGAGATGATATAATTATTTTAGAACAGTCTTTAATTACTTTTATAGGAATCACATCAATCCCAATGGAATTTTTATTACTTAAGAGTTTTAATACAACATACCCACCTACGGGATCAAGCCGCCATATGAATACCTCTGTATTGAGGTAGTAACTAGTGAAATAATACCAGAAATGCTCTATGATGTGAATAATACACAAATACGTCACCGAAGTCTTAAATGCTATAACTTCAGAAAAATTATTATTATTTTTTTTTGTATTTAGGACAATTTAGCTTACATAATTATTGTATCTTATGTCATTTGTTTTACTTTGCAGTTTTCCTGGTTTTCATAGTCCTCCTCTCTAATGACTGTTTTTGGTGTGGTTATTTAAAGTGTTCAATGTTGGTGGAAATTAACGGCCGTAATAAAATACATACAAAAAGGCTATTTTCGCGAAGACAAAACCTTGTTGTAGGATGCGCAGTAAACTCGAATTTAACAGAATTTTCTACGCCTTTATTAGTTGAAGTACTTACATTTCTTTGTCGGAGGCTCCTCAATTGCCTCTTCGTGTGACTCAGCTGGGAAGCTTCTCTTTGGCATAGGCCTCTCAACATTTTTTTCTAAGGTGCTCTGGAAAAGATAATTCGGTAGGAACAGCACTTGCAGACACTTGCAAACTATTTGTTTTGTATGTACATTTTTCGGTGAAGTGTGCAGAACACAACTAGCTGGCAGGAGTTGGGTACCACTTACCCCGTCTCAAAGCAGCTACACATTTTTTGGTCAAGTCTTCATTTTTCAGAGGAAATATGAAACGACAAATTCCTTCCAACATAATGAAAATAATAATAATAGTCTCTGTGTAATCTCTGTGAATTGCCAAGTACAGACTGCTTCAGGTAGAGTAATATTAATAACAAAGTTGAAACTGATTGCAAAAGAACAAAATTTCTCTAATGTTTATAAGTATTGTTATATGCTAATGCCTTCAGTACTTAATTGTAATATGATATATCTGTTTTTTTTATTGCTGCGGTTAGTGCAGCCATATGCTGAGCATACAGCAGGCATCGGAACGATATTATATATTTATATCCGAAGCTATTAAATGTACATTTCAAAACGATATTTTCTAACGATACGTCATTCAGACGTGGGTGTAACGAACTCGACGTAACACAACAAAAACCACCACGGCCTTCAATATTTCAAAAACTTATTACGTCTCTTTCACGGTAACAACATTGCAAGAAGCATCAGATGACACCATTTTGACTAACATTAAAATGGTGGGACAGTTTGCCGATGGCTTCCTCTAAGAGCGCTGTAATAACTCAGTCACCCTCTCTATGTTTACTATATAGCTTGTTGATCCAACCCCAAATGAAATGAACAAGGATAGTATTGTTCCCGCCGCCGCCGAAACCTCATACGCCACCGGAATGGGCTTGGTATCGTGATACTGGAAGCATAGACTCTCATAACTCACAGGGTGTTTGTAAAACAAATGGCCCCCGACACATATCCTAATCATTGAGTTGGCGGCGGGGCTTCGTGTATCTGTTCTTTTTGGGCACCGGACACGTATTAAGGCTGTTTAATTGGGGTTTCCTATTTTAAAGTTAAGTTACGTGTTATTATGTTCGGCGGGGAAGTGAAGCTCTCCTCCAGCCTCCCGACTGGAGTGAATGTCACAGTGTCGTGATGTCTGTCTCTAGCATGTTGGTTTGTTGTGTGCAAGTGTGCTAATTAATTTTGCATGTAATATGTGGGTAAGTCCCTAGTCTCCTGTGGCAGCCCACGGGGTACGTTCCATCGTGTGGCCGTGTAGTGAAAGGCAGAATTTTTTGTCCATATATATATATATATATATATATATATATATATATATATATATATATATATATATATATATATATATATATATATATATATATATATATATATATATATATATATACATATATATACACACACACACGCGCGCGCACACACACACACACGCGCACACATTTGGTTATGGCATATATTATATTCTCCTTTGGCGCTGAAGGTGCTTAAATTAATTATCAGGAGGATGTGTGGGTTTCTTTAAGAGAGAGACTGTAGTAATATATATATGTAAAGTTGAGTTATTTTAATTAGATTTCTTGGGAATTGAAAGGTTCAGCAATTTTATTCCTAGTCTGACTTATTTCTTTTCAATTAAGATTCCTGGCAAAAATGGGGGGGGGGGGGGGTTATGAAAATTAATATTGCCTAAGCACTAAAGTTGCATACCTATTTGGAGGGAAAGTCATTGTTAGTATGCTAGAGGGGCCTTTGGTACCAGCATCTATTTGGATGCTAGTCAAAGAGAGGTCTCTCTGTCTGTATTTCTGCACAACTTTCTTATTCCGAACCTTAAACAGACTATCAAGTCGGTGGGTCATTGTGGGTACATATATGCATATTTTTTGGGTATATTTTTTGTAGTGTATTTTTTAAATTTTTTTATATTTTTGTTGGGTTCTTATTTATTAATATTATTTTATTTTTAAAATTTTTTTATTATATTTATGAAGTTTTTATTATTGGTTATATTATTTATTAATATTACAACTAAATTGGTCCGGTACATAGAGTATCGGATATGTAATCTAAGTGGTATATACAGTTGATTATGATAGTGATTTTTATGATTGGTTGTTATATGTTTCCCCATTTTATCACTATTACCAAGACCAGTGCTTGTGCCCCTAGGCCTGGTTCTCAAGTGGCCACCGCCGACCTCTCATATGACCCCGGAGGCCGTTCTCTCACGAGACCAGGAACTGAATTTCCCATAACTCGTAGCCTATAGTTAGTTGCAACAGAAAATGCAGCCCGACAGGCTTGGGTCAAATCATTTAGCCGGCGGCGGGCTGCAGTGATTATAGATGTTTAGCCATTGAACACGGGTCCGGTGCCCTACTAAAACGGAGCTGGAGCACAGTATCAAATACTATTTATATTGCGTAAGAAGTCAGTAATACACATCAGTTAGCATTTTTCTCTGAATGCATGCCACAGCGAAATATTATTGGCAACTATAGACATAATTAAGTGTGAGAGACGACACCAACGCACACTGGACGAAAGGATGCGCTACACATCTCGGCAAGCGCTACTTCCTCGGATGCACTTGTTGAAGAATGCCACCTGTCGGCGTCAACTGTAATTATCTGTGACCACTGAGTTAGAACACCAAAGCAAATGTACCAGTAGTCGCTCAAGTGGTATATTATTGACAGAATGTTTAATAATGCACGGTTTTTATGTATTTTCGAAGAAGTTTTGAGACACGGATAATTCTCTTGACCACAGGGTACGAGAAATCCCGTGCAATACGGGACAGTTAGCAACTCTAAGGGCCGGTTCCACAATGTCTGGTTTTCTTATGATTATCGTCTGATTAAATGTTAAGTGCTGGTTAGGACCATTTTATGTTTCCCAATATACGGTTAACATTAATCGGACGATTATCCGACTGTAACCAACAGTTAAGGTACACACAAGAAGAGGTTCCGATTAGCGGGCTAATCAGAACATTCGTAACAAACATTTGAGGTTATGTGGGTTCATCAAATCGTATGTGATGTCAAAAAATTATTTATGAAGACAGTATTTGTATATCAGGTTATCTGAGCATCGTATAAATTATGGACTGTTTTTGCAGGTATAATGGGCATTTTCACATTGGAAAATACAACTAAAAATTAACCGTATAAATAAATAGGCACGAAGTTTGTAAACAGTGACAATACAATTGCTAAATTATCCAGGAGTTTTTTCCCCTGCTGTGATGATGGCAGATGAATTGAATTATTTGTTTGACGATGATGAAGAAGAAATTGTAGATTTTATAAATATGCCAAGAATATTTTGGGATCGCCCGAATCACTTGCTAATGAATGGCAAAGAATTTTTTTATGATATTTTGCCTGAATAAAAACGCTGTCCTAGCCCTTCTTTAATGTTGTTGGTGTACTGCATAGACCTACATATGAGTAATGCTAGACCTAGGCCTACACTAGTATATACCCCAAGGTTATGTTATAAAATGTGGTGTCTTAAGTTACATGCCTTTGTAGGTTGTCACATAACTTACTTGTGTAAAATATTTTTCATGTGTCTGTGTGTTCTTATACGCATATTTATTTGCTGGATTTTTTATATGCATGTAGGTAATGCTTTATATTTTCTTAGTTATGTTAAGCCCTGTTTACAGTTTTGTGTTGAGCTACAAGCAAATTTGGATGACTACAACTGATACTAACAAATAAAAAATGCAAAAAATAAATTTTAGTGTTTTCATAATACATTAATATTGTTTACCATTTACGTATGTTGGTTATCTGCAGTCTTTTGGTTTTAAAACCACATTCAGCATTCAAAATAGTAACTTAAATAATCCCAAATAAATTCACATTAAGTAATTGATTTGCTTTGTGTTACTAAAACCAATGAATTTGTTGATAGAGTAGTTATGATGACAACGTTAGGTCTGTAGGTGAATGTAGACAAGTTGCTTCGGACACACCAGACTTTGATTGCGCAGTGTTTAATGTAAAGACTTGCAAGTTGGCTTAACTTTTATACGATACATAAACGATTTGCATTATTGCTACTTTCAATGTTAGTTGTAGTCGCATCACCACGTGTCACATTATGGTAACGCCAGTTTAATTGTGTTTGTTCTGTACATACTTTTGGTTATGTTCTTTGCAATTTTAGCTTTCCGTTAAATACTCAGATTATGGTAAATATGTTTGTAGGTTATGTTATATACTTTCGTAGGATGTGTTATATACTTGTGTAGATTCTTATACATGCTACTTGCCTGCCTTTGTTTTTAGGAATTATTCTGTACCACCCATTGACCAACTGCTAGCAGCCTTGAAATTTTATCCATCGGATGGATGTTACATAGTTGTGGGAGATTACTTTGGCCTTGACAAAAGTACTGTGTGCCGTATAATAAAGAAGGTGACCACTGTAATTGCATTGCTTCGGAGAGATTATATAAAGTTCCCAGGAAATGATGAAGACTCTATACAGATACAGCAAGAACCCTACAATGGGGCAAGGTTCCCGGAGGTTATTGGAGTCATGGGCTGTACACACAGCACAATTATTTCAACAGAACGTTTAATGTTATCATACTTCACTTGAGAGTTTTCAAGCTCCGCGGAAACACGCCACAAGCTGAATTTAATTCTAGTTCAATTCTTTTCCATGGCTTTTTTTTTTTTTTTTTTTTCTGTTTCCAGATAACAGCATCGGTTCTTTTGCATTCAATAATGCCAGAATATTTCTCTGCAAGAGGAATAAGGACTTCAGTTTCCGAGGAAACAAAATTCTCTGCACGCGGCCGCTTATTTTCATCCATGTTAAACACTTAAACAGTACCGGTAAATAAACAAACAAATCTCTCATTATGGCCAATCACAAGCCGAGATGTCACGGAATGGTTCTCACATTTATGTTAATCTATGGTTACCTAACCATGAGATCAAATCATGGTGAGATACATTCAATACAAATAAAAACTTAATAGTTCTGGTTACATTAATCAATTGATTACATAGCCGGAACTTTTAACCAGACATTGGGAAAGCGGCCCTAAAGCGGATATTACACGATACCTGCTGCCGTACTTGGTTCATGTACAAGCTTCTATAAGCCCTGGTGTACGATCCGGCATACCAGCCACTATATGAGCCGCCATGGAAGATTCATATTACACGACAGCCGTTCGCGTACTAGCATTTGGCACCCTCGGTGTGTATGCAGTGTGTGGCTTGTACTAAATATCAACCCCATTCGTACGACTGCTACCAGTTAGTAACTTGCGTAGGCCCATAAAAATACTAGCCAGCACATCTTAATATTGCTATACTACTGTTCGCGTTTTACATAAATTATTTGCTTACTAGTATAGTTTCATTATTTTTTTTTTGAAAATGACGTGCAGTCACTAGAGCACGAGTGTGTTATTTTGAATTTTGACGAAAATTACTGACCGGTTGCAAAATATAGTTTTGTCTATATGTACCGGGATATTATCCACATGTAAAATTTAACGATAAAAATATTAGGGTCCGACGGAGTTTCGAACTCATGCCCAAAAGTTACATACCATTCGCCGGCGCCACATTTCTACCGCTGTAGCACCAGTTCACATACTAGACGTTAAGTTTATATACTGTAGATACTGGACAATTTTTTAAATTAAGTTTTTCATCTATAAGGTGATGTTTTAAGTATTTAGATTTGTTTTAAATAGTAATTAAAAGTTGCCATCGCCAATATTATTCGTCGTTTAAATCTATGTATTTGACAGAATTTTAACCGCATGGATGTAAATTCAAGATGGAGGCATCCTTTTCAGTTTCTTCATCAACTCGTTTCAAGTAGTAGCCACGGGAGCGACCTACTCTCTGAAACTGCAATGTGATTGGCCAGGTACGAGACCCGGTATGTAACACCTGCCACGAAAAATAGGACGAGTCCAATTACCAAACCTGGTACGAAATCTGCCTGTGCAAGGCGGGAAATGCTATGACGGGTGTCACACTAGCCCGTTTACTGGACGCTATGGCGGACCTTGCACAAGCTTTTACAGAATCTGGTATCGTGTAGTATCGCCTTAAGCCTATTTAAGAACGCAACAGCCGCTCGTACCACAGAACTGCAGCCGCAAATACGGCGTCACTAGGTCAGCGACATACCACCACGCTGTGCTCCAATTAGCGCGTGGCAGTCCCACCTGCCAGCATGCAGCAGCCAGTCAGGAGCAAGTCCCATTCTCAGAGTAGGAATGGGCCAAACAGTTACTTTTGTGAAACGTGTTCCGTCGTTCCAGTTCCTAACACTTCAAACTCATACAATCAACTAAGTGATTTATTTATACAGTGCTATTAATTCAAAACACAGTGTCCACCATCAATGTGGTTAGAATAAAACGTTTGCAATCCAAGCAAAAATACACTGATATGTGACCATGTCTTTTACACTGACATAATGAAACTTTTAATTCATTCGTTCTGTAATAACACGAACAAATAGTTTTCCCTCCAGTTCTTACACATCGACGTGTATGGCAATGAAAACACTATAAACTTCAGTCTATCTTACAGTTGCTTTATCTTGTGACAGAGACCAAACTGCATCCAGTCATTATGCCACTCAACTACTTGATTATACCAGCACGAGAAAATTATTTCAGCAACGCTTAAGTTTCTAACGCGCAAAGAACGAATATATTCTACATAAGCATTATGTATATATTTGTGGAATTGCTTATTTTCGACCACAAATGGGTACAAATAGTTGAAGCTATTTTTAACACTTTCCAGGAACGTGTTATTCTTGTGACAGATTGCTGTAAATCATTTCTCGCCTGCAAATCTTGCTCTAAACAACACCACGCGTCCGCTAGGCGCATCTTCTGCAGCAGCAGAAAATCTTCCCGCCCTTCCCCGGCACTTAGGACGCGATGACCTGCTGCCATTCCACGCATCTAGAATCACGTCCGTGGTTTATACACAAAAGTGCAAAGTTCGTGTGTCCGCTGCGCAAATCTAACTCCGTGCTCCGGCCATAGAGAGACGATGACGTACAGATCGATTTTCATCTTCGCCGCACATCCCCAACACCGTGTTTGATTACATCTGAATTTTCAACAAGCACACCATTTCACACCATTAAAATAGTTTGACTTATAGGCAGTTCAAGGCGAAGTGAACACTTTTTTGAGTCCCTAGTTCCTTTTTTTGCTATCAGCTAGTTTCATCCTTCCACCACCTTTAAAAATAAATATTGCCATATAAGTAATAAATACAGCGTATATATGTAATCTTAATCGATAGTTAACGTAAAAGCCTACATTAATATATATTTAATGACTATTATTCCAAATGATAGAGTTTCAGAAAGTGTTCACTTTACCGTAAATAGCTTATACTTGGACGTATTCTAATTGTATTAATACAAGGTAAATATACAAACATCTCGCAAGTATTTACTAACACGAACGTTGTTCTAACCTCGAAACTTATTCACGTTCCTGAAAGCGCTATTGGCAGAAAAGCAGTTCAATCTTGTAACACGGGGAGAATCAACAGCGCAGCTCGCACGCGCAATCTGCACCATTTCCTCTCCACGGCTCCAACATTCGACTGCCTGTCTGCCAACAGCGCTATCAAAGCAAACGTGGATATAATTTGAGGTTTGAATGCCAATATAAATCACTGAAGTCAGTCAAAATATTTTCTTTTCCTAACGATATGGTGATTTTATTAAAACCTAAAGGTAAATGAGCACGTTCATCACTACTGTCCGTGTGATTTTGACATTTTATTGATGAAAGTGGGTCAATGTTGAGCACATACGCACATACTGAATTCGAAACAGTTAAAACTGATCTAAAAACCTAATTTAACTGCAGCTCTTTGGAAACTTCTCCATTGGAATCAGTAAAATTGTACTGACTTTTTAGTTACTAATATTCACCGATTAAATAGTAATTTCTACTGATTCCTAAAGGCTACTTACGATAAAGTGGGCACTTTTGAAATCAACCTTAGGAAAAAGTCACTGACCCTGCCTGCATATATTTTAACGGGCGTACTGAGTGACATGCGCCCGGTAAAGTTAGTAACGATGGATGGAAAGTAGTTCCATATGTTAACGTCGAATAAAAAGTGTTAGGTAACCATTTGCGATCATTTAAATTATTTCTTACGTTTTCAGTTTTTTTTTAACGCGTCATTGTGATTTATAAAATGTTTACTTTTCTAATAATTTCACAGTTTCACTTGACCGACGTTTGAATAAAGTGATGAAGCCCATGGCAATGTTAATTTTTCATAAGGCGGGAGAATACACAACGTGCATACAAGTAGATCTTAAGCAAGTCTTTCAAAAGTGCTAATTTTACCGTGAACAGCCTATAGTAAATTGCACTGCCCTGGCAGTAAAACCTCAGTGAATTCCACTGATTCGCCAGTAGAGAACAGCTTATTAACTGAAGAAGATTGAGTAAAATACTTATACATATAAACACTGATTGAGATTTGGAATGCAGAAGAAGTAGATCGGTATATTTCGCCGTAAGTCTATGCTTACACGTCCCAGCTCTCTCCGTCGAAATGATTACTGCCAATTCTTTACGTGAGCATGCGGTTAACTACATACATTTAATAAAAACCGAGTAGGATAGTTATGTCTACAAAATCCTTCGAGGCAGTGAATAATTAACATCGTGTAGTATTTAGTCTTGAAGAGGAGAGACCTGAAATTAATTTGAGTGAATTATTTTGTTGTACTCTACATACAATTTCAATACAACGTAAAAAAAAAATTTTAAATTTTAAAATCGAATAATAAATGCATATTTTTTTATTTCTTATTAAACGTATGTCGTCGGGTAACCAGCCTGTTATAAACAGATATCGTTAAAAACATCACTATGTAGCAAATATATAAGCTAATGGTTATAAAGGGCTTAAATATGCATTCCTGGAGCTAGAAATGATTCTTGCAAACTGAATCTCACGAGCCTGGACCTAAGAAATTGCAAATTGTATTCACCTGTGACAATAAATATTTGTTTTCTTACAGCCCGATTAGCGAAATATGTGGTGTCTACATAATTATTCGAAAAGAATATATAAAACTATCAGTGCGAAATAGGCACACATGACTCGGAAAATAGTGAAAGGTTTTTAATACATTTATCTTTAGATAATAAAAAAAACACTCAATAATATAGTATTCTTAAGCCATATATGCATAGATTGAAAAAAATATAACGATACATTAAAAATATTTCTGTAAATGTACAACGGAATTCACCAATTCTTCTTGTATCTCTATATACTACTATTAAGCACTATTTTTATGTGGGTATACTTGTGCATAGTGGCTAGCATGCCTTACTTTTAATCTAAAGGTTCCGGAATCAAATCCTGCACTTACGTAAAAAAAATTTATTTTTTAAATGTTACCAGCTGTACCAGTTAATCAATCTTTAAAAAAAAATAGCCCACAGTCGTAACTAGAAATCGCTCTCAGAGAAGTTGACAGTGAAGCAATTCCGTGTATTAAAGTCACATTAAAAAATGGACTATGGTGTATTAATTGACTTGTGATAACATACTGTTACAATTCCTCTCTCAAAATTCAGTGTGCTAAACCAAGTTCGATAAGGGATGGAGGTCTTAATGAAATAAAACAGTTAATTATAATTTCCTAATTTTATTTACAATAACTACAAACAAAATTCTCTTCACTCAACATCCACACTTACTGATTACAGTTAATGACTTCAATTTATACAATTTATAATTACCTCAACGAAATCAATGAAATTAAATAATTAAAAAAAAAATCAGTCCCAAAGGACAAGTGCATTAACCTATTCAATTATTTTACAAATTATGCATCCATATTTGACAGTTCCAATATTTACCATAAAATCGGTATTACATGTCCGCCAGTCCGCAATGTTCTACACTTCTCCGAGCACCCTCACGCACAAGTAGGCTTCACTCGCCGGGTTTCACACCCTCTCATCCATTCACACCACGAACACCACGCCCGCCGTCGTCCCGCAATCTCATGTCGTTCTCCACACCTAACTTCGCTGGCGCGCATTCGCCCAGATGGCATTCGCCAAAGACTGCTGGCCGCTGGACCACGGCAGTATATATATTATATATATATATAGTTGTAAGCTGGTGCCCAGAATTTTTTCTAACTCGCGCATTGCGCCAAGCGTCCTAATTCCCAGAATATTCTTACGCCTCCTGTCGGCTTCAGCGGGATGGGGGAGTGGCTGTGATGCAAGCAAGTCTCACCGCTGTTAGTTATTCACGGGTTTCCCAGAAGATAAGCAACAGTCAGCGAGCACGTCGTCCCGGGAAGAGGGGACGATCGAGTTGGGTCACCCCCCACAGCGCCGGACAGCCTCCCGGCGCCAGCTGCAGCGCGTAACAATACCTGTGTTCCAAACAATTTCGCATTCTCGCTTAATCGGCGCATGAATAAAATAATTGTCTCTCTTGCAACGTTAATTTTACATATTAAGGGAAAATTCAGATAGGACAGACAACTAAACCCTATGCTAGGTTTTCAAGAAATGCTCATGGCCAACATCTGATAGATGTATGTAGCCGTCTGAAAGTGAAACTCATACATAAATATGAACCATTTAAAAGGTTTGTATGTCAAGCATTTACTTGGCTTTCAGTTATTCTATTTATATAATATTGTTCAACGAACTAATATTCATGTGAGAGGGCTTGCCCCGATTCGAATACAAATAAACTTCTTGTCCCTTTGGCGCTCAGAAAATAAATGAAATTACTGTTTACCCTCCTTGTGCTTCTGAACACCAGACATGTCTGGAGTCCGCAGAACACACAAAACTGCAATAACTTGGAGCAAAGTATTGTCTTTCTACGTCAGTTCTCTATCTTTCTCATTTTTAGACATTTCGTCGTTTATTTTCTTGCACTATTGCAGCCGGTATTATTAACAAATTAGCTTTTACCCGTGGCTTCGCGAGCATGTTTATAGGGATAAATAATGGAATTTTGTGACACTAAGTCACTGTTGGGTTCTCTATCCACTGAGTTACTGCGGCCCCACTATTGGGTTTTCTACCCACTGAGCTATTGCGGTCCCACTATTTTGTGCTCTATCCCCTGAGCTACTGCGGCCCCACTATTGGGTTCTCTACGCACTGAGCTACTGCGGCACCACTATTGGGTTCTCTAGCCACTGGGCCACTACGGCTCTTGGGAAGGAGTGGAAGACAGTCCATAGACAAAAACGAAAGGAGAAATGATGGAACTTTTTTTTAACAATACTTTTTTTTATGCAGTAAGTTTACAATACGAATTTTACTGAAGAAATGATATAAAATTACAATAAGAATTTTTCTGAAGTAAATGAGATATTTTTCCGGGATAAAAAGTAGCCTATGTCACTCTCCGACCCTCCAACTATCTCTGTGCAAAAAACCACATAGATCCGTTGCTCCGTCTTGACGTGAAAGAAGGACGAACAAACACACTTTCCCATTTATATAGTAGGAAGGATATTTATCGTTGCTGCGCTAAAACTGCAGGTGAGCAGAGATTCTCTGTATATATGCCCATAGTTTTGCAACAGAATGCCTTTACTAAAATCTTGATTTAAGAGCATAATCAAGAGTTCAGGTAGATATACGTGGGTAGTTTAACAGTCAGAAATATTGAAATTATCTAGAAGTATAACCACAAAAGTCCTATAAACAAGCGCCCGCAGCTTCCAGTTCTTTGTTGCGAACATCTCACGAGCACTCGAGGGTCGTCTATAAAAAGGCAGACTGTGTAATGTTTTAACAGTAGTAACTTATTTTTAAGCATTTGTATATAATATACGCACTGTCTTCGAAGAACAAATAACCTTCTTGTTAACATGGAACACAACGTAATTTTTATCATTTTAGAGCATACCAAATTATAAGCATTGCCAGTTAAATTTAGAGATTCGAATCCTAGCTCTTAATTGTACTTCCTGAATAGAAAATTTATTGTAAAGTAGGCAGATATTAGGGTAAATTAGTGAGGTATCACTGAGTAATGACAAGAAAAGTAAAAATAAACATACCTAATTCTTAGTTTTGTTATGTCTGGATATACCCATGCGACACGGTTGTGTGTAGCCACATGTAAATTAATTTACAATATTTTTTACCACATACGCGTCATTTATTAAATATCCTCAATGGTGCTAGGTGAATTATCGTCCTCTGAATATATCTAATTTTGCCATTAGTACTGCAAATTTTAATTCGAAACGCGATTTTTAAACGCACTTTTTATGTAATGTACAAACTAGTATAATAACAAACTGTTCAATAATACTGCTAAATGACTACACCATACTTTTATTTTTACTCTGTGTAGCCTACTCGACTTAACTGCCAAGTAATAGAATCGAACCGATGAATAATATTCCTTTAAAAAAATAATTACAATAAGCCGCCTACGAAATACGGCAATTTAATGTGAAAACTTGGCACTTGACGGAAGCAGTTTTCGGTGCGAATCGAACCCGAACGCCTAGGCTGCTCGTTACAGGCGCTTTAGTTCACGCTACATTTTTGAACTCTGTATTACGCTTGTAAAATTAATTTCAGTTTAGTTTTACATCATCTTTCTCTGAAATGCTGCCTCACTAAACATGCCGTGGTAAAATACCTGGTTCAGACTTGATGTCCATAATGTCCAGTTTTTGGCAATTTTACGTACAGCATAATGCCAAACGGAAAAGGAATATTCATGTGAAATGGTTCGAAGTGTGACGCCATTTCTAAGCCTGCTGAACCAAGCCCACATTGGTAACCTTGAATGTTGTCACCGTGAATGATAATTAAACCTTTCGTTCATTTCCTACTGCGAACATTTCGTGACGAGATAGTGTCTAATGAAATAAATTCGCTTCACTATCCGAACTTGTAATAAACACACGACGCAAAGGGTGCAGGAAGATTTATTCGTCCAGAGACAAAAACGAATGTGTAGGCAAACAGCAGCCGTCGAGTGCTGTATCAACGTATACACACTTAAGTATAAATATATCGATAAAAGATCAGCGGCCAAGCTGGAATGCCCCACAAAGGAAACCAGAAGCTGCAAACTTAAAAAAAAAAATTGACGGAATTTATGTAGTGATTAAATCCGCGTGATAATTAAAAGGCGACAGATGCAGTTGCGACAACATGAGAAACACTCCCTACTGTTGTAGTGAAGTCGGAAAAGGGGAAATGGGGTTCTCCTTTCGTCACCAGTGCGTGGTTGGTAATGTTGCCAACTGCTGGATGCTGGCAATAACGAGTTTCCCGTCGTGCGGTCATGTACCAATAATCAGCACCGTGTCACGTGATATTTATTAGCAGCAGCTATGTTATGTAGAAAATTCCATAGCTCTATGGAATGCGGTGTCGCGCTTCAACTTGGGTTCTGAGAGATACACTTGTTGAAAAATTCCACGCAAGTCATCGTGAACTTTGCGATTCTTATTGTGTTTAAGCATTTTCCCTTTATAATTCACAATAAACAGTAGACATAGACGAGATAATATTTATATTTGCTGAAGTATGAACGTTTGTTTACTCTTGACAGCGTTCAAGGAGTGGAATATCAACCCCCTGTTCTCTGTGTGTGGACATTGGTTAATGAACGATAGAAAGCTTTCTGGAACTTGTAGGACATAGGCCAAAAAGAAAACAATGCAATGAAAGTATATAAAAACCGAGAATGACTTTTGTGTAGAACATAATAAATGACTGCGTTTGTTTAACGTTGCTTTAGTAAACTTGCTGAGAAATAAATTTACGATACGATTCTTCGAGCCTGCACCCTGATTACTGACAAACGTGTCGTATTGCCATGACGAACGATTTAACGTTACACACGATACGGTGATTACGATTACTAGCGCGACACGTGTTCATACACAGACTATAGATGAGAGAGATCGATTTTCGCCTATTACGTCTTTCCCCAATATTGGCTCCAGAACTTCCAAAATAATTGTCACAGTCACGTATTTCGATAATGATGTTCTGTTTACATTTGGTTTTAGAACAAACTCGTGATTTTGCTAAAGAAATTAATTTTACGTAATTATATCTTATGTGTCAAAATGAGCGCACTATTATATCAAAGTATTGACGTATGTGAACAGTCTGCTAACCTTAGTCAACCAAAGTTGTTTTGACAGTTCTGTAAAGATTCTGTATGAATAAGAGCAGTGCATTGGTAACTGTGCAGTTGGCAGGCGCACTCTACGATCAGTGCCGTGACCACCGAGAAAACTTGGCGGTATTGCCAGTGCATACGCTCAACCTAGTGTAATAACGACATGCTTGTATCCGACACGATTTACCCGATATTTATCTTGAGCCCCTGTCACGCTGTCAAATTTGACAATAAAATTTGAAGACAAAATACGGCCATCATATTTTTCCTTCCAACAAATTTTATCTAATAATCTTGAATGTGTTTGATAATGTGTCACACTGTCAACATTTTTTTTTACTGTGAGTTTTCTAATTTGAATTATTATTTAAAAAATATTTTCATATTGAGATAATGCTTTTGTTTTTCCATGCAGACAATTACAGGAAGAAATGTAAGGAATGTTGTAGTTTATTTACGCTTCTTTAGTAAATTCAAATTTTATTTATCAGAGATGTTTCCTGCATAATGAAATTCAGTACCTCTGAGTTCATAATATTATATACAGTTTTCACTTAATAGCATTCATGCCCAGGCAACTTCTGCATAAATTATCTTCATAACCTAGTTAGTTTCCGGCAATTGTTTGTTATATTTAAGTGTCTTGACGTCCATGTTTGTCGTGCACGATTCTGATTGGCTGATGCCCAGTTGCACCATCATGGTTTGAAACTCGATCCCAGATCGTATCTAAGATCAACACAGAAAAGTATTGCACCATTCGAGTTCAGAGCTGGACTGGAGATCGAGATGAAGTTCATTTAAAACCCGCCGAAATTGGTGGTTCCAAATCTCGATCCGAGATCAGCAGCCATCGTCGATAAATTTAGTTTGCAAATATGCCAACAGATAGAACTATGTTCAATTGTTTATTTAAGAAATTAAAACATTATACGTACTTGAATATTATTCAGTAAAATTCGTACAACAATAATTCACTTAAAACAGTTAACACATCACACATGTAGTTCTATATACAGTGAAAAATACGCCTACTTCCATGACGTCATATATTACGAACAATAACCAAATTTGTCTCATATTTATAATAGATCTCTCACTTTGGTACCAAGCGAAGATCGACGAATCGGAGATCCAGAATCACGAAATTTCGTTGGTGCAATACTTTTACATTGGAACCAAAATCAAACTGGATCCTGGTTCGGAACTAGGATCATTAGATCTCGGATCGGAGGAGACCTTGGTGCAACCGAGCATGAGACCGTCAAACATCAAAGAAATTTTAGAACCGGTCCAATCTTCAAATGTTTGATGGAAACTGAAGCCATCCAAATTTTTCAGGCAAATATGGCGGCGTTTATGACGTTTCGATGACGTCATAACTGTCCAATTTTATTTGACCAAACTTAGTGGAAGCAGTTTGACGGAAAAAATTTGACAGTGTGACAGGGGCTTTAGAGTAGATTTGGGGTAGAGTGATCACGTTGGCTGCGCAAAACTACTCTCCTTGTTTCAACATTGATCTGCTAATACGACTGTCATAAACGACGTGCACAGGGTTTTGAGGGCAGGACACTATTTATGTAAACAAGCGCTTTGAGATGTTTGTATACTTCATCTAAACACTCTGTGATGCAGTTTGATAAAATTCTGTTTGGTAAAACTATTTTACTCATATATAAAAGTGCCTGCCTTTTTAAAATTAAGGTATAAACAAAAACACGTTCATCACTGTTGACTACGTGACTGACAGTTGTGTTGATCTGGATTAGGTCCATGTTCGGTAAAAGCCCAGAAGAAGGGAAGTTTCTAATGTTTATTCTATTAGCTCAGTGCTAATCGTTTGGCTAATAAACATTTTCGTCGCCAGGGTGCACTGATGTCGCATGCTTACCGGGTTTTCCCGTCATGTATGTAACTAGATTAAATAATTATAAATTTCATAAAATACATATAATAGTATAAAATCTTCATATTTGTATTGTCATAACCTACGTACAGAACAAATTTTGTTCTTTGCACAAGAGTTGAAATACAGGGATAATGTCCACGAATGAATTACCATTTTGTCGTATATTGGAATTTGGAAAAAATTTGCTTAAACAATTAGTTAAATCGAAAAAAAATAGCGAAAATTGTAATAAAAAAAAGACAGTATTTTTAGATTCATCCCGCACAATTTTCTTAGGGTAGAGGAGAAAGGTACAGATATATTTATTTCGTACCTAAATCCCTGACGTTTTGCCATCGAAATAAGCTTGCTGTTTATGAACGCTCAATGCCAAACACTACTGTATTTCTATTGTTTGCTGCTGTGAACACAATTGGATGGTCTGAGTAATGGTTATGAAATAAAGTTAATACTTAAAAATTTTGGCTGGGTCAAGTCTTAATTACAATTCGGGCGAGCGAAACACCAACTTTTACGAACAAATTAATATAATCTCTCAGTATACAATAGCGACCTCTTTGGAACACGAGCGCCCCTAGCGGGGGAAATTTTCCCTATGACAAATACTCTCCGTAACGAATCTTAATTTGTTCCCAATCTCACAAGATTAAACCTTACTTTATGCAGTTTATGATATTTACGAGATAACAGTCAAGATGGCGGACACGAGTAAAATACACCAAACCTCATTTAACTTATATTTCATTGCGTGGAAAATATGTAGCTTTTAAAATGTATTTTTAAGCTAAATTAAACTTAAATAAACTTATATATATCATATTTCATTGAGGTATTGATAACAAGCTTTGTAGAACATAACTGTGTGCTTTTGTATACGTTACGATGTTTAGCTCAGTGAGGTAATTCGAAATCACGCACGGATAATATTAGAGATTACAAGTTCCATAACACAATAATTTTTTTTAGTTCTTTAAAGTCTTGTGTACCGTGAATTAATACATTATTTTACTTACACTTTTGATGGGTTTGTCTGAGAAATAATGCCACATTATTCGCACAGTTATATCTGTTTAGGTTTGTTTTGGCATGTATCAATTAGTGTATGTACTTGGATTCAAATTCAAACTTGGCGCCAATTGTTGCGAGTGCCATCTTGACTCGTGGTGCCATCTATGAATGAAAACAGTTAATTACCGCTACTCCGTGCTGCTGGACGTCACGCAACTGGAATGTGTTTCAAAATATATTGTGTGGAAATATTTTTGGTCCTCCGGGCCGGATATGCATTATTCGAGCCACTTAACTAAGTTTAATCTATAATTACGGTAAACAGTGGATGTGTTTTCGGTATTTCTTTGTGTACGGAATCGGGCGTGGCGTGGTACTGAAACTACTTCGTTTCGCGCCATGGTGGTTATGTATTTAATCACAAGACTTCTGTTATACAAAAGTGTCGTATTTATCATTCTCGTGATTCGTGGTGAACAAGTGTTTTTGTGGTTAGCCGCGCGATATACCAACCATAACTGCAATTGTTTATGTTTTCACCAGGCCGGCAATTTTTTCGAACCACGACGAGAAATTGTTAAAATGTCTCAACGCCAATTGAAGACACCTTTGCACCTTGTGAAGTGCCGTATAAACAGACTTCTGACCTTTTCCGATGAAGTTTACAACAATCTGAGTCGGGTGAGACTTTTCAAGGCAACATGCTACGATTTGCAGAAACTGAAAGCAGACTTCGGGGAAAGCCATCTGCAACTTGCTGTTCAAGCATCGGAAACTGCGTCAGTTGCAGAGTCTGAAGCCAGCGATAGGGAGCTCGAGGAGTCTGACGAGGCCTACTATAGAATAGAGGAAGTTTTCAACAAACTTGTTGTGATCAAAGAAGTAGGGAGAGAATAGCAATGTCATCTCGGCCGAGCCTCATCCAATATCGAGTTACCAAAATTGCAGTTGCCTACCTTTAAAGGATTGCTTACAGGCTGGCCTATCTTTTATGATTTGTTCACCTCGCTGGTGCACAACAACAAGGCTCTTACTGCGGTGGAGAAGCCTCAGTATCTCCTTACGTCAGTTTCAGGTGAGCCATACAACCTTATTAAAGCTATCCCACTATCTGAGGATAATTGTAACCTAGCATGGCAAACATTAACTGAAAGGTACCATAATGTCAGAGCAATAGCCACGATGCATTGGGAAAATATAATGCAACTCACTTGCTTAGCTGCTGCCTCTCCTGACAAATTTCATAGTATGGTAGATATTCTTAAGGAGAACTTGGGTGCCTTGAGAATCGTAAAATTGCCAGTGACTGAATGGAGCTTCGTGTTGCTAAACCTTACGTTACCGAAGCTTGATCCAGATACAAGAGCCATGTTTGAAGTACCATACAGATGTACCATACAGAAGTACCATAAGACCATACAGATGCCCACATTCGATCAGCTTCTAGAATTTTTGGAATTACATTGTAAGGCATTGATGATGGCTAACTATTCAGCATCAGGGTACACTTGTGCCCCAATAACATCTTAGAAGGTTGTAACTTCAGGCACAAACATCAAAGCTTCATTCTTGGCAACAGTGAAACAAGATATTTGTATAACCTGTGAGGGCGCACACCGAATTCACAAGTGTCCTACGTTCAATGGTCAGTCAGTTGATGAGAGGATAGAGTTGGTGTGACGAAAGATGTGTGTTTCAACTGTTTACAGAGCCACAGGGTGAAGGATTGCAAGTCAAATAGAAACTGTATGTATTGTAGTAGGAGATGTCACTCCTTTCTTCACACTGTTGTCTCTCCAAATCAAGTGGAGCAAACTCCAAACATTTTTAACCAATAAGAAGCAGTCACTTCCATTCCCAATGAGGAAACTGCATCTGTAGTCTCACTTACCTCTTCCAATGATGTGTCGGCAAATGTCGTTTTAGGTACACCAGTAATTAGAGTTAAAGATGTAAGTGGCAAGATACAGAAAGTTCGAGTGTTGCTTGACTCAGGATTCCAGAGCTCATTCATCTCTGAAGAGTGTGTCTGCAAGCTAGGGTTAAAACGCCAAAGGACTCATGTTCCTGTTATGGGGTTGGCTCAGTCTGTTGTTATTGCTAACAGTGGTTCTGTTACTTGTATTATGACACCTGCGACAAGTGAAGGGCGTCAATTAAAAACCAATGCACTGGTCTTGAAGGATATAGTCTCCAAATTACCCAGCATCCCACTTCCTCACTGCATGAGGGTTGTGTATTGTCATCTGGAATTAGCTGACCCATCGTTTGATACACAGGGACAATCGATCTTCTTTAGGGTGCTGATGTATACCCAGATGTGTTTGATGGTGGGCGGTTCCAACCACCACGTGGGTTCCCCACTGTTCTTCACAGTATATTTGGTTCAGTTCTAATGGTTAAAGTCAGTCAGACTGCAGCTGCTGCCTCCAGTAGTGTTGTTTCTCTGTTTGTACTGTCTGAGGCTCCCCAAACAGACACCATCCGCAAATTTTGGGAGAGCGAAGGATTACCTTCTGTTCATCATTGTAGCCCAGAAGATATTGAATGTGGAAGTCATTTTGTTGAAACCCATTCGCAAGACCCAGAGGGTAGATATGTCCTGGGATTGCCTTTCAAGGAAAAGGAACCAGAGTTAGGAGATTCCCGCAGCTTTGCTGTCAAATGGTTGCATCAACTGGAATGCAGATTGCATAGTCATCCAGAAACCAAAAGGAAGTATTCCAAATTTTTGCGCGAGTATGAACAACTTGGACACATGCATGCAATTAAGAATGGAGTAGGGCACTCTCCTCGTTATATCCCACATCACTACGTGTCGACAGATCCAGCTCAACAACCAAGTTAATAGAGGTGCTTGATGCTTCAGCGGCCTCCACTTCTGGAAAGTCTCTTAATGATGTTGATCTGACTGGACCTAAACTTCAGAATGACATTGTGGACATTATTACACACTTCCGTCTTCGTCCTGTTGTAATGAAGCGGTATTTAATTATTTGACAACTGCCAACTGCGGACTACCTGCCTGTTAGAATAGTTTTTATGGATGGTGTGTAGTTTACATTTTCAAAAATTAAATCACTAGTAACGAAATTAAACGTACTCTCCGTATCTATTAACTGCAATTTAAATGATTTTGAGCAGTCAATGTTTACGAAAATGTTTTTATCGGTAATTCAAATGAGGTTATATATGTTGCAAAGAAACTGTATTAAAAGAATTTAAATTCTGTTAAACTACCTACTTGTAATTTTTAAAAACGAGAATATTTTGCAGATACGATTAAGAATACTTACTTACTTCTACATGTTATATGGCTTTTATTACAGTTCTGCGATTATAATCAACACATTATTATTAACATAGTGTAGTTTTATGGCAGTTTTGTTACGAGACAGATTAAAACGAAATAGCGAAATGTAATTAGGAATATTTATACCTAGTGTTATTTTTTACGAAGTGAATGTTAAATCAAAACTTTACCGTTTGTCTATACTTCATACGCTTATTACTATATACCTTGTTATACTGCGTATCTTAAGTAATGATGCAAAAAGGTTCCTCGCGTGTTTAAACGTGGATTTAAAAACCGTAATAAACAAGCAGGTCATATACCAGTAGGTATTTCTGCCGGCGAAGTACAGAAAATAAAACTCAGGAAGTTCTCCGAGGCTACCTATTTCCGAAACAAAATGTCAGCATTTTGCGTGAGTTGCTGGTCACCTTGCAGCGGTGGGTTTATTTCGGGTCGACATGCGACAGCTGCAGTGCTTGTGTGGTTGTCAGCCGACTTCCTGGCCCCGCGAAGGGAATGGGGAACTGACATTTGCGACTACACTGAATGCAACTACGTCAGCATACGTCCTCACGTTGTACAGGGCTTCGTAGACTCTACACTCTTAGCGGTGAAATGAGCATTTTTGAAGGCCATACTTCTCTGCCTATTGTGTATCCTTCGGTCATCGTATCACTTCAACATTGCCATGGGCCTGATCGATTTATTTATGCACCTGCCAAACAGAACTGTGGTATTGTTAGGAACGTAAATGTGTTTTAATAGGCTGTTAACGATTAGTTGAGCACTTTTGAAAGCAACCTTTGAAAAATGGCACTGCCCCTTCCTGCGTATATTTTAACAGGCGCACTGACTGCCACGTGCCCAGTACAGTTGGCAACTACGCAGAGGAAGTTTTCCACTTGCAAACGTTAATTTACAAGAGCTAAGTAAACATGTGTAAATACTAAAATATTTTAATTTATTTAATTTATTTTAACGCATTTAAGTGTAAGAATAAAAACATTGGTAAAATCTCTACTTTCCTCAGAATTTTAGTTGACCTTGACCGACGCAAGAATATAGTGATCAGGCCCATGGTGACGTTAATTGTACATATGGCAGAAGAATACACAGTGTGCATACAAATAGATCTTAGGCAGGGCTTTCAGAAAAGTTTATCTTAACGTGAACAGCCATATACTGTATTTCCTCTGACCGAGCACTGTTTCTTAATTGAGGTAATGTTGGAACGCGTAGATAGTTTACCGGCCTGGGAGGCATTTTCAAAATATAGGTAATAATCAATACAAGGTCTCGTTTATAGGACGATACGATCTGTTATAGTGGTTGCTCCTCTTTCTAAACGGTATTCTACGCCATTTTATCACCTCTTGCGTGCGAATTTCTTACGTTAGGTTTGACGCGAGTTTAAAATGAAATATTTTACCCGCCACAAATGTAAACTCTTAGTTTTGCGTAATTTCCACATCAGATACTGAAGATCGGATGCATCGATCTTTTCCATCGGAGTAAGTGTAAATTTTTTATTTCAGACTTCTTTGGTGAAAGCCCGACAAGTATGATGTTTCAGTCAGCGCTTTTGCTCTAGTTTAAATGTCCTCGTTAGTTTGAATTATGTTTTTCTAAGGATGGTTATTTATAATTTGCTAATTAACAATGGCATTTCCAATTCATGCACATTTTATAAAACATACGTATTTTTTAACACACAAAATGTTTAGTGTAGCAGTGCACTGAAATAAAGTTATGGTATTTCTTTAATGGTTGTTGTTAGGGCATTTAGAATTTTTGAAGTGTGGTATTTTATCTAATATATCAGTCATCCAGAATATGTGTTAAAAATCAAGTATACATGTACAATTTAACTTTACTACTCTTCCTAAAAGCAATAGTGACTGTCGACATATAAAACTTACGGGCGAGAGATACAACAATTATTTGGGAATTATATTCAGTTTGTTTGAAAACTTTTACCATTTGTGGTATTTTAGGTACAAAGTTTCTCCGAAACTGTTTACATTTGATTGTGTATAGATGTGTATCTGTGTCTGTGTATAGGTATACATTACTTGAACTTAAATGCAGTCATTGATATAAATACCTTATGAGGCTCTGTGGCTCAGACAGTATACGCTATTTTTTTTTAATTCGCAGGCTAAACTACACAAATTTAATCGTATGTAACACTTATAGTAATACAAATTGTTAGTCACCATACACAGATGTAAATGTTCTATAGTAAAATAAAATAATTTTGTTTGTAGCAACATTCAAATTTTCTGGCAATTATTCAAAATAATATTGTAGAAGGGGCAATATTGTTTTTTTTTTACTTTTTAGTATGGGCGTTCTTTATAAAAATCCCTATTTCTCTATATGTTTAGAGAATTGATTGGATTCTTATTATTTATCAACGCCTCTTAATTCATTTCTTAATTACTTGAATTCTATATGCTATAATACGGACTTGTAATTTAAAGCAGTTAAATTTTATCTTTACCGACACGGAAAAATATCCTCACAAAAACCACTGATTGACTTCAGTGTAAAGAAATTATTTCAATGATATTACTCAATGATGAATGTTACATTTTATTAGCTTCGTTTAAAACATAATTCTTTCTGGTTTGGGAGTTTCCTTTTGCAGCCGTGGAACAAGTTTATCGCTTACTGGGAAACTCTCTGGGAACATACGATACTACGCAGTTCTTTGAAATATCATGGTACCTTCACTTTTTTTCAAATCAAATCCAATGTTCGTTAAAACAAGATGAAAATTTACTTTGGCATTGGCTAGTAAGAAATAGTTCTTGGGTCGAATATTATTAATTTTGGTTTCGGTGCTGTAAGCGCCGGTACACTTGTGGAGTGAATACTTCAAACAAAATAACTTAAAAACGAACCAGTGCACCATAGCACAACTTATCGGCCCGCCATCTTGTTTTACAACTGCTGTTTCTTCCACTTGGAGGCACCACTGCCACGATGATTGCTGTAGGCGCAGGCAATCAACTCTAAGTTACATAGTCAAGTGTTTTCATTGTACATACACACATATCCACACAGTCTTCTAATACAATATATATACTATATACCAAACACGTGCTTTATTTGTAAAGAAAAGTCTTTTACTGACATATTTACTTTTTCAGGTTTACCTATGAGGAAACGCATTTCGTTGTTGTAAGTAAAAGAATAGCTATTTTTATTGCTCTCAGGCGATACGTTATATGTACCCCTATAATATATGGAAGGGACGGCAACAAAGAATAAAAATCTATCCATATTCAGTCATATATCTTGATAACAGATCATATTAATGAGAGTCATGCTAGCGTGAAGGAACAAGATTTCTAGGTCGCCTAGTTGACGTCAGTAGAATATTAACTTTTACGACCTGCATAATGATTTGTGTGTATACAATGATTGCTAACAAAAAAAAAGTATATTTATAGTTACGAGTCTGTCTGCGGGTACGGGACATTTATTTATAGGATACATCATGATCTAAAAATTTCCGCGACGAAATAGGTATACGGAAATGCGCCAGTAATGCACAGAAACTCTGTGCGTAAAGATGGAATACTTGTCTGCGTTTGTCATTTAGGTAATGCGGAAACTATACGAGTTGATACTGACTTCGACAATGTTGCCGAAAAGTTCCCTTTAAAACACATCAAATTTCCTCGTTATTGCAACTGGAATACAATAATTTTTACAGCATTTTATTTATTAAGTTTTGTTGTTATTTTAAACAGTTATTTAGTTTCATTTCATTTATTACGTATTCATAGAGTATTTGCATGCTATAAATATTGTGAGTAAGAAGAAACACATATAGTAGTTACATACATAATATGCTTATTTATATTATCACATTTTTATTGTATCTGTGTTTCTCATCCATATATTGCGTTCTTCGTTTGTTGGTTATTTTATTGTAATCATTATAGACAGTGGCGATCCAATCAAAATCAGTATTCAGTTTCATCAGACCATTGTTTTTGAACGTCAGAAACAACATAACAAATAATACTTTGAATTACAATTTTCAGTTTACAGTGAACAGTTGAAGAGCATTGCAATTTTTCAACTTAGACTTTATATTTCGCTTACTTTAACGTGCAGAGAAATGGTGTACACTGTACGTGTACTAATTACACAAGTTAAAAAAAAGTGCAATTCCATTGCAGCAACGCAGTCTCATCGTAGACGTCAAGAAAAGACTCAAAACCAGCAGCAAAAAAAAGTCAACATAAAAAAGCCAACAGTTGAGGTGTGTTGTTGACCCGCAGCTACCACGCTTAGTCCCAGATCTCGTGGACTTGTTTACGTAGGAAGATAGTTTTCTGGAGCGGCACGTGCGTTAGAGGAGGGACATGATGGGACCATTGTCCGAGGACAGAGGTGACAGTAAATCTCTGGCCGTAACTTGCCAGCTCCGTCCTCCAGCAGGCGGTTATGAATTCCGCTCTCGTCCGACACTCGGCTGCCCTCTGTCCAGGGTCCGTTCGTCTCCTCAGAGGTCGTGGAGAGAGGACATGGACACAAAGCTAGTCCTAGCGCGAGTTGTGCCTCGCGGGCACTGTGATAAAACCCTCCCTCGGCGATACCATCAACGTATCACCGGCAGGACACTCAACAGTACCCGCGCAAGCTTTTACTTTTTACTTACCAACATGGGAACTTCACCTCCCCGGCAACTTCCTGCTCTCGGACTACCGTGGAACAAAATATTTTCACTATCTGAAGCACGAAATCCGGAAGGGTTCAGACACTGCGATCTAACGTTTATATCGTATAGGCTGTTCGCGTTTAATTAAACATTTTGGAAATCAACCTTCTAAAAATATCACTGGCCCTACCTACATACATTTATGACGGCCGCCTGGTTGAAGGAATTTTGCACGTCTGAGGACTTAAACCGTGGGAGCGCTAGGGGCGACCGAGACATGCGCATCAACTATCTCATCGCCTCTACGCGCAAAGCACTGAACTGGCGTGCAGTCTTGCCGTCGATAACGCGCATCTATGAGACATTCAGCGGAGACCTTACCATTTTATGACGTAATAATAAAAATAAAAGTTTGGTGCACGTCCCTATACCCCTTTAAATGTTTCTTACCGAAATGTCCATACCTAAAACTGGCCGTGAAAACACCCGTTTGAGCCATTTTCACCATCATAAAAACATTCTTTAGAGAGAAACTTAGGAACTGAAAAGCCTGTACAGCCGCGTAACGTTCCTTAAATGATATTCGTAAGCAGACTTCACTCAGACCCGTTGGACGGTTTTTTAGTAAAACGTTTTCTGCTGGACCTCTGCACACCGTTCGGCGGCCTACCCAGGCGACCTGCCACCTTAACGGACACACTTAGACGATGCACCCTGTGATGTTGGTAACGACGGACGGGGAGAAAGTAGTTCCATATTTTTACGTTGAATTGAAAGCGTCAGGTAAACATTTGTGAATATTCTAAAATTATTTATTTTGATTTCTGTTTTTTATGCACTAAGTGTGTGAATCAGCAACATTTTTAAATATTTATTTTTTAAAATAATTTTACAGTTTCTCTTGGCCGTCGCACGAATAAAGTGATCAGATTCACGGCAATGTCATTTTACATGTTGGAAGAATACACTATGTGCTTGCAAGTAGATCTTAAGCAGGACTTTCAAAAGTGCTCCGTTTACCGTAAACAACCTTTTCAACCAATCTTTCTTGATAAATGGCGTTCCGTCTCAAGGCAGAAACCAAGACTATTGTAATTTGCTCGATGGAAAAAGTTTTGCAAAAATTTGAAAGTTATTTCCATTTATTATGAAAATAACTACTGCTTTGTAATTTTTAAGAGATGTGTAAGCAGTGTTTCTTAAATAGTTATATGCAATCGATTAGAAAATATTTCAAATCGTACGGATTTTTTTTTTTTTGCTATACATATGCTCCGTGAAGCTAGCAGAAGTACAGTATATACAGTTTAGTACAATAAGTATAAATTAATTTATAAACACAATACACTTAAGTCAGCATAAATTTATGAAAAACTATAAAAACGTAAAAAACTTTTTTTTTGTTCGTAACTTGTTTACTCGCCGTTTAACTAAGATCTTATAATTTAACTGGACACGGACGTTGGAGCGAAGTTAGTGTGAAGAATATTTGCTTTAAAAAGAAAGCGAGACATTTTTGGGGTAGTAAGGGAGACGTTATCCAAAGTGCAATCGATATTCTTCAAAACCGTTTTAGACATGCTACTCACATTTTTAAGAACGTAATTTGTGATTTTATCCAATCTGTCTTCAAGCATAGGGCTGGAAAATCTTTTTCTGTGGCAAACTACGGAAGGAGTTGCAGCTAGGAACTATTCTATTTCAAATTGGTCTGGTTTAATTCAGCGCCGTAGTCTCTTCAGTTTAACCGAAAGGTAGGTATAAAAATGATTAAAGAGTACACACAAACATACCGTTTCTAAATACCTAAAGTAAAATATCAGATATTATATCTGACGGAAAAAAAACATCGCATTTAATTTGATGCCTGCGAGTTTATTTTAACCAGTGATGGTGACAGAAAGAGTAAAAGTTAACTTAGTTTGAAAAAGAAAAAATTTTCTGTGGGTTAAATACGTTTTATGTTTATGTTAAGAAGTTTCGTGTACACTTGTGTGAGTCCTAATACCTTTATCTAAT
Organism: Dryococelus australis; assembly: GCA_029891345.1. Lineage (NCBI taxonomy): Eukaryota > Metazoa > Arthropoda > Insecta > Phasmatodea > Phasmatidae > Dryococelus > Dryococelus australis. Next base: position 76,809,139 of record CM056996.1, read on the forward strand.
TTAACACCTATCATGGATTCCTAATACCCTTATCTAATTTAACACCTATCATGGAGTCCTAATGCCCTTATCTAATTTAACACCTATCATGGAGTCCTAATACCCTTATCTAATTTAACACCTATCATGGAGTCCTAATACCCTTATCAAATTTAACACCTATCATGGATTCCTAATACCCTTATCTTATTTAACACCTATCATGGAGTCCTAATACCCTTATCTAATTTAACACCTATCATGGATTCCTAATACCCTTATCTTATTTAACACCTATCATGGAGTCCTAATACCCTTATCTAATTTAACACCTATCATGGATCCCTGATTACCTAGTGAGTTAGTTGTTGCAGATAGATTTGCTATTATTAAACCATCAACTTTACAAATAAAAAAGTCATTATCGGTGCTAAATGTTTTATTTCATTTTTCCAAGCAAATTGTAGGAAATTTATCTTGATTTTGCATGAGAATAACTACTACAAAACAAATTGTGCTTTGAATTTCTTCTTTTTTGAAGATGAGAGAGAGGTATGGAGAAGTGGCGTAGGCCTATTCGACTAGGAGTAATTAAATAGACTGCAGTGAAGTTAATAATGCTCTGCAATCTCTCCTAAAATATTATTTTAGACCTATGCACCATTTTTCACCAAACTCGATATAATGTACTCGTATGTACAACGGACGTCCGAGTTTTTGTCATAGTTTTCAGTCTTATTAACTGGTTATTTTCCCAAATGCTAGCTTTGTAAATATTTGATGACGATCTATAATACCTTAAGAGCTATTCGACCGATCTGAACCAAACTGTATATGCTGGTAGCTCTCACCATTCTGTATGACAGCGCTACCGGAAAAATTAAAATTACACTTCTTACCAACTGCTCAAAAAAATTGTGTTGAAGTAGTATTGCAATTTGCTACAAATATTTACTGAATTGTGTTGTAGCCAATTTTTTTTTTTTTAACGGCGATTTGAGAGATTTCTCAGCATTATATGGTTTATTTTCCAAACCATTATAAAGCAATTTAAAGTACTCAACCTTAGCAAAAAAAATCGAGAAAACCAAGTTATCTTCATTATTATTTATGTCGGCAGTAACCTTGGAAAATAGCGCTACCTAAGTCAACTTTTTTTTCCAGAACAAATTGAATTTAGACTATATATAATGATAGGGTCTGCATAACATTTCTTGTCTCTACGTGCGTCCTGTCAACTTGGCTGTCATTTTTGACATTTTATAAGTGTTTATGTTTAAGATATATAAAAGTTTCCTTAATATTTTATTTTTATTTTTGTTTAAAATATTTGTCGCATATACTAGCGCTTATAAGTGACGAATGACATAATATCAAGCACTTCTGAATATGCGCAATGTAAAGAACTGTAGGTATATTATCTAAAAATAACTTTGTAATTGCCAAGTTTATCATTTCCGTAAAACATATTTCGCTAATATGAAAAGGCCAATAATTCTAAAAAAAAAAAAGTTCTTTGTGCCCATATGATTTCTAAAGTACAAAACGCTGCTACTTGAACCATTAAGATCTCACCGTTTACCTGAATGATATTAGTGTAAATGAAAGTAGGCTAATTACTTACGTCAGTAACTTATTGTTTTGTGTTTGTCCAGTCGAGAACCCAAATACAATCGTTTTTGCTTTTTTGTGAACTATGCCATGGTATACTCTAATTTATTGCAAGAAATTTATTCGGTGGTTTTGTTACCATATTTTGATCACTTTTTGGCTATTTCGGCTTCAAATTAGGTATAACAATTATTATAATTAATATTAGATTTAACTTAAGACTTGAATATGTAAGACAAATTGTAGGCAAGATTACTAGATAAAAATATTTAAAAATAATTTAAAGTTATGATTTTGTGGTAAACTTTTTAGAAAACATTAAAATTGTTTCCGTATTTGTTTTCAAGTATGATTATTGCTAGAATAAAGCTTATTCTGTAATACTCATTAAAAATAGGAACTGATAAAATGTTGTAAACGCATTCTCCAGATGGTCATACCATAAACACTATTTAGTTTTCGTCGTATTTTTTTATTAAATACAATTTGACCTAAAGTAAGCTGTTAAGATGGCTCTGATGGAACCAGGAAAACCTACCTATACATTTTCACTGCAAGTTCCCGAGATTCCTTGAGGGCGTGTATTGACGTCAGTAGAATATTAATTTTTTAACAGTGTTGAGTTATAACGATGAACAAAGCTTTGTGCCACTCAGTAAACCTCGTACGAGGAGAGTACTGAATCTACGCGAAATTAATCATGACAATGATAATGCGCTTCATTGAATAATTCTAGGCCAATCATGATGATGATTCAAAAAGGGGTTGCGAGGGTTTATTTTGAGGAACTGCACCAGATTTTGCTGTAATGCGGATGGAAACTGTTTAGGGAAACCACTGTTAAGTCCAGCGTGGCGGGATCGTATCCATAACTTCTCGAATTCTGATCGGGTATGCTACAATGGCCAACACACTCGGTAAATTTCTGCGAATGTCCTTCTTTTTCAAATATGAGAGTAGAAGATAGTTTCCTTATTACGGACGGAGTTTTAGAGCGAGGGAATAGCCCCTTCTATCATTATTTAAATTTTGCGTATGGTTTTCAAATGGAATTGTAGTTCGTTTTACTGCGCGCGGCTTTCCTTGAAACACTTGACGACTGACTCAATATAGGTTGTTCGTTGTAAACTGAGCTCTTATGTAAGCCCTGTTAAACAGCTATTAGTATGCACATGGTAGAGTCTTCTACCTTGTGCAATATTAATATGGTCATGAACCAGATAACTTTATTCATATGTCTGACAAGTGGAGCTGTGAAATTATTAGAAAAATAGAAATTAAAAAATTGGCAAGTTGCGTGCGTTAAAAAAAATCAGAAAGAGATGGAAATCTTTTTAGTGTTCACAAATGTTTGCTTAACGCTTTAATTCATCTTTAATACATGGAAATATTTTTCCTCCAACGTTAAAGGCTATTTACAATAAATGTGAGCACTTTTGAAATCCACCTTAGAAATATGTCACTGCTCCTAACTGCATATATTTCTCGGGCTCACTGAGCGACATGCGCCCAGTAAAGTAGGTAACGGTGGAGGTAAAGAATTCCCATATCTTAACGTCAAATAAAAAGTGTTAGGTAACCATATGTGATAACTTAAATTATTTATTTCGCTTCCTGTTATTTTTAATACACCGAAGTGTAAAAATGAGCAGATTTGTAAAACATTTACTTGTCTAATAATTTCACAGTTACACTTGACGGACGCATGAATAATGTAGACATAAGACGGAAGAATACACAACGTGCGTGCAAGTAGATCTAAAGCAGGGCTTTCAAAAGTAGTGCTCATTTTACTGTGAACAGCCTACAGGAGGATACAAAATTTTCGAAGGTTTAACCGTGAAGCGTCTAGAGTGGACATTCCTACGGGTGTCATAGCTGGGTCTCGAACCACGGACTGGACTGGCCGCACGGGAGCGAGGCATCAGCAACCACGGCGACCACTGAGTGTGGCGGGTCGCTCAACCCGACGCAACCCCACCCGCGGGAGGGCAGCTGTCCGCGGCCATGGGCCAGATCCGTGTTCTGGAGTCTCCAGCTCCAGTGCGCCTGGAGACTCCGCGCAGAGCGGAGGGCGGCCTTGGCGAGCCGGAACACGGCTCAGGGTGAGAGAGAGACGGATAGTGGCCGTTAGAGAGAGGAGGCGAGCTGTGTGACGTGTCTGTTCGCGGGCCCGACCTCGTCCGCACCACGGTGCTTAGAACATACTCCACACGTTTTCGGCGGCACCCGCCCCAAATATACGACGTCAACTGCACGTCGCAGGTTTCTGCTCACGGAGGCTGCAAAGGCGAAGGGACTCCTGATATAGACTGTTCACGGTAAAATGAGCACTCTTGAAAGCCTTGCTTGAGATCTACTTGTATGCGCGTTGCATATTATACCACCATACGTAAAATTAACACTGATAAGTGCCCCATAACCTTATCCATGCGTAGATCCAGTGAAACTGTGATATTATAAGAAAAGTAAATATGTTCCAAATATGCCATTTTTACACTTCGTTAAATTAAAAAAAAAAAAACCGAAATAAATAATTAAGTTATCACAAATGGTCACATAACTCATTTTATTCAACGTTAAGATATGGAACTACTTGCCATCCATTGTTACCAACTTTACTGTGCGCATGTAACTCAGTGCGCCCGTTAGAATATATGAAGGCAGGGACACTGACTTTTTTCTAATGTTGATTTCAAAAGTGCTCACTTTATCGTGAATAGTCTTTAATGTTATACCGCTAACTATTTGCAACGCCGACTCGCAACCAAATAGCAAGTCACGCCTTCTGCGGGGCCCGACCGATATCCGGCTCGAACTCCTCATTATTTCCTTTGTGTTCATGGCTCTAGAGCACCATAAGATGTTTCACAAGGTGCAACATATCTAACCCACGCAGCTCACAAACCCCTGCGATTCCTTAGTTGAAGAATCAAATACCGTAAAAACAGATCATTATCATGTTTTTTTGTACCTACATACGTGATAAAATAGTTGGAACTGTTCTACAGATTATTGCCAGGATCTGTAAATTAGAAAATAATGTGGGAATTTCTGTTTATAGTAAGATGCTGCCTTGAAAGTGTGTTGCGCATTTTGGATCCACTCGAAAAGAGAAAGTGTACGACATTGCTAGTGATGAAAAAAGTTGGGTAACCTTGGGTTCGAATCCTCGACCAAGAACTGTGTTTAATTTAAGTTAAGTGAACTCTGTATGCAATATTTCGGCTTATTGATCGACGAAAACAAAATGAAATGAAGGAAATGTTAAGCTAATATATTTCGCAATGGTGTTAAAATATTGACACGTAATACATATAGCGGTTGAAATCGATCTGACCATATGCCAAGTTTTTTGCGTGTGATTTCAGTTATATATATATATATATATATATATATTTATTTATTTATTTGTGTGTGTGAGTGAGCGATATTAACTCAGCGTGTCTGGTCTCCCTTATACATTCACTAATTCATGCACAGAAAGTCCCAGGTTCGATACCGATCAACCGTTTCCTCAACGTGTTTTCTCACGCCCATTACAGGAAAATTATGATACAAATTCTCTAATTACGTATTATTTCCCCGTCCACAGAAAAAAAACTCCCAGCCAGGCCAGTTATCCATAAACTCCAAATGATTTTTTTAAACTACTGTTTTTTTTTTTAGATGTGGGCACGAACTTAAATTAGTTGTAATTATTCTACGCCTATACAGTCATATAAAAATTAACCGTGTTTAGCAATTTAAAAAAATACTTTTTTTTTTGTGAAGAAGATATAAAATGCTGCATTTGCAGGAGAATTCGTTATTTAGACCCAAAAGGGATAACTAACGTCGTCGACTTTAGGACTGCATTTGTCAAAGTTGGCGCCACGAGTAAAGCATGGATGTGCGAGGTGATTCAAAATACAACGGCCGAGAACTTCAACATAAAACAACAAACAATTTTAACACACACACACCCACACATACATACACACTCGCACACGTACATATTATGCGTCCATTGTCCACAAGGTCGTAGAATTTGAGTGAGAAGGCATACTCTGATCCTAACACAAATCAAGTACGCATGTGGCCAATAAGTGTGTATTAATTTAGAGTGTGTGGCTACACATTTAGCCGAAAAGCTCAATCAAAATTGAGTCAAATAATTTGGCTACACTGTTCAAGATTTCCGTGTTTTACGAACATTTTTACGGAAATGTATAGTAAATATGCGGCAATGCAATCCGTAATTATGAAAAACGGAGTTAGTCCGTAAATACACAATACGGAAAGTTTCCGTATTTCCTATAGCTTCGAGTTTCGGGGACGAACAATGCCGAATCCACACGAAAGTTTCTTCGCCACTGTAGCCTGAAAGTTATCGTTTCTACGGCAGTAAAGGTTATCCACGCCACTAGGACATATTCTTTCAAACATTAAAACGTAGCTTCAGGCGTCCGTAACATTCTGCAACACTTAAAATACAATAACTTTAATACAAAATGGAAAAAAATTGCTTCTGTGACAGTAGTAGAAATACATAAGTTATACGGCAGATATCATGTGAGAGTTGTGGTTCAGTGGTTATAGTCCTGGACTTGTAACTTTCTTTGAGTCGGGTTCAAATCTTGGTCAAGTATAAAATATTTTAACTTTTTAAGATATCTTTTATATACACAGTAGAGCAACCACATAACGAAAATTAAAGATTTTTCATTATCTATTATTATTTTCAACTGGAAGTACAGAAGACTAACTGTGAAATTAATGGGAGATTTTCCGCGAAATTTACGGAAAGTCCGTTTTTGAAAATCAATGTGTCCGTTATTTTACGTAGAGTTTACGGACACCTCTGGATAAAATTTTACCAGCACTTTTCCGTAAAAATGAAGGAAATTTTTTTAACCGTATAGTTGTCTTTTTGGCTTTCGCCACAAAGCCACAAAACACGTGAAAACAAAAGGCGATGGTAATTGGTACAGGGCAGAGGAGAAACAGAAGAACCAAGCGTCAGTTGTGTTTGACTACTGTCGTACACGGAGATACGAGTAAGGAACGAGCGAAGGAGGCATAATATCTCTCCATTATAGATATTTGTTCATACAAATGAGATTTCAAGAGAAACGATGAGTGTCACTCCTTGACCCTGAATTGCTCTTGACTGTTTGCTGAAAAGTTGGTCAGAAGTTGTCTGCTACAATACTTTTACCACCGAGTACTAGTTCGTGAATGCAAGTTACGTACATGCTTTTATATCAACTCTTCTCTTAACGAACTCTGTTCCAGCTTGTTGGTAGTTTTAATTTTCATTTGCATCGAAATCTAAAAAGTTCCAGAAAAAGAAACGAGAACATTCCGTATTCGGTTTAGACAAACAGCTGCCGATTTTTTTTTGTAATGCACTGTTCCAAAAAAATACAACTATTGTGATTAACCTTACTGTAAATAGAATGCAAAATAATAAGGTTACTCCTACTTTTGTTTCCTTCAAAATAAGAATTTGTGTGTATCCGAGAGACAAGAAATGTGCAATACTGACGAACATTTCGTTTAACTGGAAGGTCAGCAGGTTCGTAAACGGGAACCTGCCTTCCAACCCCCCTACGCCTTATTGAGTTCAACTAGCTGTTAACCGTACAGTACACTGCAGTACAGACAATAAATAGGAGCTACGAACTCGCATTTATGTAACACGTATTTTGCTCACTTTTTGTCATAATTAAAATTGCGACGTTATTATGAGTTTGGTCTTGTCTGTGCTGCAGTATAAAGTCAATAGCTACAGCAGTAGGTTATAAGAACGCTTACGGAATTTCATTTTTTTAGAAATATAAACATGCTATTAAAACCAGTAATACAATACGGAGGGATAAGGTTCCCCTTAACTCTTTTAATACCACTTTAATTTACGGTTTCTGGTGTTGCAAACAAAAAAATTATGATGCGTACTGTACTTAGATCAAAGAAAAAAAACACTTTTTTCGTTGTCACGGATAATGAGCTGTAGGCTATATGTTCGGCTACAGTTATATGCACCAATTATGACCTAGACCAGCAAGACGGTTTGCGAATCATACACCCATAGGTATAAAGTGTTCACGATAAAATTAGCACTTTTGAAAGCCCTACTTAAGATCTACTTGTATGCACGTTGTGTCACCTCCCGCCTTATGTAAGATTAACATTGCCATGGGTCTCAATGCGTCGGTCAAGCAAAACTGTAAAATTATTAGGAAAGTAAATATTTTAAAAATCCGCTCATTTTTACACTTCTATGCATTACAAAAGCAGAAAGCGGAAAAAAAAAAAAAAAAAAAAAAAAAAAAAACTATTTAAGTTATCACAAATGGTTACCGAACACCGTTTATTCGACGTTAAGAATTGGCACTACTTTCCATCCTTCGTTACCAACTTTACGTCACTCAGTGCACCCGTTAAAATATTTGCAGGCAGGATCGGTGACTTTTTTCTAGGGTTGATTTCAAAAGTGCTGACTTTATCATGACCAGCCTTCAAGACCATTGGTTACTGAGCTTCCTAGCGTGCAGTACAGACCAAACATTACCTACACGTGCGTCATGTACATCGGGTCTGAACGGGTTGAGCTGAGAAAAGTAATCAGTCGAAGAACGCCGCACACCGCTAAGCTGTTTCCAGGCGGGAGTGTGTTACGAAGTTGCCGCGTCAGGTTTCCCTGGCGACGGATGGCCGCAGCCCGAAGAGTGGGTGAGTGGCAGAGCGGCGTCACTTCGAGGTCAGCCGCTGCCCTCCAAAAACTGCCGGCGAGAGAGGAAAGTGTCGCGCGCAGCTACAGGGAGCTGCAACCAGTCTCCCTGCTGCTTCTGTCTTCGTCGAGCCGAAGGTTGCCGCTGCGGATCTTAACACATCCTGGTTAAGACTGCGATGGACCCCCGCATTTTCTGTGAAATTGTTGTTTACACGATTACCCGTATCTCGGTATATAAATGTGTTGCAAATATGACTTTTTGTCAGAAAATTATAAAAAAAAACAATTATCCAGGGATGAGCTAAATAGTTATATTACGATAATAGTTGTAAGAGTTGTCGTTATATGTGGGTAACAGATTACTGCGTAACTGGTATTCCGACATGTAACACTATATTATCTCCTACTGTCTTACTTTTATGTTATAATGGCTTGAGCTCAAATTTTTAAAAATATATTTGGCACATGCTGAATGCTATATTCTTAACATTTAATTAAAGATAGTAAAGAAATATCAATGACACTATTTTTAAACAAATCGTAATAATATTTTTTACAAATAATTTAGTGTCGGCAAATTTGTAATATCCTGATATCAGTTTAGACAATTATCTATACTAAAACTTTTAGTTTATATCTTTATTACAAGCAACCTTAAACTGGCGGTCGACATTTGCTTTGTGATTTTCCTGTGATAATTGAGGGCAAAGAAACTGTAGGGAGTTTAACTGAAACATGTTTACGTAAATTACGGTACTTATTGCGTCTGGTACAAAAATTTTTGCTTACACATGTTTCATGATTCAATTTCATCATTAACCAAAGTGAAAAACTTCCATATTTCACTTGTTTTAGGCCAATTAGGTTCATGCATTGTCGATATTATTTCACAATACCACACAAAAACTACCCGAAAGTGTCAAACATTGCCGTTACCACAGTACTGAAACTTAGGGAAAACTAAACCGTTATTGAATAACTGAGAATGGTCTACAGAACGGGATCGACACAGAAGATTTGAAGCCTCCATGGAAGCATTACTTAGGAAAGTGTAGAGGAGTTATAACTGAACAGTTGTTACTTGTGCCGCTAGGTTGCGCTAATGGCTAAACCATTATTGATAGTTTTACTGGACTTGGGAACAAGAACGGAACAGTTATATTTTGATAACTGTTACGTAAAATAATGAGCATCCCTACTATTATCTATGCCCCTATTTTTTTACTTTTGACATATTAAGTGTACGGTATTCTTAGAAGAAGAAAAAATCGTGAAAATGGTCACATATCGCATTTTTAAAGCTTGCCTATGCGATTTCCTTAAGCGGCAAGAGTACAAAGATAAAACCCCACTGTTACAGATTTAATCTGTACAGTACAGCGTCACGACGGAAACACTGCACGCCTTGCGCGTAGGAGCGATGAGGCACTGTGGTTGCGTAGTAGTGTCGCCCGTATCGCTCCCTCACTTCTTCACCTTGGACGCGAGGGTCCATGCGACTCAACGGCGTTGCCCACGAAGAAAGGTTGTTATAGTCCAATCACAGTTACTTCACACTTGTCTGGAGCCTTGCGCTAGTTCTACTTCCCTATGTTCCTCTGCCTCGTGCAAACGACGCTTGTCCGAGTCTAGTAAATTACACCAAAGGGACAACGCACCGCATTCGTGAGTACTCAGTTTACTAATATTTTGCATGAGGACTATTTTTAACTATGTATTACCAACACACCTATTTTCTCCCTAATGTATTGATATCAATTATAAATGTAATGTTATAATTTATAAATTAGGTATAAGTAAGAGATCAATTTAACCAAAAGTAAGGTACTTTTGTATCAAGACAAGTGAGAGTTCATGATATGAGACATATTTAGGAAATATCCAAACTCGTCATTATTGGGACGATTTTTCAAAAGTTTTTTAAAATATCCCATGGTTTTTGCAAAATTACGTCTCCGAGTCAAAATTGCTACTTTTTTTTAAATGTAGGCCTACTAATAAAAAAACCAAAATATTTGCAGATATTTAACAGGGGCAATTGAAATGTCTTGTCTTAATTCGCTTTAAGGTGTGCTTAGCAAAAGTTGTTTTTCAAACATTCACACAAATAAAAAAATATAAAAGAATTTCCTTATTTACAGATATTTGTTTTTTAAATTGTAAAAACATTTACTTGTACAATTTTATAGCCATCTTATTTAAAATAGCTCTTTGCATCTTCTTTCAATGTGAGTGAGTGAAAAGTGAAGAGATTATGTTGTTCCGTATTATTGAAGTCTTGCGTATTAGAGTCGTCAGTTATGTTCGCTGTTTATCGATGAAAGGCTGCAAACAATTTTCTTCTCGAAGCCGTATTTGTAGCTGTCCCGCGTGTTGTGAATGTGCCAGTGCAGAATATTGTATAAAGAATCTAGAACTGGTTCTGTCTATAAAATTATATATTCAGTTATTTCTGCTACCGTTAAACAGGCTTACTGTCACTCGTGCACGTTGAACAGCGGCATTAAACAGAGGATTACGTGTTTACTGCACCTTAGTGATCGTCCTACTTGAATTAACTAAAAAATTAATCGATAAATAAACGGTTAGACGTATTATTTCTGAAGTTTGATAGCAGTTGTACAGTAATGTTACTTTACTCGCTGTTTATATCTCCGAACACAGCTCAAAATATGTCATGGAAATAGGAAACCACAAACAAATAACGACACAAACTAGGAAACAACAGGAATCCTAGCAGTTATTGAAACATCGACGACAGACAATAAGCGATCTGATTGGACAGTGAACAACAAAAATAGAGAACGACAATGAAAACAAATGAGAAACATATAACATATCTTGTTAATATAACAATAGCGCGTAGATAAGGTACGGGCGATACCCAATAAATAATTAAGGCAAAAAATATCAGAAAAAAATTTTCAGAACACATGCAAAAAAAAAAAAAAAACTTAGAGGAAACAAAATTACAAACGAGACAACAAAAATTTCACAAAACAATTCAATGCTAATATGAAAAATTAAGATGTATTATACATTCTTCATGTCAGATACTGAATGTATTACACATTCGCAGTAGACGCGCATCAAGTGTTTTGCATCCAGTGCTTCACTTTCAGAAGAGGACTGATTCGAGTCCCTGAAACGTCTCAGAGTCTTTCACTGTTGTCCCTGTTGGTTTTTTTTTTGTGCCTTCCGAGATTTTTGTATCTGTATTTAATTGTTTTGTAAAGTTTCTGTTGTCTCGTTTGTGTTTTTCTTTCCTCTAACATCGGATGTTTTTCGCACTTATTTTGTGCTAATTTTTTAATATTATTTTCTGTATTCATGTTTTACTGATTATTCCGTGTTATGTATATTTATTGTTTTCTGTTTCGGTTAAATTCTTTTACAGTAATCGTTTGTGTGTGATCATTATTTTAATTTTTGTTAATTGGACATTTTTAACAATTATGTATAAAGGACATTATGTATTTCTCAATGGTTTTCATTGTAGTACTATTCTGTGTGGTCTTCATTTTTGTCAGATTGGTTATTGTCTCCATTGATATTTTAATACCTGATAGGATCCCTGTTGTTTCCTAGTTCTTTGTCGTTAGGTTGTGTGGTTGTTATTTGTTTATGCTGTTCTATTTCCAGAGAAATGTTATAATGAAAGCAGTATGCCCTCCATAAGTGTCCTTATGGAATGCCTCGAGAGCACCCACACACTTCGCAACATAAAAATTGTCCAACATCCACCTCTCCCATCAGATACATTTCAAATCTTTTAAAAGGATGAATAAGTTACTTGTTAACACATTCCAAAATATATACCTCCACAATATCATCAACGAACACTTACAGTGAAAAGAAAAATTTCGATGAAACAAGCAGCTATGAGGAAAGATATTGGCATAGCGGTAAAAACCATTTAGATTTATTGTTTTTGATTTGGACTAGTATGACAAAATCATTTTCACAAAAATTGAACCCAATAAAAATTACTATGTACATAGCGTAACTTAAATAAAAAAGGTTTTTTTTTTTTGCTTTTCAGTTACGTAATTACACCAAAGCATGTCTATCACACTACTCATTAACGTGATTCTAACAACGTATGCTACTATTAGTACAGAAATACCTTTATGTTTGGCAAAAGGCAACAAACTTAAGCACCAAAGTCGTTCAAAAGTAAGTTAAAAAAATTTCAATCTAAATATATCTTCAATTTAAGATTTCCTTTACATTAAAAAACGCTAAGAGTTTCAGAAAAATTCCCTAAATGCATGTGATAAAACAATTCCATATATTAAAACCACACATATCTTTAAAAATCATAACTCTCAAAGATAGTTCCGAGTGAGGTGGCGTAGTGGCAACTCACTGGACTCGCATTCGGTAGGACCCAGGTTCGATTCTCAATCCGGCCGGATTTCGGTTTTTCGAAATCACTCCAGGCGAATGTTGGGATGAGTCCCTAACAAAGGCCATGACCGATTGCTTCCCAATCCTTCTTCTTTGTGCAACTTGTCTCGTCTCTAATGACCTCGCTGTCGACGAGACGTTAAGCCCAACAACTATAGGCTGTTCACGATAAAGTGAACACTTTTGAAGGCCCTCCTGACAGGCATTAACCAGTAATAAATATGTTTTATTGCATCCTCAGACATTAACTCATGAGAATGGTGAAAGTATACACCGTTGTTATTAGTCACGTGGCACTGCTGATATTAAAAATAACTTAAATATAAAAGCTGGCTTAAAAGAAAAATTTGGAAGGGCCTTAAAAAGTGCTCACTTTACTGTGGACGGCCTATACCTACTTACCTCAAAGATAATGACCGCCCTCTCTTTTTTTTCACAATTTCATTTCCAAATATTCTCTCTCTTCCACAAGCAACCAGTTTCCATCGGCGCCTTGGCGTTATACCTTATGCCGCGCGCAGTCTTTGACTTCACTGTCTGGGATTGGCGATGAGAAGGGGGAGGGGGGGGGGGAGAGAGAACCGAGTACTCGCCAGGGTCTCAAACTGCGAACGGCGTCCCGCTCGCAGTCGAGAATGTGCTTCCAAGCAGAGCAGACATGAACCGGCCAGGCATCCAACCAACCACGGTTCCCATTGCACTGCTAAGTCGCAGCGCTGCCAATGATGAACCTCCATATATGTCCTCGCCTTGCACACGACAATCCCTGGCTCTCCAGGAGCGATAAGTAGGCGCTCTCTTCCACACAGGTACGCAAAATTTTCTGGAGAAAGGAACGCTGTCACAATTTTTAAAATAATTTTTGGCAATGAACACAGTCAAATTTAGCTATCAAAGTAACACACGATTTCTGAGCAGTGAAATACTCGGAATGGATAGATCCTGCATATAGTGGAGTTACTTATTTTTCACATTAACTTTTCTTTCAGGCATCGTGCCTGTTAACCTATGAGGCATACCTTGGTAGTTAGCTTGAAACTCGTCGCGTTTGGCTGCATGGCACATATATAACCATAACCGAATTAATAATATATTTTTTTTATTAATCTCAAATAGAGATAGAAGTCACTTTGTACCATGATAATTAAGTCTCTTATGTAATGCTCTAAGCCATACCAAGGAGTGGTTTTCAATATTACATTCTAAAATATGTTATGAAAAGTTAGAAATAAACTAATGATAAACACTTATTTACTTTAACTTGCCAGTTACATTAAATCTGTAATGGACTTCAAAAATTTTATTCTAAATTCAAATGTAAAATAATGTAGCACCGTAGGATGGGTAAGTAACGCACCAGATGACGATGCGCTTTTTGTGTAGAGCACGTCGATGAACATCGCCATCTTAAGTGTGATTTAAATTAGAATATAATGTATATGCATCGGAATGGTTGGGGGGGGGGGGGGGATTGGGGTGAGAAGAGATTTGGGCGGCTCTTAACATAGAGGTATTGAGATCCTATGAGGTTGATTGGAGTAAGGAGCAGCGCCGGAATGAGAGGGCGGGGGAAACGGGAGATCTCCGAGAGAACTGTCGACCAACGGCATCATCCGGCACGATTTCCACATGCGAAAATCAGGTGACCCGGCCGGGGATTGAACCAGGATCGACTTGATGGGAAGCGAGCAGGCTAACCACTCGGCCACCGCGGCCCCAGGGGGGGATTGAGCACCCCGAGAAAACCTACCGTCTATTGACAACATCCGCCACGTTTGCTACGCGTGTAAATCAGGGTTCGCATCTGTCTGGGATCGGACCCGAATTGATGTGGTGGGTGGCGTCTCCCTAAGAAATACTTCTATGCGCGTGTTGAGTAAACTACGCCACACAACTTTGTGAACATGTATATAGAATTGAGAAGTCGGTGGGCGGCGAGCGAAGTGTCATATTATACTGTTGCGTAATAAAAGTAATATTTCCCGTTAGAATGTTTTAATTTACGGATTTGCTAATTTGTTTATGCGGTTGCTCGAATTCTTGTCATGTTAATTTCCCCTCGATATCTGCCACCCGGACACTAAGCTGGCGGGGACTTTCAAGGTCCACACAAATTATTTTTTGCATTATTTGCATTTTCATTCCGGATGTCCTCTCGTCTTTTCGTCAGAATATGCACAGTTCCTTTTGTTACGTGGTGGGTTGAGACTCTCGGTGATCAATGACACAATTATGAGCTCTTGCGCTTTGATTAATTCTTCGCCGCCGACAAATCTATCGCCGATTGGGCTCGACACCTCAAGGATAGCGGACACCGTACAAGGCGTGCTTGTCAGCAACAGGGTCTCTGCCGAATAAATGAAAAATGGCCTACTCTGTTCCGTAATGACATGCCGTTTAGAACTATTGTAGAATATTCCGCCACAAAGAAAAGCATGAAGGATAACGGGTTTAGTTGATCTTGATGTCAGCTCACCGCAAAAAGAGTCCTGAGTTCAAGTCTCGTGTAAAGTTTTTGGGTGGGAGAGTCAGTTTTTCCAATTAACCTACCTGTGTTAAGCCGGGATAAATAAAACCAAGAAAACTGTACTGCATCAATTGAAAGTTTTATGAAGATTTTTAAAATTAAGTTGTGCCTAAGTACGGGTCATAATTTCTTTCGGTTTATTTTTAAAAATTTTTAAGACTTTGTATGCATTAATGACTATAGTTTAGCACTGTTAATATCATTAAAGGGGGATTATTTTTATTAAATTGTTCAGTATGGCTAACCGTTTTCGATAACAATGGGAAGATTAGTTTCACTCTATCTTTGTCAGTAGTGTTGTATACGCGCTGACAACACTCGATAAGTGCACCATAATTTTTTTAACAATGTGTGTTTCATAACTAAAGTAGATATGTTTAAAAAAACACACGTACTTAAATTACCATGCTGCAATAAGCACACTAAAAAAAAAGTTTGAAGTAACATCCATAAAGTTGGTAGGCTTGTGAAGTGGTACTCGTAGGTTCTGTGATCCCTTAGGTGAGGCGTGAAGTTAGGCTCCGGGGTGAAGAAACTGCAGACTGCACTAGTGAGGGAAATAGGAGTACCCGGAGAATTTCCAACGGCCATCGGAAACGTTCGCCACCGTTGCCACTCGTGGATATCAGGAATTTCACCCGCCTAACTCGGATGGTCCTAAAGAGAGGCTGGGATGCAAACCGCATGATGGTTAATGTTCAATCAGAATATCTCGACGCACCGAAAAGGTTGAAATGTGCCATTCTTGGAGGGTTGCAATCGCGTAGGTGCACGAACTAGGTGGTTTATTATTAGTGGTGTCCGTTATGTACCCGGCGGCAGCTTGAATATCAAAGCGAAAAATAGTGACGTGGAAATCAACGGGTATCTATACCTCGATTACAAAGGAAGCAAACTACCATTATACCTTTTGAGCACCCTGTTGGCGCCAGTACTTCTTTAACCTACGGTTATTTCAGGGACAACTTCATGTATCGATCCTAAGAAAATGATACAAAATAAGTCCATGGTGGTCTTACGACGTGCGGATAAGTTACCAACACCAGCTGCAGCAAACACAGAAAGCCTGGCACTCCATATTGAACAAAACGCGAAACACGAGGTCATATTTTCGACATTTCCCCTCGTAATTAATTTCCCAGTAACGAACAACTCGTTTAAAACATGAGGGTTTAACAATCGGTCGTGGTTTATTAAGACAAAGAGGTCGTCCTCTCGTAAAGCTGACATTCCACGTGAGTCGCAATACTGGCGCAGAATGCTAGGTATGCCGTCCGACTGGAGCCGAAGTCCATGAAGGGTACACAGCTACTGTCTTGTTCCGGTACCGCGTGTGAAGGTCCCGAGAAAGGGAAAAACATATTTCACGCTCTCCTTTCACTCAAATTGATATTTCTCCAACATCGTTTTTACAAGTTCTCTATGGTCATAATCGCTGAGAAGCGACACTGTAGACTGAATCGGCAATGGCTCGAAACGCATCCGATGGCCTGCTCGTAATTTTTGGAACTGAGGCGGGCGAGCACGCTGAGCGAGGTAGCGCGGTGGTAGACCTTTAGACTCGCATTTGGGAGGACCTGGGTTCGAGTCCCGGTCGGATCATCCTCATTTAGGCTTCCCATGGTTTCTGGAAATGTTGGGATGGTTTCTGACTGCAGGCCATGGGCGATTCCTTCCCCGCGCCTGTTTGTTTGAGCAACTTGCTTCGTCTTTAACGACGTAGCTGTCGACGGGACGTTCAAGCCAACCCAGCTCCGGGCAAAGGCTTGGATAAAAATTGCGTTGACACTACAACAACGCTTTACAATAACTCCTGAACCATGGAGAGTAATGGCACTGGCTACATTCGACGGAAAACTTTGCCGCGACGCTAAACGTCATTAACGTCAAACGCACCGCGTTAAAAGTTGGCCAACATTCAAGTTTTTGCGTTTAACGTTTAGCACTAGGCAATCAGAATTCAAGACTTCATAAAAAAAAGTGAATACAAATGGTACAGACGATTGGAAACAGTTGGCACCACTATCGCCGTACCTCTTTATTCTGTTAATGTCATACGAAATCGATGTACAAATGACGCTAAATACATTTACAAATAATTTAGTGTAACTATAAAGTCTGCGGAATCTTTTTTTACAAAAGGGTTTTTGTAAATTACAAACACTAATAAAACACACACACACCTACATTCTTTTTATTTTTATTCCTGTTAACGTCGATTGTAGACATGCCAGTTTTATTATGGTGACGTATAGCGTTTACCGTTTTGCGTCAAGTTGATTGTAGACGAGCCTTAAGAAAGTTGCTGGTTAGTCCTAAAAAATTAGGAGATTCTCTCTCTTTCAGCTGTTCTTTGCATCATCCTGTGACGTAAAACCATCTCTTCGCTTGGCAATGTTGATGTGACAGACACGCAATACCAGCGTTTTCTCAGATTTTGTTTAACTTCTGTACACGGGATATCGGACATTCAGTGAAATGCGTTTTGTGTGCACCGATACACTGGGGTTCAGTTTAAGCTTAATACTATATATGATTAAACAAGTCAACGCGCAAAGTATTTTACAGCTATTTCATGGTTATGATGGCTTGGCAGCTGCGAAAAAGGTTTTGTCATATTACATTTTCATCTGCATGTGTTATCTTCTTCAGTGGCGTAAAGGCATATCCCGAGAAGGTCAGCGTGTGTATACGCGAATCAGTGTTTATGAGTACTTGTTATCAATCGCAATTTATTAGCGTCAGAATTATATATCGTATACTAGGTATAGTAATTTACCACACGAAAATATCTCTGAGACAAAAATATATTTTTTTTTCGTGTTTGTGAGAAATTAAATTAGAAAATGAGATACTTATTTTATACCATTTTTTAGCTATCAACAGTGGTTTTCAACGCTCTCTCGTTATCTACATTTACAAGTAAAATGTTAGCAGGATTTTTTCTTGTATTCAATGTTAAAGATCGACAGCGCTAAGGTAATATATAGAAAAACTAACCAACCGAATAGAAACACTTCTCAGGACTAAATTACATGTAGTGCTGAAGTAGCTATGCATAAGCTCCGTCTTGTTGGTCACCATAACGAGCTGGCCTCTTCCCCGTAGTTTAGTAGGTTACACAAGTGTACAGAGTCCTGCGCTCGAATATCGGGCTATCATCTGCATTCACCATTTTTAGGAGCAAAATATGGAAAGTTTAGTATGTAAGCTTCTAACGGAATAATAAACAAATATATTTTATTGTAGCGTTAGACGTTAACTTTGGAGTCCGGTGAAATATACACGCTGTGTTTATTACTTATTTGGCAATATTTATTTTGAAAGGTGTTGGAAGGCTAGAAAATGGCTGATGAGAAAAAAGTAGCTAGGAGCTCGAAAGTGCTCACTTTACCTTGAACAGCATAGACATATTTTTCCTTTTATTCGAAGGACATTAACAACCGTCTGTTACCTCTACGTCCGAAGTCTTTAAAATGTCATCTTCTGGTCACCAAGTATGGCACAAACGTGTGTGTTAGATTTTTTTCATTAATAATGTTTCCAATAATCTCGCCGGCTAACAGTCGCGTCAGCGGGAAGAGAAAGAAAAAAAAAAAACACCGATGAAGTAAGACATCGTAAATGACAGTGACGTGTTTATTTGCTGTTTTACGATCATTAAACACGACGTTGTACTGAGATCGCCGAATATATTCGAGACACGGCGGGGAGAAGGAATTTCGCCGTAGACGTGTGGCACCACAGCGTTGGTGTGTTTCCAAACGGCCGCCGGCATTGTCGATGGCGGTCACGCGGTGAGACTAATCGGACGGCGCCTGAGATAAGACGCCCGGACGCGCTCCGTGGGTATCCCAGCTGGCACGAGCCAGCCTTCCGCCTTGGTGACCGTGGCATACTCCCGCGACGCCTTCGACGCCGCAGGTGACGTGTGTGGCCAGACATGCCAGGGTTTCCCCTCCCGCTGGGCACTAAGTATAGCCAAATATCTGCCGCTCATATCGCTCCCCGGAACCATTACAGCCTAGTAGCGCGCAACGCACATGTGTATATACACTGTTCAGGGTAAAGTGAGCACTTTTGAGGAGGCCCTAGTTACTTTTTCCTTTCAGCCAATTTTTATCATTCAGCAATATTTTATAATGAATATTGCCATGCGAGTAATAAACACAGTGTGCGTATTCCACCGCACTCGAAAGTTAACCTGTAACGTTAAAATGAAATGTATTAATTGGCTAACATTCTAAATGAGAAGGCGTTCAAACGTGCTCACTTTACCGTGGATAGCCTATAAGAGTAGAGCGGAGTGAAGAGATTTGGGTGGCTCTTAACACAGAGGTCTTGAGAACCGATGAGGATGAACGCGGTATGGAGCAGCGTCGGAACACAAAGCCGGGGGAAACGGCAGAGCCCCGAGAAAACCTACCGACCAGTGGCATCGTCCGGTAAGATTCCCACGCGCTAAAATCCGGGAGCGGCCCCGCCGGGAATTTAACCCGTTTCGCCTAGCTGGTAGGCGACTAGTGTAACCACTACACCACCTAGGCCGCGTGAATTAGAAAGAAGATGGGGAAGGCACGGTCACAGATTTGCTTAAGGGTGCCGTTTGACTGGACGTATTTTATGTGTTCTATGCCTAGAACCATGGGAGATCTAAGGGCGACCTAGGTACGTGCATCTTATGTCTAGTCGGCATTACGCGCAAGTCGCTGAACTGGCGCGCAGTCTTTTTTCTCGTCGACCCGCCTCAAAAACCTTTCAGTGGTGACCCTGTCATTTAATGGTGTAATGTCCCTTTGCTATATATTAATTTGCCTCAAATGGAAGTTTAATACGTCAAACCGATTAAAAAACTCGTATTATACGCAGTAGGGTGTAGTGGTTAGATTACTCTCTTCCCATCTAGGCGAACTGGGTTTGATACCCGGCAGGGTCGCTGCCAGATTTTCACATGCAGGAATCGTGTCGGACGATGCCGCTGGTTGGCGGGTTTTCTCGGGGTCCCTCATCGGCTCTCAGGACCTCGATGTTAACAGCCGCCCAAATATCTCCACTCGTATTAGTTTTAATTTTTTCAGTTTTTAAAATCACATTAGAAATAGAAACAAAAAACTACCAATCGGACGTAAACAATTTCTTAATTGCTAAGTGTAAGTGGGTGCTGTTCAAAAGTATCGAACAGTATTCAATGAAAACTACTGTATACGACTGAACCTGTGCGTTCTGTTTCGGAGGCTTAGGCAGACGGCATCTTTAAAATACAGAAGCGGCAACAAACAACAACAACAAAGAAATTAAAAATTTGATCAGCGCTCGGCCATTGGCACGTTATTGTAGTTTTTAATTAAAATTAACCAATGTACTTCCTGTATAACTTTATTCATTTCTCTTATCGGGTAGTAACCGGAAAGGGGATCGTTGGACATCTTTTTAACCTCCCCTCCCCACATTGATCCCAATTAAAAGTCGTGAACTCTGTTACATAATCAGTTAAATTAAAATTTTTGTTTTATTTGGGGGAGGGAGTTTGATTTCGAAGACAGTTATTTAGTAATTTATAATTAATTAAAACCGATATACCATTAATGAAAATATTTTTTCAAGAGATATTAAAGAAAATAAATTTTTGATATAATTAAAATGATTGATAAACCACTGTCAAGAGAACATTACTACAGGGGGTATTGGGATGATGATTGATGGGTTAAGTGGCACAGCAGCTTATACGGCGAAGCCATATACCGCGCGTCAGAAAATAAATTGACGTCACTGACGAGCAACATGTTGGGATGTATGTCGTTCCGCCAATCAGCGCGCGGTAACCTACTTGCCAGCCGGCAGGCAGCCCAGCCAATAGGGAATCTTCCGCATCACGCAGCGGCCAATCAGGCGCGAGGCCCGTGCCAGAGCCCCGCGCAGTCAGTCGACAGGTGGGCACGCCCTCATGAAAAGAAAACCCATGCCATTACACTACTGTGTATAGTAGATTCACGGTACTTCTAACTCTTCTGAAGCCCTGCTGAAGTTCTACTTCCAGGATATACCTCCGTCTCGTGCAAACGAAGTTTACCCAAGTCTAGAAAATGACACCAAATGGACTGCGCTCCTCACTCTTTATACTCATATTAATTTTAAATGAAATATTATAATTTATAGGTAAAATATAAGTTTAAAATTTTTAATGAACCAAAAATTAGGTACTTTTTCGTTAACAGAAGTATAAAACGCTTGTGTTACATGGCACATTTAGGACATAACCACACGCGTCAAACATGGGGTGATTTTTCAGAGGTAAAATTAAAAAAAAAAAGTGTGAAGAAACCGCGAATAGACTATATATGATGTTCACGGTTAATTGATCACGTTTGAAATCAACCGTTGAAAAATGTCACTACCCCTACATGCATATACTTTAACGGTTGCTCTGCCTGGCACGCGTCCAGTGAAGTTGGTATAAGATGTTCACGGTAAAGTGAGCACTTTTGAGGTCCTAGTTGCTTTTTCCTTTCAGCCATTTCTGTCCTTCAACAACCTTTTTAAAATAAATACTGCCACGTAAGTAACACACACAGTGTTTATATGCCACCGCCCTAGTTCCCCGTCTTAAGGGAAATGGTGCACGATAGCCGTGTATTTACCTTAATTGTGGTCAAAAGTTGTTTTTCAGAGAATTTTTAAAATTTTTGGATCGGCAAGACATAAAGAATAATTTCGAACACCTTCTTACATTGATAGATTATCACTGCCATTACTACTATCGGAGCATTGATGGAAGATAAGAAATAATATATTATTTCTCATCCTCCATACGTGCTCACAGAATAATATAGGTAGTAAAAGTTTTAACAATGCAATAAATTGTTAAAGAATCATTATTTACGTCTTGTACTAAAAATTCCGATAAACCCTCTGAAAAACAAGTTATAACGAAAATAGGGTAAACATACTGCTTTCGTGCACCATTGGCCTTAACGTTGAATTAAAAGTGTTATCAAAACATTTGCGAATATTGAAATTATTTGTTTTGCTTTCTGTTTTAAAGTTTATAGTCGTAGGAATGATTAAATTCGTGAAACATCTACTTTTCTAACGATTTAACTGTTTACTCGACCGACACATGAATAAACTGACCAGCCGCACGGCAGCGATAATTTTATATAAAATGGTGGAAGAATACACAATGTGTATCCAAGAAGACACTAAGCAGGGCATTCAAAAGTACTCAGTTCCTCGTGAACAGCCGATAAACTAAAGATGAGGTAGACCTATCTCACTGGCTGCGCGCAACCAATCGCCGTGTGTCCCAACATTGAATTGCTTTTCTGCCGCTACGTCTAGCAATAACGGCGTGGACTGAGTTTGAGGTTGGAACACCGTTTCGAAAACAAAAGCTTTCAGATGTTTTTATACTTCCTCTAACCAAATTTTAATACAGTTTGATTAATTTTGAATTGGCAAAACTATTTTATGATTGTCTTTTAAAAATTAAGATGTAAATAAACACGTTCATGTGACTTTGACAATTGTGTTCCTTTGGGGTAGGTCAATGTTGAATACATGCGCAGAAGATATATAACCCGTCTACCTCATCTTTATTCTATGAAACAGCCTATA
Source organism: Dryococelus australis (assembly GCA_029891345.1). NCBI lineage: Eukaryota > Metazoa > Arthropoda > Insecta > Phasmatodea > Phasmatidae > Dryococelus > Dryococelus australis. The sequence goes on from CM056996.1 coordinate 76,831,998, forward strand.
AACTATTCTGTGACGCAGTGATGGTTTATGTTTACGGCGTGGTTCCGCCAACCCCTTACAAGTTGTGTCACTACCGAAAATACTCGTCGTGCTTCCCGCTTGAGGCAAGGTGAATACGAATGTGATGGAGCTGACGCCAAGAGGACGAGACTATCGTGCCGTAAAGACAGGCGTGTCTGTCGTTCTTAGTCTACACGATTGACGCCCGTGGTGACATTTCATACCCACGCAGTTTACGTACTGTCGTCCGGAGGCTGAGTCAAATCCTTACCGACCCCATCCGTTAAGGCTCCTGCCTACTAGCTGGCAGCTGCGAAATTTAAATAGGAAATCCCACGTCAAGGAAATGTTGTCTCAGTACGTTAATTTTAAAGATAGACGTTTCAAACAAAACGTATTCAAGTTCCCCTCACGGAGACGTTTACATAATATCTAAAGCCAGTTTGCAAGAAATTTTTAAAATTCATATTTTTCAAAAAAAAAAAAGTTCATATCTACTGTCTATCTATATTGAAAACATACGCTTGTAGGGATATTCTCCTAAAAAAAAATTCGTGATGAATTCATTTTGTTTGAAATGCCTATCTTTAACATTTACGCCCTGAGGCTAGATTTCCTCAACATGGGATTTTATATTTAAATTTTGCAGCTGCCAGCCGGTAAACTGTACCTCAAGGGACCCGCTTACAAGTGTCTATAATTTTTCACCTTTTTTGGCCGAGAAATGCGGGAGCTATAACGGTCACATTGGCACGCGCTACAAGTGCGCCATCGCTGCTACGCGCAGGACTTTGAACTGGCGTACAGTGTCTCGATAATGCTGCGTGTACCTATGCGACTTTCAGCGGTGACGCTATCATTTCATTGATGAATAGTCTGTAGCAAAGTTCAATACAGGCTCCTATCGTAGTTTGGCTAGTATAGATACGGCAGTCTGGGAAAGGCATTTTTAACCATATCGGAGGGCTCTAAAATAATGTTTACAGCATGAGTGGTAATTTCGAAGTGCCATTCCGTTCTCGCCTGTGGTATGATGTCTTTTTTTAGGTAAATATACTGGGGGAACTTTCAGTAGTTTAGAGAGAAGAAAAAAAAAACATTATTTCAAACACACTGTGTCGCTGTTTGGGCGCCAAGCAGGCGGAACCCTTAATGGAAGTGACGGGATATGAACCTGTGTCGTGTGGGCGAGGGGCATTCACGCTGATCACTACACGACAAAGGAGAACTGTCAAGAACAGTTTCGTTTCCCCAACTATTTTATCGTGGTATCACTTTTAATTAACGGAATCAATCTAGGAAGATTTCCAAGAACTATGTAATATTATTTTATAAACAGTTCTGTTTTAATTCTGCACAATCAAGCATGCATTGCTACTGTGATGTATAGGCTGTTCACGATAAAGTGAGCACATTTGAAAATCAACCTTAGAAAAAAGTCACTGCCCCTGCCAGCATGTATTTTAACGGGCGAACTGAGCGACATGTGTCAAGTAAAGTTGGTAACAATGAAGGGAAAGAAATTCCATATATTAACGACAAACAAAAAGTGTTAAGTAACCATTTGTGATAACTTAAATTATTTCTCTCACTTCCTGTATTTTTTGAATGCATCGAAGTGTAAAAATGATCAGATATGCAAAATACTTACGTTCGTAATAATTACACAGTTTCACTACACCGGCGCATGAATAAAGTGATGAGACCCATGGTAATGTTAATTTAACATAGGGTGGAAGAAGACACAGTGTGCATGCAAGTAGCCCTTAAGCAGGGCTTTCAAAAGTGCTCACTTTACCGTGAACAGCTTATACTTTCGACGGGAGAAAAAAAACTACATTCTAAGGCATTGTAGGATCAGAGATTAAATATTACCTACTTCCTTTCGAATCAATGGGCCACTGAAAGTTATTTGTGGCTTCTCACTCCAAAACTTGGCTTGTGCACGTTGGTTGAATGCATCGGGAACACGGAAAACTGTTCTCAGCTTGTTCTCTCTTTTGTTAGCTGCACAAATGGGCTGTGTCTGTAAATACGGCATCTCAGTTGAGTCTTTATGTATACTTAAATAAATACATCTACGGATTTCTGTGAAATTTAAGAAATAGTTATTGAGATTGCAAGTATTGGAATGATTTAATGGAGAAAGCAAGTTATGGAATGACAACATGGCTAGTTTGGTAAGTGAGAGCTTAAGTAGGCTCTACAAAAATTTAAAATCGCCATCGTCGTTCGCCAATTGCAGACAAACAACAGAACCTTTAGTACCAAGGTATACGAATAGGCAGGTGGCACACCCTATACCACGCAGTAATGTATAGTGGAAGGGAATAATCATGACCTTGTGGCAGCGACTTTTTCATACATACCTATTCCGTTTCAGACTTGTTTTGTACAATTTATACAATAACCCTTTATTTCCCGCCCCTGCCATTCAGGGGAAGGGTTACACTTCTCTCACAGTTAATTTTTCATCATATTTTATAATCACTTGAATGAATGCACAAAACAGTCAGTGTTACAACAGTAACTCACTTTACTTACGAAGGTTGAGAGTTTTTATAACAGATTTTCATAACGCCATTTCAATTGAAATTAAATGTTCCCGATTATGTGTTTGTTCTCATTGGTTTGCCCTGAGAAAGACCTACAAAATGCGGTAGCTAACTTAATTTATGTATGAAAGTGAAGTTAACAAGGTCTGGAATGTGAGACCACGTTACTATTTATAAAGCGTGAAGTAGGTTGAAAGTGGAGAATTAATGGAATATAAATGTGTTGTAAATACATTATATTATCTTACAAACCTCATCGAAAATAGTCCGCCACGTGTCCTACATTAAAAAAACTATAACTGGTCGCATGGAAAGGAAGATGTTGGTGATTTTTTTTTACAGGATGTCGTTTATTTCGGACTATAATGGCCAAAGCTATGATTTAACTAGTGATAGAAAACAATTTTGCTTGAAAAACGGTCTTGGGAGATGTATGCTTGCTTTGATTTAGTTTTAAATCAGTTTACCCGCTATTGCCGTCGTAAATAAACACCGAGCAATAATTACTACATTTGTTTGTGCTTGAATCTTAATGGCCACGGAAATAATTTTCGACGGGAACGTATCCCTTTCTTTATGGTCAGAAATTAATAAATTATCACTTCGCCCCGTGCACACGCTCGTAAACAAAGTTGCGCCCGTTCCCTTTTGACGCGAGCGAAACAAGACTTTACGGCGTACGAACTAATTAATGCCCGCCGTAATGGGAAAGTAACGGTGTACCCCCGCCATAACTCAGGGCATAACATTGTTTTTAAAAGTGATACGAACGAACTGCGGCGAGTTATAAAACAGCCGACAGTTTTCTTCTCGTGTTTTTGATTTTTTTTTCTCTCTCTCTCTCTCTCCCGCCGTCGGCCAGCCGTGCAAAGCGCAAAGTGACCGTATGGAAGGTATCGACGCGTCGTAATTTACCTCGCCGCGGAGCTGAAACACACCGAGTGCGTTCACAAACACCTTGGAAGGGGGGGTTCCTCATTTTTACGACCACAAATGAGCTGTGTGCGAATGTCTTGCTCTGCGCCGGCCCTCCTAGACGTACACACACACACAGTTGCGAGCGTGCGCCTTCACCCTCCCCCCCCCCCCCCAACACGTGGCACACGCGAGTCCGCACGATCGACATCGGCAAGGCTGTATCACGCCGCCATGGCTATAGCCACGGCCATCTATTTTCATTTCCTTCTCGACTCGCCTCTCGCGGAGTACCTCATAGGCCAACTTTACTCACCCTCGAGAATAACTTCATTTGAATTAGCATACAGAGCTCTTGGTCGTGTGGCCTCTATCAGCCGGGTGGTCGGGCGTTCAAGTCCCGTGGCATGTGAAGCCTTCGTCTGCAGATCCCTTCATTAACCGAAAGGTATGCATTGAAAGGATAATGAACACTTGCTTGTCTAGGCGTGCTGTAAACTTACTGTCAAGGCTTGTGTATTTTCCCGGTGAATCAATCAGTGCACACTTGGAAGACATTTCGCAGAAAACATTTACAGCTTTTATTCCTATGATTTGTTTTTACTGATCTCACCATTCGAATCTAGTCCACCTTGACGACCCAAACCTAAGAATGATATGATAACGGGAAAATTTTAAATTTAAGAATGCAAGTTTCAAAATCGTTTCATTTGTGAGTACTGGTGGAGAGGGAACGCGTTTACAAAATAAGGAATATAAAATGAATCTTTCGTACTAAGCAGAATTACTGAATAAATTACTGGAATATAAAAGGTAAAATAAACATAAATAACGAAATCATTTCTTTACAAGCACTTATGCACTCTTATGCATCGCATACTGTAAAGTAATGCCATAACGAGTTTTTACACAATTTTAAATATTATTTTTCATTCATTTTAAGGAATTTAACATTTATTGAATACGTAACTACAGCATCACAAGTTATTTATGTTAAATACAATAACACGATCTCGTCAAGAACAAGCATTCCTGTTCTTTACATGTAGGACTAGTTCAAAATTCACTGTAACACAAAGCTACTGAACCATTTAAGAGTTTAAGGTATTATAAATACCAGCAAGGAACGTATCATTTGAACATGTATGAAATTGCAATTGCAGATAAAGTGTCATTTTTGGTATGTTGTTTACAATAACTATAGCACTTAACGTATGAATGATAAATTTTGCAAGTACTTGTTTATAACAGACAATTCCTTGAATAGTTATCGTAAAGTTTTGCCACAGACAATAAGCCCGTGTTGTGGATTGGCTGGCACCTCGAGTGTAGGCACCCACGCACCACCACTTAATCACGGTAAAGTTAGCACTTCTTGAATCCCTCTCATTTAGAATAATATTCAATAAATACATTTTATTGTACCCATAGACGTTAACTTACCGAGTCCGGTGAAATATAAACACTGTGTTTATTACTTACATGGCAATATATATTTAAAAAAAAGGGGTGGAATGATAAAAAATGGTTGATAGGAAAAAAGCAACTATTGCCTTAAAAGTGCTCACTTTACCGTGGATAGCCTATGCTACGTATTATCCTTAAGTCGTATACTGAATTGTGTTTATGAATGGGAAATTTACTGTAATTTGTTTAAAGTCTAAAATGTATGTAACATTTTCTTGAGAACTGCAATGAATTATAACCCTTAAACATAAAATTCCTGACAAAATTCCACGTTGCATTGAGGTCTTGCTTTCCTGCGTAGAACACATCACACGTGACTAACACACAACATGAGCACATCAATTCACGATGATATATCAGTACAGTAACTGATAAAAAGGGGTTGTTCAAAATAAAGTGTAGCAAGGAAGGTTTCTGAGCATAATTAATTACCTGATAGCATTTTAAGCAAGTGTAATCAAAACAAATTAGAATATTTCTGCAGCCAAGCTAATTGCTGTGCGGTATATTATAGTTTCGAATATTCTACATGATGGCGAGTTATGACTATCAAAATTACAAGCGAGACTACCTGTTAAGCATATCTCAAAATGTCAGTTGCTTCGAGTTATTTCTACATTTACACGTTTAGGCAAAAATCAGTGATTTCATTGTTTGAAATACTAACTGCTGTGAATAAAATTGGTAAGCTTAAACAGACTGGCGCACAAGTGAACTGCACGCAGATCAAAAGTAAGTGAGCAGAATAGCTCGCAGTAAAACAGCCGTAATCGCAGTACGAGTGATCACAGAGTTACAGCCAAATGTAGTCGATTGTGAGAAAAAACGTTTTTATTATACAGTGTAGGTCGTAAATAAAAGTTGAGAGTGAAAATAAACTAGATATAAGTATTGTAATTAACAGAGGGCTAAAGCTTTTAGTTACGAAAGCATTTTTGTAACGAATGGTTTTGAAGGTCGTGAATTTGTTCATGCTCTTATTTTAAAATGTAAAAAGTTTTAAATATTGCACATTCCCAGAACGCATGTGCTGTGTGTGCGCTGCTGCCGTGGCAAATGCGGCAAAAGACATCATGGTTAAATATCCCCAGCGATCTTACTACAAGCAACATCGCTAAGCGCTTTCAAAATAAGATCTTTCCCAAGCTCGTCGAAATACGAGTGCGTTGGCGTATCAGGTGAGGTATGTATCGAGTGCAGTAAATATCGAATAGCATAGGTACGTATCGAACGTAGTACGCATGAGGTGCAGTAGGTATAGCCTGTTCACGGGTAAACTGGCAACTTTTGAAAGCCCTGCTTACACTCTATTTGTATGCACATTGTATAATCTTCCGTCATTGTAAAATTAACATTACAACAAGCGTGATCACTTTATTCGTACGTCGGTAAAGTGAAACTGAAATGATTACAAAAGTAAATAATTTACGAATTCGCTCATTCTTATGCTTATGTACATAGGTAAGTAATTTAGTGTTCCCAAATGTTTAAAGGCTGTTCACGATAAAGTGATAACTTTTGAATTCAACCTTATAAAAAAGTCACTGCCCCTACCTCCATATATATTAACGGGCTCAGTGAGCGACGTGCCCTCAGTAAAGTTGGTAACGAGGGAGAGAAAGTAGTTCCATATATTAACGTCGAATAAAAAGTGTTAGGTAACCATTTGTGATAGCTTAAATCATTTCTTTCGCTTCTTTTTTTTAACGCACCGGAGTGTAAAAATGAGCAGATGTGTAAAATATCTACTTTCTATAGTAATTTCACAGTTCTAGTTGACCGCCGCATGAATCAAGTGACGAGGCTCATGGCAATGTTAATTTTACATAAGGCTGAAGAATACGGAATGTGTATAAAAGTTGATCCTAAGCATGGCTTTCAAAAGTGCTCAGTTTACTGGGAACATAGAAATTTTAATTCAAGGTTAAGCTAGGGAACTACTTTTCCTAACGTCGTTGCCAACTTCACTGGGCGCACGCCAGTCAGTGCTCCCATTACAATACATGCAGGTAGGAGCAGTGACATTTTTCAGAGGTTGGTTTGAAAAGTGCTAAGTTGACAGTTAAGCAGGTTGTACCTAGTTGGTCGACGTCGGCTCCGCGGCACGTCTATGCCGGAGTTACATATCCCCGACAACCACGACATGACAGCACCAACACGACAGCCAATGAAATACAAGATAGATCTTACTTAAGCCCGACAGTTTCTGTCATTCGACTAGCAAATTTTGATAAGAAATTATTTCTATTTTTGTCCTGTCGTGAGGCACGACACACAGAGTGTACAACCTTGCAGAATTAAATTGTATGGCAAGCTTTCCTTACAATTGCAAATACGCAGCTTAAAAGATAAAAATGTAAAATTACTGTATTTAACTATTAAAAATAATTATTTTACTTTTGTATGCATTAGCGATAGCACCATGTATTCCAAATTCCCCGTCTACCCACCGCTTTTGAAACTAGCGTATTTAATAAGAGTCTTCTAAATGGTTCCGAAAAATTCTGCCCTTCGTGTCGCGTCAGTAAACTGTCGGGCTGTAAATTCAAGCAGTCACGTTAAAAATGTAAATGTTGTGTCGTGGTTGCGGTTTTTGTCGTGTCGTGGCGTGTTTGCCGGGGCTATGTGACTCGCGCATAGCACGCGCCGCGTGGCGTGCGGCCATTACCGGCTAATAAACATCCCGCCAGCCTCTGCTGTGCGATCTCTGCGCACGCCACATCCCGTCGGGCCATTGCGTTCGTTGTAATTTCTCCCCGTCACGACGACGCCTGGTTAATGAAACTATCCTCCCGCGCTGCGCCTTAGCTCAGGCGTCTCTCCTAGTTCACGGTCGCCAGGTCGCTCGGCGTAGACAGCCGTTGATTTCGTGCTCAAGGCTATCCACGTTGTATTTCTGAAGTCAACCTTTGAAAATTGCCACTGCCGCTATAGACTGTCCATGGTAAAACGAGCCCTTTTGAAAGACCCGCTAAAGATCTACTTGTATGTACATTGCTTATTCTTCCGCGTTATGTAAAATTAACATTGCCATGGCCCTCGTCACTTTATTCATGCGTCGACCAAGTGAAACTCTGTAGAGTTATTGGAAAAGCAAATATTTTACAAATCTGCAAATTTTTACACTTTGATGCATTTAAAAAACAGAAAGCGAAAATAATCATTTAAATTATTCTCACATGGTTACCCAATACTTTTTATTTGACGTTAAGAGATAGAACTATTGTCCATCCATCGTTACCAACTTTACCGGACGCATGTCAGTCAGTGCGCCCGTTAAAATATATACAGCCAGGGTCAGAGACTTCTTTTTATAAGGTTGATTTCAAAAGTGCTCACTTTACCGTGAAGAGCCTTTATCTGCATATATTTTAGCGGGAACACTGAGGGGCATGTGCCCGTAAACGTTGGTAACGACAAAAATCAAGTAGTTCTGTGATTTAACGTTGAATTAAATTAAAGTTTTTGGCAAAAATTTGTGAATAATAAAAATATTTGTTTTACTTTCGGTTTTTTTTTTTTTAATTCATGTAAGTGTAAGAATGAGTATATTTGTAAAATAAATATTTACTTTCTTAATAATTTCACAGTTAAACTTGACCAACGCATGAATAATGTGCCTAGGCCCATTGTATTGTTAACTTTACATCTGGTGGAAGAATACACAATATGCATGCAAGTAGATCTCAAGCAGGGATTTCAAAAGGGCTCAGTTTACTGTGAACAACCTTTGAAGAACTTTTTGACCACTGTTCGAGGTGACTGAATAATGTGTCAAGGGGACCGGATTCAATTCCCAATTGGATCGGGGATTTTTCTGATGTAGAACAGTTTCTTCCTGTGTTGATCTTCTAACTGTAACAGGTAATGGCTATCTACCAAAGAATCATCCAACCTTGTCCGATTTGTGCAACCAAACTGGATTTGCACTAAACATCCGCGATAATGGACATACTGAGGATTAAAACTCTTTGCTCGCTAACAAAAAAAACTCATCGTAACTTTTCTTACTATAAAAATACTAAGTGTCTCTGTTCCCTATCCTTTCCTGAAAACTTAAGTTTGGATCAATGTACGTAACTTAAAGCTATTATTTGTATTCGCATCTGCTCTTGAGGACATTCAAAATAAACACCGCATCTGCAAAAATTTGTATTTTCACATATGAATCGTCAGATCTGGTACTGTGTTATCGCTCGGCGACTATAAGGAGTTACCAAGAATTCCAGGGACTTTAAAGTAAAATTCGACCCCAGTTGGTAAAAGCTGTTCATGATAAAGTGAGCACTTTTTAAATCAACATTAGAAAAAGTTTCTGATCCTGCCTGTATATAATTATTTTAACGGGCGCGCTGAGTGGCATGCACCCAGTAATGTTGGTAACGAAGGATAGGAAATAGTTCCATGTATTTACGTCGAATATAAAGTGTTAGGTGAATGTTTGTGTTGTTTTGATTATTCCTTTTGCTTTCTGTTTTTTTTTTTTTTTTATGAATCTAAGTGTAAAAATGAGCAGATTTGTAGAAAATTTACGTTACTAATAATTTCACAGCTTCACACATCCTAGGCATGAATAAAGAATGAGGCCCATGACAATGCTAATTTTACATAAGGTGAAATAATACACAATGTACACACCAGTAGGTCTTAAGCAGGGCTTTCAAAAGTGCTCATTTTACCGTGAACAGTCTATAGGTACCTTGCGTAAGGAAAGCTAAATTCTCACTGGGCTTACTTAATTGAACGAAAACCCAATAGGAGATGGTAGCAAGGATTTCAAGATTATTACTGCTGCCATGAAAAAACGAGAATGCAAAAACGAAACTTCAAATTCTAACCTTAAAAAACTGAACACTTATGTCGATATACTTCTATGCGTTTGTTCCGAGTGTTTTTAAACAACATAGACAATCTTCGGTAGGGCATTGCTCACGAAAATATAAGACGATAATGTATGTATATTTTTCCTTTAAAGTGACTTTTAAGGGAACTGGGGGTCCCCATAAAAATCTTAATTTAAAACGCCTTCTCGTGGGTAGTGTGTTGCCTACCTGTCAGGCGATACACATTCTGTTGTGAGAGTTCCACATAAATTTCTTGAGAACTCTTCACCTGACTGTGTTCTTACAAGACGACTTTTTTGGTTCATTTACACGTGCCAATTCATAGAATGTCTAAAAAAAAAATCACGCACGTCTTAGGGTTATAAATTTTTATCCAAAAATACGATGCCGTATGCCATTCCCACCATGAAGATAATGATACAGCCAACCGCATTTCAGAAGTTGTTTAATCGCAAGTAGTTTATGATATTTTAAAGAAAGGCATTTTAAGATTCGATTTTCGGGGGCGCATAACTCCCTTAATTGCCACTCTACGGGGAAATGTTACATACGATATTTTCGTCTTATTTTTTCGTAAGGAATGACCTGCCACAGTTTATGGGCATTGTACATAATACCCGGTATTTTGGCCATAATTGCAGACAGCTGTATAGGCTTCTCAGTAAGAAGTATGAATTGTTATTTGTTTAATATTCGTCAATTATATAAACACTGTAGTGTGAGTCGTGGTTTAAGAGAGAGAATACATTTAAATAAGTGAAATGAGCCAGAATAGTGACCAATTTATATTAACGAACCTCTATTTAAGCAAGCTCGTAAGTTCATACGATAAAAATATTCCAATCACTAGGATTTGACTGCAGTTCAATAAAAACTGCGCCGAGATTCTGACAGAACTACACTTATTTCTACTAACTTACACTATCCCGGGCGTGTATCGCCAGAAGGATCCTCACATGCGCTAGCTACTATAGCACAAATAAAATTTTACTAATTTGAGTCACAGGTCAAGCTTTCGTAGTGTATTACGGCAATACGGTGAGTGACAACTTATTTGCCAACTTGGGTGAACTTGCATTAGAACTTACTCAATTCTCCACATTTGAGTGTGAGATTCAACTAATTATCTCTATCTAGCTGTCACTGTGATGCGGCTACTTTTAAGTCTGTAACACTAGTTATTCACTTTAATAGTGACAACATGGACACCATTATACATATAACGTGTGTTGTATATAAACGTTTATGTTTTACTGTTTTATTAGACATTTTCCTGAGCTGATCAGTTACTCTGCAATGTACTAATGGGCTTGTGATATTTTCCTCACATTATGACGTAAAACATACCAATTAGATCTGAGCAGACCAATGTTTTTCATCAGTTTACAATACGCTGATTTAGTAATGAGTAGGGACATGAAAGTTTCGCGTTATTTTGTGACTTCAGACTAATCTTCAAGATGTATGCTCGTTGACTAATGACTTATGTGACACATCGCAAGGTCAATTTTAACCAACTGTGAAGGCTCGATGGTTAAGCAGCCAATCTGTAGTGAAGCAATCATGCAGGTTAATGACTCCTTATACCCTAATTGCCAGTAGCCAATGAAGTCACGAATTGCGCTCAAGTATGCATAGGGGAGTGAAAGCTAACACGTTACCAAACTACGAGAATTTTGCAGGTCTTTATAAGTGAGTTAAGAAACAGCTATTTTAGTTTATTTGAGGTGGTTGCAGAATAAATTGGAAACTTCTAAAGCGAAATTCGATTCTTAATGCAAAAGATTCAACAAGGTAATTCACTAACACGTTTGGTGTAGCTTATCGTGAAAGATTCTTTACAGCACTGATTGGACAATATAGAGTTTCGAGTAACATGAAATTACTGGTAAAAATGAAAGTTGAAACTGGGAAAAAGTGCTTAATACTAATATTATTTCATATGTCTAGATTTTGTGTTTATTTATTCAATAGCGGTATAATTTTTGTAAAGGTGCGTGATAGATTGTGGGTGAAACTTTTTTCGTTGTTACAGAAGTGGCCATCATGTTAATATCGATTATTAGCGATAGCACAGCACAAGCGCGTAAGAGGTGTATTGGTGAGGAGGCAGGGAAGGATGAAACAATACAATCTATATATGGTTAGATATATTCTGAGAAGAGACGAAGCTTGCATTAAAGAAAAGAAACTGAAATAAATTGATGGACAGCATTTTATAACTGAAGGACTGCTGAAGGTTGAAAGGAAAAGCTAGGTGAGAGGAAGATGCAGTGAGGAAGGCCATATGTGGGATATCTGAATAACGTAATAAAGGACTCTGATATTGCCAAGTGCTTTGATATGAAGAGGGGAATGGTAGTGGGGATTGGGCGTGGCTAGCAGCTTTAACAACCAAGCTGAAGGACTGGAAATGAAGCGGGCAATAACAGCTTTTTAACGGCCGGTTCTTAAGCAAAGAGCCCTCGGAACACAAGTCCGTACTCGAGTTACCAGCTGCCTCATCCGTTCCATCAAAAAATCTAATCCCATTCGCACAACCACATATCTTCAGCTTTGACGAGTTTGTGGCCAGGTGTGTATAACTGGCCCGCAGTTTTCTTAATAACCGACTATTAATATAATAATATAACTACGGAATCCTTGAAGAATAAATGTCTGCGTTCAGACGGTCGTGAGGTAGGTTTCAAAAGTCAGCGGCGGGAAACATCTGCGGACTATTCTTAATGTAAAGTGTAAACATGTAGTCTTTGATGGCAGAAATGTGTCTGAACCCCCGGCAATATAAGTCCAGTTCCAACGTCGTGTGTTTTCTTCAAAGCTCATGCCCGAGACGAAAATGATCGTATATATTGACCGCACGCCACGACATTCCGCGTGAGTAACATCCTTTAAACTGAGGGAAGAACGAGCCAGCGGACTGCCGCCGAAATTTACTGGCGGCACGCACGCACGGAATATAAAAAAAATAAGCGGCGATGCCCGGTCTCGTACAAGGCACGTGTGTTCGCGAGAGAGAAGGGAACGATCTGCTCGACCTTCGCACGAGGATCAAGTGGTATGTAGCCATTTAGCACTGTGACGATTAGTTTGAGCACTGAATACGTACAAGCAATTTGTTGTGAATATTTACTGTTAATACGTGTCCATTAATTTTCTTGTAACGTGGCAGACAGGATCGAAAATACACTCTAAGAAATTATTCGGAAATTTACCGTACCGGTGTATACGCTTAGTGAGAAAGCAGGAATAGGAATGTTTTCCCCTATACATTCATTGTAGCGTTCCTAAATTTGCTCAGAAAACAGTCAAATGCGTAGGGAATTTCCCAACTTTTTATAGTAGCGACGCTAAACTTTCTTATATCTGCATCTTGATTCGTGGTATTATTAACATACAACTTATTAACTTCCATTACAGTATAGGAAGTTTACCAGAAAAATTTTACAGTGACGTTCCTAGACTAACTTTTGTTAAAACACTCTCCCGCGTACTTGCAAGCAGAAAAACAATGTTTCACGTTCAGACAACTAGGTATAATTAATCTCATTGGATAAGCGTATGGATGAAGTTGGTCGAGTCATTATGGCCTGTATATGGGAGGTTGTTACCGTACACAACAATCTTAATTTCATACGATCTCTCTGTTCTACTCTGCCAACCACACTGCGTTTTTCATATTTTCATTCTGTCAGATGTGTAGTTTATAAATTCAGGTTGATGACTTTGTGTCGCTAATTTAAGTGGAATGGTGCACGCAAACCGTATATTTACATAATTTTTGTTTTAACTTGTTTTACAGCGGATTTTTCAAAATTTCTGACTCGACAAGACGTAAGTAACAATTTTGATCGCCTTCTTACATTGTTTCAAATTCACTTTGTTCGTTATTCTCGGAGCACTGGTTGAAGATAAGAAAGCAATTTCCTTTCTTCTTTTCCATCTGTGCTCCGAGAATAATGACGGCGGGTAATATCTAACGACGTAAAAAGGCGTTGAAAATCATTATTTGCGTCTTGTCGAGCCAAAAATTTCGACAAACCCTTTGGAAAACGACATATATCGAAAATTGGGCAAATATGTTGCTTACATGCATCATTCCCCTTAAAGAGTTCCTTCACCACGAATGTAAAACTTCTTCAAAATGAGCGCTCAGCATATCGTGTATTAGAAAAGCTGCGTTGAATGCAATCCAAGGATATTTCCTTTGGGCACGAAACAAATGTAGAAACATTTATTGGACAAACCATATTGTGAGAGAAATCAGCTAGACGTTTGGCTAAGATTTTTCGGATATTTGTACCGTTAGGGAACCGAAAAATTCAACGAGCATGAGTGCTTTTCAAGAGACTTGGTTATTGGAGCGAAGCACCTATGGTTCAAGCACACTGAGTGTATAAACGAGAATTTCTGATAACGATAATATCAGCTATACTTGATTGCAAACTTCACACCAATAAAATAAAGCTTCTAATTCCAATTCTTTGCGGCTGAACTCAAACACACTGAATTTGTATAACACATAGCTCGCGAAGAAGTGTGACATCATTTTGATGATGAAGTTACGGAAAATTGGGATAGTCCATCGTTGTTGTCGTTTTTTCCTTCCTACTGCACTCTACATCTGAACCAGTGATTTCAATCAGTAGAATTGTTTACTGAATCTTCAGTTTATGAATTCCATTGGGATTGCTTATATCATTATAAAGCATAAATAAATGCACTGACAAACACTGCTGCTATCCTAATTGTCACGAAAATTACAAACTCTCGAGCCGTATTTTCGAAAAAGGCAATCAAATAACCCAAACACCCTAAACAAAATATACGCCAGTTCTGGGCCAATATGATTTTGTTTCCGCAACAAATTCTGTACTAACAGACAGCAATCAGATTGTTCCTGGTATGGATTAGACTTTACCGTGATATCCATGACGTTTACGGAAACTAAACCGATTAGTTGATCATACTTGTAAAATAGTTGTGTGTACTAAAGACATACAGATGATGTTGGAACAACCAAATCAGTATTCCTCAGCAAAATATTTTTTAATGATTTATTTGGATTAAAGGAAGTAGAACAGTAATTTAGTTGAGTTTACAGAAATATTTTTAATTACAAACAAGTTTTATCAAAGTGAAACAGAAAACAAAAATAAATAAATATTTACCTGCATATATTTTTCACAGCTCAGCGTCAGACACAAATTGAGGATATACTGTAAAAAAATGTTCTGGTTAACTTCCTAAACTGTAATGGAAATATTTAACCCACACACTGTACGGAAATAATACCACGCATCAAGATGCAGATATAGGAATGTTTAACGTCGGTACTATACAAAGTTGGGAACTTCCCTAGGCATTTGACTGTTTCCTGAGTAAATCTAGGAACGCTACAATGAAATTATTGGTGAAAACATTACCATTCATACTTTCTCGCTAAGCGTATACACTGGTATTGTAAATTTAATACATTTCCGAATAATTTCTTACAGTGTAAATGCTTTCAACTAAGCTGCATTTTTTGTGAGAATTGCCTAAATGTTTTTTTATTATTATTTATTTTCGACTAATTTTATTTTAGTACCAATTCTGACTGATATTAAATGAAAATATGTCAGGTATGTTACGAACAAGGGCAGAAATCTGCTAAAACAGGTTTGAAGAAGCACACAAGTAGGGTGATTTGGGCTGCTTTTCCGCCGCGGTACGCTCGCGTGTCTCCGGCGGGAAAATAGCGCTGGTGGTGAACCGGCAGGTAAATTTGATTATTTGGCGTCGGCGAAGACCACTCGGGACGACAACCCGCAGTACTGATGATGCGCGTGTGTGTGCGTGTGTGTGTGTGTGGGGTGGGATGGTTACGGGGGGATTTAAACCCGAGTTATGAGCTCGTCTAGCGCGCTGCGAGCGAGCTGGTAACGGGAAACGAAGCGAACAGCGCGCAGATAGAGGTTGTTCACGGTAAAGTGAGCACTTTGGAAGCCCGATCATTTGGAATAATAGTCACTATTTGTATTGTATTTTAGCATTAGACGTTAAATCCGAGTGCTGTGGAACATACACACTATGTTTATTACTTGCATGGCAATATTTGTTTAAAAAGGTGAATAAAGGATTTTAAAAAAATGGCCGAGAAGAAAAAGTAGCTAGGGCCTGAAAAGGGCTCACTTTACCGTGAACAGCTTGTACCCGTGTCGGAGCAGCGTCACGTCCGGGAGGCCCCGTCATACGTGTTTTCGGGGATAAAATAAATTGGATAACAAGTTTCTTAAATAGTATACTACAAGCTGACGCCAGCTCTTCCTTACCTTTTTTTCTTATATGCGCGGGGCCACATACGTGCGCTTCGTGTAATGTTTAGCTTCCAAGGGAAATATTTATAAGATTTATTTCTCTTTCACCTTCATCAAAATATCTTGTTCACGCCGTCGGCCCACGTGTTAATAACGCCTAACAACATTAAAAATGTAAATGAAGTCTCGTGACGATGTACTCAAATGATCCTTGGATTTAGCTATAGTAATTCTCGTGTCGAAGGCTGTGTTATTTTGCTGGGGAATATTACGAGAGTCAGGCGTGACCAACTGTAAGTAATGGACAGGCACTTAATATGCTTTAAGCTCGGGATGATATGACACGCGTCTAGTCTGGTTTTACGCGTGGTCGCTATTTTGAGGACAGTGTCTTATCTCGGCACACATCGTTTCCTAAACACTAGACTGTGCGTGTCGCTGACTGCAGGTAAGAGCTTCATTGCGCCTTCTTGCATGCTATAAATATCTGCCCGTCCATTAAAAAATACAAAATTAGCAAAAACTGTCACTAAAACTCCAAACGCGTGAAGATTACTTCAGTAATTCAATCACGGTTTGGCCAGTAATTGCAACACTGTATTTTCTTTTTATGAATTCGACTTCTCAGAAGCACTGATTTTCCAATCAAAATATACAAAATAACTGGTTTGCAGTTACTACAACAACAGTGTAGCCACAAGTTCTGACCTAATGTGTTTGCATTTATTTCTATAACCAGGAACGAGCTACATTTTCACTGAAAATAAAACAATTATCAAATTAATGCTAATTTTTATGACGCATTTATTTTCCACCTGTGTTCATTAGCATTGAGTTTTAAAATAATTGTTGTTTTTTACGTGTTCGCTTTATAAGCTCGTATAAAAAAAATGTGGATACTTTTACACTGGAAAAACATTTTGGCAGTAGTATATACATATGTTTACTTTCATTAGTTATTTAGCAAATGCAGCGCATTTTGCTAACTAAAATGTGCCCGAAGGTCGCATTTTTTCACTTCTGTCTTATAATACTAAATAGTGAAGTGAAAGAGATAGTAAAACATATCACCGTAGTATCACAATTGGGAGAGTAAAATGGTTTGACAACACTATAAATACGCCAGCTCATGCCAGAATACGACCTCTTTTCGTCTCCTTGAGCACGTGAGTTCACGTAGCAAGTGGCAGGTTGCACGCCCCCAAGAGCTGCGATAAACCTTTTATTCGACACATTACATGGCTCTGTATGCTCAAACGCGAGCAGGAAAGCGTTTCCCTTGAAATACTGCCCGATTCACTTCGCGTAAGTAGAACACCCACGTCCTTCACAGCACACTATCGTTCCCATTATTATTCTACCTTCCTTTCCACAGTTCCCGTTAGGTTGCGCAACGACTCACAAGAAAAACGCGGCAAAGAAAGAATAAAAAAATAAATAAAACACGTTAATTAAAGGTAAAACCATTTGTTGTCTTCAAATTTTTTCTGTTTATGTTAAGTACAGCTGAAATGAGCAATGTTTAAAATAATAAGTATAAGACCACATTTCAGGCAAGTAGCGTGAATACATCAACGCTTTACGAACTTCGCATGAAATAAAAAAGTAATTTCTCTTTACCAGCTGCTTGATATACAGTAATTTCAATAATTTAGAAGGTACACGAAATACAGAAGTCCGACACGTCCTTTTCAAAAAAATTTCTGAGTTGAGTTTCGAATTCTTGAAATGTCCTAATAACTAAACTATTTATTTCAACATTTTATATAAAAATATCTTCGTGGTAATTGCCACGCAGACCAGCTTATTTATTTCACGTTTTGTTCGCACGTTTTTGACACCGAAAATAAGTATGTACATTTTTATGCTACAATTTTTACAGTTGATTGCAGCTTTTGAAAGGGCTGTGATTTCGGAAACAAGAACTCTTTCACATGTTTTTACTTATCGTTAGCTTGGTGTCGAGTTTTACTGTAAACACTTGGCTGGTGTGTGAAACTGATTGTTTGTTGGGACTGTGAAAGAAGAGAGATGTAATGTGCCTTCATGCATTACAGGAACATAAAAATATATTTAAGAAAATAATTTTATAAGCACCAATTAAACCTTCTGTTTTAATTTATAAACTATCTAAGTCGCACTGTAGGTTGGCTATTGAAAGCAATTCATTAGATTATTACAGTTGTATATAATGAAATAAGAATTCATAAAATCTGGTTTATTCAATAAAATTTGCTTCGAACAATGTAGTTTATAAAGTACAGAATAGGTAGCACTAAACTGTACATAATTCATGGTGGTTTTCAACCAAAATACTTTCTCTTGAAAATAATTGAGTGAAAATTCATATATTGATCTTAATACAATCCACAAGAAACACAACTGATTCTAGTTTGTTGTCCATCACTTACAATATAATCTTTGTATTACAAATAACAGAGGATAATGTTTGTTCGTAAATATTTTACTGCAAAACCATCAAAATGGTCATTTAGAAAAATCTTCGGGCATGTTACAACCAAAGTTCTATCTGTTCTCTCTCTCTCTTATCGGCGTACATACGAGTCTATCTCAACTCAGAGCAAACGAAATTGAAGCATATTTATATGTAATACGTCAAACGTCCAGCCAAGTTACAAAATTGTACAATTTCGTCAGCTAATTTGAAACACTTGACGAATGAAATGTACCTTTTTCCTATAACACATTGTGTATTTAATACTAATATTTAAAACACGCCAAAGGCAAACAAAATATTTCGAGTGAGTTACTGCTTTGGTTTTTTAATGTTTTCAATCTCAATTATTCATAATTTACAGACAAAGTCTCACAAAACAGTTAAAGTTCATGTGCGTAGTGTTGTCACCCTGCGTTCGCTAACAAAAACCCGAACATTGCCGAAGTCTCGGTGGCATCTGGATGGTTGTAACGAATTATTACTTAGAATACCAAATTGCCTTTCTCAAAGATTTTATTCGTTAAGAGAGCTTTCGAAACTTGACGAAAAAACGAAAAAATTAACGAATAACTTAGAACAAGTCCCCTGAAGAAGTTTTGTTGCCCTTCGTATTTTCGTTAGTCAACAATTTATTTTATAATACCAGTTATGCATTTCTTTGGTACTATTCAAATAATTATTTTGTTGGCACAAAAATCAGTTTCGTATACAGGATAAACTACGCAAATTAACTTAGTTTCTGAACGTGACGTTACTCAATTCGAAACGGAACAGAAAATCACTAGCTGTCTGTTAAGCTGTCACGTCTTGATCACTAGGTGTAACAAGTGAAAGAAATATATAATTAATTTTAATGTTAAACGGGAATACACCGATTGTTAACACTCGTAAACTTCGTTGTACACCTTTTCCATAGATCTCTCAAACTTGTCTTTGTGATTAACCGTGTTGGTAATCACCACTAAAGACTGTTCACGATAAAGTGTGCACTTTTGAAATCAACCTTAGAGAAAAGTCGCTGACCCACTTGCGTATTTTTTTAACGGGCGCACTAAGCGACACGCTCCCAGTAAAGTTGTTATGGGACGTAGTTCCATATCTTAATGTCGAATAATAAGTGTTACGTAACCCTTTGTCTTATAACTTAGATTATTTCTTTGGCTTTCCGTTTTTTTTTTTTTTGGTGCACCGGAGTGTAAAAATTAGCAGATATGTAAAATATTTACTTTTCTAATAATTTCAAAGTTTCACTTGACCGACGCATTAATAAAGTTATGAGGTCCATGGCAATGTTAATCTCACCTACGGCGTAATAATACACAATATGCATACTAGTATATCTTAAGCAGGCCTTTTAAATGTGTTGGTTTTACCGTGAACAGCGTATACAATATGATGCTTTCACGCTGTTGACGTGTACTCCAAGATCCCGGCGGCTAAAACATCGTAAACCTCTGGTTTTACTGTCGCTTCGGTGTATTGTCATTTCCAGTTGCTGTCGAGAGCGGCTAGTTCATTGGCGCGATTGACGGACGAGATGTTCGTGATTCGCCGATCTACTGCCACGTATACACAGCTCGACATCTGGGGACAGTGTACGATCCTGAGCAGTTCTGCCCAGTGTCATGTGAAGCAGGAAATCCGAAAAACTGGGTTCACAAAAGGATGTTAATATTTAACCTCGTAAAGCTGAGAAAAAAAAAAAAAAAAAGAAGTAGTACATGTGATTTTCTGCCACTCGAAACACACTTGGTTTGTCGCAACAGAAATCCAAATATTCTTAAAAAGTGATTTTCTTTTCAGCATAGAGTTCAAAAGTTTTCTTTGAAACATTTAAGGTTATGATGCAACAGTGACTTGCACCTAAATTTTCCAAAATACTTTGGGTTAGTTAGGGTTTTTTTTTTAACATGAGAATTTAAATATATATGACTAGTATTTTATTTATTTTTAACTTTAAATGTTTACTGGCCATGAAGCTTGCATTGTTAAAATTTCTGGAAGAATCTGTTTGCGTAGTGACAAAATAGTCTCCTACCAAGGATTATTCTATATTAGTTTTGTTACCGGACACAGTTTATAGATGACGCGTGAGGAAACCTGAACCAACGTTAAACACATGACTGACACTAGTGTGATACAGATTGGTAATCTTGTAAACAGTCATAAGAACAAGTAAAATAGCTTCGCAGTGTTGTAACAGCTACAGTAGTATAATATTTATTATCTGTTAATACGGGCATATCCGGGTATTGATTATAAGATATGATTAAATATTAGGCACCAGTCCCATTTGAATGACCACAAATAAATAACCGCAGCCTTATTAGTTATATCGTTAACAATATTGCGAAAAAGAAGGTGGTAGCTGTGGATTTAACCAAAACTAACTTAATATAAGTTTCTGGTCTGGTTTTTTTTTTTACAGACCAGCATAGCAAAAATTAAAGACAAAGTCTGGGAGTAATAAGTTACGTATAGTTTAAAGCATGCACGTATAAGAAAAGCACTGGTTTCAGTCAGATTAAAAATTTCTCAACTAAGGATATCCATAAAATTCTTGTAACTTAGCTCCACCAGAGAGCTCATGCAGTCATACCCTTTGCGACTTCGTAAAATTGGTTATTTATTAACCGGCAAAATAGTATGACGCCCTACAAAATGACGAGACGCAGCTGGGATGTTGAACTACCTGGCGTCATTGTACCGTAGATATGAGCCTTGTCGAAGAACATAGCTCGGCCATAGCCTACTCTAACAAATTATTCGCAAATTTACCACATAACTGTACACGTTACTGAAAGAGCGCGAATGGTAAAGTGGTTTCCCGTACATCTATGATGAAGTTCCTACATTTGCTTACGATAATTTCAATACGTAGGGAAATTTCCAAATTTGTACAGCAGTGATGCTAATCGTCCCCGTATTTGCATCCATGTGTGTAGTATTGCTTCCAAGCTATGTGTAGGTTAAAAACTTCCATTATAATTTCAGAAGTTTCCTCGGAATTATTACAGTGTAATCTTGTGCAAAATAATTTCTATTCCACTGTGAAATTGTGCTATGAAAACGATGTAAACTTGTAAGATATTTCAATTTTATTAGGGATGCTTACGCTATTTTTATTATTAGAGACCTTATCATTTCGTATTCGAAAACTGCACCAAGTTAGACTTTAAGGTACTCTGTTTGCTGATTGGCTGCTGACACAGTCAGAGCTCAATCTGCAGGGCATGCGCAATGAGCAGATGTACAATGACGTTCGTGTAGCTATGACATACAAAGTGGTGCCAAATTATAACGTGAAATGATAAGGTCCTTAATTATTATAGCGTTCATTTTGGAGGGGCCGTATGTTGCGTTCTGTTCAACTCTCACCCAGAAAATGTAATTTTCTTTACTGACAACAGACGTCTTATTTACAACACTGTGGGCGGGTAAGGAAATATCACTCACCACAGTTAAGTAAACATGAGTAGTTTGAGACCACCTGTTTTATATCAGATCGAACTAAATTACCTACTTTAGATTCTTCAGACGTAATTAGAACTAAGAACTTACAAAGCAGTTAGTTCTTTAGGCATACAGCACAGGCAGCCACTAACTTTTGTAAATACCGCGTTGCAACTATTAAAAAATATTTTAGTGTAAAAAAACTTCAAGGTTATAAATAGAGTTAGTGATTTTTCGCGAAAAAAATATGAGTGCAGGGTAGACTTCAATACTATACACACACGACAGCAGTTTGTCCATTGTCATTGGTTGCTGTCTGCTTGAGAAGGCGTTTTCATATCTGACCAGACCACTCAGAATTCGGTAACATCTGCACGGCTCCTACGTTATTTGTGTACAGACAGTTGACACTTGTAAAAAAAAAAAAAAAAAAAAAAAAGTAATTCAGCCAATCAAGATAGGTAAACGACCCTGCAGTGTTTTGAAATATAACTTGTTTTGAAATCTTTTCGCGAAATTTCACTACCCCTAATCATAAATCTATTTCCGATCGTATATAATAAAAAAGAACAAAGAATTTAATTAATGAAATGTTCCTTGCGTGTAACGAGCCGTGCAACATAACATTAAAATCCTACGTTCATTTCTTATATTTACCAAGTACTAGGATTTTTTATTGTGACTTGGCCATCGGGAAAAGTTTTAAACAACTTACTGAATGTACGTCATGCGTCATTTTAATTCAATAAATACGTACAAAATTTTCCGCCAATTTTAATTGTGCTTGAGTTTCATAAGATTTTATTGAATATAACAATACATAAACTGCTATACGAAAAGGTTAGTTCAATCTCACGTAAGGTTTATTCAAAACACTATACCTGTAGTCCTCTGTTGTTTGTAATTTTCATATAAACGCATTTGAAAATACTATGTTATGCAGAGTAGCTCAAATATTGACATATTTACTCAAATAAAAAAGTTTTGAGGGGAAATCGCTATAGTATACGATGAACACTAAACAGAAGCATGGTTTTATTTTTCCGTATAAAATTGATTTTGGTCTTAGGACACATTTGCAGGAGGACTGCCTGAATTGAGATGTAATTTAACTGAAACAAATCTCTACGTAATACAAAAAGTAATGTTTCGAGTGCAATTTTTATTGTCTGCTATTTACTTGTTGCAGAGGCGAACACCGGGACGTACATGTTTATAACATCGACTTCCTTTGCGAGGTGCTTAGTGTTTGAATCCAGCTCAGACAGCTATGTGTATGCCTTCTTAGCTGAAAACTTACGTTCTGCTTGAAAGCGGTATTCTTTTCCTACCGGGACTAAGGATGAGCGTTATTGTAAAATTGTGCACATAATTCAGAGTCACAAAATTAGATGAGCTGTTTTATTAATTATGCTCTGTAAATGAGTATTAGTCTATGGTATATAGTAAACACGCGTTCAAATTCATTTTATAATTTTTTCTCTTTTCAGAAGAATTAAAAAGAAGAAAAAACAGGAAAAATCATACGTCTGGAGTGGCATAGCCTCGTAAGAAGACCATTGCAAACAAACCGAGGTTGGGGTTACAGTGGCGTTAGCTACCAGGAATTACCAACTACTAGAAAGCTTATTGGAATACATTTTACTGTACTGTATTCGCAATATGTGGAACCACGAAACATTAGGTCATGCGAATGTACATTCCACATAACCACATTGCTGGAATATGACTGAAAAGGACATAGAATCCAACAGCTTCTATATTTGCGTATTTATAATGATGTCCGGCCATTCCTTTAGGTTGTTAGGATGCTCGATATTGGAGCAAAGGTCCTAGATTCTATTCGCGATCGTATCGGCAATTTCGTAGGAGTGGAACATTTCCTTCCCAGATACGATTCAGAACTGGGCATTTCCTTGAGTTCTTCAAATTGTAAATCACTGTAGAATTATCCTGTCGAGTACACCATGGGTTCGTAACTAAAAATGAGAACAACTCAAGTTGAATACCAACACGTAAAAGAGTAAATGTTAACATGTTTCATATTTGTGGATAATTCTGCTTGTAACCCAATTTCCAACCGTTGCTAGTAGAGTGGCTTGAGCTACATGCACTTAATTCGGTTTCACACACAATATGTCAGGAATTGAAGCAACCAAGAAATCATTGTAGTAGTCCTTTTCTAAAGCGTCCCTTGTCCACAAATATGACACTTTATAATGCTGCTCCTCTTGGTTCCTTCCTGGCTTTTGCTATGGAATGACAAACGTTTTGCATATCCAAAACAGTGCCAAGGCCCTTTAAACGTAAGTTTAAAATTTCTTTCCATTTCCATAATAGCATTTGTCCACAAACAATAATTACAACTTATTTTTCGTGGTTTCAGAAGGCTCTAACATCTACAGACAATGTTCGTGACCAACAGTAAGATCCATACCAAAGTTCATACAGCCACATTAAGAAATACACTACATATACATTTTTGGCTGTTTCCATTCAATAAATGTAAACGGAAAAGGGACCCTTTGGAAATGGACTATTCATGGATTTCATTCGCACGCCTGAATCGTTCTCGGGTTTCGTAAGTCCTTCTCTGGAAATTTGTGTTCACTTGTACGGAATTGCGCCAACAAAAGGTAAAAGTTTCCCCCCCCCCCCCCCCCCCCCCCCGAATCGCAAACCCCGTAAGACGCGGCCCAGATATTTGTGGATACGCATACCCGACGTTAACTTACTGCACAGAGCGGGTGATATGCACGAATCAAGGTCATGCTTATGTAGTTAGGTCTACCACTTTCTGAGTCAGTTTAGTTTATATTGCACCTGTAGCGCCGCGTGAGCCTTCGACAGCCTTATTTTAACATAGGGGTTTCGTTAAACGGCTCATTATAATGCAAAACAAAAATGAAGTTTGGTATTATTTACCTTAGATGCGTTTATAAAATTTTATTTCAATAAACACTAATGCTTATTTGATACGCCAAAGCTATTTTAAAAATTATTGCACCAGACATTTCGCAACAGTCAGTTCCTATGGCAATAGTCCCGACCAAGTTGAAACGCGCGATAATCTTTGTATGAGTAGACTGTACATAGGTTAATATTGTTAAACTGTCTCCGTATTATTCTCATAGTAAAAAAATGGAAAGTTAAAAACAAAAAAATATCAGCGCTGTAGACCTTGACAGAAAGAAAACCACATTTCTCATAACGCTGCACAAAAATACGTTGGATGAAATCAGATCTCGAGATCTTGGGAACCATTCATTAGCCAGGAAACTGCCTTTAAAGACTTCTGTCACTTCATTATGGAAGTACAGTGCCTTTCCGTCATGCTGGAAACTATTTTTTTCTCTCGAGCGAGTAGGCGGGCAATTAAACATACCTCCGGCATGTTACAACGGGTAATTCTAACTCCTCCACTCCATTCCCTGCTTCCGTCATAGATTAAAACGTCTGAGCACATAAAAAACACACCACTCGCTTTTTTTGGTGTGTTCTGCTGGGTTGTTATTTAAGTGTACACGGATGTTTCTGCTTTACAACCTTCCCGGGAAGATGAAATGTTGGTCCGTCTCCGGAATTGATGTTAGACGCGAAAAAGTAAAAATGTAATAAAATGCAATGCGAGGTGACGTCTGCTAGTGTGAGGCTGGCCATGCAATACATATTCAAAAGATTACCTCTTTCCCTATATTGGATGAAATTAAATAACGACTATTAATGGTTGTCAAAAATGTTCGTTCCCGCATCTGAATAATGCGGGCTTGGATCTTATCCAACCTCCTCTCCCCAATAACTACGAAACCTTATAACAGCAAGTCACCAGAATACCGAGAATTTCTTCACAGTAAAAAAGGCTACGTCTCCTACATAATGAAGCAAAACTTTATAACGGCATTAGAAACACGACAAATCGTAAATTTCGTGTTGGAAATGTTATGGATATTTTTGACTACATCAGAGGATAAATGTCTGACGTTCGCAATTTACAGTTACTCTAGCAAAAAAAGTTACGAACTAATAAACGGTTGTGTTGATGCCAACGTAGTAAAAAAAAACTATATATAAAATTGCAATTTGATACCTTGCGGAAAGCTAACAATACTACGGGACCAAAAAAAAAAAATTAGAATTATTTTTCGGTGCAGACATTTGAATTTTCTGAGCCTATTCAAAATTACAGTTTTACAAATTGCAATACTATGTGAAAGAGATCTGACTGAAAACACGTGATTTTTCATCAAACCTAACCAAATCGTCGTCTAAGTCACATTTTCGCGTGTCTAACAGCCATAAGGTGGCACTGTTGCTGGAAACTCTGCACCTAATAAGTAACAGTTTTGCGTAAACGGGCGTTGTGATTTGAAATTTCCGAAATTGCGCCTTTTCAAATTATCTTGCGGACTGTCGCCTCGATAGCGTACTTGGCAATCAAATTTGAAATTTTAATGTACTTTATTCACGTACTCCAAAACAGAATCAAATCAGCAGAAAAAGAAAATTACTTCTGTTCTCAATATGACTGGATTACACCGCTGTTGCCAGAATACGTAAAAAAATTCTGTAAGTGGAGTTTGACCAGACTTAAGGCTTCTCATCCTGCGTATAATCCATTCACGGTTACTTCACACTATTTCTGAAACCCTGCTAAAGTTCTACTCCCAGGATATTCCTCCGCCTCGTGAAAACCAAGCTTAACTTCATCTAGAAAATCACACCAAAATACAACGCACCGAATTCGTGCACATCCAGTTGTAATATTATTTTACATGGGAACAATTTTTTATTACGCGCTACCAACACACATCTTTTCCCACTGTTCTTATTTATATTTTTCATAAATGAGGTATTGTAAATAAAATATAATCAAACTTCAATTTTAACGGAAAATAACATACTTTTATGTTAACACAGGTATAAAACGTTTTTGATAAATGACATGTTTAGGACATAACTAAACACGTCATACATAGCGTGATTTTCAAAAGGTATGATTAAAAAAGTGTGAAGAAACTGTGAATAAACCGTACACAATTTTACACCAGCTGCCTTCAATTTTTTTTTATCTTTTATGCATAGTGCTCGTGCAATGAAGAGGCCGAATCGTTGATGATTCAAAATTCACCCCGGTATGACTTGGAAATTGAGGCCGACCGGGCTACCAGGTGATTCAGAGGCGTCCGTGTAATAAGGCATGTGATTGCGCATTGCCACACAATACAAAATACAATAGAGTACAGTTTTAGAACCTTAGACTAAAGATGAGGCATACCGCTTATTCGTATTCTGCGCATGTATCCATCAATGACCTACCCCAAAGGAACACAACTGTCAAAGTCACATGGTCAACAGTGATGAACGTGTTTGTTTATATCTTGATTTTTAAATGACAAGCACTATTATATTAATAAAATACCTTTACCATTTTGAATTTAATCAAAAAGCATTACAAACTGGTTGGAGGAAGTATAAAAGACCTCTAAGAACTTGTTTAAAAATAAGTTTTCTAACCTAAAATCCAAACCACGCCATTTTCGCTTGATGTGTTGGCAGAAAAGCAGTTCAATGTTGGGACACGGAGATTGGATGTGCGCAGCCAGCGAGATCGGTCTACTTCTTCTTTAGTCTATTTTTGGAACGGCGTGATACACTCTTGATTTGGTGAACGTATACCAACTACATGGTTAGCCCGAAGGCAGGCAGTCTCCCCTGTCAACACAGAGACAAGATAATGAAGAAGTAATGCCTTAAGGGGTTGGTATAATTATCTGCAGCTGATAATTACCGACAGCACGGACAGACAAAGCCGCAGTCACAGCTACCTGCAAATGGAGGCTCCTCTCACGGGACATTAATAAGACGAGACGGCACCCATTGTGGCTTCTCGGCAGATCACTTCTGCCACGTTTCAGTCCGCAGTCAACTTGTGAAGGCAGCTCTGACTGACCAATCCGCTGCTGGAGTTGGGCGGAGCCACACTTGTATGCGGCCTCACAGCCTTTAGTTAGCATTTACGGTGATCGCTTGTTCCGAATCAGAATATTTGACGAAACTAATATACTTGCTCCCAACATATCTATCCATGGAGGAAACTTTGCCTCAGACACACATCGTACATATTAGACACATCTCGAGGCCCTAAAGCATAGCTGAAGGCTGTTCACGATAAAGTGAGCACTTTTGAAATCAACCTTAGAAAAAGTCAGTGCCCCTACCTGCATATAGTTTAACGGGCGCACTGCGTGATAGCTCCCAGTAAAGTTGGTAATGATGGATGGAAAGTAGTTCCATGTCTTAACGTCGAATTAAAAGTGTTAGGTAACAATGTGTAATAATTTAAATTATTTCTTTGTCTTTCTGTTTTTTAATGCATCGAAGTGTAAAAATTAAGAGATTTGTAAAATGTTTACTTTTATAATAATTTCTCTGTTTCAATTGACCGACGTATGAATAAAGTGATGAGGTCCATGGCAACGTTAATTTTACATAAGGCGGAACAATACACAGCGTGCATACAAGCAAATCTTAAGCAGGGCTTTCAGAAGTGCTCCTTTTAACGCGAACAGCCTATATGAATATTCTGGTACATCGACAGCAAGAATGCATGTCAGTTCAGTTCTTTGTGCGTAGAGGAGATTAGAGAGTTGATGCGCGTGTCCCGGTCGCCCCTAGCGCTCCCACGCTTTTAGGACTCACACGTGTAAAATTCCTTCAGCATACTTTGACAAAACCCATAAAATGAATCAATAATTTGCAAGTTTTGTGTTTTAAGTTTAAATATTTCTAGTACTGATATATTGAACGAGACATACAATACGCAACATTAAAAAGTCAAGTAATAACGAACTGTTTGTTTCTTATCTGAATGACACATGTTTCAAAACTCGTGAACAGATTTTTCTGTCAAATGAACTCGCTGGATATATATTTTCGATCAGAGTTTTTGTACTGTTGAAATGTTTCCCGATAAGCTAGCGTATGACGAAAAGCATCATACTTTCCTATAAAATACACACACTTATTACTAGAAGAAGCTAGCACACAGTAGACAGTTCTCTGTGTTTGCTCAGTTCAGACGCGACCTTACCTCAGCTTACTGCTTTAGACTAGTAATAAATTAAAGGTCCTGTGATGTTTAGGAAACCCATGTTCAGACTGCTGAATCAGTCACCAGGCCTGACTGATTCAGCAGTCTCTTCAGTGAATTTAACTGCTGAATCAGTGAAAAAATACCAGTTTTCCTTCACTTATTGATTCACTAACTTTTCTACTTTTTCAGTGATTTGTTTTTTGACTGATGGATCAGTTAAAAAGCGTGTAAAAATGACCGTCAAACAACGTGTAAAAATGGCCGTTAAACCAAGTGTATCAAGTGAAATAACAGCTCATAAAAACAAAACCAATACAGAATACTTTCTAAAATGTGTTTCGTATTTCAAAACACCATTTTATGACGTAACATCTACATTCAGATTTTCATTCCATTTTACGTCTTTCATTTCGTCGATGTCATGTAATCATCACAACGTTCTGTTTGAATATAAACTACATATAATGCGGTGAAGAGAATGCACTCATATGTAGGTACTATTTGTTTTAACAATCATAACACTACCCTTCAAACCCAAAACGAAAAGTAAGGGCAGTTTGGGGAGTAAATATGACATACATTTTCCTCTTCATTATCAACTTTACTTGGTTGCTCAGCTCGGAAGTTCGCACCTCGGTTCCTTTGCAGTAGATGTTCAGTTCGCATGTTGCGCACATGTGAACTGTGAATTTGTCATCAAGTCTGTCTAACGTGAGTTCGTCAATCGGCACAAACACACGCTGTCACAATGTCACACGTGCCATGTCCAACGGCAAATGTATCGGTCGATGAAGCCAATAAAGTCAACTTAAAAAAAAAAATCTGATAGATAACGGTTTAAGAGTGAATTGGAAAGAGTGTGCGAGTTCAATCCTTGCCACCTGCGTAAAATTTGTGAAATCTTTTCACTGTAACAACAATTAGTGGTTTTCGACTAATTCTAAATGGAGCCATTTTCACTGATTCTAGTAGTTGAATTTCACTGCGAATCAGTGGTTTTCCACTGATTCGAATAAAGAGTGTGTAGTAAACACGTATCACACAATACTTATTTACACTTGTCCGGCAGTTAGAGAAGCAAGATTACCGTAACAGCATGCATATATTTAGCCCAAGTACATTTTCCCGAACTAATAATAAATATGATAATATACGTGGGACAGTCTGTATGAATATGTAAAATTTACTAAGTAGCTTTCGCTGTAACTGTCAGTCAATCTTCCATGACTTCACTTTACAATTATTTTTGCGTTGACTGCATTACTTTTTAGTTTTGTTTTAGAAAATGTAAAGGTTTCCTCAAAGCGCATTCGCTGCACGCCCCTGCAAGGTCTCCGCTCGCAAGTGAGCAGAACTTACACGAATACCAACCTAAAAATCTGCATATGCAAAGTTTGATAATCCTGTGTGGACGTTGAAGCCCGGCCATCCGCTTGGGAATTGGTTACGATATTCGCTAGACCACCAAACCGTAACAACACCGCCTTCGAACACTTCGCCACTGGCAACGGGTTTGTTACTCCATATTGTGGGGAAATGCATAACTTGATCTCCAGAGAACGTGCGACCGTCTAGCTTGAAGGTGATTGCTCATCTACTTTCCGTTACATCCCGTTTGGACTTACTGCAACCATCTCCGTGCGCACATTCGTAATGGTGTGCTATTCCTCACCTTAACTGATAATTGGTAAATGGGAAAACGCATGGTGCGGAATTTCTTTGTAGTTTGCTTGCAGTGATGATGGAGAACTAAGAAATAAAAAGCTGGTCGGATTCAAAACTACGACCACGCTGATTTTTACTTCTAGTCTTTACTTCATAGTTATAGGCTGTTCATCGTAAAATAAGCACTTTCGAAAGCCCTACTTAAGATCTACATTTATACACAACGCGTGTTCTTCTGCCTTAAGTAAAATTAACATTGCCATGGGTTTCATCACTTTATTCATGCGTCGATCAAGTGAAACTGTGAAATTATTTTTAATATATGGAACTACTTTCCCCTCCATTGTTACCAACTTTACTGGGCACATGTCACTTCTTGCGCCCGTTAAAATAATGCAGGTAAGGGCAGTGACTTTTGTCTAAGGTTGATTTCAAAAGTGCTCACTTTATTGTGAACAGTCTTTATCAAGTTGAATAGTACAATAATGCACAAGCTACCATACAGTAAGTTTCGCAAAAGTGACCGAGAATTGCATGTGGAAAAATAACGCGACTCACGATCTGGTCATTTGGTTCAAAAGAGAGTGATGTTTGTAAATAAACCTGAAACTTATCTGTACATCCGCATTCGAAGACATGATTTACGTCTTCGGTTCATCACTAAGTTCGGCGATGGCGCTGAATTTAAACCAAGGACAATATTTTATTCGAACGTTGACTGTGTTTACGCACAGATCACGTTGTGGCCATTCCCAGTCGCCAGCTCAACTTTTTCTTCGCATAAATGCATACGTGAATACGCGGGTTAAAGCGAAATTTCGTTCACGTAGGCCATCTTGTGGGCGTGTCCCGACACCTCTGAATCTGTGACTGTGATCCCTGGCAGGCACTCAAGGTCATCGCACTGAGCACATTTGAGAGCTATCTTCAACTTTGTGGTAAGGAATCACCTCTCACATACCTCATAATTGACTAAAAACAATACTAAATGCTAGTATGTCAATGCGTTATGTACACGTTAAACACCGTAATTCAAGAATATTTCCTACTTTATAGTTCCTACAGTTTTATTGTATCCTTGTCCAACTTATGCCCGGTTGAACCATCGTGGTTTGAAACTCGATCCGAGATCGTATCTAAGATCGACACAGGAAACCTTTGCACCGTTCGAGTTCAACGCTGGACTGGAGATCGAGATGGAGTTTATTTCAAACCACCGTAATTGGCGGTTCGAAATCTCGATCCGAGATCAGCAGCCATCGTCGACAAATGTTTGAAAATACGCCAACAGATAGAACTACGTTCGATTGTTTTCTTGGGAAATTAAAACAACATTATACACACTTGAATATTATTCAGTAAAATTCGTACAACAATAATTCACTTAAAACAGATAAAATATCGCACCTCTAGTTCTATCTATAGTGAAAAATACGCTTTCTTCCATGACGTCATATATTACAAACCAATAGCAAAATTTGTCTCATACTTAATATCGATCTCTCACTTTGGAACCAAGATCGACGAATGGGAGATCGAGAATCATGAAATTTCGTTGGTGCAACACTTTTATATTGGACCCAAGATCAAACTGGATCATGGTTCTGAACTAGGACCATTCGATCTCTGATCGGGGGCGATGTTGGTGCAACTGGCCATGTGTCATGAAATTTCGTTGGTGCAACACTTTTACATTGGAACCAATACCAAACTGGATCCTGGTTTGGAACTAAGATCATTCGATTTCGGATCGGGGAAGATGGTGCAATCGGGCATTAGTCACAAAGTACAAGTTTATCCTAGGAAAGCTAAGATTTTGTATATATGATATCCTGAATGCAGGGCTATGATCATTCAAGATGTTTTATCTATACAGCAAAAGAGAGAAAAATAATGCTATCCTTTTTAAAATGTTTGTGCAGCATTATTTCATTAAGGACATTTGAAGAAGTATCGAAACCGTGTTAATATACTACAAAAGTGTGCCAACCTGTCCTTTTAGAAATACACCTTGTACATGTAAATATGAAATGTTAATGTTTAGCCTACCTATTAAATCAGTATTCCGAAGTGCAACAACCATTCACCTGCCATATTTCCAAGAAAAGTAAAAATAATGTTGCGGCAGTATTTCACTGCGTAGAGATAGATATTTTCCTTCCTCCGATAAAAATGTTTCAAAAACTCTATTTAATGAACTATCGATAATCTCGAATTCATTTGTGCTATATAATTGCAAGATTTCTTGTCCGTTGTATTGACATCTGGGAGTAAAGACAATAAGGGAAATATCTTTAATGTTCAAATCTTCAGTTTTATATAACATTCTCCTTTAAGGTAAGTAGCACTATAATCTGTGCTTAAGAAAAATGTATGCGTGAAACGCAAGTTTGTTTATATCGACAGGACTGCTGTATTTTCACATAACTGATTTGAGTTGAAAAATTTGAGCGGCTCTTAACAACGAGGTTATGAGAGCTGATGAGGGTGAAATGAGGTGAGAATGAAGCAGCGCCGGAATGAAAGGGTGGGTGAAACGGGAGATCCCTGAGAAAACCCGCCTATCAGCAGGATCGTCCAGCACGATTCCCACTTGCGAAAATCCAGGAGACGATCAGTCTTACCGCTCAGCCACCATGGCCTCACATAACTGAAGCTCAAGAAATTTTCAATCACGTGAATGCATTTTGCACTGGCAGTTACTTTCGATTCACTTTAGTAGATTGAATTATTTTTCTAGAAACACACCTATAGGCCACTTTAGTTCAAAATGTTGCCAGGCTCTAATACCCTGTGAATAATTGTCCAACTAGATTGATGACGAAGGCGTTGTAGAACTATTTTGCTTCGCAGTGTGATCAGAGCAAATTTTTTTTGCTCTAGAGAAGATAAAGTTTGCTTCTATAAGTATTGTATTATTTATTTTATTTTACGTGTATACTTAAACTGAAATAAACAATTATTAAGAAGTGAGATCTTTCTTCAGTCATAAAAGAGAAAGAAATTTAATTTACGCCGTTGCTTTAAATTTAATAACTTGAAATTTCTTCACGCACTGAGCTCTGCGAAAATCTACTCACATCTACACACATTTATTAATTATCTAAACGCATTTACATTCGGTTTTATAGCTCAGAGGCTCACAGTGAAATTGTTTTTGGTAAAATTTTCAAATGTGTAATAAAAATCTTTAGCCAAACACACACGCGCCCACACTCACATACACGCACACAAGTGTATGCCAAATTTACTTTGTATCATTCTGGAAGCGTTAAAAATAATGGGCGCTGCTACCATATCTATTTCATAATATCACTATTTTTTTCAGTTTTTGCTATCCAAGTGTGATAGAGCTAACGTCGATTCAAAGAAAAAATCTAAAACGATCGTACTTTCTTATTGCCCATATAGATTTGTTTGGTGAATTTGCAAACATTTCTTTTAGCGTATCCTTATCGCGTATATGACACTGATGCGACAAACCCAGGCAGTATGGTTCCACCAGATAAAACGGTAACATCCCCCCCCCCCCCCAAATCAAAGTTTCAAAGTATAGGTACTTGAATGGTGCAGCAGTTTTCAGTGACTCAAAGTACAGACTGCAATTATTGGCAATTATTAACGACATTGGAGGCTTAAATTTAATTTATCTTTCCAAGCGAAGTTTTCTTGTCGTTATCTGCACTAGAAGCGAGTTAAATAAGTTACCCACCTTAATCCTTAAAAACGTTTTCTTTTGATACCAAGCATACTTATTTCAGGAATTAATTATTGTATTTATCGTTGGCGTCTGGCATTATTCACGCACTTTTCCGAGTTGGTGGAAACAGTTTATCAGGATACAATGACGTCGGAATCGCATCAATACAGTGCAACTTGGATATTTGGTAACAACGTTCTGCCTCAAACTAAGAAGAAACTGCGTCAGTATGCTGTCAAAATATGTAGTGCTTTAATTAGAAATGCAGAGTCAAATCAGTTGTGGATTTGTTTTAATGTATTCTGTGGGAAGGCACGAAGTTAAGGTAAAAGTTTAATTTTCACTTTCAGGGCACTGTAATGCAATTATGACGTACGCAAACAAATTCGAACCGCAACTGTTTTATTAGTACACCTCCTACCAATAGTTCGGATGAGCTCAGAAGTTCCAAATAATCAAATACTTTTTAAATGTAAGGTCCGGAAACTGAGAGAAATGAATTTATGTGTTTTGGTTTCTCTAATGTTATTTTTATTTCCAGAGTATCCCCTATGATCATTATGATTTCCTTTCAACTGGCATGCTGAAAACATGCCCCAGTTAGGTTTCTCGTAACACTTAAAAATGTATGCACTTACGAGTTTTCTATATTCACTGTTACTGTTTTGTAATACTATGATAAAAACAATCTTCACTACTAAAGGTTTATTTATTTTGTATTTTTTCTTTCTTGGTTAATTTTGAGGCGTGCATAGTAAATAAGCCACTTCTAATTTATACATTTAATGTTGTGGCTTTCCATCATGATTAATATTTAGAAGATTAGAAGAGTTTTTCTTTCCTTTAGAAATTCTTGATTTGATTTTTCAGTAATTTTACTATCCGGGTTCGTAATTCATTGCATAAGTTCAGGGCTTTCAAACCTCTTTCCACCAAACCAATTTAAGGAAATCGTTTTCCAATAGTTTAGGAGATACGAAGATAAAAAATTACTTTCACAGTCTTTTCACACACATTTTTTTTTGTATTTCTATGAATCTAACTGGGGTACAATTTTATCATTTGAGCGGTGTATCTTCAGTCATGTACGACGTCTTTATTCTGAGATATTATTTTTACAGGAAATTCCATTTTAACTGGAAGCTGTAAGTAAAGTGTGTATTAAAATTGAATTTGGTAAGTTAATCTCCGAATGATGGGATATAGGTGCCAAGTTTCGTTGGAATCGGTGTAGTCGTTGAGTAATTTCATGAAAGGAACAGCATCAGACACGATCGACAGTCACATGATCCGCTTACTCAACTAATTCCTAGTAAAATATCCGAATATGAATCACTTAAATTGTTAGTGAGAAAATTTATTCGTATTTGATTTTCTTCAAGAGAGTTTTTAAAGCGGTTACAATTACCTGCAGATGCTAGTCTCATCATTAGTATAGAAATTAGCTATTATTATTGCTGAAAGTGGAAACGATATAATGATAAGAATACATTAATAGGGCACAGGATATAAATTAACTACAAATAAGTCGATTGAATTATAACATTAATTTGTGTAAGGTAATATGAAGGGGAAAAAAAGGGAAAAGGGGAAATCCTAGGTAATGGATTTTGTCGTGTTTATGAGTAGCTATTTGGCAATGTTGCTGCATTTATTTCACATATTACACCTTCCACCGCGATAGCATGTAAGAATATACGGCGCCAGAAAAATCTCGGCAGGAATACATCACTCTGTCGAATATTTGCTCTCACAACTAGTAGAAAAATTCCTCTAAGATTGTCCGATCTTCGTTTACCCTCTATTGGCTTACAGAAAGTTGTAATTTACGATTTACCTCTATAAGTGTTCACGTTATGCCCCACGACCCCTAGAATTTAGGATGTTGAAATCGAAAAAGTAGCGATATTATTTATATTGTTTATTTATAAAAGTAGCGTTTTACGAAAGAATAATGTCGATTTTCAGTTCATCGGAATCGGATATTTTATTTATTATAGGATTAGACAAATGTAAAATTACTTGTAGTATTATATATTAAGGACACGAAGCATTGCCGTTTTGGTGCATGTTGCGAACGTCAACATAGTAATTTTTTAATTCAATTTTTGTATTCAAAACAAAGCTTATTAAAAGAGCATTAAAAATATTTATTACTGTTACTTGGAAAAATGTATTAATGTTCATTAAAATATCGTTGAAATATATCAAAGATTATATATATATATATATATATATATATATATATATATATATATATATCTTAAACCATGCCGTGAGAAAAATGACTTTATAATGTGTGGACTGTACTGCAGAGCGATGATGTTAGTTGGACGGTTGTCGCAGGGAGAATGTGGGATGGCGAGAAGCGGATCTGAGAGATCTGCACGCGTGTCTCTGACGCCGGGAACAACCACGAGGGTGTGACGGCGGCGTCGCGCGCGCCATACAAACCACCCGGCCAGCGCGCGCGTGTCGCCGCCACCCCGACACTTTGCCGTAGACCGACTGTCGTCAGACGTGCTCTCTCCTCATATAGCATCCACCCTACGTTACCTCCTTGTCGATGCGAACTGCACGGTGCTTTGGAACCTGGCCAAGCCAGGCACGTCCTCATCGCCGAGGTGCACGCCTTCAGCCCTCCTCGCCAGCTGTGTGTCCGCGACCGACGAGTCGTGACTTCGGGCTGGAATGTCCGAATTTCGAGCCCAAACTATACGAACTCACCTCGCGCAAGAAATGAAGGGAATAGCTGGAAAACCGATGGTGGTTTTCTTTACACCTTTAGGGGCCGCGGTAATGTAGTGGTAAGACTACTCACCTCTCGCCTAGGCGAACCGGGTTAGAGTCGCTCCCGGATTTTTGCATGTGGGAATCGTGCCTGACGATGCCCCTGGTCGGCGGGTTTTCTCAGGGATCTCCCGTTTCCCTCGACCTCGCATTACGGCGCTGCTCCATACTCACCTCACTTCTACCTCATTATACCAAGTCTCTCCACTCCACTCTTCACACCTGTCTGCCCCGTGAATAAGAAAGTTCAATTGTTTTTCAGTGAAAACCAATTCTTAAAACAGCAATGCATAACAAAGGTACAGTCGGGTCTAAAAATAACGCGGATAATTGTTGCTGTGTTACATCTGGACGTGTGAGATAACAAGAAAACCAATCCGACTACGCTTCCTGGTCCACTCCATTGAGACCTGATATATTTGTTTGCGTAATTGCCAAACAGTTACTCACAGAAAGGGTAAAGTTCAAGCGAGCCACTTGATTACCAAATCAGTTCTCGCTAATCCTGGGTCACGCTCGCAGCTTGGATTTGAACCAGCACTGGTTCGACCTCTTCTTCACGGGGACGGCCCCCAGAACACCCACCACGCTATGGTCCCATCTGCTTATCTGTATGCTCGCCTAAACAAAACAAAACGTACTCCACAGGACATTTATCACAAAAATAACACCGGACTTCATTTCCAGATGGGCGTGTGGAACCAGCTACTACAGACATCTCGCTGGAATATGAGGCATGCGACTACCACTCCAAATCTCTGCTCTTACCGATAGTTTTTCTACTGGATACAGGACGTGGAAGGGGAAAACAGTGCGAGGGACCGTGGTAGATACGCGAGGTACCGTTCTTTCTCCGGAGGGAACAACAAACTCGAAGGAGCTTGAGCGAGGTCCTTTTTCTGGCGGGCGCATCCATCAAGCCAGTCCGGCCACTTACTCCGCAGCGCCAGCCTGATAAAGGCAGAGAGGGGACCTCCATTAAAATTTCCCGACAAGTCTTTAAGCCACTATGAAGCTTTCCACTCGTGTAAATCGCGGCGCTAATGGCCCCGGCGGGCCATTGTCGGCGCAGCCCGTCCTCTTCCAGGGCGACTGTGACGAGCGCCCGGGTAAATAGCCCACCGAGAAGCAAGCTTCGAAGACGGTCAAGGCGTCGTGGGCTTGTCGCTGTTGCGATCTGCAAAATTCGCAGCTTCGCTCCTGATGGAAACGCTATATTGCGCAGTACACTAAAGGCTGTACACGATAAAGTGAGCACTTTTGAAATCAACCTCGGAAAAATGTCACTGCCCCTGCTTGAATACATTTAAACGGGCGCACTGAGTGACATACGCCTAGTAAAGTTGGTAACGATGGGTGGAAAATAGTTACACAACATGCACACAAATAGATCTTAAGCAGGGCTTTCACAAGTGCTAATTTTACCGTGAACAGCCTCAAACCACAACCCGTGGACCACATAAGGGCCTCCATAATATCCCGACCGGCCCACTATTCGAAGTCCAGCCATCAATGGAGAAAGATTTTCGAAAAAGGCTACCACACTCGTGTGTTTCAAAAAATTAAAACTCGTATTAATTTCTGTTGATTGGGATTTGCATTAAATTTGGAGTTTCTCAATTATAAATAAATAAACGCATCCATATATGTATCAGGCAACATCACTTAAAATAGGAATAGTTCTATGTAATCTGTATTAGTTTCCATTATTAGTTCGTGTTAACATACTAACTAATTTAATGTGAGTTAAGATACAGAGCAGACTAACCCACGTGGCTTTATTTACCTCAGGATTAAAATAAGTGTCAAAGAAGTGTAGTCATTATGTACGTTTAATCCTACTTCGATAAACAGCTGTCCGTTTGTAATGACCTCGCTGTCGAAGAGACGTTAAGCCCACTTACTTACGTTCCTATAAACAGCTGTCTTCCCTGTGAAAAAGATAGCTGATTAATTCACCCTATTGTTACGTGAATTTTGTACCTGACTCAAATTCATCATGGACGTTAAAAAAAAACCGAAACTCAGTTATAAAAATAACTCGATGGTACTATACGATAAATGCTTCATTTGTCCTGCCACACGTGTACTCGATAAGTTGTCTGGATTCAAGTAAATGTCTACGTTTTCGGCACTTAAGTCTAAATATTTTGCTATTTTTAGGCTATTAAAACAAAACATTGACGGACTATAGTCTTCCTGGAAAACATTTTGGGGTTTAGAGACAGTGAAGCAAGGCTTCCACTAACAGTGCCACTGACACACGCATATAATCTTCCATCTTACTCTACGCGCAAGGCACTGGGCAGGCGTGCGTACAGACTTCAAGTGTACCGCCAAGTGACTTTCGCCCTTTCACATAAAATCTACAACATATTTTTTTCGAATTGCTATAGTCTATTCGAGATTACTTCCAAATTTTCTGCAGCCCTTCCAAAGTTCTATTTTGGAGTTGCCACTGTCTAATCATTCTGGTACATGTGAACAAAAAGTATAAAGATAACACCAAAAGGGAAAACAATACACAGTATTTGTGTGCAAGACAAATATAAAAAAAATTACATTTTTTTTCTTTATTACAACACCACTAAAAGTGTCGGTGAGTATCGTTTACTTTACAAATAACACACTAAAATTCATATTAATAATATTTGATATAAAAACTCTTTCTTAAAATATACCTCCTTTCTATCTGCTTTGTCTCTTATTTAACCCAAAGGCTCCTACTAGCCACGAAAGAAATGTAATTTATAGACGAAGTGAAAGTTTCACTTAACCAAAAAAAAAAAAAAAGTGACTTCAATATTAAGGAACTATAAAACGCTTTTTATTTGCGATTTATTTAGGATACGTAAGTGTTATAAATACGGTGATTTTATAAAAAAAATTAATTTGAAAAGTGTGAATATATCGTGAATAGACTATATTGCGCGAAATAAGCTGTAGCACTATACCTGTTGTGGGATCGGTACGAATACGGTCAGCGCCTTGCTGTGGATAATCGCACTGTCAGTTGCTCGCACTACAGAGTTTTTTGATTGGCTGCCATCAGTGAAGTGTAGTAAAGAAACTCACCTCATTGGTTCCGTTGTGCAAGACAGGAATAAAACTTCGTAAGTACTTGTTAGGCCAAAGAAAACTCCTGGTTCAAGATTTCAAAATAAAAATTGATGATTTAGTTGAAGGGGTGTAATCATACAGCAAAGTCGGTACTGTGTTGCTCATATATTCTGCCAGAAAAAAAAAAGTAGGCTAACTGTTTGGAAGGAGATAAAAACAGTTTGCAATTCAAGTACGACTGCAGTGTTGTGTGTCCGAGTTCTCTTATACGTCTTGCTGAGAAATTCTGATTATGAATATAGTCAGCTAACCATTTTCAAAATAAGTATTTATAATAGGGCCTATGTTTTATCTTAGTCCGAGCAAGCCCTACACAGGAAAATGTGTACATATACTCTACAACCTTAATCTATAAACAAATATTCAAACGCTTCAAATACAAAATTTGAAACTTCGTATTTTGATTCGATTAAATATATATGTAAATGAGACATAAATAAATTCGATGTGGGTTAAACAGCCATTGGCTGTGACGCAAAGTTAGACAAGAGCAGCGTCGTAATGCACTGGTGCAGGGGAACAGAGTTACAGCGAGAAAAATCATCCCGCTATCGTGCGACGTCCTTAATGTTGTACAGGTACTTGTTATAGGCTGTGAGCACTTTTTAAGGCCCTTCTTTATTTTGCCTTTCGCCATATTTCGATATTCCTGCTGCTTTTTAATATAAACATTGCAATGTGACGGATAACCACAGTGTATACATTTCACCACCCTCGAAATTCAAAGCCTAATGCTGCAATAAGATATATCTATTAGTGGCTAAAGCATGTTGGGAGGGCCTTAAAAAGTGCTCACTTTACCGTGAACAGCCTATACTAATATGTTGAACTTTTCTCAGTCTCCACGATTTGCTGTAATTCCTTGAAGTCATGAGGAACGAACATCCTATTGCACTTGGGGGCCATATCCAGTTTCCTACCATGACGTGGGTCTGGCTGCATATGCAATATTTGTGCCAGTTAAGTGTGTTAGGAAATTTACAAGTTTGAAACCTGTTGCTCATCAAAATTAATATACTGTCTCCAAGATTAAAATGCTCAGGCCCTCTCGTCTTTGATGGGCTTCGGTGGCTGAGGTAATGTTCTCCATCGACTCTATGCATTCCACAGGTCGAGTACCTCGTCAGCTCCCGCTCTCCGTATGCTGTTGTGGGAGGCGACGAGATACTCACCTACCTAGCTGGACAAGCACTCTGAAGAGCTTCCGTAATTATACTTTATTTAGAGACTGCAGTGGGCGTCTGTTTATGAATGGTAGTTCGAAAACGTTTCACGTCCTTGCACAAGTTCATATTTCTCGTCTCATACGTAGCATAGTGAAAATTGAGGTGGAGGGAACCCATCCACATTCGATTTTTTACAAGTCTTCGTAATTAATCTTTATGGCCGGACATTAAATATCAAAGTTTGTCATGGCGTAGAGGATTACTTGAATGAATTTTTGTAGTATGTTTTCACTTATATCCACATTTCCCCTTGTTGCAAACAATTATTAAATAATGAAATAACATTCGATTACGGCTAAATAAAACGAGTAACTAAGGGGAGAAAAATACATTTAATTTCGAAAGAACTATTATGATCCTCCATGTGCCTTGCTAAGAACTATTTTTAAATACTGAAACTGGAGGAATATACGTAAATCCAAGATGGCGGGGATTTCTCCTCCTTAAGGAAAAAGCCAATTTGAATCACTTTCAGATTTAAAATTCTAGCATGTGTGTGTATATATATATACACTTAAGTATTACATGGATATGTAACGCATCTTAGATACACTGATGTGTTACAAATGATAGGTACACAGTTGTTTAAGTCCCACAGCATTGCATTGCAGACGATAAGAGCATACATCGTTTCAGGGCCTTGCACGTAAGTACAATGATACTTTTGATGCGCATGCCTGCGTCGCCCTTATCCCTCCCAACTATTGTAGAACACGCATGTGCAAGACCTCCAGACTGGAAACCGCGAAGATCGTGAGCGGTCATTTACTGTGTGGCCTTCCCACCTCTAGTGCTGAATCTTGGGGGGGGGGGGGGGGCAAAATGTGTTTCTCCCTCCCTACGCCCTCCCCTTCGTGAATTTGGTGCTATGTTTCCGTTGGTCTAGGCAGGGGAGGAGGGGGAAACTTTTTTTTAAACCTAGGACAAGTAAAGTCTTGGGGTAATTTTAAACATGATGAATTCTGATTAGATATAACTTTACTCTAGTCAGTTTAAAATGCACTCTCGATCGACAGTATAGCTAAGTTTGTCAGTCTTGTTCTATGTGTAAGGTAAATTTTGATTATTTTCAACGGAAGGCCAGATAGATCCCGCCCACCGTGCTTTTTGGACATGCCGCCCGGAGGCGGGTACCCCTCCCCCCTACAAATAGTTTCCCAGCCCTGCCCACTCCCTTCTCATGACGAGGCACGACGACAAGATAGGTTTACGACCCGGGGGCGGTGTCGAAGCGAGGACTCGAGGAAAACTTTCAAACCAGTCCGTTACGACCGTCAGTTACACCCCCCCCCCCTTTGTAAAACACCAGACTGTCACATCCGCTGTCCGTTTTTACAGCCGCCAGCGTAATTTATCTTTAAGTAGCTCGTAACTTACTGTTCGCAAATTTTTCCATCTCTTGCGGACTACATTCAGTATACCTCCACAAGCGAGCTTCCTACGCTCCGATGAAAAGCTATTAAGACATTACGACCAAGAATTCCAATGGGGAGAATAACTACTTAACACTGGTACGTATGCTGAGTTTATCAACCGTAGGCCTACTTGAGAGGGGGCATATTTCTATAAACTGCTGCCATTTAACGATGTTCTATTTTAACTACAAAGCTCAGAGAGAGCTTTGTTGTTTAATTAAAAAACTAGGATTTAGCATATCCTTCAAAACTGAAATTACTACATAAAAGAAAATTATTGCACAATTAATATACACCATTTTGTTTAAAACAAGTATGCAATTTGTTAGGTATTATGTCAGGCTGCAATTAAATTGACTATAAAGAGTCAACAATTACTTAAAATAATATGGAGTTGTATTTATTGGAGATAATTTGTGAGTGCTATAGAAACATGAGATAATTTTACTGAATTGGACTTGTCTGAAAGATATCCGGATTACGCTTATCACTTACATCTCCTTTAAACAGCTTATATATATATATATATATATATATATATTATATATATATATATATATATATATATATATATATATATATATATATGTGTGTGTTTACATTTGAGATTGGTTTTCTTAGGATTCTCACTTTAACAGTAAGTATGTATTATATATATTTTTGGATGAATCAATGTAGTAAGCAATAAGTATTTTTGCGTGCGCTACAAGGTTACGCTGGAACTCACTATACCTTGATTTCCCTTTTCCCCTCATAATATCGATTTTTTCCCTTTGCTCCCGGCTGCCATGTTGGTAGCCAGCATGTCGCCATTTTGGAATACGCCATTTTGGCGGCCAGTACATCATTTGTAATGGTCTATCATTCCAAGTTGTCTTTTCACGCTCTTTCATTCGAAGTTGTTTTTTCATGCTCTATCATTCTGTCTTACCTCATTTTCATTCGAAGGGTTTTCTCCGACTTATCGACATCGGCATGCATAGTGCCATAAGGTTTAACCTGGGGAGATAGTGCCGGAGGCGAGGTTGGTACATGGAATTAATCTTATCCACCCTTATCGACGGTCACTTAAAAACTGAGGTTAGGTTCGATCATTTTGGGCTTAGGATTATCATAATGTTTAAAAAAGTTATGGATTTAAATTTTAAATATATTTATTAATTTTTTTTTTACAAAACAATCTTGAGTTTTGGTAAACATAGAAGCAATCTTTTTTTATTTTTAAAATAATTATGTAACAACTCCGATCAAAAAGAACGCATCGCCTACCTTACAACAGGGCATTTTTTAGACTTATGCCTTTTCTGGCAAGGTAAATTATGCATTTAAGCCCTTTCATAAACATAGTTAGTCATAAGC
This sequence comes from Dryococelus australis, assembly GCA_029891345.1. NCBI lineage: Eukaryota > Metazoa > Arthropoda > Insecta > Phasmatodea > Phasmatidae > Dryococelus > Dryococelus australis. The sequence continues at coordinate 76,876,357 of CM056996.1, forward strand.
TCACCAAGTACGTACTCATCAAGGACATCTTTACCAAAGTAATATTTTTTCATTTCTGATTTTAACCAAATTCTATCTGTGATTTGAGTAGGTGGCAAGGGTAATTAATGTAACGTTAATTTCGGATTATCGAGTTCGAGTCTCGGTCAGAACACATTATATCTAGAGAGACATATGTCCGCTCCGGAGGAACTACAGCTCAAGACTAAAACCTTACCGTAATCATATTTTCATAGGATATTTTCAATCGAAAACAGTTCCTGCTTTATTCCTATCAGATCAACGAGCCGTAACAGGAAAAAACAATCGTGTACGTGATTTAAACATCTACCAACAACCACAGAGAGAATATTTCAATGAATCACTATGATAAACCATTCCATCATATAATAGCAAAAAACACACACACATCAACCCCAACAACAAACAAGACTACAAGTTCAAACACACATAAAACCCCTATATAAGCATACTAACTCATAATTTCCCATATACCAAAGCTGCAATCATCAAATTCATAACATACACATCAAGCCCAACAAAAAACAAGACTACACGGTCAATCACACCTAAAGCTCTTTTATAAACATACTAACTCATAATTTCCCATATACCAAAGCTACGGGTATTAAATTCATCAAACACACACACACACACACACTCTTACAACTCATTTGCACATACCATACCAGGCAATTGCAAAACCCCATACCATCAAACTTTACAAGCAAAACTAAATACTTGATAAATATATCAACATAGGATACAACACAAACGAACAAATCTCAATCATCTGTCTTTCAATACACATTATTATATCCTTCTAGAATACTTAGATCTTATCTGCGTAACAAGTATTTACACAATTAAACCTTTTTTCATTACACAAGAAGATTAAGTGTTGTTTGAATGTAAGTATAGTTATCTACTTCTAAAAGCGTCCAAATTCAAGCATGTATACTGATTTAGTCAAATCTTCAACCTAAACGCAGACATATACAGTTATACCAACATATGCTTTGTTTCAATTCCCAAAGAGGTAAATACGCGTATATGAATTACTATGTGCGATATTTGTTTAAACCTAATCATCTTAAATATTAAATAACACTTTGAAATTATCGCTCTTTTTATCTATCTTTAAGTTCAAGAAATGTTAATTTAATATAGTGTAATAACACAAATGCTAAGTACTCATTACACATGATAGCGCATGAAATACAACTTGGAATGAAAGAGCATGAATAAACAACTTGGAATGATACAGTATGACAAATGATGTACTGGCCACCAAGATGGCGTATTTCAAAATGACGTATTTCAATATGGCGGTATACTGGCTACCAACATGGCAGCCGGGAGCAGAAGGGGAATAAAGGGATATTGCGAGGGAAAAAGGAAAATCCAACAAGATGGCGCCCCGCATCCCCAATTCCCTCCATCCCTTCAAACCGTACTCCATGTGCCAGAACCCCCATTATATATCTACTTTTAACTATTTTTAGAGCTAAAATATTTCGAAAATGTTATTGTGGAAGCCGCAGTGAAACACAAAAGAAAACCACTTGTATGCAATTATAACGCAACTAGACTATAGAAAAATTTATGTTTAATTTTTAAATTAACTTTATCACTTTGTATTAAATAAATAACGCTCAGTGAAATTTTGGCACGCGATATTCAACTGAATGGTAACTTCAATAAGGCCAAAATAAGAAATTTGCAATACTAGTGTCAAGTAATAGTGAAGGTAAAAAAAGGAAAATAACACATTTCAGTTTAGAGAACTACCAGCGGCATTTACTGGTATCACTTCATCCGAATCATTAATAAATATTATAATTTTAATTCAAATTGGGGCTATTTCATGCATATATTATATATATATAATGTACATATAACATTTAATTAAATTTGCAAGCTTAAACAGGAGTTTAAATAAAATTGTTTCTAATTTCTAAACGAAAGTATATTTTAAAAACTGCGAACCTTTTTAAATAACGCACTTCCATTTTCCAATCCAAGGACCTAGTGCGTTTTCCGGTAATGTTATGACACTTGCGCACGTATTGGTCAACAATGCAGTGAGTGATCTTATAGGGCATATATTTAAAGGGTCAGTTAAATTTGAGGACAACACACTTATACGTGCCTCTTGTATGCGAGCGTTTAAACCAATTGTCATAAAGCCTAAGAAACATATAACTTACATTCAGTATTTGAATATAGTGACGTCATATATCGGTTATAATAATTGTAAATTATAGCACTACACACTTTGGATTATTTAATTAATATTCCCGGAAAAATTATTTATTTGAATCTCAGTTCAGTACACTTGGGGAAAAATATCCGTGGAAAAAAATTTGAGCATTTAAGTAATAAGCCTATGTATATATATTATGTGCGTATACTCAGATCCCACAAGACGAAATAAATAGCAAAAGCAATTAAATTAATACGTTTGTAAATTCTAGCATGATCATTATAACAACATCGAAATATTAAAAACACTATGTTTTGAGGTGAATTATGATGAAATTGCTGTGGGTATTTTCTCAAAATAAAAACCGTTCATGTAAAACAATATGCACGAGTTATGCGTTGTACAGGTAGAAATATCGAAGTAAATGTGACAGGTGGGCACTTAAGTCAGCTGTGTAGTGGCACAATTTACTTCATGCTCTTATTGAAGTAACGAGAAGGCATTTTGCATTCAGTGGTTCGATGTCAGAATGAAATGACAAAAGATGGCGCCATTCTGTTGGCTTTGCGGTCACTCCACACTGTAGAAGTCAGCCGTGGACAGTTCACAGTGAGCGCCCACGGGTGATTACCGACAGCAAAAACTGCAACTCGCAATCAAAGCCGTTTTTTTTTGTGCAGGACCTCTGATAGGCGTGAGGATACACACTCGCAAACTGCGCTGAGCGACTTATAAATTGGCTTTGCTTGGTTCCCCTTCCAAGCACACGGGATTTCAAATCCGCTTTTGAAGTCACTATCGCCACGGTCTTTTCGCGTGCAACCGAGACGGATATTAAGCTCATGCTATTATATTTTGCCATAAAATTTAACGTTGTGACCTCGCGTTTCATGGCATATTATGATAAAAGCTCTCGTCCGCGGGCGTCATTGTAGTCGAAAATAATCCTGATAAAAGCCTAACAAGATGTTTTCCACTCTTATTTTATGTACACGAAGAACAATTTAAAAAAAATGAATTAATACTACAGAAACCGGGAACACACATTCATCGTAATTGACGTACCATAAAAAGCTATGTCGTCACATGAAATCGTGCAACGTATGAGTTTTACTTCGCTGCTGCGCGAAAATTACGCGTGGTGGTTATTATTGCGAGACCGCATATTTTGATCTATACGCGACAGTCGACTTTACCGATATCCTGATTCACACGCCCACGTACCCACCGAGATGCAATTGTAGCTCCAGCGACCAAAATCGCCACTGAATGAAGAATTCTTTTAATGATTCTCTGTTTTGAGCACTCGCTAGTTGGTGAATTTAACCTACGTATTAAGATAGGAGAGTAGTTCCCAATACAGCCGAATGTACATAAGACATACAGAATTCTCTAAAACAACAGTATTCACATTACCAAAGTTTCCAGAAAAGTACGATTTATGTGAGTATGAAATAATAACGCATATATTTGGTAACACTGCAAAATATTTTGCAAGCGTTCACTTATTTAAGCATTTAATGATAACGATAACTTTCGTAGCTAAAATCACTGTGCATAAAATCAATTACTAAACATATTTGTGGACATTAACACTAATATTCATTACAAAGCAATTTATGGTAGACTTGCTTAGTAAAGGTTTTTGAAAAATGTGCTTTCGGAAGGATCCAAAATGGAAATATGCATATAAAGGCTGTTCACGATAAAGTGAGCACTTTATAAATGAACCTAAGAAAAAAGCCGCTGCCCATGCCTGCATACATTTTAACGGGGGCACTAAGTGGCATTCGTCCAGTAAAGATTGTAACGATGGCTGGATAGAAGTTACATAATTTAAAGTCGAATGAAATAAGTTAGGAAACCATTTGGGATAACTGAAAATTATTTCTTTCGCTTTCTGCTTTTTTTATGCATCGAAGTTTAAAAATGAAGAGATTTGTAAAACATTTACTTTCCTAATAGTTTCACTTGACCTACGCATTAATAAAGTGATGAAACCCATGGTAATATTAATTTTACATAAGGCGTAGAAATACACAACATACACACAGGTAGATCATAAGAAGGGCTTTCAAAAGTGCTGATTTTATCGTGAACAGCCAATACTTTAATTCACATTGCTTTGTTACATTTAGAATACATATTAGAATATTTTAATCTGTACATAGCATAAAAAATTTAATATGTCGGGTTGCAAATGTAGGAATGCTGCTATAAAATGTTGGGTACTTCAGCACGTATTTGACTCCTTTCTGAACAAATGTAAGATGATCTATCATAGTTACTTGGAATTGTATGTCAAATTTGAAAACAATTTTTGGTTTATAATTTTATATTTTTTCAAAGATTCACTAAACAGCTGAAAACGTTCTTTCACTCACAATTAGAGCTACTAAATATTTTTTTAAATTTATTAAAAGAATTTCCGTTTTAAAAATGTTTTTGTGAAAAATGTTATATGCGTAATGTTTATGTTATATTATTAACTCGTTGATATCAAATGCTCACCCTTTCTTATGCCGCGATTATATTACCGTCTTTATGCGATGAATATCATGAAAAGTATTCTTCGCACCTGATCTCAAGTGTATTTTTTTTCCGTAGATCAACATACATACGAAGTACTTAAAATAAGTTTAGCAAAAAAAAAAACATGTATTTAAAACACACTGCAGTGCGTTTGAGGCTGAGAGGCGCAAGGGCGATAAGGGCGACAATGCCTCGTGCAACAAGTGCACCATAGTCACTAAGCGCAAGGCTCTGAACAGACGTGCAGTGTTCTCGTCACACTGCGTGTACCTATAGGACTTTCAGTGGTGACGCTAATATTTTATTGGTGGAAAGTCTGTAGAAAGGTTTAATGCAAAGCCCTTGAGTAGTTTTGTATGTATCTTATGTGCATATTTGGAGATACGACGCATTGAAAGGGTTGTTTTTAGCCATTATGGAGTACTCTCAAATGGTATGTCTAATGTTCGTGACGTCTTGAAAGCACTCAAAAACCCTCGTCCGAAGTGTGTTACTTACGTAGATGGGCACACAGGACGCATGTTTAACAGTCTTGCAGAAAAAAAAAACACGTGAATTTCTAACACTCTGTAACGCCTTATACGAAGGTTCGGTTTTGATTAGGTTGTCGGTGTGGCGTCTTTTGTTGCGAACTGAATGGTTTATTTTTAAATAACTATACCAACTTGTCAGTTCATTGCCGCGGCGACGTCGCGATGTTGGCAGCGACCTCTGAGGGCTCGCCAATAAGCTGCGAATAAGACAGCGGTCACAGAACTATAAATCTTATCTTCTCGGACAGTTCCCATCACATGCTGGGACTCGCGACGTCGTGTCGTGCCTTCAGCGTATCACTCGCCTTACACGGCGAGTATCCGACAAACGAGTCCCTTGCGAGGATACACCGCTCTTTCCTGCCAGAATACCGCAGCTTCCGTGCACGAAAATGCGCCAGCTACGGCCTGTTATGACTATGCCTTGCGGCCATATTCATAAACTAAGCGGTTTAGGGGTCGTAGTTTGTAGATGAATGGTAGATGGTAGAGCTTTCTGTAAGTGAGGGGTTTTAATCATGTTATGTAACACAGACAAAACAACACTGTAATATTAACTGTAACGGGGAGCTACTTTAAGTTAAAGGCTGTTCACGATAAAGTGAGCACTTTTGAAATTAACCTTAGAATAAAGTCACTGCCTCTACCTGCATATGTTTTAACGGGCGCACTGAGTGACATGCGCCCAGTAAAGTTGGCATCGATGGGTGAAAAGTAGTTCCGTATTTTAATACCGATTAAAAATTGTTGGGAAACAATTTCTGATAACTTATCTTATTTGTTTCACTTTCTGTGTTTTTTATGCATCGAAGTGTAAAAATGAGCACATTTTAAAAAATATTTACTTTTCTAATAATTTCATAATTTCGCATGATCGATGCATGAATAAAGTGATGAAGCCCATAACAATGTTAGTCGTGCATAAAGCCCACGCATACACAACGTGCATACAAGTAGATACAAAGCAAGGCTTTCAAAAGTGCTCGTTTTACCGTGAATAGCCTATATATTAAGTTATTATTACATTACAAATGTTGTGAGCACCTCACGCCTTAATTGTAAATCTATATTGGACAGTCGCCTCCTGAAACATGATGCCGGAGGCTGTTTTTGGCTGAACGGATGCGTGCGGCCGGACATCCCCATCGCTGTTATCTTCCCTGTAGTCTTGGCCGGTCGTGGAATGATGCGGCGGCGCGCCTCGCGTCGGCCTATATCGGTGCGCTGTTTAACGTTTGCACATAGCTGGCCTGCTTCCCTAGTTGGTGGAGGGGGTTATAATTGCTGCCCTTTTCGCAATGCTTTGACGCAATCCCTGGCGTCCTGGCTTTACCCTGAAGGTGTGAGGCCAGGTTCAGAGTAGGATGTTACACGAAAGTCCATTCATAACGAGCCGCACACTCGCCGCTTGCCCCCGGAACAACTGCGATTCGTTCTGTTCTTTTTTAAAACAATGCATTGGATTCCGTTAAGATTTCACCAGTTTACAATTTTATCATGAAAATCGATCCGCTAATCAGTTTTCTATTAAATTAATATCGCTTGCATTTAGACCACAGAATTAAAAAAGAGTAAACACGTCCCTAAGTACGAGTGACCTGGACTCCTGTTCTTAATGGTCGCCCGTTTTATTTTGCATCAAAGACATGCCGATCACTCAGCCGCACTAACAAATACTAATTCGATTTACGTGATTTCGTATGTCGATAATTGAATTTCGCATTGAATTATGATAAACAAGAATTGAAAAGAGTTAAAAAAAAAAACAATAAACATTTCTGGTAGTTCACCTATTATTATGGCTAAAAACCAAGATTGCGTTAATATAAGCAGTGAAGCTAACGTACTAACAATTTAATTTGAAAAAAAAAAAAATCATTTTTTTATGGCGTTTAAGTTTTTTGTAATAATTAGAATTTCTCCTAACAAATGATTGTGTTTAATATAAGCTGTCTAGTTGGTTCCACATGCCGTTCAAATACTTAAACCAATTAAAATTTGTAGTATTTCTTCCGTAGTGTAGCAAGGAAATTTCAGATAGCTAGCTATCAACATTTTTTTTTTCATGAAACTACAAATAAAAATACGTCTTCCAATCCCCAGTTACGGCAAATGATAACTCTTCCATTCTGGAAATCGCTTCCATTGGTGAGGCAGTTAAAGTCGTTTCTACCCAGATTGGTCGGACGAAACATGTCTCAGACGATCGGAACTATATCCTGCAAAAACGGCAACGTAGCATGATTCAATTACTGTGCAAGAGACGCCAGGGTTATTCTTCGACGCCATAACCTTTGCAAGCGACATGCCACGACGTCTAACTCCCCTAATAATTCCCCTATCAATGATCCGTTCTTCGTATCACGGTTGAAGATGAGTCACTATGAAGATTATATGCTGTTCATGGTAAAGTGAGCACTTTTGAAATCAACCTTTGAAAAGTGTCACTGCTCCCCCCCCCCCCCCCCAACTGTGAATATTTTAACAGGCACGTTGAATGGCATGTGTCCAGTTAAGTTGGCAATGATTGAAAGAAGGTAGTTTCATTAAAAGTGCTAGGTAAACATTTGTTATTACTAAAATAATCTATTTTACTTTATGTTTTTTTTTTAATGCACTTAAGTGCAGGAATAAGCAAATTTGTAAAATACCGACGCATGAATAAAGTGATGAGGCACATGGCAGTATTAATTTTACATATGGTGGGGAAATACACAGCCTGCTTACAACAAGTAGATCTTCAGAAGCGCTCAGTTTAACATCGTCCCGGCGAAGGCTTGCAAATGCGTCGGATCTTGTTCGCCGCTTTCCTTTTTAAACATCACCACACAATACACTTCCTTCGCATCTGCCAAGCTCGCACGTAATTCACTAACACACTCCGCAATCCTTCAGGCAGTAATCGCTTTCTTTATGGCTAGCTGCTTTGGAAGGCCTCCAAAATTTTCGGACGCCCAGTCAACACTGCCGCCAATAAGTTTACACCATCTACACATTTCAGCAGTTACGCGAGTCTTCCACGATGCGAGATTGCTTTTAAAGTCCTTTAAATGTCTTGAGAGGCAATCAGTGTAACGACTTTAACGCGCTAACACATCCTAAGAAATAAATAAATTAGGTCTTCGCAGCCTTGACCGTGCATTCAGCGTGCTCCACTGTAGTCCATTCTCCTGATTTACGAGGCAATTTGTCTCAGAAATCAATTCGTTGAGATAAAAAAAAAAAAGCCTCGTTACCTGATTATAGTCATGTGGCTATCCTGATGGATCCAGTAACAATAGGCGGAATTCTTGGAAGCTCAGGGCGGGGTGTTAATGATACACGTGAATGAACGCTAGAAAACCACGCAGTTAGTTAGTCACAAACAATTATGCTTTAGTTGTACTCGCCGACAGCTTACAGTGCATTTTATCACCGAAATTCTTATGAAACGATAACTATTGATCTCTCAGTGAAGTCGTTAACTAATTTTTTGTTTCAATCATTATAAAATACTCCAAATGTTTTCTTAAGTGTAAATATAAAATACGTTATTCTAAATATCCTTCAGAAATTTTCAAACCAGAAGCTTAGAATTAAACTGGTCTTTTTATAAAAAAAGATATGTTTTCTTTTTAAAAAAATGTTTTCTATGTCACAAAAATTAAAAAGGCACCATAATCTCCAAAGAATTGTTGTGGCGATAAACTCTAATCCACATTATATACTCACGTGAAAATCTCACTTTTGTGGTTGGAATGTTATACATTGTAAAACTCTAACAACAAAAAATTTGTGCCAAGCCACATTCAGCCTTTCACTCAGTTACCCAGTAAAACATAATTTTCCACTGGGTAGTATTTAAAATTAAATTCCGGTCTCCTCTTTTCTTTTATCACTTAAGTCTCTAGCAAGAAGCACCTAACAAGTGAGAACTCGTATACGAAAATGCTTTGTTTCGTAGTTACAATCTCTCTCAATTTTCGAGGAAGTTTTAATTTTGAAAACCGCTAGTGGTCAGAAGTGCCATCTTCAACGTGCTTACACGACATATTTTTTTATAGTGTAGGGAATTCCCCCTACGTAACTCAAGAAAACTTAACTCGTTGCTTTCTCAACTTACTACCAGGTGTGGTTATAATCATACCAGATTGTGGAACATTAGTTCAAAATTTCCCACTATGTTTACCTCGTCGTCGTAACAGAGCAAAGTCAATAAATAAACTCAGACGCGAATTCTCAACAAATTTAATTCCTGGTTCTCAAAAATTGGAGCTTCAGGCGAAGGAGGCAAGGGCACTGCACCCATCACTGACTGCACACTTGGAACATGTGTAATAAAACGCTATATACTATAGAACTCTAGCGATTTCATCTCACTCTTTGAATATAACTCTTGAAAAATCACCCATATACTACGTATTTGGTTACTTCCTAAATATAACATATATCACAAGCATTTTATACATATGTTATGTATAAATCTTTTTATTTCCTTTAAAATTAATATGAATAAAAACAGGGAGGAAACAGGTGTGTTGGTAATGCCTAATAAGAAATTATTCCCACCCAAAATATTATCACAGAGTGCTGACGAACGCGGTGGGCTCTCCCTTTGGTGTTATTTTCTAGACTTAGTTAAACTTTGCTTGCATGAGACGGAGGAATATCCTGGAAGTATAACTTTGTCGGGGCTTCAGAAAAGTCGTAAGTAACTGTGAACGGACTATATCTGGCGTGTCGCCCGGGCATAAGATGGCAACGAGAGATACACGACCCCGTTCTAGGGTTTCTATATATTTCCGGCCCAATGCGGAGCGGGGGCCCATTTTGCCCTTCATAGTATTGTAAGTTGACTACTGAAGGGCTTCCCTGCCAAATTTGGTCCAAGTCCATCAGACGGCGTAGAATTGTTTAGCGAACAAACAATCATGCATACGTACATAACACAAACTTTGTCTTATATGTATATGTCAGCGATTACTGAATACGTTTACACATTTGCAGTCGGGAATTTCAGCGTTTTAATTTAATTTGTCGAGTTCGAAACTCTGACGCTATCTTGAATGCGCTCTGGGATCTCCCGTTTCCCCCCAACCTTACATTCCGGCGCTGCTCCATTCTCACCTCCCTTCACCCTCGTCGGCTCTCAAGGCCTCGTTGTTAAGAGCCTCCCAAATCTCTCAACTCAAGTCAACCCTTGGACGGCTTTGCGTAGCGAGCAGGCCGAAGAGATTGCTTCTCAGTTTGTACAGTATACTACGTTGACGAACAGAATTTTTCCCTATCATATTGCTATTAAAATGTGACTTTGAGAGTGTGTGCATGCAACTGCTTATTTATACCCGTAGCCGTTTCTTCTGTGACGCGAAGCTGTCTCGACACGGACGGAATATATCTCAAGTGGGACTGGAAATGTCCTTGGAAAGTTTGGCTGGAACCCTGAGATGAATCATCACCTTGAAGTCATTCGCAGGGCGGCCATTCTCTGTCCTTGACAACCGAGTGGTGATGGCCTCATTTCCACTGATAACTAGAGAGACGCCTTCTTACTCTAGAAGAAGACTTCGGGAGGTTGCTATACATATTTATAACTTTTGCAAAACTTCATTAAAGTGAATAGTGAGCTTTTCACGCAATGATCTACATTAAAATATTGTTGTAATCTATCACGAACGCCGTCTCCTAATAATCTGGATGTATGCCTTAGTCTTCGCAAATGCCAGCAGGAAATATCTCCTTGTTCATATAATCGCAATTATAACATTCTTAAAATGTTTATTTCATTGTGTTAGTTACGAAGAAATTACTCTTAGATTAGAAGTTTGGTTAAGTAAAAACTTAACCTATAGTTAGTATACAAATAACAATTATTACTAGGGACAGGTGTTTTTCGCAAAAAGATTTCAATACCAGTTGTACTCCAAAACACTTTAGTTCATATGCACTTTCGTGGTTGGATTATTTTATATGTCACGTTCCTCAAGTGGTCCGAGAATCGTGGACGTTCAGTATCGGAGTACTTTATTACGATTGGTCCAGTCAAATAAGAACATGTCTTTTCACGTAGACAAGCGGCCAATAATCAAAGGAAGTCATGGTTGTGGACGTAGGATATTTAAATATAGTATGGACATAAATATTTTTGCGAAAAACACCTGTCCCTAATTATTAGGCTATATAATCAAATGTGCACTGGAAACGAAGAGAAACTTGGTATGTTGGTAATGGCTAGTTATTAAAAATTTTATATGGAAAATAGAAATTTGGTACGCCGTTATGTAAACATGTTTTTCTGACATATTTACTTTTTAAGGCCAAACTGGCGGTAACACATTTTATTGTTATCAATTAAACTATTCTTGTTGTGTGTCTAGCACACAGATAAATATTCTGCATTGTTTTACACTTGGCTTTTTTTCTAACTGGCATACTTTTGCTTCCGTGGTGGAAGGATATGCAGTGATTAGCCCGTAAGTACAATTTTAGCAAAGCTTCAGAAAAGTGGGAAAGTACCGTGAATAGACTGCATTAGGGGTTCGCAATCGTAGAACATAACAGTGTAAAATATAATCCGTACGTTCTTCCCGCTTATAAGGCAGCATCAACATGGTTGCATTGAGTGGAGGCTTACACCTAGTCTCAGAACACTTAAAGGCTATTCACGATAAAGAAGTATGTTCTAAAATCTAAACAGTCGTCTATATTATAAATGTGATGCGGTAAGGCAGTTGTTATATTTTGAACATGCGCCATTTTGTAACGTAATAACAAATTGGCTCGATAATTACCTAGCCAAGACACTTATAAAGTCGATTTTTTAACGAATTAAACCAATAACCGGAAACTGTGTCAGTTGAGACATTAAAAAGCTTTCGTCTTGGGGTGAGTTACAAGAACTTACATCAGTGGAAGAAATGGCAAGTAAGAAGGTGCGTGTTTTGATTTCTAACTTCTTTCGTAGCCTGCACATTTTTCTTTATCAACAGCTCTCCTAAAGGTTTAATGCAGCGGTCTTAGCATCGCACAGCCCAACCATTCTTCGCCCGCCTGATCTCGTCCCACGCCTTCGACGTCATCCATATGTCAAGGCACACTTCTCTTCCTGTTGCTGCCCACTATAGTATTGAGCTGGAGCTGCTGTCTCTATCATTGTCGTAGCGCGCTCAAATCGCTAGAGTGCTCATCTGTCAGTTCTGCCTACTAATATACATTCCTGCCCCTCTAATTCCTTTTCCTAATGGCTATTTTTAACTTCCCCATTAAGATATCCCAAAAAAATAATAAAAGAAAAAACATTTCACCTAACATATTTGTCACACAGAAAATACACATAATATTAATTCTAGTTTACGATACAGCGTTAAATACATCCCGATTCGTGTTTAACACTCTGAACTTTAAACAGTGATAACTAAGCCAAATCAGTGAAAACCAATGAAAATTGAGCAACTGATAATCAAAGCCAGATAACTAATTAATATGATGGCTAAATTTCACTGATATATTTGTGATTCCCACAGAATGTTGAGTGAGTGAAGAGATTTGGACGGTTCTTTTAACAACGAAGTCTTGAGAGCAGATGAGGGTGATTGAGGTGTGTATGGAGCAGCGCCGGAATGAAAGGGCGGGGGAAACGGGAGATCCCCGAGAAAACACGCCGACCAACGGCATCGTCCGGCTCGATTCCCACATGCGAAAGTCCTACTGAATGTTGAGAATTTCACTGACATAAGTCACTTGTACCCAAGTCGTTTGCTTGGTTTGTCAGTCGGCAGGGGCTTATCAACTGACTTTCACTGAATGTTATTTCACTGATCGATAAAGGCTGTTCACGGTACAATGAGCACTTACGAAAGCCCTGCTTAAGATCTGCTTCTATGGTCCTTGAGTATTCTTCCGCCTTATGTAAAATTAGCATTGCCATGGGCCCCTTCACTTTATTCGTGCTTTGGTGAAGTGAAACTTTAAAATGATTAGAAAAGTAAATATTTCACAAATATGTTCTTTTTACACTTCAATAAATTTAAAAAAATACAAAGCTAATTAAATTATTTACTTTATAACAAATGGTTACGAAACACTTTTAATTCTACATTAAATTATGGAACTATTTTCCATCCTACGTTACCAACTTTACTGGACGCATGTCACTCAGTGTGCCCGTCATAATATGTGCAGATAGGGGCAGTAACATTTTTCTAAGGATGATTTCAAAAGTGCTCAGTTTATCGTGAACAGCCTTTATCACTGATTCGGGCTTAGAGTTTATAAATGGTAAAGTTTGTCTGTCAGTGGCTACTAAAATAAACTATTACGCTCTAAAAGGGTGTCGTCTGTAGCTTGGTTTCAAGTTCATCGCAGAAAACTTGACAATCGCAGAGTAGGATCAGATAAGTATACACAGGGACAAAACGACGTGAGATGTTGGCGTACTCATTCTCTGATTGGCTGCGTGATGCTCGGGGAACATGGGTTAGTGTATACTTCTGATCGGCGACTGCATGCTGCGAAATGTTTTCTATTGGGCGGGACTGCCGGCTGACGAGTAAGTTACCAGGAGCTGATTGGCGAACGCCGTTCCAACATTTTGCTGGCGTGTGTGGCTGTAGTTCGCGGAATTTTCGTATCTGTACTCAGGAGCACTCTGCGAAGGTCTTATTTCTAACAGTAGTGATTAAGTAAATGACGTGCAAACGTGCTTGGAGTATAAAATAAACCACTTTCCACACCGTACACCTGAAACAGTGGATAAAATTGCTCCGCTGTAAATTAGTGGGAGCTTACTGATTACTTCTGTTGTTGAAACGCACTGATATAATGGTGATCATGGTCGAGTTACAGTCACCACGATGAGTAGAGGCATCCTTTTCAACTTGGTACCAGCTTATTTACTGTTTTTCAGTGAATTATTTACATTTCATTTATTGATAACAGTAAATAATATTTAAGACGCTATTATTTTACCTGTTATGTAGTACGAGTTCTTACGAAACTGTGTAATTTGGAGTGAAGGGTAATTTCCAGTGTTTAGTAAACAGTTTTGGCGAACTATTTGTGTAATTAGAAATACCTTAAACAAATCTTTATCACAGAATTTATCTTAAATTACCTACGTTAGAGGAGGAGGTCACAGCCAATGAGTTAAACGAAGTTGACTTATGTGATTCGTGTTAGTGACAAGTGTGTTACAGAATGTGATAAGAGGTGAAAATACATGTACAGATATTATTATTTGGACACATGTTAAAAACGTGTCAAGCATATACCTGTATTGTGAAAAATGCTAAAAACAAAGTAACGTTTCTATACAATACAACATTTATGCAACAAATTGTGCAATCTCATTAGTTGCTGCGACCGTATTTTTTTTTTGTGGCCGAAAGAGTAGTAGTGTTGCTTAACTCAGGGACATTTAGTTGGAAATCATGAACTTTTGGCACTTCAGCACGCACTTTTTTCTTTTAGATGTTATGGGCTGTTAAAGATTTTGGTATTCTTCGTAGCCATAAATATATTTCGATAATTTCATTGTCAACGACAGCAAGTATTCTCATGTAAAGCTGCAGGTACTATGGGCCTTTCAATTTAAGCTTGTGCATTATACGTTTACATCTAACAAACGCTTGATATTATTTCCACAGAAAATTTATTTACTCGTGATTATTCATGGTGCTTCTTCCAGCTACGTCGGGAAGAATTACGGGAAGAACAAGCTGGATTTAAAAAAATATTAATCTTTTTCTTTCATTGTTATAAAATTTTGCATCTGGTAGAGTGCAGATTACATGAAGGTAAAATCACCTTCTTCGTTTCTGCAACTGGAAGTATTTATTCTTAAAATGGCGATATCTATAATCTGAAGTACACAAAGTTACTAACTTAAACCTATTTATACTCTAAACTTAATTTGTTGAAAAATTGTTTACAAACTCGTATTTGATAAACAGCCCACGGTACTTGATGACCGCCGTTTATAAAATGTTTACACCACACGAAAGTGGTGTAAGTTATTTTTTTGCCGTAGCCGATTAGAGACGAGATCCGTTAGTGAAGCATCCTCACGCAACCACTCGGTGCGATTACATCAAAGAGACCGACTTGCCATTCCACTTCACAGATGTGGAGCCGGGGGGGGGGGGGTGAGATAGGCGGCTAATGAACATAATTTGGCCATTCATGAGCGAGCAGCGAGACACCCACTGAGCGAATACCAGCACAGCTTGCAGTTATTAACCTGCCGCCACGGGTTATAGATTTCAATTAGTTAAAAAAAAAACTCGATATATTAATGACGGCACTGTGCTCCCAAAAGAGTGTGTCTAATGAAGAGAAAGATTTGCGTACATACAGGATCGACTACCAATCTTTGGTTTCATAAGCTAGCTGTAGCACAAGCACACAAGAGTATTTAAGTGAGTGAGTGAAGATATTTGGCCGGCTCTTAACATTGAGGTATTGAGAGCCGATGAGGGCGAAATGATGTGAGTATGGAGCAGCGTCGGAATGCGAGGGCGGGAGAAATGGGAGATCGTCGAGAAAACCCGCCGACCAGCGACATCGTCCGACACGATTCCCACATGCGAAAATCCTGGGGTGAAAAAAGGGGGGGGGGGGCGATCCCGTTTGGAATCGAACCAGGTTCGTCTTTGTAGGAAATTAGTAGTCTGACCACTGAACCACCTCGGCTCCTAGTTGATAAGTGCACATAGAACAGATGGCGTGGCAGTTACTTCCATGTAGACGCATCCACTCGCTGATTGGTTGCGCTAGGCTCTGAAAACCGGCCTTCTATTCGTTCGGCGACTGCGCGCCGCGAAGTGTTGCTTATTGGCTGCAGGGTTGCCGGCTGGCAAGCAGGTAGCCAGGCGCTGACTGGCGAACGTTCACACGTTACTGACCGATATTCAGCGACTGTTTAGCTTCTGTGTATACATAAGAACTCTATGGCACAAATAGTCTACTATAGGCTGTTCACGGTAAAGTTAGCACTTTGGAGGCCCTAGTTCCTTTTTTCCTTTCAGCCATTTTGTATCCTTTAACCACATTTTAAAAAATATTGCAATGTAAGTAATAAACATAATATGTATATTCCACAGCACTAGGAAGTTAACGTCTAAGGCTACAATAAAATATATTTATTGACTATTATTCAAAATGAGATGGCTTTCAAAAGTGCTCACTTCACCGTGAATAGCCTATAACGATAAGAAGTATTTCTTACTAGGCATCAATATACCTTTTTTTCTCCCTGTTTTTCTTTACATAATTATAAATATTAATACTAATATTAATATTACAATTTATGAATAAAAAATAAGGATTATTCAATTTAACCAATATTAAAGGTACTTTTATGTTAACACAAGTATAAAACGCTTGTGATACAAGACATATTTAGGAAACAATAAAATACGTCGCGAAGGTTCATTTCAAAAAGAGCGAAGAACTCATGAATAGAAGGGGAATACGTCCTACACTGAGGTATGGAGTTTGTGAAGTAGGCTCCCAACGGTAACGTCCGCCGTATTTCAGTTTCCTACGTGAGTGAATTAGAACTCGTATCCGGCGATGATCGAACGAATATCTTCACCGCTGGGGCACGTAGGATGCATCTAGTGAGGGCTGAAGGCCATCGTACAGACTCCTCATCGCGTTGCACGAACCTATACGGAGATCAAATTCAACCCCGGTTTGCCGCACACTTCCCTTACTTGGTGACCTTTCCCAGATATATATCGACGTAGTTCCTTAGCGCGTGTGTCTTGCCACTACATCCTCCCCCCCTCCCGCTTACTCAATATGACAAAGGATCCCGTTTAGTCGTTTATTCAACTGTATGTAAAGAGAAGTACAGCACTACGGTAAAGTTAAAGGCTGTTCAAGACAAATGAACCTTATAAAAAAAAGTCACTGCTCCTGCATGCATGTATTTTAACAGAGTGACATTCGTCCAGTAAAGTTGGTAACAATAGATGGAAAGTAGTTTCATATCTTAACGTCGAATAAAAAGTGATAGGTGACCATTTGTGATAACTTAAAATTGTTTCTTTTGCTGTCTGTTTTTTTTATGCATCGAAGTCTAAAAACGAGGAGATTTGTAAAGTATTTACTTTCCTAATAATTAAACAGTTTCATTTGACCGACGCATGAATAAAGTGATGTCCATGACAATGTAAATTTTACATAAGGCGGAAGAATACACAACGTGTATTCAGCAGATCTTAAGCGATGCTTTCAAAAGTGCTCATTTAACCGTGAACAGCCTATAGTTACTTACACCATGTGAGTTTTTCACAAAGACTGTACGAGTATTCGTGCTCTTGAGCAAACAAGCTCGCCGCTTAGCCAGAATGTACAGCATTACACGTCGTCACACTGGCCCTATGAACCCCTCCGTTGTTGCTTTTGCGATATATTGGCGATACTATCACGTACTACTGCCAAATCGTTTCTATGCGTAAGACACTGGTATATAGCATACAATCGTTCACAACTGAACATTGGGAATCGAATTTGAGCTACAACTTCATCACACTATGGCTCCGTAGTGACAAAAAACAGCCCACGTCCCATTAATATTTCATACAGTTTCTGTGACGAAATACCCGGATTTAAAAACTTGCGTGAAAGTGTCCTTTTAAACAAATTCCGCTCACAGTAAGCACTTTGGCGATGAAAAAAAAACATTAACTGACACTTGCAAAGAAGCGTGGCATGTCACGTAAATTCCTTTAGTAAACGGTCCTTTTCAAAAGTATTTTAATAATTTCTTTCGTTTTTTTTTATAGTGAATACGTCTTTAAAGTCAGACCAACAGATGGGATACCAGGACGGGAACGATGTTGTAACATGTACAGGTTAGTCGAACCCGACGCTATAACTTCGTGACTATAAGGCTGTTCAGGGTAAATGAGCACTTTTTAAATCTACATATGAAAAATGTCACTGTCCCTACCTGCGTGTATTTTAACGGGCAGTGTGACTGGCATGCGACCCAGTTAAGTTGGTAATGACGGAGCAAATGTAGTTCCACGCCTTAGCTTTGAATTAAAAGTGTTATGTAAACATTTTCGAATACTGAAATCATTTCTTTTACTTCCTCTTTTTTCAAATGTATATAAGTGTAAGAATTAGAACATCTGTAAAAATATTCACTTTGCTTACAATGTCACCGTTTCATTTGACCGGCTCTTGACTAAAGTGATCAAGTCTTCGACAATGCTAATTGTATGTGCATATGATGGCAGAATACACAACATGCATACAAGTAGATCTTAAGCAGCGATTTAAAAAGTGCTCACTTCACCGCGAACAGCCTGTAACAACCCTAATTAAATAAATGTGTTTGGCCAAATAAATGTAAGCGATTGAACTTTATTAGGTACTTAATTTTAAAATGGCGGTCACACAGTTTTTTTTCTGTTTATTTGGTATATCTGACATACAGTTTAAACAATTTCGACAGCATTTTGTATACTGTAAGTATCTGTTAGGAGCATCATATATACCAACAAATAACCACTTTTGTCGGTCTTTTGGGAGATAGCACCATGCGAATAAATCAAGTTAATATGTCATATCTCGATAAAGAATTGACCGATTTCTACCAAATTTGGCAAACAAGTAGCACTGATGCGGGTGATTTTAATTTATATGTTTTAAGCATGCCAGGCACTTATTTCCAAAATTGCGGCTATACAACCATTTACACTTAGAATGCTATATTGTCAAAATTATATAATAAATTCCCATATCACTTTCCATTTTATCAAAAGATATTACATCTACCAGCTGTATATACATCGAGCATATTTTAACCGTCATTTTGTAAGATAGCACCATGATAATAAATAACGTTTTTATGTCATATTTCAGGAAACAAACCGATTCCTATAAAATTTGGCAAACAAGTAGTATTGAGGTAAATTATGTTAAGTGATATGTTTTAAGCTTGTTGGGCACTTATTTTAAAAATGGCTGCCATATAGTCATTTTAGCCTAGAATGCTATAGCGTTGAAACCAAGTAATCAATTCCAACTAAACTTTGTATGCTTGCAGTAGTAGGTACAACAACTTATCAACTGTATGTACATGGAGCATCTTTGTCCTCTAATTTTATAAGATAATGACAAGCGAATATATACTGTTTTATATCATATCTCGGGAAACAATTGACAGATTCCTACCAAATTTGACAAACAAATAATACTGCAGCAGGTTGTGTAAACTGGCATGTTTTCAGTAGGTCAGGAAATTATTTTCAAAATGATGGCTATATAAATATTTTAGCTCAGTATATTTTATCAACGAAACAAATTCCAACTTTATTTTGTATGCTGGCAGTGCCTATTACAACCATCAAATATGTCTGTGCGGAGCCTCATTAATCTGTCATTTTGTATGAAAGCACCACTAATAAAAATAAAATTACTATTTCATGTCTCAAGAAACAATCAACCGATTGTTACAAAATTTAGCGAATAAGATGTACTGTGGTGGGCCATATTAACAGATGCATTTTTGAAAGTATAACACACTTGTATACAGAATGGTGGCTATAAAATCATTTTAGGTTTGTGCGCAATATCTACGAAGTTATGTAAACTTAACTTTGTATTTTGGCAGCATACAATTGTCGAAAGTGCTGCTACATTATTTTTTTATCCTACATTTATGAAGATCGCCATATGATAATTATGGGGGTTTTAAGCCATATCAGTACCAATCAATCGGTTCCCACCAAATGTTACACTGGGTAATTTCAAATAATTTTTACAAAATTGTGCACACTGTAAATGTTACAGAAGTCCATGTAAACATTGATGATTTACATTGGCGAGGCAACGATGTTCAACATGGTGACGTCAAAAATAATTTAGGTAAGTTTGCCACATATAGTAAACAATTTAACCAAATTTTTATGTAGACACTATACATTAAAAGCATCTCATATAGAGAGAGCCTTTGGGAAGGGGGGGGGGGAATTTTGTACGATAGCATCAAATAAGAAAATTAAATTTTCAATGATATATCACAGGAATCAAATAACCGCTTTCCAACAAATTCTTCACTCAAGTAGTGTTACGGTAGACCATGTAAACTTGCACGTTTTAAGTGGCTCAGTCACTTATTTTCAAAATAACGGCCCTCTTTAAATATTTTGGGTTAGTAAACCCTATAATTCGAAATAGCATACTGATTAAATTCGAAGTTGTTGCTCCGAATCAGACCTCCATAATGCAGTGCATTGCACGCTGTACGAGGTTTTCTGGGTTCAAATCCCGGGTAACGCACGTGTGTATTTGCAATTGTCTCACTAATGTTCCATACATATTGCTTTCAAAGAGAAGTCATTTCCTACCTATCAACGCAGCTTTTAAGAACTTATTTGAAAGTTAATTGCACCCATGTTGAGGAAAGTAGGCTTATACGTTATATCAGTAACTTGTTGTTTTAACCCTCTCAGACCCACTTTAATTTGCGGTGTTAGATGTTGCGAACAAAAGTTTTGCGATTCGTGCTTTACTTAAGTCAACACAACACCTGTTTCGTTGTCACAGCCAATGAACTGTAGGCTATATATATGTTCGGCTACAGTAAGAAGGCTTGTGAATCATTTACCCACAGGTACAATCATTGCTCATTGAGCTTCGAAGTATGTGGTACAGACCAAAAATTACCTATCCGTGCGTAGTGTACACTATTGTTTAAACTGTGTCTCAATGTGTTAACTGAGGCAATTTATTCCATGTGAGCGAACTTCGTCATGTTGGATCCACAAATTTTTCGTTGTGCTAACTGCAAATGATGTTACTGAGAAATATTTTTCACACAAAACAGTAAAGAATTTGATTAGTAGTCAGAGTTTGACTACTTTACAAATCTTCTTATTTGAAATAGCTGCCAATAATCGAACACTTTGTTACTGAATATTACAGACGTGATAGTAGGCCTATACAAAATAATCAAACAAAAACTTTTAGACCATGGGTTATGTTTTTTCTTATCTTCTTTGCACCCGAGCTGTCCCAAGATCGCTGCCACATACATAACTTATTCTTGTGTATAACATGGTCACGCGGAACGAAGCTTCCAGAATGCTCGAGTGTTTACTATTGGCTGTGAGTCATGCACGGCATGTCGGATGAGCGAAGTTATAATGACACACCTGAAATGAACTTATCACTTGTATGCTCTTTACGTTGGTACTGAAATATAAAGCGAAATGTTAGCGCCTCTATATATCACCTTTCTTTTCCTTTTATTTTTTTTTTTTCACTCAGGTTGAAAGGGCTTTTGGCTGTCAGGGGATCGTTGAAATTTCCAATTTCCCAACCCTGCCCTTCCCTGCCATGTTGTTAGGCCTGCCCGAAAATCCCGCTGCGCCGACTGGACGCAGGCTGGGAGGCGCGCATCCGATCAACAGTTGGTGCTGGTGGTGTACTCTAGAGGTGGCCGGGGTCCGGGCCAGAAGCTGTAAACTGCTGGACGGCGCGATATCGCAGGTCGTCGTGGCCGCGCAGGCACACAACTGCGGAGATTATCGCGCGCCGGGAGAATCCTGCACATCTGATTATGAGGCGGGAATGGTAATCATCTCCCTCCCATACCACTCTCCCGCTCAGAACGTCCCGGCCCAGTGTTGCCAACTAAGTGGATTTTCCACCAGATTTTCTGGATTTTAATTCCGAATTAGTGGAGGCATGTGGGGTGACAGCTTTCCGGGAGGAAAAAAAAAAGATATCACAAATATAACATTCCAAAATTATTTTAATATATCATGTATGATGAAGCTATAAAATCATGCCGGACGATGGAGCTGGTCGGCGGGTTTTCTCTGGGATCCCCCATTTTCCCGCCTTTTTATGTCGGCGCTGCTCCATACACACGTCGCTTTACCCTCATTGGCTAGATTCCGTTGTTAAGAGCCACCCAAATCTTCCCACTCACTCACTCATGAAGTAATAAATATTATTAGCATACTTTTGTAGTTGTTATTCATCAACTGGTGCATTTAACCATTAAGATTATTCTTTATGTTGTTTGTATTTCAGTTTCTTGCTAACTTTGTTGCTGCCGCAATTACATACCATGCGCATTTACAGTGGAAATTTAACTGCGTGAATATAATATATGTTTTAAAATGAGTTAAATTATTATTTTAATTTAATAAATGAGTACTTTTATTATTTGAAATATTATTAAATAAATTGTCATAACGAAGTGGAGTCTGGTGAAGATGAGATTTTGGGCGGCTCTTAACAACACGGTCTTGAGAGCCGATGAAGGTGACAGGTGAGTATGGAGCAGCGCCGGAATGAAAGGGCGGGGGAAAACGGGATATCCCCGAGAAAATCCACTGATCAACGGCATCGTCCGGCACGATTCCCACATGCAAGAATCTGGAGTGACCCGGCCGGGGATTGAACTCGGATCGCCTTGGTGGGAGACGAACAGGCTAACCGTTCAGCCATCCTGGCCTCTAGTAGAGTCTGGTGGATTGCCACGTATGGCTTAGTGGAATTCTCTCTCTAAATGTTGGCAGCACTGCCCCGGCCGTCGTCGTCGTGCTGGCGTAAGTTAGCCTTTATCGCCCGCCGGACACTCGTAGGGAAGGAAAGGCGCAAACGCTCCCAAGTTATGCGCCTCGCAGCGGGGTAATAATATTCGCGGTGACAAATAGCAGTCGCTTACGTGAAGAAGTTGTTTATGAACACCGCTCGGCCATTGCAAAGAGCGGGCTCCGAGAACGATGTTTTGTTTTTCGAGAACAGGTCAATTACAGAAACGGTAAAGATTTCTCATCCGAAGCGTACTCCACCAACTTCAGATGTACGCGATCTCATAACGGCACTGCGACTTCCACGGCTGCTCGTTTACGCAGGAGGAACGTCTTGAATAACGATAGACGCTCCGATAGCCGTTAGAGTGGATTATTAAATTGTAAGCTTGGACAGATGAAAAATATGGCGAGTGTTTTACTTGTTTTATCACAAATAAATGACTGAACAGGAATTTTTTAGTTGTTTAATGCTATCTTGTTGTGTTTTATTTCACGATACAATGCAGCCTATAGTTCATTCATGGTTACTTTCAATTTTTCTGATGCCGTGATAAGTTCTACTTGTGGGGTATTGAAGCAAAGCTCAACTAAGTCTAGGAATTTACACCAAAGGGGCAATTCACAGTATTCATGCGCACTCAGTTTAATAACATTTTGCATGAAACTATTTATTAATAGTAGAGCCCCGAGTATTTCGCGAATTGAGTTGGCAGCAAGCTAGGCTCGACAGCTCTCTATACACTCGAGACATTATCGTTTGCTTATTGGTTACGATGATCAAGTGAGGCCTCTGTACAGGAACTCTTAAACACTCTTTCACACTACTGCTTCCTGCTTATTACTGGCTCGCGTAAACGGGGCGTGTCTAAAAAACTTTCGACCAATCAGAACGGTAGGCGAAAAGAACAAGTATTTGGAGTCTACCTTGCCACCGAATGAATTCGAGAAATATTCGTGGTTCTGCCAATAACGTTTTACCTAGTCAAATAAGACTGTGGCTCCTCGCTTTTGCAGAAGCCAATAAACAAATGGCACCGACTCTAATGTATATAGGAGAGGTGAAGTGTAGCTTGCTGCCAAAAAATAACGCGAATTTTTCAGGTCTCTACTGATTGGTTGTGCGAGGATCTGGGAACGGGTACGGACACCGCGCGCTGCGACATGTACCCCTGTTGGCTGGGCTACTGGCTGGCAAGTAAGTCCCCAGGCGCTGATTGGCGAACGGCATTCGGACGTGTTGGCTAGCGACGCCATGTTAGTGGGGCGTAATGAATAAGCGGCTACTCCACCTCTGTATTGATATCTACTCGGTGCCTACCCTGCGACCCCAGCACGGTGGGTCGGTGAACGTGGTGGGGGAAGAGATGGGAGGCGGTGACGGGCCAGCGCCTCGCAGTCTGGGGCGGCTTGGCGGGGGCGGCGTGAGGTGGCACTTAGAGGCGGGACGCCGAAGCACGCGCGCCGGTCCGCTAAACAACGTCCCCCAGGGAGCTGCCAGCCCCCTCCGCCTGTCCTTGTGCTCTGGTTGCCGCCGGTACTCGCCGGCCAGCGGGGAAACCAACTACACACGCCAAAGTATCACCCCTCCCCCGACCAACCTCCACCTTTCTGAAGCGAATATGTCTTTAAATTTGCAAACCACAGTGGGACACAATCCAGAAAATCCGATGACAACAAAATCGGGGGATACAGTCTGGCATTGCAGCTCCGAATCTATCATCTACGTTCAAAATTCAATTACATCACTCGATTGCCAAAGGATCAAAGAATATGTTACGTTGAGTGAGGACTGCGAAGCATCGTCCGCTGCCGGGGGGGGGGGGGGGGGGGGGGGCTGCAATTTTGAGTTCGTTTCCCCGCGTCATAATTTCCGCGTAGGATAACATTTTTTGACTAGGAGAAGTTACGACGCTAGTTTAGGTTTTAATCGACAGCTCTCGTCAAGATCAATCCATTGCGTGTATAAAAACAATTTTGTGGCGTGGTCGTGGTGAAATTGTATGAGTTTATTGAACAAATTTAAGAAAACATATCACAATGTCGGCCTATACTCGTCAAAAAGCTAAGTCGAAATACCGGTATAAGGTTGGAAAGAACATCTAAAAAGCAATCCAGTGATACCCATGAAACCCCATATGATCAAGTGAAGCGGTGCCGGGAACGTATAAAAATCACCAAGGCGTCCGAGCACGTAGAAGTAGACGTATTCACGCAAAACAAACGGCCGTGTCCCCAACACAGCCAAACCCAATTTTTATTTTAGTTTGTAAGTGAGTGAGTGAGTGTAGATATTTGGGCGTCTCTTAACATCGAGGTCTTGAGACCCGACGAGGGTGAAGCGAAGTGATTATGGAGCAGCGCCGGAATGAGAGTGCGGGGGAGCGGGAGATCCCCGAGAAAACCCGCCTGCCAGCGGCATCGTCCGCCACGATTCCCAAATGCAAAAATCCGGGAATCCAACCCGGTTCGTTTAGTTGGGAGACGAGCAGTCTAACCACTACACCACCGTGGCCCTTTTTTTTTTTTTTTCGTAAGAGTTACTGGTGTCAACATAAAAGCAAAAGCATGCACAGACACACTGAAAAAATCGCAGATTTTTTTTTTACGCAACACATTTTCCCAAAACGGTGTGGTGTCTAACTTGTGTTACGATTGGATTGCGCATGTTTGACTTTCATCGGCATTTTTGCGGACCATTTACAAACGTTCAATCTTGTGACGTCATACTTCTCGTTGGCTAGAGAAACTATAAAGTAGCTCCATACGCACACGGCAATCAATAAAAAAACTTGTTCTAACATGTGCGCAGTAAGTTGAAATCTAGGAAGCAGTTCAACTCATCCCGCGATAGACCACCGTCTTTAGGTACTGCTTTCAATTACCCAGGGCACCATTGCGCTTTCCAGACGTATGTAACCGTTTCATGAGATTCTGCAAAATGGCGGACCTCAACAACGCATAACCGTATATAGCTGTTTCTGCAAAAACAATGGGTGACGTAAAGCGTAGCTGCGTGCAAGAAGAACTGTATTGCAAGAATGAATAACGTAAAACACTTAAAACAACTCAAGAAATCACAATAAAACGACTATTTCAATAAAACTTAAACGCATTATTCATTAACTGTTAATTCCTAGCTACACAGAACTCTTAAATCGGCTCTTAATACCTCGTTGTTAAGAGCTGACAAATCTCTTGACTCAACGACTGAACGCTTAAAATGAAATAAATGTACCTATTCTTGTTACACAAATAACTCCATTAACATTTTGTAGGTACTTTTATTGTAAATTTATTTTGTAAATTTTATTGTATATTTATTGTAAAAATAAGATTTACGCTCGTAAATCAAGTTGGTATTGTGGTTAAGTGTGCCCGATTAATGATAAAAGCGATGTAGGTTCTGGTCCCTCTGGTGGCAAACCAAAATCTTTTCACTATAAATTATATTTTGAATTTTTTTTTAAAGTTATTATCTGTTATTAATTTAACACTTCTGTTTTCCATAAGAAAAAAAAAAGTAATTTTATATAAGCTTCTCAATTCTGTCAGTTGTAACACAAGTCTGTCATTTGTAATACTACAAATAAATGAATTGCAGATTTGACTAGAAAACTCTTTGTAGATTTACGAAGGATTTTCTTGGCAAGTGGGTTTCCAAGGATTTTTCTTGTAAAAGTACAAAAAATATTTTAGAGTGTAGTTTCCCAAACTTACCAACAATTTATGTACTCCTCAATGTTATCGATTCGCAGTGTGTTTCGACCTCGGCGAAACGGGTTCGACTGCCGGCGAGGAAACAATCCAAATGTTTGCACGTGGAAAACATGGCGGTCTTTGCTGTTGGCCGGTGGGTTTTCTCAGCGTTCTCTCGTCTCTTCACTTTTGCAGCCCATCTTTTCTCTATCCTAAGGCGTCATTTCGTATTATTTTTCTGTGGCGACATGCAAGCCGGCGAGTGTGACGGTAGGCCTAGAGCGTATCCCCTCCACGAGCGCAATTATTTTTCGACTGATCAAATAAAAATCGTAATTGAATTTAGTGTGACCGACTAGTTTTGTGTGTAACTCACCTAGATATCAGTCGCTAAGGATCTGATTTAAAGAATTGCAATCGTAATCCTCGATGCTAAAAGGAACGACAAAAGATTCAGGAGACTTTTGTGAGGTATAAACCGAGTCTGTGATGACCTACTCTTTCGTTCCATATCAAGCAGGACGAAACTTGAACAGACAGTAACAAAGGAAATAACTTCTTTTTATCCCAGGATTCCCATCGACGCCGCCATTTTCGGGCGTGGGGTAAAAAAATGTGGCGTCGAGATTGTTCCTAGAAGCAGTGAGACACTGTTGTCGCACAGCGGGCCAGGATTGGGGGAGGACCACGTGAATGGACGAAGGCGCGCCACAAAAAGGAGCACAATGCCCGCACAAAAGACTTCCCCGATGGCGTTTCTTTGTTGGCATGTTTGGTCACATCACATCCAGACACGCGTATTCTCCAGTTTAGAACGTTGGGGCGATCCGTCGATCCTGGCCGGGGAGGCCGCGCCTGGATCTAGTTTTACCCTGAACATTTCCGTGCCCCCGGGAACTGATGCCAGTGTGAATTTATCACGCTTAGCTGACATGTTTGTCGTCATCAGGCAGGATCCAGTCCCGATACAGTGGCGTGTGGTGAAGTGTTGCAAGGTAAGCTGGTGCTTGCTCAGTGCTGTACACACTCGGCGCGCGCAGTAGGAACCAGTAACCAGAGTGGGGCCAGGAGAAACTGAATGTATTGCGGCCACTCACGAGAGAGCGGCGGGGCACCCACCACATACGTGCTGTGACGTCAACTGCACTACAACGTTTAAGTGGCCGATGTGTAAACTAGCAAACTATTAGGTATAGCACAGAGCAAATCACACATTACCTTGTAACAGTTCACAACAGGGAGAAAAAAGGAAGGAAATTAAGTATACAGTTTCTTTTTTTCACCACAAGACACATGTAAGCAAATATGGACATTTAGCAGAGCCATCAAAATAAGTGGATGGTGGTTGTTTAGCCATAAGTCTGGTTTTGACGCCCTTTGCTTAGTATACCCGATCAATTCCAAGCTGGCGGCTTGTATTACACCGCCTTCCACGCTCTTGGAAGTAACTGTTTACGTTGCACTCCCACCAACACATTCGTCGTGAGCAGTCAGCTGACAGAATCACACGTTCACGTGTTTACGTTGCAAGAGCGATAATCGTATTTGTATTTTACATTCTGCGTGGAGGTAGTACTAAAATATTGTTACCGTCCCTGATTTTATGCAGTGAGGTGTTGTACTTAATAACCATATTTTGCAGTTGGCAAAAGCTAATAACACTGCATCACATTTCTCGTCTCGTGTGGTATTTTTAAAACAGTCAGCGTTTCGTATTATTATTATATGCATAAAACTATCGACATCCGCTTGTAATGACCTTTATAGATGATGTATGTCGTGGATTCCTACATTTCAGTGTCACAGTTATTATTATTATTAGGTAGTTATTCGGCAAACGTTTTCTTTCTTCCCATGGCGAATAAGTAGCCAGTTATATTCTCGGAAAAGGTAGTACGCGACTCGGTACTTGTTTTCATGCGGGGTTGCTATTGGCGCAGAGTCGCCCACGTCGTGTCAGCTTATTATCGGAATGAATGAAGAGATATGGGTAGTACTTAACAGCGAGGTCTTGAGAACTGATGATGATTGAGGTGAGAATGGAGCAGCGCCGGAATGAAAAGGCGGGGGAAACGGGAGATCCCGAGAAAACCCGCCGACCAGTGGCATCGTCCGACACGATTCCTACATGCGAGAATCTGCGAGTGACCAAGTCGAGGATCACACCCGGTTCGCTTTGATGGGAGGCGAGTAGACTAACCGCCTGTTATCGGGTTTGTTTCACGATGTGTGTAAGATGTGAAACGGTACAAACAATTTATTGTGTACTAAGTAATAGAGCGTATGCACTGATACGAGACTGATGAAACCACCAATTCAGAAAATAGCAACTGAAAAAACAGTAGGCCTATGCATCAAAAATATCCTACCCTCGCCTCCCACCAAGGCGATCCGGGTTCAATCCCCGGCCGGGTCACCGGATTTTCGCAAGCGGGAATCGTGCCGGACGATGCCGTTGGCCGGCGGGTTTTCTCTGGGGTCTCCCGCTTCCCCCGCCCCTTCATTCCTGCGCCGCTCCATACTCACTTCAATCACCCTCATCGGCTCTCAAGACCTCGCTGTTAAGAGCCGCCCAGATCTCTTCACTCAAAACATCTCCTTGGACAGCAACTATACGATTTAAAAAAAATCAGTAAAACTGTGATCTGATTTTTACTGCTATTACGCAAAAATTCTGGCGCAGGTGCGTGTAAAGCAAACAAGTTGAAAGGTGTTTGGCGCAAATATAAAATACATATTTTTTTGCAACTCAACGTTTCTAAAGTATGGTTAGACGCCGTGAAACCTTCACGCCTACACTTGCAGGGCGGCACTCGTTGCACCGAATGCACGTTTATTTTTAGGAAGGCTCGTGATGGCTAATTCGTTCAGGTGATCAACCTTAATAACCGCATTAACTGCAGCTC
This sequence comes from Dryococelus australis, assembly GCA_029891345.1. Taxonomy (NCBI): domain Eukaryota; kingdom Metazoa; phylum Arthropoda; class Insecta; order Phasmatodea; family Phasmatidae; genus Dryococelus; species Dryococelus australis. The sequence goes on from CM056996.1 coordinate 76,905,776, forward strand.
AAGCCACTAATATAACCCATTTATTATCAAATTATTGTTTATTAACTTGCTACGATTACAGCCTTCACGCTAACGCAGCGACTATTAACTCATCCAGCTAACCTAACATAATCAATCTTCGGGCATATTTAGAACCGCTTACACTCGCTAGGAGTCGAACACACCCAACCATATTGGTACCTGGAGGCCTCTTGTAACTACTAGGGTATTGACGTGCAGACACCTGGTTATTGAAAGTAATAAATACACACCATTTTCCTTCAAACTGTCGGCCCTAAACTTTTATGTGTAGAAAAAATACCGATGTGTCACATAGTGTCTTGTAGCTCCAAAGCTCCTTTCATATTACACTCGCCCACAAATAGTACTATAGCTTCTTCTCTAACTGCTTAGAAAACTTTCGTATACAATTTCAATTTCAAATTCTAATGGAAAGTTATGTTTAACTCTCGGTCGAGGAAAAAGTTTACCTGGGAAATATATTTAAATGTTGCAAAATGTTAAATGATAATTCAAGAAAAAAATCTCGTTTTCATTTTATTTGTTTTATTGTCAAAATAAGGTATGATTTGGATCCATCTATAAGCGTTCTAATAAGCATCTTGTAATTGTTTGATACGTTGTTTGGTTTTCAGAAACTAGGAAAAATTTTAATGATCTGTGATTAGTTCATAATGGAAGAAATCCACTTACCACGAAGGATGAGCAAACAAAATGTTTTGTATCACCCAGTTGTCGTGCTAGTGTGATTTAAACGCACACCTATGAAATGAACTACAACTAACGTAGGCAGACATGAAATTACAAACACAGTAAAAGATGATTTAATTTTTTTTTTCGAGTAGGTGGTAGTTATGATCAGATTAACTCAAAGTGATTATTATAACTGTTTTTGTATTGAATACTAGAGAAGATTTTCGCAAACTGACAGAAGCTGTAGGCAAATATTGAAAATTTGAATATACGTAGCCCTACATTTGTGAATAAAAAATTTTCTGACGGAAGTTTGCGAGATAGCGAACACGCACTTTTTTCGCGTGTGTGTGTGTGTATTCACACACACATATAAAATAAAATAAGCTTTATTCACTAGTGATTTCTGCAGTCAATACTTTCAGGATTATTTCCTCGTTTGTTACAAACTACATAACTGTTTCTCTTCTAAGGTATAGAGTAACGCAGCTGCCTGTTTCAGCAAGACACTGTTTCTGAAAGTCCACTAGCAACTCTTGGTACGGGGGGGGGGGGGGGATAGTGACTTTTTTTTTTTAAGTTGCTTAACCAAAAGTAAAAATTATACCTAAAAATCACTCGTACTCGTGTATCTCCTAGAATTCGTATCTAAGGAGCCCCTGCGATATAATGTGGCTTTCAAGCAAATACTCCTGATGGATCTGAGACAGAACTCCAACTGGTGATGTAAGCTTTCAATGGAGTTGAAAGTAGACTATGTTGACATTACAAAGTTGTGATGAAGGCTATTCACGATAAAATGAGCACTTTTTAAAGTCCTGCTTGTATGCACGTTGTGTATTCTTCCGCCTTATGTAAAATTAACACTTTCATAGACCTCATCACTTTATTCGTGCGTCGATCAAGTGAAACTATTATATTATTAGAATAGTACATATTTCGCAAATTTGCTCTTTTTTTTGCATTTCGATATATCAAAAAAAGTACAAAGCAAAATAAATAATTTAAGTTGTTGCAAATGATTACGTAACACTCAATTTGACGTTAAGATATGGAACAATTTTCCATCCATCGTTACCAACTTTACCAAGCGTATGCCACTCAGTGCGCCAGTTCTAATATATGCAGGCAGGGGAAGTGACTTTTTCCTAAGGTTGATTTCAAAAGTGCTCACTTAATCGCGAAGAGCTTTTAAATTTGAGCACGCTGAGGAGACAATGACTGACATCAACAACCGTGCTTCCGACATGCGGAGACTACACAATAAACATTTCCTTTTCTTGTTACAAACATTTCTTTCGAAACTAGTCGCCAAATATTTTCTCGTAACTGTACAGCTGAAATATTGTATGTTTACAAGACATTATGCTACAGGCTTTTCACGATTATCTGAGCACTTTTGAAATCAACCTTTGAAAAATGGCACTGCTCCTACCTGCATATAATTTAACAGGCGCACTGAGCGACATGCACCCAGTGAAGTTGGTAACGGCGCGCGGCGGAAAGTAGTTCCACTCCTAAACGTTAAATTAAAAGTTTTAGGTAAGCATTTATCAAAGCTAAAATTACATGTTTATCTTTGTCTTATTAATTCATATAAGAGAAAAATTAACAGATTTGTAAAATAACTTATCTAATGTGATTTCGAATGAATAGTATAATGGGGGAGAATGAATAGATGTAGATTTTTGAAAAACTCGTCATGGCGATACAGATGTTTGTCGTGGGAAAACAGGACTGAGCACGAAAAAAAAAAAAATAATAATAATACAAGTAACCTATGGACGAGAAAATAAATATGCGTATACAACACTGTAAAACTCCAAGAAGGGATGCAGTAAAAAAACAGCAACTAATTACGAAAAACAAATTACCAAAATAACACTTAGAAAACAACAAAGGCTAGAAACCGGCTTGAAAAACTTTGGACAGCACTGTTTCTCATGTATATGAACATATATTTTAATATTCACCTAGGCAGCCAAAGCGAACAGAGCTCGACTAAAAAGAAGTTTTAGGCAAAAAGTGTTCCGTATTTATTATTTAAGTCCACTTACGAAGAAAGTTTAAGATTTTTTTTTCACGTACAAAGACTAGTTTCTGTTTTATATTTCTCAGTCGAATACGTACTGTTATAGTTTTATATTTTATACTGGTGATCAGGGAAGGTTTATGATTTTATACTTAGACGAGGGACGAGGGAGGTTTACGTAAACTAAACTGGTTATTTATGAAGACTGAACTGAGTATTAATAGAGTTATTGAAGGCACATAAATACAAGTTACTTGTAACAAAAATATGTGACTAACGTGAATGGCACCTAGGCCGGAGGCTGTGTGTTGTGTCGGAAAGCGACTAGCGACACGCTAAGCTGCATCTTGAGGGCTTCTTCTTCTCGGCCTGGGTCCACAGACAGACAGACCCCGTACAAAGTGTTGCCAAGTATTACATAGTTTCTGGTGGCGTAACTGTCAAGTACCGTGCCGCCGGGATGGGAGATCCGCTGGTGCTTCTGTGCCATGTTCTAAAAACTATTACATGTTTTGGATTCTTCGCCTAGCCTGGTTACCTACACGTACAGTAGCTGCAGTTGGCTAGGATTATCCGCCTTTACTTAATTCATAACAGTACGTATTTTCTTAAAATCTATAAATGGCTAACACGTAATTTTCCACTTAAATTTCTTAGAACGAAAACTGCGGTGCAGGGTATTAAAATAGCGTAGTGGTGTGCAGCACACGTTTGTTCCTTTATTACTAGAACGCAAGTCTCTTAGAGGCTAGTTGACTGGAATGCTGCTCTCCAGCCTAGTGCTTTGTATAGGCTATTCATGGTAAAGTGAGCACTTTTGAAAGCCCGCTCATTTTGAATATTAGTAAATAAATATTTATTATTTTAACTTTAGACAACTTCCCAGTGAGGTGAAATATGCACATTGTGTTTATTACTTACGTGGCAATATTTATTCAAAAAGCTGGTTAAAGAATTTAAAATGGGCCAAAAGAAAAAAGTAAGTAGGGCCTCAAAAGTGCTCACTTTACCGTGAACAGCCTATACGGGCCCTGGTCGCCCTCAGGCTCGCGTGCCACGTTCAGCGTATGGTACAAGCTCCGGCAGAAGCTTATGCGAGATCTGCTGTCCGAGCCTGCATGCAAACAGGTATGGAGGTTTCTACGGAGTAACCCATCCCGCCATACTTGCTGTCGCACTAACAAACTTCTGCAACTGTAGCGTCAGGAAGGAATTCACCAAGAGTTTCTGCGATAACCGCCAAAGCACAGAAATCTGTAATTTATTTGTGATATTTGGAACGTTTCGTGTTAACCCAGTATACAAAGTTATGTGTATTACGTATAAGGACGTTATTTTTGGGCAGTAATGTATGTACACTGCAATGGTCAAATGGTTTATCCTATGATGTACCGATTAGTAAACGTACTATTGTTCTGGTATATGAAAGGTTCATGTTAATATATTGTAGCTGAACCCGAAACTTATAGCGCACGGCTCATGATAACAAATGCGCCATAGCCGTTAAGCGCAATAAGACTCTGAACTGGACTTTTAATGTTCTCGTGCAGCGTGTTTATGTGGGACTTTAAGCGATGAATATATAATTTATTGGTAGGAAGTCTGCGGCAACGTTTAATGAAGGGAGTTTTTCTGCATGTATCTGACGCGTATATTTTCAAATGCAGCACTAGAGTAGCCTACTCCGAAATGGCGACTCTACTGTTCGTGATGTCTTGAAACTAGCACTCAACATGCCCCATTTTGATTTTTGTTAGTAAGTGAGTGAGTGAAGATATTTGGGTGGCTCTTAACATCATGTTCTTGAGACCCGACGTGGGTGAAGCGAGGTGAGTATGGAGCAGCGCTGGAATGAGAGTGCGGGGGGAACGGGAGATCACCGAGGAAACCCGCCGAGCATCGGCATCGTTCGGCACGATTCTCACATGCGGAAACCCTCCCTGGGATTGAACCCGGTTCGCTTTGGTGGGAGACGAGCAGAATTACCACTCAGCCACCGCGACCCCGGCAATTTGGGGAATTGTGGACAGTGAATGGAACAAGGCCAAGTGAACGAGAGTATGTGGCAGTGAATTCGAACACAGCCATTGTTTCATCCTGTTTATTGCTAGCTAAAGTGTTGTATAGTCTGTCCACGGTAAAATGAGAACTTCTGAAAACCCTGCTTAAGATCTACTTGTATACACGATGCGTATTTTTCTGCCTTATGTAATATTAAAATTTCCACGGACCCATCACTTTATTCATGCGTCGGTCAAATGAAACTGTGAAATTATTAAGAAAATAAATGCTTTAGAAATTAGCTCATTTACACACTTCGATGCATAAAAAAAATTGAAAGCGAAAAAAAAGCGAAAGAAATAACTTTAAGCTGTCACAAATGGTTACGAACACCTTTTATTCGAGGTTAACATCTTGAACTACTTCCCATCCATCGTTACCTACTTTACTGGGTGAATGTCACTCAGTGCTCCCAATTAAAATTCATGCAGGCAGGGACAGTGATTTTTTCCTGAGGTTCATTTCTTAAGTGCTCGCTTTATCGTGAACATCTTTTATAGGACGTATCAGAACAACTGTCGTCCACTCATAAAAGGAATGTTGAAGCACGTGTGCTTGAAGTCCAGCCTGCTAGTGAAAGAATTCGTGAAATTCACGTACGTATAGGCTGTTCCCAGTAAAGTGAGCACTTTATAAGGCCCTTCTAAATGTTTCCTTCCATCCAATTTACATCGTCCTGCTGCTTTTTAATATAAATATTGCATTGTGACCAATAAACACAGTGTATACATTTCACCACCATCAAAATTTAATGCCTGAGGCTGTCATAAGATATATTTATTAGTGTTTAATGACAATTGGGAAGGCCTTAAAAATTGTTCACTTGACCGTGAACGGTCTATAGCTGTGGTGGTGATGGGAAGCAGGCGGCACCCTCAACCTACCCGAACTAGTGCGGGGGCGCCGCGAACCAGCGAGTGGAGTGGAGGGTTGAGGGACCTGGCTAGGAGGAGGGCAAGCACCCCGGCCCAGCGAGCAGCCACTTTCGCCGCACACCGCCAATTGAATTAGAGTGGTAACGGTCGCTCGGTGTTAGCGGCAGTAGGAGGGGCTGCCAGTCCTTCTTTTAGGAGCCGCCCGCGCCGACAAGAGAACGGCTCTGCTGTGTCCACGGGCAAGGTGGTTAGCACTCGCACAAAGGGGCTGTCTACTGGCCGCCGAGGCGACAATGCCCTGCGGACAGGTGCTACAGGGCCACCTTACACGCTCCTACTGGACTTCAAACCTCTCTGTACCCACAGAAATTCTTTAACGCATTGAGGGAAATGGTGCACTCAAACCGTATATTTATATAATTTTTGTCAGAACTGGTTTTACAGCGGATTTTTTTAAATTTAATTTTTGGCTCGACAAGACGTAAATAACACTTTTGATCGTCTTCTTACATTGTTATAAATTCACTGTGTTTGTTATTCTCGGAGCATTGTTTGAAGATAAGAGAACAAGAATTTTTTCTTTTCTTCCGTCAGTGCTCCGAGAATGACGGAAGTGAATATCGAATAACGTAAAAAGGCGTTGAAAATTATTTGCATCTTGTCGAGCCTAAAAATTCGACAAACACTTTGGAAAACGACTTATATCGTAAATCGGGTAAACATACTGCTTTCATTCACCATTCCCCTTAAGGGGACCACTTACCTAGAACTGATACGGTCATCGCCGCTAAATCCAATATTATACAATACCTGCTGCCGTACTTGATCTTGTACGTGCTTCTACAAGCCCTGGTGCATGAGCCGGTATACCAGTCGCTATATGAGCCGCCTTGGAAGATTCATATTACACGACAGCCATTCGCGTACTAGCATTTGGCACTCTCGGTGTGTATGCAGTGTGTGGTTTGTACTAAATATCAACCCCATTCGTACGACTGCTACCAGTTAGTAACTTGCGTAGGCCTATAAAAAAACTAGCTCGTACATCTTAATATTGATATATTACTGTTCTCCGATACTGACCGTCCGTGATTCGCGGGCAGGCAGAGAAGACGCGTAACAATTCAAATGATCAAATCACGAAAGCGGTTTTGAACCAAAGTGCGTTGGAACGCAACATGTCCTGATATCTTTTCGCGAAAAAACAGGTGCCTATACAGGTTGTGCACGGTAAAGTGATCACCTTTGAAATGCTCCTTAGAAAAAAAATCACTGCCTTTGCTTGTGTGTATTTTAACGGGCGCACTGAGTGACATTCGCCCAGTAAAGTTGGTGACGATGGAGAGAAAGAAGTCCCGCATCTTGAAGTCGAATAAAAAGTGTTGGGTCACCATCTTTGATAACTAAAACTTATTTCTTTTGATTTCTGTTTTTTAATGCATCGAAGTGTAAAATTGACCAGATTTGCACATAATTTACTTTTCTAATAATTTAATAGCTTTCACTTGGCCGACGTATGAACAGTGATGCGGCCCATGGCAATGTTAATTTTTCATAAGCCGGAAGAATACACAGCGTGCGTACAAGGAAAACTTAGCAGGGCTTTCAAAATTGCTTATTTTATCGTGAACAGCCTTATAGTAAGAAACCGTGAAAGGTAGGGTCGTTTCCCATACATCGATGGTAGCGTTCCTCCATTTGCTTAGGAAACAGTCAAATGCGTAGGGAATATCCTAACTTTGTATACCTACTGGTGACGTTCTACATTTCTACATTTGCAGCCTGATGCGTGGTATTATTTCCACAATATGTGTGGATTAAAAGCTTCCATTACAGTTGAGGAAGTTTACAAGGAAATTTTTACAGTGTGCATGTTGCTGGCCAGAGACGCCATCTTGCTGGCGTGTGTAACTGGAGTTTGCAGTGTTAGCGGCTGTGTGTTCCACTTCTGTATTCTTACGTATGCTGCGATTACAGAGTAATTAGGAATACTGGGGTGAAACAGCACCACTTATTCTGCGAGCTCCAGTAGCACGCACCGCCAAAATGGCGTCACTTTCCGGTGACATGGAGAAACTTCGTTCGCCAATCAGCAGCCAACTGGCTGCACAGCCAATAGAGAGCGTTCCGTAGTATGCAGTAGCTAGGGACGCCTGAGCTTCGCGAAAAGATTTCCGCACATGCTAGATTTCAGTAAAACTGGGCTCACAACCACCCGTCGCATCCGTCAGTCGGCCGTCCGTCTTGTCAGTCACCGTCGGTTTTTTTCGTCCGTCAATTAAAAGCGACTCACAACAATCCGTCGAGCGTCGATCCATTTGGCCAGAAAAATGTTAGTGTTACCACCCAACAACACGAACTTTCTCGCGCCGAGAGAATTGTTCTTAATGAATGTCATAAATATATTCTCTTTCTCCAACATAAATTATCAGCATTTCCTCTGAAAATCCACAAGTCATGTTCAGTTCAATTTAAACGCGAAACGTGAAAAAAGTAAACAACTTCACTGCCTTGTTCATTTAAAAAGGAAAATATTCGGACGAAGAAACAAGTGACTGTTTTCCGTCATCCACGTTCAAGGAACGAAGTTACAAGGCGGTGGACCATCCGTCGCGTCGGTCCTTCAAAAGTTAAAGTTTAAGGTATATTTGACGGATCGACGGATCGAAAAAAAGTTTCCCGGCGATTGGTTGAAGATCGCGCGATCTCCGGACGTACAGGCGACTGACGGATGAAACGGAGGGTTGAGAGTCCACCTTAAACCACGGCCGTGCCAGCAGTTTTCCTTTGCTTATTGATGGCGTTTCTTTGTGAGAAAAACATTTTCCTTCCTGACTGGCCAATCAGAATTAGGTTAACTCTGATTTTGTACGTCTGTGATTCGTTGACGTACTCCTAAGATGCATAACACGATGACGAAGGTGTATCTGAGCTAAAGTGTTATGGAATTCAACTGGTCGTGAAATCGTTTCGCGAAATTCGGGTGTCCGTAGCAATAGCCAGTGAAACACAAGGTCCTTCCCCAGAGGCTTGGGTGACCAATCAGAGAATGGGCGTGGCGACATCCAAGAACCGCCTCTGTGTGCTTATTTATCTATTCTTTGCCGTGATAATGACGTCAACGCTGCCGACAGTAGGTACCTGAACGCGCGCCAGCCACAGCAGCCTCCGGAGACCTTGCCGTGACCTCCAGGGGGGAAACTCATCACCGGCGGGCAGTCGAGGTGGGACGTGCCCACCAAAGACCCGTGGTTGAGGGTGGAAGGAAGAGGGGGGGGGGGCAAGTGGTTGGTTTTCAAGCTAGAACTGGGGAAGAGTGAGGTGGATGGGGGCAGAGCGAAAGCGCGGAGACTTGCAATTATCCCATAACCGCCGCGCGGCATGTGTCCCGCGCCCGCGTCCCACTGGCGAGAGTGTCGGCGATGATGTCCTCCCCCTTCCCCCACACCACCCTCTCACCGGAGGAGCCTTGTCATTACTCCGCCCTCCCGTCATGCGCCGCGGCCGCGACCCCGCGAGCTGAGGGCCGGGAAACTGTTAACTCGTGCCACCGCGTCGTCGGCCGACGACTCCCTCTTTCTCGCGCGGATTCCTCCAGTTCCGTTCTCCATCCGCCCCGTTCCGAGAGAGTAAACACTCTTGCTAATAACTCCGCGGTTCATTTCTATACAGTTACAAATGACGAGGAAGCCGAGCTCTAACGGTCCCGTCGTTCTCTCGAAACAACTAATTTAGGAAACGAATACTCACAGCTCTGACTTCGATACGGCCCGCGGCTCTTAATAGGGGTGGGTGTGGAGGGGAAGTCGGCAGTATGTGAATGATGATTTGTGATGTTTATCATGTTTTAATGCCCAAAAATAAGCCATCAGTAGAAACGATGACCCATAGTGAAAAAGTTGACTGTTGCCTTCGTTATCGGCTGTCATGAATGTATGAAAATACTGTCCAATTTCTTTGGGCCAATGGGATTCCTGATACTATAAAAAATAATGTTTGTGATTGGTCTGCAGAGGATTTTTTCTTCCACTAAAAATCTGCATCATCATATTAAAAAAATGATTAACTAACTAGAGCGTTATCGAGAATACGTGGGCTCTAAATTGGTTGACGATTTTCCGTGCGTCTCTAGCCATTAGTTTTTATACAGAAAATTTTGTCCAGCTCGTTTCAGTACGGATAAAAAAAAAACCAGCTGTCAATCACACAGATTTAACCCGGAGTTGATGTTGTACATGAGGGATATTTATAATCGGCCCTGTACACAAGGGACGAGTGGCCATTGTTTCTTCTAAGTAATCTGATATGTTGAATTTTCTCCATCTCTTACTTGCGAACGGTTAATACCGTGTCATCGAAATCGAAGTACGCTGTTCACGGGTTCCGACAGAAAAGCACGCTCTACGCAGTGACACAAACCATCGAAATATTCCATAATTGAAACACTTGGGCATTTATTTACGTCCGTAAAACGAACCAAACACAAAACGAATTTAATGGGGGGAAAAAAAAAAAAAAATCTTGAAGCGCATATTTGGAGAGGTCGATCACCTGGAAAATTCTGGATTCAAATTTTTATAGACATTACCATAAAACGGAAAATTTTGGAGAGGCATTAAATATACTTAGTAGACATTACCATAAAACGTACATTTATAGAACTGGATGAAAAAGATCTGAAAGAGGAACTGTTACTTGCAGTAACATCATACTAAAGTCTATTAGTTTGACTCTCTTGATCGAGTAATCAACAACACAGCACTTACAGTCAGTGACTTGGAACAGCCACATTCGCTGTAATTCAATATAAGTGCACTGAAAAATGCGAAACAGGATGTACGAAGTAATTACGAGGTCTTAGCTGTCTTCAGTGGTACAGGTTTCATTTACTTGGAAAAGTTTTTACTGGCACCCAATTACAATTCACATAATGCGTTTATGTTTGACATAACTTCCAGTTCCATAAACGCGCTGTCCTCCCCATTCTGCGAAGTCACCCTTGCTTAGTGGGGATCACCGAGTTGGCTATAGTGCCATTATAGTCATTAATGTCTATAAATGGTCATAGAGTCTGGTGCAGTAAAGTGGCTGTTTAGTTCCCGCGAAAGAGTTAGTTCAATGCCGACATTCTACCGAGTATTTTAATAGCAACACTACTGTATAATCTATTCACGGTTTATTCACATTTTTTGAATCAATTATTCAAAAAATCTCCCCATGTCTGCCGTGTTTAGTTACTTTCTAAATATGACATGCATCACTATCATTTGATACCTCTGTTAACATAAAATTATATTATTTTTTGTTAAATTGAAATGTGGCCAATTTTTTTCATTTATAAATTATAACGTTTCACTTTTAATAAATTTGTATAATAACAGCGAAAAAACGTGTGTGTTGGTAACGCCTAGCGAGAAATAGTTCTCAATACAAAATATTATTACAATTGAGTGCGGTGCGTTGTCCTTTGGTGTAATTTTCCATACTTAGTTAAGCTTGATTTGCACGAGGCGGAGGAATATCCTGGAAGTAGAACTTCAAGTAGGGATTCAGTAAAGCGTGAAGTAATCGTAAATGGATTGTAACTTCAACCGAGAGGTTCTATGTTCCGACGTCAATTGGCGCGGTCAAAGAACCAGAGTGTCCCGGGGTTTTAATACCAGTCTGGAAATTCCCAAATGTCTCTTATTAAGGTCCCCGCCTGCTGGGCGCTTCAACTGCGTCGTGAGTGTTTGAAATCCTGGTTTTATCACACTAGCCGGACACAAGGCAAGCTACGATAGGAGCCTGTAATAAAATTTGCTGCAGACTTTTCTTCAATAAAATGATAAGGTCGCTGCTGAAAGTACCATAGGTACACGTAGCACTACGAGAACACTGCACACCAGTTAAGAGCCTTGCGCGTAGCGGCGATATCACTCGTGTAGCACGTTCCAGTGTATAGGCTGTTCACGGTAAAGTGAGCACTTTTGAGGCCCTAGTTACTTTCTCCTTTTAGCCATTTTTTTTATCCTTTAAATCACTTTTTAAAACAAATATTGCCATGCAAGTAATAAACGCAGTGTGTAAATTCCACCGCACGCGGAAGTTAACGTCTAAGGCTAAAATAAAATATATTTATTGGCTGTTATTCGAAATCAGAGATCTTTCAAAAGTTTTCGCTTTAACGTGAACAGTCTATAACCCTTATAGCTTCCGTGTTCCTAGGCAAAGAAAAATTATGCAGACAGGCGGGTCCCTGTAAGGATGTTGGACACCAAAAAATTAATAATTTTATTTTTGTACCAAACAAGCCATATGTATGTAAAAATTGTTAAATATAAAGAAATTTCGCATATTTAATTTTTTTTTTTTGTATTGTATGAACTGTTCTTGGTAATTACATGTCACACAGTAGCCCATGGCATTAGTTTACTTTGAAAATTCTTCCATTTGTACAACTTAGTATTCGTTCTTAGGGCTGCAAGAAAAGAGCAAAATTTCAATTTGACATCAAATGATTAAAAAAATATAAAGTTTAAAAAAATTGTATTCGAGGAAAATGTAATCATGTATAATGTGTACAAGTTGAACAATGCTTGGTACAAAAAAATGAAATAATTAATTTTTTGGTGTCCAACACCGTTTATTCGTTTGCAGCAACTGCTGACAAACTGTTTATTATCGTCTTCAGTCAATCTATTTACGACTTGATATTTCTTCTCGATATTTGCGGCTCGTGTGTTCAGGGAGCTAGCGTGGAATACAGTTCTCTGAATAACCGCTGGGCAACGGACTTTGTATGGTGTCCGTTACGGCCACATCACTTGCGAATTGACACACACACACACGTAGAAATGGCCGATAGATCGCAGTCTGCTACTTTCTCACAGGTATTTCGTTGTCACAGATTTATCTTTGAAAACGAAACACCTGTGACCGAGATATAACATGACTGGATCATAGCTTTTGAAATGAACGGTGACAAGCGAAATGACTTCTTTTGTCACAGTTTATTTCAGCTTACCTGCGACATGTCGCAGCATAACAGCTAGCATTGCATGTTTACCAAGAGATGGCGGTTGGGGGCTTTTAAACAAACTAGTCGGTGATTAACCATAGCTTCTTATTAAAACATCGGACGGTAATAAAAACAATACAATATTTTTACCTATATGCTTTGATATTATTTTTGGCAAAAAATGTATATGACTCAGTAGTGGATGATCAGATGCGTTATCTGGCCCCTCTCCCTATTTATAATTGAACATTTTATTTAAATTATCGGCATCTGATAGTTAGAGATTAACATTAAATTTTCATGGACAAATAAATTACCACGGGAAAAATGACAGAACCTCACAAAAGGAACACCTTTACAACGCTGGTGATGCAATCATCACCACTGTTATATTTGAACCTTTTTATTTATAGATGATTTCGTATTTTGCTACTGTGACAAAATCGCAGTTGTAAGTCACCGATATTTGTGTGTCTCAGTAACAATGGTCGCAGAAATACTTCATATATATATATATATATATATATATATATATATATATATATATATATGATAAGCTGATCCCTGTACGCACGCGTGGGCGCGCGCCTTATCCCCAGTCGGCGACTAATGGCGCGCTATTCATCAGCGTCACGCTAATAACCACTTTGCAGTAACGAGCTCTCGGCGTATTGACACGGGTGACTGGCTGATGGAGCCGCCTTCCGCCACACGACACACTCCGCCACTTCGGCTGCTACGCCTCGTCTCTGCCGACACCGGAGCAACACAAGTCTCGAAGGGAGGTGCTCGACCGTGCGTGTGTGTGGTAAAGCCTGTTCACGATAAAGTGAGCACTTTTGAAATAAACCTTAGAAAAAATTCGCTGCCCCACCTGAATATGTTTTAACGGGCGCATTGAGTGACATGCACCAGTAAAGTTGGCAACGATGAATGGGAAGTTGTTCCGTATCTTAACGTCGAATAAAAAATGTTAAGCAACCATTTCTGAAAACATAAATTATTTCTTTCGCTTTCTGTGTTTTTGAAATGCATCTAAATGTGAAAATGAGCACATTTGTTAAACATTTACTTTTCTAACAATTTCACAGTCTCACTTGACCAACGATTGAATAAAGTGATGAGGCCCATGACTATGTTAATTTTACATAAGGCGGAAGAATACACAGTGAGCATACAAGCAGATGCTAAGCAGGGGTTTCAGAAGTGCTCATTTGACCGTGAACAGCCTAATACTTCTGCAGTTGCTCCGCGACTTGTTCGACACTTCCTGGAGGACGCTGAGCCAATAATAAACAAGCGACAAAGTGCAGGACCAATCACGGGAGTGGAGTGGACAGGTTTGGGAGGAGGGCGGCGGAAACGGGAGATCCCAGAGAAAACCGGCCGACCAGCGGCATCGTCGGGCACGATTCCCACATGCGGGAAATCCGGAGACAACCCCGCCGGTAATCGAGCCCGGTTCACCTTGATGGGAGGCGAGTGGTCTGACCATTACACCACCATGGCCCCCTAGGCAGCAAGGAATCAATGGCCAGTTGATATCGGCCCGGTTAGAATTAGCGCGTAGTCTAGCTTGCCGGTTATTATCCTATTATCCCTGAATGTTTCTACACTCTCTACCTATAGCAGCTTCGTATTTTAAATGAACACACTTGAAATATGTTCAGCTTTATAACACATCACCAGAACTGCATATTTTCGTTAGGCAATATGTGCAGCTTGACTATGTAGCTGTGCGTCCAAGGTCAAGAAGCGAGGGAGCCATACGGGCGACACTAACACGCACGCTTAGCGCCTCATCGCTCCAACGCGCAAGACGCAGTGTTTCTGTCCTAACGCTTTACTATGTAAACTAGACCTGTAACAGTGGGGTTTTATTACACGCGATGAAAGTACACAGATAAAACTATCGGCGTATAATCGTACTTTTCTCTTGCCGCTTAAGGAAACTGCATATAGGCAAGCTTTAAAAATTTGATATTTGACCACTTTCAAGATTTTTTTCTCCATTAGTACACTTAATATGATAAAAGTAAAATGATAGCAATGCAAACAATAGTTTTTTTTTAATCCTTTATGGCAAAATTTCGTATTTCCAGAACATTTATTTACCGAGACACGCGTTTACGCGCAAACAACGATCACAGAAAACGTTCCCGTACATAGGACCCTTAACAAATATTGTTTTACGTTTCAGGCCTTTGAGTCGTAATGGTTCGTATAGGAGACGTTTCTCAGGAAGCGGTTTTAATGATCTGCACTGTACAGAGCGGGAAACAGTTGATTCATTCATGCGGTGGGAGATGCCATTCGTTGTTGAGACTAAATACCGCAGCTGCTGCCGATAAAATCACATACCAACACAAATTTACTGGTTCTGGCATGTGACACAGTTTTGATACTCATATAATTCCAAACAAAAAATATGTTCTTTGCGACGCCTAAAAGTTTAAATGTATCTGCAACTAAAAGCGTTAAGAAACAATACCGCTTTGAAAGCATTTTCGAAGGAAATCTCGTATCTAAGCGAAGAGTTTTTCTTACCGTTCATATGAAAATTAAAAACTTTATCTTTTTTCCTTCTAGACAGCACCTGTAATTGCTAGTCAAACAATACCGGACAACATAAATTACTGTATTTTAGACGGAAATACCGTCTAAGTTCTCCTGAATTATTGTGTGATGAAATAATAATAGTTCGAAAGACGTGAATATACTTCGTGTAGTGGGCTAAAAATCACGAGTGTTTCCACACCTCGCAGCTCATAGTGGGAGTCACATGGGCGTGTTGCAAACCGTCACCAGTTCGGCTTGCAAGCAACGTGGGCGTGTGACACATTAGTCATGTGGCACACAAATTCAACGTTTTGTTTCGCAACGAGACATTTTGTCGCGCCTTGTTACGGAAGCATCGGCTGCCACAGTCTACAGCGAAGTCTATTATAGGCTGTTCACGTTAAAATGAGCACTTTTGAAAGCTCTGCTTAAGATCTACTTGTATTCATGTTGTGTATTCCTCCACATTATGTAGAATTAAAATCGTCGTGGGCCTCATCACTTAATTTATGTCTCGGTCGGGTGAAACTTGGCATTATAACAAGAGAAAATATTTTACAAATCTATCCATTTTTACAATTAAAAAAAAAAAAACAGAAAGCGAAATGAATAATTTAAGTTATCACAAATGGTTACCTAACACTTTTTATTCGACATTAAATTATGGAACTATTTTCTATCTCTCATTACCAACTTCAATTGGCGCGCCTTTTAAAATATATGCAGGCAGAAGCAGTTACTTTGTAAGGTTGATTTCAAAAATGCTCACTTTATCATGAACAGCCTTTAGAGAAGGAGTCAATAACATGTAAAATCGGAGGGGAAGGGGGGGGGGGGGGGGTAACTGTCTATGGTCCGTACAAAGGAACCATTCCATCATTCACGTGGAGTAATGGAGCGTAGAAAACCGAACTCCGAATGGCCGAACGGGAATTGTTGAAAAAAACCTTGTCACAAAATACGACGCTACTTTCACGTATGTTTCGCGACGAAACACCATGGGACATTTCGACATCCCTGTGCCTCAGACCATGAACAACATAGTTGGCCTACACTGTAAGCATTGTTATGTAGTAATTTGACGAAAATAACAGGCTACACAGTAACGAGTTATTTTAAGTAGCTTTTTACGTTTACTCATTACATATTTTTCTCTAAGTAACTTGTAACTGAACTAAGGTACTCGAATACAACGGCCAGCAAAATAAAAAAACTTTTTCGTTACTTCTCATTTCACAAGAGTTTGATGAAGATGTAACTAGGATAGATAAGAAACGAAAACTTAATTGAGTTATGGATTGAAGAGCAAAGGGGTGCACGCTCAACGTTGTTCTAGATTCCAAGAATTCAGTACTGTACCTGCTACGCTGTTATTATCTCAGCCCTGTCCTGTTCATTCTTGAGGTGTTTGAAATGGCAGTTTCATTAATTTAAATAATCACCTCATTATGATGTTAATAATTTCATGTCAAATATTTGCGCTTCGACTTTAATCTTTGTTTATAGGAACGTCAGGCTTTGTATATTTATAAGGTTTACATTTATACACACATAAATATACATATTTACGTACATATATATATATATATATATTTAAATATTATATAAACAATTTACGTATATTTCTAAGAGTTTCATATTACATATAGCGAAGTATTTTAGCTATTAACTTAAGATTTTTACGAATGCTAAACGAGCGACTGCTTAGGGAACACATATTTTACATGTTAATTCTCCCCTTAGAATCAGCAGTGTAGCCTCCCTAAGTATAACCACTGCCTGCTGAGTAATGGGGGTTAGTTAAGTTTATTTTAAATCAACGTTCTGTAATATTTTTTCTGAAGTAAAAAAAGTACCTAGTTACTGTATCGCAAGCAGGGCATCACTTAACTTACCTCAAATCAACATAAAGTGTAATTGACCCAACACTAATTGTATGTAGTAAGTTCAATACTAATGTAAGGTTTGCTAATGTAAAAACGTAAATAATGAACAAAAATAGTGAAATGTCATTTACTCAGTATTATTCCTTGCCAATATATTAGGGAAGGAGTCAAACTAGACAAAAACAATTAATTAAGCGTGTTTTCTAAAGTATTCAGTCACCGAGGACTATCTTTATCAACATGTAAATCGTAGACTAGGCAAAGGGGGCAAAAGGGTAAATGTGTTTCTTGGCTGTATTACTAATTCGACATACCCTGTTTGAACTCAGTCTAGATTCTTTCCGCGATTGCTTCACAACTAACGCATCGTGGACTCGACCCCGTGAAGAAAGCAGAAGAATTCTAACCGCCGTAGCTATGTTAAATGAAGCATTTCAAGAACTCTATATGCCATTATTCTCTCATTTGTACTATTACGTAACTAACCATATTAATTTCTTATAGA
The DNA here is from genome assembly GCA_029891345.1 of Dryococelus australis. Classification (NCBI taxonomy): domain Eukaryota; kingdom Metazoa; phylum Arthropoda; class Insecta; order Phasmatodea; family Phasmatidae; genus Dryococelus; species Dryococelus australis. Next base: position 76,923,387 of record CM056996.1, read on the forward strand.
TTGTGATGATAGGGGTTACGGAAGCGGAAGTATATAGGTACACGACCTATTCAAAAAGCGGTTGGGTGTAACATCTACAGGAAGAAAAACTAACGATGTAAGTAAATACTATACGGAAGCCATGTACCAATCTTAATTAGCAAAACGTTTGATAATAAAGGCATTGTTTCTTTTTTCCTCATTAATTTTCTTACAGTCCTGTTATTTTCTAACCATCCAAAAGGAAAGGCATATTTTTATTGCTGTTAGTAAAAATATTTTTAAAAAATTGAATAAACATTTCTAAACTTATGACAATATGTCTTCATCTATAAACATGAAAAACTAAAACGAGATGTTTATAATTACAAATCATATTGTTAATTTATCATGTGATATTTTTTTCATCATTTACGTTTTTACATTAGCAAACCTTAAATTACTATCGCGTAAATTTAATTGCTTTAAAAATATACGAGGTGCTCGGTCGTAACATGGTAACTGACATTTTGTACAAAAATGAGATATTGATTGAACTAGAATCCGAAGAGTGTAATCAGTAATACGTGACGATCGTGTTAGGGATAGTTTGTTGTAAAGAGGAAAAAAATGCGCACAAATCGATGGTATCCACCAGCTGCTTGGGAGTAAAACATGGCATATGACAAAGATGGCGGGCCGCCACCTCGATCCTGCTAGTGTCGATGCAGTTGAAAGGTGTTTGTTTGTTACAAATAGTTATTCTAGAAGTAGTAATGATTACGACAACACTGACGATGATCCAGATTGTCATCCACCATGTTTGTCAGACAGTTGGAACTAGAATACTGATCAAATGGGCACGTAACATTTACCCAGATATCTACCATCAAGCATGTAAACATGGTAACTGAGTCACTTACCGTGTTATTCCCCCTACGTATTTTGTTAATACGTAAGTAAAGCAAAATTGCCATAAGTACAGTTAGTGTTGTACTTTCACTATCTGCATTATTGGACGACCTATTAATACAGACCTGTAAATTTCACGTTATTATTTGAGGACACGTTAAACTTTTAAAACTTTTACCTCTGCAAAAGTTTGTCGTTGGACCATACTTTACTTAACTCGCCCTGGGTAACTCTGCGCCAATAAAGGAACACTTCACAGTTGTGTGCCCCAATAACGTGCAATTCAGTCAGAAAGGAAGTGACTTCACAACTATGAAGCAGCCAATGGAGAAACAATGCCGGCTTCAGTATATGCAGTACTGTGAATGTTATCCTGATGTCTAATAATAACGCGAATTTCGCAGGTCCTTACCTATTAAATAGACCTGTAGAATGTGAAAGATTGTATTCATTGCCGCATTTGTATCATGTAGGAATTGCTGTTTTATGGGAATAGATACTATGGTATCTACGTAGATACCACATTTTACATGCTATGAGTATAGGCAAAGGGCAAATCACTACAACAGAGAGCGTCATCAAGTAAACATAAGAGGAATGTAACTGTGACTAAACAAGCCCATCGCTTTGATATGGCTTGGTTGCAGTCGCTGAAATATACATTTATCAGAGGCACGTTCGAAACATTCCACGACATAAGAAAATATATTTAATCTGTTATTGTGCAGAATAGGGGCTGATGGGAAAACAAATTGTCTTAAAACTTTTAGGCATTATTAAGAGAATACTAAAGGAACATTTAATGTAGCCCTACACTGAAATGCCATTAGGAGAAAACAATTTCCCATCGACCCCTATTCGGCACAATTACCGATTAATCGTTGTTTTTGGTTGTTAATGCTTGTTTCGTGAAAAGTGTGGATGTACAGTACACTGAATACATAGTAAACGTACATGTATTGCTGAAGAGAAAAATAAAGCTAAAAGCAAACTCTATTGTATTAATATTTGTATGCTTATAAATGTGATAATACCTTGTATGGTATCTACCACTTAACATACATACTATTTGCAACACAATTAGCGTAATACATAGTATGTGGCACATGACATGCTGAAATTATGTGTTACTAACTTGTAAAACATGTAATCTAGGCCTAAATATGGTTCCAATATGTAGCATTTCTGGTAGTACCAGACTCACTGCAACAATGTTCTTACACTATTGAAACCCTGTGCAAGACAAGTACCATTCTCAAGGCAAAAAGGGTACAGTTTACATTTTGTTGGTTACCATGGTTTACGACTGAGTACCTCATATTTCTTTTCTATTTTTAAAAAATTCTCACTTTTCCTTTTTAATATGCATGAAAGAAGAGAGGCGATAATGTAGAACTTTACCAACAAATTTTAATGTGTAAATAGGCACGTAAAACTTTACACATTTTCTTACTGTATCATTTCTGTTATACTTATAAACCAGGATGTTTGGTATAACTTGAATTTTTGCATATAATGTTACGCATTTTATCGTTCTGGCTGTTCTATAATGCTTACGTGTCGGGAGTCATTTTTTTCGATTGTTTTTTGTGGTTATTCTATTCATGTAGCGAGAAGAAAGGGTTCGTAGTTTTATTTTGTCAAATGAGTGATTCTGCTGAAACAAATAAGTCAAGCAGAATAATCATATAGTAATTTATTTAAAGACATTTTATTTCACATCATTCATAAGAATGAAGGGGAACCAATTAATCACACAGACAGCAGGGCTCCCCAAGAAACCACGTCTGCCAGTCATGGTAGCCAACCCCAGGCATTTCCATGAATCAACAAAAATAAAAGGACATCAGTCTTCGTCGGGTGTCGAGTCTGTTGGGGAATAGGGACGGCATATTTTCGGGGTGCGTTAAATCGATTCAGGGACGCTGCAGGCACCCGAGTTTCCGCGCGTCAGTTGGGGAGGAGAAGAAGACGGGGAAGTTGTATGCCGACAAAAAGGAAAAGTGCGGGGCGAAGAATGGAAGAGTGGACACACTGTTTGTAACGCGTAACAAACTGTAAGGTGCAGCTGGCGGTCTACCGTCCACGGTCTTCGTCGCAGCTGTACCGTCTTCTTTGTTATATGCTGTTCACGATAAAGTGAGCACTTCTGATGTCAACCTTAGATAAAAGTCACTGCTCCTACCTGCATCTATTTTAACGTGCGCACTGGGTGACATGCGTCCAACCAAAGTCGGTAAGGACGGAGGGAATGTCGTTCCTTACATTAAAATCGAATAAAAAGTGTTGGGTAAACATTTGTGATAAAATTAAATTATTTCTTCTGCTTTCTGTTTTATTAATGAATCGAAGTGTACAAATGAGTACATTTGTAAAATATTAAATTTGCTAATAATTTTGCAGTTTCTTTTCACCCACGCATGAATAAAGTCATGAAGCCCATAAACAATGTTAATCTTACATAATGCGAAAGAATACACAATGTGAACGCAAGTAGATACTAAGCAGGGTTTTTTAATGTACTCAGTTTACCACCAACAGCCTATACCGAGGCGGTGCATCCAGATTCTAGAGGATCGTGCGTAATGGGTAGACATCCAGTGGCGTGTGGTGAACTGTTGCAAGGTAAGCTGGCTTTATCTGTGTGCTGTGCCCCGTTGCCTGCTAGTTTACGCTTCCACCAGTAAAACGTAGCTCGACAGCTGACGCCACAGGACGCAAGTTGGGTCCCTTGCTGATCACTTGTGAGTGGTCGGAATGCATTCAGTTTCCATTGGCTGCACGGTGGTTACTGGCTCCTGCTGCGTGCACCGAGAATGTGCAGCAGTGAGCAAGCACCAGCTTACCTTGCAACACTTCACCTCACGCCACGAATAGATAGTAGATACCTCACCGTTTCACAGTAGCCTATAGGGTGGCAACATGCTTGACTCTACAGTCTTCTACATACTCGAACAAAAGTCACTTGTTCATTGGCTGCCGCGACAGACATAACCTTACTCCTGTTTGACCCGATCGCACGGAATGAAGCTACTAGAGTGCTGAGTGTTTACTTTTGGTGCTAAGACGTGCAAGGTGTGTCGAATGAGCGAAGTCCAAATGAGACACGTGAAACTAACATCGAGGTCTTGAGAGCCGAGAGACCTGGTGTCGATGAGCCAGATGTAGGTACTAGCTAGCATCGTAGAGCCATCGATCGAAGATAAGTCAAGTCTACACTGCAATGATAATGTGATTGATGGTGAACTGGAGACACGTACTGCTGCTGCTGCTTGTGTCGAAGATCTTCGTAGCGACCCTGTGATTTGTGCGGCCCTTCTAGAGAGAGCACTGCTGCTTACCGCCATACATGAATTACTCCGTCTTCTACGAGCTACCCAAAATCATAATTGAAGATCTGGAAATTAAAATAACATGTAATTTGTACTCCGTTCGAAGAAGATTAATAAAAATTACTGCATTTTTGCTGATTATGTATAATTGATTAAGTGCAAAATAAATTTTGTGTGAAAAATATATTGTGTTATATTTATTTTATAAAAACCCCTCCGCTTTATATAAAAATGTCTTAAACAAAAATACCTGAATTTAAGAATGAATAAAAAAAAAGTATGATGATTTACATGACTTCGTCACCACTCGGTACAGGCCAATAGCACTCTTGTCGATAGTAATTACTAATATATCTCAGTTGGTTGAAACATGTTATAGGTGCGCTTTAGTAAGTGATGCTAAAAATAAATGGACAGTAGATATGGTATGGCGTGAAAGAGGTCGAGCGAACACTAGTAATTGACCGATCAAATAATAAATAAAAAATTGATGAGGGTCGGTCGTGGTGATACCTCAGGAAATGTACATTTTTTAAATAATAATTTTTGATAATCTCTATAATTTTTTTTAATACATTTCAAATAATTTTTTGGAATTTTTATAAATGTTTTTATACGTTTTGGGATTTTTAATAATTGTTTGACTTCTAGGTCACCGGGGTCAAGGTCAAAGGTCAAGGTCACCGACATCTGACATGGCTTACGAGATGGACACTGGTCGACCTGGCGAGCGCCGGTCATGTCAGAAGCTTAGTCGATCCACCTGTCATCGGACCCTGGACCTCCTACATCTTAAAATACATTTTTATTTTAAAAATTTATTTTAAATTTTTATATATTTATTTGGAATTTACTCATTTTCCCGCTTTTTTATTTATTTTATTTTCCAAGGTCATTCAAGGTTACGGAGAGTGTCAAGGTCATGGGCCAAGGTCAAGGTCAGCCCTGTTCAAGATGGCGGTTGGGTGACGTCAAAACATGACTGCCGGCCAGCGCCTCGCGCCTACTCCCTCATTCCCTTATGCCCCCCGGTCCTTCGTTTTTATTCTACTTGCAATTGTGAGGTTATACTAATCTCCTACCTGTTAAGGAAACTGCGCAGGCAAGCTATAAAAAAATATTTTTTTGACTTAAATACGTCTTTAAATTTGCAATCATAGTGGGAGGCAATCCAGAAAATCCGATTACAACAAAATCGGGGGCTATAGTTTGGTATGGAAGCTCCGAATCTATAGTCTATAGTCAAAATGCAATTACACCAACACCACTCGATTTCCGAAGGATAAAAGTATATGTTACGTTGAGTGAGGAGTGTGAAGCGCCGAGGGCGGTTGGGGAGGGGGGGGGGGTAGAGGGGGGAATTTTGAGTTCGTTTCGCCGCATCTCATAATTTCCGCGTAGTATAACTTTTGATGAAACTACGACGCTCGTTTAAGTTTTAATCGACAGTTCTCATCAAGATCAATCGATTGTGTGTATAAAAACATGAGTGTGGCGTGGTTATGTTGAAATTTTATGAGTTTAATGTAAAAAAATTAAGAAAAGTTAACACATTGTCGGCCTATACTCGTCAAAAAGCCAATTCGAAATACATAAATTGTATACGGTTGGAAAGAGCATCTCAAAAGCAATCCAGTGATACCCATAAAACCCGATATGATCAAGCGAAGCGGTGCCGGGAATGTAAAATAAAAAAAAACATCACGGCGGCCGAGCGTGTCAACGTAAATGCATTCACGCAAAACAAACGGACATGTCCCCAACACAGCCACACCCCATTTTTTAAATAATTTTTGATTTTTTTAGAATACACTAAATATGATAGAAACAAAACCATACGGGCTTGGTGAAAAATCGCTTTCCCAGGATATTTATTTGTGAGATACGCGTAAACGCGCAAGCAATGACTGTACAAAAAATATGTCCGGACTACCTTTGATTACGCTTCCTGCTGCGAGTAATGAATCACGTTATAAAAGTAAGTTGGATGTTGAAATAATTGTTGAGATTTTCCCTGTCTCTTGGCAGCCTTCATTTTTAAATATTGAATCTGTGTGAAGGAATATACAAATTCCAAGATGATTGTGACACCTCCTCCTTAAGGGCGGTGTTGAGCGTTTAAGGTTGTGCGATTGCATAGACAATTTTCATTCGGTGGTTTAGAATGTCTATCCCGATCGACCTCATCGGCTCTCAAGACTACGTTAAGAGTCACCCAAATGACTCCACTTCACTATTGGCTACACGAGGCACGGTAGAGTTACGAGTTGCACAGCTTTCTTACGTGTATCCGTACGTTATCCGCATATGCATGCGTCCCATTGTAGATTGAATACGAGTGTGTTACGTGTCCCACTTCCATGATATGATACTTATCCGTGTGCGTGTCATTGTAGAACGGGCCTAAGGCAGGTGGCAACACGAGGGCAGGATAGAGACGTCAGAGTGAATCTCAGCATGAAGCAAAAGAACGGGTGTGTCCTTCGACTTGGTCAAGCGGCTCTCGAGAGTGGACTGAGCAGTGGCCGATGACGCCCCCACGACGTCCAAACAACGACCGCCGTTCATGCCGGAACGAGCTTCGTCACCTGCAGTGGCGGAAAAGTACTCCTGGCATACGTGGTCTCCAACACAAGAGCTGTCCGCATCAATGTTAAGAAATGTCAGCTCGGAAAGACTTGATGATCTTTTAACCGCTGTACTTCTGGCAGTGGCAATCTCTCGTTAATCGTGTGTGTATTTGTATGTGTGTATTACACGAAAAGGGGGGTGGAGAGGTGTACCCTTAAGAAGTGAAATGGTATAAGCACTTTAAGATCAATCTTTGAAAAATGTTACTGCCCCTACCTGCGTGCATTTTAACGCGCGTTCTAACTGTCATGAGCCCAGTAATATTGGTAAAGCCGGAGGAAAATAGTTCTATGTCATGACTTTAAATCTCAAATTGTTAGGTAAACATTTGTAAATACTGAGATTATTTCCTTTTCTTTGAGATTTTTGAAATACGTATAAGAGTTAGAATGAGCAAATTGGTAAAATATTCACTTTCCTAAAAATTTTACAGTTCACTTGACCGGCACATGAACAAAGTGACCAAGACCACGGCAATGTTAATTTTAAATATGGTGGATGAATACATAGTGTGCATACAAGTATACATTAAGCAGGGCTTCCAAAAGTGCACAGTTTATATCGGACAGTTCATAATAGCTTTTACGCCGCCAAGTACAAGCAAGTAATTTTTCTGCCGTTACAAACATCTTATTCGATTCCGGGTGGAGTCGTTCCCGGATTTTCGCATGTGGGAATCGTGCCCGGACGATGCCGCTGATTGACGGGTCCTCTCGGGGATCTCCCGTTAGGCGCTGCTCCATACTCACCTCGATTCACCCTCATCGACTCTGAAAATCTCGTTAAGAGCCACCCAAATCTTTACTCTCTCCACAAACATTCTATTATATTTCAGTCTGAAGCGATAATGCAGTGATGTTAACCTCGCCTATTCCTCGGAAGCAAGAGGAATTGTGTAGTGAATGTTTTCAAATAAATTTTATTTCTTGTTGCCCGATGTTGTGACCACACGAAAACCTCAGCCGGAGCTCGCCACTGCTCCTGGAGAATCGACGTAACTATATTCTGGTCATTTCGTTTACCTACCAAGGTCCTCACCACACTCCTACCATCACGTCCTTGACATTACTCATATTAACTTCACATATAAAGCTTGGGTGTAGTATTCACGATTTATTATGAGCTGTCTCCCTAGTGCCCGAACTTTACCAATGGTTATAGAATAAGAATAATAACCCGAAGAGAAAAAAATAATTAAAGGAGGAAAGCTTCACCCATGCAAGTGGGTGAAGAAAATTCACTCACAGTTACATTCAAATACATATAATAAGCACAAGAGCTCCAATGATGTCAAGACCTTTCATTCATATAAGTAACATGAACAATAATAATAATAAACAGTGCATGGCAATCAAGGCTTTAGGGTAAACAATATACATTGGTCTGAGGATCCTAATCATTAAAAGTTTCAAATTCTTAACACGTTTTGTGGCAAACCACTGAAGATGAAAATGGAAATACAACTCTTGTAGTTCGGCAAAATTAAATGTGTTAGTGGAAGACTAGCGAGTAGCATTAACATCCGCGTCGCAAACTGTACTTATTCACGTCCAAAGGCCAGGCTTGCAGAATTTGGAAATGATATTTCATAGTAAACAATATAAATATATAAAAATAAAAATACTGAATTTGGAAGTAGATAACATGATATACTACAATTCGACCCAAAAGAAAATGGGACGTGAATCGTGTGGGCAATACAGACAATTTAAGTGTAACTGGAGCAATAATTTCCATTCCATAAATGACCAGTGGATGGTATAATTTACAAGAGCTCATAAAAATTCGCAAGCATTAGTAAATTCGGTGAACACTGCATATTACGTTAAAAAAAAAGGCGCAATAGTCCTGGAGAAAATAGGGAGGTGGTAATATAAAAATGCAAAAGCCACATTGCCACCTCAGTAGCAACCTGTTCTACTGACAGATGGAACACAACTTTACAATTACAAGTCATAACTTACATTCGACTAACCCAGGTGTTGCCCATGCAGTTGTGGAGTAAAAATATAACTTCAGGTTACACACTCAGCTGGTCAAGCTGGAGGTTATGGCGAGGAGATGAAATATTTGCTTAACCCTTTTAGACCCACTTTAATTTACTGTTTCGGGTTTTGCAAACAAAAGATTTTATGATGCGTGCTGTACTTAAATCGACTCAACACTTGTTTCGTTGTCACAGCTAATGAGTTGTAGGATATAAGTTAAACTACAGTTATATGAACCAATTATGACCTAGACCAGTAAGACGGTTTGCGAATAAGTTAACCACAGGTACGATAATTGGTTATTGAGTTTCACAGTGTGCAGTACAGACCAAATATTTCCTACTAGTGCATAATGTACACAATTGTAGCACTGGGTCTGAATGGGTTAAAGTCCTATCTGTAGTTGGCTATTGGCTGTATCCGATGACATGCCCGTATAACAACCGCAACGTCAAATAGATGCACGCAATAATAACAATCAACAACTGCTCTTTCCAAAACTAAGCTATTACAAAGACTACCAGAGCACGGAAATTACAGTTAGATGTTATGTTTCTACTACATTATAGTTATTGTATCGGTTAATGACAACATTTAACCGATTTACTCGCGATGTTTATTATCTATAATTATAACTTAGTTTATATGTTAAAGTATTTATATATTGTGTTTTGTAAGTTTTTTGGATTTGTTATTTTTTGTTTAATATGATTTATATTTGCACTAAAAATAATAACATATTCTAGAAATTTTATAAATTATTAGCAGCATAAGTTTCGAAGTAAAGAATGCATTTATATCCTAGTTTGTTGCCATTCGTTTTCAGCGTCTATACTATGCTTTGGTTTTCGAGCGTGAGAACGTGTAGAAAAACTGAATTATTCTTCTTTTATCATCTTAGGACACAGTTTGGGGCAAACGTTTAAGTGAGTGAATGTTTCTCTTCGGATACATCTTGTCTTAAGACACGAAAGATTCGGACAATGCCATGGCGTCGGAAGCATAGACCGAATACGAGGTAGACCGATTTTTCGTCTTCTGCGTATGTACCCAACGTTGACATACCACACACCAATGTAACTAAAGTCTCATGGCAAAGAATGATGGACGCGTGGTGTTTGTTTGCATCTAAATTTTCAAAAGAAAAACACTTATATGAATAAGATAATCTTCCTAATTTGAATTCAATCAAACTGCATTACAAATTGGTTACAGGAAGTATGAGGTAAAAAATATAAGGCGATTTTTATATTTGGAAGACACGTGTTCACATTTGAGAGAAAATGTGGAATGAAAACTCTTCAATTTATTGTGTTGTCACCCCTTTCTTTCTAATAGTGACGGCTTCTTTATAGATTGAATTTTTGATAAGCGACTGAGCTGCTCGTGACTACGACACTGGACGTCTACGATGTTCTTGACCGTCACAGTCACTGAAGTACGAAGAAGATAACTGGCGTTGTCACAAAATCTGTCGCGATAAACCGGGACCCGGATGCATACAGTGAAAAACATTTTAGTTTCCCCGGAGGTAGATATAGCGTTACAGTAGATGCCACGGTATGGAGCAGAAAAAGTGCGGTGTTTTTTTTTTTAACGATTATTCTAGACCGTGGGAGCGGTAATTCGTGACCCCAGTGAATAGGAGGATTCGCCACTCCCATATGGATTCTTCTCGTGGCTTGATTGAAGGAAAGCAGAGCACAGCGATGCTGATGGCGGTGTTTGATTTGCTCCGGCGAGGAGCAAACAGAATAAAAAGGGTAATATGGAGCACATTCGCCTGCCCTGCGGCCGGCCGCGTAATAAATGGTTCCCCGGCCGGTCTAGACTGGAGCCGGGTCAATTCGGTGACCTCCTGGTCTGGAAGAGGAGTACGGAGTCACTCCCCCGCGCTTGGGTTGGGGGGCGGAGGTGCACCGCTCCGGACAAGTTTTCCTCTGCGCGGATCGTGCACGGCGAGGCGAAAGTTTTGATCAAAAGGGTTCAAGGTTCCCTGATTCGTTTCGCTCCCGCATATTTCGTAAAAGCAATAGTTAGTTTATCCACAAAACAGAGATTATCCGAATAGGAAACGTTAACTACGGACTCGTATTTTTAATTAAGTAGCAAAATGCAATGGTGTAGTGGACAGACCAGTTGTATCCCCCCTCAACGACCCAGGCCATCTTCCGGTGGGGTAATTCCCGGATTTCCGCATGTAGGAACGAAGCAAAGGTTGCCGTTATTCGATGGATTTCCTCGTGGTACTTCCGTTTCCCTCGTGATTGTATTCCATTGTTTTTCCCATCTCCACTCTGTTGTTACACCATCATCGCTGAATACTCCAGTTGTTAAGAGCCACCCAAATCTTAATTACTGCACAAAAATTTTCATATAATCATTTTCGTTATATTTCCATATAGAAATAACTACAAATTTTTGAAATTAACTTTACATTTAAAAGGCGTAATACATTTTTTTTCCCGTCGTATTTGACACCGCGGAATTAATGAGGTAACCATTGCCACACAGTTTGACAGCAGCGATATGTAATTTTTAAATCCGGCAAATTTGCATTGACGTAATTTACATTCCTGGAAATGTATTAGAAACATTTAAATTAATATTTTAAAGGAAAATTAAAATAATGATGTTCATGCGCGGATATTCTGAACACCAGGTACAAACGTTTTGCGGTTCTTGCCTCACGTAAAATGTCAAGTATTTCCTTTTATTTATAGCGAGTTTCTGCCTGTGATTCCTCACATTACTGTGTATCATAGAGAACTATCCTCCTTCAGTGAAACTTTTTATTGATCTGTCAAGCGTCTATCTTTCTTTCTTCCGGCTTATTTTCGTTAGTTATTTTTATCAACTGTTCTCCTTGTGTTAAAATGCTTTTGCCATTCCATTAAAATACTTGTGGCCTAAAATGATGAATGACCTTGGAAACCGATTTTACAAATGATTTTATTTCAGGAAAGTGTAAAACACTCGTATTTCTGAATTGTGTTTTCGTGAATTGGGGCATGTATGGAATCACTGAGAGTTTGATAGATACACACTAAATCTGAATAAGTAATTTCAATCAGTAGAATTTTTTACTGGATCTTTAATTAATGAGCTGTTTGCGAATCAGTGGAAAGCACTGGTGTTTTACTGCCAGTCCAGTGCAGTTCCATAGGACATTCACGGTTCAGTCAGCCAATACTATAGTCCATTCATGGTTACTACACACATTTCTGAAGCCCTGCAAAAGTTCTACTTCCAGCATATTCCTCCGCTTCATACAAACAAAGCTTAACTAAATCTGGAAAACTACACCGAAAGGCAACACACAGAATTTGTGCGCATTGATTGTGTAACAGTATTTTGTAGAAATCACTGCGCACTGCCAACGAACATGTTTTCTCACTGATTTCTATTCAAATTATTTATAAATGAAGCTTTACGATTTACAGATAAAATATGAATAAGATTTCAATTCAACAGAAAAAATGTAACTTTTATGAACACAGGTATAAAACGCTTGTAATATATGGCATATGTTGGAAATAACTAAACACGTCATACATGAGAAGATTTTTCAAATGTTTGATTCAAAAAGGACGAAGAAACCACGAATAGACTATAGCAACTAAAATTACCTACCAGTATAATTTGACTGATTGAAGTGGAGAAGTTTCAACAGATCTGCTGCCAAATTTGCTGACTTGGAACAATTTTGAACTGTTTCGATTTTAGCGTGCAGTCTCATTCCCCTTTTATGATAAAATAGGGGTTGTGTTATTGTAAAAAACATAGAATCCTCAGAACATGTGGACATTCATAAGGAGTACGAATGATTGAATACTGTTCTCTATAAAAGGCTAATGCTTTCAGAATAGAGGTTCTCGGAAAAAAAAATACAAAGTTAGAAAGGAGGCTGTTGTTTGCCTGCTGGCTAGAGGTAGGAGGGTGACGGAAAAGAAGCGTTGCATTGTTGTCCTATGAACAAGTATGATGTTACCCACATATTGTTTACAGATTGCAATTTCTTGATCCAAGGAAACTCTACTCTGTTTCGGAATTTCGCTTCATCTGACGCTTTATTATTATTTTGAAATAATATAAATTGAAATCTCAATTTAGGTGATAGGTCTTATTTCGTTTCCTCGTTTTTCATAAAGAATCATTTCTCACCGATTTTGCGAGGAGTTTTGTATAGATCAATATAAATATACTCGCATGATTTCATAGATTGATTATGGTTGCTATGACGGTGTTTTTAAGCGTAAATTGACGTGTGTCTAGGGACGAGAGAATCCAGTGTTTCATAACATGAGTAGAACAAAATTTAAAAACTTAGGAGTAAAATGTTTTCTGTGCGCTGGGTTTATATTGAAAATCAACTCTTCATTGACGTTTAGAAGTAAAATGAAGCGTAATTAAATGCCATAAATGAAAACATTTCAATGGTTTTTTATATCACAGAAAAATAAACAAAGTTGCTACTACATAAATAATTAGTTGCATTTGTTACTATTAATAGGTGTTCTGCTTCTAATCTGCACTTTAGAATCTGAAAAAAAAGGAACTCTTTGTGACGAGAGGCTGTTCGTACTGAGAGAGCAGAGCTACTGGAAAATACCATCTTCAAAATAAGGGATTGACTCTTGGTTGAAAATAATATTATCAATATCTCCAGAAAATCATCTACAAATGAGAAACGAAAAATAATCCGGAACATTTTAAAATTACGGGTACATGGTATTTAAATTTACTGAATTTGCCACGCACACTGTTTCTTTTTTACAGACTATTATAGTGTTTTAATTGGGGAGAAATGTAACCATAATAATACAATTTATCCACAAAATGTGCTATTAATTAACGCCCCTCACAAAAATGTAATATTACTGTCTAGTCGCCGTATCTGCACACATTTTGATCAAACCTTTGCAAAATAACGTCACGTATGACGCACGTTTGGTTATTTCTTAAATATGTCACTATCATAAACGTTTTATAGCCTGATTCTGTAAATATAAAGTATATTTTGTTTTTAATTAAACTTGACATTTACTTATGTTTATATTTATAAATTATATTCAATATATTATTATAAGGAATAAAAACTGGGAGAAAATAGATGTGTTGGTAAGAATTAATTCTAGTGCAAAATATTATTAAATTTAGTGCACACAAATACGGTGAGTTGTCCCTTTAGTGTAATTGTCTTGAATTGGTTAAGATATGTTAGCATCAGGTGGTGGAATTGCGTGAAATTAGCACTTGTGCAGGGCTTCAGGAAAGTATGAAGAAACCGAGAATGGATTATAGTAAGACCATGTCGGCAGTTCCTGAAAAAAACCGAGCTCCGAATCACTAACCAGTGATCGTTAGAAAACAAACACACTTAGACTCTCCAAAAATCACTTGATAAATAAAAATAATAAGTTGACATTAACAGTGGCTGTGTATATTTTCACCAACATAATTTTCTTTTTTAATAACTCTTATGAAATGAATTAAAACTCTTAGGACGTATTATAGACTACGCTAGCAAACTGTATCAAACGCGGTGTTTCACAAAATGTATTGGAAGACTGGACAGTCAGGATTAAGGAAATATTACGACAAGAAATTAAATTAACAATATACGCACACCACAAATACAGGCAGTTACACATTTTGGTAAACAAATAAGCCTAACAGAAACCTTAAAAAAATGAATGAATAAAATAATACAATCAAGTTAGGTGATTAAATTGGTGACATACTATTAGAAGGGGCATAGCAAAAATTAATAATAAGCAGACTTGGGAAAGCTTCGAGTCCTCTTCAATTGCGTATTTTTGTATTAGAGATTTTCATGTTCAACAAAATCATATAGACAATTTATAGGTTTTCTGAAAGTATTTACTGAATATGTTAAAGCAGCGTTATAGTAGAGAATTTTTGCAAGTAAAGTATGTACAATTTTAAATTACATATTCTAAATATACGAGTTTTATAACTTTTTTATTTGGTTCAAAACCTTTTTTGGTATCACTTGCGTTGAATCAGATGTAAAAATTTTCGCCTGAGCAGGGAAATTAACTACACGCTCAGTCTGTCTACTGGTCGTAAACCCGCGTTGGAAACTTTCCCAGCATGTCAAACGTATTTATCGCAGCGAGCAATCGCATTCAGAGAGCACGCATGCGAATAGCGAAAAATGGTTCTCCGGCGTTAGCCGAGGAATTAATTATAAAATAGTATGTTTTGATGTAGGAAGGAATAGGAAGTGCCTGCCGGCCGTAAATTACACGGATAAAACTGCAGCCATGTCCACTTAAGACTATCTCGAGTGGGGAAAACGGCAGCGGTGGTCAGTCACGGAAGCATACTCGGCCAAGCCTTCCAGCCACGTGCTTGTAATTACTGTGTGAGGTGGAGACCGGTTGTAGGCAGCGGCGCGCAAAGCCTCCAGCCTTTCCCCTTCGCGATGTCTTATCAGGGGAGGTGTTAACACGGTCCACTGCGGCTGCTGCTGCTGCCAACAGGTGGCTGACGGCGCGGCGAGATGTGGTGACGGGTGCGACCGGGTATAGGCTGTTCGGTAAAAGTACCACTTTCGAAAGCCCTGCTTAAGATCGACTTGGTGTGCACGTTGTGTATTCTTCCGCCTTATTTAAATTTAACATTGCCATGGGCCGCATCACTTTATTCGTGCGTCGGTCAAACGAAACTGTGGAATTATTAGAAAAGTAAATATATTACAAAACTGCAAATTTCTACACTTCGGTGCATTAATAGACCAGAAAGCAAAAGAAATAAGTAGAGTTATCACGAATGGTTACCATGACATTTTTTATTCGGCGTTAAGATATGGAACTACTTTCCATCCATCTTACCAACTGTACTGGGGCGTATGCCACTCAGTGCGCCCGTTCAAATATATGCAGGCAGAGGCAGTGACGTTTCGTAAGAGTGATTTCAAAAGCGCTCACTTTACCGTGAACAGCCATTACCTACGTGCATGCGCCGTCACCAGTCGAGACGGAGATAGATGCACGGGTGTGAGCCTGCGAATATTAATAAAGTAGTACGTGTCTTTGAAAATTATAGCTTTTTGTACAGAAGTATGGTACATTACCGACGATATGTTTAGCAGCAAAATTTTACATCTACAATGTACAGTGTTGTTGGTTAATAAATTTGGTTTTTTTTTTTTAATGTTGTATAGCTTAAAAATCTGTTGTATTACACTAAATGCCACACAGGAAAATGTATAATGTTGTGGCAACAGTATTAATGTTACTACAACATAAATTTTTTGTTATCTGTGAACCATCAATAACGAATGTTGCTGTTATTGTAAATATACTGTTAAGCTATTACTGTTAACACAACACTAAGTACTTTTGCAACAACTCAGCCTCTTTACTGTTCTGTCAACATTAAGGTGGTGTTTATGTTGTGGGGAAATGAAATTTGTGTTAAATTGATGTTGACTTTTGTGTTAAAAATTGTTTTGCATTTCCTTTGCTTTAAAAAAAAAATTCCGATGTAAAATGAACTAAGTACAATTATTTTGCCACAGAAATAAATATTACTGACGAAAAAAAGAAAGACGAGTGGGAGAGGAATCGAACCCGCGCCTCGAGTCTTTGACGTTTTCCAATTTACGGCATCTTACACCTTATCAACTGCTCTATCTTAACACGCCTGACTGTGTTTTATATTTTGGGTATTTAGTACAACATTAACGACAAACTACAGTTCCCTTTAGTTACATGGAAATACTTAATGCTCTTTAAATATATGCGTAATTGGCACACGTAAACTGCTTTGATGATTTGAGAGCTGGTCAAAGATACATTTAGTTCTCATACCATGCTATAAAATATAAGTATACTTAGTTTGATTTTACGAGGTTATCGTTTTTCACTACTATCCGCCATTTTACAACGCCAAGTCATTGTACACTTGTGTTGGTTGGGCATTTCTTTAATGTCGCGGTAACACAAAATATTCGATCTTCCTGTAATTTTTAGCGTAATACAACACTTCAGCGGTATATTTTCATTAGAGTATCTAATAATTTTGTCACAACATTATTAATTTTACTACAACATAAACGTTTAAAGAAATGCCTCAATTGTATTTTTTTCATTTAATTAATATTAGACTTTTTCTGTGTACGTTATTAAAAATGTTAACGTAGTACTCAACATATTGGGTTCAAATTATCCAAAGTGGAAACGTCAATAATTTCTCAACATTAAAAATATTTCAGATTAAAACTCTAAAAGAATTGCAAAGCATATCCACAAGTCAATAACTAGTACATCGAAACTGTGTGATAAGCATTCATCCATAGAGAGGAATTTTTGCATTCACCATTAGACATTAATGTTTGCATTCGTCTAAATACAAAGAGCGAAATCACAAAACAACTATATTAGTGTCACAGAATTTTATTCTAAGTGTTTTCAAGTTCCCTTTATTGAAGTGTGAAGTGCCATTGTGAATAAAGTTCTGTGAAATCAAAAGTTGAAAGATACAGTAAAAATTAGTACGATTCAGTTTAATGTATTTCTGCGTACTTCGTGCAGAGCTGTAAATTGTAGTGGAAATTCTGTAAGTATAGTACGGCTCGCATCCCTGGTGGGATGTGTCTGTAGCCGTAGAACACTACGCGCATTCCTGCGCGCATGAGCATTTAATGTTGTTTTCCGGCGAGATTTTCTTCCCGCATCCATCACAAGGCTCGTTATGAGCCCGGCCCGGGCTCTTCGCGTGAGAGTCCTGCCCCAAATAAACACGCACGAGGTGCGAACGTACACCGCCGTCACCAAGTTTTGACGCTGTTACATTACCGCTAAAGAAAATTTTCATGTTTATAATGGGGAGCACGATTGAGGCGAGCGAGTGAAGAGATCTGGGTGGCTCTTAACATTGAGGTCTTAAGGGTAGATGAGGGTGAAGAGAGGTGGGTATGGAGCAGCGCCGGAATGCAAGGGACCGGGAAACGGGAGATCCCCGAGAAAACCCGCCGACCAGCGGCATCGTCCGGCTCGATTCCTATATGCGAAAATCCGGGGGCGGCCCCGCCGGGAATCGAACCCGGTTCGCCTCGGTGGGTGGCGAGTAGTCTAACCACTACAACACCGCGGCCCTTACGATTAATGTGGATGTGTTTTTAGTGTAGCTTACCCGAGTTGAGAGTTACTGAAATTGGTTCGTGGTGACTGATATACTGCATAGATAGTTACCAACAGCTAAACATGTTCAGTGGTCTCTTTAATGTAATATACCCGTAACTGCCAACTGCTGAATTGACATGTCGATATGGCGATATCTGTGATAAAGTACAGTAATAGAACTAAATAAAACGTATAAAAGAACATCGAAAATCTTTGCTATAGGCTGTTCACGGTAAAGTGAGCACTTTTTAAGGCTCTTCCAAATTTTTACTTTCACCCAATTTCTATCTTCCTGCTGCTTTTTAATATAAATATTGCAATGTGGCCAATAAACACAGTGTGTACATTTCACCACTCCCAAAATGTAACGCCTAGGGCTGCAATACGATATATTTATTAGTGGTTAATGCCTGTTGGGAGAGCCTTAAAAAGTGCTCACTTTACCGTGAATAGCCTATAACCCTTTAACTTACATGCATAATATTACGGTATGCGATTTTGATCAACCTAACTTTCATTATGCATACGAACTACCTACACCGGAAGGATATTAGTCGCTACCATATAATGCATTGCTAGAAAACAATTTCATAGAAATTAGGAGATATTTATGAGTTTCTTTGGTGATTTGTAAATTTGTACTACGGAGAAAATTGTTTAAATTTTTGTTATGCGTATCATGTACAGAGCATACAATTATGTATTTTCCTGTGGAGTGTCATTTGACTCAAACACGAAAACATATTACTTTCACTCCACCTATCTGATTTAGAGAAAAGTCCATATTTATATTTAAATATCGTAAGCGTATTTTCAGTCACTGTAGTTTCGAATTGTTTCGAGTGTTGCCTCCTGTTACCGGAGTTTGGTATTACTGTATTTTATTATTTGGATTTGTTGATATAGGTGGCACGAATATTCTAACAGCCATAAATGATCATCTTTGGGTTACAGTAGTGAAAAAGTTTCGGTGTCACCGCGGTATTATCGTTGCTTACACCCAAAAGTACATAAAACCATATAATAATAGTAATTATTATTTATTTGTTTATTTAAAAGCTTAATGTGCCAGCCAAGAGTATACACCAATCCACCCAACAGTATACACCAATAATGTTGATAATAGCAATAAAAATAATAACCGTCATTTGAGTTGAGAGATTTGGGCGGCTGTTAAACACGAGGTCTTGAGAGCTGATGAGGGTGAAGTGAGCTGAGAGTGAAGCAGCAACGGAATGAAAGGGCGGGGGGAAACGGGAGATCCACGAGAAAACCCGGCGACCAGCGGTATCCTCCGGCACGATTCCCATTATCGAAAATCCGGGAGTGACCCGACCGGGGATTGAACCATGTTCGCCTTGGTGTCAGGATTCACTTCCAAATCCAATAACTTTGGGTCCGTATGGAACAAAGACCGCTTACTGACGAGGCTATTTTTCTCAACATATTTTGATAACATTACCATAACGTTTACTTCTGCTGGTTGAGTAATCTAGAATTTGGCATCTTACCGCTATTGTACTCTCTTAGATTCCGGGTCCCGGTTGGGTGTTGGGGTGATACGGTTTTTTTTAATGTTAGCAAAGTGTAAGCTGAACGTCGTATTAGGTATGCACGTTTTGCTAAAAGATGGATACGTGCCACATGAAGAGCTCTTGGAAGGAATATACTTCCAATGAATATCCAACGTACTGAATTGTAACAAAACTTTTCGTTATTCAGTGAAAAAAAAAAAAAAAAAAAAAAAAAATGCACTACCGCAGCTTTGGCAGTTTTAAAATGTACGTAATGGTAAATGTTAATTCTCACGGCGTTCCTGCAGTCGGGGAGGATCATTATGGATGAAAAGAGACTGAAGTCAAGTATTGCCATCTGCCCTACACGAAGAACACGCCTACCGTTCCCAATCAGCCATAAGAATGGATGGGTTGAGAAATGAGATCGGAACGGAGCAGAGGCGGAGTGAAGACGGGGAAGGGAACTGGAGAGCCCAGAGAAAGCCTACGCCCCACGGCCCAACATGAGAAACTGTTTGCATGGTGGTTTTAGTTGCTCTGTAACAAGAACTGCTGACCCTCGACCAAGCCATGACTTGGCGAGTAGTCTCATACCTGCGCTTGTTTGTTGAAAAAATTATAATTTCATAATCCAATATTGTAAGTTCAAGAACTGAAGCCTCAGTGAAAGCTTGTAAATTGTAATCGTAGTTGGATGCACATGTAGTCCTGCAAAAGGTGTATTCAACCGTTGGAAATAAGCATTTATGAATCGATATAATACCCATTTTCACACGCTCCCTAACAACACACTGATGATGGACCCACGTCAGTGGAAATAACTAATGTCTCCGAACACCTCACTGACTATACTTTCATCGCGATTGCGTGATGCGTTTTTAAAGTCCGCGCAAGAGCTCGTTACGTGAACTTGTCCTGCCACATTTAATTATGGCCAAGGAGTGAGTGCTCATATGAAGTAATAACTAATGTCAATTTACACTCCTTTGGGAAAATGTTAATTGGTGTGATGAATATGTTGCCATCCATCATGAAGGTCGTTAGGAAAGATTTGCGTGACCACTTCTGTGGTCAGACAAATGCAAAGAATGTGCAAAAAAACACCTGGCGAAGAAAAAATTTACTTGCGGTGTCTTTTGCCGACCCGCAACTGAACTTTAACGTCGTAGTTAACTCAAATGTATAAATTAATTTTTTAACAAATCATTTGTTTTTATCAGCAACATAAATAAGTCTATAATTTGCATGTTTAACATAAAATGACTTAAACGTTTTAAAAACCAATTTACATCCTGGTTGAACAACTTTTGTTCAGTTACTAACCTCAGGTGTCACAGAACTTCTTGTTCTTAAAATTCCTGCAGGGTTTATGCCCATTGCATTTCTTCGTGGAACTCATAGTTATTTTGTACATTAATACTAGTTATAGAATATTAAAACCAAACAAGATGGTAATTTCTTGCAAATGAATTAATTTTTAGAAACAATTTGAGTTATATTTGAACAGAGCTGTACCAGACGTAATTTACAAATAGAGTTCAAGGTAGTAAAGCCAAACTTTGACTTGGAAAATAAGTAGTATATGTCCCTACATCATATCCGGTATTCCTCGAAATTTAAATTACTATGATTCCCCTCAGAAACCTGGGTAGTTTATACATCAAATCGTATTATTCGAACCACACGTACTTTCTCGTTTGAAACACACACGTGCACTTACATGCGTGAATGTACCCCTATATGCATACGTACATTGCATATGTGTGTGCATATATATACACACACACTATATATAATATATATCTGTGTGTGTGTGTGTGTGTGTGCGCGTGTGTGTGCGCGTGCGCGCGTGCGTGCGCACAGTGTCTGGCTAAATTCGACCGACAAGCTTTGTGAGGTGATTCCATAATCAAAATTAGAGAGGAAATTTATTTAATACTTCATCCTAAAATTAATATTAACCGAGGGGGAACCTTAGGAAATCGTAAAAAAAAATTGGCGATACTGATCCATATCGGAATCAGTTTAAGATAGACAAGCAAAGATTTTGTTTATTAATCAAATCACCCCACGTGATTAGGATTTTAAAGATAGCCAAATTATTATCGTAAAATTAATTTCAGACATAAAAGAATTCGACGTATTATTTTATGCTTGAATAAATCACGTGTCTAAATTGTCAACTAAGGTTGCCTTAGTGAAATGCTCAGGCCAGCCATTCTCGAGAAAACGCCGAAGTATGGAGCTTCTGCCTGCGTGGGTAGGCAAAACGTCTAGCACTAGCATGGCAGTAGCTGCTGTGAATAGATGGATGTCTTCCACTATAGACTGGCTCTACGCAACACAGGCACTGACACCGCTGTAGCTACCGAGACCCATTCAACGTCGAGACGAACGTTATGAAACAGCTGCGTGCATCATAACATGGTGAGGTTGTTTTATGTTGTGTCGACATAATGCAATGCTTCACGTTCCCTGAACTTACAGACATGTAACTGGTGTAAGAGACGGTAGAGGGAAATGGACGGGAAGCGCAACGAACTTCCAAGGACCGATTACAGACAACGCCACATTTGGGTTCGTGAAGCGACGTTTCAGATAATTGGACGTTCGAGGGCGACAAGACAGAATGTTGCGCGCAGACAAACGGTGAGAACAGGAAGGTTTGTAAATGACGTTTTGAGACCCGCTAAGAATAATACGGCTTCTTATAGTACACCTGTACTTGTAACGAGCAATTCACACAAGTCATAGCACTGTTGAACGAGTGCTTCACGAACAATTTCTGTATCCATTCCATGTGCGTGCGCCATGGGTCCTATGCATGGAACAAGGCAGAGCAGACCCTGACTTTGAAACCTAATTTCTCCGCCAATGAGGCTTGTGGGTATACTGAATAGTGGGATTAGGCCTACTCATGTGTTGACATATGTGAATCCACACGCCTCATTCGCCAGCGGTTTTCAGCGGCATGTGGGCGGACGTCGTAAATAACGTATTAGTTGGTTCCTGCCTGTCAACCACGTCATCTCATAGACCATACGTACAACGTGTTCCTGCACTAAAACCTGCCGACGTTACTCGAAGACCACGATAACCCGATCTGAATCCAGTGGACTTTTCCTTGTAGGGGTGCTTGCACGGCCTGATGTACGAGACTGCAGTAGAATCCAAACACAACCGCGTCATGCCCATCGTTGCTGCTGTCGGAACCATTCAGGAGAGGGAGGGTGTTTTGCATCGTGTACGACAAATGGTCTGTGCGATGATGTTAATGGTGTGTCGAGCATGAGGGTCCTACTACTAAGCCTTTCCTGTAAATGTGTTTTTCGTACGTGTTTTCAATTAAAGTAATGAAATGCCATAGCTATAATCCATCCAAGGTCACTTCGCACTTTTCTGAAGCTCTACTAAAGTTCTACTTCCAGGATATTCCTCCGCTTCGTGCAAACCTAGCTTAACTAAAGCTATAAAATTACACCAAAGGACAACGCACCAAATTCGTGGGTACTCAGTTCTAATAATATTTTGGATTAGAACTATTTCTTACTAGGCTCTACCAACACAAGTGTTTCCTCACTGTATTTAATCACATTTATTACAAATTAAATATTAGACTTTATAAGTAAAGAACAGGCAAGACGTCAATTTAACGAAAAAAATATAGTTTCATGTCAACCAAGGTATAAAACGCTTGCGATTCATGGCATATTTAGGAAATAACTAAACACGTCATACATGGGGTGATTTTTCAAAGATTTTATTCAAAAAGTGTAAAGAAACTGAATAGACAATATGCGCTCATACCGTATATGCTACCTGCTACCTTCACAATGACATGATTATAATTATCACTGCACAGCGCTGCTGTACCAAGTGATATAATGTTCAATAGCACGATAAATACACAGCAGCCTAGAGTGACGCTAATTGGCAGGCGTGTTGCCTAAATGCGCAGGCAGTAACTCAACACTGATGCAACGTACTTAGTAGTTTGATCAGGAAATATTGCCCTGGGAGTGTTGTACTGTTGTACTAACTTGTTAATTTAGACATTTAATTTATTAAATCATTAAAAAAAACCCGTCGAATTCATCGTGGTTTCTATTATTTTTTTATATTAGTATGGCTACATGTGTTCGATTCTTGACGAAAGCTGATTTTACGAGTTGAATTAGAGGAGGCTTCGGATGTGCTATCAACACATCATTACACTAAAACCTTTCCTCTCGTACTTAACTCAAAGTCTACCCCTCCCCCGGCCCATTTTAGGGGTAAAGTGTTACATATATGCCCTACATAATTTTGCATAAGGAATCGCTTTACAAAGTTTGTCGGTCGAACTCAGTCCCATTCTGCATGTGTGTGTATGTAATATATGTAGAAAGATAAAGAGGCAGAGGGAAGGGGGAGAAAGAAAGAGAGAGAGAGACTGTGTGTGTGCGTGATGGCGTGTGTGTGCGCGCGCGCGGCCGTTAAGAACAGTTTTTTTTAAGGCGTGGTTATTACAGTCAGGAATGGGGAAATAATCGGCAACGGTCTGTAATAAAAAACCGTCCCCGCATTCGCCAAGAATTATCTCGCAAAACCATCGAAGACCCGAAATCAGGACGGCCACACTGAGAACTCACGGATCTTGTCGAATGTCAGTCCAGTGTATCACCATCTCGGCACCTCGCTCAGTAATGTGCTTCAGGAGTCAGGTACTGTTTGTGTTACTGCGTGACATTACTGTCCGTGCTGGTACAGCGACACACACTGAAGCCTAACATGTTCCGTTAAGTTCGCTCACCTCCACGCGGGCAGTGGTAGCTTCATGGGCAACTCATCCAAGCGTCTGGAAATAATAGACTCCAATATTTATCTTTCGGAGTTCTTGACAGTAGTTGCTGCTACAGTTGATACTTGTATGCTACAACAAGATTCGCAGCCTCCAAGAATTTTTTTCCCATGTGTAATGTGTTGCAAATTACATACTCTAATAATATGTTTATAGTGCATGGTTTCCCGATTTTCTCACAAACTGTTTACACTTAAAAAAAAAGATTATAATATATATGCATATATATTAGGCCTGTACTACCCAAAATCTTTATTCTGGCATCTCAAGCAGATTTAGAGATTTGTAAATATCTCTGAAGGCTGTTCAACATAAAGTGACATTTTTAAAATCAACCTTAGAAAAATGTCACTGCTCCTACCTGCATATCTTAATGAGCGAACTGAGTGACATGCGCCCAGTAACGTTGGTAACGATGGTTGGAAAGTAGTTCCACATCTTGAGGTCGAATAAAAAGTGCCAGGTAACAATTTGCGATATATTAAATTATTTATTTCGCTTTCTGTTTTGTATAATGCATCGAAGTGTAAAAATGAGCAGATTTGCAAAATATTTTCTTTTCTAATAATTTAACCGTTGCACTTGACCGACGCATGAATAAAGTGACGATGCCCATGGCAATGCCAATTTTACATAAGGAGGAAGAATACGCAACGTGCATGCAAGTAGATCTTAAGCAAGGCATTCAAAAGTGCTCATTTTATCGTGAACAGCCTATAACACATTTAATATGATGGTGATTTGCCCAGTGGCCACTATGAGAAACATTTCAATATTTTAATTTTTGGAAGAAAATTCTAAACTACAAATTAACTATTAACATGTACAGCACAAGCCTATGAAAGCAAACACGATCTGGGATGACAATCAAGTTGACACGAAAGGGATTTGTGTTCCTCTTCCTGGTTTCCCTGGCAACAGCACGGGTGTGGTATCTATATCGCCTCCTAGACGTCTTGCAGTGAGTTTATTTCAAGGTGGCGAAGTGTTAACTCGGGCAGTTTGTACAGTGGAACACCGTGTTTGCACTTGTCATTTATGAACAGTCGCTAAGGCAATCCACGCACTCTCACTCGTCTCATACCAGATTTTGTATCCGCAACTAATTTTCAGGTATTGATTCTTTTTCCCTGACGTCGCTTAAGGCGCGAAAAATACCGCATGAGTTTGGTTTAGAATTGAGGTTCATTTTTGACGTATTCATAGTTCAGGTTTGATTCTTTACTTTTGTGCTGTATGTGACGTACTTTTAGCAACAAAAAGAAGTGTTCTATTGGTTAGTGCGTCGAGAATACGCATGGTGCCGATAATTACTTGCGAGTACTCAGAAGATAAATTTTGAACGGGGCATACTTGCCTAAAGTAAATCCGGGAAAAATTCGATTCTGTGTTTTTTTCTCTTCCGAGGTAACCTGTTTCATTTCTACGGTGCAAATATCATATTATTTCCTTGTACTATAATTAAAAAATATGAAACCATATGGTTTGATTAAAATTACATCATGTTGATATCATTCCTCGTTTATGCCGTAGGGTAATGCAGTACAGCAGATATTTTAATTATTGAAATGTCATTTTAATTTATAATATGGTTAACAAATTATTATTTTAAAATCAAGAAAATTTGAAATTAATCGTTTATTAATTTTTATTCGGCAAGATATATTTAGGAAAAAATAATTAAAAACTCGATTTGAATATATTTTAAGTTGCCTTTTTGTGCTGCTATTATTAACGTTACACATTATTCGTCCTTTATTGTGTACGTATTAGTTACAAAAAGAACAACTTATTGTAATTTTTTTTTGAGGTGGTATTAAAATAATTATAGTGATTACTAGAAATCGGTCAGATAAATTTGTGAATTTTGTATTATACAGGTATGGAGAAGGATACGGGGGACCTTACATTTCGTTTCGAAAAAGAAACAGCGGACATGAATTACGAATGTACACTGTTGCAAATTATGCTACATAGATGCGTTTTCTCCGCAAAGAATAGTTAATCGAAGAACTTTCTGCCACATGCAGTTATTAGTATTTACTAAATTTTTAATCAAACGAGTTTCTTCCTATTTATTGTTTAATGTTTAGTTTTAGAAATTATCCATTTCTATCAAAGGAAAGTAGGCTAATGCGAAATTATAGAAATTGTTAAAATAGAGAAATTATAAAATTAGCTTCGGTCCTTTTTGAAAAGCGGAAGGGGAAGGGGGGGGGGGGTGTTTTTAAACATGCACATATTTGTTTGTTGGTAAATTTGCGTATTAAAAACAACATACTTGCGCATGTGGATCTCGTGACTACTTCCTCCCACGAAAATGTACATACGAACATGAAATTAATAAGTTCACCACACCCGGTTCCCGGCACTTGAGTCCATCTGTAGGTTGCTGTTGGTAGTAATACTGGAAAGTTTAATTCCCGGGGGGTCAGTAAACATGTCCGAACAGCGCAACACAACCACAAAGATATATGACATTTTATCACATCAAGTGGTTTAATTTCCGCTTTCACAGTAATGGGACAGTTGCCGCCATTAAAGGCGATACACTGCCCGAAAGGTAATTATTCAACGGCGTTGCCGCTTTCCCACGTCTTCGTCGCCAACGAACTATTGACACTGAGCGATTTATGCAACGCCACACATTACACGACCATTTGTGCGAGGCGCGATAAGGTGTTTAAAAGACTAGTTTAATGACTGCAGACAAAGTTGCAAGCGTCGTCGAACGGGCTTCGCAATAAACCGAGCGACAACGGGACTTGGCGCATTTCCGTGCGACTTCGCAGATAGCGACTGCGCATGTTTCTGCAACAGTTGTCGAGGTGGCGACGGCAATAAAACTGACGCTTTTACACTCTCCTTATCCCTCTAACTTTTTTCCAAGCCAATATTTTACGACGCGAACACTTCCATATCTGCACGGTTACGTATTTAAAAATGTCAGTGCCGTTCTAGGAAGGAAGGGTCTAAATTGCATTCTAAAGTCGAATTGGGAAATTTCATCAATGGAAAACCAACAGCCTAAACAACGTGAGTTAGTGAAGAGATTTGGGCGGCTCTTAACATTGAGGTCTTGAGAGCCGATGAGGGCGAAGCTAGGTGAGGTATGGGGCAGCGCCTGAATGAAGGCGAGGGGAAAATGGGAGATCTTCGAGAAAACCCGCCGACCAGCGGCGTCGTCCGCCACGATTCCCATATGTGAAAATCCGGGAGCGATCCGCCAGGAATTGAACCCCGTTCGCATAGGAGGGAGCCGAGTAGTCTAACCACCACACCACCGCGGCCCCGGAACAATGGAATTCACTGCACAGATGTAATCATTTGCTGTTACATCAGTGGTATTGAGTCCCTGAAATGAACATAAGGACTTAGTAATCCCAGTGGTTCCATTTTTTTTTGTTCTACTGTCAAATTTAACCAACTGAAACATACTTCACGATTTCTGTTTCAAAGAGTAATGTTTCTTGAAACGTAGAAAAGCATGGTTGAATTTGCCAAGTACTGTTGAATATATTTCAATGAATGCTTTACTCGTCAGTCATCACTGATACAGCTGCTCAATTTGACTGCCACACAGAAATAACGTCATCGTGCCTTCTCGTACCTTCAAAACCGAGGATGGAAGCACGCTTTCGGCGTTTTCACCAGTAATCCGCACCTTTGCGAGGATTGTAGGTTGTAGTTATTAAGATATGCGAGATAGTTGGGGTGAAACTTCAAAGTGATTCGTTATTCACAAGCACCAGGTCGAACCCCCCAACTGTAAAGGCGTTTTCATTATTCACCGTTTGATATAGTCTGTTCGAGGCTTCATAACGCTTTTTGAATTAAACCTTCGAAAATTCACCACATGCATGATGTGGTTGGTCGTTTCCTAAATATGTCGTGTATCATTCACAAATTTTTGATACAAATTTTGTTTAAATTGAACTTTGACTTATATGTTATCTATAAATTATGATATTTAATTCATAATTAACATAAATAATAACTGGGAGAAAATACGTGTGTGGGTAATACTTAGTGAGAAATGGTTATTATGCAAAATATTATTACATTGACTGCACACGAATGCGGGGCGTAGTGCCTTTGATAAAATTTTCTAGACTCGGTTAAATTTTATTTGCAAGAGGCTGAGGAACATCCTGAAAGTATAACTTTAGCAGGGCTTCAGAAAAGCTGGAAGTAACCGTGAATGAAGTGTACAGAGTGTGCGAGAACATTATTGCTAAAGCCAGGTGAACCTAAATGCACAGAAAAGCATGCCAATTTGATGATTGTATGCATAATTCTCTGGAAGTAGGCCTTTTGTCTGATTGGCTGTTGCGTGTTGCGAACGAGTCCATATTGGCTAGGCTGTCGGCTGGCAAGCAGTTGCCAGGTGGGGATGAGTTCTAACATATTGGCGGTCAGTGACGCCATTTTGGTGGCGTGTGCAGCAGGGGAGTGGGGTTGTTTCACTTCTGTATTATTAAGTATTCTGTGTGACATGTCCGACTACCTCCGTGCTACTGGCCGCCCTAGCGGTTGGTTTCGTCTCCGATGACCACACATTATACGACAATATACTACGCCATATTCATTTGACAGATTTAAAGTACAATGATTTGTACCTCGGAAACCGGCTTAAGTATAAATCATTTAAGTGAAACACTAGTGTTTTTAACGCAATGTAAATCACATGTTTCGTTTGCGGCGCGTCTCAGAACACAATAAACGACATATTTCAACGTGGTTATAAATTTCAGCCCCGTCTTCCTAGAGGTGTGTCGCTTCAAAGCGCAAAGGTGCTGACTAACGCACAGATTATTTGTCGTGCAGCGTGGAAATAGAGCACCGAAAACCTATAACTATGGCACAAACATCTTATCAATGGAAAATGCGTGCCAAAGGTAAATCTAGTCATTCATCCTAATTTCGCAAGTACCCGCTTTAAAAACGCGGATTTTGAGCATGCCGTGAAGCAGTTTTAGCGCAGATCGGCCGCACATCTTAACACGTCTGCCACTTACACGTTATGACTTGCGTGTTTGTAACGGCAGCGTCTAGAATATCTACTACAGAGCACGTGCAGTAAGCCAACTTGCATTGCATTGCGATGCGATTTATAGTTTGTGATCGTTACCAGTCCATAAGTAAACTTACCGGTTATCTTCGTCGAATCAGCATTTATTAAATGCATGTTGCCGTGCTCGAGCTAACACGGCTTAACGATTTGTATACTCGGCAAATGGCAACCGAAGAACAACCATCTGTAATTGCACGGTATGCGTGGCATATGCGTCATCATTTCAGAGCCTCCCTCCACGACGTAATCAGATTGTAGTGTTAAATGAATATCTCCGCTTGTTACCATGTTGAACTCCAAGCAAAACCAAACACGAATTTATTTTAGATGGCATGCAAGTCTGGACATTCATTTTTGTCTTGGAACTTGAATTAAAAAATAAGTAATAGCAGAAAGGTAAATATAGTCTATTCGCGGTTTCTTTACAATTTTTGAATCAAACCTTTGAAAAATAACCCGATATATGACGTGTTTGTATGTTTCCTAATTACGGCAGGTATTGCAAGCATTTTATACATGTGTTACCATTAAAGTACGTTATGTTTTGTTAAATTAAATTTTACTTATATTCTATTTATACATTATAATTTTCATTTATAATTAATATTAATAAAAAAAGGGAGGAAAAAAAATGTGTGTTGGTAACGCCTAGTAAGAAATAGTTCTTATGCGAAATATTATTACACTGATTGCGCACGAATCCGGTGCGTAGTCCTTGTGGTGTAATTTCCTATACTTGTTTAAGCTCTGTTAGCATGTGGCTGAGGAAAATCCTGGAAGTAGAACTTTAGCATGGCTTCACAAAAGATGGAAAACCTGTGGATGCACTATAAACAGAGTGTGAATCCGAAGAAAAACTTAACTCAGTGATGCGAAAAATTTGAGTGATATCCTTTTGAAGATTACCGGCATTTCCCCGCTGTAATTTTTACTTTTTTCTGGTGTAATCGCAATTTCTAGGTAACTGTTTCTTGCAACTAGCAAATCCATATTACTTGACATCTATGTTTTTAGGTTATGGACCAGTTTTCTGTGGCATCATATCGGAAAAATTAAAATTGCTTACAAAAATATAATTCTCATAATAACGAAATTGTAAGTAATTAAATTTTCAGCTAAAATGTGGTATATATAAAACACATATCTTCAAAGAACAGCAATATAGACCATATTGTGTTTAATACTCCGAAAAACATTTACGCCAGAAATACAAACAAAAATAAAGGGGCGTACTATTTTGCCTAAAAAAAAAAAGGCTTGCCTGGTAAAGGTTTTATATTTTTTCTGTGAATACTTATTATGAATTCTTAGTGCAAATGATCAGATAATACTTATTTTTGGTAATTTATTAAAATATAATTGTGTTTTTATTTTAAAAAATTATCATCAAGTGCGGTTCATTTCCTCAGCCTTAGACCTGCATACGTTGCAACATAAAAACCGATTGGTATTCCAATCGGTTTTTATGTGGAAAGCAATTTAATTTATAGATGTATCATTAAAAGTATAGACTAATGTTTAAGTCAGTTGTCACAATAAATATGTTTCTTTTGTTTTACCTACACATTATAGGTAAGAATTGGCGTGAAAGTAATATATCGGTACTTCCAGCAATGTTACCTTTCGACATGGTTAATTCATGGACTCTTGCTCCCGTATTCCAGAACAAGAGAGAGATGTTGCCAAGCAATAGCTAATATAATGCTTATACCTGGTTTACAGTGAAAGAACCCTTTAAAACCTTGCCATGCATGTTGCCTAGCGTTCTTGACAATTTTTTTTGTGCAATACAATTAAGACTTTTTTTTGTGACTATGTTTATCGCGATAAATAACTATTTCCACACGCCATATCAGATGCAAGTGGATAGGTAAAATGTTCTAGGTTCTTTTCATGCGTAGGGTTTAAGTCACAAATAATTCACTAACATTTGCGTCCTATAACCAACGAGTTAGCTAGCATTATAAGGTTAGGGATTACTGTTAAGTCCTAGATATGGCATAGGCATCACCAAAACCCTTATTACAGCGTCTAGGACTATCGGCCTTAATCATTAGCTCTGGCATATGGGTACAGAATACGAGAAAAATCTGAGCTGGACTTTCAAAATGCTCAGTTAAACGAATACATGCTGTATGTGTTAAAAACACTCAGGTCTCCATTTATCGACTCCTTTAATGAGTTTGCACATCGGGACGAAGACGTAAACGTCTCAATCTGCTGCTGATAACGAAAAACTTCGTGTCGAAGTAAGGAGTGGTTATCGCTTGCTTATCAACATGTGACCAGGCGGTCCTTCTAAAGGGGAGGAATCCCTTCAATTTTATTGATATTATATGTATTTAGAAATCTTTATAATCAAATTTACAAACCGCACATTAAAAATTTAATAGTCTGCATGACAGAGGACTATTTACCGAAGTTTGTTAAATTCGCGGGGTTTCAGTTTTATCAGCATTTCCCCATGTGGGACTGAAATGACTAAATAATGAAGCAATCTTTAATTGCTGTTACAGATATTAAACTAGTCACGTTATAAAAATACGTTTCATTTAGAAATAACTCTTGATACGTTCCTTATATCTTAAAATAATTGATTTTTACAAATTGACTCTGAAAACTAAGTTTTGTAGGAATATACTGCAATTTCACTTTTATTGTAGATGGGTGAATTTTAACACACTGCCTGTTTAATATTCTTTCTGTTACCTAAACGTGATAAATTATGCTGTAACGAGCTTTCAGGATGTATGTGCTGATAAATAGTTGAAAATGAGTGAACAGTTCTAATTATTTGCAAATTTAGTTGGCACTATTGCGATGGTTTCAGCCAGCACAAGCAGAGAGGTCTTTGTCTCTGTGTTTACTCAATGTAGATAGCAACATTTGAATAGCAAGAGACCCTGGTCATGTCTAAAAGGAGTGGGTTTGCTTCAATAAAAGAGTTCATATAACAAATTTACTCTATATAAATCCCATTGATTTGTACAAGCAATTTCCCTTGAAAATATATAAAGTATAAAAAATATTTAAAACTCTTTTAAGTTTCCGCTTTACAATCCCATTTCCCACAAACTTGGGGTTATATTTGAATGACTACATGAATATTATATATATATACACACGCATAAAATACAATATTTTTACATTACTTTGTAAATTGGCAGTACCCCCCTTCCACCTTAAATTAAAATATGGAACAAAGATTCCTCCTCTGTGAAAGTCCCTGGCCTGTCTCTCCTCACAAAAGAAGAAACAGGCTTATAACAAAATATCGAAGCTTCCAGATCATTTTCAAATATTCTTCGTCCATAAATGTGTCTCTATGGCGTCGTTGGCTGGCCGGCGTGGCGTCTTGTTGTCATGGTGATGGTCGAGAGGGAGGAAAAGTGGCCGGCGAGGCTTCGCCGGCTGCAGCGCCACGCGCGCCGCACGCTTGGCGAGCAACACTTGGCCCACAAGTTGAAACAGCTTAGGCGTACTTTGAATGTGCAGGGACACTCGTAACAATGTAATGGAAAATAAAGGTGACCTTTATAGCCGACGTCATTAAGACATCACACGCGTACCACGAGGTTTTGGGTTAGAATCCCGTTTTAAGAATGCATGTGCCTTTTTTTTTTTATATGCGATGTTATGTTTGTAAATGCTCACCGCTCAGATTATCCTTTCAACATGAAAGTATTTTCACCAAGACGTCACAGAATATTTGAGAATAGCGAAGTGAAAAGGCCGATAATTTCGCGAATTCTAGCTGCATACGCCAGGAAAACTGAGTCACTGACCGGCAACATGGCGAAATGCCGTTCGCCAATCAACGCCTGGTAAAGTTTGTTCACGATAATGTGAGCAATTTTGAAATTAACCTTTGAAAAATGTCACTGCCCGTACCTGCATATATTTTAACGGGCACACTGACTTGCGCGCGCCCTCTAAAGTTGGTAACGATGAAAGGAAAGTATACTACCGACCAAAAAGTAATTGGGCGCCCGTGAAGATAGGTAATTCAGTATGTAATTTAACTTGTGTGACCGTCATACGCTGCAGGCCGGTGTAGAACCAGTTGACAAGGAGATAGTACGAGGTACAGAGCTATCGGACTTCGATAAGGGCGTGATTGTGGGCTGCCATCTCAGTGGGCTGTCTAGCAGGGCGATTGCACGGAACGTAAACAGGCCCAAATCAACGGTCGCATTCGTCCTGTGTAAGTGGAAGGTCGATGGGCATTGTACCAATTCTGCACGTTCTGGGCGACCTCCATTCTTGACCGACAGAAATCGCAGAACTATGAAACGTGAAATTGTCAAAAATAGGGCACAACCCATGGCTACCATCAGCAGCTTCATGCAACAGGAATATCGGTTTCCATTGGAACATTGCGTACAGAGGCCCGCCGACTTGGATATTTCGGAAGAGCAGCTGCACATAAGCCCCACATCACGACAAGCAATAAATATCGGCGACTCAGGTGGTGTTTGGACAGTCGCAACTGGACACTGGAGCATTGGAAATCGGTTCTGTTGAGTGGTGAGTCGAGGTTTACATTATTCCAGTCCGATGGACGTGTATGGGTGTGGCGTCTAACCGGGGAACGGCTTCTGCCGGAGTGTACAGTAACAACTAGGAAATTCGGTGGTGGTGGAGTGATGGTGTGGGGCTGTTTCACGGCCTTCGGCGTAGGACCGCTGGTGTTT
This sequence comes from Dryococelus australis, assembly GCA_029891345.1. Classification (NCBI taxonomy): domain Eukaryota; kingdom Metazoa; phylum Arthropoda; class Insecta; order Phasmatodea; family Phasmatidae; genus Dryococelus; species Dryococelus australis. Next base: position 76,957,488 of record CM056996.1, read on the forward strand.
GTCCGTGGTAGCATGAACACAGAGGCCTATTGTAACATTCTGGATAATGAAATACTCCCAACATTGTGGCGTTTTTAACAGAATGAACCCGTGTTACTTCCAGGATTGCAAAGCCAGGCGCCATGTTTCAAGGGCTACTATGCAGTGGTACGCCGACAACAATGTTCGCCGATTGGACTGGCCCGCCCAGAGCCCCGACCTCAACCCTATAGAACATCTTTGGGACGAATTGGATCGCCGGGTGAGGGCTCGTCAGCCGCGGCCAAAATCCATTGCTCAACTCATGGAATGGTTACAAGAGGAATGGCGACATCCCCGTGGATGTCCTGCAAACACTCGTAGAGAGCATGCCAGACAGGGTGGCTGCTGTTATAGCCGAAAGAGGTGGCCCTACGAGATTCTAACGGGGTGACAACCACCGAGCAAACATTGTGGACAGGTGCCTAATTACTTTTTGGTCGATAGTGTAGTTCCCTGTCTTAAAGCCGAATCAAAATTGCTAGGGAAACATTTCGGAATACTGAAATTATTTATTTTACTTTCTGTATTTTTTATGCATAAAGTGTATAGATTAGAAACATGGTAATATATATACTTATCTGATAATTTCAAAGTTTACTTGACCGACGCATGAACAAAGTGACAAGGCCCATGGCAATATTAATTTTACATATGGCGGAAGTATACGGAATGTTTGCACAAGTAGATCTTTAGGAGGGCTTTTAAAACTGCTGATTTTACCGCGAACAGCCTTTACACTGGGTTATGAATGTTGAATGCGGTGTGTTTTTGGCGTGTTACTGTGGCGTCACGCCTTGCTGTCGATATGTTACCGTTGTTGTGCAATGTGCCTAGCCTCCCCCTCCTCCATCCCAACACACACACACACACACACACACATATACAACAAGTTTCGGTGTCGTCTCGTGCCATCCGCGGGGAAGAACGGCCGTATTTACAGAAGGACACAGCTCTCGTCACCGGCGGACGCGAACGTGTGCTCTCTTGACTGAAGAGCTCTCTCCGGGTGAGCGATACTTCGTAATGGTGACAGGTGCGCAGATACGTGACATTCTTCTACCCTCCTCCCACGTCATTTTGTGCGGCGGGGGCCGCGGTGGCTGAGCGGTCAGTTTGTTTGTTTGAAAAATTTAATTAATAAATGACAATTGTGTAAAAATAAACAGAAAGGGTTATACAATTCCGACATTCCAGCATAATAACTCTTCTGCGGAAAAGGAATGGTAAGGGGGAACAACAACGAAAAAAAGGAGAGACAAACGAGGTGGGTAGAAAAAAAAGGGGAACTAATCAAAACCCCCTCAAGGGAAGAACTTAAACCTAAGGGAGTCGCCGGGAAGCGAACTGAGTGAGAACGGGAAGGAGCGACTAGAGAGTAGAAGTAATGGTCTGGAGTGGGTGAAGAATGGAATTGAAGAGGGCAGGAAAATCGGGTGGAATGGAAGAAGACTGGGTCACAGGAACATTTTGTAAGGGGTGAAGGAAAGAATCGCAGCCGAATAAAATTGGGCGCTCAACTGGTGCAGACTGATCGCCTACCGCAAAGGCGAACCGGGTTTAATCCCCGGCTGGGTCACTCCCGGATTTGCGCAAGTGGGAATCGTGCTGGACGATACCGCTGGTCGGCGGGTTTTCTCGGAGATCTCCCGTTTCCCCCCGCTTTTGTGTTTCGGAATTGCTCCATTATCACCTCATTTTACTTATCATCGACTCCTGAGACCTCGTTGTCAAGAGCCGCCCAAATCAACTCAATTCAACTCAACTTTGTGCGGAATTTCAGCCTCTTGCGCGTTTACCCGGGGCGGCGCCGGAACTGGGCTGTAATGTGTTTGTATAGGCTGTTCACTGTAAACTGAACCCTTCTGAAAGCCCTGCTTAAGATCTACTTGAATGCACATTGTGTATTCTTTCGCCTTTAAAATTAACACTGGCACGGACCTCATTACTTTATTCGTGCTTCGGTTAAGCGAAACTGTAAAATTATTAGAGAATAAATATTCCAAAAATCTGCTAATTTTTACTCTTAGATGCATTAAAAATGCAGAAAGCGAAAATAAATAATTTGAGTTATCACAAATAACTATCTAACACTTTTAATTCGACATTACCACATGGAACTACATTTCCTCCATCGTTACAAACCTTACTGGGCGTATGTCCCTCAGTGCGCCCGTTAAAATATATGCAGGCAGCAGTAGTGACTATTTCCAGGGGTTGATTTCAAAAGTGCTCACTTTATCGTGAACAGCGTTTACCATAGTCTAAGTGCAGACTATGCACACATGCGCAATCTGTTAGCAAATTAAAGAAGCGACACTTCAGACTAGAGCGGAATAGAACTTTCTACAAACACGCTTATTACAAACACCATTTTGAATCACTTTCAACATGGCCAAAAATGTCATCTTCACACTCTTATAACTTAAAATGACTTCACTGAACTTCGCTATATGCTATTCCCGTAAAGTGAGCACTTTTGAAACCCTCTCATTTGGAATAATAGTCAATAAATATTTGTTATTTTAGCCGCATACTTTTACATCCGAATGCGGTGGAATTTATAGACTGCGTTTATTAATAACGTGGCAATATTTATTCAAAAGGGTGGTTAAAAGATAGAATATGGCTGAAAGGAAAAAGTAACTAGGGCCTCAAAAGTGCTCAGTTTACTGTGATCAGCCTATATATTCTCTCCGCTTAAAGTCGCATAGGTACACTGAGGAAAAGGTTTTGTTGAATCAAACAAGATTTGTTTGGTGCAACCAAATTATTTGTTTGTATAGGAGTAATAAAATATTTTGTTTCTGAAACCAGATTATTTTGTTGTTCTCGTTTGGTTGCCCCAAACTGTAAGATTTGGTTGGTGCAACTAAAGATTTGTTTGGCTAGACGTACATTAAACAGTTTGGGCCGACATGAAAAATAATTTACAAGTTCGACCGAGTTTCGAACCTAGATCACCTGCGTCCGAGCGCCATAGTAACCTCAGCTAATGTGACAACTGATGACTCCTGAAAGCTTTTAAATAGATATACTGTATATATTGAGCAACGTGTGCAAACAAATATTTCAAGTTTTACAGCTTTACTTGTCAGTTTCTTGTTCCATTGTTTTATTAGTGTGTTTATACGATTGTTAAGCACCAATAGAAACACTAACAAACACGGTTACTATCCCAATTGTCACAAAATATACAAACAAACTCTCGAGCAGTATTTTCGAATGAAGGCAGTCAAATGAGTGGCCAAAAAATAAGAGTATATATAGTTGATTCAACAAAATATTTAGTTAACAGTCTAATTTTTTTGTTGGCCCAACACAGAGATTTTGTTTGTTCAAACAAATATTTTGTTATACGAACAAAAGTAATTTTGCTGCTTGTCAAATTTTGTTTGCTCAACAATATATTATGTTAGTCCTTATACAAATTAGTATTTTATTCTAGTGTACGCGTAGCGCAATGAGAACACTGCACGCCAGTCCAGAGCCTTGTTCTCAGTGCCGACGGCGCACTTGATACGAGTGGAAGTTTCGCCCTTATCGCTTTCATGCTTCTCGGTCTCAAACGTGGGAAACAGCTCCAGTTAGACGGACCCTCGAGCTGTTGTCGATTACCTCCTTAACGCCCTCGATTTTACGATGACATGATGACGCGACGCATTTAAAATAAGAGCATTATGCTTGACATAAGCACTTTCAAGGGGGATCACTCACCGCCATCTTTTATTTAACCATTTATCGCCGTAAATTACATTACGAAATATTTTTTGACATTTTTCAGAGACCACATGTCCCGTCATCTGTAACATTCCCGTATATAACCGTACGGTAAACTTCTCCGAGACAATTACATTAAATTATTTATTTACTCTCGTAAACAATGTCAAATACATGGTGAAGGTGTCTTACTTATTAAATCTATAGGTAACTGCAAGTCATTTGTACTAGTGCTGTAATATTTTGGCGCTATATAGTGGCCGAACCAGGCATTTTCGGACATGGGTTCCCTTCTCGTAAAATTTTCACAATAAAAAAGTGCGTCGGAACATCAGTTTTCGCGAGAACAATTTTATGAGTTGTATTTAAGCATACTATAAAAATTAAATATGTATTTCAAGACGTTAATTGATATTGGGCTGTATTCCTCTATAAAGTGTGCCAGTCTGGTGATTATAACTTACGTGTATCAAATGATTTATAAGTAAATAACGTTAATTTCGCGTGTGTTCAGCATTCGTTATAAGGGTGCATTCACGCGTTTATTATATGCTATTGTCCCTGCGTTGCTGCACTTCTTTATAATCGTGCAACCGAAAAATATTCTTCACTTGCACAAAAAAGGCAATGACAATGACATACAAAAAAAACATGATCGTAACTTGGTTTTGTGCGCCCTAGCTAAAGATACAAATTCTTTGTGAAAATGGACTTGGTGCTACCTCCCGAGATAGCAAACTACTCTCAAAATTTAGAGGATGTTTTAGTTGTTCGGCTACCTCTCGTGGCGCAGTCGGTTGGCGCGCCACCTATCTGGGGTGTGGGCGGCTTTGGGTTCGAATCCTGGGTAAAGAATGGGTGCTAATTTAAGTTAGGTTATAAGTTAGTATGTATGCCGCTCCCTGCTAAGCTTTCAAACATAAAACTGGGGGACGTTAAAAAAACCCTTTATAATACAAAAAAGTTTTAGATGTTACCATTTCTATACTATTGACATATGACTTATCTGAACTTCTAAGATGCTTTCAGAAATTTACCATATGTCAATATTACTAATAGAACATTTTCTGAACAACAGAACTGATGCTCTTATAAATATGCAAACGTAACAGGTCTAAAAAAAGTGCTGTAAGAGTACAAACGTGTGTATTATTACATAAAGCATTTCATCTCGAGTCACAAAAGTAGTTTTTGTTATGCGCAATAAACGCTTAGAGTGGAGATATTTGGACGGCTTTCAACACCGAAGTCTTGAGAGCCAATGAGGGTGAAGTAAGTTGAGTTTAGAGCAATGACGGTATGCAAGGGCGGGGAAAATGGAAGATCCCCGAGTAAATCCGCCTACCAGCGCCATCGTCTGGCACGATTGCCTCATGCAAAAATCCAGGAGCGACCCCGCCGGGAAATCGAAACCAATTTGCCTAGGTGGGAGGCGAGTAGTCTAACCACTACACCACCGCGGCCCCCGTAAGAAACGATGTTCAGCATAATAGTAATAATAAGAATTTTCGCTTCTTGTTTATGCTCACACCCTACTGTTTAACAACTTGTGGTATGGATTTATGTAAGGTATTGAAAGGTTAAAGTTCTCTCAGAAGTTTCTAAAGTTTTAAAACCTAACTGCCAGAAAGAGCCTGAACAAATAAGACATATCCGATGGTTTTAGGGCGGCTTTTTAACTTAATAACACGAAGCCTGTCCAGAATGCTAATGCCTTTATCTTTCTCAACTTAGCTGGAGAATGTAGACATGGAACAGGACTGACAAGTTAACAAATTGGCGAGAATAATTATAGCTGGAGAGTAAAAATCGGTTATTATGATAGTCGAAGATCAACAAGCCAAGCAGCCGTAGCGCTTAAAGACATTCTCGCGTGTTACGTAAGGGCGATAATGATCACGTAAATTATCTCACTAATTCCGTACAATTAGACTGCTGTGAGACTGATACGAAACTGCCGAAAGAGTCACCGAGACTTTCTGATAGCAGGAAGCTTGTCCTCGGGGGGGGGGGGGGGGGGGGGGTTGACAATCGGCCTTTGCAGTCGTCTGCATACACCTACACAAGGGCGTGCTGTATCACAATAAACATCACATGACTTTATTCACAATCCTTGATTCTATTAAAATTACTACGGAGATAAATAGGAGGAATTATTTTTACTACGATTCGTCTCATACTTTCGTATTACCAATATCTGACATTTTTCCACAGGCAGTGTAAAGCTTTTTGACCAAATGTATCTGCACGTACGCCGATTGACTATATGCACTCATTTCTAACTTTAAGACATTTTCTGAGAAAAGGGAAATAAGACCTGCATAATTATAGTTATGTAAACTCTAATATTTGAACTAGTACCTCAATTATTTTAGTTGAATATTGCTTTACGCGTATTAAAATACGACACGAATACAATCTAAATTTATTATTTGAACAATATTAGGTGTTTACTGACGCTATCACTATTTTGCGTTGTCAGGAACAACAAATAATTTTCAAACCCGAGTTTTCATGATTGGAAATGCGATTTTTTTTTACTGAATGCTGAACACTGAGATGCCTGATGTATTATGAATGTAAAAGTTTGTACTAGATCCAGACTATGATAATCTGTTTGGTAAAGTAAAATATTAGTTATATTTCTTACAATGCATGCACCCCCCCCCCCCCCATACACACCTATACATACATAACACAAACACGAAATATATGAGTTGGAAAAACAAAATTGAAGTCTTTAATTACTGACTGCAAACTTAATTTATGCCCGCTATATGTAAGGTAGAGGTGTGAAACTGGTGCCAAAATGTTGGTAAACTAACCAAGGGTTTTTTTTTTTTTTTTTTTTCAACAGAACAACACATCATTAAGTCTCCGCATGAGCACTCTTGGTAGCACGTAGCACATTTAGTCGATATTAATTTTCTGTCCATACATTAGCCAATATCACGAGGATCGTGGAGGCCAAGCTGTCGGGCCATCACGCCCAATCCATCGTCCAGGAAAAATCGTATCAAGATAGGCACGAACCTCCGAACCCATATTGTCGAAAAATTCAATCTGGGCGATACTCACGCAACTGAGGGGCAGTAAACAATTGCAACATGTCCAGATACAATGAAGATGTGATGGCGCCCTCAGCGAAAAAGAATTGTGCTATAATTTTGTCATGCAAAAGAGCGCATTTTGGGCTGCCTCTGGTACATACTGACACCTCACCAGAAGGCTCTGTACCCCAAATACGCACGTTATGCCGGTTCACTAAACCATTGACATAAAAGTCCCCTCGTAAGAAAAAGCAACACGTTTGAGATATCCATCATCGCCCTCAATACGTGATAACATTTAGACTGTAAAGTCGTACCGCTGCGTAGCGTCATTGGGCAACTAAATCTTAACACCCTGCATTTTGTATGCTCGAAACAATAAACGCTTGTGTGGGATATCATGAAGAGAACTCTTTGGCATCTGTGATTCACGTGAGGCCCCACGCACGGATATCTTGAGACTTCGCACAAAAGACTCTCTTACTGCTTTCAACCTTTCAGCTGAGGTTAATGTCGGCCAGTTCTCGGTAAGTCAGCAGCAGTTACTGGGTTCTTGAACTTGCCATACCATGACATATGCTCTTGACATCAGGCGGCATCTTTCCATACGGTGTCAAAGTTCCTCTGCACTGTTATTGGGGACCAAGTCGCGCGGTACCAGATGACACATTGAGATTTTTCCTGTGTTTTGAACATGTCCGCTTTTTTGGACACTGTAGCTGTTGCACTATAGCCACGTTGCTGAAACCTGCAACAAGAAAACGTGGTTAGTTTTCCAATATTTTGGTACCAGTTTCACAACTCTATCTTACGCATAGCGGATATAAATTAAATATGTTATCAGAGAATTACTTTTCGGATATACTGTACTACAAATAAAATGCTCAGTATCTCACAATGGCTATCCGATACTATTTACAATTAATCAATTTAATCAGTACAATTCACAACCACGTCAAGGAATTAATGCAAGCAAATAAATAAACACAGTCCCAAAAATCAGTGCTTACAATTTTACAAATTGTAAGTCCTTGTTTGACTGTTCCAATATCTACAATAAAGCTCGTAACACACACTCTTACATCCCCACCTTAATTCAGTCCACATTGTACCAGCACGGAATGTTCTAGATTGCTCCGAGCGCCCTCGTGCACAGTAGCCCGTCTTCCAGTACCGTGCGTTCTCTTCCGATCACGCCGCTCAAAACACTCGTCTGCCGCTGTTTCGCAATGTCCGCCGTCGCCCGTCCTCTTCACTGATGCCTCATGCTGCACCCAACTTTACACGATTGTCGAACTTCAGCTAAATGGCTCTCACAGAGACTCTGGCCCTCCAACTGCGGTGGTATTTATAGTGTCGGGTCATAGCCCAGAAACTTCTCCAAGCGCTGCTTTACGCCAAGGGACGATATTACCAGACATTTCTTGTTCATCATCTTAAGTCGTCGATACTTTCAGCTGGGGCGAGGGGGGGGGGGGAGAAGAGGCGATGACGCCAGCCACTTCGGCTGCCTATCAATCCCCCGGCCGCCGGGAGAGTCGAGGTGAGTCATCTCGTACATTGCCGGAGCCCGCTTCCAGAGCGAGAGTCCAGCTGTATAAAAATATTTCCTTGATGGAGGCGTGCTTATTTAACAATTTTAAATTACGTCCAATTTAATGGGTGCACGGGAGGCTTTCGTGTGCGGGTGGGCACTTGTATGTACTCACGTAAATTTGCGTGTGTACGCGGTCGCGCGTGGAAGAGAGAGATAATAAAAGTGGCAAAAAAAATTGTGGGCTTGGGAGTGTGTCAGAATGGGAGAGAAATTGAGGAAGTGTTGCGAATGCACGTGTGCCTGTTAATCTCTTCATGCCTTTGATACTCACTCAATCATTACACGGTATCGTAGAAATTTTGGCTACTTGAAAATATTGTAAATGCATATTAAGGAATCATGCACAGTAAGAGTTTCTGGCCCCTCGGTTACTATGAGACGTGGGTGAATAAATCTATCGTAAATCATAATGTTAAAAGTGTAAATTAAAAACCGGCGTCACTAAAACGAGTTCTCATTTATTTTGTATGTATCAGAGCAAGAACTGATGTATTAGAAAAATATTTACGTTCATGAGCGTTTCACAGTTTTTCTTTATCAACCATCTATCACTAAAGCCATGAATGCTAATTTTCAAATGAGGCATAAAGGCACCTAATAAAATGAATAGAAATTTTTAGTGGCGTTCTTTTGTGTTACTTTTACCGTTCAACAGCCAGAGTTTTATCTGGATACTCAATGTGTTTGGGCTGTTATAAGCAGCATAATTTACTCGCATCACGGAGCTCGCCATAGTCTGATCCTAACCAGATGCATTAGGGGATGTTAATTCCATAGTGTTTTTTCGTCCCCTTTTCAAGCGAATACTTGTGTAGTTACTTGCTTGCGTCAGTAACCACTTAACCAGTACTCGGGTAAAGTTGTTTATTCTACACTGCTCATCAAGGGCAAATAGACGAGAAAACTTGAACTTTTGCTTCAGGTATTTATGGACGGTTATTCCAGTTTTGTTTGCGTGCCGAGTTTCTCATGAACGAGGGAGGGAAGGAAGGATGAAGCAACAAATATAAATAGTGTGAACTCCCGTCTTAAGCGGATGGTCGTTGAAATATTGGTTCCACAGCTGACGTAGCCCGGCGGTATAATAATCCACCTGTGATAAGTTTTTCCTCCCGGGGGTATACTTAGTAGGTACTCGGAGCTCTGGAGTGGTGATTTTCTCGGTCGGTAGGTGTAAACGTCGTGTTATTACACATCCGCCAGGGGTAATTAGCTCAGCGTCGGTACGTCTTCCGCGCTCCAAAATAGTTTCTTAAATCAATCGGCTCCCATTTGTTATGCGGCAGGTGAGGATCATCCGTAGGTACTGAAACACAAGTGAGGCGAAGTGAGTATGGAGCAGCAGCAGCACCGGATTGAGAGGGCGGGGGAAACGGGAGATCCCCGAGAAAAACCAGCCGACCAGCGGCATCGCCCGGCATGATTCCCACTTGCGAAAATCTGGAGTGAACCGGCCGGGGATTGAATCTGGTGGGAGGCGAGCAGGCAAACCGCTCAGCCACCGTGGCCCCTGAAACACAATGTCCAAGTACAGCAGCACAGAGTTGTGGTAGCACATTTCCGTTTACATAGAGTTTATTTTTATTAAAACTTAAATTTAATATTAGTATTTGACTTTTAAATCGTATTGCGACACTTAAATTACTAAACTTGTGTTTTATTGACAATGTAGAAAACACGTTTAAGGAAACTTAAGTTATTTCGGACTTCAGATCGAAAAATAATAATTTATAAATATCAATACTTTCATTTAGCGAACTCTTAATTTGTATGCTACTCTCCTGGAAGAGAAAATTTATAAACGGGGATAAATGCTATCACTCAAAATATTATAATACAAAGACAGTATCAATTTCACCCTTAAGGCGACTAAAATTAAGCAATTGGTCGCAATTCGAGTCAGTGTTATTATATTAATGATAAAGCCGGCTACCCATAGCCGGTTTTAAAATTCCAAAATTAAAGAAGGCTTATGTGAAGTGTCCCAAAAAATTTTAATCAGAGACATCAAACCCTTCGTGTTTTACACATCACTCGCAAAATGTTTAATAGCAGCAATAAATATGCATGTTTTACGGAGTCTGATAGAAAAATACTTGCAGGGGCCGTGGGGGTGTAGTGGTTAGACTACTCATCTTCCAACAAGGCGAAACGGTTTCGATTCCTGGCGAGGTCGCCTCCGGATGTTCGCAAGTGGGAATCGTGCCGGGTGATGCCGCTGGTCGACGGGTTTTCTCGGGGATCTCCCGTTTTATCCGCTCTTGCATTCCGGTGCTGCGCCATACTTCATCCTTCAATTTCATCGTCTCTCAAGACCTCGATGTTATATCGTTCAAAATATCTTCGCTCACTATTTACTCGCCCGAAAATACTTGTCTCTACCCCGTCTAACTTGATTTCTAGAGCATTTAATTTAAGTGACATTATTTTTGCGCGTGTAATCGACGCAAGTAGTAAGGGAGTAGAATTTGCAATAATTTGAGCTAGTTCCGCAAAATAAAGTTGTCTATCTTAGACAACAAAGCACTGTTTTATTTAACTAAAACAATTTATTTTATAGTAACGTTGAAAACGCATGTTGGGTAAATAAACATAACTTGAGGTGCACGAATAATATATTTCATACATTTCTCAATATATTCAGTTTACATCGACTCAGTAACATATTTGGCAAATTAAAAGAATAATAATGGTTGAGTCAACCCAGTTTATCTTGCTTGGCGCTACACAAAAGAATATTTCTTTGCTTGACCAATGAATTTTCTGCATAGTGTAGTTCCAATTAAAAAGTCAAAAAATGTTATTTTAAAGAAATGTGTGTTTTTAGTTTTCATTTATGAAATTCTGCTACTAGTATTTATGCCAGATCCTAACATTTTTGTAACCAGGAAAAGATACGCGATTCTCTTGATGATGTCAGATGACTGTATTTGTCCCCCCCCCCCCCCCGGGGTCATTTATCAGCTAACCAGCTTCTTTCCTCTGACGTTCTTGGTTCGATTCCTGTTTAAGGCGTGCTAAAGAATCTTTAGTAACTCCTATTATCTAATGGCAGTGACGTGAATATCTCACTGTGTAGATGTTTTGTTGGGGCTTTCATTATACCCTTCTCCCCTTCTCTTCCTCCTTAGGCCATGCTTTGTTCCATTTGAATCGTATTTATCATCCTTCACTGTGGCTGCAGCGACAAGACGGTCTCTCATGAACGTCAACCAGTCCGACAACTGTCAGCCCAGCCTCATTAACACATTCATCTGGCCTTGCACAAAAAGACTGCACGTCGATTTAATTCGATCCTCTTTAGTGTCAGCACAGAATAGAGGCGATGGGTTTAAAATAAAAGAACACTACGAAATAAGAAACAACATATATAGCTTTATAACTGGATATTGCAAAACAAAGATTAAGAAACCCGCTGTTCGAAACTACCTATACGAAATATAACTTGTGCAATTTTATAGAACCAATTTTTTCAAGAAAATTTTGAATGACTTAGGTATGTAGTTATGCATAAAATCGATTATAGTGACGCATGTTACGTTTTTCAACCGGAGAAGTCAATCGATGACTTCAAAATTTCTTCTTAAGGCATACATATTTTTTTTGTTCCGAATACCGTTTTCATTAAATCAGTAATATATGTCTTAATCAGTTGGCTCAGAAAGGATAAAATTCGAATGGTTTTGAAAGAAAGCAGAACGGATGCAGCAAAATACATACAGTTACATCGTTCAACCTACACACCTGAATTTGAAACGGCGCAAATATAATCTTCTACTTTTCCAAATAAATGATTTGTTAATGATTACAAATGCATAATACTGTGTTCACAATTTACAGGAGTATAAATACAGGCCAAGCCAAAACAGGTTATCTAATTTTCTGGAATGAAACTTATGTTTGAAAATTTCTGATATCTGTGGCCACGATTAAGTTCATAAATGGCGAATCGTTTCGAGAAAATCTAGCTGTACGTATGTACATCACATAACTGTGTTTATATGTGTATATATGGTTCTCGTGATTCTGCCATGAGCTATACTGCAGTATCTTATTTTCGGGTGAATAAATTGCCAAATAGAGAAAGCCACTGATATTTTCCTTTGAGATATTTTGAGGCTTAAAGAGAAAATCGCTACGAAATAAATCATTTTGTTAACATACGTTGTAAAAAAAAAACCGTATTCAAAGCATAACTTGATGGTCTACTTTCTAGCCGTCTCGGCGTCTTTATAATGATTTTCGTGAGTGATAGTTTCGTTGCCAAAGCGTCTTCCCGCTCTTCTTGGAGTATTTGCAAGGAGTGTTGGTTTTGTCCGACAGTAATAGTTACTGTAAACAACTTCGCGCCTCTGGAACAATGCAGTACGAGCGGAAACGGAAAGAAAGAAAGAAAAAAGACAGGACTTCTCCTTCCACTTGTTCCGAGAAAAAAACGCGCCGCCTGGAGTCAACACACCGTGTGAAAACTCCGCAGTTCAAAAACCCAGCGTGTTGTTCTGTATGTTGTGTGCGTGAGTTAGTGCCGGTACTTTCTGGTTTGGATGAGCTCACAAATCTGGGCTTATGTCATCCTGTGTGCTCATTCACGCACAGCTAAAGACTGTTCACGATAAAGTGAACACTTTCGAAATCAACCATTGGAAAAAGTCACCGCTCCTACCTGCATATGTTTTAACGGGTGCACTGAGTGACATGCTCACAGTAAAGTTGGTAACGTCAGATGGGAAGTAGTTCAACATCTTGACGTCGAATAAAATGTGTTAAGTAACCATTTGTGATAACTTAAATTATTTATTTCGGTTTCTGTTTTTTTATGCATCGATGTGTATAAATGAGCATATTAGTAAAATATTTGCTTTTCCAATAATTTCACAGTTTAACTTGACTGCCGGACGAATAAAGTGACGAGGCCCATGACAATGCTAATTTTACATTAAGGAGGAATAATACACAACGTGCATACAAGTAGAGCTAAAGCAGGGCTTTCTAAAGTGCTCATTTTACCTTGAAGAGCCTATACACTTAAGTAAATAAGTATAAAATCCCATCATCTACTTGACAATATATTTCTGTTTTTGTTGTTGTTATCGTTGATGAAAATATTTGAAGCAATAACGGAATTAAAAAAAAAATTGATAATAAATCGTTGAATATCTGTAATGATATCACTTTTTGTACTTAATGAAGTTATTCGAAATCACCCAACAAGTGCTGAATTAAGATACTGTCTCTCAACCGCAACAGTTGGTATAAAAATTCAAAAACTACATTTAATACCTCGTTTTGAGTATATTATGTACATATCATTTATGCAATTCCACAGAAACCTTATGCGCTGTATTTCAACAACCCTTAAAAGGATAACATCGTTAAAATTTATATGCAATGTAATGCAGATACAGTATGAACTCGTCGAAAAAAGAGAATTTTTATAGGTTGTATTGATTTTCCTGTTCGGTACATTGCTAATAAACTTCGTTGTTAATCTTCAGTTTGCTTAAATGGACTATAAAGTGATAAATGAGTACAATGTATCCTCCATATTGTGTTTGGAACCTATGGTGGTGTGTTAGACGCGACACAGGCTGTCAACGCAGCAGGGGCTCGAGGTATATAGGCTGTTCACGGTAAAGTGAGCACTTTTTAAGGCCCTTCTAAATGTTTCCTTTCATCCAATTTCTACCTTTCTGCTGTTTTTTTTTTTAAATATAAACATCATTATATAAACACACTGAATAAATTTCACAACCCTCAGAATTTAATGCCTGAGGCTGCAGTGAGATATATTTATTAGTGGTTAACGCCTGTTGGGAGGGCCTTAAAAAGTGCTCACTTTACCGTGAACAGTCTATACGTACCAGAGTACACACACGGCGTCCACCGTCGGTAACAATTATCACGCCGCACACTCCCCTGATACCATCTCCGCCCCCTTCCCCCCTACTATAACACTTAGCATATTTGTCGATCAATCACGACGGGGGTGGGGGTGAGGGATGCCCGCCGACAGATTCAATTAAGATGGTGGCGCGGGAGGAGGTTCTCTCCCGGCGGCTAATATAGGAGCGTATTATTCCCCGGGCTCTCTCCGCGCGGGGCCGCCGACGACGACGCACAATGCGGCGATTACGACTCCCGGTTCGCCTCCGCCGAGGTGCTGTCCTCAACACCTCTGACAGCGCAGGTGCTGCCCGCGTATCTCCGTGTCATCCGGTATGACGCGCGGCGCAGTTACCGTACACTAAAGATGACGTGTAGCCCATTCACCGTCTCTTACAACTTTTATGAAGCCCTGCTAAAGAACTACTTCCACGATATTACTCCGCCTCACGCAAACAAAGCTTAACCAAGTATAGAAAATTACTACAATGGGACAACGCACTGTACTCGTGTACACTCAGTGTAATAATATTCTACATACGAACTATTTCTTACTAGGCATTACTAACACGCATGGCCTCTCAGTAATTTTGTTAAAATTAATTACAAATGAAATATTATTATTTATAGACAAAATGCAAGTAATTGTTAAATTTAAACGAAAATAAGCTACTGTTACTGTTTGGAGTGTATATAGTGTACTGTAAACATGAAGTAGGCCTATTTTTAATGAATTGTTGGCAACCCTGCATACAACAATGGAACTTCTGGCCACCTAGTTTGGCCAGCCTGTTTGTCAATCAGGAAACAACAGTCAAAATGGCGCCGTAGTCTTGTTAGGTCAGTAGAACGCTAGTGTCGCGGGTTTTTTCGCTTTTATCGTTGCTAAACAGCGAAATTTTGTGCCATTTTCGTCGTTTTGTTCGCAGTTTGCGTTGTTGACGCAACAGTAACGTTGAGAAAAAAGTGTAAAACACATGTGAAACGTGACATATTTAGGAAATAACGAATCACTTCCTACGTGGTGTGATTTTTCATAGGTTAGATTTAAAAAAAAGGGCGATGAAACCGCGAATAGACTGTAGCATGTCTCGGCGATGTATTCTACACAGTCGTGGATAGGATACACCGTTTGAGAGGGAGAATCGTTGGGCTATGGGAGGCAGGGTGGTCCTCCCATCATATTACCTACAACCTGGACAGTTTCGACTGAACTATACGACGCGACGACACGTAGAGAAGGCTCTGCCCGACCCATAATGGCTATCAGAAAACATGAAAGTTTCATCGTTCGTCGGGCGCGAACTTAATCAGTAGTATCTATTTCCGCCATACAAGAGACACGCCGCAGCATTACTAATGGCCCCTGTTTCGAACGGCGGTATTTCGAGACGACTTGAGACATGTAACCTAACACTTGAAGTATCTCTTACGCTGACACTCCGAAAACAGATATTTGATATGCGATTGATATGCGATTTTGTCACAACGAGTTCGCATGGACGGCTACAGGTTTTGTCTGAACACGGATGATAAGCGTACTTGGGGGCCGCGGTGGTGCAGTGAGAAGACTACTCGCCTCCCGCCAAGGCGAACCGGGTTCGACTCTCAGCGGGTTCGCCCCCGGATTTTCGCACGCGGGAATCGTGCCGGACGATGCCGGTGGTCGGCGGGTTTTCTCGGGGATCTCCCGTCTCCCCGCCCTTGCATTCCGGCGCAGCTTCATGCTCATCTCGCTTCACCCTCATCGGCTCTCAAGACTTCGATGTTAAAGAGTTGCCCAGATCAGTCACTCACTACCGTACTCGATTTTATAGGTCGAAGGACAGTGCACAGATGCGGACTTAATTGTTGAACGCGACACCGCCAGAACTTTTAGCGCCCAAGTGCGGGGGGGGGGGGAGGGGCGACCTCTTTTGAGTCGCGTTCTTACGAGGTCGCGGTCAGGGGAACTCTGAGAGTTGTGCCAACTGTAAGTCCTGGAAATTCTGCAGCCTCATGCGCTTCCCTTTAGACACGTCTCAAAGTTGCAGTTTTCTAACCTAATAATGTCCTTCCGCATACAGCGTGGGTTTCTGCTGTCGACGCCCTTACTTTGCCACCTCGATCTTCACACTTGGCGACTGTAAAACACTAATGGAGTAAGCTTGGATGACAGCTTCAGTCGTCAACGGGTGTACAAAATCTGTAGCGGCACTTGTATAGGCTGTTCACGGTAAAATTAAGATCTATTTGTATACACGTTGTAAGTTCTTCGCCTTATTATTGCTATGTGCATCACTTTGTTCATGCGCCCGTCAAGTGAAACTGTGAAATTATTAGACAAATCATTTACAAATCTGCTCTTTTTACACTAATAAAAAAAAACTGAGAGCAA
The DNA here is from genome assembly GCA_029891345.1 of Dryococelus australis. Lineage (NCBI taxonomy): Eukaryota > Metazoa > Arthropoda > Insecta > Phasmatodea > Phasmatidae > Dryococelus > Dryococelus australis. The sequence goes on from CM056996.1 coordinate 76,974,133, forward strand.
TAATTTAAGTTATCACAAATGGTTACCTAACACTTTTTTTCGACGTCAATATATGGAACTAGTTTCCCATCCGTTGTTACTAACTTCACTGGACGCATGTCACTCATTGCGCCCGTTAAAATACATGCAGGTAGAGGCAGTGACTTTTTTCTAAGGTTGATTTCAAAAGTTTTCACTTTATCGTGAACAGCCTTTAACAACTATGGTGTTATATTGTACAGGATAACATGGTACGTTTCTATGACTCGATTTCGAACTGTATCCCTCATGTACCGACGCTATGGGTGGCTTAACAAACTTCTTAATGTACTTTCCATCTGTAAAATTGTTCCCATATATACAGTCCACTTGTCTTGGCGTTGTGATGGTTTATTAGTGCCATTGTTCCCATTACCTCTCCTAAGTTTCATTACATTTAGATGTATCCTGGGTGCGGAAGTTTTTATGGAATTAAGTGTGTTGTCCAATACAGACAAGTTAAAGTCGATCTGTATTTGACTCGCAGGATGTCGGAAATTGGCGACTCATAACCTGGCTTAGCTTTCGTTCAGTATGGACAATGGAGATGCAGCTTATGTGACTTGTGTTGGGGAGAAGATAACAGACAACTGGACCATACGACTATGGCCGTCTTCTGTCTCTGTTTTTCCTCATGCCCCTTCTCTTTACGGTGTAATTATTTTAAGTGATGCATGTGTAGCCTTACTATCCAAGCTAACAAGCGTACCGAATTTGGCTGTCTGGTATATTACACATTTAAATTTATTTTCACGTCAGTATATCGTAAGATTTTGTCGTACTGCCGTGTGATACCCGACAGACTTCAAAAATGTTATCCATGATAATTTGCTTGTCATTGGTAATATTTCACTGAAATCTATGTAATTTGGAGATCTCTCAAAATAAAAGTAATTATAATTATTAGTACATTTGATACACAAGTCTCCTACAATTAATGAAAACGCGCTCTGTATATCGTATGGCAAATAACAGGCCAGTAATAAGATAAACTGTGGATTGGCAGTAGTCACACTGTTTAAAAAGTTCGTATATTTACAAAAAATGTTACGGAAATGTAGAACACATATACGGAAACGCAGTTCGTAATGACGAAACACTGAGGTGAGTTCCGTAAGTACAAAATACGGAAATTATCCGTATTTCTTACAGCTTCGGGTTTCAGGGACGAACAATGTCGAGTCCAAACACAAAGGTTTCTTTACCACTATAAGTAGAAAATCATCTTTTGTGCGGAAGTTATGTTATCCGTACGACTATGAGATTTTCTTTCAAACATTGTAAAGTAGCATTTGGAGTCTATATCATTTCGCAACATTTAAAATACACTAACTTTAATAGAAACTGAAGAAATTGCGTATGTGACTGTACCAGAAATACCAACGTTATGGCAATGAAATTATGCGATAGTTGTAGGTGAATGTTTTAGTCAAACACTTACAATTTTTTGACCTGGTTTCAAATCTTGGTGAGGTACAAAATATTTTTTAACTTTTTAAAATAATTCTTTATGCGCAGTAGAACACCCAAATAACAAAAATTCCAAATATGTTCATTATGTCTTTTTTTTTTAAACTGGAAGTACGGAAAACGAACTAGGAAAATAACGGAGAGGTTCCACGAATTTACGGAAAGTTTTGTGAAATTTACGGAAAATCCGTTTTTGAAAATCAATTTGGCCTTAATTTTACGGAGAGAGTACGGAGACTTCTGGACAAATTTTTACCAGCACTTTTCTGAAAAAATTAAGGAAAAATTTTTTTAACAGTTCACACGACTCTTTAAAAATATTCAATTTGTGGGTGAATGTGTGTTTGAAAAGCGGTGCTAATAAAGGAGCCTTCAGTGTTGCACAACATAGAATGAGGCAACATGCAAGGAAACTAGGATGTCGGGAATTTCCACGCGAGCCGCCGCAAGTAGCAAGGTAAGTACTGTAAGTGATTGAAAAACATTCTCCGGATGCCGGACGAGGAACTCGCAAGGCGGAGAGAGCGACGCAAGACCTCGCGCCTAAAACAAAAGGAAGAGCGCGAGCGTGTAACCGGACAGGCAGGACCGACAAGAGCTCACGCCCAAGAGCTCAGGGTCCCCCAGCTCCGGCTAATCACTATTATCCCGGGAGTGAGTTGATCCTGCGCGTAGCTGTGAACCCCGGCGCCCTTGTTCTCCGCTGCCGGGGTCCTGATTGCCTGTCAATCACGGCTTGTTAGAAGGCCATTGTTTTTGCCGTCCGCACTCCTAATGCACGTCGCGGCTCGCGCAAGCTCGCCTCACCACGACACTGTGTTTCCTCGCTTACACTACTAGTAATTCTACTCCTCCCTATCCATTACATTCCCACATTGCTCGGTGCCTAGGAAAAAAATTAAAATGAGTTAAACACAAACGGAGACACTTTAATTTATTGCTCATCAAGTCGGTGTGGTGGCGAGTACTAAAAACATGCGTTAGAAAATTACTGACGAAGTTTCTGAGTTGCGATCATTCTTTCCCTAGCACTCAACACTTCAGTTGTGCATTCACTGAAATGAGTGAGTGAAGAGATTTGAGTGAATCTTAACATTTATGTCTTGACAGCCGATGTATGTGAAGCGAGGTGAGTATCGAGCAGCACAGGCATAAAAAGGTCGGGTGAAAACGGGAGATCCCTGAGAAAATCCACCTACTAGCAGCATTGTCAGGCATGATTCCCACATGCGAAAATCTGGGAGCGACCGCGCCGGCAATCAAACCCCAAGTGGGAAGCGAGTAGTCTAACCACCACACTAACGCGGCCTCAGTGACTGAAATTATATATCGTATACAAGTATGATTTCTGGGGACAAAATATTGTGGTTGGTGATTTCTTCTGTTCCTTTTTTGTCTAGCGAACATTTAAAATTGAACACGTTCTTAAACTTATAAATTATATAGTGTGTACGTGCATTCTAGAGATTATATACTTAAAATCTTTAAGTCTCAAAACAAAAGATTTTATCACACACGCATATCTCAAACTACATGAATGGGGAATTTGGGTAACGAAATGAGGTCTAAATTATTGTTTTACAACTGACAAGTATATCAGGTAACTTAAAAGTCGACATCTAAATATTTCATAACAACCAAAAAGTTCCGAAACCTATAGGCTATTCACGATAAAGTGAGCACTTTTGAGGCCCTAGTTACTTATTTCTTTTAGCAATTTTTTATATTTTAACCCCCTTTTAAAATAAACACTACCATGTAAATAATAAACACAGTGTATATATTCCACCTCACTCCTAAGTTTATGTCCGAGGCTGAAATAAACTATATTTATTGACTATTATTCCAAATGAGAGGGCTTCCAAAAGTGCTCACTTTACTGTGAATTGCCTATGGTCTTACTTTCTTTAACTGTGAGCAATATGACAGTCTAATATCCTGACAGTATTAATTTGTAAGCCGCCAACTCTGTACACTATTTTCCAACAAGCTGCCGACCTCCTGTGGCGCAGTCGGTTGGTGCGCCACCGATCTGGGGTACGGGATGCTCTGGGTTCGAATCCCGGGTAAAGCATGGTTGTTATTTAAGTTAGGTTATAAGTTAGTCTGTAAGCTGTCCCCTGCTAAGCTTTCAAGCATAAAACTGGGGGACGTTAAAAAGCACTATATTATACAGCACAATTTCAACAAGCTAAAAAAGTTTAAATGCGTGCAATAAATTCAAACATTCCATACCTATGCATTCCAAATATAAACGCACGCTGTCATGAATAAAAAAGAACGGAACAAAATGGTTTACCAGATATTTGAAACCAGGAGAGTTTCATGGGTTCTCTTGAAAGTAGGGAGCAACATTATAAAACGTATAAGTATAATCATAAATAAAGAAGTTTCGAGGCCATAATATTATAATATTGCGTTTTTTGAAGAGAATAATTAATTTTTGTATGTATTTGAGATGCTAGTAATTATTTTTTAATAAAAAATTTTCTGAACGTTTATAATTTTGCCTCTTCACATCATTTGTTTAGTAACAATACGAGAAATGTCGTTAACAACTGAAGTTTTACATATTAACAGACTGCTAAAATGCTCGGTAGATGAAAACTGTTAAGCGTATTAAGGGTTAGTTTAATAGTAGCACAGCCATATTTATTAAATATAGCTACATGCACACAAGTCGGTATAGGAATCCATACTAAAGGCATGGCCACGTCTAGTCACTGGACAAATACATACTGTAATTACCGAGATGTTCAAATTCCTCGCAAAGTTCTGGCATATTTTTCAAAGTTGATAAACTCGAGACTTGCCAAGATATTGTAATACCAGCCTTAAGGGGCCCATCTGCCTGGCATCTATTTCCGCGTTTGCGGCCGAGAAGTGTGGGAGCGATAAGGGCGACATTGCCGCCACGCGCTACAAGTGCATCACCGCTACGCGCAGGACTCTGAATTGGCGTGCAGTGTTATCGTCGTGCTGCGTGTACCTATAGGACTTTCAACGGTGACCCTGTAATATCATTGGTGGAAAGTATGTAGCAAGGTTCAATGCAGGAACCTAGATTACTTCTGTGTGTATATAACGCGCATATTTAGAGATACGAAGCTTTGAAAAAACCGTTTTTAGCTATGTCGGTGTTCTCTGAAATGGTGTTTCTAATGTGTGTGCGTGGCGTCTTGGAAGTATCCGACAGGCATAGTCTGAGGTATGCGTTTTCGTGACCAGCATATTGGACTAACGTTTGATAGTTTCGTAAAAAAAAAAAAAAAACTGGACTTCGAACACACTGCAACGCATTTTGAACTCCAGGCAGGTAGGCGGGCCCTTTAAGAGCTGACTAAAGCACTGACGTCGGGCTATACACTAGTTATTTCTTCATTCCTGTACTTACGTAAAACTATGGAAATATTTTTTACCAACACAACTTTATCAAATGCAAGATTCAACTAAGTCTAATGACACACAGTGTTTACCTCCATACCAACTGAACTATAGAATTAAATATAACAAGTTGGTCGTTTATCTACGTACTATCTCCCGCACTCTTTTGCACCAACAGAGCGATGAGCAATTTTTAAAAGTTTACGCGCATATTTTCCTTTGAAGCCATCTAGGTTACTCTGAGTTACGGTATTATTTTCTGGTTTTCTTATCGAGATTTGGTGCTGTAAGTAAATTATTTTTGAACCAAAAATAATTGCTCTGTAGAGTAATTATTGAGACTACTACATGCTAAAATATTTGTGAAAAATTTATTCGAAATATTGTAAACAGAAAAATCCTGATATAAGACTTATGTTTACACTATAAATGCAACCTTAGGTTTGGTTACAAGAACCGTACTGGCAACACCTATTAAATCAAAACTACAACCAAAACCAATGTTATAATTTTGTGTCTGACTTCCTTACGGTCAGAGGTGCCAATTTACAGGCATATTAACGTCATTCGTGTAAGAGAGACATTAATTATTGGTTAAATTATTGGTTGTCGTGGGACACAGAGATCAAATAGACACGTCCCGCGAGGGATGCTAGCCAGCTACCTGGGCGAGAGCAGTGAAGAGCTGAGTGGCACCAGAGGGAGGGGCTGAGAAGGGATTTCCCAGGTCGGCAAGCAGGGTGGCTCCACATATCGCCAAGGGCTGCTGGATGAACCACGCTATTACCTCGCCATCATCCATGCTAATGTCCCCGCATCCTTGAAATTAACACGCCGTCCAGGGAGGGCGGTCCAGCAAGAAGGCTGCTTGCTCCTTCAGCAACAAAAACAAAAGGCACTTTTCTTCGTATCGCTTTCATGTACTTCTCAATTTGTACACGTATATTGTATTCTGGGGGGAAAAAATATGTTGCTTACTTCTAGCAAAAGTAGGCGCTAAAAAGTAATTTTACAAATTGAATGGCACAAGAATAATAATATTCAAATTTGATTCACGCGTTTCCTTTTTAAAATATTGTTAACATTATTCAAAACCTCTGGGCATAGGCAGGTTCTTTATGATAAAAAAGGGGGGTAGAACTCTTAATTGAAAAAATTGCTAATTATAATGTATTTATTTATAATCACATTACATTATCACTTTCACTCTTAATTGCCTACTAATATTTACACAATCGTCCATCACCTACCAAAAATTAATTATTCCAATCCAATAGTTTAAGTCTGTCTCTATAAACAGTTTATTAACACCGACTGAATTACTATTAAAGATTATATAGGCCTACTTGATATCTATGGGTTCCAATATTTGCAATCAAGTCTGTATCACTAATCCACTCAGTGTCGCCTTGTTTCAGTCCAGACATCACCAGCCCTTCCTGTCCGAAATGTTCTGCAGCACCCCGAGCATCCCCATACACCCACTGCCCTTCACTCGTCAAATACCTCGTCGTACGCAGCAATCGCGCCATCTCGTTCGCAGCTCACTCGCCCGCCCCACTCTCCCACACACTCGTTCGCCGCCGGTACTTCTACCAGAAAGTTGCTCGATGTCCTATCCTTCGCTAGACAATTGCCGCTCTCGAGCCAAATGGCTATTACAGACTGCCAACCCTCCTGCTGCGGCCATATGAGGTTGTAGGTGCCCTGATCCAGGACCTTCTTCACACCTCGGTATAGGATGCTCATTGTAAAGTGACCACTTTTTAAGGCCCTGCTAAATTTTTCAATTTTGGCTAATTTCTATCTTCCCGCCAGTTTCTAATATAAACAATGCCACGTGACTAATAAACAGGGCACATACATTTAGCCTCTCCAAAAGTTATAGGTTATTCACGGTAAAGTGAGCACTTTTGAAAGCCCTGCTTAAGAACTACTTGTATGCACGTTGCGTATTCATCCGCCTTATGTAAAATTAACACTGCCATGAGCTTCATCACTTTATTCATGCGTCGATCAAGTAAAACTTTGAATTTACTAAAAAAGTAAATCTTTCAGAAATCTGCTCTTTTTTAAACTTCGATACGTTAAAAGAAGTACAAAGCGAAATAAATAATTTAATTTGTTACAAATGGTTAAATAACACTTTTAATTTGACGTTAAGATATGGAACTATTTTCCATTCATCGTTACCAACTTTACCGGACGTATGTCACAAAGTGCGCCCCTTATAATATATGCAGGCAGGGCCAGTGACTTTTTTTTTTAAGGTTGATTTCAAAAGTGCTCACTTTATCGTGAACAGCCTATAGGTCTACACGTAGAGGGAGGTGTTAGGTGGAAGGTTCTTGCACATGCTCTCAAGTAATCAGCTGTAAATCACCCCCCTCCCCCCTCAAATCCTGGTGACGTATCAACGGCTGTGACCTCCTGGAGGAGAAGTGAGTGACCACCCACCACCGCACCAAGGCTAAACGGGCCTAACACTTTGCCGGAGTGTAACAGTATGGTGATTAGATATTTCAGATTGCGGTGGGGTATGAAGTGAAGAAAACGACGTCTCATACTAACAATCGCCTAAGCTTATACCCTAGAAACAGTACGCAAATCCGTGTCCTACCCAAAAATCGAACCCGAAACTTAGCGGTCTGAACGATTACGCATTAGCAACCTCGGCTACGATCGTAAAAAGTCTCATTATAAATAATTAAAATGCTATACAAATTCTTTATCCATGATGTTTTAGAAGTCTTAGAATGTTTTTTATGGGAACCAAAACGACGAAAATTCGGTTTCCACAACATATATTTTTCGTTTCCAGGAAATTAAATAGTATATCTACAAGCCGAACATCATTAGGGTGAGTACAGAATTTACATTTCCTTTGCTTTCCTAACGTCTTTAACGGATGTACTATTCCTAGAACGGCGTAACGTTTCGAGTGCTTTCGAAGGTGCTTACGAAAACTGGCCGGGTACAATGAACCCGGTTAACTTTCCTAATACAGATATGGAAAATTCTCGTTTTATTCGCGAGTCAAACCAAAATATAAAAAAAAATCGTGTCCTCTCAAACTCAGCACTTATATAAATGACTGAGTCGTGTTACACGTACGATGGTTAGAACGCTTGCCTCCCACTTAGGCGAACCGGCTTCGATCCGTGGCGGGGTCGCTCCCGGGTATTCGTATGTGGGAATCGTGGCGGACGTTGCCTCCGACCGGCTGATCTTCTCGTATCACCCACCCTTGCATTCCGGCGCTGCTCCATAATCACCTCGCTTCGCCATTATTGGCACTCAAGACCCTCATGTTAAGAATCGCCCAAACCCTTTCCAGGTACGTATTCGTATCGCATAAGTGTGTTTCAGTGCTTCATTATCATGGATGGCGTTGTTCTATTTCAAATACTTTCAGTAATGTTTACAATAAACCTGTGCTTTAGTTCAATCTTCAAAGACGCTTACTATTTCTTACGAGGCATCGTTTATAGTCCATTCACAGTTTCTCCGGCCTTTTTAAATTAAACCTTTGAAAAATCGCCCTCTGCATGATATGTTTAGTTATTTCCTAAATCCGCCATGTATCACAAGCGTTTTATACTTGTGTTAATAAAAGTTACTTTTTTTCCTGTTAAATTTAAATGTTATTTATGTTTTATCAATCAATTATAATGCTTCATGTATAAATAATTTAAATAAATACAGGGAGAAAACAGGTATGTTGGTAGCGCCTAGTTAGAAATAGTTATTATACAAAATACTGTTTAGCGCGCACGAGTGTGATGCATCGTCCTCTGGTGTAATTTCCCAGACTTAGTTAAGCTTACTTTGCACGAGGCGGAGGAATATCCTGGAAGTAGAACTTTAGTAGGGCTTCAGAAAAGGCTGATGTAACCGTAAATGGATTATACCGTTTGTCGTGTGAAGGTTTTCAATCAATTTTTAAATTTTTTATAAGGAATATGCAGGCGGAATTTGTTGGTGTCTTTCAATGCTCACCCGTTGAGTTATATATATATATATATATATATATATATATATATATATATATATATATATATATTATATATTATATATATATATACACACACACACACACACACACACACACACACACACAGAGCTGTTCTAAGCATGTTATTGGCTGTGACGTTCACTCTAAGGAGTTATTTGTAGATTTACCATATCAATGAATAGATACATGGTGACAAATTATGAATGGTCAATTTCTGCCTCCCATACATCCATGAAAACTTTCCTACAGTTGCCCAAGTAACAGTAAAATGTGTAAGGAAGTTAGTGATGCTAAACATCCCCATATTTTCGGCGCTACTATTTCCACATACTGTATAGGTTAAAAACTTCCATTACCGTTTAAGAAGTTTACCAGAAATCTTTTTATACTGTTGTGTTTGTGATGGCGTTACCCAACAGTGCGAGATAACGTTTACTTCGAGTCGAAGGTCATACTAGAACATAGGCCACTCCGAAAGTTCGCGCGCACGTGCCAGTAACTTGACTGCTGTTCAGTGAAACACAAATCTCCTTCGCAGCGTACTTTGTGATGGAGATTTTAAGTTAGTCGAACTTTTCCAAGCTCCATAAATTTAGTATATTTTACTTTGACTGCTATCCATGTAAATGCACAACCAGCGTGATTCGAGATATAAACGTCTGATTTACACACTTACTGCTAGTCATTCGTGAGTTAAGCCGGTTTGAAGCCAAAAAAGATCTACATAACTGCACGGTTGTGCACGATTACGTTAAAGATATTTAAATGTTCCACAATTTGTCGTGCCCGTTCAATCTTTAGTGTACACCATTACCATTGTTTATATGCAGTTATACAAAATAAGTATGTGATAATTAAGAATAATATAATTATTTTAGTAGACAGTGAAAATAACTCTTAACCTGCACTTAACCTTTTTATCTATTGTATCTATTCGTGATAAAAATTTGAAATACGTATTTAACATACTTATAAAGTTACCTCTTAAAACTGATTTACAATTACAGAAAACGTATAAAGACCTTTATTCGATACACGGCACTTAATTCATTGGTCATAAAAAAATAATTCGTACTACTAAAGTGGTATTAGCAGGTAACGTTAGTTTTTAATCTGCAGGAGTTACAAATTTTTAGTCGCACCTAGTTAAAATTGGGTGCCAAACCAGGTTTGAATATTATTCCACTGTAAGAATGGTCACTTAATTCCTGGGTTAGGAAATGACGTTAAAGCTTGAAACACGAGTTACCAAATGAATAAAAATTGCCAGTCAATGTCGAGTTGTCAGAAGAAGAGTTGGTATTAGAGAAATGCGAACAGACTTTCATCGCCAGGCCTAAACAGGTGCCGGGTGTCTTACGGGGGAAAAGACCTGCAGTTATCCGTTAGACTGGCAGGGGGCCGCGGTGGTGTAGTGGTTAGAATACGCGCCTTCGACCAAAGTGTAATGTGTTCGATTCCCGGCAGAGTCGCCCACGGATTTTCATATGTGGAAATCGTGCCGGACGGTAGGTTTTCCCTGAGATCTCACGTTTCCCCCGCCCTTGCGTTCCAGCGCTGCTCCTTACTCACCTCGCTTCACTCTCATCGGCTCTCGAGACCTTGCTGTTATGAGCCGCCCAAAATTTCTTCAGTCACTCTGCTAGACTAGCGATAGTATGAGGCTAGACGAGGGTGCAAGGGGGGGGGGGCAGAAACTGGAGTTGGCAAAGGGGGAGAAAATCAGTTTATGTAGCCTGATATTTAACTGTAGCAACAGAAGACTTTTGACTGACTAACCACGCTGTCAAAAAGTAATTTCTTCCTCGTAGGATACACCTTGATAACAATAACCACAAAACGAGAACATTATATAAAATATATAGGTACCTCAAGTAACAGCAACTCTAACAAATTAAAGAAGTCGTACATTATTTAAAACTTTGCATGAAATACGAATATTAAATTTTAAATAACACGTATGTAATTAATTTAATTTGTTATGTTAAAGGATCGATGTATTTTTTTTAAATATAAAGTGTAGGTAAGGTGAATGCAATTTTGTTTCGAGTGCGAAGGAAGACACTATAATTCAGCAGTTGCGATAATTAGTTAGCCGACGTTGCGCAGAACGATTAATATCCATCCAGTTTATAGGGAGCGTTAATTTTTTTTTTCCCCCCCGGTGTTCAGTGGAGCCTGACGCCGGGCCGGGCCGAGCCGGTCCGGGCCGGCTGCATGCGCCCAAGGCACACGCACAGCGAAACCGCGTCTCAGCTCCTTTTCCCACAGCGACTGGCAGCGGCCGCGGATGGCCAATAATGCCATTAATAATTAATTACCCGGCCCTAATCACGGCGCCCCTTTGTTGAAAGATTACAGGCATATTTCATGTCACGCGATATTTCCGCAGTGAAACAAGCAGTCTATTAGCAATCCGAGGCCTCTGCCCTCTGCTACGTGGAATGGAAGGGGAAGGGGGTGGCGGATTCAAGGGATGTCCAAATGTAAGGCAGGTGAAATTTCAACGAGGGAAGGGTTTTCCCAAATAAAATCCAGCTTATTGCATCACAGGATGCATTCGAAACAATATAAGAAAATACTTGGTAATAGTTAAATAAATAAAAAAAATTCACTAAAATAGGTATTATGAGAACAGCATAATTTTTTCGTTATGTTACTACTTGTTTCTCTACTGACCACCAGCATTCTTACACCAAGACTCTAGGATCCAGTATTACCAACGGTGACATAATGTCGTTCATTCTCAGCAGAGCGTACTTATAACCTGGTTCTTTGTCTCAAAGATACGCAGGCTATTATGATTCAACTTATAAAGAAAATTCACGTTTTCAATCACAATACTTATAAATAGTAGCGTAAACAAAAATAGTACTCCTATTGCTACAAAATAATTTAAACTGCAGTTTGTTTTAGTTTCTGATAATTTTTCATTTTTTGATTTAAGTATTAATGCACTAACTAATAGTATTTGGCGGTAAATTAATTTCGCCTGTAAAAAGAAAGGCATAGGGAAGTTTAAAACAATTATTAAAGTTGTCTGTATGTATATTCCAATGAACTATTAAGCGTCGTAGAAACTTTAAGAGCATACCATAATATTATTTACCCTCCAAATTGGGCAGAATCCACTGATCAGTTTCCGAAATATGGTGTGCTATCTTCCAATGATGTTGAACCAATAACAACATACCTCTCTAAATTTATTATTTACATTACGAACTGTCAAATTCCGGAATTTGGCTTAATTTGGTTAAATTGTTCCAGAGGTATGAAGTAGCGTAGTATAAAACTATAAACGTAGAATTTCCCTACTAAGTACTATATGTGTATCGAGTTTGGTGAAATTGATTGACAGGTTCATACAATTTTAAAGGATACATACACAGACATAAAACTGGTCTCGTAATCCAATCTTTCTTTCGGAAATGACGCCAATAGATGCTGGGTAAGACATGCAACATTAGGCAGCAGTTAACATAGCTTAGCTACGAGCTTTCAAGATGGGATCGTAGGCACCCGTGTCGTTCAAGCGTGAACTAGATAGCACTAAATTGAATCAATTCAGTGTCTAGAAATATAAACATCACACTTTTAATACGACGTTAGTAGATGGAATTGCTTTGCTAGCATGGCTGGCAACCTGAGCACGCCAGTCAAACGAGTCCTTTAAAACATATGTAGGTAGGGGGAATGGTGTTATGTTTCGGCGGGTCACATAAAAACCGCGTAATCACGAACTAGTCATACCGACCGAGCGCCTTGCAGTAACGGTAGGTTGTGCGGGGTTCGAACCCGGATGGTTTTTGCTAAGTGGTTTTACATACCCTTCCTATCATCTTTGCGTGAACAATAATAAACAATATTATATTTATTTCCTTTAGTCATAGAGTCGTCACGTACCACTCGGGCTATACTGAGTGGCTGTAATCCTTTGGAAGCTTTCTTCACTAAGTAAATGTTAATGTATCGTTCCTATAAATACGTTAGCCGCTATCGGCAATATGAAAACAGGCACTTTCAAAAAATATGCAGTCGCTTTTTCTTCTCAAAATACGTGCTTCAGTCTTACATTCTGCATTTTAATTAAACAAGAGATTTTTTTTGCACAATTATAATCTTTTATGAGTATTTTCAACATTTGTTTACTATTTTAAGAAATATTTTCATTGTTAATGAACTGAGTCAGGGGCGTGGAATTTCAATAAAGATATGTAAGTCAACATTTAAAAACGTCAATTGCTGCTATTTACTTTAATTCCAGTAGATTCAAGAGCACAAATTCTTGATGGAATTACAACAGTATGGTCGTGTGATTTGAACACAGTCCTCTCACTGTTGTGATTCGGGTTCGATTCAGGATATATCTAAGTTAGAATTTTCACGTGCGGGAAAACATGTAACTATAGTTTTTATCAGAGCACTCCATGTTCTCAGCACTACACTAAGTAAGGTCATTTCACTTCATCGAAGCTCAACAGCAGTGCTTCCAGGTTTACTCATTAATTCCAACAGCCGTATAGTTCCTAATGGTTTCCTAATTACATGGAAAACATTTTATATTTTGTTTCTCTAAGTAACATTTTACAAGGCCAACATCGGCAAAATATTTAAACGCGAATGCAGAATTGCACACGCGCACGCACGCACACGCGCACGCGCACACGCTCACGCACGCACGCACGCACGCGCACACACACACACACACCAAACAATGGCCTCTAAGCGTCGTTATATCTGCGCGCACCAATATTTCCTTAATTTTAGAGGATACTTTCACTTCTTGGAGTATATTTTTCTTGAAATTTCTATAATTGTGTATATTTATTTTTACATTTGAACAAGGCGTGGCACGTATTTCTATAGATATCCAGCACATCGTATCGTTAGACTGCTGCCCACCTCTGGCAACCTTGGTGGGGGATTAATCAAAAATGTTTACTAAAAAGTGTTTGTGATTAACATTAAATATATTTGGTTTACACTTTAAAAAAATTTACATCACTGCTGTAATGAAAAAAATGGCACAGGATAAGTGATGATGCCCGTAAAGATGATCGTATACTGACTTAAAATTACAGTCATTGAATAATACTGTAAAATACCGAATAAAAAATATTTTCGCTTGCTGCAGTCTGACCTCTTCCCTTCAAATTCCGAATGGGTGTCGTAAAGTTTACTGTTACCGCTATTACATCTGTAGAGATGTTCGGAAAACGGTTAAATAATTTGCTCTTACTGATTACACACTGCAAGATAGTAGAGGCAGTCTGTGTGCCAGTGAATTAATTTGGGAAGTCAACCAAGTAAAATATTACAATAAAGTTAAAATTAGAAAGTAATCTTGGCGCAGCTCTGTGGGAGGGGACGTAGGGGCGGGCTCTCGCGAGCGTCTATCACTGGAGGGAGGGAAACCGCGTGATACTACTGACGCTATACAGACCAAACTGATAACATCGCTCTGTACTACTGCGTTGTTAGATACGACGCTGCACGACTTACGGTTTTTGGACAGGTAATATGCACACGCGGAGCAGCTCTCTCGCAACCGCTCTTGCCCGCTACTTAACTGAACATCCCCACCCCTTCATGCAGTGGAAATGGACCATCCCGACTCGCCCGACGCGTTTTCGACTTCTTCGCATTATTTTCTCATTTTGTATTTCACTATACAGTTTGCCGTGTATGTCACTTAGCAGAGCCGTTCTCAGTTGAAACAGTGACGCAGCCACGTATGCTGGATATGGGTCCATGAGGTCCGAACCCCCTCCCAGGGGTGACAATACTATTGAGTAAACGGCAAAGAAAATGAAAAGTCGGAAATAAAAACTTGTCAAATATAATATTTTAAGAGTACAATTACCATATTGCTCATGAATCGGTAGCTGAGGTGGTCGACTTCAAAGAAGATCCCTTGTCTCCTTTTTACTGCCGTCTGGTCTTTATTGTTGTTAATATTATTTAAAATTCTTAAAACTTAATTATTGTTTTTTAAAATGAATGCCCTCGTGTGGTGTTTTAATATGTACAGGCTGTTCATGACAAACTGAGTACTTTTGAAAGCCCTACTTGAGATCTACTTCTACCCGCATTGTGTATTAGTCATCTATAAAGTTATCTTTGCCAAGGACCAGATCACTTTATTTATGCGTTGGTCAAGAGGTACTGTGAAATTATTTGAAAAATACGTATTCCACAAATTTACTAATTCTTACACTTATATGCAGTAAAATACAGAAAGCAAAAGAAATCATTCATGTATTCGCAAATGTTTACGTTGCCCTATTAATTAGACATTAAGTCACGGGACTACTTTCCTCCCGTCATTACTAACTTAACTAGATGATTTGTCAGTAGTGTCCCCGTTAAATTTCTATACGCATGCAAGGGCAGTGACATTCTTCAAATGTTGGTTTAAAAAGTACACAGTTAACTGTGGACAGCCTATATACCAATATCACTTATATGCTTTTCACTGTAAAGTGAGCACTTTGGAGACCCTAGTTACTTTTTACTTTCAGTGTTTTTTTATACTTTGACCAACTTTTAAAATGAATATTCTCATTTAAGTAATAAATACAGTATTCATATTCCGCCGCACTCGGAAGTTAACACTATAAGAAAAATAAAATATATTTATTGATTATTATTCTAAATAACAGATCGTTCAAAAGTGCTCACTTTACCGCGAATAGCCTATAGTAATGGTAAGGTCGATTCTACACGGGTTAAGAACAAAACGAGTTTCCTCGTGGGGATTTTGGTATAGGGAAACTTTCCGTCGCTAGTTGCGCAGTGTTGTAAAGAGGTCACCTATAATAAACATCTTAAGCTACTTGAATAATAAAGGAGAATGATTTTAATTAGTTACGTAGTTTTTAAATTTTGATTTATAATTATTGCAATAATTTTTTAATATGAAAAAAATAAAGAAGATCTGGTACTCATGCGATACCAGCGGTTACCTAGTGGCGGAAAATTTTAGTTGGCAAACTAAAAGCATTGAACTTCCCAACTTTAGTAGAATAAACCTTAATAGTGATCATGAAGGTGGTGTACTGAAGAATCACGCCGTATGAATAAAAACTAGTAGCTATTCTTGAGCGTAGCTAAAATTTACTGTCATAAGGGGCAGACATTAATTTCAAGGGACATTTTTTAACAGTTACATATTTATTGTACTACAGTAATTGGGGCCAATTTTACACAAGTAGAGCTTTTTGAGATTTATTTGTGTAATGTGGAGTATAACACGCCTAGAAAGTTAATTTTATTTATTACCTCCATAGTTTCAATGTTCATTCTCTTATCACCCCGCATCCTCACCTGTTGTCCCATTTGACCCACCCCATGGTAAAACGAGTACTTTTTATATGCACGATGTGTATTTTTCACATCATGTAGAATTAACATTGCCATTGGCTTTATTACTTTATTCATGCGTTGGTCAAGTGAAACTGTGAAATTTGTAAATATTTTACAAACTTGCTCATTTTTACACTTTGGCGCATTAACAAAACATAAAGCGAAAGAAATAATATAAGTTACTATAGGCCGTTCACGGTAAAGTGAGCACTTTTTGATGCTGTTTCATCAGGCATAATAATAAATAAAAACATTTAATTGTGGCCTCGGACATTTGGTTTTGGGTATGGCGAATGTATACACTGTGTTTATTACTCACACGGCAGGGTTTACATTAACAAGTGGTGGGAGGATATAAATTGTGAAAGGAAAAAGTAACTAGGTTTTCAAAAGTGCTCATTTTACCATGAACGGCCTATACAAATGGTTACCTAACATTTTTTATTCGAAGTTAGGATTTGGAACTACCTCCCATCCATCGTTACCAACTTTACAATGGGCGCATGTAATCCAGTACGCCCGTTGAAATATATGCAGGAAGGAGCAGTGATATTATTCAAGGTGTTGATTTGAAAAGTGCTCACTTTAATGCAAACAGCCTTTAAGGTGGATCAGGCCCCACCATCTCGGATTTTCACTATTTTTGTGATGAGTTCCATTTAAAAACATTTAATGAAAATTTTCGCACGACATGACATAAATAATCAACATATTGCAGTTCTATACAATATATTATTTTTCACTAGTGATTGAAGGCAAGAAATGATTTTTTTTGTTGTTACAGAAATGGACCTGTCAACAATAGTCTAGGAATACATGTTTTAGAGCATGTGCAATGTAATGCCCTACGTTTTGTCGAAGCCCAAAATAAAATTCAAAATCTGTGATGCAATTTTCGACGAAAATTACGAAAATCCAAGATGGCGGGGACTGATCCACCTCAACAAAACTCGTCGATAGTATGTGAGCGAGTAAGCGGGAAAGAGCGATCGCGATGTCAGTTGAACGTGAAGCTGCGAGGGGGCGGGTAGTAAAGCCGGCTAAGCACCACGTACATGCGGGTTGCGGCATCAGCACGCAAGGGGGCGGCGACCAGGGACCCCCGGGCGGTTCCCACGGCAGCTCGCCGGGCTACTCCCTCCTCCGCTCCCCTCTTCTGCTCTCCATGGGAGCGGCGCCTCTGCTTACTGACCAGTCTACTCCCAGCCACACACCACAAACAATAAAGGCTGTTCACTATAAAGTGAGCATTTTTAAAATTAACCTTAGAAGAATGTCACGGCCCCTACCTGTATATATTTTAACAGGCGCCCTAAGTGACATGTGCCCAGTAAAGTTGGCAACGATGGATGGGAAGTAGTTCCGTATCTTAACGTCAAATAAAAAGCGTTAGGTAACCATTTCTTATGATTTAAATTTATTTATTTCGCTTTATGTTTTTTAATGCATCGAAGTGTAAAATGGTACAGATTTGTATAATATTTACTTTCGTAATAATTTCACGTTTTACTTGACCCATGCATGAATAAAGTTATGAGGCCAATAGCAATTTTAATTTTACATAAGGCGGAAGAATACACAACGCGCATAAAGTAGATCTTAATCAGGGCTTTCAAAAGTGCTTATTTTACCGTGAACAGTCTATACCTACATTTCCCCGTTCACTCGACACTCTACTTCACCCCTTTTGCAGAAATTCTTCGTTTCCGCGTCATAATTTCGAATTCATAGTAATTACTGACAATGTACCATCATAGAAAAGTTACATTTTACGGGTAGTTTAATATTTTTGTGCCAAATTTTAATTGTGTGCTATATACTTGTTGTAAGCAGTCGAGAACTTATAATATATGTATATATAGTTACGGGACTTTAGTTACATATCAAAACCTGAATTAAAAAATATCGATGAATGCAACGTCGCTTTATCGTGAACACCTAGTAAGAAATAGTTCGCATGAAAAATATTATCACAACTGAATGCGCGCGAATTCAATGCGTTGTCCTTTGGTGTTATTTTCTAGACTCGGATCAGCTTAGTTTGTACGAGGCGGAGGAATATCCGAGAAGTAGAACTTAAGCAGGGCTTCAAAAAAAGTGTGAAGTAATCGTGAATGGATTACACCAGGAATTTTAGTTATCCCGGCAGCACAGTAACTTTCTCATATTACTGCTGCTTCTGTCCTTACAGAATGAGAGAGACAATAGTAGAGGGAGCCACTGCTGTGAACTTATAAAAAAATACAGGTTTTAATCATCCTTGTTGCAGATTAAAATACTTGTTGCAGTTTAAACCAGTTTCCTAAAGCAGGAATAGATCCCTCGTAGCCTGGTTATTGTCAGGTCACATTAACTTGCTTGAAAACTGGGAGGACTAACCAGTGTAATAACTCAAAACTGTTACTTCCTTCCTTTGTTGGCAGCCTATCTCCTCCTGGGGAGAACAATTATATAAAGAAACTAAAACACTTCCGCGAACTTGGAAACCTTTTTCCTAGCGTAAAATCCAATAGTAAAAATGTGAATAATAATATTTTCATGATTTTACTCCACCATTGCAATGTTTAGCGTGCACGCATTAATAATGTGAGTAGGAGTTTTTAATTTCTTCTCAAATATGTGCACAACATTAGAAAAAATGTTTCATTCAAACACTGCTTAAAATATTTTAGCGTTGTTTTGTCCTCCAGAAGGTTTTTTTTTTTTCGCGAAAGGATTTGGCTAAAACAGGTTCTTCCGGTAGCATTTTTAAAGAATAAAATTCCTGTAAAATCGATTATAATTATAAAAGTGATCTTTTCTTTACACTCGCAACAATAGCGGTATCTTTGCGGTCAGGCCACCAGGTATCCCACAGTAAATACTGTTTCTGCAAACTCCGGTTTATCCCCAATAAAACAATCTGTATGGACTGAGTCAATTACCAAATATAAGTCCCGAAAAAATCAACGAAAAGTTAACCTCACAAACGAGCAACAAACAGTGAAAGGGGGCGACAAACAAATAAGAAGCAATGGATATCCTAGCTGTCATTAACCGATTTACGACAAAATATTAAAACCGCCTTTAAAACCAACGTGGAAAGTTACCTCATATTTAATTAAAAAACAAAGAATATTTTAATGTGAAAATAATGATCAACATAGCCGGAAAGGCTCAAAAAAGGCAAATAAATATATAGAATTTTGACAAGAAAACATAGGTGTGTACAGCAAATATCATAAAAACAAAACAACTCAACATGGCACGATTAAATCACAAATAGAGTAGATAAAAATAAAGAAAAAGCCACAGAAACAACATGAGACATCATGACGTTTCTACTGTGATTGTTTTGCATCCAGTGGCTGCCTTGAGGCACGAAACTTATTCCAGATCTTGAAACGTAGTGAATTCCTGTGTATTTATCCTGTTGCGTGTTTCTTCATTTTTTTTGTTGCGTCCTTTGCACTGTGGTATACTCGTAACATTACTGAATTGTTTTCTTTTGCTATGTTCCTCAGCGAATTAATGTTTCTTGTACAAGTGCTATCTATTTGTCTTGTTTGAAACGTTTACAACAATGTTAGCTGTTGTCTGGACATTATTTTACAATTTTTGACGAGAGAATGTTTTTTTATTTACCGATTAGGATATGTTCCCGGTTGGTTTACATTGTGGTTGTTTTGTATTATGAATCTTTTCAGTTTTTTTTTCTTCGCTAGTTTGTGGTCTGCTGTCGATGTTTTGATGACTGCTCGGATCTGGTGTCTTACTTTATTTCTGTCATTATGTTCTATGTCCATTAGGCTGCTTGTTTTATGTTGTGTTTTTTTTATTTAGTTTTTTTTTTATCTCACCATGTTTGGCGGTGGAAACAATTCATTAAAATAACATTATTTGCGAGATTTTTCAATAAACACCAATCATTCTTGCATTGCTCTGTGTAACACTTGTATTGTTCGACGCAATGTATCTGTGAGGGCACATTTTTGTGAAAGCTTTATATTATCAAAACTTGCGTTCCCAAAACCTTGGACAATGTAGATTTAGCCTATTTGAAAAATGTTAGGGCTTCATATTTTTTACCCAGCTCCCCTGGAAGTGGAAGTTAAGTTTACTGATGACGTCATGAATTTACAGGTGTACACGGGCGTCCCCATCACGATCTTGTTTTACGATATTACGTATAACTGCATGAAATGGTACACATTTATCAAACTGGATGTGTTTTTAAATCGTAAACGGAGACTTCAACCTCGTGTTCTCACTGGTATCTTTCTAAAATAAGGTTAAATAACAGTCGTTAGTCACGTCGCCTGGCATGTTTGTGGGGGGGGGGGGGGGGTGTGGGAGGTGAAGGAGTTTCATTTTTCCTGACTCACGCAACATGATGCGGACAATCAGTACTCCGCTGTGGTTGCCTTCATCTTGCTTCAGTGGAGAAGGCTGAGTATGCCTCATCACTGCCTGGACTCGACAACACATTGCAGTATTTGCGCATACCAACGCTCATACCAGTGCCAGAGGTCAAATCCGGAGACATCTGCTAGTACACGTCTAATGAGGGCTCTTCTTCGTGCTTCACGTATTAAACACTTACCTGCTAAGTTCTCTTCATCAGAATTGCGCTATTGACATCGACACCGTTTTCGAGGTTTCCACTAGTGATATGCCGAACGGATTTTTGGTTTGGAAATCTATCGTCTTTCATACTAGTGACGTGGTATTTACAGTTATTCCTATATTTTTAAGTTTGTTCCTTCCAAATTTTCCATTCTCGTTTCTTTTAAGATACCCACGTTTCAATAAGGTGTAACCAAAATAAGGTGTAACCAGAAAATCACCGTAAAAATCCTATTTATACCTTTTATATATATATATATATATATATATATATATATATACAGTACTAATCAACAATATTATATATAATATTGTTGATTAAAATATACTGAAAATAAAGGAAAGTTATGTAAAATTATACAAAATTTGTGATTAAATAAGTTTTCTTCGAGCGTTAAGTTTATTGAAATCTATTCGGTATTGCCCCCCCCCCCCCCGGCGATATTTCTTAAAATTAAATTTTAATTCGTAAGTAATTCTTTAATATTTTTTACCTATACTAAAATGTCAACTTGTTAACTAATTTGTGGTACTTAGTTTGCAAAACTACTATAGTACTAGTTACATTATAATTATAAGTATTTACAAATTCTGAAGGTACAAAATATTCGTTCGTATATAAATACCTCAGCTAGATGCAATTTAGTTATTTTGTAGCAACATTACTTTTGTAATTAAATAAGATTTAAAGTTCTTGTAGCATCTAATTTTGCATAGCTTTCGCGAGAGTTAAACTGCTTGTAAAAATAAGCACTAAGCACTTGGTAGTTGTTTATTCTTTTGAAATAAATTGTTACAATTTTCCATGTTAATTGTTTTCTTAATGGTCTAATGTTTTCTTTTATATATCTTTGTATGACTAGCTACCAGGAACCAATAAGAAATTAAATAGAATTTTGGCAGATTCTGTATGTGCGATAAGAAAACCAGAACTGTAAAATCATTACATTTTTGACTTGTCTGAAGACTTTGCCCATGCTCACTGTTGCTAGGGTAGGTTACCTGCCTTGTCGTGTTGACGAAAAGGGCCGTCAGTGTTTAATAATACTTTCCCCACATTTAAACATAAATTATGCCTTCATGAAGTCCGGCCTAATGGTCATAATTCTGTTACGTTGACTAGCGAAAAATAAAATCCTAATTTATAAGGTCCTCATTACTAAAGTTTATTTTTTTTATTGTGATGCTTAATTGCCTCCCCCTACATCGGAACTTACTTAGAAGTGCGCATGGTATTTAAGCTTACGAACAGAATCATAACGAAGTGTGACATTGGAAGCTAAAACAGTTTTTATCCACTAAAAAAATAATTATTATATGTTATACAATATTATTAAGGGATAAATTTTAGAATATGGCACAAAACTTCCGTTCATTAATTTTTAGTCATTTTTAAAAAGTCACGAAAAAAAACTGTTTAATGTGACACCCTTTCCCAACATATTTGTTCCCGTACATCATTTTTTATATAAAAATACGTACATACATGCCAACTGAACAACAAGTGTATCAACCGTTGGATTTCTAACGTTTTACCTATGTTTTCACCAACTAAACGTGTTTAAAAGGGAAAAAAATTTTGGCGTCGATAAATCGTTAATATTTTACGAAATATAAGAAAAACGCAATCATTCCTTGCTTTAGGTTTAAAAAATTTTCCACGCAAATTTGACCCATTATTAAAAGACATACCACAATAATAAAAAACTATTTTTACAAACAAACAACCATTTTAAACTTTTTAAAATATTTCACGCGCAGTGTATTCTGGTATTCTTCAATTGAAAGAAATTGTTCTACGTATAGCGCTAATTTACCCCATTAAAATGACGCGATACAATATTTTTGTTTGCGTATTTCGCTGGAAGATACATTCCGAACAAATGACAACCGTTTGGTTAACGTATACTGCTGCTGGGAGTGCTGTAAGCAAAACCTCGGTCAACAGTGACTTTTGAGTAGGGGACAAGGGAAGTTCTGTTATCAGGTTGCCATTGCATGAAACTTTCTTCGAGAAAAAAAACTGGTTACTGTATTTAAATTTTTTTGTACATTTTTCATACGAACATACAACCACCCATGTATTTATAAGCCCAACATATTACCAACCATAGTGCAACAAGGTTTCAGGTTATAGGTCGCAAGGTTAGCCCAGAGGCCAGATACGATGACGTCATGTTTATGATGGACTCCGTACTATATGAATGCTGACTCAGTGGTGTACTCAGAAACTATACTGAGAGCTGGGTTTGAAACATCATTGGTCTGCCTTCTGACCATATAAGCGGGACGGCTCAGTGAAAACAGCCGTCGAATATAGGCTATTCACGGTAAAATGAGCACTTTTGAAAGCTCTGCTTAAGGCCGACTTGTATGCATGTTTTGTATTCTTCCGCCTTATGTAAAATTAATATTGTCATGGGCCTCATCACTTTATTCATGCGATGGTTAAGTGAAACTATGATATTATTAGAAAATTAAATATCATTAAAAAAACAGAAAGCGAAAGATATAATTTAAGTTATCAGAAAAGGTTGCCCAAAACTTTTTATTCGACGTCAAGATATGGAAATACATTACATCAACCGTTACCAACTCTACTGGGAGCATATCACTCAATGCGCCCGTTTAAATATATGCAGGTAGGGACAGTGACTTATTCCTAAGGTTGATTTCAAAAGTTCTCACTTTATCGTGAACAGCCTTTAATCAGATTTAGTGTAGCTATTCTTCATTATAGGATATCGTTAGTACATAAACCTTTTTAGCTGTAAAATAATAAGTCAATTAAAACATCACGAAAAAAATATTATGCTTAAGTTGCTTCCATTCGTCAAACTGGCAGAAAAAGAAACTAGCATACCAGTATTAAGCTACTGACAGTAAAAGCATAATTTTGCATATGTCTTTAATATTCGCTTTGCGGAAAAATTATCCGTAATTACTATGGATTCATGTATTTCGTTATAACGGCGATGGCTGTAACTTTAAAACAGAACTACATGCCGCTCTGTTTAGTGGAAGTTTCTTTCCAGACTTTCTTAATATAGTTTCAAACGTCACTAGCATTCACAGTTGAAGTAAGCATTTAGCGTAATCACTTAGAACTGTAGCTTCGTGTTAATCACTTGCTTACTGAACTTTTCTCTGTAAATTAACTATATTAAATGTCTACTAAAGGATAAGAATACTTCGGGAAGTATGAAACGAACTGAGATGTAATAGTAAATAGATGTTCCAAAGCACGAAGTTTAATTAGTTCCTGTTGTCAAAATAAGAACGTGGCGGTTTAACGTCATCAAGACTGCTTATTAGCGAAATTCAAATGCCTTTCAGATTTTTTTTTTTTTTTTAACGTTGTAATTTGTCTTCTTTGTATTTTCTAAAAATAATACAATTTTAACTTTGACATGTAATACAGACGTTATAGACCATACTGGAGTATAATATCATTTTTCGCTCCATTAACGAACTCTTATCAAACGAACAAAAAATATTTTTAACGTACTAAATGTCTCTACTGGCTACAAACTTTCAGAGAATCATTCATGTATATAACATGTTTTTGGTTCATGCCTAACAGAGATGAAGCTAACATAACACGACATTTTGAAGTATTTTTTAATGATGTCATCTATCAGGCCGGGAGAGAGTGTCCTGAGATAACTGAAGAGTGGTTGTACGAATGTAGCTATTCAGAACTGTATGACTGAATAAGACCTTTTGGTGAATGCGCACATTTCCAGGAACGTAATTAGTAAGTTTTGTTCGTGGGTGCTCTACTTGCATCCAACGAAATCTTCCGCGGGGTGATTAATTGTCCCCTACTCAATGCTTCAATCCTGTCATAATTATAAGATCATTATATCTGATGACGGGTGCGTTATTTCGGTAGCTCATACGTCTTCTTATTTTTGATTGGAATTAACGAATAATGTTACCAAGAGAAACAAAAAAGCTCGACCTTATTTTCTAGTACCCAGTAACACTACGGGATGAAGTTTTATTACATCGTGAAGAACGAAGGAAAAATAGTTGTTACTGAGAGCATCATTACCCTTGACTGAGAGAAGAACGAATGTCTGAGAACACTTCGTGGAACAATAAAATGAGTGATGAACAAACCTGAAATGAGTGAAGTACAGTAATCAACATATTTAGCATTGAATACAGAAATATCTCTGAAGCTGTTATTGTGTAATATTAAGCCTAGCCTTAGTAAACATACTCAATACTTTTGGAAGAATTTACTTTTGCAAAAATACTGTGTGATAATTTATCATGATTATTCATCAAACTAATTAGTGTGGGCGATGTGGCGGCAGATACTTCGAATACCATTCATTTTCACGAACTGCGCTTTAAGTAAAACTGTTATTTGCTTTTAGTTAGAAACAATAATTTGTTCCGCGATATAGACAAGTAAATTCCGTATGAATTAAATAAGATAACTGAAACTAACGCTTTTCATCAGCCATAAAGAGAATTTTACGAACGCTATATTATTTTCACCTACACAACGTGCTTCCTATGAGATTGCGTCTCATATTACGGCTGATTGGTTTGGCAAAGAGGAAGCTATAAGCCCCTTTGACACCAATAAGTATTATCAAATCATCATTATTTTTAGAATTCGACTTCGTTAAATTGAAGTCTTGTTTCTTTTTGCGTATCCTTATAAAAAGTCCTTAAATGGGTTGGGTCTTTGCCTACCCCCCCCCCCTCCCCCGGTTCGTGTTCACGTGAGTTAGTCAGGACATATATTCTGTGCATTAGTTGTGTGTGTGTTTACGCCCACCTCAGCAAATAACTACCCCGGAAATACTTCTACATTTTGCCAGTATAGATTTTAAAAAACTTATATCTAAGCCCGTACAGTTTTTTTTTTTTTTTTTTTTTTTTTTTTTTCGTAATATTATGTATATTTTAAAAGGAAAAAGTTGTGAGAAACGGTCAAAAATCGCAATTTTAGAGCTTCCCTGCGCGGTTTTCTTAATAGGCAGAATAAATATTAAAACGGTATTGCCGTAGTTTAATCTATGGGCTTTCATAGCATGTAATAATACCCAACTTTTACAGATCTCATTTGCCACGGGACAGCGCCAAAGCGGAAGCACTGCACGCGTAGGTTCAGGGCCTTCGCGTAAGAGCGACGAGTCGCTGGTCGCGCGTGCAATTGTAGCCCGTATCGCTGTGCCTTGAAAGTGAAATAAAAAATATCGAGGCCATGTACTCTTAGGAGCCCGCGTCACCCGCAATATTGAATTTATTATTAATTTCATCCTGGTTTAAAATTAGGACG
This sequence comes from Dryococelus australis, assembly GCA_029891345.1. Taxonomy (NCBI): domain Eukaryota; kingdom Metazoa; phylum Arthropoda; class Insecta; order Phasmatodea; family Phasmatidae; genus Dryococelus; species Dryococelus australis. The sequence goes on from CM056996.1 coordinate 77,000,292, forward strand.
ATTTACTGAAAAATGTGCCAATAGAAGGTTAGCTAATTACTTTATCCATCATTATATACATATTACATGAAGTAATAACACATATTTATGCAACAGTTAATTTAATACAAAATCTTATACATTAATGTATTCTCACCTTAATACAGATTTATCAAATGTACTCCTTCTATAGTGAAATATTCTCAGTAAATACACGTACTCTTCTGCTAAGAAACTAAAAAATTGGGTTTGACTGTATTGGGGACACGACCGTTTGTTTTACGTGAATAAGTCTACGTTGACGCGTTCGGACGTCTTGATTCTTTTCTTACGTTCCCTGCACCGCTTCACTCGATCATATGGGGTTTTATGGGTATCACTGGATTGCTGCTGAGATGTTTTTTTCCAACCGTATACGATTTCTGTATTTCGACTTGGCTTTTTGACGAGTATAGGCCAAAATTGTGTTAAGTTTATTTAATTGTTTACAATTTCACCATTACCACGCCACACAAATGATTTTATACACGCATGACAAGAGATGTCGATTGAAACCTAAACGAGCGTCGTAGCTTCTCCTAGTCGAAAGTTATACTGCGCGGAAGTTATGAGACGCGGTGGAATTAACTCAAAATGGCGTTTCCCCCCCCCCCTCCCCCAAACCTGGGCCGCGCGCGATGCTTCGCAGTCCTCACTCAACGTAACAAATTCCTTGATCCTTTGGCAAAACGAGTGGTGTATTGAATTTTGAACGTAGACGATAGATTCAGAGCTTCATTGCCAAACTGTATCCCCCGATTTTGTTATCATCGGATTTTCTGGATTACATCCCACTATGGTCGCAAATTTATAGACGTATTCACGTCAAAAGAATAATTTCTACATAAGGGTTGACACAGCCCCTTAAGGAGCCCTTTTACCTGGAGCTGCCTTCCGTGTTTAAAGCCGTGAAGCGCAGGAGCGATAAGGGCGAAACTAACACGCGCATCAAGTCCGTCATCGCCGCTACGCGTACTGTTCTGGACTGGCGTGTAATGCTCCAGGCATGCCAATTCGTTCCACGAGACTTTTAAGCGGTGACCCGTCATATTATTCGTGGGAAGATTGTAGCAATGTTCAGTGCAGGGCCCTCTACTAATTTCGCAGGAACTAGCCAATAATATTTTCAGCTATAATAGTCTTGGAAATGTAGTTTTTCGCCATGTTGAAGGGCAGAAGTGTGTATGCGATAAGCGTTATGTGTTGAGAGTTGTATTGCGCTCTATTCTGAAGTGTTATTTATTTTCGTGTTGAAATAGATATTGCACACGTGAAATAGTTTGTTCGTAAAACATGTAATACAGAACACTGCAACCCAGTTCAGGTACCAGGTAAACTGTCGCTAAACAAGATAATAAGTCTAGGATTTCGGGGGCATAGAAAATAAGCGAACAGCAGAGCTACATAAAAGTTTTTCTCAACTTCGTGAGCAGAGTAATGTAGCCGATATCTGTCTAGCTGTCATGCATGCCATAATATGTACATTTTATGTCCGTGTAGGGATGTGTAGTAACGATAACCTGATATGACAGAACAATGTAAATTATTATTTTTTGTGTCTGTCTGTCACTAAGTACCATAAAAGTCTTCTTCGGCGAAAGCTACATTTATTTCCAACGGAAATTATCAGTTAATAAGTTATTGCGCTTCGTAATTAAGAAAAACGGACTTAGCTCTGTGCATATAAAACACGTGAACCTGTCCGTATCCCGTACAGATTCAGGCTTAAAAAAAACTGCATGACGTCACACGAAGCCGTCTTTAACGCTGGAAATACAAAATATTCATGTGGCAGTTGGGATACCGTGTTACTTAAATTGATCCCTTAAATCGCCAGAAAACACCATAGAAACGCACCCAACACTCAAGCATTACTAGAACAAGTGTCAAATTTCCTAATTCACTAAAAACTAACATGTTTAGTTCTGTTAGACGAGTGGCAGAGTCACGAGTTAGATATTTTGACTCGTGTTCAAATCTTCCTTCAACACGACTTATTGTATTAGGTCAGTTATAAAGATAGAGCCTAGAACAAACCAATCTAAACATTAGGAACATTATTACCTTTAACATTTTCAAATTTATTTTGTAATTACACTGAAACATAAGCGAAACGAAAACGGACCATTTTTTTCTCGTGGTTTCTTTTTATAAACCAAAATACAGAAAAACCTAACACATTTATGAAGTTGTTCCGAGAATTCACGCTATTTTCTTTGCAAGAATCTTTCTTTATTACGTAAAACGAAGTGCTTTTAATTTTAGGGCTATTTATCATATAACTTTTATCTAGTATTTTTCCGTAATTTCATATTAAGGTTTTCTAATATAACAAGAATGTACATACTTTGTGGACTGTTAAAATAATTAGAATCAATTATGAAAGTCCATCCAAACACAGTAAATCCCAACCTCATCACTCGTAGATGTGCCTTTAAAATTTTTATCTTATTTTGTTGAAGGCTTCCTGATATTTGATGCCGTACCTGTTAAACTTGTTTTCATGGATATCTTAAGTAGGTTTTAGCCCACTCGCGGCTCAACATAAAAGCCTGGAGTTTACATTTGTCACGCAACTATTTCGAAACGTATGGCCTGCGTCAATTAGAAAAGAGTGCAGACACGTACCAGTGTTTTCTATACAGCTTCTATTGAGTTTACATAACCATCGCTTGTCAAATGCGTGGAACCGATACTATGGAGATTAAGTAATGGGTTTTCTTTGTATAACATTAGCTGATAAAAACACAGTGCAACCTTTTATCTTCAAGAAACTGTCTTGTGACACGGTAATCATTTCACGGCTTAAAGTAATATACAGCTGTGATAGCAGAGCAAGAGGCAAGAATTTTGTTTCGAGCAGTTTTAATTATGGTGCATAAAAACTACAAAAAATATAGGGTAAAAGTGACAATATATGCATCTCACACATACATACCAAAAAATTGTCATTCTAAAGATAAGTATGACACTTGAGAAATGTCGCACAGCCTATTAAGTTTGTGAGAACAAAATCAGCTGTTAATAAGGGGAAAAAAATATTTTCGTCGATTACATGGTGCAAGGAAGGACACGAATACGTATATAAAATGACCTTATAGCCGTGCTTATGAATATTTGCGTTATTCACTTGTAGCGTGCATGTGTGGAATAACTTGGCGCATTGGTCGAGTCGACACCGCGGAGTGACGCGAGATTGTAAAAGTGGTCGTTATGACGATGCTACAGCCCCTTTACGATGACCTGAGACAGCTGTTCTCCTAAGTCAACATGCCACAGGGTGTCCGAGTCGATGGCCGTGGTGAAAACTGTATACGAAAGGGAAGGAGCACTAATTCACTTCTAGATCGTACAACTTCCTCGTGTGTTTCACATTTTTACGTCTGTGCCATGCTGGGATGCCCCTTATAGTTTAAGTACCTGGGAACGGCTGTGACTACACAACGTGCCTCGGGATACATCGCATTTTGCAGAGAAGTGTGAAGTTGGGAAGGGGCCGGGGGGGGGGGGGTCAGGTACGTGTGAATACGAGGGCGGGGAGAGACAAGAAGGAGTGATACATCTGCTGCGTAAATGGAACTGCCAGGTGGATTTATGGCTGCACACGGAGCGCCTAACGACACGTATTACACGGCGCCGACGTTTGGCTCGCAACCATAAACGCTATAAAAATCAATGAGTTATATTAATGGACTGGCGTAAAAAAAAACGCGTTTCACAAACGAGAACATGCCAATCAACTAACCGACCCCTCCCCCGCCCGCCTCCTCCCTTTCACATATACGATTTTTCCAAGGACGTGTGTCTCACTCGCGGTGCAATGACGCCTCAGTTTTAAATGTCAATGAGTATACTAGTAATAAATAACTATATTACTCAGAAGGGGAAGAAGAAGAAAAAGTTTCCTCAATAACGTGGAAAAAATTTACTTGTTAACTAACTTTAAGAACCTTTCTAAAATATCTGCTAATGTAGAGGAATTATCCGTGTCACAGTACGCCCGTTCAGTCGAGACCGATTTGCAGCAGTATCTTGTTAAAACACTCTTTATCTGCGAGCTATAGGTTCTTCAGTCCTATCCTCCAGTTACTAAACATAGATGTTCTTCAAGGGATATTTACGGTAACCGCAACGGACAAATGTAAGCATTCGCTGGAAATTTTTCCAAACAGCACAATATTAAAAAAGTAACGTAAGCGTTTAATGAATCCACTTTAAATTGTTAGTTTGTTTGCAGGTTTCTACTCCTGCTCTTTATGCCAAGTGCTTGAGATGGTTTTTCATTTAAATGTTTCTCACTTTTTAAATCCTACTTCAAATAGTGTATGAAATTATTATGTCCTGTCAATAAATAGGACATGTTTAACGGAACGTAATTAGTGATGCGATTATAACTCAATAAAACATTCTTTATTTCAATTAAAAATCAAAAACGTTAATTTCAGTCACATATTCAGACTCACAATGTGTGACTATAAGTTTGTCTTGTAATTTTATATCCAAATAAACGCGAATACTTATTTTAAAATATGTAATGGTATTTATGTGCAGTTGACTGCAACTCTAGATATGAAAAGGGAAGCCTTGTAACTTTCCACATGTAATTATGTACTTTTACGTCGATAATGTTCTACATAATTTTGAACGCCCGTGAATTTCGCACCTAAAATCACGTGATACATTTCGAACACACGTTTTTGTATGCGTTGGTATAGCCAACGCTCCCTCTACCCATATATTTACTTTAAGAGTTTATCACACGTAGAGGAAATAAAAATCTGAAAAATCACAGTGCTTGGCTTTAAATGATCGCCTCTTCCTTTCCCGACAATATACAACAGTTGGAAAAAATGTTTACATTTTTTTTTCATCGACTATAATGATTTTCACCAGTGGCCAACCCGCGCATGAATTACGGCGCGCTTCCAACGGTCTGAGAGAACAACACTTGGTTAGCCCGGAAACTTGTATGAGAGTATTAAAAAAGGTTAAAAGAGCAAACGTGTAAGCATGTGTATGATTATATTTATACATTTTTAATTCCAGCCAATAAACACTAGCGATAAGAGCGCCCGCCATATATTTTATTACCAAAACACCTAACCTCACATAATACCGGCATTTAGTCACGTCCTACTTCAGGACTGACATTTTCAGCTGGTTGCGTTACGTGAGGTCATGTGGGTAACTATGAACAAAATGTAAAGCTGGCACATTGTCGCCACTGTTCAATGTCTGAAATAAATAAGTTTATCAATTAAATTGTAAATTGTGGATACAAAATAGGTCTGTGTGGCTCCGTGTACGTGATAGGCGTTTGATACAAAATTCTTAGCGACAATTTTTCAGTTTTAATCTCACGGTTAGAAAGAGAAGGAGCGTTACGTACTTTTACTCCCACACTACGGCGCCACGTGAATAGGGAAGCGATTACAATGCTACCCCTTTTTTTGTCAGGACAGGGAAGTAGCTGCAAAGACGCGGATAGCATTTATTTTGTATCTTCGCGCCTCCTAAAATACTCTTTATATTCAATGATACTGTTCACGTTAAGGTGAGCACTTTCGAAACCAACCTTTGAGAAATAAAACCACTGCCTCTTAAATGTGTTATATGCTACCGTACACACACTGTCAGATTGACTCCTTGAATAAAGTGATCAGGCCCACGGCAGTGCAAATTTTACATATGTCGGAAGGTTACAAATGAGGAGAAAAGTAGATCTAAAGCAGGCTTTTAAGGCGCCCGCCTACCCAGGTATTTTTTCCGCGTTCCAGGTGGAGAAGTGCGGGAGCGATAAGGGCGAGACTTCCATGTGTATCAAGTGCGCCATCACCACTAAGCGCAAGGATCTCAACTGACGTGCAGTGTTCTCGTCGAACTGCGTGTACCTATGGGACTTTCAGCGGTGATACTATCATTTTATTGGTGGAAAGTCTGTAGGAAGGTTCAATGCAGGACCCTTGAGTCGTTTTGTTTGTATCTGAGCCGTATATTTTGAGATACAGCGCTTTGAAAAAGCCGTTAGCAGCCATTTTGCAGTACTCTGAAATTTTTTTCTAATGTGCGTGACGTTTTGAAAGTACTCAACAGCCCCCGTCTGAAGTGTGTGTTCTTTTCGTATACCAGCATATTCGACGTACGTCTAGTAGTTTCGTAGGTAAACGAGTATTTCAAACACTCTGCAAAGCATTTCAAGTGCCAGTTAGGCAGGAGCCTTTAAAGTGTTCACTTTATCTACAACCGCCTCTAACTAGACGACCAGTCAACGTCGTTAACTTTGTTGTTTATAGTGTCGTCGTAAACTCAGTTCTGCTCATAGAGGTCACTCCAAACACTTCCACTGTTTTATGGGAGCGAACATTTATCGAACTATTTTTTAAGATAATATTTTTTTTTGTCTATGCCCTAATAACTTCATTTTGTCATTTATTTTCAGACACACGCGCCATACCTCTTTAAATTATCGTTTATAGTTATGTCTTATATTCGCACCAAATTTATTCGCTTTCTTAACTCAGTTTTTGTAATATATTTTAAAATCAGATTAACGCAAATTTCCTAGACGTACCTATAAAGAGCTTGACACTATAAACATTTTTGTTAACATGTTCTGATAATCATAAACTAACTTTATAGTAACATGAATTTTTTTCCTTTTGTTCCAGGTAAGCATTACACGTTTTAACACCGATCTACGTCGAGGTAAACCAGCAGGTAACTGATGGGGCCGTACCCCAACACGCTTCGAATGGAGCTGACCTTTGTGCGGTGAGTTCAGGCATTCAGCTGGAAGAGACTGTTCTCTAAAGGTAGTTTTCGCCGAGAAGTGAGCAGCCTAAATGAACGTTACCGACTTCGTTATTCCTGGGTACACAGACTTGCTTTGTGCTCGCGTGAATGTGTGACGTCATGACTAAAAAGAAAAAGAGTAACCATAATTCAAATACAAATCGTTGTAAACTTATTGTTTTGTTTTGTTTATATGCAAAACCTTGCCTTACGTGCGTTTAACAACGGTTTGTTTGGTGCATGCAAAAAACAAAAACAAAATATAATGTAGCTGCAGACTACGAGAAGTGTAGAAAATTGTCTAACCTTGAGCTCTTCCTTTTTAGAAATACTTAGAAAATAACTTAATATCATAAATTTTCTGCTTTGTGCATGTCTATAACAGCAAGTTTATCCAAGATATGATGCTCCCCATCATCATTTAAGTCCTGTTGTATAAAAAAATCGCTATTCAAACTTACTCTTCCTTTCATCATTCACGCAACAGTAAAAAAAAAAAAAAAAAAAAAAAAAAAAACTATGTAAACACATCCCAATAAATAACACTTTTCCTTATTCTAATGGAGACCATTTTATTTTTTTTTGTAACACCCCATAAGGTAAGATTTAAGAATACGTATCATTTTTTGAGATGTCAAAAATTTCAAAATTAAACAACTTACAGAAAGGAAGCTTCTGAAAAAATTCTTGGAAATGTAGCGGTAGGAAACTTATACTGGGAGAACAGCTAACAGAATATTTGTTTGTGTAACCCCAAAGATATATTTAGTTAGCCCAACAAAATATTTTGTCGAGTAAACAAATTTTTAAAAGCAACGAAGTAAATTTTGTTCATCTAACAAAAAACATGAACAGAATTAATTTTGTTCGTCTAACAAAATTCATGTCTGAATAAGAAAACCTGTGTTGGGCCAAATAAAATTAGACTCTTTAACAAAATATTTTGTTGGAATCAACTGTATATATTTGTTTGGCCACTCATTTTATTGCCTTCGTCCGAAAATACAGCTCGAAAGTTGGTTTGGAATTTTTGTGGCAATTATGATCGTAACAGTTTTTATTAGTGAATCTATTAATGCTTAATATTAGTATAAATATCCTAATAAAACAGGTTCAACAGGAAATTCAAATGGAAAGGTGTAAAACTTGAAATAATTATTTGCGCACGTTGTCCAGTATTTGAAATATACACAGTAAAAATTTTTTCGTAAACTTCCATATCTGTATTGGAAGTTTTTAACTTATACATTGTGTGGGAATAGGGCCATATAGTAGGCTGCAAATATAGGAATGTTTTGCATTGCTTCGATACAAATTTGGGAACTTCTCTACGCATTTGAGTCTTTCCCGAGCAAATGCAGAAAGGCTACCATGGATATATGGGAAGAAACTTTACCATGCGCAATTTCTCGCTACAGGATGTTGCAAAATTGCATGTCAATACTTTGGGGAAACATTTATCACATCTGGAGAATGAAAAAATGTTATATGAACATACGTACGCAAACGCTTCGTTTATTTACTACAGCCCGTAATGCATAATGTACAGTGTATTGCCCGCGGGCTGGATCATGTTACTGTGGAATGCCATCGCAGCATTCGTTTGCATGATGCACGACACCTCACAATACACCTAAAACAGCAGGAATTGCACAGGAATTAGTTATACATGTGTAAAAGATAATCGTCGGCTCTAAAGGAAATGTTCAAAATGCACTCCATCAGCACGAACGCATGGATCAATCCGCCATTGCATGGACACCCGGATGCATTGATGAATCCCTGAAAAATTCATGATTGTTTCGCAACCCGCCACAATGCATTTACGGACGTTGCTCACATCGTCCACTGGGGTTGCATACACACGTGCCTTTAAATGTCCCCACAAATAAAAGTCTAGTAGATTAAAATCAGGGCTCCTCGGGGGCTGGTATAGGACTGCCAATTACAGCTGCGTCGGCATTCCACAGTACCACAATCCAGCCCACGTACATCAAAGCTTCACTGCGTATAGGGGGCGGAATTAATTTCTCTCCGTCTGTTCTTGACGCTGATGAATTTATGCGAAGCCTACGTCATAGCTTTGACAGCAGGAAAGAAAATATGCTTAAAAATGTCATCCATCGACAGTAACGTGACTTCCACCACATGTCCCACAAATTGAAATCTGGTTGGTGACCAATCCGCGCGTAGGTGGGTTTTCCGTGGGTTCTCCCGCGCTCGCATTTTCTCCTTGCGTTCGCCTTTACCTGGGCACATCATTACGTTCATATTTAGCTATAGATGGCGGTACACGGGATTGTCCAGTGTAAAACGAGTATTTATAATAAGTTATAACTTCCCTGTATTCCGTGCTTAACACCGCTATAGTTACCAGAACTTGCCTACACATCTTTATTATCGAGCAGCCGATATTTCACTGCACTGCTTATTGGACCATTTGATTTTATCCACACCTATCGCGTTTTCAAAGCTTGCGCAGACATTGAAAAAAATATATATGTCTTACAAAACAACTTTATTGTCACCACTAAACGTTTCTCAGAACCTATATATTTTAACAAACGATAATGTAGTTATCGCCAAACTTAATTTTCAGCCCATTCAGTGAATAGACGTCAGCCATTAGGAATTCAACCCGGTCATTTAAAGGGAATATAAACAAATCCTTTCCCTTGATGCGACGCCATCGTTTCTCGCGGGGGGACTGTGCAGTCGAGGCGCAGCCCCGCGGCATGTTGCTCGCGACAAGGTAGACATCGACTGTGAAGGATGGTTAAGGAGGAGGGGGAGTGTTGAGAGGGCGTGGCGTGCCTCGGCAGGGGGTCGCGACCCCACCCACGCCTCGCGACGGCAAGCTATGACGCCCGCCTCGCTTTCCCCTGCAACCGGGTTCGCGGCGACGATCCCCGGGCGTCCTTGCCGGTGCACCCCACCCCGTAACCCCGAGTTATGCTGCCTCCCCACCTGCCGCTGGTATCCTCGTACCACATTGCCCCTAAAAAGCAGACCCCCCCCCCCACCGGTCAGTGGTAAAATTGGCTAAGGGTTTTTCTAAAACAACATATATCAATCTCTTTCGTACTATTTTTCGGCGTCCGAGCAACTTTAAACATATTTTATAAGCCTCCACAAAAATATCACAACACTGTGTTAACTGACATTGGTGGTCACCCAAGAACAAGAACATAATAAAAATATAAAATATTATACACAAAACCCCTCAAATTCAAATGGAAATTACTTCATAATACAATTTTAAATACGTTATAAATCCCCGTGGGAAATATACCTATATTTAATTATGTCGTATTTGAACATTAATTCTTCCTCCTCCTCCTCCTCCTCCTCCCCCCCTTTTTTTTCTCTTTCGGCCACCTCCCGTCGGAACAGGTTCAGAGCCTTTCCGAGTCCCTCTGCTTCTCTGTCACAATTCAGAGAAAGTCATTCCTTTTATTTATTCCGCGTCGTTCCCCCGGAACAATTTCCACCAGTTAGGAAAAACAGAATTAGTCTCTCTATGACGTCACTTACGGCACGCATGCTCCCGGAAGGTCTTGAAGACAGGGATGAGGAGGTGGGGAGCGAACAAGCCGGTCGTCGCCCAGTATTGTGACCGCGCTCGCTCGAGCAGCAGTACAACGGGAGGCGCCACGTACCCAGGTAGAGGTAGTCGTCGTTGGGGGCCTCCCACGTAGGTTCACGCAGACCAGCAATTGTAAGATGTCTTTTCTGTAAACAGGCGATCGTTGTTCGACGAGACACCGTCTCAGTGGACTGGGCCTAGGGACGCGATCACCACTACTCGACCAAGCCAAGTGTGCAGCCGGAGGGGCGAGACTCAGGCGCTAGTGTGGCTGTTGAGTGGGGAAGAACAACAGCGAATAAGAAAAGCGCAAAGTGGCGGATTTCGGAACCCGAGAAATAACGATGATGCCTTCCGCGTGTACAGCAGCGAAATGCATTTTCTCCTGAAAAATTAACTCGAAACTGTATTGTTCAGTTTCCCCAACATAAAACACGCACCTAAATTATTATATTCTATTCGCGATTTATCAAAACTTTCTTAATCAAACTTCGAAAAATCACCCCAGGTATTACGTGCTTGGTTGTTTCTTAAATAATGTCGTGTGTCACAAGCATTTTATTCTTGTGTTAATACAAAAAAAACTGTATTTTTGGTTCAACTGGAATTTTACTCATACTCTATCTACAATTTATGATAGTTCATTTATAATTTATACGAGTCAAAATAGCGAGAAAACGTGGGTTGGTAACGCCTAGTAAGAAATGGTTGTTATGAAAAATATTATTACAACTGAGTGCGCACGAACGCGGTGAGCGACTTAGTTTGCACGAGGTGGAGGAATATCCTGGAAATAGATCTTTAACAGGGCTTCAGAGAAGTGTGAAGTAACCGTGAATAGATTACAGTGTTGAATCCTTGACCGAAAATGAAACGAAGTACGTTTCCATAAAATCCATCAAGTTTTTGTTGTACTGTAAAATTCAGTTAATATTGATCTAGCTGAATGGTGATCTGTGTAAAGTGTTTGGGGATGGCAAACTTATTCACACGGGATTTGAATCTAAAAGATATCAATTAGTGATACTTTAATGAAACTTTGTAATCCAATATAAGCATATCAGGAATCAGCTCTTAAACACTCAATATATCGTATCTGATAAACTAGTTGACCTTCCACGGGGATCGAACAAGTTATATCTTGATTACAAAAAAGCAAGCGCGCTAACAAATATGCTAATACTAGTAAGTCCTTGGACAAAGGTCGAGCAGCAGAGGCATTGATTGAATGTAAATTGTACGTCCGATCGGTATAAATGACTTTCACTAGTTCTTATTCTGGTGCATTACCAGTAAGAGCCGGGGAGTGGGCTACAGTGCGCCCCTTCATATTTTGTGGGTAGGGTACAACGTATCATTTGTACCATCTTCCCAAAAAAAAAATAACTATTTTAGTGTTATGCTCTTTAGTACCTTAATAAGTTGTGTAGCAAAAATAATCTTAACTTCAGCAAAATTTCACGACCTTCTGCAACAGAATTATTTTTTTCCTGTTATGGGCTGCTCATGGTAAAGTGAGCACTTTTGAGGCCCTAGTTACTTTTTTTTTTCTTCCAATCTGCCATTTTTTATCTTTCCACCGCTCTTTTAAAATAAATACTGCCATGTAAGTAATAAACACAGATTATAAACTTTACCGGACTCGGAAGTTTACGTCTAAGGCAAAAGTAAAATATTTTTATTGACTATTATTCCAAATGAGTGGGCTTCAAAAAGTGCTCACTTGACCAAGAATCGCCTATACACTTCCTTAAAATGGGATAATCTTACTCGCTCGGAACCAAATGTGTCATCGTCGCTTCACGCCTCATATTGGCCTATTCCTCCTTAAATTTTTTTTATCTAAATTTCCTTTTGTAACTGGAGCCTAAATAACTGGTGTAGTAGTCAATATGAAAATAATGAAATACTCTTTCTCAAAAGAGTTTAACGAAATCCACAAAAGTTGTATTTATTCTAGATAATTTCAGGATGCTTAGATATATATGTTTGGTGGTATTCCACAAAATTAAGCATTCGAGTCACAGGATCATTACAGATTTCGTGTAACAACATCCACCGATTGTGGCGAAATTATGTTTGCTTTTACTTTATATTCATAGTATATTAACTTTCAGTAAACCCTAAATGTGGTGGCACCATCACATAGTTTTTCAAAAACTAAAAAGCTTAATTATTTACGCAGGAGATTTCCTTAGAATAAATAATGCACCGAAACAAAAGAGATAACACTGTTATTGCAGGGAATCCTGGTGGTCTGCTCTGATTGGCTCGTAGAAGCAAGTGGAGCTGTGTTGCTGCCCCACAGCCAATAAACGTATGCGAGGCAGTGATGGAACATTGTCTCTGAACAGCTACAGCAGTAGTTAAGTTTACAGGTGCTTCATATACCAAGTGAAACTAACATTTAGGAGAGAGTGTTTATACAGGATGAGTCCTTTAAAAGAGGCCCCCGTGGGACGTGTGTATAACGGAGCGAGGGAATGAGGAAATACAGACCAGCCACCTCATGAAACATGTTACATTCCTCACATACCAGTCTTGAAGGAGAGTAGTGCTACCACGAAACTCAGGGTGGTGTTTGATGTCTCAATGAAGACCGCTTCAGGCGTATCATTAAACGATGGTTGGTCCAAACCCCTTTCAACGCGATTTAGGAAACACACAATTCCATTGGTTGCAGATGTGGCTAAGATGTATCGTCAGATGCGGGTGACCAAACCTGACATGAAATTTCAAATGATTGTGTGGAAATCGTTCTCAACAGAACCTATCGTCTACTGACAGTAACCTATGGGGAAAGCTGTGCACCATATCTTGCAATTAGGTGTCTAAGACCACTTGCTGGTGTGTGTTTCCTCATTCCGTCGCTCCGTTACACACATGTCCCACGGGGCCTCTTTTAAAGGACTCACACTAGTACGCTCACTAGCTCTTCGTTCATGCTCGCCATATATCATAATGCCGTGCAGGGACAAATAACTGACGCGCGGACTGCAGCAGTAAAAGTCCACAGAGCAGTCAGTCTGCAAATTTAAAAGTTGCACACATTGAGATATACATAGTGTTGCCGAATATGTGACTAACATTCAAGAAATAAATACAATGTCAAAATAACAAACTTCGCTTCACATGTTGATGTCTGGATGAACGGAACGTTTCTCTGGACGTTGTGAAACTTAACAAAAACGAATTAGTTCTTTCTCAAACTTTTAATACACGAGATGGAGGTGAAATACATTGAAAGAAAAACAAATTTGCTGAATTGAATAAAATACTGCTTCAGATAGCGTCAATGAAAAGCAGTAGATATTTTGACTAAACGGGTCGGCTGATAGCAAATATCTTTAAAAGATATGCGTTTCAAACAAAGTGTATTTTTCACGAATTTTTCAGGAGAAGATCCCTACGAGCGTATATTTTCAATACAGAGAGGCGGTATGTACTTTGTTTTCACACAAAAAAATTAAACCGATTATTTCTGTATTTATTTACAATACGCGAGTTTATTTGTTCATCAGATTTTGTTCCCTCAACAATATTTAGTTGGTTTCAACCATAGTTTTCTATACTTAAACAAGCATCTCGTTGCCGTAAGCAACATTTTTTTGTATTACTGTACACGGAAGTAAATATAAGAAAAAAAACCAAACCATTACGAGTAACTAGTGACATACATGTAGAAATAAAATGTGTAAACATATAAGTAATTATCACTTATCCTTACGAAAGTTACGTAGGGCCTTCTGTATGTCTACACTTTGCAAATCAATTTGTGTGACAAAAATTGCTGCTTACTGCATAAAAAATATCTGTTGCGTGATATTATTATTAAAATAACTGATATTGTGATAGTGATTTTCGACTGTTCAACTCTACGTAGTTTTTTCTTTACACGACTAATATTCAAGAGCTTAAGCCATAAGTTACTAGCTCTCTCGCTAAAGGTTAACAAACTGAATGTCTCATCTCCGCAATGATTTATTCTTACGAAAACGTAGTTAATCTTCGCCTTCCTCCAGTGCAATTACAAAATTATTCTCAACTTTTGAAAGCACAACTGGCCTCACTGATTTCCCGATCTCATTATTTGAGTTCCGCTCGTACGCGCGGGACTGTGTGTGTAACTATCCAGCCTTTATTATCCAATTAGCCACTTCTGCTCCGGTACTAATAGTAGAGTGCAGTTAACCCTTCCCGGTATACGTAATAGCGTTTCCGTGTTTAATAGAGGTGTATTGGCAGCGCGAGAGAAATCTATCATGTTGGTATGGCTCGTGGGAAAAGCAAGTGCGCGAGACGTGGGTGGCAGCATTGATGAGGGGAGAGGAAATATCTTGGGGCCGGCCGTCTGTCTGGTAATAATGATAGGCCTAATAACACGAGTACTTAAATGTTGCTCGGCGGCGTCACGATTGTGGATTGCGTGGACAGGATATCTGTTTAAAGTTTAAGTGGCATGTCTCTATTATTTCTGTTTTAAGTGATGATGTCATGTTAATAGATGCAGGCCGATGTTAATAGTATAAAATGGCTGTGCTGAGAATGCTTTCTTACTTATGCGTTGGAACTGTTTGAAAAAAAAAAAAAAACTGTTTATTTAGGTGGGTGTGAAGAGATTGATCCAAATATAAACTATTAAAAATACTTTATCACACAATCAATTCTCTAATCTAGATTTTAAAAAACCATGTCAAACTCATGATCACGGGACATAAGAGCTTAGTAAAAGCCGTGAAAAAGGTTGAAATATATTCTGTGTAAGGTAATTTCCTTCACACAGAATGGGATTTTTTTTTTTTTTACTTGTGTAAATATGTAATTTAGTTGGTTACTTTCCGGAAATTTAAATGCATTTTTTTAAATTGCTAATGATTTTTTTCCGATAGTTTGATAGTATTCATACTAAACAACGTATTCCTAACTAACATGTAATTTGCAAACAAATGTAACTGGTTTTTCCTTGCACTTAGTATCGGAGAATTCATATCGGTCAATGCATAAACAGGGAATTTGGTCCTAACAAACAAAATAATGTGACCCTAATATACTACGCAAGTGAGAACTGACAGAGAAATATTGTTGCAATGATGTCAGTGTCGTGCAGAGACGCAGAAACGCGTTCTTGAAACCTGATCTGGCTCTGTGTTTCGTTCACAATAGTATTCTCTTCGTAACCGGACGTAAGATTGCAGCCGACAAACTCAAAAGTGTTTCTTTTCACCTTTCTTCTGAACTGGAAAGCTTACAAAAAAAAACACGTTATTAAGGTCATGTATTGTCTCAGAAGAATTCAAAGGACGTGGTTCTTGAAATAATTAATTCTCGCTGATTATCTGATATAAACAACAAGCGTGTGTCGCACAATACCAATACGTGTCGAGTTTAGGGTTGGATTATATGTGGATACGTTCCTGTCATCTCCTCAAGATTCACTCGATTACCCAGGGTAAATGAATAATTTTTATAAAGGTCAGCTATGCCGACTGAGGCCGTGTCCGAATTGACAAGTTCATTATTTTGAAAATTCGTGATTCGTTAGGTATCAATTCGGATATTGTTGGCAGTCACTTGTTTAGCACCCACGGAGACACATTATTACATTAACAGTGAAAAATATTTGTATCTAATTTTAATGCTTAAAACGGACGTCATATTACTAAAATCATCACTGGAATGATACGAACACGTTAATAAATAAGAAAATTATAAATTATAAATTATGCAAAAACGACTTTTAGAAAAATGTCGTTGCTGAATGTACAAACAAAGCACAGCACTTACTTGCTTTTTAAAACATAGCTAGTGTATTTTATGCACAGTTATTTGTTTTAAAAATCATTTTATTTACGCATTCGCGCATGTGTTTTTAAAGTAAAAACAAACATGGCCCTGATTTTTGTCATTTTGTATTTTTGCTAACATCCGCTAGATACGAAATACCAAATACCAAATGACCAAATACGTCACCATTTTTGTATACAAAGCCGGGTCACGTGATCATTCTGTCAACAAAATCTGTCAATTCGGACACGGCCTGAGAAGTGTTTTAGAATAGAGGTTCTTCGTACTGACCACTTAACCCTGCTGAGCCGAGACCTGGACAAACACGCCCCAACTGGGCGAAATTTGCGATACGTTAGCTAGTTTACTGAAAGTGTGTTGCGCGTAGTAAAAGGTGTTCGCTTTCCATATCTTGGTGCATGCCGTAAGGACCTGGCCGTGGAGCAACCAAGGTAAGTATTGTTACAAGACGCCAGAGCGGCGTAACAGAGTTCGTGTGGGTTGGAGGTCTTAATGAAAAGAAAAAATACTTATATAATTTTTAATATATTTACGCAGTTATTATTCACAACATTAAATAAACTGTCTTCATTATTAAAGGCTGTTCACGATGAAGTGAACACTTTTGAAATCAACCTTAGAAAAAACTCACTGCCTAGGCCTGCATATATTTTTACGGGCGCACTGGGTGACATGCGCCGAGTAAAGTTGGTAATGATGGAATGGAAAGTAGTACCATATCTTGATGTCGAATAAATAGTGAAAGGTAATCATTTGTGCTCACTTAAATTATTTATTTCATTTACTGTTTTTTTTATTACCCATAAATACTAAAAATGATCAGATTGGCAACATATTTACTTTTCTAATAATTCCACGGTTTCTCCTGACCGACGCATGTATAAAGTGATGAGGCCAGTGGCAATGTTAATTTTACATAAGGCAAAGGAATAGACAACGTGCATACAAGTAGATATTAAGCAGGGCTTTAAAAAGTGCTCATTTTACCGTGAACCGTCTATACTCATGTTAGTCTCCGTAAGTGCAATATTTAATATATAAAACTCAATTCTAATTAAAGTCCTGTTCGATGTTGCTATATTGGTCACAGTCACATAATTCACACATCGGTCTCACTCTACACTGTACTGATGCTCGCAGTCCGCAGACATCACTCCCCCCGCTGGTCTGTCGTCGCACACCTAGCGCTTATGGTCGCAAAACCCTCCGAACTCCAAAACGGTCGACTCGGAGGCCCGTAGTAGCTAAAGTAGTCTCACTGGCCCCGATCTAGAAGGTTCCCCGAGCTCCGAGTCTCGCTGAGAGTGTCTAGGGCGATGGCCAGAACATTCTTTTAAATATAACCCCGGAAATTCAATCCACTGAAGGTCAGGAGAGCATGAGTCGCGATAGGTTTATCGCAACTGCACGTGACGGTTGGCTTTTGAAAATCTCCGCCCACTTCTCGGATTACTACCCACCTTATATCCACCCACTCTTTCGCTCGCAGAAGCGTAACGGAGCAAGGAAGCGATGCAGACCAGTACCACGTAACAGTATGATACGTGCGAGTGTCGAAGCATACATTTGGAATTCGACGTAAGGTGCAAGACAGAAATATGCCGCTACCTACAGCAATGATAAATACACTAATAAAAAATTGTTTGTACTTTTACAAGAAAAATCCTTGGAAACCCAGTTGCCAGGAAAATCCTTTGTAAAACTACAAAGAGTTTTCTTGTAAAATTTTGTAAAACATTTATTTGTAATATTAAAAATGATTGTCTTGTATTACAAATGACATTATTGATAAGTATACATAAAATTCTTGTTCTAGATAACAAATGTGATGAATTAATAAGAGAGAACGAAAAAAATATTTCAAAATATAATTTTCGAAAGAAACATCCCACTTTGCCAGCACGAAGACTAGAACCCACGCCCCTTATATTATTAGTCGTCACCCTTAGCCAAAAGACCAAATTGATTTTTATTTTTTACCTTCATTTTTGACGTTGACGAAGCTCTAGTGAGACCGACTTGTTGACGAATTCCTAGTGCGACAATCGAGCTGAGCATCTGCCACGTCGGAGGCACTGGGGCGCGAACCCGCGACTCTTCGACTACAAGTCGGCCACCCTACCCCTGAGCTATGAGGGCAGGGCTGTACAAGCTTACAGCTTATTTTTACTGAAAATATAACTGCAGGTACCTACAAAACATAAATGAATTTATTTGGTTAAGAAGACTAGGTACATTTGTTTCATTGTAAGAGTTCTGTTGCTGAGTCAAGAGATTTGGATGTCTCATAACAACGAGGTATTGAGAGCCGATTTAAGAGCTATGTGTAGCTAGGAAACATTAATGATAATTAACGAACAGTACGGTCACGTTTTATTGAAATTGTCGTTTTAGTATGATTATTTTAGTTGTTTTAAATGTTTTACGTTATTCAAAATTGCCATTTTTTTCTTTTTGTACGCAGTTACACTTTACATCAACCATAGCTTTTGCACAAACAGCTATATAGGTTTTACGTTGTTGATTTTCCGCCATGTTGCTGAAGCTCGTAGAAACGGGTCAGTATAATACAAACATTTCTTGAGATATAACACAAACATGGACCTTGAAGTTTTACAAACGAGTATATTTACGAGAAAAATCTTTGTACTGTTACAATCATTTGTAAAATTGCATAGAATTCCTCAGTAAAAATTACAATGTTTTATAGTCTAACTACAGTAATCGAAGATACCGCCCTACTTACTTTTCAGACACGTTCATTGGAAGGTGGATTGCAATGTGTCAAGGTATAGGCGCCGAATTCTTGGTTCCGGAAGGGAGGCATTCCAATTTTCTGTGACAGTACCCATGATCATTTAAATTTTATCTCTCTCCTCTTTCTCATTGTGCATGCAGCAATTCACGCATGTAACGTTTCATGTGGGCCAAGATTATAAATATTTAAATAAAATAATACCTACTGAAATACTGCCGTTTTTGGTTAGGTAAAAACTTATAAAACTAAATATATTTGGAAAAGACTGAGGCAAGCAGTCCACAATAAGATATAAATACTTATTACAAACTGTAGTACTGTAGTACTTATTACAAACTGTAGTACTTATTACAAACTGTAACACTGTTTATCAACCCAAGAGGGTGACGTCCCTTCTGGCTGTGTGTCTAGTTTCTGGGCATTAAAAAAATAAATATTCAAGTAGTATATAGGCCTAGTGAGTATACAGCTGTTAGCAAGCCTTTGCAAACTTTATTTAAAAGTCACTAATATTCGTTTCCATGCGTACTACGCTAGAAGTGCTGCCGTGACTATTTCGGAAATAATTAAAATAAATGTTGGTTGGTTTGTATTGCTAATAAACGGATACGTTTGACAGATAGCTCACAAAACTATAACTGTAATGCGGAACAAATCTTATTCTTTTTTCGTGATTCGTCAATTTTTTAATATGGAAAGTTTCTTGAAAGCGGCCAACTTCACAATCCCCTCCCCATTATCCGCTGAGAAAAACAATTGAAGTGAATCAGTAATTGAGTGTTTGCGGGGTTCGTAGCTGTGGCGCAGAATTCCTTTGATGAAAATGTATTTTACAAAAATTCAAAAGTACATAATAAAGCACTTACATGAGCAAGAATAATGGCCAGTGTACACCAGACTTAGTGAACAAGTTGAATTCATTTTCTCGTTGGCTATAGTATATCATGATTTCTTCACACTTTTTGGAGAAAAAAAAAACTGAGAAAAATCACCCCATGTATGACGTGTTTGGTTGTCTCACATACGTGTTATTTATCACAAGCGTTTTATACTTAACATAAAAGTACCGTATTTTTATTATATTTCACTTTTATTTCCATTGTATATATAAGTTATATTATTTCACTTATAATCAATACGAATAAAATCAGAGAGGAAATAGTTGTGCTGGTAATGACTAGTAAGAAGTAGCTCTTGTGGAGAATATGATCACATTGAGTGCGCATAAATGCGGTGCATCGTCCCTTTGGTGTAATTTTTCTAGACTCGGTTGCGCTTTGTTTGCGTGAGGCGGAGGAATACCCTGGAAGTGGAACTTTAGCAGGGCTTCAGAAAAGTTGAAAGTAACCGTGAATGGACTATGACTGAGTTCTGGCTGTTGTGTTACGAAAGCGATATTTTCGTGCGTTTTCGGGTGAGCACTCTTCTCGCACTAGGAGCCTCTCTCTTCCCTGCATTATCTTGCTCCTGCGCAGTGCAGGCAGTTCGCTGTGAGGCGGAGCTTCGATCACCCTCGCGGCGTTTTCATTGGTCTCCAGCTCTGCCAACTCACAACCTGCGCGTGCGCATCGTCAGCTGCTCAATCACAAGCCATAGCTGCACTTCTAATACCATACTTCCAAATAAATAACATGTGCTTCGGACAATTTATTTACAGCACTATCCGTGTATCCCGAAATAAAATACAGTAATATTATACGGCGATACGATGGCGTAGCGTTTCGGTGTTCAAAGAGAAATATATTATAATTAATATATTTTGCTTTACATCGAACAAACTAATTCATGGCATTAAAAAGTATTTTATTTCACAGTGTTTCAGATATAAAAAACCACATTAGCAGAATAAATAAAAGATTTTCATAGACCGTGGAGATAGGTCTATTTATTATTTTTAAGTATTTTTCAAAGATTGTTAAAAAATGATTCCCTTACATAAATGAATTAACTATAGAAATTCGTATTTCCTTGGTGGTATTGAAAGAAAAAATTGTACAATAACTGTCATAGTAAAAAAACCTGCAACTTTGCATAGCCGTTTTCTTCATAAGGAAGTATTTAATTTGAGTTGGGAATGTTACTATTCGACTGTTTTACCATTGGAAGTTTTTAATCATTAAAGTCAGAAAAGGCTATGCGATTTTTTAAAATTATGTGCAAAATGATTTCAAGACAAGTCATTGTCTTGGTAGATTGGCAGACGCAGAGGAAAATTTCGAATTCAGTTCGTGAAAGGCTGATGTAAATTAATGCGAGAATTGCAGCCTCTTCGCAACAACTGAAACAAAAAAAAAAGTCAGGATGTTGGATAACTGCAAGAATAGAAGAACTATTTTCTCACAAAGACAGAAACACAACATAAAAAAAACTACATGATAGGAGAAAATCTATAACTTTGAAACGTATTTATAATTTAGACCATTGAACTTGGAATTTTTCACTGGGTCTATCCATAAACATAATACAAAAACATACTACATTTTGTTTTTTCATGAAGAATAACAAACAGGTGATGTCAGTGTCTTAAAGCATATATAGGCATGCCAAATACCGCTTTAACTGTGAACAAAGACCAGTCCTAACTTTACAGCTGAATATGAGGACCCAACCAACCCGAATTAGTGACAACGGACGGTGCAGTCCTTTACACTCTGTTTCCCATAACGTCCACCTTCGTATAGTTCCTTGCTGCTTCACCATAAAATTTACTTTTGAAATTGAAAAATTGTAATAATTAAATTTTCCACATTTTTTTTCTCAAATATTCAGCAACATGTTACGGTGCTAATTATCGTAACTCTCCACCTCGAGCTTAGTTGTGTGACGTTAGAACTTAATTGCCAGCCTAAGACCCAAGTACAGTATTAGCCTAAGCATATAAAAGTAGCGCTTAAGTAGTCGAAGCATAGACTTGAAGTAGACCGATCTCGCTGGCTGCGCACAACCAATCTCCGTGTCCCAACATTGAACTGCTTTTCTGCCAACACGTCTAGCGAAAACGGTGTGGTTTCGATTTTAGGTTAGAAAACTGATTTGTAAACAAGTTCTTAGAGGTGTGTTATACTTCCTCTAATCAATTTGTAATGCTTATTGATTAAATTCAAAATGGTAAAGGTATTTTATTGAATTTAAAAATTAAGATGTAAACAAACACGTTCATCACTGTTGACCATTTGACTTAGATAGTTGTGTTGTATTGGGTAGGTCAATGTTGGGTACATGCCCAGAAGACGAATAAGCGGTCTACCTCATCTTTAGTCTATGTGTCGTAACGTTGCATTCAGAAATAATACCATCATTCGCATGCTAAGATGGAAAGTATTGTGTACAGTTACAGTAATACAGCTTGTATACAACCATTCAGAATCAAGTAACAAACGACATGAGCGATTGGCGACTTGTATAAAATGTGTATGTGGTGTGTCTAAATACTGCGTCAGTTTATATATACAAAATATTTCTCGAAAATCTAATTGGCGTCAAAAGGTTCCTGCATAATTTAAGCGATAACAGTAAACTCTAACCTCAAAACACATTTTTTAATTACCCTTTTCTTATTTTTTTTTTTTGTATTTCTTGACCTGTGAGGGAACTTTTAAATTTGTCACCAAATCTTCGTGTCAATAGCCCATATAATAAAATCGGAACTTCAGACTCAATAAATTAATTACAAATTTCTAAATTAACTACCTGTAGTTATCATTCTTACATTTTGAATACAATACAATTCAGTAGTTAAGAAATTGCTCCTAAAGACTTACACACTGCAATGCCAAATTTACGGGAGAGTAGTAATTTCACTGATACAGATGAAAGACTGGGAAATATGGCTAATGAAATACGGTATTTGGGAACAATATAAAATAAATAGTGTAATGATAAAGCATCAACAGCAATAAACGAAATCAGAGAGCCTTCCATGAAGTCGATTCATAGCCTAACTGTTAAAAAAACTAAACCAGCTGCAAAAATAATGTCGTAGAAGCAGTAGCAAATAAAATTAAGCAAATATTTAGGGCTATATTCGCTGTGCGTACAAGTTAATTAAATACTGCAAACATGAGTACAACCGAAGAAGAGTGGATACAGCAGCATAAAAAATGGGGTATCCAGAAGTAAGAAAATATGTACAAGGAGAGTAAAGGGAAGCAACAAAGATAACAATAGACTAATTGGATACAGAAGTAATCGTCACAAAGTTCTTGAACTATAGAGTCTTTGGGAATAAATATCTTGGTTTAAGTTATAATAAATCATTCAAACTAGGTACGTGTGTACAACATGTTTCGAAGAAAGAAGACTTCTAACAAAAAGTGCAAAAACCCAAAATAATTCGTGAACGGAAACACTAGTTATTGCAGTGATGCCAAAACTATTTCTACTACCGTTTATTTAGGTCTTGTTTTAACTTTGTTATAAACGTATAATATATTTTATTAATGTGCCTATTATAAACATAGGCCTACACGTTCGTATTACAAGAAAGTGAATATGGAGGCTATAGAATTTTTATTAACGGTATTATCTCATAACATTACAAGGTAAACTAACCTATGAAGTTTGAAGGAAAACAATATACAACCCAATAAGGTTTCTGAAAGCTAACCTATCTAGCAACTCCAAAGACTTTCCTGTTTAGGGCGTAAAGCATTCATTAGAAATGAAGAAGACAACAAATTAAGAGCCTAAGCAAACTGAATTTCATAAAACCGTAGCGTATATTGCGTCTAGTAGGTAGTCTTGCAGCATAATTTGATATCGGGAAAAAATACATCTCGGAAGAGATGTTCCTAAGATACGTGGAAGTTATTGAAAACAAATTTACGAAATGTGGAATTAAGACCTTTAACTCTCCTGGTTTACAAGTGAAAAATTGTAATTACAAGAAAAGTGTAACAACGCGTTAAGAATGGACATAGGTGTGGCGCCAAACTGAACTTATTATTAGCAAAATAATGGTCGAGTTTTGAGCAGGCCAAGAAATAATTGGAGAGATGTGTAACAGATGAAACGGTCTGTTAGTGAGAAGAAGAAGCAAATATCCTGAAACTGAATTACTATCGTAAATAATTTATAATCAACTTTGTATCACTGTACAAGTTAAAAAAAAAAAAACGAGATATTCCAAAACAGTTAAGAATATATAATACTAAAGTCTCTCGTGGAGGCAATTTTAACTAAAATAAATAACACCACTTAAATTTTTTGCGGACTTAATTCTTTGCCGTGCAGCCTTATTCTTATCCGACATATTTTGTTTTCGCGAATAATCAGTGACACAAAACGGGAAATTTGAGCAAATTCTAACATATATCCTGTAGGAAATCGCAATACGATCGGAAAAAAGTAAACTTTCTGGAAGAATTATAAAAAAACACATAGAAACTTGTACAAAAGGTAACATTTCATGAACATCTCCTTCACGAACGGAATTTTAGGATTTACAGTAACGTATTGGTCGCCAGCTACACAGCTTTTCTTGCAGCCAACATTATTGTGGCATATATACCGGGTACTCCTCCCTTTAGAAACTCTTCAAACAAGTCGGCTAGCTTATCACAAAATGTTTACGTGACCAGGTAAAACCCTGCTATATGGCGAATTAGCGTTACAAGAGCGAACTCATGCTAACATTATGCAAAGAAAACAAAAGGAGGAGGATTGGGTGACAGCCACCCAATAGTGTTTACTAACGAATCGATCTGACCACAGTTGTAATATATACAAACGACAATCGCGATGCTGGGATAAGAAACGACCCCTTGAATCACACAAACAGTAATTCAATTTTATTCAAAATATATGTGGAAGAGCTTGAAGTGACTATGTATATAAAATAAAAGTGTGTTGTTACGTGGATTCTAATGTAAAAGAAAGTGCGAATTGCAAGACAGTTTTGTTAGATTTACTGGTTAGGTTGTTTCTACCTTGCAATATGAAAACATATATATTTTTAACGCCCATGTTATACATCGAAAGAATTACAGTTGTTAAAATTCAGTCCCTTGAGGACGCAATAAATAATAATAATAATAGCTCATAAATTACTAACGCCCCAGTTTGTTTGCACTCATTGTCACCTTGTCACTGTTGGTTTATACTACCCGCTCCACACAGTAAATACGCCGTGTAGCCTATACCTCAGGCTAACTGATGTCGCATCCAATAAAAGTATTCGTTCAGTATGTCACGTATTTCTTTCGGCTGACTCATTTTGTATACAGATATAATACTTTTTTTTTTTAATTCGTGCTCTAAACTAAATATTAGCCAGAAGATCAGCTCTTGTTGCAGTAAAATAAAGCGTGGTTAATTGCTGAAGAACTTGGCTATTATGGATGTTCAAGAGATTAATCTTATTTTCTAAATTTTTAGCAGAATATATTCTTCTTAGTTGTGAGAGGAATTAATAACCAGCAAAAATATCGCAATGGAAAAAACTAATCTAAAGAAAAACGAAACGAGTTGAAGGGATTCTTAATTGCTATCGTGTATTTATTTTCCTTGCAACTTTCAAAATGGTGACAAAAGTAATACGTCACGCCACAACTCAATATAATTCCCGCGTTATTTCAGTATCATTAAGAAAATTCTTGAAAATTTGTTGCGTTGTTCGCCCGTATCTCAATGTTAACTATTGGGACAAATTTTAAAGCCAAAATAGTTAAAAGTCTAACGCTCACCGCAGGTCAACCAATTGTCGGATTTTAAAGAAA
The DNA here is from genome assembly GCA_029891345.1 of Dryococelus australis. Classification (NCBI taxonomy): domain Eukaryota; kingdom Metazoa; phylum Arthropoda; class Insecta; order Phasmatodea; family Phasmatidae; genus Dryococelus; species Dryococelus australis. The sequence continues at coordinate 77,025,967 of CM056996.1, forward strand.
TTACAACATGCGATTCTTGTGATTTCAACAAACATTTTAGCTGACACCAAACTTTGGGTTAAAACAACTGAAATTTGTACGAATCAAGATTTTACTTCAAAATACTCATATTTATGCTATTAAAACACGCTGTAATGTTATTTTTCAAACTATTCGGTATTTTAATGAAGTTATGGTCGATGTCATGTCACGAAAAATAACATATCCTAAAACCTTATAAAAATAATTCTAGCCCTTGGACACTCTCGAGTCAAGTAAGTTGGTTTGAATCCAACATTGCCGCATGGGAAACGAGTAACGATTCCCCCGTTGTAAATTTAATTTTCGGAACTTTAAATTTATGTTAACGTGATAAAAGATAAAAACAGACATTTTGATGCCTTTATAGTTTACATTTAATTAGTTTAAATGCAATTTCTCATAACGTGTTATACTGCTAGTAACATCGTCCCTACATTGATCGTTTAGTCTGTTAGTACCAATGTGTGTAAGGCGGGAATGTCACCAAATAAAGTTACAGAGTCTTTCGGAAACTCTCATTAGTATTTCCAATTAAAGATATTATGGAAAACTAATGAGAATTTGTTTAACAATCCTAATTTTAACAAATCATTCCTGACCATACAGCAACATTTTGAGAGATGTAAATAGCAAGTAATGAATGAACACTAAATATCCAAACGGCACTTGTAAATATTTCGTACAATTTCAAGAATTTCAACAGTATTTAGTAACCGATTCTATATGACTTAAAATTTGTCTGTTCTGTTGTTTACATTTCATTTAAGAGTATGCTTGATTTTTATATTCTTAATAGATTTTGTTGGGAAGCAAAATTGAGAAAATCAGCTCGCGCCAGTAGTTTAAGAACAAAATGAAATGCAAACGTCAACACGTCAGTATACATTTTCTATTATAACCCATTACTTAAATTTTAATAATTTCAGTTAATATCAGTTTGGCTTTAAAAGTATAAAACCGGTACAAGGAAAACTGTATTTAAAAATTACTCTTAAACAGATGTTGTGGTTACAAACCCTAAATACCACTACACTGTGATGCGTGGAGCCTACCAAACCACGGAACGTATAAAAATTCAGGGTAAGTAGTACTTAGTAAATACATGCCAAAGAACGGGAAAAAAAATATTTTTACGAACTTGGCTTTTGTAAGGAGGCAATTACTAGTACAAATAGTTTCGATTACGTGCACGAAAGCATATGTACTGCAAAATTTAATTTTAATTTAATTAAAAATCAACCTTTGGTATATATAAAAAAAAACTAGCGGTGTACGTGAAATTATACTCGATATGAGAAGGAAGTACAGTGTCATCTATTTCGTTGCGATTGTCCACCGTTTACGTGTAGATTTCCAATGTAATGTTTGCATCAGAAAGAAGTGGACTAAATGCAGATACGCGATGGATGAGATTAGAGTAGGGACGGTTCCACGTAGTTGAGAAAGCAAGTAATAATATAAAACACGTCCTGCCGGTAGCGAGATGCGATCTGAAGCTGCGCAGCATCCGCGCAGCGAGCCGATAAAACAGCGACGTCAGTATCGTTAGCACGATGCCCAGATAACCGCAGCAGCACATCCTCGCTCTCGGCCTGTGCCTGGGGAAAGTGCTGGTGTCAAGGGGTGTTAGAGAGTTAGTGCACAGGCCGAGCAGGCGGTAATGAAACCCGAGGTGAGCCGATGCAAGGGTGATGTTTCCTTTCATACAGATAAAATAAAACAGTGCAGTGTTTCGTTAAAGCTACGTGTTTATAGCCAGATGCTGTTCAAGTCGTGTCCGTGGAGGTCTTTTTTGCGCAAAGCTGCAGTTTTAATCACAGTAAGTAAACTCATATTTTGACCACTATTGATCATAGGTATTCACTTTATTCCACGCCACATAACAGAAAACAGTGGTAAAGGCTGTTCACGATAAAGTCAGTACTTTTGAAATCAACCTCAGAAAAAAGTCACTGACCCTACCTGCAATATATTTTATTGGGCGCACTGAGTGACAATCGCCCAGTAAAGTTGGTAACGATGGACGGAAAGTAGTTCCATATCCTAGCGTCTAATAAAAAGTGTTAGGTAACCATTTATGATCATTTAAAATAATTTATTTCGCTTTCTGCTTTTTTACCGAAATGTAAAAATGAGCAGATTTGTAAAGTATTTACTTTCTTAATAATTTCACAGTTTCACTTGACCGATGCATGAATAAAGTGACAAGGTCAATAGCAATGTTAATTTTACACAAGGCTGAAGAATACACAACGTGCATACAAGAAGTTCTTAAGCAGGGCTTTCAAAAGTACTCACTTTACCGTGAACAGCCTATCACAGAAAATATTTTGTAATAAATGTATTTGGGTATATAAGGACAACGTTATAGTTCACTTAGTTTTTTTTGTAAAGAATCCCCCCCCCACCTCCAACTTTAAGAACAAATATACGCCACTGGACAGTGGCGTAACAAAGAGGAGTGTTATAGGGGTCACAGATCTTCCCACGTCATACCAACTGTCGTATAATTATTATGTGGAAAATGTCCTCGGTTAACGCTGACCTCCCGTGGCGCAGTTGGTTGGTGCACCGCTGGTCTGGGGAGCGGGAGGTTCTGGGTTCGAATCCTAGGAAAAGCATGGGTGTTAGTTTTAGGTCGTAAGTTAGTTTATAAGCCGTCCCCTGATAACCCTTCAGTCGTAACACCGAGAACGGATAATAATCAAGTTTTCCTTTTCGAATCAATTCTTTACACATTATAAAAAATTATCTCTGCCTTCAACAACAGAATATGCAAAACTCTGCTATGCTGTTCCAATTTTAACACTAGGTCTATTCCTTCAATTTTTAATTTATTGTCACCAGAATTGATTAACAACTTATTTCATAACATGCGCATATATTTTGTTAACAAGTTTATAGTATTCGCGGTACTAGATTCTTTGACGATGTAGTTGAGTTGAGACATTTGGGCGGCTCTTAACAACGAGATCTTGGAAGCGGGTGAGGATGAAATGAGGTGAGAATGTAGCAGCGCCGGAACGAAGAGGAGGGGGAAACGGGAAGATATCCTAAAAAGCGCAGACCAATAGCATCGTCCCGCACGATTCCCTCTTGCAAAAATCCTGAGTGACCCGGCCGCGGACTAAACCCGGTTCGCCTTGGAGGGAGGCGAGCAGGCTAACCGCTCAGCCACCGCTCTCTTTTGACTATGTTGATACTATGATTATTCGAGTCACATTTGCACATAATCATAGTGCTAAGGGTCGCAACGGACAACCTGCGTCAACCAAATGGCGCGACACTGTTGACATCGGGTGTGTGGAGTCCTACGACGAATCCTCTCGTGAACTTATCTGCTTGACTGATTTGCGTACGACATCATCTTAAGAGCACTACCTACCTGTTGGCAGCTGCGAAATTTCAATAGGAACTCCCATGCTAAGGAAATTTCATCTAAGTGCGTTAATTTTAAAGATAGGCCTTTCAAACAAAATGCATTCTTCACGAATTTTTCAGGAGAAGAGCCCTACGAGCGTATATTTTCAATATAGATAGACAGTATGTACATGTACATGTCATGGAAATATCTCCGCTGTAGGGAACCTCTCTTAAAAAATCCGCACAGGATACGTTTTGTTTGAAACGCCTACCTATGAAATTAATGCACTGAGGCAAAATTTCCTTAACATGGGATTTCTTATAACAATTTCGCAGCTGCCAGGCGGTAGGCTGTGCCCTCAAAGGCGTTGCAGCGCCTTCTTCGTTCTCCAGACAGAATAACAGCCAGAACACTCACTTCCCGTGACTGTAACGTCTTGTACGGCAGCTTCACTTGCTGTTTGTCTGTCTGTATCACGCGCGCTGTTCATGTGACAGACCCGAAATGCTAATCAATTGGAAAACAGGCATATGTACAACCGCTCTGCACGTTTAGTGGTACTGCATTCACGTATTCATAGCGCGTGGAATTTTCTCTTGTCAGGCAGTGTTTCGTGTGGAAATGTAAAGAAATAAAACAATCTTGAAAACCAACCAAATGACTCACGAGTTCAACTGCTTGCAAAATGATTAGGTCGTAACTGAATAAATAAAATAATCCGCGTGGCATGCTATGCTTTGTACGCAGTATAGGATTTTTCTGGATCAAACATAAAAGGCGAATCGTCTGCTTTCAAAATCCGGAGCGAAACAACGAAAAACAGGTCTTATAGTTGGTCAGTGTGGCCTCGATACGCATTTTGCTAGATATGCACTTGGCAGTAAAGAACCAACAAGCAAAAAAAAAAAACTCGTGTCTTGTGGCAACACCTTACTACACTGGATTAGCCCGGACCCTCTTAATGGGTAAGGGGTTCACGACGGAGAAGGTGTTGAAAATCAACTCTTAAGACAGGACTGGAGAGTTACTGCTCTTGTTCACAGTTGTGTGTTTGACGTGCACACAATTAAGTTAGCAATGAATTAAGAGCACTAATGACTGTGTTTAATTTAAGAAAACAAATAGATTTGTTTTATGCACACTGTATTAAGAACCAATGCAATAGTGGCTTAAGTTTCTTCTGAAGAGCTTTTCACTTCTACGCATGGACATATGTATCCATCTATGTCCGTGGAAATATTACATTTCAATACTTGACGAAATCGAAACTAAATATGGAATGAACTACTATGAAAGACATTCAAAAGCTCTCAGTTAACAGCCACCAGTTATCGCAACCATCGCCGAACTGTAAGCTTTCAGTCGGGGAACCTTCAACCAACCTCCTTCCCTTGAAGGCATGGCGGATTGATATAAGTTGCGGGGGGAGGGGGGTGCACTAGAGGAACAAATTCTCAGAGATAACGTTTCAAGCTTCAGAAACATATGTTACGTTTCCTACGTGTAAATACGCCTCGGATCGGACCCACTCACCATGATGGCATCCACCGCGCCAACATGCGTGACTGTACCGATGCGGAAATCTCTACACGAAATATTTTTCCCTTGAAATTGAACCACATTTGTAGATACATGCAAAATTCGTGTTATCATTCAGTGACAAGATTAAATCCACTGTCTTATACATAAGTGAGTACTCCAGTGGTTTTATTGGCCGCTAACCTGTCAGTGGAGTCACACTACCAATTTCACTTCGTTGAAAAAGACTGGACAGTTCGCCGCTGAATTTACGTTATTGCCTTAAGATTCCCACCAGGCGTGCTAGATATACTGCCGGCATATGGCAAAAGGCGGTCAAATGAACAGTAACTTGGAGTTCAGTCTGTTGCTAAATAATAACGCGAATGTTACATGTCTCTACACATTGGAAACGAGGAGGGGAGTGGGGGTAAAGAAGTGTAGTAGTTCTTAGAGTTCACAAGATAATACCACTTTTACAAAAAAAAATCCAAAACAGTTTTGAGGAAAATAATTTCGAAATAGCGTTTGCTTCCGTACTTCCACGCCTTAGAAAATAGATAAAATTTTCGTAGTACACTGTATGGACAGTACCTTCCTGGTTTGCATTTCTTTCCTCCAGGATTCTTGTCCGGGATCGTGGTATCTGAATCGAACCCAGCAGGCATGACTCATGATCCGGGAACGAGAGTTGAGCAACGCCACGTCGCCCTATCGCCGGCCGTACCGCGAACTCCTGAAAGGTCGCTGTTCGATGATGCAACACAGACGACGCGCGCGGATAATAACTATCTGCGGCTGGTGACGGCTGCTACGCGCTGCCTTATGAACAGGAACTCGCAGAGACAGATGTAACAATCCCTCGCCTTGCAACTGCGTCTTTTTGTTTTTTTTTTTCTTCCTTTGCTTGAGATTGAAATCCATCCATTCCCACCTGGCATTCATGACGTGATCACTCGCAAGGGCGAGTCGGTTTTCCCTCCGGTTTATTTCAACACGACCATGAAATACGCTCTGCTTGGTTGACCTTCGTACCTCTCAAAGTGCCGATAATAAATACGGGATGTTATTACTACGCTTAGCTGAACGGGCGCGCCCTAGAAAAAGAAAATACTTCGGGGCGTCGTTAAAATATTCACGAGGAGACTAGCAATCACCAGTGTAATGTTCTTGTGCCAAGACGCCCGGCTACGCGATTGTTTGTTTTGTTTGAAGAGAGCCGATATGGTCGTCCATCACACGGAAATTAAATGTATGTTTATCTTTATGAGCGGTAGGCGATGTGATCGTATCCTTGGAGAAAAAATGGCGTTGAAACTTTCGCGTGATAACTTTAAGGATTTGTCGAATGGCAACAAGACTGAATGTGTACTTCGTTACATCAGAATTATTATTTTTTTTACCTTTCCTATTTTAAAATTTTGAAAGAACCCAATTAAACTATTTCGGAGGCAGAATTATGTCACACGGAGAGCTACAGAGAATTTAAATGTCGCACTCAAGACGCCAAAAGTCCTTGTAGCACTACTTTGTACTTTGCCATAAATCACGTGTAATGCTTTGCGAACGTATGTCGTATGAAAATTACCACATTCAGGATGTGTACTTACGTAATTGGTGAACGAAACAAGTAACACAGGCTCTACGGTACCAGAAACTCTTTAACTGGGGACCATTTCGTTCAAACAAAAGCTTTATTGTGTTCAAACACAACTCTACAGAAAATTTTCCCAATAAGACCGTTCTCTCGCCACGGCAATGCTGGACTTGAAAAGTTGAGCGAAAAAGTGTAATATAAATTCACGAGACCACTGGAGAACACTTCACTTGGTATATCAATATCATTGTGCATTTATAGCCTCTGGGTATATCTCTAGGGCGAAAACCAGAAAGGGCGTATGATTACGCAGGGGCCTTCCAAACTTATTTCTTGCCAACCAAACACAAAAATACTTATGATTGAACCATGTTTAGTGTTTATATTTGGGATTTCATTCTGTGATTCTGTGCCGAATACTGAAAACGTTCTTATCCTACAGTTTATGTGACAAGTAAATGCACACGTATCCGTTGGTGAATAAAATGCTGTTTTTACTAGTAGTTAAGTGTAACTATTTCCTTCTATCATTAAAATCGAGCGTGTAAAGTTTAGAATTGTCTAAATAATTTTTACGGCCTTACACAGGCGCTACAATTTTCTTCTCAATTTCTCTAGAAATGCTGCAAGATTGTCAAGTGTTGCCATGATTAAAGATATGTTTTATTTACTAAATAAAAACTATTTGTTGATTTTAGTACACGTGTATTTATTTTACTTGTAATCTCATTGGGCGATGTGGTTTGTTTTAAAGAGCAACGATAAAAACGCGGCTTTGAAAAAGGCTCTGTAATCAAGAGATTTAGCGCTGCAGCTTTGCTAATCAAAGTTATGGAGCTGCGCTAGCCATAATTACACCCGCATATCAATGCACTGTATTCAGTAACAAGGCTATTACTACACTTCCCCCTCCCTTTGCCAACCCTACCATACCAGGGATCTGGTTTGGGGAAGTGTCATTTACACGACGTTATAATAGAGTGGAAGTGTAAAATACCGGGTGGTCATTGCGCAAAAAAAAAATGGGGTGTGGCTGTGTTGGAGACACGGTTGTTTGTTTTGCGTGAAAATGCGTCTACGTTGACGTGCTCGGACACCTTGATGTTTATTTTACGTTCCCGGCACTGCTTCACTAGACCATATGGGGTATTATGGGTTTCAATGGATTGCTTTTGAGATGCTCTTTCCAACCGTATACGATTTCTGTATTTCGATTTGGCTTTTTGACGAGTATAGGCCGACGCTGTGTTAAGTTTTCTTAATTTTTTACATTCAACTCATAAAATTGCATCTTAATCACACCACACAAATGTTATGTGCACGCAATTGATTTATCTTGATGAGATCTGTCGATTGAAACTTAAAAGAGCGTTGCAGCTTCTTCTAGCCGAAGTTATACTACGCGGAATTTATGAGACGCGGCGAAACGAACTCAAAATTACGCCCCCCCCCCTACCACGCGCACAATGTTTTGCAGTCCTCACTCGACGTAACATATTCTTTGGGGATTTGGCAATCGAGTGGTGTAATTGAATTTGGAATGTAGACGATAGCTTCGGAGCTGCAATGCCAAACTGTATCCCCCGAATTTTTTATCGTCAGATTTTCTGGATTGCCTCCCACTGGTTCCAAATTTAAAGACGTATTCACGTAAAAATGTTCTTGTCGACAAAGACGTCAAGTACATTCTATTTGAGAAGATTCCAGTCGGCCTTATTTGTGTTGCGAGTGCGAAAGAACGACACACTTATAAGCGTCGCGGAGACCATTCAAGCCAAGTCTACTCCGTGGAGTTTGGGTTGCGTCTAGAGGGAAAAGAGAGTACAGAATAATGTTCAGTGAAGAGGAGCTAATGCTCGGCTTCGGAGCAAGTTTGCGAGTCCGAAAAACCTGAGGTTTAGCTCAGGAGATTGATGCTAGAAGCACTTGAGTAATGCGGACCTGGCATAAGTGGAGCGTGTGTGAGTGTGAAGTCGGCAAGCAGCGGTCATAACAAAGAGAAAAGCGACGGATTGCAAGTGCCTCCGATATAAAATGAAACTGTAATAGGAACTACTAGTAAAAACTAAAGACTATGACCAACCTGTGGAACCGCGAGAACTCGGAGGAAGGCGATGGGAGATTTCAGTGAGAGATTGATACACTTCGGTACTGAATGACTTTGTAAATCAAGTATCTTACTGTCTATGTTAATGAGATTGTTTGCAGTGAGCGGTGTATTATGATGATTACTAAATGTTTCATTTTGAATGATGTAACGAAGTCGGTTTATTATTTTGGGGTATAAAATTAAAAATACAAGTAATAATGACATGTGGCATTTTTAACGTGATTTAATGAGAGAAGACGCACGTATACTGTGGTTCCCGCACAACCTGGCGAATAGGTGAGTAATGGATGATGTGGGAGTGTCTCATCGGTGGATGGAGTGAGTGAAGCGATTTGGGCGGCTCTTAACATCGAAGTCTTGAGAGCCGATGAGGGTGATCGAGGTGAGTATGGAGCAGCGCCGGAATGAAAGGGCGGGGGAAACGGGGTGTCCTCGAGAAAACCCGCTGACCAGCGGCATCCTACGGCACGATTCCCACATGCGAAAATCCAGGAATGGACCGGCCGGGGTTTGAACCCGGTTAGTCATGATAAGAGGCGAGCAGGCTAACCGCTCAGCCACCACTGCCCCATGGTGGATGGAGGAGATGGCAAGAGTAACCAAAGAATATCCACGCATCACACCCGCATGCACTTCGTCAAGACCTGGGGTCGAACCGGGTATCTCAGCGGACCCCGTCGGAAATCGCACACGGATCGCCTTGGGAGGAGGCCCGTGCGCGTTAGCCACTGGACCACCGCGGCCTCAACGATTTCGAAGCAAATAACCAAAATTACTTTATCGTTATATTACTGAGCTCCATACATGGTTTCCCAACAACAGTTTTATAGCTACACATTTTTTCAGTGCATTTCTTTGTTTGCAATAAATACCAGGTGGAAGTCACGCGTGCATGTAATACGTTAAAAGCTATGTGTAATGGTGGTGAAAATAAGCTTATATATAGTGACAAAACTAATGTCTTGTGCAGTTGATTTAAAACTAGCCAGCACTAGGGAAGAAGGACGACTAATGAACTAGGGCTAGTATAGGCTGTTCACGGTAAAATGATCACTTTTTACAGCCCTGCTCAAGATATACTTGTATGTACGTTGTGTATTCCTCCGTCTTATGTGAAATTAACATTGCAATGGGCCTCGTCACTTTATTAATGTGTCGGTCAGATAAAACTGTGGCATTATAAGAAATCTTTACACTTCGACGCATTAAAAAAACAGAAAGCGAAATGAATAATTTGAGTTATCACAAATGGTTACGCAACACTTTTTATTTGTCGGTAAGTTATGGGACTATCAGTACCAACTTCACTGGGCGCATGTCACTCAGTGCGCCCGTTAAAATATATAAGCAGGCAGGGGCAGTAGTTTTTTTTCTAAGGTTTATTGTTAAAATGCTCACTTATCGTGAACAGCCTTTAATTTGAATGGGAGTCCACGTAGCAGGAAATACTCAGACTCACTATTGTCGTAGCGAAGACGCGTCGTGGCGCTGGAAGCGGACACCGCAGGCGGACGCGGCCGGACAAAATGACCACGTCAACGGCGAAGGCACCCCCCTTTTTTTTTATCAAGATCACCACGTCACAACAAATGTTAATTAAAACTCATCTCTTCGAGAGGTCGCTGGGAAGAGCGTCCCCCCCCCCCCCTTGCCCGGGGCTAGATGCTGGGCACGTCCCGGACAGTTCATCGACGACTGTCCGGAGATAGAGGACGGGGGGCCCCCCGACGGCCGTTAAGTGTCTCCCGGAGGCGGGAGTGCGAGCCGGGGCTCCTAACTCAGCCGCCCGCCGCCCCGGCCAGATGGTAATCTCGGCCCTCATATGCCTGCCGCCGCCAGATGCGATCGCCGCCGCGGCGCTGGAGTCGCGAGGCTAGGCCTCCGTGGAAAGCATCAAGCATCAGTTCGGCCCGGCCCCATGCGCGGCTCCGCGTTTCACGCACGCTCACATTATTACTAATCAGTGTTATTTAACGTCCGCCGCCTGCCACCTTGCCCACCTCAATGGATTGCATTAGTCGAGCTTCTTGAAATTATCTCCTCGCCCTGCTGCTGCTGCTGGTAAGTTCTTTAACGCCTGATTTGTTGACTATTTACTACGACTGATGGTGTAGCGTGTTTCTTCCAGAGGAAGCGTCTGTTATAGTCCATTCTCGGTTACTTACAACTTTCCTGAAGCTCTGCTCAAGTTCTGCTTTCGTAATATTCCCCCGCCTCACTCAAACAAAGCTTAACTAAGTATAGGCAATCACATCAAAGGGACACCACATTCGTGCGTTCTCATTCTAATAATATTCTGCGTAAGAACTATTTCTTACTAGACATTACCAACACACCTATTTTCTCACTGTTGTTATTCTTATTAATTATAAATGAAACGTTATAATTTATAGGTAAAACATAAGTATAAAAGTTTATTTGACAAAAAAGAAAGATACTATTATTTTAACACAAGCATAAAACGTTTGTGACACGCCATACGTGTGGCGATTATTCAATGGTTTAATCAAAAAAGTGCAAAGAAGCCACGAATAGGCTATATCAGTAATTTTAATGTCACAATAATAGATTTATTTCATTAGGTTTATTAACTTTCTTGCTTTTATGCCGGGGGGGGGGGGCTAATCGGGAGACAGTTTACAAACTACATTTATCTTCTAAACTTACATGCAAAAATTAGCACACACGTTCTACAGCCTTTCCAGAATTCGAACCCGAAACCTTGTAACTTGACCTCAGCCACGGAGCTCGCCGTATACGAATAATTTTCCCGTTTAAAGAAAATCTCATTTTGGGTCGAATCCAGCCGGCACATAAGCGGAACGAAAATCAAATGACTTGCCCATTTGCCTCCATTTTCGAGTCGAGCCGAGTAAGTGATATTTTACCAATAACCGAGTGAATAAATGACTAATCCTACTGTCTTATGCTTTCTTCTTTTACACGATATACGTTTCTCGGCACCCTTTCATTCGACGTGTCAAATTATTTTGAACCTAAAGCAGTAGACAATTCAATGTGGTAACAGTTTCATAAGCGTTTCTAGGTTAATGCCGTCACACACTGCACGTATTTTGTTTAAAAAATCCCTTTTCGTAATTAAGTGCTTAACTTACGATGGAAATGTAATCTCACAGTCCAGTGACAAAACTACAAAACTGTTACTACTTATCTACATACTTCCGCTATTTTATATGCTAGTTGACTGATAGCAATTAAAATTTGTGTGACACGCACCATAAAACTGTTAATTCTATAAACAGGATTTTTATAGCATAAGAGTTCCTACACTTTAAATTTAATAAAATCGTTATAACAAACTTGAAGGGCTAATATTTATTATAATTGCACTAGTTTCACTATGGAAGCCCTCCCCCCTCTCCATCAACCATCGTGCTACAACTATTCCATACTCCTTCCATAAACTGGCATGTCGTTGGTCTATGGCATGTGTATATCTGTGATTTCGTTGGTGAAAACGTAGTGTAGAGTATCAGTAATTGTAAACAGTGGCTATTCCGTAACATTTTGTCTGCGTGGGTATGGTCATATGGGAACTCACATTATTTACGACGCACATATGTCGGTCACCATAAAATACTGAGCTCACGTGCTCGTGGTCACGGTTCCTAACGTAACATTATAATGCATGGAACATTTGATAGCAAGTGTGATAACGTCATTTACTTGATGACTCCACTGCTCTCTCGCAAGACAAATTAACTCTTACATGACCACACACTATATTAGCCTATCTGTTTCAGTTAGTTTTCTAATCAGGGGATGTGGGATATCTTCACTTACACTTGTAACTATTTAATACTGTAATTTAATGTACTTAAATTTTTCAGTTGCTATCCTATACTGGCAGATCACAGTAAACTTGCCCAAATGAGCACAATATTCATTGCCTATTTGCAGTATCTTAACACTTTTTGAATCTCACCTTTGGAAAATCGTCCCATCTATGACATGTTCGATTGTTGCCTAAATATGCCGTGTATCTCAAGCGTTTTATACTTCTGTTAACATAAAAACATCTTTTTTTTTTTTTTTTTTTTGTTAAGTTACACTTTTAATTATATTTTATACATAAACTATAATATTTCATTTAATATTAATACGAATAAAAAAATAGCAAATAAGTGTGTTTTTAATGCCTAATTCTAATACAAAATATTATTAGAGTGCGCACAAATGTAGTGCGTTGTGTCTGGTGAAACCTTATAAAGTTAGTTAAGCATTTTAATATATGGCAGAGGAATAGCATTTAAGTATAACTTTAGCAGAACTTCATAAAAGTTTGAAGTAACAATACATTATTAAAAATTATTACTGATATTACGCTGCAGCTCGCGCCGGCCACGAGATCCCGTTATGCGCGCTCCGGCTCTGTGGGGGTGACCCACCTCGACTCTCTCCTCCGCCAGGCAGACCCACTCGCTGCCTTGTCGGTTCCCTCCCCTTCCCGGGGCAGCCGGGGAATGATTTATAGTGGTGCCCTAGCTGGAGTCACATCCCCTCCTCCCCCTCCCTCTGCTGAAGAAGCCGACGAGTGCGCACTGTGGTGCGTTGCCCTTTTAGTGTATTTTTATAGATTTGGTTATACTTTGTTTATATGATGGCGGAGGAATATCCTGGTGGTGTAACTTTACCAGAGCTTCAGAAAAGTTGGAAGTGGCCGTGAATGCACTACACCTTTAGCGACTGGAAGGTAGCGGACGTGGGAAGGCACTGTTCGCCTGCGCACTAGGCTGGTGCATTTCACCATCGCCGGGGCCGCGGTGTTGTATTGGCTAGACCAGCCTCCTTCCACTTAGGCGAACCGGGTTCGATTTCCGGCGAGGGCGCTCCCAGATTTTCGCATGTGGGAATCGTGCCGGACGACGCCGCTGGTCTGCGGGTTTTCTCGGAGATCTGCCGTTTACCCCCGCCCTCATTCCGGCACTGCTCCATACTCACCTCGCTTCACCTTCATTGGCTCTCAAGACCTTGATGTTAAGAGCCGCCCAGATCTCTTCATCCTTCGGTTGCATTATTTTACGTGCCTCAAGTAAAATTTTTAAGGGCAAACTGGACCCGCCATTTTTGATTCTTGGTTTTTTTGCTTAATTATATTTTTTAACATAAACATTTCAAGAGTACGTCTATGTCGAACTAGCTATTGACCTTACCCTACAGTAAAGACATAAAAACTGAACTACGATCTATGTCAATATCGGTTCTACCGAATATTGATAGAATCGATATTGTGGCATATTTATGGGTTCGTAGTTTAGTTTTTGTCTGTAATGCGGAGTAAATTCAACTACTAGCACGCTATAAACGTACTTTTTAAATTATAAACCAGCAATAAAAACGAAGAATCTAAAATGGCGGGTCCAGCTTCCCTTTAACGGTGATGACGGGCAGGCAGGCAAACAGGCGGAACATTTTTCCACAGTTTCCGGAATGGAGAAAATGTTGGACATGAGACTGCAATATTTCCAAGCCTATCACGAGCGACATTTTAATGCATGATACTGTAATAAGACACACGGACAGAAAAATATTTAGTAAGCTTCAACAGGAAAATTGGTCGCAAACCCTGTAAAATTTGGGGGGCGGGGGGGGGGGAAACTATTTATGATATTTGGGTAGCATATATGAAGCTGAACACATTATGAGTGATGCTGAGCAGTGGCTGAAATCGATAAAGAAAAGTATGCAAGTAAGCAGGTTGATTTAACTGATTCTTTTTTTATTGATATTTCATTGAAAACTTACTTTATTTTCCTGTACTCGTTATGTAAGCAGGTAAATGCTGAATGCTCCACCTCGACTGATTGTAGGTGAAAGCGACCACTGGCTAGTGCAGAAGAGTTCACAGAACGAAAGTAGATATTCTCAAGTGTAAGTCATCCTTGACAATTATTAATTCAATTCTCTCCCGTGTAGTGAATTCCACATACTTTCGAGCATATCGGTTAACCAGAGAACCCAAATTAAGCCCCTAACACACTGTCAAATTTTCCCGTCAAACTGCTTTCAATAAATTTGATCAAATATAGTTGGACAGTTTATGACGTCATCTAAACGTCATAAAGGCCGCCATATTTGTGTGAGAAAGTTGGATTGCTTTAGTTTCCATCAAACATTTGAAGATTGGAATGATTCTAAAATTTCTTTGATGTTTGACAGTCTCAACCAGTTAGAATCACAAAAATGGACGTCAAGAAACCATAAAACGAACAATTTCTGGAACAAAGTAGGTTATGAAGATGATAATTTATGTAGAAGCTGTTAGGGCATCAATGCTGTTTTAAGTGAATATTGCAGCAAATATTAAGAACTCAGTGGTATCAAATTTCACTGTGCATGAAACGTCTCTGAAAAATAAAATTTGAATTCAGTAATGAAGCGAAAATAAATTACAGTATTTCGTACATTTCTTTCTGTAATTGACTGCATGGAAAAACAAATACAATATCTCACTTTGAAAATAATTTTTAAATAATAATTAAATTTAGACTCTACCAATAAAAAAATTTGACAGTGTGACACATTTTCAAAAACATTCAATATTATTTGATAAAATTTGTCGGAAGGAAAGATTTTATGGCCATATTTTGCCTTCAAATTTTATTGTAAAATATTGTTGAAGGCGAAAATTTGACAGCCTGGCAGGGTCTTAAGAGATAAAAAACGATACACACACGTTCTTAAAGGGATTCTAATTTTGGGATTTAGATGTATGTCTGTTTAAATATATCGACATTTAGCTGTATTACTAATGATAACATAGCGTTGTAATATTATAACTAAGATGCGACACAAAGTGTTAGGGTAGTACATCTTACATTGTGGCATTTATTTTTGATTTTTCTGTAGGAGGTGACTGCAATATCGGCAAATAGTATCGTCATAAATATTTTTGATTTTTTTCTGTGCTATAAACATCATCACACTTTGCGACGTATTGTATTTTGAATATCGACATTCACTTCATTGAGGGAACTCTGTAGCTGGCAAGGAAACTGGGTTACAGAATGTTTGTAATAAATGTTTTTAAACAAGACTATTTCACAGATGCACAATCTGTTTGCACATGATAAAAAAAAAATTACACTTGACACTAGGGCGCAATACAACTCTCAACATATCAAGTTTACTGGGGGAAAAAAAAAAAAAAAACTACTTAAAAATCCTTCAATATTACCACAAACGACATTTTTATACTGTTATAGATTAAAAAATGTCTTGGTGAATACCACCTAAACAAGTATAGGGACCTGTACTTAACTTTGGTACAAACTGTTCACCAATAAATGATAAGGTAATAGATTAACGGTGTTCATGAGTTGAAAATTATTTTACACATCTTGAGCGTATTAATTTTCTTTGTGAGAAGAAACGAAAATGCCTAAAAGATCGATAATGGTGAAAAATTACTATTATAAAACTAATAGAAAAACTATATGAATTGTTAAATTTATATCCTTTTTCGCACAACTCTCAAAAATAAACAAAAGTTATACTTTAGATTACAGCGCAAAATAAGTGCATATGCCATCAGAATATAATGATATTTTCTTGCTAATTTCGTATAGGTCTGCTACGCAAACGCATTTCAATTTTAGTTTTTTACATAAATTTAAAAGTCAACATAAGAAAGATCGAACGATCCTATTACCGAACCAGAATCCAGTTTGATCTTAGTTCCAATGTAAAAGTGTTGCACCAACGAAATTTCATGATTCTGGATCTCCGATTCGTCGATATTTGAGCGATCGAAATTAAGTACGAGACAAATTTTGCTATTGATTCGTAATATATGTCGTCATGGAAGTAGGCGTATTTTTCATAATAGATAGAACTAGATGCGCGATCTTCTATCTGTTTTAATTTAATTATTGTTGTACGGATATTACTGAATAACATTCAAGTACGTATAATGTTGTTTTAATTTCCCAAGAAAACAATCGAACGTAGTCCTATCTGTTGGCATATTTTCAAACTACATTTGTCGATGATGGCTGTTGATCTCGGATCGGGATTTCGAACCGCCAATTTCGGAGGTTCGAAATGAACTTAATCTCGATCTCCAGTCCAGCTCTGAACTCTAATGGTGCAACAGTTTCGAACCACTATGGTGCAACCGGCCCTAAGAGATAATTGTCATATTTACACTTTAAAAATTCCATGATGAATATAATTTTTTAAATGATGTATTTTTATCAAGTCATCATTGATATAGTGTCGTGAACCCATAACATATCATCAATATAAATTTGTTTGTCTCTTGAATGACCTTAAAGCCCAACAGATTCTGCAGGACGAGAACGATGCACGCCGGATCAGAACCTTGCGCGTAGAGGCGATGGCACATTTGACGTGAGTGGCAGTGTCATCTTCATCGCTATTGCGCTTCTCTACCTCAAGTGAGTGATTTGGGCGAGGCTTGACATCGAGGTTTTGAGAAGCGAGGTGAGTATGCAGAGCAGCGCCGGAATGAGGGCGGGGGTAAACGGGAGATCCCCGACAAAACCCGCCGACCAGTGGCATCGTCCGGCACGATTCCCACGCGCGACCGGGGGCAGCCTCGCCGGAAATCGAACCCGGTTCGCCTTGGTGGGAGGCAAGTAGTCTGACCACTACACCTCCGCGGCCCCTTTCTCACCCTCGAACGTAGAAAACAGCTCCAGAAGGTGGGCCCGTATCTTAATGATGCACGTATTCGAGTATGTTTCTGATACTTTATAAAAGCGATATATTTCAATATTATTGGTAAAGGCTGTTCACAAAAAGGTAAGTACTTCTGAAATCGATATTAGAAAATGTCACTACTCCTACCTGCAAATATTTTAACGGGAGCACTGAGTGACATGTGCCCAGTAAAGTTGGCAACAATGAAGGGAAAATAGATCCATATATTAACGTCGAATAAAAAGTGTTAGGTAACCGTTTGTGATAAATTAAATTATTTCTCTCGCTTTCTGTGTCTTTTTGTATAGCGAAGCGTAATAATTCGCAGATTTGTACAATATTTACTTTTCTAATAATTTCACGGTTTCACTTCACCGACGCTTGAATAAAGGGATGAGGCCCATGGCAATGTTGATTTTACATAAGGCGGAAGAACACACATCGTGTATAAAGGTAGATCTTAAGCGGGGCTTTCAAAAGAGCTCATTTAACCGTGAACAACCTTCGGGTATGTAAAAGTAGTAGTTGAAGTGTCGTACGGCCAGACATGGGAGAAGGCCACCCTGGACGGACGTCGTCGCGGCCGGAGTATGCCCTCTCTACTAGTATTTCCAACCTTATTAACTAAGAGCATGTTTTCCATACACTCTGTCTCCTGCAGCATCCTATTTAATTAAATTTAATGCATGCAATAATTCTTGAATTTTTTACTTGCCTGTTGCTCTTCATAGTTAAGATTAGCTCCAAGTACACTTAGGGAGGTAGTCATTGCTCCAAAGTGCAGGCCATGGCTCCCCAATCCCTCTTTACCACGATGTATGTCTCCTTGCATGGTTTTTTCCTAGTAGGCGTAAGGGGTTAGCCCTGAGACGCAATAAAATTCCGCCGTACCTTCGGGTCTTAACTTCACATAACACTTAGAATAAGGTAGTTGAGAAAAAAAGTGCCTGTGACACGGAGGAGGGTCGTGGCCTGCATTAATGGCAGGGCAGGGCAGGACGTGGCGACAGGTACCAGCTGCGATTGCTTATCGCGAGCGCGCTGTAAACAAGCCGGCGCCGTGCTGTGGGGGGCGTGCCGTCCAGCGCTGCAGACAATGGCACCACGCCGCGCTGTGTTACACCGGCCCGGGGACCTTGGATGGCATGCGGTCCTGTGAACCTCAGCTCGCTGGAACGTCGCCCCGACACCTCGCCCAAGTCGCCGTCGTGTCTGCGCCCGCGTCTTGCGGGCTCATTAACATCACGGCGTCGCTACATTCGGTCCGTCGGTGTGCACAGCGGACTCCGAAGCGAGCTGGGCGTGAACATCTCTCGTGCTTCGTTATTGTACTGCCAATGTCGGAGTTTGACGACGCCGCAGCGGTGAAAATCGCGAGATGTGAGTACGAACCGGCGTTTTGTGCAGCCAATATCGCAACTATCCTACGATATTAACCTCGAGGATGATTGTCTCCGTGGAGGTATCTGAAATTAGACACTGCACGTAATTTACTTTAAGCCAATTGACCAATAATAAAGATAGTACACACCAAAATGATGTATAACCCTTTAAATCATTCGCAATATAAATATATTATATATTCACAATTCCTCTCTCGAAATTCAGTGGGCTAAACCAGGTTCGTTAAGGAATGGAGGTCTTACTTAAATAAAAGGGTTGATTATAATTTCCTAATTTTATTTGCAATAACTACAAAACGCTCTCAACTCAACATCTCACAATAAAATGATACCACTTACTGTTTCACAATTAATGACTCCAATTATTACAATTTATAATTACCACAAAGAAATCTATGAAACTAAATAATTAAAGATCAGTCCCAATAGACAATGTATCAACATATTCAATTTTTTATAAATAATGCGTCCATATTTGATAGTTCCAATGTTTACAATAAAATCCCTATTACATGTCCATTCAGTCCCCACCTCAATTCAGCCCATGTCACTCCAGTCCATATTGTTCAAGAGACTTCCGAGCGCCCTCACGCACAGTTGGCTGCACTCGCCGGGTTTCACGCCCTCTCATCTATTCGCAATAAGGACACTTCGTCCGCAGTCGTACCGCATATCACTTCGCGCCCGCGCTCAGCTAGATGGCCTTCGCCAAAAACTGCTGACCGCTGGACTGGACCACGGCAGTATATTTTGGGCCGGTTTCACTAACACATCTTAAGATTTAAGCACTACTCAAACACTGAATAAACCGTGCCTAACGCATTGTACCATTTCACCAACTTTAAGCTATTCTTAAAATGTTTTTTAAGCAGCTCTTAGTTTAGGCAGCCGAAATCGGATGCCTAACTCTTTAAGCTCTGCTTAAATCATTGTAAACAAATTAAAAGGAAAATGGCTGCTACTGAAAAGTTGTGTGTAGATAACCCCAAATGTGCTATAAAGTAATCAGTTTTATTAATTAAATTTTTTTATAAATAAAAATAAGAAATTATTGTGTATTAATGTTATTGAGTCTGGGTGCCAGTCTTTATTTGCTGAAATAGCCTATGACGATGGTCGAAAACAAAGCTCGTAGCAGGCTTATATTTGTTTATGTATATTTTGTACTTATTTTCAAGAGGCAAACCCATTATATACATAGGAAATTAAGTGTAAAGGCAGGTTGCTGATTGATAAAATATGAATTTATTGAGTACGCATAAGCTACGGAAGGACCTATTTGAAATAAATCGAAAAAAAATGTTTGCCTTCACTTTACTGCATGTATGTACGACATGTAGGGCTAAAAATATATGATTACTTTGATAAAATTTGAGAATGGACATAATATAACGCATTTACACCTGTTTTTTACTGCACATGACAAAATTGCAGTACAAGTTTTACACACATTCGACTTTGTTTTAAATTAGAAAAGTTAACAAAGGCCCAATTAAAGATGTCATACAGGTGTGACGTGATAATCATATTTATTCAAATTCGGGCACTGGGCGTTTCTAAATTGCACATGAATATCGTCAATGTTATTATCAACAAACTATCACAATTTCAGAAAGTTCAATTCTGGTTCGTGATGAAAGCCAAACCTAATCTTTAAAACATAGCAGTAATGTCGTACGTAAAACATAAAACAGTTCTATTACGTAGATAGATTCTGGATGGCCTCGTAGACTGTAGTAAATGTAGGCCCAGTGTGGGTTTTTGAGGGCTATACGATTTTTACACCGAATATACATTACGTTTAGGGAATATTTAATCAATGCCTAAGCAAGACGACAGTGTCATTTTAAAAATTCATCATTAACCTAACGTATTATTTTTATAAAGCATTTAATATATAAATTATTGAAGAAAGCCAAGCGTCCTAATTCCCGGAATATTCTCGCGCCTCCTACAGGTGTTGAATTCTTCAGCGGGGCAGCGAGCGCGTCCTTCCAGGAAGATAGGAGGATAGAGATGAGTCACTCCCCCCCCCCCCCCCCCCCCCCCAATCATACACAGCGCCGGACAGCCTCCCGGTGCCAGATGCAGCGCATATATATATATATATATATATATATATATATTTCCATATGTCGTCGTAGATTATAGTTAGGGGTACGCTGACAGAACGTGTTAACTTTTACCGTCTACAGATGTCGCGCTTGGTGAGCTGTAAGTTTGTAAACATACATATTTAATGGCATTGTCACACTCGTTATTTATAGTACCTTTTTTCAATTAAATTTGCCATTTTAGGTAGGCGTTTACGTCTGCCTGGACATAATATTGCAGTAAAATTTACTTTACGTTTTACAGTGTATTCGTTTGTTCTGCCGTGTCACGGAATTTCAATATGCTTCGAAGTTTATCGAAACGCGTATAGTAGTGCAGTTTGTAACCACTATATTCGCTTTGTGTTTCGTTGTCTCGGAAACATAACTATTGCTGTCGGAGAGTTCGCATGTTCAGCCCGCTGGCCCGAATACCTGTTTCTGCGTCGCACATCACGCGAGTTCAAAAGTAACCGGGGCGTGGCCACAGATTATAGTCCATCCACGATTACTTCCAAGGTTTCTGAAGACCTGCTAAAGCTCTACTTCTAGTAAATTCCTCCACTTCATACAAAGCTTAACCAAGTCTGAAACTACAACAAAGGAACAACGCGACGTATTCGTGCGCACTCTGTGTAGTTATATTCTGCATGAAAACTATTTGTTATTAGGCATTATCAACATACCTGTTTCCTCTGTATTTTCATTCATATCAGTTATAAGTCATATAATTTATAATTTAACGCATTGGAGTCTGCACACATTTACCGGCACTTAAGACAGATTAGAAGTTAGTAACCTATATACTTTACTGCAAGAACACCAGTTCTATCCACTACTGCAAGAACACCAGTTCTGTTGGTGTCTAGAACTCACCATCGTCCTATTGGTCCGTACTACACCGAACCCCACCCTGTATTTTATAACGTTCATTATTGACCGATCATCAACCAATGGAGAGCCGAGCTGATATTAACCCAATCAAATGTCCTTTACCGTACAAACGTATTTACAATCAATCATGTCCCTTGATTGGCTATACAAATTATATTATTAGTATTATTATTGTTACTGCACTGTCGTGTTCTTGTGAGGTTATGTAAAACAATAGCTAAACAAAGACTGCACATTCATGCGAGTTTTGTTCTGAACAACAAAGAAAATTTCAAATTAACTTTGCTCGAGCTTCACTCGAGCATAACCTACAAATTGTTAGATTAAATTAAATTTACCGAACAGTAAGGCACTTTATTTTTTACAGGAGTATAAAACGCTTGTGATATAGTACCTATTTTGGAAACAAGCTCACACTTCTTATATGCGGTGATTTTTAAAAGTTTTGATACAAAAGCGTGACTATAAAAAAAATACGCTAGACGAAATGGCTCAGCGGTTCCTTTCATGGGCGTACTCCATTCGCAGGTTGGCTGTGTGAGGCTGTGGACAAGGACCTTTACTCTGATTGGTCACCACGTGTTGCTGAAGATTCCCAATTGGCTAGGCTGCAGACTGGCGAGTGAGTTACCAGGAGCTGATTGGCGACCGGCATCCTCATATGTCGCTGGTCAGGGTCGCCATTTTCCTGGCACTTTCGTGGTATAAGCGGTCGTTTCGCCTCTGTATATCTGCCTGTTCTGTGATACAGTCGTTTCCGAGTCGTGGATCGACTCCACAACCTCTCGGCTTGTAGTCGAGCGCTATCAACTCTGCAGTACCCGAGACACGTGCACATTCACGTTATGGAAGCATGTAGCGCCTTTCTCTGCCGCCCCCACCTGAACCTAAATACCGACACAGGGGCGATGAATGTCACTTGTAACTTATGCTGGCCCGATTTTAAAACCGACAATAACTCGCCGCATACCGCCGTACATTGTCTGCGTCGTGCGTAGTTCTCGACTTGATTTATGACGTGCGGGGCCCTATGTTTATATTCTGCTCGCCTCAGCAGAGCACTACACCGCAATATTTTTAAAGCGGCTAGTACTGTGCAAGATGAACTGCGGTCAAACTGCGCTCTGAAACTTGCAACGTATGCATCCCGCACGTTAAAGTTGTTGTTTTGATGTCCTAGTTTCCCCCGGAATGCGATTTCGCTGTTGATTTACCATCGACAATTATTTTCCTCGTAGAGCCATTGCAGGATATGACTTACAGTAAAACTGAACTCTGCTTTGGAATCGTGTTTACTGCCTCTTTGGCATTACGGAGACTGCAGGCTCGATACCAGCTGGCTTCACTTGGAATAGTTGTACTCACTTGGAATACTGATGTACTTCGTTACTCTGTATCTGCACTGCCTAACCGGTCCATTCCCATCGGACTAAAAATATTAAATCGGTAAACCTTAACTCACAAAAAAAATTATTTTTTATTGTAATGTTATTTTTAGGATTATTATTTTAAACCCACACGTGTGTTACAAGAAATTTTACTTTATTTTTGTCATATGAAGATATAGCCTATAGTGAGGAATTAATAAATATATTTTCGGTAAATATATTATATTTGGGGCACTTTAATAAATGTTCTCTGTTCTTTGCGATGCCTAAATACTTTGTTGGTAGCACAATCTTTACCCGACGGACTTGTGGCAATTCATAAATAATGTACAGTGGAAAATATGTTTCAATGCCCTTTATTATATATAAATACAATCTGAATTGGCAAAACAACATTTAGGACGACTAATAAAATGAATATCATATCAACAATTATCTTATTTGTTAATAATTTGCTTAATTGATTACAGTTCTTTGAAACGTAGTATTTGCCTTGGAGCACCAAAAAGGGAAAAAATACAACATTAGAAATATAATCTTAGCTCCGCAGAACAATAAACCTTTAAAACATACAGATTCAAAATTTATTTTTTTAACAACTGATCAATAACGTTAGCATTTTCTTTGACTATAACAAAGCACCCATTTAACTCTAAACATTCACATAAATGAGGGCAGCAATTGACGTGCCCA
The DNA here is from genome assembly GCA_029891345.1 of Dryococelus australis. Taxonomy (NCBI): domain Eukaryota; kingdom Metazoa; phylum Arthropoda; class Insecta; order Phasmatodea; family Phasmatidae; genus Dryococelus; species Dryococelus australis. The sequence goes on from CM056996.1 coordinate 77,049,733, forward strand.
GTAAAGCCTCCATTCGATAAAATGCTTTAAAAACAATTAATACGTGTACAAAGTAATTACGGTAGGAGGCAGTCGTGTAAACCCAGTACGGCCCTGACCGTTAAAAATTACGTAACCCAGACAACATACGACATGCTATCGCTTAGTAGCTAAACTGGTATACTGCGTCAGCTCAGTAACATAATGTCGGCGTTTTCCACTCACCCGGCCGAGCAAAGACCTAAGTAAACTGTCCTGGCCAATCAAAAATTGGGACGCACGAAGGGGTAAAGTGAAAGCAATGATGGTGAACAGGGAGGAAAAGGGAGGGGATCCGAACCGAGCAAAGAGTACACGACCGCGCAGAAGTAAATGGCTGTAAAGGCTGTTCACGATAAAGTGAGCACTTTCTAAATCAACCTTAGAAAAATATCACTGCTCATACCTGCATATATTTTAACGGGCTCACTGAGTGACATGCGCATAGTAAAGTTGGTAACGATGAAGAGAAAGTAGTTCCATATATGAACGTCGAATAAACAGTGTTGGGTAATCTTCTGTGAAAACAAAAAATTATTAATTTCGCTTTGTTTTTTTTTTCTTTTTTAATGCATCGAAGTGTAAAAATGAGCAGATATGTAAACTATTTACTTTTCAAATAATTTCAAAAAATTCACTTGACCTAATAATTTCAAAAATTCACTTGACCAACGCATGAATAAAATTATGAGGCCCATACCAGTGTTAATTCTACATAAGGCGGAAGAATACACAATGTGCGTGTAAATAGATCTTTAGCAGGGTTTTCAAAAGTACTCATTTTACCGTGAACAGCCTGTAAAAACATTAACGCGACAGCGCTAGCATCGCAGATTTCAATCGTCATTTAATTTCTATATTGTTATTCAGCCGAATAAATTAAATGTACGTTAATACTTTTTAAAATGCGTCAATACTATTTAAAATGCGTTAGTGGGACTGCAGAGTTTGGAAATGTTTAATAATAGGCTTTCATTTAGTTAAAGTTACAATCATACGAAACAGGTCTGTATAAAAATGCAGTGAAAGAGTGCTAAAACTAACCTGTCGAGTGACTTTACTATACATTTTTAGCAATTTTTTTTGGTTGAAATTATTTTTTTTTTGTTTTTTGTTCGTATGTCATACGTGTTGATATTCATATTTCGCCTATTTGTAATTCTGCCATCGATTAAAAAATGTTATCGGGGAGAAAGAAAGTTAAGATTCGGGAAGCATTATGTCGGTATTGTGACTTTTAAATCAGTTATATTACGGTGTAATCTACCCAGGTTGGGAACACTGCGAGATTCTTTACGGGAGACTTTGGCGTAAGGAAAATTTCCTCCTCAAGGTGCACTTATTTTCCAAAGAGCTCTCTTTTAAGCTTGGAATTATGTTTACTTATGTAAAATTATCTAGTTTGGTCCGAATATTAAGCATTAACGTATGTTGTGACTATATTGCACTCCTTTGAATGGTATTTACAATCGCAAACATTATCCCAACATTACATGTGTGTTTGGTCTTAAAGTTTCATAACCACGTTCTTTTATTTATTTTTAAGTTATAAATTTAAGGGCGAAATAAAGATAGGGCCTAGTTGTCATCAAAGTGAGTTTTTCTATTCTGTCTCCACATTAAAATAAAGTAATTGAAATGTTAGTGTTTGCATTGCTCCACTTTGATGGTGCCACTAAAAATATATCGAGCTTGTGGTATTGAGAAAAGGCCACATGAATGAGCTCCACTGTCACGATTTTAGTGTTGTGGTGTTTGGGGTATTTGTAATTACTAATGAGTAGTTGTTAAAGAACAAGTTGGCATATAAGTAACTTGTTTTTGGAGTGAAAATAATAGTATAATTAATTATAATAGAATGACCTCATTAACCATATATCAATAATAATCAACATTATAAATAAAATAAAAAATATACTACTACTGATCAAACTAACAATCCAATAAAGCAGTTCAATACTTGAGAAGCGTTTAATTATTATGATTGACATTTTTGTGAAGAAACACAATCTATAAGCGTTCTGATATAAGAATTCATGCAGTTCAATTTCAAAACACTCTACTCAGAATATCATTATAATTACATTTGATATTTGGCAGCTTAAGGTAGTCTTCTCACAGTGGGGAAAACACTATTCGAAGTTCAATTTAAAAAAATCTCACTTGGTTCTACTCCATTAATGAGTAAATACATTTCTTATATCAGCTTTTCAGATTTGTAAAATATTTAGGTAAAGCCATTAGATCTCTACTTCTGAAGGAAGTGTGGGCAAATTTTACAAGGAAAGCTATAGAGAAAAGGTTATGCAGAGTTCTTGAATACTATATCAGAGAAATCATATTACATTGAACTGCTGCCATCTGCAACTTATTTCAGTCTTTACTTGTCTGTAGCTGCAATTATTCTGGAGTAAGTAGTTCTAGTAGTTCATGATAGCAATTTAATTACTATCCGACAGGACATGCAGCAATTCAGAAAGTTTTTTTTTTCTTATTGATTACCAGGGAATTCTTCTCTTGCACCTCGCGCACACCGGCGGCCTAAAATACTGTCCCGAATAAATCTTGACTGTAGGATCCACAATAAATAACAATTTATCAATATATTCTCAATAACACTCAGGATACAATATTCCGACTTAAAAGTTCCGAAAACAGAGATAATTTTTCAACATTGTCCAGTTTGAATTTGTCATAGCACAACAGACGAAGCACTTCCGAAAATTCCCTTTCACTACATTACATATTGTATTATATTTCACTGCCAACTAGTGACCAATGTTTACATTTAAATAGATTTCTTTTAGCAGTCTATTTAACACAGCTATCTTAAAATGCTGCCTTATAACATTTGCAAAACATTACAACCACATAGAGAAACTAAATAACAAAGAACTGACATGCAAATAATAAGTATAAACAATAAATTTTCAGTGTAAATAAAATTAAATAATTGTAAGTGTGCAGAAATACCATATTATCATAAGTTAATATTTGTGTAAAGTAAAAGTTTGCGAAATCCAGTTTCACAACAGAATATTAAGCACGTGGACGTATTCTGTTTAATTTGCACTGTAGTGCGGAGAATAAAGTTTTTTTATATGCATTCTAACACGAAACAAATCGGAAGATTTTACACAAATAGTTACATTTACTTTATAAAAATTGCGTATATCTCATCTGTTGACATTTAAAACTGAGAATACTCGATACACGTGAAACACAAGACCTACTTGGCACGGCGAAACATTTTATTTCCCAAATTGTTAAACATCGAGCTGCCCAACCTGAGTAGACAAAACCTCAGTTAAATACATTACTGCAGAGGGGTGTTACTATCTGCCGGCTGGATGGGACACCACCACGATTTCTCGCAGAAATACGCACGTTGTCAGATGTTTCCCTGTAGTGGAGTTCCTTCCTTACAGGACGCTCGACCGTAGAGTGAATATAGAGTAGAACGACCTCGCTAGCTGCGCAGAACCAGTCTGTGTGTCCCAGCGTTGAATTGCTTTTCTGCCAACGCGACTATCGTAAATGACATGGGTAGGATTTGAGGTTAGAACGCTGTTTAGTAAACAAGTGGTTTGAGATGTTTGTATGCTTTTTTTTCCTGCCTTAAAGAGCTGGAAGCTCATACTAAGGGCTCTACAAGCAAGTTTGACAGCGGACATGAGAAATTACATGATAATATATCTTCTAGCAGTCCTCTGTGATGACATAACATAGCATGTACATACTTATTGTAACCAATTTTTAATGCGGTTTGATTAGATTGAAACTGATAAAAGTATTTTATTAATATTAAAGTGCTTGTCTTTTGAAAATTGAGATGTAAACAAACATGTTTATCATTCTTGACCCATGTACTTAGACAATTGTGTTAGTCTGAGGTTGGTCAGTGTAGGGTAAATAAGCAAAATATGGAGAAACGGTCTACAGGCCCTTCCAAAATTGAAAGCTTTAACATTTGACTTTACGTTTGCTTTCCGACGTATTGTCTCTTATGGAACTTGACACAAAGGAACCGTCGTGTAAAGTCAAACACTCTTGACTTGTCGATTTCAAAAAGTTGAAATTTTTCTGAAGTCAAAGTTAAGCAGCCATTTTACCGGGAATCTATCATATGTTATATGGAATGAGTGTTATTTTATTGTACTGCGATTTCTCATCTTGATATATTAAACCAATCATGTCTAAAATAAATAAATGGCAAACTAATATAATGCGAAGAGGAAATATATGAATTGATATTTTTAAATTAAGTAAACAAGTGGGATTTTTGTTTTAAAATAAATTTTTAGTATAACTTTTAAGCCTGCTTTTAAAAAAGGCATTTAAAATGCATTCCTGAATAACATCATGATAATTTACATTGAGACGGTTTGTGCCAACACACGTAGGACGAGGTCTGTCTCAGAGTTTCCTCAATGAAGATGGAAATAATGAAAAGACCCGAGAATCCCCCAATGATATCAAAAAAGGGTTTGGGTTGGTTCCAGTGGAAAGCTTAAAAATATATTTATTTTCTTTTATATTGACTCAATTCATTTTACATATGATTTTTCCCCAAGCTCACAATAAAAGATTATATATCGAAAATATAATTTGATTAGAACATTATCTATTCCGTTCCCCACAATTTACATTTTCATTATTAAATCTGATTACATGATACTTAACTTGGAAGGTCAGCAAGCCCCCTCCCCCCCTTCCTGCGGTTAAAATATCATATGAACAGCAGTTCCTCCCTACATCAATACCCAGTCCTGTCTCCCCGATCCTGGTGAGACCTATCATATATACTTTATTGGAAAACGTCTAGAAGGTTACAAAATATTCTTTGTTCGTATTCGTCCGGAAGTGCGCTCTGGTGGTACGTGGCTGGCTGGCTGACGTCACGTGGTTAAGAGGCGAGCAGAGGAGGGGTAGAGTACTGCGAGCCTTCGCCGGCGGCTGCGCAGACCGCAGCAAGCATTTGCCGAGCAGAAGTCACGCCAGATGGTCCATCAAACGTTCCCCGACGCACCAAAAGGTAAGCCGTACCATACGGCCAACACTTGTACCAAACTTCATTTTAGGATCCGCTGATATGAACTTCCATTCGATGTGCAGGGGGTTAGCCGTCACAACATAACAATATACCCACACATTTTTACAACGCTCGCAGAACCGATTTGCAATTGTCCGAATTTTGACTTTACAATTGTGTTGTGTATTGACGGTTTCGTTAAAGGAAAGGAAATGTAAAGTAAAATGCTAAAGTTTTCAATGTAAGCGCCGTACCTCATCCTTAGTTTATGCGCTCGACAATAGCAGTGAGCGCCACTAGTGGACGACGGTGGCGGCGAGGATCTAGGAAGCAGGACGATCGCGGGGGATGCGCGCGCCACACACGTCGCTCCAGTGGGCGGGAGCCCTCCAGTCACAGTACGTGCAGCTATGGCGCGCGGCCTGCCGGGGAATGCCGTAATTACGCCAGTCCAGTTCCGATACGCCACGCGGACGTTTGGGGGTGGGGCGGTCCTCGGCTGTAGGCTGCTCATTGCACTGCACTCCTCCGGCCGGGCGGCAACAAGGCTAATTCCATTTCTCTCGTGTTTCCCATTTTACATCTGGCGCCCATACTTGTGGCGTCGTCGCGGCTCTCCATGCTTACGTCTTAAAGGAAAGCTACCATAGGATATTCACGGTAAAGTGAGCACTTTTTGAAGCCCTCTCATTTGGAATAATAGTCAGTAGCTTAAATATATTTTATTGTACCCTTATATGTCAACGTTTGATTCCGGTGAAATAAATAAGTAAATAAATAAGTAAATAAATAAAAAATATATATATATACACACACACATGCTGGGTTTATTACTTACATGGCAATAATTATTTTAAATAGTGGTGTAAGGATAAAAAATGGCTGATAGAAAAAAAGTAACTAAGGCCTCAAAAGTGTTCACTTAACCGTGAACAGCCTATAACATACGGGAATAAGTACCCATTAAAACCCGCCACATCTCTCGTTAAATACTGTCGTAAACCTAAAATGGGATCTTGAGTGTTTGCTAATCTCCTCTCTTGAAGTTATAGTACGTCATTAAAATAAAATAAATTCCTTAAGCTTGAAAGAGCCCACTTCGATCAAAATGCATTTTTAGTAAAATTTTGTGCTGAATTTGACAGGAACCATCGGAACATAAGGAAAATTTCTACAGCAGTTACTAATAGTATTGCACACAAACTATTACAGTTTTAGAGCAATGCAACAAATTACTTGCAAACAATCCACGAGCTGCAATATGAGCTATCGTTATCTGTTAGCGGTTTCTACACTCTTTTTGAATCGAAACTTTGAATAATTACCCCATGTATGACGTTTTTAGTTATTTACAAAATACATCTTATATCATAAACATTATTTACTGCTGTTGACACAAAAGTACCTTAGTTTAATTGAACGTTTACTTATTTTATAATTAATATGACTGAAACAGAGATAAACATGTGTGTTGGCAATACCCAGTAAGAAATAGTTCTTAGGCAAAATATTATAACACTGCCTTCGCACGAATGTGGCGCGTTGTCCCTTTGGTGAAATTTTCTTGGCTCGGTTAAGCTTTGTTTGAATAGGACGAAGGAATATCCTGGAAGTAGAACGTTAGCGGTGCTTCGTAAAAGTTGGAAGTAACTGGAGTGGACTATACAAGCCATCTAGTCAAACACGTCTTGAATGTGCTCCTGAGGAATCGCCTGCCAAATTTCTTGTACCAGGGTTCACAAATTCATCTATATTGTCTACTGGATGCGAATGACAGGATAGTTGACCAGTGAACATATTGTCCATTTCATAAAGTGGGGTAGAATGTCTGTCAGACTGTAAACATTAAATGCTCTCGTTCGTACCGTATTGTCATCTGATGAACTGCTGCGGGATCCGTGTTGTTAAGTTGGTTATTTTTATGATGGCTTTGGAAGAAAATAGTACTCAGATCTAAAAGCTGTAATTTAAAATCTTATTCATACTTACAACACTTATGGTCTAAATTATGTTTTTAAAGCAATATTACATTTTCTTGGCTATTAGTGACTGGACTTTACAAACATGTTTAGCATTTATGACAGAGTATGTCGACACATACGAACAGTATACGTTTCCAGCCAATGGCTAGCCATGTTTATGTTTCCAGTTTCCAGCCCGGTGAACGGCCGTTGTGCGTATGCTTTTTTCTCATAGTGTTTCTTATGTGAATATGTTGTTGGAGTTGTCGGGATATCTAATCGATAGTTAATTATTTTTTATTTGCTTTGTTCAGGCATAGTTGGTTGTAGTTACCGCTGTGCGTTTTCGCGAGTGAAATGTAACATTATCGGCACGTGTTTACCGCGTCCCTTCCACCATTTTCCTTACAGCCTTCCACAATGAAGTGACACGAATATAATTTACGTATCTAAGTTTAAGTTTGTTTGTATCAGGAAAAGTGCGCAGTATTGATTTTTCTGAATGATTCTGCAAATAAATTAGTTAATGCTGGTGACGAACAAACGTGATTTTAGTAAAGTAAACTTGGCAAGGATTGCCATTAAAAAAACACGTGTTCAAGAGGTAGCAAATTTTATAAACAGTAAGTTTGCGTGTTTTAAAAATTTGTTTTGTAAATTGTTAACACAATTATTAAAAGGCACGTGGCCCGAAAAAGCCGCACTTTCCGCACTTTTGTAGTGAGTGAATAATATTTGTTTATTTGTCTATACATATCGTAAATTGAACAAGTGTACGATTAACTTCAGTCAAAGTGTGTGCATGTCTATATTGCTGCATATGTACGAATACGAACATCGACGTATGTATTGCGTTTTGTTTTTTTTTATTAAAGTTAAAATTGTCGAAGTTGAATCATTTAATGTTATTTCCATACGAGCAAAATTTACCATTGCTCCATCCAAACAATATGCAACTCAATAGGCCACACACTGGTAAGAACATCAAAATAATGCCGTCTCACGAAAGACGTAAAACTAAAACCCTCAACCCACCCCCGCCTTTTAATAGTTTCTTTTTTTCCCCTCGAAATAAATAAACAGAACCCCAACAAATTTAACTCGGCAATTACAAAAATAAAACAAGTTGGAATGCCAACCTAGCTATAATATCCTACATTAATTACTGGACGGAAGTTAGCTACCGTCAGATTTTCAGTGCCTGCCATTACATGTCTGCGGTGGAAGGATACATTGTGGTTGTGCTACTGTTCTATAATTGTCAAAATTTACCCCACTTGCATAAAATGGGCAATACCCTAGACATGTTCAATAGGTCACATATCGGGCAAACGTGCAGGCCAAGGAAGAAGCGGTATATATGCCTTGCTTCGAAGACGGCGTGGACATTACTGGTCACACGTGGTTGAGCCTCATCTCGTTGGAATATGGCTTCAGGAATGTGCTAGAGGAAGGTTACGACTTCAGCCTCCGCAACTTCCCTAATTTAGAGGTTTCTGGCCCACAGTTCGCAGCAGCCCAGGTCACGTATGATACTCAATTGCTCCCCAAACCAGCCCGCCTATCGTTCGTGCAGTATGACGCTGGGCAACACATTCTGGGAGACAGCGCTCACCTTCATACCATCGAATGTGTTTGCGCCCATCATTATAATCCATGTTGAAGAAGGACTTGTCCGAAAAAAACTACATGTTACCACTCTGCCCATTGTAGCCTGAAGATTCGATGGTTGAGGCTCAAAGGGATCCTCCGCAAAGGAATTACATGCACGCAGTCCTCTGCGAAGCCATAAAACCGTGAGAGCAGACAAATGTCAAATTAGTTGCAGTATTCCAACGTTCTGCTAACAATCGAGAATAAGCGGAACAGGTCGTCGACTCCGTGATGTAATCACATTGCGTGATACAGTTCGGGGTTGCTTTATTCAACTGTTTCTACACTAGCGTCACTGTTGTTAGCATTGTATCCCCTAAGAACAGCAGTTTCGAGGTAAATCCTTTCAAAAGGGTTCATCTTACCGTAAACAGCCTGTAAGACAAATGCTCATCACAAGTACAGCGCATACCAGAATAATTACAAGATTGCAACACCTGAACTCATCAATTAATGTGTAACTGAAAGGGTTCAACCAAATTTTCTTTTTAAACTAATAGATTTTAAACTTTATACTGGATTTTTAACTAATCTTGAAAATATTTACGTCCATATTATTTTCAAACCATGCCATGGAAACAACTCGATACCGCGCCTAATTTGATGTAGGCTCGCCGTTTTCCCTGAGCACGGTCGACATCGGTAGCTTCTATAACGACATGTAAAAAAATAGAAGCGTTACTGTCTGGTTCAAATCAGGTCCCTATTAAAGATGGTTTTATATCGTACACCCCGCCAATTATTTCCAAGTGTAAATTAATTTTAATATTAACTTGGTTTACACATTTGGCAAGGGTTACTGCCGCCTATGTGAAAGTGCAGTTTTACTACCTTCTGTTCCTACCGGACAGTAATGCCCGCTACCTTGAGCCACAGTATTTTTTTTCAATTCCCTACCCAAACGTATGGAAGTGAGGCTGCAGCTCTGCGAATAGTATTTTATAAAATAAATAAATAGGAGTTAGTGAGTGAAGAGATTTAGACGGCTCTTAACATCGCAGTCTTGAGAGCCGATGAGGGTGATTGCGGTTAGTATGGAGCAGTGCCGGAATGGAAGGGTGGGGGAAACAGGAGATCCCCGAGAAAACACTCCGACTAACGGCATCGTCTGGCACAATTCTCACATGCGAAAATCCAGGAGTTACCCGGTCGGGGATTGAACCCGGTTCGCCTTGGTGGGAGGTGAGCAGTCTAACCGCTCAGCCACCGCGGCCCTTCGTAGGATTTGAACACGCATTTCTCAATCAGGGATTCGAGCGTTCTATGTGATTATCGTACAGCAGACAGTCTTCTGGGTCGGGGGAGAGTAACTAATTTCAGCATTATTACAATGGAGTGCGTTGGCCAGTCCTGTAGTAATTCGTTTCGTTAATACACTATTAAACAGTAGATATATTATTTTTTCTTATTTTTAATATAGGTTATTACAAATAACCACAGCTAATGAGATGTAATATTATATCCAACAGCCAATTTTTGTTGATATAATGTATGAGTTGGTGGGGGGAAAAGAAATGGGGGGGGGGGGACTTCTCCCCTTAGGAAAATGCTCTTATCCACTAATTCTAGTACTATTTTCCTATTCTAAAGACGTTCAAGATTTGTGCGAGAAGGGCAAGTATTGAGTATGAATTTGTATACTCTGTTTCGTATAACTTCAATAAAATTTGACATGTTGTGACCAACCTACACAGCATGTAAACAGTCAACGCCCCCATTTGCAAAGTACTGTGTCAGCTGATGGTAGTTGCAGGGTTCGTGTTATTATGTTGGCGCTATTTACGATGATTCTAAAAGAAAACAGTACTCGGAATAAAAAATTATAATGTGGAAAATTAATTATAATTACAACATTCATGGTTAAAATTACGTTCATAGACCAATACACAATTTTCTGAGTTATAGAGCAAGGGCTTTAAAAATATTTAGAAATATTATGGTAGAGCATGCGAACATCACGGTTATGTGAAAGGTCTCCACCAATCTCCATTGAGTCTGTCGTCTATGGTCTCCACCCGCCCGGTGAAAAGCCGTTGCCATTGTGCTCTCTTCCGTTATAATTTATACTAGCGACCCGCCCCGGCTTCGCACGGGTGCAATTAAGATAAAAAAATTCTTAACCCGGCGTTAATTAGGTTGGGTAAACTCTCCTAAAGCATTAAAAAAGCACATTATAAATTAATAATTAATTAAATAATTTATAATTTAAAGTTTTTTGCTGTTTTTATTTGATTTTTTTTTTACTTCTTTATAGTTTTTCATATTAATATACATTATATTACAATGCAATTTATCCGAGATAAAAGTATTTAATATGTTATTGGCTAAGACATTCTCTGTAGACAATGTTTGACGTCCTGTTATTGTTTGGTAGAAAAATGTACTGTTTCTCGGGACTTCCAACTCGTGATAAACCAACATATAGTTGGCCATGGGAAAAACACTCTTTTCGTAGGTCGATTCCAACCAAAGAGAAAGTTTGACTCTAGTAATCGCGAACGATGTTCTTACGGGGAATTGCAACCATTTGAAAGATATTGGCAAATCCGTGGGAATCATGTGAATCCTCGGGATGTTTGCCAGCTGGCCGGCTGCTGGACCGGTGAGGATGGTCGCGACAATAAAATTTTCCATCAAGTCTTTAATGAGCAATCTTGTGCATTACACATGTTAGGAGGGCTTATATTCCTTAAAAGCATGATAGGAGTACCGACTTTTAATGATAGTTCGTGAAGTGGCAAGCCAGAAGGATTATGCGAATTTAGAAAATCTCGAGGAAAGTGGACGACACCGTCAACATTGGTGACTGGGTCAATCGACTTATAGGTTTTGACTTGGCCGGGAACTCTTTGTATAATGAGATTGTTGATTTCATTGACAGTGTCGTTCCTAGGCGATACTATTGCCCTGGAACACAACCAGTGAAAGTCTCTTTCTAGCAAATTTTCAAGGCCCGGATATACTGCTTCTATAAGATGCTGCAGACTGTGGACTATCTGACCTAATGTCTCATTAAAAATGATTTCAGCAGAATTAGTGCCCAAATTTAGAGAAGGAAAAACTCCTTCTCCAAGTCTGAGCAATTGTTGTGGGAAATATTTATGCGTGTCTCCACCAAGATAGGCTCTCATATTCGTTCGCAAATTTAGGTGTTGAATAGAACTCCATAAGGGAGATGATTTAAGACATGCTTTGATGATATCTGCACGCGTCCCTTTTATAACTACAGGGAGTGTCTGCCGAAAATCCCCAGCAAACACAAAAGTAACTCCCCCCATAATGGCAGTAGAGCTTCTAAGGTTGGCGCCGTACGCAGCACACAGCATGTTTTATTTTCCGAATCTGTCCGTCCTGCAAAGCCGTAGTACATTATTTTGTTCTATCATCAATAGTTTTCGCAGCGCACGCAATGTAAGGAATTTTATAGGTCATTTATTTACACTTTGGGTTACATTATTGGAGTTTTAGTAGGGATCCCTATTGATTTTTAAAATAAAATATAGCCTATGACACTCAGTGATAACGTAGCATTCTACTGGTGAAATAATTTTTAAAGTCGGATGAGTAGTTTCGAAGATTACCTCCTACATCCAAACACACAAAGTTACAAACACTACCTCTTTATATATTAGTATAGATAGATGTATGCGAGAATTCCTTGCGGGTGATGTCGGAATATTATATATGCAGTTAATTATTTTTGTATTTACGTATTTCATTATGTGTAATTCGTCGTAGGTGCCTTTTTTAGAACAGTCTCCTCAGTGAAATAAATTATCGACACGTGTCTGCCGCTTTGTAAAAGGGTCTGTTGTGTGCTGTGGTCCACAGTTTTCTGTGACCATCGTGAAGCGCGAGCGAAAAATTATTTACGTTATAACGTTTGAATTGTTTGGTTTCATGAAATAGTTAAATTGCTTTGTTAATTGCATAATTCAGCGAATAAATTATTTCGTATCAGTAGCCGACAGTGGTTTTAGTGAATTAATCATCCAAAGTTCGGCACGTGTTTAGGAATTACGAAGTAAACAGTATAGGCCGGGCTACAATTGATATAGCACACGCACAGCACGTGCGATAGCACAGAACACACGCACAGCTCCAATCTGAAAGCTGCAATCAAAATCGCACACGCACAGAAACGGCGGACGTTTATAGAAAACGGTAATGAAAATGAGAGGAAACGATGCTCGGTAAATTGCGCGTGCGTGTGTTTGTCACATTGGAATGAAAAAAAAAATACTGTTGATAGCTCTGTTTACTTTGCTGCCCGTGTAGTAATTTGTAGAAATATAATACTACATATCGTTTTTTGCTTGTACAATACCAGTTTCAATCAAACCAAACTTCTCTTTATATGGCGCCAAAATCTGCAAGCACTTGTCAAATTCGCCAATTTTGTAGCCATTTTCATTGTCACATGAACTCGATGGTATCGACGTTCTGATTGGCCACGCGCGGTGCACACGCACAGGAATTATAGGATATAGCTCTACTTTACGTGCGCTTCCCCTGTTCTGTTTTTCTCTGCGTAAGCTGTGCGTGATTGTAGCGAGTGTCCTGCTAATACATGGATTCTACTTTCTGTGCCTGTGCTGTTTTCTATGCTAAGCCCGGCCTTAAGTTTGTGTGCTTTGTAAATAATGTTTTCTTAAATTGTTGTTAGCATATTTGAAATGTATTTGGATTTTTATTCGATTGAAACTCTAAACAGTTTTACGTAGAAGTTAATTTGCTTAACATGTTTACAATGTGCATTTCGCACATCGGTATTAACAGTGACCTATTTATTTATTGTAATTTATTCTTGCGGGAGATTTTCAAATGTACGTGACCTAAATAAGCGCCGTTTTAGCGTAGTTGATTATATAAAAAATGCAATGATATTTATCTGTTGAGCATTTCTCGCATCGGTACGAACAGCGACATATTTATCGCAATTAGTTCTTTCGATGAAGTTAAAACTTTTGAGTAGTAGTAAATTGAATGTTGTTTCCGTACGAACAAAATTTTCCACTGCACCATCAAAGCAATGCAAGTTTCAATCGCCACTCTCAGATAAGAACCACAAAAAAATCACGTCTCAAGTAAGATATTAAACTATAGTTCCCCACCCCACCAATACAATAAAACAGGGCTCAAACTAGTATATTATGTGATAATAACAAAAATAAAACACTTGGGAATGGCAACCAGCTATAGTAGCCCAAGTACTGGACAGAAGTTGCCAGTCTTTCAATGCTTGCCATTGGATTCGTAGTTTGTTTACAAAGATACTTTTCTTCACCGACAGAACAGCTGTGGCGGAGGGATACACGGTGGCCGCACTTCTTTTTGAGAACTGTCAAAATTTACTGAAGTTATATGAAACGGACTATAGTAGCGCATTTTTTTTTCTCTTGCTGTTTCCGATATTGTTAGCAGTTTGCATAATAATCGGTGTTGTGTTTCACGGTAGATCCCCCGAGGGGGTAGGGTGGGTGGCTATTGTACGTCAGTGCTGCATTCTCCCCGTGCACAGCTGTACCTGCATTGTTACCAGTTGTGTTTGTTTTACGGTCCTCCAAATGCTCAATCATTATGTAACGACGGGCCACGGGGCAATACATCATCCCGGGACCATTATCCGAGAACCATATTGTTCCCGGCATTGAAGATGCTCGCACAGGGAGAAGACAAATAGTAAGAGATCCGCACAGCTACACGAGTAAAGGCGGGTAGGGACTCTATCAGTGCTGGCAACACAACACGCCGGGCTGCATCTCGCCAGTAGTTCCGTTATCCCGCGCCATGTACTCTTGCTTCTTTCTGACGCTGAGTCAACGTTCATTGTTGGGATACATTGTCCCAGTAGGTTTGGATTTCGTTTTTGTGTGTTTTATTTTCTCTTGTACGCCCCTCAGTAAGGTTTGGATTTCGTTTTTGTGTGTTTTATTTTCTCTTGTACGCCCCTCAGTTTCCAGTTGAAATAAAATGGCTTTCAACCGTACAGTATGAAACACTGGTATCTGTTCTTCATAGCACGAATCACAGATTACAGCTAAATGTGGAATCATTATTTCTAAATTAAAATCCGATGAGATCTTTAAATGAACCGTATTTTCGCATAAAAAAAGTTTCCTACACGATTACCTCAGTAGAATAGAATAATTTATACGTAAAATGATTACAAAAAATTTTATGCATTGAAAAATTTTATTTGGTATATATTTCCTCAACTTGTTTTATGAAATAGTTATAATGAGGGTGACAAAAAACTTCATAAATGCGCTATTAAGAAATACGTGTCGATAAAACTAGTATGATGGTGATTTGGTCATTAGTATTTGGCAATTGTAAGCTTTGAAGCGACGCAAATTACAGAAATTATAATACTATCAATTTGTCGACTAGAGCACAGCCGTATTTTTCTGAAGTATAAAGTTTTTTTTTACAACCTACAACATTGTATTAAATAACTGCACATGTTTTGTAAACTTTGGCGCGTTTGATAAGTCACCGAAAGGTTTTCGAACATAATTAATTAGGTTTAAGTTATCTACGTAATCGGTGATAGAGGGACCGTACTTACTTCCTCCATGAATTCTAAGTTACTAGTAACTATATTTTTTGATATTACTTTCTAGTTTTACAGACAACACAATCAGAAAAAAAATTTATTAAGCAGTAGGAGTGAACATGCTGAGAAATGTTTTTGGTGACAGAACGTAGCTTGCTAATTAATACAGATCTGACTACTCATCTACAGATGCGGAGTGTCTGTGATGGCAGATCTTATTAAGGGACCCTGATATGTCCAGGAGTTCGACTCGGTAATGCTCCGAGACTTATCTGTGGCACGACTTAAAATTTTAGCATCTAATTGGTAATACGCTGATCAATATAATCAAGAGGACTCACTGCCTTGAACATTTATACTTATAGTGTAAATTTATGCCATTACTATAAGAGTCTGGAAGTGACTGTCCGAATAACGACATTTTGACGACTTGCATAACGCCTACAGAAAATTCATGTGGTAAAATTCAATGCATCGTGAGAATTTTCATAAAAATACGTGTTGTTCGGAACTTGAACGTTGACTTACAATAAAGTGAAAACGAATGCTTCAATATAACTGGTATCGTAAATTTCATCAGTTAACTCGGCGCCTACGTTGATGCAGAACGTTAGAAATTTTAACTTTACCAGAAAACTAATAAAAACATTGAATTATCTGATCGAGATGCGAATAGCATTTAAGAAATGTTAAGTTGCACGGGTGTGTGTAAGTTTCGATATCGCGATTGCTACATTGTGTGTTTCTAAAAGTTCAGATGACTAAAACGTTATTTTTAAACGATATTTAAACATGAAGTATTCGGTAGAGAAACTTTAAAATACTATGGAGAACAATACCATACTTTATCGTTATTACGAGGAGATAAAATGACAGAATCACCGCTTAATGTCTCGTTGTTTGGAGGAACAGAAGAAGGAAGCGCTCCTGACTAGCAGATGAAATGCCCGATCATCTCAGTGCGCAAGCTTACAGTGTTCAGGGGTGAATTTTTGAAAATATCGGAATAACTTCTGAACACTCCATAGCGGATTTGTATGCCGGAATCGAGCTGTAGAGGGTCGAAATCATCCGACAGCAAAGCAGCTGCCGGAATCATCATTACTCTAGAGATTTGTCTGTTAATATGATTGTGCGATGAAGGAAACGTGGAAATATGAACTCTGTTGTGAGCGGATGAAGAGATTTGGGTGGTTCTTAACATCGAGTTTTTGAGAGCCAGTGAGGGTGAAGTGAGTGAGTATGGAGCAGCGCCGGAATGCAAGGGCGGGAGAAACTGGAGATCCCCGGGAAAATACGCTGACCAGTGTATTTTCCACGTGTGAAAATCCGGGAACGACCCTGCCGGGAATCGGACCCGGCTCGCCTCCGTAGAATGCGTGTAGTCTGGCCACTAAACCACCACGGCCCCCAAATAAATGTGAAATATAATATATATAGTCATAATTAAACTTATTGCTAACTAGCATCCTTATGTAAACCCATATATCTGATTATAATTTATTAAGTACAAGCCTTCTCACCGCTTTAGATACTTTGTGGGTTTTAAAAATTAGAACTGAACGGAAACTGTTATTTAGTAGGAAATATCCGAGTATTACAAATTTAATTCTCCTGTCCCAACAGATTTAACATGATTTGTTCAGTGTCGGTGACGACACATGAAATGCGACGATGCCAAGTTGTAATATCGATTCCTTGAAAATTCGATACATTTCATTCTGATAGTCGCTAAGGCCATTTAAAAAATACGCATTTTGGCTTTCCGATAGTCGCTACCGGATTGGAAGCATCGGATCAATGCGCTATCGTAATTTTTCCGATAGTTTCAAAAATTGGACCTCAGAATAGCTCCATTTGGTCGCTGTCCTTAAATCTGCGACTAAAAAATTAGGTTCTAGTAGGCCGTCCGACGTTTTCTTGTCGACATTCTCTTGCTGTGTCACAGACACAGATATCGTCCAGTGTTATTAGAGGAATGGCTAAGCCAGGGAGATTTTAAACTCCTCCAGTTCCTGCGCCCGCAATGTGCAAAGTGAAGGGAGTTTGCTGCAGACGGTGATTTATGCACGTCTTGTGCAGAGCAAGTAAACAGCGCCCCGTTCAGTTAGCGCCTTCTCTTTGAACAACACCGTTAGCGGGTGTTGACTCTCCTGGCATCTACTTAGCTCGTTCTGTCAACACCTCCAGGCATCACCCGAGTTATTCACTCTTTCAGTCGCTCAAATACACAAAGTCGAAATAACGCAGAAAAAAAAAACACAAAATCATACGGAAAATCCTCGACATAGGCCTACAATTTTATTTTATTTTATATCAGTTTAAAATAAACGTCAAGCGGTATTTCATTTTATATTATCTTTCTCATTATGGACCAATAGTGTGTAAAAGAGAAGCGTATTCAAATAAATTTATTTAAAGCTTCCTGAAACACCAGGATGCCTGGCTTCTTATTGTAGAATTTCCCCTTCCAGCCTCTTCGCCACTACTAAATTTATTTCCGTAATTTATTTGTAATACATTTCTATAAAAAATGGTAAAATTAAAGGAACTAATTATTTGAATATATTCATTGCCACTTTTACGTAGATATTGATAACGTACTTGCAGTAAAGTTTCTAGCAAAAATCCGCACCCTTGTTTTGTGTTCTCCGCTTCGCTGTACGTTAACTTGAGTTCTGCGTTCGGTTTCCAAGTTTTGCTATAGATGAACAATTAAAATTAAGACAACTTTCAAGTTCAGCATGTACTTTAAATTAAACCTCAACTAGCGAATGCCACAAAAAAATTTCCCCGTTGAAATGTTTTATGGAAGATTAAATTTGTATTAAATAATTGTAATCGCAAAACATTTTATTCCAAAATATTTTATGTTATAAATTTCGGTTCAAGTGGCAAAAGAGAGTTAAAGCAGGTGAGTAAAGATTAATACTAAATTGGAGAAAATTAAAATATTGTAAATTAATTAAACGTTAAGTAATCGTAATAAAATATAGGACATCTTTAAATGTATAAGTTTTTCGTTTATTGCTCTTGGAGATAAGAGAAAGGCAGTGGAATTAACAAGGAAAACTGAAGCATATTTGAGGGAAGTTTCTTGAGAAAACATAATCTAGGGGGGGGGGGGGGGCACAGGGAACATGCCCCCCTTTTTTTTTCTTTCAAAATCATCACATTGATATAAAAATGTCCTGTAGATTTTTAAAAAATAAATCAGAATGTTTAAATTCGTATTTTATTTATTTAATATGTATCATTTACTGAAATTATGATGAAACAGCGGCTCCCTCACATGGCACGACTTTAAAGTATAAACCTGCACCAGCACAATGGGGAAGTACCTCCCCCCCTTTGCCACCCCCCCCCCCCCCCAGGAAGTCTATATCCGCTCCTGTTTACACCTGGTTCGCGGTATTCAACAAACTGAATAAAACTCCTGCCTTTAACAACAACACAGAATAGGTAAGAATACAGAACTGTAATCATGTGGTGGTTATGTTGACGTGGTCGTACCCATTCACTGACTGGCTGCAGTAGGCTGTGCAACCAGTCTTTGTCGCAACAACATGTATTTCGACGTAAACACCGACTGGCGTATCTTTAGTCATATCAACAGCGAATTTATGAATAATAATATATTTTACAGTAACAGGGAACCGAGGTCATGCTATCTAATTTTTACGCTTGGCAGTGGGTCGAAACCAGTGAATTCTACTGGTTTCTAGTGAATTGCAGTGACCTGGCAATGAAAACTGATTACATTCCAGTGATTCGCCAGTAGATTACAAGCTCGTTAACTGAAGATTCAGTTAAAAATATTCTCTTGCCCGCGCGCCACCTCTGAAACCCTGGCAGGAATGCGACCTTGGAACGATAAGCCGGCCACGCTATACGACTGTACTATCGTACAAAGAAAACATTCACTCACCTCAAGGCAGCGGCGTCGCTATGGTGAACTCGGATTTTCTTGTTCACTGCTTGAACTGCACGCGCCTGATTCACTGGAGGAATCACTACTGTCGTCAAGACGTACAACGATACTGCCGATTACATCTGACACAACACCATCCCTTCCCCAGTATTCAGTCTCAAGCTTCTGTACGTGACCACAGTACCCTTTCCAGCCAGTCTTTGTTACAATGTCGTACAAATGACTGCGGGAGGTTAGGAGCAAGCTTCTCGGTAACCCACTTTATGAAATTAACACTGTTCATTTGGCCGTGATAGTCGCCACTGACAGTGCCGGCTTTATAGACAAGGAGAGCATTTTCGATCAATCTGTTAATACCCCCAGCGTGTACTACAATTAATCGGTTATAGGCTGTTCACGGTAAAGTGAGCACATTTGAGGCCCAAGTTACTTTTTTTCTTTCAGCCATATTTCATCCTTTAAACACAATTCTAAATCAATATTACAATGCAAGTAATAAACAGTGCATGTATATTCCACTACACTCCGAAGTTTACGTCTAAGGCTAAAATAAAACACATTTTTGACCATTATTCCAATTGAGAGGGTTTTCAAAAGTGCTCACTTTACCGTGAACCGCCTATACCAGAATTCACATTAGCTTGTATGCCAAACACTTCTTCATGTTGCCAGCATTTACCATATATTAAATTTTCATTTATCCATGTCTCGTCTATGTAGATAATTTGTTTCCCTCCGTGTCTGTGCTGTTTCATTGCAACTAGATAGTCGTGGCGTCAAGGTGCTTTGTGAGGTGTCTCAATTATTATCATCCTGTGGCTTTGCGATTTTTTCCACCGAAAACCTAGTTGTTTAACCACCCTAGGCAACGAAGTATGCGACCACGGAAAGTTTATTTTCTCCTTTACCACGGGCAGTAATTATGCAATGGTAGGGGCACGTTTTTCCTGAATATAAAAATCCTGAATCGTCCGCCAAATTACACATAGGTCAAAGTCATCAATATTCACGACAGTATGCTCCAGCCTAGTTTTCCGTCGTTTACCCGGCGTGTGCAAGCTGCAACCCTCTCCGCTGTTATATAGTTCTTTCGGTACATTCCGTATATTTTTAATCAACGTCTGCGACACTCCAGCGTAGTCTGCAGCTCTTGCTGTCGCCTGGTTTACTGTGAAAGCATAACGTTTTTGTTCCGCCTCTTCATCACGCTTTGCAATTATATTACTTAGGATTCTCTGGCCCTCGGAATGCACGACGGTGTTTTTCTTCCGGACAGACATAACACTCGCAGCAGCGATGTTCACGACACTTCGGAGCTAAATGCGTTACTGCGGATAGTACATGCGTGGCCTCGCTCCCCACTCCCCGCTTTCACTCACTGCCTTGCCTTCCCCTTTCTTCGTACCCTCCACGGTTCCAGAGCTGGCGCGCGGACAGTACTTATTGAAGACCACAGGGGAAATAACTGATAAGTCAAATTTCGTTAATTTTACAGAAAAGCGATCTTAAGTTAAAAAAAAGTCATGTTCCTTCCCTGTATACTGGCATTTCAATGCCAGTCTCTTGCGACTGATTGCGTTCTTCCCCATAACTGTAACACCAGTAGAAAACACCGTATCGAAGGAAACAAATGACGCAAAAACCCGGAAAGCGAAGGAAAAAAATGGACTTGTAGGCTGTTCACGATAAAGTGAGCACTCTTTAAGGCCCTCCCAACAGGCAAATATATATATATATATATATATATATATATATATATATATATATATACACACACACACACACACACACACATACATACATACATACATACGTACGTATGTATGTACGTATGTACGTGTGTGTGTGTTATTGCAGCCTTGGGTGTTAAATTTTGAGAGTGGTGAAATGTATACACTGTGTTTGTCACTTTGCAAGGTTTACATTAAAAGCAGCAGGAAGGTAGAAATTGGGTGAAAGGAAAAATTCAGAAGGGCATTAAAAAGTGCTCGCTTTACCGTGAATAGGCTATGCAAGGTTTTCCCTTGTGGCTTTCAATTGAAATCAACTGATTAGTATTTTTTAGTGTTCGGGGGGGGGGGGTGGGGGGAAAGGTGCTCGCAGTTTGCGGAGACTCGGGGCCCTATAGGAAGGCAAGGCGACAGAGGAGGGCGACAGCGGAGACCGGCGCGGCGTGTTGCAAGGACTGTAACCCTCTGGTCGTCTCCACCTTCTCCGTGTTCCCGTTGGCCCGCCGCCGCGTTAATATCGGTCCCGCCAGCGGTTTAATTTACTGGCCGACCCTCCCCCACGCCAAACCTCCACCCACCAACACCCCTCTTCCTCTCCCTTCACTCCCCTCCACAGCCATGATACCATCTGTAATATTCTAGGGGCCCCTGCGCCGCGGACCATAACGATCTGTTACCTCCTCTAATCTCATTACGGCCGGCCCAGCTCCGCAGTCCTTATGCGCATCGAATTATGCCACGGGGCCTCCCTCTTTCCTTCCTTCACTTCTTTCCGCTTTTTTTTTTTATTTATTTGCTTTTTATTTTTAAGTCTGAGTTTAGCGGCTGTGCGCGAACCTGCTGTTCGGGACCTGTTAGCACTGAGCTTTTGGCCTTAAATACACGCGATACAGTTTTGCAAATACGCACCAAACGTCTCGAATTTAATTTAGGATGATGATAATCATTACTGAAGAACAAATACATAGTAATACTGAATGATAAGCACCTTCGTTTATACTCCTTCACATGCCACAAAATAAATACCGTACCGCAGGGTTTTTCTTTCTTTCTTTTTATTGTTTTCGTATAGCATGTGGCAAGTTAAGTATCCTTCCCGACAATAGTCTAATTTAAATATTTTTAATTCGAACTATTGTTTCGCATAAATTATGACTACCTTGAATCACTTACCAGGATGCCAAAATAACTAGATTAAATTTGTTTAATTGGACTAAAAAATAAGTTGACCTTGTTAAAATTTCCTCAAGAGTCAGATTTAATTCCCGCACTCAGCCATATGGCCTCAGCCAAAGACTACTGACAGTCCAGCTGTAGTTTGTATTTATAGAGTCGTAGGCTATGGCCCAGAAATTTCTCTATAAATGCCGCATTGCGCCGAGCGTCCTAGTTCCCAGAATATTCTTGCGCATCTTCTAAATTCATCGGTTTCTCCAGCAGTGGGTTGGAGGGGTTGTGATGCGAGCCAGGTCAGATGTCAATCAACTCCCCTCCCCCTCGGCGAGTGACAGGGCAGCGAGCGGGCCTGCCTATGGCTAGGGGAGGATCGAGGTATCACCCCCCACAGAGCCGGACCGCGCATGCAGCTCGCGTCAGCGCGTAACAATATAACTATTTATTGTGTGTTAGGGGTGCATTTTAGGGACGAACTAGCACCCATCAGTGTAAAAACACTTTCCGCTGGGGTTCGGAAAAAAAAGTCAAGGAACCGGCCCTTAGCAGAGTCCGTCACGTTTTTTTCGAACGATCATCCAGACTCAATCCCATCATGTTTTATACTCACGTCGGTTTGATGGGAGCTCGGCCTGCTAATCACGCGGACACAAACACCGCCCCAATTCGAAACACACGTATTTTTTTTATAAAAATGGTAGCCGGACTTTATAGTTTAATATATTACCTCTTGTATCAGGAAAAGCCTTTGCCAAGTTGCCGAGACATGAAGTGGCTCATAGGAGAATTCCGACGAAGTATGTAACATTCCTGCGGTCGGAATCTGTATCTGCGACCCGGTCCGCTGTTTGATCCGGGTTCAAAGCACGGTGTTCATTGACGGGGGGGTTCGAGGATTCGCAACGAGACACGCCCAGTCTTCCTCCGCCGACATTCCAGCGTCGTGCCGAGTCGTCCCATCGCGGCCGCTCGCAGTCCGGCCCGTGCTCCGCCACAGGATGTCCACGACCGTCTTACGTTACCCGTACCAATGCATTTGATAAACTCAAGACCTGGAGTTCTGTTATTAGAATTTTACTTTACTACAAAAAGGCAGTAAACAACAACCGTGAGCTTCATTTTTCATGTTAGCTGAAAATAAAGATGTGAATAGGATGTTCACGTTAAAATGAGCACTTTGAGGCCCTAGTTAATTTTTCCTTTCAGCCATTATTTATTATTTAACACCATTTAAATAAATATTACCATGCAAGTACTAAACACTGTGTATACTGTATATTCCAACGCACTCTGGATTTAACGTATGCGACTAAAATAAAATATATTTATTGACAAGTATTCCAACTGAGAGGGGTTTCAAAAGTGCTCACTTCACCGTGAATGGCCTATACAAGTATGTAAACAAACGCCACACCTTAACCTTACTTTGTTTGATTTATTGTCAGTGTACTAAATATACGTAATTTCACCATACCGCAAACTACACAAACACAAATGTATTCTAGATTGAGGATACCGTTGAAGATCTATATACTTTCTCACCTAGGTTACTCCCCAAAGTATTTGTTACATGCATTTGGAGACTGAGAATGACCAGAAGTAGAATGACGTAGGAGGTACACTTATGCGCCTACAGGGGGGGGGGGGAGGATCGGAACAACTTCTTTACGCATATTGCACTTTGTAGATGTAACGAAAATCGGGCTGTAGGGTAACAATGGGAACTGTCGCCAACTCCAACAGGAGTGATCGGCAAATTGGCTTAACTTGCTGGTGGTATGGCGATATATCGTTAACCAGTCCATGTGTGGAAACTAAGTTGGCGATAGTGTAGCCCAACCAAGATGGAAGCAGTCGCAGTAAGTAGAATCCAGTCGAATGCAACGTTCATTTCCAAAGCTTCGACGCAACAGAGTATACTCAAACTCTATATTAGACTGACCGCCTCTATATTAGACTGACAGCGCGCCGCACCATTTGACAAATGCGAAGATACCTAAATAGATTGTGTGACCTCATTGGAGCAAACCAGTATAACATAGTAAAAAGGCTGAAATCAATCAATATCTAGTTACTTCTGCAGTACATTTTAAACAAATTCACTACTTGTTTCAGAAGAATAACTTGTAATACATATAAGTTTTTAATTTTAAAGTGGACAAAATTAAACGTTACTTAAATGTGGCAAAATTTATCTTAATTTCAACTCGTGATACAGAATAGATGATGCTGCTACCATTTTATCGAAACAGAGGCTGGAAGTCTGCAACAATATCCCAATTTACAGTTTTAAAGCTAATCATCAGGTATGTTATAAACAACAAAAATGTCACGGAAAAGTTTCTCTTCATTAATGTAAGGATACCAGAGAAGCGAGTGCACAGCTTCGTTCTCTCGCTGAAACCCTGCTCTTTCGTATTTTCTCCATGTTTGGGTTAGCCAGAGTAACTCCAGCATGGGGTAGAACAAAATGAGAAAACGAGGAGAGAATGATTGAAACATAAATCTCGAGGAGTGTTGGAAAACTCCTTCTTTGTGACGTGCCTACAAGTCATGGATCATGAAACGCACACTTGCCTGGGACTGTATGAAAAAATTGAGAAAAATACGCATTTACGTTAACAAATGTGAAATAATCTTATATCTGAAATTCAGCAAAATTAAAAACGGCCCAATAATTAATAAAATAATATAATTTATAAATTTCAGTTAATAAATTAGAGGTTTGTTGTTATGATCACTGCGTCTGTCCACAGCTTTATGTTTGAAAATTAGTATAATTTATAGCACTGAATTTCAGCTATTGTTGGGCTGTGTGTGATCAGGTTAAGGCAGCTCATGGACCAGTAAAAGTGACAAAGATAATTGCGCATTCTTCCGAAATTTTAACTTTTCCACCTTGCCTTCCGAATCAAGTTTCTTTTCTTAGGTATTTTTCAATTGACTGTGTGAAAATTATGATCACTAGCTAAAGAATGCGATCAAGGTAATTGCATAGCAAAGACTGGTCCGATTTGCATAATGGAATTTGAGGGAGAACCAGTTTTTGCTCCGGGACGTAGTTGGGGGCGGACTTTCTCTTGCGTCACTCAACGTTGAACAGCGTGAGTGTATCATACTCTGCATCGTTCACGTCAGGTGCGGGAAATTAAAGCTTTATTTGTAAATAAAACAGGAGCTCATCCTCAGTGCTTATTTTCCCCAACCGTTGTTGTAATTTCATGTACTTTACGTGAAATACGCTCACAGCACTGCAGCAAACTAGTTAAGTTTAATCTACTAGTACGCATTATATCTCGAACTGTTGTGAATATGCAGCAAGCCCTTGTACTATAGATCCTTTACAAATCGTTACACGTAGTTACTGTTTACGGCTTATTTTTTGCAAGTTTCTCGATAAAACACCGGAAAATACAATTTTAGGAAACGCTATATTTGTATGTAGATACTTTTTTATTAGACTACCACGTTCGTATGTGTGTTAAGATTCTGTTTCCTTTATATTGATTGTATTGGAACCTCTTTGTCAGTATTTTGGGATAGTCCATACTGCCTAGACGTAGGTCGTGCTGGTAGATGGTACTTACTGAAGCTGTGAAGGACAGTTGACAGTTTCCTCTTTCTTCTTCTAAATTCACAGAATTTGTTTATTCACTTTTGTGTTTCTGAACAAAGTGCTGATACATGGCACAGTTAAATGGAGTTAACAACTAGGTATTATTTCACGTTGTCATGTTGCCATAGCAGTACTTGCATTAGAATCCTGCAAAGAAAAACAGTTGACAATCTTATCACCTCTAGTTTTATTTTCTTGATGTGAATAGACATTGTTCCATTTGAAAAAAGAAAAGTAACTTTTCACGAAATACATATACTAATTAGTATTAAAATCTCTGTTTGCGCTGCAATTATAAGCCCTTGTCTAAACTTAAATTCTGTAAACCAGCACATCAATAGCGCCTTTAATTTCCGGAATATTTCAGGCTGAAGTTTTAGCTGATTCAACATGTAGTACTCGCAATGGAAGAATTAAAAATAAAAGTTTTATGTACTGAAACTTAACTCAGAGCTGTTTTTTCCAGCCTTTCTGTCTGATGTTGGGAGTATATGCCAATGGAGACAAAATTAGTGTGCCTGCAGTTCTAGCTGCGAGTTTGTTTATTTGCTAAGATGTTACAATTTTACTTCCAGGATTTAGCAGATTTTTTTTATCGTCCGTGAGAAATATCATTCCTCCTCAAATTATAATATTTTATTACAAATACTATGCGAACCGCCATAAGACGAAGGGGAATTGCAAAATACTTAATGCAGAGGTGAAACACTCGCTTATACCGAGAACTCCAGCCATAGATGATAGAAAATAGCGTCACTAGCCAACATTTCAGAACGACTTTCGGCAATCAGCACCAGGAAACTTACCTACCCTGCGGCAACCTATCCAATAGGAGGAGACACGTCAAATTCGCGTTATTGTTTGTAGATAAACTAGACTTCAAACACTTGCGGTTTTGCCTTGCCTTTTGTCATTGGGCTACAGTTTGTTCAAACACGCCAGGACGGCTTTGAACCAATAGGAAACCACTTACAAGATGCTGACCCAATCACGTCCAATCAAGTCAAAAGGGATAATGTGTCTTCACTGCTGCAGAAGCCAATAAACAAATGGAAACCGACTCGAGCGTGTATAAGACGGTGAATTTTAGCGTGCTCCCCGAATATAACGCAAATTTTTGCAGGTCCCTACCAATAGGGAATCTTTCGTAGCGAGCTATAGCCAGCGAGACACAAGACCCTTTGCTGAGCCTTGCGCGACCGATCAGACAATGAGCAAGCCCACATAAAAACAACCGTCGCGTCATTTCAACTATAGGCTGTTCACGGTAACGTGAGCACTTTTTACGGCCCTTCTAAATTTTTCCTTTCATCCTGTTTCTATCTCTGCTTCTTTTTAATATAAACATTGCAATGTGACCAATAAACACAGTGTACGAATTTCACCACCATCAAAATTTAATGCCTGAGGCTGCAATCAGATATATTTATTAGTTAATGCCGTTTGGGAGGGCCTTAAAAAGTGCTCACTTTACCTTGAACAGTCTATACGTACTAAGTGTTCTGTGCAGAACATTGCAGGTGATAATACACGGCTGGGGTTCAATTTAAGAGTATATTATTACTATTGTCCATTCACGGTTACTTCCTACTTTTTCGAAGCCCTGCTAAGTCCTACTTCCAGGATATTCCTCCGCCTCATGCAAACAAAACTTAAGGCCAAGCCTCACCTCTTGCATAAGTTCTTCGTTTTCGCGTCATACGATAGTATGATTGTAGGGAATTTACATTTTACGACTTGTTTAATATTTTTGTGCGTGATTTGAATTGTGTGTTACCTGCTTGTAAAACGTTGGGAACATGTATTTTGTCAATAAGTTCCTGCCTTTTTGCAAGCAGGAAATAACAGCGAAAATTAGATAGGAAAGTACTAAACCACTAGTAAATTGTAAGTTTCCGATAATAAAACATTTCCAGTAATATGTCTGAAATTGAAATAATGCCACGAAAACGAATAATGTCTGCATAGAAAGTGAAGTCAAGCTTTAATCGAGTCTAGAAAATAATACCAAAGGGACAACGCGCCACATTCATGCGCACTCAGTGTAATAATATTTTGCGTAAGAACTAGTTCTTACTAGCCATTAACAACACAGCCATTCTCTCACTGACACTGATTTTATTGATATTAATTATTAATGAACTACTGTAATGTATAGTTAAAATAAAAATATAAAATCCAATTTAACCCAAAATGAAGTTACTTTTACTGTATATTTAAAAATGTAGGTATAAGGCCGGGGTCAAACTATGCGTTTTTGCCGCTGCGGTTGAAAACGCTCCGCTTTGACGGGATGGACACGACACATTGTCGTAAGTGAGAGGTGTCACACTTGTGCGGCGTTGCCACACCGACCACACGTAACCGCATCGTGCTGCGGCAAGACGGGATAGCCGGACAACAGGATTGGAAGCGAAACACTTCTAGTTAAATGAGAGCTATCACACTGTGCGCTAGTGGTATTCTCTTGCTTTCAAATACATATATAATTTATGATAATGTATGATATTGATACATTTATGGAGCATATACATTAGAAGCCAGACTGTGGGACAAGAGTGCGAAAGGGTGTGTAGATCAATAGTAGCGAGAAAAAGCTTGGATCGAAATTGCCGGAAATGCGTAGGATTGACTGCCTCCAACTCAAGTACACAGACCATTAACAATTTTGACAACATTACTACACGAGATCACAAACTGCCCACCTCACTGCACGCACTGCTTGAAGCAATCTGACAAGTTCTTGTCTCGCTATGCGTTTCGACGGGAACAGTGCGACACCATGAGGTCATCCCGTCAAACCGCATCCCGTTCAGCCAAAGCGGCTAAAACGCAGTGTATGACACCGGCCTAAAACGCTTCTGATACATGACATATTTATAAGAGAACCAAACTCTTAATGCGCAGTGGGATTTTTCGAAGGTTTGATTCAAAAAGTGTGAAGAAACCGCGAATAGACTATATCGTAATTTTACAGCTTTCGTGAAAAATCTTTGTTATGATTATTACAAATTTTTAATTCGCCATTTCAAATGATAAATTATATTTTTTAAGCAACAAACTTTTATATTTATATATATATATTTTTTTACGAAAGTATGAAGGTAAATAGCCTTGCCTCGGTTTGTTTTGGCTAGTCAGTATTCATATACTGACTGCGTTTACGTTTCTCTTCCAGCAAGCAGTTTTCCATTGTAGTCTTTTTTTGTTCCCCCCGTACTAAGTTAGAAAACCACTCCCAACATTTGTAGTCAAATCTTCTTACTATCAGCTCAAGAATATCTGCTTCTTTGAAAATGCGTTGCTCGATGCAAACCAACAGTAACTCAGTAATTCAAGGTCGAGCATGTTTATGTTTTATTTATTTAAAGTTTTGTAGTCCGTATCCCGACATGTTGGGAAAATAGCAGACATGCCTTCCTTGACCCAGTAAGAAAGGCTCTAACCTTACCCTCTCTTTAGAAAAAAAAAAAAAAGCTTAAATATATTTGCAGCTTTCTACGTGCTTCTTCACTCTAAATTTGAAACAGTGAGAATTGAGGCAAATCAGTGAAAACAGTGAGAATTGCGCGACTGATAATCAGTGCCAGGTAACTAATTAATATGGTGGCGGAATTTCACTGACTGATTTATTTGTGATGCCCGCTTAATATCGATAATTCCACTACTATAAGTAACTTGTTTCCATGCAGTTAATTAGCTTGATTCGCCAGTCGCCACTAGATTATCAACTGACTTTCCGTGAATGTTACTGATTGCTATCACTGATTCGGATTTGTCAAATGCAACGCTGTGATACGGAGCAGCTCACTGATACTTTTCAAAATTAGAAAACAGTCCCGACAGGTGTACGCACACAAACGCTAAAGGCTGTTCACGATAAAGTGAACACTTTTGAAATTCACCTTAGAAAAAATGCACTGCTCCTACCTGCATATAATTTTACGGTCGCGCTGAGTAACATGCGCCCAGTAAAGTTGGTAACCATGGATGGAAAGTAGTTCCGTATATTATCGTCGAATAAAATGTTTTAGGTAAAAAGATGACCAGATTTGTAACATATCTACTTTTCTGATATTTCTACAGTTTCACCTGACCGACGCATGAGTAAGTGATGAGGCCAATGGTTATCTTAATTTTACATAAGTCGGAAGAATACACTACGTGTACAAGTAGATCTTAAGCAGGGCTTTCAAAAATGATCATTTTAAGTGAACGGCCTATACTAGCCCAAACCGAGCACTTGACCCCGTGATATGGATATAAAACAAGTATGGTGCTTTGAATTCCAAAGTGCGCCCTAGTTACTTTTTTTTTACTGCTTGTTGCTGATATGACGATGAAAAAAAACATGGGACGAATATCTAGGCCTTACAAAATGACTAAAACTGGCGTAGGGCTTCCCTCTAGAGCTGTCGGGATTTATGTATTTATTTTTAATTTTATACCTACATATATTTCGCACATAGATTTCGTTAAAAAAAATCTTTATATTGTGCAACATCGATTTCTGTCTGACTGACTATAAATATACTAATGTCAATTTTAATTGCTAGACAAAATTAATGTATACTTGAAAAAAAAAAAAGCCACAGACAGGTGAAAAATCTTTCCGAACTAACAACTATATTAATTATATCACACTGCTCTGTTATTTTTCTTTAATGAATTCATGTTCAGATAAATAATTTTACGTGTTGCTTTGTAATTATCAGGATGTAGGCAGAGTCGCAATCCAAGATAAAGTTTATGTATGGAAATATTTTAAAAATTTGAACTCCATTAACTGTGAAACAAATTGGCTTATCCATACCTGTGATTCTTTATAACATATAGCTCACATTCACTAGGTAATTAAATTCTTATACCGTCTGCATATTGACGTTTATAACAGTTTGTTAGACCACTCCAGTGGAACATCTTACAGACATCATGTTATAAAGTATTGCAGCTACTTTCTTCCAGTATTTTGGAGGAAACAAATACGAGATATGTTAAGCATTTCACGTGTACACTTATTACCGTCAACACCGTTAAGTTATGCTCAAATAAGCAAGCCGGTTAAAGAGAAATAATACTTCACTTTAAAATGGTGGAAAATTATAATTTAAATAATAGGAAAAAGAGAAATCTCACAACGTATCTATAACAAAATAGGCTACTGCGAAAGCTGAATGTTCCTCTGTGAGTGTGCAAGTGTGTCAAGTAGCAATCACGCGAATTGTTTCTGTGATGGGTCTACTGTTTCTACATGGTATTAATATATGGAGGACATTAATACTCTTTATTGGGCTTCTCAACGCCTTAGCTTTCTTGCCAGTAGGTGAATCAGGGAGCGACTTACAATCTGAACCCTCCAATACGACAGACGTAACTCCTTAGCGGCCTCGGGCCAGAAGATCACCGCCATATTAAGTTATAGCGCTAACAGCATGCTATTAAAAAAAAAATTGTATAATATTCATACCTGATTGACACTATCTCAAAAAAATTAATGCTGTTATTTTAAAGCGCCATTATGTCAAGTGCGAAGTGATGTATTTCGTAAACCAACAACAATAAAATAAAGCACACGCGTGTCTTTACATCCAAATGGTAGGTAAAGATTGTTCACAATAAAATGAGCACTTTTGAACTCAACCTTAGAAAAAAGTCACTGCCCTTGCCTGCGTATATTTTAACGGGCTCACTGAGTGACATTCGCCCAGTAACGTTGGTAACGATGGACGGAAAATTGTTCCATATCTTAACTTCAGATTAAAATTCTTAGATAAACATTTGTAATAACTTAAAATATTTCTTTCGCTTTGTACATTTTTTAATGTATCGAAGTGTAAAAAAGAGCACATTGAAATATATACTTTTCTAATAATTACGAAATTTCACTTGACCGACGCACGAATAAAGTGTTGAGGCCATTGACAGTGTTAATTTTACATAAGGCGGGATAACACACACTGTGCATACAAGCAGTTCTCAAGCAGGGCTTTCAAAAGTGCTCATTTTACCGCGAACAGCTTTTAGACGGGGAGTTTGGGCGACGAGTGTAGAGCTTCCTGGCAGCAAATCGACGCGGCTCTATCAAAAAAAAAAAAAAAAAAAAAAAAGCCAGTAATAATAACGTTACATACGAAACAGCCCGCACCGCACGCCAAGTGCCCACAATGTACTTTGCTCGCCTCGCGCAGTCGCCGCGCCATAAATGGGCGGGACACGACACGCCGTAATAAACGCGCCTCCGCGCCTGCCCGGGCGCCGATAACTTGTCGCGCGGCCGCGCACAATGACCATTCCGTATTCAACGCGCTCTCGCTCGAACGAGCGGCCACACTTGCGCGTTGTTCGGGTACTCTCCGGGGAGAGAACGGTAGCAATACGCACAGGGCAGGCAACACGCCCACACGTAGAGGCGGAAGGAGGGGAGGTGTGTGGTGGGTCGGGTGGTAGACTAAATGTAAGCTCCTGAATTATGCACTTGATAATTCTTTTTCGCGGTGGCAGTGTTGGGAAGGGGGGGGGGAGTGGAGCTGCCCCCCTTCGACGAAGAGCAGGCCGAATACAATGGACGCAGAGATCACCACCGATACGCGTGTTAAATGCACCCGTACCATATAAATAACGTCCTCCCCCCTCCCTTCCCTGGTCTAGCTATAGGGCTTGCCTTACACAACGGTAAAGTCCCCGGGGAACGCTTCACAAAAGATGGTCGCAGTATAAATAAAGGGGCTGCGGTGTAAGAGGAAAAAAAAGCCAGCGAGAGCCAGTGGGCGCGTTCGGCCCGGCGTCGCGACCGTATCGCGGTCGTTTCGCCGAGTTTACGGGTGCGAGCGCTTCGAGAACGCAGATTAACCGCGGCCGCAACGCCGATAAAAAAACAGCCAGGTGTGTGTGTGTAAGCGGCTTCGCTCTGACAGCCCTAAAATGTCTGCGCGGACAGGTATAAGCGGTGTTCGAATTCTGTGCGCTTACCATTGATCCCTTCCCGTGTCCCGAGCTCTTGTTCCCTTCATGGGTGGGGCCGCGGTGGTGTAGTGGTTAGACTGCTCACCTTCCACCTACTGCAGGCGGACCGGGTTCGATTCCCGATAGGCAGCGCCTGGATTTTCGCATGTAGGAATTGTGCCGAACGATGCCGCTGGTCGGCGGGTTTTCCCGGGGATCTCCCGTTTCCCCCGTCCCTTCATTCCGACGCTGCTTCATTTTCTCCTCGCCTCACCCTGATCGGCTCCCCAAGACCTCGATTTTAAGAGCCACCCAAATCTCTTCGCTCACTCACCCTTCGTGAGAGATATTCGTTTGTGAGTTCGGATACCTCTATTCGTTTCCATCCCGAGTTTTATTCTGTCGGGGTTTACTCTGTGCTAATTAAATTTATCTGTAAGCAAGTGGCTGAAGGGAACCATCTATGTGCCCTTACAGCTAATGCAAACAGCGACAATGTGACGTCACATCCGGCATCCGGGATGCACTTTGAAAGGGCACGAAACCAGGTAAGGGCCCTTAACTGGTGAATTCGAACACTGTCTTAGTATACAATGAAGATGTTCAGTTTTCAGGGAGCTGACAACAGGAGTATATAAACCATAACATTTTTATTCTACGTGTTTTCAAATTTTTTATTGTGGAAACTCTTGTCAGTAAACGGATTTCAATCCGTACACCTATGGGCGTAGAAAGCATATTTTCCCAGTGGGGGTCATTTCAGTGACTTATTTTAAAGCTACGAGACTTTCGTATCTTCTATTTTCGCACTCGTTAGTGAGGAAACGAAGATACTTTTAAGATTATTATTATTTTTTAAATTTTACAGCTCAAAACATACTTTATTGCTTCCAACTTCGAACGACCATTTATATTAAACTGCTGGTAATATTTTGCATCTGCAATCAAGTCTTTAAAAGTAAGTAATAATTTTCACTCATTCACTGGTAGCATGTGATAAAACGATAAAAGCAAGAAGTTCTCTTAAGTCGTATTTCAGCAATATGTTTACAAAATGTTTAAGTCAAATTAAATAATAATAGTTGGACTATTTAATCGCTTAAACTCAAAAACGATTTCTTGAACTACACTTTAATACCTCTTAATGTTATGGATTGTTGCTTTTTTTTTTATTTGATAAATAAAATTATAAAAATATACAATATTAAGCCTGACAATAAGTTATTGAAAGAGAGGCTAACATACATTTTTAAAAGGAAATTTAAGTAGCTATTTTACCAAAAGTGTTTTTTTTTTTCTGACATCACTTCTGTTTGTGAACTGAGTGCACAATGATTGTAAGCTCAGTCTGTCCACCTCCTCTTTATGAACATGACACAAAATTAAGGAGTTGAGTAACTTTTGTGTCATGGTATTTCTCAGGTAAGTTTTCAGTCTTCTAAGTGAACTGAAACTTCGCTCGGCTTCACAAGATGAAGCAAGGCTCATCACAAGAAGTTCAACAATTGTTCAACTTCACTGAAAAGTTGTCTCACCTGCAATAATAGAAACGAAAAATTTTGTAGGTATCAAGAATTCCAGTAATGGATTCAACACGGAAAAAAAATTAACACGCTTTTAGTGCATTGTACTAACCTCAGGGGTTGAATACCAAAGTTCTGTAGCAGCTTGCTCAAGGGATGAGAACTTGAGCAGTTTTCTAAATAATTGCACCTGAAATTTTAGCGAATCTGATTCTATTTCGGGGTAACTGTCGACAAGCTTCGAAACTTCTCTAGACATTAAAATTGTTTCAAGTTTCTTGTATTGCTCTATGACTGATTGCTGAAACCAAACCTCTGTTTGCACTACTGCAGTATCAAGTGCTTCATTAAACTGATTGCGGAAGTATTTCCTAGCATCTGTTTCCACATAGCAATTTGCTTCACTGGAGTATTTCTTTTGAGATTTTCTAATACGTGCAGTTTTAATAGGCTCCAAGTCCAAGTCTTCAACATACGAATTACATCGTTCAAATATGTCATCGAACTTTTCCTCTCTCCTAATATCTTTGAATGCACATCTTACAGTTTCAGCTGCTCCTAGAGCTCCAGAAATAGTTGTTTGTGCCCTTGAAGTGGTTTATTTAAATTCTCCAAGTGCGAAAATATTTCCACAGCTATGGCCATATCAATACATGTGTTTCCTTGGCCAAATTTATCCAACAATCAATTGGTTCGTGCGCTGCAAATTTTATAATGCGCTAATGGTTGCTTCACTTCGACAATGGCTGTGCTCTATTATACTGCCCAGACATGTTAACTGCTGTATCGTATGTCTGGCCTCTCAGGTTACTTAAAGGAAGTTGTAGCCTACACAGTATATCCAAAATAATTTTCTCTAGGCTTTCGCCAGTAGTTGACACTGTTGAATGTAACCCAATAAACTGTTCTTGGGGTTGCAAATTTTTGTCCACGTAGTGAATGCATACTGACTGCTGATTGATACCAGTTATAGATTGAGTTCCATCAATTACTACAGCATAAGAACCACAGTCATTCACTTCACTGATTACGGACAGCAATATTTCTCTTGTAAACATATCTAGAATTTCGTTTTGGACATCTGTACTTGTCCATGTTGTTTCTCTTAGCAACCACGAGTGAAAATCCACATCGTCTCGAGATAAAATTGAGAGAGGCTGTACATAATTACTTTCATCATCTTCATGACCACACACTACGATACCTTGCCTTGCGAGAAATATTAAAGCTATCAACATTTTCAAGAGGCACCTTTGTGATTTCTCTTGCTCCATGCGAAGTTTTGAAGAAATTTGAGCTTCGATTGGTAAACTGTTCTTGGAGTGGCTTATTTGAGTCACGGCAAACTTACTTTTTTTTTTATCTTTTTTTTATGAACGTCAAAAAATCTTTCAAGGGCTATTTTCCAATTTCTAAACCCGCCAACAACAAATGTATTTTCAGATGAACTCTTCAGTTTGCATTGTTTTTCAGCATACACTTGATGACAGAACTGACACAGTACGCCAATTTATGGTTTGGGGAGGATCCATGGATACCTAGTTTTCCAGCAGTCTTGCAATTCAAGAGTTTTCCTCCCGTGTGTTGTGTGGGTAATTGTAATTTATGTGAACCTGGGAAATGTTGAAATATTGTCCTCATTAGTTGTCGTCTTCGTTTGATTTTTTGCCATTTCACAAGTAGACAAGGCAATGGTATTTCCTTTTCATGATTAACAATTTCATCCAGTTTATCTTCACTCTCTGAAATAGAACAAATGCTGTTAGTTTCACGTTGAATTTTGTTGTATCAGTATGACCAAAATTGTGGTGTGCAGAGGAGAGAGGGATGTATAATAGGCGCCTTTCCACGAATGCATAATATGCTTTTTGCTCGTAGTTCTTCACCACATGATATGAAGTTTGGATTGACCACATTTAAATATTTGTATTTCAACATTGCAGTTTTGCTTAAGCCTCTGTCACTATCAAATTTTCGCCTTCAGTTTTATTACTAGGGATCTGCAAAATTCGCGTTATTTTTTTGGCATTAAGCTAAATTTATATACTCGAGTCGGCGTCGTTTCTCCATTGGCTGTTACCCAGATGGGAAGTCACTCCCTTTCTGCGTGAACTGTACGTGATTGGGGCACACGATTGTCAAGTGCTCATTTACTGGCGCACATTTACCGGGGGCGTGTCACACAAAATACGTTCCAATAACAGACGCATTGCACATGTAAAAATGATTTAAGTTAAACTGTCCTCAAATAATAACGCGAATTTTGCAGGTCTCCATTTATTACACAGTAAAATGTGAAGAATAAATATGGCTATCAAATTATTTCCAACTTCATTAAATAAATTAGTCCAAATAATCTTGAATATGTCTGAAAATATGTTACTTTTCAAATGTTTTTTATTTGAGCAACCTAGTTTGATTTTAATTACAAATGATATTCAAAACGAGACACTACTGTTACTTTACCATTCAGTCAACCACGGGGGAAGAGTTTCATGAATGACGTAACTTATTTTCTCTCTCTCTCTCTCTCTCTCTCTCTCTCTATATATATATATATATATATATATATATATATATATATATATATATATATATATATATATGTGTGTGTGTGTGTGTGTGTGTATTTTTATTATTTTTAATATTCAGTGATGTTTTTTACGCAATTAAATTTAATGCTGCTGAGTTCTTAATGTTATTGTGCATGTGTTCTTTAAACAGCATTAATTTGAATGCTGTTTGAATTATTTAAGCATTTAAAATCCAACTGATTCATATTTAGAGAGAACCTGTTTGTTCTTGGCTTCTGAGGTGTCACCATTGTCATTGCTACAGTCCCGACTTTTCTGAAGACATTGCAGCTTCTAGCTTTACTGAATAGATCAGAAACGGCAGTGACGCGGCTACAACTCTGAAGCCGAGAACATGTACACAAATAGCCGAAAAAGTCTGCGAACTGTATTTATACTATCTGTTCCGTCTTTAGCTTGCTACAGCACATTACAATGGACAAAGAAAAGATAACAATATGCTGCCACAACTAATAAATACTATGGGGATTATCGAACACAACTGTAACAAAGCTGGGTGAAAAACCTCGACGTACGAGAACAGTACAATTACGTGTTGATTTTTTCAACAAAGGTTTAGTCTTATGCAATTTTGTACATAACTAATATTTCAAATAAGAAATGCAACTAAATTTAATGTGTTTTTGAATATATATTTATTTATTTAAGCTCTGCTCACTAATAGGCTGCCAACGAAGGAGTCACCATTAATTACACTGTTTTATAAACACCGTAAATCAAATTTTTATCCACAAGAACAATTTTTCAGATCCACTCAGGAAATTATTCAGCAACATAACATATGTGCTCAATTATATCTAAAACTTAACAAATAACTATAAAAATATTTAAGTGCACGTGCTGCCTCACTCCGTTAATAACAAAAAAAAAAAACTTAATGTAGCAAACTGTGTTGCGAAATATTTTCCATGATGCTTTGTTCTATGATCTTGAACCATTATCGCTTTCGGGAGGTTATTGATTCCATCCTGTGTCCCAGCCAAAGACACACAGTTAGGTGTGAAATCCAGAAATTATGACGATTTCTTGTCTCTTTGGTGGGAAATTATATTGCTGATTGTATAACTCTTTCGTATGTCTTTATCTTAAATGATTTTACATCCCCGGTAGCTATTACGACGCACAGAGAAAACAAACTTTGAAATATATGTAACAAAATAATTCGTTTGTTGCAAATATTGTTTTTTTTTTTTTTTTTTTTTTTAAGAAATAGAACAGGATGTAATTTTTATTCAAGCTTTGATTTGGGCCAAATTCATAAGGTTAATGGAATTCCATTATATCATAGCGATAATTTAAGAAAACATTTCTTTGGCTCCTCAAAATTAACTATTTAGTAATAACCTATTGGGTATTGTTTTCGACTTCTTTTCATCGGACTTCAACCACTTGTCAAGCGTGTATCTCTTCATTTTTATCGCCAATAAACTTCACACATCAGTCGGCACGTGAATACTAGATGAGTTTTGTCTGGTCAGTGACACACTGCCAGAAATTGTAGTGCCCATTAGACTTGAGTCGCCCCGACAATGGATGGAGAAGGGGGAGGTTGTGTTGGTACAGACCAATCCCACGAAACGGCAAGAGTGAGGTAGCAGAATAACGGTTGTTTACTCTCACTCTCCGGGTCGTTGTGAAGCAAAACATCGTACGTGCTCGCCGGAACTGAAGCTAATATGTGGCTTTTAGTTTGTTTGTATTAAATTTAATCAAGCAATATTTCTGCGATTGTAGCTTTAGGAAAGGAAAGTGAAGAAATACACGGTAAGGGAAACTCGTGCTCTTTTTTCTTTTTTTTCTTTTTCCTCTGTATGACGACCTTGCCATTTAATTGTTTACTTTTGATACACAAGATTATATCCTACGCGAATTACAGACAAATTCCGATGTCTATACGTTCATCTCATCCCGAATGTACGCCATAAAGTAAATAGCTATTCTGGTGGATGTAATACTATAAACAAACAATATTTGCTGTTTCAAGAAATTATATGATAGTTACTGAGAACAAGACATACAATGAAAAAAAAATTCAGGTAAAGTTGCTAAACTGTAGTAGAAGATTTTAATCTATACATAGTACGTAAATAAAATCACACGTCAGGCTGCAAAAATAGGAATATTTAGCGTCGCTACTATACACAGTTGGGATCTTCCCCATGCAATTAACTGTTTCATGAGCAAATGTATTGACACTACCAAAAAAGATGTATGAGAATAAGGTTTATCAAACACGCTTTCTAACCACAGGCTGTTCACGATAAACTGAACACTATTGAAAGCTTTGCTTAAAATCTACTTGTGTGCACATAGTGTATTATTACATCTGTTATGGGTCTCGTCACTTTATACATGCTCAGTCAAGTGGAATTTTGAATTTTTTTAGAAAAGTGTATATTTTACAAATTTGACCTTTCTTACACTTATTTGCATTTTAAAAAAGAGCAAAATAAATAAATATTTTTCCTCCATTGTTACTAACCTCATTGGATGCATGCCACTCAGGGAGCCCGTTTAAATATATGCAGGTAGGGGCAGTGACATTTTTCAAAGGTTGATTTTAAAAGTCCTACCATCCATAATTACTCCAGTGGGGGTCCTCATAACCCCAGTAGGGGTCCGGACCCACACGACCCCCATGGCTTTTACGTCCATGTGTACATCCACCACATAGGAAAATCCTGTGCATTAAACTAAGCGTACAATGTTGAACAATTTTCTCCTTTTCCTTAAAAACCAGCACGTCCTACCGGAAGCAAAAAAGGAGCATTTATATTTGAAAGCGAAGTCGTTAATATATTTAATGAGTCACTCGAATAAACCAATACGATACTTTTCGAATGTTACTGGTTGCAGTATTGTCATCTGTAGAAGATTTTGACAATTAAAAAGCCCAACTAAGGCATTTCTGTTGCCGATTTGTCATTAGATTTTTTTTTTAATGATTATTACATTTTTTCTGCGGTAGCTACAGATAAAGCGAAAAGTGACAGTGCATGTACGCATACACATTCATGAAATCCGTTCCAAAAGTTTTCTATAATGGTGGTCTGACGGCGTGTGAACATACAGCATATCTAAAGTGTGTCAATCAATATACAGTATCTCTAAAAATTTCATTTACGGACAAACAGGCACCAATCCGATATGAATAGATGTACAGTGAGTAGGCCCGGAAAAATAACGTATAGTAACTGTACCCTGAAGTTTAGGGGCAGATGAAAACGCCAGACATAATATCCGTTTAAAATAAATACACGCAGCAATCGTTCAGAATTCTTGCTAACCTCTCACTGGAAAAAATCTCCTTGCAAACTTCCTAAACTGTAATGGAAGTTTTTAACCTATACACAGTATGGAAATAATACCACACATCAAGATGCAGATATAGGAATGTTAAGCGTCACTACTATACAAAGTGGGGACTTCCCTACGCATTTGACTGTTTCCTGAGCAAATGCAGGAACGTTACAATGAATGTATCGGGGAGAAATTTACCATTTCCGCTTTCTCACTAACCGTATACACTGGTTTGGTAAAATTTGTCCAAATTATTACTTAGAGTGACGACGAAGAATGGTGCTAGGTGCCTGTAAGGAAACATCCCAGCATTTATCCGGAGTGATTTCGTGCGACCATGGAAAACCGGGATTCGGATGACCGGACCGGAAATCAAAGACAGGCCCTCGTGAATACGAGTCCGTAGGTTTACCAATGCGCAACCTTGCTCGTTCACTCCAGGAAAAATTATGACCTGAAGTAGCTCTACGCCTGGAAAATAACTGAGACCTTAGAAAGTGAACGCCACAGACGCGATACCAGAACCTAGTACCCCTCCCGCATCCAACACAGTGGTTTCGTACTGCTGTGAAACACGTGCACCATTCCAACATGCAAATCAGTTACGTAAAAATCTACAAATCCCTGCTGCCATGTTTTCCCATTATAGAAGCTATAAAAGCGCCAAATAGATATATATAACCTTGTTCCGCTTCCTTCCACGCTCCCGCTTATAATCGCTGCTGAGAGAAATGTTATCCCCAGGTGTTAATATAATATACTATCGTTTAATAGCTTGTAAAACGTATAGTATGCAGATAATGGTTCCTCGCCGGGGAGTTATAAATATAAAACCCAGCGGGAGCAAGCTCAAAATTGGCAGCAGCGGAGAAACTAGTAGTTTAAGACTTGGGAACGGAACATATATTCAGAGTTTCTTTTATGCAGTACATTATTCCATGGGGCACAGAATTATGTTTCAATTTGGTGATAAAAACTATTATGATAAATTGGTTTTGTAATTTTTTTGTCTTCGCGCTAAATAAACCCCGACTAGTAATTCTTCAAAACAACTTCTTTTCCTTCCTCCTGGAGTTATTCCAAAACGAGTAATGCGATACATGACAGCTACAAGTGGCCGTAAATACATACAGCCTACTGCCAAAAACTACGGGTTATTTAAATTCTTAGTGTGAGAAAAGTGTGGAAGTGGATATTTTTTTACATATAACTGTTAGTAGTCAAAGCAGTTCATAATTGTAAGACTTAAGACTTTTATATCATAAAAATAGAAAATTACGGAAAAGTGTAAGTAAAATTGGTACAGGAATATTCTTAACAGACGCCTGTTTTCGCAATAAAGAACTTTCTAGGAGTTTCCAGAACTTTGTGTGGTTATGCGAAAATTGTTGTAAATTTTCTCAATCTTGTTTATTGTTTTAATGGTTTGTAAAATAGTACCTTTATTTTCGATATTTGAGAATTGCATTCTGTATTAAAACATACCGCTCGCGTGATAATTTACGGAAAATTTTAACATTATATCAACAGAATACTTTTCTTCGAACAATTCTCTCTTCAGACCGTTAAATGGGCTCCTTTACGTTTAAGAAAATTTTGCCATATTATTCACAAATATGTAAAGTTGATGGATAGTTCTTTCAATACTATTTAATTTACTTATAGAATATCTAGATTAAAATATAATAAAAATAATCGAATTAAATATCTGGACGACTCACGAGTTTTGGGTCCAAAGTCGGGAGCCTTTGAAGAGGTCGAAATGGAATAACGTTAAATTTTAAAAACAACCCTTTAACAACCATATATTAGTTTGGAAATTTTGTTTGTTTATAATGAGGCTGTGTAGAGTGAGCAAATAGAGATATGACATATCATTGTAGGTCTTGTATGTGAGCACAATTTTCTCTTAGCTTCCAGCTGCATATATATAATGCAACACTCGTACTTTTAAATTGCTTAGAATTCAGCAATATATTGAACAAATACTCACTCATAATCAAATACAGAACACTTACAAAAAATTAATTTCTAAACTTGTTCAGCAATTAACATGATTTTAATTCCTTAAATTACCGCCATCCTTACATAATGTATTTAGATGTTCAAATTAAGAAAGTAAAAATTATTAAATTTAAGTGCTGCTTCTCAGTTGTCAAAATAAAAATATTGTTGCCTGGAATCAGTTACGTGTCTCACGAGAAAAAAAAAAAAAAAAAAAAAAACCCTTTTTGCTGCTTCAGAATTATTGATTTTAAATTTTAAAAAATTAAAAATTCGAACATTTTATCCTCTGACTCAAAATTAATATTCAGTCAAAATTAATTAAAATCACGCAAAACGATTTCTCAGTGTTTCAAAGTTAGTAGTGCTCCAGTTCTAGCTGCACTATGCAGAGTATACGAACTTCTGGATCATATTCCACAATTCAAAGTGTCCAAAAACCATAAAAATCGTATAGTAGAACTAGTAATTGTGCAAAACAATCAAAAAGTAGCAGCCTTCGGCCGTAAAAACTAGATAGCGTCACTCGTGAAAATGGCAGCGTCGTACTAATTTAGAATGGCACCAGCCGCCAAGCGGTGTTTCTTACAGGCGTCGAACAGGAACCATTAAAAATATGAATCCCTATATGCCTACGCCCTCATCTTTTAACATGGCGTGGCGTCCTGTCCATGACATTACTTCTGGTACCGCTAATATAAGCGTGCTTTATGTTGACGCCGGGAATTCTCCGATTTGAATCCAGGGTGAATTACCTCGACCGCCCTATTCAATAGGTCTCACCAGAAGCCTCGCTTCCGGCAACTTAACGCCTAAGCGGCAAAAAAAAAAAAAACTACTTCCGGTAAAAAAAAAATTGAAAATTCACAAAACGAAAAACATAAGAAAATTAAATACAACTGAAACAACCCCGAAAAAGTATTAATAACATTCCAAAAAATTTAAATTTGTTTATAACATAAAAAATTATTTAGGTTAGAAAAAAGTTCTGAAATTAATATCACTAATAACAATGGATGGATAGTGTACAAATACCATTAAAATCACGTTGATACTTAAGAAAATTAACATTCGTGGCTGAAAAGAGAATTACGTGAAAATGTAAACATTACATGAAAATTCAAATCAGCCACAAAACATTAAATAAATATTAACTGGAAACACTCCTTTATATTAAAGTTCTGTACTGGATCTGGTATAACCGAATTTATAATGAGTCGTTAGGTAGACGCTCGCTATTCAAGAATGTAGACTCAGAGTTTTTATGCAAATACTAACAAGACTTATTATGACTTCACATATAAGTCTCTTTACACCCCACCTCGTCTTAAATAGAACACGCAACATGCACGTTTGCATAGCTCAAGAATATACTATTGATATATTGGTAAAGTACACGCGAATCTTAAACAGCTGTATCGAGTTCGTTTGGAGTAGGAGCGTGTCGATATCAGATTTGATATCAAAATCGTCTCTCACACATACCTTAAGTAATTTTTAAAAATAAGTCCGTTTGATGGGGAGTCCAGCGTAGCACTTACTTCGAGCTGTGAGCGTAGCGTGGCTGAGTTGAAATTTACGAGGAAAACTCTACATTCGTCCTACAACGTAACGATAATTGTTCCAACTATTTTCAGAATAATTGACTTTTAACACAAATTATTTCCGCCGAAGCGTTACTCGGATGATTGTACTCGAGCCCGCAAAGCATACTAGTGGAGCATCTTCACCAGCGACATTTTTTTTTTTTTTTACTTCGCACAATGAAGATTGTAACATTACGTTCATAGTGGGTGGTAACCCTATTTGAGTGCAGGGTTATGGTTCAGGAATTTTGAGTAGTGCCAGTGGATGGATC
Organism: Dryococelus australis; assembly: GCA_029891345.1. Taxonomy (NCBI): domain Eukaryota; kingdom Metazoa; phylum Arthropoda; class Insecta; order Phasmatodea; family Phasmatidae; genus Dryococelus; species Dryococelus australis. Next base: position 77,093,627 of record CM056996.1, read on the forward strand.
AACGAATAGAAGTAACCGATTCTATCTGTCCCATTACATTTTGTAGAAACTTTTTCAAGTTCGAAATTGTGCTGTATTAATAGCCATTGATCAATGTACGCATGAGTTCCACACAGAACAGTGTATATTATGCGTCTACAGTTGGGCCTTTATCATAAACACCAAGTAGACGTAAGAAGGGTTGCATTCGGCTGATTACATTTGACGAGTCCCTATGTGTGTGGGTGGATTTTGAAAAATTCCGTAATCCAACTTTAAGTTCTGAGCTGAATGTTGTTCATGTGTTTATTCGTCTTTAAGCATAGTGATGGTGGCTTCGTCAGTATCCGTGAACCAAGTTTCTTTCGCCACTGTGAATGACAACTACCAATGTCAGTTTGAAGTAAATGTGACAAGTATCATGCGCCATCTCTTGGTTGTGATACTATGTACCGCTAGGTATAGAGGGCCAATCTCATTAGTGGCAAGTATCATGCGCCATCTCTTGGTTGTGCTACTATGTACCGCCAGGTATGGAGGGCCAATCTCATTAGCATGTTGAATTCTTAGAGTTCTTGCTGGTTTAAGCTTCCATGAAGAAAGTTTCAATGATCGCGACTGCACTGCTTTAGCTGTATGTTATAGTTAAGCTATACTTAACGTAATTCCGCATTTTGTTTACAATTTTACATTTCTTTAATTGTAATTCAGCTGTTCAATAGTAGTTCTTATGTAATGTTTGTACTGCTGGGCAATGTAAATGACTAAAATACTACATATACTTAATTCTTAACTTCATTCTCTGTATATTTCTTCTTGAAAGCTTAGATCAAAAAGAAATCCAAGAAGCTGATGTGACAAATAAAACCGATTATTAGTGGGGACATATTTATGGAATATTTCAGGAGTGAACTTCGCCAGAGTTGTAAGAAAATTTTGCCCGTGTGATTAAGAAACAGATGTGAACGGAACTTGACGTGATAACGGCAAACTTACATTGGCGGTCCGCGATTTTCTCGATAGCACGATTTACGGTCGTTGAATGCAAAGAGAATAACCTGTTGAATCTGATTACAACTTGACTTGTGGATGTAGGGTACTTCAAGATCATAGTCTGCGAGGTGCCGATAAACGACCCGTCAGACTTCTTAGGCAAGATACTTTGTGCATCTGAATCGGTCATCACGACACCTGGAATATTTCAGAGGGCCCACTCCAGAGTTCTCCAATAAAATAAAACTCGAATGGGGAGTGAACTCAGGGCGAAGGAACACACTCCAAGTGACGGGCTTTCTAACTGGGACCCGTAGGAGCCCATCATACCCGGACATGACATTAAATGAGACCGTAGGATGGAGCGGCGCTGGAATGCAAGGGCGGGGGAAACGGGAGTACCCCGAGAAAACCCGTCGGCAGCGGCATCGTCCAGCAGGATTCCCACATGCGAAAATACGGGAGAGAACTCGCCGGGGATCGAATCCGGATCGCCACTACGCTACTGCTGCCCCATAGTTCTCCAACGCAGTGCCTGCATAACATAGTGATGTCACCTCTTCGGGCACATGTCCAAGGATGTTTGCGAGAATGCTAATACAATTCACATGTCTTCATAATACACAATTAAATATATACATCACAAGTAATGTACGATTATTTGAAAGCTCTGCGTTGATTTTTCGACCTTTTGTTTTGGTAGTCTGAGCACCTGACTGGTAGAAAAAAGTTTGCATTTTCCCAGCGACACCTTCCCTCACAGCGATAAGTCATGAAAATACACAGTTCGACATATAATCAATAGTGAACAAGTGCAAAGCACTTATTGATACGTGATAGCTTCTGCAGAAATAGTTTTTTTAATTATGCTGAAAATTATCGATCACTCGTTGCAGGCAAGAGAAGCAAAATTCTACATCCGAAATTGTTCTGCGCACACACTTATCCAAGATATCTTTATGACGAGCTTTCTCTTTAAATCTATGCCGATTTCAGGAACCTTACCCGGCATCCTTTCCTTTCATCCAGCAATTTGTTCTAATAATTAGAGTCACGTAATTTCGCGAATTCATTCGGTGGCGAGGTAGACTTCAAACACTTGCTCTTTTCGGCTACTGTTCTTATTGGACGACAGTTTTTTTATACACGCCCCGTTTACTTGTGAGCCAGTAATAAGCAGGAAGCAGTAGTGTGTGTGTTTAACAGTCTTGTACAGAGGCCTCACTTGATCATCGCAACCAATACGCAAACGATAATGTCTCGAGCGTATGGAGGGCTGTCGAGCTTAACTTGTTGCTAACTCAATCCGCGAAATACTCGGGGCTCTACTAATAATCTACCATGGTTTATTTCTGACTGAAACAGTACCAGGGTTCCGTGTGTAGCGCAGGGCGACCACCATGTTGGTTTATTGTTTCCGTGAAAAATGATCAGTTTGTAACATGGTTAATCCCCGCTGGCGATTCACCAGACTAGAAGATGACCACCCACTGCGGGCTGCGGTGAAGCGCATTACCGACAGCCAGCTAGCCATGGGAAAACGTTTCATCTCACAACTGCAGACAGATGTAGGATAGCGTCGCATTCTTGCGGTGCCTCTTCAATGTTTGAGGTATAGGCTGTTCACGATAAAGTGAGCTCTTTTGAGGCCCTAGTTACTTGTTTCCTATTAGGGAATTTTTATCCTTCCCCGGCTTTAAATAAATATTACCATGTCAGTAATGAACACAGTGTGTATATTACACCTCACTCGGAAGTTAACGTCTATGGCTACAATAAAATATATCTATTCACTTTTATTCCAAATCAGAGGGTTTAAAAAAGTGCCCACTATACCATGAATAGCCTATAGACGTAGAGGGGCGTACAATGTATCACTGCGCACGAATGTACAGCATGTAGGACTTATTAAAATGTAGTGTACCCACTACCATTATTGCCACAGGGTTACGATTTATGTTGCGTATGAAAGAAGAACGCATGTATTTTGTAGTATTGTAAAGTAGTTTGCTATAATTTCCTCTTTAAATTTGATTAAATATGAGGTAATAAGAGTCTGTTAAAAACAATTCAACGTATCACCCTTTTGGATGTTCCAGGAAGAAAATTTTGCAAGAAAACCTTCATAGAGTAGGGAAATCATAAAAATCACCATAGTTGTATGCAAGAATACATTGGTGCTAATATTAAAAATATTTTTAATAATTGATGTTATGTACTCTTATTTCAGTTATAAATGTGATAACTTTTGTGGCTCAAATGGACTGGCATAAAACCAATTTATAAAAAACATTGTACAACTTATGCATACTATCTGTAATTAACGTTCCTTCACAAGAAAATTGAACTCATAAATGTTTCATTAATACATGCCAAAGTCACAAATTTACTTTTTTAGGTATGATCAAATAATAAAAACTGACTAACATACAGAAACGGGATAATTCACACTGAAATAAGATGTCAAGCGCTACTTCGAGACAGCTATGAAATTGAACCAGAAATTATTTTGCATTTAAAAAAATTGCTGACAATAAGGAAATGCTTACATATATTTTATTTGTGGTTGCAGTTTAATTTTTGTAAAATAACTTTCGCTAAACGTGTCTTAAAATTAATCGGGACAAGACGTTCTAGTTGTCGTTAATTTTCTGCAAATGGCTGGGTTTATTTTATTTGTGCATTAGAAAAACAGTAAAATTTTGACTTTTGCATGTTATTTTTCAATAACCAGGCCATCTAAAGAAAATCATCTAAGTTATTATATAGTTATAGGCTGCGCACAGTATAATGAGCACTTTTGAAAGCCCTGCTTAAGATCTACTTCTATGAACGTTGTGTATACTTCCGCCCTATGTAAAATAAACTCTGGCAAAAGCCTGATCACTTTATCCATGTGTCGGTCTAGTGAAATAAGAAAAGTAAATATTTCCTAAACATGCTCATTCTTACACTTCAATACATATAAAAAAAACAAAGAGAAAGAAATGATTTAAGTTATCACCAATTGTTACCTAGCACTTCTTATTCGATGTTGGAACTACTTTCCATCCATCGTTACTCACTTTACTGTACGCATGTCACTCAGTATGCCAGTTAAAATATGTGCAGGCAGGAGCAGTGACTTTTTCTAAAGTTGATTTCAAAAGTGCTTACATTATCGTGAACAGCCTTTACATATAATATCAAAAGGTTGAATGGTGTGTGGTCCAGATATACGTAAAATAACAAAAATGCATTCGTGGCCAACACTTGTATCTGCTCCGCCTAGCGGAGAGGTTTGTGCGAGTGAGTCACAAAATATATTAAGAGCTAATGGGAGATGCTGTAACTACTGGATTTCAGAGGTGGCCTTATAATGGGCGGGCCCATTAATCAAGTGAACATTTAAAGGGTAAGCTTACACTATAAGAAGCGATAGTAAAATGAGCAAGGTTTTCGGATCATCTGTACCATTGAAGTTTAAAAATAACACTCCGATCCGTATGTTTGGATAGCGCTACTGTCTTAAACCACAATAGTGATGCTCTTCTCTATGGCGGATGGACAGCTGCTGATTCTCCAGTACTGCCACCTCACCAACTTTGGGGCATATCCTGACCTTCAACGAACTAACACCGAGGCGCGCACGGTGTAAACAATGTCAGTTTAATGGCAGAAGCGCCAGGTAATGAACACGCAGGACTTTAACGTGACATCGCCCTCATACTTCGAAACTATTAATCGGCTGGCACCGACATCAATTTGCACTAATCCCGGTAGTCTCTGCGAAGCGCAGTTACAGTGTAACAGGCACCTCTTAGTTGTCCAAATTTGTGGATGGCCGATAGCCAAAAACGTTTATACAAATTTACTCTCCTTGTAAAAACTAATTTAAAAAAAACTCAAATTACCGGACAAAAAGTTAACTAACAAAATACGTTATTGTAAGGTAACATAAAACTACTGGCTTTTGGGATTTGCTGAACTCAACATGTTGTTTTCTATTTATTCAGCGAAGCATAACAACAACGTTGAGAAATAAACAGTTTTTACCTTCATAATTTGTATGTAGAGGATTCGAACAAACATTAGGATAAAGATGATGCTAAACTTCATCAATTGTTCAGTCAAACATATCGATACTGTTGCATGGGACGCTTGAGGGGCGTATCTGAGTTCGTAAGTAATGCAGGTCTTAATAAAAATAAAAGAGCTAAATTTGCTTTCTAATTTATTCGCACATCCGTTATTTACAGAATTAAATTATCTGTCTCGTCTATTAATCATTTTATTTAATAGTGAGCGCAATATTTAATGTCTATTGCAACTCTAATTAACGTCATTCGTAATGTGTATGTTTGGTTACAGTCAATTAACTCAATCATCATTAACAGGTGTTCTGTCTACCTGTTCCCATCATTTTCAATGTCTTTCACTCACCAATTTTGTTCAATAGCACAGCCTACCAGCCGCAATCTTCACTTGATACTCACAGTCGCAGATTTCCCTTCCACTCGTCACTTCTCTCCTCTCACCGCTCGTTCTTCTATCGCTCGGAACTCAGCCACTCATCCACTCCACAAAAACTCCTCGGCTCGGAAGCTGGTCACACTTTTATATCGTTCGCCCTGACCACCTGGAAGGTTCAACGCACCCCGAGACACACTGAGAGAACTAAGTCAGTAATCCAGAGGATTGTTTAGATAAACGCAGAAATCAATAGTCAGGGTCAGCAGCGAGCGCCGCAAAAAGAATTATCATGTCGGCTCACTTTATGTTTCAGATACGTGGCCACCGGCCTGTCGCTCGCTTGTTAGTTGAAAACAATCTTTTGACTTGCTGCCACCGCTATCATATAACTGCTGCCCTTTACGTGCACTCGCTCGCGCGGGATGCGAAACAGCGAGCGCGTAACAATATAATAATGTAAATATTTATATTTAACTAAGGAACGTATTGTAGGACATGTTTTCGTAAACAGTAAATTTTAAGGAGTTGTGTTTTGCTCGTATGATTATGCACTGGGGATTATGATAAGAATAACGATAAAGTGTCGATACTTATTTATTTACAGATTTCTCAAAGAATAGCGAATAGTACGGTTTTGGATGTTTTGACAGTACATCGTAGTGTAAATATTCGTGACAGGTACTCGAAATTACATGTTTTTTTTTTTAACCTACGGATAGCTATTCATTATTTGATGGTCACGATTAGTGTTTTCGTGTAGTACACGAATATTTCAGTTAAATGTCTCTTAATCTGTCCTGTAAAGTAGCTCACAATCATAGACACAGAAAGAAAACACCTGCGGTGACTGCGCACAACAAACCTTAATTCTCAAGAATATTTTTATCTTTCTTGTGGGCGAGCTGATTTGAGTGTGTGTTAGTACCTCTGCTCTGAAATAAGTACCAGTTATGTAAGAGTACGTCCATAGTGTGTATTACTATAAAATCAAATAGTTACGATAATTGGCACAAAACGTAGTATGGATGCATTGTTTTTAATTTTTATTATTTAATTTTTTTTATTTCATGCAGGGAGCCTAAACCAAACTAACCCAGTCTGACATTACATATAAACCGACACACTTTCAGGGCTTATCAGAGATTCGCACCCGATGCGGTATAGTTCGAATGCTGCTTTGTATGCCTAGGAGCATCTGGAGTCAAGCGTGGTGTCTAATAGTTACATACCGCATTATAAGTAGAGATAGGAAATATTCACAAATTCATTTGAGGACAAGATCGATTTCAAATGCGTGTACACAGAAGTCACCTTTGTAATTGGATCAGAGTTTAATAGAAACACGCTGAATGACTCCGCACCAATAGCCTATTTTCAAGGGAAAAAGAAACAAATCTCTTACTGTCAAATGTAGGGGAACACTGGGGGAACAGCCAATGAACAAACATCTGAGGTTCGAATATACAAAGGATTGTGGTGTCTAGCATACAGGTCATTGAATTCGAGAAATTTTCCCATCCTTAATTATAAGTTGACATAATAGGCCCTACTTTGATCTCCAGTTGATTTGATTGCGAAGGCCGCGGAAGTGTAGTAGTTAGACTGCTCGCCTCCTCAACGCCACATTTCTGACGGAATCGCTTGCATTTTTGCATGTGAGAAACGTGGCGGACTTTGCCAGTTGTCCCGCGGGGTTTCTAGGGGCACTGCCGTTTCCCTTACACTTGCTCCATACTCACCTCACTCCAACCTAACGGGTTCTCTAGAACTCTCTGTTAAGCTTGCGCCATAACCTCCCATGTCAACTATTGCCGTTTAGTCTACTGCATGTACTTATAATAGGGGCGCCTGTATTTCGCGAAAAGATTTCAGGATAAGTTGTGTTCCAATGCTCTTTAGTTCAGAACCACTTTCGAGATTGGGTAATTGACCTGTACGCGTCTTATCTATCTGGCCGCGAATCACGGCTGGTCAGTATTGGGTATACTTAATTCTGATTGGCTCGCTCATGTAACACACTCTTTTCACACATATATAAGCTGTAAATAGGCAAAGGATTGCTACAAGTATGCGTATAGGATGTTGAAGTCTAGCCTTTGCGTAAATCTTTTCACGAGAAACAGGTGGCCCTACGTTAGTTAAGTACCATTTCGTTTCTCTGGACCAGTGAGCTTCGTGAATGGTGTACGGTTGTGTCGACACTCGCCAGGCATACTGAAGTGCAGAGAAGTACACGGGTAAAATTTCTCCAAACAAAAGAACTGATTGCGTTGATGTACAGCTCTTGCAATGAAGGCAGTTCCTCGGCAACATGCTGAACATCTTGGGCATAGGACACGGGCGAATGAACGTGTTCCTATAAACTGTTCACGGTAAAATGAGCAGTTTTGAAAGCCCTGCTTGAGATCTACCTGTACGCACGTTGTGTATTCTTCCGACTTATGTAAAATTAACATTGTCACTGGACTTATCACTTTATTCGTCCGTCGGTCAAGTGAGAATGTGAAACTTTTTTAATTGAAAATATTTTAAACGTCTGCTACTTTTTGCACTACAAAGCATTAAAAAAAAAATAGTAAACTAAACAAATCATTTAAATTATCACAGATGGTTGCCTAGCACTTTTAATTTGACGTTAAGATATGGAACTACCTTCCTTCCATCGTTACCAACTTTACCAGGCGCATGTCACTCAGTGCATCCGTTAAAGTATATGCAGACAGGGGAAGTAATTTTTTTGTAAGTTTGATTTCTAAAGTGCCCACTTTATCGTGAACGACCTTTAGACTGTTGTATGCGTGACTGAGCAGGTTTGGTACACAGAATTATTTTAGTTAACGTCGTGGCGCGACGCTGTTGCATCAGAGGATGGCAAGTTCTGTACACTTAGCAGGTCGGCGAATGATCCGACGAAGCTCCCCATCTCTTCGGCATTCCAGCGCCGAGACACAAGAGCGAGGCATCTCCTCTGCAATTTCCAGTCGTACCCGGCCTCCTCTTATCGGACACGAGGGTCAGGGGAGCCGGTGGTGGTGAGGGGGAGGGGGGAAATTATAATGCTTTCCGGCCCGATGGGAACGGTGCGCCTGTCGCATGAATTATGGGTAATTTCGACCGCCGCTGGTTGACTTAACAATTTACCATCCTACCCACTCTCGGGGTAAACAAAAAAAAATGTCCTGCTCCATCCTCCCATCCGCTTTGTCTCTCTCTCTCTCTCTCTCTCTCTCCTCCTCCCACACACTTTGACAGTCAATTGTTTTTCTAAACAAGAGAAAATCGGAGATGCCGTTAGGCGGCACCCTGAACGGAAATAATTTATTGGAATTTTTCACCGTTTGCGTTATATGCCTCAAATGTTTTAAGTGCGAGATAATTACAGTTTACATTAAAGGCGGATTCCTTCTCCTGTAATGATTTAGTAATTTATTACCTTCAAAAACAATTTAGGCTTACATCGCTAAAAATGGGATGTACATTTAAAATCTTAAATATTACTTCGCTTCAAGTTTTTCTTTTAATGTTGGGCCGTTCATCAACGATCACCGAGGAAAGTTTTTGTCTATACTCCGTTCACGGTTGCTGCCAACTTTTCTGAAGCCCTGCTTTAGTTCTACTTCCTAGATATTCCTCCACCTCATTCGAACAAAGTTTAGGTTAATTACACCAGAGGACCACCACACCGCATTCAATCGCATACAGTGTAATAATGTTTTGCATTAAAACTATTTCATACTAGGCATTACCAGTACATCTATATTATCTCTGTCTTAATTCATATTAGTTACAAATGAAATATTGAAATTTATAGATCAATTATACGAAAATGTTAAATTTAACCAATAAGGCATTTTTATGTTAAGTATAAAACGCTTGCAATACCTTCCATATTTAGAAAAAAAAATGGGGCGTGGCTGTGTTGGGGACACGGCCGTTTGTTTTGCACGAATACGACAACGTTGACTCACTCAGACACCTTGATGTTTATTTTACGTTCCCGGCACCGCTTCACTCGATCATATGGGGGTTTTATGGGTATCACTGTATTACTTTTGAGATTCTCTTTCCAACCGTATACGATTTCTGTATTTCGACGGCTTTTTGACGAGTATAAGCCGAAATTGTATTTTTTCTTAATTTTTTACATTAAACACATACAATTGCACCATAATCACGCCACACAATTTTTTTTATACACGCAATCGATTGATCTTGACGAGATCTGTCGATTAAAACGTAAACGAGCGTTATAGCTTCTCCTAGTTAAAAGTTATACTACGCGGAAGTTATGAAACGCAGTAAAACGAACTCAAAATAGCAATCTCCCCTCCCCACCACCATGGGCCGCGCGCAATGCTTCGCAGTCCTCACTCAACATAACATATTCTTTGATCTTTTGGCAATCGAGTGGTGTACTTGAATTTTGAATGTAGACGATATATTCGGAGCCGCAATGTCAAACTGCATCCCCCGGTTTTGTTATCGGATTTTCTGGATTGCCTCCCAGTATGGTCGCAAATTTAAAGACGTATTCGCGTCAAAAAGCAAATGCGTCGTATGTGAGTTTGATTAAGAATGTGTGAAGAAACCGCGAATAAGCTATAACAGGGAACATAAATATGTTTAATCAGTATGGGACAAAATGTTATTAACACATATTTCTCACGCCATACCGAACTAAAAGATAATTTTTGAGTTAAAATACTCCCACTCAAATAACTACTGCAATAAAGGTGAGTGAGTGAGTGGGGGAAGAGATTAGGGCGGCCTTTCACATCGGAGTCATGAGAGCCGATACTGCAATAAAAGTTTGCGGACAACAAAATTCCCATTTCCTGCAGGGAAGTTTGAAATGGAGGCCTTGCCAGCTACGGCTGTCCTTGAAGCAAGTGTCGTAGTGTAGCATGTGGTGCAGACCGTACCTAAAAATTTCACCAGGTCCAAGCAATCGTAGTTCGTCGCCGTCACTTGTATCACTGTAAAAAAACATTTCCTTGAACTTCCTAAACTTTATTGGAAGTTTTTAACCTATACGTTGTATGGAAACAATACGTGTCAGACTGCAAATATAGGGAAGTTGAGCATCGTTAATATACAAGGTCGGGGACTTCCCCATACATTTGACTGTTTCGAGAGCGAATGTAGGAAAGGTACTCTGTGTGCATGAGAAAACAGTTTACCATTCGCACTTGCTCACTATTCGTATACATTGATATGGTACTTCTGCGAATAATTTCTTAGAGAGTACGCCACCGTTGTCAGCACGGAATTGGCATACAGCATGTTCCCCGTACTTCGGAACAACTCGTATTTGAAGTCACGAGCAGGGTCTAGTGCAGAAAAAAAAAATTACATCGTGATTGCAGCTTCAGGTTTCGGAAACGGACAATGCCGTGGCTAGACTTACACGGACCTCCCCCCCCCCCACCCCCCTCACTCTCTTTCACACACACACACACACTCTCTCTCTCTCTCCAGAAAATAGTTTCCGCGGCAGTTAGGTTATTTTTGCCACTTAACCATTTCCACAAACACTGAAAAATTTACACAAGCCTCCTGTAATTATTAACACCACTTCACTACACTAGGATATTACAAAAAATTGGAAAAATGTTACGTGTGTCACTACAAATAAATTTTATACTTCACACCACATCTCCATTGAAATACTTTCGTGACAAGAATATCTTAGCTGTCGGGAAAATGTATTTAACGCGTAAGCCTATTGAGTATATAAATAAATAATTTTGTTCAAAATTTAAAATTTGAAAGCAAAATAGCATATAAATTTACTATTGTCATAGCTCGTTTTCACACTCTTACTTTACACCATCAATTCGTATCACAGATAGGCGGGAAGGGATGCAGGAAATAATTTTAGACTCTTGCACGACCTATGTTATTTCGCCTCAGGATGGCTTCACGGAAGTTATTATACACTGTAAAAAATTATTTGTAGGCATTTTACAAAACCGGTTGTAAAGAAACAAAATTTCACTTGTGGTTTTACTAGGGAAAATTTTCAACTACTCTCAATTTAATTGTTTGCAAAATTATTCAAAGTTTCGTTAACTGTAGTAGATGTGCCTAGTTTCCGGCCAGGAAGATGTCTCCAAACACGCGAAGGAAATAACTAAAGCTTCTTTACACTCAGTGTTACAGCAAATGAGCTTGTGTGTCCTAACCTCCGGTGTAGGCGTCGTACTGCAGTTGACTTGGCACAGCACGAGTAGAGCGTGAACCGCAGCTTCGCTCGCATGAATCCGTTGCGAATAGTTGTGGGTACGTTACTGTCTAGCCAGCAGCCAAAGTGCACGGGCGCGCATGTTGCCTAGCTGCATCGGACACTACACTCGCACATTAGTGAGCAGGTGCGTCTCAAAACGTAAGCTACGCGCCCGGGTAGGTTGTCCTTTTTGGCCCTTGTAGCCCTTCGCTGTGTCCTTCCACCAAGGACAACATAAAGGCCAGCCAACTTCAGAAATATCCCAAAAATCAGCAGAAAAGAGATTTTTAAGGCAGCATTGGTTGACAGCATAAGGCAATGAATGACGCAAAACAACAAGAGCTCTTAGAAAAATAATAATCTATTGAAAAGATCTCATCACTACAAAAGGGTTACACAAACTACCAAATACAACATTTTACAAATTTTTTAATCGGTCTACATTTAGATTTACATTACTACTACTCTGTATAGTAATTTCAATACAATTCCACACCACTACATTCCCTCCAATATCTTTAACATTTAAAAGAAATTCTGAGGCCTAAAATCTTTTCCAATACTTTGGTTACAATAAAAGATTTTCTCTTAGTTTCAAAAATGCTAAATTTTCTGTAACTTAGTAAGTGAACATAATTTTCGACCAAAATACATACAAACTCCTCCAGGACCAAGTATACGTTACATAATCTTGATTGGTATAACTTTATATCCAATACAATTATTTTTTCACAATAAAATTGTATGTTTGGTATAAGAAAATATCCAAGGAAAACATTTTATAAGTCCACGCGGACATTTTCTAAGACATATATGTATATCTGCACAATATAATATTCTAAGTTTGGTATAAGTTACAGGAAAAATTAAGTCCACATGGACATTTTCTAAAACATGTGTGAAAACTATAAACCATATGTTAATTGTCCACACTGACATTTCTCTTTTAAAAGACTTCACAATAAAAACATTTTTATAAGTCCACAAGGACATTTCCTCGCCAATATGTGATTTTACAAAAGATTACTGTATCAGTCCACAAGGACATTTGGCGGTAAGATTTTTAGTTTCCTATGTCTTTCTATATCTTTCCAAAGGCTGATATTTTTAAAGTATCGAAACATTTTTGAAATCTAAAATCTGCCTTCTAAAATCTGCGTCCTAGCGCAAAAAACTTGTAATAAGAGATTTTAAAATTATTCCGAAACACCATCCCGCCTTCCATAAGCATTTATATCTACTTATTAGGACCCTTTTCTACTTGGTCAATAATATCCTATCTACTTCCACACGTAGTGATTATCTTGTGGGTCTAAGGGTGTTCACGATAATGTGAGCACTTTAGAAATTAACCTTAGAAAAAAGTCACTGCCCGTGCACATGCATATTTTAACGGGCGCACGGAGTGACATTCGCCTAGTTTAGTTGGTAACTACGGATGAGAAGTAATTCCATATATTAACTTCGAATAAAAAGTGTTCGGCAACCATTTGCGATAGCTTAAAATTATTTGTTTCACTTTATGTTTTTTAATTAATCTAAGTGTAAAAATGAACAGATTTGTAAAGTAATTACTTTCTTAATGATTTCACAGTTTCATTTGATTGACGCAGTAATAAAGAGATGAGGCCCAAAGGCAACGTTAATTTTACATAAGGCGGAGGAATACACAACGTGTGTAGAAGTAGATCTTTAGCAGGGCTTTCAAAAATGCTCATTTTGCAGTGAAAATCCTATAGTAGTCCATGCATGGCCCCTGCAGTCACATCTACTGGTAACCCGAACTGCAGGGGCTTAAATACACTAAATTTTCAGAGGCGTGACCCCCACCAAACGTAGGGGATTTTTAGGTCGACCAATCATACATATATTACTTCCCCGTGGAAGTTGCTTGAAATAAGTCATATTTTCTTATAATCAAAACAGTGGCGCGCTCTTAACAAAGTTTACCCTAACTTACGCACTACACGAGCGCTCAACTGCGACACTAACGCGGCACCATAGCGGGTTGGCGAACCACACAGCTGTCGCCCGGTAGTCTATGAGAGAGTGTGTAGCGGGCGTCATGTGAGTTCTTTTGTGCAGCATAATTTTGGTCCGTATTCGTAAGACTCACGTGTCGGTCACAATTTTGAAACACCAGAGCACAGGACACTGGTAAGAAGCAGCCATGCTATATTTCTTTAACAGTGTTTTATACGGGGATTCACTTCGGGTCGATAATTTTTCATGTTGCGTAGTGGCAGGCAGGCAACTTCAGCTGCTAGGTATGTCCATCGCAGTAGGCAGCGTCCAAACGGGGCAGACGGGGTTTTTCCACGTAAAACACGAGACCGGCGCGCGTCTCAAGGCCCTTACACAATATGAAAACTTTAACATTTTACTTTACGATTTAACTTTACGTTTGCTTTCCGACATGTTATGTCTTATGGAATTTGACACAATGGAACTGTCAAAGGTAAAGTCAAGCACTCTTGACTTTACTATTTCGAAAAGTTGAAATTTAAAGTCAAAGACAAGCAGCCATTTTGCAGAGATTCTAACAGAGGTCATGTGGAAAGTGCGTTATTTTACTGTAGGGCGATTTTAATCTCGGTATACTAAACAAAGCTCGTCTTAAATTAAATAAATGGCAAACAAATATAATGTGAAGAGGAAATATATGAATTAACATATTTTAATAAAATGAACAAATTAGTTTTTTGTTTTGAAATTAACTTTTAATTCAAATTTTAAGCCTATATTTATAAAAGGAGCATAAGATGCATTACTGGACAATATAATAAAAATTTAAATATCAAGATCACATTTTTACGAAGCTGGTAGAACCGATGTTCAATCGTCTAAACTCTGACTTTCCAATTGTATTGTGAATTGCTGGTTTCGTCGGAGGAAACGAAATGAAAAGTCAAATGCTTAAGTTTCCTATTGTGTAAGAAGCTGTACCCTCTTTTTATTTCCTTCCCCTAGCGAATTGTTAAAATTATGCTGTTTCAATTTATACCTGAAGGCTGTTCACGGTAAACTGAACACTTTTGAAAGCCCTGCTTAATATCAACTTATACGCACGCTGCGTATTCTTCCACCTTTCGTAAAATTAACACTGACATAAGGTGAGTAAGGATATTCGGACGGCTCTTAACATCGATGTATTGAGAGCCGATGAGGGTGATTCATGTGAATATGGAGCAGCGTCGGAATGAAATGGCGGGGGAAACGGGAGATCCCCGAGAAAACCCGCTGACCAACGGCATTGTCGGAAAATACGGAGTGACCTGGCTGGGGATTGAACAACTAGGGGCCGAGCAGGCTAACCGAACAGTCACCGCGACCCCACTGCCATAGGCCTTATGACTTCATTCATGCGTCGGTCAAGTGAAACTGTGAAATTATTAGGAAAGTAGCAATTTTAAAAATCTGCTTTTTCTTACACTTAATGCAGTAAGAACACAGAAAGAGAAATAAATAATTTAGGTCTTCGCAAATGTTTACCCAACACATTTACTTTGACGTTAAGTCATGGAACTACTTTCCCTCCATCGTTGCAAACTTTAATGGACACGTGTCACTCATTGCGCCCGTTAAATTACATGCAGGTGGGAGCAGTAATTTTTTTTCCGGGGTTGATTTCAAAAGTGCTCACTTTGTCATGAACAGCCTTTACAAATGTGTACTTCTTACAGCTGACATTATGTAGTAAAACTATGTGAACTTAAATTTGTGTTTTAAAAATAGCGCAATACAGTTTTTTGAAGAGATAAAAATGTTCCACTTTCAAAGATATTTTAAGGCTTCATGAAACGTCATAAATAATACGTTACGTTGTAACTGATAAAAATCTTAGTAATTCACGGTATTTGTAATAAATGTTATTTGTTGAGTGTAACTGCAGTGATTACTATTAGAGTAGTTTACGTCAATTTGTCTGGAAAAGTTTTATTTACCTAAAAGAAAAAAATTCCCTAATATGTATGTAAGAAAAATTCAAACCAGTGCTGGTACCCTCAAAACACTCCGTCTATCTTTCTCCTACTGTTCTCTGCCTGCTCTCTTGTTGATTTGATTAATCATTCTTAACAATTTGACTTCAACAGAGAACTCGTAAAAGTGGGGGCAGATGACATCAGCGATTCTCGAAGTCTTAGGTTTCCTCGGAGTGCTGCCCTCCTAATTTCCCCCCTTTTTTTCAGTGTTAAGGACATACTTTTTAAATTGTATATTATGCCAATCACAACAAACGCATGGACAACTTAACAACTGGAAATGTTACATTTTAGTATTTGTAAATTAATACAGACGCTTCACAAAAGCTAAGCCTCGCCATCATGTTAGGACCTACATGGCCAGAAACCTGGTAATGCAGCAAGTTTTAATCCGGCGTAAATTGAAGTGTTTTGCAACTCAATCCAGATTAAAACGAAAAGTAGAAGACACATATAACCCACAAGATTAAAAAGAATGCGCGTGTCTGCACATGAACCAAAAGTATGGCTCTTATAAAGCAACGTGAAAAATCTCGGACGCAATATTTTCAGTACCGTTGCCGCCTCGCCGACTGTAAAACTAAAACAATTTTATTTGGGGTGAGTGAAAGAAAATATTTGGACTACAATCTAGGTCTTAAGAGCCGATGAGGGTGAAATGAGGTAATGGTTCCCACATGCGAGAATCCTGAGGCGATCTCGCCCGGAAAGGAAACCACCTTGGTGGAAGGTGTGTAGTCTAACCACTACACCACCGCAGACACCATTTCATTTGGGTGTCCTTTACTGAGGACAAATAATATCTGTCAAGAGTCAAGTTAATGACGAGCCTTTTAAAACTTGCGACGGAGCATATTGTATTTGAAAGGCCACGGGGGCTGGCAGCATGATATGCCAACAATTACCACGGAGCTCTGCGGTCCTGCCGACGCGCGCGCTCTGCAGCCAACACAAAAGGATGCTGCGGAACGCCAAAAAAAATTGTCCCCGCCCTTCAACACCCCCGTCACGAGCGCGCCAGTTGGTAAGGGTGGTGGGGTGGGGCAAAGGATCGGTAATGACCCATCCCGGGCCAGGCCATTGTAATTAAGTGACGGCGTGCTTATAAGGGAAAAAAAGGGGAATGGTCCTCCGGGGGAGGGGAGGGGCGAGTGTCCTCTAGCGGTGACGTGTACAAGGGATTTCATTACGCGGCGGTGTGGGGAAGGAGTAGTTTTTAGTTCTGTTTTGGTGGCATCTCTGGCGCGCGCACGGGCAGGCGCACCCGAGCCCGCCACCTTGTAATTGTCCTCTCCCCTCCCTACCTTCTTGTGCACTGGACTGCAGTCAGCTCTGAGCTGGACGCGTGGGGTCGCGAGGTCAGGCTACCCGCCGGTCGACAACCGACTATAGTCCATTCACTATCACTTACCACTTCACTGGAACCCTGCTCAACTTCTACTTCCAGAATATTCCTCCGCGCCTCATGCAAGCATAGCTTAGCCGAGTCTAGGGAATTACATCAAAGGGACAACGCACCGTATACGTGCGCACTGGATGACATATGCCGTGTCCGAAATGGCAAATTTGGGGAATTAGGGTTTAGGAATTTAAGGTGAATGGTTTCAAACGGCTTGTAACAGCGCACCATGCGACAAAGTTGGAAACTACAGGCTTGTGGATTTCGACGTTATTTTGTTTGTCACCCTATCAATAAATAACTTTCTCCCAAGCATTTGCACGTAACCCCGTTGTCTCGTGAATAGCTGATCTTATTTCTTTCTAGCCGATATCTATCTTCTCGTTATTTCTTCGCTCCCTGCAATTAACATTATATTTCAAGTAACAACCCATCGCCTTTTATTTGAGCTATTTTAATACAACATATCAACTTTATTTAAAAATAACTTCATGTAGATCCCTGATATTCCATTTTTCACGTGCATGTATTGTGCAACGTTTCAAGAACAGCAAATACCGACGTTTCCACCACAAAGCCGGAAATAAACAAGAGCAGACGATTTTACGGACCTATTTGGGGATTTAGTGTTCTACTTCACATCAGTAAATTTCAACCCTAAATCCCCAAATGTTAAGGGCGTAAACTTGGTCACGTGGTCGATTTAGTAACCTAAATAATGGTCTCATAGCCGTTTCGGACACGGCTTCAATGTTTTGAATGGAAACAATTTCTCACTCGGTATTACCAACACACCCATTTTCTCACTGTTTTCATTCGTATCGATTATAAATGAAACATTAAAATTTATAAATAAAATACATGAAAGAGTTCAATGTAACCAAAAACAAGATGATTTTCTTTAAGAGAAGTATACAGCGCTTGTAGTACAGGAAATATTTGGGAAATAATCAAACACGTCATGCGTGGGGGGATTTTTCTAATTTTTGATAAAAAAAGTGTGACGAAACCGCGAATATGCTATATCACCGAGCTCTGCTTCAGTGGGCAACAGTCGCCTAACGTTTACAAATTTGCTTGAAACTTTTCCCGTTGCTAATTATTGAGTTGATTTTGTAAAATAAAAAAAAAATTGAATTTATTCCTCATCCCACCCCTTTTTTTCGTGATTTTTTACGATGTACATGCATACCACTTTATTTTAGTGGTAAAATAGAAACTTCACAAAAAATTTAAGTAAAAACCGAATAAAAATACTACCGTATAAAAGTTGTTGAATTTAGTTTCTTTGTAAGTCAGGGTTTCATATTTTCACATCAACACTAATTAGTGAATCAATATTTGAATAAATTATTTATTTGAAATAATATTGTAATTTTCATTTTATAAATTTCTTAAATACATAACGAATCGTAAAGGGCTTTATTAGTGATCGCAGATATGTAATAACAAATTGTTAAGAGAAGCAGGTTAAACAATTAATTGCTGATTACTTTTATTTGCAGACACTGTGAATGTCACAAGTCTTCTGAAGGATATTTCACGTGTTTGAGTTTCTTCATTTTGCAATCCCATGCGTATTTTTATGTCAGTTGAGGAAAAATGCTACATTGAAAATGCCTTCTCATACAGTTCATTATTACCATGCAAAGAGAACATGTTAACTTTACTTATGAAGACATTGTCACTTCTTATTAGTGTCGTAAATCTGCAGCTGTAATAGTCCGTATTGTCAGAATACGTCAGAGGACTCAATCATGTCTACTATCATGGCTTGTAGCAGTCTGGGATCACGCATATGGAAATACAAAGTTCAGATGTTCTTCAGCTGCTGAATTCCCTAGGCATATTATTTATACTTCAAGTTATTTTAAACAAACTAGAAATGATAACGAGCCGAGCGATAATAAGGGGATGGGGGGATGAGTTCAAATCAGAAGACAGGAAACGCAGGAAACGCGTACGGATGACATAGATGGTCGAAATTGGTAACAATCTTCACATTTTTCTCACTTTCTTGCACCGTCCTTTTGAAAGAAGTAGGTTTTTTTTTTATGACTTATAGGTAAGTGGTACGGAAGCATAAAGTTTACTTCGGACGGAGAGTTGAGAGGTTTTGGGCGACTCTTAACATCGAGATATTGAGAGTCGATGAGGGTAAAGCGAGGTGGGTATGAAACAGCGCCGAAATGCAAAGGCGAGAGAAACGGGAAATCCCCGAGAAAACCTGCAAACCAGTGTCATCGTCCGGCATGATTCCCACGCGCAAAAATTCGTGAGCAACCCCGCCTGGAATCGAACCCGGTTCGCCTTGGTGGGAGGAGGCTAGTCTGCCCCCTACACCTCTGCGGCCCCCAATTTACTTCAGATTTCACCCGACTTTGAAATATGTTATCTTCTTCTATCTGTGGGAGTTAAGTTGTGTTTCGTATTCAAACGTATTGTACACAGAATAGGCCCTACAAGAATTCAAGAATAAATATTTTAAACATACAGTAGATATGTATAACATTTTTAACACTTGGGCCAAATCAGTACCACATTACGAAGCATATTTGTATTACGTCATCTAAATGCAGGAGTTATTTAAGATCACACTGCCCCCTCCCTCCGAATTTATTTACTAACCCCCCCCCTTTTTTTTTAGAGGCAGACTTACAGGCAGTACAATAGCATCGTACTTGGAACTTTTACGGAGATCAAGCACTTCTACAGTCACCCCTTAGAGACTACGAATTTAAACCTAACAGAATAATACAGATATACATATTTTCCGACGGTATATAAAACTGAAATCAGCTTTCTATCAATATTTCACTAACTTGCTGTTATTACCAAAATTCAGCAGCTTTAAAACAAAAATATAATAATTTGTATACGGAAAATAGATATATATATATAATATATAGATGGCGCACACTTTAGATATTTTAATATGCAACAAAATCACCGTACTATTACACTATATTAGGACGAATATTTCAGTAATACGGTACAATATTTGACCTGGACACGTAATTTTTACCGTGTGTTTTAAATTAATAAAAAGTTTTAATTTTAATTTATAAATAATGGGCTGTAGCTAGCGTATTGGGCAAAGGGCACGTACCGAAATATTTCCACACCAGCGATGGGAAATAATACTTTAAAAGATTATTCTCTTCGTCAGTAATAAACACAATGGTTTTTTTCTCTTTCAGTTTTGAGGTCATTACATACACGTAATGTTGTTTTATATGTGCCACGGGTTATCACACATCCAGAGCTTTAATGCTCGGGCATTGCACAATGCACATCGTCCATTTTCACAGTCGTGAAGCCATGACACATACTTCTTTACCAGTTGCCTGAACGGAGGACATCGTGGTTGTTTTTGTTTGTAGAGGTCTACAATTTTCGTACCGATAGGACACACACTGTGCATCGCTGACTCTTGACGATACACGTACACGAAGTAATCGAGAATTACGGCTTCCTCCAACACTTTGTGAATTTCACCATACGGAATATTTCCATCGTTCCACCTAAGTCCGTGCATCTGCTGCTGTTGGCGACATGCCTGTTGCGTAGTGTGGCCGAGGTGCTTCCATTGGCATGGTGGTAAAAACGTAAAAACTTTGGTTTGCTCGTCGTCATCGCTGTACGAGATTCCAATCTGCTTGATGACGTACGAGTCCAGCGTACACGAAATCCTTGGATGTCGCAAAACATTTTTTTTTTTTTTTACTTCGCAGACACTATAAATTTTTTACAAATATTATTTCACACTGCATTCACTCGTGTTATGGGCTAGCTTCCTCGTCGCTGGATACTGCTAGCCAGTAGAAGACTTGTACGGAGTCTTCCACGGGGAAGTTGGTCGCTCCCAGGGCCTCTCTGCGTGCCTTGCACCAGCACCTGCGGTGTGGCGTGTCGGGAACTGAGGTGGTGGTGAAGCCCTTGAAACACTCCTTGGACGGGAGGCAGTCCCGTATGTCTTCGTCCAACTGAAGGTAGGCCAGCAAATACTTGAATACTGTCGACATTTCGTACGGTGCGTACGTGAGCAGGAACTCTTTCGGCAGATGTGGTAACTCGTCCCGTTTGTGTAGGGCATTAAGTGATCGTACACTTCCGAATGCCAGAATGGCCGAAAGGATTTTATGACCGTTTGGACAACATGCGTACATTTCTACGAGCGAGGTACAACTTTTTCCCGGAGGCTCTCGGGGATGTGCCTTACAAAGCCAATCGAAGAGATTGGAGGGGATCGAACAGAGGTGAGTAATTGGTGGAACGGCGGTGATGGATGGTAGCCGACTAATCTCTGATTGATTGGGTCTATCAGAGATGGTGGAAGGCGTAGCACGAATGTGACTAATTGGCCAATGAGAAACATTGGATCGAGCGAAAAGTGAGTAATTAACCAATAGGATAGATTGGTGGGGTGGAATGGACGTGACTAATTGTTCGACCAGGGGCATCTTATTGGTCGGATTGAACAGAGGTGAGTAATTAGCCAATGGGAAATATTGGCCGGGTGGAACGGACGTGACTAATTAGTCAATGAGAATAATTGGCAGCACGAAATTTTCCGAAGATACCCGAGTCAATCATCCAATTAGGAGCGTTGCCATGTGGTGAGGGTGGAGCAAAGGTGACTAACTAGCCAATGAGAAACATTGGTAGGGGCAGAGGGGATGGAGCAAAGCGACTAATTAGCCAATGATAATCATTGGTGGGGATCAAACAGAGGTGGCGGAGGATCGCCGACTAAACAGTAATTGGTGGAACGGAGGTGGTGGAAGGGGTGACACGAACGTGACTAATTAGCTAATAAGAATCATTGGCGGGGTAATTGTGCACTTAAATATATATTGCAAGGCTGGAGTGGTGGGGGTTTCTAGAACGAATGTGGGCGAACGGGTGTGAGGCAGTAACATACATAAGCTTTTTTAGTAAGAATTTTTAAAGGATAAAAAAAAAATTTTCCTAACAGAAATTTTTAAGGAAAAAGAGAAATTTCACATGGTGAAGGGGAAAGGGGAAAGGGGAGGGGAAAAAAATGGTCTCTGTAATTAAAGTATTTTTATTAAACCAATTTTTTAAAAGATATTTTAAATAAAAAATTTAAGGAAAATTAAGGTAAAAAAAGGAAAAATGGCCGCCGAAATCAAATTCTTTTCAATAAGAATAATTTTTATATATAATTTAATAAAAATTAATTTTAAAACCATTTTTAATTTTTTAAACAACTTTTTAGTTAAATGTTTTAATAATAAATTTTTAGAAATTTTTAAATCAATTTTTAAAATCTTTAACAATTTTTAAATTATACTTTTCGTTATAAATTTTTTAAGATTTTTTTGCAATTTTTTTGGTTTTAGGCGTGAGAGGTTACCGGGGTCAAGGTCGTGGGTCAAATGTCAAGGTCAATGATATTAGAGATGGCGGTCGGTGACGTAACAACATGGTGGTTCTCCCGGCACCGGCTCCGATCCCCGATCCCCTTGTGCGTCAACCATCTATTTCCTACTACTGCTGTATGCTCGTTTCACATCTGCCATTGGCCGGTAACTTGCGAGGCACGTCCCAGCGACACTTTCAGCCAATAGTGAAGGCACATAGATTGAACAACCATTCTCCAGTAAAACGTTCACGCAGGTAAATCATGCCTTATAGTTGCCAGCATCCAATTAAAACATGAATTACGCTCAAGCAGGTACACGGCAGTGAAGTCTAGCTAGTTGTAGGCTGTTCGCTGTAAAGGGAGCACTTTTGATGCCCTAGTTAATTTTTACTTTCAGCCATATTTTACCCTTTAACCGTTTTTAGAAATAAACATTGCTATGTAAGTAATAAACACTGTGTGTATATTCCACCACACTCAAAAGTTAACATCTACGGCTAAAATAAGATATATTTATTAACTATTATTCGAATATAGACGGCTTTTAAAAGTGCTCACTTTACCGTGAACAGCCTATTCTAATTAATAACAGCTTTCGATTTTTTCCGCCTCATATAAACAATCCTTAATTAAGTCTACAAAATTGCCCCAAAGGGATAACGCACTGCATTCGGGCGCCCTCACTTTAGCAATATTTTACAGTAAGAACTTTTTCTTACTCATTACCAACACACCTATTATATCCCTGTTTTTATTCATACCAATTATAAATTAATTATTATAATCTATGAGTAAATTTAAAGTGAATTTTTCAGTTTAACAAAAAATTGTGTACTTTTATGTTAACAGAAATATGAAACACTTGTGTCACGTGACGTATTTAGGTAACAACCAGACATGTCCTAAACGGAGTGATTTTTTAGAGGTTTGATTCAAAAAGTGTGAAGGTAACGTGAATAGAGTATATCCAAGTAGCTGCAGGAGTTGAGTCGAGATATATTGCTCGGCGCGCAACAGCGAAGTCTTGAGAGCCGGTCGGGGTCAAATCATGTGAAGATGTTGCAGCGGTTGGATGCAAGGTGTTATGGTCGTATAGAAGAGCCCTAACTGGGAATCCACACATGAACCCGCCAGCACAACTTCAAAGTAAAATCAGAACGCCAGGATTTCAACAACTTATTACTGCAACCACCGGGCGAGGCCGCTTACAAAAACCTTCTCCACTAGCCAGCGATTGGAGACATGGATGCCTAAACGACGCACCGATATATGCTATTGTTAGGCACTGCCCGACGTCTTTCCACATCCGACCAGCAGCCAGGGAAGATCACAACATGGGTGTGTCCGTAAGCTAGATACAGCCTGCGGCATCAAGAATAAGGTGGGGATTGTCCACAAGTAGATTACTAATCAACCAGGCGTGTCAACATAGTTGTAACTTAAATTAATATAAATTATTGTATATCTCGCAAGGGTTTAATCATTCAGTATCATGCAAGTTGTAAATGCTTTGTTGTTATACTTGTTTCACACGCCATAATAAACCCACTCAGTTAAAATGAAATCTCTGCCATTAAGTACCATTTCAACTACGCCCCTAGTCCCTTTTCGTGCGGATATGACCATACGTCATATCCGTAACACTTGGAGCAGGAAACCCGCTGACTAGCGATGGCGTCTGCTATGTCTCCCACAAACGGGATTCCGTGTGCTGACTCATCCGGAAATCGAGCCCTGTTCGCCTGGTGGTGAGGCAGGTAGTCTGACCACCACACCACCGTGGCTGTTTTGATTAACTAGGACTCTTGAAGAAGTGGGTCTCGTGGCAGGTGTAATTCTAGCGCAGAATGATGGACTAGGCGAGATACAAACCAGCGACCTCCAGTGATATTCCACAGCGGAAACGTCGTAGGGCAGTGACAATCGTGCTATCGTAAAACAATGATGATTCCTGTGACCTGGTCTGACGGATTTGTTGATACTGTCAACTGATTTATGAAGCACTGAACTGGTTTCCTGATTTCGGCCGTTTAGTTTCAGAAGTCTGTTTGGGGTACATTTGTACCCGCTAGGGTATAACTTCGAACCACATGCCTAAGTTATTTTCAAATGAAAACTCGAACAATTTCTGCACGTTAGCGTGTTACTTATACATAAAAATTGTTTAATTTTAGTGATACATCAAGGTGAACGCTGTAAAGTATTCGTTTTAAATGAAAAAGTGTGGTTCAATGTTATTATTCAAGTGCCGCAAGAATACCCCAAATGACTATGTGGATTGTTGATTATGCTGTTTAAAGTTAACGGCAAACTTAATAATTATATGATTTTAAGTACCTGATCAAAGTAAAATGTGAACACTCATGTAACACTACATTATCAAAATACCCAACTGCTGTCACGAACTACAGATACCCATGATTTATAACGAAGATAAATTCTGGTACACTTCGCACAAGAGTTTTTACCTTTCTTCTCCTCCTCTAGAGGCTGTTCACGATAAAGTGAGCACTTTAGAAATTAACATTAGATAACAGTCACTGCCCCTGCATGCATATATTTTAATGGGCGCACTGAGTGACATTCGCCCAGAAATGTTGATCACGACGGATTGAAAATAGTTCCATATCATAACGTCAAATAAAAAGTGTTAGGTGACTATTTGTGATAACTTAAAACTAATTCTATATCTTTCTGTTTTTCTTATCATCAAAGTGTAAAAATTAGCAGATTTGTGAAGTATTTACTTTCTTAATAATCTTCAGTTCCACTTGACCGACGCATGAATAAAGTGAAGAGGCCTATAGCAATGTCAATTTTACGTAAGGCGGAGGAATACACAACGTGTATTCAAGTAGATCCTATGTAGGGCTTTCAAAAGGGCTCGTTTACCGTGAACAGCCTATATGTAAGGATTACGTGTCTCACCGCGTAGTTATTGGCATTAAAATCAATAAAGTTTTTAAGATTGGCACATCTGTCCCCCGACTGGCATGTCCAGCATAAAAGTGGGATCGTCAAAATCAACACAAAATAAATGATTCGATATTTGTCCATCGCGGTTTCGAAAACTAATTAAATTTTATACATTTTGGTTATTTTTACTGCTTTTATAGTCGTGCGCATAGATCTAGTTAAGTTTTGTCGTTTTTACAGAATGTTTGCGATTATCAAACTACAAATGACCCGGTTTTCAAAAACTTAATTCTTATAAAAATTAAGTAGACAACAAACAATAAGAGGAAATTTTTCCTTCTTGGTCTTTTAACCGTCTAATTAGACTTTTTTTTACCACTGATGTATAATTGCATCCATTGTGCTCAGCGTGAATTATGCGACCTTACATCTAATTGGCTCGATTTCCCCTTAATGTGCACTGTCAACAGGCTTATAAACTTCGCTGTATAATAGCCGGAGCCAAACGAAATAAAATAAATAAAGTAATCGTGGCCTGTGCGTAAACGTTCGTGTTAAAGCACGTGACAAGTTTGGGAAGGGGAACGTCTCGACAGCCACGCACCGGAGTCAAAATGCTCGAGTTAGCCATTCCTGGAAGCGCCCGCCCCGAGCTGGTCACTACGAGGAACTGCCCATGTTGTTCTCATTGTGATGCTGTCAGCCCCTCCCTCTACCTTCTCGCACAATCTCTTCCCCTTTACACCGCTTTTACACGCTCCGCCTGATTTCCTCTGCAAATGGTCAGGCGGTCGCAGTGCAAAACTGACACCCCAACAGGGTCGATAAAAAACGCCAACTGGGAGGGTATTTTTTTTTTGCCGGAAATGTACTCGGTGTTGAAGCTGTCGCCGATCGATGACTTCTACAATTTAAACTGCTGTTACTGGTGGATCACCCTAACGGTGGCCAGTTAACAGACCCTTGTGTGTATATATATTTATTCCCATCTTTATTACGCCTACTAGGAGCCAAGGTTACTGCAGTTGACAATCTCTAGTCTTCAACTGCTGAGGTGCCAGAGTTCGATTCCCGGGCCTGGCTTGTGAGAAAAAAAAAGGGTTGGGCGGTATTATCTGGACAGAGATTTCTTGTGGGGAGTGTTGGTGGACATTACCGCCCGCCCCCCATCAATTTTCATTCACACGCGGCCTCAACCCCTTTATCATCCCGCATCATCCATCCAAC
Organism: Dryococelus australis; assembly: GCA_029891345.1. NCBI lineage: Eukaryota > Metazoa > Arthropoda > Insecta > Phasmatodea > Phasmatidae > Dryococelus > Dryococelus australis. The sequence goes on from CM056996.1 coordinate 77,120,191, forward strand.
CGACGGGCCGAAACTGGCACATATATCCCTCGGACAGGTCAGCCCACTCCAATCAACGCGAGCCTGAAGACCGGAACAGCGTGAACATTTACATTTAACCTATTAACGATACCGCTGCCATGATGGAAAGGTGAACAGGGCGTTGCTTGCTTCGTAACTAACCTGAAATTAGGTGTAATAACTAGTAAGTCATAAGCCTAGCTGTTTCTACTGACTTTTTTTTTTCGTGCAGTGTTTTCCTTGCGCTGCCCGTGTGGATACTGGTGGATTTTCTGTGTGTCATCTTTCTGTAATATCTCGCCTATTATATTAATGCTTTAATTATCATCAGTGCACTGTGAGGAATACGTTTCATTGTTACTATTACTGTTAAAAGCACTAAGGCACAAGATCACACACCCATCACTTACACACGGACACTTGTAACGGAGTTACATATCTGCGTGTACACACTGCCTTTGTACAGTGCAGCGACAACAATCATGTCGCCTTTCTCTTGGTAACAAAGTCAATACTATCAGGCTTCTCAGAGTAATCTTGCCACAAGCAAGCGCAAGCAGTGACAACTTAACAGCTTCCAATTTTCCATTGACAGTGAAGGCTACTGTTACCGCCGCGATCAGTGATTGAACGTGATGTACCGGGAATCGTTGGCAAAGACTGGGAAATACACAAAGTCGATTGATGAACCTTCTTTGAGATGTCTACGTCGACCATGCTGTGATTTGGGTTACCCACTGTTTCCCGAAATCACTTCAGGCGAATGCTGGAGTTGGTTCTTTAGTACATGCCATAGCCGATTCTTTCCCCGTTCCTTCTTCGAGCAAGTTGCTCCACCTGTAATGACCTTGCTGTCAAAGATACGTTAATATCCACCCACCTACCTAACAGACTTACACAAACTGAATGAAACCAAATTTGTTGTCTTCCACAATCCTATGAATTTCAAATTCGTGACGTTCTACGATACGAAAAGCGTTCTCTGGATGAATTTCAAATTCTTAAGAATATAGGAGTGGATGAAAGAACACATTCATTAGCCGACCGTGGAACATGAATGTAGGGTTTGCCGGGGGGGGGGGGGGAGATATATGGCGTCTGGGTTTATTGATAAGAAGTCTTTAGCGACACAATCATTGTCAATTTTGAAGTGACGTAATAGGCTAGTACGAACAAGAGAAATGGTGTGGCGGTTCGTGTTACGCAATCATACTTATTCGTTAATTGATCATAAAGCCCTGGGAAAGATTATGTTTGTGGCAATTCTCTGACGGCCCGACGTCCCATTGGGAAGGACTCGTGCTGTCAGCGTGTTGAAAATCGCAAGCGGTAATTAGTAATTGTTTTCGTGAGACGAGCGTGGCAAACAACACATCGTAAAAATCTCGTGAATGGACTACAGACCAAGTGCGTAATAGTGCAATAAATAATACATCGCAGTGGAATAGAGCTACATAATTGTTGTGTCGTTTGTAGGTACTGTAGTTTATCCTCCTTAAGGCTGAAAACAAGTATGCGGAAAGTATACTGTATGTACAGTTACAGTCGATAAATGAAACAGTTTCTTATAGAGAAGGTAGATAATCTGTGATTACGGTACAATTGAATATGACTTCGTAACTACGTGTTACTTACGTCCAAGTATACTCTCCTTTGGTTTTGAAACAAGGGGATGGAAATTATAAATATAGTCGCTGATAAATGAAACAGGGATGGCTTAGAGGCTGGGAGTTGTTGCTGTTGTTGCAGGTTCTCTACTGATCCAAAGTGTCCATGCACTGATAGTAGAATATCGTTCTCCTGAACTGTTGACAAGTAATACGATTTTACTGGCGCTTACGCCTATAGTTGTTGTCACATGCGGCGGGTAGTGGAAGGATTTGGGCGACTATTTAACATCGAGGTCTTGAGGGTGAAACGAGGTGAGTATGGAGCAGCGCCGGAATCCAAGGGCGGGGGAAATGGGAGATCCCTGAGGAAACACACTAACCATCGGCATCGTCGGGCATTATTCCCACGTACGAAAATCCGGGAGCGATCCCGCTGGGAATCGAACGCGGCTCGCGTAAGTGGGGGGGGGGGTGTAGCCTGACCACTACACCATCGTGAACCCCGACACATGCGGTTCTGTACAAGACGCTATTCTGTATCTAAGGAAGAATCGTCAGCGGCGAGCGCCATGTGCGAACTATCTGTTGGTCCAGCCGGTCGATGGGAAGACGTTGAAGGTGAATGAGAATGTTGAGGGGGAAGGGAGGGGGGGGAGAAGGCGCAGTGTTTGTTCCCGAGAGCAAACTGGACCTCAGTTGCAAGTCATAGTACAGCTCCGTGCACGGCTCGATGCAACACCGCAGCGTGGCGCACAGCTCACTATTGCCGGCTCTCGGAACATCAGATACGCACAATATAGGTGATTCACAACTTCTTTTACATCACCATACTGACGACTTCATCAGCAAATTATCATAAGCCATGCTACTCTTTGTGACCTTTTGGCTTTATATATATATAATGTTTGGTTGTTTCCTAAATACATCATGTTTCACAATCGTTTTGTAATTCTGTTAACGTAAAATGCCCTTTTTTTTTGTTTAAATTTAATTTTTCACATATATTTTATCCATAAATTTAATATTTAATTTATTATTAGTATAGATGAAAACAGTAACAAAATGTGTGTGTTGGCAACGCCTAGTAATAAATAGTTATTATGCAAAATACTATTACACCGTGTGCGCAGGAATTAGGTGCGTTGTCCCTTTGGCTTAATTTTCTAGACTTGGTTAAGCTTTTTTGAATGAGGAGGAGGAATATTCTGGATGTAGAACTTGGGCAGGACTTCAGAAAAGGTGGGAAGTAACCGCGAATGTATTATTATAACTGTGTAATCAAAACTAAATTGGAATAATTGGTGGTTGTTTGGAATTGCATTGCGGAAAGGGACTCTAAACGCCTTGAAAATATACAAGTAAAAAATCAGTCATAATCGTATCTAACAGGTATCATCCTGAACAACTTAATTACAAAGTTCTACTGGCAAAATTCTCTACTCTACAGGTGCTCCTTACTTACCGTTTATTACTCCTTAAAAAGTCGATTGTTAATACATGTTAGAGAAAGTTCTACATCACAGCCGTAGAGGCAGAGATTGCCTCACTCTACCTCATACTTAAGTTGAATTTTTTAACTCGTTGCACAACCACCGCAAATAAACACACTACAAATTTGATCAATTTGTTAGTCTATCTATGTAAGACCCGTTTTCATTATATTATGTAAATTTTGCTTCCTGGTATATTGCTATTGGTTGCTGTCTGTTTAAGAAGGCGCTTTCATATTTGACCGGAGCACTCAGAATTCCGCAACATCGGCACGGCTCCTACGTGATTCGTGTACAAGCAGTTAACACGCGTCAAAAAGTTATTCAGCTAGTCAAAATAGGTAAATGGCCCTACAGTTTTTTTAATATAACTTGTCTTGAAATTTTTTCGCGAAATTTCACTACCCCTACTTATACTCAATGGAAATCAAGTTTTTGTTGCATTTCGCTGTAAACTGTAGGTATTTTAATGTTGTATGTAACCTCACATATGTTTGTTCAAAATTTACACAACCAAAATGTATTTTTATATCGTGTTTGTTATTGTAAATGGCTGGTTTTTGGTAGTTTATGTCAATTCTGTTGGTCCTAGTGCCTCTGTATGCCAGACGCTTAAGTATGTCTGTAAACAAATAAAGTAATTACCGTTGTCTTTTGTTATTATTAGGTAATAGTTCACGCAAGAGCTTTATATGAAGAACTCTTCATTATAGTATACATTAGTTTACAAACACCCCGTTTCTTAAGCCAAATCTTAAAATACATAGAGCGTGCTGTTAACTGGTATTTTGAACTAATTGAGTTTCTAAGAATGCCAAACGAATGCTTGCGAGAGGCGCTTGTCGCTAATGAGCATAAAAAGTAATCTGGAGCGTATAGGGGTCTCTATCACAGTACACTTAGTTTCAAAAAAAATATTTTTATAGAATAATTTATTAGTTTTAATGACAACCCTTTTGCACTGTGGTTAATGAATACGAAAATAATGCTAGGAAATCAGGACCACGTCTGACATTCTATATCACGAATGAAGCAGAAATTATTGTTTATGTATCAACCTGTGAACCGGATGTGCCCTAATTTAGATCCAAATGTGAAAGTTCCTTTTAACATGAAAACATTTTTGTTCATTATATATATTTTTTAAACCGAAGGCTTTCTAAAAAAAAAATGTTAAAACTTTTGAATAATTTTAATCTTTAAAAATTAATACGTCAATATTAACGGTACGAGATACTGAAAATACTTATTGTCGAAACACGCAAACACACACATATAGGTTGTTCACGATAAAATTAGTACTTTTGAAAGCCCTGCTTAAGATCTACTTGAATGCACGTTGTGTATTCTTACGCCTTATGTAAAATAAACACTGCCATAAGCAACGCCCCTTTATTTATGCATTGGTCCAGTGAAACACAGTGAAATTATTAGAAAAGTAAATAGTTTACAAATCTGACCGTTTTTACACTTCGATGCATAAAAAAAAGCGGAAAGAATGATTTAAGTTACCACACATATTTACCTAACAGTTTTAGTATGACGTTAAGATATGTAATTACGTTTTCTACATCGTTACCAACTTTACTGGGCGCATGTCACTCACTGCGCCTGTTAAAATATACGCAAGCAGGGGAAGTGACATTTCCCTAAGGTTGATTTCGAAAGTGCTCACTTTATCGTGAACAGTCTTTACACAGAGATGACGTGTCCTGCGTGTGTTCAATGATGACAAGAGACTATGGAAGACGGGTGTGGTGCGCCTTGCTGAGGTAACGCATCAATCAAGTCAGCTCTGTGCTGTAAATTGAAGCAGTACAGGACATGAAAATATTCCCGAGACACGTTCCGAATAACAAGGCGCCATTGAGAAGAACAGCCGCCCGGCAAAGCGGTCGCCGCACTGCTCTTGTTTTCAGTCTTTTTTTATTTATATCGTCGTTACCTACTATTATTTCTGCAGGGCGATTCTAGGAAATCCCTGCCGCGACCATTCCCATTCGTGTGATCCCCCAGCGCAATAAACGATAAATGCCGATGACACTTTACGAGAGCTGCGAAGCGCAAATGGCTTGTCGGCTCGCGCATGCGTGAGAGCGAATGGAAGTGGTAAAGGGAGAAGGGAGGGTTGACCACAGTCGGGGAACATCTCTGTCAGAGGTGCCAACATAAACGTCGCCGTCTCCCTCCCTCCCGCCAGGGGTAACCGGCAGCAGCATTCTAGCCATGTTGTGATATTACCGACACTCCCGGGAAATTGTTTCGCTAGTCGTTTGCTTGGGGGGTGGGGGGGCGGAAGGGGTTGTTCTGTCTCGCCTGGAATGTCGCTTCCACGCCAGGGCGACGCTTCGTAGCGGGAAACCTCCTATGAAGATTTCGCGAATGCGTTTGAGGACAAGACAGACGTCCAACGCGTGTACAACGAAGTCACCTTTGCAATTGGTTCACAGTTCATTAGATACACCCTAGACGATTCTGAGCCAATAGCAGATTTGCAGGGAAACAAGTAGCGAATGGCATACTGGCAGATGTGTAATAACTGGAGTAGGTGATTTGTCGTAAATAAAATATGAACACACGGTAACCTTCAATACTATAAGCACCCAACAGCAGTTTGTCTATTGCCATTGGTTGCTGTCTGTCTGAGAAGGCGTTTTCATATTTGACCGGGCCACTCAGAATTCGGCAATATCATCACGACTGCTACGTGATTCGTGTACAGACAAATAACACGTTTCATAAAGTCATTCAGCCAATCAAGATAGATAAAAGACCCCAACAGTGTTTTGAAATATAACTTGTCCTGAAATATTTTCGCAAAATTTCACTTCTCCTAGAAGTATCACTGGCTACTCTGGAGCAGCAGCCATAGAACAAACATCTGAGGCTCGAGGGTACACAGGGCTTTGGAGTCTAGCCAACAGGTAATTGAACTCACAAAATTTTTGCTAGTGTGAGCAGCGTGGTGTGTAGGACTGCGGTGTGAAAGTGATCTCGGGACAAAATCATCTAATCCCTGTCTTCTTCTGCAGTTTCTCCAGCACTACGCCACGTCAACCTCGTTCTTTGATACGGGGCGACAGTTGTTTCCCTACGCTAGGTCAACCTGCTTTGCGCCTGTCCCATCCCACACACGACTAGCCTTCCTCAGGCGGGAAACAGGGGCCGCGGTGGTTTAGTGGATAGACTACGCGCCTTCAACCTTGGTGAACCGAGCTCGATTCCCTGCGGAGTCACTCCGGGATCTCTGGTCAGCGGGGTTTTTTTCGGGCACCTCCCGTTTTGTCTTACCTCTCTTTACCCTCATCAGCTCTCAACACCACGATGTTAATATCTAATTGTGAAGTGGAAATTCTATGTAATTATACTACTGTTCAGATTCCTACTTTCTTTAATGTTTGGCTTATAATGTAAACAGTTAAGTGACCATAGTTGGTTTGAATTATTAGGTGGACACAGTTTATATTCTGTACTATCCAGGAATTCTATCCTAATAAAAGGTTCCAACATACTGATTTAAATTTATTTTTTGTTTTTGTTTTATTCTGGTTTATTATTCTAACATTTATTTATTCACACTGAAGAGTGTAATATTGAAGATGTTAATGAAGATAAGTATACCTTGTAAATATTTATAATAATTAAAGTTTAATTTTACAATGAAAATGCAATGATTTCTTTAAAGTATATAAATAGAAGTATAAACAGAGTTTTTCCGCTAGAGTAATTTGTTAGCACATATTATCTTATCCAGCATATTTCGTTAGTTGGAATATTAATTTCAATTTTATTATTAATAAGGATACACCATTAAGTTATACTATAAAGTTATATGGTTTCAATTAATTAAATATGGGTAGTGTTATTATTATCTTTTAGGTCTAAACTAACAGCAGTTATTGTTTCGTACTTGAGAAACATTAATATAAATCAATATTTTTTAATGCAAAACAAATGTGTGCGCGCGCGCGCACGCGCACACGCGCACACACAGATAATTTCTGTGATAATAAAGGAAAATATTATTGGTCGAAGTAAAAATTTGAGCACGCGTTGCAGATGTTTGTGTATTTTTAAGAAGTTATATTTGTCTAACATAATACAAATAATCTTCATACATAAACAATTATTCGGAGGAAAACGTAAATAAGATCAATGGCAAAATTATTTTCTTTCTAAAGGAGGCAAGACTAAAATATTGCAAATTTTACTATATTTATATTTCACTCATGATGTAACAACTGTACTGGTGTTATTTTAATTAACAATCTTGTTATTAAAAGCTTATTATAAGGTATTAGTGCATGTGGGAATCGTACTGAACGATACCGCTGGTCGGCGGGTTTTCTCGGGGATCTCCCTTTTCCCCCGCCTTCTCATTTAGATAGTGCTCCATACCTCAGTCACCCTCATCGGCTCTCAAGACCTCGCTGTTAAGAGCCGCCCAAATCTCTTACTCATAAGGTATTGATAAGGACACCCGATTTTCGCGAAAAGATTTTACGACCGGTTGTATTTCATAACACTATCTCAGATACACTTTTGTGATTGACTGGTTTCCGTGTTATGCGTGTTAGTTGCCAAATCACAGATGTACATTATTGAAGCTATGTAATTGTGATTGGCCAGTCAAGTAGAAAACTGTATTTTATGAAAGACACGCCGCATATAAGCAAAAAAATAAAAAATGCTGTTACGCCCATGCAGTATTAAAATATGTCAAATGCGAAATTTTTTTTCGCGACATTCTTGTATCTATACGTACTATTATTGACAATCCACGTTATGAATTTTGAAAAAAAAAAAATAGTATATTTGAAGTAACCAACAATAACGAAACATTACTTTAACTTGGACGTTTCTTTAATTTGCACATTTGACACAGAAGTATCTGTTCCTCTCATTATTGTAACGGACCGTGGAAAGTAAATCTTTAATTTTTGCCAGTTTTCATTACTTGTGATCGTCAGCAGCTTCTGTGTCAAAACTCTGACCTTAATAATCCATTCATGGTTAAAACACACTTTTCTGAAGCCCTGCTGATGTTCTTATTACAAGCTATTCCTCCACCTCGTGCAAACTAAGTTTAAACAAGTCTAAGAAAATTACACCAAAGACTACGCACCGAAGTCGTGAGCACTTAGTTGTAATATTACACGAGAACTATTTATTACTAGGCGCTACCAACACACGTGTTTTCTCGCCGTTTTTATTCGTATTTTTTTTTTAGAAATGGAATATTATTAATTATAAATAAAATACAGGTAAAATTTAAATTTAACAAAAAATAAGATACTTTTATGTTAACAGGAGTATAGAACATTAGAGGTACGTTGTACGTTAGGGGAAAAAAATGCGTCATACATGTGGTGATTTTTTAATGGTTTGATTTAAAAAATGCGAAGAAACAGCGAATATACTATACCCAAAGCATTACACTATATATATATATTTTCTTTTAACAAACATGGCTTCAACCGCGGCAACTTATTCTGGAATGTGGTATTTGATTCTCGGAGATTGGTTGAAATATCGACCTGAAGGTGAGAACACTATTACAGTTGCCGGTGCGGAAAGAGGGGTCTGTATTTTCACATTAAATGTGCAGAGAACTTTGTACAATTATTACAGCAACTTTGCGTTTAATAAGTAGGGTAAAACATCAAGTAAGAAAGTTTTGTGAATGGCAGTGCAATTTCTTAATATACGTGACATCAGTGTGTGTACGAGGGAAATATATCACATGTATAATTTTAAAAAATTAAACAAATATTACTTTTAAGGTTCTAGAGCGCCCTAAAACTATGAATTTAACAGTAACTACCTTCGACGCTCTAATACGCACCATAGCTGAGTATACAGGTGCATTCACAAAGCAATAGCAAAATTAAAATATTCCCATTTCAAAGGGGTCCGAAAGAAAGCACAGACTAATATGCTACGAAAAACAAAAGTTTTAAAACATCATAAATGTGTTGTTTATTTATATTGGTAAGTAGCTCCGAGATTTATGCAAGCTTTAGAATAACGTATTTGAAGGATGGGAGAGGGGGGACCCCCTTCCCCACTGCCATGGGTGTCCTGTGGGTCAAAGCCCTCCTCCTTTACTTCAGTATAAACACTATTTTTTTTACGCGGAACTACCCGTATACTTTTTTTGTTCTCGATGAATTGACTTTGATTTAAACAAGGGAGGTGACGGGTTGAAGACGCAATATTTTATCGTTAGTTGTATAATTAGAGGAGCTTAGGTTAATGGATACTTTAAATTAGTTACTGCCTGTGACCTGAAAAATAAACACGAATCCGTCAGGAATACGTGAGGAACGGCAAACTTGTTTTAAGTGGAAGCAAGAACGGCCACGAGACGGTAATTTATTAGCATGGCCAGACCCTCCCTGGATTGATTGATGCCATCTGCACCGGTGTAGGTAAACATCTAAATTCGTTCTGTAGTGTGTTGATTACTTTCCTAGTGATGGGTTTTGGTCAAGGTCCCTTCACTCGCGCCACCACACCTGAATAAACAGCCACGCTCCCAAACTGTCAGCGATTTCGTTCGGTGAAACGATACTCAATGAAAATTCAATTAATATTGTGCTGAAGAATGTATAATAAATAAATTGAACTAGGAATAATATACATGGATACGAAATTTACGATGAACTCTTGGGATATTCAGTATGTTTTCACTGAAAATTTATCATTAATTCGCCCTCATATTTCACAAATTGTAGAAACTCTCACCTCCTTTGATAATTTACGGCGTATAAATGGGCCGTAATTCCCGATGAGGTAGATGAGTGGTTTGGTTAACAGTATAATCTTGAAAATGAAAATAAAAAGTAGAGTGATTACCAGGTGTTCATTAACTCTTTCGTTTCACGTGTGGGCCCCACGGTGTATCATATACAGTATTACTCAACACCAGACATAGAGCAAACCCTTTCGCCATCGGGGGTGTCGACCGTATTTTCTTTTATTCCGAAACTTTAAGCTATTATGCATACGGATAGACTTTGTATTTTGTTTGTACTGAGTTTGGTTCAGTTTTACGTCAATATGGCCTGCGTTTCCGTATGCTAACGCTACGGTTCCGTAAAAATTCCATGAATGTTGGGGCATTTTTAACTGCGTATTACATAGCTACTGACTGTACTTATCTTCCTCCGTAGTTGACACTTTTATTGTGGTTGTGCGATTTAGGCGCCAGTAAATATTAAGTAACTTTCTAACTTTACATATATACTATAGTAAATAGAAGAGGTGTTTTTTTTTTTTTTTTTTTTAAGGTTACGAATTTGTACAAATATATACAGTTTCATACTATTTTTCTAAGTGCAAGCGGTGTTACAGTCTTATTTGAATTATTATGTCAAGGAAGTAAGTAACTCATAGAAAAAGTATTTTGGGCACAAGCCATTCCAGCGGTATTACCGTTGTCTGGGATCGTTAATTGATCCTTGGCTTTCCACTGCGGGCTCGTCTTTGGAAAAGAGAAAAATGCATTTTAAAATGCTTGTTTTCTTATAGCACCAATTGGTTTGCACGGATTCAGTTAAGTATATAATATTCAAATTTTATTCACAACATTCGGCGAAGTCCATTGTTATTGCTGTGTTTAATTATGTTGAAAATTAATTATGATGTGTAATCATATAGGAATGGTTAAAAAAAATAAGCACTCCCATTGTGGGAAATTTACTCTATCACTAAATAGTCAAATACATTTTTGACTACACATATGTTACACACACGCCACATCAAAATTAGTGGATAGTGGGCAATAGCATATTTTTTCTTAAAATATTGTTTGTAGTAAATATTACGGCGGAATTCACACTGCTCGTTCCATAGATTTTTTTGTTGCAAATATTGAAAAGGGTGTTTTAGTGACTATTCTTGTAAAAAGAACAATATTACAGCAACTGCAGTGTAAAAAAGGGTCTTTTAGTTCACATTTATATGTATTATTATCGCATGAAATGAGAGGGACAGAATTAAAAATTATTTAATCTACTCCGCAGGACAGTTGCACTAACAATTATTGGGAGAGCATTGGACGACATTTCGATTATTTAAGAAACAGGTAAAGTCACTTTTATTGATATGTCCTGATTGCCAACAACGTAAGAAATTCTGACAGTCATAAATGCGAAAATTTGCCCTCACTGCCAACTGTGGGCCAGCTGTTAACTGCTTGATGTTTGCTACTTGGGAAACTATCGCTCACGTGAAATAACTTTAGGTAAGAATCACAGGTGACCGTGATGTCTATAGACGCCATGCTCATATGGTGATGAAGGACCAAGCCAGACATTCCGATCGACTCATTATGAGCATTGAATCGGTTATCCAGTGGTTCGAAGCCCGCTGCAGTCAGGAGATACAAGATGCTGTCGTCTTAGCATACCAGCGTGTCGCAGAACCGAAACTCTGACCTCAGGTTGGCCTGGTCCATACTCAGTTACATCAAAGGAACGAGGACCAGCTCTTGATATCTTGGAACAGGATAACACACACACACACACGCACGCTGTAGTCTGCACCTAGCTGATTGATGACGTGCCTGAAGTCACAGTTACATCGAGAGACAGTATCTCTCTCCCTGTACACGGGCGCGATTTCATCCAAGCATCAGGGGTAATGGCATGTCTGAGAAGCACAGCAGTCAGTACCGGCAAACTATCGTGATCCATCAACACAAGCTTACTCTCACCATTAGCATTTGTTATTGTGTACAGATATGTATTTTCTGAGCTAGACATAATTCAGATGTCTCTGAGGTATAGGCTGTTCACGGTAAAATGAGCCCTGATTTAAGATCTACTTGTATACACGTTGTGTGTTCTTCCGCCTTATGTAAAGTTAACATTGCCATGGGCCTAATCACTTTATTCATGCATCGGTCAAGTGAAACTGCGAAATTATTAGAAAAGTAAATACTGCACAAATCTACTCATTTAAAAACAGAAAGCGAGACAAATAATTTAAGCTATCAGAAATGGTTACCTAACACTTTTTATTCGACATTAATATATGGAACTACTTTCCCCTCCATCGTTACCAACTTAACTGAGCACAAGTCACTCAATGTGCCCAATGAAATATATGCAGATAAGGGCAGTGACTTTTTTGTAAGGTTGATTACAAAAGTGCTCACTTTATAGTGAGCAGCCTTTAATAGCGAAGACCTCATCGTTTTGATCTATACTTTAATAGACCGTCAAAGTGTCTTTTTCAGAATTATTGCGTCTGTTGGGTGAACCCGAAGGCATGAATATCATTATCTACGTGACACTGAACAAGATTATCGTTAATGCTTATTTGATACCAAATACTAAAGTTCTATAAGTTTGGATCCTAAAAATTTCACACGTTATAAATAACAGTGGGTTGTAATATTATACTGGGGAAAAAAATTAACACTCTAAATCCTCGCTGTTATTGGTTTCTGAGATTTGAAATCGACCTGTACAAATCAACAAGTAATATTGTCTAAGAGGAGCATTCTCAATCAAATCGTCATAAAAAAAATACGTGCACTAATTTTCAAAGATTGCAGCGGGATGACTGCATGAGTAGGCAATTTAATTCTTAATTTTCGGGCCACCATTGATGCTCTTAGTATTCATTTCAGGCCAGACGTCGTAGGTACATTTGCTACCTATGACTTTCTAATTTATCAGCTACCAAAGTCCGCTGTAACATGCATTCAGGGGAACACACACACACACACACACACACACACACACACATATATATATATATATATTTGTGTGTGTACACACGCGTCCTGGTTATCTGTTCTGGTTCTTGTTTTGATGCAGTCCTTTATAACAGTGGTTTTCAAACTTTAAATTTCCACAGACCACTAGGCGTAACTGTCAACTTAATGTGGATCACCCATATCTCGGCACTTCTTCCATTCATAAAAATATAGTAATAATGACTGAACACTTCATAAAAAATCTGTTGTACTTTATAAATAATCGAAGTTAGCATTAAACAGAACAAACCATATAATCAGTATTTATAAATACGCATTTATATCAAATCTGTAAAAATTTATGGCAGATTTAGAACGTTTCGTGGGCCACCTAGAATTTATATCCAAGGACCACAGTTTGAGAACCACTGCTTAGGGAGGGCCGTGGTGGCTGAGCGGTTAGCCTGCTCGCATCCCACCATGGCAAACAGGGTTCAATCCCCGGCCGGGCTACTCCCGGAATTTTGCATGTGGGAATCGTGCCAGACGATACCGCTGATCCGGGGGTTTTCTTGGGGATCTCCCGTTTACCCCGTCCTTTCATTCCGGCGCTGCTCTATACTCGCCTCAATCGCCCACATCGGCTCTCAAGACCTCGCTGTTAAGAGCCGCCCAAATCTCTTCCCTCACTCATTGGTTGAGTATGCATCTCTAAAGGTTTCTCTAAACAGCAGTAACGTTTCGCGCGCTCCTGAAAAAAAATATTTGCTGGAGATATTCCGGCATTCGCTACTTGAATAAACAAAGTATCGGGTTATCACTTCGACGACAGAGCTCGAGAGTATTTCAACTATGCTGTTATGAGAATGTATTTTACCTATAAAACACACATTTTCAAAACTGGCCCCTACCATTTCACGTACATAGCCACATTTTATACTTAACTATTCACAGTAAAACGAGCACTTTTGAAAGTTTTCTCATTTGGAATAATAGTAAATTAATATCTCTTATTTTAGCCTTAGGCGTTAACTTCCGAGTGCGGTGGAATATACACACTGTATCTATTAATTACATGACAATATTTATTTAAAAAAGGCTCTTATAGGATAAACAATTACTGAAAGGAAAAAGTAACTAGAGCCTCAAAAGGGCTCACTTTACCGTGAACAGCCTATACAGTCTTTTCGACCATAAGGAGTTAAAGCGACGCAAGTGCTGAATTACTACTGTTGATTCGGATTCCTTCAGGTCATGTCGGATGAGCAAAGGTCCAATGAAACAGATGAAACTCTATTTACTAACTTCATATTTTGTAAATTGGCAAAAATAGTGCATAAAGTTCGAATGAGCACGATAGGTTGTGAATATTGGAACATATGTAATGGTAACACAAAACACGTCAATCTGTTGATGATTAAGAGACCGTATCATTTCGCGTTATAAGTTGGTAACATGCTAGGTTTTGCACGCGTTGTATGTTATGTCATTGCACCACCGCTCTCATAAGAGACATCCTGGAAAAGTCTGAACCAGTTGTATTCAGTCAACACTCGGATGGCTTATTTCCGTATGGGCGAGCCAAACAGGAGAATGATCTTTAACTGTGGTACTGATGACATCTGCTTGAGTAAACTAGAGTATTGTGAAGTCTAGTCTGTTGATATTTCATAACGAGAAATTGTAGGGCCCCTAATGATGGCTTACCAAACATGAATTGTCTGTCGTACCAACCGAATAACCTTTGTTCTTGCAGTGGTGAATATAGGAGATTCACTAAAGCTGGATGACGGGGGGGGGGGGGGGGGGGGGGGAGCGGTGGTGTAGTGGTCACACTACTTGCCTCCCCCCCCAACTACGCGAAATGGGTTCGATTCCCAGCGGTGTCACCTCCGAATTTTCGCATGTGGGAATCGGGCTGGACGATGCCGTTGTATGGCGGGTATTCTCGGGAATAACCCGTTCCCCCTCACCATTGAATTCCGGAGCTGCTCCATTCTCACCTCACTCTCATCGGCTCTCAAGATTTCGATGTTAAGAGCCGCCAAAATCTACCAACTCTGCACTCTTCACTTAAGATGAAACCACATCATTGCGGTTTCGCCGCTCATCCTGTTCCCGCCACACATGCCCTCTCAAATCGCACGCACAGAGGCTGTGCGTGCCAGCGTTCGTTGAGTGTGTGTTTAATGTCGACATTTGTGTCTGTGGTGTTAGAAAGTGCAGTGATGGTATCAAAACTGCAAATACATATCCGCGCTTGAAGATACTTACCTTCTTAAAGAGCTTTTTAAACATTGCGCTGCCAACACAATCCCATTGTCTTACTTTGTTTGTTCATTATCGATGTACTCTATTATATTTCTCCCAAAGAGCTGGAATAACACTTGCATACAATGTATATACTTGTGAACGTCAAACATCTGGAAACACACCGCGCCGCACTGCACTGCGTTGTGTACACACACCAACTCAACGGCAACTGCTATTCTCTGTGTACGACAGTGCAGCGCCACCGCAGCAGTTTACATTAGACTTCGGCGAGATGCGTACTGGCTCAACACCGACTACTGTAGATAATAAGTAGAGACCTGAATTAATTCACGGATTCATTTCGGGACAAGCTAGACTTTGAAACACGTGTGTGTATATAACTTTAGCCATTTGTCCCCACGGTGTTTGACACCTTCTGCAGAACGCTGATCCAATAGTCGCCTTCCAATGTGACAGCGGACAACCAATACACAGTTGAAATCGGCATATTTGTACATAAGATTGTGTGGAGTCTGACCTGCAGGACATTGAACTCGCGAATTTTTCAGGTCTCTAATAATAGGTGTTGGCTGGTCGCGCGACTATAGCAACACCTTTAACGGAATACGAAGTGGTGTGTTACTAGATCTGGCAACAAGGAGATATGGTTCTTACTCAAGAAAAAGCACAACTTCACCCTTTGGAGGACGGTCCCTGGACGGTCGAGCAGGATAATTCTAGTAAACCTCGCCTGTTTCCCCCTGCAGACCCTAGGTTCACATGGGGGCAAAATATGTGGAGAGATTTGGGCGGCTCTTAACATCGAGGTCTTGAGAGCTGATGAGTGTGAAGCGAGTTGAGTGTGCAGCAGCACCGAAATGCAAGGGAGGGGGAAACGGGAGATCTCCGAGAAAACCAGCAGACCAGCAGCATCATCCTAAACGATTCTCACTTGCGAAAATGCGGGAGCGACTCCGTCGGGAATCGAACCCGGTTCGTTTCGGTGGGAGGCGAGTAGTCTGACCACTACACCACCGCAGCCCAAAAAGGGGCGAGAAAAAAATAGATAGTCTGGAAATGAAGAACATGGAACGGTCAAACACTGAATAGTGACACAAGGATACGCTAGCTGAAAGATAAATAATTAAGATCTGGACGACTCACGGTGAGAGAAAACCAACACTTTAATGTGATCAATATAACAACGGAGAAGAAAGATCATATGATGAGTGGTCTCACACCTTACTCAGATTGAGTGCAGTTGCGCATCCACTAAGGATGAAGGAGATGCATACGTGGGACACTTTTTGGAATCAGCCTGTGTGGACGCCCCCTTTTAAACCAACGTGACGTACTTCTGCTGCGAGACCGCAGTGTGCTTTCCCACACTTATAGTTTTCCTTCTACACCAGTAAGTTTGTACCGACTTGCTCTAGTCCTTTCATGGTTACTTCTCAATTTTTAATTCAAACATTTGAAAAATCACCCCGTGTATGAAGTGTTTGGTTGTTTCATAAATATGTCACATATCACAAGCGTTTTATTTTTATGTTAACGTAACAGTATTTTTTGGCCATTCTGATCTTTAACTTATATTTTATCTATAAATTGTGTTAGTTCATTTGTAACTGATATGAATCAAAATAGGTTGAGCACTTTTGAAATCAACCTTAGGAAAAAGTCACTTCCTCCGCCTGCAAATATTCAAACGGGCACACTAAGTGATATACGCCCAGTTAAGTTGGTAGGGATGGGTGGAGAATAGTTCCATACATTAACGTCAAATAAAAGTGTTAGGTAACCATTTGTGATAAATTAAATCAATTCTTTCGTTTTGTTTTTTTTTTTAATGCATCGACGTACAAAAATGAGCAGATTTGTAAAATATTTACATTTTCATTAATTTCATAGTTTCGCTTGACCGACGCATGAATCATGTGACGAGACCCATGGCAATGTTAAATTTTACATAAGGCGGAAAATACACAACGTGCACAAAAGTAGATCTTAGGCAGGGCTTTCAAAGGTGCTCATTTTACGATGAACAGCCTATATTAATAAATAGTTCTCATGGCAAATATAATTAAACAGAGTGCGCACAAATGCGGTGAGTTGTCCCTCTGGTGTAATTTCCAGATGGGGTTAAGCTTTGTTTGTACAAGGCGGAGTTATAGTCTGAAAGTACACAGGACTTTAGCAGGGTTCCAGAAAAGTCGGCAGTAACTGTCGTTGGACTATACTTTTTTTTTGAACCTGAGAAGATCGTGCACCCCGGGTCGACGTCACAGACAGGAGAGAGTCGCGGGCTGAAGCACGCGGTGTGGTCTCGCTCGATCGGTCGGCGCAGCGTCGCGTCCCAATAGGACACGGCGGCCGCGGGCGACGTTGTTGACGGCGCCAGCCGTGACCAATGCCCGGGGTCACGAGGTCAGGAGTCACGTGGCCCGAGCAACCGCGGAGCCGCCTCCTCCCCTACACACTGCCGCCCATCAAGTGCACACAATGTCTTCATGAGCCTGCGCAATCGCAGCACACTCGCGTCTCTGCCACCTCGACTCGACACAAACGCTTGCAACATGACCCCCCGCCCCCCTCTTTTTAACCACCACTCACCGTAATATCTCAGAAAGTGCTCTCGTCGGGTTCTCGAAATAATCACGTCACTGAATTCGCTGCTTGATAACATGTTATGCTATTGGGAGAAATGTGTATATTTCCATTAAAAGAAACCTAATTTGTTTGATATCGTTGTTTCAGTTATTAATTGCATTTCGGAACAGACATACAGTGTATTATGAGCCTCGTAGCACCATTTACGAATTCGAAATCAAAATTTCGATACTTTCAGCGGTTTGGTACATATTTGGGGTGAACATATTAGCTGATAAACTCCTGTACCTTATAAACTTTTTGAATAGTTACTTTTTTTTTTTTTTAGTGTGTTTGAAGGTGAAATAATTCGTTCTCTACCTTGATTACTCAACATGTAATGTAATTTGATTCGAAGACACAAAAAAATTAAATTAAAAGTTTTGCAAAATTACATGTCAAAATCGTAACATTATGGGTTTCGAAACACACAGGAAACACAACAAAACAATTTACAAACAAGTTAATAAACGTAAGTTGAAAGGTACTGTCTTAATTTTAAAAGAATTCCTAGAAAAATTGTTTTTTTAAATTTTATTTTCAAAAATATAGTGACATCCACAGCTCAAAAATATACATTTTCCCCTTAGGCTATACTTACCAACATCCAATAGCATAAAGTCGTTTCCCTTAGTGAATATATGTCGATTAATTGATAACCTCTAAAAGGTGGTCAGGGGCCACGGTGACTGAGCGGTTAGTCTGCTCGCCTCCCACCAAGGCGAACCGGGTTCAATCCCCGGCCGGGTCACTCCCGGATTTTCACATGCAGAAATCGCGTTGGATGATGCCGCTGGTCGGCGATTTTTCTCGAGGAATACCCGTTTCCCCTGCCCTTTCATTCCTGCGCTGCTCCATACTCGCCTCAATCACCCTCATCTGCTCTCAAGACCACGCTATTAAGAGACGCCCAAATCTCTTCACGCACTCACTCACTCTAAAGGTGGATTCACTCTTTCGCAGATCACGTCGACTAGACACGGCAAACCGAATGAATTTCAGCGGCAGAGGTACCCACGTGAACAGAACTTCATCTCATCTGCGAACCCATAAATTCCGAACGGTATTCGGTTTCCCGTTTCTTAGGAGTAATTTGTATTCTGAGGATTTTAATACTTTCTGTGAATTTTTCTCGTGTAGTTTTTCGAGAGCATCACACAAAAGTTGACTTTCCCTCGTATGATATGTCATCTTAGATGACGGTCATTTTGATCACCTTGTACACCACGCACTGCTCAGTGAAATAACAATCAGCGTTGTCGCCCGGTTAAAATGCTGGTATCGGTCCACAATTTCGGCAATATTTATAGCTCAGTCCACCGTCGTATATTTAATTTTTCTTACTTTGTGGTATACGTTATTATACTACAGCTAAGGGTCTAGGAAGAAAAGACACTTATTTATGCGCTATACAAACTTCGGCTTATGTTATGTTATTTCCGGTAAACTAATAAAAATATGATAAAATGCTGGTTTGGTTGCTTTTTATTTACCTTACTATATATGCGGTACTATATAAATCACTTGAATAATTGATCCAGTGGTAACGTTTCGCTGATGTATCACACTTGCTACCATTCTCTCTGTTGTATGGAACTTTACAAAAATGGTCTCCTGTAATTTGCGTTGTACAAATGTTATTTATTATGTATTTGTAGAACCGAGTGCACAATTCTCCTTCGATAATTGGACGTTGTATGCACTTGTGAAATCTGTTTCATGGAAGCTCTAAGGCAACTGAGTTAGTTAGTTGCTGTAACACAATATCTCAAATATTTACCATTTTAAGTGTAAGTTGTACTCTAAAAGAATTGAGCAAACACAAGGAAAAGAATATCGTTTTATTATTCACACACATTCACAGTTTGAAGAGTATTGGAGAAGTGAAAAGGAACTGACTTAAGAATATGTGAAATTGCATAAATAATCTTTGAAATAGTGTACTTAGCTCAAAACAATTAGAAATCACTGCATGCTAAATAAGATTAAATCATTCACAGAATATGGTATATCACAGGATACAATAAACAAAGGTGCCGTGGGTTTAACGTTTCCGTGCATAGCTGTGTGACGTAAAACACAATCTAATAACCGATCTCCACTAATAAGAAAAATTAAAGCGAGGAAAAGTTATAATGTTCTGTTAAAAAAAAGCCACCAGCCTTGGCAAATAAATCGTTGACTATAAGGGCATTTCATGGAAAAAACAAAAAGTTTGTATTCTGGGATGTCGATTTGCTACCCATCCCCCTCCTCCTCCCCTTCACACTCTTTGAAAGCGGAGCTCCTAAAAATATACTTTTTTTTTCAGATGAATTGACCTATAGGTATAATATCTTGTTGCTCAGCACACATTTTAATTCTTCCTTTTTTAAAGTGGTTTGTTTCACGAACTGTTTGAGACTCCTAAGCTAGTCTTAACTAAGTAAGCAACTCTTGAGTCTTTCGACAAGACGTTTCGATAATTGCGACAAATCATAAACACGTATCTTGGATTTGGTCTTCTTTGATACAACGAGCATTCAGTCAGAGTGATTGGCAAGGAAAAGGATCGTCGAAACGAAGACGTGTACAGGAAACTCTGCATCAGGGACGTAGACTTGAAAACATCTGTACACCGTAGCACAATCTTGACACTACAGGTCAGTTGGTTAAAGATAGTCTGGAGCTCGTGCAGAAAGATAGCATAGGCTGTTCAAGATAAAACGAGCACTTTTGAAAGCCCTGCCCAAGATCTACTTGTTTGCACGTTATGTATTATTCTGCCTTACGTAAAATTAACACCTCCATGGGCCTTATCAGTTTATTCATGCGTCGATCAATTAATACTGTGAAATTTTTAGGAAAGTAAATACTATACAAATTTGCTCATTTTCACACTTCGATGCATTAAAAAAGAAGAAAACGAAAGAAATAACTTAAATTATCACAAATTGTTACCTAGCACTTTTTATTCGACGTTAAAATATGGAACTATTTACCATCCACCGTTACCAACTTTACGGGTCAAATGCCACTCAGTGTGCCTTTTAAAATTTATGCGTTCAGGGTCAATGACATTTTTTAAATGATCATTTCAAAAGTGCTCACTTTATCGTGAACAACCTTTACGTACTTTTTTTTTGTAGAGGATGGGAATGTTTCTGCTATGAGACACGTCGGCGCATTCTCCGTGTACCCGTTGTCCTGCAATGTCCCAACGTTCTCAGCAGTAAAACCTGTGGCCTTGCGATTCTTTAGTGGCTCTCTGGCGGCTGTCATGTACCGCGCATGCGTCGAACCCGCGCAAAGTCCACTCCCGGACGGCTCGAACCAGGCACATAATTAACGGGATAACGATCTCCCATCGGGTAAGTGGGGAGCTGGGCCAGCCGAAGGCTCCAGTCCAAGGCGAAGTGACATCGCGAGGCTGACACCGTTACAAGCAATTAACCCGAATATAAAGCGTAATTTCTTTCCGTCGGTCGCAAGGCGATGGTAATCTGCGCAGGCGCATTGTCAGGGGGTATATCAAGGAGTTGGGGGGGGGGAGGAGGGGGAGTGCGATGGGAGCTTGCCCCTCGGGCTGAAGGATTCTAACCTCATCCTCCCTGTTCTTATTAATTAATTGCAGGTGTGTTTGGGACAGCTCAAACGGTATCATTACGCCGCTCTTCATATGGTAATGGCCGCCTCCTCCCGCGTCTAGCACCGCCCTGTAAGGAGAGCTCCACATCTTTCTCCGGCACGTCTGTGCCGTGTCGCCTCGGGTGCTGGACCAGTTTACGGTTCGCTGCAGATGGGCGTCCGGACGGAAACCTGCCGCTCGACACTCGACCATCTCGAGGACAGTGCTCTTACTTTGGGTTATGCGACTTTGTGGCCCGCCGCACTGAGTTGAAGCCACAAAGAAAACAAGCACGGGCGATCTGTTCACGTGTGACGTATTCTACAGTGGGTACACTAGGGACGAGTGTAATAAACGAGTAACACGACGTTTCGAAAATGTTGAACATTCTCAATAGGGGAAGTGCGTGGCAGGAATTTATCTGGCACGGGTAGATGGAAAACGCTATCATCACGGACTTGTTACCGTTAAGGGTCCCGCCTGCCTGGCGCTGCGTTGCAGTGTGTTTGAAATTATTTTTTTTTTTTTTTAAGAAACTATTTAACGTGCCGCCAGTATAAGTTCCTAAATATAGCAGTAATATGTTGAACTGAAATGTATAATTTGTGAATATGTGGCGTGTATTGTCATTTCCTTTCGTTAAAACGTAACACTCTGGATACGGGTTACATATCTAGCAGGCGAACAACCGTGCAATTTTAATCTTTCTTGCTTCTTTCTGAAGAACCATTTGCATCGGGGATAAAGCGAAATCCTATGTTTCATAATATCGGTGCTGTATGTTAATTAGGTTAATAAAAATGCCTGTAACGTAATTCTTATGGAGAATAAAAAATTAACAGGAACTAGTTTGTATTGTAGTGTAAAATCTTTGATCCTGTCCGTATTTTCTAGTTTTGGCACATCTTTGGGGCTTAAGTAAAAAGAGAGTGATGGCGAGCGAGTTATGATATGAATGCCTTCCTAGTAGGATATTTTAGTTCTATTCCGAAATGTGAAAGTTTATATGAAAGTTTCAGCGAGAGTTTAGTTGTTTGGTATACACATACGCATGTGCGCTCGCGAGGTCTTTACATACACACGCGACTAACGTATGTGAGAAAGAGACAGTGAGAGAGAAGAGATTGATGAGAAGTGAGTAGGAAGACCTTTTCTTGAGTCCTTTTAAAAATATAAATTAAAAGCAACAGGAAAGGGCTTATGTTTATCCAACAGGCAGAACATGCAGTAGAACGTATTTTTATGGGGCCTTCAGAAATATTTACATGAATATTTTTTATCTCAGCAATTTAATTAAAAGTGAAAATGTCATTTCGCTACTTTTTTTTTTATTGTGAAGAGGTCGCATCCCACCACAAAATAAAATCGCAGATTGCTTGCAAAGTTTAACATCTTACATGTTTAAAATGTCAAGCTGTACTGGTTTGCGTTCGCTATTTCCTACAAACATGAATATAATCCTATGCAAGTGTGCTCGTTCAAGAGATCCGCCAAAAGGGTTATTATATAAGAGGGATTGACTTTATATCTCGTCGACAGCGAGGCGTTAGTTGCTCGGAGCAGCAGGAACGAGGAATATGTCGGCCACGTCTTGTAGTAAGCAAGCACCCCAACATTCGTCTGGGTTGGTTTCGGAAAACTACGGAGAACCGTCTTCAGGATGGCTGGGCCGGTAATCGGACTGGCGTCTTCCAGAATGCGAGTCCACGGTATGTTTACCACTGTGTTACCTCGCTTGGTATATGGCAAAAGGGATGAACGTACAACGTTAAAATACTTTATCGTTTTATAATAATTGTACACGAGGAATAAGGTGGGAACTAATCATTGTCAGCAGAGAAGTGTTTAAGGCTGTTCACGGTAAAGTGAGCATTTTTGAAAGCCCTGCTTAGGATCTACTTGTGTGTACTTTGTTTATTCTTCCGCCTTATTTAAAATTGATTAACATTGCCATGGGCCTCATCACTTTATTCATGCGTCGGTCAAGTGAAACTGTGAAATTATTAGAAAAGTAACAATTTTGCAAATCTGCTCTCGTTTTTACACTTCGATGCATTAAAAAACAGAGAGCGAAAGAAATATTTTAAGATGTCACAAATGGTTACCTAACATTTTTTATGCGACTTTAAGATATGAAACTACTTTTCATCTATCGTTACCACTTTACTGGGCGCATGTCACTCAATGCGTCCGTTAAAATATGTGCAGGCAGGAGTAGCCTTTATTTACTTTACAATTATGTGAGACGGAAAAGGTAGCAACATACGGTAATTTGAAACAAGAAAGGAATCCATTAGCATATCGAAGCAACAAACTCGCGGTATTGTAGACTGCGGTAAAAAAAAAAAAGTCTGTGGCATAGTTGCGTCACAGCAACTGATTTTCGCTTTGGAAGTAGATCGCAGTTGCGAAGGGACATAATTGTCCTCGTCACTCATTAATTCGAAACACGTACTGGTTTTACACAGCACAGACTCTGCACAGCGCGCAATGCAAATAACCAGCAGTCGAGCAGGTGTACCTGGCCGTTAGCTGGACTGTACGCTGGCTGGGCGAGTCCATTTCAAGTGAGTGCGGAGGAAACTGTTTTGGTTGATATAAGATCTGTCCATTATTGACACTGCGCTTTTTAATTGTATTGTACTTTTCACTTCATATCTCTAGCAAATGTTCTTGTTTACACCTAGCGATTAGTTCGAAGTGAATAGTATTTATAAATAAAGCCCCGCGTATTTCGCGGATTGAGTTAGCAACAAGTTAAGCTCGACAGCCCTCTATACAATCGAAACATTATCGTTTTCTTAATGGTTGCGGTGTTCAAGTGAGGCCTCTGTACTGTTAAATACTCACTCACACTACTGCTTCCTGCTTATCACTGGTTCACAAGTAAACGGGGCGTGTCTAAAAAACTTTCGCCCATTCAGAACAGTAGGCGAAAGAACAAGTGTTTGGAGTCTACCTCGCCACCGAACGAATTCGCGAAATTTTCGTGGCACTATTTATAAACCATTACAGAAGTTACGTCAACGGACAGCTAATAACTACCAATTAATCTTACGTAAATGCGTTTAATATATAGTTAGGGACAGGTGTTTTTTTCGCGAAAATAGTTATGACCTTGCTAGACTTCAATACCCTACGTCCACAACCACAACATCCTTTGGTTATTGGCAACGTGTCTGTACGTGAGAAGACATGTTCTTATTTGACTGGGCCAAACAGAATCAAGTGTTTTGGGGTACAATTGGTCTTGAAATCTTTTCGCGAAAAACACCTGTCCCTATATAGGCCTATAGTGCAAAAACCAAGCATCATTCTATTCCCCTTTTTTCGTAACTGACGCCTCTGGAATCCTATAAACCAAGGGATAAATTACTGCAGACCTAATTTACGTATTTTATTTCGTGATTTAATTTAAGCTTCTTTAGTTCCTAGGAATAGTTGAAATAAAAGTAGTGAAATAAATTTTTAACTTAAAAATGTAATTGCAAACTGCGAAAATTTAAATTAATTACACCAGCGAGTGGATCTGCCCAACTGATAACCATAAGAAAATGGCGATGAAACGAATGTAATTAATCAGTCATCCTCCCACAAAAACCATAAAATAAACATGTAGTGAAAATTGTTATGGTAGAGGGGGAGGGGGCGTTGAATTACTTGTTTATTCACTTCATTCCCTACACACACTTTAAAAGAATAATTAATAGAGACCTGAAGAATTCACGGATTTATTTTGGGACAAGCTAGAATTCAAAACATGTGGGTTTATGTAACTTTAGATATTGGTCCACACACCGTTTGACACTTCCAGGAGAACGATGGCCCAATCGTCGCCTTTCACTGTGACAGCAAACAACCAATGCACAGTTGACATCGGCGTATCTCTACATTTAGACTGTAGAGTCTAGCCTGCAGGTCATTGAACTCGCGAATTTTCCAGGTCTCTAATCATTAACTATCTTAAGACAGTAGTCGCGTTGAACCCTTAAATATTTCTGGTGAGCAATCGATAAAATTAGCTCAGTTTAAAAATAATAGTTTAACATGAGAGTATGCTAGCGGAAAGAAGAGTAGTTCGCCACGTAGAACGCCACATTAAATATATGTGTCACAAGCAAACACATTCAAATTTCGCATAAAGTACCACGTTTTTATTCCAGTTTCCGGTTTGAAGTAATACCAAAACCAATTTTTTTATAAAAAAATTCTTTTAATTTAAATGTTTGCATTAAATAGCATTAACGTAAATATGGCGGAATGTCTTTTACTATGCGATATGAGGCCTACCTGTTATATGGGAGGTCGTGAGGTCGCTGAAGTACCGGCTACACTGATTGGGTGTAGTTTCTACTATATGATGTTCACGGTAGACTGAGCACTCTGGAAATATCTGCTTATACTGAGAAAAAAAATTTTTTTTGGTGGCTGCTAAAATTTTGTTGCAGACCGCAACAATTTTTTGTCAATATAGACATGACAGAAGATTTTGTAATTCTAGTATTTTTTTCTAAAATTATAGTACTCAGCGGAAATTACGAAATGCCATTTGTGATCACAAATAAATTCAGCGTGTTTGTAGGCAATAATGTGTTCGTTAGTCACAGCGAAAATGTTACGATGATAGCAGCAATACTGGTTAACGAGGCTCACGAAGGTTATTTGCGTGTTGTGGTTTTTGTGAGAATATAAGGTCTAACAACAATTAAACACTAGATTTAAAGTCGTCACAAGTCAGTTTCGAGCCTTTGACCTCCAAACTGCGAGCTCAGAGTGTTGCCATTACGCTACCTTGTTTACAGCATGCATATAACAGAAATCTTTTAAGTGGCACACAAGACACGGCGTGCACATTTCATCTCAAGGAAAGTTAATTTCGTGGGATCATTTACGTGTAACATTTACTTTCTTGGAATACAGAAATGTTATTATCCGTTTATAGGCACTTAAGGATATATCTCATGAATTAGTTCGTAACCTGATGCAAAGAACCTAACAAAGACAAATATGGCGTCCTGGCCAGGCAGCATGTGGCCACTTCGAATATGCCAGAGCGCATGCGCTGAATATAACGGATGTAGTTTAGCATTCGCAGAAAGATGTTTTACTGTGGAAAACATGAATGCTGTTGTTGCCAACTAAATATCTCGTGGCAGCCAATAATTTTTTTTTAAAATAAACAAATAGGCCTACGTTGGTGTGCACTGAATATCTTCCGCAGTAGTCAATCTACGTATTATTAGGCACCACAATCTGTCTTTTACCAACAACAAATTTTAGCCTTCGAAAGCAACAACCAAACAGTTTTTGTAGCCACTAATAATTTCGCATACTCCCGCCTTGTGAAAAATCCATGCGCCGAACAAGTGATATTGCGAAATAGTTATGAACGTAAATATTTTAACAATATCCTATTTCGTACTTTTACAGCATAAACAAACATGTCGAGTGTACATTGATCTAATATTACACTTTTAATACGACGTAAAAAATTGAACTAGTGTTTATTCATCTCAAGCAACTTCACTGAGAGCATACCAGTCAGTGTGCTCGTTAAAATATATATGCATACAGCAGCAAAGAATTTTTTCAAAGGCTTGCTTCGAAAAAGTATAATAATACCGTAACCAATAATAAGTGATTGCCTCATGCCAATACAATCATATGCTCATAATCGTGCGCGCGGCTGGTAGTGGGAAAAGGAGGGCAATTGCTCTCCACAGTGTAAAAGGGGCGGCCTATAGAATTATTTTGAAAAATATAATTTAATAACTATATCTTATTTACGCAACGTGAGGGTTTCAAATGTGTTTAAACAGCCAGTATTCTTAGTGTCTAAACTTCATCATTTTGTTTATTATAAATTGTGATTGTTATTACTTTATTTCAAGTATACATACTAATCCTCGTAAAAAAGTTACACCGACTCTTATTGTTAGGCCTTCAGCTGATGTGAACGATGTAATTCGCCTTTAATAGGGCTGCATGACAAAAAAAATAAACAGGAGAGTTGTGCAAGAAGCACACAAACAGTGATGAAATCTGTGATAGTAGGTACTAATTATCAACTTAACAGTTAAAATACTTTTAATCAGGCGATAATTGTGAAGTCACATTTGAATACTATCACCGTAAAACACTATGTGTTAGTGAAACCGGCCTTTTACTGGTTTAATCACAATCAACTTAACTGTAGGTATAAAGTTGCTTTAATACTAGTGGAGAGTTCTTACTGATGCGCTCCCCTTAGAAGAACGTGCCTTCTGGGGCTGTTCTGCAGCCCTGGATATTAGAACCTTTGCACGCTAATGTAGGTATAAAGTTGCGTTAATACTAGTGGAGAGTTCTTACTGATGCGCTCCCCTTAGAAGAACGTGCCTTCTGGGGCTGTTATGCAGCCCTAGATATTAGAACCTCGGCACGCTAATGTAGGTATAAAGTTGCGTTAATACTAGTGGAGAGTTCTTACTGATGCGCTCCCCTTAGAAGAACGTGCCTTCTGGGGCTGTTCTGCAGCCCTAGATATTAGAACCTCGGCACGCTAATGTAGGTATAAAGTTGCGTTAATACTAGTGGAGAGTTCTTACTGGTGCGCTCCCCTTAGAAGAACGTGCCTTCTGGGGCTGTTCTGCAGCCCTAGATATTAGAACCTCGGCACGCTAATGTAGGTATAAAGTTGCGTTAATACTAGTGGAGAGTTCTTACTGATGCGCTCCCCTTAGAAGAACGTGCCTTCTGGGGCTGTTCTGCAGCCCTAGATATTAGAGCCTCTGCACGCTAATGTAGGTATAAAGTTGCGTTAATACTAGTGGAGAGTTCTTACTGATGCGCTCCCCTTAGAAGAACGTGCCTTCTGGGGCTGTTCTGCAGCCCTAGATATTAGAGCCTCTGCACGCTAATGTAACTGTTGGTGTGCTTACTTACAGTGAATATCGTAAATACTCGGGCGTTAGGTTGAGATCCTGGTTCGGCTCTTTGCGTTACTGTTATTAGTATTATTGTTACCAGTAACATACTGTTACGAATCGCCTAGGGAGTATCCATGATCGCAAGGGTTATAAAGATCTTGATTAAAAAAATAACTACATTAACTTCTTTATTTACAATGTTATAAAAATGCACACAGCTATTATTTGCAACATTAAATTACATATATATTTACTATTAACATTTCTTATGCCCGGTTGCACCACCGTAGTTCGAAACTCGATCCGAGATCAGATCTAAGATCCACACAGAAAACTTCTGCACCATTCGAGTTCAGAGCTGGACCGGAGATCGAAACGAAGTTCATTTCGAACCACCGAAATTGGAGGTTCGAAATCTCGATCCGAGATCAGCAGCCATCGTCGACAAATGTAGTTTGAAAATACACCAACAGATAGAACTACGTTCGATTGTTTTCTTGGGAAATTAAAACAACATTATATTCACTTGAATATTATTCAGTAAAATTCGTACAGCAATAATTCACTAAAAACAGATAAAACATCGCACACCTAGTTCTATCTATAGTGAAAAATACGCCTACTTCCATGACGTCATATATTACGAACCAGTAGCAAAAGTTATCTCATACTTAATATCGATCTCTCACTTTGGAACCAAGATCGACGAATTGGAGATCCAGAATCATGAAATTTCGTTGGTACAACACTTTTACGTTGAAAACAAGATCAAACTGGATCCTGGTTCGGAACTAGGAACATTCGATCTCGGATCTTGGAACATGTTGGTCCTATCAGTGAGCGAAATACCTATGGCAATCTTAATTATACTTAAAGTCGTTACCACTGTCTTTATAATAGCTAGTCCCTTAATCTTCACTATTATATTTACATGCACGAACAAAATGTTCAAGACCATACGTCAACATAATTCCAAATGTCTGCCATTCACGCATGAAGTGCCACAGCCCAGCCGGAAAGGCTTACTCTCTACTCTCCCTATACTTGCAGACTACATCGCTGGTCATTACGTCATCGCCCGTATTTCCAGTGGTTTCACACTCCTGGCGCCAGTGGCCGTACAGGAGTCCAGACTCCAGGCCACGCCGCGGCTTAAGCCCCTGTCACACTGTCAAATATTTCCCGTCCAACTGCTTCCAATTAATCTGGTCGAATTAAGTTGGACAGTTATGACATCATCGAAACTTCGTAAATGCCGCCATATTTGTCTGGAAAAGTTGGATGGATTCAGTTGCCATCAAATATTTGAAGATTGGACCGGTTCTAAAATGTATATGATGTTTGACGAGCTCAGTCGATCAGAATTGTTAACGACAAAAATTGAGGTCACGGAACTTTAGAAAAATGAAAAATTGCTGAACACTAAATAAGTTATGAAGATAATTATTTCATCTAAAAGTTGCCTGCGAATGAATTCTGCTTCAAGATGGCATTGCACATAATATTATGAACTCCAAGACATTAAAAATCATTGTTTAGAAACGTAACTGATAAATAAAATTTGAATTTGGTAAAAAAGTGAAAATAAATTACAACATTCGTTACCTTTCTTCCTTTAATGGAATGCATCGATACACAACAGCAACATCTCGTTTTGGGAATAATGGTTTAAAAAGTATTCATATTTGATCCTTCTAGAAAAAAAAAAAAACAAATTTGACAGTGTGACACATTTTCAAATACATTTAAGATTTTCTAATAAAATTTTTTGGAAGGAAAAATTTGATGGTCGTATCTTGTCTTTAAATTTTATTGTCAGACATAGTTGAAGGCGAAAATTTGCTGTGCGACAGGGGCTTTATATAGCTGTGCTGACCCGGCCCAGAAGGTTCTTCGCACCTGAAGGCGCACCAAGGGAGGTGGTGACCAGCAGTTTCGTACGACGACTACCCAGGCCATACAGTCCTCCTAAGACGAGAGAAACATCAGTTCCGATAGCAGTATTGTGGCACGTATCCGTAGCTCACTTTGTAACTCTACCTGCATCTTTGCGGTTACCTGTCATGCCCTTGGTGGACTGTTTAATGTAAACATTAGGAGGAGGTGGGGGAGGGGAGAGACCATGAAGATAGTACGGACGCTCGTAAGAATAAACTACTAGATTCACAACTGTGGAGATGATGTAGGTTGTTGTTAAAAAAATGCATTACTTGATAATGCAAATAATATATGAATGCATTATTGCCCCAATGTACACGCACTCTATCATGACATCATGCAAACTTAATTATATTATCATATTTATTCCAACATTACAAAAAATAGTTCACATGTAAAATCAGTTTATAAATTGTGAAATACCTTTAGAAATTGCGCAGAGAACATTTAAAAAATTGGCTGTATGTACTTAGAGTAGAGTTATTTTTGCGTCTATGTTATGTAGTGAGCGGGAAAAATTAACGTCTCATATATCGACCCAGAAAACTTTCGTTAATAATAACAATAGTCTTGAATGCAGGCAAAATTTATTTTTGTTGGATAAGAATCTATCAAGCTGCACCCGAAAAATTTCTGGAAACTACAAAATATCTAACTTTTTACACAGCAATAGTTGT
Source organism: Dryococelus australis (assembly GCA_029891345.1). Taxonomy (NCBI): domain Eukaryota; kingdom Metazoa; phylum Arthropoda; class Insecta; order Phasmatodea; family Phasmatidae; genus Dryococelus; species Dryococelus australis. The sequence continues at coordinate 77,151,032 of CM056996.1, forward strand.
TGCGTAAAGCGGGAATAGTAATATAAATAATTCTTTACTAAATCACATCTTATTACTTAATAAAGGCTTTATTTATTTTAATTTTACTTGTCGGTACATACCATAGGGAAATTTAGAAGGCATGCGCTGTGTTGCCACATAGCATTGGCACGCATAGTTTTTGTTTTCGCTTTTACCAGAGTAATTTTGTTGCCAATAAAGCGGGGATAAAGTCCCTCTCTCATTGTTTGTCCAAGAGAAGTCACCAAAGACGTCTTGCAATCGTCCAAAAGCAAGGCATTGCAATGCGTGCCAGATATGTTTGAAAAACCATTTAAATTATTTCGCAGGAAATCAACTGCAGATTTGAAGTACAGTTTACTTAATTTTGATAACTACAAATGATTAAAACACTACTAAACATTTGACATTTTAATTGTTTATTTTCAGCCGTGTCATTTGTGTTTTTAAGGCTTGTGAGGTATTACAATTCCAGTAGCACTATACTTAGATCTTTGACTGCTTAATGAATACGAAATTAAGGTTTCTTTCGATAAGATAATCATTAAATTAAAATCATTATCTTTAACAACCTGACGTTATTGGCGTCTACTAGCATGAAACCACCGTGCTGATCAATTGACCAGTCTTTTATTATACGTAAGGATCAATAAGAAAAATCGACCTCAGACATCAACCACTTGATGTTTTATAAGTTCCCTAGTTTGCATCACACGTTGAGCCTTCACGAGAGTCGACAGTCGGTCATCACAAAATTGACCAATAGCAGTAGCAGTTACAGTTAAGCGTACAACTACTTAGAGTATTAGACCAGATGGAGATTTCTGGGACATTTGCCATTGTGATACAGGTGTCAGTAATGGAAATATAGGACTGAACAAGAAAATATACATAATAAAAATACAAGTAACATATGGACGAGATAGTAAATATATGTATACAACACTGGAAAATTTCCTCTTGGAGTTTTCCACGTACATCTATATTTATTTTATCGGCCATATGTTACTTGTCTTTTTTAAGTATTTTTTTCATCGTCAGTCTTGATTTTCCGTGACAGACATCTGCATCTCAATGGTGAATGCCCAAAAATCTCTCTAATTTGTTTGCAGGCTTTCTCGAAGTGGAAGTTGCTAAAAACGCAAGCGAGTTTATTTGCAATAACTTCATTAACAACGCATAGGAAAATATTAATGTCGCAGTCATTAAATAATTTTATCTTCAGAAGAAAAGTTTGAAAATTTCCCTTCACTGTTACCACACGCCGTCATAATCCCCCGTACTGACAGCTGACGATCGTTCACAAAATCATTTGCCCGTGGAATGATACCGACAACATTTTGCTCAACTTTCCCATGCTCGAGTGTTAACCCTTTGAGGAGTATGCACGTATAGTCTATATACGGGGCTATGTTTGTTTGGAAATCGCTTTGCTCTTGCTGGCAAATCTCATACTTTTGTTTTACCAATTCACTAGACTGTATCGGAATCAAATTAAAAAAATTACATTAGTCAACATTTCATTTAGTGAGAATGACACTGTTATTTCTAATAATTTCTCAAACGAACACTATGGATTGTAAAACATGTTGACTCCATCGTGAAACATTAATTGGCACACTGTCAACGCGTGACTTCATTGGTCGACGGCCAGCCAATAATAAACGTCGCAAGGCACAGTAAGTATGCCCGGTGTAGCCAGGACCAATAGGACGATGGCATATGAAAATACACTCGCCAAGACAATTGATATTGCTGAAGTGGAAAATATAGGCAGCTCACTTCAGTATTGTCCTTAGTACCAGTCAATTTGTGCAGTCCTTAAAGGGTTAATTCCGATTACTTTTCAAGTTGGAAATGTCGCGACATGTGTCTGGCATTTATGTTGGTTTAAAATGCGGAAACGCGTCCATTCAAAGCCAACGTCGCGGCCGAAGAGCGTGGCGCCTACGCACCGCAGACTCATTCATCAATCAGCCGTCAGAACGCGCGCGCGTCGGCGCGGCGGCCTCCCACCGCCGACGAGTGTGAGTTACCGTCTGGTGTCAGAGGTCGCTCCCCGGTCACATCGGAGTCCCGTGAAAACATATTCCTCGACGGGCCGGCTGCGCGCACTCCCATTAGGCCAGCGCCTCATTAAACACGCCCCGCGCAAACAGCCGATGCCTCGATGCTAATACAAACAACGGCCCCAGCCGGCTAAAAAAGCCGTTCGCACGAAGTACCTCACGGCTGGTGTTCGAGTACCCAAGAAGACATAGGCAAAACAGCCGCTTAAGGTGGGTTCACTAAATACATATTCAAGAGAGAAATGTTTTGGGGAAAGAATTTTTTCACGCGATAAGAATTTATAGTTAATTTTAATTTTTCATTTGAAATTCCTGAATTCACCACCAAAGATAAATAAAAACAGATCCACCGCCTTGCATTTTTTTTTTCAAAGTGCGTATTCACATCTAAGAAATGCCGTCAAAAGGCAGTGACTCATCCGTCCATCCGCCGGAAGTTAAAGTTTTGTACATGTTTGACGGATGGACGGATAGTAAAAAAAAAAAAAGTTGCCCTGCAATTGGTCGTAGACCACGTGACCGCCAGACGGACGGACGACTGACTGATGAGACGGACTATCGTGAGTCAAGCCTTACTCCACCGAACCCCGGACGCACACGCCAGCAAAATGGCCGTCCACTGCCCAGCAGCATGTAGGAACGCCGTTCGCCAATCGCACACGAGGCCCGTTCCCGAAGTCTCCGGCAGCCAACCACAGAATGGGTACGTCCACATCAAGGGAACAGCCACGCGATTTTGCCGTTGTGTAATTAACCACTCTGTAGTCCAGTCCACTAGGAATCGGTTTTTGCTCCTCAGATCCTATTCCATTCACGGTTACTTCTATGTTATCGGAGACCCTGCTGAAGTTCTACTTCCAGGATATTTCTTCACCTCATGCAAACATAGCTTGAACGAGACGAGAAAATTACACCAAAGATACAACGCACCCACTTTAATAACATTTTACATAACAAGTATTTCTTACTACGCAATACTGACACACACGTATTTTCTCCGTTTTTATTCACTTAAATTACAACTGAAACATTTTAATTCAAAGATAGACTATAAGTAGAAGTACAATTTAACCAAAAATAAGGTACGTTTTAATTATAACAGAAGTATAAAACGCTTGTGAGATATGGTATATTTAGGAAACAAACAAACACGTCATACGCTGAGTGATATTTCAAAGATTTGATTCAAAAAGTGTGAAGAAACATCAAATAGACTGTAGAGCGATGCTGATTGAGTAGTTGCTATCTGACGAGCTTTTTTTAAGGGTGTGGTGCAAGGGGAACGTGCCCCCCCTCCGCCAAAGATTTAAAACATAAATTCCTCATACAACAAACCAGTGCGAAAACTTGACTAGTTTATTGTTCATCAGTCAATCTTCCAACATATAATTAAAACTTTGATTTTTCTACCAACATGTTGAGAATTCAGTGTTAATACGATTCAACCACAAAGAGTTGTCATCCAGGAGTTGCTTTACTACCTGAAATGCCACGAAATAACAACAGATAAATTGCGTACCGCCGCCTTCAATGAGTTTTGAATACGCCATTGCTGACGAGTTATATAAACTACACTCTAAATACAGAATTTAAAAAGAACTGTTCGAACAAATAACAATACAGACGTGTCAAACTAGGAACGTTTATTAACAGCGCAGCGGTTTTACTTTTGCATTTATGGGGAGGAAAAATTCCAAGGTGGTTGTACGTTTAATGCGCCAGCCACCCACCACACGAAGGGCCGTTAATTTGGAACGTTTTACTGTTTAAAACATTTGTGGATTTTTTTTTATGAAACTAGATAGGGTATTGGTAAGAAATAATAGAAGAACCAGGCTTCCAGGACCGCGTTCTTCATGGGCTAGAAGTGGGACCTCAGAGTTAGACTTCTCGCTTCCCATCTAAGCAAACCGGGTTCGATTACCGACAGGGTAGCTCCTTGATTTTCGCATGTGGGAATCGTGCCGAACTATGCCGCTGTTCGGCGGGTTTTCTCGGGGATATCCGGTTTCCTCCACCCTTTCATTCCGGCGCTGCTCCATGTTTATCTCGCTTCGCCCTCATCAACTCTCCGTACCTCGATGTTAGGGACCGCCCAAATCTATTCACTCAAATTCACTCACTCGTGAGCTAAACTGTTCTCACACGTAATCACTGGAATGATACATAAGCTATATATACCCTATACGTTGAGTGTGTGTATGTGTGTGGTTATTCAGCTAAGATATTATCCTAAATATCTCCCGAACCCACTGAAGATATCAAAATTCTGATTTCTAATTCGTAAGCGGCCCTACGGAGCTCGTAATACTCCGTCTATGTCTGTCCCGAGGTGCAATTAAGTACCGAGTTATCGGTATCAACATTGGTTATTTTTAATGGGACTACTCCTGTTTCTCCCAATAGCATAACATTTTATTATTTTGAAAGCCCGAGAAGCACTTTTAGAGATAGGATGGTGTCCATAGGTGTGTGAATTTGACTGTAGCTGTGGCGGGGTAGATTGTATCAGCCGCTGTGATGTTCTGCGGGGTGTTCCTACAACAGATGACGCACGCGCTAGTGATACAGTAACACAGGTATCGAACCCATGCGACCATTATACCGTATTTGCGAGTTCTGGAGTTCTGGTGAAGTAAAAGGAAATGTAACACCAACTAGGAAAAACGTGATATGTTTCTGATTTACGGTGAACGTAAACGAAATGCGAAGGCAGTGGTAAAGTTATATGCAGAGAGGACTCCGCTGGGATAGTGTCGATCGTGAATGACACTATTGAGACTTCGCAGGAAACTATTGGCAAATAGGTGTGAGTTTTAATACTGTGGTAAGAAGCAGACAGGGTAAACGCAGGCAGCCGACTTTCTGGCGGCATTTGCCCACAAGCCACTGTTGTACAGGAATAGAAATACGTAATGGCACACATGCATTTTCCAAGTCCCATACGGTAATTGTATTAGACACCGCGCATGCGAAATGTTGTTTGTTGGCGTTATTGTTGGTGTTACAGGCAAATAAAACGTGCGTTTAGTTTGATATTCATAGATTGATTACAATTAATTCACCAAGCAATCGTGACTGTTTCACAGTCCACACCAATGCAACAAAAGCGCTAAAATCTCCCATTATATCGTATTTTGCAATGCACGGAGGCCGTTTGTACGAGTATGCCTACCTTAGTTTTTTCCGCTTAATGTGAGCAGCGAGATACGTGAAGGAACTCTCCGCTGGTCATCTCCCAGCGTATGACGTAACCTACAGCAAAATGCATATATAAGTAAGTAAAGTGCAGTATAGAATCACTAATAAGGACTTTAATTAGAATTGAGATTCACATCAAATATTGCGCTCACGGAGAGTAACAAGAGTTAATAGTAGATATATGTAGTTTAGTGTTGCGTATAATTCCTGTGTGCATTTTTATAGCATAAAGATTAAGTTTAACAACAATTAAATTTAAAAAAATTAATTTCAAAAACTATTTTATTTGATTTTTTATTTATTTTTATCGAGACCTCTTTTTCCCCACGAACTCAGATACACCACTGGCGACATGTAACTAACTACGCATGAATATGACTATACTCTCTCCCCCTCTCTCTCTCCCCTCTCTCTCTCTCTCTCTGTCATATCTATAAAATGTTGCATATTATTATTTTGTTGATACTATTGAATCGTATGGTTAATTGTAGGCACGCGTCTCTATTTTCCTGCAGTGAGAAATTAAAGCTTTCAGCTAAGTAATCACGACTCTACAAAAACACTTTAAATATTATTAATGCTACTATAATTAGAAACAGGAGTACTTTTGGGGTGTTATCTATTTTCCCATCCTTTAAATTGCGTGAATATTTCCGACTCAGTATGTATTGGTGAGCCGTGTTAGATGGCCACATCTAGCATTGAAATGCCAAAGGATGAGGCTGTAGTACATATTATCGCGGACTCCGGAGCACTACTGTAGGTTACCGACTCAGTGCTCAAGTAAGCGATAATCTCGCCACGTAAGAGATGCCCCCGAAGAAAAATAAAATGCTTGTGAAATTTGCATTTCACTAATCAGGCGTGGGTAATCGTCGACACATGTCCACACCTCTCACGAAGTTCTTTTGAAAATCGTCGGTGCCTTCTCTCATCCCACTTGCCTACCGTCCTTTTTCCAACTCCTCCGCCATACTTTGTTCGCGTGGACAATGGAGCTCGCAGTTCCAACACTTTCCTTTCCTTTGCGAGCACTCTTGCCTCGACACCAGCCGAGGACTTGTTCAAATATTGGCCGAAGTTGTTACCGGGCCGTATTGTAGCCGCCGTGTTGAAGCGGCCGTAAATAACAGCGTGACAGATGGGCTCGCCCTTCTGACGGTCGCAAGAAGGTGGCTATTGAAAGAGAGAAGGTGTGAGGGGGCAGAAGGAGAAGTGCATTGGCCCCTTCGTCCAGACGTTACGCGAGAATGCGAGAACACGTGGGCAAAGTCCTCCCACACGTGGCCTCTGCTGTCCGGCCCAGCCCATAATCCACGCGGGTACGTATCTCCACAAATGACACAACTCTTTGTGCATACGAGAGCGAAGACTTACATATGATTGGTAGGTATAGGATGTACACGGTAAAATGAGCACTTTTGAAAGCACTTCGTAAGATCTACTTGTATACACGTTGTGTGTTCTTCCGCCGTATGTAAAGTTAACACTGCCATTGACCTAATCACTTTATTCATACATCGGTCAAGTGAAACTGTGAAATTATTAAGAAAATATTACTTTACAAATCTACTATTTTGCACTTCGATGCATAAAAAAATTGAAAATTTTTTTTTTTAAGTTATCACAAATGGTTACCTAGCACTTTTTATTCGACTTTAAGATGTGGGACTTTTTTCCATCCACCATCAACCGTTACTAACTTTTATGGACGAATGTCACTCAGTGCGCCCGTTAAAATATATGTTGGCAAGGGCAGTGACTTTTTTCTAAAGTTCATCTCTAAAGTGCTCACTTTATCGTGAACAGCCTCTAGAACTCAACGTTTAGTCGACAGCGAGGTCGACAGAGATTTGACTAAATGACTAGACAAGTAGGAACGTTGAAGGAATCGGCGATGGCCTGCATTCATGAATCCTCCCGGTATTCGCCTAAAATAATGTTATTTGATGGTCTATGAGAAGGGGGCTGGGGGTTAGCAAGGAAAAACGTAATCAAGATGGTTCGACCGGAGTTCGAATCCTAGTCCTTCGGAATGTAAGTCTAGTGTATCACCTCACTCGACGCACGCGCCTTCGGACGAAAAAACAGAATTAAAATTAAATTAGTGTATGGACGAAAAATGTAGTGCATTTTGCGTCCCTCTGTGGTAAATTGGCAGCCGCAAGGATCCTTACAATAAAAATAAGAAAACAAAACCGCAGGCATTAGGGTGGGTTTACGATTGACTTAACAGACTCAGTGTGTCGTGTGCAGGTCGTGACGGGTCGTGTGTGTTCTTGGCTTGACTTAAGATATCGATATATTTAATATCTTAAATACAAGATAAAACGAGGTAGCCAATCACAGCCCAGTGACATTTGTTGTTGGCAGGAAACCGTATTTACATCATGAATTTAGGTTATGTCGTACCGCGAAATCGTATGCAATGAATTATTTTAATCGAGGGGATACATCTTTATTTAAAGAATTGTTCAAGGTCATGTTTTATTTTTTAGGATAGGTTATTTAATCGGCTTATTTAACCTCATCCTATACAGATTTATTGACGTACATGCCCAATGTTGACATCGGCGTCCCCTTCTATAAGACACCACGAGTTTTTCAAAACGATTACACCAGCAGAAATCACAAATTCTTGCCAATTTTTCCAGGTTACGGTGGCTGCTTTGGTATCCTACGATTATTATTGGCTAGATCAATAATAAACTGCAAAACTTATTTTCCGTGTTGGTGTACCTGCCACCTAGGCGAACCGAGTTCGATTCTCGGTGGGGTCCCTCCCGGATTTTCGCACGTGAAAATCCTGTCGGATAAATTTGTTGTTCGGTTGGCTCTCTCTGGTATCTCCCGTTTCCGCCACCGTTGCATTCCGGCGCTGCTCCAACCTCACCTCCTATCATCCTGGATGTCAAGAGCCGTCCAAATCTCTCCACTCCACTGACTTGTGATGCGTGTAGTGCTGATAAATATTTCCATACAGGTGTCTGTTACATTTTGTACTTCATTTCCTCTGCGCGAACGCAGTTATTTCCAGTATTGGAGCAATACTAATATAAACTTGAGTGCGACTGTTCTTTGGCATGACAGCAATAAATAAAGTTAGGTACTTGATTGTTCCATTACTTTAAATTGGCACTGTCCAACGGTGCCCGAGGGAGGAAGGGGCGGCAGTTACGAACAAATTAAAGAGTTACTTTCTAATAACTGTCTGCTTAACTGGAAGCCGTCTCTCGTCGCTGCAAACAGGTTACAAGCGCCCCTATAATTCAGGTTTTATAAAGGCATTGCAGTTCGGGCCGTAACCTGATAATATGTTCCGAGTCACATTTTAATTCAATCTCTTTTAAGTAGATTTCCAATAAACTAGTGGTTTCAAACTCCTCATTTCCTCCGTACTCGAGTACAGCAATGTGAAGGGGATACCGGGTAAATTTCCTTTGCATATAACAGATGCAAATTATATGTGCTTGCAAAGGAAAAGATTCTATACAGAAATAAAGCTCATTTACTTTTGTAAGGGACTTGCCTAGTACAAATAGTAATACCTAATATTTCAAGAGAGTCCTTTGAGTGCCATTTCCTCTTACGAAAAATATTTTAGACTAGTGATCAAGTAATTGAGAGCAGAAATATTTTTCCATGTTAGTATTTTCCCTCACAGCTGGCAAGTAAAATTTCTTACGTTTTATGCACAGATATATCGATGGTCTAGTTCAAGACAGCAACAAATAAAAAAAACTTAATTTGAGCTATTGTTTGCTAGGCATTGTTCGCATGCCTTTGTACATATCTCAATAAAGAACCAAGTCAAAATGTAAATATTGCAGTTGATAGTGAAATTTTGTTCTTATCAACGTTTGTTAACATCAGTACGTTGTCAAGGGAATATTTCACTTGTGCAAACTTATATGGGCATACAGTACATTGGTTGAAATTTATACGCTTAACATATGGGAGGAGGCAATGCGATGGAAGAGAGGCGAGGGATAATATAGGCTCTACGTCTACGCAATACCTCCCGCTCAGAGACGAACAGGTTTCCTCTATCTTGAATACACGCATTTACATTTCTCTTTCCTTCAAAGAGTGATTGTTTAGTTAAACCGGTTTGGGGGGGGGGTGGAGATGACTGCAGGTTCTTTTCATGGCTTTTGAAAGTTTCTAATTTCTCTCGTACAGATCAGATAAAAAAAGAGACGTGGAAAGACTAGCCAAAGGCAAGGCCTCGAAATGAGAAAGACAGTGATCAAACTACATTTAAAGTTTGAGCACGCTGGTGTGGTTCCTTTTATTGTCGTCGATGGGGCCGGGGTGGCTGAGCGGTTAGGCCTACCACCATCGCTGACCGGGTCACTCCCGGATTTTCGCAAGTGGGAATCATGCCGGACGATGCCGCTGTCGGCGTGTTTTCTCGGGGATCTCCAGTTACCCCCCGCCCCTGCATTCTTCATTTCATCCTCATCGAGTCTCAAGACCTTGTTGTTAAGAGACGCCCAAATCTCTCAACTCAACTGAGCTTTTGAGGCAATCACCTCCCCGTCCATTGAAATTTCGAGGACGGACGCAAGGTCGACACGTGAGATGCAACGCCTAGGTGCAAACGCAAGGACGCAAAACGCAAGACGCAAGTGAGGTATTTAGTTATCGTGAACCTGTACTGGCTCTTCCTACCGCCTATATGCCAGTTCACGTCTAGTTGTGCTAAGTTGTACCTTATCATTCCACAATCAATCCGTGCAAATGCCTAACTTGCAGGCGTAGCCAAGCTCACAACGTGTCTTTACTGTGTTCAGGATCCACTGTTTTTCTTTTGCTATAGATCCTATTGTTTTGTGTTACAGTTCAGCGCCAAAGTAGATAGCACACTAATATAGACCTATATTATTCTGGCGTGTGTCATTGGACCTCTGTTTAGGCGACCCACTGAGGCAGCTTCGTTATGTAAGGTCAAGTGGAGAAGGAGAGTTAGTTCTGCCTACGGCAGCAGCCGACGAACGTGCGACTTGTGCTCGAATGTGACTAAGACTGTGGAGTCTAGATTGACGCTGTTTTATATCGCGAAATGGCAGTGTAGCTACTACCAGCCCGCTCCGTGTTCAGATGGAAACAGGTCACTACGACGCCCACATGTTGGCGTTATTTACATCAACTATATATCGAAAACCCACCTGCGGTTTCCATTAGCAACGATATCATTTTGCGCCGTGAAAATATATCCATTTAGTTATAGGTAGTTCACTGTAAAGTGAGCACTTTTTAAGGCCCGTATAGATTTTTCCTTTCATCCAATTGTCTTCTTTCTGCTGCTTTTTAATATAAACATTGCAATGTGACCAATAAACACAGTGTACGCATTTCACCACCATCAGAATTGAATGCCTGAGGCTGCAATAAGATATATTTATTAGCGGTTAATGCCTGTTGGGAGGGCCTTAAAAAGTGCTCACTTTATCGTGAACAGCCTATACTGTACTAATGTAAAGTAATATCTTGTTCATAAATCCTCCGCGATTAGCAGATTTCTCTGTTACGAAAGTTTTACTTTCTCGAAAAATGTGAAATATTTAAAAAAATCACTAAGAATCACCAAGTTTATTATTTCTTGGTTTCTTATGTATATATGTAAAGTATATCGTGCTCATTCTGACAAAATAATTGGGAAATTTTACTACTCGCACATTAGACAATCTGAAACCTAAGTGGTAGTTAGCTGGTTAGGTAGTCCATCGCAGAAAATAATATAGAATTTATTTCAAAGTTTCGAAACTCTGCAAAGAATTCACAAGAAGTAAGAAAAGGTTTAAAAACTATCCTTTATATGCATAAAAATTCTGTACACGCTCGTGATTGTTCCTTTGACAATAAAACCTTTTGATAAACATATAGAGGCTTAAAACAATGAACGGAATTTCTGTGTATGCATGTAGGTTTGAGTTTCACTCTTGCGTATGTGTATATATATTTGTTTGTGTGTGGTGTAGTGTGTATGTGTAGGCGTGTGTGTGGGTTTAGGTGTGTGTGTGTGTGTGTACGTACTACGAAATTTTATTCTTCACGTGAGCGGGTGAGGGGAAGGTGGGATTTCACTGAAGTGCTATTTTAAATAAACGCACGTAAATCCTTAATATGACGGAACATTGCAATAACACTAAAGAATATTTGATTATTTCACTAAGCAGTGCTGAGTTGTTCATATACTTATAGTCGATTTAAATAATCCGAGTAACGCCGGGTAGTTTTTGGCTGCGAAAATAATTTAGAGATTACTTTTTAATGAACGTTTAGGAAATATCTAAATATTTCGTAAAGTTTCGGACCGCATATTGTGTGTGTGTGTGTGTGTGTGTGTGTGTGTATATATATATATATATAATGGTTTTTCGTAGGATTTACGTGACCTATGACGATATTTCCCCAGATTTTGTCCTGACAGGTAACACAATAGCTTATCTTCTGAAGAAAAATTCCGATGCAATATTTTTAGTCTTTTACATACGTGACAAAATTATGAAATGGTCTGTTGTGTTACACGAAGAAAAAAAAAGAGGTCTTAAAGTTTAAAAGTTGTATGCATACCTGCTGATCAAAATTTCACTCACATGGACACAATATTGAAAGAAAAATCTGACCCTGAGGGTATAAGTACAATTAATATGCCTGACTCGCATTCACCAAATCATAAGCTGGACAAAAAATCTGTAACATTGGCCTTAACAAGCACGAACATACCACTATAAAAAATTTTGTAGTGGTATGATTAATCATACTAAAATATCACAGTGCAGTGGGCCAAAAGTCAGCTACTGAACTGACAAAATAACATGTTCAACCAGTGTTTTGGACGTTTGTTTGCATTTTATTTTTAACAGGCTCGAGTTTTATCAAATTAAGTTTGGCAATACACATGTTCTATTAAAACTTGGCCAGAGAAAGTATACGAACATTTGTAAACATGTATTTAGAAAAACGATAAGCTAACGTCAATAGGACTATGCGATATCCACTTTTCAATATCGTTTCTAAACATGACGACCATTCTATTATCGGTGCGATATATCGTTTCCAACAAGTACTGAAAATCAATACCAATATTTCGCAAATATAGCTTATAAGTTACAGTTATCGTAAATATCGACTTAGAATATATAGCACATACCGGTATCATAAATAATGACATCGCAAATTACAGATCTTCGCAAGTGTCGGCTTTGCAAATATCAGTTTGCATTACAAACATTAATATCGTCAATACTGTCCGCACGGACATCGAGATCCGAGTATCTACACAAGTTTGCCGCCAAATTACAATAACCATTAATATGAAATATGCCACAATATGTATCGAATCACCGTATTTTTTTTTAATCGAATTATTTAATAGACCTACCTTTGAAAAAGTAAAAATAAAATATTGGGGAAAAAAAGTAAGCAACGCGATACCGGGACATAACAGTCCCGCTAATATCGTGAAATGGCAAACATCGCATATTGCCAAAATTGCTTATCGCTACATCGCATAGGCTTATCGCTAATATCTCGATATGCGAAATATGGCTGTAAATTTTTTAACTGTATCGCAGTTGCGATGTTAAAAAAAGAAGTGGTTTTGTGATTGACATATATTGACATATCACATTACTCGTCCCTAAACGTCAGTCTAAGCCACATCGACGTGGTTATGACAGTCTCTTGGGGGGGGGGGGGGGATTTGATAGTCGGAACCGGTAAGTTAGTTTTTGAGCTTGCAGGCGCATTCTAGCCCAGTTTTATTTCCTGTAGAAGCCAGGCAGCCGAAGAGAGAGGGCTCGCAGACAGAGCGGAAAGGACGGATGTCGTCGCATTTGAGGCACGCGCCGTCATTGTCCCGCCAGGTATTCGGGGGGGGGGGGGGTGTCTGGCGTGGCGCCACGCGGGACCCGAACACGCGCGGGGCACCTGTCGGCGCCTGGGCCTTGCACGCCGAGGGAGGGAACACAATGGAGGACCCCTCCTCCCGAGCGGATAATGAGCCCGGGGTGTAACTGCCGTGGGAACGTCACGTCGCCCCATTGTTGCCGACATAACGGCACCGGCAATCAGCCCCCAAGGGGTGAGGTGGGGGCCCCCCCCTTCAGACAATCAACACCTTTCCATCTCGCCTCCGCACGTGCTAGCACGTCTGCCCCTCTTATACCTCCGCACACTTGTTCAGTCAGTGTCACTTCCCACCTCCTGATGTGTCTCTGGGCGTCACTCATGTGACAGCTCCTCACAGAAAACACGTTTCATGTTGCTGCTCACCTCTTAATTAAGCACATTGGCACTCAACGTTTCACAAAAGGATAATCCTCGTCTTTAACTGCACATATTTTAACATTAACACCGACTGGAAGACTCAAAGGTAATGCAAGTACCGAATTGTAGGAAGTAGTTCCATTTCTAAACATTTCATTTAACTGTTGTGGCCGAATTCGGTTCTATATCCCTTTTGCAATTTGACAGTAGGGCTATTGGCCTACCTCTTATTCGGCGCGAGGCTACTAATACTCGATTAGCTGGTTAGGCCAACTGCACCGTACCCAGTAGCGTGTAGTTAATTATTTTACAGGGTAAGCAATTTCTACTAACAAACGAAACTTCCAACTTGACTTATCTCCCACATGTATTTACCGTTTTACGATACCTAACATAAGTTATAAAAATGGAAACGAAATGAACGTAATAATAATTAAACTGAATATTATTTAGAGAGATTACTACAAATTATAGGAAAACTGCCGTTTTTCCGAACACTTTTCATCCACTTTCCAAGGGGAAATGTAGGACTGGAGGACGCAAACAGAACGACTGCTTACCCTGCCGAAGGAACACGGTCGAGCATGTGGCGTGTTGTTGCTTGCGAGTTGGATTCATCGCTAGTCGCTCCCGTTTGTGGAAATAAATACTAGATAGCAGCACTATGCGTGTACAGTATGGGAGTTACGAGAACTCTAGTGGCAGTTCGCTACTTCGTATATGTGTAGCCTATCTGGTGGGTTTGTAGGCCAGAAACCACTTCACTTTTCACATAATGTGAAGTAATTTTTTGTTTCTCGAATTGGAAATGGAAAACTCAGAATAAAATGTGTTTAATGTTAGGGCGAACACTATAAAGAGTCTCCAATATATATCGGGTAAGCATTGCTTACCTTGCGTCTATGGAATAAACGCCACTGATCGTGCCTACACCCTAAACTAACCGACCACCCTACCTATATGGCCTATAATCATCTATAGATAGGGGCAGTGATATTTCGCGAAAAGTTTTCAAAACAATATCCATTTCAAAGCACTTTGGAGTCGTCCACCTTTTTTGATTGGTTGTAATATATTCTGTTTCGTGTTAACTGTTAGCGCACGAATCACGAAGGTTTAGTGTCGGAATTAAGGAATCCTGAGTGGCTAGAGTCAAATGAGCCGGAAACGACCCAGCACCAATGGAGTTATGACAACAGCCGAGGTGTATACATAATATTGAAATCTACTAAGTTCTCCGATTTATTCTCGGAAAATCATGGGCTCTATCTAAAAGTGAGCACTTTTGAAAGCCCTTTCATTTGGAATAATAGTGAAAAATATATCTTAATTTTAGCCTTAATCGCAAACTTCCGATCGCGGTAGAATATACACACGGAGTTTATCACTTACTTGGCAATATTTATGTATATAAAAGGTGTTTATCGGGTAAAAATGGCTCATAGAAAAATAATAAATAGGGGCTGAAAAGTGCTCACTTTACCGTGAACAGCCTAGGTATATAATTCTGATCACATTGAGGTCAGCAAGAACTATGCATTAAAATCAACAAGATATTATTCTGAAGGAGCCGTAATCTTTACAAATAAGTGTGACGTAAAATGTGAGACAAAAAATTTAAATGCCCGGGGGTT
Organism: Dryococelus australis; assembly: GCA_029891345.1. Lineage (NCBI taxonomy): Eukaryota > Metazoa > Arthropoda > Insecta > Phasmatodea > Phasmatidae > Dryococelus > Dryococelus australis. The sequence continues at coordinate 77,166,213 of CM056996.1, forward strand.
TAATAGACGTTAGGAGAAGCAATATGGTCAGCATTAATATTTGAATCAACTACACTTTCGCCTTTACGATTTCGTGTTGTAGATGCCTAGAAGATTATTTTTAAATTATAACACTGCTCTGGGCATAACAGCTATATTCTAACTGAAACGAAGAAGCTTAATTTAGAACTCGGGTTTCCCCTTCATTGTCGTGAAAACTGGTAGGACAACATGAAAAATTATAGGCCTAAAAATGAAGCCCAAAAGGTTTCGCACGAAATAACACGCAAAACTCAGAAAATAGAACATGAATCCATTATAAAGACCTAACTGTTGACTGGCTTCCTTATATTCTTATTGTAGTCTATTCACATATTTCCAACTTTTACGCTCTGTTAAAGATCTACTTCCAGGATATTCCTCCGCCTCATGCAAACAAAGCTGAAACGAATCTAGAAAATTACACCAAAGGGACAATGCACCACATTCGTGCGCACTCAGTAATATTCCGTAAAACAACTATTTCTTATGAGGCATTACTAACAAACATATTTTCTCACTGTTTTTATTTATATTAATTATAAATTGAATATAAATATATTTCATAAATAAAATATAAATGTTTGCTTTAATAAAAAACATGGTACTTTAATAATAACACAAGTATAAAACGCTTGTGATACAGTACCTATTTAAGAAACAACAAAACACGTTGTAAATGTGGTTATAAACTAATCACTTTCAGTAATATTTTCTTAGAGGTTTATTAAAATTAATTAATGTTTAATAATCTTAGTAAGTGAAGAAATACCGTGAACATAATTTTAATGAATGCCTACAGCAAAATTATGAATTACTATTTATTGTGAAATTATAATTATCACATTCAACCAGTATTGCCTAAAGCAATTTGATACTTACGATTTATGGCAGTAAACATTATTATTTTCTGTATCAGTTTCCAAGCCATACATAATTAAAAATAAACAGCATAATTAAAGCCTTTTTTTGTCTGTGCACCATTTCAGTGTTCTTTGCACTCATTATTTCTGGGCACGGATGACAGCATCTGTGATAATATTAATGAGCCCTGTTTCATCTGTTATACTCATGATGGGAGAGTAAACCAAGAGCATTATATAGTATAAAAATAATCCAACGGCGCTGTTGTTTAAATTAGCTGTGTAAACCATCCTAATACTTACGGAAAGAAATATATTTTCGGGGCCAAAAACTTTACGAAACGAAGTAAAAATCGAGGGGTCACAAGCGAACCTTGAGGTTCCAGGTGTTTGAAGTACTGTACGTATATTCGAAAATTCTGTAAACCGTCTCCTGATTGGTCACCAGTCTTAAAAGTAGGGACATAAAAAAACCGCAACAGTTACATTATTGGTTTACACAATATGCCATAGGTATGATTGGGATGCCACATGGTATTCTACGGCAATGGCTGTTCGCGATAAAGTGAGCACTTTTGAAATCAACCTTATAAAAAAGTCACTGTCCCTACCTGCATAATATATTTCAACGGGCGAACTGAGTGACATGCGCCCAGTAAAGTTGGTAACGTTGAATGGAATGTAGTTCCATATTTTAACGTCGAATAAAAAGATTAAGGTAACATTTTGTGATAACTCAAATTAATTTTTTAACGTTGTTTTTTTTATGAATCGCAGTGTAAAAATGAGCAGATCTGCAAAACATTTTCTTTTGAAATAATTTCTCAGTTGTACTTGACCGACGCATGAATAAAATGACGAGGCCCATGGCAATGCTAATTTTGCATTAGGCGGAATAATGCACAATGTACATACAAGCAGGGCTTTCAAAAGTGCTAATTTTACCATGAACAGCCTATATAAGGTATACTGAATTCCCATCGCGGCTCCTAGCTTGATCGTGCACGGTGGTTACTAACGGCGAGAACCCACTTGATATACTTGTCAAGTTCGACCTTATCAACAGCCGGGTGGAGGCGGGGCCCCGTAATGGATGGCCCTGCTGGAGCCATTGCTCCGTCGAGAAGATAATCACATCATCCAGCCGCCGAGCCCTACGCCGCGCCGTCGCAGGAGCGAAAACGGGCGGCAGGGAGAATCGATTGGAACATACCGTCCGGGACTGCTTCCAGGAAGGCATGTCGACAGCGGCACAGAGCACTTTTATTTCATTATATATTTTTTTTTTCGTTTCTTTGCTTGTTCCGAGCTGCGGCGGCGGCGGCGGCTCGTGGACCGGGCGGTAAGGTTCCCGTCCTCGAGGCGGAATTCCGATCGGGCCCGGCGCCGACTGTTGTGTAACAAAGACGTCGCCGTCGTCGCCGGCACATATCCCATCTGATAGCGTCGTGACGTGGAGACCAGCTATCGCCGGGAACACGTCGGCTGTCATCCGGCCGTTAGATTGCCCTCGCGCCACGCAGGCTCCGTCCTTACCTATCCGCCATTAACATACGGTGGCCTTGTCTGTGTGATCATAATGACGATCCCTCCTCAGGTCACTACGTCCCCATTCGTTTATATGGAGCAGTGCCGTAGGTGAATAAGGAGACGTCCAACCATCGGTATCACTCTGTGATCACCAGTGGCCTGGGCCCTTGGGGTGGGTGGTGGGGTTGTAACCCCCCTCCGCCAATTACCCTCAAGGTTGTTAACTATCAACATAAAATGCATTAGCAAAACTTTAGTCGTAATAAAAAATACGTAGTTGCTGTAAACTACTGTTCGCAATGGACGACAGTGCTTTAGACACGCCCCGTTTAACTGCGAGCCAGTAACAAGCGGGAAGCAGTAGTGTGAGTGTTTAAACAGTCCTGTACAGAGGCCTCAGTTCATCATAGCAACCAATAAGCATATGATAATGTCTCGAATGTATAGAGGGCTGTCCGGCCTAGTTTGCTGCCAACTCAATCCGCGAAATACTCGGGGCTCTAACTATAACACATGTTATTATGTCATAAACTAATTTTTCTCCTAGTATTTATTTTAATTAACGCATGTGTTAGTACACGTGCAGGCGCATGTCAAGAGCCGTACAAGAGAATTCAGTCTTACCAACTAAACAAACCCAACCACTCCTGCCTGTAGATGTGTAGATGTTTTCCGTGTTGAGGCCGAGAAGAGTGGAAGTCATAAGGGCGACACTGCCACGCGCTACAAGTGCGCCGTCGCCGCTACGCTCAGAGCACTGAATTGGCGTGCAGTGTCCTCGTCGTGCTGAGTGTACCTATGGGACTTTTAAAGTGGTGAACCTATAATTTTACTGGTGGGAAGTTGTAGCAAGGTTCAATGCACGGCGTTTGAGTATTTTTTGTATTGTAACGCGCTCGCTGCTTCGTATCCCGCGCGAGCGAGTGGAAGTGAAGGACAGCAGTTATATGATAGCGGCGGCAGCATGTTAAAGGATTGTTTTGAATGAACAAGCGAGCGATAGGCTGGTGGCCACGTATCTTTTTCAGAAAGTGAGCCGACACGATAATTATTTTTGCGACCCGGTGTTTCCTTCGCGTGGAAAGGCGCTGAGAGCTGGATGACAAAATTTATGTTAGACAAAGAGAGCGGCCTATCATAAAGGACGCTGCCGCACACGCTGAAAAACTGATCGCAGCTCGCGCCCACCGACACCTAGAAGCTCTTGGTTCGCCATCTCTCACGCAGGGGAATGTCGTCGGTATTATCATTACCTTTCCCAGAACAACTTGGATTGCCGAGAACGTTCTAGACGGCAGCTACTTCAAGTACAAATACAGCATACGGGCCTCTGAGGACAGAGTGATTAAGAGCCGAGTGTTTGGCGTCTCATGCGACCTTAAGATACAGTTGGATTCCGAAGCGGCGAGGGACGACTGCAGCGATCTGCGAGAGTGCGTCGGCGAGCTTGTGTGCAGTGAAGAGTGGGACTGATCTGCGGGACTGTGGACTGGATGCGTGAGTGAGAAGACATTCAGGACGATGGAACGTGTGGAAATAATTGGAGCGGTTTGAGGGACATTAACATTAGTAAAGCCTGTGATAAAGACTTTAATTGAAATAGAGATAATAATAATAATATTGTTCTCAATAATAATAATAATAAGATTTAATAGTAAAGTCAGGCTGGTAGATAACAGATGTTTGACTGTTTGTAGTATTGAGAATAAACATAATTATTGAATTTATTTATTTTACTGTTATTAAGACCTCCATGCCTCACGAACTCGGACACGCCCCTCAGGCATTCATGTTACAGGCCGTTCACTGTTAAATGAGCACTTTTGAAAGCCCTGCTGAAGATCTACTTTTATGGACATTGTGTATTCTTCCGCATTGTGCAGAATTAGCACTGCCATTGGCCTCATCACTTTATTCATGGGTCGGCCAAGTGAAATTTTGAAATTATTACAAAAGTAAATTGTTTACATATCTGCCCATTTTTACACGTCGATGCATTAGAAAAATCAGAAAGCGGAATGAGTAATTTTTAGTTATCACAGAATGTCACCCAACACTGTTTATTCGATGTTAATATATTTAACTACTTTCTGTCGCTGTTATTAAGCCTTTAAGAAACGAACATTTTTTTCTTGTTTGCAGCCAACTTAACCGAAGCATACCTACCAGCCAGTGTCCGTCGAAATGAATTCATTTGAGGTATAGACGTATTTTAAAGGCAGGCTTCAGAATTGCTTATAGTATTTAACTACGAACGAGGTACCATAAGTACAGTTTTTCAGCCATAAACCAAGGAGTTAATTCGGTTTATTCACAGGAGTGTAGCGTACCCCGTTTTTTTTTTTTTACCGCGAAATGAAAATACAATTAAAATGTATCTTAACTTAAGCATCTACACTCTTGCATGCCACAGAGTATTTGAATATTGTAGAGTATCAAAGGACGCAAGTAATAAGTAATATTGTTTTGTTTAACATTAAAAGTTTTCAGATACTATAATAAATATTTTCTCCTACAAACATACTGTAAACCGACTAGCCAATCAATGGCTTTCACTTTGTCGCTGAAAATGTTTATCTGTGCTGCCAACTTGAACTGAATAAAGCATAATTTGGGCAAATGCAGTAGTTATTAAATAAGAACCTTCCCGACTCATCCCCCATTATACTTACGAATGATGATTATTAATTTTGTATGGTAGCTGTAGCCACAAATAAACTGCAGTTTGAATTCACTGCTGTGCGTGTCAAGCAAGCGTCTACTCGGAGCGGAGCCAGAGAGACGGTATGGTACTTGCTGCCGGCGGTCTGAGGTGGCGCGCAGCTAGAAGGTTGGGAGGGTGGTGAGGGTGGGCGGTAGTTCACCTAATTGTCGTGGAGGGGGCGGCTGGGGAATGGAGGGCGCATGCGCACCGTGTCATTATCCCGCCCTCTCCCTGCGCTTTCTCAGCGCCGGCAGTCATTAGGTCCCCGGGGCGCATGCGTGCAGCATCGCTGCGACGTCTTGCGCAGTGACAACGCCTCCGCCGTCCCAACAGTGGAGCCCCGCAGCTACCAAGACACGTCGGCTGGTGCGCGCGAGAATGGCGCAAGTCCAGTCGACATGCTGTGGCAGGTCGGGCGATTTCGGGGCTTGTATCTCGCCATCGTTTCGAATTCTGCTTTTCATCAATATTGCTACGCTGGTTCACAGTAAACTGATGATCTATTTTAAACCTGCCATAACATTACACACTGTTCACGGTAAAAATAAGCACTTTTGAAAATCCCGCTTAAGATTTATTTGTATGAACTTTGTGTATCCTTCCAACTTATGTAAAATTAGTATTTACATGGGCCTCATCACTTTATTCATGCGTCGATCAAGTGAAACTGTACAATTATTAGGAAATAAATATTTTATAAATCTGCTAATTTTTACATTTCTATGCATTAAAAAAAAAGGAAGGCGAACGAAATAATTTAAGTTGCCACAAATGGTTACCTAACACTTTGTAATCGATGTTGAGATATAGAACTATTTCCCCTCCAAATTTACAAACTTTACTGGGCGCATGTCATTCAGTGATCACTTTATCGCGAACAGGCTTTACACTTGTAAACGTTTGTTTAACATTGGACTTAAAAAATTAAAATTGGTCAGGTAAATTCTCGACAGTGCTTCACGTTTCTATCGACAAGTTTCCAGATTTTATTACGATCCCCGCCTGCAACCTGGTGCTCTAATATTGACGCATGGTTTCGACTATTTTTAACCCCTTTTACAGTGTCGAGTTTTTCCGCCGAACCGCTATAAAGTCGACCAAAGAAAATTTGAAAACTGTGATGCCATCAAAATGTCATAAAAACCGACATAGTTGTCTGGAAAAGTTGGATGACTCCAGTTTCAATTCGACATTTTTCATATTGGATCAGTTCTAAAATGTAATTTGCTGCTTCATGAATTCAGCCAATTGGAATAGTGGACATTAAAAAGGCGTCATTTCGATCCCACAAAACTTCAAAATGGTGACATATTTAGAAACGAAATAATTTCATAGTTAATTAACTTCGTTCAGCACATGAATGATGTTCCTAGAGCACAGTGTACAACAGTAGTAAAAAAATCAGAGGCAAGGAATTTCATTGAGCAGCGCAAATAACTGTAATAAATAAACTTAAAATATTATTTAGAAGTGTACATAGAGCAAACAATTCTTAATATTCCTGTTTTAAGCCAAAATCAATATCCCGCTTTGAATGTTTGAATAAAAATTAGTGTAGGTTCGTCTAATAAAAACGTCGATAGCGTGAGAAGATTTTTTAAAAATACAAGGTTATTTTACCAACTTTGATTAATGGAAAAATGTTATTGCAGTATCAAGTTTTAAATGTTATTGTAGATGTGGCATCCCTCAACCTCATCCAGCAGGGCAAAGCCTTGTCGAATTCACCGTCGGGGTATGTCGCGTGTTCAATAACTTGGTTCTGTGACTCACACCGCTACTAAGGCCATATTTGGTGTCTTGCAGCTATGCCAGATTAAGTGACATGTATTCCCTCAGTGGCACATCAGCGCAAGCAAACGGCATTGGGACACGTGTGACGATGTGTGGCAACCTTGGTTGTATTCGCGCGATCCGTTCATGGTAATCAATGTTTGTTGCAATGAGTGTATAGAAGTGAAAGTTAGGATCTATTTAAACGTATTGTTTTGCTGCAGACATTCTTTGGGATACTGTAATTTGTTAAGTTAAAAACGCCTAAAGTTATTACTAATAGTTCGTGTGGTGGTACAGTAGGCTAGCACGTAACAAAATAATTCACAGGCAAGTGCTACCAAGTTGACGACTGAAGAAAGCTGATCACTGGTCCAGGAACCATGAATGAATGGCTACGACCAGAGTTCACAAAGAACTACAAATACTTGCATAATGAGAACAGGCAAATTTTAAATGCCTGCGCGAAATAGTAAGTATCCGATTGTAATGGACGAGGAAACTGGATGGTTAATATTAACAATATGCACAGCAATTTTCTCGGAAAAGACTAACATTTTCTGGAGAAAAAAAAAATGTATTCGAGTTCATTAATCGAAAATCAAAGCCACTACTTTCGGAAAGCTAGCCAGATAGGCTTTGTGCATTCATGTGTTGGCGTCATGCTGTATGTACTGTACTACAGGGATTAACTATCTCAAGTTAATGCGCTTGTGCTGTTAGCGACGACTTCTGGGTTCATATCGTGAAGTCATTGTCCAAGGTTCCGGATTGGAATTTCAGGTAAGGCATGGATGTGCGCGTCGATTCCAAACGTTAAATTATATTAATTTAATTTGTTAGCATCTCTCCGTTTAGCTTATCTCCAAAAATGCACGCGTGTTAAAAGCGTCCAATGGTTCAAATTTATTTTCTACATTTTTAACATAATGCATTTCGTGTAATGGTGTAAAAAAGTATTGTGAATAAAATTTGTAACGGCGGAGGAAAATTACTGTACACAAATCAATGAAACCAATTGTAGAAATTAAAACTTTTTTTTTATTTCGTACAAATCTAAAATTGTACAAAATTAAAACGTTTGGAGATAGCTCAAAGTAATCATAAATGTTATTAGAACGCCATGAAGACGATTTCTTAGAAATTTGCTATGTAGTTTGCCCGGATTTCAATTTTAACTTCGGAGATAAAATTTTATGTCAGAATGGCTAAGATGTTAAACACGTACCGCAGGTGAACACGTATCGTGCTGAGAAGAAATTACAAAAAATTATCTCCTGTGACTGCAAAAAAAAAAAAAAAAAACACGAACTGAAAACAAGCTTTGTGTTGCAATAAATTTTTGAAATCTGTACGAATTCAAGATTTTAAGTTAAAATTCTCGTGACGAATGTTATTTTTTAAATTATTTTGATTTCAAATGAGACTGAAATTATTATCGGTGTGATGTCAGGAAACCCTACAACACCCTTAAAATTTATTTTTAAAAATTTGCCCATCAACAAATGTTATTGTAATAATAATATAAAAAGCGCTTGCAGCAGCAATAATATAGTCTATTCGCGTTTTACTCACATTTTTTAAATCAGACCTTTGAAAAATCATCCCATGTATGACGTGTTTAGTTATTTACTAAATATGCCATGTATCGGAAGCGGTTTATAATTCTGCTAGCATTTAACGCATCGTATTTCTAGTTAAATGGAAGTGTAACCTATATTTTATTTATAAATTATAATATTTCATTTATAATGAATATGAATGAAACCATTGAGAAAACATGCGTGTTGGTAGCGCCTAGTAAAAAATAGTTCCCATGCAACATATTATTACAACTGAGTGCGCACGAAATCGGTGCGTTGTTCTTTGGTGTTATTTTCTAGACTTATTTAAGCTGAGTTTGCACGAGACGGAGGAATTCCCTGGAGGTATAATTTTAGCACGGTTTCAGAAAAGTTTGAAGTAGGTAACCGTGAATGGATTATAGTTGTGATAACGCGCGGGACATAGGCTGTTGTTGTCCGGGGAGCAGTGTGGCAACAGTAGGACCGCACGGGGGTTTTGCAGAGCTGGTCCATGGCTGGAAGAGAGGGTGGAAGGGAGGCTGGGGAGAGAGACCCGCGCTACGTGAATGTATCGGATTGCAAATGGGCCGGAGTCTTACCGAGTAATTGGCACCTGCGAGGTCCCCGGACACGCGGCCGCAGCAGCACCGGCCGACGTGGCCCCTCTTGTCGTCCGCTCTCCCGGCAACTGTGCTGCAGTCACGCCGTCTCCAGCACATGTAGAAATATATATTTTTTAATTGTTACAAACAGTTATTTGCAAACTAATTACCAAATATTTCTCTCGCAAGTCTATAGCTGAAAGAATATACTGTATATATACAAAACATTATTTGAGAAAACATACAAAATTGTTCAAGCACCCTTACGTTTACAGTAAACTGGAAGTCTCTTGGCCGCCCGGCCGGGTCACCGGATTTCCGTAAGTGGGAATCGTGCCGGACGATGCCGCTGGTCGGCGGGTTTTCTCGGGAATCTACCGTTTCCCTCGCCCCTTCATTCCGGCGCCGCTCCATGTTCACTTCAATCACCCTCATCGGCTCTCAGGACCTCGCTGTTAAGAGCCGCACAAATCTCTTCACTCACTCTAGGCCGATTAACTGAGCAATTTCGAAATCAACCTTTGAAAAAAGTCACTGCTCCTACCTGCATATATTAACGGGCACCTTGGCATACACCCAGTAAAGTTGGTAACAACTGAGATAAAGTAGATACATTTTTTTTACGTTGAATTAAAAGTGATAGGTAAACATTTGTGATCACTAAAAGTATTTTTTTTTTCTGCTTTCTATTTTTTTTAATGCACGAAAGAGTAAGAATCAGCCAGTTTTTTTTAAATATTTCCTTTTATTTTATAATGCCACTTAAGCGACGCATGAATGAAGCGATAACTCTTTTGCCTGGTTGGGAATTTTGTATTGGAAAATACATGATAATGAAACGCGGTTTTTAAAGCCAATTTTGAAGATGTAAATTCTAATCAAAAACCAAAGTGCGAGAAATTACACTCCCATGCTTTGTATTGGGGACAAATATAGTAATTTGGTTCTAAGTAACTTTTTATTTATTTTTTATTTTTTTAATATTTTTTTATTTATTTATTTTTTGTTTTTCCTATAAACAAGCTATGCATTAATGTTGCAGGCTCCGATAGCAAAGAAGCACGCATTTTTTTTGCTCAAAACAATACCTTGTGGTATAGATATATCTTTAACAGGAATGCCGAATAACCGATTTTCATTAACATGTATTTCCCTATACCAAATTTTCAAACCAAGCATACAAGAAGACCTTCAGCAAGGTTTTCAAAAGTGCTCAGTTTACCGTGTACTGCCTTTACAACGCTTGCTTGTTAACACTTTGGGGACATTTGTAGACATTCAAGACAAGCTAGAAGCACGCAACGTATATCCTCCACTGCAGGAATAGAATTTCTGCTGGTCTCTATTTTTCTACTAATCACTATCCTATTGTTGTGAACTATGCTGTTCAGCCATTGTGTACTGCTTAAAGTTGGTTATTGGTCCGGTGTCTGCCAATGGAGTGCCGAGTTTACCGTTTTCCAATCAAATATCATGTTATACTTATCACTATGTACAGTTTATAGTGTTCATTTCCGTAACCATACAGAAATTTAGTATTGAAAGTATGAAAGGAAATGTTTCTGTGAAATAATGGTAAAAACTTAAAAAAACAATGAAACGCTTTGCCCGAGCTTCACTCGGGCATAGTCTTTGAAGTGTTAAGCTCGGGCATAGTCTTTGAAGTGTTAAAACGCAAGATTAGTTGTGTACATTACACACTAGGGTTTCGTGAAATTCTCTCTAATTTATTTGTAGTGTTACAAAAATATCTTCGGCAATTAGTTTCCAAAAGCTTCCTTGAATAAACACAACAAAATATTTATATTGTGGCCACCGCCAGTGGTGTAACCCTGGAGGACGTGAGCACACCTTCCCATCCCGGCTCACACGTGTCCAGGGATTATGTTCGGGGAGCAGTGGCGTGTGGTGAACTGTTGCAAGGTAAGCTGACATTAGCTGTGTGCTGTACCCCCTCTTGCTTGCTAGTTTTACACTTCCACCAGTAAAACGTAGCTCGGCAGCTGACGCCACAGGACGTGTGTAATAGGTCTCTTATGCTCGCTTGAGAGCGGTCGGTATGCATTCAGTTTCCTTAGGCTGTACGGTGGTTACTGGTTCCTGCTGCGTGCACCGAGAACGTACAGAAGTGAGCAAGCACCAGCTTATCTTGCAACACTTCACTACACGCCACGGTTGGGGAGGAGCAGCATAGGCGTGGGCTGGGTGAGTGGTATGTTTTAGGGGGGGAGGGGGTCGTCCCGCAACAGAGAACGAATAGTGAAACAAAACAAAAATGATAATAAAAATACAATTTTTTAGATATATCGTAAGCCCTACTCAACGGCACAAATATCGGAGTTTCCTGTGTAAACATTTACCCAGGTAAAAAGACAACAAATTACTGTAAATACGAAAATGTTAAGGAAAAAAACCATTCCCTTTGCACTTAATGAATGCGCCCGTCTGATATCCTGGCTACGCCCCTGGACGCCAGCTTTTATTCATGCTATTAAACGGCCTCTCTATCCACTCGAAATAAATATTACTGTACACGTTGAAACATTACAAGAGTACGTGTAATTTGAAAACAAAATTAATAAATCTCATACTACAATAATAACAATAACAACAGAGACTAAACAGAAGTAAAATGGAGACTTAGTGACTTGCTGTAAGGATGGCACCCTCAGTTTCAAATTCACGAATATTAGAACAGTAGTTCTCTCACAACTTTCATTAGTATCTTGTTAATTTTCCTTACAGTGTACCGGGTTTTTTGTACTTTTGGACACGCTCCAAACCTCCTTAGACACGTCCCTGCCGCCCGCTCCCTTAGTGTCGTGTCGGGCCGCTGACAATATAAATACAGAAACAAAACGGTGGCGTTTAACAGGCAACTCTAATCACACACGCCAACAAACCGGCATTACTGGCTAGCGGCGGAACGTCATTCACCAATCAGTGCAGAGACTAATCTTCCAGACGACAGCCCGACCTACGTGGAATTTTTTGCAACGAGCAATAGCCAACTATATAGAAGGCCACGTTTCCGAGCGTTCGCGCGGCCCATAAGCTACCGAGTGTGCTTACATGAAGGAAAGTGCAATAAAATGTCTGTTCTGTATGCTTATCTATTCTCTGGTCGCATTTTAATCCTTCCTGCCGCCGAGTTTGATCAATTTTCATATTCCGCTAAGGGTGGCGCTTCTTCCCATGTCGAATACGTCCCTTAGTATATCAACCCTGGACCAGTATAGTCTATACGTCGAAGAATGTGAAACAACAGAACACTCGTAATACAGAAGAGAGAGATAGAGCGGCGCTGTCCCTCAACATGTCAGAACCATATACTAAAGATGAGGTAGACCGATTAATCTTCTTCTGCTCCTGTACCCGACACTGAACTAAACCAAACCAAAATACGCCAGTCACATGGTCAACACTGATTAACGTGTTTCGTTCATATCTTAATTTTGAAAAGGTACATACTTTTGCCAATATGATTTTAATCTAATAGCATTAAAAATTGGCCAGAGGGAGTGTACGAACATCACAAAGCGCTTGTTTAAATGCATAGCGTTTTAAGCTCAAATCCTGTGCACGTCGTTTATGACAGTCGTACTAGCAGTTTAATGTTGGAACAGGGAGAGTAGTTTTACGCAGTCAGCGTGATCACTCTACTCCATATTCACTCTACGGTCGGAACAGTCGGAGCGTTGTAACGTGTCAGCCGACCAATCATTGAATGCGCATGTCTGTGTAAAAGATACCGCCTCAGCTTTTTCCCTTCTATGTACAAATTCATGTTACCTGAAGTTCGTACGGTGCAAATCCCTTATATAATTTTCTACAGTGCGTTTTTGGGTATCGTCTCATCTGAAGTGTATACGAGTAACTGCGTTCGTATATACAATGATTTTTTCCTATAAAGTGTTGGTTCCCTATTACTAGGGCCACCTGTTATTCGCGAAAAGATTCACGCGAAGTTTTCCTTTCGTTATTGGCTACGTGGCTTTGTCGGGAGACAGTTCCTTACCTAACTGGGTCAATCAGAATCAGGTAACAACTCCAACGCTGAGTGTCCGTGATTCGCGGGTAGACACCTGCAATGCGTGGCAGTTAAAATATTCTAATCACGAAAGTGAATCTGAGCTATAATTTTTTGGAGTATAAGTAGTTCTGAAATATTTTCGCGAAAAACAGGTAGCCCTACCTATTACTTAAGGTTTTTCTTAAATATATTTTAAAACATTATCCCTGGTTTTTAAAAATCTTTTCTTAGTTTTTGGTTGAGGGTAGGTCTATCATGATTATGGAAAAACAGTTGAAATGCAATTTGTGAAAACATCATATCCCTGAGTAAACTGTTGGGTTTTGAACGGTCAAATCAAACTTAAATGTTAATTGTCAACCAATAAAAACACCAAATGGACCTTTTATTTATAAGATTGATTTTCATGTTAATATTTACGTATTAAGTCACTTAAGAATTATCTTGTGACATTATGCTGTCTTTATGTTGAAGTCTCAGAACAGTGCACGTCCCAAGAAGTTTGAAACGTTGTCGCGTTTAGCATTAGCTGCGTGTTCACAGACTTGAAACGCACTGTATCTTTTCAGGGAAAACGGATTGGCTGTACTGGTGTTTAAAAAGACCGGAGTGATAGTATAGCACCGATATTTGGTTAAATGTTGAAAATTTAAATGCTGTCTGCGTCTTCTGGAACTGTAAACTGGTGAACTCGCGTGCGCTGGATGGTATTTACGGTTGCTGGCGTTGCGGTGTCACAGATAAGTGCGCCAGAGCGATGTTTTCTCGTTCCGTCCTTCCCAGGAGTGCAATCGCAAATTTAGCAGTCCTGGAACGCTTTGATCTTTGCGTAGGTTGAGATTGCGTGTGTGTGTGTGTGTGTGTGTGTGTGTGTAAGGGGGGAAATTAAATAACAAGTAATAAGCCATATATTTATCTTTTATTTTACTTAAATATAATATTATCCTTAGTTGTATACCACTTTAATAATAAGGCGACCGAATTATTGATCAACAAACGAACCAAGTTAACTTGACCTCGTACCTTAAAGGCAGACAGGTGCCGAGACAGAATAGTGAGAGGAGCGGGGGTCGGAGAAGGCGCGCTGCAATGTTGCCAACTGCAGCAAGAAAATAGGTAGGTTTGAATTTCAAGTGTATTGAAAATTATGCTTGGATGACAGTTCATCATAAGAATGTTTTAATCTGCAAATTATTCCCGCATTTCAATAAGAAAATGAGTGTTAATTTTTAAACAAAGCGCACACTGCATTAAAACATAACAAAATGCCGGTCTTTGTTAGATAACTAAAAAATAATTATTATTGAGTGTAAAGGAATGTTGATAGGGCAACATAAATTCTCGCAAAGCAGTGAGAAGACGGCGTTGCGGTTCCATTACACGCCTGCCTGCACCCTCCCACACGCACGCACGCACCCACACACCGCAGTGTGTGTCGTCCCAGGGTGACGGCGAAATCCTAACAGCGGGACGTCTGCTTGGTCCACGGCGGACAGATGAACGTGGGACGTGATTGCACGGCGCGGGTGCTGTGCTCTTGAACCTCCACCGCTGTGTGCATCCGCCTCTGTCGGGGTGTGAGAAGATACCGTAAGGTCGACCTTCGCGCGTCTGACATTAGCGGTCCCGCCCTTCAGGGCCAATGATGTGCGCAACTCCTAAATAAAACAAAAAAAATTTATTCCTCGCTTCCGGATGGAATATTTTTTTATTTTTGTTGCCGACTCTTAATGTTTTAAAAGTGTGTGTGTGTGTAATATATATATAATGTTATGACGTTACTGACGAAGAAAACTGATAACTGCACTGTCTGTCCTTTGCGTATAGAGGCGACGAGTCATTTGATGCTCGTACAATTTTCGCCTAAATCGCTCCTATTGTATGGCCAATCACAGCTGACGTGTAGGCGGGAAGAAGTAACACAAAAGCACATTGCAGCATGCGTTGAACCCACATTGTAGACAGTATACTCATGCATATTAAAACATTGTTTGAGCAGGTAAACACTTTCAGTATGTTATTCGTTAGCGTATTAAAACCAAGATAGTTGAGGTGTTCCTATATTATATATATATATATATATATATATATATATATATATATATAAGCAAAATGAATTCTATACTATTAGATTTAAAAAAATTGTGAAAACATCGTCTAAATGTCTGTGTTTACCAAAATGGCTGTATGAGATATGAATTCACCGTGTGAACGTAAAGTCGTACGTTAATAAGTGTAATTTTCTTCGCGGGTGCACGTGGACTAACTAATAAAAAGAGAGTAACTACATTATGTACCGTGAGCGTCATCTGTACGCGCCACACAAATGTCTGAACTTGCCAGCAATATGGCCGGACGCCATTCGCCAGTCACTCTCTATCTGAACGAGAACTTTGCCGGACGGTTGTGCTGCAATCAACACAAGACTTCCACCGCATGCGACAGACAGGTGGGCGCGATGCCAGAGCCTCACGCAACCTGTAGCAAACGGAGTTAAACTAACTTCAAAGGAACCGCCGCTCCGTCTGGCCGCTAAACGCTGAACTGGTCCTCGGAGGGAACTTTGTGCTGCAGTTACAACAGTACAAATAATCACATTCGATAACTAGTAAACTTCCAGCGGAAAATCGATTACCTCACGCTCACACCCTCGCACTCATCATTGTACTCATCACTGCCATACGATGGGAATTACACTAATGTGCGGTAATATATGTATTTTTTTTTAGTTTCCCATCGCTGCAGCCTGCAACTGTATACATTTATTTGGCCACTCGTTTTATTTCCTTCGTTCGAAATTACAGCTTGAGAGTTTGTTGGGATTTTTTTGTGCGATAAGTAGGGCTGTAACAGTGTTTGTTAGTGCAGTTATTGGTTTTTTAATAACGGTATTAACATCTTAATAAAAGAAGTACAGCAGGAAAGGAAATAGTAAAGCTGCTTTTATTTGCGCATGTTATCAACTATTTAAATCCCTACATTGGAGGTAATCACTTTAGCTGAAGTTGCTAGAGCGCATCGCGGACGCAGCTCATGCAGGTTCTATTCTCAGTCGGGCTTCGATTCTTCTTACGTTAACTGAAACTGTTCAATGTACAGTACCTTGTGCCAAACAAATCTTTGCTTGGCACCAACTAAATCTTTGCGCGCAGCAACCGAATAAGAACAACACGATAATTTGGTTACGACAACTAAATGTTTCATTGCCCGCACACAAACCATTCGTTTATTTTATTCAACGTAAAATTTTTTTTACTGTTGTACGGATGCACATTCATGTTAGTCGAAGTAATTTTATTCATCTAAGAGAGCGGGTCTGTTGGAAAAACTAAACGTAAACCAATACATGCCTTGCTGTTTAATATGTGATTTTGACAGTTGTACTAGCAATGGGTATGCGTATAACACGAGAATATGTCTTCCTCATCTTTAGTCTATCGTTCGTGCACGAAGCCACGTATGCCCTGTCACGCTTTCAAATTTCCCCGTCAGATTACATCCAGTAAGTTCGGTCAAATAAAGTTGTACAGTTGTGTCGTCATCGAAAAGTCATAAACGCCGCCATATTTGTCTAGAAAAATTGGATGTCTTCAGTTTCCACGAAACATTTGCACAGTGGACCGGTTCTAAAAATTTCTTTGATGTGTGATGGGCTCAGTCAATCATAATTGTGCACTACAATGCTGGACGTAACGAAACTTTAATAACGAATAATTGCTGGAAACGAAATAGGTTGTGAATATAATGAATTTTTATAGAAGCTATCTAACACGAATGCTATTTTAAATGAATATTGTACATAATATTAACAACTCATAGGTATTAAATTTCGCCGTGCAATAAATATCTCTGATAAATAAAATTTTAATTTACCAAAAAATAAATAAATAAATAAAATTCTTTACATTTTTGCCTGTAACGAACTACATGGAAACAACAACAGTATCTCACCTTGAAAATAAATATTAAATAAAAATTCAGATTATATCCTTTCATAAAAAAATTTATACAGTATGGCTAATTTTCAAACAAATTCGACATTTTTTTATTAAAATTTTTTGGAAGGAAAATTTCGATGACCGTATTTCGTTTTCAAATTTTATTGTCATTTGAAGGTGAAAATTTGATAGTGTGACAGGGGCTTAAAGCGTTACCTTCAGCCCGAAGTGGTTCCGAATTCTGATCATGGGTAAGCCACGATCATGTATACCCCCTTTTTTGAGATGTAATTTTAGGTAGTTTAGCATGTAAGCTGGCTCCTTTCCTTTTCCGAATAACCTTCTTGCTTAGATCTGAGCGAAGTGGGTTAATGAACCCCATAAAATCAAATTAAAAAACGACGCCTGGTTGCTGAGGACTAAGGATGTTAAAAAAATATCGATATATTGAAAAAAACTATATTATATCAACAGTATATCGATATAAATCGTTAATATATTTTAACCATATTTTATCAAAGTCGATATTTTTCCAGGTATCGGAAATAAATATTTTTAAAAATGCTCTTTTAATAATCTTGTCTTGAATACAAAAATCTAATTTAAAAATTACTATATTTACTTCGGTAACATGCACTAAATGGTTCACGTCCTCAATATGTGATATTCCAAACGATTTTACAATTGTCAAGTCTTTTAATACATATGAAATAACGTATTCCGTTGTACCGAAAAATCTATATTATTCTTTCCATATACCGTTTCGTAAATCGATACTTTCATAAATAAGCAATACAACTAATATTGATATTTTTTTCTGTATCAACATCTCTAGTAATTACTGTGGCGCTACAATGCAGAGTCGAGGCACAGCAACTCGTCTTCAGCAGGAGAGCGAAGGGCCTCTGTAGATGACGGGAACGTGCAGTAAGCAGATTGAAAAAAAAAAAAGGGGGGGGGGCGACGAGCAGCATTGCTATGCGTCACAGGTGGATACCTAACCCACGCGTCCCGACTGTGTCAGATGCGCACCCGTGATACCTGCCAGACCCCGGCGCTATCTCACCGTCTCTCTGTCATCGCGGCCACGTCTGGCCCCCCGAGGGCCCAACCCCACTTCCTCTCCCCCACGACCCATTCGATTTTCTCTTTAACCACAAAACTGCGTCCTCCACTTGCGATGCGCCCGAAGATTATCACTAAGCTATTAGCCTTGCGTCATTAGATGCCCGATAAGATAATTGTTATTTCTCAACCATCATGTCTGATTTCAGCAAACATCTGATCTATCGGCCATCAAATATCTATTTTTTTCCCCACGAAATCAAGTTCACTAGTTGTCCGATCGACTTGAATAGATATTTTCTGATTTTGCAGCACCAGACCCGTTTTTATGGAAGCCTGTTTAGATGGGAGAGGGGTGGAATATAATATCATACATTTTTTGTTTTATTTAGCTATCTCGATTAGCATTTTTTCGTAATTTGTCTGGATTCCACTGAGTTCATTTACTTCAGTAAGGAATGTTGGTATTTTAATTAAAGATTCCGGATGTCAAATGTTATTTTATCTACCTACTCACAAAAATAAGCAAAAATATGATGGTTCCAAATGCAAATATGTATTATGGGTACCCGCACACGTGGATGCATATACGGTACACATAATTTTTTTTTTTGTTTAATTGGCGAGGTTTTAGCGTCACTCTTGGTTGTCTTGAAAGACAGACCGCATATACGATGTTCCCGTAATGCATTGAATTAAACACGAAAGTATATTACATTTTCTTAAAGGCACTAGAATGAAACTGAATTCAGCAGCGGGGAGATCACTTGAGTATACAAGCAATGTAGCGGCTGCAAGGCGCTGTTGTTCGATCACAGGTCGCTACAGGGCTTTTCCGCACGTGGCGAAAGTTCGTATAGGCTGTTCACGTAAAGTGAGCACTTTTTAAGGCCCTCCCAACAGGTATTAACCGCTAATAAATATATATTATTGCAGCCTCCGGCTTTAAATTTCGATAGTGGTGAATCATATCCACTGTGTTTGTAGGTAGCATTGCAATGTTTATATTAAAAAGCAGCAGGAAGCTGAAAAATTGGATGAAAGGAAAAATTTATAAGGGCCTTAAAAAGTGCTCACTTTACCGTGGACAGCCTATACACGTAAGAAAGTTGGGCATCTCCTAACTCTTCCGTGTCCGTGAATCCGTGTAGCCAAATTTTGGTTTGTTGATATTCGTTTTCGTGGCCATTGTGGTATACACAGCAACAAGTGCTTCGATTTGCCATGGCGATAATCATTTTTGAGTTAGTAAATAAGTGCACATGGCTCGGCAGTAGTATTCACGTATTGTTATACACGACGTAAAAATATACAAAATGAGATGTGTATGTAATGAAACCTGTATCTGTAATTTGCAACAGCAGAGTATTTTTGATTTCGTAAGTTGCAAGACTACACGTTTATTCGTATTGTAGAAAGGTTAAAGTTCATCCTGCGTCGTCGGTTTGTTCCGCTTACGTTTCCGTGTCAGATTTCTTACGTATCCGTGCATTTTAGGGCAGGCCGAAAGGAAATGCTCAAAACAGATCCAGTTTCACGCAAGTGCCGCAAGGTTCTCTAATAGAAGGCGATTCCCGATACGTCTACTGATTGTCCTGTGTTGGGGGTTTGAGGCATTTGGCTATAGTTAGTCGCGCGCGGAGTTGTGACCACGAACATCAGAGCGCTCCGAGCGATAAGACGACCGAGCTTGGAGCATTGTGGAGCGCTCATAGCGCCACGCACGCTACCACGCCCTTTACGTGTCTGCTCCGCTGGACGAGATCCCGTCTCCAGATTCCCCCGCTTATCTAGCCAGTCTCGAGATTGGTTTGCGTCCACGTATGGCAGCAGCTCGTTTGTAACCTCGCTGGAATGGCGAGAATGCTCGGTGTCGGTGGGTGGAAGTGAGGGAGGGGTAAGGGGGGAGGAACATTGAAATGTCACAACTGAGTACGTGTAGAAGAAAGGTGGAGATGTACTGCCGATCAGTAAAACTTCGCCGAGTGTAAAATACAATCAGTGTGCTTTTGCCGTTTTGGACTGAGTAAATGTCTCAATGATACTTGTTTGATTGCTTTAAAGACGTTCAAGATTATAAAATAATTTTATAAATTGTTAGCGTATTACATTTTATCTCGTTGTGATTTAAGGTAAAGACCATGAAAATGAACAGAAGTGACTTTAGAGAAATGAATAAAACACGCTATTATATATATATTATATATATATATATATATATATATATATATATATATATATATATATATATATATATATATATATATATATATTTATATTATATATATATATATAATGCATCGAAATGTAAAAATGAGCAGATTTGTGAAATATTTACTTTTCTAATAATTTCACAGTTTCACTTGACCGACGCATGAATAGAGTGATGAGGCCCATGATAATGCTAATCTTACACAAGGTGGAAGAATACACAACGTGCATACAGGTAGATCTTAAGTACGGCTTTAAAATTAATCGTATTCCCATCGTAAATGAATAGGAAAACGAAAGTATGTTTGTTTTCCAACCTGATATGTATTAAAAGCTATAAATAACTATCAATTTCGACTTTTCATTTAAAAGCAGAGATCCCCGCACGCTCTCAATACACATGAAATACAACAACGTAACGAAATTTATTTATTTTTTCGTTAGTCTACTGTCGCATGTCTGAGGGCGAGTGGCCTTTTCCACAAGAGACTAGAGGGCAGCATGTACAAGTCGCCGACTCGTGGAAACTTTCCGTTGTTATGAAGTGAAATTGCCGGAAAATATGGTCATTTCCTACAAATGGATGCATTGTTAATTATGAAAGCTTGATGTTTTTGTATTTAGGGGCCTCGTAAAACAGTTCAGGTAAGTGGACGCATTAGGCTTTTTTGGTTCGCATGGTTGTACAGATATGTTGGCCCTAAGCAGATGGTAACATCAACTAACATCAGTATTTTGAAGCTTTTCAACAACATTAGTGCGACAGCATGTGATACAACGTTGCAAAGGTTATTATTTCTTTAGTGCCTTTAATTTGTTCAATATCCCGATCCCTTTGACAAACATTATTTCGATTAACGGCAATGTGATAAAAAGGGACAACGTATATGATGGACACGATGTTACAGTATTTTCCAACGTGTAAGAATTAAATAAATTCAGTCAGTGGGTATGATTTACTGGTTTTATGGTTCAGTGAAAACCATTAGATCAGTTCTTGCAAAAGGAATTCTGTGAAAAGTAAGCAGCGAGTAATGAATATCCACTAATTCAATTTTGAAGCGCAGGTTATGAAAATTTAACAAACAGTTGTTAAATTAATTACAGGGTTTCACACCGAACTCATTTGTGAAGTCACTGGTTTTTCTCACCTTTCTGGTTTTCAATACGTGGCAAGACACGGTTGTTTGCGATTTGCATATTAGCAGCGTTAAGCAACGGACGATGACAAGCTATTAAATTTCGCCCTATAAACATACACAGCTGTTCCACGTCAAAATATCATGCCGTCATAATCAAGTTCTTAATCATGTCTGCAAATTATTACCTTGCTCCAAGATACGCTCAATTTGCGGTGGGTGATTTAGTTTCCTATGCTGGTTGGTATACTGGGAAATGTTGACGGACGACGTACAAGTTACACGTTAACAAAGTGTTATCTACACGTGTGCCATTTGCCCGGCCTCACACGCCAGCGGCTTCACCGTCACTTTCAGGTAAAGGCACTAGTGAGCACTTTTGAAATCAACCTCAGAAAAAACCTCACTGTTCCTACCTGCATATATATTAACGGGCGCCCTGAATGACATGCGCCCAGTAAAGTTGGTAACAACGGATGGGAAGTAGTTTCGTATCTTAACGTCGAATAAAAAGGTTTAGGTTACAAATTTACGATAATTTAAATTATTTGTTTCGCTTTCTGCTTTTTTTTATGCAACGAAGTGTAAAAAATGTGCAGATTTGTAAAAAATTTACTTTTCTAATAATTTCACAGTTTCACTTGACCGACGCATGAATAAAGCGATGAGACCCATGCGGATATTAATCTTACATAAGGCGGAAGAATACACAACACTGCTGTGACCCCGCTTTTTAGCTGTCAGGTCACGCACTATTAAGGGGGTTACTTACTGAACACAAAGACAGGATTCTCCTTAAGCGTCTTTATATAAATCTCTATAACTCACAAGAGTACAACGCTTAACAATAATTACGTTCTTACAAACGGGAGAGTAATTATGCTTTACTTCTATTCAATTAAGTTGAAGTCACTTTTGTTATTTAACAAACAAGTCTCTCAGTTGTAAACGCTTGGAACCAGTTCACCTTAGTCCTTGTTGCCGAAGGCGGCGCGGCGTCTCCTCGACGTATCGGCGGTCCCTGATATACCCCTCTCGTGGCCCTCCTCGAGAGGGCGGCCATTGGCTGAACTTTCCGACGGGGTCTCACGTGTCTGGCCCCGCGACGAACCTCGCGCTCCCCTATATCCGCGCGTTTGGCGTCTCGCCATACTCTTTACTGTCGATAGCTTGTCGCAGCCCCTGGCATCCTGATTCCCCGGTGAATGTGTTGCTCGGTTCACGCGAGCGTCAAGTAAGGGCTCGCTCAGATCACAGCAACAGGCATGCATGTAGATCTTAAGCAGGGCTTTCAAAAGTGATAATTTTACCGTGAATAGCCTATAGAACATATTGCTTACAACAGTAGCTTCCCCACCATAGCCGCTGTCTCGCAGTGGTAAAGAAACCTGTGCTACAATCAGCAAATATTTTCTTCTTTTTGCCATCAGCAGATGAAAACAACCCATCTATAGGCGCATACGAAAGGAGTTTTACGTTTAATCGAAATGCTTGGAAAGAGATGTGTACAAATGTTTGTGGCTAGTTCATGCACGGCGTGTGATGGATATTCCTGTCTGTTAAGAGCGGGATGGACCCCCGCGTTTTCTGTGAAATAGTTGTTTGCAGAACATTTATTTACCGAGGTACGCGTATTCGCGCAAATACGACTTTTTTTTCAGAAAAAATGAAAAACAATTATCTGTACCCTATATTTTTTTTACTGTTACATTAAGTGTATTCTTGGAGGAAAAAATCGTGAAAATGGCCAAATATCGCATTTTTAAAGCTTACCGATGCAGTTTCCTTAAACGACAAGAGAAAAGTACAAAGATACGGGCTATGTTACATATCTAATTTGCAGAGTACAGCGACACGCACTACGGAAACACTGCACGCCTTGCGCGTAGGAGCGATGAGGCACAAAGCGCGCGTGTTACTGTCGACCGTATCGTTCCCTCACTTCTTGACCTTGGACGCGGGTTTCCCACGGAGGTCCATCCCAGAATCAGACGAGTGAAAGGATAGGTTTTTACATGTTAAGTGATTTCCGGAGTGTTTTGGCCACGTTTCACAATATCATTTTCAAACAAAAAACTCATTGTGCCCTTTGAAGAGAAGAACATCGCTACAAAAGATCAATATATAAATCTTTATTTATAGTCTATTCGCGGTTTCTTCAATTTTTTCGAATCAAACTTTAGAAAAATCACCCTATGTATAACGTGTTTAGTTATTTCCTATATATGGCATGTATAACAAACGTTTTATACCTTTAACAAAATATAAAATAATTTTTGTTAAAGTTTTAACTATATTTAATGTATTAATAAGTCTATTAATATATAATGAATACGAATCCAATCAGTGAGAAAACATCTGTGTTGGCAACGCCTTGTAAGAAATAGTTCTCATGCAAAACATCATTACAACTGTGTGCGCACGAATTCGGTGCGCTATCCTTTGGTGTATTTTTCTATATTTGGCTAAGCTCAGGTTGCACTAGGCGGAAGAATACCCTGGAAGTAGAATTTTAGCAGGGCTTCAGAAAAGAGTGAAGTAACCGTGAATGGATTATACCCGCAATTTTCATGGTATTAAATTTTCAAAAAAAAAAAAAAGTATAAATTTGGCGCGGTAAAATATAGGCAGTGTGTGTTGTGTTTGAAAACACCTAAAATATATTGACATCTAAAACCCTAGCCTTTTCGCTAGGTCAGTCCCGAACTAGGCAGGGCTCTTAACGTTTAAATGGTGTGATAACAAAGCATTTTTGCTTGTGCTATTCTTCTTAATCATCTTCGTTTACTTTCTTCGTTTCCTCGTACATTCTAACTATGCAGATTGCTATGCGTTACTATTCGATATCACCTCAAGAGAACATTTGTTTTAAATATTGTTAGAAGAAAGCTTACTTGGTTTTAAGTACGCAAAAACAATTCTTTGAATAGGTGCAATCACGAGCAGGTGAAATTCACAAGAGGTGAATTTGTTTGAATTCAAAGCTTTTCCCTGAGAGAATGGTTTATTCAGTAACGTAGTTGTTGATTGGAAAAGCTATGGGTTCTTTATCACATTTTGTTCGGTCAGCGATGTACACTCATTGCAATATGGATAGTCGCACCCAGACTGGTTATCTACAATACGTAGATGTTAGTATGCAGCACCACCGCGGCTAATATCGCATACTATTTAAGTTTGAATGTGATTGGCCGCGTAGAACTACCACCAAGGGGCGCTAATAATCGCTACAACCTTGGTAACGAACAAATGTAGGACGAAGCTGTATGCAGTATAGTCAATATACGTGTGGAGTAAACGTCAGTGAGTAGCTAGCGTGCCTCGGGGATGCATTCGATACGTACATGACCAACTTAAAAAGAGATTGAGAGGATGAACTATTATAATACGGGAAGACCATTAGAAGAGCGGAATGTTTCATTGTGTTACGGGCATGAACTCAGATCAGACAACCAGATACATACAGTGGTAACACTTGAGACCCTACCTGCACTATTACGTGTCGACTTGCAGAAGACGAGCTGCATTCTTGATGTCCTTCACGCCGTCGTCTATTGACACCCGTACAACATCGACTTCGTTTGCAGTTCTGCCGTAATCAGGTAGCATGGACGGTTGAGTAATGACGACTCATTGTCTCTTATGATGAGTGCAGGTGTTATGTGGATACGAATGACAACCATAATAGAGACTGGACAGCGCGCAAATCCGAACTTTACTGCTGATCGACACACAGGAAGAAATTGTGGCATCATGACGTAAGTTGCAATATCGTGTGATTCTCGGTCTCCCCTAGTAGTGATGAGCGTAACACTGACCGATAATACCACCTCACGTACTTCATTTCATGTCGCGGCTCCAGTTTGCATTTCGCAACAGGGAACACCCGCTCAACAGGCATGCAGTTGCACCGAATATGAGACGATAGTTCACAGGACAAAACTACCTATCACTACGTCTCTATGCCGGACCCTATCACCGCATGTATGTACGCTGGAACAATGTACTAACAGTACTTTTCAGATGTACAAATTATTGCGCGAATAAAGTGGCCATTTGTCTTGATGATATAATCAGTTTTTTGTATCATCGGTTCTATTAACTCTGAAAAGTTCAATTCCATTTCGATATCTTCACTGGGTCTGGTACTTTCTATGGCAACGCGTGTATAATGTAATATACACTACATAAGCTTGATTGTAACTATTGAAATAGTACTTTTATTCTTTCAAATATAACATTTCTCAGCGCAGAGCGATTGGAAGATATACGTGCTTCACGATAACATATCACACAATAAATATTATTTACACAATAGGTTTTATTATATTGTTTGTATTCTAGGCAGCGCTATACGGAATACATAGTTGTGTCGATTTGTAGACCTACTTGTGGTGTCACGACTTTCATGCCACTTGCAAACCGGCCTCATTAATCGTGTAGACGTCGTCACGATTGCGCCGCGTGTTGACGTAAGTGACTCTAGGGTTCCTTTTAAAAAGTAATATCCTATATGATATGTCAGACTGATACCTGGCTGCAGTAACGGCACCGGGAGAAGAGTTTACGTAAGAAGAACCGTCTCGCTGTTGTGTGTTGTCTTTCGCGACGTTACTATCCGCCCCGCGGAGCGCCCGACCCGCTGTCTGTAAACCAATCTGGTCCATGCAGACAGCGCGGGGCGGCTGTTACTTTCTCATCTCCGCCGTATATTGGCCTGTCAGAGGCGCGGGTGTGAGCACACGTTACCTGCAAACTGGTGTTCCGCTGTGTGACAGGCGAGGCGCACGCCTGAAGGTGATGCGGTTAAACCACACGATGGACTTGAACACCCTGCTACAAACCCGAAGGAGTAGAGTTTTTCCTGACTGGAGCACATATTTCCAGATGCTGCCTTAGGCTTGGGTTCAGTGTTATAAATATTACAAACTTAAAAAAAAATCCCAAATACAGTTGTTCAGAAATATGCGTAGATTTAACTTTTCTTAGTGGAAGTTGCCTTGAAAACTTTTTAATTTAGGAAACTTTTCATAAATTTGTTAGAACTGTTTTCCCAGTGTTTGTAATGGGTAATAGAGGGAATGAAGATATCTGAGTGGTTCTTAACATCGAAGTCTTGAAATTCGATGAAGGTGAAGAGAGAATAGTATGGAGCAGTGCCGGAATGCAGGGGCGGGGGAAGCGGGACATCCCCGGGAAAACCCGCCGACCAGTGGTATCGTCAGGCAAGATTCCCTCATGTGGAAGTCCGGGGGTGACCCAGCCGGGAATCGAACCCGGTTCGCCTTCGTAGGAGGCGAGTAGTCTAACTACTAAGCCACCGCGGCCCCATGGGTATTAGAAATGCACACCAGCATTATAAAAAATTAAAGGGCATTCTCAATTTAGTTTGTTATATACTCTCGAATAAATTCAAGTGGGCTGCGAAAGAAATGGTTTGTGTAAAAATTAAAGTTATTCATATATTTGGGCATGCATTCTAAATGTATCATTCGCTGCAAAGTCGGTAACTTCCGTATTTCAATGGGTATATTTTTCAGCAAAAAATTTCGTCACCAACGAGACGCAATTCTACAAAGTCATATGATCGTTGTCTATATTTTCCAAGTGTGTAAATAAGTTCCGTGCAGAATCCGCTCACGCATATTCACAGCAAATTTCCAAAGGATTTTTTAAAACATATTTATGATCATTAAAATCTAATAGTTTAGGTAGAGCTATGACGTAAATATCGATCAGTCATTAGGTAGAGCTATGACGTAAATATCGATCAGTCAGATAAAATTTCAGTACTAGGCTTCTAGCAGATTTAAATGCAACAAAATGTCTTGGTTGGGAAGAGGGATAACAAAAATATGAGAAGTGGTGGCGTTTCATCTTGATCATCTTTCTGCTCCATCTTGCGGGCGTCTAAGAGATGTTGTCGGTTGAAATATAAAAAAATTCCTCGTGTCTTATGATAAAAGTGAAGGCCACCAGATGGACAGAAGGGCAGCCGACGGCGGCCCGTGGACTGATAGCAGAGCAACACGACCGACAGACTTGCCGGGCAGTAAACAAAGTGTCCGGGCGACACGAGCGACAGACGAGCTGCTCCGGCGGCCATAATGAATGAGGTGGCGATCGCCGGCCAGCGATAATTGCCGAGTGAACTGCCGTCGCTAGTGGACGTATCGGCTGCGATCTCCCGCCTGTCGTCGGGGTTGCTGTCGACATGTGGTAGCCGTCGTAGGAAGTGTCTTGCACCACCAGGGTGATGTCTGCACCCTTACCCCGATATACTTACTCATCAAGTTTTATGCGGTAGTGGTACCTCGTGCTGGAGCCGTCAGTACCATCTGACATCCCTCTGCCGTTTCCCGTCCAAACTCCCTGCAGCTAGTGTACCTCAAGGAGGATCAATCTCCGCCATCTTAGATCAACGTAATTTCCACACGACTTAATCTCCAGAGCCAAGGAGCCACAGTGATATAGTGATCAGACTAATCGCCTCCCACCTGGGCGAACCGGGTTCGAGTGAGCGAGTGAACAGATTTGGGTGGTTCTTAACTTCGACGTCTTGAGAGCCGATGAAGGTGAAGCGAGGTATGGAGCAGCGCCGGAATGCAAGGGCGAGGGAAACCGGAAATGCCCGAGAAAACCAGCCGATCAGCGGCATCGATCGACACAATGCTCACGTGCGAATCTACAGTAGCGACCCCGTCGGGAGTTGAACCCTGTTCGTCTTGGTGGGAAGCGAGGGCTCGAGCCACAACATGAACCACAACCCCTCGACCTGAAATATGTAAGAAGTGAGCAACGTTTTGTAACGCAGTAATTTTACAATTAATACGTAGGTATACCTGTTTCATGTAAGCTCACTAAATTTTGACAGTTATGATGGCATTTTATTATGTATTTGACGATGAGCCCGCACGTCACAATGCCAATCCAAATTTACTAATCTACTTGTTAACTAAGGGTCTCACATTCAAATTTGCGTGAGGAATTTTGACTCACTGTGACCTGCCAGTGTATCATCAAATAGACCTGCCAAAATTTAGTGATCTTACATGAAACTTGAGTATGCCACCTTGTCTGGAAGTTGAAAGCTGGTTTTCGAGCATATTATAGTGGTTGGCACGACAATTCTCTGCTCTCCTTCGGGAGCGTCTTTTCAGGACGGTGTGATTGCGAGAACAGACCTGCACGAGATGTGCTGTGCCGAGTATCGTCGGGACGTCGTGCAGTCGTCGCCTGGTTCTCAGTCTTGCGGAGGGGTTGTTTCTTGCCGTTTACAGTAACAGGAGAGTCTGTTAGTGGCGTCCCGAATACTGCAATATGCTGTCAACTATCCTGATTGGAATCGTATTGTGTGATGATGGCGTGTTCAGGTATAGGTTGTCGAATTAAGTCCTGCCCACGCCTTCATAACACATGGTTTTTAGCGCATTCTGCGCTCGGAAGAGGCAAGTGCTTTGCGAACAGGGTGTTTTTTAATCTGCTGGAGGTACAGCACCTAGGGCTGTGTGATAACCACTTTTTAAATATCGTTTCGAAACATGTTGACTATTTCGATATCGGTATGATATATCGCTCTCGGAGAGTATTGAAAATCGACGGCGATATATCGAAAATATCGCATATAACGTCATCGCCAATATCGGAATCGTAAATGTATGTAGCGTATCATCAACATTATGTATCGTTAGGGACTGGAAATGTTAGTTTTTAAACGACCTATAGGCTAGATTCCACGGTCCTATGTACTTTTGAGCATCAGCTTTCTATTCACTGGCTGCGGCCCCAGAGTATTGCCAGTTTTACCACAGAGCAGGTGAAACGGAATTGTTTACTTGCAGGTGTGTTATTGGCTCGGAGTTTACATGGGCGTGTCTAGTAAATTATGCTCCAATTGCTAACATAACATAAATGCACATGCAGTTGAAGTCAAGGTTGTCCTAAAACGAAATGACGGAATTTTCCAGTTCATGCATATCGCTAATGTTGCAATTTTCGATGCATAGTTCTACACTGACCATATCACCGAGTAATATTTCAGAAATATTGTTTGGTGCACGATATACAGGAGGATTCTCAATTAGACCGACACACGTTGGGAGGTGATTCCCCGTGAAAAAGTAAAAGAAAGACATACGTGGCACTTTATACCTAAACCGAATATTAAGGGAGGTATGAGCCCTTAAAAAACGAGGTTTTAAGCCGTATTTCTGCAAAATATCGGCTCTTACGTTGAAGGTCCCGTTAACATACAATATTGTTCCGAGAGTTATCAATGTATTTTACTTAGTTACCGATATTTTGCACAAACGGTTGAAAACCTTGTTTTTTAAAGGCTCATAACTCCCTTAATATTCAGTTTAGGTATAAAGTGTCACATATGTTTCCATTTTACTTTTCCATGAAGAATCGCCTCCCGAAGTTTGTCGGTCTAATTGAGAATTATGCTGTATATGGACATGTTGCACGCGTGTAGCAGCAGCATGCAGGAGCGAGGCCTCAGAGTCAGCCGGGCCGGGGTCCGAGAGTAATTGCAGCTCACGGCACGTGATGGCACGAGGCCCTAGCCGGACTGCGTGGGAGGGGCTGTGGTTTCACCTGCGCTAACGAGCTGCGTCACTCCCGCCAAGCTGCAAGCCACGGCGTCGTAGTCTCGGAGCGCGGTCCAGGGCATCAATCAGCACGCATCTGCCTTCCCTCCCCCCAACAAGTCGTAGTAGGGGTGGCTGATGTACCGCCCCCGCGGGGCACGCGGCAACGTGAGAAAATGAGCAATGCCCGAGTTCCCGCCTGCATCCATAACACACCCGCAGGTCCGCTTTGCTTGCGAGAAGGCCCTTCCGGACAAGCTTCTAAACAGTTCACTCTAATGACTGTCTAATTTCTTTTATTTTGCATTCGGCTACACAGTTTTCAGGGCGTAGGGAATACCTTAACATATATTTTCAAGTTCACGATATTTTCCCCATGTGTTTGTTGCATCCTATAACCATAATATTTTTGTTTCTTCAACTTTAAATGAGAAAAACCAGACTGAGTTAAGTTCGTTTTGGTTTCAGGAATTCTGTAAAGTAGTTCTGTATGTAACAATAAGGTTTGAGTTTTAGTATTAGATATTAACAGTACGTTAATAAAGAAATATAAATAAACACATGATGGCACGCATGCCAGCACCCGAATGTCTAGATGGTATCATCAACCAGTCTGATTGCTGTTCTTACATTAACAGTCTAGAGTTAGCGACAGGGAAATTTCGCGTTTAAAATATCTGTATAGGCTATTCACGTTTCCCTGTAGATCTGTTATTGGTCCAGAGTTTACCTGGGCATGTATAATAAACTGTGACCCAGTGGTAAAGTAACAGAAATACACCCTGTTTGAACTCTAGCTTGTCCTTAAATTAATTCGCGAAATTTTCCTGTCCCTATGAAATCCGCGTTATCATTTGAGAAAGGTTGTACTTTAAACGTGTGTACATTTGCAGGGTGTTTGTCATGGGACCGTATTTCTCCAACACGCTATGAAAGTATTTACGCCAATGAATACACGACACATATTTGCGTGACCCAGTCAAGTACAGTTTAGTAACGAAAGAAAAGACTTTCGTTGTAGGCAGCAGCCAATGACAGAACGATATCGTGGAGTAAGTATAATACTGTCAAGTCCAGCAGGACGCCTAATAAGACGAATTTTGCACGTCCCTAGTTACGAGTACGGAAATTTGGTTTATACAATCCTTTTTTTTATTTTTATTGTAGCGATGGCTGACTTGCTTGTGTATGAGTGAACTATGTTCTATCCTGGCTTGTCGAAGTGCGTATCTCCCGATATAGGCTATTCACGGTAAAGTGAGCACTTTTGAAAGTCCTCTAATTTGGAATAAAAGTCAATAAAGGTATTTTATTTTAGTGTTAGACGTTAACTTCCAAGTGCGGTGGAATATACACACTGTGTTTATTACTTACTTAGCAATATTTATTTTAAAAAGGTAATTACAGGATAACAAAATGGCTAGTGAAAAAAGTACTAGGGCCTCAAAAGTGCTCACTTTTCCGTGAAAGCCTATAATAGGCATTTGTCGACCGTTGACTTGCTTGTTGATGGGTGAACTGTGTTCTGTCCTGTTTCATTGGAGTGTCTGTCGTAATTGCAATTTGTCTGTGTATAGTGGGGCCGCGAAGGCTGATTGGTTAGATTGCTCGCCTTCCAGCAAGGCGAACCGGGTTCAATACCCAGCTGGGTCACTCCCGAATTTTCACAAGTGGGAACCGTGCCTGGCGATGCCACTGGTAGGCGGGTTTCCTCGGGGTTCTCCCGTTTCCCCCGCTCTTGCGTTACGGCGCTGCTCATTTCACCCTCATCGGCTCACAAGCTCTTGTCGTTGAGAACCACCCAAGTCTCCCAACTCAGCTCCATGTATGGTTGGCTTGCTCGTGGATGTGCGAGGTGTGTTGGAGGTCGCCGGGCCGCGGAGGGAGGACTACTGGTCGCTGACGTAGTTTGTGTGTGTGTTGTGTTGTCAGGTTCGACGCGACCAAGTCGACGAAGGGCGCGAGCAAGCTGCGGCGCGACCTCATCAACGCGGAGATCTCGAACCTGCGCGACCTGCTGCCCCTGCCGCCGTCCACCCGCCAGAGACTTTCGCAGCTGCAGCTCATGGCGCTCGTCTGTGTCTACGTGCGCAAGGCCAACTACTTCCAGCAGGGTGAGTACCCACATACCTAGCCTCTCAGCAACTTTGGCTCGACTCACAACCATCTCGCTGGCGGCGCACAACCAGTCCCCGTGTCTCAGCCATAGGGGTATTAATCTATGGAGTGGGAACCGAGACACGAAAGTGAAGTCGAAAGACAAGGACAGAGCTAGTAGTGGCAAAAAGGTGCATGTTTTACATTGCTTAATACGTAACTTTTGCCACTCATAATATAGCGGCTGACGTAAACAATTGGGCTGCGCATGCGCAGTTGAAAGAAGCAGACAAGGCATCGGCTTCACTTGATAAACGCGGAGAATATAGAATGTTGCCACTCCATCATCTATTATAGGCTATTCACAGTAAAGTGAGCACTTTTTAAGGCCCTCACAAAATGCATTAACCCCTAATAAATATATTTTATTGCAGTCTCAGACGTTAACTATTGAGAGTGACGAAATGTTTATTAGTCATATTATATTGCACTGTTACATTAAAAAGTGGCGGGACGTTATAAATTAATTGAAAGGAAAATTTAGCAGGGCCTTAAAAAGTGCTCACTTTACCGTGAACAACCTATACCTGCATGATCTCAACATTGAACTGCTTTTATGCCAATGCGGCTAGTAAAAATCGCTGTGGTTTGAGTTTGGGGTTAGAATACTGTTTAATAAACAAATGCTTCGAGGTGTTTTTATACTTTCTCTAACCAACTTGTGATGCAGTTTGATTAAATTCAAATCGGCGAAACTATTTTATTTATGTATGAGCATGTGACTTTGACAGTTGTGTTCCCATGGGGTAGGTCAGTGTTGAGGGGATGCGCAGAAGACGAATAATCGGTCGACTTCTTTAGTTTATGCTCACAACCATCCGTCGCATCCGTCGCATCCGTCAGTCGTCCGTCGGGCTCGTGATCTTTAACCAATCTCAGGGAAACTTTTTCTTTCTATCCGGCCATCAGCCAAATGTTTCCAAAACTTTAACTATCGACGGACGGGTGGGTTACCGCTTCCCAACGACATTCCATAGGCGTTAATTCGTACTTAGAAATAGAATGCAAGGAGATGGATATGTGTTTGTCTTTGGTTGTAAATTCAGGAATTCAAAATGTATACAATAACTCAGTATAAATTCTTATCACGTAAAAAAACTAGTTCTCCAAAATGTTTCTCTCTTGAAAATGTATCTGCAAAAAAAAAAAAAATAACTATACCTCAAACTAAAGAAAGATCACACTGAAATTTTTGCTGTACAGAAATACTGACGGACGACGGATTGTTGCTAATCGCTTTCAACTGAAAACAGATGGATGTCTGACTGATGGACGGGCGACTGGCGTGTGTGACGCGAGCAGTAGTTGTGAGTCCAGTCTTAACTGCAGTCAGGTCAACTGAAGGCCACTTAAGCCAGCACAGAAAAACTAGGGAACATCTTTCCTGTATAACGGTTTTCGCCAGCTTCGTGAGCAAGTGTTTTGTCATATTGGTGTAGTGATTTTGCATCGTACCTTCCGGCGTCAGAAATAGCTCGGCAGAAACACATCACACTGAAAAAATACATGCGCTCACTTCGTTACTAAAAACAATTATACAGAATGTTCACGGTAAAATGAGCACTTTTGAAAGCCCTGCTTAACATCTACTTATATACACGTTGTGTATTCCCCCGCCTTATCTAAAATTAACATGCCATGGGCCTCGCCACTTTATTCATACATTGGTCAAATGAAAATTTAAAATGTTAAGAAAGTAAATACTTTAAAAATCTGCTAATTTTCACACTTCGATGTGTTAAAAAAAACCATAAAGCGAAATGAATTATTTTAAAGTTATCATAATTGGTTACCTAACACTTTTTATTCAACGTTAGGATAAGGAACTACTTTCCATCTATCGTTACCAACTTTACTGGGCGAGTGTCACTCAGTGCGCCCATTAAAATATATGCAAGCAAGGGCAGTGACTTTTTTTCCAAGGTTCGTTTCTTAAGTGCTCACTTTATCGTGAACAGCCTTTAGTAGTCTTTATCTACTGAAAACTACGATTATCCCCTATAGCATCAACTAACGTCCCACACCCTCTCAAGGAGGACAGTTCTTCGCTATCTTGGATTTACGTATAAACATCAATAACTTAATTTCTAGAGCCATGATTTCAAAACCAAGCTTGTGAACACACAGGTAACACCTTAACGGTTATTTCCAAATCCAACTTCATGTCCTGTTATTTGTTTCACATCTGTAACCTTATACATAGCATGACTGAATAAACTGAAAGAGTGCATACTCCAAAGATCAAATCTTGAAATGGCGTAGAAGACACTTGACATAATTTTTGATGTCCTGTCATATTACAAATATTTCTTTAAAAATAATCAGCCTTTACCGTCCCCCCCCCCTCCCCTAGTTCGTCATTAATATGGGCACTTCTGAGAACCCCACTTTTTTCCTCTTTCTATAGCCTGTGTAGCCTTCCGCCTCGTGCGGAGAGATGATCGCCATCTTTGATGCATGCAATTTTTCTTATAATATTTTTTAAAATATTTATTTGAAAATTTTACCCTTTTAGGATAAAAAAAAATAGTTTTCAGAGAACATTGTTGCCTGTCTACCCGGAACCTCATTACGTAATTTACTATCCTTAAAAATGATTAATAATTTACCCCACCGATCGCACATAGTACGTTAATAAAAGTACGAAGCCTCTGTTTACGTCGGGTAGTATACAGAGTTGTGTAGCACGATTTAACAGAAGTAAATTTTAATTATGACAGTTAAATACATATCAGGGCTTGAAACCTGATCAAAGGTCTTCCATCTTCCCAAAGCACTACTGCGACGCGTAACACTTCATGCCATTCAAAAATAAGTAAATACTATGCTATTTCCACATTCACACAGTAGAAATAAAATGCGTATGAAGTATGGGAAAATTTCAAGAATTGTTACGAATTACTGCCGTTATTATTTCAATTATTTAAAAACGCTAAAACTACTTTTGGTTAAAAACTCGCTTCCGATATCACAAAACCACGCAGTCGGAAATAAACAAACAAACACACGCCCTACTTTAAAAAATAACACTGCTGATGGCAGCTGTTTACTCAGCACAATCCACAGCACTAACCGGCAAAACTGCAAAAACGCTTTGCTCGCTGAACGCACGCATTGCTATGGAAGTGATGGCTTGTCGACTAGTCGATGATATAACACCGTGAAAATGCTGGAAACATTAATATTTTATTACACTAATTATTACTCCGGCGTTCATTGTTTGGAAAGAAATCAATTCTAATGGACACAGATTTTCTAAACTTTACATTTTCATTAAAGCTGTAGAAACATGCAACTTCTTTTCGTTATTTGCTTCTAATATTTCTGTAAATAGGCAGGACGGGAAGAATTTTTTATAATACTGTTTTTAAATGTGCTCCACTAACCGCGAATAAGCTGTAAATTAGGTTCACATAGTACACGGGAAAACGCCGTATTTGGAGCCTTATATCAACGCTCTACGCGAGGTGCACCGAGGGTAAGCTTTGTTTGAATAGGCAATATATTTGTTTGTATACTTCCAAACAAATAATTAAACATTTTGTCTCCAGTAAAATTTTATTGGCCGGACACAGAGGTTTTATCAAGTCGTGCGGATATTTTGCTTGGAAAAACTTATTTTGGTTCTTTTCAAGTTTTGTATACTCAACAAAATACACTATCTACCAAAAAGTAATTGGGCACCTGTCCGCAATGTTTGCTCGGTGGTTGTCACCCCGTTAGAATCTTGTAGGGCCCCCTCTTGCGGCTATAACAGCATCCACCCTATCTGGCATGATCTCTACGAGTGTTTGCACGACATCCACTGGGATTTGTCGCCATTCCTCTTGCAACCATTCCATGAGCTGAGCAATGGATTTCGGCCGCGCCTGACGAGCCTTCACCCGGCGATCCAATTCGTCCCAAAGATGTTCTATAAGTTTGATGTCGGGACTCTGAGCGGGCCAGTCCAATCGGCGAACATTGTTGTCGGCGAACAACTGCATAGTGGCCCTTGAAACATGGCACCTGGCATTGTCATCCTGGAAGTAATACGGGTCCATTCTGTTAAAAACGCCACAATGTTGGGAGTATTTCACTATCCAGAATGTTAGAATAGGCCTCTGTGTTCATGCTACCACAGACAAACACCAGTGGTCCTACGCCGAAGGCCGCGAAACACAAGTCAACTGACGTACTGAATTACCGATCTTCACGGGTGCCCAATTACTTTTTGGTACATAGTGAATTTTGTTGAAACAACTACGTACAGTATTTATTTGGCCATTTACAAACAAGTAATTTTTGGCAGGAAAAAAACCTTTATCTCATTTTAAAAAAAACTGCCAAAATCGCTTCATTACGACATCGATATTTCGCCAAGTGCGCAATCTTTATATTGAAATTTCTCAATACACGCAACATGTCACAAAATTAGGTTCATATGAAGATGGAGCTCTTCAAGAATGTTTCTCTTCTTCTCATTCGTTTATTCGCCTCCTTTACAACGACCGCTAAAGTATCCGTAACAACTCTGCTGACATCATCTATTACTGATTTTAAATAACATTAGAGTATTTGGCATTCTGGTTTTCATTAATAGACCAGGGCAAATTAGTGGTTTAGTGAACACGTTTGAAAGCAGTATTCTATCAGTTGCGCCATTGTTCTGTCACGTGCAGATAACACCAGTTTTCTGATCTAATTTTCACAGTATCCATTCGCCAATCAGCGACACTGTAAAACTATTAGGAACCCAAATAAATGTTACTTTATCAAACCAGTTCTTACTGCAAAGTGTACAGACTAAAAAATATAACGAGGACGTTGTTGAATAATTTAAAAATTAACTACTTCCCCCTACTAAAGCGAACATTTGAAGTCTGCTTTCTGTAGTTAAAATCTGCATGCACACCTATATCACAAATATTGTAATATACTGTAACCCTGACATTTCAACCTAGTCAGGAAAGACAGTGACTCTCAAATGGGCAAAGGAAAAAGTGTCTTCTAAAAATGAAGTTGCTAATTCCTTTGTGTCTATTTATAGGAACTACGTAGTTTAATGCAATATACCGAGCGAGGTGGCGCAGTGGTAACTCACTGGACTCGCATTCGGGAGGACTTGGATTTTCCATGGTATTCCGAAATCACTTTAGGCGAATGCTGGGATGGGTCCCTAACATAGGTCATGGCCGATTCCTTCCCAGTCCTCCTTCCCTGTTCAACTTGCGCCGTCTCTAAAGCCGGCCCTACACGATGCCCATTTCCGTAGCAGTTTTCATTCCCATTTTCTGCTAGCGTTTCTGCTCCCGTGTAGCCCCCTCCGGATGGGTGTGGCTCCGGGTATAGCAGTTTTCGTACCTATGATCATACCCGAAACGGTACTAGAACATGTTATAAATTTCTGCTATACCCACAGAGCTGCGACAGACAAGATGGCGGACACCCGAGTAATAACCTCGAGGCGTATATATCCGTTTACGAAAAAATTACGGGTTGTGTAAAACGTGTTTATGTACAAAATGAAACTTAATGTACGCGTAAGTAACAGGAAACGTTTCAATTAACTTCGACGGTCATAATGAAACAATAAACATGACTTAGAAAATACGCGATAACTATGGACCTTTCTCATGTATATAACCTTTTACACTGCTAAATAGAAAGCTGTGTATGTAGCTCAGGTTTTAGAGTTCAAATCTCCGTTTCGCGAAATTTTTTAAGTAATTTTATGTGATACATTATTGCTGTTTATAATTTATGTTATTGGCAGAAAACGCTTATTTCTACAATATCTTCATCTAAAAGCAATAATAAAAACCAAAGCTAAATCAAAAAACCACAGGCAGCCGATTGCACTGTGCATTTACTTGTGTTATATTGCTGTTCTCCAAAGAAATTCTGGAAATAAATGATGTCTGATAATAACAAATTATAAATGACAATGTATCACAAAATAATTAAAAATTTCGTCACATGACAGATTTGAACTCTAAAACCAAAAGCTTAGCGATACAAATCCGTGCACTAACCCACTCTGCTGCACACATAACTTGAAAATGTACCGTGTAAATGTATATTTTTATGCATGTAGCAGGAGTGATGTTAACCCCCACACATAAAAGCTTTATTATTAGTATTGTGATATTTTCCCCTTCTTTTAGTCTCCTAACGTATAAACTTATTTAATTATGGAAAGCATAATATTATTAACTATAATTGTTAAAGATAAATATTTAAATAATTTAATAATGTTTTAATTGGTCGCGTAAACGTCCGTTGTACGTAAATGTGAACACAGTGCCTTGTTTTTTTTTATACATAAAGCAGTGCCGTTACTAACATTATTTTCGATACGTTAATAGCCTAGTACTTGTACTCAGAAACTTAAATAAATACAGTCTTCAGAGAAAAAAATAGTGTTCGTACTTTTTAGATGTACCACAAAGCTCCTTCATATAATATTTTATTGCATTTGTAGCCCTGTCAACTGTGGAATGTCTCTAATTTGAAAGTTGTTTTTACCTGCCATTTACAATTTTCTGTAAACATTTTAGGTAACGTGTGGTTATGAACTGGTGCATTGTTTCTTCTCTTCTGCTATAGAAATATTTATGCCATCTGTTGTGCCCATGGGTATAACAGAAGGTAGCAGAATTTGGGTATCGTGTAAGGAAGGCTTATTGACCTCGCTGTCGACGAAACGTAAAGTCTACCTATTTTTAATGCGATAGGTAGTTAACATAGCTTACTTTGTTTCCTTGCACGTCTCAGGCCTAGCTTTCAAGCCAGTGTGAAGAAAGCGCGGGAAGTGGTGGAGGGGGGATGAAACTGAGTAGAATATGAGAGCACTCTGAGAGAAGACATGAATTTAAGTACAGCAAACAGAGCACTTTTGAAATCAACCTTTGAAAAAAAACTGTGTTATAGGCTGTTCACGGTAAAGTGAGCACGTTTGAACACCCTCTCGTTTTGAATAATAGTCAATAAATATAATTAATTGTAACCTTAGGCGTTAAATTCCGAGTGCAGTGGAAAATACAAACTGGGTTTATTACTAATATGACAATATTTATTTAAAAAGGTGGTTATACGGTGAACAATGGCTGAAAGGAAAAAAGTGACTAAGGCCTAAAAACTGCTCGATTTACTGTGAACAGCCTATAACTGGATAGATGCTACCGTACATATTGATGTGCAAGTTTCCAGTTAAATTGGTAACGGATTAAGAAAAATAGTCCCAAATCTTGAGGTTGCATTGCGAAGGGTATTGTTTGATCTATCGCAAAGCGAGTTTAGTGTTTCTTTGCTTTATTACGATTAGAGCATGATACGGGATATTAGCAACACATCTTGGTTTCTATGTCATTTTCACGTTTTCACTTGACTGGCTCACGAAGAAAGCGAACAGCCCAACGACAATGTAAATTTGACACAGCACGAACTATACAAAGATACGAAATGAGGAGTAAAGTAGATCATAAGTAGAGCTTCGAAAAGTGCTCACTTTACCGTGAACAGCCTTTTATTTCCTTCAGAAAACCGGCATGGCAATTCCAGGGGCATCGTAAGTGTGCAGTTAAATTCAATTCTTCTCAGATTATATGAAAAACGTCTGTACCTGGAGTGGGAGCAATACCCGTTAGCTATCTGCAATATAAAACCCTGTTAAATAAGTGACAATCGCAAAAAAAAAAAAAAAAAAAAAAATGAAAGCAGAGCAGATGTCAATATTTTGCAGGTTTCTTAGAAGATTGGTGAAGACTCCTGGATGTAGAGGCTGAGTACTCCAGATTACAGTTACTCCAGTTCAAACACACATGGCATAGTCCATTCGTGGTTACTTCCATATTTTCTGAAGCCCTGCTAAAGTTCTACCTTCGTGTTATTCCTTAGCCTCGCGCAAACTAAAATTAACACCAAGGACACAACGCACCTCATTCGTGCGCACTCACTTTAATAACATTTTGATTGCGAACTATTTCTTACTGGGCATTACAAACATACCTATTTTCCCCCGGTTTTATCCATATTAATTATTAATGAAAATTAACTTATAGATAGAATTCAGTTAAACTTCAATTTAATCAAAACTAAGATGGAATACATTTTATATTTATGAAACAACGAAAAACGTCATGCATAAGGAGATTGTTCAAAGGTTTAATTAAAAACGGGTGAATACCTACATTGCGAATAGATTATAGTCAAAATAAAAAAGAAATTGCAATCACTACAAAACGCTTAGTAAACTTGAGGTTCGCTGTTATCCTTCTGATCAATTATCGCATTGTTTTACTTCGGGCGTAATGAGTGTTGCCATTTGTTTTCTCGCCTTTTGTAATAAATGTAGACATTACTTCCTTGAAAGCGGTAGGACTTGGAGAAATAACGCAAGACGTAGATTTTCGTAAACTGAATATCCTGATCAATATTCATCTCCAAAAAAAAATCTACCACGTACCTGTGTCTCGAAATTTAAAATCAAATGAGGGTGGAAACCGAATTAGTTTCCAAAAAATGACTTCATTTATGGTATGTATTAGAGCTTTTTTCAAAACGTCGTTCTCTTGCATGTTTATCGTGAGAGACCGTTCCAAAGTAAAAATAAATCCGAAATACTGTAAGGGTTTAGCTCCAACCTCAGAAGCGGTCCACCGTTTGGAATCACTAAGTACATAGTTTATTCACACTTTTTGAACCAAACCTTTGAAAAATCATCCTGTGTATGATGTGTTTTGTTATTTCCTAATTATGCCACGTATAAGCGTTTTATAGACGTGTTAACATAAAAATACATTATTTTTTATCGAGTTAAAATGTTTCGTATATTTTAATAATAAATGATCATAAATCAGTTATAATTAATATGGATAAAAACAGGGAGAAAATAGGTATGATGGTAACACCTAGTAAGAAATAGTTCTTATGCAAAATAATATTGCATTGAGTGCGCACGAATCCGGTGCGCTGTCCCTTTTTTGTGTAATTTTCTATGCTTAGTTAAGATTTGTTTGCGTTAGGAGGAGGAATATCCTGGAAGTATAACTTTAGCAGTGCTTCAGAAAAGTTGGACGTAACAGTGAACAGCCTACATGTTCTAATGTGTGATCATACATGTATGTGCGTGTGTGTATAACATTATTATCCCTTACAGTGAGAAAAAGGTTTTGTTGAATCAAACATTTGTTTGGTGCAACCAAACTATTTGTTTGTATAGAGACAATGAAATATTTTGTTGCTGAAACCAACTTATTTTGTTGTTCTCATTTGGTTGCCCCAAACTATAAAATTTGGTTGGTGCAACTAAATATTTGTTTGGCTACACGTACATTAAACAGTTTGGGTCGATACAAAAAGAAAAAAAAGAGTTCGACCGAGTTTCGAAACTAGATAACCTGCGTCAGAGCTACGCCTTAGTGATCTCAGCTAACGTTGCATTTGAGGACACCGGAACGCTTTTAAATGATATACTGCAAATATTTAGCAACGTTTGCAAACAAATATTTCAAGTTTTACAGCTTAACTTGTCAGTTTTTTGTTGCATTGTATTTTAATGTGTGTGCACGATCGTATAGCATCAATAGATGCACTAACAAACACGGTTACTATCCTAATTGTCACGAAAATACAAACAAACTCTCGAGCTGTATTTTCGAACGAAGGCAGTCAAATGAGAGGGCAAACAAATATGTGCATCAGATTCAACAAATTATTTAGTTGACAGTCTAATTTTTTTTTGTTTTAGCCCAACACAGAGATTTTGTTTATTCAAACATATATTTTGTTAGACGAACAAAAGTAACTTTGTTGCTTTTAAAATTTTCTTAAGGCGACTAAATATATATTCGGCCTTATACAAACAAATATTTTCGTCGATTTCCTGCCAGTGTAGTGCGTGCATTACATCGGCAAGTGACCGGCGGATATTTTGTTGGAAGAAGAGATGCGTGAGCCCTGGCGATGACGATTAGCCTCCGCTAACGCTGATGCGCGCAGCAGAGGCGAGACGTCTGCCTGTGTTATTCTCGGGACGCTGACGTCACCGGCAGGAGTTAAGGAGCAGGATACCGTCGCGTCGTCACAGAGCGTGTGAACGTTGCCCAAGGCCAGCTCTCCCGTGTGATTGATGGCACTTTAAGGAGCGCCAGCGCGTCCGCGCTGCTCAAGGTAATTTGTCAGGCGCAGACCCCTCGGCCAGGCGTGCGAAGCTGTGGGACATCCGTGTAGTAAATCACTCCCAGAGGGTATTTGAAATCGACGGCGATATATCGCAAATTATCTCTTATATTGATAGGTATCGCCAGTATTGGCATCACAAAAATCGACATAGTTAAGTGGAACATTTTGAAACGTCATTACGTCGTAACAGAAAATTCGATTTTTCCAGTTTTCACTGCCTGAACACGGGAGCACGCTGTTCACGGTAAAGTGAGCACTTTTGAAAGACGCCTCATTTGGCATAATAGTCAGTAAATATATTTTATTGAAGCCTTAGAAGTAAACTTCCGAGTGTGGTGGAATACACACACTGTGTATTACTTAAAAGGCAACATTTATTTAAAAAATTCGTTACAGGCTGGAAGGAAAAAGTAACTAAATGTTAAAAAGTGCTAACTTCGGGACAAGCTCGTCTAAAGGAAACCTGCTGAACTTGGTTTTCTTGTGACGACATTGTGAAGCCATGGCGTCCGTTCAAAATACTTCACTTAGTCCACCTCCATCGCAAGAATATTTCAAACACGACTTATCGACATCGCAGGCCCTATGTCATCCACATCACGTAGAGCTAATATGGCTATAAGCGACATGCTAGATGCTCTACATAGTTGGACCGTGTTGCAGTTGCAATATTTCAGAAATACTGTTTCGGGATCGATACATCGCCATATCGCAAAGCTTTACCCGTTCTCCGCCACCTCGCCACCTGACGTGTGCCCAGCCGTCGGCCGGGTGGCGTAGCAACAAGCAAGATATACACTGTCCCACCACAAATTTAGTAAAGGACACTAAAATTGAGGGTAAATGGGAACATTGTAATTATTTATAATACTTACAGTATAATTCATTTTCATTTTATCTTTTATGCAGCACGTGCTTTAGGTTTTGTTCACGCCAAAACAAAATTTATAAGAAAAGTTAAAATGTCTTAAGATGGGCGTTTAAAGGCGTGTCAGCCCACTGAGACCGGAAACAGTGGCGTGTGGTGAAGTGTTACAAGTTAAGCTGGTACTTGTTCAGTGCTGTACACACTCGGCGCACCCACCAGGAACCAGTAACCAGAATGAAGGTATGAGAGACTGAACATACTGCGGCCACTTACGAGAGAGCAG
Organism: Dryococelus australis; assembly: GCA_029891345.1. Taxonomy (NCBI): domain Eukaryota; kingdom Metazoa; phylum Arthropoda; class Insecta; order Phasmatodea; family Phasmatidae; genus Dryococelus; species Dryococelus australis. The sequence continues at coordinate 77,209,717 of CM056996.1, forward strand.
CGAGGATATCCATTTTACATGTGCTGTGACGTCAATTGCACTGCTTCGTTTAAGTTGACGATGTGTAAACTAGCAAACTATTAGGCGGGGAAAAAAAACTTCATCACGCGCCACTGACCAGAAACCCTCTCCATAACAGTTTCTGATGATTAATGAATAGGCATAGAAAGATATACCGCCAACCGGTCTCCTTTCACGATGATTCGTGATCCATCCCTGGTGGGATATCATCGGATTTTATCCCGTAAGTGTAAAACTTGGCGGACGTTGCCGTCGGATTTGGGGGGGGGGGGGGGTTTCTCAGCGCACTACAGTTTTCTCAACTCTCGCATTCCACCTCGTCTCCATCCCAAGCCCTCGCTTCATCTTGACCTTCAGTGTCGTCGAGCAAATTACGAGAAAGCCCGCCACTGGGCGAGTGCTTCGCCGCTCAGGGTGCATATTTTCATACACAATAAACAATACGTGAGCGAGATCGGTAGCGATTGTGCTGGCGATAACTGAGGAAGGAGAAGTTTGAGGAGTGTAATAGTGAGGGAACGAGAGTAAAGGCGTTCACGATAAAGTGAGAACTTTAGAAATTAACCTTAGAAAAAAAGTCACTGCTCCTGCATGCATATACTTTAATAGGCGCACTGAGTGACATTCGCTCAGTAAAGTTGGTAACGATGGCTGGAAAGTAGCTCCATATCTTAACGTCGGATGTAAAGTGCTAGGTAAGCATTTGTGATAACTTAAAATCAATTCTTTCATTTTATGTTTTCTATTGCATCGAAGTGTAAAATGAGCATATTTGTTAAGTGAGCACTTTGTTAATAATTTCACATATTCGTTTCACCGACGCATGAAGAAAGTGACGAGGCTCATAGCAAAGTTAATTTTACATAAGATGGAGGAATACACAACGTGTATACAAGTATATCTTCAGCAGGGCTTCCAAAAGGGCTTATTAACGTTCCCCGGTGCTATGCCTGAAGGCTTATAAGGGGACGGCTTATACCTAAACGAACTTATGATCTAACTTAAACTACCATCCATGCCTTACCTAGGACTCTAACCCAGAACCTCCCGCACCCCAGACCTGCGGCGCACCAACGAACTGTACCACGGGATGTTGGCGGGAGTACCCCGAGAAAAACCACCAACCAGCAACAACGTCCGCAGCGTTTTTCACATGCGGATTAATGCAGTAATACTTAGACATGTGCTCTGCAGCAATTCATCTGTACAGTTAATACGACAATCCCAAGAGGACTTGACCATCAAGAAAAATCATCACAATGGTGGTAGGTATTGAAAAATTAGTAGAAATAATAACAAATATTTTTAATAATTTTTTTATGAACATCCATTTCAGAATCGAAAGTCATCATTTTTATACCTACAACGGAAGTATATTAAATAAATCTTTAAAAATATTTTGTATGTTAATGCCAATCAATTTTTTTCATACAAACATGGCAGTTTTTATGATACTCTGCTTCACGAATGTTTCCTTGCAAAATGTGCTTTTTGAAACATTCAGAACTCTTAAATATTGATCAAAAATAGACATTTGTAATTGTTTAAAACATTTCAACAAGTAAATTCTAATAAGACATTTACAGTGTTACAAACAAATTGCTTTCTTCTTTATTATGCAAAATAAATCCCAATATTCTGACAATATCTGTAGAGTGTGTGTATGTAATAGTTTTAAATTAATTTAGCATGCTGTACAGTCGGGTGCGCCAATGGAAGAGTCAAATATTCCACAAGTCTCGGCGTGGACTCCATGCACACTAACCTAGCAGAAGACGAGTGGAAACGAGGAACATCGTACTGGTTGGAAAGCAAACAATGCGAACGGTGAAACTAAGATAGTCCCAGGGGGCTGCGGCAGTGTAGTGGTCAGACTACCTGCTCTTCTTCCAACAGGGCGAACCGGGTTCGATTCCCGGCGGGCGTTGTCGTTGGCTATGTGGTAATCTCGGGGCTCTGCCGTCGTTTCCCCGGCCCTTGCATTCGGCCCGCTGCTCCATCTACACGTCTCATCATCATCTCTCTCTCTCTCTCTCTCTCTCCCCCCTTACGAGAGCCCGGCAGGGAGCTGCCCCATCCTTCAGGGGTCGTAGGGAAAGCCTGAGCAGCCAGCAGCTTATTTGAATATGCGGATGACTCGCGTGCCGATCCAGCGGGAGGCACGCCACGCCACGCCGCGCCGCGCGGCGGCGGGATCTGCAACTACTGTGCCGCGGGCTGCGATTGGCAGGCGTGCGCCAGCTGCTGTGTATCAATCGCGTCGAGCGTCGCGTCGTGGCTAATGGTGCCTGCTGACCGGCTCCCGGCACCCATATTTTAACATACTCCCCCCTCATCCTCACACAGCGTGGTTATTCCTCTCCCTGGACCACTTCCTGCCCTGCGCAGGACGTACAGGCTGTTGGCCAACACAAGGGCAGGGGGCGTGGTCATCCTCTCAGGAACTACTACTGGCGCCTAGGAGAGGTTAGCCACTCTACATTAAGGGGGCAGTATCCCTTACACCTTGTATTTATTTTTGTTTCACCGTAGCTTAATCTTCAGATCTAATATTCGAAAAAAGGGCTGCCAGAGCATAGTGCGTATCTTAACATCCCTATACATATTTAAGTCCACGATAATTTGCTCCAGGTTCGTTTTGTTGAATAGGAAAATAGGGACTGAAAATAGTTCATTCTTTTTTCAACAGTTGTGTACAGTAGCTCTGTGTGCAATAATAATATTTCAATTTAAATATAAAATCTTAGAAGTAGGTTATAGAATTTATAAATAAACACAATGGCTAGGATGCTACCACCTTAAGTTGTGTATTCATGACAAATATGCACTTTAAAACATATCTGTAGAAATAAGTTCAGAAATTCCTCTTCTTAATTCGCGAGGAAAAATTTTTAGTTCCTTTTATGCGCAAAGGCTAACCATGTTCTTAATTTAGATTGGCGAGATATAGGGAAGGTCGGTACCAAAAAAATGTAGTGACCTTTGGGTTTTTCTCATTTCTTGTGCGATCACTGACTTTCTGTCTTCTGTGGAGTACTTTGTGTTATCCACACGTGTATTAACATTTGAAATTGATTAATTTTTATATTAGTACATATTTACGTTATGTCCTGGGCTTTCGCGCCGGAGGCTGGGCTGTAACCAACTCCACAAAGGCCTACTAGATACATTATATTGAAGTCAATCCTATCACGGTCACCAAGGACTTGCAAGAAAATTAAAGGAACACGTTTACGTGTTTAGTACGTACAGGCACACCTACCTTAACAATTCCTGCCAAAATGTACAACACAATTTTTGTAACATTGCAAATTTTTCTATCAATTGACAGGTGCTGTAAGTAATATTCGGTTAAAAGTACATTATGACTTCAGCTTTTCAAGTTATCTCTTGCGTATGACTTGGCGTTGATTTTGTCGCTACCTTGTTTAGCCTATCCAAGTCGTAGTCTGCTAGTGACACACTAACAAGTAAGGTAATAACTGGGAATAATGCTTCATTTTGTCCAGCTTCTGCCATATCATGAAACCTCGACAGTATACTGAACAAAAAAATATAAAAATTACTTGTTTTTATGACGATACAAAATAATTCCTGTAGGTTTGCAATGTAATTAATACCAGTATACGTATACAATGATATATTATCGCATTGATTTTATCGAATTGGAAAGTAATTACTGTGCCTATAAGCTATTCACGGTAAAGTGAGCACTTTTGAAAGCCCTCGCATTTGGAATAATAGCTAATAAAATTTTTTTATTTTAGTCTTAGACGTTAACTTCCGAGTGAGGTGGAATATCCACACTGTGTTTATTACTTACACGGTAGAATTTATTTTAAAAAGGGGTTAAAGGATAAAAAAGGGCTGAAAGAAAAAAGCAACTAGGACCTCAAAAGTACTCACTTTACCGTGAACAGCCTATAGCTGGAATTGCACAAGGAAACTCTGTACAGAACTTACTTCAATTTTGATGTATAATGTTCTGCAAGCTAAATAAATTCGTTGAATTTTGAAAAATGAAGCTATACACCTATTCACACACTTTGACTAAAAAATAAACAAATGTCAGAGGAACACAAATTATATCGAGACGGAAATAAACTTAATTAGACTACTGCTTAATGCTAACGTTTGAAATTAAAAATTTCTCACGGAAGAGGCCCTCAGATTCCCAATGCATAAGTGGCAATTAGTAAGTATGTATTTAATAGAAAGCCCTTCCCCCCTCTCCACCCTACGTCCCGGAAAAAATTTCCTAGAATTTAGATTGCCTCCTCCGAGAAATGAGCGTGCGTACGCAGCATGCACGGCGAGCCTGCTTGACGCCACAGGTGGTCTGCGAAAGGCGTACTAGTACATGAGCAGTTTCCGTGGACGACACAGGTCCAGGAGGCGGCTGCCTTGGCAGGGCCACGGCTCGTCGAACGGGCTATAGACGAGAGGCGGGAGCGGCGTTTTGTAGGCAATGGAGAGGGCAGGCGGCGTGGGTCATTGTTACCCGCTGCGGGCGCATACGTCACGACCCCGGGCCAGCAGCGGAGCCTCCGGGTGTCAGCCTCGCCCGACAAAACAATCTTCCGGCCCGGCCATCTCCCCGCTGTTGGACGGGGATGCTGGCCATCGCCTCGGTGACCTGGGCCTTGTAAACTCACCGCGATCCACACCTGTGTAACAGGCGGATTCCCCCCCCCCCCCCCGAATGCCTGAGCAGCGGCACGTGTCAAAGCAGTTTGGCGATCCGCTGACAACCGCGACAACAGTATAACGCTGTTTACAACCCTCGGCTGACCACAACACGTTAGGTAGACACTAATCACCGAGAGCTTTACCCTCGTCATTTTCTCGCCAGAACGTCTCCTTTGGTAGAATAACAATCTAAGGAAAGAGCATCGCCCCTTCGCAAATAAAGTTACTGTTCCAAGTGTAGCCAAAAATTACTCAACAAGCCAGAGTCCCAGCGCCAGCAGGGGAGTTTCTCCCCAAAACGGCGAGTCAAGGCACGCCGGCTGTTTTTTGTAGGTGGTGACCACGAAGCGGTCAAGCATCAGCGAAACTTGGAGTTTCCCCAGAAATGACTATCAAACGTAGTAATTTCGTGTTCTGTGTAATTAGTAGAGTGCAATTGTACCACTTTCGGAGAAAAAAACGATTTCTTAAAAAAAAAAAACCCTATTCTGAACACCCCTTTTCTTTTTGTTCGGCACCCCACTGTGCGGACATCTCACCAATGATATAATTATGTACTTAGTACGTTCTTTTCCTGTCTCGATCGCGAGGGTGTCCGTCCTTTCCTACCTGGGGGTAAAATCAGCCGGTTACACCGGCAAAATGGAGAGGCGCAGTTGTACGTCACACACAGGAGTGAATTTAAATTGACTGGGAGGTCCACCTACGTGGAACTATTTTCTGTGTCAGACAGAGCAGCGCTAAAGCGATAAGGGCTACACACTGCAGGCAATCGCCACTAAGCGCAAGGCTCTGGACTGGCGTGCAGTGTTCTCGTGCTTCGTCTACGTATGAGACTAAGCGGTGACCCTTCATTTTATTGGTTGAAAGTGCTTGGCAACGTTCGGTTCAATGCAGGGCACTTGAGTATTTTTGTATGTACAGTATCTGACGCGTGTGTTTTGAGATACAGCGCTTAGAATAAAGCTGTTGTTCGTAATGTTGGAGTGCTTCGAAATAGTGTTTGTAATGTTCGGGACGTTTTGAAAGCACCCAACAGGCCTTGTCTAGAGTGTGTGTTCTTTTTAGTAGATCAGCATATTGGGTTCACGTTTAATAGTTTCGTGGGGGGAAAAAAAACATGTACTTAAAACACTCTGCGACGTATTTCAAGTGCCAGGTAGGCGGGCCACTTAGAAATGTTTAGACATAGGTATTATGGAAATGAATTTGAGGATAACGTGATATAAGTACAACAGAATATATACATTTACGTTATACTGTGAACATTATTTTGAAACACACTGCCGTGCTTTTCACGAATTAACATTTAGATTCAAACATTTTGTATCAGTTATACTATTGTATCGCAGGTTATTTGAAGTTTGTGACTTAGTATCAGGGCTGGTAACAAGCAAGGAAGAACATTTACAAGTATTTTATCCCCCCCCCCAAATTCAGATACAGTATGTACTTGCCGCCTCCTTATTGTTTATAAATTCGTAGTTAGTCGAACGTTTGTTGTTCAATCGCACGTAAATTTAAACACTCTTTTCATAAGGGTGTGGTATTTCTAACATTGTTTGGTGTGGTGCATTTTGTTGACAGAAAGTGAAGTGCAACCTCGTGGTAGGACCTTCGAGCATTGCCTCGACGTTAACGGCACATTCTTTCGAATACACCGGGCATAGTTCGTTACCTGTTTATAACTCACACAGACTCATACGTAGTACATGTTGCTTTGTCCGTTTACATTACAGTGTGCGCTATTCGTTTGTTGCTAACACTAGCGTATCGTCCAGTTACACTTTCTGTGTATTGAGGGTGCCTATCCCGTAGACAACAAAGATTCTATTAAATTTTAATCGAAAACGGTTCGTCTGAAGGTGTTGTGACAAGACAACCTGTTTTGTTCATTGGGCCCACTTGATACAAATTATGGCATAACTTCCCTGAAGAATCTCATGGAAGAGAAAATTAAGCCAAAAAGGGGGTGGCCGCCCACATTATTCTAATGAAGGCGGTAGGTATTCTAAACGATTTCTTCACAGATTGCAGATATTATTAGAATAAAACAATATCCAGAGTACCGTACTTTATTTCTAAGTAGTTTACGATATTTTGCCAAAATACGATTTTTAATTTATATTTTCAAGGGCGAATTCCCCCCTTACGATTTGCGCTAGGCTATAAGTCGCATTATATAACTTTGCCTCATTTTCAACAAGGAATCACCTCACAAAGTTTCTAACATTCATGTAGAAGCTGTATATATCGTATAAATACCGCGAAAATAAGTTTAATTATGATTATCACAAACAATGAAACACCAGCTGCAATGATTGTTGTCAGAGCATTCTGCCAGCGGGACACTATTCACACTGCCTTTACCCCGAACTAACCTACCGGTCTCGTGGTCGTGATTATAGAAGACATAGTTTCTATCTGTCGATTGATCAATATGTCGCTTGATTGTTCCTTCCTCATCCTATTCGTGGCGATAGCGCTCTAATATCGTTCGTCTCATCTCATGAGTTATGGGTGCGTTTCAATTCCTGCCTACCTTTTCCATGGTTGAAACTATGTTCTTTGTCTTGTAATGTAAAAAGGGATTTTACTGTGCGTGTGTATAATGTATCGTATAACCTCCTGAGCTTGATTGCTGTTTAATATGTCGTGTATGATTACTTGGTTTAAAGTTATATTCGAACACCCCCCCCCCCCCCCCACGCTGCCCTTTTCAAAATGGAATCATGCGTACGTCCCTCCTGGTGTTTGGGAACCATCGCTCAGCATTGGCCGCGAATTGCCGAAATGTCAAAACCTCGTTATCGATTTAGGACGTCTACCTTAATATTTTCTTTTCCGGGTAAACTCGTCCTTCCATAAAAATGTGTACATTGTGTATCATTAATACTGTATATCACATTTGCACTAAAAAGTTAATAAAGGAAGTGTATTAGCATTTAATAACTGGCATTTATGTAATGTGTTTAAGAGTCCAAGCCAAGTGGATCTAACAAGTCCATTGACAAAAAAAAAAGTGTTCAATGTCGAAATTCTCAAATTGGTTACTGTGCAGCTGGTAAACAAATACTTCCCCACATTATAGGCTGTTCACGGTTAAGTGAGCATTATTGAGGTCCTAGTTACTTTTTTATTTTAGCCATTTTTTATTATTTAACAACCATTTAAAATAAATATTGCCGTGTAAGTAATAAACACATCGTGTATATTCCACTGCACTCGAAAGTTAACGTCTATGACTACAATAAAATATATCTATTAACTACTATTCCAAATGAGAGGGCTTTCAAAAGTGCGCACTTTACCGTGAATAGCCTATACCTCAATGAGCAGTGCAGTATAGTAAAAGAGGCGCTTACATGATAATGACTACGTTTACCAAATGTAATATCGACGGGACGTAACAAGTTCAGAAATAAGTTTTGGAATTTACGTAAGTTTTTAGAGAATCAGTTTCATTTTAGATCTTCATTATAACGGTAAAAAAAATTGAAACACACTTTCGGGATTTTACAGAAGCAGGCTTAAATTTACTATAAATTGAAATTTAAAATATAGAAAACGTAAACACATGCGGACTGTTTAGTTACATGGGAAAATAACCCAACAATATTCGAGAGAGTTGCCAGTTGCGCCAGTTGATAGTTCGCACGCCATCTTTACACAACTACCGACCGCAGCGCTGCAGTCGATAATGTACAAGTTACAGCACTGGACTATGGAAATTCAAAAAATTTAAACTTAAACTTTATACAATGTCAAAAACACAACACACATGATGCTGAACAAGGGCGATTATTTTTTTGTTTATGATCGTAATTCTTATTTTCAAGATATTCCGATATAAATTTCGCATTGAAGAACGATGTGGCGAGAAAATGCTTGTTGAGTAGGTTTATGTATTTACTTTGTGTTATGAGACCAAATTTGTGGCGACTTTTTGTGGGCTGAAATCGATAATGGTCATTTGAATTGTGAATGGTCTTTAGCACAAACGGCAATTGCTGTACTAACCATAACGCGTAATTCTTCATCGCAGAACCATCCTAACTGGGTCAGACCTGGTTTGAATCCACACCGTTTCTCCTGGCTTGTGCTAGTAGCCTAAATGTCTTGCAATATCAAATTTTGAACCTGGGTTTTGTTAGCGAAGTAGAGCAGGACCGTATTGAGTTTGTTCCACTGCCACGGGCTGGCAACTGAGCATAATTAATTGTAAACAACTACACGCCGTTATATAATCGTGTAGTTAAATCATTGCATTTGAAATAATCTTGTTCCAGAAGGTTGTAACTCGCTGACAACTGGGAGCGAATAATTTATCGGCCTATTATTACCTTTACGAAACTTTTAGTATATCACATTTGTGGCTTTAAAGTTACTTAGTAACAATTTAAATTTAAAAAAAAATTCGGTTTGTCTGAGAATTAAATTAAGTAAAAATTATTTTGTTCGTAAAATTTCATTTATAAATTTTATTGCTGAATATTAAAAGTAAACGTATTCAAGCGCAAGTTTTAATTTGTAATTTCAAGTTACAATTTCATTTTATAAATATGTAAGTGGCGCCTTATGACTTTTAAGTTTAATTTTTAAATTAGGCTGTAAATATATTTTTCTATATTCACCATTGAAATTTGATCTTCTACTTAAACTAAAAATTGGGAAAATCATTAAAATTCATCCGAGAAAAGATTTTTTGGTTCAAACTTTTTCGTATATAATTTTTAATAGTAAGTTACAAATATATAATTTTTAAATTTATAAATGAAAGTTTCAGCGATGTCGTAAGTGACCCAAGCTGAATCAGATATATTACTAATGCAAGATTACAATAAGAATTTTTGTTTACTTTTCGAAACATTAATGACAGAGTATGTATGTAGAATATTACTGGTTCTGTTTGTCAAATAAAGTATGAAGTTACAGTGCTATAGCTGGTTCGTGGATAATTGGGCATTTTTAAAATCCTACTTTGAAAAATAATTTCTGACTTCAAATACATATATTTCAATGGGCACGTTGATTTAAATAATTCAAGTAAATTTGGAAGCGATTTGGGAAAAGTAGTTCCATGACTTCATGTTGTATGAAATGTGTAACTTTTTAATGTGTTCATGGTATTTATTAAATTTAACTTCGGTTAGTTTTATGCACATAAGAATACGATTTTGCATTCTTAACGATTCCACAGATACACTTTATCGATGCGCGAATAAAATTATGTGGTCCATGGAAATGTTAATTTTACATACGGTGGAAGACTACAAAATTATAAAAAAGTAAATCTCAGGCAGGGCTTTCAACAGTGCTCAGTTAACACCAGGGGAGCCTCCAACATCCTAGCTACTGCTCACACGACCGTAGTTCACGTGCACAAGTGCAGTTACAGAAGAAAGAAGAGTGAGTGAGTGATAGAAGAGATTTGGGCAGCTCTTCAGTTGGCCGCCTGGTTGAAGGAATTTTGCACGTCTGAGGCCTAAAAGCGTGGGAGTGCTGGGGACGATCGAAACATGCGCATCAACCCTCTTGTCGCCTCTACGCGCAAAGCACTGAACTGGCGTGCAGTCTTGCCGTCGATAATGCGCCTCTATGAGACTTTCAGTGGAAAGCCTACCATTTTAAGGCGTAATAATAATAATGAAGGTTTGACGCACGTCCTTATATCTTTCTTAAATGTTTCGTATCGGAACGTTCATCAAAAAATATGCTTTAGAGAGAAATAGATGAACTGAAAACCTATTCAGACGCATAAAGTTTCTTAAATGCTATTCGTAAGCAGAGCTTACTCAGACACGTTTTCAGCTGGAGCTTTGCACACCGTTAGGCGACCTACCCAGGCGGCCGCCTTAACATCGAGGCGAGTATGGAGCAGCGCCGAAATGGTAGTGTGGTGGGGGGCTGGGGGAGAGATCCCCCGAGAAAACCCGCCGTCCAGCGGCATCTTCCGGCACGATTCCCCCATGCGACCCCGCCGGAAATAGAACTTGGTTCGCCTGGGTAGGAGGCGAGTAGTCTAACCACCACACGACTGCGATCCCTGAAGAAAGTAGATAATTGTGTGCAGTGTGAGTGTCGAGATCTTCAGGAACGGTTTGACTGATCCTCGAGATATCCGGCAGAGTTGTCGGTGCGGAGAGCCGCGGGGACGAGTCTGAAGGACTGGGAGCCGGGAGACAGGAGTCGCCTGCAACCTGCCCACCAATCATCTTCATCGCTCGCCTCTCTCCGGAGACAATGGGCATGGGCGTAGCGCCTCTCTCGGCGCGGCGTTCCTGGTTGTTACGCAACTCGCTGTTGCAGGCGTATCAGACACGCTCCGAGACGGAACGCCGCTCTCCGCCGCCCCGCAGCAGCGTCTTCGCCGAGAAGGGGAGGAAAAAAAAACATGGAAGGAATTATACGTTTCCTTTATGACGAGGCCTACGATACGTGGGCCTGTTGCTCGGAAAATTCCGTGGAAGTTGTACTCAGGTGCGACCAGAGTTCTGAATGCCCCGCCCCATTGCTCGGAGACAGAGTAATTAAGTGCACTGGGTTGAAATGTCACAGCAGTCTTTTATAAAGGCTGTTCGCGGTAAAATGAGCCTTTTGGAAGTTTTGCTTACGATCTACTTGTATGCACGTTGTGTATTCTTCCGCCTGATGTGAAATCAACATTGCCATGGGCCTCATCACTTTATTCATACGTCGGGAAAGTAAAATTGCGAAATTATTAAGAAAGTAAATATTTTACAAATTTACTAATTTTTACACTCCGATGCATTAAAAAACCAGAAAGAGAAAGAAATAATTGAAGTTATCACAAATGATCACCAACACTTTTCATCCGACGGTAAAATATGGAATTACTTTCCCTCCGTCGTTACCAACTTTACTGGACGAATGTAGCTCAGTGCGCCCGTTAAAATATATACAGGTAGGGGCAATGACTTTTTCAAATATTCTTTTCAAAAGTGCTCTCTTTATCGTGAACAGCCTTTACAAGTGTATACACAGGTAGTACTGGAATCAACATATTTTTCTGACTGTCTTTTTACGTTGTTACGCCTCTATAGGGCGTAGCAGGTCTAAAAGAAGTCAAGGAGGACTCACACCGTTAAAAAAAATCAAGAAAGCATGGACACGAAAATTCCAAAATCAATACAAATATATTGAAGCCCATCTATACATTATCACCAAGAATAACAACTTTACAACTTGATTTGAAAAATGTAAATTGCATCTGTAAATCTCTGTTGCTAGCTACCAATCGGCGAACTAGGGGAAGGAGAGAACACACATGCTCTGGAACAAACAGAAAAACAACAATATTAATATATTCTGAGAAATCACCCAACCTGAATAAACACTTGTGAAATCCCATTAGAAAAGGTAAAATGACTCCCTGAGTAAAGCAAGCACCAATACAACTATAAAAGTAAAGTATGCCTGATGATTCACAAAAAAGTACAACATGGAATACTAATTTCAAGAATACCATTGGGAAGGAGCAAAAGCTCTCATTACACTTAATCATTAGCATATAAATGCACAGCATAAAATACCTACAAAACTCCTTAGCATTAAAATTCTTTTGGCAAATCGTAGTCCAGGAGACCATTCCTACAGCACGCCAAAAAAAGGAAGAATTCACCTCTTACAAACATTCCCATAAAATATCATATTGAAAATTCACACAAGCAAAATAGTGAAGAAACACTTCCCTAGAAAAATCCATATACACGAAAATCGCTAGAAAAAAAACTACTAAAAAGGAAACTCTACCCCCCAACATAACAACTACGTTCACTGCAATACTTAACTTGAGTCGTACTCATATAACGCGAAAACACGTCTAGTATGCTGAAGCCCCGAAGTACGAAGTGGTGTAGACATGATCTATTGCCGGCCAGTCCGCGCAACTCTAAGAGGAACTCTGCGCACTTGTTCGGGCTGGGGACGAACATTTATACGTCAAAACGCTGCTCGGAAAGGTTAAGGAGACGGCGGGAATAGTGGGCGGAGAGGCGTATGGAAGGTGCCAGACTATACGAAGCTGAACTCGTTGCCAGTAGTAGCCACCAGACAGCGCTCGGCCGCGCCAGGAGCGTCGCGCGCCTCTCTTCAGTATAGCTCAGCGCTTGGAAGCGTTCAGACGTGCGCCACCCTAACAATGGCGGGGGGAGGGGGAAAGGGGGAGGGGGAAAGGGGGAGAGAAAAACAAAGTACCTTTTCTGCAGCAAAAATATTGCCTCTTCAAATAGTAACCCGTCTTCTAACAAAATAACAGTTTATTAATCTGGGATACCAAATACAGACGTGGTATATAACCAAGCAGACTTGCTAACCAAGTTCATTAATGTCATGTAGTTCTGTAATCACATCAACCCCATAATTACAGCATTTAATCGTACTCCAGAAAATTGTAGGCATCACATATTTCACCAGCTGGCGAGACGAATAATAAATCGTTCATGCAGGACAGGAGTTCACATAAAACTGCTCGAGTTAGCTAACTGACACGCGTATCAGACTTGAAGCAGGGCTTCTACGTGGTCCGAATTTGAGAACAAAAACTGTATTTTACGAGTTCGTATTTGGTGTTTTTTTTTAAATAATAACCTTAATAGAATTTCTTTTCACTAAATACGGTTCACCAAGTCTCCGCCATATTCTTTTTAACATTTAAAACAATGAGAGAGTGGGTAATGGACGTATTTCGAACTTAATAACGTGCAGCGGTCACAATGTTTTCAGAAAGCTGCGATGAAAATTTTATTTTATTCAAAGTAATTGTTATTTTCTACAAAACTGTTGGTGCCGTAAGTGTTTCCAGACGCTTTAGCTTTGTGAAATTATCAGAGATAATAAACAAGACATTCCGCTTACCGCAGGTTTCAAAGTGACGGAGTTACCATCACAGAAGCCGCATCTCGCTCTGCGGTTATATGATCCTCTGGAATGAGGCTTTATAGATCTGATCAACTACGTCATCATTTGCAAGATCCTATATTGTGCCAGATACTTAAGTTTTTTCAAAAGAGCTCACCGGCGAATGGCATCCTGCCATGTTTTTAGCAAGCGAAGACATTCTTCTGGAACGCACGTGTGACGTTCAGGCTACAAGCGGGAGTTTCGCTTGTCAGTATTTCATTATTTTGTGTCTTGGCGTTTTGATTACGCCTAAGAGTCACGTTTCCTGATCTTCTTCATCGCCCGCTTTGGAAAATGCGTACTATAGAAATATTATTTATAGTTAGGGTAGAGATCTGAAGAATTCGCGGATTTATTTTGGGATAAGCTAGAATTCAAAGCATGTGGGTTTATGTAACTTTAGCTATTGGTCCACACACCGTTTGACACCTCCTGGGAACGATGGCCCAATCGTCGCCTTTCACTGTGACAGCAAACAACCAATGCACAGTTGACATCGGCGTATCTCTACATTTAGACTGAAGAGTCTAGTCTGCAGATCATTGAACTCGCGAATTTTTAAGATCTTTATTTATAGGCAAATGGCAAGTCGATACATCCATGAATTCTGTTAATTGAAAAAATCGCCGAATAAGTTTTACGTTATACAATTAAACACAGAGAGGTTAAATACAATGAACATCCTAATGAAGTGGATCCAAATAACCTGCTAATCGACTCTGTGCTAAGCAATTTATAATCTGGAGGTGGTAGCAGGAGAGGGGCGGGAGGATATTGGGCTCGAGCCACATATCTTAACCACATGTATTAACGTTCACAGCCACCGAATCGTATTTCTGTATAACAGTAACTCCGTAGCGAGAAAAATTGAAACCGTGTCTCCTAAACTCAAGTAAAATTTCTTAAATGCTCACTTTTGCAAGCGAAGCGTGAACGTCATCCAGTGTATAAGGCACTCCATCTCTACGAGACGGTTTACCATCTAGTTCCAAGAGATATTCGCTTATAAATATACGTGAGTTTCTGAACGAATATGGAAGTTGTTAATTTCGTTACCTAAGACTACACCAACTCAAATGAGTTGAGAGATACTTTTTGTAGCTGGCTTTTATGGGAAAGAATAATTTGAATGCAAGGCCAATTTTTGCTAGGTGAATATTATGTGAAATAATACAGAGATAATGTTTACACAATGAGGAAATATACCACATCAAAAGTATGTACATTAAACCATCCATGCACCTTGCAGAACATTATTTTGCATAATTTTATGTCTGCTGTGACAGTTATTGAGCTAAGGGCCGCACATAATAAGTGACTAGTAATATCAACATGTGTACAGAGGATAATATGGATTCTCAAATAACCAATAACTCGCTTAAAAATTACTCATTCAGGGGTGTTATGACGCTGCTCTATCGCTGTACCTATAGGACGGATTTATACAGCTTGTCGCCGCCAGGACGTCTGGTACGATGTGGAAAGCTGTGCTATTATTTCTATTTATGACTAGATATATAACGGTGTTAACCAGCCCCTGTGAGAGATCGTTCTGCAGATAGGCAGGAGATAAATACCTGCACCTCAGTCCTACACCCGCATAAATCTTAAAAAGTGGGTTGTTCCGTGATTTACCGACTGCGAGCAGTTTGTCATTCCTCCCGTTGTAGGCAACTACTGCGATGCCATTTTTGTGACCGGGACACGGGTTCGACACCCGCCAGTAGAATCTACTCGGTAAAAATTTTGTGAAACTTACTATCCCCGACTAGATAAACGTTTATGAAAAAAAAAAAAAATGAATGCTCCGCTACGTATAACACGGTTTCAAGAGCGACGCATATTTTGGATAACAACTTCAGCGCATATTTGTCTTGTTTAAAAAAGGACTCCATCCCCGAAGCAATGCATGGTAGAATATCTTTTCGTTGTTACAATTATTTTTTTTGTAAAATCTAAAAATATAATTGCAAACGTATTATGTTTTGGACCTTTCACGTTTATAACTTTACAAGAGTAATAGTTGTATCACTATACAGAACGGGTGACATTAACACTGGAATTCAATATAAACTCAGCTGACGTCTTGTAAGTCCACCTGACAAGGTTTCTGATAATGTACGCTAATTTTACTGCTGAGAATTTCACTTATCCGGCTTAAAGCCCATGCTTGGAAAGATCTGTATTAACCTACGTGAATTTTAAACTCCCGAGGGAATTTTTATGACTGCACCAGGGAAACGAATGGAAATATTATAATTTTTTGGTGACAAAATGTAAAATGTCATTTGCTAAGACATCGCACACAGATTCAAATTCAGGCTGGAAAAGTGGCCTCTGTTTATCTGTTTATATTGTCGTACAGAGTAATAGATTGTCTCAATGTTTCGCACATTCTTCTACCCGCGGTACCGTACCAAAGGAAAGTATAAAAATACATATAGTTGGGGAACGTTGGTATTTGTCGCTCTGACACATGAAACACTAAAGATATGTATTTACTGAACAAAAAATTATTATTTTTTACTGTGCATGCGCTTCTCCACCAAGTATTAGACATTTCCGTAACCTATTCTCTCACGCATATATTTATGAACTCAAGTGCTGCAAGCATATTATATCTCTATGCACACTACACGAGGATTGTTCATTTTCAGCCATTGGAAACGTTCTCGGTGTTACGATTAGCCATCACAAAAGAGAGGTGGGTGAGAAAACTTGCTCGCGTCCGATCAGCCTCAAAGAAGAGACACACTCAAGGCACAGGACACTGATTTGTTGCCGAGCAGAAAATTATCCATAAATATCCTTCTTCGTGTTCCACATGCCCACCATCATGGACACGTTGGGGCAGCGGTAGTTCAGTGGGTAGATCACTCACCTTCCACCAAGGCGAGCCGGGTCGATTCCCGGCGGGGTCACTCCCAGATTCATGTCGGAGATGCCGCTGATTGGCGGGTTTTCTCAGGATCTCCCGTCTCCCCCGCTCTTGCATTACGGTGCTACATCATACTCGCCACGCTTTACCCTCATCAGCTCTCAAGTCCACGATGTTAAAGCCACCCAAATCTCTCCACAGTCTTTGACACCGGGACTGAATTTGTTTTGTGTTATCCGTGGTTAAGGTTGTTAAGGTGGCTTCAGACTGCGAGGTTCTGTGCTCGAATATCAGTAAAGACGATTAAATAATGTAATGGGGTATGTGATAGTGTCTGTAAAAAATGTGTATGTAAATCTATTTGGAGTGAGTTGGGAGAACGAATAATTATTATAACAGATTTTTGGGCGCCTTATTATTCGTGATGTGACATTGGTCTATCCACACTGGAATCAAAAGCTCTCCATCGATGCTGTAAACCTCATGCAATAGAAACTCCATTCCAACCTTCACAGTAATTCATTTAAATAAAAAATGTGTAAACTTGATAATTAATTTATTAATGAAAAAAAAGGAAATTAATAAACTCAGACCCAAACATATGAATAATTCAACAAGGTGCAAAACTAAATATGTATGTGAGACAGAAATCTCTTTACTCAAAAATAAAATTATACTGTATGATAATTAACATAAATGACATACCACCATCCAAGTAAGAATAGGGATAAATCAGAATGCAAAATTAAAATAAAATGAAAGATTGAAAAATGCTGTGAAACTATAAAGCTGCTATATAAAAAAATTAATAAATCTTTTACTTGAGATTTCAATTCAAAATATTAATCAGGTTCCACCGGAAGTAGCATCCGCTGTATCTATTCTTAACTTTCTTAGATCACATTCACTGATAATTCATTAAGTGTTAAGTCAGTTCATCACTTAATTATATCAAATCTGATACTTCACCAAATAAAATTACTCTGGATTTATATTGAATGTTCAAAATAAGTCTAACTTCTCATACCATATTGCTCCGGCTGTACTATCTCAAATGCGAAAGTTCGGGACTACTGGTTTAACATACTCATGGAACTCACAGTCAAATCGTTGAAAAATCAAAATAGTAACTTTAGTAAGATAAGTTAGGGTTCCTTAAAGTTCAATACTTGAAACATAGTTCATGTACTTAAGCTTTCCATACGTTAAATTGCCTTGGCGTCACCTGAGGTCCTCTGACGCTATCTCGTTGAATGGCGCTGGCTCCTCGTCAATTTAACACTCAAAATAATTATCTACGACTTAGTCTACAGCCCTTCTTAAATATTGCTGCGGCGATTACCAAAAACTTAACTTCTGGGAGCATAATTTCTAAAATAAATTTATGGTGGCATTGGAATTTCAAAAGTAAAATTCCAACGAAAATTTAGACGCCTTACATGTTCAATGTCTTTCCCAGAAGCCCCCTTCTTCCAGCTTCCGACCAACCAACATCCAATCACGGCTCGTTTCCGTCTTTATCTTCACTAAATAAAATTAAGGCCTAAAATATAATGTTTTTAAATACCAAAACAAATAAATAATTTAGCTTTAAAAATTATGAAACAATTACTGAAAATAAAATCAAACATATTAATACAATAATAAAAATAGTGACAACCATATGCAGAACTCAGAACGTGTGAAAATTATCATAGAGTAGTGGACAGGTGGTTCACATATATCGAAAAATTAAGGAAATGAAATGTTAACATAAAATATAATAAACATGTGAAAAGAATTTTATTAACATTCAAATAACATGTGAAATCAATTAAATATTACTGTCCAAAATATGTGTAGCTCAAATGCATATAATAAATATAATCTTATGGTTCCGTGTCCAGTCGATTTGCGACACCATACCGTTTATAGGTAGCTTGGTAGGTCTTAACATCTCATCGAAAGCGAGGACATTAGCGATTTGAGGAAGTTGACCGGAGAAGCAGGCACAGGGAAGGAATCGGCGATGACATGTAGTAAGGAAGTATCCTAAGCATTCTCTTGGAGTGATTTCAGGAAACAATGGGAAGCAAAATGTGCTTGGTCGGACCAGAATTCGAACCAACTTCCTCCAGAATGGGAATCCTAATATTTGGTTTGTAAGACTCTCCTCGCCCCTTTTGCAGTTTATCGTTCCGGCGTTAATAGGTTTCATAATTTTAAAATGTTGCTAAAGGAAACAAAATTTGCAACACGTCGGCATTTGTATGCTACTATAATAATAAGAAATAATTACTTAACACGCGTCGTAGTACAAGTAACTGCAGATCCCATCCGATGCCGGAACACATGACTTTCAAGTTGTTTATTTCCAGGCACTTATTGTTAACGGGTTAATAAAAAAAATACAATCAAGAATTGAAAGTGGAATGTCTGAAGGCGTTGTCGACAAACATAGCTCGTATTTTGAACTCTTAAAATAATAGCGAGGCAAATAGAACAAAAGGCGACGCACGCGGTAAAGATTTATGGCGCGTGCTGTCCGAGCCTCCTTTTTGCTCGCTGGCCACCAGCTCGCGCCGCGCGCAACCCACTGGCCAATCGGCGCGGCGGCTGTGGACACGGGCGTAGCCAGGCGACTAGACCCGGGCGGCGTCCACTCGCTGAAGCCCCGCGGCGCTAAGGCGTTGTGGAGACAGCCTCGGCACGAGGCGAGGAAAAAAATATTTCTTTTTATGAAAGGGCCCAACTCGCCGACGTGCACGGTATAGGCTGTTCACGGTTAATTGAGCAAATCTGGAAATCCCGCCTAGGATCTACCTTCTCACCTCATTTTATATCCTTCCGCCATATGGAAATATTAAGATGGCCGTGGGCCTGATCACTTTATTCATGCGCCATGCAAGTAAAATATCTTCACGCTTTTTTAATCATACTTTTGAAGTATCACATCACGTACTGTATGACATACATATTTGGTTATATCCTAAATAAGTATGTATCGCGTACCACAAGCTTTTTATACTTCTGTTAATACACACGTATCTCATTTTTGTATAAACCGAACTTTTACTTTCATCTGTTGTAGCCATAAATTCTATAATTCCATTTATAATTAATACTAGCAGCCCACCATCGCTTCGCTCAGGTTTTATGGAGTTATTAAAATGCATACCTATATATGCGAGAACCCCTGACTCCTGCAATTACTTGCGACTACACATGAGACAACTTGTGAAAGCCTGCGACAACTTGCGACTACCTGCGGCTACTTGCGATTTTTTTTATATTAAGATAAACAATTTCTTCTAATAATGATTTTTTTTTTTTTAATTAAAAGTAGCCTATGTCATCTGGAAGAATGTATTTTTCTAACAGTGAAAGCATTATAAGAATCGGCCCTGTAGTTTCGGTAGAGCATGCTTAGAAAGCAGCCAAGTAGCTAATTTTTCTCCGACTTGGTTTACAAATTTTGAAATTTTTCAAGGATTTAGTTTTTGAATTTAACATAGCCTATGTCCATCTGAAAAAATGCAGCTTCCTAACAGTGAAAGAATTATAAGAATCGGTCCTGTAGTTTCGGAGATTAGCAGTTACATATAAACAAACAAACTCACATTACATCTTTATTATATTAGTATAGATTAATAAAACACATATAAAATAGAGATGTTTGTAGTTTGTACCTACCTAGTAAGAAATAGTTCTAACGGACAATAGTATTAAACCCGAGTGCGCACGAATGCGGTCCATTGTCCCTTTGGTGTAATATCCTAGACTTGTTTAATAAGCTTTGTTTGCATGGAGCGGATGAATGAAGAAGAGCCTTTAAGTAGAAATTCAGCACGGCTTCAGAAAAGTTTTAAGCAACATGGACGGACTATATCATTAAAGTTCGTACTCTAACGTATATAAAACGAAGAAAAACTAACTTCAGACACCACAAGTTTAAACATCAACATACATCAACTTTTAAGAACTAATTTTATTAATTTTACTGCCAAATTACGTAGGAGCTTGAATGGCAGCGTGTAATGTAGAATGTATTTACATAAATGCTGTTCACGATAAAGTGAGCACTTTTGAAATCAACCTTAGTGTGCCCAGTGAAGTTGGTAACGATGGATGGAAAGTAGTTCCATACCATAACGTCGAATAAAAAGTGTTAAGAAACCATTTGTGATTACTTAAATAATTATTTCCTTCGATTTCTGGTTTGTATATATAATATATATATATATATATATATATATATATATATATATATATATATATATATATATATATATATATATATATATATAATGCATCGAAGTGTAAAAATGAGCTGATATGTAAATTATTTACTTTTCTAATAATTCTCAGTTTCACTTGACCGACGCATGAATAAAGTGGCAAGGATCATGGCAGTGTTGATTTTACATAAGGCGGAAGAATACACAACGTGCACACAAGTAGATCTTAAGCAGGGCTTTCAAAAGTGCTCTTTTTGCCGTGAACATCCTAAAGTTAAAAGGATTTTTTTTTTCAAAGGTTAGCTTTAGAAGTACTTAGTTTGCGGTGAACGGCCTATAGCTGTTAGGGACGACCGCGCGGAATGCAGTTCCGGCGTTGGCGGGGTTGCGGGCCGAACGGCAACGCTGCGGAAAGCCCGGGAAATATGGGGGGGGGGGGGGGGGTGATGATGGGGAGGTTCCCCGCTTCGCCCACGCGCCTGACACGGGCGTGTGTATGACTAGCCGTGGCTAGGGAAGGGCGGGTAAGTGTTGGTACGATAGCTCATCCTGGCTCGCGCGATGCGAGGACAGAAGAGGGAACGACGGGCCTTGCGTAAAAACAAATTATACCCCCACATCTCCCCCCCCCCCCCCAATCACCCGTTGAGACGAACTACTCCGGGCCAAGACGTCAGGTGACGTCTGGAAGCAATTTGTTACCTCATGCTGTCCGAGCGATTCAATTTGCGCGCGTGCCCGGGTAATGAGTTGGCGCATTTGCCGCGCCCTTCATTAAGTCGCCGGCCGCGCATATGTCATTTCCCGTCCGCTGGCCGCCTCAATGCCCCGGGGAACCTTAGCAATCTCTTACGGCCCGACCTCACGTCTCTTGCTGAAATTATTCGATCCCCTAATGATCTCTCTTTCACACTAACTATCGAGATTTTCTGACACTGGAAAATTTACATTTTACGTGGTGTTGAATATTTTTATACTTGGTTTTTACTAAGCGGAATTTGGTGGTTATAGAAGGCAGTGTCATGGTGGTATTTAGTTATTAATATCATGTTGTTTGTGATAACATTTTGCTTTGATAATTAGGATTTGATGCCTGCACGACAGAGTAAGATAAATAACTAAACTTTTGTATTGGAATTTCTTAAAATTTTACTTAACTTGCCATTCAGTTGTTTTTCGCAGAAATATTCCTTCTCTTTTGAACCATACTTCCCTTCGCGCATGCGGTATTCGTTATAAAATTTCTCTCCTTTTTCTAATTAATTACACCTGCAAATTTACTCATATTGTATTTAGTATCCCCTCTGTTGTCACAAAATCGATCAAGTATATTCTCTTCATATTTCAGACATATATTTAGCTAATGTTTAATGAAATTTAGTTTCCTTTTCGCGTAATTTTTTTTACCCAGTTAATTCGTTTCAGAGTTATGGCAATTTGGATTTTCACTTCTCCTTTACAGTCCTAATTCTTGGCAATTTTACAAGTACTGAAAGAGAATAATAATTTGACAAATATACTCTTTTATATAATTGATTTGGCGTAAAAAAAAACACTAAACGTTACCTTAAGCGGACTCGCATGGCAACAGTCTGCGTCAAGAGCTAGGAAAATGAAGGGATGTTATTAAAAATAATAAATAAAAGAATATTTTAAATATTAGAGAAAATATTTTCAGTAGATACCTGTTTACGTTTATTATTTAACAACAAAAGCAGATTCCGCAGACATTATAATTGTTGCAATATTTGCTAGTTGGTTTACTGTAACCGAGTGTAATAAGAAAAGTAGCCAATGGTAAGTCTACAAGTAAGCGACTTGGATACTATCCCTTTCTCTAATTTATGAAACTCTGCATTCTGATTGGTTAGCGTTAAATGTTAAACTCAAAAACTTGGATGTTGGCTAACTATTACTGCGATAAGTTTAAAGCGTGGTGCTTCCACAACGTCTAAAGTTGTTTGTAGCCAAAGCGATTTTTTAACATGTGTTCATGATTTATTGTAATGTCAATCCAATTGTAGATGAATTGTAGGGATACTTCTACCACTAAAATTTGTTGCCGGTTGATGGTGATGCCATCTAAAACCTGTCCCTGCATTATCTTTAACTCGAAGTCTGTAAAAGAGTTCTAAATGAAAGCCAATGAGGCAGCAATATTTTTAGTACAATACCGGTCAAACTGGTGAAAGATGCTTACTTCTATGGCAAGTAAATTGTAATCAGTTAAAAGTTCTTTAGTTTCACATTCGATTCCGTGTTATTGAGGAGAGCGGATATGCTATCGAGGTGGTGGTTGACTATTGTTAACGCTCAGCGTCACTCACTGTATCAGATTCTTTCTTTCCTTGCTAATTCAAGTTTTTGTTAAGGAAATCCGAATTATTTGTTTTAAAGAACTGCATCAATACTTGTCTGAAATGGGCCTGTCGTTTACATTGAAGCCATCATGCACTTCAGAAACACAATTTCGGAGCCTCTCAAGACCTCGATGTTAAGAGCCGCCCAAATCCCTTCACTATCATTTCGCAGCACTCCAACACAGGCCAAGGAACTGTATCTCAAAATGTTCACATCAGGCACATAAAAATGTTCTATACGGCGCTGCATTGAAATTAATTATAGACATGCCCACAATAAAATGGTAGGGTGACCGCTACAAGTTACGTAAGAACAGGCAGCGTGTCAAGAACACGGCACGCCTGTTCATATTCTTGCGCCTAGCGGCGATGGCGCACTTGCCACGCGTTGCAGTGTAGCCCTTATCGCCCCTGCGCTTCTCGGCCCTCGAACGAGGAGAACAGCATCAGGTGCCCCAGCATCAGGTGCCCCTTAATCCACCGGACCAGCAGCAACCGCATCCTTCGCAAGCAGCAAAGCTGAAAGTGTATTCGGAAACTCGGGAGCGGTCTGTAGGGTACCTAGCAAGGTGAAGGTCCCGCTAAGAATACCCGCATATTTTTGAGCACGTGATTTTGAGTTTTGTGTGAGTTCTGCGGTGGATATGTACACTGTAACCAATTAAACGGAAAGTTACCATACCAGTGCATACGCTTATTGAGAAAGTGGGAATGGTAACTTTTTTCCTATGCATTCATTGTATCGTTCCTACATTTGCTCAGGAAAACAGTGAAATGCGTAGGGAAGCTTCCAACTTGGTATAGTAGCGACGCTAAAGATTTCTATATCAGCAGTTTGATTTGTGGTATTATTTCAATACAGCGTACAGGCTAAAAACTTCCATTACAGTTAAGGAAGTTTGCCAGGTCATTTTTTACTGTGTACGTATGTGTGATAGAGAAGTAGAGAGATAGAGGTAGCCGGCAACTGCGAACTTCAAATGGCGACTCAATGTTAAACGAAATTCCTTCTCATTGCTTTAATTTTAAAGATAACTATTTCAAACAAAAACATTCTGAAGCGATTTTCTCAGAAAACATTGCTACATAGAATTATTAGAATATTTTATACATATATAAAATCATTTCTGGTCATACATTTTCATTGCGAAGATTTGTAAGAAAATTCGAAGATGGAGTGGATACTACCCCCTTAAGTCGACCCAACACTTGTTTCGTTGTCACAGTCAATGAGCTGTAGGCCGTATGGTCAACTACAGTGCTATGAACATTATGACCTAGACCAATAAGACGGTTTGCGAATCATGTACATGTATATAATTGGTTCTTGAGCTTCGCAGTGTGCAGCCAAAACCAAAAATTACCTACACGTGCGTAATGTACACATCTGTGTACATTGGGTCTGAATGGGTTAAAACATGGTTGAGTTTCAGCTATGTGTTCATTGAAGTCACAGAAGTGCTGTGTTGCATTTTCTTTGATATCAGGCACTTGGTTCACCTGCGGTAATGGTTTTACTGTTAACTATTTTCACTTCAAATATCATCTCTAAAGTTAAAATTTAAATGTACCCGAACCGTATAAGTAATTTCCAAAGAAATTCTATATGACATTCCAGTGGTGTGTGGTGAACTGTTGCAAGGTTAGCTGTTGCTTGTTCACTGCTCTACATTCTCAGTGCACACAGCAGCAGCCAGTAAGCATCGTGCAGCCTAAGGAAACTGAGTGTATTCCGACCACTCACAAGCGAGCAGCAAGGGACACATTACACGCGTCCTGTGGCGTCAGCTGTCGAGCTACGTTTTAGTGGTGGAAGTGTAAACTAGCAAGCAAGAGGGGGTACAGCACACAGCTAATGTCAGCTTACCTTGCAACAGTTCACCGCACAACACTGTGGCATTCTGATAATGTTAGCAGCATAGCGGAGGAATCACCCAAAATGTGAATTCATAAGAAAACAGTAACAACTGCAAATTGCCAGCGGGTAATGCTAATTTTTAAAAATATTTTTTTGTGCGTGACCAATAGCTTTGAAATCGAAATTTTCAAGTATACTGCTTAGTAATGTACTGTGATGGCTGATTTGGGGGCGGGGGTTGCAGTCCCCAGGTTTGTCAGATGTAATAATCAGTCGGCAATTTTGATACTGAGTTTCGTCGAGTAATCTCACGACGAAACGTTGCTGAAGTCCTGGTAGCTGGTTTGAAATGTCTGGGGAACTCCATGTGTCGTATGTTTGTATTTTAGTGAGGGATGGGGGGAGGGGGAGGACAGCCTACGTTTTCTTACCTTGCAGTATGAATCACTGAAATGTTACACGTGCCATAATGTAAACAAATCGGTACATTCCCTGTGGTTTTTCCAAGTTTCTCCATCCGTCTCGGGTCGATACGAAGATAGCTCGAGACCAGCCCGCCTCTTGATTTCCGAAGTAATATCTGGCGGGACGGATTGAAGAATGGAGTAACAAATGCCGGGTAAGGACCCCACCCTGCGACGGCAATGTATTAATAAATAACGTCGGAGGGGCGTCCGTACACTCGCACCCCCCCGGGTCCCGGTGGAAAGTTGCTTGTCGGGGAGGGCCCGAGGTCCGGAAAACAAATGGCGTGTGAGATATACCCGCCCCCAAGCGAGATGCAATGGCGCGCCTGTTGTTGTTGTAGCCGCCTCCGGCGGCGGCGATTTGTCAGACGAGCAGTTCCCAAGAGATTCACGCGGACCCGCTAAACGGCCGAATCAATTCATCCTCCTCCCAGGAGGGTGGCCGCGCAGGCTGTATGTTATAGGTGTTGCGATCCACTCATCCGTAAGCCTGGAGATATTTCTCCCGATTCAATATGATCTCCGAATACGGTATTGGTAGCCAGAGGCCTACCGTGACCGCTATGCGGCGCTGCGGTCTCAAAGATCCTGTTCCAGTACCCCCCTGGAACACGCTTTATGAAGGCCTGTGGGGCGCCTTCGTCCAGAGGCATCATTTTATTGGCTCTTTTATTACAATGTTATCGCAAAAGAAGAGGCCACGATTAACCATTTCACTTGCTAGTGGTTTATGAAACTTACTTACACACTTAGTTCGTTGGCTCCTGCGTTTTTGCGCACAGTGCCCTCTTTTGACCTAACTATCAATGGTGATTCTCTTTAGCTTCAAACTGCTAATCGTGCCGGACGATGCCGCTGTTTGGAGGGTTTTCTCGGGGATCTCGCGTTTCCCCGCACCTTAATTCCGGCGCTGCTCTATACTCATTTCAATCACCCTAATCGGCTCTGAAGACGTCGCTGTTAAAAGCCGCCCAAATATCTTCACTCACTCACTCACTCACTCATTCAAGCTGTTAGTACTGACTCCATTAAATCCATGTTGTAGCCAATAAATATTGACGCCCGACCAACTGGTCACTAACACATCTGTGTGTGTGTGTGTGTATATATGTGTGTGTGTGTGTATATATATATATATATATATATATATATATATATATATATATATATATATATATATATATATAGCCAACATGTGAACTTAACTAGTAACTTCTTCCTGTGGCTTTTCTGTAGTGTTGCGCAGGAAGATAATTTGTAACCAGAAATGTTTTCAGGAAACAAGATTACAACGCTAAAGGACCTACCATTTCGCTAAATCGACTTGGGATACGCTATTATTTATTTTATACTATAGTACCTCCTGCAGCCGTTGACTTTTGGTCAGGTGCCAGCAAACTTACATTTTTAAAACATAGTTAGTAGAAGGATTTAGCCGATTCGGGGACAGGGTCCAGGGTCACCAGCTATAATATAGGTTTGTTATTGACCCAGTCCCCGGCTCTTTGCCATTACTGGGGTAGCGGTATTTGCTTCATAGGCACTATATTATTATACTTCGGGTTATTAGTTTCCCAACACCCTTCCCATGCAGTATTTGCTACGAAAATTTCTGCCCACTATCTATCACCACCGGCTTATGGTGCCTTGCTCGTCTTTCGACGATTGGAGTACCACCGGCTGCAATTTTCAACACGCTGCAGCATGAATCATTCCTCAATCTGACCTCCAGGCACAAGGGTAATCGGGCAGTAAACTTCTCTCCACCCAACACCAAATGGGCAGTACAGCCGTTAGCACACAATACCCATCATGGTTGTGGTTCCTGACCCTCTCCTGGGTAGTGAAGTAGGTCCTTGCTATTCCTTCGTTTTCATTGTGTTTTAAAACTTCGATGGCTAATCCCCCCCCCCCGAAAGTGTTCCTTTTTCCATTCCCTCGAATATTTTCTCACTAAAATTTGGCCTTTGGGGCCTCTCTGACCGTAAAGGAGTCGACCAGCATGCCATTAAGCACCACCATCATGATTGTCTCACAGGCTAAGCTTGAATCATGGGCAGACACCCCTTTTAGTAAACAAGGCATAGGTAATGCTCGGGAGTTTCCCACTTTTGCTAACCTCAGTTAAGAGGTTACCCAGCAGTACCTCAAGGAGGCATTGGGTTCCCTAAGGCCAGGGGAGGCTATATCAGACGGATTACTAGCTCTTTCCGGTTTTACACACCAGCTTACTCTACGTTACTAAAGCAGGCAATAGCTACACCACTTCTCAGATCAGCTGCCTCTATGACGTCCCGCAGGCGTGGATCAGACCGCAAAAAAACACACAGAAGGAGCAAGTTTCCCTTTCGGGTAGCAAGTCTCCAACAAGGCCTGAAGCATCCCGACGAAATTCACCGGGAGCAGGGCGGTCAGGGGATAGGCTTTCCGTAGTCAATCATATCCCCACCAGGCCTTAGTGAATGACACACATGGCGACCAAGAGCAGGGTGAATAGGTATTGTGCTTTCCGTGGTTAACATGAATCCCACCAGGCAAAACCTTACACACATTACAGGATAGTCCTGCCACTACAAACAGACATCACCACAACCTGCAGGTGTGTGCCAATGCTGCATCTGGCTTCCGGACGCCATATTGTTTTCAGTCACCATTTTGTTTCTGTCCGCCATTTTGTTTCCTGCCGCAATGTTGTTTCCAGCCGCTGTATTGTTTCTGGTGCTCTTGTCCATCATCTTGTTTCTACCACCATCTTGTTTCCAGCTGCCATCTTGTTTCCAATTACTCATTCTGTGATGCATGCTCCACTCGCTCGATTATCATCTTGCGTACCATCTTGTTTTCTGGCCGCTATCTTGTCTACCATATTGTATCCCCAATTACTCACATATGTTTGGCCTTAGTCGCATTTACTCCGTCCTGCCATCTTGTCCACCATATTATTTCCAATTACTCACATTTGTTCGACTTTAGTCGTATTCACTCCAACCCATCATATTGGATGACATTTTACCATGCTCTATCATTCCAATTCAACCATAATGACATCATACTCTGTCATTTCTTTTCACCTTAGTCATACACTGATTACTCATACTGTCACTTGTGCTCTGCTCCATTACTCACATTCATTCGACCCCGCCATCTTGAATATTGTCTACTGCAGGTAGCCATCTTTATTGGACTCTTAAACGTTTTTTATTTAGTCACGTTCATTCCACCTCGTATTGGGACTTGGGATCATTTTTAACCTTGCATTGGACTTACAGAAATTCTAACTTCGTGCATGACTTGTAAGATTTTTTCCTTGTTTAGGGGACCTAGGATATTTACTTTGTGTAGGGACCTTACCACTCACACTGAACTTAAAAAATTTGAACCCTATGTTGAATGTAGAATATTTCCAACCCTATGTAAGACATACCCTCATGCTGGACTTGTAAATTTATTCCCCCACTCCTTCTGTCCTATCGACATACACCATCCCTTAATCATACATATAAGTTCAGAAAAATCAAACCTAACTTAACCAGCTTCACTTAATTTAACTTCACTTAACCCAACTTCACCTAACCTAACCTACCTTCACATAACCTAACTCAACCTAGCCTAACTTCACCTAAACTAATGTAACTTAACAAACTTCACTTAACCTAAATTCACATAACCTAACCTAACTTCACGTAACCTATCCATAATGCGTTACTTGTAGTCACCTTCGCTGTCCACTAAAGTGTGTATCTGCTGCATGCACGTCACACACACTTGTGTAGGACTTTGAATATCTTTCGAATCATATAAATCTCTTAATATTTTGTTTCAGTTAGCCACTAATTTCTCATCTTTACTCGACATTAACTTCACTTAACCTAACCACTACACTCATTTCTATCTACTCAACAGACCAAGTAATGTATTTTGCATGTACATAAAAAAATTTGAATATTTGTTTTTCATTTAGTTATCTCATGTATAACCATTTCTTCCTACTCTCATATTTCATAGTGTTTCTGCTTGTATATATCCCGACAAGGACTGCTGCATCTTATGTCATGTAAGAAAACTTTATGACAGGATTTTTAAGAAATAAGATTTTTTTATTAAAGTACTTATTTATTTATACGAAAATGTATACATGTTTTTAGTATTGTTGATGGTTGCGTGTAGATCACCAACTTCCTCTTGCAGACTTCGTCGACGTTCGGCATGGACACGGGAGATGTTGAGATGCCACTCCCTGCACGTTTGGCAGTAGTCCTCGGCAACTTATTCTCTGAAGGCATGTACCTCTTCCACAATCTCTTGGGGTGCATTCTCCTCATTATTGTCGAACACTTCTGATGGAGCAGGGAAGGCGCCGAGTTGATGGTATATTCACTCCAACGTACTGCACTTATACACCTAAACAAGGGAAATTTTTACAAGTTCTGCATGAAGTAGGAATTTCTATAAGTCCAATGCAAGATAAAAAAAAAATTCTAATATCCTATACGAGGTGGAACGATGGTGACTAAATGAAAAAATGTTTATAAGTCTAGCAAATATTGCTGCTTGCAGTAGACAAAATTGAAGATGGCTGGGTCGAACTAAGGTTAGTAATGGAGTAGAGCACAAGTGACAGATGGAGTAATCAGAGTGTGACTAAGGTCAAAAGGAATGACGGATCATGTCGTCATGATGGTTGACATGGAAAGATAGAGCATGATAAAATTAAATCCAAGATGGTGGGGTGGAGCGAACGCGACTAAGGTCTAACGAATGTAAGTAATTGGAAAATTGATGGTGGACAAGATGGCATGAGGAAGCGAATGAGACTAAGGTCTAACGAAGTGAGTAATTGGGGAAACAATATGGCAGACAAGATGGTGGCCGGAAAACAAGATGACATATATTTTGGTAGTCGAGTGAGTGGAGCATGTGTGACAGAATAAGTCAGTGTAAACAATATGGCGGCCGGAAACAAGATGGCGGTGATGAATCCCCGGCTCCCAACTCTGGACCCTGTTCCCGAATCGACTAAATCCTTATACTAAAGTTTCGTGAGGAATTGCCATACTTTATTAAAATGATTATTGCCAGAGTTGTGCTTCAAATATTTTTTTTTCTATAAATGTAAAAATTGCGCAATTTTATTTTAAGTAGATTTATGTATTCATATGTTTCGTTTACAGTTTCACTTAAAATGTACACTTCTTATTACATCGTAACAAATTCACATCATTACTTGGTATTATGAAAATAGTGATACGTGATTACACGAATTCCTTCTCAGGATGGGAAAAACGGGGGTGAGATGACAATATTGCCAGTGTACAGTAAATTTTTAGCAGGCAACCGAAAAATGAACCTACTTACCCCCACCCCTCCCAAGCAAACTGTTGCAGTGGTAACACACGGGACTCAAATTCGAAAGGATCCGGCTACGGTTCCCGGTCCGGCATTGCTGATTTAGGTATTCCAGGTGTTTCCGAAATCACTCGAGATGAATGCCAGAGTGGTGACTTATGA
The DNA here is from genome assembly GCA_029891345.1 of Dryococelus australis. Classification (NCBI taxonomy): domain Eukaryota; kingdom Metazoa; phylum Arthropoda; class Insecta; order Phasmatodea; family Phasmatidae; genus Dryococelus; species Dryococelus australis. Next base: position 77,240,637 of record CM056996.1, read on the forward strand.
CAGGCCATGGCCTCTTCCTTCCCTGTTCTTGATTGGCTCAACTATTTGCTCCTCGCTGTCCGCCGAATGTTAACGAGTACATGGGTCCGAGAATTATTATTTTCGCGTTCGAGGTACAACGATAGGGGCGACAATAACACGCGCGTCCAGTGCCCCATCGCTCATACGTGCGAGGTGCTGAACCGGCGTGCAATCCTTCCACCGTCACGTTTTCCTGAGCAAATTACATATGTAACAGTAGGACTATATTACACGCAACGAAAGCCCGCACATGTAACTACGACTGTACGGTTTTACTTTTCTCCTACCTCTTAAGGAAACTGCGCAGGCAATTTCTTAAAATTAAATCCCCCCCATTTACAGGATATTTTGAGTACACTTAATATAGTAAAAATTAACCGTGCGGGCTTGGATAATTGGTCGTTGTCTTGAAAGTTCAAACATTATTGAGGTGCATGATCCAGAAACTAAATTTGCAATTACGTGTTGAACAAATCGTGTTCTCGCTTTATGTACTAAAATACGATACTTTTTCCCATGGGGCCGCGGTGTTATGGTGATCAGACTACTCGCCTCCCACCTAGGCGAACCGGGTTCGATTCCCGGCGGGCTAGCTCCCGGACTTTTGCACGGGGGAATCGTGCTGGACGACGTCACGGGTCAGCGGGTTTTTCTCAGGAGTCTCCCGTTTCCCCCGCCTTTGCATTCCGGCTCTGCTACATACTCACCTTACTTCGCCCTCAAGGTCTCGATGTTAAGAGCCGCTCAAATATCCTCACTCAACTCCACTTTTTGCCCACTCAGAAATTACGCGCGGGCATAAAAACACTTCTCCGGGGCGGAGCGCAAAAACCAGTACTTGCCGGCGGCAGACTAGTAATTTGAGGCTCCGTCACCCTCCATCTCATAGAAAATGTTTCTCATTTTTTTATCTTCAAGAAGTAAATGGCCAGTTGGAAATTAAGGAGGAGTCCTTGTAGCACGTTCCGCCGCGTTTAACTTTCGGGCACTAACTCCTCGGTCGGGAGTCGAAACTTAGCTTAAAACATACAGAAATTCATTTATCCCCAGAATTTTATAATCTGCCGAACTGAAAGTTGTCGCGGATCAGCTGCAGCTACTAAGATAGGCCTATACAGAATATCACTATGAAGAGCGAAGTATGTTGCGTAATATCTAAAGGCTGTTGATGGTAAAGTGAGCACTTTTTAAATCAACCTTAGAAAAAAGTCACTGCCCCTACCTGCATATATTTTAACGGGCGCACTGAGTGAAATGTGTCCAGTAAAGTTGGTAACGATGGAGGGGAAAGTAATTCCATATATTAAATACGAACAAAATGTGTTAGGCAACCATTTGTAATAACTTAAATTATTTCTGTCGCTTTCAGTATTTTTTAATGCATCTCAATGTAAAAATGAGCAGATTTGTACAATATTTACTTTTATAAAAATTTCACATTTATTTTTTACCGACGCATGAATAAAGTGATGAGGCTCATGGCAATGTTACTTTTACATAAGGCGGAGGAACACACACAGTGTATACAAGCAGATCTTAAGCAGGGCTTTTAAAAGTACTCATTTGATTGTGAACAGCCTATATGAACAAATACTAACATTTTAAATACGAATCTTGAAGTTTGGGTACTATTAACGAATGGTGACCGCTATCGCTATTGATAGCTTTACACTGGAATTGACGCTACCGTAGAGGTCTTCAGTGTTCTTCAGTTCGTGGTTTGCAAAGAGTTCGTTACAATAGCAGTTCTCATTTTTTTTTATCAATCTATGTTTACGTACTAATTAATTTATGTATTTATTAACAAGTTAAAACATTGCGTCAAATATAGTCTATGACCTGTTTTTATTTAAATTACTATGGGATTTGGAATGAAGATATTTGCTGAAATGGGAACGAAAACCACTAGAAAAATCCAGCCCAGTACAGTTGACCGGGTTCGAAACCACAACCTCCAAAGTATAAGCAAGTCATGCTACTACATCATGACCAAACACGTTCGGCATACTGCACGACAAAACATGCTAGGTATAGTGTGACCAACACGCACGGCATATATGACTAAATATGCTCGGCATATCTCAACCGTAAAGGTTCAGCGTACCGCATGATCAGGCATGCTCATTGTATATCTCGACTTATCATGCACGGTATATCTCATGACCAAACACGCTCAGAATACCTCGTATTCAAAAAATATGATTATATATATATACACACACACACACACACACAGAGGATATTTTAGATGAACAATCACCAACTCCAGTACGCTATTCTTCACAAAAAAATAATACTGATTTATATGTATAACTTTTCCCCATAAGTGATTATTAAGACAGTTATGCGCCCCCAAAAAAACTAATTTTACAATGCTTTTTGTTTCAAATATCAGAAACTACTTGCGATTAAGCAACAAATCGGTGCACTGTGTTTCGTAGAATGGACTTCTTAACCTCTGATGACGCAGTTGGTAATATACACCCTTCATGGTGAAACATGGGGGCTGGCATCTTATTTTTGGAAGAAACTTTGTACACCTATAATGTAGACCTCTGCAATTTTTTTAATCAGCTTACAAACAGTATTTTTAAGTTATATATAAAAACTGCCATCTTGTTGGAACAATATCAGGTGTACAGTTCTCGAGAAATCCGCAGTTAACTCTTAAAAAAGAATGAGTGTTTCCTGAGAGGTAGTCAACAGACACGCTCGCAGAGGCAGTGCGGGGGTGTAAAGTTACTACCAAACTCATTTGCTGTATTGTACGCTGTGATCTCATGTACAATGCGGCCATAAATCAGTCTGCTCTGCAGCAACGACAGCAACGTGTTATACAGAAATAATAGATTTCTTAGTAGCTACAAAAAACCATTCGGTTGATGCTTTCCAAAACCATTCAGTGCTCGCCAACATATCTGTATATTGAAAATATATTTGTTTGCTCCCACCGATTAATTAGTTGGCAGCAATAGCATTCGTGTCGTCCAGAGTAAAGAATTTTTCTACGTCGGTAAAATTGAACCTGTTTCATTCTGCGCATGCGCGCTTCTTGTCAGACTACGACGCCATATATGTTTATCTTGTTCTCCTGGAAACAAGTTATGAGCAAATTCGCGAGGATATTCTAAAGAAATTGTGGATGGATTACGTGGTTCCTCGATTCTAAGTAAATGTTACCCAGAAATGATTCCATAAAATAAGTATTCCCATGAGGTGGCCTAGGCCGTGTGTGCCACTTCTTATATTTGTAGTATGTGCATGCTCAAGTCAAAGTCCGCAGCACCGAGTGAAGTTGCGCAGTGGTACGCAATGAACTCGCACTCGAGACGATCTAGGGTTCAATTGCTGGGCCGGCCATCCTGATTTCAGTTTCCAATGGTTGTCCGAAATCACTGCAGGAGATCGTTGGTTCCTCAAAGACCTTGGCGTTGAATGATTCCTTGCCCCATCCCGTTATCTACTAGACGTTTAAGGCGCCACCTACTTGGAAAATAAAAACATCACGGTTTTCTCCAGTCCATTTTCGTTCGCGGATCGAAATAGCCTGCATAATAGTTGATTAAAACGCAGTATCGATGACAGAGTTAGATTTTCAAGCTATATGAAGTACATCGTAGTTCATTCCATAAATAATATTTTGTTCTCAATAGGATGCTTTTGTTTCTTTGCAATTTTAAGACATGGTATCCTAATGATTTATAAATCTGTGATGCTATTTTATGGCCAGGTAGGACTATAAATAACGTAATTATCTACTCTGACGTCTTTACACAATAGAGTTAAAACTTTTTTAAGCAGTAATTCTTTTCAACCATGCGAACTATTACAACTCAAATGAGTGTTAGTAAAAAAAAAATAGGACACGAAATCATTACATTTTGGCCCGAGGGATTTTCTCACTTCTTCGAAACGGTGCGCATGTAGTAAGACAAATACGCGCAGTTATCCTGGTGCCATTGTTGTTTTCCTAGCAGCACAGCTACCTGGCTTTCCCATGTGTTTCAGATCGCAACTATACAGTATTTCATATTTTGTTGTTTTATTTATCCTATCCAACCCCTCCATGCAAGCGAAAACTTATACTACTAGAAAGAAGCACAATACAAGCTAATATATAAAAGTTACTGTATTTGTATGCGAAATTTGCTTTAAAAAAATAACTATTTTTACAGCTATATTTAGTATACATATATATTATTACTGTATAGTCTGGAGAAATTAACTTGTCTAATGGGAAGCAAACATTTGTTTACGGTGATAGGCCTATATTTCTAAAATGTTATGTTTGGCAGGTTACTTCAGAACATCAACATATTTACTGTATCTTTCAATGACAACATTATATTAATTTCATAATTAATAATTTTGTATCCACCCAAAATTTTGCTTTTGCTGAAAAAAATGATATTTAGTTGAACATAGTTACTATTTGCTTAACATTACGACGATTCTAAATTGTTTCTACAGTTTCATTCCAACTTACGACCATTCATCAAAATGAGAAATAGATGTTACTGGACTGAAGAATCCCTAACATCTGGCCACGGCGCTAGTCAAACATTGAAAAGGATGAAAGCCACTGGCACTGATAAATTAGAACAGCGTGCCATAAAAAAAAGTTATAACAAACGAAACGGTATATATATCAATAAAGTGAACTACAAGGGAGTGGTAAGGGCGAGCAAACAGGGCTCCAGATATGAAGTGAACGATCCCTCAGTAACACCCAATAACTCTGGAGTAGTATTTATTGTCGGCTTGGACGTGAATGATTGCTCTGAGAATTTGAGAGCCTCGTCGGCGCCCGGCTGGCAGGGTATTAGGCGTACATAATACAGTCTCCCCCACGGTCTAATTTCCAGGACGTAGCGTGAAGCAGCGGTGCATGTCGACGACATAATGGCAAGCGATTATTCACTCACTCCAGAATGCTGTAAAGGTTCTGAATCCATTTTCGTCGCCCTTGGAGTTCCGCCGTGTTGATTTTTTCCCCCCCGACTCGGGCGAGCGACGTCAGCGCATACACTCGCGCAACGTAGAAGCGAACTGCAACAGGGGGCGAAACCCTGCATGTGCTTGTTTCGGCGAACTTGGAACTTTAAAAAACAACAGCGACGGGTACACTGCAGTATTGGTCACAGTGGAATTTCGTTGTGCTGGTTTGTTGTGAACCTGAAACCAGAGTCAGCAGTGGCGAGTAAAATCGCACAACGTACAGGCGAACTGCGACCAGGCACAAGTGATGTGTACACTCGCATATAATAGTAGTGATCTAATTACAGCACTAAGTACCTCTATGTATTGTCGTGATGGTTTAGTTGTAACTGACCCTCGTTTAGGCCCACAATTATGTTTTTTTTTTTACGCAAGTTTCACAGAGGTACTTAAAGTATGCTTGTCAAGTAATCGAAATTACTGCTGGTTTGAAACTTGTGTGTTATAATTAATTAAACCACCGTGTTTAGGATGTAAATAAACACTTCCATTTGTTTTCCAAGGCATGTCTGCCACTCTTTTAAGTAAACGGATATAACTGGGACGCTACGTAGCATGCTGTGCCGGCCACGTGGAACAAGCAGGCATGTTAAAGGCTGTTCACGATAAAGTCAGCGCATTTGAAATCAACCTTACAAAAAAATAACTGCCCATGTCTGCACATACTTCAACGGGCGCACTGAGTGACATGCGCCCAGTAAAGTTGGTAACGATAGAATGAAACTAGTTCCATATCTTAACGTCGAATAAAAAGTGTAACGTGGCCATTTGTGATAATTTTAATTATTTATTTCGCTTCTTGTTTTTTTTAATGCATCACAATGTGTAACAATTAGCAGATTTAAAAATCGTTTACTTTTCTAATAATTTCACAGGTCCACTTGACCAACGTACGAATAAAGTGATGAGGCCTATGGCAATGTTAATTTTACATAAGGCGGAACGGAAGAATACACAACGTGCATACAAGTAGATTTTAAGCAGTAATTTCAAAAGTGCTAATTTTACCGTGAACATCCTATAGTAGTTTGGTCGTTGTGTGTGCCTGCATGAGCCCAGCCAGTGCGCGAGAGTTAATTCCACATCTTCGCGAGCCATGCAGGACAAACTGACTTACAGGCTAGCCTCCATGTCGTTGCTATGTTGGGTCGCTGTATGTAGTCACGTGGCCGGTGCGCTAACATTTTACATCGACACAAAGTCGGCTGGCTGTACGTGACGCGCCAAACTGGCAGGGTAGCGAGTGTCGAGCTCGTCGCTAATTATGCGTGGTGTGCGTGGTTAGGTGTTGGCCGGGCCGGCAACACCCTGGCGGCGAGCGCGCAAGGACTTGTTGAAGCAGATTGATGGTGCCGGCGGAGACCCGGATTCGGGCGGGCGTTCCGGGTTCCCCGCCCAGTCCCGTCCGGAGTGATTGTCGCGGCCCGTGTGGAGACAACAGGCGTCCACCGCGTGGCTCGTCCTCGTTGCGCCACCCATCCCGAGCCTTCCCTGACGCGAATTGCGTGCGTCTTCCATCCTATTGTTCATCCACAGTTACTTCCAACTTTTCTGCCGCGGTCCTTCGGAAAGCATTATTTAATTAAACTCTCTGTACATGGTAAAACCCTTTAATATACATTATATATCTCATATGACCGCATATATAGGATTATAAACCAATTCTACATAACATAATATTCTCATATTACCACAAGTACCTGTTAACTTTCTATACATATAAATTCGTTCCCCAACATTAAATTTCATTTTGTTTCGTGAATACATAACAGGATTTCCAAATGAACTTATAATAGCAGTACTGCTAGTAACACCTTCATTAACCGGGAATGTTTTCCAACAAATTATATCTCGAGAATCTATTTCACTAATGTCCTTCGGTTTTGGGTCTTTAGAATTATTTGCTCGTCAGAAGAAACAGAACTCTAAGAAACCAGAACCAGCTTTTGCAGTAGTTCTTTGTAGTGCAAATCTGAATAACAATAATATACAACTTTCTTCAATGTTCACAACTCGTACAGTCCATTCAGTATCATCTTTGTTAACGTCCTTTTCAATAGAATGTATATTACGAAACTCCTTCCTTTTAAAATATGAACTTCCACCTCTACGAAACCTGTTAACGTACATCTTGACCAGAAATGGCAAACTTGTGGAATTCTCTGTAAACACGAAACATACTAAATTACAACCACAATACACCGCAAGGGTGTATTGTCCCTAAAATCTCCCTAAAGGGGGATAAATGTTCATTGTCAACAGTCACAGTAACAAAGGTTAACCGAATTGGGAAAATTTCACTAAAGGGACAACGCGCTGCATTCGTGCGCACTCATTGTAATAATATTTTGCGTTAGAACTATTTATTGCTAGGTATTTCCAACACATCAATTTTCTCCCTGTTTTAATTCATATTAACTAAAGGTTAAATATTATAATTTATATACTTAAAAAAGTAAGAGTGCAACAAAAATAGGGTACTTTCATGTTAATAGAAGGGTAAAAGGCTTTTGTTACATGACATGTTTAGGACACAACCAAACACACATGGGGTGTTTTGTCATATGTTTGATTCAAAAAGTGTGAAGAAACCGCGAAAAGACTGTATCTCCTTTGGCAATGCTTCCTCATCGCTACCTCCCGACTCTCAGAGCAAATAATATTTTGTGTTCCAGCCCCAATACCTGGAGGAGCTATTTTCGCATTTGAGGTTAGGAAGCAAGAGCGACAAGGGTTGCACTGCAACGTGCATCAAGAGCCACGTCGCCGCTACGCGCAAGTGACTGAACTGACGTGCGATGTTCGCTTAAATTCCCATAAGTACACACAACACGACGAGGTCACCCTATCATTTTATAAATGAAAAGTCAGTAGAAAAGTTCAATACAGGCTCCTGTATGCTATTCATTGTGAAATTAGCACTTTTGAAACCCTTTGTTAAAAATAATAGTCTATAAATATATTTTATTTTGACCTTTGTTTATTACTTACGCAGCAATTATAATTGAAAAAGGCGGATAAAGGATAAAATATAGCAGAAAAGAAAAAGTAACTAGGGCTTCAAAAGTGCTCACTTTACCATGAACAGCCTACATATTAGTTTCGCTCGTGTCCGGGTAGTATGTTTTAAGAAACAGCAGTCTGGGGAAGCCGTTTTGAATGATAAGCGAGAGCTGCAAAATGACAGCTCGCGTGATATTTTGAAAGGACTATTTCGTCCTCATCTACGCATGTTTTCTTGTCATAGGTAAAAATATTAGGTACAGGTTTATTAGTTTCGTAATAAAAATACGTGTTTCAATGCAATTTAAGCGACAGGTAGGCGGCTGCCGGGTGGGAAACTGAAAACGGATGTGCAGAATAACTGTATCCACATCAGTTTGATGACAAAGTAGGAAAAGCCGCCATATTGGTGAAAGGGGAGGGGCTGAACCCGCAACTTACCCAGTCTAGGTCAGTAATACGGTCACATTTGGAGGGGGGGGGGGGGGAAGCTCTCGGCAGGCCAGAGCCAGAATTAGATTCCTATCCCAGGCAATGGAATACTGCTGTGCTTGGCTTAGCATTGTCCATGGAGTAAACCGAATAATTCAGAAACATCCCGTATGGACGTGTCCTTACGCACGTCTCGTGGGAAGAGGGATGTTGCCTAACGATTGATTGGAGCCACCTGCGCAATTAACGAAATATGACAAACGCTTTGTAAACTTATTAACACCAACACGTGTATTTCGTTCAGTGGCTATCAAAACCAGATTCTCCAGTTGAATAATCAGCCGGTTTTCAATTATTATCGTGTGTGCTGTAATCTACGGACTGTAGACGTGTCTTTGAAATCCTTGTATGGCGTGAATGGAATTCAATAATATAATTATAACCGGAGACACGTTATTTTTACCCTAAAAATCACTGTGGCAAACTAATTTGCGAGGAAAATGAGATATTAAAAATTACAGCGTTTATATAATCGTCCTAGACGAGGAACAATTCGTAAGAAATTTATGGATTGTGCGTTATTCCAACGACGGACATAAGCCGGAACTATATTTAGTCATGCGTAAAACACAAGTTCGTGTCGTTAAGTAGAAAACAAAGACGGAAGCCTGCATTTCACTTCTGTGAGCTCCGATAGGAGGTTCAGTGTCTGAATTTCATCTCATCAGTGCTCACAATTACCACTTGATATCTTAGTCTCAAGAAGCTGTTACGCACTAGAAAGTAAGTGCAACTATACAAATATAATACATATATCAACCAACATTCACGAGCACTACTTCCGGATTCAGTGCACCATATTTAAAAAAACAAAGCCGTAAAGCCTATTTCCAGACAGGAATTTCTTCGAAATACGTTGAGGCCTACGTAAAGATGTAACTTAGGAAACGCTAGGGAAATAATTTCTCTGCTCTCGAAGACAAAAATAATAGAAATATAGTTTCGCTGGCTTTGTTAATCTCTTAAGAATAGCACGCCAACAATAGTTATCGTGAATGAAAATTTTATTAGTTTTTAATAATTTATATAAATACCATGTATTGTATATCCTGTTACATATAAGAAGAATGTTTGATTGGGACACTATAAACTCGACGCTCCACTGACTGACGGCAGAACGTTGTGCAGTGCCGGTGTAGTATCCAGTGTGGTATAGGCTGTTCACGGTAAAGTGAGCACTTCTGAGACCCTAGTTCTGTTCTCCTTCAATCCATTTTTTATCCTTTAACCACGTTTTTAGAATAAATATTGCCATGTGAGTAATGACCACACTGTGTATATTCCATCGCACTCGGAAGTTAACGTCTAAGGCTAAAATAAAATATATTTATTGGCTATTATTCTAAATGAGAAAATGAGGACTTTCAAAAGTGCTTTCTTTACCGTGAACAGCATGTATGAACCAGTAGAACAGCGTTGGGCCATTGGCACGTTTACGTGTAAATAATGAATTGTTGCACTTTACGTTATATAATGCATTTCAAGTTACTATTTGATAAATTTCAATATTTATCATTTTGAATTGTGCTAAAAGGAGTTTTCAATGTTTTGTCCACTACAGAGTTTAAAGTGTAGAAATTAACTTATTTTATCCCAAAAATTAAAAGACTGTCTTATGTAAGATACGTTTGTATTGTTTAGTGATTACGTGATTTGAATATAACATGATTTTGAGCTGTGAACTTTTTCACCGCCGACCAGTGGCCTCACGTGGCAGTACAGAGACAGGCAGAGTTCTTGTAGAGGGGGCTTCAGTTTGCTTACACTCTTTTTAGCTGTTCTTGGACGACAGTAAATCTGTACACACATGGAAATGTTAACATTTTTACACGTTTACATGTCATTTTAGATTATAATTAGTTTCATATTTAGGTTCTCTCTGTGCAGTGCTCGGAAGGATGTTAGGATGAGGGTTGCCTTATAGGCCTTTATACTTTTTTGCTAATATGCAGGTCAGTAAAACCTAACCAGTGTAGTCTTGAAGATACTGGTGAGAATTCAATGCTGCACAAACAAATCAAGCCTACGTGGCCTAAGTTAGTATCGAATGCACTAGAGAACTTTTGATAACACCTCGACACAACGATTGTCAAGAAAATTAGTGAATGCGATGAATGCTTTCTGTTTGGCGAAAAGGAAAGCAGCAAAACACGAGAGCAGTCCTTAAACTGTATATGTAACAGTAATTCGTGAAATATTACTCATGTGCGCTATCTTATTTGGCATAGAATACAAAAGATGGGACATTTATTAAGTTTCGCACAAATGGATTACAAAGTTCTTATTTTGGTAACCTGCTTGGATATTTTCGCTTGTGACTTCGCGAAGTAACCAATGAATTCACGCTGAAGGAGATGTGTAGATGGGCTTCAACCGTCAGTTGTTTGTGCATCAGATATCACTTTCATGCTGCTGGTCGACATACAGTATAAGCACGTATTCATTTGGTGAATTAACTACCCCTTAGTATTAACAATGCGTTATAAGAAAGACGTGTAAAATGGAGGAGGTGGGGGGGGGGTGGTGATCTGTACTCCGTCATTAAAAACTCCTTGAAAATGTATTAACGTGCGGCCGCTGTCAGAAGTCGAAGGGATGAACTCTCGAATTATGAGACTGACGACTAGACACGTTGCGCGGAAAAAAAGTAAATATTGGCAGCTGTTATGTGGCTGCATGCGGAATGGGGTCTGTTTGCATCTCCAGCTTCCGGGGACTGAACTTCATCCAGGCGAGTCCAGTTCTATGCACTGGGCATTAAAACGCTTTCCTTCTGCCATCGTTGGCTGCCCTTAAACAGTCACAATATTTCCAATTGGTTCTTGACAACTTCTCCCTTTCTTCGTCGATTGGTGGTTCATTGCATTCGTAAGTATGTTCAGTTGCAACTGGTCAAGTAATGTCGATCTGCCTGCTTATTTTTTGAGAAAACAATTTTTGGGCTAAGTTTGTGCAAAAACGGATTGGTTTATATACTAAGAGGTTTCTATTGCTTGAAAATATTAGTAAAAGAAACACATGGTATGCGAATTGCACTAAAATCTATAAAAAAATAAACAATGTTTGTATTGTTACGTGCTGCAGCTGGCACCGACTCAGCTGCCCCGCGCCGTGGTAGGTGTCCAACCTCACCCTCCCCTCTTCATGGAACGATGCGCTCGCGGCCTCCTGGCTCGCTTTCTGGGAAACTTTGCTTCCGTCACGGCCCCTCTCCCTTGCTGAAGGTTTCGACGAGTTTGGCGACGACGCAAGAATGTTCTGGTGAGACTGGCTGGCGCCTTGGCCATCCGCGACGCATCACGCGAGTTGGGGAATATTCTAGGTGACGGCCTGAGAGACTATATATTTATATATACTGCCGCAACCCAGCGGCCGGCAGTCTTTGACAGAGGCCACCTGGCCGAGTGTGCGAGACCGAAGTGAATTGTGGACGACGACGGGCGAGGTGTTCGTGGCGTGAATGGACGACAGGGTGTGAGACCGACGAGTAAGAGCGTGAGAGCGCTTGGAGGACTCTAGAACATTGCGACTGGCGGGACATGGACTGAACTGATGTGGGAGTGAATGGAAGTGTAATACGGATTTTATTGTAAATATTTGAACTGTCAATTTGGACACATATTTCATAGAATAAAATTAATAGCTTGATACACGGTCTATTGGGACTGATATTTAATTATTTAATGTCATGGACCTCTTTGTGGTAATGATACAGTTATCAATTGGTGTAATTTGTGAACCATTAGTGATATCCATTTATTGTGATAAGTTGAACTGAGAGAATTTTTGCTGTAGCTATTGTAAATAAAACTAGATAGTTATAATTGATTATTTTATTTAAGACCTCCATTCCTTAACGAACTTGATTAGTCCACTTAATTTCTAGAGAGAGAAATTGTAACAGTATACCTATTGCAATAACAGTATAGTTCAAATATGTGATATTGCGAAACCTTGTTCTGTGGGTAGCAGTTTGGCTACTTCTAATCACTCTAGCTGATAAATTAGAAGCACGATCTGGAGTAGAAACGTTCGTTAAAACTAAGTTGCAGTTCGGAGACGAGCTACTAATTGGGCACAACAAACAGCGCTCGGTAGCAGACGAATGGACGGGCGGAGGGCTTCTTTCGGGCAGCACGAACTAGGTGGATTTACGAGCTCGGCCCGCAGATATTTCCGTTTCGTTAAACTGTTTTATACTCCTCCCGCCAGTGGTTTATTGCGTCCGTGGCGGTGTCTTTACGACCGGACGTTGCAGTAAAACCGGCATTAACATTCTATTAACGTTGCAAATCTGCATACAATTATCCCTTGCCGGGCGAAATTGTTCCCCTCTCTACCGCCACGCCTACTTTATTGATGGAGGGTCGTGAAAAGAAAGGTCCTTCCCCCTCCCGCCCTTATACCAACCATCGTGGTGTGGCGGGAAAACGTACAGTTATGCGTTCTGAGGCCCCCGCGAATGCTGATGACTCACTTCTCACATCACCACTTCAGAAGCCGCTGTCGGAATACTCAATTTCTCCGGATGTGATGGCATCCATTTCTCTCTGTCGTCTCTCACAGAGCAGTGTCACGCCCAACGCAAATATTTGTCTGCGCTTCTCAACCAGCGGCATCGATCAGCACGATTCCCACATGCGAAAATCCGGAGGTGACCCCACCGGTGATCGAACCCGTTTCGCCATGGTGGGGGGGGGGGGAGCAATCTAACCACTACACCACCGCGGCCCCAGTTGGAGACAGAGTTACGTAATCTTCTGTACTGATACCTGGAAATGGCTTTCGTGGTATCCGAACTCTTCGTATTTCAAAAAGCGATTGAGCTAGCTCATTGTACCATGACGCACAGGCCTGCCGACAAGACCTAGTGGCCTAGTGCGTCCAGACGCCGCGCCGGCTGGATTGCGTGGGTTGGAGTCGCCAGCAGCGCGTGAATTTTCGATAGCTACACCAGAACAGGTTATGTTAAGTAACTTAGCGTGTATGTAACTCGCCCTGTCACATTAAAGCGGCCGACTATGTCACAGTGTGTGTACATGTGCATGATAAGAAGCGCATTATGATCGACCTACACACGTGTTTCAAGCGCTCTCCGGCCATTATAGACCTCGATAACTATTCAAATGTGTTCACAAGGAAAAACCACGGCGTGCATTTCTCATTATGTGATGTATTAATAAAGTACAAAATTGCGTACCACGATTGAAAGATAAGTTTTTCCATGGTATTATTTGTACCCGATGGTGACTTCCCAGTGCAATTGGTGGGGACCCAGCTTAAGTTGCAAAATATCATTAGCAATAGTTGTGTGTGTGATATTTTCACGAGTAACATTAGATCCAGTTTAGTTTTAAGCCATCCCCAAATTAGTTTACTATAAAAAAAATTGATATTAAAATAAAATAAAAATAAGTAATTCGGTTTTTATTATTTTAAAAATCAAACTTAATACCGCCATACAAACTTTGAGTGCAACCACATGTCTATTTATTAACCATGAAAAGTGTGATAGCCGCATGAAATTGCACACCACCGTTATATAATTTGCGCTTACGTGCCAATCGCATATGGATGGGAACAACGCAACAAGTGTATTCGACATAGAAAATGGACCATATCGCTTCTTTCCACTCATTCTGACAGAGATTATTTGGATTGTAACAGAAAAATTAGCCATTGCGATCTTTTTATTCACTCACAAAACTATTTAAGGAAGGGTTCCTTTTTTCAGGAAAGGCGAAAAGTATTTATTACTTATAAATTTCTTGTCATGTACACTTATTACTACTACTAAAGTTTTTAAAAAAGAGAAAAGGATTTTGTGAAAAAGTGTCCATTCAAGCGTCCATTAAATTTAATGGAAGGCAGAAAATCGAGAGCGGAGTATCTACATATTAAACGGTCTGATACATTTTCCGGCCATCTGTTGGCTTTTATTTCTGCGCTACTTGTATTTATTGTTTCCATTTCTGAGTTATTCATCTGTTCTGTAACGTAATTTCATATAAATGTGTTTTCTTGACTACAAAAACAATTAACTAATATGCTACAAAATTGAAAATTTTTAATTCTTCCAAATATCTATATTTTTTTCTAAACAAATCAAAGGGAGTTATTTTTATGTTCAACTTGTCGTGTAATTGACTCCGTGATATTATTCAAAATTATTTATAATAAATACGTCAAGCAAACATTTGCAAATACAGTTTATTAAAATATTATTGTGTTTTCTTTGATGCACGTCTCATCTATAAACTTTACTTTGGGTATAGTATACGCTCCTGATTATACGAACATACAATAAATTGTGACGTGCTAGTTAGCGACCTATCTCTGCTTAAGGTGATCCAAATTCAAAACCACACTCAGTGTTTTTGTGGGTCATTTATAGAGTAACAGGAAATAAAAAATAAGATGGTGTTTGAAATATTCCATTACAAGAGAATATTAGTATTCACTGTTAATGGTTGTTGGTTCTAATTTCGTAATGAAGAATTTTGAGCTCACATAAAAACTTAACAGTTTTGTATTACCTATTCACTCATTTTATGTGGCTGTAAATTAGTTTCACTTGGCACTTCTTCTTACGATATGTCCATATTGGGCGTAAATGAACACATCTGCAGGCTTAATTTGTAACTCAAAATCCAACTAAGCTCTGGGACTGTACGTTATGGCTGCATATGCAAGTCGGAGTTCTTCTCTCTATATAGTCACGAGCACTCATTTTATGTCATTTCTTATATATTTCAATTCTCAATATCTAGAAATCACTTTAAGGTATTGTAAACGTGACGTATACGCATATACATAAATACACACATCCATACACATTTTTATAGATTCAACAACAAAATAATACGGCGCGTAAACATGTTTGCAGTAAAAGTGAAAAACACTGAACAGATGATTTGCCGTTAGTGAAGAATATTGTAAGAATCCAATAGTGTTGTTAGTGGGAGAAATTGCATACCGGTACGTCAAATGACTGGGACAAAACTTGCTTGTATCATCCCTAAACTAAGACGAGCCACTACGAAGTTACAAATAAAATTGTTTCAGCATTGTATTATGTACGAGTCGATAGTTTAAACCTTTCTACGTGTAGGTACTGTGATAAAGTGTGAAGGGATTTTCACAGGTAAACAAAGGCACTATGGATGTTGGATTGAGAAGGTAACAGTGACAAGTCGTGGGTTCGAGTTGCACTTTGGGTATAATGCGACATGTAAAATGTACAGGTGAGTTACGATACGGTCGCATGTAATTTTCTTTGTTTTATCAGTACTTGGGTGGCACCAACAAACATAAAGAACACTTCAGCCATAGCTCGAGTTTAGCATCGCTACATATACACGATACTCGTGTTTGAGGTTGTTCAATAATATCTATGGAATGTTATCAGTGTCTTAATTTGAAAGCCGCGCATGTTTACGTCAGCATGATTACAGTCAAGCCGTCTAAAGAATATTTAACAGGAACACAGCACCTTCTACGCGATGTCGCAATTGCATAGCGAATTTATTGAATAATAGTATTTTCCTCCTTCACGCAAGAATTTTTAAGGTTAGTTATGGGACAGTTCTCGCACAGTAAAGGAGAACTACTATATGAAAGTGCTTAATAAATAACAGCTATCTCGTTACATCACATCCTGTACACTGACCAAGTCTAATCATGCCTCTCTGCAGGAGCGCTGGGACCAGTGTTGGAGGGGTTAGGGGCGGTAATATTCTTTTAGTCTCTCTCTGTTGGTCAGGGGTGGGCAGGAGGAACCATAATATTGCAATTAATCAAAAATATGTTAATTAAAATATATTTGGTATTACGAAGTTAGATATGGAGTTGGGTGGTCTCGGCTTGTCTTCTTTTCTTCCCCACTACCCCCCCCCCCCACCCACCGTCCGTCCCTCCTTTTGTTTTAGCAGCACTTCGTCCTTATGGTTTCTCGTTATGTAATGATGTGGGCGACACATTACAGTACCTTCCATGCTACGAGACTTTGAACCACTTTCCCGTTAGGCATGAACCACATAAAAACCACGCATATAGGCGTTTCACGATAAACTCAGCACTAATCCCCGCTTAAGATCTATTTTAGGCACACTGTGTATTCTTCCACCTTATGCAAAATCAACATTGCCATGTGCCTCATCACTTTTTACATGTGTCGGTCGAGTGTACCTATGAAATATTTTGGAAAGTAAACATTTTACAAACTTGCTTATCTTTACATTTCTATGCATTAAAGAAACAGGAAACAAAAGAAAAAGTTTTGATATTCACATGTGTTTACTTGACACTTAACTCTAAAGATCAAGACGTGAACTACTTTCCCGCCGGCGCATCGTTACCAACCTCAAACTATATAAGCTACAAGCAGAAGTCAGTTTCAAAAGGGCTCGCCTTATCGTGAACACAGCCTTTACAAGAGTGAAAATGGCGTAGCGGTTTGTTTGTTGTGGGCGTACCCTTTCATTGGTTGGCCACGTGCGCTTCTCGAACAAGCCTCTTGTATCATTAGCTGCTGCGTACTGACAAACATTCCCTATTGGCTGGGATGCCGGTTGGCAAGTAGGTCTATTCACAGTTACTTCACACTTTTATGACGCCCTGCTAAAATTCTACTTTTACGATATTCCTCCGCTTCGTACAAACTAAGCTTAAATAAGTCTTAGTAAATAACACCAAAGGACGACACACCGAATTCGTGCGCACTTAGTTGTAGTAATATTTCGTATGAGAACTATTTCTTACTAGGCGCTGCCAACACACATGTTTTCTCACTATTTTTGTAAATATATATTATAATTAAAGTATTATAATTTATAAATAAAATGTTGGTCAAAGTTCAATTTAACGAAAAATTTGCGTTGTTATTTGGCATCAGGCTGAACTTCACAGTACTGTATATACCGGAGCCGGCGTCATTTCTCCATTGAATGCTTCATAGATGCAAAGCCACGCCCTTTCTCACTGAACTGCATCGTGATTGGGGCACACAATTGTGAAGTGTTCATTTATTGACGCAGAGTTATCCAAGGCGTGTCGAAATATAGTCCAATAAAAACTTATTGCAAAGGTGCATGTGTTTAAAGTTTAACGTGTCTCCGAATAATTAACGCAAATTTTGCAGGTCTCTAACTATAGGTTATCGGGCGCCGATAATTATCGTACGATGTTCCGACACATCGCTGACCAGTGACGCCATTTTGCTGGCGTGTGCTGCTGGAGTTTTATTTCTGTATTGTCAACTATTCTGTGACCGAGCAAAGGTTTGAAATATTTCTCGGTTTGTGAGAAATGCATATTAGTTACAACGGTATAAAATCACAAAAAGATTTAAATAAAAATTTTTTGAACATTTTGACGATATAATCTGATAAATTTTCAAACGACTCCAAGATA
This sequence comes from Dryococelus australis, assembly GCA_029891345.1. Taxonomy (NCBI): domain Eukaryota; kingdom Metazoa; phylum Arthropoda; class Insecta; order Phasmatodea; family Phasmatidae; genus Dryococelus; species Dryococelus australis. Next base: position 77,258,562 of record CM056996.1, read on the forward strand.
TCGCTAAGGTACTTTTCAGATTTTTTAAGTACAAAAATCCATTTTAAAAGGATCGGACATTGATGTAACTGTTATGCGGTAAATTAATTTCATATCCCATCTTCCATACTAGAAAAGGTATACCAGTGATATTTGTGTAAGTTTTATTAATTACTCTAAAAGTATTGTGTAAGTTGTCATGTAGTTCGTTTTTTTACTTGTGTTTTTCAATGTGAGTCAGTTAGTTTTAACCCAAAACAATTCTACGCCTAAAAATAAAAATATTTTACTTGTGATGGTGTTGCCAATATTACACTATAATTTTTCAGTCTACCTTTCTAAGATTAGTTTATCGTTTTATACTAAAGTCACTAGCTATGCGATTTATATTTCTAACATATTAGGTCACGTTTTATGAACAACTTCCGGCTCGATTTATGCGGATGTCTACATTACAGCTTCAGAGAAAATAATTTTTCTATTTCATGGGTCAGGTAGACTCACGGAAGAATGTTGAAAGCAGTTAACGATTTTATCACAATTTCTTCTTGCTTCATCAAATGGAGCAGTTTCTGTTTCTGTAAATAAACCAGTAAAACACTGAAACGATTACTTTGCATGAATCAACGAAGAATTTTGTTTTTAATTTTTTTTTTCCCCCGCTATTTTAAATGATTCACGGCTCCCACTAATTCTTCTCCACACTCAGAAAGTGGTGTTATTTTTTTATCTTAACTTTCCCGTCTTCTCACGCATAAAAAAGAAAACTTCGTGGCCCATTGTATTCAAATGAATACGTCATTCCTCGGAGCTTATAACTATGGAAATATGCCGGCCCATAAAAGACAATCGGTTAAGTGATTAAGAGAAGTCAAAATGTGTAAATAACCATAAAATAGTGGCATTATGAGTAGAGTATTTTATGATGGTTGAAAATGTAACCATCATTTTATTTGGTATGATTCTTTGGATAAGCTCCACAAATTTAAAAATGATAGTTTCATTAAGGATTTTTTTTTTACTCATGAATAAGCCCCAAAGTACAGTCATGCTATTGATTGTAGTTATTTAATATTTTTCACGTAAATATAAGTATTAATAAATAAGTGACTAATTTTCTTCCAAGTGACTTCCAATATTTACTTTTCTTTTTTCATTGTTCTTTGAAGTACCTTTTCCTTTTTGTTATTTTGAAAAAGTTTACTTGCGCACACAATTTTTTTATTCCCGAGAGTTCACGTTACAACAAACCCTACTACACAAACTATCGTAAAAGTGTGCATCATCCAGGATATTTAAAGCATATTTCTAAAATGTGCTGCAGCCAAGCTATATTAATGACCTTTATTTCCTTTCTTCGTGGACATAAACCAGTCATCATCTTAATATAAATTGACAGAAATTGGGAAAGTTCACAATAGGGAAGTATAACAGTATTTTCGGGAAATGGAAAATCACTGAAAGAAGACACTTCCTTTTAAGCCAGGTGGAGGCTAGAACCCACAACTTTCTAGAGGTGAGCTAGAGACGTATTGGACAACCAAAGATGTCCGAGTACACTGATCAACTGTTAATTCAATATGCTATATAGTGAGTCACATCAAGGCGATACACTGAATCTTCGTACTGTAGTAACAATTTTCCAAAGACTGTTCACGATTAAGTGAGCACTATTTAAGGCCCTACTAAATATTTCCTTTCAGCCTATTTCTATCTTCCCGCCACTTTTTAACGTACACATTAGTGGATGATGCCTGTTTGGAGCACCTTAAAAAGTGCTCACTTTACTGTGAATAGCCTGTACACACAAGCTCGCAGACTCCAATTTATGTTGGTAGCAGATATACGCCTCAAAAAAGTTTTGCACCACCAGTAATTTGGTTGCTCTTGCACAGTGGCATGTGGTGAACTGTTGCAAGGTAAGCTGGCGTTAGCTCTGTGCTGTACCCTGTTGCTTGCTAGTTTACTCTTCCACCAGTAAAATGTAGCTCGGCAAGTGATGCCACAGGACGTGTGTAATTGGTCCTTTGCTGTCGCTTGTGAATGGTCGCAATACATTCAGTTTCCCTAGGCTGCACGGTAGTTACTGGATGCATGCATCGAGAATGTACAGCAGTGAGCAAGCACCAGCTTACCTTGCAACACTTCATCACACGCCACTTCTCATGAAGGATGTTCGTTGTGATAGTTTATCGTATTCTTTGATTTTTATCGAGTTTGACGTGGCATTCTGCATAGGCAGTGTGTATTTTCATCCTATACATTCTCTTGCGCCGTGCGCAGCCTAATAACTCAGAAATCTCGGTCGTGCAAATCTTGTTTTGAGGACTGTTGTTCTTAAGACTTGAACTTGCATTGCGAGTGTATGTTGGTATAGACTATTCACGGTAAAATGAGAACTTTTGTAAGCCCTGCTTAAGATTTACTTGTATGCAAATTGCGTATTCATCCAACTTATGCGAAATTAACATTGTCATGGACCTCCTCACTTTATTCATGGGTCGGTCATTCGAAACTATGAAATTATTAGAAAAGTAAATGTTTTACGAATCTGCTCATTTTTACACTTCATTGCAAAAAAAAAAAAAAAAAAAAAAAAAAAAAAAAAAAAAAAATTAAATGATCAGAAATGGTTACTTAATACTTTTTATTCGACGCTAATATAGGGAACTCTACTTCCCATCCATCGTTACCAACTTTACTGGGCGCGTGTCACTCAGGGCGTCCGTTAAAATACATGCATGTAGAGGCAGTGACTTTTTTCTAAGATTGATTTCAAAAGTGCTCATTTTATAGTTAAAACAACCTTTATTTCTTAGTTGATACACGTTATGGTATGGAATTTCGTTCTATAGTCTATCCACGGTTTTTTTTCGCACTTTCTAAACCTAACCTTTGAAAAATCACCCCATGTACAGAGTGTTTGGTTGTTTCCTAAATAAGCAATATATCGCAAGCGTTTTATACTCGTGTTTATATAAATATACATTATTTCTTGGTTGAATTGAACTTCTACATATGATTTCATCTATAAACTATAATATTTACCTATTTCACAATTAATATAAATAAATAAAGGAAGACAATACGTGTGCTCGTAAATGCTAGTAAGAAATATTTCTTATGCAAAATATGATTTCACTGAGTGCGCACGAATTTAGTGCGATGTCCTTTGAGGCGGAGGAATATCCAAGGAGTGTAACTTCAGCAGTGCTTCAGAAAAGTTGAAAGTAGTCATAAATGAACGATATGATCCATTTGCGGTTACTTCACGCTTATCTGAAGCTCTGATAAAGTTATACTTCCAGGATATTCCTCAGTCTCTGCTAACTAAGCTTAACTAAGACTAAAAAATTACACCAATGGACATCGCATCGAATTCGTGCGCACTCAGTTGTAATAATATTTGGCATGAGAACTATTTCTTACTAGGCGCTACCAGCACACATGTTTTCATGCCGTTTTTATTCGCATTTATTACAACTGAAGTATAATATATAAATAAGTTATGCGTAAAATTTATTAACATAAAAGTGAATTATCTTTCATTAAATTTAGAGGTATAAAACAGTATTTAGGCAATAACTAAACACGTCATACATGGGCTGATTTATCAAAGGTCTGATTCAAAAGGTGTGAAAAAACCGCGAATAGAATAGAGTAACACTTTTAAGTTATATTCCTAACAACCTGATTGGCTTATGAATAATGTGATCAGGCCTATGAGAGTTTTAATCTTTCATACGGTAGAACACACAGAATTATGAAAAAGTAGATCCTAAGCAGCGCTTTCAAAAATGCTCAACCGCCAGCAGCATGCAGTGAAGTATTCTGATATCTAGGTTCAATATTCTTAGCAGGATTTTATTTTCATCCCTGTGTGTATCAGGACTCGATGTGTATATAGTTTTGATTCTTTTATGTTGTAGAAATGGCAACTAGTATTTCGGTCAAAAACGATTAATTTTATACCAGTCTAAAGCTTTAAATATTGTCCTTTTAAAAATATTCCCTATTATGGTGAAGTGCCGAATGCATCATAAACCAGCAGGCAACAAGCATTTGATGTCTTCGTTACAAATTCGAATTCTAAAACTTCCAGCCGAACTAAATAACTTCAGCATTGTAACTAAAGTCCCCCCTCCCCCCTTTTCCATTTCAAACTCCTTCCTCGTAAGGAACTTTAAAATATTATTACTATTGTATAGTCACTATTTCAGAGTTTGCTGTAATTACAGTAATGAGTTTTTATTCCAACGCACATTCTGTCTAACTATAAGCTGTTCACGGTAAAGTGAGAATTTTTTTGGGCCCTCATAAATTTTTCCTTTTAACCAATTCCCATCTTCCTGCTGATTTTTAATATAGACGTTGCAATGTGACCAAGAAACCAAGTGTATATAATTCCCCACCATGAAAATTTAATGCCTGAGGCTGCAATAGGATATATTTATTAGCTGTTAATGCCTATTGGGAGGGCCTTAAAAAGTGCTCACTTTATCGTGAACAGCTTATAGTAAACATTTATGTACATATGTACAGAGTGTAGTAATGCAGCAGATCGCTCCTAAGACTCTGACTAAAACTAAAATAATCATGAATAAATAGGTTGCGACAACATTAGATCAGTTATCGAGGTGATCTTGTGCCGCAAAAAAACTTTTTTTTGTAGAAAAATGTGTAAATTGCCCTGTTTTTTTTTTTTAGATCTGAGTAGAGGAGCAGCCTTTTCATTGCAGAATAAATCCTCGCGACTAGGTGTTTATTCTTCCAGTGGAGATAAACTGATTTTAAACCACAGTTTGTGTTGCCGCAGTGAGCTGAGGAGGGAGGGGAGGTGAATTAAATGTAGTGCAATTTACATAGGAGTCACGAGATAACATGAGCTACGCGACAGCAACCAGTTTGGTACGCGCTGACGAGCTTGAAGCTTTTTTTTTTCAACCGCAGTCGCCGTAGTTGTAACCCCCCCCCCCCCACCGGTCATTTGCCATAGGGAACAATCCATTGCTGTGGCTGCCCGCCGGGTGTAAAGGAGCGATTCGTGGAGGACAAATTTAGCGGAGTTCTCACGCTACGCCGAAGAAGTAATGCTCCTGCTGCTGGAGTCTCGTACCTTGAGCGTGGAGAAGGCGCGCAGTACGTCTTGTGAACGGAGGTGCGCCCGACCACATCTACCAGTTTTTTTTTTATAATCTACCCTATCGCTAAGTATTAAATGTACTACTGAAGGTAGGGTCTTGTTCTGATTTCGTCTCGGGGCGAACCCCTTACACCTATAGGAAAGGGAATTGCATACTAAGGAGGCGGGCATCGCGGCAGTGAGGAATTGGGTAGCATGGCCAGCGTTTGGGGCCATGACTACCTCCCTAAGTGTACCTATAGCTGTACTATAGTTAAGAAGGGGAGGGTAAAACCCGCATAGACACGGTAAAATCCCTCCCGACAGGAAAGAGTTCAAAACTTGTGGAAGCATTAAGAAATGCTACAGGAGATAGCAGGTATGGAATCCATGCTGATTTAATAGGTGACAGAACTAGGAGAGAGGTGACGGGGCTTGTGGGCCAGCATGTTAGAGGCACATGCGTCCTTGAGGTGGGACTGCCACCCATATTCCTGCGCGGGCCGCCTAACTTCCCGCACAGCAATGTCGACAGCAGTGACTTCTGGCAGGGTCCTTAAGCTACCAGCCGAGGGCTCAAGAAATCCGGGCAGCTTAGTAATGGCACCTACTCCATATTCGCTCTTCTGCGCCGACATCAGGATCTCCACATCACAGGTGAGGGTGGGGAGTAACGGATCGGGTTGCCACCCCCCCCCCCCCTTCCACCAAAATCTCCCTCGGCCGTAGGTGAGCAGCGCTCGGCGGGACATCCCAGGCGCTACCAGTTGTGGAGGCGAATCCGCTGGCCCATGAGTGAAGGCTGACGACATTGCTTCAAAGTTCCGATGCTGTTCCACTCCATTCCACACGCATCCACAGTCTACAGCCCGCAGAATCCAGCAGTGAGGTGGTTCGCCAACTTCGCATGTTTCAGCACCTCTGGATTTCCCCTAGTCTCCCCGCCTTGATCGTTTGGGCTGCCCCCAGCAGACGCGCGAAGCTATCTTCAACTGAGCCACCCAGGTTCCCGACGCACACGACCGTCCGCCACGAGGGCCGCAGCCCGCCACAACGACGAGAGGACGCGGTCGCGCAAATTACCAGCCAGACAGACGTAGCGACGTAAGCCGACGTTACACGATACTTGCAGCCGTACTTGGTCTTGCACAAGCTTCTATAGGCTGTTCACGATCAAATGAGCACTTTTGAAACCCTGCTTAAGATCAACTTGTATGCACTCTGTGTGTTCTTCCACCTTATGTAAAATTAACATTGCCATGTGCCTAATCACTTTATTCGTGCGTCGGTTAAGTGAAACACTGTGAAACTATTAGAAAAGTAAGTACTGTACAAATCTGCTCATTTTTACACTTTGATGTATTAAAAAATACAAAAAGTGAGACACATAATTTAAGTTATCACAAATAGTTACATAACCCTTTTTCTTCGACGTTTATATATGGAACTACTTCCCTCCCCCCTCCCACCGAGACCATCTTTACCAACTTTACTGGACACATGACACTCATTGCGCCCGTTAAAATATATGCAGGCAGGAGCAGTGACTTTTTTATAAGGTTGAATTCAAAAGTGCTCACTTTGTCGTGAACAGTCTTTAAATTAGAAAACAATATATTTGGATACCAAGCGGTGTAATTCAAAAATTGCAATAGCGCTATCGAGTATTATAACTTGCACTGCTGACAATTTGGTCTGGTGCACGAGATGGTATACCAGCCGCTATACGCATGAGCCGCCATGGGAAGATTCTTTATTACACGACAGAAGTTCGCGTACCAGCATTTGACACACTCGGTGGGTGCGCAGTGCGTGGTTAGTAGGTAAATGTGAACCCCATTACCGGCCGCTATGGAGGACGTTGCACAAGCTTTTACGGGATTTGGCATCGTGTAATATCGCCTTTATAGCGCAGAGTAAACACACTGCTGGTGCTCTCGCTGAGGACGTCCCAGCAGGGGCTGACTGTCCGAAGTGAGATGGTTACAATTCAACTCAACTGGCGTAGCATAGACTAAGAAGTTATTACAGGACTGTATGCAATGAAGATACACTGTTATGTAACACTAATTTCCTCTATGTTTACACACACGAGTTCCACACACACTACTACAGTTTCGGAGTAGCGGGTGGTTCAACAATATACTCGCTCCACTACTCCAAGTCGTTATAGGCTGTTCACCGTAAAGTGAGCACTTTTTAAGGCCATTATAAATTTTTCCTTTCATCCAATTTCCTTTTTCCTGCTGTTTTTTTTAATATAAACATTGCAATGTGACCAATAAACACAGTGTATACATTTCACCACTATAAAAATATAATGCATGAGGCTGCAATAAGAGGGAGGGCCTTAAACGTGCTCACTTCATCGTGAACAGCCTTTATCAGCCACTGCGTTCCAGCAGCCAGTGGTATTTATAAGGCTATCTTCCCCTCAGCCAGTTCTTGATTCCATCGCTTCTCCATTGTCGGTGACATTTGATGCAAGTATATCAAACTCTGCAGGAAACCTAAGTGGTCCATTGATCACGTCGGCACTTCGATTGTATTCAGTTCGTCCACGCAAATGTCTTTCACAACGGAAAAAAGTTAAATGCCAGGTAAAAGTTACATGTTCACACTGGCAGGTTTTAAATGCGATTTACTTTTGGCGGCGTAGGAACTGCACCATTAACCTCGGTAGTTGCAATGTGATCAAATTAATATTTTTTTGAGAGCAACATTTTATTCGCCAACTAGGCGGGTACCTTAAATTCTATCTCCTGCATATCGATTTATGGATTTTCAAAGGAAACGGTTTATATGAAAAGACTATTGATCTAACTTGGAAGCAAAATTCATGCTTGAGGATGGAATCGAACCAGTTACTGCAGTAGTTTTACTAAAAGCTTAATTCACATTCATTTAAAACTTCTAATATGAACTCCAATGGAGGAAATGGTATTAAGGAAGCGTAGTAATTCTTCAATGAACTGATCTTTACATTTTATAGATTTGTCAGTTCAAAAGCAGCAGCAAAACTTCCTAAGTATATACTAGTGGTAGATGTCCACGTTATTTTTTAAAATCATCAAGACAGTTTCGAAATATGCGTCAAGCCTTAATCGCAGATTTAATTTTTGTCCTGCCCGTAATGCTGGTTCAAAACGTAAGTTTTTTTTTTTTTTATAAATGTGTGCCGTTCACTTCAGCTGTGTTTAAATGCTCGAGAACACGGAATTATTGTGACCAAGACACTGTCGCTAAGGAGGTTCGATCGGCACGCGAACCCAACACTTAACTGAACTCGAAACAAGTACGGGAAATACAACACTCATTTCGCAAGCACTGGAACTTTCATGTCGACGAAGTGAGTGCAGAGTACAGGTTGTTCACGGGTATTTGAGTACTTCAGAAACCAACCTCTGAGAAATGTCACTGTCCCTACCGCTGTATATTATAACGGGTATACTGATTGGCAAGCGCACAGTAAAGTTGCCAACAACGGAGGGAAAGTGAATACCGAAATAATTTATTTTGCTTTCTGCTTTTTATGCATGTATGTGTAAGAATTAGTAACTTTATATCTATATATATATATTTTACTTTTTAAAATAATTTTACAGTTTTACTTGACCGGCGCTAAAGTGATCAGGCAAATAACAATCTTAATATTACATATAACGGAAGAATCCACAATGTGCACATAAGTAGATCTTGAGCAGGGCTTTCAAAAGTGCCCTCCGTTTATCGTAAACAGCCTTTAACAAACACATTTAACAAACAGCCTTTAACAAACACATGCATAGCAATTGTAAAATTTCGTGATTCCATTGATTTGTAGGCTAGACTGTAGTGAAATGTAAACGCAAGATATCTGATAATCGCCTGTTGCGTCAGTGAAAAACCAGCTTGACTCTCTACAGTACAAGTTAACACGGGATTCAATTTTAGCTTTCTTGTTATTTACTCAGAATTCTTCATGAGAGCATTTTATGAGATGTGGCTCCAACTTCAAGAGATAATTAAATTGTATAAATATTTTACATCTAACGCTGTCGCTGTAAATACAGAGCAAGCATTGTAAAAAAAAAAAATGTAATTTTTTCTAAGAAATTCTTTGTAATTTTACAAATGCATGTACAAAGATTTCTCTTGTAAAACTACAAGGGCCGTGTTTGTAGTACTATACTGACCCGTATCCTCGAGCTTCAGCAAAATGGCGGACACTCAACCAACAACGTAAAACGGTATATAGCTGTTTGTGTAAAAACTATGGTGATGTAAAGTGTAGTTGTGTGCAAAAAGAAATGTATTGCGAGTTTGAAAAACGTAAAACGCTTAAAGAAGTCAATTGTAATAAAATGACAATTTCAATAGAACGTGACCGTACTACTCATTAACCTGTTAATGTTTTCTAACTACACAGAACTCTTAAATCGGCCCTCAAGGCCTTGTTGTTAAAACTCTCGCCTCAACAACAAAACTCGTAAAATTAAATAAACATTCTTTTAATAGAATAACTTCTCTATTTTGTAGGCACCTTACACGCTATAGTTACCGTAAAAAAAGTTTTAAACATTTAAGTCAACTTCGTCTTGTGGTTAAAGGTGCGGGCTGGTAATATAAGGGTATGTCTTCTAGTCCCCTTGCTCGCAAAGTGTATTTTTATTCCGTAAATTATATTTTGACATTTTTTTCTAGTTGTTATACACACACACATATGTACACACATATATATATATACATATATATACATACATATATATAATGTATATGCGTGTGTGTGTGTGTGTTATTAATACATCACATTTGTTTTCCAGAAGAAAAAATAATTTTATGTACACTTTTCAATAATGTAAGTTGGAATACAAGGCTATCATCTGTAATATTCGAAATATATGTTTTGCAGGTTTTCCAAGAAAACTGTTTGTAGTTTTACGAAGGATTTTCTTGGCAACTGGGTTTCCAAGGATTTTTCTTGTAAAAGTACAATAAATTTTTAGAGCGTATATACCGTCAAGCGTTGGGTGAGTGAAGAGATTTGGGTGGCTCTTGATATCGAGGTCTTGAGAGCCGAAGGGGGTGATCGAAGTGAGTGATCGAAGTGAGTATGGAGCAGCTCGTAATGGTAGGGCGGGAGAAACGGCAGATCCCCGAAAAAAACCCGCCAACCAACGGCATCGTCCGGAACGATTCCCGCATGCGAAAATCCGGAGTGACCCGGACGGGGATTGAACCCGGATCGCCTTGGTAGGAGCGTCAAGCGTTGTTCGCAAAATCAGTACACAGTATAATTTAAAACGTAATTTCCATTCCTTAACTAAAATGCGTTAGTTCTCAAAGCAACCGTCTCGTTTTTTTCGATAAGTAGTTCCAGAGCAACAGCCGTTCGAGTAACTTTTCACTCACTGAACACCAGAGTGAACATAGCCGAGCGAGCGAGGACAGTGAGTTAAGCACTCGAAGTCTTGAAAGCCAAAGAGCGGCGCGCCACCTGAAGAAAGATGCATTCACGTGGAAGTCGGTTGACGTGACTAACGGAAGGTGGTGGGACCAGTCCCATTCGTCTTCCGCCGCGGCGTGGCGTGCGCTACCGCCCGTGCCCACAGCTTTCGGCCACAGACCACTCGACAAAACAGAGGCGAAACAACTACTTACACCGCTGTCAGCGCTTGGCAGGCTTCTTGCTAGTCGCGCGCGATTTTGCACTGAAAGGCTGAAGGCGAAACCTCCTGGTACTGTAGTACACAGAAAAAGTCTAATGTCGTGACAACAGCATTAATGTTACAACAACAATAACGTTTTGTTATCTGTGAACCATCGTTAACGAATGTTGCTGTTAATGCAATGTGCTGCTATGCTATTAACGTTAACGTAACATTAAGTACTTTTGTGTTTACATTTCCTCCTTACTGTCTGTCAACCATGAGGTGGTGTTTATGCTATGGCAAAACAAATTGTGTTGAATTGATGTTAATATATCTGTTAGAAATTATCTTGAATTTGCTTTGCTTTAAAAACATCTCTATGTAAAATAAATTAAGTAGAATTATTTTGTCACAAAAATATATACGACGAAAAAATATAGTGGCAGGGAGAGGAATCGAACCCGCTCACTACGAGTTTGACATTCGGCACGTCCCCTGTGAGATTGTGTTTCATATCGTGGGCATTCTGTGCCATATGACAAACTGCAGTCCTCTTTAGTTATGTGACATCGTCACAGCATTTGGACGAGAGGTGGCGCACATTGACGTTTCAAAGGTGACACCACGTGGGATATGGATGTAGGAATGTCCGCCAAGGAACAAAGACAAACTTGGCTGCTTAAAATCATTCTCGTAACGGGTACGTTACGTACATGTTGTACACTTTCAATTGTGTACGTTTCCTGTGATGGGTCATTTATGGGAGATAAACAATCGTTGCCACGACTTCTGAATCAGCCCTCGTGTAAAGGAAGAGAAGTTTGCAGCCGACCAGAATCAGCAAGTCTATTGTATACAAACATCCGCCATGAAACTCGGTACAAAAACAGAACAATGAAAAAGGCTGATATTAAATTCTTTATTTATTTGTTTATTTATTTATTGCATTTTTCTACGAACAACCCTGTTCATAAAGTGGAAATGGTACACAAAAAAAACATAATGGCAGTTTGTGATTGTATACATAGTAACATACAATACATACACAATAACACACGGTATTGAAAACGATAAAAGGAGTTAAAATAGGCATTTCATAAATATAGTACAATTACATTTTTCTTCAGTAGAAAGAGAAAGATTGACTACAATTTCAAATAAATCAACATTATTTGATAATAGGGGAGAAATTATTCAAAACATTTTTATGGTGCTCTTATTAATTACAAAAAAGAAAATAGCAAATGAGATGGTATACCAAAAAAAAAATTGGCAGTTTGTTATACATAAGTACTTAAGTAACATACAAAAAACATACAATAACATACAGTATAAAAGAGATTATAATAAGCCTTTCAAAACATACAATGCATTATCTGTCAAAAAATTATATGTGAAAACAACGTAGTTCTTGGGAAAGAAGATTATAAAGGCAGCGCTTGGTGCTCGGGGGGTCACAACCGTAGACCACGAGAGATGAGCACAAGGTACTGAGCTTGGCCGGCCACTGGATCTCTGTGCCACGTTGCGTCCGACGGTCGGCGCAGATACCGTCAGAATGGCGTTTGTTAAAATGGACACGAGCTAAGCTACTATAGGAGCCTGTATTGAACTTTTCTACAGACGTCTCATCAATAAAATTATAGTGGCACCGCTTCAAGTCGCATAGGTACGCGCTGCACTGTCGAGACACTGCGCGCCAGTTCGGAGCCCTGGCCGTAGCGGCGATGGTGCTCTTGTAGCGCGTACAAATGCGACCCTTATAGCTCGCACATTTATCGATAAAAGGAAAAATATAAGCCTCCAATGTCGAGAAGCGAAGGAGCGATACGGGCGACACTAACACGCACGCCTAGTGCCTCATCGCTTCTACGCGCAAGGCGTGCAGTGTTTCCGTCGTAACGCTGTACTGTGCAAATTAGATGTGTAACAGGGGGGTTTATTACACGCGATGAAAGACCACAGATTAAACTACACCAGTATCTTTGTACTTTTGTCTTACCGCTTAAAGAAACTCCGTAGGCAAGCCAAAAAAATGCGATATTTGACCATTTTCACGTATTCTTTTCTCCAAGAACACGTAATACGTCAAAAGAGAAAAAAAATTATTAAAATAAAGTAGGGGTATAGATAATTGGTCTTTTTTAAATCATTTGTGGCAAAAATTTGTATTAGCAGAACTTTTATTTGCCGAGATTCGCGTGTTCCCGCAAACAACTATTTGACAAGAAATGCGAGGGTCCACCCCACTCTTAAGGGCCCTTGCCATCCAGCTGAGTTGGAACACAACTATGGTATATAGCCTACTGTCACGGACAGCTGTGGCCAATGATTTCAAGCACGAAAACAATTTCCTGGTCCCGACATGACAGGAGAGAGTTTTACTGACACAGTAGAGTTAAATACAAAAATATTTGCTCGCTGCAACACCTAAAGTTAACAGTTAATCTGTGAGTGAAAGGGTTACGCCACCAATTCCAGCCACAGACGCCAGCGCATTGTAGTTACTGACCAGCACAATTCGGACAAGCTGGTGGATTCCGACATTTGTCAGAGGAAGGACCAAATGGTTGACACGGACATTCAAGTAACCTACTTTGATAATGGAGGAAAGGTGACGCACACCAAAAGTCAAGATGAGAGTGGCTGTGTGTGACTTGACACCATCAGCAGTATTCAGCACACGGTGAACACCAGTGACACACTGAGTTTGCAGCTCATGCAAGATCCCTTGTTCCGCGATGTCAATCAAGTCGGGACGCTAGACGGCGCTCTTCCTGGAGTTGATGGACACATGGGACTTGGCGCGACACCGTTTGTCCAATCAGAACCCGCTAACTTACTCGCCAGTTGACATGCCAGCCAACAGCGGATCTTCCGCAGCCATGCGGTAGCCAATCAGACACAAGGACCGTCGCAGAGCAACGCGCAGCCAATCAGCGAATGGACATGGCCGCATCGATGTAACCACCACGTCATTTCACAAGCAATTTTCAAATCAAACTTTGGAAAATGTCACTGCCCCTACCTGCATGTATTTTGACGGGTACACTGGCTGTAAAACGTCCCGTAAAGTTGGCAAAGACAGAAGGAAAGTAGTTCCGTATCTTATAGTCGAATTAAAAGTTTTAAGCAAACGTTTCTGAATATTGGAATTATTTGTCTTGCTGTCTATATTTCTAATGCATATAAAACGTAAAAGTTAGCACGTTTGCAAAATATTTACTTTTCTAATAATTTCACAGTTTCACTTGACCGACGCATATGGTGGAAGAATACATGTACAGCGTGCATAAAAGTAGATGTTAAGCAGGGCTTTCAAAAGTGCTCATTTTGCCGTGAACAGTCTTCGCTTGCTTATAGTGCGCTGCAGGGACCTGTGACTTGTTACCTTGCACCATTCCACTCCACAGCTCTTATCCAAGTTCATCTCGCCTTCAAGTTGAAAATCGTGCACAAGGTGTTGTACCGATGTTAATCGTAGATTAAAATGTATACACCTCTGCCCCCCCCCCACCCCCAATCATAGTGGAACCACCAGTTTGGTCGACTCCAAACATCGATCCACGTTCTTAACGTATCAGAATAGCGACTTCTCCCTTTTAAAATCACATCGGCATAAACATTATAATGTTAGATACCACTTGTTGAAAAAAAAATTTAATAATGAAACCAATATGAATTTACTTTGTATGTGGTACATACTTGATTGGCCGTCACTTATTCAATCAGTGAAATTGTTTCACGTCACTAATTCAATGAGTGAAGATTCTTCACTTAAACAATCAGTAATTTTCCACTGATTATAAGTGAAACTATTTTCACTTATTCGAGTAGTTGAGGTTCACTGTGAATCAGAGGTTTTCGATTGATTCGAATTTAGAACTTCATCGTGAGAAGTGCGTCTCTATCCCACCTGAGTGTTGATCGAAAAACAGTGAACAGCTTGCATGCGGTTTCGCTGAAAGATCAGTTCATAAAATGCTATTTGAAGAGAATACGTGAAATGGAACTGGTAACTTGGGGAACATTGAAATTAACCAAAAATTACTGGAAATCAAAGTTAAATAAGCGTAATTCAGGCATTGCAACAACAAGGTTTCTTTGACTGAAGTGGAACAGGTTTTACTTACCTGCACACAAACGTCACTAACTTTAATCGATTTTCGCCTTGTCTCTTGTAAAAATTTATAATTTAAGTAAATCTGGAAGAATCTTATGTTCGTTTTGCTATTATGCTTTTGTGATCAAGCGGCTTTATTTCCGCCACATTTTTGTTGAGTCTATAGCTATTGTAGACACCAGCTACTGAGTAATAGGAATAGCCTCTTACTCTTTGCATGTGCACTCATACGTAACGAAATATACCACAGACACTTATCATTTTTCCTTTGCCAGTAATCACCACATCTGTGTCTAGCTTCTTTTCTTGCGTATATGCTATTTTTTGTACCTCGTGAGTGACAATTAGGCACGGAGGCCCGGTCATGAAAGCGGCAGCAGAGCTAATTTTTTTTAAATTCTACAGTTTCGTTTTCTAGATAGCGTTGACAACTGCCTTGCAGCCAGATCCAAAAGAGGACACCTAACCAGTTTCTAGGAGTGCGATTATTCGTATGAGAATGCGTTAAGCGAGATCCGGAGAAATCTGTTTAGTCAGGCGAGCCAATGCCAGAATTGCTCGCGGCTATAGGCTATTCATGTTTACTTCACACTTTTCTGAAGCTCTGCTATAGTTCTGCTTCCAGGATATTCCTCCGCCAAATGATAAAGATTTAGAATGGGATGGACCCCCGCGTTTTTGTGAAGTAGGTGTTTGCGCGAATACGAGTATCTCGGTAAATAAATGTTCTGCAAATATGGCTTTTTGTCACAAAAGATAAAAAAACAACTATCCATGCCCCAATTTTTTTTCCATACTTTTTCATATTAAGTGTATTATTGGAGAAAAAATTCGTGAAAATGGTCAAGTATCGCATTTTTAAAGCTTGCCTATGCAGTTTTCTTAAGCGGCAAGATAAAAGTACAACGATACGGGCGTAGTGTAATCTGTGGGCTTTCATTGCATGTAATAGAATCCCGCAGTTGCAGATCTGATTTGCACAGTACAGGACCACGACGGAAACACAGCACGCCTTGTGCGTAGGAGCGATGCGGCGTTAGAAGTGCGTGTTAGTGTCGCCCGTATCGCTCCCTCGCTTCTTGACCTTAGACGCGCAGCTCCATCCCACTCTTAACCAACTCTAAAAAATTACTCCAAGGGTACAACGCACCAACATACCTATTCTCCTCTTGTAGTATTTATTAATATAAATTATAACTACTAAATTAAATATAAGCAAAAGGTCAGTTTAACTAAAAAATGTACTTTTATGTTAACACAAGTATAATACGCTTGTGACACACGACATATGTAGGAAAAAACCAAACACGCCACACGTGGGGTGATTTTTTAAAGGTTAGATTCAAAAAGTGTGAATGAACCGCGAACAGACTACAAGAGCGACAAAGGGCCAGTGCACCAACATCGCCCCCGATCCGAGATCGAATGATCCTAGTTCGGAACCAGAATCCAGTTTGATATTTGTTCCAATGTAAAAGTGTTGCACCAACAAAATTTCATGATTCTGGATCTCAGATTCGTCGATCTGGGAGAGATCGATACTAAGTATGAGACAAATTTTGCTATTGGTTCGTAATATATGACGTCATGGAAGTAGGCGTATTTTTCATAATAGATAGAACTAGATGTGCGATCTTTTATCTGTTTTAAGTGAATTATTGTTGCGCAAATTTTACTGAATAATATTCAAGTGCGTATAATATTTTAAATTCCCAATAAACCAATCGAACGTAGTTCTATCTGGTTGGCGTATTTTCAAACTACATTTGTCGACAATGGCTGCTGATCTCGGATCGAGATTTCGAACCTCCAATTTTGAAGGTTCGAAGTGAACTTCATCTCGATCTCCAGTCCAGCTCTGAACTCGAATGGTGGAACAGTTTTCAGTGTCGATCTTAGATACGATCTCAGATCATGTTTCGAACCACGATGGTGCAACCGGCCCAAAGCGAGGAGCAGTGGTTCGAAACCCAGACAGCACGTTGCCGCAGCGGATTGTGAAGGGAGGTGGGGAGGGGTGTGGAGGGGGGAGGGGGCGGCTACTGACCGCCTCCGCCCCCGCCGCTGTCATTACCGTCTCCCGGAGGCGGCGGCCGCCTTTGAGCGGCCGCGCGTAGCGCATGTCCGCCGGTAATTAAAAGGCGGCTAATAAAGGCCGGGGATTCCATCAGACTTCCCCTTCCCCCCATCCAATTCACCGCTGCCCCTTTCTTCTTCCGTGTACTTAGTCCTGATTGTTGCGCGGACGTGGGCGGCAGAGCTCGTCTCGTACCACGTGCTGCTGTGACGTCACCGCTACGGCAGGTGCACTACTGCTGCTGCCAACCTCCTCCATCGCACACAGAGCTATTTACACTATAGAAAATTTTACCATTCGTCTTAAAGTTTCCGTTCCTTTGAGGAAATTACTGACACACAATAAAAACGTAAAGTTGAAGTTCAGACAATTGAAAATCGGTTCTATCTTGTTAGAAATGTACTTCTTGTCAACGTCACCCAGTAATTTATTCTATGCACATGTTTTTAAAGTAAGCTAAGGCAGTTATGTTAAAATTTTATTTCAAACAAAAAACCTGGTCGTTTATTCTTAAGTATCAATTCCTAAATCTTTTTCTTCCCGAAAGAATAATTTGCCGTTGCTTTAATTATAACGAGCTTAGTTCAGTGTACCGAAATGAAAATCACCCTACAGTAACCAAATATTCATCCCACATAGCGTCTGATGGATACTCGGCAAAACGGCTGCTTGATTTTGCCTTTAAGACTCAACTTTTCGGAATCGTAAAGTCAAAGCTAGATAAGAGCTCTGAAAGCCGATGAGAGTGAGTATGGAGAAGCGCCGAATGAAAGAGCGAAGAAAATGGGAGATCCCCGAGAAAACCCCCCGGCCAACGGCATCGTCCGGCACGATAGCCAGGTGCGAAAAACCGGGAGCAATCCCGCCGTGAATCGAACCCGGTTCGCCTTGACTGGAGGCGAACGCTCTAGTCGCGGTTCCACCGCGGTCCCCAAAACTCCACAGGAAACAACATGTCGAGAAGCAAACGTTAAGTGAAAACGTAAAGTCAAATGCTGAAATGTTCAATTGTGTAACGGCCTTAACCTCCTCGGCGCTCGTAAACGAAATTGCCCCCCCCCCCCCTGCGACCACTGCACAAGAAGAACAAAACTGAACCGCGCGCTGCACTCCATGTTTATGATGATTGGACGGCAGACAGCACGTGAAACCTGCGCTAGTGAATTTCCGCGCGCTACTCGTTAGGCGAGTGAAGGAAACAGTTTCTCGACATGTGTTGGTTAAAATATAGTTTGTGAGGCGTGCAGTACTGACATGATCAACCCCTCGCGCGACGATGTAGATGGCCGTTACACACTGGAGGGAGGCGAGATTACTATCTCCAGCCTCTTCGCTTGGAAAGGACGGAGGTTGAAGTAGTTTGTTTTTAAAGTGAAGAGCAACCAAGTTACTCATGTGAAAAATTTAATAAGCGGGAATCACAATTGTTAGTCGGGTAGAGGGCATTCAAAAATGTGCACTCATCGCACTTGGTATCGAACCCACTATTACTTGGTGGATCTGGGATCAGTCAGGTTAAGAACAGACAAATTTCCGTAAAAGCGAATTACTTGTTAGGGTTTCGCCTATTTGAAATTTGCTTAACTTTGTTTCGAGTAACTGAGTTTTTGATAATGTTTACTCATACGCCTTCCTGCAAAATCCTGTCACTTATCAGATAAAATAACGTAGCCTATTTTACTCCTGACCTACCGCCATGTTATGGGAAGGGGCTTCTTTGTATCAGAGAAAATTTTCTTATTTTACCAATGAGTTCTCTTGCCTCCACAGCCTTAGTGTATGTGATCAGATGAAGCCAGGATTTTGTAGGCAATAAAACGACAAATTTTATTCACCAAACGAGAAATTCACTGTTTAATTGAAAAAACTAGAATCCTAATATCTTTAAATCTCAGGGGGCCGTGGTGGCTGAGCGATTAGACTGTTCGCCTCCCATCAAGGAGAACCTGGTTCAATCCCCAGTTGGCTCACTCCGAATTTTCCAAGTGGGACCCGTGTCGGACGATGGCGCTGGTCGGCGGGTTTTCTCGGGGTTCTCCCGTTTCCCAGCCCTTGTATTCCGGCGCTGCTCCATTCTCACCTCATCCCACCCTCGTCAGCTCTCAAGATCTCGTTGTTAAGAGCCGCCCAAATCTCTAAACTCATCTCAACTTTGGATCTCAGCTGCCGTGATGACATGCTCGGAATATTTCTCCTTCAGTTTCGTCATAACATTCTTTCATCCGTCTACTTCCTTTCTACCATTGCACTTGCCGCCGAGTAACTGCAAGTGTACAGCAGCTTTGCTCTGTCCTCCCGCGCTTTCCCTCAAACCTCAACTGTCCCAGTGCGTTCTTCTGTCCCCGGTCATTAGTAAGATAGTAAGAGACTCACGCAGTTTTAATACCCCCCCCCCCTTTTTTTTTTCCATTCTTTCAAACATTCGAAAGCTTGAAACCAACAGCACACGTTGACAGATTCCTGTCAACGGCTGTTCACGATATAGTGATCAGTTTTGAAATCAATCTTGGAAAAAAGTCACTGCCCTTGCTTGCATATATTTTCAAGGGCACACCAAGTGACATGCGCCTAGTAAAGTTGGCAATGATGGATGGAACGTAGTTACAATACTTAACATCGAATAAAAGGTGCTAGGTAACCAATTTATGGTAACTTAAATTATTTCTTTTGCTTTCTGGTTTATTTATACGCATCTGAGTATAAAAATTACCAGAATTGTTACATATTTACTTTTATAATTCCAGAGTTTCACCTCGCCGACGCATGAATAAGGAGATGAGGCCCATGGCAATGTTAAATTTACGTAAGGCCGAAGAATACACAACGTGCATACAAGTAGATCATATGCAGGGCTTTCAAAAGCACTCGTTTTACCGTGAACAGCCTATAGTAATTAACTAGATAAAATAGAGATTATGGGATGATATTAAGGCGGGAGTAAAACCCATCGAGTTCAAAACGTTTCTGAGGTAGAGCCCTAAGATTCCTCTCGTCCTCGAGCAGTGACGAAATGCTTACTTAGAATACGAGGGAGCACCCGGATATAATCTTACGTCCACTGGCAAAGTTCGGCGTGTCTTCCACATGCAGAATTTTTGACTTGGATCTGCCTATAATGGAGATATAATTCCCGTGTTGGGAGGCACACGTGCAGATCGCATGAAACAGAGTATAAAAATTAATAATAACTGAAAAATAAATAGAAGGGAATAATTCGAATGCTGATGATTAAGGCACGTATTCATTCGTACTACAAATTAATATTTGTTTATTTTTTCAAAAAGCATTTTTAGTAACATTATTTTATTTACAAGTAATTTTATAAGATCAATTTCTTACATTATTGTAGTTGTGGTCATGTTTTAATGACGACCTGGATCCCTGTTTGCTTACTATGTCTTTGTCGTCTTGTTTTGTAGTCGTTATTTGTAGGCGGTGTCCTAAATCCGTTAAATTTTTTGCCTTATTAGGCTATGGACATAATCCATTTGAAATATTAATACGTTGTGCTTATGCGCCTCAAAGAGAGAAGTGTTGTTTACCGTTCGCGCGTAAGTTAACGGTTTGGATAAATTTGTGTGTGTAGGCTGTTCACGGTAAAGTAAGCACTTTTAAAGGCCCTTATAAATTATTCCTTTCATCCAATTTCCATCTCCCTGCTGCTTTTTAATATAAACATTGCAATGTGACCAATAAACACAGTGTGTACATTTCACCAGCACCAAAATTTAATGCCTCAGGCTGCAATAAGATATATTTATTAGCGGTTAATGCCCGTTGGGAGGGTCTTAAGTGTCCACTTTATCGTGAACAGCCTATATCAAGACGAACCCACCCTGTGGTTCGGAGTATAGTAAAACATAGTTGAGTGATATGGTTTGGCAGACACTTAACAAGACTGTCTTCAGAGCCGATGAAAGCGAAGCGAGGTGAGCATAAAGTGAGTGAGTGAAGAGATTTGGGCTGCTCTTAACATCGAGGTCTTGAGAAACGATGTGAGCATAGAGCAGCGCCAGAATGCAAGGGCGGAGAAAACTGGAGATCCTCGAGAAATCCCGCCGACCAGCGGCATCGTCCGGCATGACTCCCACATGCGATTACCGGGGAGCGAACCCACCGGGAATCGAATTTGGTCCGCGTTGGTGGGAAGCAGCGCTCTAAACACTACGGCAACCGTGGTCCCAGTAAAACGCGGACAGCCCCCTCCGCCATTACGTAGGGAACACACGACACAAGCGTCACGAGCCGAGTCCGACCCGCCCAGATTTGATGATACATGGGGAGGCATTGGGCAGCACACACGGGCACGGGCCGGGCACAGTGCAAGGCTAAAGGCCCTTACACAATTGAAAACTATAACATTTGACTTTATGTTTGCTTTTCGACATGATGTTTCTTATGGAGGTTTACGCAATGGAATTGTCAAAGGTAAAGTCAAACACTCTTGACTTTACGATTTCGAAAAGTTGAAATTTAAAGTCAAAATCAAGCAGCCATTTTACCGAGACTCTAACAGAGGTTATGTGGAAAGTGCGTTATTTTATTATAGAGTAATTTTAATCTCGGCGTATTAAATAAAGCTAGTCTTAAATTAAATATATGGCAAACAAATATAATGTAAAGAAGAAATATATGAATTTACATATTTTAATAAAATTAACAATTGAGTTTTTTGTTTTTAAATAACGTTTTAATATAAATGTTAGCCTATTTAAAAAAAGGCACGTAAAATGCATTCCTGGATAATATAATAATTATTTACATAACAAGACATTTTTACGAAGCTCGCAGAACCGATGTTCAATTGTGCGAGCTCTGACTTTACAATATTGTACTTTGTATTGGTGATTTCGTCAGAGGAAAGGAAACGCAAAGTAAAATGCTAAAGTTTTCTATTGTGTAAGAAGCTTTAGGCCGGGAACACACGGCACCGGAAAATGCCCGGCCGGTTCCGTTTTAGCCTTGCACCGTGCCGGACCCGGCCCGTGGAGATTGTCATGTGTTCCCGGCCTTAGCCTTTCCGTTCATAACCGGGTGACGTTGAATACCTGAAGATCCTTCTCTATCATTCTCAAGCAGGCGCGGACAGACCACATACAGATGAGGTAGATCGATTATTATTCTTCTGCACATGTAGCCAACATTAACCCACCATAAAGGAATACAACTGTCAAGTCACATGGTGAGCAGGGATGAACGTGTTTCTTTACATCATAATTTTCATACGAGAAGCACTTTTATATGAATAAAATAGTTTCATCGATTTGAATTTAATCTAACTGCTTTCCAGATTGGTTGGAGGAAGTATAAAAACATGTCAAGGCACTTGTTTACTAAATAGTGCTCTAACCTCAAATCCAATACACACCGTTTTCGCTAGACGTGTTGGCAGAAAAGCAGTTCCATTTTGAGACATGGAGATTGGTTTGTGCTCAGCCAGCGAGATCTGACAATCCTCATATTTAACGCGCGTGCCCAGACATGAGTACGAACCTCGCGTGCAATATCTGGCTGCGTGTTCTCGAGACGCGGAGTGCAGTTTTTGGCGGGAGAAGTGACTGAATGGGGTTGGTGGAGGGGGGAGGGGGCTGGTCCCGGGCGTGTTGACTCTAGACGCGAGTCAACAGCGCGCGCGGTAATTGATGGCTAGCCGTCGGTAATTGGTTTGGTCCATGGCCGTGTGAGGCGCGGTCGGACAGCTACTTGTACGTCACGTCCCGGCCGGCACTTCGCGCATTCGCGCGCACCACAGCTCCTCCCTGCCTTAGCCGAGACTTCTAACAGTAGTTTACTTGTGAACATCCCCCGCCAACACTCACCAATACTGCTGTAGTCTTGCTTCCAGTATCTCCCGTTGGCTGTATAGAATGCTAAATTACTGCTGTGGTAGTAGCCATGTTAGTGTGGCTACTTCTACCTGTACGCTATTTACTGTAAAGTGAGCACTTTTGAGACCTACCTTACTTTTACCTTCCAGCTATTTGTTATCCCTTGACCATATGTTTATTACTTATATGGCAATATTTATTTAAACATACTGTATAAATTCTACTGTACTAGAAAGTTTATGTCTAGGCCTAAAATATATTTGTTGACAATTACTCCAAAACAAAAGACTTTCAAAAGTACTCACTTTACCGTGAATAGCCTATAGTAGACGTGCTAGTGTGGCTACATCTACCTATAAAAACGCTCTTCACGGTAAAGTGAGAATTTTCGAAAGGCCTCTTATTTGGCATATTAGTCAATAAATATACTTTATTTTAGCCTTAGACGTTAACTTCCGAGTGCAGTGAAATCAACACGCCGTGTTCGTTACTAATATGGCAGTATTTAAAAAAAAAATCACTGAAATAAAAAAGTAACTTGGTCCTCAAAAGTGCTAACTTTACTGTGAACAGCCTACAACAGGTGGAAGTCAGAGTTACAGCACATCCTTTCCCCCTTCCAATAGTATCTACAGTACAGGATAAAATTAATCTTCTCTGTGAAAAACACCACGTTGAGAATTTTCTTACTAATGAATTCTGGAAGTTTGAATATATACTGTAGTGCAGGCCTGCCATTTTAACGGATTTTATCCGTTTTTACGGATTTTAAAACCTAGAAACAAATTTAAAAATTCTCCCCCCCCCCCCCCCCTGATTACAGCGCGACACTACTAGCAACGCCACAGCGATGTGCGTTTGTGTCAGTTTCACTGACGCATTTGTTTCAAAGATCCTTACAACAGAGGTGACTAATTAAACGAAATATTTGGACATACGCCAATGCTTCAATGGTGTAGGTCCATCACATCACATATGTAAACGTCCTTCAAATCCCCCTTTTTTTCCCTATAATTTGCCATTATTTTATTCCAAGGATTTTACAGGATTTGACCCAATGATTCCAGGATTTTACAGAATTTTTATTTACAGGAACCAGGATTTCAGCTTCAGGACTGGTGACAGCCCTACTGTAGTGCTTTATCATTTTGCCGAGCGCTCTTTAATTTCAGGCATCACGGTGTTGTTATGGCCACACTTATATTTTAAATTTATTTCATTAACCCTACTTAGCATTACAGCCATCAAGGGTGCTCAATTATCTCACGACTACTACAATTTAACAAACAGTATATTAATTATATAGATTCACAACTTTTTTAAATTATTTTTTTTGTTGGAGGGCGGCTGTTCATCTAGGCGTCCGTAATTTAAGCTCCACGTTACATTTCTATTTAAAAGCATTATTCACACTTCCTAGGAAGGAGGTGAGCTATTCTGCCCTGACCGAGACAGCTCCCCAGACTACTCGCATCCCAGCTAGGCGAACCGGGTTCGATTCCCAGCATTGTCGCTGCCGGATTTTCGCATGTGGGAATCGTGCCGGACGATGCCGCTGGTCGGCGGGTTTTCTCTGGGAGTTCCTGTTTCTCCCGCCCTTGTATTCCGACGCTGATCCATGCTCACCTCACTTCACCTCTCAAGACCTCGATGTTAATAGCCGCCCGAAAAATCTAAAAAAAAATTTTCAATGAAATACTTAATTGAAAAAAAAAATAGAAATATTGTTTTAAAATTTTGTTTAAAATTATTAAATTAACCGTACATTTAAAACATATATTTAAAAATTTGCACGCATCACCCAGTTAACTAAAAAATTACGTCACATGTATCTTGACGTTGCCCATGACAATGCTCTGTAAATTTCTTTTCTGCCCGTAAATTTTATTGTTACTTTTTTGTGCGAGTCATTGGACATAAAATCTTTATTTTGTGACAGACAATTACGTACAGACAGCTATAAAGTAAATTTCTTACTGTACACTGTAAACATTTTCCTAGTAAACTTCATAACTAAAGTGTAATGGAAATTTCTAACCTTTAGGCCTACATGATACGGAAATAATATCACCCATCAGACTGCAAATATAGGAATGTTTAGCTTCACTAGTAGGTATACAACGTTGGAAACTTCCCTACGCATTCGACTGTTTCCTGAGGAAATCGAGGAACGTTACCATCGATGTATGGGAAACGACCCTACCTTTCACAGTTTCTTACTGTATGTATACACCAATGAGGTAAATTTGTGAATAATTTCTTAGAGTTAAAGTATTATCAGTAGAATAAAAATATTTAGAAAAATAAAAAATATACCGATTGCATTCGAAGATATTATAATTAACACCAAGGTCCCGTTTCACGGAACTATACTCTAACTTTTGTAATTTTTACCGAGAAATTCTTTGTAATCGTACAAATGCTTGTAATAGTACAAAGATTTTTCTTGTAAAACTACAAGGTCCGTATTTGTAACAGACCTTAGGAAATGTTTGTACTATACTAAGCCGTATCCACGAGCTTCAGCAAAATGGCGGACACTCAACAACGTAAAACCGTATAAAGTTATTTGTGCAAAAACTATGGCTGCAAAAAACAAATGTATTTCAAGTTTGAATTATGTAAAACCCTTAAAACAAGTCAAACAATCATAATAAAACGAAAAGTTCAATAAAACTTGACCATATTATTCATTATTTATTAGTGTTTCCTAACTAAACATAACTCTTAAATCGACTCTTAATGCCCCGGTGTTAAGAGGCGTCCAAATCTCGTAATTCAACAACAGAAATCTTAAAATATATATATATATTCTTCTTAACCGTATAACTAAGTATTGTTTTCAATGTATTTATACTGCTATTTAGAGTAAAATAAGCATTTAATATAAGTTAGTCTTGTGGATAAGGTGCGGGCTGGTAATACAATGGATGTGAGTACTAATCCCTGTGCCGGCGAGGTATAATTCTCTTTTTGTAAATTATATTATGAATATTGTTTTTTGTTCTCTGTTACTAATTCATTGCATTTGTTTTTTAGAAGGAAAAAAAGTAATTTTATTTACACTTCTCAATAATGTCAGTTGTAGTACAAGGCTACCATATGTAATATTACAAAGAAATGTTTTTCAGATTTTAAAAGAAAATCCCTTGTAGTTTTACAAAGGATTTTCTTGGCATCTGGGTTTCCAAGGATTTTTCTTGTAAAAGTGCAAACATTTTTTTAGAGTCTACAGAATTACATATTATTTGTTACAAGTTACAAGTACTGCTATCTATAAGTACTTGTAAATTCCGTTTCACGAACAGCAATAATATCTATAAGGCCTTGTAATTTGTGTTTCTTGAAAAGTTTCGGTACACTAGTAATTACTATTTCTTATCTACAAGTGTGCTGGTTTATTTTACAAGTAAACAAAGTACCGAAATATAATGAAAATAAATTGATTGCACTGAACAAGGTCAGGGAAACTAAAGTTGTCTTGTTTGGTACTTCTTCAGATAAGTTAACGACGCCTGAAAAATTATAGAAATGGGAGAATATTCCAGACAGTGCGATGGCTTTTGGCCTTAAATTTCGGGAAAGAGATGTAAACCTAAAGAGGAATATATTTTTGTCAAATTTGAAAAAAAAAAAAAATACATTGGTAAGAATTGAAACAATACTATTTTGCTACAACATTAGAGATATTTTATGTTACATGTACCAAAAAAATAAAATAACTGCAATCGTTTTAGCTGCTAAGCGTGAGAGACACGTTTATGTAGAAGTTTTTATTTGGTCTTGCATAATGCTTTTGTCCGTCGATAATGAGATGGATTTACCATTAACATAAACTGGAAATATAAAACATAATATAATTTTAACTATTATATACACACAAAAAACAAAACTACATTTCCACTCTTAACCTAAATGTTCTTGGACGTCTCCGATACCATTCATTATGCTTGTTTAATCTTCTTCTGAATTACTAATAAGCATTTGTGTTTATGAGTCACAAAAACAAAGTATTAGAAATTCTATTTATATTGAATTAGACGCCAAACAAACCATTATTTGTAACTTGTAGGAATTTATACCCATCTCTCCATTCTTGTAAGAAAATGATATATTTTACAAGTATTTAGAGCAGACTTGTAGATTCGTGAAACCAAATTAATTGTAACTATTCGAAAACTCACTTATAACTTGTGAATATTGACTTTTAGATACGTACTAGTATACGCTTGTAGGTTTGCGAAACACAAATTTTTTTACTACCCAGAAGTTACAAGTCTTTTCACTTGTAACTTTTAGACTTGTAGACTTGTAGTTTTGTGAAACGGGCCCCAAGTCACAGTATACTTAATACAGGGGTGAAATAGCCGCTTATTCCGCGAACTTCATAGCAAGAAGGTGTCACTTACCGTCAGAATGTTGGAACGCCATTTTCCAGTCAACGCCTGGTGACCTACTCGCCAGTTAGCAGCACAGCCAATAAGGAACCTTTCACAGCACGCAGTAGCAAATCAGACATAGGAGGCTCATTCCCAGGAGGACCTCGTGCGGTCAATCAAAGAATGGTTGCGCTCGCATGGAAGTAAGAGCCACGACATTTCGGCTTTGTGGCCAAGGTGGGGTCAAAGAGTTCAAATGGAAAATTTGGGTTGAGCAAGCTGAGTCTAACGAAATTATTTCCAGACAAAATGGACGACGGCAATGATAGTGGCCTGTCGATATGCCAGTATTCAATTCAACTGAACTTATGATCCTTGTGAATAGGGAAGCACGTAAAATTGTTAGAGAGGCAAGCAAGTTTTACCTGACTTCGTACCCTAACAGACGACGTACAAAACACACGATGTATCTACGACTGTAACGGTGACTAAGGGATAGTTGGAGTAATGAAGCTCGATACTGAAACTGGCCGACGAATTGCTATGGCAACGAGTCGATGCCTGATGCCAACATTATTTCAAGTGGTAAGGAGCCACTCAATTTACGACGAAAGGAGGGGAATTGGGGGCGCGGTCAGACTATTTAAACGGGATCGCCAGGGTGGCGGCCATCTTTCTTCTCCGGATCACCGCGGCCGCTGGTCGCTGCTGTCCCACTACGAGCTCCTGGTGCAGAGACACGTCATCGTCCAGAGAAGACGATCCACACGAGGGATCCTGATTGGTATTCCCTGCGGCGTGAGTTCGACCGACCCGAGCTGAATAATTAAACAGTGGTGAGTCCGGTTGACTAGCTTCGGATAAATATGGATTTTATAGAACGCCTCGGTTTAATCTTTGTAGAGTGAGTCACCGTCCCTCTGGCGGAAGGGAAAAGGTGGTTGTGTAGTCTGAGACTTAATAAATGCCATATTCTAAATATTTTGTCCAGTTACATTATTTGAGAGTAAGCCTGTTTAACTGAGTGAAATGATTGAGGACCTTAAGTCTAACTTTTAATCTTCTAATTTAATAAAGTAGAAGGATAGAAGAGAATACACACACCCAAGGTTTGCAGCTGTAGTTCTGCGACATGGTGGGATTATCTCGCAGAACTAGCATGCGGGCCACTACATGCGAAATTATTGCAGGAAGCATAGTCGCGAGGGACGTCCTAAATAAAACATAATTCCATCCATACCGCTTGCAGCACGTGCAGACATTTGTTCCAGCGGACTCAGTGGAAAATGTCCGGAGTTTTTGCAAATGGTTGTTGCAGCGATGCACTGAAGATAACTTACAAGCACGTTTGTCCTCATTGCTGAGGAAGCCACTTTCACAAGGCATGTTCAACAGCCGTAACAGTCATGCATGGGCTGCCGAAAACCCACGTATCATGCCCGCTGGAAGACACCAAGTGAGATTCTGTACGAATGTCTTGGCGGAAGTTGTCGGCGACAGCGCAATTGGTTCACATTTATTCCCTGCTCGGTTAACTGGCTATGGTAATCATTCGCTTAGAAAATCTGGAAAACAGGGAAATATAAGGGAAGTTGAAAGTTGCCAGGGAAATCAGTGAAATGTCATTAGATTTTGAGCATAGTGATAGATTGTCAGGGAATTCAGCGATATTCAAGCTGTTACATCAATAATCATGCACCTGTGGAAATAAAATTTGCATCCAACGTGTGTGTGTGTGTGTATATACATAAATACATACATATATATATATATATAAATTGTGCGTATACGTGGTTTCCTGGTTCCTATTATTTCAAACTTAACATGGTTACTTTGATAACAAGGCTAGCTTACCGCTTCTGCCCGATGTTTGGCTTGTCCCTCTTGTTACATTTTGGACAAGATGAAAGGTTTCTCTGTTTCTCTTTGAATTATAATTGTCACGACAAATAAATAATTAAATTAAACTGCAGTGGAGAAAGTGGTTATGAAAAATGTGTAACCAAACAAGGTAATCTTATTTACACATGATCTACTGAATATAATACCATAATGGTATAAAATAAAGTTTTTATGCTCGTGGACGAAATGTTTTATTTTCCTTTGCAATAAAATCAGAATGTCTTACTTAAGTACACTATGTTAAAAAAAATAGTAGTTTTTCGGTGTACAAGAGTTTGGTATAGATTATAGTCTTTTGTAAAAAGGGAAGAGAATTTCCCGTAAATCGGGAAATGGTCAGAGTTTTTTCAAATGAAAGATAGGTAGTAACACTGAATGGTGCTGTGTGTCTCCTCATTCCGTAAGATGTTACCACTTTACATTATGACAACTAAGCTTGATACCTATTTCATATGTAAATTACTGGCTGGAAAAAACACGAGGCCACAAATGACTATACTGTGCCGACGTCAAAACCCAGATTTTCAATGTAGCGCAAAATGTTGTGTCGCCCTTGGTGTATTTAATTTGTCACCAGATACATATTGGAGAAATATAATACTGCAATTTGTTTATAACCTATAAACTAGTATATATTTCTGGATGTCAATTACTCTGATGGAAAATGCGTCGGTCTCCAAAACTCTCTAGTTCACTGGATAAAAAAATCCACCGCCCCCTCAGTAAAAGTTTAATTCGCACCTTGCCCAGGCGATATGGTTCCAGCAGGTTGGAGCATTGCTTCATTTCTTCATTGCGATTCGTCAGCGCTTGGACGCACGGGTTGGCAGGGGCAGGCACTTTTGCATGGCCACCACGATAACTTGATCTCGCTTCACCCGACTTCTACATTCGTGTCAACAATAAATCCCTTCGAGGAGCTGACTATGCGTAGTATAGGTTGGGCAGTCGACTGTCGCTGTCACGGTCTTCGAATGTAAACGTGACAACAAGTAGTTGCGCTATATACCGCCTGTATGGGCAGCGGTAGGAGACATGTGGAGCAGACACTGCGAGCATGCTGCCATCTGGTGGTGTGTGTACAATCATAACAAATAAACAGCCATATTATCAGTGCCTACAGTGTCCGTCAGCCTAGTTAGCAGACGACGGGTGAACTATGTGCCTTATTACTTCTGCCTAGTAGTTGCTTCCAGTTTGAATGACTGAACTTGGAACTGATGTTTTAATTTATGGATATACTTATTGTTTGTATCGTTGCTAAAATTCTTATAATGTTACGCTTCCTTCAATAACCGCCATCTGCCAACTATAGTGGCAGACACTACCTGCCCCTGCAAGTTGCCATCACCAATAATGGCTATTGTTGGACTATCGTTTTCTCACTTAAAAATAGTTGAATTTTCATCCCTCTATCTTTATAAATCTTCGTTTACATTTTGTATACAAAATTATTAACACTGGTACTTGCAGAACACGTACATTGTTTTTTTTAATACGAAATTGTTCATACGCTTACAACAGTTCAGCTATTAACATCATCGTACCGCAAAAACTTTTGAATAGACTTATTTAATTTGTTTACTTATTACACACGTAACATGTCATACGCCCATGCTACACAACTTAGGGTGGTATTACGTGGGCTTTCCACTATCCATGGCGAAGACTCGAAATCAGTAAATTGATGCGTCTAGTTGTATAAAAGTTTTCTGTGATTAACAAATGTGTTTAGAAATTTAAGCAGTCTAATAAACATTATTTTCTTGAAGCAAAAGTAAGGATTTTGTACGATTATATATATATATATAATTTATTTATTTATTTGCTAAGAAATTTTGCTTAGGTAAAGGGTGTATTCCTAAAGGATGTTCACGATAAAGTGAGCACTTTTGAAATCAACCTTATAAAAATGTTACTGCCCCTACCTGCCTGCATATGTTTTAACGGGCGCCCAGAGTGGCATGCGCCCAGTAAAGTTGGTAACGATGGATTAGAAGTAGTTCCGTATCTTAACGTTGAATAAAAAGTGTTAGGAAATCATTTCTGATAACTTAAATTGTTTCTTTCGCTTTCTGTGTTTTGAATGCATCTAAGTGTAAAAATGAGCACATTTTTAAAATATTTACTCTTCTAATAATTTCACAGTTTCACTTGAACAACGCATGAATAAAGCGATGAGGCCCATGATAATATTAATATTACATAAGACGGAAGAATACACAACGTGCATACAAGCACATCTTCAGCAGGGCTTTTAAAAGTTCTCATTTTACCGTGAATAACCTATATGTAAAATAACCAATCTTTGTTCCGTGCCGTATTAAAAATATATAAAGCGTTTACCCTGCCGTTAGTACCAAAGGGCTCTCCCTTAGCGCTGGTTGCTCTCACGTTTTGTGCTAACGGCTCCCGTTAGGCCTTAAACGTTTCGTGCAGCTGCCCGCGTGTAGTGGACCCACAGCGCCTTTTCCAATCACTTGGCGCTGTATTCGTTAGACGGGAGCCCGAGGGCGCATCTCGCCCCATTATCATAGTATACGAGGACAGGCAAGCAACATCGCGTGCCTGCACCACATCCACAAGCCGCTCATTATATTCGCCTACCAGTCGCCCACGTGGATAAAGCTGACGCGCCGGATAACCTACATCATATAACCGATCGCTGTTAAATCAAAATGAATGCTGGCTGCACGCACACGGACTAAAAAAATTGTAATACGTGCAAACCAATCACAATCCCGATAATTATTTCGACGCATATTATTAGCATCTCGGTATGATACCAGACAAGAGCAAGAAGGTTAACCTGAGATAGTTTAGAAACTGAAACGCCTTTCAATTTAAGGCTGTTCACGAGGCAATGAGCACTTTTGAAATAAACTTTTGAAAAAGTCACTTTCCCTACCTGCGTATATTTTAACTGGCGCACTGAGTGGCATGCGCCCAGTATAGTTGGTAATGATGGCTGTGCAGTAGTTCCTTATCTTAACATCGAATAAAAAGTGTTAGGTAACCATTTATGATAAGTTAAATTATTTATTTCGCTTTTTCATTTTTATAGGCCTAAATCAAAGAGTAAAAATTAGCAGATTCGTAAAATATTTATTTTTCTAATAATGTCACGGTTTCACTTGACCTGCGCATGAATAAATTTATGAGGCCCATGGCAATATCAATCTTACATAAGGCGGAATAACACACAACATACATGCAAGTAGATATTAAGCAGAGATTTCAAAAGTGCTCATTTTACCGTGATTAGCCTATTCATTAAAAAAAAAAAAAAGAATGCACACCCGTAGCTTCCTCGGGAAATGAAACCGTTAACATATCGTTCGAAATATAAAGTCTAGGCGCTCTCAGCTAAGCAGGTTCCAAATTACTATTTAAAATACAGTGACATTATATCAGTTGGCGTTTTGATTCGGAAAACAATGCATCAGCAGCAGATGTACTGAACAAAAACAAGTAATTTCGTCAATGTGGAAAGTGGAAAATAAAAATCGTAACACGACATTACGAATTCG
This sequence comes from Dryococelus australis, assembly GCA_029891345.1. Classification (NCBI taxonomy): domain Eukaryota; kingdom Metazoa; phylum Arthropoda; class Insecta; order Phasmatodea; family Phasmatidae; genus Dryococelus; species Dryococelus australis. The sequence goes on from CM056996.1 coordinate 77,291,132, forward strand.
GAATTATGTTCGTATTTTCTTCGTCAAATCTTGCTGTGCTAATTCCAAAAAATCTACATTGACTGAAGAAAATGTGAAATTTGATAACTAAAAGAGTATTTAAGGTCTGGTATTTATAATGTGGGTTCCAAGACCAGATAACGAAATGAAATAGGCTACGTCTTTATGAAATATTACTTGGACTTCATTAAAATCTGTGTATTTAGTGTAATTTTTGACGCGTAACTGCAGAAGCGTATGCAGAAATAAAACCAGTCAGCCGGGTTCATAATATTGAACTTCCATGAAACTGTAATGTAAAAAAAATTAATATCCGACGTAAAGACATTTGGTAAGTGACGCTTATCTACATCGTCGTGTGAATAATGAGTGGAGTGGAGATTTTGGCGGCTCTTAACATAGAGGTCTTGAGAGTCGATGAGGGTGCAGCGAGGTAAGTACGGAGTAGCGCCGGAATGCAAGGGCGGGGGAAACGGGAGATCCCCCAGTAAATCCACCGACCAGCGGCATCGTCCAGCACGATTCCCACTTGCGAAAATCCGGATCCGGGAGTGACCCCGCCAGGAATAGAACCCGACTCGCCTAGATGGAGTAGTCGGACCACTACACCATCGTGGCCCCTAAGAATAAGTGGAGGTTAGGTAGGTTGTCAGTGGAATTTTCAGGAAAATCTTTATTTTCAGTACTGGTATTACCCAGTGTCTCGTCAGTTCAATTGTTACATTGCATTTCGTGCATCAGAGGAATAAACAGAGATTCACGGGAAGCGATGTAAGAAATTAGGGAGATGTACCTTGCATAAGGCTTGCTTGAGTCACTTAGTTGGACTGCAAACTTTTCTGTTTACTCTAATTAGTTTCACTAAAGCATTCTATTGTACATTTTACTTATTTTTTGCCATATATACTAAGTAATGGGTAGATTGAGTAAACGCTCATACAGCTTATTTAAATAGTACCATACAAGTTTACTGTTGATATAAATAAACGTCCTTCCAAAACAAACTGATGAACAATAGCGCTAAGTTTGCTCCGTCAACCAATATAAATTTAAACTAATTTTGAATCCTTTACGATTAAAAAATCTACTTTCAGCCAAATTTCTAGTTAGAATTTCTTATCACTTGGTTGGTATTTATCATAATAAATTTATCTACGTGAAGTAAACGCTGCTCTCAGTGTTGGTTTTGGAGGACAAAGACCAGACCTGAGAACTTCCTGTAGAGTACCGAAAGTCGTCCAGACTCCTAGAAACAGATGAATAGATTCCCTCACTTTCGCACAGATAAGGCCCGTTTCATGGCCAGCTGTAATAGCTCGTGAACGCTAGCTGGGAGTTGACGTGATGTGATTGTGAGTCGATCCTGTCTCCTAGAGCAGATGGTAAATTCTTCCCGAAGTGCCAATAAAGTGTCTTTATCTGTCTTGGAACTCGACTGCAGCCGGTGTCTTGCGGCGCGCTGCCGCATTCACCACGTTTATAGGTTCGGTCGCGCACTTTCTTTAGTGTTGTGTTAATGGTTATTGCACGGGCATGCAGTTTGCGGGGAGCGCGTCGAGTACATTATACGTCCACGTGGAGGTTTGGTCGCAGAATTACTTTCCACAATCCTCCTCTATTGCGACGCACATAGTAAATTTAAGGTTTATAAATCTCGCATTGAAGATGTTACTCGAAGTGATGCTAGTTGACATCTGTAACGTAACTGGTATTTTCTGGATAAGGAAAATTTTGAAAGATAATAATTTTCTATTCAACATACATTTTCCTGGTTGATCAGCTTGACGGTCTAGTAGCGTTCTCATAAAGTATATCCAAGCTATGGATTCGCACCCCGTGGAGAATCAATCAATTCATCACATTTCCTTGCTTCGCCCTACCATTGCGACCCCGGAAAAGCGTAATGGTCACTTATTCCTCTGTATGCCCAACAGACATCCATGTGAAGAACACCAATGATGAGACATTCCGAACCGATGAATACCTAAGAAGGAATCTTAGCTTTATATGCTATCAATATCTCATTCAGTTTTCATATCAGTGCTACTTACTTGAGGTATCTTGCTTACTAAATACAAAATATGAAGAAGAAAAATCTGCGAAGTTTGGATGTTATATTTTCTTTATACCACTTTGTAATGCATTAGTAAGCAATAAGGTAACCCTTACCCTTAAGTTAAGTGCAAGATTCGTAAGCGTTATAACACGTGATTCTTTTTCATGAAAAATACAGGTGTCCATAAAATCCCGTTACCATTACAAACTGTTGCTACAAACAAGCAAAACGAGTTAAAGGTTGCAGTTTTCCTCAATGTTCTACATGAACCAAAGTTTGTGTCATAATCACACCACTTCAATGTGAGCCCCTTTTGTTGCCCTCGGGATGTCCAGGCGATACTCAAGTTCTGCCCAAGTACGGGAAAGGATAGCATCACTGACACACTCGATACCCTGCTTGATCCGTAATTCGAGTGCCGTAATGTCAGGAACTGGAGTAGCACACACATAATCTTTGACGTAACCACACAAGAAAAAATCCAATGGTGTTACATCTGGAGAGCACGGAGGGCATGCAACCGGTACATCACGCCCCACCCATCTGTTAGGAAACGTTTCATCAAGGACACGCTTTACATTATGGCTCCAGTGAGGCGGCGCGCCATCTTGTTGGAAAATGACGTTTGGTTGTAACTCCTCTACCTGAGGGAAAACAAACAGTTTCAGCATGTGTTGGTAAATGACCCCCGTTATAGCCTTTTCTGCAAAAAAGAAAGGGCCGATGACTCTGGCGTGCATTAATCCACACCACACATTTACCTTTGGACTGTCGCGAATGTGTTCACGAATTTGGTGTGGGTTTTCAGATCTATCCGCCCATTGTGGTGGTTGACATGGCCACTTACATGAAAGGTTGATTCATCTGAAAAAAAAAAAAAACTTTCTTCAGTTAGTCACTGTGTTCCTCAATGTCGTTAAGCATGGAACAGGCAATACGTCGACGATGGTCATCTGCTTGCAGAGCCTGAGTAAGTTGGACTTTGAAGGCATAGAGGCGTAGATATTTATGTAGCACTTTGTACACTGTTGAACTTGGCATGTGCAATTCCCGTGATGCACGACGCAGTGATTTCTGGAGACTTCGTACAAATGATATTCGAACATTGTCAATTGTCTCTTCAGATAAGCCGGGCCGTCCACTACGAGGTAGGTCAAGAACGCTACCTGTCTCTAAAGTTTTTCACCCAGCGCAGTATGCTTGGCTTAGCGGGGTGTGCAGCCCGATATTGACGCTGGTAATTTCGTTGCACTGTGATCGGCGAGTTGCTCTCCGCATACCACAATACACATTGTACTTTTTCCTGTGGTGTTGCCATTATGGGTTACTCACCTCCTGAAACAAATAAAACAAGCTCATGTACAAAAATTTTGGATTTTTTTGAGCATTATGGCGCAAACTGCAACCTTCTAGCGCTTTCCGTTTGTTTGTGGCAACAGTGCGTAATGGTAATGGGACTTTATGGACATTCTGTACTTTTACAACTGAGTGTGCACGAATTCGGTGCGATGTCCTTTGGTGTACTTTTATAGACTTAGTTAAGCTTAGTTTGCACGAGGCGGAGGAATTTCCCGGAAGTAGAACTTTAGCAGGGCTTCATAAAAGTGTAAAGTAACAGTTAATATATTATAACAGTGTTTGTTAGTGCGTAATAATGGTACAAAAATTCTAATTAAGTAAGTTAAAAAGGAAACTAAAATAGTAAAGCTATAAAACTTAAAATATTTATTTACACACGTTGTCAAGCATTTTAAATTATGTAATGAAAAACCTCTCCATTACATGGATAGTCCGTTAAGTTATTGGCTGTTCACGGTAAAGAGTAGCACTTTTGAGGACCTAGTTACATTTTCCTTTCAATGATTTTTTATCTCTTAACCAACTTTTTAAATAAATGTCGCTATATAAGTAATGAACATAGTGTGTATATTCCACCACTCTTGAAGATAACGTCTAAGGCTGAAATACATTGTATTTTTTGACTATTTTTCCAAATGAGACGGCTTTCAAAAGCGCTCACTTTACCGTGAATAGTTTTTAAGATTGCTACGACGTAGCACTCGGGCGCAAAAGGTGTAAGTTTGAATCTCAAGTGGGCTTCAATAATTCTTGTATTGACCAAAACTGTTTAATGTACGCAGAGCCAAACAAATCTTTAGTTAGAGTAAAATAAGATCAACAAAATTACTTGGTTTCAATAACAAAATATTTCATTGCCACTATACAAACAATTAATTTGTTTGGGCCAAATAAACTTTGCTTTATTATTCAAAGCCTTTTTTTTTAGTGCAATTTTGCCCCCAAATTTAGTTATTTAAATATCAGATATGCTGAAGTACATACTCTAAACATAAAATAGTTGAAAGGGCTAACAGTAAGTGAAACTAGCAAGAAGTGTGTCGCTGTAAATCACTGGCAACTTGCTGACTATCTGGGTGGCAAAGTTCCAGTTATTTAAGGGGTCCGCTTACCTCTCGCTTGAACTATGTTGCAGCATGTTTGAAATACCGCCTTTTTGACGAAACTATAACAAGTGCCCCCCCCCCCCCCCCCCCGCCAAATATGTATCTACGAAAAGAAAAACGCCAGACGAGGACAGAATGGTACTTTTAAAGATAACACGCATGCTCTAAATATTATTTTAGAGCCCTCCAATTTCGTTAAAACGGCTTTCCAGTCTGCCAAATCTCAAAACATACCACCCGGACACGAGCGAAACTACGACAGGATCCTGTAGGTACTGAACTTTGCTTCAGATGTTCCAATTATAAAAAACAGTCCCTGCTTCGAGTCCCATAAGTACACGCAGTACGACGAGAGCACTGGATGGACGCCCGTTCACAGCTCTGTGCGTACAGGCTTTGGCGCACGTGATGTGCGTGGTAGTCTCGTCCTTATCGGTTCCTCTCTTATCGACCTCAGATGCGTTAAACAGTCCTAGATAGGCGGACCCATTTATTGTGATTGTGATTTCTGTTGTTTTTCAGCGAATGCTACACCCAGTTAATGCGATTGTTTCGCCAGTTGGCAGCAGCGTATTAAATGATCATTCATCGACTATTAGTTCACTGATAGAATTCAGTGATTTAGGCTAATGAAGTGATTATGCAAGGAATCGTGTAGAAAATGGGGAATTAGTCAAATAGCTAATGTAAAGTTAATGTTTGCTCGTTTACCCATGTATTGGTAAATAAAACGTGTGCTTATCTTAGTAGGCCTAAATATATTTCGATAGATATAACTTTTTTTCGTCAAAAAAGGGAGAAAAATTATTTACGTGTTTAGGGTTTTAACGTTTAAATGTGGTCTTATCAGATAATTTAAAAAAGAAAGTGATAAGTGAAAATGGATTTAAAAAGCATGTTTAGAGAATGCATGTGTAGTTCCCTTACGAGTAAGGAGAAAATTCAGCTAGAGCCATGTAAAATATGTTGAAACTCCTCTCATGATGCTTCGTTAATGGGATGACGTGGCATTACGGGGTTTACATTTTTACTAGGGAGACGCCTTAAGGCTCTTGCCTACCTGGCGATTGGACTGGGCTTCAAATTTTCAAATAAACTACATAAACATGCGTCCAATGTGCTTATCTACAAAAAGAACATACGCTTCAGACGAGGGCTGCTGAGTGCTTTCAAAACGTCACGCACATTATAAATACCATTTCAGAGTACACCAAAACTTTTAAATAACGGTCCTAACAAGGCGCTGTAGCTCAAAACATACTCATCAGATATGTACATACAAATCTACTCAGGAGCTCTCCGCTGAACCTTCTTACAAACTTTCCACTAGTAAAATTATATGGTTACCGTTCAAAGTACCACAGACATAGGCTATTCACGGTAAAATGAGCACTTTTGAAAGCCCTGCTTAAGATCTACTTGTATGCATGTTGTGTATTATTCCGCCTTACGTAAAATTAACATTGTCATAGACCTCATCGCTTTATTCGTGCGTAGGTCACGTGAAATTTTGAAATTATTATAAAATTAAATATTTTACAAAGCTACTCATTTTTGCACTTCGATGCATTAAAAAAAAAAAAAAACAGAAAGCCAATGAAATAATTTCAGTTATAACAAACTATTACTTTAACACTTCTGATTCGACGTGTAAACATGAAACTACAACTCATCCATCGTTACCAACTTTATTGGGCCCATGTCACTTAGTGCGCCCGTTAAAATATATCCAGAACAGCCTTTATATGCAGCGTGACTAGCTAGAACCCTGCACGCCAGTTGAGAGACTTGCGCTTAGGGGCGATGGTGCACTTGATACTCGTTACAGTGAAGACTTTATTGACCCCGCGCTTTTCGGCCTCGTATGCGGGAAAAAGTTCCAGCATACTCTCGTCCCGGCGGCAATGCGCGCTGGCGGAGAAGGGAAGCAGGCTGAAGGCGGGTTTCGGCCAGGAACTTGCTGTTTTAACGCCGGAGTCACACTATGCGTTTTTGCCGCTGCGGTTAGAACGCTCCGGTTTGACGGGATGGACACGACACATTGTCGTAAATGAGAGGTGTCACACTTGTGCGGCGTTGCCACACCGACCACACGTAACCGCATCGTGCTGCGGCAAGACGGGATAGCCGGACAACAGGATTGGAAGCGAAACACTTCTAGTTAAATGAGAGCTATCACACTGTGCGCTAGCGCCGGAGCGTTTATGGTATTCTCTTGCTTTCAAATACATATATAATTTATGATAATGTATGATATTGATACATTTATGGAACATATACATGAGAAGCCAGATTGTGGGACAAGAGTGCGACAGAGTGGGTAGATAAAAAGTGCCTAGGAAAAGCGTGGATCGAAATTGGAGAAAATATGTACGAGGATTGACTGCCTCCACCTCAAGTACACAGACCATTAACAATTTTGACAACATTACTACACGAGACCACAAACTGCTCACCTCACTGCACGCACTGCTTGAAGCAATCTGACAAGTTCTTGTCCCGCTATGCGCGCTGACGGGAACAGTGTGACACCATGAGGTCATCCCGTCAAACCGCATCCCGTTTAGTCACAGCAGCTAAAAAGCATAATGTGACACCGGCCTAACGCGGCGAGAAAACACGTGCGACCTATATGGCGAGGCGGGCGGTGAGCGCCGGCCACCAGCAGAGAGGCCTTCCCACGCAGCGGCGAGCAGGCGTGTAAAAAACAACCCCGGCCGCCGTCGATCCAATTTACCCAGAGAAAACGCCGCCTTGATTGGGCGAATCAGCGGCGCCATTGAGCAGGAGCGGGTGGCAGCACTCGTCTCTCTCTCTCTCTCTGCCTCTCTCTGTCTCTGTGTGTGTATCTCTTCCCGTGTATGTTCCTCTCTGTCGTGTCAATCTTGGGTTAATGTAACAAATATTCCTAATCAGTCTTCGTGACCTGAGGTTAAAAATCAAATCTTCACCGGCCATAGAGAACTACTTAACATAATTTTAGAAGTATGTACGGCTTCGGATATATCGGTATTTTCCTATGTGGAGCAAAAAAAAAAATAATGAAGGAATTATTGATTACGGTTATAGATGTGAAACGAGTAACGGGAGAAAAAGGTGTTGAATTTCGAAATAATTATGATGTTCCTTGTGCCTTCACAAGCTTAGTTATTAAATATTGAATAGTGGGGCTTTTGAAAATGTGTAGGCTCAGCTAGGGATATTGGAAAAATATGGATATATTGAAATGGTGGTAATATATCAGCAAAATTTCGATTTAAATGGTCGATATATTTCAACGAAACTTATTGACATCATATTTTTTTCCAGCTATCGGTAATAAATATTGTTCCAATGCTTATTTAATAAGTTCTGTTTTGAATACAAAAAACGAATTAAACATTTTCTGTGTTTTCTTTGGCGACATGCACCAAAATAAACCGCCCCCTCTTTCTGCAATGCCTCGTGTCCTCATTATGTAATAAGCATTCCATGCAAATTTACTTTTAACAAGTCTTTTAATAGGCTTACACAAAATATCGGATTTCAATGTAAGGAAAATAGACATTTTTCTTCCGATACATCATTTCGTAAAATTATACTTTTATAACCAACCAATCCAAATAATATGTATTCCGACATCAACATCCATAGGCTCAGGGCACAGCGACTAACGAGTAATTGTGTCGAGTATTTTGTTTATTTTAGATGTTTCCACAGCTCTTCATAATCAGGATTCGTAAATACACCTCTACAAACACTTTGTCCGCTAGAAACTCAGTTAAGTTAAATGTTTCTGAAAAGTAGTCACAAGAATTACTGACTAGTTATGCAGAAGTAAGATGGTGTAATTTCGGGAGTGGGAAGAAAAAAAAAAGTGGGGGAAGCGAATTTTTGTCTACTTCATATAAATGATAAAACACTATCATTCTGATTAGCGAGATCTTGGGAGCGGAAATTTCAAACAACTGTTTCGAAATGTCTGCCTTTAGTTGCTTGTTTGTATACACTACGTATGTATGTCTGTCGTTAGATACATTATAACAGCGTATATTCTATTCACTTTATAACGTCATAGGTTTTTCCTTACGTACGTTACAGTATCATATTTCATTTGTCACCAGTTAAAAAATTATTGGACAATAAAACTTAATGACCACGATTTTAAAACAGGCTCCAATACAGTCATAAATATTACTGTTCCGCTTGTTATTTAGTACCACGTCGAATTCATCAGAAACGTTTCTCTATTGCACGTATAATATTCTTATTAATACAAAATACAGTTATCAAATATAAATTACAAAATCCTTACATTTTGTCATACCGCTTCACAAAATTTACTCCATTCTCTCAAGTATTACTATAGTATTAAAATGATACAAACTACTGTATTAGTATGATTACAAATTTTGTGAACATGATATAAATATGTGTCATAAGAAGTGTTTTCTCTGTTACTGATTACCAACATATTAAAGATGCGTTTAATGAACATTTATTAACTAAAAAAAGAAAGTATTTCCAGCCCAAATGAGTAAAAATATATACGTAGCGTACGGCTTTCGGTGACAGTCTATTTTTCATGCTGAGAGAATACGCGGGAGTCCAGATCTGTCTTCAGATCATACTTAAAATATTCTATTAGCTAAGTTACTACCAGTATTACTCTGAGTAGTCTACTTAAGTCAGCGTTTACATTAAAATGTATGCAGAAGCTGTGGGCTATTTTATTTTTCAGAAATTGATTTAAATTAGTCGCGAACCAATCCGAGCGCGTGGCCCACCTGGAGACTGCTTCCAGTCATTTGAACTGCCCCATCCCCTTTCCCCCCCCCCCTTCCATTTCACAGCCACGTTCCCTAACTATTTCCTTTTACCACTTTAGAGAGCTGCGCAGTCTGATAATTAAAAGCAAATTAAATTATTTCCCTTTCTCGGGCGTCACCTGCGTCGGCGGAACATCAAGGCTCGCCGTCCCCCTTCCACTCCGGCGCATCCTTTATCTCGTGGTTTAGTTCCTCCCCGCAAGTGTTTTTATTTTGATTCAGTTGTAATCGCATTGACGAGACCCCGGCCTCCACAATCCCACACGACAAAAACACAGGATTAGTTTACCAGCTCGGTCGGCATGAGGGTACGTACCCGGACCATCTGCCCAAGCGGACAAACGAAACACGTACTGGCCGACACGGGTGAGCAATAGAAAACCACAGGAAGCCCCAACAACCCCGCGATCGCATTCGAGTTTGCCCGTTAACTCATTCCACCCCACTGTTGCTTCTAAATTGTATGTTTTTTTTCTCTCCCCCCCCCCCCACCCTTTTCCCCTTGCGGAGGGCCGCGGTGGACAAATTTCCCCACTATTCCGTGAGACTTGACCAGCGGTAAAAAAAAATCATTACCGATATTATTGGTATGCTGGTGATCATGGGAACGAACAGAGGCGCGCTAACAGCAAACGAACGAGTTCTTTCAGAAACATCCTCGGCCGAATTTGTAGTGGGCACTTTGGAGAGAGAGAGAGAGAGAGAGAGAGAGAGAGAGGTGGAATGTGGAGTTTTCCGACATTCTTTGGTCTCGCAACTACACGATCATACGATATATATTAACAAAGTTATTAATATGTTTATTTATGTTCACGTGTCGAAGTCGATACAGACCTTACAAAGGACTAATCTGTCTCAGTGATTTGTGGAAGATTCCATGATACAGAAAACACTACGTGTTAGGTCGCTTATAGCGTAGAGGACGTTTTCAACCATCTGCATCGGACTGGAGATGGTTCAGAAATGTCGTTCTTGTTGAAGTTATCGAGGGATCTACTGCGTGTAATACACGTTCGCATGGTCTGTGGGGTCATTATTAAACAAGATGTTACCGATATGACAAATGAGCCTACTTTCCTCTATAGAGATGAACCAGAGAAAAATATGCATTACTATAGTGAGCAATTACAAAAATTCACCTGCCTCACCCAGGACTCTTAACACAAAGCTCCATGTACCGTAAGCTAATATGCAACCGGCTACATTACAGAGTTAGGATTAGCAACATCAACTTCGAATCTAATAAATCTAGTTTTTGGTAGACAGGGTTCACCAACATAAAATATTTATAGGCACTCATTTTAAAAAACGAGTATGTGAAACACTTAAATCATTAATTAATGTAAGTTTACATGCCCTCTGGTAACAATACTTGTGAGCAAAGTTCGGTAGGGATAAGTCTACTAGTCCTCGAGATATGGCATAAAATTTTATTTTTTTTATGCAACACTATCTTACAAAACGGCGGAGAAAATGATTCTGCGTATAGACAGACATATATAATGGTTATAATAGATACTGCGAGTAAACCAAATTAAGTTGAAATTTGTTACATGGTTTCGTATATATATTGTAATAAGCTAAAATGTTTACATGACTACAATTTTGAAAATAAGTGTCTTATCCACTAAAAATATTAATTTACATGGCCTTTCGTAGCATTTATTGATTTTAAAATTTGGTAGGGAAAGGTGTATTATTTCGCGAGGTATAAAATAAACTTTAGTTTTTCATTTTGCGATGTTAACGAAATGACGGATAAAAGAGGCTTTATCTAGACATTTATTTACTGTAATAGTTACAGTCAGTAAAAACAACCCTAGGTTGAAATTGGTTGTACGATTTCGTAGATATAGCATACTAAACCAATATATTGAAAATAAATGTCTGACTTATTTAGAACACATTTTTACATAGCCTGCTACATTTTTACTACTTGTTTGCCAAATTTGGTAGTAATCGATTTACTTGTTCTCGAGCTACGATATAGATTTTTAATGCGGTGTTGCCTAACAAAATGGCTGAAAATAGAAATTGGCCAAACGATGTGCCAGTTATAGTGAATAACGTAAGATATTTATGACCACCATTTTGGAAATAAGTGTCTTATCTATTTAAATTTCACAAGTTTGCATGGTCTGCCACTGTATTAGTCAAATGCCAAATCTGGAGGAAATCGGTTGAGTAGTTTACGAAAAATAATGTAAAACCTTATTTTTCATGTAGCGCTATCTTATAAAATGGCTGACTAATTAAATTTCTCTTCCATAGTTTCAATGCTTTCGTGCTGTCCATTTAACTGATTTAAACCAAATTTAGTATGTTGATAGATTCCCTTTAATTTGAAAATAACCATCCGGTGTAGTCGAAAACTATAAGAGTCAGATTTCCTGAGACATATGTCCCGAAATTGATGAAATTCGGTTCTCTAGTTCAAAAGTTTTTAAGGACAACAGACGCACACAAATACACAGCACAGACAGGAAAGTGAACTCGTAAGTCTATCTTTTCTTCGAAAAGTAGGCTAAAAAGGCTGGACGACTAGATACAGACTGACTGGATTACGTTGGTTTACATTATGTGACTTACAAAGATACAGCTGAGTGTGTCTAATTTGTACAACGTGGCCTGCTTGTACCAATTTGGTCCAGCTAATGAAACGTTTTATCGGTGAGCGGACACGTACATAAACACACGAAAATCCTTAATTTCAGAAATGCAAAATCTTTAGATAAAGATAAAATGCGAGCATTTGAACGTCAACTGCTCAGCTCCATGTAATCATACCCGCTAAAAATCAAGGCTTAAGAAAGCCAGTATTGCAAGAGGTAATAAATCCTTGCTCCCAGACGCTATGAAAATCCCACGTACGTACAGTACTCTGACACTACGAATAACATCCCATGTTTGTTCTCTGACGAGAATGGCATTGATGCAACGCCGTGTTGTACCGGACTGAGAAGGATGTGTCAGATGCCAAGTTTGGGCGCTGCCCTTCTCGGAGGCAGAGCGCATCGCGACCCTGTAGTCGCAGTCGGGGCGACTTCGCTAAACCAACAAATTACCCTTCATTCCGGGCGCTGCCGGCCGCGTGGTTGTTTTCAGACGGTCCGTGGGGAGGGGTGTGAGAGCACAGCACAGTAGCTGGATCGGTGGGAAAAACCCGAGCCCTCTGCCTTCAAGCCACAAGCGAAAAGGATAAGAGAAAAAGAAGATTGTTTTGCTTGACGGACAGTCCGCGCCAACCCCTCATTACACAATCAGCGAATTATTCTAGATGCTCCTCACGAAAGAGGTTTACCTCCTCTCGTTGCTGTTAGTATTTTTTTTGGGGTCGCAACCCATGGCTTCTTCCGAGGGTAGGTTGCCATTACGAGCCGTGCAGCCATCTCTTTATTGGGCATTACGGGGCCGCGCTTAGGTCACGACGATTTCTGTTGCCCACAACCGAGAGTTATTTTTTCTTGCGCATACGGTATTGCCTTGTTTGTTGCTCTGACTAATACTCTAGTGGACAGGGCCGAGAGCTTGATAATAGAGTTGGTGCAAGGTCAACGATGTTAGGACTTGCTCATTAATTCCATTATTTAATACCATAAATTCATATACCGTCCGATAACATGTATCACCTCACCTGGAAATTTTGACCAATTATACAACCATAAAACCTGTTTATTAAGTGAAAGCAAAACGCGCATTCAAAGAAAACAAGTCCTGGAAAGAAATAAGCAAGCACATCTTACCATTCATTCAGCTCCACCAAAACTTATTTCAGTCAGGTGATCTCAAAAAGTATAGTAATTACTGCTTTTATGGTAATCCAAATGTCCTTTATCATTTAACGTAAAAAAAAACGATTTTTCGCCGTCTTTAATTGATTGCGCATGACGGACAATCGCTGGGAGAGTAGGAGCATTACAAAAATACATGCATAAAGTCAGGCCTGGTGTTCTTCATATACAGTATGTATTTTCATCCCATACTTTCTCCTGGACCGCGAGAAATCTAGCAACCAAGACATCTCGGTGATGCAGGATGTGTTTTGAGGTGTGTAATTACGTGCCTAACAATTTCACTTCTTCCACAGGAAAACGTATCGTAAGCAGGAATTCCAAAATGTTCGATTAACCACAAGAAGCCGGTACAGTTGTTTAATCAGAAGTGCCATTCTCCAGGACTTATAAAAGCTAAGCTAGCGTAATACTGTAATTACTGTATTGAAAAAAAATCATTTCGGGGGCGTGGGTGACGAAATCCTCGTACACTCCGCTACGGCAGTTGACTAGGGCGTTGGTCTGAAAGGAAGATCGTGTGAGGTGACAGGTGGCCAAGACTGATAAATTACTTAGGGAGCAGCATCATGAGCCGATCCCAATCACACGACAAAGAGGGCCTTTGTCGTGTGATTGGGATCGGCAAAGTGTTAGCCAGGGTTCGTTTCTTGACAGCAAGCACGTCCCATGTATTCGGTCAGACGATAAATCAGGAAACGCCAGCAGACTTCACATACAACGTGTCGTTTTTCATAAATATTGAAATACGTCCCCTATAAATCAGCATCGAGTGATATTTCGGGTAAAATTTTGACATTGTTGTACTATTAAAATATTATTTTGACTTATTTACCTATGGTTCACTAAGGTCTCCACATAACGACGTCTAAGGTGTTATCGGCGTTATAAATGTAATGAAACATTGCGTTCGTTAGTTTTCACTTGTGATATGCTTTACATGCCACCAAGAAGATGAAATACTTTTCTACTTCCCGTTACTTTAAGAACATTTATTTTATTTTACGTAATCCTGGATGTAGTGGTATAGCAGCTATATCACGGATGACAACATCGAAGATTGCTGTTTGTCGGGCAGTCTTCAGATTTTTAAGGTAGCACACTAACTGACCCGGTGTTAGCCAGTGTGAGGCACTAAGAGATGAGAGTTAAAGATAAACTTTTTAAAATCATCAGACGTTGGGAAATTTGACAATTCGTGGATAAGTTACATTTCCAGTTTGTAGTTGCCTGTGCTATCCATTAACAGCACGATAATTACAAGTGCTTAACAAACATGCATAAAATGCGTCAATGAAGTACAGTTTCCTTTGAATAATTCGCAGAATGTATACTTCGAATTTTGATTCAAATATTTAGATAAGGTCCGTGGTTTTTTTCAGGAATAATAGTTCCTGAAAAATTATCTCTTTTGGTATTTTAACAAGTTGCTGCTCTGTGCCCAACTGATTATTGGACTTCCTGTTATCCTTTAGTGCTTCAAAACACTGAATGTTTCAGTCCTCGAGTAACTACCTCGACAGGAAAAGAAGTTTCCCATAATCACCCAAACTTGAGATTGAAACTCTTTCTCGAATTCCGGTTATGCAGAACGATAACTTAATCTGATGGCACCGTTCGGCGCGCGAGTCGAAGGCGAAGCAACAAAGAGCGCGTAGGGCGTAGAGCACACGACCCGCCCAGCTCTCAGCCTCCAACCCGGTCCTGGACCAGATCATCTCATCTTTTAACGAGATTACGATCTATCTCTCTCTCTCTGAAGTGTGTGTGTGTGTGTGTGTGCGCGCGCGCGCGCGCGGTGCGAGCTCGCCCGCCTTACCCTCTCGCGCGTTAAAGTCTCCGGATCCGTAACCAAAGCGGGGGAGGAAGGGGTTGAAGACTGGGCGGTCGGACGAGGGAGAAAAAATTATAATAATATATTCCCCGGCGAAAGAAATTTAACCGGCCGCGCCGTGGTAGATGGTGGGATTTAGTGGGAGGGGACGGGGTTGTACCTCCCCTTTCGTCTTGGGTGAAGGCTGTCCGCGCATCTTGACAGGGCGTTATCCCACGGAGTCCCGGACCCTACTTCACATTCATAACACACGCCCCCTGCCGAGGATGGTGCCCTTACTTCGGCCAACGGCCAACGCTCACCCCCCCCCCCCCCTTCGTCACCCATCCCCCTTTACTTCCATTGCAACATGAATTTTTAATGGCGCGACTTCTTTGGTTTTTACGTACCAACCGTGAAATTTATGCCTTCGAAACTTAATAAGACCTGGTTCTTCTTTCAAGATTTTTCGTTCTTGTTTGCTCGTTCCCCGGACCTTTTTTTTTTCGTATCCTTTCTTTCCTGTGGTTGACGTGATTCGTTCACGGTTCCTGTCCCCTTGACGGATCGCTTCCTCGGTCTCGGCGATGTAACCGGCATGGCAAGGCGTCAAACGTCTCGACTGTGTATAGATGTGCTTGTTGCTCCGGAATACAGATATCTACGTTGTTAATCGTTATAAATTCCAAAAAATAGGATTGCAAGAATTAATGAATGAAGAGATTTGGGTGGCTCTTAATGAAGTCCTGAGAAGCGATAGGATTGCAAGAGTTAGTTATATTTTTGTTCCGTCGCATACAGGAGAATTTTCTGGTATCACAACTTTATTGTTAAGGTGTTCACTTAGGCCCCATATTGGCCAGTTTGGTAACAACTGTATGTATTTTTAAAGATAGTTTTTAATATTATTTATGTTTTCGGGGATGTTGTGTTTATTATTTTTTTATATAAATAACTTATATTTATATTTAGTCATTAATTGATTCACTATCGCAGTCAACAAGTTCGTCGACTGACTGCTGACTGGCGCCCCGAATGTAGGTAGACACGCATTAGGAACTTCTGGCTGTACAACGTGTGTGTATTATATATATATATATATATATATATATATATATATATATATATATATATATATATATATATATATATATATGTATATATATATATATATATGTGTGTGTGTGTGTGTGTGTGTGTGTGTGTGTGTGTGTGTGTGTGGGGGTGGGGGCGGGGGCGGGGGTGCGTGTGCGCGTGCGTGCGTGCGTGCGTGCGTGCGTGCGTGCGTGCGCGTTGAATAGTAGTGCATGTTACTGTACAATGGTCTTCTAGTTAGATGTTTTTGAAGTTCCTTACTTAGCCAGTTAAGAATGTATAGGTATACAGTAATTGTGGAGTCTGTTAAGAAGTTATGGTAAACATGTGTTTTAATTATTTTTATGTTAAACGAAGCATTAAAAAAAGCTAGTAACAATCTGAATAAAAATTTAGACTATAACTTTCTGCGCTAGTATTATCTCGGCAATACAACAATTTTTTTCCTAGCTTCAGGACCACATTTTTTTTTTTGCGTTAGGAATACAGTATTTATTTGGGAACAGAAACTCGTCAAATGAGGACTTCGATATTAATGTAAAAAGTTATATGTCTTTGGTACTTTGTCATCGGAGTTGTTTATCTTTTAATTCTTCGAATTGATTACTAATTTTAGCGAAAATAAAAATTGCATTTGTGTTTATGGTGTATACTGTGGTGACAATTACCGAATACATTCACTGGTAGCTTACTGGAGTTAGGTAGGAAACTGCGAGATAGACAGAAAATATTCGTGACCTGACTTACAAAGTGAAGAGGGCACGAGGTCGGGTGTCAACGGTTAAATCCAGAGGCGGGTATCTGGAAGTCAAGTGTCTCTAATATTGGTCTGTATGTTACTGAAATAACCGCCTTACTTTACGTTTGCAAATTAATTTGGTGTAAAGTTTGCATTGCCACCGCGATAATTACGGCAGAATACTTCATCTCCGCTGTGTATCGTTATTTTATGCGCGCTTACTGCAGCGGAACATGGCTGCATCTAATTACTGGTTTCCATTCGCGACTCGGCGTACTGTACACACACTCAAACGTCGGGCCCTCTGCGACTTTTCGCGTCTGTCAGGAGGACGGCTTATGAACGCCCACCTGCCCACTCGGCCGCATAACAAATAGCCATACTTTTGCGCTAGTAAAACAAGGGAGCGTGCATTACGAACCATTAACAACGCACGCATTTCAACAAATATGTACATACATATATCCGGGGAGTATGCGTCGCCCATTGCCGAGTCATACAAACCGGACCGCTTGTAGATGTTTACTGTAAGAACCTTGCATAAAGTGCACGTAGTCACATTAACTGCAAAATCGCTCAACTCCGACATCTTATATCATTTAGTATTTGACATTCCAACCATTCTCAAGCTTTTCCCATAGCTTTAATCTTGTAATTACAGAGTTTTAGGTCAGACAAAGGTGAAAACATAGAAAACCTGTTCGTGCACCGTAACAGAAAAATGTAGTTTATCACTGAATGGTACCTTAAATAACTTCATATTAGTTTTTTTTTTTTTTTTTGAGAATTTTTATTTTTTCACTTAATACGATATTATATCAGAATATGGCATCTTTGAAATTAAAATTATGTTTATCTGTAGGACCAGTGTTAGACAAGACGAAGTCGTTGACTGCATTAAATATTTTCCATTTGCCACCCAACCGGCACATTGTTTGTAGGTGTAGAGTACACAATTTTATTTTAAATATAACTTAAATTATTCATTTATTTAGAAAATGAAATGCAAACAGAGCATTTTAACGGTTTAGCGATTGTGCATGCTAAGGTATTGATTGCCCTTATGAACAGCGAAGTAACCGGACCTGAGATGGGTGAAGGCTTACGCTCAACCTTCGTAATGGCGCAGTGAGGACAAATGGTTAGCCAGTGGCTCGGATCTTATTTTGCGCTATTTAAAACCTGTCTTGTTAGCCTTTTCGTGCACAGCAGTGTGGTATTAAACATATGCTTATTGGTAATTCAATTCATATTAAACGTTCCGAAATGGGCACCCACATTCAGGCTTGATCGATTATGAAAATGAACATGCGTGATAAACGTTTGTGAAGACTAGTGAATGGTATAGGCTGTTCACGGTAACGTGAGCACATTTAAGGCCGTAGTTACTTTTTCCTTTCAATCACTTTTTTATTCTTTAACCATATCATAGGTAAACTTTTTTACACTTCTCTCAAGATAAAAGTACCTTATTTATGGTTAAACTGAACTTCACTTATACTTTATCTATCAATTATATTTCGTTTATTATTAATATGATTAATAAAGACGGAAATATAATAGTTGTGTTGATAATGCCTAGTAAGAAGTAGTGCTCATGCAAATTATTATTAAGCAGAGTGCATTGTCCCTTAGGTGTGATTTTCTACACACTCTTAAGCTTTGTTTGCATTAGACGAAGGAATCTCACGAATGTAGAACTTCAGCGGGGCTTCAGGAACGTGACAAGTAACCGTGAATGGACTGTACAATCTGCTGAACCTGTCTGAAATAGTTTTGCACTGGCAATAATTTAAATGTAATGTTTATCAAATTGTGATCGTTGCAGTATTTTTTGTCACTCAACATTAAATTCTTAAAGACATTTGTAATATAGCATTCTTTTTTGTTCTTACTAATCCATTTTTGGAAATATAATCACCTTTTTCTCACACAGTAGCTACAGTTTAACACCTTTTTATGCCGTAAGATTCCTCTGGAACATTACCAATAAAATTAATATTTTCCTTTCACTAATATCAAAATATGCACTTTTTCCTCTTATAATATGCCCTATTTCACCAACAACTGACAAATACATATAAATTTTAAATTTCAAACCATTTTAATTAATTATTTTTCATTGCAAAAGAACAATATAGAGTGCAACCAGTGTGGACAAAATCCGTTCCATTTTACATATTGCAAATGTGTAACAGTTTAGTGTTGAGTGACATTAAATACTGTAACAATCACAAGTTTATAAATATTATATCTAAATTATTACCAGCTGTTAACAGTGCAATTTAATTTGCCCTGATATTTTATAAAAAGCTTATAGCCCTGCTAACAGACAGGTGAGAGCATTTTGAATAAAAAATTAGTTGTGTTAACTAAATAGTAAATAGAAATGTGTGTTTTAAATATATAAATATTAATAATTTTGCACAGGAACTGGTTTTCTGAGCTGGACCACGGTGCCAACAAAGAGAACAAGGTCAACAATCATTGCAAAACAGATCAGTCTAAGCAATACTTCTCTATCCATACTCAACGATGTGTTGTTGTTGGTGCTGTCGGGTTTTAAAAGAAATGAAGAAATGAAAAAACGAAAAAGAGAAGTATTTTTTGACTTTCTCTCAGTGGCATGGGGCCAAATATTGTCGGTGATATTTTTGGATTTGTCGCGTCTAAGAAGCTCACATTCTCCGCATCGTATCTATTAAAGCGTATTGTAGTGTTAACAGGTTTTGATTTTCTTATGGTTATATATATATATAATTATATATATATATACACACATTAACCAAGAGTTAACTTATGATAATGTTTCAACCAATAGAAATCAGATTCTTTCATTTCAAACGTAGTGTTACTCTGGCAAGTCTGAATACTTTAATGTCTTTCATACGCCGTATGATTTCTCGCAAGGTCTAACAGGCGTGTTCTATTATAAATAAGTATTTCGCTCTCCTATTTATCGTAGCTTATTGACCAAACAGTCTTTTAAATTCTTTCACTAAAGCGCTTTTCCAATCTGCTACAATCCAAATCCTGTTAAATTTATGTTCTGGTATCCTTATCTGATCCACACGACAGCCTAGATATACTGCTCTTCTTAAATTCATGAATTCCAATCGTAGTTGAACTGAAGAGTTTATCGTGAACATTTGCGTAGCAGTTACTCATAACGCGAGTGACTAAAACACAGACTGTTACTCTCATAGCCGCGATTCATCTCACACTGTGTTGACACAATGAATACTCTTTCGTTAGCGGTTCGCTCTTAGTCACCTGCTGTTTTAAAGGCAAGGACGCTATCGCGTATTTTTCTGGGCGCAGTGACAGACAATCAGTAAGATTGAAATCTGCAAGTGAAATTACAGTGACAGTTTGTCTACGTGGCAATTATTTTATTGTATAGTTACAGTTGGAAAATACGAATTCCCTTCAAGAAGACCTGTGCTATGGCCATGAGTACCTGAAACTTTTTTTGCCATTACTTACTAGGAAGGGGGGGGGGGGGGACATGGCTACTTTACAAAGACTTGAAATTGAAATCTTGCCAAAATTTCGTATTTCTGAGGTAGAACTTATCAAATGGCGACTACAAAATGGAGTCATCATTGATTTATTTTAGTGATAGAGTAATTAAGGGACAGTTTTACCGTCACTGCAAATAATTTAACTCCCATAAAGTAATTTGGAGAATGAGAATTAACATTTTTTTAAAGCCAATGTAATTGTTACATTGTAGAGGATGTCAACAGCGAGCAGGCGTATGACGAAGTTACAGAGTAGAGAAGTATACAGAGGCAAGTGACTTGACGTTCCCTTTAATGCTGGCGTAGCCATTCCATGATTGGCTGCACGCGGCTCTGAGAACGGACCTCGTGTCTGATTAACTGCTGCATACTGCGAAAGTTTCCCTATTGTCTGGGCTGTCGGTTGGCGAATAGGTTACAGGCATTAATTGGTGAACGGCGTTGTAACATCTTGTTGGCCAGTGGCATCATTCAGCTGTCCACCTCTGTGTGCTTAGTATTCTGTGACGAATCGTATAGGCTATTCAAGATAAAGTGAGCACTTTCGAAAGCCCTCTCATTTGGAATAATAGTCAATAAATATATTTTATTTTTGCCTTACTCATTAACTTACGAGAGCAGTAGAATACACACACTGTGTTTATTACTTACGTGGCAATATTTATTCAAAAAGTGGTTAAAGGATTAAAATGGCTGAGAAGATAAAAGTAACTAAGTTTTCAAAAGTGCTCACTTTACCATGGACAGTCTTGAGACTCATGGAGGACGCCACATCAATATGCATTGGAGTGAAATGAAATGGAAAAAATATAGCAAAGGTGTGTAATTGTGGATAAAATGGGAGTACTCAGAGAAAATCCATGGATCGATGGCAACGTCTGCCACGTTTTAAAAAAATGTAAAAAATTCACCATATGTTATTCCTATTTTTTTTTGGAATAACATTTCAATAAATGGTAACTTATACAGATATTCTCAGCATGGCTTGCTGTCGATCTTCTTCTGCAGGGACACTACTCTGATGTCTCCATTACATCTCACGTCAATATTCCGTTCACTACAGCACTGTTTTGCAGAAACCCGTGTCCAGAATATCGCGAAGCCGCAGACACTGGAAAATGTACAGCCTTGTGGGTTACCACGTCATCGCGTCCCAATTCAGACATAGGTGTGATATGTGTGTCGCAAATATTTGACTATCCATTATTTCAAACACGCGGGTGCTTATCAGCTCATAATAAGAGGGGCGATATTAGCCCACTTCTGGTAGTGTTACATACCTTTGCCAATTAAGGATTCTGCCTACCAAGTGGAGTGGGGGATTTGGGAGGCTCTTAACATCGAGGTAGCAAATATATAGTAACTGTTTAAAACAGAAAATTAAAGAAATATTCAACGGATTTGCCGCGTTAAGAAATTACAAAAAAAATTGATTCGTTCTTAATTTTTTTATAATACCGAAAATTGTATTATTAAGTATTGGAAAACGAGAACTAAACCTTATAAATGGCAAAATTTATTAAAGAGACAGTATTCTTAAATAAATTGTTTGAAGCGGCTGTCTTTGAAATGATTAAACTGAGAAGGAATTTCTTTGTGATTGATTCCCTACTTAAACTCTGTTGCTGCAGATTTGATAGGCAGCACAATTGATTTTTTTTATTACTAAAGTAAATGTTGATAAACAGTTAGCTTTATGGCTGCGGTACCGATCATGCAATATTTTAATCGTCTTTGTATAAATGTTAGGGGAGCTAACGTTTTTGTAAGGCTTGTACTCGTACAGCACGGGAGTGCAGAATATCCACGCATACAGAACTCCTGTGACAAGAGCCGAGATAACTGCCTCACTAGCCAGCAGGACGTCACGACGTGTTTTGATAATGAGTGCCTGGGGAAAACCTTGCCAGGAAATAGGCCGATCTAACAGGGAATGTTCCACAGAGTGGCGTCAACACTCAGGACCGACGGTCGTCTGTCAGAAGCTCTGGTGGCACATTGGGGAACGGGAACGCAATTTGATGCGAGCCTGCATCAAACGGACCGCCACAGCTGTTTCGCTTCTGCGTGGCCATTTATCCCAGCGACGTGAGCTGTTTGGCGACCCGGGGCATGAAACCGCACGTAAGAAATTATAATTGAAGCAGCCTTCGGGGTTGATGTACGAGCGTGCCCAGCCGGGTCGGTGACCTCCTCTTCATCTGACAGTTGGGAAGGTTGGTTGTAGTTGGTCGGAGGAGGGAGGGGTGAAATGGCAAGGTCAGGGGTGGAGCTGGAAGACCCCCGACACATATGCGGCGTCAGTAAAGGTTATGGCGGGCGAGTGTGGGTGGACGAGGGTTGCGCGCGCGATGCTGCATTATTCAGAGAGGTCGCTGGCGTCGCGTCGTCGGTAGCTGTGTCCCTCGCCGGCGCTATCTCGTATCGTCTTCGTCGTGACGCATGCGTGTGCTGGGCCGCCGCCCTCGCTGTTACGACTTACGGTCGTCGTCAGGAAATAACCTCCCCGAGCTGCGCCGTCATCTCTTCGCTCGCGTGAACGCCGTGAAAGACTGTGTGGAGCGAGGTGAGTATGAAGCAGTGCCGGAATGAAAAGGCGGGGGAAACGGGAGATCCACAAGAAAACGGCATCGTCCGGCACGATTCCCGCTTGCAAAAATCCGGAGCAGTCTAAACGCTCAGCCGCCACGGGCCCCAAGTCTATAAGAATTCACGTGGTGATCGAGGTGAGGTATGAGACATGAGGCCAGCTAGAGTCATTCAGAAACATTTTTCCTCGCCAGAGACGACTATTTGTGACAAATCGCCAACTTTAAAATTGATGT
Organism: Dryococelus australis; assembly: GCA_029891345.1. NCBI lineage: Eukaryota > Metazoa > Arthropoda > Insecta > Phasmatodea > Phasmatidae > Dryococelus > Dryococelus australis. The sequence continues at coordinate 77,314,248 of CM056996.1, forward strand.
TAAGGGAACACATCATTAGAGATGGGTTGCATTCGCAGTGAAGCTGCGCAAGAATAATTGGGCGTGATCAGAAATAATGTGGACGGAAATTGAAAAGCAAGAGGAAGACACGAGGTTTTCGATTACTCCCCTTGCTCGCTGATTTGAGGGTCATTAGAGATGCGTATTAATGGTGTGCATTCACAAATCACTACTAATTCAGTCATCGTGCATTAATAATTCCTAGTCCTGCCACAATACACTGCAAAAGTCAAAGAGAATATCATAAAATGTTCTGTTACCTTTACAGTTGTAATAAACTTATGTCGGTACAGTTCCTTGGAATACTTGTGGCGCGAGATCAAACTTTTAAATATTGTTGTAACAGCCCCAGTAGCAACTTATACGTACGCCAAATGGTTGACATTTGGTTGGAATGGTTTTCCTACATATTAGGCTTGAACACACATCAATATAGAGTTGACCCAATGTAATATGCCAACGAAAAATTGCCACCACGAAAATGTTACGAGATTACTAACCAGTGTTGGCTAGACTTAGTTCATTCGTATGTAAAAGCATTTCTTGCCATCATACTACCGATGTTGTAAAATGTTAGTAAGCTTTTGGTTGGTATAAATAGCTGGCCATTGGTTGGTGTCCAACTAATGGAAATAGTTGGGCCGATGTAAGCCCGAGTGCCATTTTGATGTTTAGGCAACGTTATTTTTCCAACATTGGCCCAACTTTGAAGCAAAGGTTGGGCCAACGTTAATCCAACCAAACAGTACTGCTGGGGAGGGTAGTAATTAATTTTGCGTTAATTTTACATGTTTCGCGCTGAATTTGTTTAATTAGTGATTTCAAAGAAAATTATTTCCTGGCAAGTTCATTCTCGGTTTCTTTCAACTTTCCTGAAGTCCTGCCAAAGGTCTACATTCAGGATATTGCTCCACCTCATGCAAGCAAATTTCAACCGAGAATAGAAAATTAAACCAAAGGGACAACGCACCGCATTCGTGCACACTCATCAGTATAGTAATATTTTGCATAAAGTATTACTTACTAATTATTAATTATAAATTAAAATTAATTATAAATCGGATATTATAACTTATAGATAAAATACAATTAATAGTTTTATTTAACCAGAAATAAGGTTCTTTTATGTTAAAAGAAGTATGATACGCTTAAAAGTATGATACGTTAGTATGATAAAAGTATGATACGTTAAAAGTATGATACGTTAAAAGAAGTATGATACGGTTTACTTTAAAAATTGTGAAGGTAACGCGAAAAGAATATTAAAGGCTGTCCACGATAAAGTGAGCACTTTTGAAATTAACCATAGATAAAATTCACTGCCCCCACCCCGCACATCCTATATAATAAGCAGACGGTCTCTGTCCGTCCGCCTTTAATATTTCTAAGTCCCTTGAAACTCAACAGAATTTCTTCAAATTCTGCAGAGCGAATCATCAGGGTCAAATACAGGTCAAATTTGAATTTCAGCAAGATCAGATTACACAATCAAGACTTTTGACCCTTAAAACTAATTTTTTAATTACTTTTTCCTACGAAAGTTTAGTATTAATGCATAGAGATTATTGCATAGAGATATAAAGGTAATGGAATATCATTTTTGTTTACTTTAAATGTCTCGCTTCAATGTTGAGTTAGTGGTGCCACAGTGGTCAAGTGGCTAGAGAGATTCCAAGGGGGGCCGCAGTGGTCTCAGTGGATAGAGCGATTCCAAGTGAGGCCGCGTTGGCTCAGTGGATAAAGTGATTCCAAGTGGAGCCACAGTGGCCTAGTGGATAGAACTATAGCCAGTGTTGAGTTACTCACTTTTTTTTTTCTTTTCAGTCTTTGTATGATCAAAAAAACCATCCAGAAAACACGGTCACGGACTTAACCCCTAGTATTTTAAAAGGCTCACTGAGTGGCATTCGTCCAGTAAAGTTGGTAACGATGGATTGAAAGTAGTTCCATGCCTTAACGTCGAATAAGATGTGTTAGGTAACCATTTCTGATAACTTAAATTATTTCTTTCGCTTTCCGTTTTTTTTTTTCTCCACTGCATCGAAGTGTGAAAATGAGCAGATTTGTAAAATATTTACTGTTCCAATAATTTCACAGTTTCACTTGACCGACGTATGAATAAAGTGGCGAGGCCCATGATAATGTTACTCTTACATAAAGCGGAAGAATACACAACGTGCTTACAAGTATATACTAAGTACGGCTTTTAAAAGTGCTCATTTTACCATGAATAAGGAACATCAAGCTGCAGAACTTTACTCTATGCATTTCCAGCCTTTACGGATTCTTATATATTAAATAAATGGATTAACAAAGAAAATTCTAAAAATTCTTAATTTCAAATACAGTTTTTATAAATGTGTAAAATAAATACATGAATATGCTTGTACAAGTTTTTAGGTTTAGATATCAAACCTACGAAAAGTCCAGAGAGACAAAAATTTAATACGATACGGTCATTTCGATATGAATATTTGATTACCCTTCAGCAACATTTTGTCTGCTGACCGTTTTAACTTTAAATAGTAGAAGAAATCCTAAAACAGAGAGTAAGCGTACCAAGCATAGAATTTCAAAGAACTCCAATACTATTTCAAGTTGCATAAACATGATTTCAAGATGGAACCAGACACTGGGCTCAGGAAACCTGCTGAAGTTAATTAGCCTCGAAGTATTAAGTTAAAAAAATCATTGTAATTCCAAAAATATATTACGAAACTCATTTCTCTTTCTTGTGAGATAATATTTAAGTAGATTTAATTACAAATTTTCCTTGAAATAGGAAGACATTGATTTCTGGTATAGGCTATTTGCGGTAAAATGAGCATTTTTTAAAGCACTGCTTAAGATATGGTTATATGCATGTTGTGTATTCTTCCGCCTTATGTAAAATTAACATTGCTATGGGCCTCATCACTTTATTCATGCGTTGGTTAAGTGAAACTGTGAAATTATTAGAAAAGTAAATATTTGATAAATTTGCTCATTTTTACACTTCGATGCATAAAAAAAATAGAAAGCAAAATAAAAGATTAAAATAATCAGAAATGGTTACCTAACACTTTAAAATTGACGTTAACATATGGAACTACTTTCCCGCCATCGTTACCAAATTTACTGGGCGCATGTCACATAGTGAGCCCGTTAAAAAATACGCAGGTAGGGGCAGCGACATTTTTTTCTAAGATTGATTTCAAAAGTGCTGACTTTATCGTGAACAGCCTTTATTCTAACACGTGCAGTCAGCAAAGTAAATTGAGAAATGCGGAGCACGCGCTGTGTTTGGAATCACGGAGTTGTCGCACACTGCGATGTCTCGTGTGCCTGCTGTGTGCCGATGAAAGATCCACGTGCGGAGGCTGTGCGGGAGATGACAAGTACAGCGACAGCACGATTGTTTCCCCGTGTCTATTACCAGGCGACGCAAGAATTTCTGCGGCGGACAACCCGCCCCCGTCTTAGCTGGAGATATCCGCCGTATTGACACTGACTAGTTTCCTCTTGACAGGTTCGCGAATACAAAGACGACTGCCGCAGTACAGTCATACTTTTTTATGAAATAGTTGTTTGCGCGGATACGCGTATCTCGGTAAATAAATGCCCTGGAAATGCGACTTCTTGTAAGAAAAGATTAAAAAACAGTTATTTATGCCCCTATTTTTTTTAAAAATACTTTTGTCATATTAAGTGTATTCTTGGAGAAAAAAATTCGTGAAAATGTTCAAATATCTCATTTTTAAAGCTTGTGTATGCAGTTTTGTCAAGCGGCAAGAGAAAAGTACGACTATACGGGCCTAGTTTAATCTGTGGTCTTTCATCGCATGTAATAAAACCCCACTGTTACAGATCTAATTTGCACAGTACAGCGTTACGACGGAAACACTGCACGTCTTGCGCGTAGGAGCGATGAGGTAATAGGCGTGAGTGTTAGTGTCACCCGTATCGCTTCCTCGCTTCTTGGCCTTGGACGCGGGGTCCATCCCGTTCTTAAGGGCGCCGTCTGCCTGGAAGTATTTTATGTATAGTCTATTTGCGGTTTCCTCACAATTTTTGAGCCAGACTTTTGAAAACGCACGTCGTATATGAAGTTTTTGTTTGTTTCCTGATTATTAGGGCACAAGATATGTGGCACTTCAAAACAGGACACGTTCAGTAACTGGCATTAAAAAAAAAAAAAAAAAAAAAAAAAAAAAAAAAAAAAAAAAAAAAATGAGGACACTTGTCAGAGAATGAAACGAAGATAGAGGCCACACCATATTACAATGGAAATATAAAAACAAAATTTATTTATTACTTCGTAGGTTAGTCAAATATACATTACAAGCAAAATTATACCCAAAAATCGGTTACAGCTTTTAAATCCATAATAAAAAAATTTTCTTTGGAACCAGATCAGTTGCTAATTATGTTCGCTTTGAATATGGTAGTCAGTTCCATTTAGTTTATGGGCTCTACAGAATATCTTGTAAGGAAATCATATAGAAGTATTCACACAAAATACAGTTGTACATAGGCACTGGACACAATTTTGTTGATTGGCACTTTATCACTATCGCACAGCTCAGGTCCAAATACATTTCGATCGTATTTCTTTGATGATTTTATTTGTTTTAACAGGTTTCTATTTCTTAGCAAACAAACATAACATGTTTAATAGATTAGGCACTTCCCAACTTAGGTTTGCAAATAAACGTAATATTCTCCAAAATGTTTGCACTTTTGCAAGACGTTCGTTGACACCGTTACTAAATACTTAACAACATATAAAAAAACCCACAAAAATGTAAAACTTCATTTTCAATTTTACTGGAAAAGAGGACATTTCAATTTTTTTTGTAAAACCCAGCCGGACTGGTTGCAAGGCCTGAAAAAGAGGACAGTACCTGATAAAAGATAACGTCTTGTAACCCTGCTAATTATACAAGCGTTTTATATTTATGCTAAAATTAAAGTACATTATTTTTGATTAAATTGAAGTTTTATTAATATTTTAGCTATAAATTATGTTTCATTTATAATAATTATTAATTAAAACAGTTTGCAAATACGTATGATGGTAAAGCCTTGTAAGAAATATTTTTCATGCATAATATTGTTACACTAAGTTCGCACGAGTACTGTGCACAGAAAAAAAATTGTTAGTGGCTACAATAACGGATTGTTTGATTGCTGCTTTCCAAGGCGAAATTTTTTGTTGGCAAAAACATATTGTGGTGCACAATAACCCATATATTGACTAGTACTAAAATTATTTGGTGCTCACAAACATATTAGTTTATTGAGAAAAAAAAACCGTTTGTCTGCCACGAAATATTTAGTTCATCCAAAGTAAAACATTTTTATGCGACTGCAAAACTACATCCATTATATTCAGCGCATGCGCTCTGCCATATTCGAAGTGGCCTCCTTCTGCCTGGCCACGACGCCATATTTGTCTGTGTACGGTTCTATGCATCAGGTTACGAACTAATTCATGAGGTATATTGTTAAGACGCCCGTCTAACTAGAGCTTTTTTCCGCGTTTGAAGCCGAGAGGCGTGGGAGCGTTAAAGGCGACAATGCCACGCGCATCAAGTCCCCCCATCGCGGCTAGGTGCGAGGCTCTGAACTGGCGTGCAGTGTTATCGTCGTGCTGCGTGTACCTATGGGACTTTCAGCGGCGACCGTATTATTTTAGTGGAGGAAAGTGTGTAGGAAGATTCAATGCGTGCCCCTCGACTAATTTTGTATGGATTTGATACGTACATTTTGAGACACAGCGCTTTGAAAAAGCCGTTTTTAGCCATTTTGGCGTGCTCTGAAATGGTGTTTCTAATTAACGTGAGGTCTTGAAAACACTCAACAGCCCTCACCTGAAAGGTGTGTTCTTTTCGTAGAAAAACGTTTATTTCGAACACACTGCAACGCACTTCAAGCGCCAGGTAGACGGGCACCTTAAGTACTTATCATTCCTGTATTTCAAGAAAGTAAATGTTACACGTAAATTATTAACTTTCCTTGTGGTGAAGTGTACAAGCCTTGTGTGTGCCATGTACTAGATTTCTGTCATATACATGCTGAAGACAATATAATAATGTAGAGCAAGGTAGCGTAATGATAACACGCTGAACTCACAATCGGGAGGTCCAAGGCTCGAAACCCACTTATGACGACTTTGACTTTACTTTTTAATTGCTTTTACACCGTACCTACCTACCAAATGCCACAACCCGCAATACACATTTGTGAACCTTGCTAACCGATATTGCTGGTATCATAGTAAAATTTTCGCTGCGACTAACGAACACGTTATTGCCTACAAACACACTGAATATATTGTGACCACAAACGGCATTTTGTAGTTTCATTAAATACTGGAATGACAAAAAGTGTTTTGGCACCACTAAATCATTTGTCATGTCTATACTGACGAAAGAATTTTATGTTCGCCATAAATTCCTTTTTGGTCACCACTCGGATAAGCTTTGTTTGCACGAGGCGGAGGAATTCCTGGAAGTAGAACTTTAGCAGGGCTTCAGAAAAGTTCGAAGTAACCTTTACAGGATCATACGTGTCCGACGGTCAGAAGTGTGGGAGCGCTAAGGGCGACCTGGAAGTGCGAGTATCGAGCGCTTGGCAGCCCTTATGCGCAACGCACTCTACTGGCGTGCAGCCTCTCTCGTCGACTCGTCTCGTAGGGTCTGATGATGGTCAATGGGTTTTCTCGGGATCTCCAGTTTCTCCAGACACTACATTCAGGCGCTACTCCGTACTCACCTCGCTTCTTCCTCATCGGCTGTCAAGACCTCGATTTTACGAGCCTTCAGTCCACTATTTTCCCTTCGGCATTACCAACTTTACTGGACTCGTACCATCCAGTGCACCCGTTATGAATTATGCAGGTAGTGGCAGTGATATTTTTAAAAGATTGATTTGAGACATTTTGTTTTCCGGGGCGTCCGACGTTAGTTGCAGTAAGGTTAATTCTACTCAGGTTGGGAAGATCAATATTGAAAGTTCGGCAAACCGAAATTTTCGCCACTAAGTAAGCGCTAGTGTCTCATGTGTACCAGATTTTCCTTTACTTCCGTGGTTTGCAATAATCATAAACAAAATATAAAATAACCCCGCAACTAAGTAAAATCTCTCTTATTATTTGCGTAGCTTAAAATTTTTATTAAAATTGAACTCTTTGGAACACTGCGCTCCTAGCATCAGAAATTTTCCCTATATCGAGCTCTCACGTAAGAAAATTCGTTTCGTTCCTAACATGAGTAGAATTAACCTTGGTTGCAGACACACTCCGGCCTTCTGTGATCGTGTAAGCGGCAGGGGGAGGGGAGGAAGGTGGGAATTCACGCGGTGAGCGAGTGCCTCTTGCAACATCTCCGCGAACCCCGCAGGACCAGGGAGGTTGAGCGAAGCGAGGTCTCGTTATGTACCGCTCTCGCTCCGAAGCGCGCGGCATCGTTTGCGGTGTAAACAATACAATAAACTACCCGGCCCGCGCTTCTGCCGCGGCTTTCACCCCGCGTGAGCGCGCGCGCACACACACGCTCGTGCCGGAGAGGGTCCCCCCCCCCCCCCTTTTCACCCTTCCCAGTGGACATGCAAATGAAGCGCACGATCTCACAGTTGCTTCCAGCGCGGCGCGCGATCAAATAAAGTGCGCGTGTTTATTGAGCCATTATCTCTCCGCCGGGGCAGAATGTTTTCCGGGTGGGGAGGAGTAGAGAGCAGGGGGGGGGGGGGGGGGTTGGCGATCCTCTTTCGTTTCGTCCTGGGGATCGCGACCCCCTCAGCGTGAGTTAAAACTAAACGGCGATCCATAAAACCCAGTGGGTACGATCTTATTGCTCTGGATCGTTATATTGCCAGCGGTTGTAGGCTCTCTGTTCTCCCCTCTCCCTTGTACTGGGCCCAATCTAAATAAATAAGGATATGATCGCCAGGCTCGTTCGAGGTGCAGCTAGGTGGAAAGGAGGGTCAAGACAAATTGAGGTAATTTTAGAACAAGGAGCGGTAAAAGGAATCGCTAACCGCCTTCCTTCTTATCACTCCATCGGTTTTCTCACGACGTGCGGTTTGTATATGAATGCTCTAGGCACGGTCAGCAGATATTTACATGTTATTTTTATTTTCATACGGCGCGTTTAGTTCACTTCAAATGTGGGTAATAAGAGAGAATAAACTGGCCGTTAACTCCCGGGCTTCCTTGGCAAGCGACTTGAGAAATACGGTCCGGAGACCTGCAGCATCGTAAATTCCTAAAAAGACGTGCATAGCTAATGGGTCGCTGTTTAGTGCATGTTGTCGGATGCTGGGTTATAAAGAACCGTGTTATTATTTTTTTATGCAGCCTACGTGTTTAGTTACGAAATGGCAGTGTGATTTGATGTGTATTAGCCAGTCAATGACAAGGACAGCTTGGCTGCCTGATCATAGTTGCACGTTTAGCACTTAGGTTAGCGACTCCAAATCCCACAGCTGTATGGACTCGTGGAACAAGCAACTCAATATTAAACACGTAACACGAGTATGATGTCAATCACTGCTTGGAACAGGGGTTTTTCGTAATAGATTTTAATATTATGTTGAAAATTGACAGTGATTAAAAATATTTAGCATATTTGCTTTTAATTAAACATTTTTTTCTATAGTAAACATATGGATAACTTTTAAAAAGTTCTGCTAGTAAACTTTTAACGATTCTTTCCTCTAAATTTATATCTTGCGAAATTTATTCGTGTCTTCAGCATGACTGCTCTTACATTTTATACAAACAACATCGTTGAAAAACTTTTAACTGTTCTCCGATTGGCTGTTGCTCTATGCGCCTGCAAAATAAATTAAAATATAACCATTTCCTTTGTGTACTATGGCAGGACCTCTCATGCACACGATCTTTAACTCGCAGATGTGAATCAATGGGCTCGAAAACATGACGGTCAATTCTTGTGCACGAGACCCAAGTATATTCTGTGGTTACTGTCATGCTTTCAGTTGTGAGCAAAGCTCAAGTCTCTGCAACAGACTTCTTTCTTCTCCACTCTGTACTATTCTCCTGTCCTCACCCATGCAAGCCAGCAATTATCTGCTCTACTCGCTTTCCACTTGCAACTTACACCGTGTGTAATTATCCTGTCATACGCAAACAAGTCTTGTGCGTCTTCAGAGGAACGCTCAGAACATTCAGACAGATCGCCCCCACGCCTATGGAGGACACGGGGATCAACGACGGTAAATGAGTGGGTTCGAACCCGGCTCCCTCGACTCCAGGAGCGGAGACATCCGGCTGGCTCGGTGAAGGACGCGAGCGGGAGGGGGAGTGGGGGGAAAAAGGGGGGGGGGGGTTGCTGGTTGCCAGCCTCCAGGGCCAGAACCATTCATCGCGGGCGAGATGATCTCCGGGGACGCGACCTCCAGTTGGCGTAATGGCGCGATGGTGCACACCGCCGCCATTATTCCTGCGTCGCCTTGGCACGGAGCCTCAGGCACTGCTGGATGCTCCTTCCAACTGGAGCACGTGGCCACTGGCGGCTGGAGAAACTGTTGCCACATACACTGCTGCTTGCTGACCCCTGTGCTCTCTCGATCATGTGCATCCTGGGACTGTCGCCACCGTTCTAGAGTGAGTGAAGATGTTTGGACGGCTCTTAACAACGAGGTCTTGAGACCCGATGGGGGTGATTGAGGTGAGTATGGAGCAGCGCCGTAATGAAAGGGTGGGGGAAATGGGAGATCCCCGAGAAAACCCGCCGACCAACGGCATCGCCCCGGCACGATTCCCACATTCAAAAATCCGGAGTGACCCAGTCGAGATTGAACCCGTATCGCCTTGTTCGGGGGCGAGCAGGCTAACCGCTCTGCCACCGTGGCCCCTTCACTGCTCTAGAGCAAGCGACAAAGCGCCGTTACACGTCGTGGTGTGAAATCATTTCCAGAAACAGGTTTTAGTGGCTGATGCATGAAGTAAGGAGCAATCAGATGCAATAAAGAGCGAAACACCGGCATAACTTGCCGTGGCGGAATTTTCAAGTGGCCACCCAGATAACAGTTCGAAACGCGGCTGTTCAATCTTAGACAGCCAAACTGACTTACTTTTCAACTAATATATCTACGAATTTCCCAGCTAGATGCCACTAATCGGGCAACCAGTGTAGCTACAGTGTGATACCGAAACTCGGAAAAATTTCTATAATATTTATTTTGCAATTTTTTATAAAATTACTGAAAACTTTGGTATACAATTATATATTTGCGTGCGCATACACACCCTCTTTCTTTCTCTCTCTCCCTCTGTCTGTCACCCAACGAGCTGAAACTCGGGACTTTTTTCGCCCTTTAAAAAATTAGTACTTATGAATAATAATTCTCATTTCGTACAAACCAATAGTAGTGTGACGGCGTCCTATATATCACCGAGCGCCGACACTAAGGAATACTCGCTTCTCATATGCTGATGCTACTATGTGAACTACGTGGATGGTGATCGTCGATGTGGACTAGGCTTACCTTGGTGTGTGCGCGCCGTCAGACTGCTGGTCTGCCCTGCCGAGGTGTCCAGCAAGCGGGGGCTATAGTCATACTGGCGCGCCAGCCCACTGCCGGGCTTGTCTGGTGCTTTTCTACTTGGTAGTGCTATCTTGCAACCACAATTATTTATTTCTCTTTACACCTTGGAAGGTATACTAAGTTATGGCCTTCCTCTCAGAAAAATTTTGCAGTCCACAAGCATCGACATTTTTACAGCTATGCAGGGAGCAGAGAATGCAGTGTTGGCTGTAAAAGACATTCGACATTATAGTGAGGAAGAATTCAAGAAAGTGTTTGACAGAGTTTCTCGTACATGGGAATTAACTGTGGAAATGCCTCGTACATCATCAAGGCAGAAAAATCGCAACAACACACCAGCCACAAACCCAGAAGAGAATTGATAATACCATTTTGTGATCATTTCATAAATCATTTAGAAGAAACGTATATCAGCCACAAAAAACTTCTGACATCTTTTGCTTGCCTAGTGCCAACAGGAAATTTTCCTACCAGTCAAGAAATTTCACATTTCCTACAACTGTTACAGTTCTACAAGAATGATTTACAGGACAAAAATGCGGGTGTTTTGACAGCAGAACTAAGGTTGTGGTACATTAGATTCAATAAGAAAGGAATCGATGTGCTAAGATCTGCTATTGGTTTACTCATTGATTGCAACAAAGACATTTACCCGAATGTGAACATTGCATTGAAAATATTTGCGACTTTGCCAGTGTCAACAGCTACTCCTGAGCGTTAATTTTCGACTCTTCAGCTTTTGAAAACGTACCTTCGTAGCACTATGGGACATGAACGATCAGCTGATTTACCAGATGTAAACATCCGTAGACAATTAAATCTCAGTTCCGAAGAGGTCATTGATATGCTGCAGAAAACAAGCCAGCGCCGTTTGGAGTTCGTGCTGTAGGCGGGTATTCTACCTCTAAGATTTTGTACATGTACTTTTTATAATAGTGGTTAGTGGTTATTGTAAAGAGAACAATTTTATAGAGACATGCGACCGTGTGCAATTTAAAAGTGATTTTACAAATACAGATAACTTAACTTATTGGTTCATTACAATGTTGCACTTATATGGAAAGAAAAAAAACAGGAATTTATTAATATGATAGAAAGACTAAAAAAAAAGGCAGTGGAGTTAATAACACGATACTGAATGTATAAATCCATCCTGGTATATAAAGAAATATTATATTTTAATTAAATGTTATAATGTTACAAATATGTGCAGCTAGTATTTTGTTATCTTTGTAAAGTATGTTAAGTGTGTGCCCCCCTCCCCCAATTGTGTTCTAGTTGCGCTACTGCACAAGTGTATAGGGATACCTGGAGTTCGAGCACTGAGTTTTAGAACATACTGTATATGGGCTGTTCGCGGTAAAATGAGCACTTTAGAAAGCCCTGCCTAAGATATACTTTAATGCACGTTGTGTATTCTTCCACCCTATGTAAGATTAACATTCTCTTGGGCCACTTTATCAATGTGTTGGTCAAGTGAAACTGTAAAATTATTAGAAAAGTAAATATTTCATGTTCATTTTTACACTTCGATGCTTAAAAAGTGGACAGCGAAACAAATAACTTATCACAAATGTTTACCAACACATTTATTAGTCACGTTAAGATATGGAACTACTTCCTCTCCATCGGTACCAACTTTACTGAGCTAATGCCACTCAGGGTGCCCGTTAAAATATATGCAGGGGTAGCGAATTTTTTATAAGGTTGATTTCAAAAGTGCTCACTTTATCGTGAAAGCTAACACAGACGCGCATTCACATGAAAGCCACGGCCGCATGCGCGACACAGCCACGTGCTGGCGGAAGGATACAAAGGCTAAACAGAGCTGGGGAAGGAGGCCGGCTCCCAGGGTAACATTAATGCGAGCTCGCAAAGTGCGCCGCTAACGATCCCCCGCGGAGATGGGGCGATACCACCCGGTATCGGCACGCACACGCTCATACATATTGTCTCGTCGACGACTAGGTCTGCCATATTAGGCGCCGCTCCATATTCCCCTCAACACGGGAATAATAACGGGCTTGCTTTCCCGCGGGTAATGGCGCTGCGAGGTCCACGCTCCCATTCATAACTCCGCAGCCGTGGCACAGCTCTTTGAAACGATGCCCGTAGCTCGTAAGCTTCGAGAGTGTTTTGGGGGGGGGGGGGGGGGGCTCGTCTTCCTTGAGACACACGGGTTGTTGACATGACAATCCAGCTGATGACAAAGAGTTATATGGACCTGCAAGTTTTTTTGTGAAATAGTTGTTTGCACGAGAACGCGTATCTCGGTAAATAAATGTAATGCAAATAAGACTTTTTGTCAGGAAAGAAAAAAAAAACAATTATCTATGTCGCTATTATTTTAATTTTGTCATATTTAGCATATTCTTGTAGAAAAAATTTCGTGGAAGATGGTCAAATATCGCATTTTTAAAGTTTGCCTGTGCAGTTTCCTTAAACGGCAAGAGAAAACTACAAAGATACGCGCGTAGTTTAATCTGTGGGCTTTCATTGCGTGTAATGAACTCCCACTGTTGCAGATCTAGTTTAGACAATGCAGCATCACGACGAAAAAAACACCGCACGCCTTGCGTGTAGGATCGATGAGGCGCTAACGTCGAGTGTCGAGGACTTTGCACGAGCGACGAACATTGGTTTTGACGCTCGTCGCCAGCGTCGGGGAATAAGAATAACAACATTTCTGTACTTCACAATAAATAAACTGGCGAGAAGCTGAGATAAAGAACAAATAAAAAAAAAAAAAAAAACGGCTCGCAGTTATACTAATTGGAGTCGAAATTTATATCAATTTTACTTACGTTTAGGAAAACAAAAGGATAGTGTTTCCCGATGCCGAAAGAGTCGTTCTTGTTCTAAAACGCAATTTTGAATTTTAATGTATTTTTATTAAAGAAAATTGTATACACAAAAAAAAAATCACTGATGTTCCTTCGTTTTAAGCATTTCATTGCGGGCTTCCTTGCAGGATAACAGATGGCAGCACTGTCTGTGTCGCCGGTGGCGGAACATCGCTCTGTTGTGAAAAAGCTCATAACGCTCGTCGGTGGTGACCAGCGTCGGACGCGACGCGCCGCATCGCGACGTTCTATCGTGAATACCGCTCTTGGCTCGCGTTAAATGGCCGACTGACCGGAGGAATATTGCACATACGAGGCCTAGAAGCATGGAAGCACCAAGGGGCATGCGGGTCATTCCTCATCGTAGTCTCTAGATGCGAATTGTGAATCCCTGAACTGATGCGTCGTCTTCCAGACGAAAACACGCCTCCACGAGACTTTCAGCGGAGACCAGATAATTTTTGCCGTGTGTGCTCCACCTGTCTACATTTTGTTTTAGAGATTCTGCACCGGGATGATCGTACTTAATAATTACCACGAAAACACCGCTTTAGCCATTTTCACTTGTGACAAAATAATTGCCATTGGGGACAAATGGAGTACCTTAAATTGGTATACAAAGCGTGTAATGTTTCTAAAATCCTAATCCTAAGCAGAAATCAAGCAAGTTGAGCGGTTTTGTAATTTTTTTTTTTTTTTTTTTTTTTTTTTTTTTTCCGAAATTCTGCACATCGTTTGGCGGCCTGGGCAGGCAGCCGACTTAATGAGTGACCATCTTTGTGATATAATGAGCAACGTTCTTATATCTATCTCGGGGGATTCAATTTTGATTCCTGGTGTCTTATGTTGCGTCTGACTCACTCCTTACTGCGGGAGACACAGGTATAGACCATTCACACGTTAAAGTGAGCACTTTTTGAAGTGAGCACTTTTTTGTTTCATCAGACATAGTAACCAATAAATACATTTCATTGTGCCCTCGGACTTTTGGTTTTGGGTGTGGTGAATGTATACACTGTGTTTATTAACCACATGGCAGGGTTTACATTAACAAGTGGTGGAAATATGTAAAGTTGTTGAAATAAAAAAGTAACTAAGGCTTTAGGGCTTCAAAAGTGCTCACTTTACCGTGAACGGCCTATACCAGCACAGTATCACCTTCCTAGTCGTTGAGGAGACACCACAGTTACCGTCATCGCGCTGTAGCTAAGGGTTCCTACTAATCTTACGGTCGTCGATTTCATCACCACTTTAATTGGCGATTGAATGAGAACGTTCGTATTCAAAAACTAAATCCCGCGGGTTCAACCGGGGTTGAGGTAATAACTTTCCATGTACGACACAGGGTAAAAAAGGTCTTTGAACGGTGGGATGAGAAACTGAGCCCTATGTCACGCGACTTTTGATTCATCATCGTTCACACGCGAATGCACAAAACAGCAGTAGCTTAAATGTGGTCAGTACCCTCAATCGTAATGTATCAATTGCTCATATCAATTTCTTCAGCGAAGATTACATTACAAAAGGTTTTTAACGAAATATTATGCACGGAAGGGCATAAATATTTTGCCGAACTTTATGGAACTGTCGCAGTTTCCCTGCTATATTTTGAAGTGTCGACTACCGAGAAGAATTAAGTTATGGTTTCTTGCAGAGAATTATATGAATGATAATAACAATAGCAGTGAAGCAATAACTACTTTAAAAAACAAACATTATTGTCCTTGAAAAATCTTAGAGACGTAAAACATAACTGCTGGTTGCGGCAAAAATTCAATAAATCCAAAAGAAGGGGGGGGGGGGATTCCACTTAAGGCTCTTTCTGTGTGGCGGTTAGACTTCATGATGGAAGGCGCGGGTGTTTGAGCCACTCGAAATGGATTTACGTGATGATGTAGACAGTCTGTTACGTGCATTTATTACGCTAACACCTATCGCTGACACTATTTCGGGCACTACGTTGAAGACGTTAACAAGCCCTAACACATAGACAGTATAGAAAGTGATAGCGTCAGCGCAATGCTGTGTGTTTATGCTATTTGCGCCTGGACTGTGGTCTGCTGTCAGCGCGTGACGTGGTGACTCGCGTTTTCCCTCGACGGCCGTGGAAAATATGTATTAGGCCTACAGTCGGGGTATTGCTGGCGGGGCGCACTTCCGGCATCCGGCGAGGCAACAGCAACGCCCTTCATACAGCTGTGACTGCTGATAGAGCTGATGCAAGGTACGTCATTGATGGAAGTGGTCTCTGGGCGTCCGTGCGTGGGGCGTAAAGCGGCAAGACAAAATTATCAATTTACCGAAAATTATTTTGTTCGCATAATTGACCATACAGTAATATATTTTTTGTCACCTCAAGCACATATTTTGGAACAGTGCTTCAGTACTCGATAATCTAGCCTACCGGAAGGCATTATAATCAGGGACTCCGACATTTTAGTCAAATAAAATACACTTACAACCGTGATGCAGCTCATACTGCCACAAAGACGGGCTTTCTTCGGCCTGAAAATTACACATCATGTTGGTTTTGACTGGCGTCAAGTGTCGCGTTAAGCGTCATCTATTAGCTCTCTCTGTATAGGCTGATGTTCTGTAGCCCAGGCGTGTTATTTTTATTGCAAATCTTGGTAGAGTTATGGGTTGTTACCGAGAGATCTATTGTTTGTTGTAATCAAACCGATTGTCGCTGTTATTTAAGCGTATCCGCGTTTCTTAGCATTTGATTTTCAACGCTGTAATTTAGCAAAACTGTCCGAGGTTAACTGCTGAAACCTGTGATTCACCTTTCCGAAAAGACCTTCTGATGGGGTTAGGAAAAGAGAGAGTCGCTGTTGACTTCAGTTACTGTCAGTACGCTGGAAGTGGTTTCAGAGTCTGTTGAATTGTAATAAGCTGCAGTACAGCTATAAAACACGGGTTCAACTATGCATAAGTGAGTATTACAAACTGTTCGCAAACACATGCTTGTATATAAACAGTTTTCCTTGGCAAAAGAGTGCTCAGGGTACATAATATCGTTCACTTCTGGTTTTCGTGAGTGTCAAGTTATTCATATCAGGTGATACCCAAGTCAAGTGCATAACATAACAGACCGTATTACTGAAAGATTATTACCAGTTTTCACCAGGAATGGCGCGACTGTATGAAAAACGTGCTATTTATTCACAAACGACTCAGATTAATGTCTCATGTTAAATAAGCACAAAAATGTTTCTTCCTCAAGCAAGTCGCCCAGATAGTCGATTAAACAAAGGCATTAAGAATTATTTTACTCGAATAAAGCTTTGCCAACTTCGTAGAGTGCTTGGAGATCACTATAAAACTTAACATTTTGAAATTCAATACTCACAAGTCATTTTAATTTTTACTTTTTGTTATTAAGTACAGTAGCGCACTGTTCACTTAAGACCTTACATTAAGGTCTTGAGTACACAGTCGCATTAAGGGCTCCACCTGACTGCAGCTATTTTTCGAGTTCGAAACCTCGAAACCTTCGGGCTCTAAGGGCCACTTTCGCTCACTCGCCGCTTGCTTCATCGCCTCTACACGCAAGGCGCTTAACTGACGCGCAGTCTTCCCTTCGGAAAATCGCCTGAATAGAACTTTAAACAGCAACGCTGTATTTTCATGGCGCGATAATAAAGAATATCATATGATGCATGTCTAAAGACAACTCAGAAGTTTCTATGTAAAAAATTTAACAGCTAAAACTGATTCTGAAAATACTCGTTTAAACCATTTTCTCGCACAATAAATATTTCTTGAGGTAGGAATGAGAACATAAAACTTTTATTTGGGCACGACACGTTACCTAAACGAGTTTCGTGTTTAGGCACCACTACAAAATATCCGACCGTTTTTGAATCGCGTGTTTTCAACCAAACTTTTGTAAAGCTCTTTCGCCGGGGAGTAGCACTGGCAAACGGTAGCTTGAAATGTAGTTTGGTGTTGACCGAGTAACTATTGCCAATTCGGTGTTGGTTCCAACTTTTATCATGTCCTGCTAAAGTTCGATTTCCAGGATATTGCTACGCCTTGTGCAAACTAAGACTAGCTGAGTCTGGAAAATTACACCAAAAGGACAACACACCGCATTCGTGCGCACTCAGCGAAATAAAATTTTGCATTAGAATTGTTTCTTACTAGGTATTACCAACACACATATCTTCTCCCTGATTTAAGGCCACGATCTTTCATTTCTATATCTTTCGCGAGAATTAATTTTTTGTATCCAAACGGGACCGATTTTGTAAAATCCTAATACAATTTTGTTACAAATTGTTTTTATTGTATAGTTTAATTTCTCCAACAAAAAGTATATACTTTTATCCAATTAATAAATTAACGAAAATTTTGTTCATTTAATAATTAGTTAAAGTTATACATTTCTTGTGTTGAAAAAATTAGAATACATAGTAAAAACAATTTGTAACAGAATTGCAAGATAATTTTACAGTATCGGCTCCCATTTGAACACAAAAAATTCTCGCAAAAACTGTACAGATGAAGGATCATGGCCTTAATTCATGTTAATTAAAAATAACACATTAAAATTTATTCATAAAATATGATAAAAATTCAGTTTTCCTTTAAAAAGGCGGAACTTTTATGATGACACAAGTATAAAATACTCGTGATACATGACATTCATGAAAAACCAAGCACATCATACATGGGGTAGTATTTCAAAGGCTTGATTCAAAAAGTGTGAAAGAAACGCGGATAGGCCATACTCTTACTGCAGAGAGAGGAGAAATACCATGGCCGGAGCGAACGAGCCTGGAGAAGTAGGTTTTGTGCGCGCTGCGGGCGTCGTAAAGTCGCCGAGGAATTGGACATAGTGGGGACGGCGCACAGTAGGGCTGGACCCGGGCGGCGCCTTGTGCAACTGAGCAGGCCGGCCGCTGGCGCCCGCGCCCGGCCACGTAATAGTTAACACGAGGCGTGGCCGCGGTGCTGCGTCCTAGATAACCATCAGATAATTCCAGCCCGGCAACTAGACAGCACTATCCGGCACCAGACCGGGGGGGGGGGGTGCAGTCTTATCGAGTTATCACCCTCCTGCATTACAGCGCTGGTGGTCTCAATTTTGTAAATGCGGCCATCGGGCGCGAAAGACTATTATCACTGTTATCACTTTTATTCAGTTCGGTGGCCGCCTGTTCCAAAGTGAATGGGTCCTGGCTGTGCTGTGCGGGTCGGTTACCCGCTGGGGCACAGCTAATTAATTTGTAAATTTGTGGCGGTGTTTGCCAACACAATACAGGACGAGATCCTTGTCTCAACTGCTTCCTGAATATAGGTGTTTTAAGTTGGAAAACAGCTGAGACCCCCCCCCCCCAAATGATGTCAGAAAAGGGATTTGGGTTGATTCCAGTGAAAATGTTTGAAAATTATTCCTTTGCCTTGGTTTTTATATCAAAATATAACCATTTACATAGTTTTTCCTTAATTTTACAATCAATAAACGTTATATAAAAATACAGTTTTCCCACTGATTACATTTAGTATAAAAAGATATCAAAACTAATTCTGTTTAAAACTTCCCCAAATTTTTCATTTTTACAAGATTAGATCTCTTTCCAGCTATATGCAGATTACATATAATTATTTTGCTTTAAACCATACTTAACTAGAATGGCAGCAAGTACCCCCCTTTAAAGTGTTGATGGAACAGCAGTTCCTGCCCAAGTGAAAACCCTGTGCTGTCTCTCCGAATCTGGGCGAGACACCTGTATTTATATTTTATGTGAAATCTGGAACATTACAAAATGATCTTCACTCCGTCGATATCTGAAGTCCTGGAAGGGGCACCCTGGCGGTGCGTGACTGGCGTCACGTGTTAAAGGGTACGTACGATGGAGGGGAGGTAGTCATAGTTTCGTGGGCGGCAGAAGCCCCGTGGCGCCCATACTTGCAGACCAGCAGGCCCGCCCAGCGGACGTGAGGCGTGGAGCTCGTCAAACACACCCCCGTCGCAGCGAAGATAAGCCGTCCCAAACGGCCAACATTTTCTCAACTTCATATGGCACCGTCAGTTTGACTTTCGTTCGATTTGCAGGGATAGCCGTCACAAATTGTTTTACGAAGCAAGTTACGTCGCTAAATTGAGTTACATTACCAAATTACCTAAGTTGATTTGTACTGGCAAATTTCATTGCAAGTAAAATTAAATGTAAGATACATTATACTGTAATAGCATCTAACAAAGAACTAAGAATTATACTGATGTATTAAATAAGTAGAGTGCACACATTTACACAGCACACGCACATACATATTTGAATAACATATTGTTAAATGTTTTCCTCAAGGGGATAACACGTCTTTAAGGTTGGAGCTGAACTACTTTTGTTATTACAGCTATCGCAGGTTGAATACAAAAATTCTAGATAATGTGCATGTGAACAAGAACAACAAAATTCTGTCACATTAGACAACTCATTGAAACTATGTAAAACTTTGCCAGTAACCATGTTATTTATTACATGTTTGAGGATGAGTAATTGTGTTTGTGAGAGATGATTCCTAATCAATGTCAAAAATTAACTGGAAAGATCTTTGTGCATCATACCCCAAACCCAACAGTTTTCTAGAAATCCGCTCTTCAATTTCAAGACAAATATCTGCGATACCTGACGCGTGGGCAACATGCATAGCAATCGATGCAATATGGTTGCCGCATTCATGAGGCGTCTTTTTCTAAGGGAAGTTGTTAGGCCATCCGTGAAAGTGTTCCTAAATATGCATAATTTACTGTAAATTTGAAACAGTTCCACGTGACTGAAGTAATGCATCTTGTAGGTCGTAATCATGGGCAGTTTGTACTGGCTAAATATTGTAAACGTGGATATCGTATACGGGGCAGATGAGAGAGACACCACCATAAAATAAAACTCTAACGAAAGTTTGGAAAAGAGCCAGTTGGAAAAATACGTGTGTCTAAAATATAAATTTTCATTTCATAAAAATACATTGTGATATCAACGTCAAATAAGACTAATATAATAATACAAAAGTCCCACGTACATAGCAAGAGTAAGAGCACAGGATGTGTGGTCAGGTAGTGTGTAATAACAATTTTTTATTAAATTCGTAAACAGGTTGTCGGTGCTTTTAACCTATATAGAAGCTTAGTTTGGGAAATCACCATTCATCATCAGCTTAAAAGTACAATAATTTGAACATAGCTACCGTGTACAATAGTCTTGAGAGACTAACTTACCGAAGAGTGTTTCGGAGATGGAGAAGCATTACTTGGGTATGCATGTGAAACGAGTCATACGTCCTAGAGCTGTGGATGGAAAATCGAAGTGTGAGAAGAAATGTAACGTTGAATAAGATTATCATAATACGTTGGTGATCAATACTATACTGAGAAAGTCAGCAAAGAATTCCGCTATATTGCTTACGAGAAGTCACGTACGAAGACATTTTCTGAGGAAAGCGCATTCACTTCACAAACAATTGTTATCCCTTTAAGTTTCGTGCAAGGCCAAAAAACATTTTAGATAAATAAATGATACGTTCTGACCGGAAACTTCCCGCAAAAAAAAATTAGCTGTGAGTTTTAAAACAATTGTGAAAATATTCAGACCGTCTTTCGTGTACTATAGGTGTATTTGGCAAGGATATAGTAGTTTCGCGCAAGAGTGATTAACCGCCTCTCAACGAAGACTCAATTTTTGGAGTTGCAACTGGCTTTAATGCACATAGGTTTATAAAGGAATTAATATAACGTAAAAAAATTTAATATTTAGCAAAACTATTTGATTTTCCTTGAGTGGGTAGGTATGGGAAAAACATCATGAGCAGTCGGCCGAATTAATATCACGTATTACGAGAAATAGTTATAACTACACAAATAACTTTTTCGTAAACGCTGAACAACTTCTAAGTACACGTAATTCTTGGTTAGAAGATGCGGTTGAACAAGTATTTATGCGTGCTTTCCGATTTAACCAGTCTGGATGACGGCAATCAACAGCATTATTGAGAGTAATGGTACTCTTAAAAATAAAAAAAAAAAACATTTGGACGAAACACGTAATTTTATTTGGCCAAAGAAATGCGCGAAAGAAGTTCTTTATGGAAAAGGTCATCGTATTAGAGAATCGCGGTAACCCGGAGAAATTTGGAATATTTCTTTCTATAGCCAAAGTGATTCGTGCAATACGTTCAGTAGAAGTTGAGTCCAGCAGTTCTATCTAAACTCAGTTATAAAATCGCACCCTCATTCAGGCCCTCTCTTCACCTCGCAGGACGCTTAAATTGTGACTTGAAACACTCACGGGTTCAATTGCAAGTATCGTCGTAACTACAGCCCTGCATAGTACTCTCAAAAAGTTTTCAATCTGTTCATCAACTGAAATGCTTGTGAGAAACCACTTTTACTTTAAAGTGGCTGGCACTTTTTTGTGGCCACAGCGTAGGGTATCGAACATAGACTAAAGATGAGGTAGACCGATCTCGCTGGCTGCACAACCAATCTCCGTGTCCCAACATTGAATTGCTTTTCTCCCTACACGTCTAGCAAAAATGGTGTGGTTTGGATTTGAGGTTAGAACACTGTAGTAAACAAGTGCTTTTGAGATGATGTTATATTTCCTCTAATTAATTTGTAATGCGTTTGGGTTACATTAAAAAAGGCAAAAGTATTTATTAATATAATTGTGGTTGTTATTTAAAAATTAAGATGTAAACAAACATTTTCATCACTGTTGACCATGTGACTGACAGTTGTGTAGGATTGGGGTAGATCAATGTTGGGTACATCCGCAGAAGACGATTAAGCAGTCTACATCATTTTTAGTTTATAGTATCGAGTAAACTGTGGTCAACCTCAAAAGTAAACAGGGACTGGGGTGGTGTAGTAGTCGGGTAACTCGCCTCCCATAAAGGTGAGTCGGGTTCAATTCCTGGCGGAGTTACCCGGATTCTCACACGTGTGAAATGTGGCGGACGTTGTAGTTGGCAGGCGGGTTTTATCGGAGAACTCCTGTTCCACTGGCCCTGGAATTCTGCCGCTGCTCCATATCCACGTCACATCTCCTTCCCTGGTGCTCAAACCCTAGCGCGACCAAAACCTCTCCACTCTACTTAAAGTTAAGTTTGAATTAAAGCGATTGCCTATGTAGCACTGAACCCAACTATACAACGCGAATAACTCATAAAAAAAAGTAGTACAGACACCAAAAAATTGTCAGAAAAGTGCGATTTATGCTGTATATAAAAGGAGAATGTATATATTTCGCCACATTGTGGAATATTTTACTAAAATATACTTTTTAAATGTAAAAAAAATTATAGATTTATAAAGTCCGCATTTTCAACAACATTTAAGCCCATTTCCATTCTGGTTGCATCGGAAAGCAGAATTTGCAAGAGAATCTTCAAGAAAGATCGTCATAATATTTACTGTGACAATGTGTGTTAAAATCATAGTAATAATATAGGTATCATATCAATTTTATAATTAACTTTATTTACGCCAGTCTCAGCCATAAATGTTTGTGACAAATAGATGCACATAAAAATAATTATAAAAATTATTTCCCACATTATTATCACAATTTTCTTACACACTAACATACTAAAAACAATATGATGACATTCCATGACGAAGATTTTCTTGCAAATTCTGCTTTCTGAAGCATCCAGAACGGAAATGCGCTTAAATTTTGTTAAAAATACAGACTATTTTAATAGATTTTTTTTTACATTTACAAATTATATTTTAGTAAAATATTTTATAATGTTGCAAAATATATACATTCTACTTTCATATACAGCATAATTACACTTTTCTGACAATTTATATGTTGTTTGTACTACTTTTTAATGATTTCTTCACGTAGTATAGTCGAGTGCAGTGCTCCATAGGCAGTTGCTTTACTTCGACCTTAACACCAGGGAACAAGAGTGTGAAATCTGGCATGCAGAGATCCTGCACTCTAACGGTACGCTATGGCTGCAGGCTAAACTTCACACTCCTCTTCATATTATAGCAGAGAGAGCTGTCGAGTCTTAAATGCGTCCGTTAAAAGTCATCTTTCCTGTTTGACTGGCCGAACGAAATTCCAGCACTCGGCTGCTAAATGCTCAAAATCCCCTGCACAGCGTGTCGGATTTACTGCCGTCCAATCACAGAAAAAAACATAGCATCCAGTGTGTTATCCACGACCGTAACGCGAAAATTGCAGGTTCCCCGCTCCATCATTCGACAACCCGATAGCGGAACCACAGCCGGGGCCGTTTTGCGTAGAATACCGAACGGTTCACATCGTTAACGTCTTAACCCTTCGCCGTCCTCCCCCCCCCCCTCACGAGGCATGCGTTCCCAAGAGAAGTCTTCCCTCCTCCCGATCGATCGCGCTTTCTAATTGGACGGACGCCGTTGCGCGTCCCCTAATGAGGTCCATTAGAGCGGGCGGGCGCCCTGCTATTACCGCCTCACTAGGACGGTCGTTACGCCGCTGAACACACGCAGATCGCGCGGTTTGGTGGTCTTCTGCGGGGGAAGCTGAGGTGGACGGTAAGAGGCATGCGGGGTCAGCTTTCACGGTGATCAAACCTTGGCATCCTTCACTGCACTCCCTGTCGTGCTGGGAACTCACAGCCTTGGTCACACTGCGTGGCAACGCTGCGGTTACCCCCCGCTGCAACTTGTAATATTTCTACACGCAGCGCCACTGAACCCACCCGTTCAAATGGATATAGGCTGTTCACGGTAAAATGAGCACTTTTGAAATCCCTGCTTAAGATGTACTTGTATACACGTTGTGTATTCTACCACTATACGTAAAATTAACATTTCCGTGGGCCTTATCACTTTATTCATGCGTCGGGCTAGTAGAACTGTGAAATTATTAGAAAAGTAAATATTGTAGAAATATTATTTTTATTCTTAGAATCATTAGAAAATACAGAAAGTGAGATAAGTAATATAAGTTATAATTGGTTACCTAACACTTTTTGTTCGACGTTAATATATGGAACTACTTTCCCCTCCATCGTTATCAACTTTGCTGGACACATGTCACTCATTGTGCCCGTAAAATTAATGCAGGTAGGGACAGTGACTTTTTCGAAGGTTAATTTCAAAAGTGCTCACTTTATCACGAACAGCATTTACACACATTTCCAGCACAACACACTTTTATTTTCAAAAGATTACAATTTGCTATTGCATGTCATTTTTGCATGACAACTAATCACAATACTTCCCGTGTTAGTACATACTAGAGGTGCCTTATCTTTTGATTTAAAAACATAACAAAGAGCACACAGGGAATTAACGATTCCTTGAATGAGTAAAATGTACACCACCATCAATTATCACCTTGATTAAATAATGCACCAAAGCAATTAATGTTTACGAGCCACGAGAAAAAAATTGCTAATGTGGCTAAGCATTTAGTAAAAAGGTAGCAAAAGAGTAAACGCGCCCCAGGACTGGGCAGCTAGCGTAAACAATATTACACATATTGCAAATAACGACCTAAAGGTCGACATTAACTCTGCATTTACACAGCCTTTCAAACTCGTTATAGATCACGTGTTTAAATACGTGAGTGACCAAGAAGCAGAACGCGATCGAGGCTCCGCCGTCGAGTGTTCGTTAACCGTACTAAGGAAACAGGGTGGCAGCACTGTTTCACCACTGCAATTAACTTTTACGAAAATAATCCAGTGAGAAATCCCTTGCTGTGATCCCTAGTCCAACTACCTGAATACTTATACCCATGTGTTTTATTCGGGAATACCACGTGTGGTTCGTTGCTAACTACGGCAGATTCAAAACAAAGTGGATGACACCTAGTGGATGATTGTACAACCTGCGAAATGGCGATAAACCATCTCGGCCATGCCTTTCCCGTGCGCAAAGGGGAAAAAAAAGGGGGGGGGGGAATTTTTACGTAAAAAGTAAGCTCGGTTCCCCAATATAATAGATTCATCTAAATAGTATTTAAATTTAAACAAATCCATAGTTATGACAAGAATGATATCAGGAAGCAGAATTTATCAAATACTTTCACGAATGTCGCGTCGTAACGTTTACACGCCAAAACTTCCACGAATCTTACTGTTCTCGCGAAACCAATGAGTTAGACAAACTGTACCAAAATATAAAACGTATTTATTCAACATTAAATGAATTCGTTATTTACATGAGTATTTGTTATAATTTATTAATTGATTTCCCTTAAATTTAATTATTTTTACCTAAATCTATGTACACTACCAGACAATTAAAATAGTGCACCACGAAGAAACCACGCGACAATCGCAGAATAGCGATAGCACGGGCTGGTATGCACATGATCCCGTGTTGGCGCGGGTTCGCATGTGACCGCACACACGTCTTGCAGTGGCGCTGCAAACCCCGACCAGCGGTCGTAGACACTGGTGTGTAGCCGACGCCGCATTGACGCGTGAAACACCAGACGATACCAAGCAAGCGCACAGAGTGAAGCAGAATGTGGAGAAGACGCCAAAGACGTCCCTTTGACGGATTTCTCGCAATCGTGTTGAAGACCGCACGGTGGTCGTGTAACCATATAGCCCACCATGTGGATCGTTCGGAATATACTGCCCGATTATGTTGGGAGCAATGGATACGTGAAGACAATTATAGGCTGTTCCCGGTGAAAGGAGCACTTGTAAAAGTCCTGCTTAAGATCTACTTGCATGCACGTTGTGTATTCCTCCGTCTTATTAACATTACCGTGGGCCTCGTCACTTTACCTATGCGCCGATCAGGTGAAACCGTGGAATTATTAGAAAATTAAATAGTTACGAATTTGCTAATTTTTACAATTCTATGCAATAAAAAACAGAACGCGAAAGAAATGATTTAAGTTATCACAAATGGTTACCTAACACTTATTATTCAGCGTTAGGACATGGAACTATTTTCCAAATATAATTACCAACTTCACTGGGCGGATGTCACTCAGTGGGCCCGTTTAAATATTTGCAGCCAGTAGCAGTGACTTTTTTCTAAGGTTCACTTCTAAAGTGCTCACTTTATCGCGAACAGCCTTTAGCGATGAGTGCCGCATCGTTATGAGCACGTCATCATCGCTCCTGGGTGTGGAGGGCCCTTGGTGATCGCCGCAATCCCAATATCACTATAGAGCACCACACTTCCCCCCACGGCAGGCATTATGGTCTTGGGAGCCGTAGTCTACGAAAGCCGATACGTTCTCGTCGTGTTAAATGGAACACTGACGTCACAGTGGTATGTTGAAGAGATCCTACACCCAATCTGCTTCCATTTCTGGCCGGGACTCCATGTGTGATATTCCTTCTGGATAACACCCAACCGCACACAGCGCAGGTCCCCCCAGGAAGGGGCCGCGGTGGCTGAGCGATTAGCACGCTCGCCTCCCACCAAGGCGAACCGGGTTCAATAACCGGCCGTTGGTCCACCGGATTTTCGCAGGTGGGAATCGTGCCGGACGATGCAGTTGGTCGGCAGGTTTTCTCGGAAATCTCCCGTTTCCCCCACCCCTTAATTCCGGCTCCGCTCCACATTCTCTTCAGTCAACCTCGCTGTTAAGAGCAGCCCAAATCTCTTCACTCAGGTCTCCCATGAATTCCTCTGTCATTTCCAAACACATGCCATGACCTGTCCGTTCCCCTGACATCACAAATCAATCATGTGCAGGACTAGTTTAAACGCCATCTGCCGCTGTGACACATTATCCGAAATTTTGAACACACCGTCCAACAATGGCGAGCCCATCTTCCTCAACATCCGACATATGCTGGACTCCATGCCAAACCATGTTGCAGCATGGTTCGCAGTACGAAGGAGAGCTACGCACTATTGAAGATGACCGGACGGCGAACCACAGATCTACAGTATATTACTTTTCCTGCTGATGTGTTTTCGTGTTCGTTACTCATCTATATCACTATCTATAGTGTAAATTTGTACGAATCGGGTCGACGGCTGAATCGGGTCGACGTCTGAATAGGGTAATTTGTGTATTTCGTGCTAGTGCTAGTAAACGAAGCGGGTGTAGGCCAGTGTTGCTATCTAGCAATGAAAAGCGAAATAGAACAGTGTGGTGAAAGTGTTTGCTAAGCCACTGCGTGTTACCTCTGTTCCGTTACGTTTTACAGTTTTATTACTAAGATAGTTTTTATTACACAGATGAATAATACCAACTGTAATAAACTATCACAGCTAACTATGCACAGAAGTAATACATATTCTAACGTTTTATAACCTGTTCTCGTTTAATCGGTAGCTGCAGTCAGTGCAGCCAACGTAATTTTTAGAACTTTTCATGTCGATTGGGATGAATTGGGTCGGTTTCCATAGGGCGAAAAGGGTCGTCCTTGATATATGTACTATATTAAGCGATATACTTACCCGGTATTGTTTTTTTCGTTTAAAATATGGAGCGAGGATAAGATGAAAAATGCAATGGATGCGTTGAATAGCAGATTTGTTAGTAAACGGGCAACATGATACATTCGTCATGTGATATTTTAGATTTTGGAACGATGATGTGTTACGCGGTATATAAAGGTCGTGACAGAGTATCGCGGGGGTGAATTCCACGGCGCTTTTAAAGTTTCCGAGGAGTGTATATTTTGCAGCTGTTTTTGATATCCTTACCAGAGTGCAAATGAAGAAAGATAAATTAAATCAGATACCGATCATAGATGGCATTTTTCTACGCCTTAAAAAGTTCCACTATGATGAAATCGAACCAGAAGTATCTGGACTGCCCTTTACGCGTGAATGATGGACTAACATGTTTGCATTATTTCCGGTATACCTACGTGAAATGATACTTGGATCACCCAATGGTGTATGCTTTCGTACTGAAAGTAATTGTTAGAAAATATCGATGAGTGCTACGCGTCATGCTTTTGATCATGAATAGCAATTAATTAACTTTTATGTTCACTGAAAAGTTTAGTTCCCTAGTTTTATTTCTAAAGAGGGTGTTACTAAATGTAAGAAAGTCTTGTGTGTGTGTGTGTGTGTCTAATATAATATATATATATATATATATATATATATATATATATATATATATATATATATATATATATGCTGTTCACGATAAAGTGAGTACTTTTAAAGGCCATCGCAACAGGCAATAACCGTTAATAAATATATCGTATTGCAGCCTCAGGCATTAAATTTTGATGGTAGTGAAATGTATACACGGTTTTTATTGGTCATATTGCAATTTTTATATTAAAAAGCAGCAGGAATATGGAAATTGGATTAAAGGAAAAATTTATAAGGGCCTTAAAACGAGCTCACTTTATCGTGAACAGCCTATAATTATTTTAGTTGCAACATTTAAGTACCCAGACTTTAAAATATCATTACTGGTGTGGTGGACGAAGAGGGGAGCGTAAAGGAGGGGGAAATAGAGAATGACACACGTCACCAAACAACGTCTTAAAAATCCCTGCTGCAAGCAGCAGCTACGAAATTGCACGCAGTTCCTTGCCAGAGTATATGCGTGTCAGTGTCATCCTTCCGGCCAATTAATTTTTTTCAAGAAACACGCAGAGCACCTCGAGGTAAATGGTTCCTAACCTATTTTTTTTTCTTTTTTCTAACTCAAAGCGAATAGGGCATACGGATAAACACGCCAAGGCGTTATAAAAAATCCCTTACATCATTATCGTATAAAATTAACTTCAATGGAATCGTTGTGGGAGGGTGTCGAATGGATGGCTGCATTTATGGTTTCCGAGATGGGCTCCAGTGGAAATGAAAAGCACCGGAAGACAGTTTGAGGCGAGCCAAGTTTGGGAGAAGTAATGAAATGATGAATGCACGGACGACAGGGCGGCGGACTGTTGACGGTGGCGCGGGGCTGGACAACAGAATGCGCGCGGGGTGAAAACGGCAACTTTGAGGAGTTATGTACGCCTGAGCGCTGCGACGGGGCTAGCCCGCTTTGGATCTGGCCTGTCCGGCCCGGTCTCTGTACAAATCACCCACTTATACAGTTTTTGCGGCGTCGTTATTGTTGCAGAGCTGCCGTCACTCAATCCGCGAAACGACCTCGACAGATCCTCCAGCGTCAAGATATCATCTGGCGAGAGCTGCCTCACAGCCGGTTTAAGACCGGGGAAACACACTCCGCAGTTTTTCCAACATAATGCTGTCTGACAGCGCGAAAATTTTTAAGGAAAACAAAACATTCTTAAACCCAGCTTCCATATTCGACAGTATTTTTTTATATTACATTTCTAGCTTCATCTGTAATTACAATACATTTTTCAACTGCAGTTTTTTTCTTCGATACAATGTTGCATTCGAAAAATTTACAAATTAAAGAACAGTTTCTATGCACGTGTTTTGTTTAAGCTTTTAAATATAAAATACATTTTATGCACTACCGAATTTTGCGATGACAAATATTTGTTCGGAGTATTTAACCTTTTAATACACGAATTAATTTTCTTGTTTTGATTTCAGTTTCATTTATTCTAGTAACTACAAACTGTCCATATAATCATTAAAGAATAATTAAAAATCTATTTATCTTACAGTGGCTAAAAATACCTTTGTCCATATGGACACACTAAGCAGTTATGAGAGCAAATATTATTTATCTTTAGAGAATATTGGTGTCCTTTCTAGCTTATTTTCATCGTACATAGTCTACTTCAGCAAAACTTGTCTACAAAGTTCATTCTATATACAAAGTCTCTTTACAGTCCAAATTCATTTTGAATGAAATGTCTCAAAACAGTACAAATACAGTCCCACGTCACATTTTTCACACAGTGCGAACTGCAGACGTTTTCAACCGGCATCTTCTCCCGCACTTCTTGTGAAAAAAATATGAGAAAAAAAAAAGGTGATTCAAGTAGTCAAACCGGATCTCCTCAGGTATTCTTGACTTGCTTGATGAAGTAGACGGTCTTCCCAAACCTTTGGATGGATTTGCAAACCTCGACAAGTACACCTGAACAATTTCACGCCTAAACTCTGTGTGTACTTCTTTCCTGAGCTACTTGCCAGCTGTCAGGCATTATGCACACAAATATCAATTAGCCATGGCAGCAGA
This sequence comes from Dryococelus australis, assembly GCA_029891345.1. NCBI lineage: Eukaryota > Metazoa > Arthropoda > Insecta > Phasmatodea > Phasmatidae > Dryococelus > Dryococelus australis. Next base: position 77,344,732 of record CM056996.1, read on the forward strand.
GGCTAATACCATTTTTTTGTTTCGGATGTTTATTCTATACGTACCTACACAGTCAACACCACCCATTTTCTGACTATACTCGCCAGTAACATAGGGGCGTTGCACTTAAATGATGCGTTTCTCTTGGGAATATCGTTTTACAGTACATTGTGGTTCAACACCAAGACAATTAGAGCCAATGGATACTATCGAGTTATCGACCAACTTGGATACTATAACTCCATCTTCTTTGACAATAGCGGATTCATGATGACTCCTCTCTTTCTTTAGTAAAATACTATTAGACGTCATTTGGCAAGATTTAGGTATCCTGTTGTTCCTCATTGTGCCAGTACCACCATAACCTTTATCTCTAAGAAAGGATAATAAATGTAGCCCAGTGAACAAATTGTCAAAGAAGAAATGAAAAGGTAATGTTCTTATTTCTGCACTGAAGCGTTCAATCATTTGAATAAGTTATGCAGTCGCCTTACCAACGTAATTCTCACAGACAGTTTTTGAACGAGGAGAGTTCCCTTAATAAATACTAAAATTTACTAGATACCCCTCAACAGAGGTCAAGCACCACACCTTGTACCCAAATCGTATGGGCTTCCCTCGTATAAATTGCTTACAGTAGTGTTTCCAAACATATTTCACCATCGATTCATCATACAACAGGTTCTGTTGAGGGACAAAGTGTTTTAAGCATTTCTTTTAGATTTTTTCTACCAAAGGCCTAATTCTCCACATTTTGTCTTCATTGTGCATGATAGTGTACAGTGCAAAAGTCTTAGAATTTCCTCAAATCTATTTCTTCTCATTGCATTGCACACTAACTCATTTCTAGTGTCTTTATGATTTCCCCAGTAGTTTCTTTTGTTAGGGACACTGTTGTTACCACTGAGGATCAAAATTCCAATGAAAGACCTGATTTCATTCTTAGTAATATTAGGATGTTCACAGTTCTTGAAAAGAGCATATTTGTTTGATTCGTGAACAAAATACTCATCTAAGAATAATTCAAAATATTCTAAAATCTAAAAGTCTCTATATTTACTGTAGTCCTGTTCAGGAAAAGGTTTTAAATGCGATCCCATGTTCTCATGCACCCATTTTCTCTTTGATGATGTTGCCAGATGCCAAAAGGTGCTAGGTTCTTCATCCCTTTCATCATTATATCGTATTTTTGCGTGTGCTCTTAGTTTTCCAGGGATTCAAGTTGTCAGCTATTCCACCAGTATCTTCATCACCCGAGTCTTCATCAGTCAGAACAGATGGCTCCGGTGGTGCGATATATACTGCATCAGCTGTGCCAGCTTCATTTTCCGCATCAGCAAATATAATATCCAAAGCCTCCTGGACAGGAACATCTGGCTACAGGATGGTCTTCCAATGCCTATAATAAAGCAATACTCCAGTCAGTATGTTGCCAGAATATGACACAGCGTGCCTCACGAACAAGTGAGATTATTAACAGATATTTTCATGACAAAATATTTTGTTATGGAACAGTGGACATCTTGATATTCAACTGTGGGCACTGTGCAAGTTTCGTCTGTGTGGAAGCTAATACACTAGAGGATATACCGAAGAGCTTGCACATTTCTCAGAGACAACCAAGCTCTGTTGCTACCCTAAGACAATATATAGCTGCACACTACAAATAAATAATAGTTCCACCAAAGCTGATAGGTTATTTGTCACACTCTCGCCTATGTTATTTGTATAGACGTGTCCGGAATTATTCTACAGTGTATTTGGTGAAAAGCATACACTTGTGTCGCCATGGAAACTGCTGCAAACAGCATTACCCTCATAAGTGTAAAAAAAAAAAAATCAGGTTTAGTACCAAAAGAGTTTGAATGTAAAACCGGTATATATTTTAGAATCACTTCTCCAGAACACTGTTTACCTTTTGGTACTACAGATCTTACGCAGATCAATATCTGACTATAATTGACACTGATAATCTATTTGAATGTACTGCAGTAAGTAGTGCATGAATGTCTAGCGTGTCCACTTGGACACATCAACATTTCACACCAAATAAAGACATCAAAATGCCAATGAGCTGGAATCTTAACCTCAAAATGCAATGGAATGTACCTTTAGGTTATACTTTCAATAGTCACATACATTACAATTATTATTATAGTGCATGATATTGTACTTATTCTGTGTCAATGTCCATGGTTTTTTAGTTATAAAAATATTCACGATTTAGCACTGTCACACACCACCGCAACAATAACTAATCAACAGTGTTTATGCATGAAAAAAAACTGACATGTTTGTTGTATCACATGATGTAGGTACCAACATAAAATGTTTCAACAAACAAACCCCTGGTTTTTTCGTAAGTTACTACACGTGTGTCCATATGGACAAGCAGGAAATTAAAGGGTAGACTAGGGCATAGTAGTACATACTGAATACGCTATCGTCGAATTTTAGGAAGTCTAATTCACATGGTGCGGCGCTTCAGTGTCAATGTTCACATGTCTTGAAAAGATACTGCCGAATGTACTGGATCGTCCGCCTAACGTTGACTTCCCCAAAATTTCCGCAACGGTTACAGATCACGAATTACGGTTTTTGGTAAATGAAATTACGTACAGGAGCAAGTAATTTGCAGCAAAGAGACTATTCGTAACACGTGCATGGACAGAAATAATTAAACCACATATGATTTTTCCCCTGGTAACATACATTAACTTCAACTGCATCTGAAGGTACGTGCGAAGAGTATTTCAATGATATAGCATGTGCAATGGAAAGTAACACAGAAACTCCAAGAAATAATGTGCAAATATGATTTAAGTTCAGCAGCAGCGGCACAAACCCATAGTATGACACCGGGCTAATGGGGTAAGGGGCATGAAATGCATCCTCAGCGGTGGGAAGACGGGCAATAGAGTGCAAGTCTGATATCAATACATTATATTTTATTCAGATACCAACGTAATCCAGGATAATTGTTTTCTGGTCATTAACTGTACTGAGTAACGAGTGTGTACAGATGCACAACAAACAGAGAACAAACCAACCTAAGGAGAAATGTAATCGCATACACATGCATACTATAAAAATAGCACAGTTATGGTTGAATCGCTTCACATTAGGTATTTTCACAGCATGTGGTCGATTTTTTTACCATCGACAGCAATACGCACCTGTTAACGCACATATAGCGAGTGACAGGCGGCCTACATGTTCCTGGAGTAATGCCTCTGCAAGCTGCCGCAATGCGTCCCTGCATGTATTCTGGCGTAGTAGGAACCGTGTTGTACACCCTGTCTTTCAGTGTTCCCCACAGGCAAAAAAATCGAGAGGTGCGAGGTCGGAACAGTGAGCTGGCCATCTTACACCACCATCACACCTAACCACCGGGGTGGAAACGTTTCATTTACACTTACCTCGCCACCAAAGCAAAATGCGCAGGAGAACCATCATGCTGAAACCACATATCACGACGTATGTCGAGCGGCATGTCTGCCAGAAGTACCGGTAATGTCTCAGCCGGTCATTGTCCCTTGAATGAATCATGGCCCTATGATGTAGTCTCTAACGATTCCACACCAGAAGTTCACTTTCCACTATAGCTGGTTCTCCACGTGCCGGACCCAACACAGATTCTCCTTCGCCCAGTAGTGCATATTTCGTAAATTTACACGCCCATGGTTTGTGAAGGTCGCTTCGTTGGTAAATAGTATGTTCTTCAGAAAATGCTTTCATCCCTTACAGACATCAGAATTAACATACAAAACTGAACACGCTGCTGGAAATCACCATGTAATGCCTGATGAAGAGCCACGTGATATGGATGGAATTTCCGTTAGCGCAGTATACATAACACACTTGTTTTACTTATTCCTACGAACCTGGAAAGTTTTCGCGTGCCCACGTGGGGATTTGCATCGACACGTGCCAACACATCGTTTTGATGCATCTCGCCCTTGGCAGTCTTTCGTCGCACTCGTTTTGTGTTATTCCAATCACCTCGTTACAAGAGACATGTGAAAAATCTTCGTATCGTTTGCCGTGAGATGGGCGTCCAATATTGATACCTTTCACCATACATTTGGACGGCTTGCTTGGAATTTCTGCCACACTCACCGTAAATAAGTAGAAGCATCGAGTTTCTCCTCATTCGTGAACTTCATTGCGTACGTACAACCACACACTGCAATACCACTTACCATAACAGATTATGGAGACTGGTGCTGCTCTGCTATTAGGAAGCGGTCGCCGGGGAAGAGTCACGGCGCGTGTTGCTTGCTTACAGCTGTGAGTACAGGTCCACTGCTCCATGCTACCGGCCCACCTAACTTAATCATATTTGCTCATTATTTCTGAGCGTTTCTGTGTTACTTTCCATTGCACATGCTATATCACTGAATTCCTCTTTGCACGTACTCTCAGATGCCGTTGAAATAAGTGTATGATTCCAGGAAAAAAATCATGTGGTTTCATTATCTCTGTCTATATGCATGTTACGGTTAATCACTTTGTGGCAAATTACTTACCCCCATACGTAATTTTATTTAAGGAAAACTGCATTTCGTGATCTGCAACCGTTCCGGAAATTTTGGTGGTGTCCCCGTTAGGCGGGCCAGCTTGTCTACCGCACGAATTCAGTGGCTAACCTAATAAGTACATGACATACATGAGATAGGCATGGAACGACGGCAGAGTGAAGACGGGGAAGGAGCCATGCTAATGTCAGTCGCACTCATGAGAATCCCGAAATATGACGTTGTTGGTGATGGAATCGACCCCATAGGAAATGGAACTTTATTATCCTCTTCCTTGGCCTCCCAACAAGAAATATCTCTCCCACCCGCTTGATCTGATCGTAGCCTTTTGGAAATGTCTATACGTAGGTTCGGTACTTTTCCTTGGAGTTCTCCTATGTCTTGCTGCTAAGAATATGTATGCAGGTTATAAACTGGAATATTATAACTTTCAATTTTTATATTTTCAATTTCTCGTGTTCATTCTGTTTACTTCACTATACCTACCGCATTCCACTGCAGTGCCCTGAATGGAAATAAGGAATTATATCGCATGCCCGAACGCACTTGCTAATAACAACAAACCCGTGGGTAAGTGGTAGTGGTAAGAAGGTACATTGAACTGTAAGCTTATGTCCTGACAATGTCTTCACTAAGAATGCACAACAAAGTTAAATTAAATTTTGGTTGTGACCTTTCATTATGGCGGAAAACTAATGAGAACACTGCTTACAAGCTAAATTGTTCTTAAAATGCCAGACATCCGTGTGTTGCACGGGGATTTGAACCCTCAATTTCTCAAACCTAAAGCCGGTTATACCTACGTTATGAATGCCATCTATACAGGGAAAAAATGTAACTCAACCGTTATTCGTTAAGAAGATCGCAATGAAAGATATTCAGGAGATTTCAGTATGTTTAGTTCTTATATTACAAATTCTTCCAGTTAATTTCCCTCTGTCAGTCGCAATTAGTTTTCTTTTTTATTGCGTGGGACGCGTTTACATTAAATCTTACTGGTCTTTCGAAGAAAATTGTGATACGATGAAGACATTGGTTGATAATTCTGGCTACCTCTCTCAGAGATTGACAACTGTGTGCTTTTAGAAAACCTGAGTATCTTATAGAAAAGTTACGCTCGCTGTCAAACAAAATTTAAATCTTCAAAATATTTCTCCCGGACCAAGTGAAACATTTATAATAAAACCCTTCGATCATCTGACATTATTTATAGCGAAACAGTTTGCCTGCTTTTTATGTAAAATTCTCCATAAATCAAAACTGAGGAGTGTGAAATTTTAATACCGATGAAGAAATTACATTTAGCTTTTAATCAAATAGCTTCAAGTTGGTTCGTGCCCGGAGAGACACTATTCCTAGCTGCTACACAGACTTACAAATGTACAAATGGAATGGATTTAACGCGGAAGTTGATTGATGGCATAAGCGGTGAGCAACTGCACACTGCAGTTTCTACGACACCGTGATCCGCGAAGGGGGCAGCGGTGGTGTAGTGGCTTGACTACGCGTCTACCACCTAGGCGAAGTGGGTTCTATTCCCGGTGGGGTCGCCCCCGGATTCTTGCTAGTGGGAGTCGTGCAGGACGATGCCGCTGGTTGGCGGGGGTCTCCGGTTTCCCCCGTCCTTCCTATCAGGTGCTGCTCCACACTCAGCCCACTTCACCCTCATCGACTCTCAAGAACTCGGTGTTAAGAGCGGCCCGAATCTCTCCACTTCACTTCTGATGTGCGAAGAATGACGCCGATGTAGTGGCTGTCGGTCTTCGGCGGAGGTGACAGGGATCGCTTGTGCATCGCCGCTAACGAGGCTTGCAGTGTGTGCGGCGAGTGGGAGAGCGATCTCGTCAAGCGCTTGGCAACTTGTTCGCGCAGCCGCGTAATTGTCTTGCAAGGGGCGGAGGAGGGGTGTCCTCCCCCGTCAGACAAGACCTTCACCTCGTCAGGGGGACTCTGTTCCCCTCAGTCACTGCCCATTGCGTCTCACGGCGGGACAGCGTCCGTCACAAGCTCCCTACAATTTATAATTGGTTTAATCGTTTCATATGCTTCAAAAGAAATTACTGGAGAAATGTGCAGAGAGTTCTCTTATAACACGTATATTATGTTTACTTATCACATGTGTATTTTATTATAGGAGTACACAAAACATCCAAGTGGTTTATGTATATGTACATATATAGAACCGTTGCTTCATGAACTTTGCATTCACTTGTGACAAGTGTGTGTGTGTCGTAGCAACGTCGCGCCATCTAACCTTAGAATTGTCTTGTGGTCGAACGAGCGGGTTCAAACATACCGAGTATTACTCTGTCCAGTCCGTGAAAAGGCACCGTGGACAATCACAGGTCTCCAATTTTCGGGCCAACGTTTCGAACGAGTTAGGTTCAAAAGAATGGGCGAGTCACGTTTAGCTCTAAATAAACGAGCGAGTACAGTTGAGCGATTGATTGTTTTATTGCATCCGTAAGATCGTCCACATATCCGATGTAACACACATTGAATATTGTGGTCTCGAAATGTAATATTCAACCGCAATTAATAAGCATTACAACTTGTTTTTGTACTTACCCTCTTTGAATACGATTACTGTGGCTCAAAACAAGTTTTGACATACCGGTGAAAGCTTTGTTTGGATAGTAATTTTTCACTTTACCACTATCTGCTGGGTCATTTGTGAACTGAGTGTGCTATCTCCCTGCTATCTATCAGTTTTAAACTAAGCGTGTTGATTGCCGCCAGCGCCGTTTCACATTATGCATGTGATGTAAACTGTTTTTCTAAACAGACGCATCTCACATAAAAAGAATCTAAAACTAAAAAAATTCCATATTTAAAAGTTTAATAAATTGTCTGCGTTTCCTAATTATCTAGATTAGTTCGCTTATGAAAATACATATAATCTTACAATAGTGTCGCAGGATGAAATTAGCATACATATCCGAAAAATGGTTACATATTATTTCATAGTGTTGCTAATTACATAGGAAACTGCCCTTGTAGTACCCTCGCTTTATATCTCGTAGCTATATACCTCACGACGCGACGACGTACTAAAGGCAGCCACATTCGGGCGTCATGCATAAGAAGTTGACGTCAAACCTCTGTCGCGTCATAATGGATCGGTGGTTGCATTTTGTAGTCAAACGTCTTACATGTGTTACGTCTTTATTACGGCGGAGCAAAAACAGATCCGTAATCGACCCACAGGTGTTCGGTTTTACCCTCCGCTTTTCCGACCACTCTAGTGAGCGTGAGTCATACGTTCAAAATGGACTACGCAGGGCCTCGTACACGATCATGTAAACATTAGGAGATTATCATTCCAGGAAATACATGTTTATTGACGTGAATACATCTTTAAAATCCGGGTCATTCATTCAGACACTATAACTTCGTGAATAATAACACGATTGAAAGAAATGTGGTTTCGTTCGATCGGGTATACGACTACGATGCGAACAAAGACGTGAGTTGGCGCTGCGTAAGTGCGAGGCGCTGGTGGGAGCCCGAGACGACTGACTTCAATTTTTTTCGGGATTAAAAATTTCCGGCCAGTTTATCTCGTGACTCCGATGTGCTAACGCACTGATTTTGATACCAGACGAAATATCTCGTATAGATCCGTCGATTTAATCCGCGAAATTCAAGTTTGTACCCATTTCACAACTTTCATTTCATCCCTGAATGAATATATTACCTGCTGACACAGGTGCATCTGCGTAAAATCCACAATCCACAGACATGATTCCGACAGTCACATAAAGATATTTTTTTTTACTGGGAATTAAGATGCAGTTAACCTGAAAAATGTTATTAATGAAAACAATTTTTTTTTCGCCACTGAATAATTACCAAGAAACGCCAAAAAAATCTAGTTATGCAATTTTTAAGAGTTTACCATGCCAGTAGTGTGACTGCCGAACCAACTCTGGGAGCACGCCACCTATTATTGCCGTGTCGGAATCATCGTAGGCCCCAGCATCCGAAAGATATGGCACACACTGATGGAAACGGCGCTGTGAAGCCTCACGCTAAGGTACTTCAGAAAAAGACAACCCTCCTCTTCGTTTCATCCCCGAATTATAAAAGACAGAGGGGTCTGCCAGTTGGTCCTTTCTCTGCTGATATCCTCATTTTTCAGCTAGAGGTGTGTACTTGGGAAAATTTTTCCAAGCCAACGGAAGTCGTGGTCGGTATAGCTACCATCGGGCAGGTTTAAAATCCCATAGTTGCGTATAAGCACGAATTCCCCTTGAAGCGTCTGAAAAAAAAACGGAATCCCCCTGATTTTCTTTATATGACATCTGACACAAGGAGGGCTCACCAAAATTTCAATGTTTTTTATTTATCGCTGTTATAAACAACCTCTTCTTCAAGTCTTGTGGGCACTGTCGAGATTACCGTTTCTGTACTAACATGTAAACATACATGCTTGAAGCTGATGGCGAATCAAGGACCTCCACTCGTATAGCATTGTGTCAAAATCACTAAACGCACACAGCATCAACTGTTAATTTCTTCTTCCCCTTAATCTAGAACTGTATAGTTTGCTATCAAAATGGAGCACACTGAAAATTATATTTTCACCAGTGCTTCAAGACACCACAACCAGAAGAATAAATTCAACAAACCTACGTCTTTGAAAGGCTTCACAGAATCTTACATCGGTCACTTTTGTGAGGAAGTGATATTACCTACAAGTATTCACTTTTCACTCGCGCAAATTCAAGTTCCTTTGCCTTGAAGTAGGCTGTTCATTGCACTGTACTTCAGAATGATGATGATATGGTACGCAACTGACGGTGTTTTCCTCTTGATTTAACTGCCTGTACAACTACTCGTTTCTGGCCTGTGACGTGAAAAGGAATGTGTTGTAGGCCGAGGGGGGGGGGGGAGGCGTAAGAAATCGTCATAACTATAAATTCGAATTTAATACACTCGTATTGCCGATAGGTACAAATGGTTCGTTGCCCTGGTACCATCTGTTAAATACGCAAACACCCTGAACCTTGAACCTGAAGCATTATTCAATTTATCAGTGGAAACTTAACCAGAAACAGAATTTAAGGAATCCCTAACTGTTAAGTGTGATGAAGACACTTGGACCTCACTGCTGAGAATCTTTACATGCGGCTGCTATGGTTCGTATACATTATTCAGGCAATATATTTACATGAAGACTGCGCAAGTTGCTAATTAATTACACTTGCCTCTTCCTCTCCTGGAAGGTCAAAAGTTAATAAAAGTGCCATTAATCAGCTGAACGCGTCCATGAACAATCTTCCCAGTCATGGAGTCTCTTTTTAATAACTGATGCAGATGTTCTTTCCAAATGCAGAAGAGGCCTTCGCATTCACACGTGGCTCTTTGTGCCACTCAAAACCTCATTTACACGCACTGAAGGATGGATGCTGGCGTACAAGCGCGTGCTGAGAAGTTGATCAGAGTTTGCGCAGCTAATTGTAGGAGATGCCAGTCCTCTATGTTGATGGCATTCCTTTCTACTACTACCACCTTGTGATGTCACATCCAACGCAGCACATGGACACGTCTTTGTACAGCCTTCAAAGGCGAGCGCAGGCTCCAGTATGTAATGCTCCACTGTTGAAAACTGACAAAGCTGTGCGTCTGTGTTCAAAGGACTCGCAAGACAGAGCCCATTCAGCAGTCCATATGTCATTGTCATGGGCTTTTTTTTTTATTATTCTTTCTTTTGATGTTCTAGCGTTGGGTTGGACAGGACATTACATCTTAGTCTTTTAATGACGTTTTCTTTCTAAAAGGCAGAAAGCAAAAACTACACGACGCAATTATCAGAGTAAGACGCGATGTTAGTATCCACGATGCTTTTGCAGCTGATAGTCGATTTTTGCTGAACGCCTGACAAGAAGGACATAATAGTAAAGCAAACCTTTAAAAGGCCGCATGACGTAGACCAACTGCAGGACAAAAGTACTGTCCATACAGAATGAGCAACTGCAATGGTACGTGTACAAGTGTTCTGTGAAAGGTGGGACTAAATAAAAACGAACGAATCGCAGCAACTACACTGCAGATCAACTAAATTTATTGTGGTGAGTAGGTATGTGCGATACGTCGATATATAATTTACGGTACAATATTTCTGAAATACAGCAACCATGGTACTGTCCAAAATCGTATAGCAATATAATGAATATCGCGGTATTTATAACAATAGGAGCATAAGCATATACTGAAATTTCATATTGCGATTAAAATGTTTGCATTTTTTATATTTTTTTAGTTGTGGTTTAGGAATTATCGATGTTTCTTCTCTTATTAAGAAGATTTACTATTTAAACATTCGCTTTGTCGATTGTTGACACTGCGATATACATAAGCGGCATTTGAGATATATCTCCATCGACTAAGTATTCCGTAGAAGCCCTGTTTCGAATCGTTATAAACACGGCTACGGAATGTAATCGAAACGATGATAAAAAGTGGCGAGCCTGCAACTAGAAAGTTACATTTCCTAAGAAGGCTACGCGACGCAGCTACGATTCAGAGACCTGTGTGCGCTACTGTGGGGCAACAGTGAGATTTTGTTTCCCAGGCCTCCAAAAATCTGACTGTAAAGATCCAGTCGTATCGCTGTAATTTAGAACTGTTCAATATTATTTACCAAGTGCGAATACTAGTTCCCGTTTTTATTTTCGCATCCAATGTGTGTGTGGAGGGAGCCGCGGTGATGTAGTGGTCAGGCTACTTACCTCCCATCAAGGCGAGCTGGGCTCGAATCCCGGCGGGGTCACTCTCGGATTTTCGCACGAGGGAACCGTGCGGACGATGTAGCTTGTCGGTGCATGTTCTTGTGGATCTCCCCCTTACCCCGCCTTTGCATTCCGGCGCTGCTCCATACCTCGCTTCACGCTTATTGGCTCTCAAGACCTCGATGTTAAGAGTAGCGCGAATCTCTTCAGTCGCTCGTGTAGGATAGGGATGTGCAATACATATTAGTCTTTGTTATTACACTATAAAATGGGTCGCCGTTGAAGGCTTTACAGTATATTCAACATCACTTTTTTTTTTAAGTTTGCGCTATTAAGGTGAAAAATCGTATACTTCACATTTAATTTTGTTTTATGAACAGGTAAAAAAGAAGCTGTACATAATGTCAGAAAATAAAGGAATAGCTATAATGAACATATGATATCGCCTTCGTCTGGTGTGTGCTGTAGTGCAGTGTGCAACCATAGTACTTCATGCACTAGCTAATTTTATTTGTGGAAAGTATGCAGCAGAGTTCTCTGTGGTCACCTATAAGAATTTCACTTGTGTCCTGTGAGTTTTCGGTACAGAAATCGAAACATAGTGTTTCTGGCCACGCAATACTGTCTGTGATGCAAAAGATTTTTTGAAAGTTGTTTTTTTTTAGTTTTTGAAGTACGGTAAGTCAATGTTCGTAGCTCCAAAAAAAAAAGTGAAAATATATTAAGTAATTTGTGTCGAAAACGCCTTTCAAACACCACTGAAGGTAAAATACGCATCTTGTAGTTGAGTGCTGTAAGAAATCTACTGCGTCCTTTCGCCAGTTCTGCACAAGCTGGGAACAGGATCCTCAGTCAATCACTGCTCATTAATAATTCCGATAGACAACTCATGTTCCTGCAGTTATTTATTCGTTAGGTTTACCCATTTCCGTGATATGTCGCTGTAACAACTCCCATCTCACCAATTTGATTAGCTTGAGAATCGTAGTTTTTTTGCTACGCCTCTCTCTCTCTCTCTCTCTCTCTCTCTCTCTCTCCCCTCTCTCTCTCTCTCTCTCTCTCTCTCTCTCTCATGTGACGGAGTAAATTATAATCAATCAGCAGTTCTTTATTTTTACTTTTTTATTTTGTGTTGTTTTTCTCTCGTATTCGTATTTTAAAAAAATAAACGGCAAGACGTATACAACATATTTTGTAAAACTGATCTAGTAAAATATTTTTGGGGATAGCAAAATCATATTTTTGTTATTACCTAACTGTTATTGATGACAAAGAGGGTGCTAATGAAAATTACATGTTTCCAATCATTGCAAAATTCATTTTACCATTTATTAGGATCTATTTTAACACCATGTTTGGTAGTGGTTACAATTTTTTCGCGTACTTTCTGTAAGTGTTGTAAACTTACGACTTGCTAGAGTCCAAACATTTTTCAGTAGTAGCGTCATTCAGCACTAGTTGAACTTTTCAAATAATAATTTGACATTATGGATGGATTTGTGTAAGTTCTGCGATGGATGTTCTTGCTACATCATGTACACTTCAGAGACTTAAAGTTTACTGTTACTAACATTCGAACAGGTAAATCAAGACACGAGTGTCAACCGCTATAGAGAGCTGAGCAGCGGGCTCTCCGGTGTTATAAACATGATGGCCTTCAAATTACGAGAGTTGTAAACACGCATGCTGGAGGCCGGGTTACAACACGGGCAGATCCTCAGATGCGCAGGTAGTTGTTTTCCCGCTTGCGTTTCCCGCCGTTGCCTGTAGTTTACACGGCTACGACGTGCTTTACGGAGGTGGGAGTTTTTTTCCTAAAGTTTATTTTAAACTTTCCTACAAGGATGTGCGAGATTGGTATTACCCACCCGTCGGTCGAGTAACGAGGTCGCGACCTGCATTATGGCCAAGTCTCGTTACCTCCAACAAGCATGCATCACACACCTATGTTTCTTCTCTTCTAGCGCATGGTCAGGATGTCTGCCATAGAAACACCTGCTTGATGGTGGCCCCGCTCTGTTGGCATGCTTGGCGGCCGCATCAATCACACATTTTCGGATGAGAATTCTGATCGCGGAAATGTTTGGATAGCAAAAATAAAGCTGCAGTTGGGTTTCAACCACACACTGTTATCTAAATACATGTTCAAAGTGACGATAACGACTTCAGATTACCGAGAGTTTCAAACCGAAATAATTCCATCTTGGTGTTCATATTATGATGTATGATAGAGTTGGGTTCCAGCGACACGAGGAGTGACGTCTCAGTGGCTGAGGCCACCAAGGGTAAAGTTTGATAACTACGTGGCTTGTGAGTTTGTATCAGAAAATACAGCTCGTGGCATTTGTATTCTAGCGAACATTTTCTCACTAACACCAGGCAAGGCTTGATTATTATGTCCAAAAAAATAAACGACTGTATGCATGCCCTACTCTAAAAATGAGTTTTGTAATAGAGTTTATTTGCACCACTCAAAATAGTCTCCGCCTGCAGTGACACATCTCTGCCAAAGATCCGAAATTCTCTCAATTCCGCCCCTGGAGAGCATCATTCTGAAACGTGTCCACCTGCAGCAACACATCTCTGCCGACGATATACAAGACCCTAAATCCCATTCCTGTATGAACACCATATAATTCAGGAAGTCGCTTATACATCGAAACATGTGATGGTCTGGTGGTAAGTTCGGGAAATGTGGAATTTGCAGGGTTACTGTGTACCTCAGGTTACTCTGATTGTTTCAGAATTTTCGTCTCTTGGGATCTGGCATTGGTTGCTATGAACAAAGAACCCTCCTGAACTGCCAACGATGGCTGCATTTCGCACAACCAGGTCCATTTCCTCAACTTCTGCACTGTAAATAACGACGGTAACTGTTTCACTCTGAGGAAAGAAATTGTAATGCCCAGCGTTTTCAACCACGCCAATAGCAAAACTGTGTGTGGCGTCAAGCTTGGTTTTGAAACGTTCAGGCGTTACACCAACGTACAGTAATTTTCCCATTTTGCTTACAATCATGGTAAAATATTGAATTCTCATTATACGGTACGCTACAGCCGAGCAGAGGCTCATGTGGTCACGAACAAACAGGTTATAGCAGATGTTCAGCGGCTGCAGTTTGTGTTGCGCCTTATGTTAATGCTGTAGTCAGTTGCCTGTGTGTTTACTTTCCCCATTTGCTGCAAATAGTCGTAAATAGTTGAACTGAAAACTTGAGCTGTCGGAGAATTTAATTGGCGGTGTTGCATGAATTTAACTCCACATGTACATTCAAAGCATCGTTATATCACCTCTACCTGTATTCAGTACCTTCGTTATATTGGAGCTTTCAAACCTGCGACGCAATGTCCGTTCTAAAGATGCGTCTACACTCGAAGCTCATACCACATTACGATACTTTTTACCACCATACGTCCCAGTTTGACCTCGGCCAACAAAGTAAACTGTTACATGTTAATTCGAGCACTGCAACATATCCTATAATGCTTGCAAATGGCGTGAAGGCTTTTTTTTGTGTGATCTTAAAGGTGTTACGTTTCCAAATCCTGTACATTAGACAGGGAGAGTTGAAAGAAACCGTGTGATTTTAAAATGTAAAAAATACTGTAATCGTACAACAGAACGAGACATGCGAAATTAAAAATATAAGAGATGTCAATAAAACTAGAGGATAACTTATACCCCCCATATTTTCCAGCAAGGGTACAGTTGTAGGGGTGGAAAGTCACACACGCAATGTCCAACCGATGGCTGGCCATGTAAAAAAAAAAACGTACCTTTAGGTCATTTATTTCCGAACAACTTCATGTTCTTGTCTACTGCAACTTGTCAGTCTCTCGTAGTTGCGTGGTAAGAAATTTAATCATAAACGAGTATTTTTATTTACAGGATGGGCGGCTACAGTTGTGAACGATAATTGTTTTCGTCGTCAAAGACGAAGCTGCATTTGGTACGCTTTAAAAAAAATCGCCCTTTCATGTACATTCTTAGCATAACTCTAGGTTGAATTTGTTTCAATAGGCAAATTAAACATTCCCATCAAAAATGCACTGTTGGCCATTAAAATTGCAACACCAAGAAGGACGTGCCTGAAGGGCACCACGTATTGGGGGAGTGCGTAGAGCAGGGCAGGACAATGACGTGATTAGTTGTTCGGCCGAACAAGCGGTACATAAGTGGAGGTCTGGGAGCCGTTGAGAGGTCGTATCAATGTTACCCTACCGTTCGTGTGCACAGACGAAGTGGGGATGCCTCGTCGAAAAACACGAGAACGATACGAACAGGTTTCCACTTTTGATCACGGGAGAAACGTGACCTATCGAAATTGTGAATTATCCTACCGCGGAATTAGTTCTCCCGTTGTGATAAATGCAACCACAGTGAAGCGGATACGGAATCAGTGTTACGACGAAGGACGGGATAAGTGACGCGCAGGAAGCCTATGGCCCCATTGCACCAACGGGCATAAGCACAGACATGTGGTGCGCATGGCGATTAAAGCCACATCAAACACCCTCACTCAGGAATTCAGGCACGAGTTACATCAATCTGTGTTCACACGCACGGTTCGTCTCAGTCTGCAGCATCAACATATATTGTCCAGGCGCCTGTTAGTGCGGCTGATACTGACTACTCACCACTGTGGCTGCAATAGTGCGTGGAACGTCAGGCCTGGAAGGAAGAATGGCGCGCCATCGTCTTCTCCGACAAATCCCGCTTCTGCTTGCAGCACCATGATGGATGCATCCGTGCGTGTCGGTACGGGGTGCATGCCTAGCCGAGTCCTGCAATATGCATCTTCATACCTGCCCAGCACCTGGAGTTAGTATGGGGTGCCATCGGATTCCAGTTTCGCTCGTGCCTAGTCCGCATCGCTGGTGTGCTGAACAGCAAACAGTTACATCACGAAGGTGTTGGAGCCTGTTGTTGTCCCATATTCTCCGAACCAGCCTGGAGTACTGTACCATCAGGACAACGCGTTACTACATCTGACACACATCGTCCGACAGTTTCTGGATGACTGTCATGTTCTTTGCTTCATTGGCTTGCGCGTTTGTAGGACCTCTCGCCCATCGAAAGCGTGTGGTCCATGGTCGGACGACTGTCCTGCCGCGCGACACCCGTGGCCGCAACGGATGAAGTTTGGGCACGCATCGAAGCAGCATGGGCATACTCCAGACGGACATCCAGAGCCTCTTCCTCCCAATACCACATTGCATAGCACTGGTTATTGCCGCCCGTGGTGGGGCCACGCAGTACTAGTTCTGTCAACACATCTGGTTGTAATAATAGCTTACGTCGTTCTTGGTGTTGTAATTTTAATGGGCACACCTAGGCCCAAATCAGTGATATCAATCGGTGAAATAACATACACTGAAAGTCAGTTGGTAAGCTACTGCCGACTGGCAAATGAACTGGGAACAAGTAATTTATAGCAGTGGAATTTTTGAAATTCAGTAGGAATCACAAATAAATCGGTGAAATTCAGCCTCCATATTAATTAGTTATCTGTCAATGATTATCAGTCACGCAAATTTCACTGTTTTCACTGATTTGGCTCAATTCTCACTGTCTCTTGTTTAGAGAGTAGCAGATATTTTCGATCACTGATAAACGCCAGTCATTAAGTAAATCTATGCCTGATACAATGAAGCTCAATGCAAACATGTATAAATTACTTTCAACTTAGTATTATTAAGTCACTAACAGTTTGAGACTGCTGCAGAGCAGATTTCATTGCATCGTAGTCATAGATAAGACATTTATATGGAGAATTTTTGGCTGCTTTACTTTTATACTTTAAATATGCGAATAAATAAATTGGTAAACTAGAGCTTACTGAATTAGTATAGGTCATGTTCTCAGTAACTATGAACACTAAGGTGTCACATTCACCAGATGAGGTGAGCAAACCAATAATAATTCGGAAACATGCGGCTTACAGGTCTCTGAAATAACCCCGTATCAATGAAATGTAGTTACATAACCCAATGCAGTCGGAATGTTATGTTGCCTTGAGCATTTTTGTACGCAGCAGTGGAACGTTATCGCCTTCTAAATGCAACATCATAAGTGGCGATACGTTTTAATCGAGTCCTCAATGTGACTAGAGCACGAAAGTTAATCATAAATTCCATAAAGTTGGAGCATGGCGTAGATACACCGACCTGCGTCTTTCGCTTGTTCAGCCTGTCAATTAGATCAGAGGTCTCAAGTTGAGGTAGCAGGAAGAAGGTATGTGGGGACAAGATTCCAAGAAAGCGCATTTGCTGCACACCGGCAGGGCGGGCAGCGACACGTGGACGAAGAAGAAATCTGCGGCAGCAGCGAGAGAGAGGAGGTGAGTGATAGAGCCTATGACGGGAGGGCCTCTTCATCAACGCACACGCGGCGGGACCGGCCAGCGTGTTGAGTAATGGCCGGCCCCGGGGAGGACAATGGAATGTCAACAGCGCGCCCTCCTTAGCGACGGTAATTATGATGGATGCCGATGTTGAAGCCTGTGTGGCGCGCACCGTTGGACGTGTGCGGCCCCACATTTTTCACGGCGGTCCTTCCCCCACAGTGGATCTCCGGGGGCGCAGCCCAACAGCAGGACACGGCCAGCCAGCCGTCCGCGATCAACCACAAGCAAAAAAAAAAAAAGAAAAAAGGCTTGCACTTCCCATTAGGTTTGTTTCTCCCTCTGCCCTTGCCTTGCTCGCAGTCGTCCACGAATCCTAAAACGCGTTCGTCTCTGCGCGGGAACTTGCGGAAGGTCGTTCCTCCCAGCCGTGTAACTTCTGCGATGGCTAGTTTCGGATTTGGCAGTGTTTTGGAGCGTAGGACCAAGGAATAAGAGGCAATCGGTTACTGAACTAAAAGAAGGTGTTAAACAATTTATAAAGTGCAGTGTTGTCCCAATTAGATGCCACAACTATGCAAGACTTCACTGAGAAATACGTGAATGAAATACCATGTCGAGGGAGGATATCAAATAACATAGGAATGTCATTTTTCTTTAGTTTCCATGCAAAAGATCCTTCTTCCTCTGACGGCTTATGAAGAATCAGTGTGTGTTATACTCTTGTCATGATTTTCTAATTCCTAGAGAAAATCCTCGTCAGCTCATAGTTGTCCATACCATCAAATTGTGAAGAGACGCTCAATATCAGACCGATATTTTCATGGATGGCGTTGTCAAGGACGGGCTTTCTTAGACTACATGTAAAGGACCCACAATAACTCTTATGCAGCCAATAACAGGGCACAATCTATTTAAACGCCGTTGCCATGGAGGTAGGCCACATACAACCCACGTCGTATGATAGTGAACAGTGTCTTACCACAAGGGATATGCCATCTTAGATGGATAGACGCCTTATTAATTCGATGGCATCTTTACTATAAGTTCGTTTCAAATACCAGTTTTCCGTTCGTAACTCAGCCACCCTAGCTCAACATAATTATTTTGTTTACAGTACGGCTAATGAGGTACTATAGAATGGCTTATAGAATTTAGCGGGCTCGCAACATGAAACTACCTAGGCATCTGCCCATAATGGAGATTAGAAACCACGTGAAAAACGTCAGAGGCAATGTCATCTGTGAAAACCGAACCCAAGTACATAAGGTACTACATTTCCAATCTCCAATTCATCCAAGCAGGCCTATTAAGATTGTGTTCCGGGCAGAACTCTGATATCTTGGCCACACTTTTCAAATGCATATCCCTTAAAGATAGCATTGTTATTTAGAGCGCACTAAATCCTCGTGAGTAAAAGTGGTAACAAATATATTATTTCTATTTTTTGGCGATAGAGACATTAAATATTATTCAATGCCGAATTAGCATGTTATGATTTCCCATCGACATCAGGACCAAATACACTATTTGACTATTCGTCTGGGCAAGAAGCGTACACATCCAGTAATTACAACTACCAATCGGACAACAGTGGAACGCAAAGCGTACAGAGTAGCCCCCAGGTTGGCCTGTTGGCAACAGTCGAAATACTCAACTCATTCTGCAATGAAATAAGTGGATCTGATTCCACTAAGAGGCCTACTTCAGCACAATTACTTGCACAAACATCAACTCAATTGGACCAACAGCAACGTGGGACAGGAACAACCCCTTTTCCGCTGCAACTGGATAATGCTACAGAGCAACAGACGCCCAAGAAATACCTAGTTTAAATTAACAACTTATGTTCATAGATCTGTTTTTTTAACGTTTTAATACATTTTCATCAATATGACAATTAGACATGTTTTGTCAATAACACGCCGTTTTTTTCAATAGCAATTATGTTAAAACACGTTTATGTGCCAGCTTTCACTTACCCTTACTTAATATTGCAGGGCGTCAATCACTACATCACACACTTCGGGTACGCTAAGGCTGATAGTTGATTTTAACATTTTGAAAAGCACTGCCAAACTAACAAACGAGTCTCCAGTAGCAAAAATTTCAATTTTACCGCTAATCTTTCTTTAGTTGGGTTGGCATCTTTGAACGAAGTAATTTTCTTTTCAGTTACAGGACCAATTACTTTAAGTAAGTATTCAAATTCTTGGCTAGTCACTCTAAAATATTTTTGAAACTGCCATCAGTTATTACGAGTGCGTCTTCAGAACATCTCAACCGTAAGCGCTTGTGTGCTCTGAGTCACGTGATTATTGCCAAGTTTATTACAGAAAATTCATTCGAACCTTTCGAAAATTTATAAAACTAAACCAGGTTTTAACTACATCCACTCAGAACTAACTGTTGCTGTACTACCAGTTTTTGCCTATCTTCTGCATGTGCTTTATTTACCCCCTGACTATTTCTTAACGTGTTACCGGTTTATAGTCCATTCACGGTTACTTCCAACTTTTCAGAATCCCTGCTAAAGTTCTACTTTCGATCTTAACCGAGTCTAGAAAATTACACCAAAAGGACCCCGTACCGCATTCGTGCGTACTTCGTGTAGTAATATTTTGCGTAATAACTATTCCTTTCTAAGCATTACCAACGCAACTATTTTTTCCCTGTTTTATTCTTATTAATTATAAATTGAATATTATAATTTATAGATGAAATATAAGTAAAAGTTTAATTTAACAAAAAATGGTTCTTTTATTTTGATAAGTATAAAACGCTTGTGATACAACATTTATTCAGAGAATATTCATACACATCATACATGGGGTGATTTTTCAAAAGTTTGATTTAAAAAGTGTGAAGAAACTGAATAGACTGTACGAGTAGATTACGTTGAAAGGAGTGTTCCTCTGTGGCCTCACAAAATTACCATGACCTCAAATGAGAGCTACTCAACTGGCCACAATGTACCAGAAAATAAACACACTCAACATATCCCCGTATCATCAATGGTGGTGGAAAACGAGAAGAAAACGATTCCTTGTTGAAGTCATGTTGAACTAAATTATAATTTCTTAACCTCATGTATAGGCTTAGCAACACTATTTCGTAGGAACACCATTCAAACACTTTAATTCAGGCAATACACATCAGTCTTGTAAACATTGCTGTTCCTGCAATATCGGCAAAACATTATATTCACAACCAGCCACTGAATAATAACAAGCGTGCTTAAAGGTTTCATATAAAGTCTAATTCAACTCAGTAAAAAAATTAAACTCTAAACCACTTATGTGAATGAGGCACCTGTCGCTCCAAAAAAAGTTCCCATGTAACTTCTACGACATTTGTCTCGTCCAAAGAAATTCGTGTTGTAATCAAACGAGATTTTCACCGTATCTTTTACATCTACGAGCAGAGTAACGGACCACGATAAATGCAGGGTTAATCGTGAACATGTTGCCAGCTCCTAGACGTGAAACACGAGACCAGCAGTTGTGACATAAGTAAACGGTAAAGAATATTTTCATCTGCCTCGTTGAGATGTTGGCTGCAGAAATTTGCTGGGCGCACGAATCATGACAATGTCTCAACGCCTGTACTAATATCTAATTTATTTTTCAGCTCCTGGTGTACGATTTGGCACGAAAATCTTTTCGAACAGATGAATATTTTCTGTGTTCAATGGGAAAAATAAACGGCTTACTTTTCTGCTTTTTGATTCACTGTGCTATTTTTAAGTTTTTGTGCAGTTTTGTTTGATGATCGTATCAAAACTTTTGAATTTAAGCACCACTTATATATATATATATATATATATATATATATATATATATATATATATATATATATATATATATATATTTTTTTTTCTTCTTCAAATTTTTGCATTTCATCATGGGTTAGTTGGAGAACTGGTTGTAGTCACGTGAACAGAGAATCCATCGGGGACTTGCAAAACTGTCCTCAAAGCTCTCATAGAACTTGCAAAAATGTAGTACATAGTTATGTTAATATTATTTTTAAATGACGCAACACATTTTCCAATGCGCAAGTTTTGATGTCATCGCTCAGACCTACGGTAGGTGATACGTTTCATTGCTGTTGGTTCCTCAAGAAACGGGTCGTCTTGCTTGGATTCTCCATCCTAGCTAAAATTTCACTACACACAGCCGAATTATTTAGGGCTCCGCCTGGCTGGCTCGTGAAGCGAGCTGAGAGGTTTGGTGGGAAATACGTGATTAAAAAATGGTTGGATATTTTATAGAAGTTATTTTTTTAATGTGAAAATGGTTAAAATAGAAGTTTTCACAGACAGCTTCAGCTGCTAAATTTGTCATGCACAATTTAGAGTGTTTTCTTTATACACGCGTAATTATTCTATCTTTGTTAGCGTGCCATACAACTAAAGGGTCACTGGTAAAATCCCCGTTCAGACGAGTCACCGACGGAAATCACTGCGCGCCAGTTTCAGCACCTTGCGCGTTAAGGATGTTGAGAAAATATCGAGATATAGACATGACGATATTATATCCACGATATATCGATATTATGTCGATATATTTCAACGATATTTCATCGAAGTCAGTATCGTTTTTCCAGGTATCGGAAATACACATTTTTAAAATGCCCTTTTAATAAGCTCTGCTTTGAATACAAAAATTTAATTTAAAAAATTATTGTATTTACTTTAGCAACATGCACAAAAAAAAGGTGCCACAACCATCTGTAATGCCTCGTGACCTCATTAAAAAATATTCCAAGCAATTTTTCATTTGTCAAGTCCTTTAATACTTAAAATATCGAATTCCGATGTATCGAAAGTCAATATTTTTCTTTCGATACATCATTTCGTAAAACGATACTTTTATAAACAACCAATATAAATAATATTGATATGTTTACCCGATATCAACATCCCTATTGCGTGTAGGGGCGATGTGGCGAGTGGCTTGGTGTGCGAGTTGACCTTACAGTTCACGCGTTTTGAGGCCTCGAACGCGCTAATGCTGTAAGCAGGCATAACCCTTAACTACTTCCCCAACCCAGGGGCAAAAGTTAACAGTTTTTACAAGGCAAGTGAGTCGAGGAGGGAAAACGATTATCGCGATGTGCACTTTATAATTGGCCAGGTAACTGGGCCAGACACGGCCGTGCAAGAAGCGACTAACAGGTAAAGCCCGTTCACAAAAAATGAGCACTTTTGAAATCCACCTTAGAAAGAAGTCATTGCCCCCGCCTGCATATATTTTAACGGGCGCACTGAAGTAAATTTGCCTGGTAAAGTTGGTAACAAAGGATGGCAAGTAGTTCCCTATCTTAACATCGAATAAAAAATATTAGGTTACCATTTGTGATAACTTAAATTATTTATTTCCCTTTCTGTTTTTTTTTTAATACTTAGAAGTGTAAAAATGAGCAGATTTCTAAAATATTTACTTTCCTAATAATTTTACAGTTTCACTTGACCGTCGCGTCAATAAAGTGCTGAGGCCCGTGGCAATGTTAATTTTTCACAAGGCGGAAGAAGAGACAACGTTCATACAAGTAGATCATAAGCAGAGCTTTAAAAAGTGCTCACTTTATCGTGAGCATCCTATAGGTGTAGAAGCGGTAAGTAATACTTCGGCAGAAGGCCAGGGAAGGGAGGCGCCCCGGCAACCAGGGGCGGATGCTGCAGTCGGGGGAAAGGCAAGGCGAGGCGAGGAGCCCCCACGCCGAGCGATCGTCGCGTCGTGGAGTCGCCGCCTGCCTGCGCTCATGGCCAGATGCAAAACAAGTGGGTTTGGGATCCGCATTCCGAAGGACGGACGCCTCGGTGGCGGACCAGGGACACGCGGCCCGCCACACACACACACACCCCTGGGGCGCCTTTCGACGATGAGCAAGGCCGCCGCCAGACGCCGTCCCCACAGTCCCAGTCACGGCCCTGAAGATCCGCTCAGCTGCCTCTACTGCATCTGCTTGTGGCTACGTAGGTACGGCTCAAGACTCCTATGCACCGAGAACTGTATTGGGCGTTACAGGCACAAATGTGAGGGAACGATAAGGGCGACACTGAGAAGCGTACCCATCGTCCCAGCGCATCTGTAAGCAAGGCTCTGAAATAATGGCATGCGGTGTTCCCTTTGTACCGCTCGAACTACGGCAGTTAAGCGGTGTCCCTGTAATTTTAGTAGTGTAAAGTCTGTAGCAGTGTTCACTAAGTTACACAGATTGTCGTAAAATTGCATGTCAATACTTTGGAGGAACATTTCGCACATCTGGAGAATGAATAAATGTTATATAAACATAGGTCCGAAAACGCTTCGTTTCTTTACTACAGCCCGTAATACATAAGGTGCAGTGTATGGCCACGGGCTGGATCATGTTACTGTGGAATGCCATCGCAGCGTTCGTTAGCATGGTACACGGCACCTTACACTACGACACTACACATAGAACAGTAGTAACCGCACAGGAATTAGTTATACGTGTGTGAAAGCTTATCGTCGGCACTAAATAAAATGTTCAAAATGCTAACCATCAGCACGAACACACGTATCAACCTGCCATTGCTTGAGTACCAGGATGCGTTGATGAATCCCTGGAAGATATCAGATTGTTTCACAACCCACCACAATTTTGGTTACGAAGGGTGACCATATCGTCCACTAGAGTTGCATACACAAGTGCCATTAATTGTCACCCAAAATAAGAGTCTAGTGGATTCAAATCAGGGATCCTCGGAGACTGGTATGGGGTTGCCAATTATAGCTGCGATGGAATTCCACAGTACCATTATCCAGCCCGCGGGCAATACACTGTACATTATGCTTTACGGGCTGCAGTAAAGAAACGAAGCGTTTGCGGACCTATGTTTATGTAACATTTTTTCATCCTCCAGATGTGAGGAATGTTTCCCGGAGTATTGACATGCAATTCTGCAACATTCTGTATATCCCTCTACTATTGTAGTTTTCAGTGATTCCACTCATAAAATTTGTAACAAGTCAGTGTGAGAAAGCAATTTTTAGCTATGTCGGAGAGTTCGAGACAAGTGTTTGTAATGTGCGTGGTGTCTTGAGAGTAGTCTTAGTACCTCGTCTCAAGTGTATTTTCTTTTCGTAGTTCAGTGCAAACGACGCACGTTATTTAGTTTCGTGGAAAAGCGTGTATTTGAAGCGTACTGCAACGCTGTTGAAGTTCCACTTTCATAGTCATCGTAATGTAGACAACGATGACATTAGACGACGAAAGTTTCTCAGAGAAGCAGGGAGGTTGATAGAATAGGCCATGGCTCGTAAGAAGTAGCTATATCAGCATTCACTTAGAGTGATTCCGGACCCAAACCTTGGTCCTCCAGAATGCGAATCCAAGCTAAATACTCCTGCACACATCACTCGGTTTCTTCTTGGTACTTCTTCAGCACATGTGGTCCTGCGGTGGGCACACATATCTCGCATCCTGCAAGGTGTGTGTGTGTGTGTGTGCGCGCGCGTGCGTGCGACCCCATACAGAAGAACGGAGGATTTTACAATGCG
Source organism: Dryococelus australis (assembly GCA_029891345.1). Lineage (NCBI taxonomy): Eukaryota > Metazoa > Arthropoda > Insecta > Phasmatodea > Phasmatidae > Dryococelus > Dryococelus australis. The sequence continues at coordinate 77,369,855 of CM056996.1, forward strand.
CTTTTCGAGGGGGATACTTGAGCGAGGGTTTCCGTGAGAAACTCTTGAGTGAGTGGAGAGATTTGGGCGGCTCTTAACAATGAGGTATTGCGAGCCGTTGAGGGCGAAGCAATGTATGGAGCAGCACTGAAATGTAGGAACGGAGGGAAATGGGAGATCCCCGAGGAAAACCGACGGCCACCGGCATCGTTTCCGAGGATCTGGGAGTGGCTCTGCCGGGAACTGTGAGGCGAGTGCTCTGGCCGCGGCACCCATCTCTCGAGTAATTTCAACGTTTCTATATAGATATATACTTGTTAATAAACATGCCTATAGCTATTCTTTGTCTACTTATTACAGTGTTTGTGAGAATATTTCGTTAGTTGAATATGATTTCAGCTACTGTATGGCTCAATGTTCGTGATTATCTTGCAAACGGCTCTGTGTGTCGGTTTTCCACTGATCCAATAGACTACGTCATATTTTACCTGAAACCGCATTGTAGCATTCAAACACACAAGCTTCCAAAGACGCCCGTGTTATTTTGTTAATCCTCAGCAGTTAAGCATCAACCATTATTAAAAATTTCAACACTTATGGCTATACAGGAGAGCTTATAGATAAACTAGCTTACTAGTACTGAAGGAAAGAAATACTTGGGACAAACAAAAAGTGTTTCTGTCAACAAAATACTATGTTTTAATAGTATGCCAAATAAATGATTTGCTCATGTAACCAAAAATTATAGTTAAAAGTTGTTATGACACACACCTAAGTTTTTTTCCCACACAAAGAAAGCATCTTGTTTCTTTGAGAAAATGAATTTGTTGCGAAATAAGAAATAGTTGCGTGGGAACACTTTTTATAATCTGTTATGTGATATAATTACAGTTTTCCTTACTTCATCTACGTTATACACCTCCATTAGCACTGCTGCACGTGATTCCATCTTAGAACTCGATCTAGTAGCTGCCATCAACCATTCAAAAAACTCACCGTCCCTGCATTTATTTTTAACGGGCTCTTGTAGTAGCATGCGCCCAGTAGAATTGTTAACGATGGAAGGAAAGTAGTTCCATGTCTCAAAGTTGAATTAAAAGTGTCCGGTTAGCATTTGCCAATTTTACAATGGATTAGCAATTTCGTAAAATATTTACTATTATAATAATTTTACAGTTTACCTTCACTGACATGATTAAATCGATCAGGTCCATGGCAATGTTAATGTTGCATACATAAAGATACATAAGGTGCTTAAAAGTAGATCTCAATGAATGAATGAATGAATGGATTCATTTGGGTGGCTCTTAATAGCGAAGTCTTGAGAGCCGATGAGTGTGAATTTAATATGGAGCTACGCTGGAATGAAGGGGCGGGGGAAACGGGAGATCCCCGAGAAAACCCGCCAGCCAACGACATTGTTCGGCACGATTCCCACTTGAAAATTCGGTGACCCGGCCGGGGATAGAGCCCGGTTCACCTTGGTGGGAAGCGAGCGTGTTAATCGCTCAGCCACCGTGGCCCTAAGTAGATCTCAAGCAGTGCTTCCAAAACTGTTCATTTTACCACGAACAGCAGTGGTTTCAGCTGAACTACATTAAGCGCTAAAACCTGCAGAAGCGCCTTGCTCGCTGAATGTGTATACCTTCGCAATTAATACAGCGCAAAATACAACACGAGTACAGGAAGTATAAAATATAAAGATAACTGCGTAAGTGATTATTTAAAATGCTTTTAAAAGTATTACGAATTATTATTCTACACTGCACTGTCGCTACCCACATTACTCCATAGGGTGGCGATGATAATATACTAATTACGAGCAGATAATATTTTAAAATACAAATATTTGACCATCGAGGTGCAAAGAATCTGACGTTTGAAAAAAACAGTCTGCCCTGTTTTAAAATGTGCCACAAGAACATTGAGCTGGTCCATAGAAAAGCTATTCTGTTTTGAAATGGTAAGACTGCTTACAGAAAGGATGCAATAGTTGAAATCTTAGAGACCGCCCAAATTGTGAGGACAGAGTACGAATGAAAGTTGCTGGCAACTTGTACTCCCTTGTATGCAACATAATGACCTACCATTACCGCTGGGAATTTACAGAAATTATGATAATGGTCGAAAGTTTCAAAAATAGTAACAGTGTCGAGATTATTTTTTATAAATGTGCCACTTATAAACAGGGCAAATCCTCTGATTCAGCGACTATACTTAGCCAGAATATACGTCATACTCTCCTGACTTTTCGTTTGTTAATCAGATCCAGCACTTATATGTTCTAGTGAGTAGTCAGAATGTCTTGCAAGGTTTGTCAAGCAACGAAAATAACAAAAACGTGCAGTCATCAAAAGGAGCGATGAGACGAAGTGCAGAAACTCTCCAGGAAAGTACAAGCACGTAGCAACAAGTCACGGCGGGTTTCGGAGCATCGTGTCGGTCACACTTGATCGCCGGGTCATCAGAGTACTGCAGATCGTGGACAGTACGTTGGCCATCAACTTAACGAGTGCTTTCACTACATGATTCCATAGGATTCCGTATTGGCATAGAGCAACGGGAGATCTACGATTACCTCCATGCCGTCGTCGTGTTGAAAACGTGTGCGTTACATGGGTAAAAAATATTGTGCGCCGTTCTCAGGGACGGAACGCAGCTTGCATAGTTTGACGAAAGAATTATATATTACAGGAACAGTTGTTAAAAATATATAAATTATTCTTACGATGTGACTTTATACTCTACTTACGTATTTTGAAACATAGGTACGCTCACAGTGGGGAATTTAATTACGCGAGGAACGTATCAACTAATAGCGAGACTATTTAATATCGGGATTATGAGAACCTCGCTGCCAGACTATCTGTAGGCCTACAGCTTGTCTGCATCTCTGTTTCTCTCCCCTGCTTCTCTATCCACACCCCTTAGTTGCTCAACCCTAAAAATTGATATTGGTTTAAATATGGGAAGTCTACGGGAAGCTATAATAATTGATTCTGTACATAGCAGTCCTTCGCGTGGTTGAAGACACCAATCGTTTTTGAGACTATATCCCGCAGCTGTTGCCAATATCAAACACTCAAATAGTCCTTTCACAGTTACTTCCAACTTTTCTGAAGCCCTGCGAAAGTTCTATTTTCAGGAAGTTCCTCCGCCTCACGCAAACAAAGCTTAACCTAGTCTAGAAGATTACCAAAGCGACAGAGCTCTGTGTTCGTGCCCACTCAGTATAACAACATTTTGCATAACTATTGATTACTAGGCACTACCAACATACCTATTTTCCGTATTTTAATTTTGGGACTTTCTTTTCAAGGACACAGGCAAAACATAAATACCAAGGATCCAATATGGCGGGAAAAGTTCTCTCTTAAGGGCATAGATACACGCCAATTTAGAGGTTTTTGTCACGTCTTCATATACAAAATTTGTTTTTTATGATTATTAACATGAGATAGTGTGAACTTATATTTTCTTTTCTTTTGCCACTTAGAATGGTTTTAGTAACGCATCTTAGGAAAGGCGTTCAGTATCGGAGTAACGTAATTCTGACTGATTTAAGTAGAAAATGTCTTCTCGCAAAGACACTCGGCCAGTAACCAAAGCAAAGCTGCAGACTTGCTCATAGAAAGTTGAAATCTATCCTGCACGTAAGTTTTTTCACTAAAATCAGGTTTAGTAGGAACAACCGCTGCTTAGTGCATTTTCTGTGGTAGGTATTGCGTGATAGCTCTTGTAATCGTCTCTGTATTCGCCAGCACAAAGTAGTCGCGTATTCCTTCCCGGCAGCCACCATTTAGAACATAAAAAAGATAGCCAAGCGGTAACAAAGCTGGGAAAGTTATTATCTATGTGTTGCGATAAAATTTAGATGCAGCCAAAATAGAATGTATTCAGAAATCGATCAGTTAAAGACAGGTATCGTTTTTTGTTATAGGGACGCATTTATTTTGGGAAGCAATAAGCCGAATGTCGCAAAAACACGTGAAGGATATTGACACTATCCGGAAACAGTCCCGTGCATGGTCGACAGGGCTAGGGCGTTACCTTTGGATCACAAGGATTCATGTTCGTTTACCGAGCAGTCTTGAGTGCGTGCACCATTTTTACATTTCACATTAGGTTAGTTCCCTTGCACGCTGACTCCTGGCTACATTCCAGGCAGAAAAGTGGAGCTGTTGATAGGCCTAAGTTAAATTTAAAATGTTAACTTTCATATTGCTGGTACTTTATCCAGAGTATTATATGATAAGCAAGAATTAATTGATAGCATAGAAATGGTTTGTCATACAGAAAAGTTTAGTGTCTCTTGGATTTTCGGCAACGTTGGAAAGCACTATTGTTTAGAAACTATAATGCTTAAAGATTTTTTCCCCATTATTATTTTTATGCATCCTGCATTCTATTTCACTCAGGTGTTCACGCCATGCATGCAAGCTAGCTGTAAATATATCATATGAAAATTGCTTACAGAAATTTTCTTTATCAACAAAGAAAAACTTTTACAGATATTTTTGTAATGTCGTAATTGCCAGTGTTTATCAGTTTCCTTATAATTACAAAACCGCTTCCCCAATTGCAACTCAATTAACGACCAACCACACCCAAGGTCACATTCCAACCAGCAATCTCCACACGTGGATGTATTAAAAACGAGGTCAGTCAGAAAACATTTTTGCTGCCAGAAAAAAAGAAAACCATCCACAGCCAGGCAGCACTAGTGTGCAAGCAGTAAAGCTAAAATCGATTTGCCTATGAAGATTACTCAGCGGTTTCATCGCCCTTAGATTCGTTCAGCATGCATGTACGTAGATGTTTCGCATAACATTGACTGTAACGTATGTTATTTCTCCTACAGATATTTCGTCTTGTTTGACGTAGGATGTGACTCATCTTTAGTCAATATATCTAATAACTGTTCACGGTTAATTAAACACTTTCGAAAGCCCTGCTTCGGGCCTACTTTAGCTTCTGATTTTGTATCTTTCCGCCTGATGCAAAATTGACATTGCCATGGGCCTGAGCACTATTTATGCGCCATGCAAATAAACCCGGGGAATTGTTAGGAAAGTAAATGTCTCACCAATATGCGAATTCATACTGTAGTGTACACAAAACAATAGATAACTTTAATGGCCATAAGTTTAAACTCAATACTCGGAATACATAGTCGAATGTCAAGAACATTTTTATTATTCCCTTGCCAACTTAACCAGGAGCCTGCTTGTATTTTTTTTCCAAAGGTTTGCTTCAAAAATGCTTACTTTATCGTGAACAGCTTATGCACATTTGTATCGCCTGAATATCAGACAGACAAGTCGCTTTACGAGAGAATGATTACAGTCACGTGCAGTATATGAGCCACCGTTGATCACAGCCGTACATCAACCACGCAGTAATGTGTCTGCGGAGTACTAATGAGTGGCTCGATCAACGCGGCCCATCCTATCCAGGAGAAAGAGGCGCTATCGTAATTGTTATCGTCGCCAAAATAGAGGCGCTCGCCTTCGCTCTTAAAACCCAGAGATTACGAGCGACGTACGAGCGGCCGTCAGTTGACTAGCCATCGATTTGTTGGCGCACGCAGATCCAACTGCTGTTATCGTTGGCATTACCTCTTGTTTTTATAGCCCTAGTACCTTCGCCGCTGATCGTTCGTTTCGACTGTCCAGCCCATTTCGCCTGGTGTCGCAGGTGATACAACTTGGAAGTTTGGCTGTAAACTCGCGTGTTCCGTTTTTGGAAGTGGGCTGCTGGTCTCTGGAGAATATCTGGAAGTTTGCCAGAATGTGGACAAGTCGAAAATTAGGAATAGAGACAGCCACCAACACAACATTTTATAACAGCGCTAGTTAAATGCGTCATCATATTATCGCTATCTTCAGGCGTCGGAAATCGTTGACGTAACACAGAAAGAATTCCTTCCCAGAAAAGGATATGTGATATCACAAAGCGCATGTAAAACGACAAAGTAGACCGAAAACATTCCAGGCGAATGCTGGGGTGGTTCCTTACTCCTTACAGCGGCGGGCCATAGTATTTTCCTTACCTACTCCCTCCCTCCTCCCTCTCAGCGTACTTCTTGCTTCACAAAAATGTGTTTGAGGCAACGAACTGGCAATGTAAAGTGCGGTAATTACCAACGCGTGATTATAATGACTTACTCCAGTTGTGGTTATTATGCAGTTGTATTGCACACACTTTTATTGACATTCCAGATACATAAACATTAAACAAATGCGTTTAGAACATTTGCAGACCACAACAATTGCAATGATATATGAACTATCCATAATTGCTGTGCTTAAACATAGTTATACACTAGAGATAAATAAACATTTTGCACATTTCCGCCAGATAGCCTGGTGGTTTAATACCTTGCCAACTTCTGTTCATTAATACATTTATAGTCAAAACTCATTATTTCAATTCCGCTTAGTACAAAAGTTCCGTTTATGCAAAATACTTTTACGGTTCCGTGAAATTAAAGTGTTTATAGTGTTAAAATGTTCGTCTGACCTCTAATTGCAAATCTTTGAACTGGCGTGCAATTTTTTCGTCGCGTTGCGTGTATCTATAAGAATTTCAGTTGTGATTATGTAATATCATTTTTGGAAAGTGCGTGTGTGGCAAAGTTCATTACTGATTCATATGGAAGTGTCACTCGTGTACTATAGGCTGTTCACGGTAAAGTGAGCACTTTAAGGCCCTTCTATATTTTTCCTTTCATCCAATTTTCGTCTTCCTGCTGCCTTTTAATATAAACATTGCAATGTGACCAATAAACATAGTGTATAAATGTCACCTCCCCCAAAACTTTATGCCTGTGGCTACAATAAAATGTATTTATTAGTGGTTAATGACTGTCGGAAGGGCCTTAAAATATGCGTACTTTAACATGAACAGCCTATAGAAGTGTGTATGCCGGAGATAGTCAACAACGAGAGAGGCCAGCAGCGATAAAACACGTCTTGTCTTGTTTAAGCGCCTGAAGGCGAAGACGATTACCACGTAGGAGAAGGTGAGGAGGGGGGAGCGACGAAGCCGTTAAAAAGTCGTCCTTCTGGATCACGCCCGTCCCACATGCTGTCACGCGTTAGCCACCCCCCCCCCCCCCGCACACAGGGACCATCTACACCCCTGTGGTGGCTTCAGCGCCTCCTTCCCCCCGTCTTCATCCAAGGTTCCCTGGAACCGTTTTAGGAAGTTGTTCGACCACAACCTGACCTGGGCCAACTCCCGCGCCAACGGCTTGGGCCGTTCCCCTCCTTGCAACCTTCATCCTTGTCACCTCCTTCTCTGGTCCGCCTCAACCAAGGGCCGGGGTGATGGATGCCTTAGCGCACTTTAATTATTGTTTACCCGCTCGCTAGGACCTTGTTCGGGCTCACACCCCAACCCTTCCCCGCCAGAAAAAAATACCGCCCTGATTGATGGCGTGGAACCCACGATTTTGCCCAGTCCCTTCGCACGTTCCGTCCTCGGCTTGTTGGGTGAAGAGTGAGTGAGTGAGTGAGTGAGTGAGTGAAGAGGTTTGGAGGTCTTGAGCCGGTGAGGGTGAAGCAAGGTGAGTAGTGTATAGAGCAGCGCCGGAATGAAACGGCGGGGGAAACGGGAGATCTCCGAGAAAACCCACCGACCAGCGGCATCGTCCCACACGATTCCCACGTGCGAAAATACGAGAGCGAACCCGCCGGAAATCGAACCCTGTTCGTCTAGGTGGGAAGCGAGTAGTCCAACCACTACACCACCGTAGCCCCACAGCTTGTTGCGCCACGTCGCCAGGTGCTCCAAGTCAATCCGCTATTTTGGAGAACCGTAAAATGGGGTGATTAGAATGAGTGAAGTGAAAAGAATCAAAACTTCAAAAACAAAACTTTGAAGTCATGTAACAAAAAAAACCAATAAAACCGATAAAAATAACACTTTATAGAAATTGATAAAAGCGTTTTATAGAAAACAATACATCCGCATTTTATTGGCTTGTATTTCAATTAGACGACTTCCAAATTTTGTTTAAAGTGTGATTGTTTTCATCCCGCTGATTCTAATCACCCTGTTTTACGTTGATTTTTTTTAATTTAAGCTTTTAACAACAAAATTTCGAAAAAGTCACTTAAGACATTTGGGAAAAATATAGCTTATCACATCGATATCGATAAAATCAGCAAGAAACGACAATATTCTTAAAAAGTGGATATTGTACAGACATTCTCACTAGATTGCATACACATATTTTAGAGTTATAAAAATAAAATTAATGGATTACAATATTTTTCGGACGCAGGTTTATGGGCTGTTCGCATTAAAGTGAGCACTTTTGAGGCTCTAATTACTTTTTCTTTCAGGCATTTTTAAAATCCTTTACCCGTCTTTTTAAATAAATATTGCCGTGCAAATAATAAACACAGTGTGATTATTCTACCGCACTGGGAAGTCAACGTCTAAGGCTAAAGTAAAATACATTTATTGACTATTATTCCAAATGAGAGGGCTTTCAGTAGTGCACACTTTACAGCGAATAGCCTAGTGTGCTTTAAGTACAGTAAAAAGGCAGTCAGGACTTAGTTCGACAAATGATTCATTAGCGATGAGAAGTATGAACGCAGAAATAAGCTTCTACGCATTCATCTGGAGATTCTCTGGAAAACCGTGGAAATCTGAAATAAGGAGGACTATAATTGGAATCTAGTCTGGGTCCACCCGAGTTATAGTCTAGCGCGTTATCACCTCGCCCATTACGCAAGATTAAATAAACTAGTTCTGTGGGAAAAAAAAAAAAAAAACTTAGACACTTCCAAAATACGTAACTGATACATGTGTTAACTGGATTGAAAACATGTAACATTCAACTGTCCTAAAACATTAGATGATATTTAAATCTCATTAACCAAAAAATAAACATTTTTAGAACCAAGACCTTGTTTCTGTAAAAAGTCTTCTGTGGTGCTTTCTTTGTGTTGTAAAAGTTACAAAATTACAAACACGAAATAATTACTTCCGGGAGATGACAGCTTCCGGCTTATTTTCTTATAGTTATGAACTGAATTCACACAATAATAATTTGCGTATAAGTGCCTGTGAAAACTTTTTCGTTTCGTTAAATATTGTCTCAGGGAAAGCCTTCACTTTCTAAAATATTTTTGGTCCCCAATGCGGACTTTTTATCCAACAACTAAATGTTTACGTGCCTTAACTGCCCTAGCCGTTACTACGTGGTATCGGTTACGGGAAACAACTTGTCCAGTAGGCCTACTGTACAGAAAATGTAATTGCCATCTGTGTACTAAGCAAACCAAAAAACAAAAATTATTGTCAAATTTCCGTATTAATTTCGTACATACACATGTGTGTACACAAACTATTACTAAGGCGCTTGCCAGTTTTGAGCTTTTTTTTCCATAGTTACAAGAGGGCGTAAGCGCATGGCAACTGGGGCGCACGCGTTAAAATTTCCACGGTTTTTACTTCCAAATCATTCATACACCATTTTCGTCTCTGTTCGGTTTATACCTTTCTGTAAGGAGCAATCCGAATAAAATGTTTTATCGTATGTATTATTTTTCAAATCATTCTCTGCTTTGGCTCAAATTAGTAAATTTTCATATGCTCATTACGTCCATGCCCGAGTGTTGGAAAGGTTATATGACAATAACTTTTTAAAAAATGTATACTGTATGATGTCGGACTATTGTCGGGATTCGAAACTATTACCTCTCAATTTTTAAATTGACTCTACGATCATCATATTAAAGGAATCGTGTTGGGTTACTCGTAGTTTTAGCCCATTTATATTTGAAAAGCGCGATGCTTCTTGAGCTAAAATACGAGATGAGACTTACCTGCGCGTAGAAAAGAGAGAAAAAGATGTTAACTGATGAAATATTTTGGACGGGTTCCTGTAACGCCTGCAGGGAACTAATGGAAGCTTTAACATTTTCAAATCACGCAAGTGATAACCATTGATTTTCCCTTATTACCTCCCCCATGTAGAAGTAACCGCGATTCGCAATTACGTCTTGCGAAATGTCCGACAATAATGCCAGATGTATCGTAACAGGAAAGAAAGTTCCCACAGACTAGCTTGCGTTGAAATCTCCGCGAGGTAATTGCCATTCCCAAAGGTCACAGCAGCGTTCGGAGATAGATGGATGACTGCCTGCCTGCCAGACAGATTTGCATGTGATGGTGATGATGGCTTGGGGAGGGGGGATACACGTGCATTACGGCCGACAGTCGCGTGCGCTCTTAGGATACACGACGGCTTGTTTGTGCATTACGCAGGGCCTAATTGTAATTGCGTTTAAATTTCGCCTTTTCCGAACAAGGCATAACTCGTGCGGTCATCTTATGCCTGTTGCACTTCTTGTTCAAGCCAACTTGCATAGTGTAACTGGCGAACTTGTTTGCATGTGGTGTGCATTCAGGGGCTTGCATGCTAGCTAGAGTGAAGAGATTTGGGCGGCTCTTAACAGTGAAGTATTGAGAGCCGATGAGGGTGATTGAAGTGAATATGGAGCTGCGCCGTAATTAAGGGACGGGGGAAACGGGAGATCCCCGATCCCACTTGCGAAAATCCGGTGACCTGGCCGGTGATTGAACCTGGTTCGCCTTGGTGGGAGGCGAGCGTGCTAATCGCTCAGCCACCGCGGCCCCCTGCTAGCTAGAATCGTTTAAAAACGGTTGTATCTTCCGTTCACCTTCTTGTGCAAGTTGTTTGTTTACATTTGCGTTTTATACGTTTATGTAGTACCCGTTGTTGTTTTGAGAGTAGAAAACATATTTTAATTCTGTATATTAGTGATTTGTTTGGTTTGTAAAATATTTTTTGTTTTTGGTGGAAATGTGACTGGCATGCTGCAACATTCAAGTACTAACACTGTTTGTACAGTATGTACATGGGACGTGAATACAAAAGGGCGCTCACTGTCTTGTCCACAAAAGATGTCCGTCTGTATCAGGCTTTATTGGACGTTCGAAGTTCAGTGGCGCCTGCCGCCGACATTTTGGTTCTGAGAGGAGTTGTCTTTCATCACTGCTACTAAAGGAATATTCAATTTCGGTGACTTTAAAATCGGAGCAAACACACATAAATTTTTTCTCCAATTGTAAATAAAAACAATTGCTGTGTTCAAACTTACAGGCAACCTCCCGTGGCGTAGTCTGTTGGTGCGCCGCTAGTCTGTGGTGCAGGAAGTTCTGGGTTCGAATGCGACGTAAGGCATGGGCGTAACTTTAAGTTAGGTGATAAGTTAGTTTGTAAGCCGTCTTCTGATAAGCCTTCAGGCATAACACCGGGGGACGTTTATAAATCCTTTGTAATTTCAAAATTCAAACAAAAAATGTTTGTGTATTTTAAAATATTAGTCTCTGAATGAAGGAGTTCAAATTATTTTTATCTCTGAGTTTACGAACTTTACTAAGAAAAAAAGTCTAGGAATTATTTAGTTATCACCAATGAATATTTTTAAAAAAATTGTTACAATTGCATATATTTCTTAGTTAATTTTGTATAAAACGTTTACCATTAATATTTAATAACAAAAAGACATAATTTTTATTCTTAAGTTGAACTTCGCCAGTTACCTTAATACTCTGCGGCAAGGTTCTGTCTTCACAGTTGAAACTATAAATTAAGTTTCCTTTCGCACCTATATCAGATTGCTGCGGATTTATTGTATTCTTTTATTACGACTCCTGTAACATTCTACCGACGGGGAATTATAAACCTCGAGCTCGTTGTGCCACTTCACGAGCTGCGAGGTGTCGGCATGAAATGTGTGCAACTCGAATACGTAACTCTTTTTCCCTCCTTTGGCGGGGCTTCGCCAGGTTTACTCTTGGGGAGGGCAGGGCGCCCGATCTCACTGTCAATAGCTGTGAACCACGGCGGGCGACCTGTCGCAGACACACCGGCGCGGCCGAGCAGCTAATGGAATTTATGTAACGATTGTAGCCCGGTGGGAGCGCCGTTTATCAAAGTGCAGCGGCGGAAGCGGCTCGGCGGGGTTATTGCGCGGAAAGCTTTCTCTGCGCTTGTATCAGATGTTCCTCTCTCGTCTGGGGTACGCACGCTCGCCCTGGACGGCGCCATAACTCTCACGAGCTCTGCAGCCGCGCCGGCGCACGCAGCTGCCGACCGGACTTTCTGTAATTGTTAACAACTCGCCTTCTTTCCCTCGAGCGCGCGGTAGTTCTGCCTCGACGTCCACCGCGAGAGTGGTTGGGCATGCACGGATCGCATTCGAGAGGTCGCGGGTTCGATTACGGCCTTCGCAGTACGGGACGCGATGTTTGTTCTACACCTATCGCCCCGCTCCAGAAGAATCCTGCACAAGTTTCCTACTCAGGGCCCTCATTTGTATGCAATATGTAGGCTCTGGAGTCGGCGGTCATGAAGATAATGTCTTCAGAACTAGAACTCGGCGATATGACGACTTCAATTCTCTGTTGACATAGCAGTTTAACTGCTATCCAAGTGCATATTTGTTCAGTTTGCCACTTCCTCGATTATATATATATATATATATATTGAGAGAGAGAGAGAGAGAGAGAGAGATAGAGATAGAGTTAGATAAAAGGATGAGTATAAAATAATACCCCAACTTTGAAGGTCTATAATGTCGAAACCAAACAACCTACAACCTTCGTTGACCAATCAAATGAGCCGTGGATGCGTGAAGTTTGTTTACCATATCTTCATACATGTTCAATGTGGCCACCACGAGCGGCTGGAAAATGAAGTCCTCCGCCGTCTCTTCTAACTGAGGAAAACCACTCTGCAAATATGTCCAAATAAGGAATTCCAGTAACGGTGGGCTCGTGAAGAAAGAAAGGGCCGAAAACTAGGTCTTTGGATACAGCGCAAAACGCGTTCAATTTGGAGAAAGCGACGTTCCTACAAATGGTAAGGCGAACCGGCACAACGTGAGGATATGGAGTCAGGAGTATCCACATGAAACCACCGAACACGAGCGCATACTTATTTCAGCTAAAATAATGATTTTTGAATTTTGAATTTAAAACTGAAACAAGATTCAAATTATTGAATACGTAATTTAATATATTTAGATGTGATGGATGGGACGGTTACAGATTCGATGTTGGTAGAAGTAGCGATTGGCAACATGACAATGTGTTACTTGTGATTGAATAGTGTTAATTTTTCTTCTTGCAAAATACTTAAAATTACCACATTATGTTTGTACAGTTTACGTTTATTTTTTAATATACCTAGGCAAGTTACGATACTGTGATAAATCTGTGATTCCATGGCAGGCATGAATATATTGTAACGTGTGTCGTGACCTCTGCGTGTGAGAGTATTGTTGGCTTTGTTACGCTGGACAAGTGTGTATATGATTGCAAATAATGGATGTGCGAAATTTATGCGTGTTAACCGTGAACTGTTTTTATTACGAAATTAATTTTTTGAATTTCTGTGATCTGAATGTTTGCCACAATCCCTACTAAGACCAGCTAGAATATTTTAAATAAATATTTAAATAAATCTAGTAAAACTAAGTACCTATACAAATAAATATAAGTGGAATAAGTGTTACGGTAGGCCTATTGGTGTCCATATGCACCGCTATCTTTTAAGTTTGTTGCTGCTGCGTACAAAAAATAAGCCACACGAGTTGAGTGCTTGAATTTGCAGTATTTTAGTTGGACTGATTGCTACTCCGTTTTAATATTTATACCGCCTGAGGCCGTCCTTATAACTAAAAAAAAAAAAAAAAAAAAAAGAAACCCGACATCAATAACAAGAGGTCAAATACTACAGTTCTTTCCCCACAGTTGTAACGGGTTAAACACAGTCGCTATGTCGTGTATAACAAATATCTTGACAATGTAAAATAATAACCGTAAGATCTATTGTCAGTACAGACATTGTTATACGTCAAAGCAGGCCTAAATATTATTATAGGCCATAATTGTGAACATTCGTATGAAATGGTTTTTGAAATATGACAAAGTTCTTTGAACAGCTGAAAACCGTAAACAAAGAATTTTACAGTTAAAACGTAGTAGTCACATGGCCGTTTTTATATTTACGTATAGCGGAAGGTACGTAATCAGTAACCAGAAGTAGAACTTTAGCAGGGCTTCAGAAAAGTGTGAAGTAACAGTGAATGGCCTATATTTTTGTGACAATTAGGCTAATAACGGTGTTTGTTGTGTTATTTTTGACCAATTATAATGGTATAAACATGTTAATAAAACAAGTAAGAAACTATCAAGTAAAGGAGTAAAACTTGAAATGTTTATTTATATACATTGGCCATTATTTGTTCCATTTTATTAGTACCTACTGTAACTGACGATTTGTCGTATCCATTGGACGAATACGACTTAGCTTCGAATTTCGATCGGGCTTCCATTTTTCTGTAATCACCGAAACACTTTAATGTACGTAAAGCAAAACAAATGTTTAGTTGCACCAATCAAATATAAGAACAACAAAGTTACTTGGTTTCAACATCTGTATATTTTACTGCCCCTATACAAATTCGGCTGCGCCAAACAAATTTTGTTTGACTCTGTATACCGGCTACAGGGAAGAGAACACTTATTTACAACGGACATGTCCGATTTTTGTCGTTACTATTAAATTCATTAATTGTTGATATGGCTATTTCTTTATGTATAGAAATTCAATTACAATATAGAGAATCTTATTTATTTATAAACACGACATTGAACGGCTTCTGTAAAATCGACAGCATATGTAGACTGTGTCAGGGATGCAAATATACTGGTAGACTAATCCTCCACCATATCTACTGGCGTATCGTGTACAAAATCCTTGACGTGGCCTATGGAAAGAAACAATTGAGAAATACTTAAGGTCGTGGGACAATAGTGTTGAGGTGAAAAAGTCCGTCTTGATCTCGAAATTTGATCTCGAAATGAAAGTTGCCGACCGTGAAATTACAATCCTTTCTTTTAGTTGTAGTGTACAAGTCAACGTTTGTGTCTTTAGTAAGAACTCTTGGTACTTGTTATAGGAAGAGCGGGAATATTGCCGAGTTCTAATAGTTTATCGAAAGCTTATTTCAACATCAGAACGTGAAATTTAGGTATGACGGGTTGTAAGCATTGCAGCTATGTTTATTACCAGCAAACAGAGTATTTGTGAATTCATTAACTTTCCGTGCCACACGCCGCATTACACAAGTTATCTTGGATTTAGAGATCAAGATAAGCGCAATTATATTAATACACTTATACCTACAATGTATTTAATACCTTAATTACTACATTATATCATTACAACACAAGATATACAAATTGATTTGAGGAAATAATCGCGTGCAAAAATGGACGTCTGTTTAAACTGTTGCAGTTTGTAATTCAAAGAGAAAAATATTTTTTGGTAATCTTGGTAAAGTACTATTTCTTTTAATTATGTACAGTAGTGAATGACACATTTTTATGTCAATAAATAATATTAATTAACGTGGCACCTTCTGTCGTGTGGCAATATCATTTTATACTTAATTTCTCCTGTAGTCGCTGATTTTCGTGTTTTTTTTCTGCGATAGAAAATTTAATGCCCCCCATTTCTTACGAATCTGTAATGTAAGTCAAATTAAATTTTTAGGCAGTTACGGGTCATTTACAAAACAGTATTAACAACCATACTAAAATGTGTTGTATCTCGTACATGCTATGTACGGTTATGTTACCCGACACATACGTCTGATGCCTATTGGCCATAGAGACGCGGGTATTAGTCTATCAGCGACAGTAGTACCGTTTGCACATGCGTGTATTATATATAGGCTGTTCACGGTAAAATTAACCATTTTGAAAGCCCTGCTTAAGATCTGCGTGTATGTACTTTATGTATTCTTCCACGTTATGTATAATCAACATTGATATGGGCCTCGTATCTTTATTCATGCGTCGGCCAAGTAAAACCGTAGAATTATTAGAAAAGTAAACGTGATTTTCTGCTAATTACTTTATAACTAAGTGTTAAGTGAAAGCCCGGTGGGTAGGGCGGAAATTTATTGTATCGCAGGTTTACTAGACCCCTTACGCCTACAAGGATAGGAAATCATGCAAGGAGACATGCATCACGGCAGAGAGGGATTGGACAGCCATGGCCTGCGATTGGGGCAATGACTACCTCCGTAAGTGTACGTATAGCTAAGCTAATACTAGAAGCGACTGGGAAAAATCAGCATAGGCACCGTAAAAACCCATTCGACAGGGTATAATTCAGAATATTCATGCATTAATCAGAAATGCTACATGAGACAGAGTATGTGTGTAACATGCTCGTATTAGTAGAGATGAAAAGCTAGTAGAGAAAGGGTACGGGAACTATATTTCCTTTTGCCTTGGCAACTGGGGGGAGACACTGGCTTGGCTTGTGATCAGAGAGGTGCTTGCACACCTTTCTGGTGAGGGAAGTGGCGCTATTGGGCGGCTTCTCCCCCCCCCCCCCTCCCATTCCCAAGTAGAACCTGAAAATTTTAAGAGAATAATGTGAGTTGCCAGTAAGCGTCGGCGTTGTTAGAAATCTGGTCAATTTTTATACTTCGATGCATATGAAAAAACAGAAAGCGAAAGGAATAATTTAAGTTATTATAAATGGTTACCTAACACCTTTTATTCGACGTTAAGATATGGAACAACTTTTCTATTCATCATTACCAACTCTACTGGGCGCTTGCCACTCAGTGGGCCCATTAAAATATATGCACTGCACCAGTGACTTTTTTTCTAAGATTCATTTCATCAGAAGTGCTCACTTTACCGTGGACAGCCTTTGACATGTTTGGTTGCTTCCTAAATATGACATATCTCACAAACGTTTTATACTTGTCTTAACATAAACTTATCTACCCTATTTTTCGTTAAATTAGACTTTCTTATAATTTCATGTATAAATTATATTTTAATCATAATTAACACAAAAAAAAGTGTGTGGATAGTGCCTGTTAAGAAATAGTTATCACGAAAAATATTATTACACTGAGTAAGCATGAAAGCGATGTGTAGTGCCTTTGGTGAAATTTTCTAGACTCGGTTAATCTTCGTTTACCCGAGGCGGAAGGATATTATGAAAGTAAAACTTTGGCAGGGCTTTAGAAACGTTTGAAGTAATCGTGAATGGACTGTGCAGTCAAACGCCAGTATGTCCGACCTCTCACTTCTAGAGGCACGACAGTTGAAGAGTACCTAAGCGAATATTGCTTAGCGAGTAAGACCTCGTAGCGACCGTGTACTGAGGAGAGAGTTATAAACACGTATCATTGAAATTCGCTGCTCCCGGTACTGAGGGTCTCTTTACAGATCTTATCATCATATGCCGATATTAATTTTTGCAACAACTGGTCGTAGTCCCTCGGATTACGCCGGGTATGTGTGCGCATTTCTGATACGCCCGAGCCTTCTTCCCTGGCTCCTCCCCAGAAAAAAATAACGCAGTGAACAATAGTGTTAAAAGGTTACACTGAGACCTCAATTTTGTTTACAAGATCAGGCTGACATTCCCTCCGGAGATAATAGGAGGCACGTAGTTAAAGGCTGTTCACGATAAAGTGAACACTTTAGAAATTAACTTAAAAAAAAAAAAAAAAGGCGACTGCCCCTGCATGCATGTAATTTAATGGGCACACTGAGTGACATTCGGCCAGTAAATTTGGTAACGATGGATGGAAAGTATTTCCATATCCTAATGTCGAATAAAAAGTGCTAGGTTACCATTTGTGAAGTATTTCCTTTCTTAATAATTTCAGTCTTTCATTTGACCGACACATGAATAATGTGATGGGGCTTATGGCAATATTAATTTTATATAAGGCGCGAGTAATATACAACGTGTATACAAGTAGATCTCAAGCAAGGCTTTCAAAAGTGCTCATTTAACCGTGATCAGTCTATAACTAGACGACGGCGCACTAACCCAGGCGTGTGGTAGGCAGGCGCCGGCAACGCGAGGTGCTCGCGACGTAATTTACGTGGAGGCGCCCGGTACAGCGTCGCTGTCGCGGCTGTCTGGACGCCTTGGCGTGGACGACGGCACAATTGCTGGCAGTTCATGAGCATCCCCCCCCCCCCGCAAGTGTGTCTCGAGGTATGGAACATCGCCGTCGGAATGTACGGAGAGAGGGGAACGTCCCGACACTAGGCCGGCTACGCGCCCAACACCCAGCCGCGGCGGCATATATATTTATGCTAATGGACAGGCTTGAGGGGGAACGGAGATAAAGACAGACATACAGACACAGAGAGAGAGAGAGAGAGAGAGAGAGAGAGAGAGAGAGAGAGAGAGAGAGAGAGAGAGCGCGCGCAGAGCAGACCTGATGTAACACGTGTGCCGCGAACAGAGGCCATTAAAATAGGTGAAAAAGACAACGGGTTGGAGAGAATATGTTGACGAGGTTGGTATACGGCGTTGGGAGGCTGGGAAAGGGGGGGGGGGCACCCCGACGCCCACGCAACAAGGGCATAACTGCAACTGTCCACGGACATTACGACACCACCCGCAGCCGACGACCACTTTGACCACGCGATCCGCTGGTGGAGAAATTATGTCTTGCAGGAGAATAAAAAGAACTCCCTGGACGGCGCTGACATTGATCAACCGACTGCGAAAGCAGGCAGAGTTGCGTGCAGCCAAGGACGGTCGCAGCCGGCGATAGCACCGGGCGTATTGGGAGGCCATAAAACATTGGCTGGTGGAAGGGTGGGACGAATTGCCCCTCGGTTTGTGTTTTAGAGGAATCATTACCGATACCCGGAGACGTATGGTCGGTGTGAATGCATACCAGAGTAGGGATCTTGGCTTCTTGCCCCACCTCGTTCATGAGTGCGCGTGAAGTTTAGAGATAAGCTTGTATTATTTATTGTGTAATTAATTTATTCAATGCCCTTTTGGTATCAAGCATTTAACAAAATATCAGGCAAAATTATATGGTAGTCGAAGTTTAAAACAAACGCCTATCCCACATAGCACACTGTGCAACGAGTCTACTTAAATTATATTTTATTATAATAATTCATTTTGAAATTAAATAATCTAGCAGTATATAAATTCACAGTACTTTTTCACTCCTGGAGTGAAATATAAATACTTTAGAGCTACTAGAGACAATAAGAAAAATTGCCAAACAACATCGTGTCCTGTTGCAGTTACCAATTTGCGACGTATTCGTCGTTTTAAGGAGGCACAAGCAACCGATGACATGTCGTGGAGTTTTAGGCACTTCTTCTCTGTGAAGAAGAACTCTGTCGTAGCTCGTGTGGTGTAGCAGTATGTAAACGTCGGTTCACCACGACATTACACGAGATTTTATTAGTAGGAGCCTAGGGCCAAGGTCGTTACTTCGTATGTGTCGAAAGGCAACACCGTGATTTCCACTTTTTCAAGCAACCCGCTTCCATTAATGACGGTTCACTTTTGGTGGCATTAACTGGTGACACTAAAAATAATAACCATTAAATATATTTGTGGACAATAGCATTTTGCTTTTATGTTATGTAGGAACTTGTCTGTGTCCGTCGAACCATACTGACATCTTAGGATGCGTGTTTCCCGCGCATAAAGTATACCCTTCCCTCCCCCTCGCCTATCATAACTCAGCATCTCTAAAACCTTGATCCGGTTTGGGTGGGATACCGCCCGACAAATGCCGCAGAGTGAACTTCGTTGAAGACAAATTTTGATTGTCCATTACTCGTCACTGACAACGACTTTACCATGTATTTATTCTCCAAATTTTCTCTTACAATCATATGTCTTGAAACCACGTTTTTTTTTTTTTAGAGAATAAATGGTTTCTTGTACGCTGCATGCGAGTTTAAAACTCTCATTTAGACAACATAGTTTCACCAGTCTGCCCAGACAGACCTCACGAATCGAAGGGTTTTCCAGCAATATTTAGTTATTCGCACAGGAATGTGATTCTCCTGTGAGCTAGAAACTTCAAAGCGACCAGTTTGTGTTCTATTCTATCCATCGATTCCTCCGTAAACAGATTACACTGACAGTGCATGTATAATTGGACTCAGTAAATTGCTCTTGGTTTTCCAAAAACTTAAACCGCAATAATGATCATTCCCGCAAGCCGTAACACGGAAAAGCCCTTGTGTGATAGGTATAGATAGGAAAGATTCGCGAATTCATTTCTGGACAAGATCGATTTCAAATGCGTGTACACAGAAGTCACCTTTGCAATTGGATCAGAGTTTAATAGAAACACGATGGACGACTCCGCGCCAAGAGCCGATTGTCGAAGGAACAAGAAGCGAATCTCGTACTGTCTAATGCGAGGTAACACTAGGGCAACAGCCAATGAACAAACATCTGAGGTTAGAATATACAAAGGATTGTGGTGTCTAGCATACAGGTAATTGAACTCACGAAATTTTCCTATCCCTAGTTATAGGTTCATATATTTGTCGTATACTGTTTCAGTTAATGGTTAGGTAAACTACTCTACACGCAGAATAATTAATGAAAATCAATTCAGTGGAGTGGTGAGGTTTACGCGGGTCTTGACAACGATGTCTTGAGAGCCGATGAGGGTGAAGCGAGGTGGACATGGAACAAAGTAGGAATGCAACGGCGGGGGAAACGGAAGAGTCCTGAGAAAACCCGCCAACCCGTAGCACCGTCCAACACTATTCCCACGTACGAAAGTCCGCGAGTGGCCCCGTCAGGGATCGAACCCGGATCACCTTGTTGGGAGGCGAGTACTATATCCGCTACATCGACCGCAGCCCAAAACAAAGTATTGAGTGAGAACATAAAAACACTCTTATAAATGATATAAATCTCATTTTCCGGAAATTTAATGGGAAGACTTATTATATTCCTTTCAGCCACTACAGCAAGCACAATTCGTCTGTCCTTCGACCTTTGTTTCAAACTGATATCTCAAGTTTCTTTTTGACTTGCATATGAGGTCCTGAACCCAATATTGAGGCATATTTTAGTAATGTTTTATCCTGAATTCAGCAAGCTGCACGGCGGGCGGGCGTTAACGTAAATAATCTATTGTGGTTCTGCACTCCACCTGTGTAAATGTATAATCACTTGTAAAAATCAGTTAGTTACTCCTAACTGTTCCAGTTAAATAAATGATGAAGGCAGATATCAGACATAGGTTTATAACTGCAACAAAAAAATATGCCCCTAGTGTCCAGGCGAGTAAAATATTACGAGTGAAGAGAATAATAGTTCTACGGTGGGAGGGGGGTGGAAACCGAGATGGAGAATATTTATTGTCACATTCCGCGAAGTTAAAACAATATAAGTAATATTGTTATGTTATAATATTTTAAGAAAGTGCGAACGATGCCAAATTCATTCACACTGGGTGACTTGGCGGCCGAAGAATCACTGCAAGGAGAAAATTCGTACGTAATTCGTAATTTGATGTGCATCAGTAACTTCACAGAACTCTCATACACTGCTGAGTTTGCTTCGGCCCCGCAGTAATCGCTCCCGAAGTTTGTAATATCTTGTTACAGTCGATAGTTTATTGACGAATAAATCAGCCCGTTAATACTGGTCAGACAAGCTCCCTAATAAAAACGACTGTAAAGTGATCCAGTTTCAGCGCCCATGGGACGACAACGAGGTTTGCTTTCGGGTCATTGGATTTATTATTCATTACATACGCCACTCACCCTTCCCACCTTTCCAACCCTTTTTTTTTTTCTCGCCTTTCCTCACCCGATGTTTCTTATCCACTGTTCTGGGGAGAGAAGACGAAAACCTGGTAAACTGGCGTTACAACTTTAACGGTGGGAAAAAAATAAAATTTCTCTGTCGCCGGGAATGGACCTAATTGTTACATTAAATCTCCCGGAGCGACCCCCAGAGATGCGTATACATACTTTTTTCTCGTTATATCTACTATTACGCTCGGCACAAGGAATGTATCAGCTCGCGGGTGCATTAGAAGCTTTGCGGTTTGTAGCAATTAACCGCTCGCCGATATTGTAATCAAACGAAGCCAGTAACGACCGCATTCTGCCGCGATTGGTGTGTGTGTGTGTGCGCGTGTGTGTGCGCGTGCGCGTGTGTCTGTGTGTCTGTGTGTGTGTGTGTGTAAGCATTTTTACGAGCGGCGTTGCCAGAGGTATCCCAGACACGCAACTAACGTGTACCGGGAAGTGAGAGTTGCACAATGGAGCTGGAAATGTCTTTCAAAAAAAATTATTACGTAGGAGACTCGGCGAAGGTACGGTAAGAGCGATATCTTCGATCTGCGCGGCAGTGTGCGCGATATAGTCCACTCGCGGTTACTTCCAACTCTTCTGAAGCACTGCTAAAGTCTACTTACAACATATTCCTCCGCCTCATTCAAGCAAAGCCTAGAAAATTACACCAGGGGGCCAACGCAGCGCATTCGTGTGCACAAAGTGTAATAATATTTTACACAAAGCCTAGTTCACACGGGCATCTTTCTTGTTCAGGAAAGTGAGCGCGTTCTTGTACACCCTGACTTGCATCGTGTGAATGGCCACCGCGTATGCTAGTTACTAGCACACAAAATCTTGTATACTAGCTACTGCCATATATATACGATCCTATTTTTTGCCACCTTTCTTGTACAAGTCGAATGTAAACAAAACATATATTTTGCTGATACTTGCAATAAGCAGATATTATTAATGTTTTTTAATAGGATAAAATGTTTAATAGTCCCACTATCGTAAATAATTACGTGTGTGAATTTTAAAAAAATAGAGAGTTTTGTCTTTTTTACTGTGAATGAATTTACATTTTCTAGATTTGTATATATTTAGTACTTGAAATATGTCTGATTGGACTAAATATTTTATTCTTTTTTATGGCAGATGCTATTGATAATGCACAAATTACCCTCACAACCCCAAAAACTGCTTCCAAATCATACATAGTTGACATCAAACATTCACTCTCTTGTTCACCAGCTAGTGGTGTGTGTGTGTGGATCACACAATTCGGTGCATACTAGCTAGTGCGCACTTTAGTGTTCAATTTAACGTTCACCTTTATTTTCACTTTCTTGTACAAGAAAGATGCCCATGTATACTAGGTTTAAGAACTATTTCTTACATATGCATTACCAACACACCTACATTCTTTCCATATTTATTCATGTTAGTAATAAATGAAATATTGCAATTTATAGATCAAATATAAGTAAAAAAATCAGTTCAACTGAAAATTAGGTACTTATGTTAACACAAGTGTGACACGTTTGTGATATACGACATATTCAGCAAACACCCTAACACGTCATACATGGGATGATTTTTCGAAGGTTTGATGCAAGAAGTATGAAGAAACTGTTTACAGACTATACTCACTTAACGTCCAGACACACAGTTGCCGCGTTCTGAATGCGTGTCATGTTTCAATTTGGGATGAGAAAATATGCGTGGCCGAGTGTCCAAGGCATTACTGTTGGACTGCAAGGTTCCAGTTTGGAACCCCAGGAAGCCACGGATGTGTGTGTGTGTGTCGAGTTTCATTGCTAGTTGTTTAGAGCGAACAGCTTCTCTCATCAAACACCGATAACAAAACGACATGAAACGGGAGACCGTCAATCATTGTAGCTAATAATGATATTAAACATAATAATAAAATGTAAAGTTATTTAGGTTTACAGTACAGTTTTAATTTTCATTCGGATGCAGGAAATTTAACAATAAGAGATGAAAACGACACAATTTTAATGAAAATAACGTAATGATACACAAGTAGTGTTCGGTAAGATATGTAATAAAATCAAAAGAAGAAATTTTATGGGACGAAGAAATAATAAAGAATCATGAATATATATAAATATTGATTTCTTACTTGAGGGATGTTAACAATAATAATGTAATAAAAATCAAAGTTTATTTATGACAATTACAATATTTTACTTATCAATTCGATTATAAAAGGAAAGTAAGTGGTGATGCTGGTGTTTCGCGGAAAAGTTTCTTCTTTTACAATAGAATGTGATACCGTTGTACTTTTAAGTGGATAGTTGGCACATAAAAGTGTATATAATTTTGTCACAGCTTCTGTAAATTATTTAGCTCTCCACAAAAGGAATTCAGAATACTGTGCATTGCTAATTGGCGCCCCAATAAAGTCAATTTTTATAAACTTATGGTGTGAAGAATGTTGATATTTTACTTATTTCTTCTTTCATTGCTAAAATGTTCTCAATGAAGTCTTCTGCTTCACCCGCACGAGATTTTGTCTGTGAATGTCACACTAAATCTGAATCAGTGACACTTCCACTATTTAAATCAGTTAACAGCGCCTTACTAATTCAACAGTCACTTCAGTCAATTCAACTAATGAATAAGCAGAGGAATGCGAGTTTTCCTTCACTTATACGTTTACTGGCATTTTCCACTGATTCATTAGCCATTTCATTTGCTTTGTTTTTTGACTGATGGATCAGTTAAACAAGATCAAATTAAATATCAACACATAAACTAATAAAACCCATAAAATATTGTTTCCAAGATGTGAGTTTCGTCTTTTATAATACCATTTTACAAGGTAACATGAACATTCAGTCTTTCGTTTAGTTTAACGATTTTCATTTAGTTTTCACGTAATTATCACAGCGCTCGTTTTGGGTGTTTACAGTGCATTAAATGACGCGAAATAAGTGCATTCGTGGGTAATAGTTATTAACATTTATATTAACGGATTTAACTAAAAAAGAAAAGAAATTGCATAAGATTTAAAGCAGCATATTTTTGATAAGGTACTTTAAAAACTATATTTTACAACTTTCAGTGGACGTTGACTTGGTAGCTCAATTGGTAAGGTGGAGAGGCTCAAAGTGAGGTGGATTAGATTCCTAACCACAGCAATTTTTTTTTACTTTAAAATAAATGCGTTAAATTTCACGACAGAAACTGTGATTATATAATAAATGTTAATTTCTCGTTATTATTTATGTGGATTAAATAGAAAAATATATTTATTGACCACATGCGATTGGCTGTCACATATTCAATGAGTTAAAGGATTTCGTTGAAACAGCCAGTGGTTTTCCTCAGATAGTAAGTGGAGCCATTTTCACTGATTCGAATTTAGAGTGCAGAAACGTTGCCTAGCTGTGAACAATCCAGTTTCCGCCTATGACAAACGTTAAAATTCAAGTTAAAATTTAGTTTTCAGTTGAACTTATTTTATGCCATTATTAAGTATTAATAAATTCACCAAACAAACACTGTTACTATCCTAATTGTCACAAAAAATACAAACAAACTATCGAACTTTATTTTCGAACGAAGGCAGTCAAATAAGTGGTCAAGCAAATATACAGTTGATTCAAGAAAATACTTTGTTGACAATGTAATTTATTTTGGCCCAACACAAATATTTTGTTTATTCAAGCGCATTTCTTTGGTAGATGAACAGAATTAGTTTTGTTGCTTTTTAAGTTTTATTTACTCAACAAAATATTTCGTTGGGGCAAGTAAATATATTTTTGAACCTATACAAACATTTTGTTGGCTGTTCACTATGTGTACATTAATACACAATGATTTGCCACATTTGCAGTGTTAGATCATAGTATTAATTTCTGAAAAACGACGGTGTTTAGCTCGAAAAGAGAAGACGGCTTTTTCATTCGCCGTGTACGGTAGATTACTAAGCTGGGGGAAGAAACTAAAAATATAGGGCAGTTGAATATTTAAATGCATAAATGAGATTCCAACTAACCTGTTATTATGGAATGGGGTAGATAACAGCACCTAATTTTTTTATAGTTTACATTTCGTCTTTCAATAATGCATAATCCAGAAACTCAGATTTGTCTCTCATTCTGGATGTGTTAATAGCAATAAACGTCAGCTTCAGCAATACTGGAACATACTTTGGTAGCGTGTTATACAGATTATTGGCAACAAAAATTGTCGTATACATAAATAGGCTACACAGACCCATTTCAGAGTTACAGGTATGTAAATGCAATAAGAACACAAATTGGAATTACTGAATGTCTTTGATACAAATTATTACATTCATGTTAAATGTCTCACACGAGCTGTTCAAAATGTGCACCATATGACCGTAAACAGGCTACGATACGTTGTAACCTACTGTGGCGTGGTGCCGCTGCAAGTTCATTTCTGAGTTGATTAGTGTCGTCGGTTATCGCCTGTTGCAACTGGTCTCGTGTGTGTGATCGCCGTCCACTGTGAACCCTACTCTCCAGGCAGCCCCAGAAGAAAAAGTCCAATATGGAGAGGTCTGGAGAGCGCGTCGGCCATGGGACTGGCCCACCTCTTCCAATCCACCTGCGCGGATACTGAGCTGCTGCACCGGGACCCATTTCCGTCACAGTATCCGTTAACAATCACCACGTCTGCGTACTCTGCATAATGTAAACATTCCTGGCATTGTTGCACAACCACTCGCCTTGATACACTAACAAAGAGCACATTTTTAACAGCTTGTGTGGAACTTACGACATGAATGTAGGCAATTGCATTATAGATAGTAATTCGAATTTGTATTTTTATTGCATTTATGTCCCTGTAACTCTGAAATGGGTCTGCATAGCCTACTTGCGCACATGGCATTTTTTGTTACCAATGTTATGTATAATACGCTGCCGAAGTATGTCGATTGATTCGCGGAATATCCTGTATGTATATTTGAACTATTTGTTGATTAGGAATCATCTGCCGAAGTTTGTCGGTAGAGTTCAGTTTTACCTTGAATATTAACACATTTACATTCCTAACAGCTCTACGGTTTTACGTAGATGGTGCATGAATTAAGTGAACATGCTCACGGCAGTGTTCAATTTTACACAATGCGGAAGGATAGGGAATGAGAAAGGAAAGTAGTGTCCTAAGCAGGGCTTTCAAAACTGTTCTAAGTTTATTTTTATGAAAATTGCGACTAACCCATTCACTTACGTACAGAACGGGAAAATCCAGCACACGTGCTACACCCAGGGCACTCTGGAGGCAAAAATTTCTAGTTGCCACGCTGAAAGCGCTGAACGTCCTAACCTGGGTAAAACGAACCTTACCAACACTTGGACTGTTCTCGACCTACACTAAAGACGATGCCCGACCGAGTTTTGTATTCTGCGCAAGTCCCCAAACACAATTCGTTAAACTGTTTAGTGTCTCTTGTGATTTCTGGTTCCACCAGAACAAGTAAATCCCATTAGGACACGTATAGCCACAGAAATAAACACCAATATTTGTAGTTCTCAGAACCCATTGGTATAGAAATTAAGATTTATTTTTAAAATGTTAAATATGGCTGTCGAAGAGTTAAGAGAAACGAGAAAAGTTATTTTTGATGTCGGCTAACACTTAAATACGTAACGTTGTCACTTATTTCAGTAAGATTCCTTATGAACACTCAATTACAAACACGTTCGTATTTTTACTGTCCGCTCTTTTAAACACCAATGGAGGGCGTGAATAATAGCTACAAACTAAAGTTAATACTTAAAATTTTCGCTTGGAAAAGTATCTATCACAAATTTAACCAAACAAGAACTTTAACATTCAAATAAATATGATTTCACCATTCAGCACCATGTTGAAAAGTGACCTCTCTGACAGATACGTAGTTGGGCACGGAGCAAGTTGCACAGGGAAGGAGGATTGTGGGAAGGAATGCGACGAATCGGTCATGGCATTTGTCAAGGACCCGTCCCAGCATTCGCCTGGAGTGATTTCGGGAAACCTTGGGGAAACCGAAATCAGGTTGGCCGGACCGGGAATCTAACTCGGGTCCTCCCGAATGCGAGTCCAGTGAGTTAACGTGAGCGCCACACCGCTCGGTGACCTCTTCGGAAAACCGGCGCGCGTTGCGAACGGAAATTTTCCCATTGCCAAACACTTACGTAAGAAATCTCGTTTTATTTCGGACCTCAGCGTAAATATTATGTGCTGTCCGCGGTAAAGTGAGCACTTTTGAAGCCCTGGTTATCCCCCCCCCCCCCCCTCAGACGTTTGTTATCCTTTAACCACCTTTTAAAATAAATATTGCCACCGCACTCGGAAGTTAACGCCTAATACTAAAATTATATATATATATAGGACTATTATTTCAAATGATACGTCTACAAAAAAATGTTCACTTTACCGTGAATAGCCTTAGTGTTGGCGAGGGCGGTGGGTAAGGAGAAGGTTGTGGACGGGCAGTACCTTTGTGCCGGCCTTGCACTGCGAGCTAGCCACTTTGAAGTAGCGAGGGGCAGGGGTACTAGGTGGCCGCTGACGATGGTCCGGTTTGGCAAGTGAACTGGCTCGGTCCGCCGTCGGGCTTATCTTGGGCGGGGGAGTAGCCGCGGCCTTATGGACACCACGCCAGTTACACGGAGCGCGGGCTTTCACCGCCTTCGCCTCCTCTCCTTCCCCCACTGCAGAGCTGCTCCACGTGGACCATAGTCGAGTGATAAACATTCTGCCTGGGGATGTTATCGGAAAAAAAATATCTATATTATATATATATATATTCGTTGTTTATAAAAGTATTGTTCTGCGAAACGATACATAGAAAGAAAAACATCGATTTTCGGTTCATCGCAATACGATATTGTGTGTACTAAAGGTCTTGAGAAATGTAAAAATGCATGTAACATCACATACTGAGGACACGAGGCTTTGCAGAAAGATGTGGCGGCTGTTTTGGTGCCTGTTGCCAAAGTAATCACAATTTCTTAAATTCAATTTTTGTAACTCTCCCGAATAACAATTTTCTTTTCGATGTGGCACTAAATAAAGACTGCCATTTCAGAAGTAATGTCGGATCTTCTGTAAGCACGCCCCAAGAATAACAGTTCAACAAGTTCCGCTTTCTACCCCCTGAAAACATAAAATTCAGGTTTGCAGATCACGCCCATAAATTATTATATTTTTTTTTACAGATAATAACGCATAGTGTTGGCCATCCGCCATACTCTTTGTGGTTGTGACTGATCTTCAAGGATGATGTATTACGAGGATATAGTTGTACATACAAATATAATCAGTTGTACAAATTGTATCCGTTCACTTACAGGATTGTAGGGTTAAATAGTAGTGCCTACATATTGTTTAATATAGCAACAATGTTCAATACAATAGTACTTTAGTTAAGTGTTTATAGTAAGTAAGTGTTTATAATAAGGACATATTCATTATAAGTACGAATTAATAGTAAGAGTAGCATTGCTATAGTCGGATCTGACTGGACTTTAGTCGTTTGTAGGAAAATTTCAACAAATAGAACGCTCAAATCAATGTATGAATATTATCAAGGCTTGTAATTGCAGATAGTTATTACAACAGTAGTGTTCTCATCATTTTATTGTCCAAACATATGTTGTAAAAGGTTTTATACAACTCATTTTTATTTAGCGGCTATATTAGCTATTATAAGTTTGCTATAGAGGGGCTACATAAATTTCAAAATCAATTCACTGTATCATTAGGACGCTATTATGTGCACAATTCTTTCTTGAAACAATTTTCTTCACAACATTGGGCGTGTATCAATGTATTGTACTACAGTACATCCGTTAACCCCAGGACTCATTTTTCTTCTTGCTCCATGAGGTACTTAACCTCCAGCCTATGCTCTATAACCCCACTCACCCCTACACTCCACAACAACAGGATGACACAGCGGGCTGCCGACCACAGCCAGCCCCGCCTACTGTTTTGGGCTCTTGCAGACAGTGTTGGCCAGACAGGATTCCCACAACGACTGCAAGAAGACACTTCGTCCATTTTACATGCCTTCAGTTCTTCTGTACTTTATAATCCATTCACGGTTACTTCACCCTTTTCTGAAGCCCTGCTAAAGTTCTACTTCCAGGATATTCCTCCGCCTCGTGCAAACTAAGCTTAACTAAGTTTCGGAAAATCACACCAGAGGGACAACGCACCGCACTCGTGCGCTCTAAGTGTAACAGTATTTTGTATAAGAACTATCTCTCACCAGGCGTTACCAAAATACCTATTTTCTCACTGTTTTTTATTCGAATTGTTTATAAATGAATTTATAGGTAAAATATGAATAACGTTTCAATTTAACAGGGAAAAAAGTAACTTTTATGAACATAAGTATAAAACGCTTGTTACACAAGGCGTTTTTCGGAAATAACTAAGCCCGTCATACATTGGGAGATTTTTTAAAGGTTTGATTCAAAAAGTCCGAGGAAACCGTGAATGGACCAGGAACCAGGAGAAGAGCGGCAATTGCCCTCTATTCACACTTCACACTGCCCAGTAAACGTTTCGCCTGCTAACTGGGATGTTCCTTGCACACACATCACGGACTGCCTGAAAAAATTTCCTCTCTCTTATTTGCACCTTATCTATCTTCTGCAACCTGCCCTACACTCGAGATGGGGACATCTCGTCTCACTAACATCGGGGGTGTTGTTATGGTTGCAACACCATCCATGCGGTGCGCTCAGGAGAAAGGCGGTCAGCGGTAGCCTACTATAGGCTGTTCACGGTAAAATGAGCATTTTTAAAAGCCCTGCTTAGTATCAACTTGTATACACGTTGTGTAGTCTTCCACCTTATGTGAAATTATCATTGCCCATGCGCCTCATAACTTTATTCATGCGTCAGTTAAATAAAAACTGTGAAATTATTAAGAAAGTAAATACTTCACAAATCTGCACATTTTTGCACTACGATGCATAAAAAAAACAGAAAGCGAAAAAAATTAATTTAAAATTATTACAAAAGGTTATTCAATACGTTTTATTCAACGTTAAGATATGGAACTAATTTCCCGTCATCGTTACCAACGTTACTGGGCGAATGTCACTTAGTGCGCCCATTAAAATATATGCATGCAGGGGTAATGACTTTTTTTAGAGGTTCATTTCTAAAGCACTCACTTTATCGTGAACCGCCTTAAAGCAGATTGGGTCAGCATTAACAGCCCCTGCGAAAGCATAATCTATCGGCAATAAACCGGCAAGTTGGGTCGTATTAACTAGGCCTGGCTGCTACCGAAGGATGGCCATCGTCTGACAACCATAACTCCGCCCACGCCAAGCTATCGGCGAATAGGAACGAGTTGCAACATGCCAACAACAGGGAGCGAGAAGAGTGGTCTGGGGATCCGAACCACGAGAGAGGGTCTTCTCGGGGCGTCAGCGACGCGAGGCGGACACAAGACGTCAGGGCTCCGATCTCCGGTTCTCCAAGGGCGAGTTCTTCACGGAGAAGAAAGCAATTCCTACCCAGTCCTCCCCTAACCTGCTCCCGAAGACTTGTAACACTTTTACTTAGCTATTCAAAAATATTGGTAGCCCTAATAATTCTATTAATCTCACTTTCCCCTCCCGTCTTCCTTTAAGTGGGAGTGTCGCCTTAAGTGGCATCCACAACACGTCACGTTGTTTAAATTGAATTTTTTGTATCATTTGTGCCCCTTAGCAGCCATATTGGTGTGAGCCTTTATCAGGTTTGTTTGGTTACAACTATGCCGACACACTACATCTGGACTATAGGCCCCCAGTTGAAAGACCATCACATTAGTAAGGTTTAACCGCGCTTTAGGGAGCACTTTCCATAAAGGCTGTTTACGATAAAGTGAGCACATTTTAAAGCCCTGCTAAATTTTTCATTTCTGCTAATTTTTATTTTTCCAACAATTTTTAATATAAACATTGCAATGTGGCTAATACACACAGTGTATACATTCCTTCACTCTCAAAAGTTAACATTCGAGTCTGCAATAACACACATTTATTAGTGGTTAGTGCCTGTTGGGAGGGCCTTAAAAAGTGCTCACTTTACCGTGAATATCCCATATATATTATTATACCTATATCAGCGACACATTGTCGCGGAATAAACGACTCCCTACCGTAATCGCCGACAGTAGGTAGAAATCCCGTGGCATGCCTGCTAGTGTCATGGACAAGGCGACAGAGCATCGATTGCACCACCAGAAAGGGGGGGGGGGAAGTCCGCTGCTGTCACGAACAAAGGAACCTTTTTTGCACTTGCAGATTCATTTCCCCGACAACAGTAGATACTAAGGGCAGCCTTTTGCATGTCATTTTCTTTGCAGCTGGTTCGCTTTCTTTTTCAGGTACTGAGAGAAGATGACTTTTCAGAACCCCAAGTAAAAGATTTTTTTTACAGGAGTCTGCGAGACTTAAGAGACCATACACCAGAAATAGGCATGAAACGTTAGGGTTTCTGATAACCATGCAGTGCGCATAATGCATAGATTCTGTTCAATATTTGCCAGACACAAGTACATATTAATAACCATCAACACGGCCCGTGTTAAATACCTTTTCTCGCAAATTAACCTGATTTTTTAAGTTTAAAGGTCATTACACAATAAAAACTTTATCACCACGGTGCAGCAGCAAAGGGCTCAAGAATTTTGAACTCGACAAACACAAAATTTTCGGCCATCTCCTGCCGTTCTTTTTAAATCTGCCGGAGGCGTAAAGTAGACATTCCCTATACATGCCGCGACACTTTCGCTCTGTCTCGCGGTTGAAATTAATCTGCGTTCAGGAGAGGACGTAAATAACACAGACGTAGGAAGGCATCTTTGAAAACCAATTATGTATCTATCGCCTCTCTTTCAAATTACCCCAAACACAGTCTGGAATACCTCTTATAAACATACTCAAGTAAATTAGACACTCGGATAACTTATGTCTACTTTCCTCTACACGCGTGCAAATAAATTTTAGTTAAGTTCTCGAAGACTTAGATGGTAGGTAGTAGTTGACGTCTTATTGACAGCAATATTATTAGAGATGAAACCAGAAACATGTCAAACAGTACGAAGACAATTTAAATACACTACTGACTAATCCGGTATTCGAATTCAGAAAAACTCGTAAAATAAGCTAGCTTGCAATTAACTGCATCATGGAGGTAGGATTCGGAGCATCAACTTCGGATGTAATCAGTGTAATGTTTTGAAAGATAGGGTTCACTAAACTGTAATATTTACTCGGTCATCGTTTTGAAAATATGTGAGCCCGACCCTCTCAAAATTGATTAGTTTACATAGACTGTCATAGTGCTAATTGTAAGCTGAATGTGGTAGAAATGGGTTGTTTTTTTCGGAGTTCACATAACTTTAATTTGTCAAGTGATACTATTTTACAACATGGAGGAAAAAAGAGCTATTCTGTGTACACATTTGATTGTTGTAATATATACAGCGACCATACAAAGTATCATTGGAATTAATTACATGGTTTCGACGATATAACATACAAAACTACATTTTGAAAATAAGTGTCTCGCATACCTAAAACATATCAGTTAGCATTACCTACTACAGCACTACGTGTTTGCCATGTTGGGTAGGAATCGGCCAATTGTTTCCCGAGAAATTACACAGAAACTTGATTAATCATAGTAGCACTATCTTACAAACTGGCAGACAAAAGTGAAAGTCTTTGGCTTATTTGATGCTTGTAATACTGTCAGAATACAAAATTTGGCTGGAGTTGGTCAAACGTTATGGCAGATATTCCAAATAAACCTAAAATATTTGTATAGCCGCCATTTTGAGAATAAGTGTCTAAGTAAGTTCAAATACTTACTTTTAGCTGACCAATCATAGTATCGCCTACGTGAAAATTTTTCCGAAAATATGTTGAGTAGTTTTCGAGATATATCGTAAAAGCTTAATTTTTTCATGTGGCGCTATCTTCCAAAACGGTCTACCAAAAAATAAACTTGCGCTGTCCGCATACAAAATTTGGTTAAAATCGGTTAAATGGTTCCCGAGATATTACATATCGCCTAAATATTAAATATTCCGCCATTTGGAAAGTAAGTGCCCGTCATGGCATAAACCATAAAAGCCAGGTATCATTACCTAGTACTATATGTGTACCGAGTTTGGTGAAATTCGGTTCACGCGTTCAAAAATTGGGGGGGGGGGGGGGAAGTGCACACGCACACAAATAGGCTACACTCGCAAACACACAGAAAATGATCTCCAAAGCCTTTATTTCCTTTGGAAAGTAGGCTAAACATAGCAACAACAGGAGAACCGCTACATCTAACGGGAGAACCACTACAGCGCCGATCGTGAGTGTTTGATGGTTCACAGTAAACTGAGCACTTTATAAATTAACCTATGAAAAACATCACTGCCACTAAAAGTACGTATTTGAACGGACCCACTGACTGGCATGTACCCAGTTAAGTTGGCAGCGAAGTACGAAAGTACCTAGACCCTTATAGTGTCGTATTCAAAGTGTAGTTTTTACTTTTGTAGCCACTGAATTTGTTTAAAAAAAAATTCTGTTGTTTTTACGCAAATTAGCCTGGAGTGAGAATTATTGGTATACTGTTAACATATTTGCATTCTTAATAATTTCACAGATTTCAGAGTTACGCTTGATTGATCCGTGAAGAAAGTGAGAGGGTCGCGGGGAAAACTCCCTGTGAGCAATAATTGGCCAGAATAAATTATACTAAAACAATTCGGCAGTGACTCAAGAGTCGGGCGTTTTTTTTTACGTCTGGACGCGTGTATTCCAGCGTTGAAGGTAAGTGTGTTTCATCCTGTCAGAGCGAAAGTTAATGGCGAGTCTCTACAGAATTATCCTCTATTGTGTGCTATGCGCAGCGACATTACCGCGGATAACGATGCTGTCATGAAAGGCCCATTTCCAAATAGCGACATGTAGGGAGTAACCATGACGACAACGAGGCCTACTCGGGAGAGTTCTAAGAATTTCAGGGAAAACGGGCTGGAGCTGATTTAAGATGTTGAGGTGGTTATTGACGGTGAGGTCTTGAGAGCCGATGAGGGTGAATTGAGGTGAGAATGGAGCAGCGCCGGAATGCAAGGGAGGGGCAAACGGAGATCCCGAGAAAACCCGCCTACCAGCACCATCGTACAACACGATTCCCACTTGCGAAAATCCGGAGTGACCCGGTCGGGGATTGAACCCGGTTCGCCTTGGTGGGAGGCGAACAGTGTAACCACTGCACCACCGCAGCCCCAAATTGAGATAGAGTGTTCGTGCGAGCTGCGCAGTAACCGCCCTCCGTGTTCGTGTTTTGAGTTATTTGTATACTTCCTCTAACCTAGTTTTAATGAAGCAAGAATATATTTTATTTAGTCAAGTAATTCTATCAATGTAAAAGAGTGTCCTTTTTAAACATTCAAATCTAAAAGAACACGTTCATCAGGGTTGACTATGTGACTGACAGTTGTACCGGCGATGTGAGTCAGAGTCGGGTACATGCGCAGGAAACAAAAATATGTCTACAGTACCTCATCTTTACTCTATGGTTCAGAGACGTCTAAGAAATGGCTGTGTGATGAAGTCCACGCCTATGGTTAAATTTAACGCTTTGAAAAACCTTGCTCTACGTTATTCTCTCATCTCACTAAAAAAAAAATCCATTGCGATACGTCGATCAAGAGACGCTATAAAATAATATTCTCTATTCATCATAAATGTAAAAATAAAGAGAATAGTATTGACCAAAAATTAAAAATACTTCTAACAAAATGTCAAACTACACAACTGTTCAACCTAATTCGCAGTAGGGGGCCACAGGCACAATAATGCAAGGTTTTTTTTTTTACATTTGTTTTAAAAGTGCTAAATTAAAAGTGTACTAGTTATGCTGGTGTTTGGATTCCTTTGTGATCGTTTTGATGAGTCAGTGGCTATATAGTTTAACAATGCATTATCCCCCCCCTTTTTTTTTCGCGGGTGGGCTCCTTGCCTTCCGTCAAAAACACCCCCCCCCCCCCCCTTATTTTACTCTTCTCTTTCTGCCCTCCTTACCTCGGCCAAAAGTCCCTCGCGTAAAAATTTTGAACTGAAACGCCGGTTCCAACCCAACTTGGTACAGCTGTCCTGTCCCACAGGAACTATTTCCAAATTCTCAGCCCAGAAAACTTACCACCTGGTTTCCTGACGTAGTTTCCGTTATATTCACCTTCCAGAACACCGTAAAAATTAGTGACGCTATCCCTCCAAAAAAAATAGTAATATATATACTTACTATTTCGCCCAGATTATAATTACTTTATATTTATAAACGAGCTTGTTCTGGCATGCGTTAGTGTACGCAACTCGATTTCGAGAAAAAGTTGGTTCTGTCAAGTATGTTGAAATGGATTATATTTTTGCTGTTGTTGTCCATCTCTATTCTGGGCTGAGGCTGGAAATGTGTGCATAAAAATAAATTATATTAAATACGTTGTTATTAACATTTATCAGTTATTGGGTACTTGCTGAAGCGAGTGCGTAATATTGAAATACAGTATATATTCGTATACATAACATTAAGAAGTCAACAAACTGGACAGCCTAGCATACTAGATGATGGCAACGGCTGTTGTTTCCGTATTATGCTTTAAATTCGTCACGAAACGGAATTTGATAAATTATTATTATGAATCGTCATGATTGTTCTGTGTTACTTCAATACTGTTATCTTCTTTCACACACGACCACATCTATATACAAAATTAAAATTTAACGACGGGTGTATTAACATAATTTATATTATCAGATTAAATATTGGTATATGTACTTATGGTACTTTGCTTAGCTGAGTTTCTTATGGTATAACACTGCTACAAACGCCGAAGAAATAAGGCAGTACGCGATGACTCGTGATTGATAAATTGTTGTGTTAGCGTGTAAAAATATATTTCAGATGACTGTCATTTCTGGTCTACACTTTATTTGAGAGTACATTAAGCGCATTTTAGCACACACATCATGAGTTTAAACACTGATCATTACCAGTCCTGGCCCAGTAATTTAACCTCACTAAGTCGAATAACTCATTATGTGCTCTAGGCCTTTTGAATTTAAATTATTAATAGTGTTGAGCGCTGCTACCCGGCGCTGTGGCGATGGACCCACCTCCCCCTCCCCTCCCCCGGGGTTGCCTCCTGATCCTCCTTTCTGGGAAACCCGTGAATAATGGTCAGGCGGTCTTATGCGTCACGGCCCCTTTCCGCTGCTGGAATTTTCGATGGGTCTGGCGACGACGCAAGAATCTTCTCGTGAGACTGGCTGGCGCCTCAGCCCTCCGCGACGCATCACACGAGTTGGGGAAGATTCTAGGTGGCGGCCTAAGACCTATATATACTGTCGCAACCCAGCGGCCGGCAATCTTTGACTGAGGCCGCCTGGCGAGTGTGCGCGAGCTATGTGAAGTGTGGACTACGACTGGAGATTGAGGGACGACGACGAGAGAGGTGTTCGTGTCTTGAATGGACGAGAGGGTGTGAAATTGACGAGTTGAAGCCTACTGTACGTGAGGGCGCTTGGATGACTCTAGAACATTGCGACTGGCGGGGAATGGACTAAACTCAGGTGGGACTGAATGGAAGTGTAATACGGATTTTATTATAAATATTCGAACTGTCAACTTGGACACATTTTCTAGAATATTTGAATAGGTTGATACACTGTCTATTGGGACTGATCTTTATTTAATTTAATTGATTTTTTGTGAAAATTATAAATTGTATGAAATTTGAATAATAAGTTGTGAACAGTAAGTGGTATCAATTTATTGTGAGATTTTGAGCTCAGAAAATTTTGCTGTAGTTATTGTAAATAAAATAAGGAAGTTATAATCAATAATTGAATTTGATTAAGACCTCCGTCCCTTAACGAACTTAGTATAGCTCACTTAATTTCTAGAGAGAAATTGTAACAATAGTATACCATAATTTTATCTACGGCGTATTTCTGAAAGGAGTGACCAAAATGGTACGAATTCTGTACTCCAAATTAACAAAATCACCCGTAAAGTCCAGAAATGTTTCATTTGTTTCCCAGAGGTGAATGAAATTTCAAAGTAGTAGTACTGCGAAAAAAAAAATCACTTCAGCACATAAAAGTTTGTTAGCGTATTCCATAACAGCTGACAAGAGGAAAATACGATATAAACACGCATCTAAAAGTCCTTGTTTGATTACCGAAGGACTCTCATATTCTACGGAACTCAGAAAGCCTGCTAATGGAGAATTTTTTGCTTTGTAATAATGGCACTGCAGATTTAAAAGAAAAAAAAAAAACAATTTTTCAAAACAATACCCATAATAATGATTAGTTAAATTAATCGGTGTTGTTGATATAATATGTTAATGAATTATTTCTTCAAACGCACTGCTATTATCCGATTCCTTACAGCAACTAGCAGCTAGTCAACTAGTCACTTCTTACAAAATATACGATTTAATTTACATACTTCTGTAATTCTGTTAATATATTGTGTAATGCAATAAAATTGACTTACTTCAATTTTAATTGTCTGATACTGTTAGCTTAAACAGATTAGCTTAAAGCCACAACATTTTAAATAACAGAGGGAGACATTATTTTCTTAATTATAATTTTAAACTCTTGTGTAGCATCATATTAAAATCTAAAGGGACACAAAATTTTTATTAAAATATCTTATTCCTTCATATTTGCAATTATATTTTTTCTTGCTTTGCCATAGTGGCCAGCAGTACGTATTCGTAAAATCTATAACCTACATCTCCTGTTCTTTAATTTCCACCCCGTTTGATTTAGGTGGTCACCATTTTATAGTACACAAGTTATCTACGTCAGTACACTATTGACTACTTACAGTTATAAATCACTTTCATGTTTAATGACGGCCGCCATTTTGCCTCATTTACGTGAACCTGTTGAACTGTAATATTATCAACACGTATCAAGATTTTTGTGCAGGTAACTAGATTATGCAGGGTTAATTTTAATATCTAAAAACTTGGTTTTATTTAATTTGCAACGTTATGACACTTGCATCTATAGATAATTATCTATCTTTTTAATCCAAGCCGTAGAATATTTTTATACATTTTTTCTACCGAGACAGCGTTCATTGTTCAACAGCGAATTTCGTCTATGCAATAGCAGTGATTTTAAATAATATTTTGTAAAGGTGTAAGGAAATAAGGCAATATCTCGTCCTGAGCAGATAGGGGCTTTTATCTTTGGTGGAGAACTCAAGAATACGAATGATGCACATTTTTTTTTGTATAAAATATAAACGTTATAGTTATTAAAATGACCTAAAGGGACATCTGTGCACGGAAATCGGCAAATTTGCATCTACACACTCGCACATATTTTATACGGTTGCTACATCGTGGAACTTCCCCTGCTGTTTCAAATTTCCGTTACCAAAGGCAGAAAAATAGTCTTGCTGATACTGTCACTAGGAGTGGAGTGAAATTTTTTTAGAACGGCAATCTGCAGAATGCAAATATTTTACCTTGACACTTCGTAGCGATGAAGATATAGCGCATTTTTATTCGTACAGAGTATTCTCATTAATTCTTTCAAGTCTTTTCACGGCTCGTATTCTCGGTTACACGTTACTAGACGTTTATTGGCTGAGAAGGAAGAGGTATGACCAAAGCTCACCGTTCCTTTGTTCGTCTCGGTGTTGTAGATTACCCTACGCCGAGATTAGCCGCTCATGAATTAGCAAAGCATTCACACGAAGCCATCCCACGGCGGTCTGCGGGCAGACCACCCAGTAAGTGCGTTTTACCGAATCGGCAATCTACCTCTGGCTGACACCGTCCGCCATCTTGTTTCTTTTTTAAAAAAGAAACAACTGGTCGGGCAGTCTTGACATATGCCCTGTTCGCCACGAAGCTCTTCCCTCCCTCCCGAGATACCACGACTACGCCAAGGATCGTCTTGTGGAAGGGAACGTACCAGCTGGTATCGACCATCGCCGCCGCCGCCGCACCGGTACGGCCACCACAATGCCACTAAAGGATCCTATCTCCTCGGCCCGCTAATGAACAGCCCCAGACGTCGAACCCATGGACAGCAGGAGATCGCATTATAACAAGTTATTAACCGTTAACTCGCCGGGATCGGCCCGGTAATTAGAACCACCGTCGGTGCGCTGTGGGGCTCCGAAGCAGATTAGCGTCGTCTTGTGGGAGAGGTTCCTTTTCTCTTCGTCTCGTTCAGCCTCCAGCCGCTGCTCTCTCCGTGCTCTTTTGTTTGTGTTTTTTTTCTAAACCAACAATGAGATCGAAACCGAGAGCGTCCAGAAACTGCTGAAGAGAAAGATGGAGGAATAAAGAGCCTCTACACACGCACGCACGCACGCACGCGCACACACACTCACCAGGTGGAATACAGTTAGATACCATTGTTTACAAATGAAACGCTCGCTCAGAAATTACTGACGAAATTAACAGCCTCTGTCTGGTAGCAGAATCTACGGATGCTGAACTAAAGGCCATGCGTAGAGGCGAGGTATTCCAGCAACATGCTTTAACCCAGCACGTGGGTGTCTTAGAAATTATGTAAAAAAAAAATATATATATATGCGTTGTTAAAGAGAGTAAATTCCTTAATTTTGATTTACCTACGACCTCATCTCATTCATATTTTTGGATGGTTGGAATTTTAATCTCAGATATGGTGGTTACTTGTAGTTACCGCTTACAGTTGTGCCAGCTGTAACTGTATATTTTTATAGCCTTTTCCTAACGCTCTACGTGAAAGGCCTATAGTCTTTTCGCGGTTCCTTCTCACTTTTTGAATCAAACCTTTGAAATATCACCTTACGAATGACGTGTTTGGTTCTTTCCTAAATATGCTATGTATCACAAGCGTTTTTGTTAACAATAAAGCATCTTATTTTTTTATCTAATTTAACTTCAAGTAGTATTTTTTTATAAATGATATTTAATTTGAAATAATATGAATCAAAACAGTGAGAAAATAGTTATATTGGTAATTCCTAGTCATAAATAGTTGTTTCGCAAAGTATTATTTACACTAAATGCGCACGAATGCGGTCCGTTGTCCTTCTGGTGTAATTTTCTAGACTCCGTTAAGTTTTGTTTGTATGAGGCGGAGGAATATCCTGGAAGTATAACTTTAGCTGGGCTTCAGAAGAGTTGGAAGTAACCGTGGATGGACTATATCTAGAATACATGTTTGGTCAAGAATCAACGGGATAAACTTGCAGTTACTGAAACTGACGCTAAAATGTCGCCAACGGAATAAAAAATTTATTAAAGCAAAAACTGAAGTATTAAATCGTAATATAGAATATGTGAATTTACCCTTAAGACTTCCCTCTTTCTTGCAGACAATTTTGAAGTCATATAAAACAGCGGTGCTGACCTTGGTAAACGACAGTGACGGTGGAAAAGCAGCGCGGCTTAAAATCGCCGGGAATGTGTAGTAGTACCAGCAAGGGAAACAGAACACTTTCATTAAAAAAGGCACTTTACTGCAGAGGAAATTTTGTGACTACGCTGTCTATATTTTCGCATTTTTGCTATTATAAAGACAACTAAAATAAAAAAAAGTTAACATAATACGTAATAACGTATTAAACGTCTGAAAGTATTAATGCAGATAATGAAGCCTTGTATAGTAAAACATTAGATGCTACCTGAGAAATAGACGAGTTCGTGCCTGCTGATACAAAACTCAAGTCAGTAGGCATAGCTTGATAGTCTCTGAATATTAATTTTTTTTTACCAAGAAGAGAAGAAAAATTGTTCAAACCTTCAGAACAAAAAAAAATTACTTTGAAGGCTTCTCTGTGTGCTCTGTATTTGTTGTCGAGGAGTGCGTGTCGACTATAAATCAGTGATATTTGACAAGCGGCGTACGGTATAAGTCACGGCTTTCACATGTTTTCTGAAGTGGTAAGCTTGTAACGCCCATTTAGGGCGTAGCAGGGCTAGAGAAAGGAAAGGAGAAGGACGCACACCATTAAAAGAAAATCAAGAAAGCATGAACACAAAAATTCCAAAATCAATACAAATATATTGAAGCCCATCTATACATTATCACCTAGAACAACAACTTTGCAAGTTGATTTTAAAAAATATATAAATTACATCTGCAAATTTATGTTGTTTGCTACCAATCGGTGAACTAAGGGAAGGAGAGAACACACATGCACTGGAACAAACATAAAAACAACAATATTAATATATCCTGAGAAATCACCCAACCTCGATAAACACTTGTGAAATCCCATTTAAAAAAGGTAAAATGACTCCCCGAGTAAAGCAAGCACCATTACAACTGTAAAAGTAAAAGTACGCCTGATGATTCACTAAAAAGTACAACATAGAATACTAATTTCAATAATACCATTGGGAAGGAGCAAAAACCCTCATTACACTTAATCATGAGCATAAAGGCGTGCCATAAAATATACACTAAATTCCTTGACAGTAAAATTCTTTTGGCAAGTTGTAGCACAGGAGACCATTGATACAGCACGCCAAAGAAAAGAAGGAAGAATCCACCTCTTACAAACATTCCCATAAAATACCATATTGAAAATTCACACAAGCAAAACAGTGAAGAAACACTTCCCTACAAAAATCCATATACACGAGAAAAAAAAAAAAAAAAAAAAAAAACTCTACCCCCAACATAGCAACAACTACGTTCATTGCAATACTTAACTTGAGTAGGACTCATATTACGCGAAAAAAAAAGTCTAGTATGCTGAAGCCTTGAAGTACGAAGTGGTGTAGACATGATCTATCGTAGGCCAGACAGCGCAACTCGAAGAACACTGCACATTTGCTCAGGCTGGGGACGAACATTTATACGCGAAAACGCGGCTCGGGAAGGTTAAGGAGACGACGCGAATAGCGGAGAGGCGTATGGAAGGTGCCAGAGTGTGCGACGTTGAACTCGTTAGTAGTAGCCACCAGACAGCGCTCGGCCGCGCCAGGAGCGCCGCACGCCTCTCTTCAGTCTAGCTCAGCACGAGTTTAATGTAAAAAATTAAGAAATCTTAACAAAATTTCGGCCTATACTCGTCAAAAAGCCAAGTCG
Organism: Dryococelus australis; assembly: GCA_029891345.1. Lineage (NCBI taxonomy): Eukaryota > Metazoa > Arthropoda > Insecta > Phasmatodea > Phasmatidae > Dryococelus > Dryococelus australis. The sequence continues at coordinate 77,412,634 of CM056996.1, forward strand.
AAATACAGAAAGAACAACTCAAAAGCAATCCAGTGATACCCATAAAAACCCCATATGATAGAGTGAAGCGGTGCCGGGAACGTAAAAAAAACATCAGGGCGTCCGAGTGCGTCAACGTATACGTATTCATGCAAACCAAACGGCTGTGTCCCCAATACACCAATTTTTCTCCAAGAATACTCTTAATATGGAAGAAGTAAAAAGATAGGGGCATAGATAGTTGTTTTCCATCTTTTCTGACAAAAAGTAGCATTTGCAGAACATTCATTTACCGACATACGCGTATTCGCCCAAACAAGTATTTGACAACAAACGCGGGGGTCCACCCCACTCTTAAGTAGAGAGTGACACAGTCTGCGGGGCAGGGCAGGGCAGGGCAGGGCAGGGCAGGGCAAGGCAAGGCGGCTCGAGGCCGAGGATTAACAACGCCGTTCTAATATCTGGCTCGTCACCTCCCTCCCCGTGTTCACGGAGCGTGAAAACGAGGAATTAACATTCCCGGCGTATCTGCGCCGCAATCTGCCGGCCCACAGCGCCGATATCCCCCTTCGCGCGCGCGACCCGAAACACTGCCCCCCCCCCCCCAATCATTCGTTCACTGCTATCTAACCCGTGCATTAACATCACTCATTGACGCTCCGGCCGGGGAAAAAGATTGTATGTATCTCCGGCTACTCGGTTCCGTACCACTGAGCATGGGACGGCTTTTCTCCGCGCCCGCTTCTATACCTCTTGTTTCGTCTTCTCTTTTCATCCCCCCCCCCCCCACCCTTAATCACGTATTCCCGTTCTTCCGACAAGGGGGAAAAAGGGGGCATTGACATGCTTGACGACACCTTTAAGGAGTATGACTTTAGCAAAGTTACCTCGATCGTGACAAACCTCTGGATTTCTATTTTCCTCCGACTGTTCCGCGGACTCTCGGGCGAGCCGTCATAAATCCTGTCGTACACGTTTCCATCCCGTTATATCACCGCGTATAACGCTTATTAGCTGTAGCAGCGTTCGTCTCATTCTGCCCCATTGATGTATCCATCTACAAGTTATACGCGTGCACTATTAAGGCTACAGTAGATACGATAATTGTAGCCACGATTTATTTCACATCTGTAACTCGGCAAAACTAAATGAGATATGAGAAGTTGTAATTAGGTACTAAAGAAACGTTGTACAGTTTATTAGTGCCGTGTAAGTTGCTTTTCTCCAGTCCTTCCCCCCCCCCCCCAAAGGCTTAATTATATCCAGAAGAATCGATTCCATGCCCGGAGGGTGGATTATGGAGTATAATTTAATGTTGAATAATGACTTGACAGAAAATGTTTTGTCCTTACACTGTAGTAGTAAATCTAGTTAACGGCATCAGTAATGTTAAATTTTAAGTGTATTCCCAAAGAATACTTTGAACACAGTGTGGCCTGTAAAAGACACTACTAAGTTTGTTGTACTGTGGATAAGAAGGGAGTGGGTCAATGTATGCAAATGGCAGAAAAATATGAACGTTGAAACTTTATAAATATGAATGCGCATCAGAAAAAAAGTTTAATTTGAAACTTATTAAAAATGTTGGATTATTTTCAGCCCTTTCATATATCTAAGTCACTGTATGAACACAAAATTGGTTTGTTTTGTTAAAAATTTCTCCTTTTTAGCGTACTTTCCTGTGTGTGTGTGTGTGTGTGTGTATGTGTGTGTGTGTGTGAGAGAGAGTAATGTGTGGGTGTGAGAGAGGTGTGAGGAGAGAGAGTGTGAGGAGAGAGAGTGTGAGGAGAGAGAGTGTGAGGAGAGGAGTGTGAGGAGAGAGAGTGTGAGGAGAGAGAGTGTGAGGAGAGAGAGTGTAGGAGAGAGAGTGTGAGGAGAGAGAGTGTGAGGAGAGAGAGTGTGAGGAGAGAGAGTGTGAGGAGAGAGAGTGAGAGAGGAGAGAGTGAGAGAGGAGAGAGTGAGAGAGGAGAGAGTGAGAGAGGAGAGAGTGAGAGAGGAGAGAGAGTGTGAGAGAGAGTGTGAGAGAGAGTGTGAGAGAGTGTGAGAGAGTGTGTGAGTGAGAGTGAGAGTGAGAGTGTGAGTGTGAGTGAGAGTGAGAGTGAGAGAGTGAGAGTGAGAGTGAGAGTGAGAGTGTGAGTGTGTGTGAGTGAGTGAGTGGTGTGAGTGAGAGTGAGAGTGTGTGAGTGAGAGTGTGTGAGTGAGAGTGTGAGTGTGAGAGTGTGAGTGTGGAGTGTGTGTGAGTGTGAGTGTGTGAGTGTGAGTGTGGTGGAGTGTGAGTGTGAGTGTGTGAGTGTGAGTGTGTGTGTGTGAGTGTGAGTGAGTGTGAGTGAGTGTGAGTGAGTGTGAGTGAGTGTGTGTGAGTGTGTGTGAGTGTGTGTGAGTGTGTGTGAGTGTGTGTGAGTGTGTGTGAGTGTGTGTGAGTGTGTGTGAGTGTGTGTGAGTGTGTGTGAGTGTGTGTGAGTGTGTGTGAGTGTGTGTGAGTGTGTGTGAGTGTGTGTGAGAGTGTGTGAGAGTGTGTGAGAGTGTGTGAGAGTGTGTGAGAGTGTGTGAGAGTGTGTGAGTGTGTGTGAGTGTGTGTGAGAGTGTGTGAGAGTGTGTGAGAGTGTGTGAGAGTGTGTGAGAGTGTGAGAGTGTGTGAGTGTGTGAGTGTGAGCATGTATCTATACCCCCTTTAATTTTTTGAACGCGAGGACCGAATTTCGCCAAACTTGGTGCACATATATTACTTAGTAAGGATACCTAACTTTTACAGTTCCAGGCCAGTCGGGCACATGCTTTCAAAATGGCGGTCATTTTAAAATTTAGGGTGATGTCATATTTCGGGAATCATTCAACCAATTTAAGTTAAACCAAATTGCGTATTGTGCAGAACATTGCATAAGCGTTAAATTTCGAGATGGATATTGTTGTTAGTTCGCAGTTTTGGAAAATAACACCAAATAGAGAAATAAAGATTTTTCATTATATCTAAAAAACCAGTCAATTCTCACCCGATTTGGCAGGTAAGTAAAACTATGATAGACGAAGTAAACGTAAGCGACTGAACTTGATTAGATACGTACTTTAAAAATGGCGATCGTACAAATATTTCCGGTTTATTTGGTATATATGTCATACCATTTAAACAATTTCGACCAAATTTTGTATACTAAGTATCTGTTAGGAGCATCATGTACAAACAAACACAGGACTATATATGTCGGCCATTTTGTTGTAAGATAGTGCCATAAGAGTAAATAAAGTTATGTCATATCTCCTAAAAAAAATTGACCGATTCCTACCAAATTTGGCAAACAAGTATTACTGAAGCAGGTGATGTTAAGTGGCGTGCTTAAAGCGTGTCAGGCTTTTATTTAAAATGGGGGACATATAGCCATTTAAGCTTAGAATGCTATATCGCCGAAATTATGTAACCAATTCCAACATAACTTTATAATTTGGGAGCAGACATTACATCTATTAACTGTATCTATGCGGAGTAGATATCCTCCATCTTTTGTAAGATAGCGCCATGCAAAATATAATAATGTCAAATCTCGGGAAACCGTTGACCAATAACTATCAAATTTGGCATGCAAGTAGTACTCTGGAAAATTATGTAAAATTGCAAGTTTTAAGTACGTCAGACATTTATTTTCAAAATGAGGGACATTTAGTTATGTTAGTTTTAAATGCTACATCATGCAAGCCATGTAATGATTTCCAACTTATTATTTGCTGGCAGTAGATATTAAAACTATCAAATGTATCTACACCGAGCGTGTTTTGTCCGCATTTTGTAAGATAGCACCGTGCAAATAAATAAAGAATCAGGAAACAATTGTCCGATTCTTTACAAATTTGGTAAATAATTAGTACTGAGGCAGGTTATGTTAAGTGGCGTGCTTAAAGCGTGTCAGGCATTTATTTTCAAAATGGCGGCTATATAGTCATTTCAGCCTAAAATTCTATATCGTTGAAACCATGTAATCAATTGCAACTTAACATGTTATGCTGGCAGTAGGTATTACAACTATTAACTTTATTTTCACGCAGCACCTTTTGCCCTCCAGTTTGTAAAATAGCGACATGCAAAAAAATACTTTTTTTACTTTTTTATGTCATATCTCGGAAACAATTTTCATATTCCTACCAAATTTGGCGTACAATTAGTACTGCAACAGGTGGTGAAAACTGGTATATTTTAAGCAGGTGAGGCACTTATTTTCAAAATGGAGGCTATATAAATATATTACCTCGGTATCTTTTTGTCATCGAAACAATTTCCAACTTAAGTTTGTATGCTGGCAGTGCCTATTACAACCATAAAATATTTCTATGCATAGTCTCATTTCCCTGCCATTTTGTATAATAGCTCCACCAATTAAAAAAAAAAAATTTTTTCTCATGTTTCGGGAAACAACTTACCCATTCTTACAAAATTTGGCGAAGATGTTGTAGGCCATATAGATAGATGTATTTTTTAAGTGTCACAAACTTATTTTCAGAATGGCGACTATAAAATCATTTTAGTTTTGTGTGACACACACTATATATATATATATATATATATATATATATATATATATATATATATATATATATATATATATATATATATATATATACACACACACACACACACACACGAAGCTATGTAATATATTTTAACTTAACTTTGTGTATTGGCAGTACATAATCGAATGTGCAACTACATAATTTTTTTGTCCTCCAGTTATGAAGATTGCCATATGAAAATTATGGAGGTTTTATGCCATATCTCTAGTATCAATCAATCGGTTGCCATCAAATGTTACACTGGAAAATTGAAAATAATTTGTACCTAATTGTGCACATTATAAATACTGCAGAAGTCAATGTTAATTTTCATGATTTAAATGGGGAAGAAAATGGTGTTCAAAATGGCTGCATCATAAATCATTTAGGTACGTTTGTCACATATATTGAACAATGTAACCAAATTCAACCAAATTTTGTACGTAGACATTGTATACATATTAGAATCATCTTATATAGAGCCTCATTTTTTTAAATGTTGTACGATAGAATCAATTAAGAAATTAAATTTTTAATAGCATATCTCAGGGACCAAACAACCGATTTCCACAAAATTTTTCACACAAGTAGCGCTACGGTATGTCATGTAAACTTGCATATTTTAAGTGGCTCAGTCACTTATTTTCAAAATGACGGCCATATATATAAAGATTAGTAGACCCTACAATTAGAAACATTAGACTGATTAAATCCGAAGTTGATGCTCCTAATCAGACCTCCATAATGCAGTGCATTGCACGGTTAAGGCTCGGTTTCATTTGTATCTAATGTTATTGCTTTTGAAGAGAAGTCAAATCCTTCCTACCAACTCGGCTTTTAAGAATTCATAAAAAAATTAATTGCCCCCATGTTGAGAAATGTAGGCTTATTAGTTATATCAATAACTTCTTGTTCAGCACTTCGAATTTTCTGTGCTGCTGATTACGTATATAGACATAATTACAATCAGCATACACTTAAAACTGAATAAACTATAATTGTGACCAAAGAAATATATTCGTGATTTTAAGGGAAAGATTCGTATGATAAGTAAAGGCTGTTCACGATAAAGTGAGCACTTTTGAACTCAACATTAGGAAAATTCACTGCCCCTGCCTGCATGTATATTAATGGGCACACTGAGTGACATTCGCTCAGTAGAATTGTAACGATGGATTGAAAATATTTCCATATCTTAACGTCAGATTTAAAATGTTAGGTAACCATTTGTAATAACTTAAAATATCCATGGGAGAATCCTCCTCATTCGCGAAGTTTACAGCGCGATCCTCCGCCGGGACGTCCGCACGTCAATCACCTCGGCAGTGGCTGTCCTCGCAGGTGGTCAGCCAATCCGAACTCGTGTCTCAGGGACGCCAGACACAACGCGCAGGAGGGTTCCTTACGTTCACTTGCTCCAACCATGTTCTTGTTAATCCTTATGATTTCTTCTTGAAAAAGGCAGTTCACGATAAAGTGAGCAGTTTTTATATCAACCTTAGAAAAAAGTCACTGCTCCTACGTGTATATATTTTAACGGGTGCACTGAGTGACATACGGCCAGTAAAGTTGGTAACGATGGAGAGGAAAGTAGTTCCATATCTTAATGTCAAATTAAAAGTTTTAGGTGAACGTTTGTAAATACTAAAATTATTTATTTTGCTTTTTTATTTTAGGTCGTAAGTGTAAAAATTACCTAATTTTTATAAATAAATGAAAAAGCAAGATCGTGGACGGAAACAAAATGACAGCCGGAAAAAATATGGCGGCCGGAAATAAGAGGGCAGGCAGAAACAATATGGCTTACGAAAACAATATGGCGGCCATAAACAAGATGGCAGCTAGAAACAAGAGATAAAGGAAATATATGGAGTGAGAAAGACAACATGGAATGATTGAGCGTGAAAAAACAAGATGGTACGATAGAGCATGAAAATAAGAGACAGAATGCAAGAGCATGAAAAAACAACATGGAATAATAGAGCATGAAGTGCAAAACAAAATGGTGGTATACTGGCTACCAAAATGGCAGATCCAAGGTGGCAGTGTACTGGCTACCAATGTAGCTGTGTACTAGCTACCAAGATGACGGAATCCAGTATGGCGGTTGGGTGAGCAGAATGACAGAGCAGGAAGTCGGGGATCAAATATGGTGGCCTGAGCCACCGAGCCATTTCCCGATCCCCTTTTCCTAGAATGATAGAGACGGATGTTTCTGCGTGATGTCATCCCCAATCACCGGCTTCCAAAATAAAGTGACTAAAGTGATCAGGCCTATGGAAATGTTAATTTTACACATGGCGCAAGAATACACAATGTGCTTACAAGTAGACCTTAAGCAGAGCTTTCAAAGGTGCTCAGTTTACCGTGAAAAGCCTTTACTTGCAGCGTAACGATACACAATGAGTACGAGGTGGAAACTACGCAAGGTTTTCAGAGGTGCTTACTGTTAAGTTAAATTTAAAACAACCTTAGGGTTGCGTCATACTACGATACGCTGATCGCGATACAAAATCCTTATTATTGCTACTTCGATAGTGTTCAGGTAGTTGCGACTAGGTATACGTACTGCTCATATTGCGATGTACGCAACACTGTGACATTGAAGAATCCATCCTATTGGAAACTAAGTAATACTTGGGAGTATAGAAATATGTTATGTTTACACTATTGCAAATATTTGCAGTGCAGATTGCTATTGATTTTATAAGCTTTATGGAAACGATCGAAATTGATATGTTTAGTATGTAACGAAAGGATATTGAAAAGTGGAAACCACACATCCTTACTGAATGGTTAATGGTCTGACATAGAGGACCGATATACACTTTCCCCAGTTCTGTCATACATAACTCCTTACACTTGTACAAGAGTTACTACGATAGTACGAACTAGAAACATTAACAACTATAGGCTGTTCACGGTAAAGTGAGCACTTTTGAGGCCCTAGTTACTTTTTCCTATCAGCCATTTTTTTTTATCCTTGCACTATGTTTTAAAATAAATATTGCCATGTAAGTAATAAACACAGCTTATATAATTCACAGGAGCTCGAAAGTTGACATCTAAGGCTACAATAAAATATATTGATTTACTATTATTCAGATTGAGACGTATTTTTTCAGGGCAGGTTCTGTGTATACTTATGCATGGGGAAGTATGCTTGTTGAGCTGCTACGTGTACTTCAAAGAAAGGAACTCATTTCTATCTTCTCTCTCTGTCTCTTTTTTTTTTTTTTTGTAAATACGTAAAATATTTTTAGCTATATGGCGAAGAAATTTTTGTACTGAAACGTGTGTGAAAAATAATACTGTGTCTGCGCGATCACGGTTTTGCCACATACTTTCGTGCCCAGATTTTTAGCTGATGTTATGAAAACAGGAATGGTCGTCTATGCTGAGTAGAGAATTTGGAATAGTGTACGCCGGGTAATAGACATTGCTGACGGCGAAAGGCCACATTGGTGGCCTTTTCAAAAATGAAACTGAATAAGTTAAAGAAATCGTATCCATTTTTCAGTGGCGATCCATGCAGAAATCTATAAGGAAATTCATTTGGAAAACTTTAAAACAGCAAACCGTTACGACATATTTGTGCAGTGGTATTTTCTAAACAGAATTCTCCTGCGGTGGACGATAATCGTCGTATATTTTGTGCCGGAGATGTTTCAAACCGCAATCCACCATGCCTCCTCCCGCTGACATTCAGCGCCTTAGCATCGCATTCCTCTCCACGGCATGCGCCGTCTCGTCCGACACTTTATCTGTGAGGAATGTAACAAGATCTCTCTGCAACGCGTAGCCTCATGGGCAATAAAGAAACCGCCAATGGCTATATTTTTAACTGCTCCATTTCATCTCGCAATGTTTGCTGCGATTCTGGCGATGCGCCAGCAGGACTTGGAAACTGTCACGTCTGTGGCCACGGGTAAATACAGGATGCAAACGATAAGTGTTTACAACTGTACACAGCAGTGTACGTGGCTCCGAGACGAGCAATTTGATGTAGGACACTTATGGTCCATACGGTCGGGAAATTACAGTAAAAGCGCTTGACCAATTTGTACTAAGGCACGTGCAACGCGGCGCTGTGGGCCCGGCCTTAATCGACCTGCTGGTCAGCTGAAGCTAGTTTGTACAGAGGTCAAATCGGGCAGGAAACGTTTAGTAATTGCTTTTGTTTGAAACACAAGTTGCAATTACATACATTCTTTCCTGATTTCTGTAACTTGTCTGTAGTATTGTGACAATGCAACATGTGTACCTTAACGTCGCTATTTTATGGCCGAACTCAGTAACAGAGCATTTCTATTCAGAACTCCCATACACAATGTCGACGCCAAATAATGAATATAGAACTAAATACGTGATCGCATGTATAAATGTGTGTATTAAAGATGTTTATATGTATCACGCTTGTGTGTGTGCATACACGTAAATGGTGACTTGTTTCCCAATATTTGTGTGTATAAACGTAATGTTTCTACTTTGTACATTTCCCTTATGAAATGCACTAACGAAACTCATCCTTACAGGTTCTTAGGGGGGGGGCGGAAGCCCCCTCCCCCCTTAAATCCGCCACTGGACAAACACGGGTTATTTTTCAAAGGTTTGATTCAAAATGTACGGAGAAACAAGTGAATAGACTAATTTTCTGTAACTGGTTTGGTGTACTGTCATGTGGCGCCCCGAGTGTAGGCAACAACCCGCCACGTCGCCCATGAACTTACCGACTGTATACGTATTACATTTCATCAATTTCAACCAACGTGTGGCAGCGGGGAGCGGAAAGGGAAGGATATGGGTGGGGCAGGCGGTATACTGTACGTCAGTTCTCGGAAAAGGAACGCCTGAAAGTGGGCAAGTTGAGCGGCCGACGAGCCTGCTGGACAAATGCCTGCGACGACGACGGCATGGCGCGGCGGCGGCAGTAAACAGTACGCGCCGGCAGAGGATATGCGCGGAATGCGGTGTTGCGAACCCAGAGCGCGTGGCGACGTTCCCTGTAGGAGGCGGGCGGCCGCTCTGATCCCCGAGGAGGAGGGGAGGCCGGAGGGGTCCGCGTATTCAGATGCGCGTGCCCGGACACACACGTGTCAGATGGTATCGACACGCGAGCCTGTCCCAGCCGCTCTTGGCCTGGCGGGAACGTCTGGAGGACGTCTGGCCTCTGGTCCGGACTACCTCGAACGCCGCGCCGGCCAGATCACACACTCAAGATGAGGTACACCGATCTCGCTGGCTGCACACCACCACTCTCCGCGTCCCAGCACTGAACTGCTTTTCTGCCAACACGTACAGTGTGGATTGGATTTGAGGTTAGAACACTTTAGTAAACAAGTCCTTTGAGACGTTTTTATACTTCCTCTAACCAATTTGTAATGCAGTTGGATTAAATGCAAATTGGCGAAAGTCTTTTATTCGTATAAAAGTGCTTGTCTTTTGAAAATTAATATATAAACAAACACGTTCATCACTGTTGTTCATGTGTCTGACAGTTGTGTTCCTTTGTGGTAGGTCGGTGTTGGGTACATGCGCAGAAGACATAAGCGGTCTACCTCATCTTTAGTCTATAGGCCAGACAGACCTCACTTAGCTGTCGACGCACATACATGTTCCCAGGTCTATTGAAGTTCTGCAACATTGTCTGGGTTCAACGTCGCACGATTACTCACAGAAAGTCTGAAGACGACGTCACACTGGGATCCGAACCGTTTGGTAAACATCTGGGTACTCTGAAACTGTTTAGTCATGACGTATTCCTGTGTGAACCGGTCGGGTCCACTGAACCCCAAGAGACCAAGAACTTCAAGTATGTAATATTTTAACAGTGGCGCGAAATTCCGATAGTCCGCAAAATCATCACGCACTATTTTTTTTGGCACAGTTACAAATTTCCGAAAACATGCGTGGCCAGGAGTGTGGTTCTCATTCGCTTTCCCGCTTATCGGGAGCCCATTTACGTGATCTTTACTCGCCGGGCGTAGCGGAGTTAACGGTAATCTGATAGATAGGCAAGTGACAACTACACTTCTTACTGCGGCAACTTCCACCCCACGTATTGTTTCCACAATGTAAACCTGTTCTCAATAAGCGGACTAGTGAGTTACCATTATGCGCCAGGTAACTATAAGTTGGGAATTGTAACTACAAAGAAACAACCCTAATTTTATAGACGTACGTGCAGCAGACGTGGAATAGCAAGAACAAAGGCCGGGAAAGATTTCCGTAATCGAAGTCCTGGGAGATCCTGCAGTGAGCATATGGGCCTCACCACAGCAGTGTAAGTTCAAGCCCAGCTCGATACGAGGCTTGATAGCCTGCATATGTGGGACATAGTCGAAGTTGTCCATGAATGCTGAACATTCTTGGGGTAATCCTCCAAACTTCCCTTCGGTTTTCTCGTCCTCGCTTTTCGTTACTTTTTAATTGATAGTGAAGGAGCATAATGCAATCCGTGGGGTTTTTTGTGTAGGGAAGGTGTGACAGAGTGAGATGCCTTAGTTATATTGTACAAGTGGTGTTGTACCGGGTACTTTCCTCAAAAAATGTGAAGTATGGTGTTTACACCGTTGGTAATCCAATATGGCTGCCGAAATGACATTAATATGAAAAACTAAGTAGATTTTCTTCGGGAGTGCTCTTGTGAGAAAAATTCACGTTTTTATTGAACATAAAAATAATGAACAAAAAGTTTGATAACCAATTCTCCAATATCTTGATCGGTGTACGAATTACACGCCATCGAACTTAGTATTATGACTTTTGTAAAGATTCAAACACGTGATACTTAGTAGGCTATATTGCCTCCAGGAGCACTGTTTTAAAAAATTAATGTATAGGACCTTGTATGTTTTACGCAAAATAAAAAAACGTTCTGAAGAAATATGGCATTATCACAGCTTCAACCATAGATCATACAGTAGAGGGTGGAAATGAAAACGTACCTTACTAAACGGCATGTGCTATCTTGCATTACGCCACTTAAAAGTTCTTCGACCATGCAAAAACAATACTAAGCTTCCTCCACTGGTAGTAGTGAACAGTTTTCCCGTCGGAAAAAGCAATGCAGTTTGCAGCTGGGGGAAAAAAAATTAGTTTGTATCTCGGGGAGAAATGGCAATCTCTTCACATGGCAATGTAATGCCTACATGAACTCAAAAACCATCACGAGGAAGTAGATACAAAAATAATTTGTACTCTGTCTCTCGTCGTGGTGCTACCCAAATACGCATTCACTCTCCTGACACACGTCTTCATTCTTTCTTTGTGGTGGTCCAAATACTTTCTTTAGGACATTATGTTTGCAAACGAGGTTGGGTCATACAGAAGAAAGATCGGCCTCACCAAAGCAACTGAATCCCTGGGTTTTTAACAAATTCGGCCTTACTAGGCCTGCATGCATTGCCAGGATGTGACACCACAGGATCATTGACAAACAAAAGACAGTAAATCTACAATTAATGTGCGAAAAGTTCAGTTTTCAAGGACGTGACGTGAGGGATAAATGTCTTTTCGACAAGGGGTTGTTAGACATGCACAAGACAATGAGGAACACCCACTTCATCCACTTGATCTCATCACCATTTGCAACTCAACCTTACGAAGAGCACACAAAAACTAAATGTACAGAATGGTTAGCAAAATACACTATATCAACCTGGTAAAGATGTAGCGTGAACATTATAAGCCATCAAGGATTTTCGCGTAAAAGTTTGTGGAGAATATATTTTTTCAGATACAAAAAACGGGCTGTTATTTATTTATTTATTTAATTTCGCTTCCAAATACAATAACCACGTTCTCATTGGAATTAAATGATTTATTTTAGCCAAAATGCGTTTTACGGAGACCTCAGAACAAACCGCCTGGGTCAATTGACACTCTTTTGAAACGCACTGTTTCGGTAACAATGTGTGTGCTTCGATTTAACGCAGTTTGAGAACCGAACATGAAGGTGATTGAAAGGACTGATTATTCGCTTTTTGTGTAATAACACTCATTGCTGCTCTATCTTGTTTAGTATTGTGTTATGAACTTGGTTTTGCATTTTTCATTGCCCGTTGTAGTACTCTTATTTTCTGTATTTTGTTTACTTAATCCCTAAATTATCTGTATTTGGGTTTTCGTTCAGTATTATGCTGTAGCAATTATTTTTAAAGCTGTGCTGATATTTTTCATAGAACACAATGATATTTTAGTTTTTTTTCTAGGTTATTTAACTGTGATATCTTGTGTTTAATTTTTGTTAATATTCATTGACCATACTTGTATTCATATATGCAAAAACAATATCACCTAGAATTCTTCAAACGTTACCGTTCCATAGGGGATTTAACTCAGTAGTAGTTATTTGTTTTTGTTCAAAACACCGTATCTTGTTTTGCGAAAAGCGCGCTTGAACATGAAAATAGTTTACTAAGATTTTTAAGTAATACAAAACATTTCGGAAAAATAAATTTAGATATTATTGGGATGCAGAAAATGATATCGAAATATAAAACCGCGTTTACTTCAATATTGTACCTTATCACAATGATTCTTATAATCTCTATGGATATATATTCATGTTACGTTTATCAAGTAATTTTGTATAAGTGTGTGTGTGTGTTACTAATTGTAAATAAAACAGTCATAAGTTAATATCTGGAATTTATGTAGTGGAATTACGCTCCATTAAAGGCTGTTCACTGTAAAGCGAGCAGTTTATGAAATCAACCCTAAAAAAATTTCATTTTAACGGGCGCACTGGGTGACGTGAGCTCAGTCATGTTGGTAACGATGGAGAGGAAAGTAAGTTTTAAATATTAACGTCGAATAGAAAGTGTTAGGTAACCATTTGCGATAACTTGAAGTATTTCTGTCACTTTCTGTTTTTTAATTCATCAAAGTGTAAAAGTAAGCAGATTTCTAAAAAATTTACTTTTCAAAAAATTTCACAGTTTCACCTGACCGATGCATGAATAAAGTAATGAAGTCCATGGTAATGTTCATTTTACATAAGGCGGAAGAATACACAAGGTATACACAAGTAGATAATAAGCAGGGCTTTTAAAAGTGCTCAGTTTACCGCGAACAGCCTATAGTTTAGTTTTTATGGCCGTGTCGTAGGCAACGTAATTGCTAAATATTTAAGTTCATGTTCATAATTTATCTTCCCAGAAAATTAAATATCAAAAAAAGGAAAAAATATACCACGTAATAAGATAAGCATAATTACAGAAGATATTTTCTCTCATTTGTACCGTGTGTGAAGAGTGCTAGTGCATCTGCATGATACTGACATGCTTGGAATATTTCAAGAAAGTTACTGGATACAGCTTTGTGCTTCGTAACGTGTACTGAGCTTAAGACGATGTACTTTGAGAAGATAATTTCCTTTCCGCAGATCCCTTTATGTAAGGCACGCATGCGTGACCGTGGAGTCGAAAATGTAACGTATTAAACAAGTCTTAAAGTATGGCAGCTACCTTCTACAAAGTGGCTTGACACAGGCGTTGAGATGTTCGCACGATCGTGTGGGAAAAGTTGTCTAGGAACGTAAAGCAAGTCGAGGAATGTTGGACTGGCGTGAGCAAACAGAATGCAACAGACTCGTGCAAAATGCGTAATTCCAAGCACAATTTTCGTTTCTGTTTTTTTTGTGGCAAACGTCTGTCAGTGTGAGGAAGGAAGCATGTCTCCGTAGGCGACGAGGGCAGGAATCCAGCACTTGTCGAGGCCAAAAATAAAACTAAAGCGAGAACAGTTTGGAAAGGAGTGGTAGCGGAGGCTGTGAGAAGTTCCCAGCACGCGTTGGACCATCGCTACAAGCCCGAGGGAGAGTTGAGGTTGCCGTTGGGAGGGGGCAGGGGGCAGGGCGCTGAGAAGGCGCAGGCGAACACAGTAGCCGAATGGTTTTTCCCACGAGAAGTCGTCCCCTCTGGCTTGCGTGCGGGCCTCTCCGCACGGGCTCTTCCGAGACACTGTTCCGGCCCTCGAAGAGGGTGTTGTGTGTATGTACGGAGGAGGAGGAGGAGTTCCAGCACACACGCAAATTACACCGAACCACATACAACCACCACACACTCGTCCACCCGCACGTTACGTAACACACATGCACGTCCCGACGTCGAGCCACAGCCCCTCCAGGGCAACAGCGGCACAAGTGGAGAGGTATGCTAATTACCCGCCAATTGCAGGCGATGCGACGTGCTCCCTCCGAGGCCCTTAATTTGTGACTGGTTGTAGGGGGAGGTCCCACCCATTGGAACCCACGCCCTCGCGAAGCCCAGGGCGAGCTCGTTAAAAGGCAGTTGGGCTGGCTACCGCCTCGCCTTGCCGAGGGGTTGAGGGGAACCTTAAACAGCGGTAACGATCCTCTTAAAGCACCGGCGAAATGTGTGTGTTTTCGAAACGCTTTGGAAAATCATCCGTGGATAAAAGCGCTCCCGGCAGAGCGCGCAAAACGATGGGTTTGATAGCCGAGTGTGAAGAAGTACATCGGTCGCGTGTTGGCCACCAAAAACTCTGACTGAAAGGCCTTCATTTACCAGTTGTGGCGTTCCACCCGAGCAGAGTTGTCGAGACCACGTTTAGATTAATATTAGGCCACTTACAAGTTAACCATACCTTCTAGTTGCAAAAAAATTGAAGGTTTCATGTAATTACGGATGATTGCGTTTCCTTTACATTAAAGATTCCCTTCCTGACAGACTTGACACGTTTAGATTGCGAATAGCAACTCTACATTCGTCCTTCTCGGAAAGTTCTGAAGATGTGATTCTAACGACACGCAAAACTTACAAACCGAAACACTCGCCGAAATCGAAATCAAATTAAAGTTCAATCACGAATAAACTCATACTTTCCCGCCCCTTCTCTTAGGCCCGTCTTCCCCACGGGCCCGTTGCATACCAAACGAGAATTTCCTTCTTATTATTCCCTTATTTGAAATAATAGACCGCTGTGCCGTGTTTTAAAAAAAAATGCCCCGATATCGACAACTATCAATTTCAATTGCTGATGCAATGAGAAAGTTCAGAGGTCGGAAGTTGCGCCGATGCCGTCTTTTTATCCGCGCCTCTCTTGTGGCCTCTTCGTCTTCTCGCCTCTCTTCTTCGTCTTTGAAATGAAGAAACTGGAATGCGGATCACCAGGCTATCATTGTGTGCCGTGGGAGAGAGGGAAAGGTTACTCGCTCACAGCCGTGTTGTTTCAAGTACAAGTCGTCGCAGGCTCCAAGTTGCCAATTGAAGCAATTGTTCGTGTGCGTAAGCTCGCCCGGCCAGTGTCGAATTATACTCCACAATAAGATCTCATCAGCGGCTGATTTCCGGACCCCGAAATTTCAACCTGATTGCGATCAAACGATACCAAGGCAAATGAAATTACACCTGCGAAAAATATGGTGCAAGGAAAATTGCCAGCTGATAACAGGACTTGAGACGACATTATAGAGTGGGTTTTTGTCACAGAGTTGTAGGTACTATATTTTAACGTTCCGTCACTGAAGAAAATTTTAGTACTATGTATATAACTT
Source organism: Dryococelus australis (assembly GCA_029891345.1). NCBI lineage: Eukaryota > Metazoa > Arthropoda > Insecta > Phasmatodea > Phasmatidae > Dryococelus > Dryococelus australis. The sequence goes on from CM056996.1 coordinate 77,428,670, forward strand.
GGTATCTATATTTAATATTAGAACTATAATTTTGCGTATACGTTTTGTGTTTATCGACAATACACTTGCTGAAACTATTTTCGGTGAAATTTTGTACTTAATTCTTTGTGATGTACCTGAGAATATAGTGTACTTGACGTTATAAATAAACGACTTTAAAATAGCAGAACGGTACGTTTCGTATAGGTAAAAATAAACATGTGAATTACCATTGGATTTCACACTACAGTAAATGATAACAGCGGCACAAAATCTTAAGAAAAGTGTTTTCTTCAAATTGCAAAATAAAACGAAATTTTTTTTTCGGGAACTCTGGTAATTTTGGAGTCACAATGAAGAGGGGGTTTGCATTTCAAATTAACAAACATTTCTGTGAAATTTTTTAAATTGTATATTGTATGTCAGATATTGAAGCGTAAATAATTGTTTTTACAAAGAGAGGCGTCAAAATGTATAGTAGGCAACATTAAATAGTACAATGAATCTGGGAAAACATTTTCATGGTTCTGCCATTTTATTATTTACTAGTACTAATTTTTAAATTTCCCGCTAAATGCTTCGGGGGGGGGGGGATCGGGGGATACAGAAGTAACCACACTTACATTTAAGATTGTCACCGGCATCCGTTGTCACTCGGACTCGGGTCCTAAATACGAAGTTTCGAGAGTACCTAAGGTGCCTTAGATACGTTGACCTCGAGTAGAGGACGGAGGAAGGGCGTTTCTTTAACTTATTATCAGAAATAATAATAATAGAGACAATTTATAAGCAACAGCAACAGATCAATTTTCCATTTCCTTCTGCTACAACCACAGCCACCAACTGTCATCCATATCAGCAACAACTTACAGCTCAATATTTTCATCAATCCCAACCATTGGCGAGCCCTTCCTTTAGCAAACGCACTGCGGTGGGGGGGGGGGGGGGGTTATCCCCGCAGTGCGTTCATATGTTCAAAACTATTCCGATTTGCAGCTGCCCAACAGACAGAGCGGACAAAACATCTTCGCTAAAAACAACACCGGCACTTCAAATCCAACAAAAAACACATCCTGCCTGCAATATCGTCCTCCATATTCAGATGTATTTCGCCATCTGGATATACATCGACTGAATTCTCGTCAGAGATCGAGTTTGGAGACGTGGACTATGCATTATATTTGGCGATTAATTTCATGGCTACTTAGTTTGCAAATAAATTTAGGATAAAATCATAACAGTAGTTAATCGTTTTAGAGGCATTTAAAACGCTGTTTACGGAACAACGAATACTTGTCAAACAATTCGTACATTGAAGTTATTTTTTGGTAAAGAATTACATGCCTTTGAATATATGTGTTCCTAGTAGAATATATACAATATGTGTACAAAAGAAATAATTTCTTAACTTTTTGTCAACGCTAGTTTCTTCTCTGGTGGAATACACATTCTAATATTTGTATCTTCCTTTTTTTCGTCTTCTTTTAAGTAATCCAAAATTTCATCAAAAGACTTTCGTAACATGCGGAAATAAGTAAAAAAAACATGTTATTTCGCCGTATATCTTTGTACATTGTATCAAATAAACCTTTCCTTCGTTTTTCACTTAACAATGGATGCACTCACACACTTGTATTTCTACTTTACCTTGCCTTACACGTTTTCAGTATCTTTATCAAGATAATCAACATCAAAGTCAGAAGCAGGCCATCTTCACACAGCGAGTCCATTGTAAATACTGTGTTTGTTCGGTGGCGCTTCGTAAGTGGCGGGAGCATGCGCCCACGTGACGAGGACATGTGGCGTCACTGCGGACGTGCCAACCAAGTGGCCCGTGTGAAGGCGCCCGTTATTTTTTTTTCTTTTAGGCGACAATACATCTCGTTTACGAAGAATGCAAACTTGGTGAAGGCTGTTCACGATAAAATGAGAACTTTAGATATGAACCTTAGAAAAATGTCACCGTTCCTGCATGCATAATATTAAACGGCGCACTGAGTGACATTCGCCCAGTAAGTTGGTAACGATGGATAGCAAGTTGTTCCATATCTTAACGTCAAATAAATAGTATTAGGTAACCAGTTGTGATAACTTTAAATGATTTATTTTGCGTTCTGTTTTTTTTAATGCATAGAAGTGTACAAATGAGCAAATCTGTAAACTATTTACTTTCTTAATAACTCCAGTTTCATTTGGCCAACGCATGAATAAAGTGACGAGGCGGAGTAATACACAATGTGTATACAAGTATATTTTAAGCAGGGCTTTCAAAATTGCTCATTTTACCGTGAACAGCCTATAACAAACATGGCAATATTTAATACTAGACAGCGTCATGTCTTTCTGATATTCAAAGTTCAGACTTCAAACTGGAAACAAAACAAAAGTACTGTTTCCCACTACGCACGCTTGGAATGACACAAGAGGTACAGGACAGTTACCGAACTGTGCGCCATGTCATGAGAGAAAGTCCTTCCATTCAGCTCTCTGCAATAAATCAAACTCCATGCGGAACACGATATTACTAACTGAACCAAAGTACATAACAACACAAAAATAACCTGTAGCGATGTTGGAAACAATGCTGATATTTTAATTTTTAAAATTTTCTAGCGTATTTCAGAATGACAATTAGTAAAAGGGAGATGACAGAATTCTTAAATAATGTTATAATTACACCAAAAGACGTAGGCCACTTCCAACATCGGGTTAACGGTTTTTTGAGGTATAATGATACTTCGGTCTACTTTGGCCTGGCTGTATGATATTCTGTGTACGTTTAATAAAACACAATGTATTTTTACCTTACGCTTAAGCAGGTAATATGCCGGTTCTTTATGCATTTCACACAAATTTAAAATCGCTGTCATTCATTTTGTCCATTTTTGTAAAGTATCGGCAAATTATAGATTACAGACTTTTAATCCATAACTAAATTGGATTTTATTTTTAGTGACATTAATAGCGTATCTTTCTTTTATTTCTATTGTTGAGAACTGCAAGTTAGTTGTGTTAATATGATTACTTAAGTGAGCCTGCAAATGCTGTTTTGGATTGTATTTCGGTAATTTGGTTCTTATTTTCGAAATAAGTCCGTGAAATCGTTATTGGTTATGACAGCATTAATCGGTCACGTTTTTTTTTTTTTTTTTTTTTTTGCGTAAGTCACGAAACTAGGCAATCTTCTAGGATATCATTTCCTGCAGGAAACGAGATTCGCGTTCTATTTTTAAAAATAATTCTTGGCGTTCTTCTGAACCATTCAAGACGTAACTGGTGTCACGGGCGATGTGTTAAAGTTCGCAAAGAACAAGGCTCAACTCTGCATTGCATCCGGGCATCGCAGAATCTTCGAAACTGAGGACCTTGATACTTACGCACTAAGAAAATTTGTAAATATTTCAGGTTAGTAAACCCTAACCTACCGAATTCCACACAAACGGGCATATGAAAGCGGAAGAAAACAACCCACGGGTTTATTTCACTGGTATAATAAATAAATGAGTTAAGTCGAGTGGAATTGATCGACTCTTAAACAACGAGGTCCTGAATGCCGATGGAGTGGCGGTGGAATACGAGGACGGGATAAACGGGAGTGCCCCGATAAAACTCTCCGGCCGCCGGCAACGTCCGCCACATTTCCCACACGTGGAAATCCGGGGGCTCGGAAATATGTGAAAGATTGCTTTGGTGGGCGCTTTTTTGACATATTCTGTCCATTACGTCTCCTTATTTAACCCCCTAGAGGATTGGGTATAGAATATTGAAATTACCAGCACTTTCTTTTAACTAACAACTGCGTTACCTTCCAGTAGAGAGACCAGTTATTGCCTCACAACAGCTAGCCAGCAGTAACAGACGAGAAAATCTCTCGGGGGTTGATTTAAAACCAGAAGTACAGAAAAAGAAGTTACCTTGTTACCGGCACTTAAACACAACTTACAGCGAAAATTACTAGAATGCATACTGCATGTACTAAGATATATTACAATAAATGCCCAAATGGCAAGCGCCACTGAAAAGTAACTCATCATTTTGACATCACTTCAACACGGCAGCGTAATAATCACTGATCATGGGATTGCAGTTTGCACAAAGCTTCGTCATCTCACGTCACAAACTGGAGGATACGTTAGCGAGCGCCTACGTGACCCACAACTAGATCGATTTAGTTCAGAAATGTATCGAAGAAGTGATAGTTGTCTAGACGTAAAACTTCCGAAATATATTCATTTTTACTTTAAAATTTTAAAAGACTGTGATACTAATGAATTTAAATCTTCGATATCTTCCGATTTCGCAGCCTGTACTTAACGTTCTAACTCACTTGAACTGGCGCAGTTTAATTCCTTAGGATTGTGTTACTTACGATTTCTTGTATGGTTCACACAGCATTCTACAAAACATGAACTAAGACTTCTTCAAATCTCGATCAACGATATAAACAACAATTTGTTATTATAATTATTCTTTAATTGGGGTAAGTAATTGAATAAAAAGTGTTCATTATTTTTAGGAACATGCGCCATGACAGTACATATATATGTTGTATGTCGCAGGTAACCCAGATAAAGATACAATCTGAAAGTACACGCGCCTGAAGTGGTCAAGATTACACTCCAAACATGAATCAGCGAGAATTGAGACAAATCAGAGAAAACGGTGAAAATTGAGCAACTTATATTCAGTGCCAGATAACTAATTAATATACTGTAGTAGCTGAAGTTCGCCGATTTATTTGTGATTTTCACTGAATGTAAAGAATTCCACTGCTATAAATCATTTGTTCCCGATTAATTTGCTTGATTTGCCGGTCAGCAGTAGCTTACCAACGGACTTTCAGCGAATGTTATTTCACTGACATATCACTGATTCGGATTTAGAATGTAGCTGATGTCGTATTTACACGTCTGTCTTAGACATGTATGTTTGTAGGCCATTCTCTTCTAGGATTGCGGGAAACGTGCAATAATATTTGTTTGGAGTGGAACCAATCTCACTCGCTGGGTGCATATAACTAGTCGTCAGACTATGTCGTAGGTCAAAAGACACATCACTATGATGCATAAACCTAGATATACATTTTCTTATGTGGTTTGGAGCTACCTTATCACTATGACGGAGTGTACAGTTAAACGTGCTCCATTGACAGCCCAAAAAAATATTTGTGACGTGCGTTCCCATGAGGTTAGTGTGATGCATACCGCCAGTGGTACACTCGCGCCATCTTCATTTGGCCATTCCTCCACCTCCCCGTCCATTATATTATTGAGGCCAACCATTCCCGGCAGGAAGTTTTCTCGAAGTCTGTTTCACATATTCATCATCCCCCCCCCCCCTTCAGCCTTCTTCGCCACCTCCTCAATGCTGGACATAAACAATGAGCAGATTTCTGTTATTAAAACTGAGCACAGTTCTTCAGATGAATTTGTGTGTTGTGCGGATTTGAAAGACTACACTCTGTAACTGCAATATGTAAGGGGCGGAGGGTGAATTTTCTTGAGTTAAGGGCGCGCCTGCTTGCAGCTAATCTGCGAATTCGAAGGCTCGAAACGCGCGAGCTATAAGGCAGACTTTCGCTCTCTCAGCACTTGCCTCATCACCTCTACGCGCAAGGCGTCAAACTGGCGTGCAGTCTTTCCATCGCCGACACTCGCCTGAACGCGAGTTTAAGCGATGACATTATAATTTAATGACACGCTAACAGAGGTAAAAGTATAGCGCGTGTCCAAAGACAACACTAAAATTTACATCCAGTACCGAAGAAAATCCTTGGAGTTGAAATGAGAAATTGAAATTGGCCTTTGTGCAAGAAACGTTTCTTAAATGTTTTGCGTGTTTAGACACATGTACCAAATATCCTACCGTTTTTTAATCGCGTGTTTTCTACCAAACCTCTGCGATACACTTCATGTTTCAGCTTCACCAAGGCGTCCCTGGCCGGGTCACTCAGGATCTTCGCAATTGGGAATCGTGTCGGACGATGCCACTGGTCGGAGAGTATTCTCGAGGATCTCCCGCTTCCCCTTCACTTGTATTCCCGTGCTGCCCCATTCTCATCTCATTTCACACTCATCGGCTCTCAAGACCTCGTTGTTAAGGCGGATTCCCAACCGCCATCTTGGATTTATCGATTTTTCGCCAAAGCTTCTATTTCAGAAGATGCATTGAAATTTACCGCAAGACATTTCCCAAATAACAGCTTCCCAAACTTTATCGAACTGCCCCAACTTCGCTACATTTATTAATTATTAGCCGGTTACTGTCGAGCTAAAACGCTGGATTATATCTTACGAACGATTACAAAGGCGACGATATCAACAGTAATCAAGAAATATTGATCTCAGACAATGTACTAGGCAATGCTCTGTGATCTGTCGTTCCAAAATAACATGATACAAAACTTTATTTCCAGAGTATAGAAAAAGTCCCATAGATCCAAGATGGCGGGTGGGAACCTCCCTCAAGAGCCGCCCAAATGTCTTAACTCTCTCTAAGGCTCATGCGACAGCCAGACGGAGCCTTTTAACTCGGGGACCATCGGCCTCTGCGAGCCTCTGGAAGTCTGCCACGGCGTCGTCCACAGCCGCAGTTCGTTCTTCATGCCAGCGATGCAATGCGGATTCCAAGACGAGGCAGAAGCCGTCCCCTGCGGTCAGTGTTCAACCAGCCAGCCGATAGCGCGGGTGAGTGACTGAAGCCTGCTGGACCCCCGCTATCACGTCGGTGGCATCGGCGACGCTATGTAAATACCCCTCCACGCCGGGCATTGTGCGCATGAGTCGCTGCGCGAGAGAAACTGGCGGGCGGAGACCTTCTCAGGGGTGGACACCTGCGACTTCCAGTGTACAGAGTAGTTAGAGAGTGAGATGGACCACCGCTTTTTTTTTATGAAATGGTCGCTTGTGCGACCATTTCTCGGTAAATAAATGTTCTACAAATACAACTTTTTGTCAGAAAAGATACAAAACAATTACCTAAGCCCCTAATTTTTTTTGCTGTTGTCATTAAGGGCATTCTTGAAGAAAAAATTTGTGAAAATGGTCAAATAGCGAATTTTTAAAGCTTGCCTATGCAGAGTAAAGTACAAAGATACGGGCGTAGTTTAATCTGTGGTATTTCATCGCGTGTAATAAAAACCCCATTGTTACATATCTAATTTGCACAGTACAGCGTTACGACGGAAACACTGCACGCCTTGCGGTTAGGAGCGATTAGGCACTTGGCGTGCGTGTCAGTATCGCCCGTATCGCTCCCTCGCTTGTCGACTTTGGACGCGGGGTTCCCACAAGGGGCGATACAGCCCCTTGCACCGCGAACTCGCGCAGCACGCTTCAGAAAATGACTTCACTGGCCAGCAACATGGCGGAATACCGTTCGCCAGTCAGCGCAAGGTACAATAAAGTTGAAAATAATAAAATTATCTTCGCGCACGTAAGGTAGCGGTGTAGGTGAGGGCTCTCCCGAGCGCCTGCCGCTGGAGGGAGGATAACCACATGACACCGCTGACTGTACGTGCACCTCACTGATAACACCGTGAGACCGCGAGTCTCATGTACAGCAGAAAGTTACCAACTTGACTGCGAGCGGCGCTACAACCCACGTCCCGTGCGCTAGCTTGACCACCTGCTTGCCTTACCTACACTGCACGACGTAATATCGAGTGAAGTTTATATTTCCTAGAATTGGAAATACGCAAAATACTTGTGTGCTACGTAATAAAAATACAGAACATTTACCTTGACTGGAACTGTGATGTACACGAGAAACAATATACGTGTACATGATGTTCATCGGAGCCCGAGCCGCGCCAGACCGTCATGCAGTGAGTCGGCTGTTAATCTGAGCGGCCCGGAAAACATGGTTCATTGACTTGCCACCTTGGGCGCTAGTGTGGGGGAAGGGGTGTGTACCAGCGTGTAATGTGCGTTATAGATGGCGCCACAAGGACCTTACTTTTGGGAAATTAACTCCTGGAAGGTGCCGATGCTTGACATTGGCTAAATTAAAAATTTACTGTCTCAAAAGTAGTGGGGTGTTTCCCCACCCAATTTTGTACTATAAATTAACCCAGCATCCAACTGGTCGTCAGAGACTAGGCTGCTGGTTTCTGGACAAGTCTTAAGCTAAATATTTGACACCATGTTGTAGGGCCATTTTGGCCAGATTAAAGGAAGAAAAAATGGACTTTCTTTTTCGTCCGTGTGGCCGGTTGAATTTATCCAGGTAGGCCTAGACATTGATTGGAGATGGCTATTCGATTTATTAAAAATTAGTAACAAAAGACTGTTAATTTTAATAATGGCTTTGGTTCAGCCTTAGTTTTGTAACCAACGTCATATTACGAAAATGCGTTTTCAGCCGTGGTGTAGGTTGGTAATCAGTCATGTAGTGAAACATATATAAAAGAAAATATCTAGTCTTTAGTTTTCCTTTGTCCTGAAAAGAAGCAACTTTGAAAGATATTTTAAATATAATAAGTTTAAAGAATACTTAGAGTTATACTTACAAGGAGAATAATCTCTTACACGACCAATAAACATTTTTGGAATACACCTAAATGGTGTATGGAAAAATGTATATTAGCGTGCAGTGCCATGAGAGTGTTTAAAGGCGCTGCAGTATCTAATACACACTAAGTTGTGATTTTCAGCCCTATTAAAAGGTTTAAATATTCATGCTGTCATGATGTTTTAAGGGCTGTTTTTAATCTTGCTTTGTCTAGCTTGGAAGTGTATTCTCTATAAAAGTAACTTTATTGAATAGCAAAAAATGTACTCAGTATTAATGAACGAGGAATGTATGGAGGCGGATAGTTACAGGAATTTTTGTAACATTATATTTTGCGGAAGTACAGTGTTTGTGAATATTGGTGCTTTTGCATCGTTGTGTGGTGTTTTTTTATAGTTTCATATAAAAAAGCTTTTCCCATACTGTGTGTGTGTTTCTGTTTTCTAGAGATACTGTGCGTTTAAACTGCTTTCGAAGTTTTATTTGCTGGTTTCATACGACTGGTGGTTTTCTTGGTTACGTGGCGTTTCTCGTGCAGTCCTGGGGTGCAGGACGTAGCGAGCCCCACAATTGCTCTCGATCGTCACGCTGCGCGATTCGCGTTTTAACATTTACGCGCGGAGCAGCTCTCGACCAACCGCCCTCGGTAGCCGCTATAACTGAACTGAATAACCCCACCCCTTCGTGCAGCGGCAATGGACTCGCCCTACGAGTTTTGGTCTTCTGCGCATTGTTTTCTCACTTGGATTTCACTATAACGTACTCGTCAGCCGGCAGACCGGGTAACAAACGGGGAACCTCGCGCAACAAGCAGCGGCCAATCAGACACGAGCACATTCCCATAGCCTCGCTCAGCCAATCAGAAAATGGCTCCACCTAAGCAAACGGAACCTCCGCCTTGCCGTTTCGTCGTAGACTAAACATGAGGTAGACTGGCTTCCGGGCATGTACTCAACATTGACGGACCCTAATCCTACACAACTGTCAAAATCACATAGTTAACAGTGATGAACGTGTTTGTTTATATTAATTTTTAAATGACAAGCACTATTATATTAATAAATCACTTTTACCAGTTTTAATTTAGTCAAATTGCATTACAAATTGGTTAGAGTAAGTGTAAATTCATTTCAAAGCATTTGTTTACAAATCAGTTTTCTAACGTAAAATCCAAACCACGCCGTTTTCGCTAGACGTGTTGGCAGATGAGCAGTTCATTGTTGGGACACGAAGATTGGTTGTGCGCAGCCGGCGAGATCGGTCTACCTCATCTTCAGTCTATGTGTCTCGTGTGTGATCATCTGCGGGACAAGGCTGTCCTCCGAAGTTCCGCGCACATCACACGCGACTTTGGACACCCGACGAGCCACTTCCACGCCCACGAGACGGCCGGAGGAAGAAGGGCGCTGCGCGTTTTGATTAATGGACGTCCACCGACGTCTCTGTTAATCCGTGACGTGTCCCTGGTCGTCGTCCAGGTGCCGTACACGCGGAGATAATGGGACAGCGCGCGGGTCCGCCCCCCCCCCCCCTTTTTCCCGTGCGGTGTTAAGAGCCGAACACGAGGTCCTAAACACGGCCAATTACAATTGGAGGTCGACCTAAGCGCCGCTCCCTTCCCCCCCATCAAGCCTCGTCGTCAGTCTTACAGCATTCCTCAAACATTCACTTGGCGACGACCATATCCTCGACGGCTCGTAACGTTTAACGTTTCCATTCAAAGACGGCCTTTTTACCGTGGCTTGGTAATTCCATTGTCTGGATTCCAGACAGATCCCAGAAAGCCATATACCGAGTGCTAGGAAAATCCACCTTTCTCTCTAAGAGAGAAATCGTGGAGGCATAACTGAGCAGAAATCGTATTAGATATAAAAATACGGGGTCCAGACTAACAGCCGCGTTCCCACACTCGTAACATCCGAGTGAGGGACCCCTTACAAATCTCCAGGCCCAAAAGAAACGATAGATCATCTTCATTTAAATTGTAAATCCATTTCATCAATTTCATTAAGTAGTAAAGTTAATTTTATTTTCATTAATTTAAATATACATAACTAAGATCAGTAATGACCAATAGCCGTGTACTGATGAAATTAAATTCGGTTCTGTTCTGTATGCGGTTAAACTAGTGTCGAAGCGAGTTGAACACTAAACTAAATACCGCTGGTTTACGCTACTCCAAAAATGTTACTGGTCTCCATGCAGCAGTTTCTCTGAAATCACGAGTGCAGTATCGACAATGCAGTAAAAAGTTTTCGGTGTCTAAAGAAGATTACCGCCGTGTACAGGAGGTAACCAGCAATATATTATTAAATATATATTATATATATTATTATATATTATATATATGCTGGTTATCTCCTGTACACGCCGGTACATTTTTACGTAACTTCGATTATGGCAATTTATAGTACTGGAAGCACGAAATACGACACACTTAACTACGAACAAATCTCTGCCGAAATATTTGAACACATAGGCGAGGCTGCGTCTGCAAATTGAAGCTAGTCATATAATTTGCAGATATTTTCTCCGAGTAGAAAAGTATACTGTCAACAGACATCTCTAGTGTTACTTGCAAAATGTAGAATATGGTGACGAATGGCTTTACGGGAACACATTATGTGGAATAAAGTAGGCAAAAGGTGACTCAAAATCTTGTCTTCATGTGCAACAAGTATAGGTTAACCAACATACTACAGCTGCTGTGTCACTATTTATGTTATGCACATTGAAACGGATGTCTCACTAAGTGATAAAATACTAATTTAATATATGTTTTAAAACCATTTGTATACTTAAAATTTTAAACTCATAATTGTTATTCGTTGGATTAATTACATTTTTCATGCGTTTCATGCCTTAGTCCATGAAAGGTATCGTCTCCTGCCTGTCTTCTTCCATTATTCGCTTTTCTGTCACTATTAGCCAACCGATTATCTGTAAGAATTTGTTCGACAAGCGCTTGGTAATTGTCACTTTGACACAAACTTATTTTTGAAACTAGGCGAGACCGAAGATGTTGATCGTTATCAATAATGTGTGACATATTCGTAAGTAATGTTTAAGTTAATCGTTAAATTGGGCATGTCTATCACCGACAGTTTAAGGAAACTGTACTGGAAAAATAATACTGCTCTCCCCAGAAGTTCAGCTAGGTCGATGCCCTTAAACGTCTCAGCAATATAGTTGGCGAATGATGAGAGCAGCTTGTATCTTTACATCTTACTAAAATGTAGCTTACTACTTGAACTAGTGGGGAGTGAAATTGGGTTTTGTTGGTTGCTTCTTGTTATACAGACATTCGAGTGAGAACTGACGTAACATAATAATACAATATTTTGACTAGTAGAACGGTGACATCTGCGCATCCCTCCTAAAAATTCGCGTTATATCAAATCACGATACAAACAGGGTTGACTGAGATTGACTCCTGCCCACGTGCCCCCGTCTCCCAACGGAGAGGAATTTACATAACCAGTTATGAATCTTTAAGTTAGTCTAGTTCATAGCTCGGGTATTCTTACTCACAGTGTTTGGAGATACTGAAAGAAATTTTATTTTTTCTGTCCCCAAACAGTCGAGATATGTGATTCTCAGGTTTAAAAAAAAAGTTACAAATTGGGGCATTATGGTTTGAATTTTCCCATCAATGCATAATGAGAGAGACAGCAACAGAAGGCTTGTTTACAGTCACGTATTTTGTTATTTTGCATCAAGCCGAGGTTAACAACAATAATAATATAGTGACGAAGTACCTAAGACTGATTAGTGTGTAATTACCATGTCTGTACAGACGGCAATGTCGTACTCGGTAATAGCACCTGGGAATCTCCTGGGCATGTTGGGGCTGCAGTTGGCGTAGCGGCTAATATATATGTATATGTGTACACACACATGCGCGCCCGCCAGTACATTTTTGCGTTACTTCAATTATGGCAATTTATAGAAGACCCGCCGACCAACGGCAGCGTCCGGCACGATTCCCACTTGAGAAAATCCGGTTACCCGGACGGGGATTGAACCCGGTTCGTCTTGGTGGGGGGCGAGCAGGCTAACAGCTCAGCCACCACGGCCCCAGGGGGGTAGTTAATACCTGTCGAATTATTTTTGTAGATTTTCCGCCACAAATTCGATTTAGGAAGGTGCATTACAGATTTTGGCACGGCAAAGCATGGATAATGCCTTCCTCAAGGGGGGGGGGGGGGGTCAGCCCTCGCCATATTATTGTATTTACGAATTTCTCGCGAACCGGGCTCGAATCACGGTGGGGTCACCCCCGGATTTTCACGTGTGGGAATCGTGCCAGGGGCTACCGCTGGTTGGCGGGCTGTCTCGGGGATCTCCCTCCCCCCCAAAGCCTTTACATTCTCGCGCTGCTACATATCCACTTCGTTTCACCTTCATCTGTTCTCGAGGGAGGTCATGCCCCACCATCTTGGATTTTATTTTCGGCTACTACCCGCAAACGTGGATTTCTTTATGGGTACAACTTAATACTTTTTCTGAAATCGGTTTTGTTCGACTGCCATAGCTGCTACGACCTCTTAGTCGCTCCCACAAAATTATCGATTATTTTACCTCGGCTGTTACAAGTTTGAAAGTGTCAAATGCAGAGAAGCTGTAACTATTAAAGAACTTTACTTTACGAAGGATTCAGCCTCACCATCTTGGATTCTCACTATCTTTGTCATAAGTTCCATTTCAGAGTGTTTACAGAAATCTTTCGCACGACATAGCGTAAATAATAGTTTCTAAAGCTTTGTCCACCTATTACAACTCTACCACGTCTATTAATTTTTGACTAGAGCCTGCCGGCAAGAAACAAGTAATTTTTTTCTTGTGGGTGGTCACAAATTATTCTGGCCACAGTAGTCTAGCAATGCCGTTTTAGAACACGTGAAAGTAATGCCCTATGTCATGTCGAAGCCCAAAATTAAATATAGTATATTTAATGGAAGTTACGGCGAAAAATTCGTAAATACAATATGGCGAGGGCTGATCCCCCTTGAGGAAGGCATTATCCACGCTTTGCCGTGCCAAAATCTGTAATGCACCTTCCTAAATCGAATTTGTGGCGGAAAATCTACAAAAATAATTCGACAGGTATTAACTACCCCCCTGGGGCGGTGGTGGCTGAGCTGTTAGCCTGCTCGCCCCCCACCAAGACGAACCGGGTTCAATCCCCGTCCGGGTAACCGGATTTTCTCAAGTGGGAATCGTGCCGGACGCTGCCGTTGGTCGGCGGGTTTCCTCGAGGATCTCCCGTTTCCCCCGCCCTTTCATTCCGGCGCCGACCCATACTCACCTCGATCACCCTCATCGACTCTCAAGACCTCGATGTTAAGAGCCGCCTAACTCTCTTCTTCTATTAACTACATTGCCATTGTCGATGGACGACAATGGCAGTGTGGGGGCTAGGGGTACGTCGCCGGGGACATCTTCAGGCGGGCAGGGAGAGACGGTCAGTTGGCGCTGTGACTCAGCCTGTGTTTGGAGCACGTCGCAGTAACGGGTCCCCCGCGGAGCCTGCTTGGCACCCGCCGTGTATCGCCGCACGGGGATCTGGCCAGCCTCACAATGGCACAATGGACACGGGCCTTGTCTTCCGCCCGGACGTGCCTACTCCTCATGACTAACCAACTGAAGGAAAAACTCTTCAACGAGAGTCCCCCACCTTCTTTGTGCACTTTTATTCCTGTCCGCACTTCTCTCTTGCTCTCCACGATTTGTTAACATGAATATGTTTTTAAATTTGCAACCATAGTGTGAGGCAATCCAGAAAATCCGATAACAAAATCGGGGGATTCAGTTTGGCATTACAGCTCAGAATCGATTGTCTACATTCAAAATTCTATTACACCGCACGATTGCCAAAGTATCGAAGAATATATTGCGTTGAGTGAGGATTGCGAATCATCACGCGTGGGGCGAGAGGGGGGGGGGGGCAGGGCGCAATTTTTTGAGTTCGTTTCGCCGCGTCTCATAAATTCCGCGAAGTATAACATGTGACTAGGAGAAGCTACAACGCTCGTTTGGGTTTCAATCGACAACTCTCGTCAAGATCAGTCGATTGAGTTTATAAAAACATTTGCGTGGCGTGGTTATTGTGAAACTGAGTTTAATATAAACAATTAAGAAAACTTTTTACACAATTTCTGCCTATACTCGTCAAAAAGCCAAGTCGAAATACAGAAATTGTGTACGGTTGGAAAGAGCATCTCAAAAGCAATTCAGTGATGCCCATAGAACCCCATATGATCTAGTGAAGCGGTGCCGGGAACGTAAAATAAACATCAAGGTGTCCCAGCGAGTCAACGTAGACGTATTCACGGAAAACAAATGGCCGTGTCCCCAACACAGCCAAACCCAATTTTTTTCCTATATAATTTTTATGTTATGGTTTATGACAGTTGGGGTGTGTTTCAGCAGTTTTCTCCGTAGCAAATCACTTCATTGCGGGAAAATACACCCTAGAACCACTATTTCGTATACCGGTTGTATAATACTGTGCCGTATTCTTCATCACTTAAGTCTTTCGTAGGCCTGAACTTTGTACAGATTGATTTCCAACTACAGATGTGACAAAATCTATTTCAAGTGCATAATAATGGGAGATATTATTATGTAGCTGTGGCTGAAAGTTACAAATCTGAGGTCGCCAGATATAACCGTAAACACTTATTCAACTATACAAAACTCAGAAATGCACTAACAATAATTATTTCGTCTAAAAAATTATGTACATTGCATCAGAGTTCATAAATTAATATGGAATGCTATTATTCACAGTTGATGCAAACTTGACGAGGCTTACGTGCTATATATTTTATTAGGATGTAAGTTAGGTTCAAAAGTACGCTACGTCAGACATATCAAATATGTCACAAATAAACATAATTTTAATAACTTGGACCAATCTTTTCACAATGGCGATCATATTACGGGTGATACAAACGAACACGTCGGTATCACAGTAATACTCACACCACGTGGTTGATAATTCTGAGTACGTGGCAACCGGTAATTATATGTCAAACACATGAAAACAACACTTGAACAGCAATTAGAACAATAAAAGGTTACAAGTTTTCAGTATAGAAACAAAGTTTAATGGCCGAAAACGCCTAACGTGCGCAATATTAACGAAAATAATAGACTGAGCAACACGGAGCCCGCTGAAACACTAAGATCACAAGTTAATGCAGGTAGCGCTACGCGCGGATCCACGAGACGAACCTCAGCGCTTTGGATTGCTGTCATTGTGCGCCAAATCCATAAATGTTGCAAGTCTTCAGAGTATAATGAAGAGACCACTGAAAAATGTAGAATTTTATTAAGTAACTAAAAAAACAATGTCGTTTACCATTACGATCAATGTCGTTTACCATTACGATTGTTTTACATTTTTAAATAGTTATTGCGCACTACCCAGTCAAGTGCCGCCAACATGAGTGCATACACGAACAGGTTACAAACCATCCTATAACATGCACAGCAAATGGAAACCCGGGTTTTGTGACTTAACTACAAAGTTGGTGGTTCTGCCTGTCAAAATCTCACCAACTTATTTGAGACTGACAGTAAATAGGTTCTAGTAAATAGGAAAAATTGACCAGTAACTATTTTCTAAATGGATATTTAAAAATAATTCGCTTCTAAATCGCTTCTGAAGGTTGCATTTTTAATTTCATATATCTGTTTAGTTTATTTTTTCCATTTACTATTACCAGTGGTATTTCATTAGAAAAAATATATATATAAATAGATTGTGTATATATAAATAGAAATATATATATGAAAAATAAATTAAATTGCTCATTTTTTATGCATATACACGACGATTACTTTTTTTTTTATATGTAGGGAGATCGGCAAATAAACAAACATCTGTTACTTAGTACCGTAACTTTTACCGTCTTCGCAATTTCCCAATTTCACAGTAACTACCAGTTACAACAAAGGCTTGAGTCACGATCTTTAAGCACTCTTATGCGTTTCTTCGGTAAAAACATTCTCAACGTAATGTTATTCCAAACGTAAGGTG
This sequence comes from Dryococelus australis, assembly GCA_029891345.1. Taxonomy (NCBI): domain Eukaryota; kingdom Metazoa; phylum Arthropoda; class Insecta; order Phasmatodea; family Phasmatidae; genus Dryococelus; species Dryococelus australis. The sequence continues at coordinate 77,445,207 of CM056996.1, forward strand.
AGAATAAAGGCTCATAAACTTGCATGCTATGTCACCAAGGAATAAGCTTACGTTCAAAAGAGGTCTTTGATTCTCCTGGATAATGAGATACTGTTATGAAGTAAACATTCTCATTTTTATTGTTATATTGGTTATTGTATAGAAATTGATGAACACTTAAAACTTCAACTACCGCAATTTGCGAAGTAACTAGTAACAGTAAAACACTATTTTTATTTACTCCTCTCGAGTGCACAAATGTAAGTTTATTACTGAGAATGAAAGCAAAGTTTTATTTTTGAGACGGTACAATAAATTAGATACAATTCATATTCACTGTTACATCCAGTCTCAGCTTTCTTTCCCTACAGTTTACACTATTATTCAGTCAGAAAAAAAAAGAATACGCTAGTGTTGATAGATGAAGATTGTTTGGGTCTGGTGTATTAAAAGTAGCCTCTCACACGAATCAAACAAATTGATTCTATTATAGCAGCTTATTACAAGCTTTGAAAGTTAATCGTGTTAGGAAATGATATAAGAGTTGTTTATTTCACTGAAGGGCGAAGGAAGACTTCTCCTTGATGTTCTTGAAGATCTAGCACCCAATCTCCTTCCTTGGGTAGTCCTCTCACCCTTCCTTCGCCCGCCTTGTGGCCTCTGCAAGAGGAATGAGGATGGCAAGAGAAATACGAGTAGATGTAGGAGATATGAACGCTCGGTTGAGCGAGCAACCTCCAGGCCACGCACTTACCTTCTCCGGCACGAAGTGTTTGTCACGTAAAAGCAAAACGAAAACTTTAACTTCACAGATTTCGTATCCGTGATATCCTTTAATATACCTACGCCTATATATATATATACACACACATATATATATATTATATATATAGTTATTAGCCCTGGGGTCAGCGAGGATCATTCTGCAATAAATGCACTTATAGTTGAACTTGCAAAGTTTACACCACAAATTGTGTGTGTGTGTGTATATAAATACATATATGCATACATGTACATGCATGTGTGTGTGTGTGTGTGTGTGTGTGTGCACACTCATAGCGCTTACATGTATGATTAATTTGTACCGTAAGCCTAAAGTACCACGCAGTGTCATAAATTATCGTTAAAAATGTCAGTGGAAAACCATAATTTTGTATGTGAAAGAAAATATAATTGTGTATATTCTGGCTACAAACTACAATATTAGCTTTTAAAAATAAAACAAGGGAGAAATTATAACAGGCAATGGATAATCAATTACATATAATTATGCTGTAATTTTTGCACATACTTTTTAATATAAAAGCATGAAGTTATAGTCCCTCTTTTTTAAGCGTGACACCTAATATTAAATTAAGAGTTTCTCTGGACATTTATTCATGAGAGAGATTTTTCTCGTACATCATTACTCTCAGTGATCAATTATGTCAGTATATACACACCTACATAGCTTCCTATTCACATACTTTGACACAGAATACTTACCATACTGGTGTAAACTTAATTATTTAACTTGTGGCGCCAGATGTTTTTGGCATCCCTTGTGAGACTAGAGAAGGGCTTTGTTTAGGGGGGGGAGAAGCTACCTTTACCCCTCCACACACACACACCTTTTTCTGACCCCACTGGTCCCGACAACACTATACATATATTTTTTGTTCGGCAACTGACATTACCGGTAACACACCGAGACATTCGTATCAACAAAAACAGGTGTCCTTTTAGACAGTGGTGCAGTTACACTTCGTTCAGAAAAAAAAGTATTGAAGCGGATATCGCTTGCTGGTTGTGCAGAGACCGAGCTTTGCATCCCAGTATTTACCGACATTTTGCTAAAAAGAACTTTCAAAATCACGACGCATGGACAAACGTTTGAAGTTTTAATACATTTCCTCAGAATGAGATTTAATTACATTTAAATGTATTAACGTTAAGGAGACTATGTACTGAAACGTTATCTGTGAAATCGTTTGTAAACGCGTATCTCGGTAAATAAACGTTCTGGAAATACGAATTTTTGCCAGTAAGGATAAAAAAAACCTATTGTTTAGGTCCCTGTCGTTTTACTTTTGTCATATTTGCTGTATTAATGGAGGAACAAATTCGTGAAAGTGGTCAAATAAAGCATTTCTAAAATTGCCTATGCGGTTTCCTTAAAAGGGCAAGAGAAAAATACGATACAGGCGTAGTTCAATCTGTGGTATTTAATCGCGTGTAATAAAACCCCACTGTTACAGATTAATTTGCACGGTACATCGTTACGACGATAACACTGCACGCCTTGCGCGTAGGAGCGATGAGGTGCTAGAAGTGCGTGTTAGTGTTGCCCGTATCGCTCCCTCGCTTCTTGACCTTGGATGCGCAGCTACATAGCCCCCTTAAGGGGATCTTTTTTAAGCGCAAGTGTCTGAAAAACCTAATGTAAACGCTGTTTCAAAGCCGCGATTTTGACTGTTACGTTGTTATTCGCGAGTCAGGTGTTGAGGGCAAGTGCAAGAGGCGAAGTTAGTCAGCTTAATCTTTAGTGTAAGTTACAGTCACAGAACGCATTACTATATAGAAGCGAGATGCTCTGTTACTCTAAATAGGCTTCTTTTAAGCTGGCGGTAAATTCACAAATTCAAAATATTTGTGTGTAAAAGTTTGCTTTCAACTTGAATATAGTTTATGAAAATTGCAATTATCTCATTCGTTTACATTGAAAAAGAAAAAAATCCAGTACACATACAACGTACGTGCTAGCTGGAGGCGGAAATTTTAGTTGCCAAAGTATTAGCGCTGAGTTTCCCAAACTGAACAGAATAAACCTTAGTTTGCATGTGACGACGCGTTCCAAAACGTTAACTTGCGAGTAAACTTAACCCTGTAGCTGTCCCAAACAACTATTAGTAAATGTTTTAGTCGCTCTTGGAGGTGTCCCAAAACTGCAGAATAATAATGCTGAGTATCATGTCAGAGTAAAATTTTTACACGCACTATTTCGGCTAGTAACGAAAGGTAAAATGTCAATTGACGGAAGGTTTAGTTGCATTAATTGAACTAAAATAAAATGTGCACGTTATGTTTACAGGTAAAAAAATTACAACTGACCTGTGATGAAATGCTAATTTTTAATTAAAACGCAAGTTATACACACTACTGGATTTTTGGACATGTATATGATTAGGTTATAGTAAGTGTACTTCATGTTGTATATAATTATTTAAACATATGGCCTACTTGGTTATATGGAATACTGAATGTTATAAGCAGCGTGTACTTTGTGTTAGATATTTTTATTTTTGCTGGGCAACTTAAATGTTAATGTTTCTGTAAAGCTCATTGTAGTACTTGTTTGGTATAATTTGTACCGTCAGCTGGTCAGCTATCCGAATATTACACTATATTTTCAACATCATATGAAGGGTAATAACTATAATATGTGTGAAAAATGGAGCAGCTTGACTATGAAGGGAGAGGCCAGCCACTTCCAGCACATGTGGCTCAGGCAGCCAGGGAGGATCCACCCCTCCGCCCCTCCACTGTGTTTACTCCCGACCATCTGCCGCGAAGGTAGGCATTTTACAAACAGAACTCAGTACAATAAACAGAAGTAATTCATTATGTTAATGTATACAATCAGAATGGCATTATTGAGTCATAAAAATCGTAAATGAGATTTTAATACGATAGATGCGTATTTAGTATTCATATATCCATACGTTGTTCACGTTAAAATGAGCACTTTTGAAAGCCCTGCTTCATATCTACTTGTATACACATTGTGTGTTCTTCCGCCTTTCGTAAAATTAACATTGCCATGGGCCTCATCACTTTATTCATGCGTTGGTCAAGTGAAACTGTGAAATTATAAGAAAAGTAAATATTGTACAAATATCCTCATTTTTACAAACTTTGATGCATTAAAAAATTCAGAAAGTGAGAGAAATAATTTAAGTTATCACAAATGGTTACGTAATACTTTTTATTCCACGTTAATATATGGAACTACTTTCCACTCCATCGTTACCAACTTTATAGGACTCATTATCACTCATTGCCAACGTTAAAATACATACAGTTAGGGGCAGTGATATTTTTCTAAGGATGATTTCAAAAGTGCTTACTTTATCGTGAACAGCCTTTAGGCAAGATTGCCAAGGTGCGCAAAGAAGTACACTGTTAAAAAAAAAATCCTTTATTTTATGGAAAAGTGCTGGTAAAAATTTATCCAGAAGTGTCCGTAAACTCTCCGTAAATTTACGGACACACTGATTTTCAAAAACGGACTTTCGGCAAACTTCAAGGAATCTCTCCGTTAATTTCCAAGTTAGTTTTCTGTATTGTACGTTTAAAACAAAAAAAGGGAAAGAAAATGTCTTCAATTTTCGTCATGCTGGTTTTTTACCGTGTATAAAAAAATGTTATTAAAAAGTTAAAATATTTTGTACTTAAGCGTAGTTTGAATCCGAGTAAAAAAAAGCACCAGCCCACAACTCTAACCATTTTTTTTTCCGTTGGTGTTGTTGTCGTTGACGAGCTCAGTGCAGACAGACTTGTTGACAAATTCCCAGTGCGACAAGCGAACTAAAAATTTGCCGCGTCGGAGGCGCCGGGGTGTGAACCCGCGACCCCTCGCCTACAAGTCGGCCACCCTAGCCTTGAGCTATGGAGGCAGGTAGTCCGTTTGCCTACAACTCTCACTTAATAATTCTGTAATAACTTTTATATTTGTATTCAAAAGATAAAAGCAAAAAAATCGGTTTCTATTAAATTTAGTGTATTTTTAGTGTCGCCAAATGTTACAGACGCCAGGTGCTATATTTTTTTGTGTTTGAAAGAATAGGTCATAGTCGTGTGGAAAACCTTAACTGCCGCAGAAACGATAATTGTCTTGTTACTGTGACGAAGAACACTTCGAGTCGAGCGTCAAGCGGCCCGACGTGGGAGGAGACTTTCATATGGACGGGGCACTTCCCAAGAAGAGAGGGAGGTCCTGTCAGCACTGCCGTTGCGAAGCGTCGATGCGGCCCGACGTGGGAGGAGACTTTCATATGGACGGGGCACTTCCCAAGAAGAGAGGGAGGTCCTGTCAGCACTTCCGTTGCGAAGCGTCGATGCAACTAAACTTCGTGGCTACGATACGGTCGACGGTGAAGCGCTTTTCATAATACTGCGATACGATGCGATGCGACGAGCTGTAACCGATCACAATAATGCAGCCTGTTGACATCGACCGACGTCGTTGACGGTGCTGCAGGAAGCGCGTGCAACTGCGTTGTCGACGGCGGACGGCGACAGATGAGAAGAAAAAAGAGAATTGTTGTTTACTTCGAGCACTGACGACTAAAAAAATAGTACTGTCTTTTTTAAAACAAATACGCATTTGGTGCAAAGATAACTTTGTGTATTATTTCGTTTTTTTTATTTATTTATTTTTTTTTTTTTTTTTAATCTTTCTTCGTATTTTTGTTTTAGTTCCAACGGACCAATTTTTCGTATGTCTTTTGTTTAACATTCTGGCCAAAAACAACTTAAATTTCTTTCGTGAGAACGGTTTGCAGCATAGCACCCATCGCCAACTCTCGTATTATTGTGAAACCAAAAATGAAATCGGTCGGCGATCGTCAGCGTCAAACGCATCGCGTCCCATCGCAACGCAACGAAACTCAACGTAATATTGTAAAACCGCTTGACGCGTATATCTACGAAGAGCGAGAGGAGGTCGCGGAGCACGGCCTTAAGAGGCGTTATAAAATACTTTATCGACAAACGGGGACATTCGATAATGTAGCGTGGGTTCGGAAATACCATCTATACGGGATCAGTAAAAATTTGTACATATTTATAAACTTTTCCATGCAATAAGCAAGCGAACTAGCAGAGGTATTATATATCTAAGCCGTAGACGCTAAGAGGGTAAATAAACTCTATCGCCGCTACCGGGATGTGAACATAGCAGTACGACTGGAAGGAACATCGCAGGCGTAGTTATGGATGGGTAAATTTATAATGTGAGCTACTGATTAAATCGTAAATAAGGCACATTTTACAGTGTTATTCACATTATTTTCGTTTCATACCTACTTTTATAGGCTGTTCACGGTAAACTGAGCACTTTTGAAATTCCTGCTTAAGATATACTTTTATGCATAATGCGTATGTAAAATTAACATTATAATGAGCCTGGCGACTTTATTTTAGCGTCAGTCAAGTAAAACTGCGCAATTATTAGAATAAGTATATATTTTATAGCTTCGTTTAGCATTGAAAAAAAAAACGAGAAAGCAAAATAAATAATTTTAGTATTCATAAATGTTTATCAAAAGTCTTGAATTCAACGTTAAGACATGGAACTACTTTTACCTCCAACGGAACGAACTTTACAAAGCGCATGCCAGATAGGGGCAGTGCCATTTCTCAAAGGTTGATTTCAAAAGTGAACAGTTAACCGCGAAGAGGCTGTACATACTATAGGGTTGCTCAGCTTGTACTGTATGTTACTCTGCTATGGGAGTAGTGTTTCGGAAGGCTGTGTGGATAGAGGAAGAGGCGTGACGCGGCAGGACAGGGAAGACGGCTTGGCGACGCCGCTCCAAGGTCGCGGGTGACCAGCTGAAGAGCTGTACTGGGTCCGGCAGCTGGGCGCGCGCATGCGCCCCGCCCCGCCGTCGACGAGAGTGCAGGCTCGCCCAGGTGAAGGGGAGCCGCCGCCCCGCCGGCCGGCGACCTTGTCCCGGGGCTCCTCCGAGCCGCAGAACAGCCGGACCTACAGAGGAGGAACTGCTAACCGCGTCCCCGGGCTACGTCCCAGGATATAGACTGTTCGCGGTAAAATGAGCACTTTTGAAAGCTCTACTTAAGAACTACTTGTAGACAAGTTGTGTATTCTTTCGTCTTATGTATAATTAACATTGACACGGGCCTCATCATTTTATTCATGCGCCGGTATAATGAAGCTGTGAAATTATTACTTTACAAATCTGCTCATTTTTACACTTCAAAGCATTAAAAAACAGAAAGCGAAAGAAATGTTTTAAGTTATCATAAATGGTTACCTAACACTTTTTATTCGACGTTAAGATATGGAACTACTCTCCATCCATCTTTACAAATTTTACTGGGCGAATGTTCCTCAGTAAGCCCACTAAAATATATGTTTGAAGGGGCAGCGATTGTTTCAGGGGTACATTGCTGTAGTGCTCACCTTATCGTGAACAGCCTATAACTTCCTGGCCCCGTCATGTGGTGGTTCATGCATGGTTGACACTACTCTCAGCCAGGCTAACTTGCTTATTTTATCCTCTCGCCGCGTATGAAACTAAACGTTGCAGTGGATCTAACGACATGTCAATATGCGTTATTCGTGTCGTATAGTCTATTCGCAATATCATAACACTTTTTGAATCAAACCTTTGAAAAATTGCCCCATGCATAAACTGTTTGCTGGTTTCCTAAATATGTATAACGACATCAAGAGACACCAGCGCGCCTAGCGGCCGATGCAAGAACTCGAACAGAGTTCGATTAATTGAACTTGCGTGCCCTCTAGCGAGCAACTCTACAAGTAGGCTGGCGATCGATGGTGACAGCAGTGCTGACAATCTGTCAAGTTTGGAACTGAATACGGTATATCTCGTAGGAAATGAATGGATGGGGGAGAGGGTTATCTCAAAAATTATTATATTTCACTTACAATTAATATCAATGAAAATAGATAAAATTGTGTGTTGGTAATGCCTAGTAAGAAATACGTCTTATGAAAGTATTATTAAAATGAGTGCGTACGAATGTGGTGCGTTGTCGCTTTGGTGTAAATTTCTAGACTTGGTGCAGCTTTGTTTGCATAAGATAGTAACAGGGCTTCAGAAATGTTGGAAGTTACCATGAATGAACTGTACTGTGAAATAGCCAGTTCTTAGTTTTATATGCCTACAAACTATCAAAACTGTCGTGGTCGTGCATTATGCTATTTTAACGGGACGCTACCAGTCTTGAGGCCATAACGTGTGCCTCCGCTGCCCAGTCGGGGGGGGGGGGGGGAGAGGACTGTTTCACGCTCTTTCGTCGCAGATGTGCCCAGCTCTCACCTGAGCTAACCAGATCCAAAACCACAACCTGATTCACAAATGGGCGCGGTTACTGCCTTCCACGATTACTGAAACCCTCGTACTTACCACTAAGCGCGTGCTTTGGCTGGGTACTATACAAACAACCGATGTTTGTCCAGGACATCGCCAAAGATTTATTGGAAGTCAACGCTCCACCATTTTCAGGGAAGGAAGTCCGTCCTGACCTCCTGTATCATACAGAGTTGTTGTCATGTATCTAACACCAAAGGATCGATCATGAGAAAGAACCTTAAGGAGTGTGAACCTGCGCGTCTAACATCAAGAAGCGAGGGAGCGATACGGATGACACTAACACGCACGCCTAGTGCCTTATCGCTCCTACGCGCAAGGCGTGCTGTGTTTCCGTCGTGGTCCTGTACTGTGCAAATCAGATCTGTAACTGCGGTATTCTATTACATGCAATGAAAGCCCACAGATTAAACTACGTCCGTATGTTTGCACTTTTCTCTTGCCGCTTAAGGATACTGAATAGGCAAGTTTCAAATATGCGATATTTGACCATTTTCACGAATTTTTCCTCCATGAATGTAGTTAATATGTTAAAAGTAAAAACATAGTCATAGATAATAGTTTAACTTTTCTAGCAAAAGGTAGTGTTTACAGAACATATATTTACCGAGATACGCGAATATGCGCAAACAACAATTTTACAAAAAATGTATCACTTCACACTCCTCTTAAGTGGTGCCAAAACTTTCGTCCGTGGTACTGCTTACGTCCCATGAAAATTGTGTTTGTCAGTACCGACTGCTCGGTCACATGGTGAGAGACTGTTGGACGAATAGAGGCAGCCTTTCCCACACCAGAGAGACCGCACTGGCCTTCTCCTATCATGGCCTTGCTAAAACGACCGAGCCAGACGTTTACTGTCAGCAGCGTTAGGGCCGGCCACAGTGGACAAAGTCTTACATCCATCACAGGTCGGTCGCCCTCGGAAGACGGTTACGGACTTGGAAGTCTCACACCGGGCATTACGCCTTACGCCAATTGCAGGCAGGTCGCTCGTCCATCCACTCACCTCTTACTGCGTGAGCCTGCAGAAACATATTCGAGCCCTCGGTTATTGTAAAATAACTAAAGGGGAGTCAAAAATGCTATAACAAAAGTCGATCTCAGTCGCGCCGGGCAGTCTTACAAGCACAGCAGATTGGTTCCCCGCGTATAGAACCAGTCTACGAACTTCATCGGATATCAGCCTTACACCCATTATAGGTTATTTGCCAACTCAGACTGGGAGCAACCGATATGTCACCAGTTCTCACCTTTTACATACAAAGGAACTTTTCCACTTTCATATCCCTGCGTTGAGCTCCAAACAGACTGAAAGCCAAGTAGTAAGACTCCCAACCAAGTGGTCGGGCATCGCCACCATGTAACAGGCCCAAGCCACATGGCAGGTACTCTGAAGAGACGTGCGGCATAACCTGCTTTTCTCTATGTTCACGGGAGGCTCTGGGAGTCAGTAGGTCGCCATGCCCAGGGCTATAGCTTAAAGGCTAAGTATGAAGCTTCCCCTGTCCTCTTTGTGATCCATGGTGGGTTACTACTCTTGGATAACAATAACTTGGTACATTCACGACACATCAAGCGATTGGATGTTCTCCTCTACAAGAATACCACTTCCAGAGAAGTCCATTGTCCCAGAAGGCCAGGCTGCTAACTGAAAAGTTGGTTTTTTTTTTTTTTTTAATAAGACTAAGTCATGGAACTGTTTTCCATGATTCTTCGGGAGAATAGCCCTAAGTATTTTCGCCAGTATTGCGCTTGACGTAAGGCATGGCGTAATGTCTTGTCGACAGTGTGTTCATTGGGTATGTGGCCAGTGGCTCGGAGAATTAGGAACGGGTAAGTTATTGACCATAACCTGTATTAGGAAACCATCGCAGTATTGATATGTAGTGTTTACGAGAAAAAAATGTCAAGCCGAAATCAAGAAGGCTGAACCGGGAATCAAAACCGGATTCCTTGAATTCCAATGCAGTTTTTAAATACTACCTCACTTTGCTGGGTGATTACGTTAAAATATATACATTTGACATGTGTGGGTACTAACTTGTTTTCAAAACTTTATTTAAAGAATGCTTAGTTAGCCATGAATCAGCTGTGTAAAAATAATCGAGGTCATCTGCTTATCTGCATCTGAGAGACGAACCAACTAAGCGCCTATCGAACCTTTTGTAGGGTAGCGTAGTCGGCTGGAGCGAAAAGGCTATTTCCATAGCAACACGCAATCAGCTAGTGGCAGTGCGCAAAAGTCAAACTGACCAATACCGCACTTGCCCTTGTCTAGGACTATATATCCATTGTGTTTACATTGTGTGCGTTTGTTTTATCACTATCAAAACTAAAAGGGATGGAAGAACTAATCAATGCCGCTCGCGTGATTTTCTTCATGTAGTTGTAACCAAGCCGAGGAGATAAGATCTAATTCTATATTTGACTTATCTATTTCACCAAATTCACTTTGAAATTATTTTTCGAAACCTCGTCTAATTTATGGCCGTCAAACGTCACATAGCTAAATTAATTATTTGACTGATTAGGGTACTCCAGTTATATCTGTTCGAAGTTTCTGTTCAGCTATGCACTCTCTTCAAATTTGAAACACGCGTCATTGCTCTGAAATTAATAAATTGAAAGTGGGTTTTCTCCTTCACTTAATACAGCTTTCAAATTTTGTTTATTTCATTAAAGCATAACTATATCCATATAATGTAGTATAAATACTCACTTCGTCTCACCCACGTCGGGTCTTGAGACCCAGGTGTTAAAGATCTGTCCAAATTTCACCTCTCCACTCTTTGGTAGGAACCACTTACTTAGTCCATGGCTAGCAACCAGATAGTTTGACCCCGTACCACTAGGGTACAGTCCCTAATAAACCGTCGACATTTTATAACCAATTACAGCATGTTTGAGACTAAAAATGGGGTGTGTCTTTGTTGGGGACACGGCCGTTTGTTTTGCGTGAATACGTCTACGTTGACGCGCTCGGGCGATCTGATGTTTTTTACGTTCCCGGCACCGCTTCACTCGATAATATGAGGTTTTATGGGTATCACTGTATTGCTTTTGAGATGCTGTTTCCAACCGTATACCATTCCTGTATTTCGGTTGGTTTTTTGACGAATATAGGCCGAAATGATGTTAACTTTTCTTACTTTTTCACATTAAACTCGTACAATTTCACCATAACCACGTCACACAGATGTTTTTATACACGCAATCGATTGATCTTGACGAGAGCTGTCGTGTGAAACTTAAACGAGCGTAGTAGCTTCTGCTAGACAAAAATTATACTACACGGAAGTTATGAAACGCGGCGAAACGAACTCAAAATTTCACCCCCCCCCCCCCTCCTGCACCTAAAGATGATGCTTCGCAGTCCTTACTCAAAGTACCATATTTGATCCTTTGGCAACCGAGTGGTGTAATTGAATTTTGAATGTAGACTATAGATTCGGAGCTACAATGCCAAACTGTATCCCCCGATTTTGTTATCGGATTTTCTGGATTGCCGTCCACTATGGTTGAAAATTTAAAGACGTATTCACGTCAGAAGTTAGGGCCTTTAACTAACCGGAACACGACCTTGCAGAGATATGTGAAGGCAGGGCGCACGAAATCGTAAATTGTGTAATGAAACGCGCGTGGAAAGATAATCACAGTTTACCGCATCGCTAGCAAATACCCGGGAGGTTTGGCGCCGAGCAAACAAAGCGACGAGTGAAATTCGGTATAATCGGCTGAAAGTCGCGTTGGTAGAAGAGTTTTACTTTGTAGAAACTCCGAGGACCGTTAGTTATGGTTGACCAAATTTCACAAACAGCGACCGACGAAGATTCGGATAAGGGTCGCAGCTGCGGTTGGCAAGTGCGCCATACGGTGTGCGACCCCGCTGACCCCTGGGTGATTGGTGATACGACCCGCGGGTTGCTGCAGCTTAGTCATTAGACCTTTCACCTGCGAGGGTACGTGATCGAATACTCGGCCGCGGAAGACTGCGGAGAGCTCACGGGAAGAAGACGCTTTGTGGGCGGTTGTACTGGATACATTCCTGTTTGTCGGGGAAGCATACGTATGCCCGTACCCTTCGTCGTTCCGCACTAAATTAAGACGGAGTTTGGACTCTGCATCGCGTAGTCATGCACAAGAAGGTTTAAGACGGGCCCTCCGAGATTGCGGTTGGCCCGAAAACACTTGCTTACCTACTCGATGCTCTTAAATTGAGTTGGGCGACTTGCCGCATGAATGTGACGCTACAGCATGTGCAACTATCGGTTACCCCATCTTTTTATAGCTGAGAATGCTAGGAGTGTAGAGATTTCGTCGGCTCTTAACATCGAGGTCTTGAGAGACGATGAGGGTGAAGCAAGGTGAATATGGAACAGCGCCGTAATGAAAGGGCAGGGGAAATTGGAGATCCCCGAGAAAACCCACTGACCAGTGGCCTCGTCCAGCACGATTCCCACATGCGAAAATCCGGGAGCGACACCGCCAGTAATCGAACCTGGTTCACCTTAGTGGGAGGCGAGTAGTCTAACCACTACACCACCGCGGCTCCTGCAAAACGCTAGTAATGGTGTTACGGTTGTCCCTGCACATGGAAGTATTTTAAAGCCAACTGAACCTAGAAATGGAGTTTCTACAAGTGTGGGCTTACCTTTGGTGCGTCCGGGACCGTTCGACTGACTAACTCGCCTCATGTCCAACTGGCATGACTGCTGTTCTCCAAGTGCGGGTCACGCGCTGCGCAGTCGCCTGCGAAACCTCACCGGCCACCACCCCTCCCCTTGATCGTCTCCATGACGACGTGACGCCGGCCAGCCAGCGACGCATCACCGGGGCATTTCCGGACGAAGAAAATATCGTAACGTTCTGAAAGATTTTGAATGTTGAATAAATACTGACGTCTTCACCCATCAGTGGGGAGACAGACCAGGGTTCCATAATAGAGAGGAACTTCTGTTCCATAGATAAAGTAAGAGAAGAGGGGGGGAGATGGTTTTCTGCCATTTAAAATATATGTGACTTATTATTAGTCATTTAATGTAACTTTTATATTTATTGTAGGAAAAGCAAAATATTTAACCAAATTATATTTTTGATACGATTTTGTATACTGGGGGAAAGTTGTAACAATGTTTTAAGTATTATATAGAAAATACTCTGACAAGTGTGAGGAACTTTTTCACTAGAGTAAACCCAACCTCTTTCGAACATATTGGGCAGAGTCCCGGGTCTTCTGAATTTTGCCAACTACATTGAGGAAACAGAGACCCAAGACTTCGTTCTGTGTGTGTAGGCTCAAACAGTCACAATGAAACGGTTTGCATACTAATTTTAACTACAAACTAGGCATAACCTGACCATTCATAGGTCAAGAAATAAAAAAATACTTAACGAGTTACAGTTACAGCCCGACCGGTCAACGATAGCAAAGTTATTTTGTAAAACACACTTAACTGAAAAAACAGAGTCATCACTACGAAGAAGGGAATATCTTGCTTTCAGGAGGAAGGAAGGACATTTATAAACTTTTAGAGAGTTGTCATGATGTAAGGCTCTAAATGTTCGCGATCATACTTTGAAGAAAGTACTTGTCGGCTTAGAGACACAGTATCTTATTTCCCAAAAGATAAATTGCTTATTATAGTTACTCAGACACTACAAGGCTCAAGACCATAAACGACTCTCTCACCCATTTATACTTTATGCGGTTCTCATCCAAATAAATTTAATTTACCAAGGTGCGTCATTATCTGGCTTAAGATTTTACAGCAATTTGTTATTTGTAAAACATAAAATTGTATTTTTTACACATTCGTTAGTCCTCAAGTATGCATACAGATGTATGATATATATCCTACTCCAACTCGTTACAGATTTCAGCATTAATATAGTATAAAAAATATTTAAACAATTGTCTAAATTTTTTTCACCGGATTTTGATAATTTTCATAAAAAGTAAGAACTTCCTGCTTAAGAATACATTTTTTCCAGTTGTACATACGTGATGTGGGCCAAGCATACGTTTCCAAATAATTATTTACGACTTTAATTATTATTGTTTTCGGGTGTGTGAAACACCACAGAATCTATTACAAAAGAAGAAATTATATATATATATATATAATTGTTTAATGCTCCGACACAAAGTATCTGTGTTACCAACTTACTCTATAGTCAATTCATGGTTACTTCCAACTGTTCTGAAGCTCAGTTGAAATTCTGCTTTCAGGATATTCTTCCGTGTCACGCCAGAAAAGCTGAACAAAGTCTAGAGAATTACACCAAAGAAACAATCCGCACCGCATTTATGTGCATTCAATTTAATAATATTATTTGTTTAACAACTGTTTCTGATAGTCTATTCACGGTTTCCGTACACTTTTTTAATCAAACCTTTAAGAAACCACCCCATGTATGACGTGTTTAGTTGTTTCCTAAATATGACATTTATCATGCCTATTAACATAAAAGTATGTAATTTCCCCTTAAAATTGATGTTTAATCATATTCTCTTTATACTTCAGTTATGATCCATATGAGAAAAAAAGCACCGAGCAAACATGTGTGTTGGTAGCGTGTAGTAAGAAATAGTTGTCATGCAAAATAATATTACGACTGAGTGTGCATGAATTTAGTGCGTTGTCCTTTGGTGTAATTTTCTAGGTGAAATTAAGCTTGGTTTGTACGGGGCGGAGGAATATCCTGGAAGTAGAACTTTAGCAGGGCTTCAGAAAAGTGTGAAGTAACTGTGGATGGATTATACTAGGTATTACCGGCACGTGGCATAGTTAGGATTCAACCAACGCGCCATACACGTCGTGAGTTTTCAAAGATTTGATTCAAAAAGTGTGAAAATAATGTGAATAGATTATAACTATGGAATTATAAGTATTATAGGTGTCAGCTGCCTAAAGTTGGCCGAACACTGAGAACAAGAACAAAAAAGTGAAAACCGGAATGCCATATTTTCATACGTTCCTAAAAAAAAATGTATTACTTGGTTTTAATTACTGTCCTGTTCCTCGACTGAAAGAGTGGCACCGTTACAGTACCAGATGACGTAAGCAGATGAGATTCAGGGTCAATGAATCAGACTGGCAACGAAAAAAGCGGGCTGTATCCAAAGGAGCGACAGAATGGAACAAACTCCCGTGTGCTAAATAACCGCTGTACACGAGACAGAGAGAAAGACCAAAGAGTCCATAATCGGTCGTGAAACTTCGGCTCCGAGATTAATGGTTGATATTTTTTGTGGGTAATATTTAATTGAGCGAGAAGAGTCGTACTAGAGATACGGTTCGTCGGCTGTGTATAGTGTGACCGCTGGAGTTAGACGCCTGGTAACGCAAACCTTGTCGAAGACGAGACGTAATTTCTCGTGGGTGCTTCGTTGACAGACGACTTTTAGTGCATGAAGTCCGACAGTGAATAAAATTAATATTTTGGGTATGACGCCCACCGGAATTAATTTTCTGGATAAGTACGTGTGATACTTAAAATAATTCCGTAATAAATTTATAGTTAAGCCAAAAGATGTAGAAATTATTGCGGATACGGATTCTCGATTACAATGTATATGTTCGAATAACTTAATGTGGGCTGTGACCTGAGTGGAGAATAGTATTTTCGATTTACGGTGAATGAAGTTAGATTTATTTAGTGCCGTTGAAAAAATTAGAGTGCTGTAAATTTCTGCGAAGAAATGTAGGGCGTAGAACAACATTTCTTACGGAAGAATGTTTAAGAGCTACATTTTACTATAGTTCTTGAAAATTATTTATATTGTAAACAAAGACATTTCTCATGAAGAAGTGTTTTATGTACAACGGTCAAACAAGCTAGACACTAAGCCGTCCACGAAAATAGTTCTCAAAATGTCCGTGATATGCACATGTTTACAAATTACGATTTTTTTAAATCGATCTTCACCCAAAAAAGAAACACATCTTCGCCTTTCCAGTACCGATATGAAATTCAGGCAAAATAAAGAGTGTATAAACGTAGACATGCTACCACAATGCATTGCGATGTTACATTTCCTGCATCTACTGCCATTTTCAGTCTGTACCAATGTTTCACTACCAAGTTAGTGATTTATAATGTAGTCTATTTCCTGCTAATGTTACCGTAGTCATTACTCACCGATTAGAACCTTTGTTCCTTACTAACGAGGTTACCCAAATCCCAATTTGTTCAGAGTAAGATAGGCTCTGAAAAAACCATGCATCTAGTAATAACGAGCAATCCTATTTCGGATCTGACTGCATTAGAACCTCGTAACATCCCCACACAATATTCATTTTCTCCTTCTTTATCTGAAGTGTATTTATGGAATTAAAAAATGGCTAAAAAGTATCTTCCTGTTTAAAACAGGATATGATCGTGCAGCATAACTTCATATTCATCTTAACGCCAGAAATTGATATGCTTGCTGCAGGGAGTCAAAGATACGCGGTTCCGAAGAAAATATTGCTCACCACACTTTTGGCCGATATATTTCTGCACGTGTCTGTGTCTCCTTTTAGGGTTGGAATACGCAATACAACGTGTTACAAATTCTTGTGAGAATATCGTAACTGGGGTAAGAGGACACAAAAGGAAGTGACTGAAGTTGGGAACCCGAGGTCAGGAATCGTTGCTTCCCTTCCACCTAAATGTATGAACGAGTGAAGTCGCAGGAGCTGCTAGGCAACATGCATCTTTAAAATTACGTAGCACTGTAGTGTCGTAGTATTGATGTCCGTGGGACGCGTGGTAAACAACGAACGAATCAGAAGCAGACGAAAAGCAAGTAAAAAAAAAAAAATGTGAGTATTATTTCGTTCAAATTATTGTCCAGCACATTCAAGGCACAAATTACAATTATTGGCAATATTTGCCTGGACCCATTGATACATGTCTATTGTGGTCTACACCGACTCACATTACTACGAGACGTGCGACCGATCGTTCATAAATTAACGTCCACACAAAAAAATTGTCAAACTGGTCCATTAATTGCCTGACCTTACTGCCATACTTTACCAGGCTGATGTAGGCATATTACCTACTTCCCAGCAACCAAGGCCTATTTAACACACGTGTTATTTGCCTCGTTTACAGACGTATGTTGCATATAATCTTCTTGCGGTAAACTGGGCACTTTTGAAACCCCTGCTCAAGATCTACTTGTATGAACATTGTGTATTCTTCCACCAAAATGCAAAATTAACATTGCCGTGAGTCTAGTCACTTAATTGAGGCGTTGGTCAAGCAAAACTGAATTATTTAGGGAAGGATATTTCTTTAACAAATTCACAAATTATTACACTTATATACACAAATAAAGCAAAACTAATTATTTCAATATTCACGAATGTCTTAACTGAAACTTGTAATTCTAATTTCAGACATGGAACTACTTGCACTCCATCTTTACCAACATAGCTGGGGGCGTGCCAATTAGAGTGCCGGTTAAAATATATGCAGCTAAGGGCAGTTATAGTGTTCAGAGGTTGATTTCAAAAGTGCTAACATCGTATAGAAACTGTTCACGATAAAGTGAGCACTTTCGAAATCAACCTTAGAAAAAATTATCGCCCTTACATGCATATATTTTAATCGGGAGCATTGAGTGATATGTGCTTAGTAAAGTTGATAACGATGTATAGGAAGTTGTTACATGTCTTAACGCCAAATTAAAAGTTTTAGGTAACCGTTTGGGACAACGAAAATAATTTATTTAGCTTTGCGTTTTTTTTAATGCCCCAAAGTGTAAAAGTGAACAGATTTCTAACATATTAACTTTTATAATAATTGCACTGTTTCACCTGACCGATCCATGAATAAAGTGATGAGGCCCATGTCAATGCTAATTTCACATAAGGCAGAAGAATAAACAACATGCATACACGCATATCTTGAGCAGATCTTTCAAAGGTGCTCATTTTACCGTGAACAGCCTTTAGTTACTGTGATTTCATTCGCACATTAGTGAGGTGGAGGTGGGAAAGAAACAGTACAGACTCCCGAGTTCCTGACATCAGTCTCTTCTACAAACGTTAAGTTTCTCACATAGATTGTGACGTTCTGCCTGGGACTCGGATGTCACGTGTAGAGAAGCACACATTGGTTACACTCGTTCCGCGAGCGATTTCCGCATACAGATCCACGGGCCGGCGTTTAAGCGGCTCCTCGCCCGAGACCAGGCGAGATGCCTCCTTAACGAGACGTAATGGGCGAATGGCATCCTCGCATCGGGTGACCCCTCCCAAGCCAAATGTCGGCCTGCGTCGCCCGTCCAAATATAGCAGCGTTGAGACGTGTAAACATGGCAAAACCTGCACGCCCGTCGGCAACAGACAACGCAACCTTTCCTGGCCCTTTTTCTTCACTTGACAACAGTCCGCAACCACATATGTAGTTGTCTGCATCGGGCACTATAACTTGCAGGCGCGCTATGTTTGTTATAACAGTAAACACGTCCTGCAATCAACGCTTCTAAAAGCTAAACGGAAGAATTAAAATGTATCCTTTTTGATAGACTAAAGGCTGCTCACGTTAAAATGACAACTTTTGAAAGCCCTGCTCGCGATCTAATTGTATGCACGCTGTGTATTCTTCAGCCTTAGGTAAAATTAACATTGCCATGGACCTTATCACTTTACTCATAATTCGGTCGAGCAAACTTACGAAATTATAAGAAAAAGTGAATATTTTACAAACCTGCTCAATTTTACACTTTGATTCATTAAAAAACAGAAAGCGAAAAAAATAGTTTAAGTTATCACAAATGGTTACGTAACACTTTTTATTCGACGTTAAGCTATTTAATTACTTTCCCTCCATCGTTACCAACTTTACTGGGCGAATGTCACTCAGTGTTCCCATTGAAATATATGCAGGCACGGTTAGTGACTTTTTTGAAAAGTTCATTTCAAAATTGCTCACTTTACCGTGAACAACATTTAGTTTATTTATATTTTGACGGCAATATGAACTTAGTTTTCTTAGTTTCAAAACTCTCCCACGCTGTTACTAGCGCACCATTCATGTGTGTGTGTGTCCCGAAAAAGCGTGTGTTACGAGAATGTTTTATCATAGTTTTATTTCTGCCATCCACGAGTAAAATTACATATAAGCCCTGAGTGAATATTTTCTATGCCTATCACTAAAACGCGTGTTGTAAACACGAGTAAGAAAGTATTAACTTCACGTTACCAATATCTTTGACGACACACCTATTTGGTCATAGCATTGATATGCGTAAATATATTAATTTGAGCAAACTTGGTTTTTGGCAGAGGAGATCCTTAATCATAATTGTACCATTCCGTCCATAGGGAAACTGTAATTTACTGTTCCCCATTTCATGATTATAACAGGCCTGTGAACGAAGCACTTTATTTCTGTCACAAAGGGAAGACTAATTACATTTCCGAATGAATAAAATTGCAAAAATTGTTCTAAAAAATATAATTCTTCCAAAATGTGTACGTTATTGATACTTTTCTCTGACATCAGTGTACATGACAGGTATCCACTTTAAATTTTGTAGTTTCAATATTTTCAAATTAAATCTGAATTTAATCATTATTACTAAACGACC
Organism: Dryococelus australis; assembly: GCA_029891345.1. NCBI lineage: Eukaryota > Metazoa > Arthropoda > Insecta > Phasmatodea > Phasmatidae > Dryococelus > Dryococelus australis. The sequence continues at coordinate 77,464,896 of CM056996.1, forward strand.
AGTTTACTTTAAACAGTTTTACCGAGCGAAATGGCGCAGTGGTAAACTTTGGACTCGCATCCGGGAAGAACCGGGTTTGAATCCCTGTCCGGCCATCCTGATTTCGGGTTTCCATGGTTACCCGAAATCACTCCAGGCGAATGCTGGGATGGCTCCTTATTACAGGCCGTAACCGATTCCCTCCCCATTCCTCCTGCTCTGAGCATCGAGCTTCATCTCTAATGACCTCGTTGCCGACGGGATGTTAAGCCCCAGTACATATAGGCTGTTCACGGTAAAATGAGCACTTTTGAAAGCCCTTTCATTTTAATTTATAGTCCGTAAATAAATTTTATTTTAGCCTTAGAAGTACATTTTCGAGTGCGGTGGAATATATACACTGTGTTTGTTACTTACATAACAATATTTATTTTAAAGCGTGGTTAAAGGATAAAAAATGGCTGAAAGAAAAAAGTACCTAGGAACTGAAAATTGATCACTTTACCGTGAATAGCCTATACCAACACGGAAACGGCAAGGATACGTTTGCAGTGTGATCCATTCCGACGTTATAACTTCGTGACTTACAACACGATTAAAATAAATGTTATCTCGCTTGATCGTGCATACGACTACGATGCGAACATAACTTCGAGTTGGCGCCTCGCATGCGCGAGGCTCGGATGGGGTCCGCGGCGACTGGCGGCCATTTTGGACGTGGGCGAAAATTTCCGGACAGTATATTTCGCGACCCCGGTGTGCTAGCGCGCTGATTTTGGTATCAAACTAAATAACTCTTCGACCTCTGTCGATTTAAGCAATAAAAGCTGCGTATACATTCCGTTATAGGCTGTTCACGGCAAACTGAGCACATTTTAATGCCCTGCTTAAGATCTACTTGTATGCACGTTGTGTATTATTCCGCCTTATATAGAATTAACATTTCCATGGGCCTCGTCACTTTATTCGTGCGTTAGCCAAGTTAAACTGTGAAATTATTGGAGAAGTAAATATTTTACAAATATGCTCATTTACACACTTCGATGCATTACAGAAAAACAAAGCCAAATATATAATTTAAGTTATCATAAATGGTTACCCAACACTTTTTATTGGACGTTAAGATATGGAACTACTTCACATCCATCGTTACCAACTTTACTGTGCGCGTGGCACTCCGTGCACCCGTTAAAATATATGCAGGTAAGAGTGGTGACTTTTTTCTAAGGTTGATCTCAAAAGTGTTCAATTTATCGTGAACGCCATTTACTTTCATTTCGTTCCCACAACCCAAAGAAAATATTACGTGCTAGCGTAGAACTATTCACTTTAAATAACGGCCGTGTTACCGACACAGCCACTTCCCGATGTATCTGTTAGTTTTGTCTGCTTCGTTTCACGTTATTGTTTTCAGATTTTCTCAGAAGGGAAAATTCAGCTTAAAGAAACGTTCTGTGTCTGGCATGCTTAGCTCTTTGCAACTTCTAAAATTTTGCAGTATTTGACCGCGGCTCCGAACGGGTAGTACGCAGACACATTACTGATCGATTTTTTCAAAACTAATATCGTAAACTTTCTTGCCAGCGTAAACAGTTGTGTTGGCATACACGTGCGATCCCTCGCTTGTTTGCTGTTTTAATGCTATTTCTGAGGTTAAAAATTTGTACTTTTTTTTTTTTTTCCACAAATGGTTCAAATTACAAAAATACTTTATCTCACGTATAAAGAATTGCAAACGAAGAAGCAGTACGCCATATTGTTAAGAGTTCAAATGGTAATATGTTGCAAAATTATTTAACGTGCCTTGCCATATGAAACAAAAGTAATTGGAATATTACATCCTTAGTGCAGTAACTATCCCTATGCTTGTTTTTTTTTTCTTAGCACATATCTTTTGGTCCTGAACTCAAGTTAGTAGCTTATGAGCAAAAACATGTAAGCGTGCACGTATCTTGCGTTTGTTGTTCGCAAACAGTCTTACTGGTTCATATCAATGTAGCCGGACATATAGCTTACAGCGCATTGGCTGTGACAACGAAACAAGTGTTGTGTAGACTAAAGTACAGCACACGTCATAAATTTCTTTGTTTGCAAGACCTAAGACCGAAAATTAAAATAGGCCTGAAAAGGTTAATACTTAGGTAGTGATGCATAACGCAATTTCGTTAAAATAATTATGAATGAATACATTCTCCTCGCAGATCTCTCAACTTTGACCTTAGCGTTGATAGCGTAAGAATGGTCAGGAGAAAGAGCCACGTTGCCAAAACACCATGTTGAACGTGCGGAGAGATATAAGCACATGTGTTTAACGGAAGGGTCCGTGGCACTTCCAAAGCAACTTAGCAAGCAGGATTCAGTTTTTTATCTATGGAGGTCTCAACGGTAAACCATTTAACTGATTAGCATAACTTTACGAAATATTACGAGTACCTGACGCTGGCAAACGTCAGTATCTATTGTGAATACAAGCTTAATATCTAATGCTTTCAGTGCAATACCACGTTTTACGTTTCCTTCACCAAGCCAAGAGGATAAAGTAAAACGCAAACCAAATGTGTGATCTGTAAATAAAACTGCTTTGGAGCTAGAGACTACAAAAGTCTGAAACACACGTATATTATCTCTCACTGAAGCAGTCTTCGTTTAAACACTCTTCCAATTCGCACTCTTTATCCAGCCTTCTCCCCGCTCGTTCATGTTGACGATTTCCTTGGTAATACTTCAATAGTTAGTCGCTGAATAATTATTTAACCGTTACTACGTTTCTACACGTGTCGTCAATCGATTTCTGAAGATTATCTCAAGACGCGCGTGACTCGAAGAATGCGCATTTAATTTTAACGCATTTTAAGCGTCAAGACTTCATTTGTTGCTTACTGCAGTCGAGGCAGGAGCCGTGCGTCAGTGAACTGACTGTACCGTTGCCCCTGTGTCTGTGGTCGACCTATACCCTCGACACGGATGGCTGCCCGACCGCAAGCTGCAACGTGTCAAAGTTAACATATCCCTCTTCCCATTATTCCGCTTCACACCCAACAAAACGCATTTTGTTACACTTCGTGGATATGGTCTGCTTGCTTTGGAACAACCATGCCATAAATTTTATCGTCTGTAAGCGGACGTCCAATGTTCGTACGCCAATCACACACTTTCTTATGTCACCGAGACGCACAGTGTACACTTGAAATTACTTAATGTATATCTTCTCTGAAAATATATTTTCTTCTACGAACTACCGCTTCCGCTATATCCAGCTGCTTGTAGCCGAGCTCATCGAAATAGCAGCGCACATATATGCATATGTACCTTCGCAGATCTTCGGTGGTGGGTGGCTGTGGTGGTGTAGTGGTCAGCCTGCTCGCATCCCATCAAGGTAAACGGTGTTCGCTTCCCAACGGGGTCATCCCCGAATTTTCGTACGTAGGAATCGTGCCAGACGATGCTGCTGGTCGGCGAGTTTTCTCGGAGATCTCTCGTTTCTCCCGCCCTTGCATTCCGGCTCTTCTCCATTCTCACCTCATTTCACCCTTACCGGCTCTCAATACCTAGTTGTTAAGAGTCTCCCAAATCTTGTAACTCAACTCAACTCTAATATTTCGTCGGAATCAGTTCAGAGCCCTGCGCTTAGTGGCGACGGAGCACTTGATGCGCTTGGCAGTGTCGCCCGTATAGCTCCCGCGCTTTTCGACCTCAAAAGCCGAAAAAAGCTCTAGGTAGGAGGGAGCCTTCAAGTACATAGTAGCATCGTTTAAGAGTGAGATGGGCCCCCGCATTTTTGTGAAATAATTGTTTGCGCGAATACGCGTATCTCGTTAAATAAATATTCTGTAAATACAACTATTTGACAGAAAATATAAAAAACAATTATCTATGCCCCTATTTTTTTTTTACTTTTGTCATATTTAAGTGCATTCTCGGAGAAAAAAATTCGTGAAAATGGTCACATATATTTTTAAAGCTTGTTTATGCAGTTTCCTTAAGCGGCAAGAAAAAGCTACAAAGATACGGACGTAGTTTAGCGGGGTTTCTTTAGGAATAATGTTACGTTAAAATATTTTACTAATTTTTTGTTTAATGTGTTTTTTTTATTTAAATACTGAAATTTACATATAAGGAAAAATGATGGATAAATCATTTTTTTTCATAAACAATTTTATGTAGCAATATTCTCTGAGAAAATCGCGTCAACGCGTTTTTTGTTTGAAATAGTTGTCTTTAAAATTGACGCAATGAGATGTTATTTCGTTTAACATTGATTCCCAATTTTAAGTTGGCGACTGCCGGCTTGGTAGGCAGGCCCGTTAAGAAGTTCGCGGGTTTAAGTCACATATTTTTGTCCTCGCGAGGAGCTGGCATATGCTGATCAGAGGCCGTCGCGGGCGGAAGACGGTGCGCGGTCTTCTTGACGCAGCTGTACCACGCATACCGGGACTGCGGTCCACGGCAGCTGAGCGACAGTGATGGATGCTGCGCGTGTCAGATGTCGTGTGGTTATTAAATAGCCCGGACATGGATAGGCCCCGGTTCAAAGGCCAGCCGTGGTTCCCAGCCCCCCCCCCCCCTCCACATCCCTCCTACCGGCGCTCTGCTCCCTTGACTCGGTCATCCAGCCCTGCCCGTGCCGGATATGACTGCACGTCTTCAACACGCAAGTGCACCATCTTAAAGGCTGTTCACGATAAAGTGAGCATTTTTTAAATAGACCTTAGAAAAAAATCGCTATTACTACCCGCACATATTACGAGCACACTGAGTAAAGTTGGTAACGAAGGACTGAAAGCAGATCCATATCTTAAAGTCGAGTAAATATGTTAGTTGGCCATTTGTGATAACTTAAATTATTTCTTTCCCTTGCTGTTATTTTATCGCACAGAAGTGTGAAAATGAAACTATTTTGAAAATATTCGCTTTTACAGTTTCACATGACCGACGCATGAGTAAAGTGCTGAGGGCCATGGCAATGTTAATTTCACATAAGGCGGAAGAACACACAAGGTGCATACAAGTAGACCTTAAGCAGTAGATTCAAAAGTGCTCATTTTACCGTGAACAACCTATACTAAATATGATACGTTATAATTTTTTTCGAAAGTGGTGCTGGAAGTCAGTGGATTTTAACAAATTGGTGATCTTGAATTTTTAGGTCACATAGTAATTGCACGGAAAAAAATCTATAAAACTCCCTCAAAAGTAATTTCTGAATTATGAAATTTTCTGTAGGTGTTCTTTGCTTATGACTAAGCAGGGATTGTTACAATGCACGGAAAATCAACTACCTTGACAGTAGAATTCAGTGCATGTGAGTATAGGTGAGCAATACATAGTGAATTTGTGTGTTTAAATATATTATGGAGGAGTAGTTTTCACATTTTTTCAGTACAGTTTAATCGAATTAAAATAATATCGCCTGCTCCGACTTAAGGTGAAATATTTACAACAATAACTTAAGTGTGGTACTTAAAGCTTACATTATGTGAACGACGGCATTGAAAATTACAGTATATAGTTTAAAAAGCGTTGTGGTTCTAAAATAATCATTTCATTTAATTTTCCATGTTTACGCTAAAGCAATATTTTCTTGGAGCTAGTAGAGTAAGCATTCCGAGATTTTCGTGAAGACTATATTGGTTGCGTTAAAGATGTTCTTTCGTAAGAGATTATATATAACTATGTTTAGTTCGGAAGTAATTACGTAGTACTTCAAGAAGTTAGTTATTTAAGTCAGAGTAACATTTAATACTATATTTAAAGAGCCAAATAAATAAATAATTCATGCTACGTTTCACACCTAACCTTTGTTGTTTTAAACTACGTGGTCTATCGACTAGTGGCACACGTCATATACCACACCATTGGGTTGATTCGCAGTTGGTGAATACCCATGTTGAACGCTTATCCTATCTCTTGATGCAATGTTGACCTGATTCCCGCGCGGCAGGGTGCGAATAGTTGCCGTCCTGATGTCGTCTGATTGGGCCATTGTTTATGCAGAATTGTTGGTTGTAGCTGCATGCTTGGTTGCCAATCAAGCGAGCGCATCCTCGTGGACTGCTTTCCTCACGCGCAGTATCACAGCAGATATGCTGAGCAGGGTGCTGTTCCGAGCCAAGTGGAACAAGTGCGCGCCCTTTTTTATGGAACACTTTAATAGGATAGTAATTTGACTGCAACACAGACACTACACGTACCCCAGAATATATGAATATCCAGAAAAATCAGTGATACAGATACATAGGCTGACAGCTAAAACATTACATTATGACCTAGCAACTTATTTTGTCGTTTCTTACTTAATTTATTATTGCAATCGTTAACTCAAAACAATATTTCGTATTACCTAAAGACTAGTCACTGTAAATAGCATGCTTTCTCGACTCCTTTCAGCTTTAGTTTCAATTTAATCAGAGGCATATTTTCCGGGATAAATGCAAAGCACACAAACCTACGTGAAATTCGCAATAATTACGCCATAATAACTTGTTTAGCTTACAGTCTGTGTTACGTGATAGACGGATTACAAAACAAATAAGTGCCTGATGATAATGGAAAAGGGTTATTTGATGCACGGGCCACTGTGATCTTAGTGGATTTTTACTCCTGTGCTTCACGAGCGCAAAATTACTTCATGCAGGTGGATGATCTGAAGAAAATATATTTCCCATTGAAGTTTTCATGTTTTTTTTTAACACGTTGATTTTTTCATAAATTAATATACTGCACTTTCCCGAAACTACTACCTGGCTTGTGAATAGTGAATTGCTTTCTTTTGCTCTGTTTTTTAAATTATTATTTGTCTTGTAGTGTCAAAAATTGCGTAAAATTGTATAAAAAAATATTTTCAGCACCTTCTTACACTATGTAGCCATGCCTGGCTGCGCATCTCTAGCTGAAACCACAAATCAAAAAATTCAAAACTCTCAAAAAAAAAAAAAAAAACCCCACGGAAGAAAATAATTTCAGCAGAGCACACAAAAGGATACCATAAGACAGAGTTCAAACGTACCTTACAACTAGATAATAAATCAAAGACATGCATGGTTTGGCAGAACTGGAATATAATTGGTACTTATTTAAAATATAAGTTTTCCTGGGGAAAACATTTGAATCTATCTTTTTTTTATCAACTTCGTTTGCACAATTTTAAAATGCCTTCATATACATAATGCTACCTTATATATATATATATATATATATATATATATATATATATATATATATATGAAAGTACAGAATTCTAATGTTGTAGGTTTTGGTTGAATAATGATATTTAAAATAATGTATAGTCTTGATTAAATACTGAGACCCAAAAAACTGCAAAGTTTAGGTTAACTACTCTGACTCCAAAATACAAGAATACGAGGACCTCTCATGGGTCTACTATTTTCAAAACCAATTGCTATTTTCTGGAACCTTTTTAAAAAAAAAACCTCAATAGCAATATATTTCATTTGTACTTTTACAAGTCTTTAAAACTGGGTGATACTATTTCTTAAAATTGTTCTTATTTACTTCTTTGGTCTTTTAATTCTTCAAACTTTAAGGCTGAATCAAAATCTGTTACAAAAGCTTTCATGTTGGTTTTAAGGGCATTCCAAGAATTTCCAAAATTCTAAGGCTCTCTCTACACAAATTTTAAGTTTTAAAATTTCAAGCAAAAGAAGCTCTCGGGGCACAACCTTAATGACGGCTAGCCTGAAGGGCTTTAAAGTTACATAGCTACAGTTACAAGTTATATAATCAAGGAGTGTACTGGTACGATCCCAGGAAACGACTTGTCAGAGGCAGGCTCCTGGGATTCATTTATATAGGCAAATATAAAAAAACGCAAAATTAACCAATGAAAATTCCTCCAATCAGCACAGGTGGAACTTTATATTTCTTCGTGGATTTCAAGAAAATGTGCGAAAGTGACGCTGCCTATTTTAAAATTTTGCCGCTGAGCGAACGCTCCAAGCTACGGTGCTGCTCTCAGGTGGTGCGTGCCAAAACAGCGTCGGCCATGTCAGGCTTTGGGACTAGAGGTAACTGTGCGAACATGCTACCACTCGGTGTCGGTAACCTTGAAGAAAGTCAATCTCTCGTATCGCGTACTTAACTTCGAGCACAGAGTTTAACTCTTCAATAAGGTAAGGAAAGAAACACTTATTATTCACTGTAGTATTATTCTTGCTGAGAGTCTTTAATTGTGTTTTCACACAATGGCGGTGATTTTGCGTACGTGCCAGAAACACGTCAGGCACAGGTGACAAATGGGTCCGTTCGCTAGGCCGTCGGGCAGTTAAGTTGCGTACTTTCGGAAAGTGTGAGACTAGCCGTCTTAACTGCTAGGTATTCACTGCCTTAATTATTCTCGAAGCACTAGTGAATACGAAATACAAGAAAAAAAATGTTTTATTTCTTATCTTCCACGCAGCGAAGGAGCTCAAATCATTAATTAGGTATTTTCGAACCAAAAATTTCGATAAACCCTCTTAACAACAACTTTGGACGAAAATCGTGCAAATATACTGCTTTCGCGCACCGTTCCCCCTTAATTCAACTTAATACATGGAACTTGTTCGCCTCCGTAGTTATGAATTTTACAGGGCGCATGTCGTTCAGTGTGCACGTTAAAATATGTGTAGGTAGGAGCAGTGACGCGATTTCCAAGCGGCGTTAATCGGCACCGGCGCGGCGCGGCGCGCGCTCTGCCCACCTGCGTCCGGCAACCTGCTCCATTCGAGCGGCTCGCGACTGTACCTGGATCCACATAACGCAGCTCTGTCCGATTGAATAGCTCGGGAGATTGCTACACAATGGCTTGTAGATTTGACAGGCGCCAGCAACCATCGCGCACGAGAGCGGAGCTGCGTTCACTGGGGCACGCTAGGACAAGCAGCTCGCCTTCTGCATGACGCTCTGCGCGGCCCAGCACGCCTTGCTTCGTCTTTACTTAAGGCTGTTCACCATAAAGTAAGCACGTTAGAAATGAACCTTAGAAATGTCACTTTTTTTTTGCATGCATACATTTTAATGGACTCACTGAGTGACATTTGCACAGTAAAGTAGGTAACTATGGATGGAAAGTAGTTCCATATCTTAACGTCGAATAAAAAAAATTAGGTAACCATTTGTGATATCTGAAAATTTCTTTCGCTTTCTGTTTTTTATTTAATCGAAGTGTAAAAATGAGCGGATTTATTAAGTATTTACTTTTTTTTTAAATAATTTCACTATTTCACTTGACCGACGCATGAATAGTTTTTTTTAAATAATTTCACTTGACCGACCCATGGCAATGGTAATTTTACATAAGGCGGAGGAATACACAACGTGTATACAAGAAGATTTTAAGCAGGGCTTTCAAAAGTGCTCATTTTACCGTGAGCAGCCTAGCCTACTTATCGTCATTTGCTATCGTTCTATTAACCTCCTCCTCATATTCTTCCACGCATTGAGCAGTGGCGTCAGCAAGCAATAGTTAATCAAGAAGTGAGCAGTGTTAAAGTATTAAACTAACTTACATTTGCAAACAACACAGAAGTACATGTCTTGTTCGGGATTCAAACCCACGACCTCCAACCCCAAGTTCTAAATGAAGCTAGCAATCTTTGACAAAAAAATAGCCCCAACAACAGTAGTGTTTAACTTAGAGATATGAGGGGTGTTGAAAAAAAAAAAAACAGATTCATAAAATATGCATTCGTTGCCCAGAATTACAAATAATTACTAGCAAGTAAATTATACTTTTTTTCTCATTCCATTCAAAAGTATATCCGTAAAACAAGTTGTTGAAATCTTCATCCTAGAAACTATCCTGATGCAACGTAGAGACGCATAAACTAAAGAATATGTCTTTAAATTTTTTCCCGCTGGTTATGTGTACAATCACAGTTCTGAAGACAGTATCCTCCTGTGGGGCGATTATCTTAGTCAGTGGTCCGCCTTCTGTAGAAAAATTGACAGTTTCAAAACTGTCGGTGAAAATTCGACATTACGGTGACACAATAATCATTGTAATTAATTAGCAAAATAATTATGTTCACACGTTTCAAAATGAGGCTTTCAAAAAGAGGCTTTCAAAAAGAGAGAAAAAAAATTATCATCTGTCTATAATGATTAGGTATTATTAAATACCAAAAATGTTATTGCACATTAAATTTAACGAAATGCCTCATAAATTTTCTGCAAAACGCACAGATTTCAAGGGCACCGGTGTATAACTTAAGGTGTGAGTTTGATATCTAATGTTTCTGCTTTTGTATTAACTGGAGTTATCGTACATTCCATTTGTACGCAGTATTTGCAATCATTTTGGAGCAATTTTTTAATATTACTCGTTGTTGGGGCCGCGGTGGCTGAGAGGCCAGGCTGCTCGCCTCCCACCGAGGCGAACCGGATTCAATCCCGGCCGGGTGACTCCCGGATTTTCGCACTTGGAATCGTGCCGGACGATACCGCTCGTCAGCGGGTTTTATCGGGGATCTCCCGTTTCCCCCACCCTTTCATTCCGGCGCTGCTCCATACTCACCTCACCTCCACCCTCATCGGCTCTCAAGACCTCGCTGTTAAGTGCCGCCTGAATCTCTTCACTCACTCACTTATTGTTATTTGCAAAACTTATGCACTTTAGCCCGATCCGATATGAGGGATATCAGTCACAATAAATTGCTATTTCATTAACGTAGCTCCATTTTGGTTGGTACCACTTAAATCCTTTCATACAAGTTGTTATACTATAGGTCATAGTGAACAGCAATACTCCTTAATTTAAATTCAGCATGACTTTTTGTGTGCATTTTCAGGGGGGGGGGGGTGGGACTGATTCCCTCACTCCTGAACGGCTCTCTGCCTCGGAACCGAGAGGTCGCTGAACCACTAAACACCTAGTGTAACGAAACGAAAAATTTATAAAAATGATAACTTCTACCTCGGCCGCGAGTAGCAGGCGGGAGGCGTGTTATTATAAACACTGGGAGGGGCGTTTCGTAGGGAATGGAGGGAATTGCGGCGGGCGTAACGGAATGGGTTTTTGTCGCCGCGTTAATGGCCGGCCTACCAGATAGACTGGCGAGTAACATCTCCAGAGCTCCACGCTGATAAAACTCGCGCTGCAGCTCTCGAGGCCCCATTACGTGGTAATGCTCTGTGAAATAAGAAGATATTTCAGCTCTTTCAACTGCGGAGATGAACGCCTGCCGTAAATGACGCAGGTTTTCTTGTTAGGCGGATACTACAGCACGAGCAGAAAAATAAAACTTTGCATCTGCTCCTGCCTGCACTGCTTATCCATCTCAAGCATAAATTATTTGAAATGAATCGAAAAAGAAAATCTAAATATTTGTATACCATTTTATTTTATTACAAAAAGTATATTACAATGTTTTATATCGTATTTCTTGATGTCCTAATTTGAGGACACTGTGCTTTACTGCCACAAATTGCAAACATTATGACCCATACGAGGACAGCATGCAGAGAAGGTAGCTGTACAAACAATACACCAATATCACTACTCTTCTACATTATTATTATCAGAATGTCTGCAATATCACTAATAAAAACTACGTCATTCAAATTGTCATAATTGCATTTTTCAACATGAAACATGTAGCAAAATTGTGGTCACAGTTACTGCTAAATATTTCCATATTCTGAGGACAAATTGGAACCTTGCATGTACCACATATAAATCTTGCCTTGCTCTTGCACAAACTGTCACGACACCGATTAGCAAATGTTTTTGTTGATTATTTTGGACAATGCAGTCCGCAATCAAGTCGCAATAATTTGGTGCAGCATGATTGGCTCTTTTTTCTTTGTGTTTTTGACTTTCGTCGGATGGACGTCCCCTCTTCTTTTTACACGCTTCAGCTTTTCCTTGATAATGAATCTAGTAACTACTCAATATTTGAATTCAAGGAGATACATGGTTTCATTGTTTCCCTATTTCTACAAAAATTCATGCATTCGTCACAATTACATTCAACATGTGATAAAATATACACGTGTACTATTTCCTGTTTCTTACATCATTTCTGTACAGTGCAACAAGTGAGCCCACGAGGCCTATGCCACCCATATGCTTGTGGTAACACTCAATACTGTATGGACGCTGAACTTCATTTTTTTTCTGCCGACACGCTGGGCAGTACTTTCTGGTTCCTTACCAGCCTAGGCAGAAATAACATGTACGTACAGCAGAATTGTCAATCCAACGAGTAACTGTGATTCCTTCATTGGATATGCAGATAAAAACATTCCCTCATTTTTTGCAATGATTTTACACGTTTTACTTTATTATCAGCCCCTTACAGCCTGTGGCCCGGACAGTACCAATATTCTGTCTTGTTCTTTCAATTAAGGGAATAGTGGCGCATTGGTGAAATAGTTATCAGCATTAACTTTGTTGTTCTTCACATGAAGATCATGCGTGAACATTAATTGAGAAATTAGAAGCCGATACGCCTTCTAATTTCTCAATGTATACAACTTGGTCCTTGATACATTTCAAAGGAGTGAACATTGCCAGATATGCCAGCTTTCAGCCACATTTTACACCCCCATTTTTGCGGTTTCATGGGGAAATACTGCTATAGCGACGAGCGACCTTTGAATTGTATCATAATTTTATCGACATTATGATATTCTTCTGGATCAACAACCTTGTGAAATGTCATACATTTTATTCGAAAATGGGACGAATTCTGATAGCTTTGTCCATATCTGCCAAAAAGGAATATTTATCAGTAATTTCAATTTCTGTAAAAAGTTCAGGAGGAAACAAGTGGTAAAAGAAATCAAGAGCAGTGTTGCCATGAACTAGTACTTTATGGTTACTGCTAAACACTGGTACACCATTAGCCTTATTATTTTCACGTTCATTGAACTATACCATCTTCCTTTCTTGATTTGTAATAACACAACTGTTTGCACGAATCTTGACATCGTTTATTTCTTCGGAATCCCTTCCATCTCCTAATGAAGAAGAAACTGCCTTGCAACTGAGATTTCACGTATACTTCAAAATAAAACTAATCATATGTATTACTTATTTTCTCAAGTTTCTGTAAGGAAAATTAGAAACTGGGAATTGAATGCAAACAAATTTATAAAATATTAATACTGAATATACGCATGTTGTCCTCGATTGAGAACATGTATTTACCACTCCAATAAAAAGTTTACTGTACAAAAAAAAACTATATTTAATATTTCTGTACAAACTACTTAAAACATAACTTGACTTAGGCATTTACTCACCATTTCTTTCACTTTTCATTCACTTCACAGTTATTACAAACTCATGAAGATAATTTTCAATATCTTCAATATACAACATGGCTCCGTAGAGTACAGAAATACAGAAATTTGGTTAAAAAAAATAAAAAAAAGCTTTAGAAGATGGAACAGGTGCTGCCATCTATGCCGTGCCTGGTGGACTAATATGTGTCCTCAATAAAGGATTTCGTCTATTTACGTTTAATAATGCGTTTTTATGTACAACATTTAATGGCATTTTTTATCTGTTCCCAAATGATGACAATGCATAAGAGGGTTATATTCGGTTGTTACAGGCCGGATTCGATGAGTTGGTGTTATTAGAGACTCTACTATTTTACGTTATAAGGTGGCAACTAGTTACTCTACTCTAGCAGCGATGACTTGTTCACTGGCTGCCATCACTAGCAGAACTCATTCTTCTGTTCCCACCGACCACATGAAATGAAGCTATGAGAATTCCGACAGTTCGCTGCTGTTGGTTGCGAGTTCTGAAGTGCGTGTCAGATGAGCAGAGGTTCAGTAACACACGTAATTCTAATGTACATTTGTATGCCGTCTACCTTGATGCAGAATTAAGACGCGAAAACATATGGACTTGGGTATTATGCACTGACTCGTCTCGTCGTGGCTTGAGATCACAGCTAACTGCGTTGGGAGAGATTTTTTTTTTATCCCCAGCAAATTCTAGAGCATTTCCTTGATACGAACCTTCTCAAATAACATACCTTATTTTACCGCTATTTGATTTGTCACGACGTATATAGGTGAGGTGAAGTGAAGAGATTCGGACGGCTCTTAACATAGAGGTCTTTAGAGACGATGAGGGTGATTGAGGTGAGTATGGAGCAGCGCCGGAATGAAAAAAAGGGGGGAAAGGGAGATACCCGAAAAAACCCGCTGACCAACGGCATCGTCCGGCACGATTTCCACATTCGGAGTGACCCGGCCGCACTGAGAAAAATATTTGGTAAAATCTAATGGAATTTGTTTGAACAACCAAATGGCATATTTGCCTAATAGCAATAAAGATCATTGCTTGGCACAACCAAATTATTTGTTTGATATGATTTACTTGTTTCAACAATGTTATATTGCTGTAACAATAACCGATATACACTACTGAATCAAGCCAGTTAACAGGTTTGGCAGAACCACAACAGTAGTCTCTTTTAACCAAATAATTCTGTTGAACTTCAACATGTCTGTGTTAAAACAACCAAGCAGCTGTTTCGCTTGACTATTAAGACAATTACTTTTAACCAAATCATGTTGTCGAACCAAAGATGTGTGTGTTTATACAAACGTGCATTTATTTGGCTCGACTATTAAGATTTTTCTTTTTACCGAACCATTTAGTTAAACCAGACATCCATTTATTCGAATTAATTATTGGTGTTACTTCTTTTAACCACACTGTAAAAAGTAGTATTAGCCATATTTAAAAATACATACACTATTAGCATTAATTTTTTTATTACCTATACCCTCTGACGAAATATGAACTCTAAAATCCGCAATACTTTCCGGAGGGTGGACGCAAACCACGAACCTCTATCGCGGTAGGCCGATGCGCTATATATATTTTTTAACCTTCATTTGACGATGTTATGACATTTTTGACTTTGACGAAGATCTAGTGAGACCGACTTGTTGACGAATTCCCAGTGCGACAATCGAACCAGGGCGCAAACCCGCGACCCTCCAACTACAAGTCGGCCACCCTACCCCTGAGCTATAAGGGCAGGGCTTTCCATTACACCACGATGACTACATGATATTAGAGGTGAATATTAGTGTGTTAAACGAATATTTCTTCTGTCCGTCCTCCCACTTAGTTGTTACTCCTACTTGTTTCTGGGCGCTGTTATTCCGAAACACAGCTTAGAAACGTAATAAAAGTAATTTTATTACTCTAAATCTATTTTATGTTTATAACAATGGCAGTATAGCACTAACATTTTGAAACACTACGAAATGTCACTGGAATTAATCCATATTGACAATAGGAACGCAAAAAATAGAAACAAAACTTCCACATACCTTCAAAAACAGGTGTAAATTTTTCAAATCCCCATGAAATTACGATCATTCTTGTTTCTTGGTCTGCCATCTTGCACTCGCTCACCAACCAAGCTTGTTGTTCAGACGGCCGTATCCAAATGGTTAAATTTAAGATGTCAAAATAGTTTGGCAAATATATAGTTGATTAAAATAAATCGTTTTGTAAAATTAAGCATGTGTTGGCATTTTAAAAACAAATGTATTTTTTTGCAAAATTTATTATATATATATATAATATATATATTATATATATATATAATAAGTATACCATAAATGAAAAATATGGTATAGTCAGCAAAACATTCGTTTGTTTTGAAAAAATACACCAACAAAATTATTTGTACAAAACAAAAAATCACTAATTTACTTGAACAGCCCAGTGTTTGATTTAACAATAGTTGTTTTGAAACAGCAAAATAGATGTCAACATTATTTATTTGGTTGTTTAGACAGTTCCTTTTTCTCAGTGCGGGGATTGAACCCGGATCGCCTTGGTTGGAGGCGAGCAGGCTAACAGCTCAGCCACCGTGGCCCCCACGGCGTATAAAAATTAAACAAACGTTGACCTGAGAAATTCGCGCAATTATTTGGCAGCAAGCTACAATCTACTGCTTTATACGTGCTGAAGCACACTTAATGATTTCACTGGCTGCTGACAAATATACTCGTCATTAATCTTTGCGATCGCTGTCCTGGAGACTGCTTGTTTATTCGCTGAAGCTTTACTATTGGTGGAGCCGCGGTGACTGAGCGGTTAGCTTGCTAGCCCTCCACCAAGTCGAACCGGGTTCAGTCCTCGGCCAGGTCACACCCGGATTTTCACATGTAGGAATCGTGCCGGATGACGCCGCTGTTCGGCGGGTTTTCTCGGGGATCTCCCGTTTCCCCCACCCTTTCATATCGGTGCTGCTCCATACTCGCCTCCATCACCCTCATCGGCTCTCAAGACTTTGCCTGTTAAGCGCTTCCAAATCCATTATACCTTAAGGAAACAACGCATGCTTTTAGAGTAGTTGAGAGTGCAAATTTAACGACATCTCGCGTATAGCAAACTTTTTACCGGGGAACCTCGATATCAGCAAACTTTTATTGAGAACTTCGTTGGAACTGCCTGGATATTTTAAGCAATAAAACAATCGGTTCGTCGCTTAAGGCTGCATAGATGTACCTAGCACGACGAAAATACGGCACTCCAGTTATGTGCCATGGTCATAAAGCCGATAGTGCACTTGAGAGGCGTAACACTGTCCCCCTTAGCTCTCCATGTCTTGCGTGCCGTAAACGTTCAAAACAGCTAGAGGCAAAAGATGACTGCATATTTGATACTAATATAAATACACGAGTGGATTACGTGATGAACAAGAAAATGTTTACGATAAGTAACTGATCCGTTCTTGCAGACGACATTATTATCCATAAGTTTATTAGTTTATTAAAGTGCTTAGAGAAATAGTGGGGTACTTCAAAATAAATTACCCCGCTTGCAGAGAATTTTTAATAGATATTTAATTGCAAGGGAACTGCGCATTACCGATCGAAAGTCATTTTAAGCGCTCGCGGACTGGACTGGAACAGGACTAGAATGAAATGAACCCGTTCGCCTTGAAAGTTGTTTTAAACAGCAGAATCCGGAATGAGAACTTGCTCCGAACACTTTACCGGAGTGAAATAAAAACACTAAAGGAGGAGCTGTTGCCATATCGAATCGTAAATTTAACAGCATAAGATTGTTTAGTGGGGGCCGTAAAGCATAAGGGCAACCGATTGGACAGCTCTTGTCGTGAGATATACGTAAAAGAGGAAGTAGACTGATTTTTTTTTTCTGTATTTTCACACAGAATTCTTTATAAACTAGTTACCAAAATTGTATTTTTGCCATTACAAGATCATCAGATCAAATTTTGCAGCAAGTTACTGAAAAGAATATGTAAAACTGAATGTGTATATTACAAACACGGAGGGACAAACAGTTTTATATACCTACTTTTAAAAACAGTCTGTTGTGAAAATACATTACTTTACTTTGTAATGTCACAAGAAAAATTTTGGCAGCTGATTTCCATAGAATAACATATAGAAACTTGTTACTGTGTAAAGTATTTGTTGATAAGCTTAGATCTCTCGGTTATTCACAAAAGCGCGAAAGGTAACAGGATCCCGACCAACTCGTATAACGATAAGGTGTTCCTATAATTAGTAATCTCGGAGGCCTTTAGCTATCACGGCCACCAAAGGCCTTGCACGAGAAACACCGAAGAACAGCAAAACATTCACGTGTTTATAACGGACGAGGTGGCGGAGTGGAGACGCATCCGCGAGGACACGGGTTCGATTCCCGATCCGGCCATCCGTGGTTGTCCGAAATTACTCCAGGCGAATGTTTGAGTGGTTGCCTGAGATAGATAATCATTTATTTTTTCACCGTTCCTGATTGTTAGGGCCACGGGCTCTCTCGCTTATGATCTTTTAGTTTGCAAGACCTTCAGCCTTTAACTTAACTACATAAATATATATCAATTAAGTTAAAAAAAAGTACAACTATATACAATCGAACATTGATATTTGGGGAAACGTGTTTTTTTTTTTTTTTTTATAGCAAAAGTTAGAGTGCTGTACCTATTCATTCCAATGCCACTTTGTCTTTGCTCGTCCAGTTTTGAATTTTCTGTAAGCGGATGAAATTTATTACTCATTTAGCCCAAGAGTAATACATATTTTCAGTCCTATCATTTTATGCTAAATGCTATAAATAAATGCGAGTTCTAACCAAGTCGCTGCAGTGCTAGAAGTATGTCCCGTGAAATTACAAAAAAAATAATATACAAAAATGTTCCTAAAATTACAGTTACTTCGTTTTCTCGGTAATGAACTTCAGACGAGTTTACGGAATTTTCCGTAAGTTTTAAATTAATTTTTTTATTGGGCACTTGGATTGTGAAGTGGTATTATTTTTCATCATACGGTTGCTTTACTGTACGTAAAAAGACTGTTTTGAGAAGGGTTTTAACACGAACAAATAAATGACCTAGCTACCCATACATCCACGATAGCGTTCTTGCATTTGCTCAGGAAACAGTCAAATGGGTAGTAAACTTTCCAACTTTGTTCATCAGCGACGATAAACATTCCATATTTGTAGTCATGTGTGTTGTATTATTTCCATGCGATATATAGGTTAAAAACTTCCAATTCAGTTATAGAAAGTTTGCTAGAATATTTTTGGAGTGTAGCTAATGAAGATATGAAGTCACAGTTTGAGTTTCTGGTATTGTTGAATGGTCTGAAATGTTACCTTCTGGTGCACGTGATCATTTTTGCTCCTTGAAATAGTATATGTAAGTTATTCACACTAATTGCAAAAAAGCGTTTCATATCGCCTCTGTAGGGTACGTCTCAGACACCCGAAACTTCAAAAAAAAAAAACTTATAATATATACAGGTTTTATCAGTGTTTCTCGTCAGTACAAACCATTTTTCCGTATATTTCTGAAAAAATTTACGTTCACAATGTACGAATTCCTCAACAAAGAAATTGTCATATGTCAAAAAATCAATCAAATTTTTATTTCTTATGGCGATGACGTAAATCACTCAAATTACATATTTCGTAACAGTTGACTTGATGAAAATAGTTTGAACATTTCAAAGTCATCAAAATTGGTCCAATAGTTACAGGTTTTTAACGTTTATCAAAGAAGCGTTATTAAATATTGCAGAGAAGCACCTTTGCGTAACTTTTTCATATGCTAAACGTTTTGCGAAATACATGCGAATATCATAATTCATAAATAAGCGTATACGACATCCAACAAGCGGGTATACCATCCGAATCTTAAATAAATAATTATTTCAGAGAATGCAAAATCGTATGTATGTGTAATATGGTTTAGTAGTTATTAAATAATGCTATTTCGCGTCTACGTAAGAATTATTAGGGACACACGCACACAGAGTCATGGAGGTATAGGCTGTTCACGGTAAAATGAGCACTTTTGACAGTCCTGCTTAAGATCTACTTGTAGTCACACTGTGTATTCTTCCGCCTAATGCAAAATTAACATTGTCATGGGCCTCGTCACTTTATTCATGCGTCGGTCAAGTGAAACAGTTAAATTATTGCTAAAGATAATGTTTTGCAAATCTGCTCATTTTTACACTGCGATGCATTAAAAAACAGAAAGCGAAAGAATTAATTTAAGTTATCACAAATGGTTACCTAACACTTTTTATTCGTCGTTAAGAAATTTAACTACTTTTCATCCATTGTTACCTACTTTACTGGGTGCTTGTCACTCCGTGCACCCGTTAAAATATATGCAGGTAGGATCAGTGACTGTTTTCTAAGGTTGATTTCAAAAGTGCTCACATTATCACGAACAGCCTTTTTTTTTTAACTACTTTAGTCTTATTTTGCAAAAAAAAAAAAAAAATAGGCTGACAGTGTAATCACATGATGACTTATTCGAGATGAGATATGTTTTCCGCTCGTCTCCATTATGCATTGTTACGGCCTGGTAGCCTGAGGGCATGGAAGCTTGTGGGTCCAGTCCAGGCTTCGACATTGATGTATTTGGCGTTGTTGAATACAAGTTAGACACGTTGCATCTATAGCCACTCAGTTTAAACCTCCCTGATATTCAAAGGGGTCACAAATATAAGTCAAGAAAAGGAGTTAATAATTCACTGCCAGAGATAGCAGCCCACTTTAATGGCCATAAGGTGTGCGGGGTATCATTAATGCAGATGGCACGCAAGGAATGTTCAATGTTCTGGGCAGGGTGTACGCAATAAATAAACCTGATTCTGTTGCCTATTTGGTCCAGTGCCAACTCTCGCTGCAGAAGGCTCTGAGTTAGTCTCGGGTAAACCATTTTTACATGTAAGTTTAAGTTAGTTTAGCATGCAAGCTTCTAGCACAAAATGAATATAAAACGAAAACCAGCAGAGCAACGTATATCAGGATAGAAGGCCTGAATTCTATCACAAGCTTCGTTAGGTGCTTACAATGGAAAAATAGTTGATTCAGCTTGTGGCTTGGCCCACTCATAGCCCTAGGTGCTTATGTGTACCTACCTACCTTTCCCCGAAGCAACGTTACAATCCTCACTACCGCTATACTACCAAATATCGTAGGAAATTTGGTCCTTTCCGTCGTTTAGACATGCGTGGTGTGGGTGGACCCGACAGTATTACATTGTGTAATACATCCCTGACTTTGTCGATGACCCGTGAGTTTTCTCGGGGTACTTCCACGTTGCGTTCTTCTTCGCCTCATTTTATCTCATTGAAGGTTGATGACTACACACTAGATCTGAATCAGTGAGAATCTCACTGTTTCAATCAGTCAACAGTTCCTGACTGATTCAAAAGTCACTTCAGTGAAATTGACTGATGAATAAGTGAAAGAAAGCCAGATTTCTTTCACTTATTGATTCAGTGACATTTTCCACTGATTCATCAGCCATTTTTTCAATTTTTTTCAGTGGTTTATTGTTGACTGATGAATCAGTTAAACAGCGTGCAAAAATAGCCGTCAAACAACGTTTAAAAATGGCCGTTAAACAACGCGTATTAAGTGAAATAGCAACGAGTAAACTAACAAAACCAATAAAAAGTACTTTCTAAAATGTGTTTCGTCTTTCAAAACACCATTTTCCGAGGTGATGAGCATTCATCCTTCATTCCGTTTTTACATCTTTCATTTCGTTTTTATGTAATCATTACAGCTCTCTGTTTAAAGGTTTTAACTTCTGATGAACAGAGTGCACTTACATATACTATTCATTTTAACAATCCTAACGGTACTAGTTAACCAAAAACGAAAAGTAAGGGCTTATAGTTTAAATCTTCACTATTGCGATAACAACCGTAAGACACATATATTTCCCCTTAGCTTGGTAGCGCATATGATGAGATAGCGGCTTGAAGTCAATGTGGAAAGGGTGTAAGAGTTCAACCCCGGCCGGTTGAGAATTCTTTTTTTTTTTTTTTTTACTTTTTTTAATTACAGTAAATTGCGCAATATAAATACGTGAAATAAAATATTTACGATATTTTACTAATCAATCGACTAAATTCAATAAGAACAGTATTTAATTTCGCCACTGCAGTCGGCCGTCACTTATTAAATCAGTGAAACTTTTTCACCGAAACAGTCAGTGGTTTTCCACTGATTCCAAGAGGAGCCATTTTCACTGATTCTAGTAGTTTAATTTCACTGCGAATCAGTGGTTTTCCACTGATTCTAATTTAGAGTGTGCCCTTCGGAGTTTATAATTTTGAAACTGTTGCTCAACAGGATTCGGCTTCGTCTAAGTATACTCCTTGTCGTTCAGTACTGTCCTTTGTCCCCAACAACACATTTTATCACAAGACTCAAACCACAATTAGGCCTACATGATTAAAATGGCGTATCTTTTACGAGAACGTTCAGCTCGGTTTAACCGAAATGAGAGGTGGATATCTAATATTGCGCAATTCCTCTTTAAGTATAGGAAATTATTTAATAGCTCGTTAAGTAAGGCTACAAAATTTAATACATACGTACGTACTCTACAACTCTTATGTAATATGTATGTTATATGAGGGTGTATCAAGAGTAATGGCAATTTCAATTATAGTATCTTTAATTTCACTGGTATTGAAAAAAAATGCACATTTAATTTACTACGAACTCTTTTTGCACGTTGATACACTTCAACGAGCTTCCGCACCTCTTATGGCAAGAAGTGTCACGGTTGCTCTCGAAACCAGGTCTCTGTCACTTGCTGGACCTCACCATCTGAGCGAAATCTGAGAGTCTCCTTCGATTGGCCGATTCGTTGGTCTTTCCTGGTCAATAATTCATCTGATCTCTGGATGCGATCTTCAGTGCGCGACGTTGACGGGCGACCGGATCGGCTTCCGTCAGTCACACTTGTTACTCCCCTTTCAAAGCGTTTTACTCACACGTGCACCTTTCGT
Organism: Dryococelus australis; assembly: GCA_029891345.1. NCBI lineage: Eukaryota > Metazoa > Arthropoda > Insecta > Phasmatodea > Phasmatidae > Dryococelus > Dryococelus australis. The sequence goes on from CM056996.1 coordinate 77,487,165, forward strand.
TGATTCGTGGTGCGTGATTCGTACTGCGTTAACGTACGGCCATAGGTTATCCCTGCGAATCCGACTCCGCTTGCCCACAGGAAGCGCACTACAGCTCGTTGTTCCTCGATGGTACAGTACAATCGCTGGGTGGAACATCAATACTTCTGACCTTGTTGACTCTAATGAAAGGCGGGACGCTACGCGCGGCCAGCTACGTTACAGCCTTCCTGTGCTTGATATCGCGTAGTCTCGAAAATTACCTTTACTTTTTGACTAACCTTCGTAAATACGTTGTGAGATCGCGCAAATAAAGACATAAAAATAATGTATCCAAATAATATTAGAACTCGTTAATGTAGGCCTATTCTTATACATAGACTAGACAATTTTTTGTGAAAGAAGAGAATTAATAAAGATATTATTTAAGCTCTATAAAATACTTACTCTTAACGACACCGCTACGTACACACCCAGAAAAAGTTATTTTCTTTCTGGTTCCCTTTATTATAATAAAATATTAACAATTAAGAAGCTATTTGTATACTTTCCAACAATTACTTCATTATGGTGGAAATGTATGAATAAAGCCACTATCCCGAACACTATTTTGAAATGTTACATTACAAATTCTAACATACTTTAGATACGCGTTTCATTCATCAAATGAACGCTTGTAAGTATAGTGGCAGCAAGGTTTTATTGCAGTAAAACTTCCGGATCACGATTACGAGTAAGTCGCAAAGGAAAAGCCAATATGCTATTCGGTGCAAATATAGACTACGTCATTTATATTTTATTCTAAAAGTTGCAAGATATCTGGAATGAGAGTGATATGTTCCTTACTACGCGATAGAAACAAATCAGATATATGCGTATGTTTAGCTACGTTGAAGAGGATGCGCCTACTGAATATTTTATTGCCAAAATTTAGGTTTCGTTTCCTGTACTTGACTTAAATTTCTGATTATCCTCCCTCCCCCCCCCCCAATTCCTATTACGTCCACTGAAAATAAAATGTATTAATAATGCTTAAAAGTAAGTGTGTGATGCATGTGGAGTCACACGTTCCAATATTAAATCAAACTAGTGACCATATGAAAATCTGTGGAAACTGCTCATCTGGGACCGAATTTAATTGGCAGTTAATCACACAGTTTCCAGTAAATGGATCCCAGTTCGTTACACTTACCTGCCAGTCTCAGTGCCAAGGTAACCACATTTTCAGTGTTTTCTAGCTACTGAAATCACTCTTGCACTGAAAGTGTAAGAGAGAAATATACTACTAAATGCAACGAAGTGTCATTGGTTTTGAAACTATATAACTCGTATTAGGATTTTAGTGCTTGCAAAACGTGGCTTACGTTGCTAAGGGTCGGTGAATTGGGCGTATCTCTAGTAGCACCCCCCCCCCCTTCCCGTCTCAACGTTCGTCAGTTTAATTGAAAATTATGTTTGACTTGGTAAATAATGTTTTATTACACAACCCATAAAGCTGAAATAAACTACGCAAAACGAGTTAATACACATGCGTAGCGATAAATAATGGCTATTGTTATCATTCATATTTGAAAGACAGAAGAAATGCTAAGGTCGAGTTAGATATTTGTTGAGTGGAAACCACTTCATCTGTTGGTTTAATACAACGCAAGTTCTACTTTCGATCAAGTGGTAAGTTATGAACATGACTCGAAACGTGCATGCCGCAAAAAAGTATTTTACTTCAAAATTATACACTCTTTAAGTTATGTGTGTCCTTGCAAATAATATGTGATAGATTTTCGACGTTCAAATGGCAGTTTCGGTCTCTCATAAGCTTCATTAAGACGTGAGAACAGTCATAACAGGTGTTTTCAGAATTATTTTTTTGCCTATACAAATAATGGTTTAGGATAGGCCTACTTAGAGTAGAAGAATGACATTTAACACTTTGAGTTTATTACTACTCCTTAGAAAACCAGATCACAGCTGAAAGTTACTTGCAGGCGAGTTGGCGATGGAAATACTGGCTACCAGATTAATGTCTAGTGCGTAGAGTCGCTGATGCACCTGATTAGTTTGCCTGGATCGCCCTTAGTAACCTCGCGCATCTACCGTACGCCTCATAGACGCTATACTGCCAGGTAGACGACAAAAGTAACATTAAAATGTTTTTTTTCTCATTATAATTCAGCTCAATTAGGTTACATTAGTCACAAAAATACAGATTTAATGGTACTCAATTTATTTATTTATTTTTCGTCGTATGTAGCCTGTTAGTATAACATAGTTTATGTTTCTTCTACCATACATGACACTGCACACAAAATTTTAAAATAGTTTTTTTTTTTTTTACATGGCGAAGGAAAACATAATGATTACGCCCCGAAGAAAATGCTGACTCATCTAACAGCCGCTGAAAGTGGGATGCGACATTGTAATTAGCGTCGTTACGACTCGTAACGCGTTTGTATCTGCGCATTAAAAAATAAACATGTCCGTTAATTCTTCAAGCAAGCGATGCTTGCCGCGAAGGTCCGGAATAATAATTACACACCTACGAGACATCGCGCACTTCTATCTTCGGTCCCTGACACCGGCCCACCTAAAGATGATCCGGGTTCGATCCCCAGTTTTCACTTATATTTGACAAACTCAGGGATATCTACCACGTCTGTGTTCCGGTAACGAATAGACCATTCGAGGACCCAGATGGTAACACATTTATTTAACTGGCATGGCTACCGCTAACAGAAATGTATCTGCGATATTTCTTTTAACGACATTGGAAACATCTTGCTCTAGTAAAACGTAACCAACTATATAGTGAGCTTTGCTTTGTTTATTACGTACATGGGAGGTTGTAAAGTACAAGGGGAGAACATTAGCGTTATGAAACTTTCCCTGCGTGTGATCCTTCGCACCTACCCAAACCAACTCGCGGCCACGCCAATTACTATTCCGACCTTGCATTCTATCGCTGCTCGACATCGATTTCACTTCACCCCTTTGATCGTCCTCCGAATCGCTGGGTTCACAGCAACCCTTCAAGCCACATCAGTCTGCAGGTGCTCCTCAGTCTGTACGCATGAAGGGAACAGATCGCAGCTCCCCCGAAACGTCGTTTTTGTTTACTCGTACAATACCACTGTGTTCGTTTGTGCTGTCGATATTGAATGCTTTTGTTGTTCAAGTTTGTATCATTGTGTCTACTTGTTGCATCATCTCCCTCTCCGGGCCGTAAAAAATAAGCCCTCGCCCTTGCTTTCAGACTAATTCCTTGTTAGGATTATCTGTGTTTTTTTAAATATCTACTGACGAAAGCTCAACTTTGTTTCTGTTCTGTGCCCCTATGTTGCTGCGTGTTCTCTGTACGCATTATTCTGGTTTTACAAGAGATCCACTGCAGTGGTATATGTCCATAATAATGTTTCGTTTAATATATTAGTCACATTGAAAGAATCCTACAAAGAACAACCCTTCGGGTGTTACACATTTGGAGGAGTTGGGGGGGGGGGAGGGGTTACAGCGACGTGTGGCGAACTGTTCCAAGGTTAGCTGAGTTTTGTTCTGTGCTATACGTTATCGTTTGGTAGTTTACGCATCGCCCACTGAAACTTAGTAGTGCAGTTGACGTGTTGACGTCGCAGCACGTGTATAATGGATTCCTCGCCGCTCTCTCGTGAGCGGCCACAATACATTCAGTGAGGCCACGGTGGCTGAGCGATTAGCCTGTTCGCTTCTCACCAAGGCGATCCGGCGCTGCTCCATACTCACCTCAATCACCTTCATCGGCTCGCAAGACCTCGATGTTAAGAGCCATCGAATCTATTCACTTCAATACAATCAGTTTCTCCCGGCTCCACTCTGGTTACTTCTGCGTACGCCGAGTGTGTACAGCAACGAGCAAGCACCAGATCACCTTGCAACACTTCACCACATGCCATTGGGGGTTTATGGGTTAGTATGGGAAGCCGAGGTGAATGGATAGACTGCGTGTGGGAGGCTGGACTGCACGTGGCAGGACGGGACGGCAGCAAGGAGGCCCCGTGCCCCTGGAGGGCGTGGCCTCCGTAGTACCGGGAATAAACACTCGGCGAATTGTCGGCGCTGTTATCTGCGTGTGTCCACCTTACAACAATGGACAATACAGACCATCGCCGCGGGCCGCACAGCCGCCCACGGTACACTCGGCGCCGCTGCAACACTGCGCCTTCCCACGCCTACCTGCTGACCACTGCGACGTCCCTCTCCTAGTGTATCGATATTCACAGTGCCAACATCGATAGTCGAAATTGCAAATATCGGAATAACGCTGCGCATGTGTTTAGATCAACCTACTCTATAGGCTATTCACGGTAATCTGGTATACAAGTAGGCCTTATGCAAGGCTCTAAAAAGTGCTCACTTTGTGAACAGCATATATATATATATATATATATATATATATATATATAATCTGTGTGTGTGTGTGTGTGTGTGTGTGAATCGTACAAAACAAAAGTACAACTGATGTTCCATGAACTGACATTGAATGGACGATACCGAGACGATACATTGAACCTCTAGTGTATCGGATATCGGCGGCAACATATTACCGCATCGATACCATCGAAATTGCAAATACCGGAATAACGCTACATAGTGGTTTACGGCAACATAACTGTATGAATAATACAAAACAAATGTATAACCGACGCAACCTGAAATTATGAATGAATTATTTTTTTGGGACAACTATATCTGCTGTCAGTTAAATTTGGCTGTAAGAAAACTGTTTCATGTTTGATTAACGCATATAACTTATTCTTTCGGTGCATTGTAGTACTTGATATACTCGCTTATTCATCTCATGCCCATATCACAAATTCACCAGATGCATGTACTTGTGTCTCACCGTTGTCTACTCAATATTATTACTAATACATCGCGATATCGCAGTGATGGACTGTGTTATTACATATTCCTAGAACGCACCGTAGTAGCATAGTGTCAAACGTGTCGTGTCCTAAGCAATATATCGAAATACCTTACAGCTCTATTCGGCACCTTTCCCACCTGCGTGACTACGCGACTTGAAATTAGACACACTTAAAAAAAACAGTTGAGTTTCGGCAACAAGGAAGCAGTCATTATTTTCTTTGATTCGCAAATATTATCTTGCCATAGCGTAGACAAACTGCGCAGCTTGTTTCAACTTTAATAGCTTAAAATGGAGTTAATAAAGTCGCTACCGATTGGAGACTTAGTGCAGTGTGTGCATTACGCAACACGGTTTCCATTTCTTAGGACTCCGCTATGGAAGAGACAAGCCTTTACGAAAAACTGTACTAAGCAATGTAAAATATTTTCACAGTTCTCGAGTTGGTTTCCAAAAATCAATTCCAAGAAGTAGTCTGATACTACTTTAGATATGGCGACCGTTCTAAAAATTCGTTCTGTAGATTGCGCAGTGTAATCATCGCGTCAGTATCACCCATTCCAGCGCTATAGCGTAATGGTGATAAGCTTCTTATGCGGTTTCATTTTCACCCATCGAAAATCCACAGAGAGGCAAAAGGTTTGAAGAAACGCTAATAGATTCACTTCACTATTCAAATTCTCAGATAAACTGACTCCAGAAAAGTATTCTTAAGCATGTGGGCTATGCAGGACTTAGAAAAAAACTGCACATGATAGTGTAAGAAATATTTTACTACAGAAGTACACCATGTTTAAATAAACGAGATGATGGTGTTTAACAATAAACGGACAGGAGTATGTATTTCGACAAGTTTTACATATCACTATGAAAGCATTTAGTACTATGACAAATTTTCGTCATTACGAGTTTACAAGAGTTTTTTTATTTATAAGAAGCAAATACTGTCCAATTAGACTGCTGACAAAGAGGCACACAGAAAACAAACTTATACCTGAATTTAAAATTTTAATGTTACATGTTTATAACGTTCACACACATGCATTGATCATTTTGCCCCAAGCCTTTATCAAATGGGAGTTTTATGTTATTTAAATAAAAGAGCTACATCAAGCTTTTGTATTTAAGGACATATGTTAACTATAGTACACTTTTAGAAGTTAACGGAGTTGAATAACTAGCTGTTACTTGTATTATCAAAAACATGCGGCAACCAATTTGTGCTTCGGTGGACTGGCCGTATTTTTGTATTGCTACATAGGCAATGCTTCCGGGCCGTAACCGGACCTTCCCTACTACTAAGCCATCTCGTAAGTCATCTTTCTACACATATTCGTTTTTAAATGTAAACATTAAGGAGGCATTTGGACTCTTCAGTGTTGCATGACAAGACTCAAGAGGTTTGAGTCATGCCTCTCTAGCTAAAACCTACAAATAAATACTGCCGCGTATTAAAAAAAAAATCGTGTCGCATGTTTGTGCTTACCTAACACGATGGCAAGAGTTTAACAGGGTTTTCCGACTCTCTGTGTGTCTGTCTCTCCACCCTCTCTCTTTCACTAACAGTGGCGCGGCAATGTCTGTCGAACCTTGGACATACCGTTCTTTCCAACGCTTATTGCAACATTTGCCTTAAGTGATCACATGTACGTTTGCATTTGATTCATGGTCACTTTGTGTGTCCAACATTTGATTCATGGTCACTTTGTGTGTCCAACATTTGCTTAATTTAAATCCCACGATTGTAAAACCGAGAATTCTGGGCAGTTGCCGCCATTATAGTCGACGATACAATCGGCGTTTTTGCAGCAGTTACCAGAATGTATCGTTAGATTTGTTCTATAATTATTCTTGATAGCTTTCACTATCAGTATGCTATGTTATTTTAGTTTGCAGCCTTTACAATATCTACTGTATAAAATTTATGCTAATAATGTGCACTGAAAAAGAATTACGGGCTATTCACAGTAAAGTGAGCACTTTTGAATGCCCTTTCATTTGGATTAATAAATATATTTTATTTTAGACCTAGACGTTAACTTCCTAGTGCGGTGGAATATACACATCGTGTTTATTACTTACATGGTAATATTTATTTTAAATGTGGCGGGAGGATAAAAAAGGGCTGAAACGATAAAATATCTAGAGCCTCAAAAGTGCTCACTTTACTGTGAGCAGCACATACCTACTTGCAAAGGACATGGTCCAACTAAATACAAAGATATTAATTCTATACATATACCAAAAAACACATGCACGTGGAGTAGAGCTGGTGAACTGCATTAAACTGATGCCGTGATTATACATTCTAAGTGTCAGATGCATACTGTGGTGGAGTCACCTGCAGAGGGAAATGCATTCCATCGATGGAAGGTCCCTTTGACAAGCCGCAAATAATGCCGAGAACAGACCCGAATGCCTTCTACGGCAAACGCTCGACGTTCGACATCGGATGATCGACATTCGTTTCAGTGTCGAAACTTCGTGCTTCAAAAGTTCGGAGGCATTTGATAGATAGTATGGCCCCGTCCTAAGCCCTGCCCGCTGTTGCACGTTTATAGCTGGTTTCAAGGCTAAATATTTATTTCAAACAATTTAGTAGTGAGCAAAACACTATACGTATATAAAATCCATCATTTTAAAACTTATGCTATCTTAAAGGCAGAATGAAAAAATAAACATACTTTGTGCTGCCTACGCAAACTGCATTAAACATAAACATTTTTAAATAATGGGACAGTCCCGGATTAAAAAGTAACAAGTAAAAATTTTACTTTTTTCAAGAGACAAAAACTGCATAAATGTAAAATTACAAGACTTTCATTTTTCCTACATTATTCTTTTACTTACCAACAAATTATTAATAGCACATTACAATTTCTAAATATACTTGGGTGTTTACGTGATTGGTTCCTTTTAGCACAGTTTTTACTATGGCTTGTTTCATTTTTCACATATCGTTAATTAATTTTAATAAGATATGGTTCTTGTTTGGAAACCATAACATTCGTATTAAAATATCATAAATAGGCAATTGTCAACAGGATTTCCCACCTTTACATTTGAAGATTCTGTTTACAATTCATACAACAAAAATAACGTACTGGTAAACATAAAGCTTACAACATACATTTTTGACTATTCGTTAGTTTTCCTCATCTGATTCACAAATATAATCAGTCAAATTCATTTCAGTTTTCAAGTTTTTATAAAACAAATGAAAAACAAGTGGAATATGCACCCTCGGGAGCAATGACATGATATCCTTTTTTATCTTGAGTAATTGGCGCTAGATCATTATAATTCTGTGGTATCAGACAAGGATGAGGTTGGTGGCGTCGTATCATAACCATGTCCGCAAATATATCTTCTTCTTTTAGAGATGTTTTATTCAGCACTTTCGTTGGCTTATCCAGAACATAGCATAACCACCTTACTTGTCGTACAAACTTCTCCCCATTTTCATTTGATTTTCTCATCTGTATGCCAGTTCTGAGAAGTGATGCATAGTCAAGGAAATCTTCCTGTGCAAGTTCAATCACATTGAATGTTTTCTTTTTTCCCCGCAATTTCGAGAAACTGTGCCCCTTATGAGGATTAGTTTAATATGGTAATTCTTCTTCGTTCTCTCATTCAGGGTATTCATTATCACTGCGACATTCCATTCTACTGTAACCTGGAACCACAAATTTATTATCTAAGATGTCAATATTCTTCTCCTGCACAAGATAAAGAGACAGAGCAAGAAGTTGTGTTGTTTTATTCTGTCCTGAGCATGAGTCACTGTAGATAATTTGCTTAATCTCTTCAAGAGGGTTCAAAATTGCTCAGCATACACATTACGCAATTTCATTTGTCCCTCTTTTTGCCACTGACTCGTGCCATAGAAAGCATGTCGCTCAGTCATTTTCCACGTTGTGCACTGTGAATAATTTCCAAAGTTGTCTTTTGTAAAGCGCCACACTTTATAGTTTGCTAGAACGGTGTTTTAAGGCACTCCAGAAGGTCGACTGCAAGTACAGTCATGCTATTGTCAGACTAGGATGACTTTTTGTTTGCAATTTTTACTTGATAAGCCAGTTCCGTATCAGTATGGTGCATTTCTTGCGTTGCGCTGTTTTAATTATATTTATACCTCATAAACTGCATACATTAACTTCATTTTAAGTTAATGATATAAGCGACAAGTACCTTTTTTTAGGTTATTTATTTTAATATTCGATTCAAGAAATAGTTTGGAAAATGTTGCGTAGCTAATGGCTTATCTTCGACTTCACAGTAGGTCTTGTATATTTCAGATGTAGTCAGATCTGGAGCCAGATAATTCTTGCTACTTTCCTTTCGATAGTAGTAGCTTTCATACGTCGGCAGTGCATTGAGGAATCCGTAGACCTTGTCCAATGTAACTTTGGTGGTTTTATTTGGTAGCTCATACCTTAGGAAACAAGTCAACTTATTACCTTTTATCCTTCTTGGAAATGAATGTCTCACTTTTTTAGTTTTCACATTGCGAAGTTCATCGTTATTATTGCATCTAGAGTTTTTGCCTTTTGCTCAATGAAGGCTAAGGACAAATGTTACTTATCGCTGCAATAAAATGAAAATGACCAAAATGTGACTTGTTACCTTATACCCCGGGACCGTTCAATTGTTTTATCTATAAATTCGTACAAGGACAATAACGCAACTTTAAATAGGCTTCTGTTATCAGTGAGAATGATAGTCAAAAATTTTACCACTTTTATTCCAAATTCCTTTAAAAAAAATCCAACAAGCATGTAACAATTATAGAAATCTGGCTGACTTACTACAGAAGCGCCTTCGAACTTTTAGTCGGTCTTAATGTTCGAGGTCACTTGCCTCCTTCAGTTAACATTCCAGTGCAAAAAAAACACACATTCAGAGTCACAAATACTGATTAGAAATTTAGTTAAAACTAACTGTATAGTGTTTTTGAGCTTACTAACAAATCAGCGCGACATTTTTTTGCTTGAATTTTGAACAACGTAAACGCCTAGTTTTCTTACCTCGGTGCCTAAGATTTATTACGCCATAATTAATAGTTGTTAATTAATTTTCATACTCAGAGTATGTGGTAATTATATATATATATATATATATATATATATATATATATATATATATAGTTACACAGAGAGTCGAATTTATGACAATTTATTCATATCCGAACTATTGATTTGTTATACTAACGTAGTCCCTCTTCTTTTCTGCCACTTCAGATTTAGTGTGTCACGAAAATAAGGTGTTCAGAAATTGTGGCTTAAACACAATGACACATAAAACTGAATGATCTTGAGGTACTTTGAGGAAATGTCGAGTGTCAATAAAATACAAATACATGTAGTATTGCACTTTTTCACTGTCACTGCAATGTGCGTAAATAATAACGTACCTGGGTTGATCCATACAGTGTTATTTCTTTCGTGACCGCGTGGTATTTCCAGCGCTTGTCCAGAAATGCCATGTGTACGGTCAGTGTAAGTCGTCATTAGAATAAACACACCAGACTTTAAAGGTCACATCTCAACGATTAAAAAAAAAAGCGATTTGCACCTAGACATGCAAACCAACGCGTTTTCCCCGCTAAACAATGGCAATCTTGTAGTTCCGCAAACATCACACAGCACAAGACCGCTGTGAGGTTCCTGCAAAACAGACGCAAGCGTTTTCAAACGAGGCCTTTTACCAGTGTCTGAATATCGTTTAGTCTAATACCATATTTGTGATTCGTTTATTATACTTAATTTATTTCCATTGCATTTCTTATAATACTGGGATATAAATTGTTACGACTATCTCCAGAAACCAGCTTTTTAATAATATGTATGTTTGATAATCTGAATGAAGGTAGCTATAATCTATTCGCGGTTTCTTTACACTTATTGAATCAAACCTTTAGAAAAACACCCCATTTATGACATGTTTTATTATTTCCTAATTGTATAATGTATCACGAACGTTTAATACTCGTGTTAACATAAAAGAACATAACATTGACTTAATGTCAATTAAATCGAAATTTTATATACTTTTTATTTATAAATTATAATATTTCATCTATAGGCCTATTTAATGCAAATAATAGTGAGAAAATAGGTGGGTTGAAAATGCCTAGGAAGAAGAAATAGTTCTTATGCAAAATATTATTTAACTGAGTGCGCACAAATGCGGTGCGCTGTCCCTTTGGTGTGATTTTGTATCAAATGTGAAGCTTGGTTAGCATGAGGCGGAGGAATATCCTGGAAGTAGAACTTAAGCAAAACTTTAGAAAATTTGTAAGTAACCGTGAATGGACTATAGTAAGTAGTATTTTAGGGTTAATAGGAAATTTTATAAGCAGAGCTTTCTTACGTGGCATATTTAAGACTCCGGTAAACTGTACAGTATACAAAAGGTGTTTTTTTTTTTAGATAAGCAAGAAAACGTAAACAGTTTAAATACTTCACGTGCACGCATACTTAGTAACATAAATTATAATTTGATCAGCTAAATCAAACATCGCTTTTTCTCGTACTTTGTAAAGTCCTGTAATCGTAATTTTAGATTTTCATAAAAGAGTGAGTGAGTGAGTAGATTTGGACGGCTCTTAGCAGCGAGGTCTTGAGAGCCAAGATGTGAGTGTGGAGTAACGCCGGAATGAAAGGACGGGGTAAACGAGAGATGCCCGAGAAAACCCGCCGACCTGCGGCATCGTCCGGCATGATTACCAATTGCGAAAAAATTAGAGTGAGATAAAAAATTACAGTAAATATTTTATCAACCAAACATGAGTAAAATCTGCTTTAGTTCTCTAAAAAAAAAAAAGCCTTGGTATACTTTGAAATTCTTCAACTCGTCACATTTGATCACATCGAAAAGAAGATATAGGTCTTACCGATTCTTTGGTCGTGGTGACTAACATTCACTTGTCCAGTATATTATGTGCAAGTAGGGTAGGTTTAAAAACCACTGCCTTTATGCAGTTATTTCTCATGTTCTTCGTATTTTTCCTAGGAAAACTCTTTTCAAGGCTGACTGTTCATCTGCATGTCCGGTTCCCCGACGCGCCGCCAGGCACCGGTAGTGTCGACCTGGTGATCTGGTCGTATCAGTGGTATCGTGTCACAGGAGAATTTCTCATCCTCTTACAGCCGAGATCCTCTTATGTGGTGTTAGTGGCTGTATACACATCGCGCGCCTCTGCGAAGAACAACGGACCAAATGCTCCATGTGATACTCTGCTATAGGCTCCAGCCGCAGTTGCAGGTATTTTATGTGTTGATTTCTGCTTAAGCACCTATTGTCCCCCGGCATTCAATCTCTACCTTTACGTTCATGATTATCTTCCTGACAGTGAAGCGAACGGCCTTCACCAGTTGGTATCGCGGGTTCGAGTCCCACTGCTTATTTCCCTTGCAGTTAACTCCTTGATTCGGACTTGCTCAGAGCAGTGCCTTGTGTATTACAAATTCCGCCATTAAAAACAAAATTTTAAAGCCTGGTTATGAACTGGTTATCACTGATAATGAACGAATAATGCCGTTTTACGGATTCTCAAAATTAGCTCATACAGTATAAACTTCGGTCAAGACATTTCTTTGATATTGCTTATAATTTAAATTTTTTCCTGTTTTGCACCAGTCAGATAAATGGTTTCGTGTACTTCAACTTATGAACTACTTAATCATTTGCAAATCCAGACAGTATTCCACTTGCTCTAAATGAATTGTATTATTCAAGTGTTCTTTCTTGTACTGTTATAATAATCATATTCTTGTTTAATCACACGCAATGTCGTGCTTTTCTAAGATACTCGAGCCAAAATATATTGGGTGAGTGAGTGAAGAGATTTGGCCTGCTCTTGACATCGAGGTCTTGAGAGCCGATGAGAGGGGAGTGGGGTGAGTATGGAGCAGCGCTGGAATGAAAGGGTAGGGAAAACGGGAGTTCCCCTAGAAAACCCGCCGACCAGCGGCATCATCCGGCACGATTCCCACTTGCGAAAATCTGGAGGGAACCAGCCTGGGATTGAACCCTATTAACCTTGGTGGGAGGCTAGCGGTCTAACCACTCAGCCACCGTGGCCCTCAAAATAGATTGGGAGGTCGGATTTTTCTGTGTTAAGTTCAACGCAAAATTACCAAACAGATTTTAAGTTTCGTCATGTATAAATTGAATTTCTTGACACAATTATAAATGACCGTTTTCGTCTGACCATTGCTCTTAATCGTCGAAGTCCTGCAAAATTGGTTGAAATTCCTTCCTCTTTGTTGTCTACACCTCCTGGAGTCGGTCGCGGAATTAATGCCAAAAAAAAAATACCATCAGAATTACTTCAATGCTCAGGTAAACATTCACGCCAGTTTGCCATTATCCATGAATGCATCACTGTGCAATGATCACATCGCTGGAGATATTTTAACAGGTTTATACTGTAAACGAAGCAGCCGCACAGTCCTCCCTGAGCACCCAGGCGAGTTAACAATGTGTATTTCACGGCGTCGTTTACGACCAAGCATGCAACTGCGAGTGTACTCATGCGCGAAGGCAATGAAGATTGATCTTTCACATTAAAACTTTATATGGGAGGATTGCTTTTAGTGAACAGAAGAAGGTATCTCGGTATTTTCCCCGGAACATCAAACTCTGCAACTTACACACCAACTTTCTATAGGCTGTTCATGGTAAAATGAACACTTCTGAAAGCCCTGCTTAAGATCTACTTGTATTCACTTCGTGTATTCTTCCGCCTTATGTAAAATTGACATTGTCATGGGTCTCATTGCTTTATTCATACGCCGGCCAGGTGAAACACTGGAATTATTACACAAGTAAATATGTTACAATTCTGGTCATTTTTATACTTCGATGCATTAAAAATCACAGAAATCAAAGTAAATAATTTAAATCACCGCAAATGGTTACCCAGCACATTTTATTCGACTTAAGTATTGGAACTACTTTCCATCTATCTTTGCCAACTTTACTAAGCGCATATCACTCGGTGCGCTCTTTGAAATATATGCAAACGAGGGCAGTGACTTTTTTCCAAGGTTGATTTCAAAAAGTGCTCACGTTATCGTGAACAACCTTTATCAAATCGCTGTAAGCATAAATAATTTATGCATAGCATTTAAAAATATTTTAATAGTATGGTGAAATCGTGACGCTGTTAAGAGGGTAGGCTATAGTTAATTTTATTGGTAATCAATAACTGATGGTGGTATTCTTTACACACAAGAAATGTCTGTAAAAATGTTTTCATACCCATGCTGTTTTGTCATCTGAAGAATATGTGCGTAAATGTTTAAATTACAAAGTTTTTAAATTGAAAACATATTTTATCTCTTGAACTGGGCTGAAAGTTCAATACGTATCTGTCGTAAAATACCAACATTCAAATATTCTAAAACATTTGTTAATATCCATGCCAGAGAGTTGTGTTTTTAATGTGTCATTCTGAAAACGAAGTGCTGCATACTATTTTACTAAATGTATTAAATCTTATTCCGTGAAACGAAAGATTTTAATCGGTGGGCGTGTTAAACCCGTCATCTCCGAGACTTCAAGATTTAACAACTTATTTGTTCCGTCACTCGTGGTGTGCAATACAATCGCTGCGCGACGTTGTATTTTAATACGTAGCAGCAATACTGAATACAACATTTTTATTGTGTTTATTTCGTTGCCAATGGAAGCAAGGAAAGAATGATATTCAGAACTATTACATAATGATACAACTAATTGACGAATTCAGAGCATGTAAGTCATTTATTAATTTTTGTCGCACCTACTCTGTTGTATTTATAAACAAGGAATGAACTACATTGAGAAATATTACTTAAGGACAAAATCTCTGAATGTATATAAGTTATTTCTTAATTTTTTTGTATAGTAATGCGGTAATAGTGCGTAACTAATGTGGAGTGTATTGTAAATAAAAACTTCTTTGGAGTAAAACTCACCGTGTACTTAGTAAAAAATAACTATTGTTGGAATAATTTATAAAAACTAATAAATGAAAAAGTTAAAATAATGTCAGTAAATCTACTTAAGATCACTGAAATCTGTTTTATCTAACTACAAAATGCTGCAAATAAGCCGCCATGTATGTCTAAACACCTACCTTAGACTGTTCATGCAAAAGCGCACACAAAATGCAATAATTTTAATTGTTACTTTTCCAACCGAATGTTTATAGCGTTGAAAAATACACATTTAAATACGCGTAAAACAGCGTTCAACCAATATTTCTACCTCCCTAGTTCAATGGAGTACTTTCTTCATTGCTAGAAAAAGAGTTACACTTTAACCAGTCATGGTAATTCCGATACAGCATGGGGGACAAAATTGAAACACTGCTGTGTGTGGTTACACTTGGGTGAGTCACAGTTGTAACTAAAATACAACTGCCGCCTGCTGAAACTTAGTTTCCGTGGCCTGGCCGTGTTTTGTCGTGAAGTGAGTGGTGGCTGAGAGAGCACCACTCGCTTGTCTGCATGGTCGGGAAGCATATCGTTGGTGACACTTCCAGCAGACATCCTGAGAGGGCGTGCACGCTTGCTGAACGAACGCGGCATTATCTGCAGCATAACCCCGAGTCAAGCTCCCCCCTCTCCTCACAAATCCAGAGTTTCGTAACAGCCTCGTCCCTTTGTGACCTGGTAGAGTGCCCTGAGGGTCCGGGCCATTGTTGCCGCATGCCGTCTGGGCGTCAGCCCTGTGAGCCGCTTCTCCACACCTCCCTCCCCCGCCACATAAACCCCTTCTCTTTCCTGCGTTTCGCAATATTAATACTCCCCGGCTCATCATCTCCATTATGCCTTTCCCCTCTCGGCCGTGGTTTCCCCCCCCCCCCCACTCCTGTTACGGCCGGCGAAAGCCACCAAGCCACCTTCCCCTCGCCGCGTCGGTAACTAAAAGAACAAGAAAAGAACATGGTAGTTACCGTCGGGCTATTCTTAGATGGGGGGCGATCTCTTGGCCCAGACAACACAGCACGCGTGTCTGGAAATTGGAAACCTGAAACTGAAATATACGAGAGGAGGTGATTGTGTTGGTTCAACCGCAGATGTAGTATCTGCAATGCACCTCACCACCCATAAACTGCAATGACTGCATAGCGGGATATAGGTCAACTACTTTTATATGCGAACACGATTTCGAATAATACTACAACTAATCCAACATTCCATAGCAACTTAACAGTCTATATATAGCCTCTCTACTGTAACGGTCGACAGCCTCTCCAACCTTCTAAAGTTACTCACGGTACAGCTACTATACAATTCTACAGCTTCTTTCGCAGTTTACAGATGCTGTAACACTCTACTCCTCTTTACTTTAAAAGCTAATTTAATAAACTCCACATAATTTAACTACCTGAGCTAATTTGTTTCCTGCAGGGATTCGTAGTCATCGCTCATGCAATAGATATTCCCAAATATGGTGTTCACTTGAAACTTTATTCGTAGTTTTTTTTTTTTTCATTTGTGTACACCAGTACAAAAGAGATTAAATTTTTCGATGCAAAAATAGTAAATACATAGTGCTGATAAAATGGAATTGGATATTTTACACAAATAATTCCACTGAACACAGAGAGAACTGTTCCGACAAAATAATTAAGTCGGTTCAACCTTTTGTTTGGTTGGAAGAATAAGTTTAGTTCCTTTAACTTTAATAGGAAATCAAAATGTTGTTTACACAAACAGCAGTTTTTCTCATTGTGTGGAAGAAGAAATGAACATCTTAAAATATGCCCAGATATGTGGAGAATACTTTCATCCCTATTCATGAATCAGTTTTAAAAATTATATACAGCAATTACTTTTTCTCAAAACAGGTATTTTCCAGACATTCCGTATAGCGGAAAATGTTCGTCAGAAATTCTCCTGAAATATTCAAATTCGATTTAGTTTCTAACTAGTTGCCGGTTGGTGAATGTTACTAAAGTTATTAAAATAAAAATTAGTGTGATGTATTAATTTTTCTTAGTATATATAAAAAAAAAGACGAAAAGAGTCTCTTTGATGTTGTTAAAGTTCGCAAAATTTTGTGGATTTTGTCAGAGCACGCATGTCTTTCGCGCTTAATCCGGAGTGAATAGGCCTACCTGGAAATTACGTACTTTTCGGCGAACTTCGCAGACGCTACTTCTCCAGGGCAGGAACAGGCAACTGTTGATTTGAAGATGACGAGTCGAACGTACGGTAGAACGTCAGTAATTTCAACTAATTCGACACAGCTGAAGCCCTGAATAGAAGTGCAGCGTGTTATTGTTTAGTTTTGTGTATGTATTCCTGTAAAACAACAAGAACGCGCTCACAATGTCTTCTTTGGTTTCGTTGCAGTGTTCAAACGACACGAGGTTGGCCTACACCACGTCCCCACGCCAAACATCGGTTTCTCAAAGGTAAGCTTCATATTTATCATACCTGTAGCATTTAGCGCACGGAGGCAGGACTAAAATACACTACACACAGATCAGATGTTACCTAGCCCCGTCACCAAGAACAAAGTGCTTTTGTTATAACAATCTGTGAAGTACTATTATAGGCTATTCACAGTCAAGTGAGCACTTTTGAAAGACCTCTCATTTGGAATAATAGCCAATAAATGCATGTTATTTTAGCCTTAAACATTAACTTCCTAGTGCGGTGGAATATACACGCTGTGTTTATTACTTTCATGGCAATATTTTTTTTAAAAGGTGGTTAAAGAATAAAAAAATGGAGAAAGGAAAAAGTGACTAGGGCCTCAAAAGAACTCACTTTAACGTAAACAGCCTATATAGTTACGTACTTGAATATAATTCCTCGTTTTGAAAATAATGTGTGTTATCACTAATAGTTATTTATGTTGATTTTCGTGATGCGAAATACTTTTAGAAAATAGTTTAAAACTTCCAGATTTTCGGAATGGTTTTCAGTTATCTTGGAGGAAACAAAATTGCTTTGAAATAGGTCTGTTTATGGCAGTAAAAATCGTCAATAAAACTTTTTCATGCCTAATACCGAATTATAATTAATTTTTTATAGGTAACTAAACATTGTTTTTTATTTTCACAGCCATCCTTTGCTGCGCTCTGCTTACTATTAATTTGGCTTCCAAGCCATTAACCAGTTAACAAAACTTACGCACGGTGGCTAAAATCACCAAAGCTGATATAAGATGCACGCTTAACCATCACCAGCCATTTAAATATTTCATTCACTTAAAGTGCTAACGAGTAAGGTTAATTTTCATGTAAGAAAAAGATTCTGAAACCTACTTGTAATTCTTAAGCCGTTTCCAACTGCCCCAAATAACAAAGATGCAATTAAAATGATTTAGACAAATTGTAACGTAACGAAACGTTTGCTTAACTTTGTCGTGAAATAGCGCACGTGCCAAGTATTTCGTGAGAGCACATTGTAATGACTTGTTAAATACACTCCTGACACGAAATACAGGTTTGATGTCTTCAAGACCAGAGGAGGCCCAGCTTCCACACAAGAAACTTTCACTGTACAGATAAAATAACAGAAATACAAGGAAGGCAGGCAGGCAGGCAGTTTATTGGAAGGGGCTCAGTAACGGTGTATGGACCTCGGAAAAAAAGGTTGTAAAGAATCTAAACAAATAGGCAAGGCGATTAGCACAGAGCTCGCGTCACCTACGATCCATGGGTTCAATCACGATTATCGCTGGGTCAGAAATATAAATTTTGCATTTCGGAAACGTGGCGGATGTTGCCGATAGCTAGTGATTTCCTCTCGGCGCTGTTATTACTTACAACGTAGTTACTCTAAAAAAATTCTGAAACTCTCCTCAAACAAATTTCACAAAAAATTGGGGCCTATGTGGCAAATGCAAGAGTTAGGGGTGACATACATCTCATCTTGACTGAAGTAGTGCAGTTATACTGTGTTCCGATTGGCATTTTTTCGGGTGGTGATCAAATTGCAGTGTAAATTAGCATTAATGTAGTGGATTTGAATCCTGTCGTGGGCATGGGACGATTTTAATTGAAAAATAACTTGCATTAAGTTCGTGAGCCATCCCTGATATCCAGCCGCTGTAGAATTTGGTGATACATTGCAAGTACAAAATAATTATCTAGTGCATGTTATTAGTCTGCTGAAGTTTTAAGAAAAAAAATAAATTTTCTTACTTGTTTAATTTTTTGACATAAAGCATTAGAAAATGTTTTATATGTCTAACGTTATGTACGCAATATATATTTTTTTCAGTACGCGAGTTAAATTTACAAACTTGTCGTATTTGCAAAAAAAAAACATTGGAATTTTCAAGATATGTTTTATGATTCTGTAAATTTCCGGAAATAGGAAATAGCCTAACGAAAGCTTAGATTTATAGAACAAGTTTTTCAAGAAAATGCTTTCTAGTACCTACACTTCGATTTTCACGAAATCTTGAAATAAAATTAATAAATTGGTCTGCGGATAATTCGTTAGTCATGTTTATAAAGCAAGATCCTTACTACAAGATTGTGGCAGGAAAGTGACAGGAGGCATGGTTTCTTCACCTTCTTTGAATTGGGTTCAAAATACGCTTTAGTGCAAATTATTTTACCTCTTTAAAAATTAATTTTATAGGCCTATAAAGTAAAACACTCATAAAGCATATTCCACATTTTTTTCCGTATGTGCTATCTATAAATAGGAAATTTAGATAACTAGCGAATTATTGGAAAGGTTCCGTGAAAAAGTGACGGAGTGGTTTATAACTATATTTAGTTTAATAAGTAAGTTTTTGAATTTTATTGATATGGAACATTCTGAAATAAACGTTTATTGGTGTGAGCCTAACATCCAACAGTTTTCCGGTATGAAGAACTATCCAGTTCAATCAGGTGTGATTCAAAATTGATAAGATTTTCCAGGAAGAGGCCGCTATGTAATTAAAAATTCCAGGGAAACGATATTTCTAAAAGTGGAGTGATCAGTGAGTGTAGTCTGCAGAGTAGCGAGGAAGAGGGAGAAAGAGAAAGAGGAAGAGGGAGAAAGAGAAAGAGAAAGGGAGAAAGAGAGAAAAGAGAGAAAAAGAGAAAGAGAGAAAGAGAGAAAGAGGGAAAAGAGAAAGAGAAAGAGAGAGAAGAGAAGAGAGAAGAAGAAAGGAGAAAGAGAAAGAGAGAGAAGAGAGAGAGAAAGAGAGAGAAGAGAGAGAGAGAAGAGAAGAGAGAGAGAAGAGAGAAGAGAAAGAGAGAGAGAAAGAGAGAGAGAGAGAAAGAGAGAGAGAAAGAAGAGAGAGAGAAGAGAGAGAGAAGAGAGAGAGAGAAAGAGAAGAGAGAAAGAGAGAGAGAAAGAGGAGAAGAGAGAGAGAGAGAGAGAGAGAGAGAGAGAGAGAGAAGAGAGGAGAGAGAAAGAGAGAGAGAAGAGAGAGAAAGAGAGAAAGAGAGAAAGAGACTGGTTGGGCTGTGAAGAGGTTGGGACTTGATGCATGAGTGGCAGACATTTGCATTAAGTGGCTGTAGGTAGTGTAAAAACACTACAAAGAACTAACTAGAATTTAGATTGGCATGAAATATTGCACTCACTGCTAATAGTATATATATAATATATATATTTAAAGTTGTTGGATACGCCCTTGGCAACTATGTGATCCAGGTATAAACTGTAAAAGCAAGTAGGCCTACAGTGTCATGCCGTCTGTAGAGTGTTTTATTAATAACGTGTGTCTAAAGGCTGTTTACGATAAAGTGAGCACTTTAGAAATGAACCCTAGAAAAAAGTCACTGCTCCTGCTTGCATATATTTTAATGCGCGCACTGAGTGACATTCGCGCAGTAAAGTTGGTAACGATGGATGGAAAGTAGTTACGTATCTTAACGTCGAATAAAAAATGTAGGTAACCTTTTGTGACAACTTAAAAATTATTTACTTTCTTAATAATTACACAATTTCATTTGGCTGACGCATGAATAAAGTGATGAGGCCCATGGCAATGGTAATTTTACATAAGGCGGAGGAGTACACAACATGCATACAAGTAGATCTTAAGCAGGGCCTTCAAAAGTGCTCATTTTACCGTGAAAGAAAGAAAGACTGTCTAGGGTAACGGGCCGGTTATTTTTGTGGCAAGTAGTGGTGCGTGACTAATACATTCCTGTATACTACGTTTATCAGTATTCTTTAACGATAGTTGAATCTTTGAAGGAATGTTGTTTGGGATTTCTATTTTGAGTCTTTAGTTCCACAGTTCTAGTCACATATTATATATACAGGCACATTTCTTCATAAAGGCATGCTGCCATTAAATATTAATTGGAAAAATCTCTCTCTCCCCTCTCCAAAAAAAAAAACGATTTTTCCAGCAGTCGCAACAGAACTGGAAAATGCGTGACAGGATTTTTTTCTTTTATTGCTTATTTAGTCTTAGCATCATGTAGGTAGCCTGATCAGACGAAAACTTATATGAACTAGTCTTAACCCCTGGTACGCACACATAATCGTGGTGGATCCAGAGTTCGAACCCTGGACTTTGTGTTTTGAAAGTAACACTTAAACACTTCTACGCGAGATTATGTGCGTAAACCATTACGTGTGAGACGTCGAAGGGCAAATTCACGAGGAAGGAAAATAGGGAAGACTAAGTTTAGTTCTAAAACTAAAGAAAGACATAAATTTTACATATGTATATTAAATGAAAATTAATAAAGGTCTATAAAATTTTCCTGACTACGTAGAGATTACCAAAAATTAAGTTATGGTTACTTATTATGCACCTGGTACTCGATTTTGCAAATCATTTTAAGCAATAAAAACATTCAGTACGTAATGGACGAATATTGTGTACTGAAGTCAAAACAAACAAGTGACTGTACATCAGCAGTATTGAAAAAATGTAGGCTACCTATAGTCTACGTAAAAATATAATAAAAGTATTGATTTAACTACAAACCACCTTTAACAGATTCAAGAGTAGCCGCATATAATTTACATGATAAAATCGGTATTTAGAAACAGCGGGATTTATTGTGCGAGGGTAGAACACGTTCTTACAGGTTTCACGTCATTATGCATAGCTGGCACGGTAGAAGACGTGCCATAAGTTATTATGGCATTCAGAATATTTATATATGGGGCTATGTGGAGCTTACATCGTATTTAGACCTTATCTGAACAGCTGTATGTTGTAATGTAAGCCTCTTTCTTAGTCTGGTATTGCCACTTGCCGTGATGATTCTTGCATTCACTATGACGAGGCTGTCACCATTTTTTGTGGTGCATATATTTTACGGAGAATTAGGATATCAATACAGTTTAATACTTCTGACCTTGCTGCGTCCTAAACCAAGGACGTGGCAAGGCAGGATTTGCGTAAAACCTAGCAAAACCAACATAACACAACAAATGGCAAAGCCATGCAAAAACCATTTTTCCTGTACAGTGTAAGGGTACATGATAGTTATAAACGATTTGTAACAGAAACAAAGAAGTGAGGTAATATTCCTTATTTTGATTTTTTTTTGTTCAATGCTTTCATATTTCTTAGAGAAAAAAACTTCCATTTGTTATTATTCTTACATTACATTTTAAAAGTGAACATTATTTTCCTCTCCCATATATAACAAATTTACTAAAACATTTACATAAAAAGACAGGTTGCCAAAATATAGAGGTTAAAATGCAACCAGATACTTCAGGCACCAGCTATATTCGCTGTTATTCAGCAAATTTTTCACATAGATTATATTTATACCATTTACTGGTCATTTTACTGAGTGAAAGCAAATAGGCTATCACAAAATATATTGGGCAAGTGACCCAAAATTACCATCATTACCAAATGGGCTTTATTCTTGTCGCACCTACATTTACTCTTGCTCTTGATAATACTAAATATTTTTTAGTTCATACACCAGGAACTAACCATTTTGCATTTTGGTAACACGTTAATGGTCATCACTAAATGTGCCTGGTAACCTCACTGTTTACTGCATATCTACTCTCGATCCCAAGTGGATGGGAGCAACGAGTAAATGTGATTTTTGCAAAAGCCCTAAACTTCGTAAAGTTTTCTCTTATAAACATTCACCAGTCATAAGTACACAGAGTCTCGCATATCGCCTATTGGTTTACAAAAGGCTAAGACCATAATTATTGCCTTTGGTTACAAATGGTTATAAATGCTCTCGGTTACAAATGGTTACGGTTACAAATGGTTACGAGTGGTTACAACCACCTAACTTCTTGGTTACGACATGGTCACCATTCTCCTTATAAGTTTACAAAACCCCTGGTTACAGAAGGTAACATGATCGAATTTTTGGCTAAAAGGCCAACATTTCACAAATCTTCAAAAATACTTTAGGAATTTCGGTCAGCATGACCCTCGCCTAACGTCAAAGTGGCGTAAGACACCTGTTCGCTTGAGGAGCCTACATGTGTGTATCAAATAAGAATGCTAATTATCTCTGATAGAAGCTTACCCCCTCGAAGCCGCTGAATTGACCCCGATGGCAGCGTGCACTGGCATTAAATGCACAGGTCCGCCCTCCTGCGCTGCCAGTCAAGTTAATTTATCCTCAAAAACCCGAATTTCCAAAAAAATCGTTGGGACTTTCAATTTCTCCTAGGAGGGATCTAGCTAATCACAACCAATGGCGGTTAATGTTACCAAATATGGTGAACCGACGAAGTGGACACCTATTTCCAATAGGGGGTCTAACTAATTGAAATATCAAACACCAATAATATTACAGTGTGTCATCAAACTTCCGGTCTCTTGGTCAAGTTGCCGGAACCGGCGTAATCAGACGTCACTGTTTTTGGCGGCGCGCGCACGCACTTTGGCAGGCAGTTCTCAGTGCTTGCCGTTTGCCGTCGACGGTGCTGCTCATCGGTGACGAATCGCTGAAACATTAGTCCACTACACACTTCTCGGTCAGATGTGGTTGCTGCCGCACGTGAAAATATGCACGGACATAAGTTATTTTCTCGGCACCCAAGGTTTTCCAAAGTCTTTTTAAAGTGACGTGAAACCGGCGAGAACATTACAGGTGAGTTATATTAGTGTTTCAAGTCGCATCGGAGGTTTTCTAAACCTTAAAATCAACGTGCGAAAATGTTCGTGCGTATCTTTCAGTACGCCGCACAAACCGTAACCAAACAGAGGATTTTTTTTTTTTTTCGAATGGGTGAATGTCGACAAGGTCCGCCTGCTAGTTCATATTTATTTTGATTATTGGAAGGTGTGTGCGACGTAGTCCATCCCATTAATTTAAAGTGTTTATATTAGTTTCAAGTTGAAAATTATTTCAAGATGTGCAGGGACGTAACGCTGCCCGTCACATACTGTTCTGTTGGTAAAATTCCATACACGAATAAAAGATAACTAGCGTTTTACATGTGTGGAACAGTATATTCATATTAAATGGAGCAGGGACCATAAATCACGTCGAGTTTCAGCAAATTTAAAATTTTAGGCTGTTTAAGTTTTCTCGTAATTGTTAGTCATTCCAAAACATACTTCTGTAGAGAGATATTACTTTCCATATGAATTTATTTAGTGATATTTTTTTTTGCATGCGGAAAACAGAAAATTGGCGTGTGTTCAAAAATAATCGCGGCTATACACTCGCGGTTTTTTACGATTATAGTCGAATCACATTCGGGAATACAGTAACTGTTATTATGTACAAGCTAATGAATAGTGTTTGGCGAGACCGTTATAAATATATATTTGCGGTGTTTTACAAGATGTTACTTATGCAGTGTGGTACATTATTCCACTTAACATTTCATGGTGTTGTTTGTTACTTCTAGTACATAAGACATTGAAACAACTCGGAATAAACTAACATGCATCATCGTCAACGTAAAATAGGACGACAGACGATCTCACATATGACTGATGGCATCATGACGAGTTTCGGTGGATGTACAAACTGTCATAATATCGTTCGGCGATACATTTTTTAAAGCTAAATTTTCCACTCGTAACAGTTTAATTATAATATTAGTACAAGAATTGTTTCAGAAGAGTCGTCGAAAAATTTGAATGTTGCCCATTCAGGCGAGCATGGAGCTGTGAATACTACTGTATTTAATAAATAAATTTTGAATACAGGATTGAAGAGGAAAATACTGGAAAGAATATGAGCCGTAGTCCTAATTAAAGAAAACACTAAAATGGTAATTAATGTCACGTGTCAAGAAAATAATAAACTACACTCTAAACCACGGATTCGCAGTGAAATTAAACTACTCTAACCAGTGAAAATGGCTCCACTTAGAATCAGTGGAAAATCACTGATTGTTTCAGTGAAAAAATTTCACTGATTGAATTAGTGACGACCGACTGTAGTGGCAAATTAAATATTACTTTTATTGAATGTAGGCAAATAATTACGTGAAATAAACATATTTACGATCGTTTACTATTTATATTGCGCAATTTACAGTAATTTAAAAAAGTAAAAAAAAAAAGATTTGGCGGTGGCCGGGATTGAACTCGCGCACCCTTCGACTCTATGCCGTTGCCTTGCCATCTTTTTTTTGTCATTGTTGTTGTAATTATCGTTTTATATGAGCTCAGCGAGACCGATTTGTTGACAAATTCCCAGCGCTACAAGCGAATTGAAATTCTGCCGCATTGGAGGCACCGGGACGCGAACCTGCGACCCTCCGATTACAGGTCGGGTCACCCTACCCCTGAGCTGTGAGGGCATGATTCAATTCGAACTAACACCCCAAAGTTACATCTACTGGGAGTAATATGTATGTCATACTTCCGCTACGAAATCGTGTAGTTTGAAGTTGTATGCTCGTACTTTTCGTGTTTGGTTTGATTGGATTGTTTGTTTGGATTGTTCAAACGAATAGTATATAATGAGTGCACTCTCTTCACCACATTAAATGCAGTTTAAACCTTCAAACAGAGCGCTGTGACGATTACATGGAATCGAAATGAAGGACGTAAAAACGGAATGAAAGGCTGTGTGTTCATATTGCCTTGTAAAATGGTGTTTTGAAAGATGAAACACATTTTAGAAAGTATTTTGTATTAGTTTTCTTCGTTTATTCATTGTTACTTCGCTCGATACACGTTGTTTAAAGACCATTTTTAAACGATGTTCGACGGCCATTTTCACACGCAGTTTCACTGGTCCATCATTAAAAAAATAAACCACAGAGAAAACAGTGGAAAAAATTACTGACGAATCAGTGGGAATTGTCATTTAATCATACAGTGAAGGAAACATGGCATTTTTTTACTGCTTCATTAGTTAAATTCACTAAAGTGACTGTTGTATTATTCAGATACGTTTAACTGATTGAAACAGTGAAATTCTCACTTATTCAGATTTAGAGTGCAGTATTAATTATATTCACGGCAATTATGAGCTGTGAACTGTCGCATTGACCTCCACAGGTTTACAGTCTTTGTATTAAGTAAATAACACAGACCGATTTCATGTAGTTAAGATTTTCTTTGTAGTTGTACGTAGACTGAGGACTGACTATACTACGCGTAACACAGCCAGCCCCTTTGGAAAACGAGGACAGTGAACCTTATTGTATTCTACCTGGAATTGCAAGACCCTGGCACAAAAGGTGCGTATCCTCACAATGAGTCAGTGAATCACAGTCCTGCATCCAAATGAGTCATCTGCGCCTAGATATTCTCCGCTCATGTTATCCTGCCGCTCGCTTGGAACCACGCTCAACTCGACTCGGCCCCGAACTGCCACTAAACTAACTCAACCCCGAGTTTTACAGCTTCTTTCCTTGGATAAGAACTGCATATATCTGCGATATAAATCCCAACTCATACAATTATGTATGTAAAATTATCTCAGAAACACCATCGGGTGAATTAAGCTTCGTAATGAAATTAGCAAAAAATGTCCCCTGTCTAATTTTACCTCATGCCACATCGTGAACATGCATTGGTTATTAAGTAGTGTAGTGGGGTGTAACAGAAAAGGGACTTATCAGCCCATTGGCTAAATTCACCGAATTAAACCAAAGCAAGCAAAATAATTGTAAAAATCAGCGATACCTACACAATGTTATTTTTTTATGTCCAGGAAATTAAACGAGGCACAGGAATTGAATTTCCTTGTATTGCTTTGTTTTGCGAGTGGTTATTTGGCATACAATATATTCAAGGTTTTTTTTTTTTTTTTTTTTTTTTTTGCCAAAATGAGTTGATCTATAAAATTCTTATGACAAGAGAAAATGTCCTCACTTCCGTAGAGCATTTATTTATGCAAATGTTACATGGAGGTCTAATATACTACGTGGTTGTGGCTGTTCCTGTCCGATAGGTCTACTTCAGTATCTATGAGTGAGACACGTGGTATGGAGTCCACTCGAGTAATTATCTTATTGTGTGCACAAACTGTTGAGCTGCGTGTTGGCAGAAGTGACGGGTACTTGGAGGCGAATCAAGGCGCAGTTGAGAGTCTAGTTACAAAAGCAGCTATTTCTCAGCGCGCTGGAGAAAGGTCGTACAGAATGGCGCGTCTCGACGGCCTCACACTGGAGCTCTTTTGAAAGCCTTCTCATTTGGAATAATAGTCATCAAACGCATTATATTTTAGCCTTAGACGTCAACTTCCGAGTGCGGAGGAATATACACACTATGTTACTTATATAGGTATATTTATTTATTAACAACATGTTTAAAGGATAAAACATGGCTGAAAGTAAAAAGTAACTAGGGCCTCAAAAAAGTGAACAGCCTATACAAGCTGCGATCTGAGGAGGAGAGACATACCATCGCCGCGCAGACACCCTGAGATCCACAGCACACATGACAGACCTCATCGGTCAAGTGACAAAATTGTTTGTCTATATTTTGAGGAAACTTTTAGTTTCTTTTTGAAACAAATACTTACCAGCAATTCATTGAAGATAGAAAAAATAATGAATCACTTTTGGTGTAATCAAAAATCTTTGACTTCAAATATTGCGTCAAAAATTTTAAAATGTGCAATGAAACACAATATTTTGGCTTAGCAAAAATGTTTCTGAGAATCATGAGAATTCTGCAAAACAATTTCTGTAAAGTGTGACACGTGCTTCACTGTGACTGGGGCTTAACTTCTAGCAATTTTATATTTCATTATAAATTTGCCGTAAAATTTGCAATTAAACTATAGACGAGCCACACACACTATTATGTTCTGCACTTTACGTCATTTTTTTTGTGATATTAAATATACTTTTGATCTAAAGTCGAATATTTGAATTTAGTATTAATTTAAAATCCATTTTATAGGCGATAAAAAATAAAATAAAATTCTTAAAGTTCTAACAATTTTAGCTTTGAAAATCAATTTTCTGTTTCTCTTGACTTTTAGCTTATCGGTATTCGATACATACCACAAAGAGACAGAGAATACTATCTGCTTAAAACAAATTTCGAAATACCAACAGGTAACACTGCAATAATATACGCTCTCTTTCAGAAATTATATCAAATATTATGTATAATTTATTTCTTGGCAAATTAACATCATGCAGAATAAATTAATGTCCTGGACATATTCCAACATTTTTTATACCCAAGTTGAAAGTATCTGTTGCGATATGTGTTCTTACAAGATCCGAGTATGGCGTAACACAATGTCCATTTTAAGCCAATTCCTTGTTGTTCAAGCAAGTCGTGATCAGCTTCCGGGCGTAACTCCATGCCACAATGGAATGAAGAGTATATACGACCGCGTAAATTTTACCGTTTGAAGTAGATGATGCTAGCATACTTACATATATTTACGTCGATACTTCTACAGAAGTCGAGATTGCAGTTTTCTGCGAAGATGTTACTGTCTCGTCCCCTCGGTAACAAGTAAAATTTGCATAGGCTTGAACATTTTACGTTAGGTTATTACAGCTGTAATTCATACATGAACAAGTTATTGACAACTATTGAAGCTAGTAGCGGAACATTTATGAAACATACGACGTACATTAAAATCCCGAGTG